>OX336391.1:389039071-391539071 GCA_946902985.2 Meconema thalassinum
ATTTCAATAGGAACCAGGGTAATAATAATAATAGACCTAATGAAGCCAGGCATCAAGAAGTTCAAGGGAACGGTGGCGAAGGGGCCAACGCTCAAAATAGAAATAATAATAATCAGCTAAATCAGAACAGAGGAAATGGCTATGGTAATCAGTATCAAGGGAGGAACAATGATTTCAGGGGAAATCAAGGGAGGAACAATGATTACAGGGGAAATCAAGGGAGAAACAATGATTTCAGGGGAAATCAAGGGAGAAATTATAATGACAATAATTACAACCAGAATAGGGGTCAAGGAAGAGGACAGCCTAGTGGTAGTAATATACAGCCAAACAATGACAACACAGCCCAGAACAACCAGACCAGTTCAGTAGTTAGTAGTACTACGGGCAGCTGTAGCGGTTCTTTAAACGCGAACCAGGCTGCGAAGTAAGGTCTGAATCTCAGTCTGTAGCATGCCCTGTCCATACAATTATACAGGAACCCTATGACCTAAATGTAAGAAATGAATTATTACATGAACTAAATGATGAAGGTATTAATCAGGAAGTGGTTAGTAAGAGCCCCATAGTTAAATTTAACGTGTCCGAGGCGTACACAGATGTTTTAATTGATAGTGGTTGTATGAAGAGTTGCATAAGTAGTGCATTTTATGATAAAATGAAAGGAACTGGAGTAAATTTTGAGCAGATGCCAATTAAAAGCACTTTTGTTATCACAGCTGTTGGGAAGAGGTCCAAAGTAATTTCTAAGCAAGTTTTAGTAGACATTAAAATTAATAATCATGTAGAGAAGCAGATTTGCCTTGTAATTCCAAATTTAGTATTCAGTGTTATCTTGGGTTCAGAGTGGCTAAGTAGAGTGTCTGGTAACTTATGTTATGATGTAGGGAGTTTGAAATTTAAATGGGGAGATTCTGAGGTAGAAGTAGCGTTCAATGACCATATTCAGAGGAGTAGTATTGTAGGTGTGATTTGTACTTTAAATGAGATATCGCCAGCCGTAGAGCGGGGTTCTCCATGTTTTGTGGGCAGTGTGATTACGAACGGTAGTCTAGAGGACTCGTTACGTGATGCTGCATTTCAGGGAAATATAGAGGTGTAACAATGTGTTCGGCTCTATGATGTGTTATGGTGTAATAGGAGAGTTTTTGAGGATCTCATTGGTATGGCCAATTGCTATACACATTCATTGAACGTTATTGATAGGTCAGTATTCACAGGACATAGATATCCTGTACCTTTCGCTTATCAGAGTGCAGTTGAGGCACAAATTAACCAGATGCTTGATGATGGGATTATTGAGCACTCTAACAGTCTATATGTTAATTCTTTGATCACGGTACCCAAGACCGACGGCACTGTTCGTATTTGTTTAGACGCTCGTTTGGTTAACAGTAGAATTAGTTCAGATCAGCTGAAATCTATGTCAATAGAGGAATTAATGCAAACATTTGAGGGGAAGAAGTATTTCACTTGTGTAGATTTGAGTTCCAGTTTTTGGCAAGTGCCACTTATGTACGAAGATAGACCATTTACAGCTTTTAGTCATAAATATAACCTTTATCAATTTTGTAGAACACCTTATGGGTTAAAGAGTAGTTCAGCAGCTTTAATTAGGGCTTTAAACATCGCATTAGGGGATGACACAGGAGGGTTTGTAACCATTTACATAGATGTTATGGTAATTAGTTCACGCAGTTTTGAGGAGCATCTACGTCATTTAGATATAGTTTTTCAGAAGTTAGATCAGACAGGGTTCAATTTGAAGCTACCTAAGTCGTCATTCTGTCAGTCAGAAGTGACATTTTTAGGTCATAGTGTGTCGAGTAGAGGTGTGACACCAGAGGAAAGTAGGGTTAGCAGGTGTGGACAGTAGCAACAGGGCATCGTTACAGCCACTGAGAAATAGGTAGGTAGAGCAACGTGATGACGTTCATTTAAGGGAGCCACTGGCAAGGTTGGAAGCAGGTGATGCAGTAACATTTATAGTTTCCAAACGTATTGGGAAAACAGCATATGTGCTGGAGAATAGCGAGGGAAACAGATTATACGGAACGTATAATATACATAGTCTCCGAAAGTATGTGTCATAAAGTGAGGATGTTTAGCTGGCGAGCCAGCCTATCAAATTTCATTTAAGGGAGCCACTGGCAAGGTTGGAAGCAGGTGATGCAGTAACATTTCTAGTTTCCAAACGTATTGGGAAAACAGCATATGTGCTGGAGAATAGCGAGGGAAACAGATTATACGGGACGTATAATATACATAGTCTCCGAAAGTATGTGTCATAAAGTGAGGATGTTTAGCTGGCGAGCCAGCCTATCAAATGAGTAAGTGTGGTATTTGGTGCGTGGGAGGTGATGGTCTTCCAGGCAGGCGTATCAGAAGTCACACAGGGGGGTAGTATGTAAGTAAATGAGAGATTTTAAGGTACAGGGAAATATGACGGGATTGTCGGATGCTCTTGAGCACTAAAATGTCTCGATACACCAAGGCCAGAATTTGGTAGCGCTGGTGAATTCCCATTTGTCCCCAAGAGATGGGTGAGCGCTTGTACAGGTTATTTTTGCTTAAGGCGTCCACGGGACAAAAGATGGGCCATCAGAATGGGAGACAGTCCTTCATGAAACTCATACATAACGGCACACGTGATTTCTGTTTACGGCCTCGCCATGTAAGATTTGTAAGTGTGTAATTTAAGGTAATTTGTACAATGGTATTATTTGTGTGAGGAGGACTATCTGTGTTGAGAACTAGTATTAAGTAGAATATGGTCTATGGGAACTTAACAAAACAGGGCGATTACGGCACAGAAATATTTGGTGTTATATGTAATGCGCATTTACTGTTTTTTTTTTCAGAAGTCAATATTAATTTAATCTACTTTAAAGAGAGATTAAGTATTATGGTCACGAGGCGCTGCCACAATAGTGTGATCGTGTGCTCAGTGATAAGTGGGATTAATTTCACAATAAGGAAGGAACCTCCAGTGAAATTAGAAAGTTCTAGGGAGATATACATATATCAGATCACCTTCAATGCGTGTGATATGACATCATAAATACATAGTGCTCACACATTAATTATGTCTATTTTTCCAACATAGAGAAATTTGAGAGGCGGAAATATCCGTGGAACACTATTCTATATGAGAAACATTGGACTGGTTGCAAAGTGCAATCCATAGTGACAACAAACTTTGACGGAAAGTGCGTGAAGAAAAATTATGAGTGTATATATCTGTAATTTAGGTGATTTCATTTATGTAATATGTATTTTGGATGGGGTTTATTAACGTGTCGGGGATAATCGGATAATGGACCGTCGTCACGGTAAATCATCCGATGATCCGAGGCGAATATGTAACGTGTTTTTCGAGGGGTTTTTATGCCACTGGCATAAGTCAGTAGGAAGCCATTCTATATTTATTTACGCGGCAAATTGTTCGGCTAAGAGAATTTTTCATGTTAATTTATTATTATTATTAATTTATTATTATTATTATTATTAAGATATTTTTCGGAGCATTTTATAAAAATTATAAGCATACAGATAGGTTTTCTATGTCTTAGAAAATGCTATCAAGCAAATTATTACGAACGACAATATCATAGAAAATTATATGATTACGGAATTTAACGGAGTTTTGTCAGTTAGGGTATATTGAGAGACATGAGTCACTGGGAATTCAAGTACAGGCTTAATCTTGTCGGGAAGCATGACGCAATCCTGCGTTGCAGCTTAACGAAAAGGCGGATGTATGGAACGGAAAACGACTTCAGCCTCCCGCCGAGTGTAGTGAGCCAGAGTGGGGATCTAGCGTGTAGGGAGCAGCCAATCAGTGGAGACCATGAAAGCTAGAAGTCGGGACTGGAGTGGGGATGCGGTGGGTGCATATATCGTTCAGCGCGCCGTGGAACAAGGACAATCTGTGTAGAACTTGCCGAGTATGTTTGCACGCGGCAGTCGCTCCGATGTTCGGTGGAGTGGGGGAACAATCTGTGAAAGACTTGACTAGTTCGGTTGCAAGTGGGTGTCGCTCCGATGTTCCGTGGAGTGGAGAACTATCCGTTTACAACTTAACCAGTGTGGTTGTACGAGGGTATTGCTCCGAGGTTAGGACCATAAAGTCACCAAATCTACCAGTATATCATCAAATATCGACAAAGATGACGACGTCCAGGAGACTGTGGGAAGCTCACAGCATCATCCAGTATGAGGGAAAGGCTTCTGCCATTTCCAGTGGTAAGCGCGAATGACGCAGAAATACGCAATCTCTCGTTTCTCTTTGTTTTATATTTCATATTTCAGTAACTTCATAGCTTGGAAATGAGAGTAAAATCAATAGTTTATCAGACTCCGTTTTCACGTAATTTTCTATCGGCAATATTAAATTCGCAACGCTCCAAATTAAATTTTTAACTTATTATTATTATTATTAATTTTGCTATTCTTGTTTTATATAATAAATTCATTTCTTTTACAATGCAATCTTTGCTTTCAGTAGGTAGCATTAGATATAGACCAATTCCTTCTCCTGATACAATTGTTTGTTGGGTTAATGATCAAATCATACCACGATCTGAGTGAATAGAGTCTTGAAGGTGTTCTGCCAGAGCTAGACGTTGTTAAATACAAATTTAGATTTCAGCATTGCGTTGAGGTCTTGGCGCCCATTAAAACAACATAGCTTAGGCAAAGGTAAACAGTTACATTTATCACCCAACAGTTAGGGGCAGCCAAACCGTTACACTTGTCGCTCAACGTGTGGGCTAGCAAAACTGCTACACTTGTCGCTCAACGTGAGGGTCAAACTGTTACACTTGTCGCTACCAACCTGGGGCATTAATTAACGCTACAATAGCTTTTAAAGCTTTTTCCACTTCAGACCAGGTTGGGGGTGGTTCTTGGTTGTTTTCATCATTGGCCCCTAAGTTGATGTTCGTGTCCCCACTGTCATTATTAGATGCATCATTTAACAGTTGATCAAAATACTGTCCCATTAACTTCCTGATTTCATTTATGTTTCTTATCACTTCTCCATTATTTCCTTCCAAAGCTGTAACCGATTCCTGACGTCTTTTATTGTTTTTCACAGTTTTATATAGTAATTTCTTATTACCTTGTGTATCTTCCTCCAGTTTCTTCGCAAATTCATCCCAAATCTTATCCTTCTCTTCATTAATTATGCGTTTAACTCTTAATTTGTGCTCTCGATATTCTTGAGCACGTGATCTGATTTTATCCTCATTTCTGTCATTCTTTTGTCTCTCCACTTCTAATTTTCTCTTTACTTTGTTCCTTAATTGAATTATTGTCTTGACTTCCTTATTCCACCAGGCAGTCTCTTTATGTTCTACCTTGCTGCTTGTTTCGCCACATAATTCTCTAGCTTCTACAACTAAGACATTTCGAAAATTTTGCCACTCTTCCTCTGCACATTTGGTATAAGTTTTTGGAACTTTTCCTAAAATTCTTCTCTGATATTCCTCACGTTTATCAGATTTCTCCAGCTCCCAGGCCTTGATCATTTGTTTCTTTTCCATCTTATAATTAATCAGTTTAACACCAGTTATACTGACTAGAACAAGCCCATGGTCACTGTCGAGACTTTCACTGGGAACGACTTGGACATCCACAACTTGTTTTCCTGCTTCACCCGCTGTTATTACAAGGTCTATCATTGATCTACTATCGGATTTTTTAATATGGATACTCGAGTTTAGGCCTTAATTACAACCAAACCAACAGACCTATTGAAAAACAGGTTATACCAATATTTTCCTTGTTTAATTCTGCGTTAGAGTATATAAGCCAATTATTTTCAAGTTTATTAATTATTTATGTATTTGTGGTTGTATGAAAAATTGTCCGTGTTTATGATTTCTTTTCTAGGAACCACTCACTTAAAACTATATATATGGAAAACTACTTGGCTGACGGTAATGAAATTTTTATATGTGATAGGCACAAGTATTGGCAGTGCAAATCTGAAGTATTGGTAGTGCAAATCTGAAGTTTCAATTTTTTTTCAACTACCCAATAAAAAGTTCTTATTCTTTGTCTGACGGAACGTTTTCTCAGCCCAGGATAAACGTACAGCAGGAAACATGGTCTCATTTTGAAGCTCTCATTCGTGATTATCGGAAACTACGACCACAGTAAACGTACAGTGTGATGACGAATTTATGAAGAGTAATATTAATGGGTGGTTTAGTGCGTTCCGGACCGCGTGATTAAAAGCGGGCGAGCCGGTGAATTCGAGTGCAGCGTTGCCGGGCAGTTGTGTAATGGAATGCGAGTCACCTGGCTATGTACACATGCTATTTTCAGTCTTCCTGTTTACTACTTATATATCACATCACATCCAAATGCCTCAGAGACCAACATTGTCTGAGGACGAACTTGTGCTAACATATTACTAAATGGTAGAAGTATGGAAGCAATGAATGTTTTATGCCGAGAAGCCTTGCTTACCGTTGCTCCTGAACTCTGGAAACAATGTATTAAACACGCTAAAAGAATTGAAGACCACTACTGGGAGATACATGGCCTGTCTGAAAATGTCCCTCATTTCGAGCAGGTCATAATTAACATGAATGCCAGCAGTTCTGATTAATCGGAACAGAGCCATTCTTCAGACGAAGAATACTGACTGAATTAAATATTGTAAAGATATTATGTAAATAATGTAGATAGCCCATGCAAAAATTGTGTAGTCTGACATTTCCAAATTAGGAATTGAAGGTCTAAAGCCCTTATGTGAAAATGGTGATGGAAAATGAAATTTGTACGAGGAAAGAAAATAAAAGGCTGAAAGGAAACTTAAAGCAGTGTTCGTTCGTTGCGAGCCGCGACGACTGCAACTTAATGCGGCAACGCTGCACCGGATTTCACAAGCCCGCTCGCTTTTAATCGCACTGGCCGGAACGCACAAAACCTCCCATTAATATAAAAAAAAAAAAAAAAACAAGTCAACCCCTGGCACTATCCAGCCCATGACGGGCTAAGGCCGACCAAGCGACCGCTGCCCAGCCATTTGGCCTGCAGATATTGGGGTGACGCTTGATCAGCGCGTCGGGTCCCCTCGGCAGTTAATCTTGGTATTCGTGATTGGGGCGCTGTCTCACTATCAGACAGCTACTCAATTGTCCTCACGAGGCTGAGTGCACCCCGTTCCAACCTTCACGTCAGTTTTAAAATCCCTGACGGAGCCGGGGATCGAACCCGGGGCCTCCGGGTGAAAGGCAGGCGCGCTACCCCAACACCACGGGGCCGGCTCCCATTAATATTACTCTTCATAAATTCATCATCACACTGTACGTTTACAGTGGTAGTAGTTTCCAATAATCACGAATGAGAGCTTCAAAATGAGACTAAGTTGCCTGCTGTACGTTTATCCTGGGCTGAGAAAACGTTATGTCAGAAAAAGTATAAGAAGTTTTTATCGGGTAGTTGAAAAAAATTGAAACTTGAGATTTGCACTACCAATACTTGTGCCTATCACATATAAAAATTTAATTACCCTCAGCCGAGTAGTTTTCCATGTATATAGTTTCAAGTGAGCGGTTCCAAGAAAAGACATCAAAAACACGAACAATTTTTCATACAACCACAAATAAATAATTAATAAACTTGTAAATAATTGGCTCTTATAGTCTAACGCAGAATTAAACAAGGAAAATATAGGTATAACTCGTTTTTCAATAGGTCTGTTGGTTTGGTTGTAACTAAGGCCTAAACTCGAGTATCCATAATAAAAAAATCCGATAGTATGTCTTTCATCCCAGCTGTATCTAGTTACTTTATGGCTTTCTCTCCTCTTAAACCAGGTATTTTTAATTTGAAGACTATTTCGACTGCACATATCAAGCAGGTCTTCCCCTTTTAGATTTCTGTTTCCATAACCAAATGGGCCAATCACTCTTTCTACACCCTCCCTTTTGCATCCCACCTGAGCATTTAAGTCACCTATTATCATAATGTTCTCCTTATCCAATTGGTTCTCAAGCTTTTCCAAGAACTTCTGTTTCTCTTCATCCTTGCACCCCGTTTGTGGGGCATAAACCTGCACTAGGGTTGGGATTTTTTCGTTTGATGGTACCTCTAATCTAATGATTCTGTTGCTAATATATTTAATATCTGCAACAGCATCTACTTTCTTACTTAGAATAAAGCCCACTCCATTATGTGACCCTTTCCATTTACCACACCTCTTAAAATTTTCTTCCCTTTCCTTTTCCATTTGGTTTCGCTCAGACCTAATACATCCAGGTGCCTTCTTTCCATCAGATCTACAAGTTCTTCAAATTTTTCAGTTAATGTCATTACATTCAGTGTTCCTATTCTCCTTTTGGGGTTATCTTTCTTTATTCTGTTTTTTCCCACAGCCTTACATTGCATAACATCAGGCTGGGTGCCATCATTCCTGTCAACTGTGAGGCGTGTGAGCTGTCCATTTTGGGTATTCTTCTTTCCGAGGCTCATTTTAACATTGAAAGCGCATAACTATTTACTCCTTTATTGGCTTGCTAGGCCTAACATATTGGAGGATTTTCTGTCAGAGTTGTCTCCCTTAGCCTTTGGTATTCCACTACCAAACCTACAAGGCAGCAGATTGTATTCATATTTAACCCCTGAGCACTGGGTTGCCTCTTCCGCCATCTTCACTGTACCAAAGTCCATCTTCTCCACTGCAGATGCCGTTGAGGACTTCGCATGTAACCCTGTGCACGGAGCCTATGTTACACCCCATAGGACTGGGTCCTCACCAGAACTTAGCCGTTACTGTAGTTCCATGGTATATTACAGTACCGTTGCCCACCCCCACGACGTGGACGTGCCTGGCAAGAATTATCCATGTAGCCAATTTTAATTGACTCATGGACCGGGTTAAGGAGCTGTCTAAATCCAGCCTCCAAGGCTGTATTGCGATACTGGTTGCAAACTGGTTCTCCATCACTAACAGAATCCAAAATCATGATGTTATCACTACTGAGAACTTTATCTTCATCCTCGAAATCACTCCCTTCCCCTTTCTTATTCTTCCACTTTTCGTTCTTCCTATTCATCTGGTTCTCCTTCTCCATTCTTCTTTCTTCCTCTGTGTTTCATCTCGTCTTTTTCTTCATTTGCCATGTCATCCCATACCTCGAACTCCTCATCTTCCATCTCCAACGTTCCTCTCTCCTTCCCTTCCTCATTTTTCTCCTGTTCTTTCTTGTCTGTCTCATACTATTCAACACTTCCTTTCTCTTCGTCTTACATCTCATCCTTTTCATCCCCATCTTCCTTCTCCAACGCTTCTTCACCTTATCATTTTCCGGTATGTTGTCTTCTACATGAATCACTCTTGTATTTTTACCCTCCTCTTTAGCCTCTTTTTCTTGATTACTACTGTCTTTATGACCAACCTCATCTGATTCTCCTTTCTCTTCTTCAATTTCTCCCATATCACTTGCTTTCTCACGCCCTTCTGTTTCACCTTCTCCCTTATCTGTTTCTTTTTTCTCTTCTTCAGTTTCTTCCATTTCACCTTCTCTGTTATCCGTTTCTCCATTCTCTTCTACCTTGCCTTCTATCTCATCTTCTTCCCTGTCCTCAGTTTTATTCTCCTCCTCCATTTGACATCCTCCTTCACCTTCTTCTCTCTCTTGTCCATTTTCTTCCATATGCCCCCTACCATCACGTACTTCACATATCTCCTCCTCCATTTCGTGTCCATCTTTCATTCCTTCTTCCCCTCCATTACCATCTTCTACACGCCCCCCAGCATCACTTACTTTACACATCTCCTCAATCTTAACATTAGTTCCTTCAGCCTGCTTCTTTATTTCTTCGTTTACGTACACCTTCACAGATTCTACCTGCTTACCTATAGATTCTATTTGCGCTTTCATAGACTCTCTTTGCTGCCGCACTTCTCTTATCTCCTTACTCATACACTCTTTCACTGACCCTGTTTCTTGGCTTACTGACTCTTGCATACCTGTGATCTTGCTAAGCAGCATTTGGAACAGACTATCGTTACTACACATGATAAGGCCGTATACTTCACCGCTATTCAATTTAAACCGTATTCTCCTTTATCGTGCTCCACGTTGAGGTTCAATTTGTAACCTTACAGGGGGCGTGGTGGCTCAGCGGTCTAGCTGTATGCCTCTCACCAAGGCGGTCCGGGTTCGATTCCCGGTCAAAGCATGTGAGATTTTCGAAGTGAAATGCCATGTCCTGTGGTTCGGATTCCACGTAAAAAAGGAGGTCCCGTGGCTCATGATCTCGCGATTAACGGTCACGTTAAACTACAAGCGTGGCGTGTAACCTTACAATATGGGGGTATGTGGTTGGGGCGTGGATGTATGACACACTAAGGAGTATATATTTAGGAACAGCCGAAAACAATTCAATAATCATCCTATATCTTAGCATGGAATAATCAACGTAATTTTCAAGTAATCTTCTCCCCTCATACATATAACCATATTTCTTCTCTCTTGCCAAACAATCTCCATCGAAGAATTACAACAGATACTCACTATCTGAACTTTAACCTATCTAAAACCAAGCATAACCAGTCCTCACATTCTACAACCCAATCTTCCTTCCCCAATTCTATCTTACCAAACACACACAATAATCTCCATAGATAAAACGAACAGATACTCTAATATGAACAATACTCAATCTAAAAACTAAGAAGATCAAAACTACTGTATGTAATAATTTTAGCATGGAATAAAAGCATAAGAATAAACACAGAAAGAGAAAAAACAAAACAACATCGTAAAAAGATATATGTGCACAGATGTGCAACTCTATAGCCCATGGCTTCCTTCTTCACCAAAGATTAGCCATAACCTAAAACATCAAAGAAAATAAACAGTAATATAAAAACATTGTGACCTCATAGAGATACAATTCGTTGGAAGTTTTTCTGCACTTTACCGGAAACTACATCAACACCAGAACGTTCGTTCTCAACATCACTGTATCTGAAGACCTATTTGAGGAACACCATGGGAGCAGACAGTTTGAATGGACTACCGTTAATGTATATACAGTACATAAGAATGTGGAAATTAAAACTCAAGAAGTACTGGATAAATGTGTAAAAAGACTTGTCGGCTTCTTCCTTAAATATATTGTTTAACTCTGTAAATCTGATATATGTTTATGCATTCGATGACATTCCAGATTTTCTAATTGTAGCACCTCATCAGATCCCTCATCCCCACCCCCGAAAACAAATCCTGCGTCCACACTTGCACAACAGTATCAGATTATCATGTCTTGTCTAATCTCTTTCAATGTTGCCTGATCTTTGACAACTTTTCTTGTGAAGTATTGAATGCCTGATCATGAGCAAGAGGCTTTAGGGTGGTGAGATGTACCAACAGTACAACGGTAAATCACTATAAAAGAGGGACATGGTGGGAAGGGAAGGCCGAGGACAAAAATATATCAGTACCCACAGGAGACCAAGGGAAACCCCAAAATCCTCGTGAAGATGTTATGTTAACAATTATGGAATATTAAATGGCCAAAAACTAAAATTTACCAAGATCAGGGTTTGATTGAAGGTAAGCGTTTGGAAAATTAATTGGATAAAATGATTGTTCATAGCAATTTATTCTTTGATAGTTCATATTGATCATAATCATCACTCAGAATTTGCACACTGGATAGGTGCATCTAACTAGTAGAGACAATATAAAATGTGGCACAATGAGTTTATTGTAGGAAAAATTACTTGCTAAAATAATCTCTATAATTATATAATACGCCAAGTTCATCCGAAAAAAAAAAAAAAAAAAAAAAAAACCTCAAGCTCATGAACCAGAAGGAGTTAGAAGATGAGTTTTGTGCCAAAATCTTCCAAATTTTCTCAATAGTACAGGAATAATGTTGCATTTCTTGAAAAGTCAACGGAAATATATTTGTTTAAAAAGTGTGTTTAAACAAATAAACAAGATGAAACCCCCTGGCAGAACTGTGTCGCGTCCACCCCGCATAGCACTAGAGACGGGCAGGTAGTCTGTACACATAGGGTGCACACAACCCATTGTGCATTGAAAAGAATATTCAAACTAACAGAAATACTCGCTAAATGATGAATTACACTCTGATTTCAAAAATATTGACAATTTGTTTAAAAAGTGCATTTAAACAAATAAACTTATTTATTGAAGCCCGCATACCAGTAAAGCCGGGTGAGTGGTTAATGAACATGCGAGATTTCTGGAGCAGGTCCCATAGTAGTTTTTATAGAAAATGCGTAAGAAATTTGAATTTCACAGTTACTTGATAACTTCTAACTCATCAATACTTATTTATGTCCCATTCCAATCCACCAATGTGTAGCCAGTACTGCTGTGATAATACTTTAGCGATAACCCCCTGAATTGGAGCAAAAGACACAAATACTAAGTAAACACAGTGTTAAAATGCTGTGTTTGTAATGGTATTCGTTAAGCTCCACGTTGAGCGAACAAATGTAATGTGTTTTACCTGGGCGGACTATTCGCCAGAAAATACTACTGCTAAGTTTGATCTATGTTGGGCGCCAAGCTGGATACACTCTGTTCCAAGCTAAATTTATATATTTAATATCGACCCCTAGCGTGAGTAGAACATATGAGAGACTCTTAATGACTAGGCCGTGGGATGATTGAATCATCAACCCAGACAACATTTGATTGTGGAGAAGGATGAGGTATTATAACTATTGCTACCTACTTGGTAATAATTGAATTTAATACACTTAGAAAATATGATGGCAACATGAATAAAATTAACACTGTTAACGGAGCACACTACTTTAAACATTGCCACGAACAAAATTACTTAATACGCCGGTCGGGAGAATAACGTGAATTTAACTTATTTCCAAATTAATGCTTAAAGAATTTATATAGCCCTATTGAAAAACAGAGAGTGTGTGTCGTAGATTACTTGTGCTTACCAACGGAAACATTGTCTCCACGTGGTTGAAGTCTCCCAGCGTCGGACGCTCTGCATTGGTGTTGACGGGGTCAGATTCCTCCTCGTTGATCAAAAGTAATCGTTACAGCTTGTGGTGGAGTCTATTCCATGAACCACAACACGTCGTCTGGCTAAACACTCCAAGACGCGTGGAACTCATGATCTGATGTGATCAGCGGAGTCAGCGTGAATAAAATTGTCCCACTTGGGACTAACGAACAAAGTACCTCCTTACTGCTCCAAGCGTAATGTCTTAATGCATGTCTTCACTCACACCGCGCGTCCACTATATCTTCAATCTTCTCCCACCAGGGTCTAGGTTAATACCGCGACCTCGCTGCTTCGACCAATCCGCGTGCGTCACGTATCTCCCCATCCCCCACCTACGTTGCTTCTTCTTCCTTGATTGGCTGGTCACCACACGTGGCTATTCCCGCCATGAGGCTACCTCCCCGTATTTATATTTCCGTATCCGGGCAAGACGTAGATCATACACGTTTTCTTGCTTTGAAGTGTTCCCTCGGATTTCGTAATTTTATTGTACTCCAATCTATTCTTGTATTGAAATACCCAGTGAGTCACACACCACTCTCTCTTAACCCTAATGAATAAAATCCCGACTTTACGTATGAAATGATTTGCCGTGCAATATTATATTGGAATCATCCAATATAGATACGGATTTCTACTAGTAGAAATCCTATCTGTAATCTTCCAAATTTAAAAGCTCCAAAAAATGACGTTATAAATATTAATAATAATAATAATAATATGAAATTGAGCACCAATAAATCCAAGGAAAAAACATGAATGGTGGAATGTAGATTGTGATCAAGCAATAGAGAAAAGACACCAAGCATGGATAAAACATCAAGCTCTAAAGTCAGAAGAATCAAATTTAGAACTAACTATACAAAGAAAATTAACCCATAAAATCATCAGACAAACGAAACGTAATCATCTTAAAAATACACTGGAAAAGATAGAAGACGATTTCAAGAAAAAGCAATCTCGAGATTATTACAAAACATTTGGTAAATATCTAAAAAAATTTGAAGCTCCAACATTAATGTTGAAAAATCAAACAGGAAAGTTAGCACATTCTAACCAAGAAAATACAGAGATCCTTGCAGAAGCATTCGAGAAACTGTTAAATTGTGATGATCCACTGGAAACCCTGCAAGTAAACACTGATACACCTATTTTAACTTCACCTGATTTAATAAATCCTCCAAACATTAATGAAGTAGAACTCGCAATTAAAGAACAAAAAAATTACAAAACTTGTGGCGAAGACTTAGTCTTTGCTGAAATCTGGAAAAATGCTGGTAAACCTGCGATTATAAATCTTCATCAACATCTAGTTAAAATGTGGATTACTGAAGAAATTCCTGCACACTGGACCACAGGAATAATCCATCCATTATTTAAGAAAGGAGACAAAACGAACCCAGATAACTACAGAGGAATTACCCTTCTGGACTGCACATATAAAATTTTCTCTCGTATAATTTACAACAGGATCAAAAACATTCTGGAACCACAACTTGGAGAATATCAAGGAGGATTTCGCCCTTACAGAAGTTGTCCAGACCAAATCCTTAGCCTGAAATTAATAATGGAATATTACAAAAACAGAAATAAGCAACTCTTTATCACTTTTATAGATTTCAAGAAAGCCTATGATAGTATTCATAGACTGACACTGCTAAAAATCCTCAGATCATACGGTCTCCATCCTAAATTGATAAAAATCATTCAATTAACATTATCAAACACAAATTCGAAAGTTAAATTTAGGGGAGAAATATCAACAGCTTTCACAGTAAAAACTGGTCTCAGACAAGGTGATGGATTATCCCCTCTGCTTTTCAATGTGGCTCTTGATTATATCATGAAGGTTTGGCAAAAGGAAAACCCTCCTAAGATCAAAATTGGAACAAAACCATCAATAAAAATAAACTGCTTAGGATTTGCAGATGACTTGGCTCTTTTAGCACTAGACAAGGAAGAGGTTTGTACTCAGATCACTAGTCTCCAAGAAATTGCTCAAGGGATAGGATTACAGATATCCTTTGAAAAAACTGAGATCATGCCTATGAAACCCTTAGATATAAATGAAGTCTATATAAATGATCATAAAATTAACCTAGTTCCTCAATTTAAGTATCTTGGAGAAATTATAACACATAACTTAAACGAAAAAGTAACTTGGATAAATAGAACAAATAAAATGAAAAAGGCACAATCTCTAACCTGGTCAACATATAATAAAAAATGCCTATCAATAGCTACTAAGATCCAACATTATAAAACTGTAACTCTCCCTGAAGCCACTTATGCTTGTGAAACACTGTTCCAAATTAAAAATGAACAAAGAACTGATCAGCTCCTCAAAACGGAAAGAAGAATCATTAGAACGTGCATAAATAAAAAGTATCAGGTTGAGGGAGTCTGGAGGATTCTCCCAAATGAAACTGTCTATCGTGAGATTGATCCAATCACCAGCACAATGAAGAAGAAAAGAATTTCATATTTTTTTCACATCTTACGGCTTCCAGAAAACAGAATTGTACGCCAACTGGTGATGAGAAATCTAGGAAAGAAAACTGGAGGTAAATGGATCCAAGAAATCCAACAAGATCTCAAAGCAGTTGGACTCAAGATAACAGATGCCGAGGAGAAAAATAAAATTAACACCATACTTAAAACTCACAAATTTTCTGCAGAAATGACACACAGAAAGCCTATGGAGATTTCAGATGAGTTGAGAAAATCCCGATCTGAAAGAATGAAAAAGTACTGGAAAGAGCGCAAGAACCAAGCAGTACTACCTTCAAAGAAGAAGTGATTGTGGAACGACTCAAGTGGTCCAATGTGACCAATCAAGATTAATAATAATAATAATAATATGAAATTGAATAAACTGACATAATTTAACTTGGTCGGATTATTGCCGCGTTTAACAAATATGATATAGTCCAACTAACTTGTGTTAGTGGCATAAAACCCCCTAGAAAAACATGTTACATTCGCCTCGAGTAATCATGTGCTTTACCATGCATATGGTACAGCACTTGATGATTCCAGACACGTTAGAAAAAACCTCCAAAATACAACTTATACAAGTGAAATGACCCTTTACACATATAAACACATATAAACCCTCAATCATGCGCTTTGCGCTAATGTTCGTCTTGTTATGACGTGTTCTTATTTTGTCCACTTCAAAATGTTTGTCATTCTCACGAATGTTCATTCTACAGCTCACTCTCTCATCATTCTATGTGGAAAAAAAAATACATACATAAGTGTGTTCCCTCTATATCCATAATTCACTACACACACATTTATGGTGTTCAGTAGAAAACCACTGCGGAACTCTTGTAGAAGTATTAGGTGCTCCTCACCTACCGGATACCAATATCATGGTACACGATCTCACACGACCACACACTCGCGGTAGAGCAAAGTGATCTACTTCCCACCTTCTCTGTAAAATTTTTAATTAAAAGGGAAGACGTGACTGAAAAAAAAAAACCAGTAAGTATCCATTACTTATGTCACTTAAATATTCCTGTGCCGTATGTACCCTATCTTACTAAGTACATGTACACAAAAACCCACCTTACTCTAGATCACAATTTCTCATATTCCTCGCTCAGCCTGTAGTTCACAACCCAGACCAGTCCACCTATCGAACCTGACCTAGTTGCCACAACTTTTTATCTGTTACTTATATACCACATCTCATGAGGTCTAGTACCTTGTATGCAAACTACCTTAATTATATCCAACCCGGATCTATCATAGCTAGGTCGTAAGCAGGAATCACGTGTGCTGATATGTATGAGCTTCATGGAGGACTGTCTCGCCTTCTGATGGCCCATCTTTTATCTCATGGACGCCTTAAGCTAACAAGCCCTATACAAGCGCTCACCCATCTCTTGGAGATAAATGGGAACCCATCAGCGCTGCCAAAATGGCCTTGGTGCATCGAGACAATTTAGTGCTCAACAGCATCCATCACTCCCTTTATCTTTCCCTGTACCTTAAAAACTCTCATTTACTTACATACTACCCCCCTGTGTTATTTCTGATACGCCTGCCTTGAAGACTAGATCTTCCACTCACCACATACCACACTTACTCATTTGATAGGCTGGGTCGCCAGCTAAACACACTTATTTTATGACACATCCTTAATGTCATCACGTTGCTCCACTAACATATTTCTCAGTGTCTGTAACGATGCCCTGTTGCTACTGTCCACACATGCTAATCCTACTTTCATCCGGTGTTACACCTCTACTTGACACTCTTATGACCTAAAAATGTCACTTCTGTCTGACAGAATGACGACTTGGACAGTTTCAGAGTGAACCTTGCCTGATCTAACTTTTGAAATACACTGTCTAAATGACGTAGATGCTCCTCAAAACTGCGTGAACTGATTACCATATCATCGATGTAAATAGTTACAAACTCTCCCGTGTCATCTCCTAATGCGATGTTTAAAGCCCTAATTAAAGCTGCTGAGCTACTTTTTAACCCATAAGGTACCCTGCAAAACTGATAAAGGTTATATTTATGACTAAAAGCTGTAAATGGCCGATCTTCATACATAAGTGGCACTTGCCAGAAACTGGAACTTAAATCTACACATGTGAAATACTTTTTACCCTCAAATGTCTGCATCAACTTTTCAATGGTCATGGACTTCAGCTGATCTGAACTGATTCTACTGTTAACTAAACGAGCGTCTAAACAAATACGAACTGTGCCGTCGGCCTTCGGTACTGTAATTAAAGGATTAACATATTGACTGTTTGAGTACTCTATAATGCCATCTTCAAGCATCTGGTTAATTTGTGCCTCTACTGCACCCTGATAAGCGGAAGGTATAGGATATCTATGTCCTGTGAATACTGATCTATCAATAACGTTCAATGAATGTGTATAGCAATTGGCCATGCCAATGCGATCCTCAAAAACTCTCCTATTATACAATAACACATCATAGAGCAGAACACACTGGTCTCCCTCTATATGCCCCTGAAATGCAGCATCACGTAACGAGTCCTCCAGACTACCGTTCGTAATCAAACTGCCCACAAAAATTTGAGTATCCCGCTCTTCGGCTGGTGATATCTCACTTAAAGAACAAATCACTCCTACAACACTACTCCCCTGAACATTGTCGTTGAACGCTACCTCTACTTCAGAATTATTCCATTTAAATTTCAAACTACCTACTTCATAACATAAGTTACCAGACACTCTACTTAGCCTATCTGAACCCAAAATAACACTGAAAACTAAGTTAGGAATTACAAGACAAATCTGCTTTTCGATATGATTATTAATTTTAATGTCCACTAAAACTTGCTTGGAAATTACTTTAGACCTCTTCCCTAGAGCTGTGATAACAAAAGTGCTCTTAATTGGTATCTCCTCAAAATTTACACCAGTTCCTTTCATTTTATCGTAATATGTACTACTTATGCAGCTCTTCATGCAACCACTATCAATTAAAACATCGGTGTGCGCCTCGGACATGTTAAGTTTAATAATGGGGCTTTTACTAGCCACCTCCTGAACAATACGTTCATCATTTAATTCATGCAACAATTCATTTCTTAAATTTAGGTCATAGTGTTCCTGTATAATTGTATGGACAGGGCATGCTACAGACTGAGATTCTGACCTTACTTCGCAGCCTGGTTCGCGTTTAAAGAACCGCTACAGCTGGCTGTAGTACTACTAACTACGGCACTGGTCTGGTTGTTCTGGGCTGTGTTGTCATTGTTTGGCTGTATATTACTACCACTAGGCTGTCCTCTTCCTTTGTCCCCTATTCTGGTTGTAATTATTGTCATTATAATTTCTCCCTTGATTTCCCCTGAAATCATTATTTCTCCCTTGATTTCCCCTGAAATCATTGTTTCTCCCTTGATTCCCCCTGAAATCATTGTTCCTCCCCTGATACTGATTACCATAGCCAATTCCTCTATTCTGATTTAGCTGACTATTATTATTTCTATTTTGAGCGTTGGCCCCTTCGCCACCGTTCCCTTGAACTTCCTGATGCCTGGCTTCATTAGGCCTATTATTATTATTATTACCCTGGTTCCTATTGAAATTGTCCTCATAACCCCCTCTCCCTAGTGCATCAAATGTGCTTAACAAATTTTCTACTTGTGATATTGTCTTTACATTCTGGATACAAGCAGCCTCCTTGATCCTATAGGGAAAGTGCCTAAGTAGCAACCTCACCACATCACTTTCCTCCTTCAAGCCATCCAGATATTTACACACTAATACCTGCCCTAAAAAGTATTCGGTTCATGGTGGAGCTTCCTTTAGGGTTATATTTACCACACACTACTCCCTCACGATGCTGCGACTGAATAACCTCATTCCAGAACTTTTCACAGAATTTCATTTTAAAATCATTAATATCAGTAAACTTGTCTCTATAGACAGCAAACCAATTCCTCGTTTCCCCCACAAACACTTGTTCTAAAATTTCAACTACCTGGCACCACTCAATACTACCATCTTCCAACCTCTCCCCAAATTTATTTTCTATAGAATTCATGAACTCCATTGGGCACCCTTGTCGATTGCTGAACTTCCCCAGTTCTACCTCCCTGTGTGTGCTATTCACAAAAACTGGCCTATTCTGACTATTTTCTTGCCTGATCCTAGCTTTTAATTTTAATTCTAATTCTGCGATTTTCTCCTCAGCCTTCCTCTCAATACTGTTTACTGTTAATTTAATGTTTCCTTCTGATTCTTCTACTTTATCATATAGCTTTGCTTGTTTCTCCTCAATTTTGCTAATGCTCTCTTTAATACTCTCTCTTAAATCATTTACTTCTGCTACTATTTGTGAGTGGATTTTCTCAATTCTACCCCCCAGCTGTTCCTTAACCTCTCTAGTTGATACCTGAATCTTGTCAATTCCCCCCCCCCCCCCCCCCCCCCAAATTTCTTTTTAACCTACAGTGTTTCTAATTTAACTAATTCCTTTAAATTTTCAGCCTGTGTGCTGTTTCTACTTTCCAACTCCTCCTGTACTTTTCCTAATTTCCTGTCTACATCTGCAATGATCTCTTTAACCTTCTCTTCCATTACTCCTCTGATTTCTCCTCTAATCTGCTCCATTTTCATACTAATTTCCTTGTTGTTCTTATCTAATTTTGCATTATTCTGTTCTAATTTTTTATTTAGAGCTTCTGTACTTTCTTTATTTTCCCTACTGTTTTGTTCTAACTTTGCATTATTCTGTTCTAATTTTTTATTTAAAGCTTCTGTACTTTCTTTATTTTCCCTACTGGTTTGTTCTAATTTTGCATTATTCTGTTCTAATTTTGCATTTAAGGCATCACTACTAACTTTGTTCTGATACATGAACTCGAGAAGTAAAGTTTTTAATCCTGGTTGGCCGCCTACACTCCCTGTTTCAATATTGGGATTTACCTCCGCTACCCCTGTACTACCATCACTCGACATACTGCTCGTATCATCACTCTCCAGTTGATGACCACTACGTAACTTCATCTGTCTTTCTTTCTCATCCCCCATAATGATATACACTGATAAAGACAACTAACCCCCAAAATACCGGCACAGAAATATGTCTCCTTCTCCTTCCTCAAATGTTCCTGGGTTTTCGGCCCAACGTTGTCGGCGACAATTGTAACGTCTTTTAATTATTGCCCCTTGTTGGTAGCGACAAATGTAATGGTATTCGTTAAGCTCCACGTTGAGCGAACAAATATAATGTGTTTTACCTGGGCGGACTATTCACCAGAAAATACTACTGCTAAGTTTGATCTATGTTGGGCGCCAAGCTGGATACACTGTGTTCCAAGCTAAATTTATATATTTAATATCGACCCCTAGCGTGAGTAGAACATATGAGAGACTCTTAATGACTAGGCCGTGGGATGATTGAATCATCAACCCAGACAACATTTGATTGTGGAGAAGGATGAGGTATTATAACTATTGCTACCTACTTGGTAATAATTGAATTTAATACACTTAGAAAATATGATGGCAACATGAATAAAATTAACACTGTTAACGGAGCACACTACTTTAAACATTGCCACGAACAAAATTACTTAATACGCCGGTCGGGAGAATAACGTGAATTTAACTTATTTCCAAATTAATGCTTAAAGAATTTATATAGCCCTATTGAAAAACAGAGAGTGTGTGTCGTAGATTACTTGTGCTTACCAACGGAAACATTGTCTCCACGTGGTTGAAGTCTCCCAGCGTCGGACGCTCTGCATTGGTGTTGACGGGGTCAGATTCCTCCTCGTTGATCAAAAGTAATCGTTACAGCTTGTGGTGGAGTCTATTCCATGAACCACAACACGTCGTCTGGCTAAACACTCCAAGACGCGTGGAACTCATGATCTGATGTGATCAGCGGAGTCAGCGTGAATAAAATTGTCCCACTTGGGACTAACGAACAAAGTACCTCCTTACTGCTCCAAGCGTAATGTCTTAATGCATGTCTTCACTCACACCGCGCGTCCACTATATCTTCAATCTTCTCCCACCAGGGTCTAGGTTAATACCGCGGCCTCGCTGCTTCGACCAATCCGCGTGCGTCACGTATCTCCCCATGCCTCACCTACGTTGCTTCTTCTTCCTTGATTGGCTGGTCACCACACGTGGCTATTCCCGCCATGAGGCTACCTCCCCGTATTTATATTTCCGTATCCGGGCAAGACGTAGATCATACACGTTTTCTTGCTTTGAAGTGTTCCCTCGGATTTCGTAATTTTATTGTACTCCAATCTATTCTTGTATTGAAATACCCAGTGAGTCACACACCACTCTCTCTTAACCCTAACGAATAAAATCCCGACTTTACGTATGAAATGATTTGCCGTGCAATATTATATTGGAATCATCCAATATAGATACGGATTTCTACTAGTAGAAATCCTATCTGTAATCTTCCAAATTTAAAAGCTCCAAAAAATGACGTTATAAATATTAATAATAATAATAATATGAAATATGAAATTGAATAAACTGAAATAATTTAACTTGGCCGGATTATTGCCGCGTTTAACAAATATGATATAGTCCAACTAACTTGTGTTAGTGGCATAAAACCCCTAGAAAAACATGTTACATGATATGTCACCTTATCTGGTTGTGTTCTACTTCTGTTCTACGGAGATGTTATCCACTGACTGAATAAGGGCTTGTCTGTGTTGTTCCTCACTCTCAAGGTACAAATCACAAGTTAATCTCAAATTGAAGTAGAAAATTAGCTTGGATATCAGAGCCTTAATCGAGTTTGACCATGAAAGGATTTGTGGCGTGTCATAGCGCCACCTAAGTATGTGGTGGGTACTAGTGCCAAGGACAATAGCACTACCCAGGTAGATGGCAGTTAATAGTGCCACCTAGGTACAGAGTGTGTATCATGTTGAATTCTTTTTTTTTTTTCTCTTTGTTCTTCGCTGTTGTTAAATAAACAAGAATCGAGCACATCAACCGTTGGCCTATTCTATATAATTTATATTGTATACTGAAACCCTTATTACATAATATCGCACTCCTTCTACAGATTCAAACTTAAGCAACATTGAAACAATACTCTGAAGGAAAGAATGTATAGTAGCACCATCTAACACCAAGGAGCCCAGTGCTCCTAGAATGAAAGACATTAGTATTATGTCTTACCAGCAGTACTAAATCTCTATTAAAGAGGGATATGGTGGGAAAGGGAGGCTAAGGACAAAAAAATACCAGTACCCACACACCCAAATCCTCATGAAGGTGGAGTGATGTAGGTTAGGGGAATGAAAGGACGAGAAATACAAGTAATATCCAACCCTTGAAAATATAGGTCTGGTACAAAAGGGGAGGGGAACCAAGATGCAAAAATAAGCCCCTTATTTATGTTTTTTTTTTTTGTCACCTTATTGATTGGTGGTTTGTCTGCTTAGTGAACTGAAAATACTACAGTCAGTAAAAAATGATAACATTGTCTCAAAATCTGCTGATAATGTTTTGACTGACCTCAAGGTATTAATTTAGTCCACTGATGTCAAAGGTTTTAAAATAAGATTTCTGTAACAAAAAAAAATAAAAATATGCACCAACATTTTTGGCTTGATCCTGACGTTTACCCTGCTTAGATAACTCTATGCACCTAGATTGGGATGATTGTAAATGATATTTTAAATTGAAATTTCATTTACAGACCAAAGCCAATCCAGTACAATGAGCGGATGCGACCTGGGCATTCACAAATGATTTGTGCTTCATTTAGTCCTGGAGGCATGTTCCTAGCTGCTGGCAGTGCAGACCACAATGTGAGGTGAGGATACATATCATTATGCAAACTTATAATTGGTTACTGAGGTAACAATGAAACAATAATCTGAAGTGAAAAAGATGCATTGTATGGCAACCTAATACCAAGGAATGTCATAATGTAATGCAAGCATTACTGTATGGCAACCTAATACCAAGGAATGTCATAATGTAATGCAAGCATTACTGTCCTAAATGCAAACTTTCTTTGCTCTCTTCTCTGTTGGTTTATTGCATTGCTTCAGGTCTGCTTCTTCAATGAATTTTCATGTATTTCAATCTACATAGGATAATACAAAACACAATCATCTTATATATTAAAATAGTTTTCAAAAAATTTCACCCTGTACTGAAACTAAAATATCTCGGGAAGTATTTGCGCTACGACGACGTTTGTTGTCTTAAAATGTAATGCCCGTCACACATTATCGATTGATACCCACCTTACTAGATTATATCATCCGTGTATTAAAATAATTGCGAATATTATTTCCTTCAAGGTCATTTGACGTGGTTTCCATGCTAGTAATGTGAATCCACGTAAACATCTTCATATTAACAGAGATCAAATCTCCTTGGGGACATAACGCTTGCACTTGAAAATCTTCAATGTGGTTTAAATCACGTCAAAACAGAATATTTCTTCATGCCATTTTTTGTTTTATTTCGTTCGTTTGGTGTTTCAATACATCCAATATAATTATAACATTCACTGGTATAGGGCAATCAGTTCCCTAATTACGTCATGATATCGATAATTTCTACCTGCTCCACTCGGGCGCTAATGTCGCATGTATCCATACATGATATCGATAACTTCTACCTGCTCCACTCGGGCGCTAATATCGCATGTATCCATACAATAAGCAGAACGCGATTCTGTGCACATAATTTAATTAAAATTTCTCAAAGAATGGATTACTTTGAGACTGAAATGCTCCTGCGCAATCAGCAGCCATTTTGTTAATGACACTGTCATGTCAACATCTCTTTGAATGACAACAAATACTGTATACGAAAGACAACTAATTTCACGAAGATGCCGCTACAGTCGAATGTTGGAACAGCCATTTTGTATTGTGTATCCTATCTTTCTGTTATATAGTCTTTGGTCTCATCAGCTACAAACTGTCTTCTTTTCGTTTCATCATTCGTCCTTATAGTTTGTGTGCGCAATCAAAACAATGAATCATATGATGAATGAGAGGCGACACTCGATTACAAATGTTATAAAGATTAAAGGTGACGGTAATTGTCTGTCCAGGTCATTGGCATATTGTGAGTACAACAATCAGAGTTTATTTACACAGGTTAGAAAGCGAATTGTAAAACACGTTACAGACAATTGGAATAATTATTCTGCCTTTATTGTTGTCAACAGCGATGTGTACGAAACTGCTATCAATACGAGCGATGATTACAAAATGTATATGTCTATGAATGGTATTCGTGGAGGTAATGTTGAGTTAGTTGCCGCTGCTCAAGTTTACAAAATGGATATTGACATAATCACTAATAATAAAACGCATAGTGTAAAAGCAGAAAATACGCCATCAAATAGAATAATTTCTTTGCTATACTCTGGGGATGGGTGGAATGGTCATTATGACGTCCTAAATACCGGTATCAGTGCTAACTCAGTTGAGAACGTGAATGCCAAGTCACTCGATTCAGTGGCTGATTTACAGTTTCAAACTAAGAGTGGGTTTGCGTGCAGTAAAACACCAGGATCTTGTCGGAAGTGAACCTCAGAACCAGTTAGGCAGAGACAAAATGTGATAAGAATTAATGGTGACGGAAATTGTTTGTCCAGGTCATTGGCATATTGTGTGTACAACAATCAGATTTTATTTACACAGGTTAGAAAACGAATTCTGAAACATGTTACAAACAATTGAAATAACTATTCATCCTTTATTGTTGGCAACAGCGATATGTACGAAACTGCTGTCAATACGACCGATGATTACAAAATGCATATGTCTATGAATGGTATTCATGGAGGTCATGTTGAGTTAGTTGCCGCTGCTCAAGTTTACAAAATGTATATTAACATAGTTACTAATAATAAAATGCATACTGTAAACGCCGAAAATACGCCACCAAATAGAATAATTTCCTTACTGTATTCTGGAGATGGCCGGAACGGTCACTATGATGTCCTAGATATCAGTGCTAACTCAGAGCCAATTATGGTCGAAAACGTGAATACCAAGAAACAGAAATGAGCACTACGCGACTCAAATCAATATCAGAAACAGATTGTCACAAAACCGTTCTCGGCCACTTATCGATGTGCTGTTTATGAAACTATTCCCTCCATAGAACCAATCTCAATTGGAAGTCTGTGTAACATTTGTCAGTACTGCTAAGCTGTTGTCAGTACTGCTAAGCTGTATACTTTTCATCATCATCATCATCATCATCTTGTACAGTTTCCAGCCCCAGGCTGGGTCTGTTTGGAACATAAGCTGGCCACTTAGTTCTTTCTTCCCACCACCTCTCCGCTGTCACTCTGGTTCAGTCCTCGCCTCTCTTCTTGACACATTCCTCCACTCCTTTCAGCCATCTATCTCTTGGTCTTCCCCTTGGTCGTTTCTTCTGCATCTGCATCTCATGTATCCTCTTGGGAATCTTCTTCTCATCCATTCTCTTTAAGTGTCCATACCACCTCAGTCTTGATGTCTTAATCCTACCTTGCAAGGGCTCCTCTTTCACCATTTCCCTGACCTTTTCATTCCTCACCCTGTCTCTTCTTGTTACTCCGATCCTACTTCGCAGGAACTTCATTTCACCTGCCTGTATTCTGCTTATGTCTCTTTTCTTCATTGTCCACGTTTCTGAAGCACAGGTCAATATCGGGATATAGTAGCTTCTGTATAACACTTCCTTGCTTTTTTGTGGGACATCTTTATTCCACACTAAGCTCGTAATGCTTCTCAGAAATGCTTCTGCCTGTCTGCCACGTTCCGTAATCGCTTTGTAATTTCTCCCATTTTCCTCCGCTATACTTCCCAAGTACTTGAGACTTTCCACCTTCTTCAGCTGTCCACCTCCAAGTGTTATACCACTCATTGGTCTGTCCTTTTTCCTGGTCGTTAACAGGATCTCACATTTACTGATGTTGAACTTCCATCCGTACTCTTCCACTGTTTCTTCCCAAGCCTTCAGTTGCTCCTGAATTTCCTCCTCCTTGTTTCCCCAGACCGTGAGATCATCTGCAAACACCATTGCTTTCATCTTATCTTCTCCTATCTTTCCTGCTATCCGTGTCATTACCTCGTCCATAACCAGGACGAAACTACCCTGTTTCAGGCCACTCATTTGTCTGAACCAGTCTGTTCTTTCCCCTCCAACTTTCACCCAACTCCCACTTCCACAATACATCTCCTTCACTCTGCCTACAGTCTCTTTTTCCACTCCCATGTTTTCCATTGCTTTCCAAACCTTCTCCCTACACACACTATCATAGGTCTTTTCGATGTCCAGGAAGGCCATCAACAGATCCTCTCCAAATTCGTAGTGGTGTTCCTGGAGCTGTCTCACTGAAAATATAAGATCCACTGTTGATCTCCCAGGTCTGAATCCATACTGCTCCTCTCTCAATTTTCTCTCCACTTTGGCTCGTATTCTACTTTCTAATATCTTTTCATATATCTTGGCACAGTGAGGTATGAGTGTGACTCCCCTTGTAATTTCTGCACTCCTTTCTGCTTCCTTTCTTAAATATTGGGACAATTAATCCTTTCTTCCAATCTTCTGGGGTCTTTTTCTCCTTCCATATCACCCTCATCACACGGTACAGCCACTGTTTCCCAACCTCCCCTGCTGCCTTCACCATTTCAACACTCACTTCATCCACACCTGGTGCCCTTCCTCTTTTCATCTTGTCTATAGCCATTTCCATTTCTCTCCAAGTCAGGTCCTTTTCCATTCCTGTGTTGTCTTCTCCATCTTCCAATACATTGTCTTCCT
Organism: Meconema thalassinum; assembly: GCA_946902985.2. NCBI lineage: Eukaryota > Metazoa > Arthropoda > Insecta > Orthoptera > Tettigoniidae > Meconema > Meconema thalassinum. The sequence continues at coordinate 389,066,387 of OX336391.1, forward strand.
CCCTATGACCATTTGGATTCAGCAAATCCTCAAAGTACTCTTTCCACACTGTCTTGAGTGTCTCTTTGTTGTGTACCTCATTTCCGTTTTTGTCCATCATTACCACATCCTCTCGCAGACCTCTTCTCTTACTTTTGACCATCCCATAAAGTACTTTCTTATTTCCTCTGCTGTCTTCCTCCATCATCTCTGTCCACTTTACCATCCACTTTTTCCTCTCCTCTGCGACAATCTTGTTTGCTTCTTTCTTCTTTATCTTATAATCTTCCCTTGCCAGATCAGTTCTTTCCTGGAACCACACTCTGAAAGCCTTGTTCTTCCTTCCCACAGCTTCTTTTACTCTCTCATTCCACCATGGTGTCTCTTTACACTGCTTTCTGTTGCTTGTTCTGCCACATACTGCCACTGCAGCTTCCACCGTTGTGTTTTTGAATTGCTTCCATTCCTCTTCCCCTGTTTTAGGATTGTCTGTTGGCATCCTTTCCCTTATTATCTTCTGGAATTCTTCCTTGAGTTTCCATACTTTGATTCTCCTTTCCTGGTACTCTGTCCTCTTGCTATCCTTAACAACTCCCAGGTTCATTACAAGTATTCTGTGGTCGCTATCTAAGGCCTCTGATGGTATTACCTTTATGTCTCTGACACTTCTCTTCATTTCCCAGTCGTACAGCATGTAATCTACCAAAGATTTCTTTGTTAAATCACTGCTGTACCACGTTACCTTGTGGCTTTCTTTCTTCCGGAACCAGGAGTTGCCTACCACTAAACCGTTTCTCTTGCAAAAATCCAGCAACTTTCTCCCTTCTTCATTCCTGCTACCCCATCCTTCTGCTCCCAATACATTTTCATATCCTTGCCTTTCACTTCCTACATGTGCATTCAAATCTCCCATGACAATGATGCTCTGACCATTCAACTGCTGTTGTAGCTCCTCCTCAAAGTCTTCCTTCTCTTGAGCTGTACATCCAACTTGAGGGGCATATACCTGGGCTATCTCCAGGCTTCTTCCCTTTACAGTTACTCTGATCTTCATGATCCTGTCACTTATTCCCTTTACCTCTTCCTTCATTCCATCTCTCACAACTACTCCTACTCCGCTGCTCCTTCCTTCACTGTTCCCACTCCAGTACAACTGGTACCCTTTCCTCAGTTCTCACTTTTCAAAAGAGAAAAATACAAGTGGTCACTATTCTCTTTGTTGAAGCGATGGCAAAGTGAAACTTCCACCATACACAATACTTCCAGAAATTAATCAGTTGTTTACGAATTGTGAAGAAATCTGTAAAAATTTTACGAAAAATGTTCGGCAGTATAATAATGCTATGTCGTTTTTATCCTTTGGTGCTACTGCTGAGATGAACAGTCACATTCTATCGTGCGATTACCAGTTCACTTTCCAAACTTGCAAAATATCTATTTTAAAAATGACAATGCTCCTGATATTTTACTTCAAGCACAGTTGCGCAACACGGAATTACAAGCGTGGTTAAAGTTAAATCTAGATTCGCAAGCCAGAAGTCCGTATATATATCCTGAAACACCAGTACATTACGTCTGGAATAAGACCAACTGCCATTGGCAAAAAAGAAAAAATGTTTCAAAAACTATGGGCTGAATGTATAATGTTACGCCTACAGAAACAGAAAAGTATTATTTATGCCTGTTATTGCTTCACGTCATAGGTGCTAAAAGCTTCCAGGATCTACGAACATACAAAGCCGTTGTCTATTCTACTTTGAAAGAAACGGCTAATGAGCGAGGTTTGCTGATTGATGATTCTGAATGGCAGCATTGTTTGGCAGAAGCGTCACAATTTCTGATGCCTTCTCAGATATGACAACTGTTTTCTTACATATTTATCTTTCAGACTCCTTCAAATGTAAAGGCGGCTACACACGTTACGATATAACTGTGTGATTTAACTGCAACGATGAACTGCGCAGTAAAACTGAAAGCCCTATAGCATCCACACGGTACAGATAACTGCGTCAATCAACAGTTACCATCAGACATTCATGGCAACATGTCATCGACGGACGACGACGACGTATCAGCGTTGTTGGGCCTATGTGTGTGGTCTAATGATTGGCTTCTATAGAGAAAGCAATCATCATCATCATTTCCCCCTATAGTGCTCCTGCCGGGTCGGGGTATTTATGGCACTTCTCCACTTTCCTCTTTCCTTCCACCATTCTTCTTCCACGATCTTGTCCCAGTCCAGATTTCTTTTTCTTACGCTGTTCTTCACTGAATCAATCCACCTTGTTCTAGGTCTTCCTCTTGCTCTCTTACCCTTGCACTTCGCCTCCAGCATCTGTCTTGGTATTCTATTTTCCTCCATCCTCTTTTGCATGTCCAAACCACCTTAGTTTATTCTTCTCAATTCTCTCATTTATTTTTTCCATCCCAACTTCCTTCCTAACATCTTCATTCCTCACTCTGTCTTTCCTTGTCTTTCCTATCATACTTCTTAGGAATTTCATTTCACTGGCTTGGATTCTACTCTCTTGTCTGCTTGTCTGGGTCCTAGTCTCAGCTGCATAAGTTAATATGGGAATATAGTACACTTTATATGTTACCTCCTTGCTTTTCCTTGGTACTTCCTTATCCTAAACAAGTTTTCTTACACTTTGATAGAATGCATTGCTCTGCTGTACCCTCCTGCCAATCTCCATGTCCAACCTACCAGTTTGCATCAATTCACTTCCTAGGTATTTGAACGTGTCCACAATTTCCAAACTCTGACTTCCAATTTTCACAGTGCCCTTTCCTTGTCTTTCCCCTCTTGTCATCACCATGGTCTTGCTTTTCTCTATACTGATTTTCAGGCCATACTTCTGAATATTTTCGTTCAGTGCATCTACAGTAGTTGTTTTTGCACTTCTTCGGTGTTCCTTCCCCAGACCACAATATCATCTGCAAATAACAGTAACTTCATTTCTTTATGTCCATATGCTTCCTTTGTTTCCTTTACAATTTCATCCATCACCATTATGAACAAGAGAGGTGACAGCACACTCCCCTGTCTTAGTCCAGTCTTGTTCCTAAACCAATCGGTCTTTCCAACTGGGGTCAGTACCCTGCTAACACAGTTGTTGTACATTGCTTGCACCATTTCCAACATTTCTCTTCCCAGTCTCTTCTTAACCATGGTTTCCCATACCTTCTCTCTGGGGACACTATCATATGCCTTTTCTAGATCTATGAAAGTCATGATCAAATCCTCTCCATATTCCCAGTTCTTTTCAATCACCTGCCTCAATTTAAAGATTGGGTCCACTGTGGATCTTCCACTCCTGAAGCCATACTGTTTCTCTTGCAACTCTCCTTCCACCTTTCTTCTCATTCTTCTTTGTAATATCCTTTCCAGTATTTTTACTATCTGTGATATGAGGGTGATCCCTCTATAGTTATCACACACCTTCTTGTCCACCTTCTTAAACACTGGTATTATTAGCCCTTTCTCCCAGTCTTCTGGTACACATTTCCGTTTCCACATACACTTTAGTAGTCGATACAACCATTGCATACCAACAGGTCCAGCAGCCTTTATCATTTCTACACTGATTTCATCCACCCCTGTTGCTTTTCCCATCTTCATTTTCTGTACTGCTAATTCCACCTCCAGCATTGTTATATCATCTTCTGTTATAGAGTCGTCAGGTTGTGTCACTTCCATCTCACCAGTACAATTGCTCACATTCAATAGCTAATCGAAATACTCCTTCCATCGTCCCTTTATCTCTTCTGGGTGTGTTAACAACTCTCCATCTTCCTTTTTCACTAGCTTTGTAGTAACTCTTTCTTTCCTCTTACTTCTTAGAAGCCCATACAGCATCCTTTTACTGCTACTTACATCTGTTTCCATTCTTCATGTAAATTCTTCCCAACTTTTCTTCTTTTCTTCTCCTACCACTTTCTTACACCTCTGTTTGCTGTCGTGATACTTCCTTTTGCTTTCTTCTGTTTGATCTCGGTTCCATTCTTTCCATGCAGACTTCTTTTCTTTCACTGCTTTCCTCACTTCCTCATTCCACCACGGTGTCTCCTTCTCTTTCACTCTTGTTGACATCCTACCACAAGCACTCTCTGCTGCACCAACAAATGCCTTTTTAAAGTGGGACCATTCCTTTCTCTGATCTCCTTATCCTCCTCCAGTTGTTTCGAGGTTATCAGTCCCATGCCATTTTTTGCCTCTTGGCCACCACTCCAGTATAATGTATATCCTTTCCTCAATTTCTTCCTTTACCTTTCCATTTCATTTCACTCAGCCCCATCAATACAACATTCTCCCTCTCCATGAAGTCTACCACCTCTTCCACCTTGCCTGTCAGGGTCATGACATTCATGATTCCGACTTTAATTTCGGTTACTGGTCGCCCATTTCTCACAGTTCCCCCAGTACCAAAAGAACTGCGCGTCGCCTGCAGGGTACGCCCTAACCTTCTCCGAATCATTTGAAGTGCCATTTCCATTTTAGGCTATTATTACGATGGGGTCGCCACTCCCAAAGGCATTTTATGAAGCTACTGCCAGCTATTATACAGGCCGCCCCTAACATGGGAAACAGACGCCCTTGCAGCCGCCCCTAACCTGGGAAACGGACTCTGCCGATTGATGCTGTACTCATACTATTCCCCGAGTACTGGGTTGCCTCTTCCGCAATCTCCACCGCTCCGAAGTCCATCTTCTCCGCTGCAGATTCTGTTGAGGTCTTCGCACGTAACCCTGTGCACGGGGCCTATGTTATACCCCATAGGACTGGGTCCTCACCAGAACTTAGCCGGTACTGTAGTTCCATGGTATATTACAGTACCATTGCCCACCCCCGCGACGTGGACGAGCCTGGCAAGAATTATCCATGTAGCCAATTATAATTGCCTCATGGACCGGGTTAAGGAGCTGTCTAAATCCAGCCTCCAAGGCAATATTCACACGTAAATTTATTAAATCAGTTACGATATGTACCGAAAGATTCGCACAATTATTTAAGAATGGATGAGGAGAATTCTATCATTTGTTACTCCGTCTATAGCATTCAATGAAAGCTTCCAAGTGCTCACGATATCCGCTTTGGTCTTCCTGAGACATGTTGCTATAACTTGTAGTATGCACTATCTCAACGAGTGACTCACTTGAACTGAGCAATCGGCAGTTTCAACCGTCCACATGTTACGGTAAAACTGTGCAAACGCAATCGACACAGATTTCCACGTCAGTAACTGGGATTTGTTGCTTCAATCTCTCCTGAAAATCTTCCTGTACAGTTTTGTCTTTCAATTTCCATACTTTTATTTTTCTTTCTCTGATCTCCTTTAGGTTTTCCAATTTTTCCCATCTAAATTTTGCCACCACAGCTCTATGGTCCCCATCAAATGCTTTTCCTGGTAAAGCTGTCACATCTATCAGCTTTCTGCGATTAGTCCTTTCTACCAGAAAGTAGTCAATTACTGATTTTGTTCTTCTATCGCCCCAACCATATCTCGTAATTTTCCTGCTGTTTTTCTTCCGAAACCATGAATTACCCACTATCAGTCCATTCCTTTCACAAAAGTTTACAAGTTCCTCTCCTTCCCGGTTCTTTTTCCCATATCCATATGGTCCAATGACTTCTTCCTTTCCTTGTCTCTCGTTTCCTACTTGTGCTTTCATATCTCCCTTGATCACCACTTCTACATCTGAAATTACTCTTTCTACATCCTCCAGGAATACTTCAATATCTTCTTCTCTGTTTCCAGTCTGTGGTGCATACACTTGTATGAAGTCCATCACGTCATTTTTCATCTTCATTCTAATTTTTATTATTCTGTCACTCACACACTCGACCACTTCAACATACTCCTCCAGTTGTTTCGAGGTTATCAGTCCCACGCCATTTTTTGCCTCTTGGCCACCACTCCAGTATAATGTATATCCTTTCCTCAATTTCTTCCTTTACCTTTCCATTTCATTTCACTCAGCCCCATCAATACAACATTCTCCCTCTCCATGAAGTCTACCACCTCTTCCACCTTGCCTGTCAGGGTCATGACATTCATGATTCCCTCTTTAATTTCGGTTACTGGTCGCCCATTTCTCACAGTTCCCCCAGTACCAAAAGAACTGCGCGTCGCCTGCAGGGTACTCCCTAACCTTCTCCGAATCATTTGAAGTGCCATTTCCATTTTAGGCTATTATTACGATGGGTTCGCCACTCCCAAAGGCATTTTATGAAGCTACTGCCAGCTATTATACAGGTCGCCCCTAACATGGGAAACAGACGCCCTTGCAGCCGCCCCTAACCTGGGAAACAGACGCTGCCGATTGATGCTGTACTCATACTATTCCCCGAGTACTGGGTTGCCTCTTCCGCAATCTCCACCGCTCCAAAGTCCATCTTCTCCGCTGCAGATTCTGTTGAGGTCTTCGCACGTAACCCTGTGCTCGGGGCCTATGTTATACCCCATAGGACTGGGTCCTCACCAGAACTTAGCCGGTACTGTAGTTCCATGGTATATTACAGTACCATTGCCCACCCCCGCGACGTGGACGCGCCTGGCAAGAATTATCCATGTAGCCAATTATAATTGCCTCATGGACCGGGTTAAGGAGCTGTCTAAATCCAGCCTCCAAGGCAATATTCACACGTAAATTTATTAAATCAGTTACGATATGTACCGAAAGATTCGCACAATTATTTAAGAATGGATGAGGAGAATTCTATCATTTGTTACTCCGTCTATAGCATTCAATGAAAGCTTCCAAGTGCTCACGATATCCGCTTTGGTCTTCCTGAGACATGTTGCTATAACTTGTAGTATGCACTATCTCAACGAGTGACTCACTTGAACTGAGCAATCGGCAGTTTCAACCGTCCACATGTTACGGTAAAACTGTGCAAACGCAATCGACACAGATTTATCGGTTAGAAAATGCAACTTGCTCCGATGAACTGTGCAAACCGTAATAACTGCAACGATTTATCGTCCACACGTGAGATAAATCTCCACAGTTCGGTTGGTGCAGTTAAAAAGCACAGTTATATCGTAACGTGTGTAGCCGCCTTAAGACAGTTATGGGATATTTTCAAGAATTCATTATCAGAAGTTTATCTGCAGTTTCACGAACCTAACATTGCATATCAGTTCACTTTTATACATATTTCTAATACATAGAAGCTCCATGGTCTTCCCATTACTTCTCTCTTCCCCCCAGGGGCTCACTTCTAGTGGGCGTGGGTTGGCGACCACGGGGCCCCAGCTGAGTCCGGCATTGCTTCCACTTACTTGTGCCGGGCTCCTCTCCGTCTTCTTTCCTGTCGACCTCACTTGGTCCACTCTTGTTCTCTTCCGACCCCGACGGTATTAGGGTATCCGAGGCCTAGGGAGTCTTTCACTTTCCCGCCTTCTTTGGCCCTTCTCTCATCTTTCCTGATATCCTCCTTCTGTGAGGGGTAAGCCTTCTTCTTCTTTTCCTTTTACCTCCTGCCTTGTGCTCAAGGCCCTTAAGGAGGCCGGGTGTATGTAGCCCTACCCCTTCTGGTGCACCCTAGATAATGCTACACCCTCAGGGGCTCACGGCTGGTGAGTTCGGGAATTGGCGACCCCGAGGGATTCCTGAGCTGGGTCCGTTTTCCCCTTTTGTCACTTACCTTTGGGGTGGACCCTCTCCTCTCCTCTCTCCTCTCCTCTCCTCTTTTCAATATATTTCCTTTCTCTTTAAGATCCCCGCACTGTTTTTGTTACCTGGTTCACCGTGTATCTAAATTCCCTTTTAGCGATTTTTTAAGGTATTTTTAATCTACGTTGCATTTTGTAAGTTTTTTCGATCTAAATTACATCTTGCGATTGTTTTCAACTTCAATTGCATTTTGTAAAGATTGACTGCTTTTTGGTAAGTCTTTCAATGCAGGTAGCCGGGCCTTTTAGTGAGAATTTTGAATTTCAATTGCATTTTGTAAGTATTTTCAACCAAAACCGCATTTCGCACGAATTTTGAATCTAAATTGCATTGTGTTTGGTGGGCATTTTGCACATATTTTGATTCTTAATTGCATTTTGTGGGTATTTTGAATCTAAATTTCATTTTGTCAAGTATTTTCAATCTAAATTGCATTTTGTAAGTATTGTCAATCCACATGAGTCGTTTGAATCTACCGTACATTTTGTAAGCATTTTCAACTTCAATTGCATTTTGTAAGTATTTTGAATTTCAATTGCACTTTGTGAATAATTTGGATTGGAACTGGGATATTTCAATCTGAAATGCATCGTGTATTTTCAATTTCAATTGCATTTTGTAAGTATTTTGAACCTCAATTGCATTTTGTACATAATTTCGATCTCATTTGCATTTTGTAAGTATTTTGAATTTCAATTGCATTTTGTAGGTCTTTCGACGCTACATTGCATTTTGTACGTATTTTGAACCTAGCCTTCATTTTGTGGGTATTTTTCAATCTATTCCTTTTGTGAATCTTTTCGTTCTAAATTCCCTTCAGTAAGAACATTTTGTGAGTTGTTTCAATCTGAGTTCCTTTTTGTAAGTATTTTCCGTCTCACTTAATTTTCGTTCTGGTTTCCGTTTCACTATCATTTTTGCTATCACCCAGATCATTAGGGGCCGATAACCTAGATGTTAGGCCCCTTAAAACACCAATTATCATCATCATCATCATCATCAACTTCTCTCTTATTGATAATTTCCCTCAGACAAATTTACCAATGAATTATCCAAATCTTAATGAGGATCAATTAAGTCGCATGATAAACCAAGCAAATGGAAACCAAACGGCTATAATTACAGAAATTTTGGGGTTAGTACAAAACAGCTATAAAAACCACACCTATAACCGCCTTGCAATTATATACCCACGACTTACCAATAGAAGAAGAGCTGAAACATCAAACAGCCAATGCCTATCTCAGTATACAAAGACTACCTCAAATGACATGGATCAAAAAACCAGTTTCTAGCCCCAATCATAAGACACAAAAAAATCCCTTAAGTCTCACCAAAGAATATATCAATAAGAGCAATCTGCAAATAAAACTTGAACCACTCTGTATGCCAGTCAACCCCATTGAATATATACATGTGACTACAGATCTTACTTTGCTAGAAGAGGTCTGCAAGAAAGACTCTTCACCACATGATCTAAAACAACTGGCCCTCTGTACAATAGAAGTAAGATATCCGTCTAATTAATGGCTAAAAATATTTACAGATGGCTCACAAGACAAAGAAAATAGAACTGGAGCAGGAATACATTCATCTCTCTTCTCACTCTACTTTCCAGTAGGCCAAAACAAAACAAACTTTGATGCTGAGATAAGAGCAATTTCACATGCACTCCATCAGTTATTAGGCAGAAACATTGATTATCAAAAATGTGTTATCATTACAGATTCAAAAGCAGCCAACCAAGCTGTCTCGTCAAATTATAAGCCTCAAAATAAAGAACTGAAATAAATTTTTTGTGTGATAAGAACCCTTTAAAGACTCCACAAACAGATCTCATTTCAGTGGATCCCTTCTCATGTTGAAATAGCAGGTAATGACGAGGCAGACAGATTAGCAAAAAAAAAGGTACCACACTACAACAACCTGTCAGTACGACTGATTTTTTTGTCAGCAAAAAGGATCTTGAAAAATGCTATCAAAAACAGGTATGAAGAAATGGCAAAGAAAACTGCAGAAACCAAATTATGGAAGGATATTGATGCTAAATGGGATCAATATAAATTAACACCAAGAAGGGAAGCTGTAGCCTTCTTCAGACTTAACACTGGCCATGACTGCCTTGCAGCTCATCTGAAACGAATCGACATCCTGAGATCTGAAAAATGCTCACTTTGTCACGAACCTGGAAGTAAAATGGATAAGGGGCACCTGCTACATTGCAACAAACTTGATGCGACTGCTAGAACTTCAGGTAACCTCACTAAACTCTATTGGAACACAAGAAAGCTGATGGATTGGAATCCAGGCTAGCCTTAGGAAACAACAACAACAAAACAGCAATGAAAGGATAAGTAATGCATATTTCATTGACGGTCCAGGGGGCACCGGGAAAACATTTCTTTACCAATGCTTGATTCACAGTTGCACAAATTTGGGGTTAAATGTAGTTTCAGTTGCATGGACTGGTATTGCATCAATGTTACTACCTTAGGTGCGCACTGTACACAGCCAGTTCAAGTTACCTCTACATTTACATGAAAGTTCTGTATCAGGAATAAAAGTTAACAGCAAGGAAGTTTTTTATATTTGTTCAGCAAAACTTATGATCTGGGATGAAGCCCCAATGGCTAATAAGCACGCGTTGATGTGTGTAAATCGGATGCTCAAGGACATCATTAATAACGACGTTCCTTTCGGAGGAAAAATTATCATCTTAGGTGGAGATTTTAGGCAGGTATTGCCTGTTGTGCCTCACGCATCTAGAGCAGCTTAGTCCAAATGTCAGTAAGGTTCTCTACTTTGTGGCCATTATACAGATCAACGTGACTTTGCAAACTTCTTGATACAAATTGGTAACGGTAAATACCCTCACGTCGATAGAGAAAATTCAGAATTAATCGACTTACCACCCTCCATCATTGCTAGAACTGATATCATCACTGAAATATATGGAAACAAAGTTTCCACGCTGAAAGATATTTCACGCTTTTCAAAAATAGCGATTTAAGCACCTAAAAGTGAACACTGTAAAGAAATCAATGACAAAGTTTTAGAGCTAATCCCAGGATCATCGAGAACTTACATCAATGTGAATAATTTGATTACTGAAGATGAGAGTGAACTTCTACAATTCCCAACAGAATTTTTTGACATCATAGACATAAGTGGATTGCCACCTCATATCCTTCGACTAAAAGAAGGCTCAATTGTGATTTTGTTGAGAAATATTAATGTTACCCAAGGTCTGTTGAACGGTACTAGACTGTTGTTTCGACAGATGCATGGCAATTGCTTACACCTGGAAATAATTACTGGCGTAAATGTTGGAAACAATGTCCTACTTCCTCGCCTTGACCTTACGCCATCAGATACTTCTTTTACGTTCGGTTTTTTGTATAACTATCAATAAAGCTCAAGGTCGAACACTAGATCAAGTAGGCATTTATTTACCTCAACCGGTGTTTAGCCACGGGCAACTGTATGTCGCACTATCGCGAACAAAATCCTTTCATGACGTCAAAGTTCAAATAGAACCGAAATGCAAGCGAACAGCAAATGTTGTATGGAAGTACTATTAGAATGTTGAAACGAATGTTGCGGAGGAGCACAGACCTCAGCAAACGGGGCACAGATTAAATAACAATTATACAAGGACGTCCGCATCCCTAATACGATAACTGTCCTGTGGTAAGGGTAAAAAAAAAAGGTGCTATTGTCCTACATCGGTGATTACTATCCTACATCCTGTTCTTTCATTCCCTCAGTTCTATAACTAAGATATACTCAATCAAATTTACAGCTTAATAAATATTAATCCCTTCTGTGTGAGTTATCTTTTCATTTCTCATCAATCGCCTTTACTTACTATTCTATCTGTAGTGGTGGAGGCGAAAGCTGTCTTTACAGAGGTGTCCAAATTATTAGATTCGATGTCAGTTTTCCAAAATTGCATTTTTACTTTTCATGGTTTAATGCACTAAGTATGTTTACAAGGCGATTAAATTACTTCAAATGTTTAACCAAGACTCCTAATTATATTTTCATTTAAGAAACTCAAATTAAAATGATTTTTTAGAATTTCCACTAACAGAGGAGCCTTGCAAATGCAAAATGCCACACGTTTCGTTTTTATTACTTCACTCTACTTTATGTGTGAATTTAGAGCAGAGGGATTGGGGTCTTTTAACTGATGAACGCTATTGAACTATTCAAAGATTCATGAACTATGCATTGAAATCACCTTACTTAAATTCTAAAGTCAATATAAATTTGAAAGCGGACCCAGCTCATTTATCCCTCGGAATCCAATAATCTGAAAGTTTCCTGACGCAATTTTTTATGGGAAAAGGTGTAATTCCGCGAGAGAAGAAACACTACTAAGTAGGACAACAAAAGAAGTTGGTCAATAAAATGATTTTGAATAAAAAACTGTCGAGTCGTGTCGAGTTAATACTTCAGAGAAGAGTATAGCTTATGTGTTTGGAGTTAGCTGTTCACCTCGGCTTTTCAGAATTGCGTCTGGAACCTGACGTCCGAGCGCCTTTTAAGCTTACGCTGGGTAAATAGTGGGACACACACACAGAGGACAGGCAGACACCCACACATTTGATCTCATAAGTCTACTTCATCATTTACCCAAAAGTGACGGTACCGTAAATGTCTGTTCAGGTCACTAGCATGAAAACATGCAAATGTCATATGGACAGAAGTGCTGTAGGATTGTTGAAGTGAATGCTGCTGAGCAGCACTGGTCTTCTAGTTGCTGATAAAAATTCTTGTTCTTTCTGTGTGTTACCATCCACAGCTTATGTTTTTCTTTCTGTTGCCTGCTTTAGGGTGGAAACATACCTGCACTGTCCCTAACATCCTGCTTTGTTTTGTTCTATTGTATGTCAGAATGATTGACTTTAAATAATGGTTTGGAGGTTAGAATAATTTCATCTATAAATACACTATACTCTGGCTATCATAACATTTCATTTGAGCCGATAACCTCGATGTTAGGCCCCTTAAAACAACAATTATCATAATTTTACAGTTTTATGTTATGTTGGCTATGCTGCGCCAGTAAGCTCTGTGTAGTTGCCGGTGAGACACTAACTGCTGACATTCAGAGTTTGCTATTCTACTCTTATATTCACATTTTAATCATGTCCTGGATTGCTTGAGGAGATGCACAAAAATATTTTCTTACTTCTATAATGTACGTGTCCTTGACTATTTAATGGCAAGTCTTAATGCAAAGGATTACCATCCGATGTGTGAGATTTTTTTCTTTTTTAGTCATTTCACATATGCTTTGCAGAATAGTAATACACCGGTACAGAAATGACATGGCATACCACACACAGCAGGACACAAACCCAAATCCATGTGGTAGCAACATAACAATGCAACAGAGTTACTTCTGCTTGCCGCACAACCTCAGCTGTTGATGAATACTACATTCGTTTTGGCTCAGAATGTTCAGTGCATCATTCTCTTCATTTGTTCAACGTTCAATAACTGTCATGTGAAATGTTAAAGGTGTAATTGTGACAAATAATCTTATTGTCAATACTTATTTACTTAACTTACTTAATTCCTGCCGCTCCTTCCGGAGCATAGGGCCTTAGCGAAATTTCTCCACACAGTACAGTTCCTGGCCATTCTCTTCACTTGACTCCAGTTCTTGTCCACCTCTGCAATTTCATTTTCGATCGTCCTCTTCCAGGTCTTCTTAGGTCGACCTCGCTTCCTGGCGCCTTGAGGATTCCAGTCTAGCGCCGCCCTCTCAATAGCTCCGTCCGGCTTCCTTAGTGTGTGACCAATCCAGCGCCATTTCCTCTCCTTGATCTGGATGCTAATCGGTTGTTGATTGGTGATGGTCCCGAGATCTTCATTTGAGATTATGTCCGGCCACCTCACATTCATGATGCGACGCAGACATCTGTTAATGAACACCTGTAGCTGGTTGTTGATTGCTTTTGTGACTTTCCATGTTTCACAGCCGTAGAGAAGAATCGACTTTACGTTGCTATTGAAAAGGCGGAGCTTGGTCTTCCTGGAAATGTTTCTATTTCTCCAGATGGGGTAGAGCTGGACAAAGGCACCATTTGTCTTCCTGATACGGCTTCGAACATCTTCCTCTGCTCCCCCATCATTTGTGACTATACTTCCAAGGTTGAGGAAGGACTCAACTCGCTCAATTTCCTTTCCGTTGACTGTCAAGCTAGTCGTGACGTCAGAATTTATCTTCATCTCTTTGGTCTTGTTGGTGTTGATCATCAGTTCTGCACGTTCTGCTTCTCTCTGCAACCTCCCCAGCTTATCTTCTATGTTTCGGTACCGTTGTGCCATAAGACAAATGTCGTCTGCCAAATCCAGATCTTCAAGCCTGCCATTTATACCCCATTGAATACCCCTCCTCCGTCCTCCCATTACCTTCTTCATCACTCTATCCAGGACCAACAGGAACAGAGTGGGGGAAAGGACACACCCCTGTCTCACTCCGGAACTGACCTTTATCTTTTCTGTTAATTTGCCTTCGTGAAGAACCTGGCACTCATACCCTTCGTACATCTCAGAACCTGGCACTCATACCCTTCGTACATCTCTTCCATGATTCTGATGATCTTTGTTGGAATTTTATATTCCTCGAGGGTCTTCCACATGATTCTTTATGATTGACTGAAGTGGTCCAATGAGGCCGTAAAAGAAGAAGAAGAAGAAGGCCAAATGAGAACTGGAGCCCATCACTGATACAATTCGGAAGAAACTGGATTTCTTTTTTTGGTCACATTATGAGGACACCGGAATCCAGATTATCTCGAAAAATTGTAGAGAAACTTTGGAATATGAAACGAGTAGGATGGATTAAGGAAATTAGAGAAGATATGAAAGAATTAGAAATAACCTTGGATGACTTGCAAAACAAAACAAAAAAATTAAAAAAAAAAACTGAAAAATATAAAAATAAGATTTCAAGCAAAGATAGACAAACTTCATACAGTAAAAGGGTATTTACAGATGAGGAACGCCTGAGATCAGAGCGAATGAAAAGCTACTGGGTAACTCGGAAAGAAAACGTACTGAAGAAGAGGACCAAGAAATGATTGACTCATGTGGTCCAATGAGGCTGTAAAAGCAGAAGAAAAAGAAGAAGGCCTTATTTCAATAATGGTACACCTCCAATTTTGTTCATGTTGATATACATAGACTTCTATATTAATGAATGGCTGAACTGTGCATTGTGGTGCACTCTCACAACATCAGAAACTAGAGGTGCACCATTTTTAAAATAAGAAAAACTTTATGATGATGAAAGTGTCGATAAATCCCTTTGTTTTAAAAGTAGAGTTGTACCACTATTATAATGAAGTCTTCATATTGTGTTACATTTACCTACATACAGCACTGGTTGTGTTGCTTAAACATGATTATTGTACCAATTACCTCCCTTCCCTTTCCCTGGAGTGGTGATAAGAGGGTAGGGAGGAGTGAGGAAGGGAATTAGGAATCCGTTTCTAAGGGGTTAGCAGGAAGACTTTTAGAGGTGAGGGTTCTTTCTACGATAGGTGAGACAGGTGGAAAGAAATAAGATAATATTGTTACAGGCTTAACAAAATACTAATAAGGTCAGATCTCAGACCTGAGCCAAAAATGTGTTACAAGGAAGTTAACAAATAAAACAGAAATGAACCAAAGGAAAAGGTGTGTGGAGAATTAATGTTACCTGGACTTAAACCTAACCTTAACCTACACCTATGAGGATCCTCCCTTTCCTAAATCCCTAAATACAATATCAAACTGAACAAAAGAAGTGCTGAAAGAGAAAAATTAATAAGAGAAACTAGCTAGCCTAACCTGATTTAAATTCAAGAAATGGTTACTCAAACTTCGTATGTTTCAACGAGGGCTTTTACCTCATCCACGTGCTCAAACACAAGACAGAATTATCATTTTAAATACAATGAAACAACACCGAAAATAATTGCATGCACAAGGTAAGTACAATCTGACAAAAGAATTAAGAGCCAGAATAATAATTAAAACGTTTAAGCTTGGGCTGGCAAGAATTGTCAATACATATCAGAAATGGAGTTCTCTAAACAATTCTAGTTACCAAAAAACAAAAATATTATCACAAACAACTTATTGATGATTAATTTAAGATGTTACAAAACTCTGCCAGGATCCACGAGGATATCTGAGGAGCATTGCCAAGCACGACTGCTCTGCATAGAGAGTAAAATAAGGTCTAATTTTGAACACATTTAACAATGGCACCAATTATGAAACCATGCATTCAACAACGTACAAACAGGGAAGCCACACCGGACCGCTAAAACACAAACAGAATCCCAAGCCAGCTGCGTATTTAACTGCAAATTAATAAAAGCTAATAAGTAGCTCACAGCCCAAATACGTAACTGCCCCCTGCGCATACTAAATAACACGCATGTGGCTCCAAAACAAGAGGAGCACAGTTACAACATTAGACTACATTCAATCATCTGTAAATCCAGATTTCAAGACACGGCAAAATCTCGAACAATACAGTTACATTCTAACCTATTAACGCATTAATTATATAAAGTATTTCACATGCTGGGGCTAATTACCCTGGCTAGCATCCTTGTGACCAGTTGCGGTCAGGTTCCGTCCTCACGAATGTCCAAACAGGAAAAGGGAACAAATGTTTGAGAGCCTTATATAGGCCAAAATACATTCACACGATCCATAATACAACTATTTCGCATCCCCCTAACACGTGATGGGTTCCCGCACATGAGATCCAAGTGTTAGGTTGGTATTAAGAAAAAGAGGACCGTCACCCCCCGCGCGCACAAACATTTTCAAGCAGTTTCACACTACTCTCAGAAGGACATGTGATACAAAGAAGGTTATGTTTATAGGTGAAAATTTTTAATACAGTATTCAACCTTTCTTCAGATGTATAGTTTCAGGATAGTGATGCCCAGTGAGGAACATTACCAAATTTAGTGAAATTAAGGGGTTACATTGCAATGTTCACCCTGTGCAATACTGGCAATGTGGCTTTGTATTGCTGCACCTTTTCAGTTTCAAGATCGCCGAACCAGGTAATGTCCAAGTAGCAACCGTAGTTTGATAAACGAGGATAGGTTATGGATAAAGATACGAGAAAGTAGCCTTTTGAAATTGATTTTGTAGCACTTTCCTTTTGGAAAATAGCATTTTGGAGCATTTTGAATTTTAAAAATTAGCATTTTGTAGCATTTAAAAGTTCATCACCAGGTACAATAAAAATTTAACAGGTTCAAAATTAATGTGCACGGAAACTTATTCAAACATGTGCAGGATTGGATATAAGGGGTGTTTCTGATGAACGGCATAAGCATTTAATATAATAGGTTAACGTGAATCGTACATTTATTTAACTTCAGGTAAATACCATACAATGGATAATTAACTAAATAATGAAATGCATCTTTACTCCCTCATTATTCCCTTTTCAATGAGGGCTAGGGATGAGGTGCATTGAATTGCCAGAAACTGGAACTCAAATCTACACATGTGAAATACTTCTTACCCTCAAATATTTGCATCAATTCCTCTATTGACATGGACTTCAGCTGGTCTGAACTGATTCTAGTGTTAATTAAGCGAGCATCTAAACAAATATGGACCTTACCATCATCCTTAGATACCGTTATCAAAGCATTAACATATGGACTGTTGGAGTGCTCAATAATGCCATCTTCAAGCATCTGGTTAATTTGTGCCTCAACTGCACTCTGATAAGCGAAAGGCACAGCATATCTGTGTCCTGTGAATACTGATCTATCAATAACGTTCAACGAGTGAGTATAGCAATTGGCCATACGTATGCGATCCTCAAAAACTCTCCTATTATTCAATAACACATCATAGAGCAGAAGACACTGTTCTTCCTCTATATTTCCCTGAAATGCAGCGTCACGTAACGAGTCCTCTAGACTACCGTTCATGATCAAACTGCCCACAAAATTACAAGATTCTCTCTCTACGGCCTGAGATATCTCATTTAAAGTACAAGTCACACCTACAACACTACTCCTCTGATCTTGGTCATTGAATGCTACTTCTACTTCAGAATCATCCCATTTAAATTTCAAACTTCCTACCTCTTAACATATGTTACCAGACACTCTACTTAGCCAATCTGAACCAAAAATTACATTGAATACTAAATTTGGAATTACAAGACAAATTTGCTTTTCTACATGATTATTAATTTTAATGTCCACTAAAACTTGCTTAGATATAACTTTAGACCTCTTCCCAACAGCTGTAATAACAAAAGTGCTTTTAATAGGCATCTACTCAAAATTTACTCCAGTTCCATTCATTTTATCATAAAATGCACTACGTATGCAACTCTTCATGCAACCACTATCAATTAAAACATCCGTGTACGCCTCGGACACGTTAAGTTAAATAATGGGGCTCTTACTAGCCACCTCCTGAATAATACCTTCATCATTTAATTCACGTAATAATTCACCTCTTACATTTAGTTCAGAAGATTGCTAAACTTTCCCAATTCTATTATACAGTGTGCGCTATTAACATATAGCTAGTTTCTTGCCTAATCCTAGATTTCAACTTTTGTTCCAATTCTGCAATTTTCTCCTCAGCTTTTCTCTCAATATTAGTTACAGTTAATCTAATACTCCCTTCTAATGCTTCAACTTTATCACTTAATTTGGCTTGTTTTTCCTGAATTTTACTTATGTTTTCTTTCTTCTGCTGCCTTAAATCATTAACTTAAGTAACTATTTCTGAATGAACTTTCTCAATTCTTCCCCCGAACTGTTCTTTAACCTCTCTAGTTGCTACCTGAATTTTATCAATTTCTCCCCCCAATTGCTTTTTAACCTGCTTTGTTTCTAGTTGAACTAATTCTTTTAAATTCTCAGCCTGTGTACTGATTCTACTCTCCAGCTCTTCCTGCACTTTTCCTAATTTTCTATCTACATCCGCTATAATTTCTTTAGCCTTCTCTTCCATCACCCCTTTGATCTCTCCTCTAATCTGCTCAAATTTCTCACTAATTACCCTACTGTTCTGATCCAAAAAGCATTTAAACTATTGCTCAGCTCCCTATTACTCTCTTAATTTTCCCTAATGTTCTGTTCTAATTTAGCATTGTTTTGTTCTAGTTTAGCATTTAAAGTTTCTATACTGTCTTTACTTTCCCTACTGTTCTGTTCTAATTTAGCATTTAAAGCATCTGTACTCTTTTTATTTTGTTGCATAAACTGGAGAAGCAAACTTTCCAAACCCGCTTGACTGTTTTCATTCCCCCCCTCAGTATCGAGATTTATCTCCGACATCCCTGTACTGCTTTCATTTTCAAGACTAGACATAGTACTCACTTCTTTACTTGGTAACTGGTGACCACTACGCAACTTCATATCCTTATCATCAGCCATGCTGATACACACTGATATATAAAAGACCCCCAAAATACTGGCACAGAAATATATACCCTTCTCCTTCCACAAACGTTATAAGGTTTTCGTCCCCATGTTGGGCGCCAAGTGTAACGTTTCCCTTGTGGGTGCTTACCTTTAACTTCTACGTATGAGATTGATTTGATAATTGGGCGCCAAGGAGCCAACATTAAGTTGAATCCTAATATTTATATTTATATCAACCACCAGCTTGCGTAGAACACTTGAGATACTCTTTGAAATCAGACCGTGGTATGATTGCATCATTAACCCTGATAACATTTGCATTTGGAGAAGGTTTTGTCTTATATATAAAGCTACCTACTGAAATTAAAGATTGCATGTTTAATAAAAGTAGTTTAATTATCAAAAAACAAGACAGTGGTAAATTTAATAATAATAAAATGAGTTTATAAGATTTTACCATTACCACATGAAGATTACGTGAAATTGGAGGTCGGATGAATTTACGAATATTACCAAGCTATGAATTCACTGAATTTACGACGATAAAATAATGAAAAGAGATAGTTTGCGTAGATATGCGTCAGTTCCGCTCACCATTGGAGATACTTTCTCCCTTGTACTTCTCACTTCAAGAGAGATCGCTGTAGATTCTCGGTCGGCATCATCTTCATCATTTCTTGATGGAGTAGCGAATTAATATGAAAGTTTGAATACTGTTAGTGGTGGATCTAAGTCCCAAAGCCACTTATAACGGTCTGCCTATACACAACAGCTCGTATGATACCCATGACGAATTGGTCAGTGGAATATCCCAGTAAGATGTAGTTCACCATGGAACACAAGTAATAAGTCCGGAGACTAATGCAAAGATTATAATGTTCATGGAATCAAAGTAAAGGTCCGTCCATTACGGAACAAAAGTAATAAGCGAGTTCCCTTCTTCACGCAGCGCGGTCACTATATACAATCAGCCCGCTTCCCCTTCCAATGTCCAACTCCACGGTCTCCCGCCTCGCCTAATGACCAATCACCGTGCGTCTTCATGCATCTCAACACAGCTGGATATGGGCCGCCCTCCTTCAGATTGGCTGAGACACCCCATGTGCTTTTTCCCGCCTTATAGTTCATTGCTCTTGCCATGACGCTTCGATGTACATTTTCCGTTTCAATAAACATATCGCCTTTTCATAGTTGAAGAAATTGCCTTTGGTTGCGACATCAAGTTGTTGTTCTCAATGGCTATTCCTGGATCCGTACTTCCCTATGACACAAAACTCTCAACTAGCCCTTATTGAATATAAAATCCGTGCTCTCCGTAATCAAATAATTTACTTGTATAATGGTTATCGGAATAATCCGATTGATAGTGTTTTCTATTAGATAGAAAACCTATCTGTATTGGTTATAAAATTCAAATGCTCCAGAATAAAAATATGACATTAATAGCCTAATAATAATAATAATTCTAAATTAAATTCACTTGGCTGAATAATTTGCCGCATTCAATCAAACATTAATTAGTTTCCATCTGACTTATGTCGGTGGCATAAATACCCTTCGAAAAACAGGTTACAATAACTGTACCTCCCACAATCAGGATAATTGAAGATAATCTCAAATCACATAGCAGACTATCTACCCTTGAAATCGATGAATTCATTAATTTACTAAAGTTCACCCTACAAAACAACTTTGTCACTTTTGATCAGCTGATTTATAAACAGACCGAAGGTTTGGCTATGGGCTCTCTAATTTCTGGCATTTTGGCCAACATATATTTAGACAACTTAGAATCCAATAAAATCATCAATAAAATTAGAGGCATAGCATTCTGGGGTAGATATGTTGACGATGTTTTTTTCATCGCTGACAACTCTTCCCAGAACATTAACGGCATCCTAATTGAACTCAACCTTTTGGATACCAACATCAAATTTACTGCCGAATCCGAAATCAATGGAACTATCAATTACCTGGACCTCAACATCACTAAAATGAACCGAAAACTCCAATACAGCATTTATAGAAAACCCACTCAAACTGCTTCTACTATACATAAATCATCTAATCATCCGGAGAGCCACAAAAGAGCGGCATTCACAAGCTTTGTCAATGGAGCCGTTAATGTACCTCTGTCTGAACAAAAATACCATGAAGAAATCGCCACCATCCACCAAATGCCAAGGCCAATGGCTATGAGAAGACGTACGTCAATAATATTATTAATAAAATTAAAGACAAACCCAAAACCACTCTGCTACCGTTTAAAAATGAAAATCCCATTTTGCCGTATTCTCCTACACGAACTCGCTCGCCCATAACATTACCAAAATATTCAAAAAACAGAACATCAGAATTGCCTATAGGACAACCAACACCACCCAAGACCACTTGTTCAATTCGAGTTTGGTTAATCAGGTTTGCAAATACAACAGATCTACAAAATACAATGTAACGATTGCAACGTGGATCATGTGGGCCACACAGGCAGGAATTTATAATTAGATACCATGAGCATTTAAACGCCGTCAGACAGAGGAAAATTTTCAGCCATGGGCAATCATATGTCTGAAATGGGACATAAATTTACAGATATTGAGCGCAATCTCAAAATTTTACATTATGGAAGTAAAGGAACCATGCTAAATATCCTAGAACAAATTGAAATAGACAAAGCTCAAAAACTCAACCCGTGTGCCAATGTTAACGAAATTAACTTTGACAGCAACATACTTGATTACACCTTAACCAGAAACACCATTAACATCCCCTTAAACAAACCTCCATAAGTTCAGATTCTTTCGGTTTACCTATATCTGTTCTTCCCACACGGAAGCCTTAACCTTGCTATATTGCGCTCACACCTCCACGCATCCCTTTCCCCCGCCCCTCCGTCACCCTCCCTCACCACTCCCTTGCCTTGCCTTTCTTAACATCGCTCAGCTCAGCTGTGTCAGTGCTTCCTGTGCTCTCCCAGGCTACGTTCACACGTGGGTCTCTCCTCAGGTATGTCATAGCTGCTTTTTCACGTTCAGACCGTCTTCCCGGTTTAATTTTTTGGCCTTTCTTTCTGTTTCTCTTTAAGATTACGGCTCCTACTCGTTTTATGCATGGACCATCAACCTTTTTGCTTGGACTTCACTAACTTGGCCACAGTTCCTGGGACTGCTCATGTCCATTTTTCGTCCGTTTCGACCGTATAATATCATTAACTTGACGCACCAGACGTTCTACCACGTCAAGAAGAATACAAACTCTTTCAAGCCATATTTACATCAGCACAAACGGACAGTGACTGGCTGTCATCACATAGTGTCATGTATATTCCACGTGAACTTTATTCACGCTACCTCCATGAAATAATGGGCCAGAGAGCCTTTTAATAGTGTTTTAACGACGTGTGCATACATTTTATTCTGTGTTTTGACCTGTTTTTAACCAAGTTTTTATACATGTTTTTTAAGGTTTTCATAATGTCTTTTATGTGTGTGAGAGTGTTCTCTAAATTCATTATGTTGATGAAGGGCCTGAAACATGTACCACTGTTAAATATATGTGATTTAAAGTATTGATCAACGGACTAATATATTTGTAATAAATCATCAAAGTCAATACGGACCAGAAATGGAGGAAGTAATTCCCACAATCAACAATGATCCAACATCTGGTATACAAAGACAAGTATATTCCATGATTATTGCCAGCCACCTCTGAAAAGATATCACTCTTTCCCAGCGATTGTTTTCCCTGACCA
This sequence comes from Meconema thalassinum, assembly GCA_946902985.2. Classification (NCBI taxonomy): domain Eukaryota; kingdom Metazoa; phylum Arthropoda; class Insecta; order Orthoptera; family Tettigoniidae; genus Meconema; species Meconema thalassinum. The sequence continues at coordinate 389,089,229 of OX336391.1, forward strand.
ACCGCCGACCGTATCCCATACGCGCAGAGCTGCTCCCGCTGTGCTCGTTGCTAGACAATGACGGACAGGACTTTGAATAATTAAGGAGGGGTACTATAAGCGATTTCCAAGAATTTTTTATTATGGCTCTCAAAAATTAAGGGGGTACTATAGGCAAGGGGGTCCTATAGCCGAGTAAATACGGTATTTCTAATTCAAGTCAAAAATTTTACTTAACTTTTTGTATGAGAACACCAAATACAGTATACCATTACTCCTTAAACCTCTCAACAAGTGTCCTCTAACATCAAGATAAGGGGACACATACTATACAATGACACACATTATTGTCCACAATAATCTTCAGTTACACTCCAAAAATAAGCAAATGTACCATTCCAACCCAATCTTCCCTATAATTATTTAAGTGTAGTAAGAGCATTTCCCTTTCCTAGGAAATGTTGCCCAACATTGACTAATTTAGCATGTGTTTGTATTCTGACCCTTGCTGATTATGGCATATCTGTTTAATGGCAAGATGGAACTATAGAGGAAGATAATTCATGATTATTTTACATGCCTGCAGAGTTTACATGATGGAAGGAGAGGAAGGTCCCCATCGTATTCTTGAAACAGAAGCCCACACAGATCGTGTCGACAGCATCCAGTGGGCAAATGCAGGGCTTCGGTTCATCTCTGGCAGTAAAGATGGCACAGCTCATGTATGGAACTATCAGTGCCAGCAGTGGAAATCTTTGCCCCTGCTTATGAGTACCAAATTACCAGGGTAAGTAAAATACCGCACTTGTGCTTATTATTTTCATTTTGGGGGTAGTGTTGCCTGTAAATACCAGGTAAGGTAAAAAAAAGAATTAGTGAAATTATGAAGATACATAGAGAATCAGCTGATTGTAATATAGTTTGGCCTCATACTTGATTAGTTGAGTGGCAATTAATGTAATCTATCTGCTCGACGTAACATACAGTGGAGTCCTGTTAATCCGAACTAATTGGGACTGGAGTCTGTTCGGATTATGACATTTTTGAATTAACCGGAAAATAGTTTCTACAATACAGTACAGTATACAATTACAGTAGTTAAGAACCCTTAGAGGACATGATGATGATGATGATAATTGTTGTTTTAAGGGGCCTAACATCTAGGTTATCGGCCCCCTTAGAGGACAAAACGACTAAAACGATTATTAATAAAAGTTGCTGGGCAGCAGAGGCATGGGAGGGTGTTAGCGAGCAGTTCATGAGGAAAATGTGGAAGAAATTGTGGCAGTCTCTCGCATTCATCGGAAGTACAGCAGAAGCGTCTGTATCTGTCAAACTCCTTGAACTCGTTCAACAAATTCCTGGGTGTGAGGAATCCAAAAAATGACGAATGGATGGAAGCTGACGGTCATCAATTCCAAACAGACCAAGAAATTGTAGCTATGCTGGAGAAAGAATCTGGAGTTGATGAGGAACAGAATGATGATGAAGAAAAAAACAATGAACAACTAGTGTCGCATTCAGATGCCGCGGCTGCCTTAGAACTTGCTTTACGCTACATCAAGCAACACACTGCTGCTACGCCCAATGATGTGATGTTTATGAGATGCTGGTTTAACTCTGTATCTTCGAGTAAGTTCCAATCACTGCGGCAAAAGAAATTAACAGATTAAAGATAAACGACCAGTGATTGATGGTTTATGATGTGTAATTATGTTTACATTAAGTTATTCTAGTAAAGTACGACTAATAAAATGCAAGTAAATGTTCATTCTATAATATGTTCTTACATTTCAATAAGGAGAAAAATTTGAAAAAAAAAAGCAATATTTCCATTCTCTTTAACCGGAGTTTTGGTTTATCAGGGTTCCACTGTAAATATATGTACTTTGTATATTACATAAAAATGTTCTCGAGTTATATTATTACTAGTATCTGATTACCGACAGTAGTGGCTACGCTGGCTAACGTGCAGCATTAGGTCATGGGACCAAGCTCTCTGCTAACTCGGTAGACGCGTGGGTTCGAGCCCCACCGTCGGCTGTCCTTGAAATGGTTTTCCGTGGTTTCCCATTTTCAACACCAGGCAAATGCTGGGACGGTACCTACTGACAGGCCACGGCCACTTCCTTCCACATCCTTGCCCAATTTCATTCATCTTCATCCATTCCATCTCTCATTCTGACGCGCAGGTCGCCCACGGGCGTCGACTTGAAAGACCTGCACTCGGCCTCTCTGGAGGCTACACGGAAAAAAGAAAAAAAAAGTATCTGATTTACATGGTTTAGTCTGTCTTCTACCTCATCTTGTGTATTGCAGCACACCAGATACAGAGGAAGACCCAAAGGCAAAACTGAAAGTGACAATGGTCTGTTGGGACCAGAGTGACTCTTGGGTTGTGACTGCTGTCAGTGATTACACACTCAAAGTTTGGAATTCATTTACAGGTATGTCTCTCAAAACAAACTTTCCCTAAAGACCATAATCATTATGTATCCCCTGGAAAGTACAGTATTTACTTGCATGTAACTTGCACTTTTTTTTTGGTTGCTGAAAATAAGTACGGAAATTTTTGGTGCATGATATATGAAGGGATTTGTGTGGGAAAGACCATTTGAAACAAGACAACTGGCATACTTCCTATTAATTGTTACTGCCGTCACTGCTGCTAATCTCCAAGCTACACTTGCGTGCATTATTCTGGTCATCATTGCATACTGCATCATCCTGACTTCTGTCCAATGCATTTGCGATGCTCGTCTTCAAGAAGTTTTTCTCAACAATGTGTGTCGACACCATAACCCATGCTCATATAACCTAATCACACAAGAGTTCAACTTACCTCTTTATTTTGCCATCTGGCTTCAGCTTATCATAGGTAACAATATCAAATTACGACGTGTTCTAACCTGACAACTACTCCTTCAGCGTGCGGAGCATCAACAAACCAGCTGTCAATCACATCCAGCATGGTTGTTTAACTGCGTTGTCACATTTGAAAGTACCTTACGTGTTTGATTAGTGGTTTCTAGCACAACCTATCTTGTGTCCCCTGCCCTAATTCCCAGAGTAATTCTCTGCTACTAAGGTTTGGGAAAGATAGAGAGTACTAAGAAGGCTAGCTTGTGCGTGGAAGTAGACCCTAACCCCAACCCCAGGACCGTGAAAGGAGTAGGTTTACTAAGGTTTAACATCTAAGAAATTAAAAAATAGGATTTTGATTAAATATCTATTCATTTAATTTAATACATCACTCACAAAAATCTAGGAAAAATAACCTAAGTGCCCTTTTAAATTAATTACTTAAGATTTGGAATTTTCTTGTCCACCAACACAATACCTCAAAACCCCATCAGCATTGCATATTATTGCCATGACACAAACTCTTAGATTTCATTTCTTTTATACACAAGGCACGAATGTTGACTTTTATTAACTAAACCTAACCTAATAGAACATGCATGTTACCAGATCTCTATCCTAAAATTAAAATACCCTGCAGGCAGTACTGTCACACAGCATACAACCCCGAGAAATAAACAGAAGCTAAATATTATAAGACCAATCAAAAGGCAGTCCCAACCCCACAGACACAAACAACACTCCCCTCCCCTCCCCTCCCCTCCCCTCCCCTCCCCTCCCCTCCCACCCCTCAACACTTCAATAGTCCTGGCATCCCAAGGAGAATAATTTAGACAATGACGCTAACCTGCTGCCCTGTGGTTTTAAATAAACTAAATCAGTAGCATGGGTTAAAAGGTTACCTCCGGAATCCCTCTAAGAAAGGCACACTAGCCATCACAACAAAATTCCAAAAACCTATGTACAGTGCACAAATCACCATAGGCCATTCTCGCCCCGCCAAAGACATATAAAATAAGCTACCAGCTTCTTGATGATGGTCAAATGCCTATCCCAAAACACTTAACAAACAAACTTACACAATATCTCAATACCCCAAATAAGACCACAATAAAATTCCCTTACAGGCAGAATCAAGCCCAGATAATCGGAACCATACGTTTATCTGTTCCTGAAATAGTTGCTACTAAAAAAAATTCTTTAAAGATACGAGAAAATAGCATTTTGAAATTGATTTTGTAGCACTTTAATTTTAAAAAATAGCATTTTGTAGCATTTTGAATGTTAAAAATTAGCATTTTGTAGCGTTCAAAAGTTCGTCACCAGGTAAGAAAAAAATTGTACAGTTTCAAAATTAATGAGCACTGAAACTAATTCAAACATGTGCAGAATTGGACATATGGGTGTTTCTGATAAACATTTTATCAGTCGCAAAGGTTTTCTTAAGTTAAGTTAAATGGAATAAGCACACATGCAATTACTGATATCTTTGTTTATAAGATTTTAAAAGGGGGGGAAATTGTTTATGATGTTTCCACTAGGGGTCGATGGTGCACCGATTTTTCGGTTTCGGTACGGTACAAAGGAAATTACCGACCTCGGTTCGAGACGATAAAAAACTCGGTAAAAAGTTCGGTTCGGTACAAGAGACATAAATACCGTAATTTAAGGAAACCTTTTTTTTAGACATCCAAAGTATTGTCCTTTATCATCAATGTTTAATTCAATCATCATCATCATCATCATCATCCTGCACAGTTTCCAGCCACTGGCCGGGTCTGTTTGGAACACAAGCCTCGCCAACGTCTTCTGTCTTCCCACCATCTCTCAGCCTCCACCCTTGTCCATCCTCTCGGTCTCTTTCCTTCCCACTTTGCCTCGTGTACTCTCCTGGGTATCCTCTTCTCCTCCATTCGTTTTACATGTCCATACCATCTAAGTCTAGATTTCTCTATACCATCCTGTAATGGTTCCTCCTTCATTAATTCCCTGGTCCTCTCATTTCTTATTCTGTCCATCTTTGTAGCTCCAATACTGCTTCTCAAGAACCTCATCCCCCTGGCCTGTATTTTGCTCTTCTCCCTTCCTTTCATAACCCAGGTCTCCGAGGCATATGTCAGGATAGGGACATAGTACGTCCGATATATGATCTTTTTGCTGTTCTGAGGGACATCCTTGCTCCATAACATGCTTCTCACACTCTTCCGAATTGCTTCTGCCTGCCTCCCCCGCTCATTTATTTCTCTATCGTTTCTTCCATTATCTTGTATCAGGCTTCCCAGATACTTGAAACTCTCCACTTTCTTCAGCTGTTCCCCACCAATTGTTATTCCCGTTGTGGTTCTTTCTTTCTTCCTTGTTGTGATCACCATCTCACTCTTATTTATGCTAAATTTCATCCCATATCCTTGTATTATTCCTTCCCACACGTCCAACTGTTCCTGTACCTCCTCCTCCTTGTTTCCCCAAATCATCAAATCATCTGCAAACACCATTGCTTTCATCTTTCCTTCCCCAATTACTTGTGCCACTCGGGTCATTATGTCATCCATCACCACAATGAAAAGTAACGGTGATAGTGCACTTCCTTGTTTCAGGCCGTTTCTCTGTTCCAACCAGTCTGATCTCTCTCCTCCCACTTTCACACAGCTCACGCTTCCCTTGTACATCTCCTTTATCCTCTTTATAGTCCATTTCTCTACTCCTCTATCCTCCAGGGACTTCCATACTTTGTTTCTGCATACACTGTCATATGCTTTCTCAATGTCCAGGAAGGCCATCAGTAGATCTGTTCCATACTCATAGTGCTGTTCTTGTAACTGCCTTACAGCAAAAATCAAATCCACTGTGGACCTTCCTGCTCTGAAGCCATGTTGTTCTTCCCTCATCCCTCCTTCTATCCTTGTCCTAATTCTCTTTTCCAAAACTTTCTCGAAGATCTTTGCACAATGACTCATCAGTGTTATTCTCCGATAGTTTCTGCAATCTGTTCTACTACCTTTCTTGAAGATCGGGACAATTATTCCTTTTTTCCAGTCCTCTGGGGTCTTCCTTTCCTTCCATGCTGTCCTCATCACTCGGTACAACCACTGTATCCCCACCTCTCCTGCTGCTCTCACCATCTCCACACTCAACTCATCCACACCCGGTGCCTTCCCTCCTTTCATCTTGTTCACTGCATCTTCCACTTCTTTCCATGTTAAGTCCTTTTCTGTTTGCAGTTCATCTTCCTCTTCCCCGATTTCTTCCTCCTCACCATCTTTTCCATTTGGGTTCATAAGTTCTTCAAAATATTCTTTCCACATTTTCTTCAGTTCTTCCCTATTTTCTATCTCTTGTCCCCTTTTGTTCACCATTCTAACATAATCCGTAGGATCCTTCCGCCTCTTATTTTTTACCATCCCATACAGGACCTTTTTTGTACCTTCACTATCCTCCTTCATCATCTTTGTCCACACTTCCATCCACTTTCTTCTCTCCTCAGCCACTACTCTCTTCGCCTCCTTCTTTCTTTCCTGGTACTCTTCCCTTGTCTCTACCGTCCTATTTTGATACCACCTCCTAAAGGCTCTATTCTTTTCCCTTACTATATCTTTTGTCTTCTCATTCCACCATGGTGTTTCCTTCCACCTCTTCTTACTACTTGTCCTCCCACATACTGCTTCTGCTGCACCTACTAGTGTCTTCTTAAATCTAGCCCATTCCTCTTCCACCCCTCTTTCTTCATCTGTTGGAAGTCCTTCCTTTACCATTTTGAGGTACTCGACCCTTCTATCCCCTTCTTTCAGTTTCCATATCCTTAAACGTCTTTCCTGGTGCTCAGTCCCTTTCTTCTCCTTACTCCCTCTCAGGTTCATTACCAGCAATCGATGGTCGCTATCCAGGTTCTCCGATGGTATAACCTTGATGTCCGTGATGTTCTTCTTTAGTTCTTTCTCATACAGTATATAGTCGACCACCGACTTCCTGGTCAAGTCATCACTGTACCATGTGATTGTGTGGCTCTCTCTTTTCTTAAACCAGGAGTTCCCAACTAGCAGGCTGTTCCTCTGGCAGAAGTCCAACAGTCTCTTTCCTTCCTCATTTCTTCCGCCCCAACCCTCTGGTCCTAGAACACTCTCATAACCTTGTCTTTCTCTTCCTACATGGGCATTCAGATCCCCCATAACAATCATTTTTCTTCCTACCAGCTGCTTCTGCAATTCCTCTTCAAACTCCTCCTTCTCTTCAGAGGCGCAGCCTACTTGTGGAGCATACACTTGCCCTATTTCTATGGTCTCTCCCCTCAGTGCTACTTTCACTTTCATCATCCTATCACTTATTGTCCTCACTTCTTCTTTTAAACCATCTCGTACTACTACTCCCACTCCATTCCTCTTTCCCTCTTCGTTTCCACTCCAGTACAGTCTATAGCCTTTTCTCTGTTCTCTCCTTCCTTCCCCTTTCCACTTTATTTCTGCCAATCCCAATAAATCCAACTTCCTTCTTTCCATCATATCCACTATCTCCTCCACCTTCCCCGTCAGCGTTCTTAGGTTTAAAGTTCCAAATCTTAGTCCGTGTGTACAGCCGTGTCGTCTATTAAATCCATCATGTCCGAGGCTCGTTCCATTTTTGAAAGCATTTGGTTTCATCCACTACTGGCTTGCTGGGCCTATCGTAGCTTCACCTGAGCCCCGTTAGCCGTCACTTTTCAGGGTTCCTTCAATAGTTAGTTAAGTACAGTAAAACTTCTTGTATACGGTTCATATTTATACGTTTTCTATACGATTTTTTCCTGGTCCTGGCAAAATGCCTAATCTTTCCATGTTAATTTATCTCCGATATACGTTTTACATTTATTCGTTTTACACGCTTATACGATCATATTTTAAGTCCCTTGCAATATAAAGCGTCATTTATACGTTGCGTGTTCTGAGAAAGTACGCATGTTCGAATGCAAACTTTTGTTACCGCCTGTACTTCCGTTCGGAAGGATGTACCGCGTGCTATATTATGTTACGATGGCCTTGAGCGACACCGGTGGTCACGGCGACACTCGCTTGCCAGAGTGTCGTAACAAGGAAGAACAGCTTGCGTGATAAGCAAGCTATTATTGTGTTAGCCTTTCAAAATAACAGGAAGCAGCCATAAAACACAGACAGCATCTGAAGCTTATGTTAAGATGAGCGGAAGTGTTTTACGATCGCCGTTATATTAAAAAAAATATTATTTCCGCTTTTATAATTTTCATTCGTGTTTTTTTTTTTTTTTAGGACTTCTCGTCAAACCATTAAAAATACGCGATTGATTCTGAGTTATAATAATCTTGCGTCTTCAGACAAATGAAATTCCATTAATTTAGGCCAACACTACGGTATTTTATTAATGACGATGAAGAGCCGCAGAATAATACAGTGGATTTTAATGATGCTGTCAATGCTCTATGAACTATCAAACATTTTGTGACGCACCATAACGTTTCTGAGGAAATAATGGCCGAATTATATCAGTTTGAAAATACTGTTCACGCCGTGGCCGCGGCCAACAAAAAACAAGTCAAAATAACAGACTACTTCGTAAAGTGACTCAATTTTCTTTATTTTGTTATATCTGGGTGCATTTCTCTTGTAGTTGTTTTGTTACATATTGCCGATTAAACAATCGTATTATTATTTCTTGTTTTTCACTTCTTAACGGAAACCCTCGCTCGCCCGCCGCCCGCGTTGCTAGCCTGTCTCCCGCCAGGCACTTTGCCGCAATGCTTAGCTCGAGCGGCACAGTCATTGAGTAGACTATAGCCTATAGTTCACTGCTGGTGCTGAAAATGTTCGCCATTCATTGCTACACATCGCTGGCACCTCTTCATGAAGTTGTCATTTACGTTCTGAAGTTCCTCAGCACCGATTGACTCTTATTTCAGCTGTAATATACCTTAGTCCAAAGAATATGGACTGTTAAAGCCGTGGCGTCAAGAAGCGCATTACGGCAAAGTGCTTGGTGAGAACCGGCTCGCGGCGCGAGCGAGGGTCCCCGTCGCTTTTAAAACAAAGTCCCTGTATAACCCATATTGTCACATACATTTTGCAGTTTTTATTTACTGACTTTCATTTACGCGTTTTTCACATTTATGCGTTTTTTTTTCCTATGGTCCCCTGGATATCGTATAAGTGAAGTCTTACTACTAGAGCACAATAACTCTTCTGATTAATAAAATTAAATTATGGACTTAAGTGTTCCAGTGTGAGCCTAATGTCTATTTAATTGGCTTACTCCACACTAAATGGGCAAGTTTGAAAGTTAATGGAACATTGTATGAGATTATTAGCTGTACTTTTTTTCTGTATTTTAAATAAAAATTGTGCTATTTGGCAAGTATTTGGTTTACTGTATAATCATTAGAACTCATGTGTTACTTTTTTCTTAATGGTTTACAAATTACTCTAATTTAGCATGTTAAAATCAGCCGAGCTGTACCGAACCGATTTTGTACCAAGAACCGAAGTACAATTTTTTTTACCGAACCGAACTGGACCGAACCCAAATTTTCAGTACCGAAGACCCCTAGTTTCCACGATATTGAAATAGCAGTTTCAACCAAGCAAGGTGAATAGACGTGCAGTGAAGTGTAAGGAAGAATGGGAATGGCTATTCAGCAGTACCGGGCGGTCATCGGCCGCTGGCAGATTAGAGTGAAGTGCGATTTTGGTGTCGCGAAAGTGATACTGGGCAACGTCACTGAACAGATGGGGGTTTTGGCGATGGCGATGGCAGTGCTGGTTGTGGTGACGCTACTATTAAATGGAGGAGTGGAGTCAAACCCAGGGCCTGGTCAGCTGGGATGGCGAGAAATGGAAAAAATAAGGGAAATTGTAAAGGAAGTGTCACAAAATGACCAGATCCGGGACATTCTTCGTGAGCAATGTAAGGGATTCAAGGAGATGAAGACATGTATAAGAGAAGAGATGGGAATAGTGACAGAAAGGCTGACCGAGAATAGTAGAGAGATAAAAGACCTAAGAGAAAAGGTGAAGATATTAGAGGTGGAGGTAAATGAATTAAGGAAGACCAAGCTGGATGAGAGAAAGAAAATAGTCTTCATTTACGGAATAAAGGAAGATGCCAATGAAAGCACCGAGGATCTAACATCCAAGGTGCTCCGAGTGATTAGTGAAGGCATGCGGATAAACATTGGAGTTTCAGAGATTGACAATGTGACCAGGATAGGGTGAGGAAAGGGCACGAGGCCCGTGAAAGTGTCATTAGTTTCTTCGCTGATGGCTCACAGAATTCTGGCGAACACAAAGAACCTGAAAGGGGAGAGGATATGGGTAAGGAGAGAAATGAGTAAAGAAGAGGCAAGAGAGTAACGGACCTTGCAGTTTCATTTAAGGAAGGCAAGGAACTCGGGTCTCAAGGCTTATGTAAAAGGCAATAGACTGGCGGTTAGCAGCAACAACTGGGATCGGGTTTGGACAGTGGCACAACTCCAGGATATGGAGAAGCAACAGCAACAGGAGACAGTTAGACCTAGCAACCAGGTGGAAGCAACTGTCGGTTCAGAGGGAAGTGCGGTGGTGATTCAACAGAGAGCATCGACCTCCAAGTCCAATACGGAAGTGGCTCAAGAAGGAACGACTAACGTCAGCGCCAGGAACACCGGACAAGTGCGTGGTTTGCAGAAAGGTGAGACTGGCAAACAACGAGTTATTAGTCTAAAAGAACTTTGGGGCAAGAAAACCTTGACAGAGCAGTTTAATGTGGAGAAGGAGGTCATTTCTTCTCCAGGTGGCAGTATACTAGAGCTAGAGAAAGCTAGAGTTACTAGAAGTAAAGCCACTGCCAGCGAAGAGGGTAGGGGTAAAAAATAACTAAACTGAAATATTGCTAGCGTAAATATAGAGGGTTTTTTAAATAAGAGAGGGAACGATGTAGTTTTGACCCTAATAGAAGATATGCAGATTGTAGGATTTGTTGAGAGTTGGCTCCCTGTAGGTTGCGAGGTTAAAATAGATGGCTTCAATATATATATACAAAACCTAAGATTAGTGTACCCACAAGCTACCTTAAGAAACACTAACAGATAAGCAATAAATAACCCTACAAGAAATTTAAAAATAAATAATAACAAAGAGTAACTAGGGTATGAGTGTGGAACGGCTGGACAAATTACCATACCCGAGTTGTAATTAAGTTGAGAGAAGAGCACTAAATCTAAGATTGAAGAAAACACGAAGCATGTTTCATAATATAAAATATAATTAAATGAGAGGACAATTTTACATGCATGTTTAAAAGATGAACATAACATAAAATATAAACATAAAGAAAAGAAATTAATTAAAATTAAGAAGCAAGGAACCCACAAGTGGGAAGGAGAAGTAAGTATTTACCCTTTTTAATAACCGAAGAACAAATTATATTCCAGATCAGTAGAATTAGATCTCAATAAAATGCATAAATATCCACGAAAATCTTCGAAGTAATGACAACGTCAAAGCGTTTAGAGAATATTTCCTTCAACTAAATTGAAAGAGTCTTTAAGTCAATTAATTATTCACCACCAACCTCAAATACGCGTGTACAGCAAGCAATTGCAAAATGACTGACCACAACTCGACTGGAAAAATTACTCACATTGTTTCCAAGAGAAACATGAAAAAATTAACAATCCCGAAGTTGTTTCCAGGCAACGGCCGAAATAATAAAATACATATAAGTAGTGATATATTATACAGAGTCTATAAGAGACCAAACTAAATGAGACGAGGAAAAGAAAATTAATTATTACGAAAATATTTCAAGGTTAGGGAAATTCCTCGCTCAACGGACCCGATCGGCAAGCTTCGTACACTTCAAAAATTAAGTTCCAACTTTTGCCACTAGGTCGAGCCATCTACTGGACAGAGACTCGCCGAGGTACAAACATGTCGAGGTACAAACATTTGCCACTAGATCGAGCCATCGACAGTGAAGGTCAGGATAGCACCAACAATGGAGCGGTTTGGATGCTCGTACCCGTTCGTAATGGGGATGCGATGACCCATCTGCTATTACATCGCATTCCTGGATTTCCAGGACAGAGCGGAGTTAAATGAACACCTAGTCAAATAAGGAATGTGTCGGAAATTCAGTTGAAATATCTCAAAAGCAGAGGGTAACACGAGATAAAGTATCTCCAGGGTCGTTACGGGTTTAAATTTAATTTTAAAAAATGCAAATATAAATGGGCGCCATCAACTGAATCCCTAGCAAACCACATCCTTCCTGGTTAAGCCTTAATTATGACAAGGAAAGAAATAGGAAAATCACATCATCATCAGATCACAACTAAGATAAAAACAAATTTATTCAACTTTGGTAGTCAGACTGACATATTAAACACTCATCCTACCTGAGAGCATGGTCGAATGCCAACGTTAAATTGTCATTGTCCAGAAAATCGAACCATCTCTATTCTACTCAAAGTGTATTTAATCCACATAAAATAGGAAAAATTTCTAAAGTTCTCTTGGGTTCTCAGGATCACCGTAGCACTATGTCTTTGCGTCACTGACATTCGTGATAACTGAGACCTAACTTCTCTTTAAATTAACATCATGAATGTGGATGTAAAAATATTATTAATCTGTCTAAACACACATATTATAATCACATATTTTAAGTATCACATAATTTATGGCTTGCATGGCATTATTCAAATACTGAATATGTTAGTAAAATGCTCCTGAACATCGAATAATTAATTTACACTATTTACACTGTCATCAATAATTGCTTGTTTGTGAATCACAGAAAAGCCACTACTCATTGGTAGGGATAGGAATTTTTCGGTGATTTCAGAGTGAAGAAAGCGGTATTTTAAAGTGGCAAATTCGGTGGTTTCAAGTGCACTTTTCGGTACTTTCAAAATGTTAAATTTTAGGCGGGATTTTTTAAATATCATGGATAACATAACACAGTTCAGTCATCCTTCAAAGTATAACTTCAGTGAAGAGATCCAAATTCTCTTGTGACAAATGGTGACACATATCACTTAACGTGCTAGTGTAAGCTGAAAAACAAAAGTTCACAGTTAGCGTTTGAACAGGGTATCAAAATTGGTTTCAACACAGATTCTGAGAACTTTGGAAATACAAATGTCATTCCTTGCAAAACTCGAACAATGTCTGTCTTGGTCTTGTCGTGCATCTGCTTCTTGATTAAAGTTTGCAGTTCGTTGTATCCTCTTATGACCTCACTTTCTTCCAGTGTTCCACAGAAAGGAGACTTCTTAATTTTCTTTGCAAGGTCCTCATTTATGTTCATTGGCACTATTTCTGCTGGATCAAACGCACACATTTGTAAATCTTGTTCCCAGGGTCAACGAATCTCAGGCTGATTAATATTCTAAGAGCATGGGACCCAGCCTTTACTAAAACTGAATGTATTTTCTCTCTTTTTAACACATTTTCACAACCCTCCAACAGCTCCTTAATGTTGGTACCGTAAGTTTAAGGGCTTGCTGAATTCTCCGTAGAGATCCATCTAGGAGGTGAACAGTCTGATAAGACTGGCCTTCTAATAAAGGGATGAGTTCAGCGATGTCTGTGCCAAATTCTTTGAATCTCAAGTATTTCGTCATGTGAAATATTGTTCAGGAAATTAACATTAGAGTTATCAGTCCCTACTACTTCATTCTAAATTGCACAATATCTTTCAAGCACTCTGACAGGTACACTACAGAATGAAACCAAGAAGACCACCTGGTTAAGACTGGTTCAGGAAACAGTGGCACATTTGGGTATGGATACTTGCCATCTAGATATTCATGTCTGAAAGGCGCACTATGACGCCACGCGTCGAGTAGTCACTAGGATGAAGGGGCAGGTGACCTTGCTGTTCTAGCCCTTAAAACCTCAATAACTTAGTAACTTACCAGGATGACCGCCCAGATTGATAAAGATCGCTGTATGCAGAAAGCGAGGTCTGCTATCTACTGTTAAGTTTCCGATTATTCAGTGTTTGTTGGATGCTCTCCATGCAGTCAAGTCATGAGAGAAAATTACCGTTACTACACTCGCACAAAAACAAGCCTTTGTCGGATTCTGTGACGATGATATTTCAAATGGGCAAGGTGGTCTCGCTACGATGACATTAGGGCAAAACCTGGATGAATGCCAAGATGCAGAAGAAAGTGACATTCAGTAGTTAGACTTCGATAAAGACGATCATGGTTTCAGACATGAAAGCGATGAGGATATTGTACGGAATTTGACTGTCGGTGAGGTAAACTGAGATCCAGTGCATGTCAAGTGAAGGAGTGATGCAACGGAAATCCCGAAAGTTCCCACAGTCAAGCTAGTGTGTCTATAGTCACACTTATCTCTTATATAGAAAATCGAGATGAATTTTCTTTCTCATATATTGTTTTCTTCAGAATTATACAATCTAAAATTAGAAAAAATAAACTATCTAAGAAACAAAAAGTGATAACAGTCATTTCTCTTAGTTTTTAATATTGGTATAGGCCTAATCCACGTAGTGTCTCTTACAATACTATGTTATAAAGTTGTTTTTTTTTCTGAATGTTCTTAAAATACATTTCAATATTTTAACCAATAGTTTTCTTTTTGCCAGGCTTAAAAACATTACTGCAGATAATTCGCTGCTTTCAAAAATCCGCGGAAATTCGTGCATTAATTTCCGCGAATTATCGGAAGTGCACTATAAAGAAAAAAGCTAAAATTCGCGTTTTCATGCAAAATTCGCGTTTCATGCGAAATTCGCGAAAATTCGCGAGTTCAAAAGCATTTATTTTCACCATTTTTAGGGTTATTATAACACATTATCACCTGTGTATTACTTCTTTTAAAAATTCGCGAAATTCGCGATCACGAATTTTTCCTATCCCTATAATCATCATCATCATCAAAATTAAATATTTCTCACATTAGTTCTCATCTCAAAATTCAATATATTCAAGTCAGAATAATTTATTCATAATCATCAAATCATTTAAATGAATATTATAATCATCAATACTTTATACTCTCTAATTATTCACACAATCTCCTTTCATCATCTCCTTCAGACCAAATTATCTTAAATCATCAATATAAATTGTTTAATTCATCAACTCAAGTTGCAATTCTTCAAATCATTTCTCAATTAAATTTATTTAAATCCATTTAAATTTATTAATCATCAGCTTCTTTATTTAATTATCACCTTCTAATTCAGTTATTCATCATCTATTTAATCATCTATTAATTTATTTAAATCAGCTTATTTATTCAATCTTTAATTCATCCATTTATTTAATTCATTGACCTATTCCAAAATTTAATTTATCAATTTATTTAAATTTTATTCATCTGGTTATTTAGATTTTTATTATTTCATCTAGTCATTCTGATTTTTATTTCATTAGGTCAGATCATTAATATGCTTAAATTTCAGATTATTATTTCATTAATTATTATTATCAGAAAATCTTGCATTATCAACATTATTTATCTGTTTAATTTCCTAACAAATTGTTTAATATGGGTTATAGAACGTTGTCTTACAGTTTTATCACTTCCAAGTTATATCTCGTATTTAATTAACATGCCAAAAAAATATTATTGCCTTCACAAATTCACGTTGGATCTCACTATCCACAACTACATTATATATTCTCACTTTATCAAATATCACATTTGAATACCACAATTATTCCACAAAACTCCATAAATATTCAGCGCACAGCATGAATCTCAAAATTATGCTAGACTGGGTTCGACAACCTCATGTCTGCTTCAAAATACATTAGCAATATTGCAACTTCCACTTGGCAACTTCCACAAATTGCCTATCACAAACTTCACTTAATCATGTTGCATGATCTACAAAAAATATAACTGGCTTCAAATTATCAACGCACACAATCTCCAACAACTGTAATTAATCTGATCACATCTAGACAACTTCTTAAACAATTAGGAAAAAATATTACCTTAGTAATCGTAATCAAATTCCAAATCTGCCTTCAAATAGCATAAATTCTCTTAAAATTCTCATAATTCACTTCACAGAAAAACACCAATGTGCTATAATCTCTCCCATCAAAATGTGCAATACTGATCTGCCTTAAAATAAATCTGACCATTAATGATTCATCTTACAAGATTCAATTACTTTAAATCCTTCTCAAAGGTATCAAACTCAATCATAAAAATTATCAAATGCTTCAACTGTATCAGCTGTTAAATGAAAGTACTCTCAAAAGAGTATAGCAACAAAATATTGGATTGGCAAACAAGAATTACAAAATGTAACCCTGCTGACATTTATTTCTAATTTATTTAATAAAATTCGACTGATATGTGACTAGTAGTTTCTTGTTTGATCCTCTTACAATCTCAAGTACACTCGGATGATAAAAATGAGTTCCTCAATGGCAAGTAAGATGAGTATCCACCACACAATCGTATAAATACGAAAGGCCTTGCCCCGTCGTCTAACATGATAATGCCCTGAACGATGGGTAAAGATGTGTACCACCACGCAATCGTATAAATACGAAAGGCCCCATCTCGTCGTCTAATGAGTGAATGTACCAGATTGGAATCAACAAGTCTCTAGTTGTCATATAAAAGTGATATTCATTCACTTGAGTGAATAACATCTTAATATCTCCAAACAATCCAATGGAAAAATCCCTACTGATGAATAATACACACTCGCTAGTATGCAATGAACTGAAGAAGTAATTTAAATAATCCAATTGCAGATCACGAGTTCGAAATACTCGTCACAAAAAAAATAACTATCCAAGAAAAACTATCCTTACTGGAAAATGTCTAAAAGACCAAACATCTGCTTAATAAAGCCAACCAATGGTGAGAATTTCGTATAATGGTGCCTGCCATATCATATGGTAACGCCATATTCTAGCAAAATTTTTGGAGCAAATAATGTTTAAGCCATGTCTAAATAATTGTATAACTCCTACTAGAAAAATATATACAAGTATGCCCAGTGTTCATGAAAAATTCATATCAGAAAGTCATAACTCTTACAGTACCTTCTCATATCAGCTGTTATTATATTTCAAAGATCGTCGATTATCCTCGTGTGTAATAAATTTCTCGAAAGATCGATGTGAATATCGTATCACCCACGCAATAACGATCGCCTTCATATCCCAAGTGAATCAGCTGTTAGACCTCCTCTTCTTCAGGAATCGAATCCATCGCTCCGTGGTGCCATCGCGTCTCTGTCTTCGTTTACTCGGACATGATGAACTGCATGTTATCCATAATGGATACTGTCCAAATCCTTACGTAAAAGTTCATAAAAGCAGCGTACCCCATGTTCTTCTTCTAAGTTACGCTACTGTCCCATACAATGTTCGGTTTGCTTGTTGAAAGTTCAATCTCCACAGCGGTTAAGTCTCACTTGCAGAAAATAAATTTTATTTACGAGAGTGTATAAGTTTTTGAAACACCCTGTAGCAGTGTTCGTACTCGATATTTTATAATAATTCATGAAATGGAATTGTATTAATGCACGTGCCAATGTTCATAAGTGCATACAATTGTAACATTTCGTTTGCTTTAAAAGCGTTAATGTTAGCTTGACCCCATGGTCGCTCTACATGTTCCGTTATGAAATGCATAGTCGTAATGTCATTTGAATAACTAAGTTCATTTGAAGTTCACAATTGCAGTATATTATAACTATCAGCCTGCACAATTCTATTACTGAATACAAGTCCCAACTCAATGTTGTAACTGAATGTTGAAATGAAGTTCAGCTTCTTTAATGTTGCCTGCGTATAAAAGTCGGAAACAGCCCGCTCGGATCTACTGCACTATTCCAGAATGATCTATGCTTAAAGCCGGCCTCGCCATGCCGCTTCGCTGTAATGTTCTGCGTTATAAAATGCAGTTCGAAATAAAGTTCTCAATCTCGTATTACAATGCTGTTCTGACCCCGGCCTTCCTCCTGCTTCCACAGCCCGCACAGCTTGCCTCCTAACCGGTCCTCGCCGTCTACCGTGCGTTGCTCGCCTTGGCTCACTGACCTACTTCTCGCTCTCTGCTTGGTGAAGTAATACTGTCGCCTTCACTTTACGTAACAAGTGCTGTACACCGCTCAGCTTTGCCGTACGCTCTGCGCATGTGTACCACTCAGCCCTGACGACTGAACTCGACTGATGTCTCTAAACTCCGTTGACCAGCTCCTACCTGGCGCTGTCACGTGATGCTCCCCCACTTTCTACGGTCGTGCGTCACAAGTATAATCTCGACCACCATCATCTCGGCTATTAAGTTATACAATAACTTAAGGGATTATCTGTCTTTCTTCAAGTTATTATCATATATAATGCTTGTCATTTCTTCTCTTCTGAGATGATATAATACTATGTTCTGTAAAGATCTTAATAAAACTTCAATATTCCTCCCATAATTCCATCTACCTGACTGGCAGTGCCTTCTTAATCCTTGGCCTTCTACGTCATTTCCTAACATTCTTCTCGACTCGATGTGAGCGCTATCTTTACAACTTTTCCCATAAATCTCAACTACGGCTCAATGTCAGCTGGCGTAGCCGATAGCCTCAACTAGGTATCAGGTACATCTCTCCCGTACATCGCCTTTTTTTTAATCAGGCTTGAGAAAAAAAAAATACACTCTCAGGCATTCTATACACAACATATGTACACGATAGCTCTACAATCCTCTTATTCAGCATAATGATACTTTCTAATGCTAGCTGCGTTAAAAGTCCCCACAACTTCATTACTATCCATTCCCTCGATGTACTATATCTCCTTAAATTAGATCCTCTTCTTTGACTTGCTATCTCTCAACAATGATGATTAATTCCCAATGATTAGTATCCTGATTCTTCATTACTTTGTCGTTTATTTCTTCCTTCCGCACTCGTGCTTGCTCGATTGATATCTGTAGTTATCTCTTCGGGTGGTGCACTAGGCTGTCTACTTTCTTGCCTTGATCTCCCATATTCTCGATTGTCTTGTCTTTCATTTGGATAATTTCTTCTGCTATCCTGCCTATCGTTCTGATTAGACTGTTGACCTTGGTTCCAGTTGTATCTACCACGATATCTATTATTGTACCTATTCCTATTTTGGTATCTGGAATTCTGATCATAGTTCCTGTATCTACTGTTTCTTGCGTCCTGATCGTATGGCCTCTCATATGGTCCTCGATATCGATCATTCCCACGAACGTTGTGAATATTACCTCTATTCCCTTCGTTCCTTCTGTTTCCCCAGGAATCTTTTCTATCCGTCTGTGCTGCGTTATCGACAACTACCGCATTCACCTCTTGCGTGTTTCGATTATCGTTCCTTGCAGTTCTGGGTGTAATTTGAGCGCTTGTATAATCTAATCGTCGTAAGATATCGTCATAGTGCTCAAGTGTGTTCGCTCCCGAAGCTATGAGTGATCGTTGTACCTCAATTGACAACTGTCTTGCTCCCAGGGTGTCTACGACCCGGGAAAACCGGGAATTCTCAGGGAATTATGAATTTCTGGAATAATCAGGGAATTTCTTTGTTAATCAGAGATTTTTCTCCATTTGTCTATATCCCGTAAAAGTGGAAGCAATACTTTCGAATTTCGCGGGAAGTGATCGCTCGTTACTGATGACCAGGGTGTCTACCGGTAACGAAAGTAACGAATTTTACAAACGGGTGACGAAAGTGACGAAAAAGCAACGAATTTTACAAACGGTAACGAAAATTTTCTGTAGGCGGCTTGAATCATTTAAACTCGCTCCGCTAGGCTCAGGGATTGCGATGGAGCGAGTTTCACGCAAGCGGCGCCGATTGCATAAGCTATACTTCGCCGTGCCTGAGCTAGAGGAAATGCATACTGTGGACACCTTGTGAGGTATAGGCTACATCAATTCAACGTACATTTTCGGCATCAAGAATACTTTCTAGTTTTGTGTGAAATATTTTTCTGTTTTATTAGGAAACCTGACTTTTCTCGAGACATTTGTTCGCGAAAACTTCCGAAACTAAACAGAAACCTCTCATTTCAGTTATCGACCTCTAAATTTTGAGTCAAATTGAAGTCCAAAAATAACGTGAAATAATTTAATGTTGCTATCTTGCGAAATGTTACCGTTTCGAAACAAAAAATACCAAATAGCCTCGAAATACATAATAACCTACCGGTATTTTAAAAATCTGTCTCGTAAATTTGCGACATCCGGTATGGTTAATTCGAAATTCAGTTATATGTCGATTTTTCCTTCGAACTTTGGTTCCATCGGATATATAATCTAACTGGTTATTTCGATAACTTGTATAATTCGTGATTCGCATTCGAAAGAGAATGTGCCCTCTTGTCGTATTATTCGTGCAATCCTCTCAGAATAATTCGTAATATTCGATACGGTCCCTACTTCGAACGTTCATCCCCCAAAATTACATCCTCAAGAAGACTGGCTGACCTCATGACTTGCCTGCGCGAATCTCATCAAACGGACCGAGATCGACGTCAGTTGCGTAAAATGATAAATCCCGTCCCCTATCGTGAACTTGTGACCACGAGGGCTGCGGGAATCCTGTCAAAGGTGATTGGGCATTCATCACGAAACATTCCGAAACCTACTTGCCACTTT
The DNA here is from genome assembly GCA_946902985.2 of Meconema thalassinum. Taxonomy (NCBI): domain Eukaryota; kingdom Metazoa; phylum Arthropoda; class Insecta; order Orthoptera; family Tettigoniidae; genus Meconema; species Meconema thalassinum. The sequence goes on from OX336391.1 coordinate 389,109,677, forward strand.
TACCATGACCGTATACTTAAAAGCGTACGGGGAGCGAGAAGTGCATCAACCCACTTAGAAATGACTGCTTTCGCTGCATCGCGATACTAATTTTCCCTCGTGATCCACCCTGAACTTATGAACTCCCAACCACAGCATAGGGACTGCGGGAATCACGGCGCCGACCATACAACATGTCCATTACTTTTCGTGAATTTTAACCATGCCCAACCTTGAGCCTGCCTCCACCATTCTGTCAGGGCAGATAGGCAGGCAATCGTTGAACGGCTGGATGCAGCGCCGATTGCATAATATCGCGAGGACAACGTGAATCTCGTAAAACGGCCGACAGCGGCAGCGATTGCGTTACATCGCGATATTTCTCCGCCTTCAATGACTAGGACAACTGGATTCTTGTCAAACGGACAGCAAGTGGCGCCGATTGCGTAATAATGCTATATTCTCTCGTGCCCGACCTCAAGAACAATGGAAATCTCGTCGAATGACCAAAAGTGACATCGTTTATCTAAATCGCGATTTTTCTTCGTGTTCTATCGTGAAAACTGCGGGAATCTCGTCAAACGGCTGAGACCAGCGCCGATTGTGTAACATCTCGATATTTCTCCATACTTGACTGCAAAGTCAGAATTTGGCGACGATCACGTAACGTCGCATACAATTCTTCGTGATCTACCGCGGGGACAAAGGAAATCTCGCCAAACGGTAAAGAGCAGAGCAACCTCTTGATATTAAAACAACGTATTGTGCACAAGACAACATATTAGCTGAAACAACTAATTTGATAATTAATATATAGTATTTTTTTATTATTTATTTTATTTACAGCTTTAAACACAGTTCATTGTTGTTTATCTTCACCGCGTGATGAGCCCCTTTGCTTGCAGACCACAGACGTATCTTGAATTAAAAGGTAACTAAAATTGACTAAAAGGTAACTAAAAAGTAACTAAAAAGTAACTAATTTTTACTTCATCGTTACAGTAGACACCCGGATGACAGTGCTCAGCCAATGAGCAGTGCCTTCTCAAGGTCAACTGAACGTATGATGTGGCAACTTTTCCGTTCGCTTTCTGCGCAGGAGCCAACTATGCCATTTTATTGGGCCAAGAGCATTTTGTTCGTTGCGATCAGTATCGCCAATTTAGCGATTTTGTCGGTAGATATAGCAACTTTGGCGACAAAATATTTTAAATTTAGTCATCATCATCATCTTGCACAGTTTCCAGCCACTGGCCGGGTCTGTTTGGAACACAAGCCTCTCCAACGTCTTCTGTCTTCCCACCATCTCTCAGCCTCCACCCTTGTCCAGTCTTCTCCTCTCTTCTTCACGCTTTCTTCCACCCCCTTCAGCCACCTGTCTCTCGGTCTTCCCCTCGGTCTCTTTCCTTCCCACTTCGTCTCATGTACTCTCCTGGGTATCCTCTTCTCCTCCATTCGTTTTACATGTCCATACCATCCAAGTCTAGATTTCTCTATACCATCCTGTAATGGTTCCTCCTTCATTAATTCTCTGGTCCTCTCATTTCTTATTCTGTCCATCTTTGTAGCTCCAATACTGCTTCTCAAGAACCTCATCTCACTGGCCTGTATTTTGCTCTTCTCCCTTCCTTTCATAACCCAGGTCTCCGAGGCATACGTCAGGATAGGGACATAGTACGTCCGATATATGATCTTTTTGCTGTTCTGAGGGACATCCTTGCTCCATAACGCTTCTCACACTCCTCCGAAATGCTTCTGCCTGCCTCCCCCGCTCATTTATTTCTCTATCGTTTCTTCCATTATCTTGTATCAGGCTTCCCAGATACTTGAAACTCTCCACTTTCTTCAGCTGTTCCCCACCAATTGTTATTCCCGTTGTGGTTCTTTCCTTCTTCCTTGTTGTGATCACCATCTCACTCTTATTTATGCTAAATTTCATCCCATATCCTTGTATTATTCCTTCCCACACGTCCAACTGTTCCTGTACCTCCTCCTCCTTGTTTCCCCAAATCATCAAATCATCTGCAAACACCATTGCTTTCATCTTTCCGTCCCCAATTACTTGTGCCACTCTGGTCATTATGTCATCCATCACCACAATGAAAAGTAACGGTGACAGTGCACTTCCTTGTTTCAGGCCGTTTCTTTGTTCCAACCAGTCAGATCTCTCTCCTCCCACTTTCACACAGCTCACGCTTCCCTTGTACATCTCCTTTATCCTCTTTATAGTCCATTTCTCTACTCCTCTATCCTCCAGGGACTTCCATACTTTGTTTCTGCATACACTGTCATATGCTTTCTCAATGTCCAGGAAGGCCATCAGTAGATCTGTTCCATACTCATAGTGCTGTTCTTGTAACTGCCTTACAGCAAAAATCAAATCCACTGTGGACCTTCCTGCTCTGAAGCCATGTTGTTCTTCCCTCATCCCTCCTTCTATCCTTGTCCTAATTCTCTTTTCCAAAACTTTCTCGAAGATCTTTGCACAATGACTCATCAGTGTTATTCCCCGATAGTTTCTGCAATCTGTTCTACTACCTTTCTTGAAGATCGGGACAATGATTCCTTTTTTCCAGTCCTCTTGGGTCTTCCTTTCCTTCCATGCTGTCCTCATCACTCGGTACAGCCACTGTATCCCCACCTCTCCTGCTGCTCTCACCATCTCCACACTCAACTCATCCACACCCGGTGCCTTCCCTCCTTTCATCTTGTTCACTGCATCTTCCACTTCTTTCCATGTTAAGTCCTTTTCTGTTTGCAGTTCATCTTCCTCTTCCCCGATTTCTTCCTCCTCACCATCTTTTCCATTTGGGTTCAGAAGTTCTTCAAAATATTCTTTCCACATTTTCTTCAGTTCTTCCCTATTTTCTATCTCTTGTCCCCTTTGGTTCACCATTCTAACATAATCCGTAGGATCCTTCCGCCTCTTATTTTTTACCATCCCATACAGGACCTTTTTTGTACCTTCACTATCCTCCTCCATCATCTTTGTCCACTCTTCCATCCACTTCCTTCTCTCCTCAGCCACCACTCTCTTCGCCTCCTTCTTTCTTTCCTGGTACTCTTCCCTTGTCTCTACCGTCCTATTTTGATACCACCTCCTAAAGGCTCTATTCTTTTCCCTTACAATATCTTTTGTCTTCTCATTCCACCATGGTGTTTCCTTCCACCTCTTCTTACTACTTGTCCTCCCACATACTGCTTCTGCTGCACCCACTAGTGTCTTCTTAAATCTAGCCCATTCCTCTTCCACCCCTCTTTCTTCATCTGTTGGAATTCCTTCCTTTACCATTTTGAGGTACTCGACCCTTCTATCCCCTTCTTTCAGTTTCCATATCCTTATACGTCTTTCCTGGTTCTCAGTCCCTTTCTTCTCCTTACTCCCTCTCAGGTTCATTACCAGTAATCGATGGTCGCTATCCAGGTTCTCCGATGGTATAACCTTGATGTCCGTGATGTTCTTATTTAGTTCTTTCTCATACAGTATATAGTCGACCACCGACTTCCTGGTCAAGTCATCACTGTACCATGTGATTGTGTGGCTCTCTCTTTTCTTAAACCAGGAGTTCCCAACTAGCAGGCTGTTCCTCTGGCAGAAGTCCAACAGTCTCTTTCCTTCCTCATTTCTTCCACCCCAACCCTCTGGTCCTAGAACACTCTCTTAACCTTGTCTTTCTCTTCCTACATGGGCATTGAGGTCCCCCATAACAATCATATTTCTTCCTACCAGCTGCTTCTGCAATTCCTCTTCAAACTCCTCCTTCTCTTCAGAAGCGCAGCCTACTTGTGGAGCATACACTTGCACTATTTCTACGGTCTCTCCCCTCAGTGCTACTTTCACTTTCATCATCGTATCACTTATTCTCCTCACTTCTTCTTTTAAACCATCTCGTACTACTCCTCCCACTCCATTCCTCTTTCCCTCTTCGTTCCCACTCCAGTACAGTCTATAGCCTTTTCTCAGTACTCTCCTTCCTTCCCCTTTCCACTTTGTTTCTGCCAATCCCAATAAATCCAACTTCCTTCTTTCCATCATAGCCACTATCTCCTCCACCTTCCCCGTCAGCGTTCTTAGGTTTAAAGTTCCAAATCTTAGTCCGTGTGTACAGCCGTGTCGTCGTCTATTAAATCCATCCTGTCCGAGGCTCGTTCCATTTTTGAAAGCATTTGGTTTTATCCACTACTGGCTTGCTGGGCCTATCGTAGCTTCACCAGAGCCCCGTTAGCCGTCACTTTTCAGGGTTCCTGTAGGACCTTCACAGCTACCGTAACGGTCCCGGGGCACACGAAGTCCCCACTGTACTTCGCCCCTACAGGCAATCCCCTACTTTGTGCCGTTGCCAGTCTCCCACGACGTGGACGAGGGGTTGGACTTATGGGAGACATTTTAAATTTAGTATTGTTTTTAAATATACTCTGTGAGCTGCCTGAATAGGATTGACATTTCAGCGGAAATTCCACGTCACTCATCACCGCTCTGCCTCTTGACCAATCCATGTTCGCATAGTTGATGTCATAATACTCTGCGTTGCAATATTACCGCCCACGTGCCTCAGTGCCTGGTCAGCTTTATCTCTGGCTTGTACAGTTTGGCAATCTCGTTCTCAGACCACATGGAGAGACGAGAACTGTCAATCCTATTCTGGCAGCTCACAGAGTATAATATACTAGCTTCGCCCGGAAACAGGTATGATAGCTTTACGTGACAAGCGTTTTTTTTTTTTTTTCGATGTCAATGAACTACGACCTAGGCCTATATCCGTTTTACGTCTCTGCATGATGGGTTGAAATCACTGACTGGACTATTAATTATATTATCATGGAGATAGCATGTACAACGAATTCTTGTCAGACGTAATTTAGGAATGGCGAGGTGCATGAAACTCAAATCCCCCTCCCGTCCAATCTAAAAACACTTATAGTGGGCGATGTATTGAAGATAGATATATGCTCTCGCGGACTTTTTTTTATAGAACTTTCCGTGCTGAACAATTCTTACACTCATAGTATATTGATATTTTTAACGGTTTGCTCAGTGTAAGCTTCAAAAGCGCATATATTGTGGTATATTGTCTCGATAGTGCTTTCGGTACAGGAAGTGAGGTTTTACCGTGTGTATTGTCATGTCAAGTGTTAGCGTGCGCCCGGGCAACATGTGTTAGACCTGGTTTGACAATACTGTTTGCGCGGCTTTTCTATCCTGGTATTCTTTGATTATTGTCTGCTGTAGTTCTACTGTTAATGCTTTAGGGTGCTGTTTGAAGTTTACGAAAAATATAACATTTGTGCCATTGTGTGCTAAATCTATAGTGAAAACTTATGGTGTGCAATAATTTCCAGGGTGTTCTTGTGCTGCTGTGGATATATGATTTAGCCCCTAAAATACGTAGTCGTTCAAACACGTGGTTGTGCTACCCCCTATTATATCGTGTGCTATTCGATCTGTGTCTACTCTTGTGCATCGAGGCAAATAACCTCTCGCTCTGCTTACGAATATTTCATTTGTTCTTTATACTGTAGTGATCAAAAGGCTTAACGGAAGCTCATGATCACTATGAGGTTGTTAATGTGATCATCTTTACCTTGTAGATGCTGCCAGTTATGTTCAGGCTGGTTCACGATTGGCCCGGGAATGAGAACGGGGGCTCTGGTTAACGACTGGAACGGGAACAAGGAAAATGTTTGATGTTTATGTAATATGATGGATATGCTTAAGGCCCTTAAATGCATATTTATTGCTCCTACGTTCCTTGGCTAGGCTAGAACTTATGTCCTATTTTGTGTTTAATTGCGCCCAGGAAATGTGTTTGTAACACCTTTCAAATTCGGCCTTGTATTATCAGACTAGGTTAAATTATTTTAGACTGATAATGGTGTGTTCTGGCCTGTTGAAACATCATTCATAATGATTTCCTTCATTTAAATGTATTTATAAATTACTGAAAAAAAAATCCACAGCCTGCTTCCAGTCTCCGACCGGGTCAGGAATGGAATGAATGAAGCCCCCATCTAACGGCGAGGATATGAACTGTGCCGGCTGCCGAGGCCTGACGCACTCCTCTGGGGCAATGATTAAATTAATGACAGATGAAATGAAATGATAGTGGAGAGTGTTGCTGGAATGAAATTTTGACAGGGAAAACCGGAGTACCCGGAGAAAAACCTGTCTGCCTCCGTTCTGTCCAGCACAGATCTCACATGGAGTGACCGGGATTTGAACCACGGACCCCACGGTGAGAGGCTGGCGTGCTGCCGCCTAAGCCACGGAGGCTTTATAAATTACTAAATTGACGAAATTAATATTATATAAACAGTATTTCATACCAATTGTAACATATGGACTGGAAACACTGGTAACGAATAAAAGGCAAAATAGTAAGATACAAGCAGTAGAAGTGAAATTTTTAAGAACTTCAGCTAAAAAGACAACAAGGGATAGAATTCAAAATATTGAAATCAGAGAAGAGTTAAATATGGAACCGTCAAATCAGAAGCTACAGAAAGCAAGGTTACGTTGGTTCGGACATTTCAAAAGAATGGGTAAAGAAAGAGTAGCAAAAAGGGAATTAGAAAGAGAAGTCAAGGGTAAGAGACCAGTTGGAAGACCGAGAAGAAGGTGGTTGGACCAAATTTTGAAGGACATTGGAGAAGCTGGGTTGGATGTGGCAGAAGTGATGGAACATGAAAAATAGAGGGACAGAAAGGAGTGGAGGAGGCTTGTAAACCACACCCGGGTGGCTGGAGTGGGACTTGGATGATGATTACTCAATTACATCTGTCATGACGAGGTGGACCTAATTCAGAGTGAGAACTTGGAATATGCCTCCCTTCGTCCCTTGGATATGTGTAAATTACTGTATAGGCTTATATTCAGACTTATGCTACCGAATATCATACCTGCGACGTAGATTAGTGATTTCAATGGTAATGAAAGGTTTTACAAATTAAATATTGGTCTAAGATGATTCCACTCATATGGTGACACCTTGATGTGTGTATTCAACCTTCCTTGTCCCTTTTATTGGAGGCATTTACTGTAGCATGACTTAATAGACCTTGCTTATTTTACTGGACAACAAGTTCACTTATTGAAATAAATTTATTTTCACAACTGTTTCCCTTGTGCCGCCATTGCTCACATCTGTTTGGATCCTGGAATTTCCGAGAACAGAAAACATAAAACTTAATTCTATTTTCCTTTTGCTTTCCTGGATTACATTTTGCTTCTTGTTCCTGGAGAGCGCTTAAAACCAACCAAAAATAGCGTGCGTTTCATCACACTTCCCGTTCCCGGGCGAATGTTTAGCATTCTTTACTCAGGGAATTCTCTCATTAATTCTGGAAAAATCAGGGAATAATCAGGGAATTCTTTTAAGATGAGTTGGTAGACACCCTGAATTAGCATAATGCGTTGGATGTGACGAAGCGTAACGTTTCGAATACATTTCTGCTCTTACGTTCAGCTGATCCTCTGCACTCCAAAATCTCCTTAAGAATGCTATGGCAAATTGTTCCATATTCGCAAAATTGCTCCTGAATGCGCGAAACCAAGTCAACGCAGGCCTGTCTAAGGCGCGTTCGACTATCCTTAGTTCTCTTTCCTTGGCTACTCTATGTTCCGCCATGTAATCGCGAATATCTCACAGAAATTCGACTGGTGTGACTCCTGTGTTCCCTGAAAACTTCCTTGGCTTATCATCCAGATTTCTGATGATGGTCACTGGACCTGAGTATCGTTCACTCGTACCAAACGTATTCCTATTCGAATTCGGATTATCTTGAGGGGTTGAACTAGCCCTTTCGAATGTTACATTCTGTTGCGTTTGACGGTCTTCTCCCACGCTAACCTCTTGACTGTTCATACTGCGGTCTATCGGTGTCTGATTTATCGATACTTCCCCCGTTGTAACATTTTGACTTGTGAAACTATCTATTATGGATCCTATTTTAGTCATCATATCTTCTGTTCGTTTTTCTACGGTCTTGACCTTAGTCTCCAAATCATCTAACGACGTAACATTCTGCGTTCTGTTACTCTCTTCTAAATCGTTCTTTAATTTGTCTATCTTATCTTCGCATGTAGTCTTTACTGACGCGACTTGTTCCTTTAACTGATCAACATCTGTCCTAAACTGAGTTGAATCTATCTTCATCGCTTCCTTATTCTCAGTAAATCTCGCTTCTAAGTTCGCCATACCTGCGATTAATTTCTCATCCAACCCTGCACGTTTTTCTTTTGCTTCGGCATCGACCTCACTATACCGTTCTTCCACTATTGCACCGACTCTATTTTTGAATAAAGCTAAGTTTTCATTAACCTTTTGCTCTATATCATCATCAATTTTCCTAATGTCTATCTGCAATTGGTTTCCTAAGGATTTTAAGTTAGAATTAACCTCTCCTAAGACTTCCTCTTTAACGGTCCCAATTACTGACTTTAAACCTTTGATTTCATTACCTAGATTCATTTCTAGACCTTTGATTTTAGTTTCGAAAGATACTTCGGTAGAAATGAAAATCCACAGCCTGCTTCCAGTCTCCGACCGGGTCAGGAATGGAATGAATGAAGCCCCCATCTAGCGGCGAGGATATGAGCTGTGCCGGCTGCCGAGGCCTGACGCACTCCTCTGGGGCAATGATTAAATCAATGACAGATGAAATGAAATGATAGTGGAGAGTGTTGCTGGAATGAAATTTTTTGACAGGGAAAACCGGAGTACCCGGAGAAAAACCTGTCTGCCTCCGTTTTGTCCAGCACAGATCTCACATGGAGTGACCGGGATTTGAACCACGGACCCAGCGGTGAGAGGCCGGCGTGCTGCCGCCTAAGCCACGGAGGCTTCACTTCGGTAGACCACTCTTGTATTTTGCCTACATCTGCCACTAAACCATCAATGTCGAATCTTAATTTCGATACATCTGATTTAATGTCTTTCTGAATAGACATAACATCTGTTCTTAAATTAAGAATGTTTTCTTCTTCTCTAATTTCTAAATCAATAATATTTTTTCTTAACATTTGCACATTTTCCTCTCCTTTCATTTCTACTGCTTTTATATCTAATTGTAAAGCCTTAAAGATTTCATCATTCTTTAACGTTAATCTATTCTCCAAACTACTTAAATTGTTTTTCAACTCTGTGTTATTTTCTTCACTACGAGCTTGTAATCTAGTTTCTAACAATTTAAAACTATCCTTTAAGTTAGCTTCACTAGCTTTCAAATTGCTTTCAGTACTGGTCTGTAATCTAGTCTCTAATGACTTTAAATTTTCTTCATTGCTAGCCTGTAATGATTTCAATTCATCTTTACTATTTGACTGTAATCTATCTTCCAATAATCTCAATTCATCTTTACTATTTGACTGTAATCTATCTTCCAATAATTTCAATTCATCTTTACTATTTGACTGTAACCTAGTCTCTAATGACTTTAAATTATCTTTCAAATTGTCTTCATTACTAGCCTGTAATGACTTTAAGTTTTCCCTGCATCTAGCTTCTGAATCATTTATCTGCTCTTTAACTTCTGTTTCCATTTTAGAAATAGTTACTGCAATACTAGACATGCCATTCTGTAACTCTCCTAACACCTTAGCTAAATCTTCCGGTAACATAATTATATCTTTCAATAAACGTTTTATTCAGAGACGTTAGACAACAACACATCACAATGTATCAATTCCTGCATTCACTTGGGTATAAGAAAAATGACTTATAACTAAACATGATATAACACTAATATGATTAACATGATCACTGGAATGGGCATACAAGTATATTGTCTGACTAAGTTTAATAAATTTCATAACACCATTAAATGAAATTGAGATCAATCTCTTCGTAATCTAAATCTGATGTGATTCCATAGAATAAAAGAAATCGAAGCCCCACAGATGGGTAAAGCCAATTCTCCCTCTCTCTCTCTGTACCCGTTCGTAATGGGGATGCGATGACCCATCTGCTATTACATCGCATTCCTGGATTTCCAGGACAGAGCGGAGTTAAATGAACACCTAGTCAAATAAGGAATGTGTCAGAAATTCAGTTGAAATATCTCAAAAGCAGAGGGTAACACGAGATAAAGTATCTCCAGGGTCGTTACGGGTTTAAATTTAATTTTAAAAAATGCAAATATAAATGGGCGCCATCAACTGAATCCCTAGCAAACCACATCCTTCCTGGTTAAGCCTTAATTAAGACAAGGAAAGAAATAGGAAAATCACATAATCATCAGATCACAACTAAGATAAAAACAAATTTATTCAACTTTGGTAGTCAGACAGACATATTAAACACTCATCCTACCTGAGAGCATGGTCGAATGCCAACGTTAAATTGTCATTGTCCAGAAAATCGAACCATCTCTATTCTACTCAAAGTGTATTTAATCCACATAAAATAGGAAAAATTTCTAAAGTTCTCTTGGGTTCTCAGGATCACCGTAGCACTATGTCTTTGCGTCACTGACATTCGTGATAACTGAGACCTAACTTCTCTTTAATTTAACATCATGAATGTGGATGTAAAAATATTATTAATCTGTCTAAACACACATATTATAATCACATATTTTAAATATCACATAATTTATGGCTTGCATGGCATTATTCAAATACTGAATATGTTAGTAAAATGCTCCTGAACATTGAATAATTAATTTACACTATTTACACTGTCATCAATAATTGCTTGTTTGTGAATCACAGAAAATCCACTACTCATTGGTTATAATCATCATCATCATCAAAATTAAATATTTCTCACATTAGTTCTCATCTCAAAATTCAATATATTCAAGTCAGAATAATTTATTCATAATCATCAAATCATTCAAATGAATATTATAATCATCAATTCTTTATACTCTCTAATTATTCACACAATCTCCTTTCATCATCTCCTTCAGATCAAATTATCTTAAATCATCAATATAAATTGTTTAATTCACCAACTCAAGTTGCAATTCTTCAAATCATTTCTCAATTAAATTTATTTAAATCCATTTAAATTCATTAATCATCAGCTTCTTTATTTAATTATCACCTTCTAATTCAGTTATTCATCATCTATTTAATCATCTATTAATTAATTTAAATCAGCTTATTTATTCAATCTTTACTTCATCCATTTATTTAATTCATTGACCTATTCCAAAATTTAATTTATCAATTTATTTAAATTTTATTCATCTGGTTATTTAGATTTTTATTATTTCATCTAGTCATTCTGATTTTTATTTCATTAGGTCAGATCATTAATATGCTTAAATTTCAGATTATTATTTCATTAATTATTATTATCAGAAAATCTTGTATTAGCAACATTATTTATCTGTTTAATTTCCTAACAAATTGTTTAATATGGGTTATAGAACGTTGTCGTACAGTTTTATCACTTCCAAGTTATATCTCGTATTTAATTATCATGCCAATCAAAATTATGCTAGACTGGGTTCGACAACCTCATGTCTGCTTCAAAATACATTAGCAATATTGCAACTTCCACTTGGCAACTTCCACAAAATGCCTATCACAAACTTCACTTAATCACGTTGCATGATCTACAAAAAATATAACTGGCTTCAAATTATCAACGCACACAATCTCCAACAACTGTAATTAATCTGATCACATCTAGACAACTTCTTAAACAATTAGGAAAAAATATTACCTTAGTAATCGTAATCAAATTCCAAATCTGCCTTCAAATAGCATAAATTCTCTTAAAATTCTCATAATTCACTTCACAGAAAAACACCAATGTGCTATAATCTCTCCCATCAAAATATGCAATACTGATCTGCCTTAAAATAAATCTGACCATTAATGATTCATCTTACAAGATTCAATTACTTTAAATCCTTCTCAAAGGTATCAAACTCAATCATAAAAATTATCAAATGCTTCAACTGTATCAGCTGTTAAATGAAAGTACTCTCAAAAGAGTATAGCAACAAAATATTGGATTGGCAAACAAGAATTACAAAATGTAACCCTGCTGACATTTATTTCTAATTTATTTAATAAAATTCGACTGATATGTGACTAGTAGTTTCTTGTTTGATCCTCTTACAATCTCAAGTACACTCAGATGATAAAAATGAGTTCCTCAATGGCAAGTAAGATGAGTATCCACCACACAATCGTATAAATACGAAAGGCCATGCCCCGTCGTCTAACATGATAATGCCCTGAACGATGGGTAAAGATGTGTACCACCACGCAATCGTATAAATACGAAAGGCCCCATCTCGTCGTCTAATGAGTGAATGTACCAGATTGGAATCAACAAGTCTCTAGTTGTCATATAAAAGCGATATTCATTCACTTGAGTGAATAACATCTTAATATCTCCAAACAATCCAATGGAAAAATCCCTACTGATGAATAATACACACTCGCTAGTATGCAATGAACTGACGAAGTAATTTAAATAATCCAATTGCAGATCACGAGTTCGAAATACTCGTCACAAAAAAAAATAACTATCCAAGAAAAACTATCCTTACTGGAAAATGTCTAAAAGACCAAACATCTGCTTAATAAAGCCAACCAATGGTGAGAATTTCGTATAATGGTGCCTGCCATATCATATGGTAACGCCATATTCTAGCAAAATTTTTGGAGCAAATAATGTTTAAGCCATGTCTAAATAATTGTATAACTCCTACTAGAAAAATATATACAAGTATGCCCAGTGTTCATGAAAAATTCATATCAGAAAGTCATAAATCTTAAAGTACCTTCTCATATCAGCTGTTATTATATTTCAAAGATCGTCGATTATCCTCGTGTGTAATAAATTTCTCGAAAGATCGACGTGAATATCGTATCACCCACACAATAACGATTGCCTTCATATCCCAAGTGAATCAGCTGTTAGACCTCCTCTTCTTCAGGAATCGAATCCATAGCTCCGTGATGCCATCGTGTCTCTGTCTTCGTTTACTCGGACATGATGAACTGCATGTTATCCATAATGGATACTGTCCAAATCCTTACGTAAAAGTTCATAAAAGCAGCGTACCCCATGTTCTTCTTCTAAGGTATGCCACTGTCCCATACAATGTTCGGTTTGCTTGTTGAAAGTTCAATCTCCACAGCGGTTACGTCTCACTTGCAGAAAATAAATTTTATTTTCGAGAGTGTGTAAGTTTTTGAAACACCCTGTAGCTGTGTTCGTACTCGATATTTTATAATAATTCATGAAATGGAATTGTATTAATGCACGTGCCAATGTTCATAAGTGCATACAATTGTAACATTTCGTTTGCTTTAAAAGCGTTAATGTTAGCTTGACCGCATGGTCGCCCTACATGTTCCGTTATGAAATGCATAGTCGTAATGTCATTTGAATAACTAAGTTCATTTGAAGTTCACAATTGCAGTATATTATAACTATCTGCCTGCACAATTCTATTACTGATTACAAGTCCCAACTCAATGTTGTAACTGAATGTTGAAATGAAGTTCAGCTTCTTTAATGTTGCCTGCGTATAAAAGTCGGAAACAGCCCGCTCGGATCTACTGCACTATTCCAGAATGATCTACGCTTAAAGCCGGCCTCGCCATGCCGCTTCGCTGTAATGTTCTGCGTTATAAAATGCAGTTCGAAATAAAGTTCTCAATCTCGTATTACAATGCTGTCTGACCCCGGCCTTCCTCCTGCTTCCACGGCCCGCACAGCTTGCCTCCTAACCGGTCCTCGCCGTCTACCGTGCGTTGCTCGCCTTGGCTCACTGACCTACTTCTCGCTCTCTGCTTGGTGAAGTAATACTGTCGCCCTCACTTTACGTAACAAGTGCTGTGCACCGCTCAGCTTTGCCGTACGCTCTGCGCATGTGTACCACTCAGCCCTGACGACTGAACTCGACTGATGTCTCTAAACTCCGTTGACCAGCTCCTACCTGGTGCTGTCACGTGATGCTCCCCCTCTTTCTACGGTCGTGCGTCACAAGTATAATCTCGACCACCATCATCTCGGCTATTAAGTTATACAATAACTTAAGGGATTATCTGTCTTTCTTCAAGTTATTATCATATATAATGCTTGTCATTTCTTCTCTTCTGAGATGATATAATACTATGTTCCGTAAAGATCTTAATAAAACTTTAATATTCCTCCCATAATTCCATCTACCTGACTGGCAGTGCCTTCTTAATCCTTGGCCTTCTACGTCATTTCCTAACATTCTTCTCGACTCGATGTGAGCGCTATCTTTACAACTTTTCCCATAAATCTCAACTACGGCTCAATGTCAGCTGGCGTAGCCGATAGCCTCAACTAGGTATCGGGTACAATACTTGCGATGATTTGTGAAATGCTTTCTTGTGGGATGCGTTCCCAATCCTCATGCAGCATCACCCGAAGTTGCTGGAGAGTCTCAGGAGCACGTAGCCGAACATTTCTGGCCAACATATCCCAAAAATATTGAATTGGATTGAGGTCAGGGCTCCTAGCTGGCCAGTCCAGTGCGTAGATTCCAACCACATGCACAACCACTGGACACATCGAGCCGTGTGTGCTCGTGCGTGTCGTACATCAGGCGAAATTCATCCCCGACAAATGGAGCAAATGGTACAACATGGTGTTTTCAAGGACTTCCATGATGTACTGATGAGCTGTGAGAGTCCCATTCTGAATTACGTAAAGTTCAGTCCTGGCATCCATACTGGCTCAGGCCATGACAGAACCCCTGTCAAATGCAGTCCTGGAGGAAAAAGTTACAGGAGAAAAAATTTCTCCAACCCTCCTCCACACTCTTTCTCTTCCGTCAGGCGATCTGAGACCGAATCTCTTCTCGTCTGAAAAGAACGGCTTGCCATCGCTGTTGTGTCCATTGCTGATGGAGGCGAGCGAAGTGAAGACGTGCCCTGTGATGCTGAGGTTCCAATCTGGGGCCGGTAGCAGGTCTTCTGGAGAAGATTTCTACACCTCTTAATCTTCTGCTTACTGTCCTCGCACTGACATTCACACCTGTCGCCTGCTAAAGCCGTTTTCTTACTTCTACGGCTGTGGTGTGTTGGTCCCTCAGAACTCGGAGTCGCAGATACTGGTCATCTCTGTCAGATGTTGCTCTTCTGCGACCTGATCCACGCCTCATGGAGTATGTTCCAAGTTCCCTATATCGTTGGTATGTCCTTTGGATGGTCGAAACATTGACATTTAACTGTCTTGCAAAGTATCGCATGCTTCTTCCATCATCAATCAAGGCTACAGCTCTTGCAGCTTCTTTGCGTGTAAGAACCATGTTTCCTTTGCAAGAAGAACTTAAAAAAACTGATGAGAAATCATTTGAAAAATACATTTTTTTCAAACAAAGCAAATTTGGTTTGTAGGGATGAGACTTATCACCCAAGCACTTTAAGTTTATTGCAGGAAATGAACTAATGGAAATGGAGGCGTACCGTCTGCCTGGGATAGATAGCGAACTGGGATGTCAAAGCTTATATCGATGATTTAAAGGAATGGATGGTAAACAAACACTCTGAACAGAGAAAGGTCTGATAATAGTATAAAGTGACATAATTGAGACAGAATGCAGCTAGTATGCAAGTTTTAATTTAAAAAATCATATGTTGCGTTTTTTTTTTGCCGGTGAGTGTATTATGCATCGTCGAGGGAGTTCGAATCCCACCTCGGATATGTTTTTTTATTTCCGTATTCTTCTTTCTTACTATTGGTATTACATTGCCAAAACATATTTTACTTTTATCATTCCTGTAAAGTAAGGAATTCTCCGCGATTTATGTTGCCATATACGTTTAAATCCTTTATGTCAAAGTAAGGAAAAGCCTAAACATCAACTCCGACCACTATCTATCAGAAATTAAAGTAAGATTCCAGCCAAACAAGCCCAAGCCAAGAGCCACAAAGAAGCCAGAATAAATGCTGATTTTTTTCAACAAGACAAGGAGAAATATATCGAGAACTTGTACAGTGGAACCTCGTTAGTACGTTTCTCAAGGGACTGAAAAATTTGAATGTAAAAAGCGGGAAAACTTACTAATGAGAAATGATAATTAAACCTCATTAACTTGTTTCAGTAAGGGAAAAGTAAAAAACGTGTTAATCGGAAGTACGTACTGTACCCGTAATTACCTACCATTACCTGCTGCATCACTAAATAAGAACATCACGGACATCAAGGTTATACCATCGGAGAACCTGGATAGCGACCATCGATTGCTGGTAATGAACCTGAGAGGGAGTAAGGAGAAGAAAGGGACTGAGAACCAGGAAAGACGTATAAGGATATGGAAACTGAAAGAAGGGGATAGAAGGGTCGAGTACCTCAAAATGGTAAAGGAAGGAATTCCAACAGATGAAGAAAGAGGGGTGGAAGAGGAATGGGCTGGATTTAAGAAGACACTAGTAGGTGCAGCAGAAGCAGTATGTGGGAGGACAAGTAGTAAGAAGAGGTGGAAGGAAATACCATGGTGGAATGAGAAGAAAAAAGATATAGTAAGGGAAATGAATAGAGCCTTTAGGAGGTGGTATCAAAATAGGACGGTAGAGACAAGGAAAGAGTACCAGGAAAGAAAGAAGGAGGCGAAGAGAGTAGTGGCTGAGGAGAGAGGAAAGTGGATGGAAGAGTGGACAAAGATGATGGAGGAGGATAGTGAAGGTACAAAAAAGGTCCTGTATGGGATGGTAAAAAATAAGAGGCGGAAGGATCCTACGGATTATGTTAGAATGGTGAACAAAAGGGGACAAGAGATAGAAAATAGGGAAGAACTGAAGAAAATGTGGAAAGAATATTTTGAAGAACTTCTGAACCCGAATGGAAAAGATGGTGAGGAGGAAGAAATCGGGGAAGAGGAAGATGAACTGCAAACAGAAAAGTACTTAACATGGAAAGAAGTGGAAGATACAGTGAACAAGATGAAAGGAGGGAAGGCACCGGGTGTGGATGAGTTGAGTGTGGAGATGGTGAGAGCAGGAGGAGAGGTGGGGATACAGTGGTTGTACCGAGTGATGAGGACAGCATAGAAGGAAAGGAAGACCCCAGAGGACTGGATAAAAGGAATAATTATCCCGATCTTCAGGAAAGGTAGTAGACAGAATGCAGAAACTATCGAGGAATAACACTGATGAGTCATTGTGCAAAGATCTTTGAGAAAGTTTTGGAAAGGAGGATTAGGACAAGGATAGAAGGAGGGATGAGGGAAGAGCAACATGGCTTCAGAGCAGGAAGGTCCACAGTGGATTTGATTTTTGCTGTAAGGCAGTTGCAAGAACAGCACTAAGAGTATGGAACAGATTTACTGATGGCCTTCCTTGACATTGAGAAAGCATATGACAGTGTATGCAGAAACAAAGTATGGACGTCCCTGGAGGATAGAGGAGTAGAAAAATGAACTATAAGGAGGATAAAGGAGATGTACAAGGGAAGTGTGAGCTGTGTGAAAGTGGGAGGAGAGAGATCGGACTGGTTGGAACAGAGAAACGGCCTGAAACAAGGAAGTGGACTGTCACCATTACATTTCATTGTGGTGATGGATGACATAATGTCCCGAGTGGCACAAGTAATTGGGGAAGGAAAGATGAAAGCAATGGTGATTGCAGATGATTTGATGATTTGGGGAAACAAGGAGGAGGAGGTACAGGAACAGTTGGACGTGTGGGAAGGAATAATACAAGGATATGGGATGAAATTTAGCATTAAATAAGAGGGAGATGGTGATCACAACATGGAAGACGGAAAGAACCACAACGGGAATAACAACTGGTGGGGAACAGCTGAAGAAAGTGGAGAGTTTCAAATATCTGGGAAGCCTGATACAAGATAATGGAAGAAACGATAGAGAAATAAATGAGCGGGGGAGGCAGGCAGAAGCATTTCGGAGGAGTGTGAGAAGCATGTTATGGAGCAAGGATGTCCCTCAGAACAGCAAAAAGATCATATATCGGACGTACTATGTCCCTATCCTGACGTATGCCTCGGAGACCTGGGTTATGAAAGGAAGGGAGAAGAGCAAAATACAGGTCAGTGAGATGTGGTTCTTGAGAAGCAGTATTGGAGCTACAAAGATGGACAGAATAAGAAATGAGAGGACCAGAGATTTAATGAAGGAGGAACGATTACAGATTGATATAGAGAAATCTAGACTTAGATGGTATGGACATGTAAAACGAATGGAGGAGAAGAGGATACCCGGGAGGGTACACGAGACGAAGTGGGAAGGAAAGAGACCGAGAGGAAGACCGAGAGACAGGTGGCTGAAGGGGGTGGAAGAAAGCGTGAAGAAGAGGGGAGAAGACTGGACAAGGTTGGAGGCTGAGGGATGGTGGGAAGACAGAAGACGTTGGAGAGGCTTGTGTTCCAAACAGACCCGGCCAGTGGCTGGAAACTGTGCAAGATGATGATGATGATGATGATGACCTGCTGCATCCCACGAAGACTGCCGGATCGTAGAACCTGAAAATCCCCGGCTATAAAAACCCCCAGGTCCTACTCACAGATGAATGGGATAATAGGGTACAAATTCAACTAACAAGGGGGCATTACGAAAGACCATGGCCGCAAAAGCAAACTAAGGTCAGAGAGCAAGAAATTCCTATGAAGGAATATCTCGGAGGCGTGGAATACCCCGAAATACCCAGCGATGGCCTTCCTTATACACCCTTCCCTCACCTCTCCAAAAGACCACGCCAATTATACAGTTAACTAAAAATATAGTTTATTCAGAAAAATGTGAACAAACAAGAAAGTTTCAACCCTAAAAAGAAGCTCACAAAAATAAAACTTCCCTAAGGGTGCTCAAAACGAAGTATTTACAACAGAAACTCGTGTGCAGAATGACATATAAACAAAAAAATATATATTGGATTTGTCGTACACCCTAGCATATTATAACTCAATCGCCAAAGTGTAAGATATATATATATTTGCAACATATTAAATCATTAAAGTTCCAGCTATATTACAACACTAATAATTTTCATAAATGTATCTCGTATGCATTTTTCATCATAATAACTATGTGTAAACATTTTCAGTTCAATGTTTTCTTGGACCAAAGTATTTTCCAATATATTAATCATATATTAATCTCAATCGCAGATAAATTTCCCATTTGAAATAGTTTGAACATAGTCAATTACTTCGAGTGAGTATGGTAGTGGTGTATTACATGGCTGAACACACAGCTGATCCAACATCCTATCACAAGAAACTATCCAACAAAGACTCGACAACATGGATTTTCAGAAAGAAAAACTCAATTACATGGCTTTCAAAAGCTCAATACCAACAAATAAAATCACCATGAAACGAATTCATGTCTAATATCTATCATGATAATCTTGACAATACCCACAGGTATAAATCTAATACACCAAAATGGCGATCTCCTACTCAAAATATCAATTAATAACCTCTCAGCCTCGCATGTATTCCGCACAAACTGAAATTCACTCTCACTATTGAATTGGAGTTCATTAACTTTGCTGAAACATACTCGGAATGGTATAAAAATATCTCTCCTGCATTAAAGTCTTGCCTCACAATATTTTATTACATGATCTTTTCCATTACTTATTATGTAGATTTTCTTAATGTCACTTCTGAGAAATTGTGTATAAAAAAATATTTGTTGCTCATCAGAATATCTTTAATCAACTGAGAAATATGTACCGGTAACCATAACGATCGAAGAAAATTCTTTAATGGTGCACT
Organism: Meconema thalassinum; assembly: GCA_946902985.2. Lineage (NCBI taxonomy): Eukaryota > Metazoa > Arthropoda > Insecta > Orthoptera > Tettigoniidae > Meconema > Meconema thalassinum. The sequence continues at coordinate 389,129,339 of OX336391.1, forward strand.
CATTCAAATACTGAATCATTTCAATGTCAGCGCAGTGTGTATGAAAGTATATCACTCCATTGAATTACCGTACATTTAAAAAAAAAAATAGTCCAGTCACGCCTAACCAAGACGCGTAAACACACAAAATATTTCCAAAGAAAAAAAAATTGGAAATAAACAACTATCTTCCCCTATGTACTCCACTTCTCGACAATGAAAGTAAGCAAAAACAACTACAAATAAATCCAAAATTTAATTATCATGGCATTTAAACAACTGGATGCATTTATTTAATATAAATCAAAATCCGGGTAGGCCAAAGTCAAAATTGACAAAATGTCGAATTTAGGCTTCTGTCTTACCATACTATCTAATGCAACTAACCATGACAATGATAATGGTTACTAGGAAATACTTCTACTCCACTACAAAACAAACTGGATGGCATCTACCTTGAGTCACGTTCTGATGAAGTAATAGAAAAGAATATATCCATATGCTGAGGTAACGAGCCAAGATCTCCTCCCAAGCACAAACTCCAACTTCAGTGGACTCGGGACTCGAACCAGGACCACGAATATGTCCATGTCTCCTCTCGCTATCTCGAGTAATAGGAATCCACTCCACGAAAACGTGCACGCGACTTTAGGTTGAAGAACAGCAGTATGCAGCAGAATGAGAGCATTTGCTTCGAACCGTTTGTAATACCCATCTCAATCGGATATTGGTAATACATTTTCACACTATGAACTAGCCTGGCACATAAATATGTGTCTTCAGACCCTCAGTTGTGATACGGTTTACTTTCGAAGTTCCTACTGCATTGCAAATGCAGTGCAAGTGTCACCGGCCTAGCCTGACATGGCTAACCACATATTACAGTCTTTAAATGTTCCCCCCGATGTTTGAGAATGCAACATCGTAAACGGGAACAATGTTCCTCCTGCCACAGAGCTAAGCAAGTCTTACTGCTCGTGATAATGACCTACCTTACACGAGTACAATGAGACACAGTTCACGCTCAAGCGGGTTATACACACTCGCTGCGATCGACACAAGTTATAATGCAGCTACAAGGAACCTTTCACTTGTAGATAAAATTGTGAACTGTTCAGTCTCCGTTTTATATAACGGAGCCTTGTGAGAAATATGTCCTTGCTCGGTCCCCATGTTCGTGTGCTTTACGGTACACACTTCGCCTTTGTGCAGCTATCCCGGAATCCGATACTTTTATAATTACACACGGGACTATCACCTTTAGTTCCACATTAAATTCACATATGAATCTGTGCTTTTCGTAATTTCTGCAACACGCGAGCGCTCCTCCTACCCCCTCCAAGCGGGTATCTGAGTTGGACTTAATTCTCCGCTAGGGCGCAGTATAAACGTTTTTTCCAAAAATACAAGCTTCTTTATACTGTCATTCATGTATATAAGCATTCAAGCATTCTACCATGTTACTTGAGACTTGATTTTATAACACAATTCTCCACTTAGCCTTAACGTTATAATTCATGTTCTTTATGCAGATGTAGAGAGTTCTTTGGCGTCACAAACATCACCTGTTGTCTTTCAATGACTCCATTTTCCTCCTCTACGATCTTCGATGAGACTCGCGCATCCTCGTCAACCTTCGGCAGCAAGCACTCCCGAACGGTAAATACCACATGTTCGTAATCCGAGTACTGCTCTAGGTTTGTCACCTAGTGGCGCGCGAGCCATGAAATAAATGGTACAGTACTATCGAATATACAATTTTAAACAACCTACAGAATTATTGTACACACATCAAAAAAAGTTTTGCATCACCTCGGTTCCAAGAGTTCCGGAACCGTTAAATACAAAGGGAATAGAGATCAACACAAACAACATTTCAGCTCGTTTTATTGCTCATGAGACCCACACATTGCATGTTGTACCATCATACAGCTAGACTTTCAGCATTTGTGGTCCAGATTGCAGTACACACCACTACCTCTAATACCCAGTAGCACGTCCTCTTGCATTGATGCATGCCTGAATTCGCCGTGGCATACTATCCACAAGTTCATCAAGACACTGTTGGTCCAAATTGTCCCACTCCTCAACGACAATTCGGCGTAAATCTCTCAGAGTGGTTGGTGGGTCAAGACGTCCATAAACAGCCCTTTTCAACATATCCCAGGCATGTTCGATAGGGTTCATGTCTGGCGAACATGCTGGCCACTGTAGTCGAGCGATGTCGTTATCTTGAAGGAACGCATTCACAAGATGTGCACGATGAGGTCGAGAATTGTCGTCCATGAAGACAAATGCCTCTCCAATATTCTGCCGATATGGTTGCACTATGGGTCGGAGGATGTCATTCAGGTATCGTAAAGCCGTTTCGGAGCCTTCCATGACCACCAGTGGCGTACGTCGGCCCCACATAATGCCACCCCAAAACATCAGGGAACCACCACCTTGCTGCACTCGCTGGACAGTGTGTCTAAGACGTTCAGCCTGACCAGGGTGCCTCCAAACACGTCTCCGACGATTGTCTGGTTGAAGGCATATGCGACACTCATCGGTGAAGAGAACGTGATGCCAATTCCGTGGGGTCCATTCAGCATGTTGTTGGGCCCATCTGTACCGCGCTGCATGGTGTCGGGGTTGCAAAGCTGGACCTCGCCATGGACGTCGGGAGTGAAGTTGCGCATCATGCAGCCTATTGCGCACAGTTTGAGTTGAAACACGACGTCCTGTGGCTGAACGAAACGCATTATTCAACATGGTGGCATTGCTGTCAGGGTTCCTCCGAGCGGCAATCCGTAAGTAGCGGTCATCCACTACAGTAGTAGCCCTTGGGCGGCCTGAGCGAGGCCTGTCATCGACAGTTCCTGTATCTCTGTACCTCCTCCATGTCCGAACAACATCGCTTTGGTTCACTCTGAGACGCCTGGAAACTTCCCTTGTTGAGAGCCCTTCTTGACACAAAGTAACAATGCGGACGCGATCGAACTGCGGTATTGACATTCTAGGCATGGTAGAACTACAGACAACATGAGCAGCGTACCTTCGTCCTGGTGGAATGACTGGAACTGATCGGCTGTCGTACCCCCTCCGTCTAATAGGCCCTGCTCATGCATGGTTGTTTACATCTTTGAGCAGTTTTAGTGACATCTATGAACAGTCAAAGGGACTGTATCTTGGATACAATATACACAGTCAACGTCTATATGCCGGAGATCTGGGAACCGAGGTGATGCAAAACTTTTTTTGATGTGTGTATTACAGAAATAGTTTACACAGCACAGAAAAACGAGAGCAATGAAAACAAGAGAAAAATATACTATACCGGTACCGTACTCTAGTACGAGTTGAAATATTTAGTTTTCTATAATTGATTTCGGCTTAAATACATATTTTTTATATATTATGTGGAAAAGAAGTGCCGTATTCTTTGGCATGAATGATTGGATATAACCGAAGTTTTTTTGAGGTTAGACATGCTCGCGCGTATACTGAAAGAAACAACTTCCACACGCTTATGGTGAGGATTTCTGTCTACTTCTTCAAGAATTTTTATTTTCTCATCACTAGTTAATGATTTAACGACTTTCTTAGGCCTATCCATTATTTCAATACAACGCAACAAAATTATCACCAGGTTTCACAACTTCTTCGGCAGTGTAATGCGTATTTGCGTGAATCAGATCATATTGAGTTCCAAGGTTGATACGGTAAAATTGTGGGATCGGATCGTATCTGAACTGGTGTTCAGGAACATGTAAATGCGTATCGTATTGAAAGCGATTCTGCACGCTCTTGAGTTACATTTTCAAACTAATTTAAGCCTGCTCTTGTCTGTCGCCCAACCCTCTAATCGCTTTTTTTTACTTTCTGCCCATATTCTTCGTTACTGTTTTGTGTTCCCGTCGTGGTTGATAAGCGTAGTTTGTTTGCACATGCTTTTAGCGTTAATGTATTTTTGTCTGGTGTATCCGTACATAAATTGTGGCACGTTACGGATCACATTCAGGGCAACATTCCGGCAGCCCGGCGTCTCTAAAAGCTTTAAGCTTCAGTAGCTAAAAGGGACGTAAAACCAATAACATTTTATCATTATTAAACTGAACATAAACTAGTTAAGAACAAACAACATCAAAATCTTCCGCGCATCCATTTTTCATGTTTACAAACCACCCGTAAAAAGAAACGTCGGATGATAATTACGGGTCCTTCATGTTTTACTGTTTAATACGAGTTAGCCAACATAACTGCAGGTTGGCCACCATAAATTATATACCGTATTGAAATCACGAACTGAAACTGCTCATGTAAATGGGCATCGTACTGAAAACAGGATCATATTCAAATCTGTTTGTGTTCGCCATATAAACGCAGTAACTAACTGCCGTAGCCACTGAGAGCAATCAGCGAGACCGGACAGAACAGATGTGCAACATTGTCGGCACGTGCTATAATACTGCCGCTAGTTGACCAGGAAAGTGAGATGACTATACCCGGTATCCGTTATATTTCAACCCTCGCCTGCTTGTTGGCAAGGAATGTTATCTCAGAGCAGCCAGGCTCACATTTCACTAGGGGTGGACAAAGAATGCTTTCAGGGCTTACGAAAATACGATTGTACTAAGCGATGTGCGACAAAATATGCAACGTGACCTTGTTTAAAGAAACAAGTCTCTGTCTTGCATTCTGTGCGTACGGGCTATGTAACTCACGCTACGCGACAGATGGCGGGCTGGCCGGTCGTCAAAAGCATGCTGCCGCATACCCGGAAGGACGAGACGCTAGTGGTCGGCCGGTATACGCACGCCAATCTGTGGTGTTTTTCGAAACAAAGAACGTGTTATGGGTAGTGATTTCGTATTCAGCCTGCATGTTCTACTGGCGCGAGAGAGACACGTCGGCTATCTACTGTGTTGCGTCATAGCTCTCAAGCCACTTCTACACCGTCAGCTATCTTCTGTGTTGCGTCATACCTCAAGCCACTTCCACACCGTCGAAACACACTAAAATCGTCTACACTGTCAATAACTATCAGAGAATAGGAAGCAATATCACATCGTGTTTTCAAGATATCGAATTTTATAATGAAATAAGAATAAAATCCGGTTCCCTAACAAATAGTACAACGAAAATTTGATATTCGTGAGCGGGAATAGAAAACTTATTAAGGGGATATATCAACATGTAGGCTATTTAGTAGGAATGGGACAGGGACTTGAGAAAATCATTGCGTTAAATGGGAAAATGTGGTAACCGAGAAGGTGCTAACGAGATTCCACTGTATAAGCTTGATATGAACACCAGGGAAGAGATTCGAGAATCGATAACTGAAGCAGCTGACGATTTGGGAAAGCCGTCAAGGAAACGAAAACAGAGTTGGTGGAGTGAAAAAGTGATGAGGCTCTTGAAAGAAGACTTCAATCCTGGAAGAAATGGCACTCAAACAAGACCGAGAAGAGATGGGAAGAATTTAGGGAAGAAAGGAAACGGACGGCAATGATCATATGAACAGAGAAGAGAAATTATGATAGACGCAGGATAGAACAACCAGAAGAAGATTTTAAACAGAAAAACAGCCAAGAATTTTACAGAACCTTCAAAGAACTACAAGGATATCAGCCACCAAGTTTGTGCTTCAAACGAAAAGATGGTAGTGTGGCAATGAGTGATAAGGAAAACTGTCTGCTTGTGGCTGATTACTTCAAATTTCTGCTGATTGGGGAGGAGCCAGGAGAGAGATTGGTTGCACATAATATATCCCAAGAAAACCCTGATTCCCAACCACCAACTCTAAATAAGATCAAGCACATTATCAAAGAGCTCAAAAACAACAAAGCACCAAGTGAAGATGGGATCGTCGCTGAAATGTGGAAGTTCGGAGGAGAGATCACAGCAAAAACAATCCATCATATTATAGAAGAAATCTGGAAAACTGCAAGGATCCCAGAAGACTGGAAATGTGCTTTCATATACCCACTTCACAAAAAAGGTAATCAGATGGACATCAACAACTACAGAGGTATCTCTCTACTCCCAGTCACATACAAAATACTCTCCAAAGCACTGCTGAACCGAGTTATCGTATGATGAGCTCTCATTCAGCGTTAGCCTACCTTCCACTTCAGTATTTTATGAAAGTGAACAAAACAACATGGGAAGATCAAGTAGACCACTTAATTGGTGAAAGTGAGGTCATGTGTAGAGCAAATATTCAACCTCAAAAACATTCTCAGAACTAGAGCTTTGAGAGGTCAGAACACCGTGATCATTTTTGTTGACTTCAAAAAGCCATACGACTTGATTGACTGGCAGACTCTATTTACTGCATTGGAAGATTTTGGGGTTGACAGGAAAACAAGAGAAATAATAAAACAAACACACTGATACCATCTCCAAAGTAAAGTTTTATGGAGAAGTCTCTGATCCTTTCGAAATAAAATCAAGAGTCAGACAAGGGGATGGTCTTTCACCAATACTATTTAATATCGTTCTGGAGAAAATCATGAGAAATTGGGATAAGGCTTTGGAAGCAGAAGGAATTCAGGGTATACATCTTGGGAGGAAAGGACAACCTGGGAATTCAATGTCTGGCTCTTGCTGATGACCTTCCTCTCTTAGCTCAACAAAGATGATGCACAAAAGATGCTGGACACTTTGCACGAAATAGCTGAGAAAGCAGGTCTTAAGGTATCATATGAAAAGACTGAGTACATGGAATACAGACACCGGGAAGAGAGATGTATGCTGGTGGAACATGGAACTGTCAAAAGAACTGATAAGTTCAAATATCTTGGGTAATGGATACAACCCAATGGACTGGATAAAGAGGCAAACAAGGCAAGAGCAAGACAATTGGACCTGGCCTATAGATTAACACAAAACAGGTATTACAAACGAGCAACATCATACAAAGCAAAACTCAGACATTACAGTACAGTGGAAAAGCCAGAGGGTCTTTATGCCTCCCAAGTGTGTAACCCTGAAAAAAAAAAAAAAAAATCAGGGGAGCTGAAGGAATTTGAGAGGAGGATCCTGAGGAAAATTCTTGGACCCTGGAAAGATGATGACAGAACATGGAAGAAAAGGAAAAATGAAGATCTGTATATGCAGACCAAAACCATTGTGGTCACAATGCGTAAAAGAAGGCCAACATTTTATGGGCATTTGATGAGAATGGACGGGAACTGGCTGACAAAGAAATTTTTTAAATACATCACAGGGTTAAAAGCCACTACAAAATGGGTAGAAGAGGTCAAAAGTGACGTCATTGAAGTTGGACTAACTGAACTTGTCATTCACGATAGTAAACGTTTCGTAGCCGAGTTGACAATATCAAGACGTTCAAAGAAAAACCACCACAACACAAGCCAAATTTGGTAATAACAGAGGAGCAGAGAAAGATTAGAAGTGAAAGAATGAAGAGGTTCTGGAAAGAAAAGGAGAAAAATTGATCGGAAAGCCTTAGGTTCCATGCGGTCAACAGTTGGCCAAAGTCAGAAACAAAAAAAACAACAAAAACTTTTAAATTATATAAGAAAAACGTAGTATTCCAGGCACTCGCTCGTGCGCACAATCGCTTTCACCATGAGAGCGAACATAATTCATTTGAGGGGCTTTGACATCGAGGTCGCTCAGCCCCATGTACTTTGGTGTGCGTGTAATATTCTCTTTTATAACCTGTGTTATTGTGATAGCTCTAATTATGTGTTTATCTGTAACTTAGGTGGGTATTGGGAAGGAGGAAGTAGGAACCATCTCGGTATTTGCCTGGAGTGGAAGTGGGAAACCACAAAAAACACATCCAAGGTGGTTGAGGTTGGAATCAATACCACCTCCCCTCAGTTTTACCTCTCGAGGCTGAGTATGCCCCATTCCAGCCCTATGGCCAGAATTAATTTTCTTGGCAGAGCAGGGAATCGAACATAGATCTCTGAGGCTATAGCCAAGAATGTAGCCTTAAGAGTGGGCTTCCCTGTGTTAATACAATGTTTGTCATGTACGGGCCATATAATTCTAAAACTGCCTCTATTAAGGTGGCTGGTAAAGTGAGTCTATGCTCGCCTGCATAATTTACTGTCATGGAAACTGAAAGGATTGTACCTATAACAGGGGATGGAAATTGCTTATTTCGAGCAGTTTCGTACTGTTTATATCAAAATGAAGGTCATCATGAGCTGCATTTGCAAACTATTGCAAAAATTGTTGATCGCAGGGAGCAGGATTTTATTACTGGCGATCAGACTTATTCTCCTCAGCAACCAACTTGAGTATGAAAGTCTCTGGACGGTGAATAAACTGGTCATGTTGAAATTCATTGTACAGTATAATCCAATCGTTTATTGATTATTTGTTTAGAGTTCTCACCACGCTGTTGATTTTGGCAATGTAAGTATTATTTGCCATTTAATACTTAGCGGCTCTGTTGACGCAGGACACTATAGTGTTATCGAATACGACATTAATTTGGGAAGAGATCCTACTATAAAAATCCCATTCGACGAGAAAGAGCAATGGCCGGTAATCTACAAATAAACACAAAAAAGTGAGAAATCGGAAAAAACACGAAGCCACTTTTAAAATCCAATATAAATATGTAATTTCAGAAACATTTCCAGATATTATGCCGTACAGTGTAGGGTCCTTGACGAATAAATGTAAACATTGTTCTGCGTTGTATTTCTCTTGCGAGAAGTCAACGCTTGGTTACTTTGGCCTTGGCTGTTGTAATGGTAAAATTGAGATGCCGGAATATAAAATACCTGACAGTGTGAAACAATTTTTCGCTGGAGTTGATATCTCAAGGAATTTCAGAGAGAATATTCGGCAGTACAACAATGCTATGTCCTTTGTTTCCTTTGGTCCCAATGTTAGTTATTGTTGTTTTAAGGGGCGGAACTATGTCTTCTGCCCCTATGGTCCCAATGTTACTGTGCCACTTAAATATTGTTTAAACATTTCTGGAATGTTACATCATTGCATTTCTTCTTTCATCATCATCATCATCATTTCCCTTTATCCTGCTCTTGCCGGGTTGGGGTATTTATGGCACTTCCCCACGTTCCTCTTTCTTTCCACTGTAACGGTTTTGCTAGCCCACCCGTTGAGCTCCAAGTGTAACGGTTTTGCTTGCCCACGTTGAGCGTACAAGTGTAACGGTTTGACTGCCCCTAACTGTTGGGTGATAAATGTAACTGTTTACCTTTCCCTAAGCTATGTTGTTTTAATGGGCGCCAAGACCTCAACGCAATGTTGAAATCTAAATTTGTATTTAACAACGTCTAGCTCTGGTAGAACACCTTCAAGAATCTATTCACTCAGATCGTGGTATGATTTGATCATTAACCCAACAAACAATTGTATCAGGAGAAGGAATTGGTCTATATCTAATGCTACCTACTGAAAGCAAAGATTGCATTGTAAAAGAAATGAATTTATTATATAAAACAAGTATTGCAAAATTAATAATAATAATAAGTATAAAATTTAAATTGGAGCGTTGCGATTTTAATATTACCGATAGAAAATTACGTGAAAACGGAGTCTGATAAATTATTGATTTTACTCTTATTCCCAAGCTATGAAGTTACTGAAATATTGAATCTAAAACAAAGAGAAACGAGAGATTGCGTATTTCTGTGTCCTTCGCGCTTACCACTGGAAATTGCCAAAGCATTTCCCTCGTACTGGATGATGCTGTGAGCTTCCCACAGTCTCCTGGACGTCGTCATCTCCGTCGATATTTGATGATATACTTGTAGATTTGGTGACTTTATGGTCCTAACATCGGAGCCATACCCTCGTACAACCACACTGGTTAAGTTTTAAACAGATAGTTCTCCACTCCACGGAACATCGGAGCGACACACACTTGCAACCGAACTAGTCAAGTCTTTCACAGATTGTCCTCGCTCCACGGCTCGCCGAACGATATATGCACCCGTCGGCTCCCCGCCTCGGTACCGACTTCCAGCTTATGTGGTCTCCACTGATTGGCTGCTCCCCACGCGCTACTTCCCCTTCTCTGGCTCATTACACACGGCGCGCGGATGATGAAGTCTATTTCCGTTCCAACTATCCGCCTTTTCTTGACGCTGCGACCCAGCCTTGCGTAATACTTCTTGACAAGAATCAGCCTGTATCTGAATTTCCAGTGAGTCATGTCTCTCATAATATCCTAACTGACGAAACTCCGTAAAATTCAGTAATCACATAATTTTCTATGATATTGTCGTTCGTAATAATTTGCTTGATAGTGTTTTCTAAGACATAGAAAACCTATCTGTATGCTTATAATTTTTTATAAAATGCTCCGAAAAATATCTTAATAATAATTATAATAAATTAATAATAATAATAATAATAAAAAATTAACATGAAAAATTCTCTTGGCTGAACAATTTGCCGCGTAAATAAATATAGAATGGCTACCTACTGACTTATGCCAGTGGCATAAAAAAACCTCGAAAAACACGTTACATATTCGCCTCGGATCATCGGATGATTTACCGTGACGACGGTCCATTATCCGATTATCCCAGACACGTTAATAAACCCCATCCAAAATACATATTACATAAATGAAATCACCCTAAATTACAGATATATACACTCATAATTTTTCTTCACGCACTTTGCGTCAAAGTTTGTTGTCACTATGGATTGCACTTTGCAACCAGTCCAATGTTTTACATATAGAATAGTGTTCCACGGATATTTCCGCCTCTCAAATTTCTCTATGTTGGAAAAATAGACATAATTACTGTGTGAGCACTATGTATATGAGATGTCACATCACACCCATCAAGGTGTTCTGATATAGGTATATCTCCCTAGAACTTCCTAGTTTCACTGGAGGTGTGAAATTTAATCCCACTTATCACTGAGCACACGATCACACTATTTTGGCAGCGCATCATGACCATAATACTTAATCTCTCTTTATAAAAGATGAAATTAATATTGACTTCTGAAAAAAAAAAAAAAAAAAAAAAAACCCACCAGTAAATGCACATTACATATAACACCAAATATTTCTGTGCCGTAATCGCCCTGTCTTGTTAAGTTCCCGTAGACCATATTCTACTTAATACTAGTTCTCAACTCAGACCAGTTCTCCTCACACAAATAATACCATTGTACAAATTACCTTAAATTACACACTTACAAATCTTACATGGCGAGGCCGTAAACAGAAATCACGTGTGCCGTTATGTATGAGTTTCATGAAGGACTGTCTCGCCTCCTGATGGCCCATCTTTTGTCCCGTGGACGCCTTAAGCATAAATACCCTGTCCAAGCACTCACCCATCTCTTGGGGACAAATGGGAATTCACCAGCGCTAGCAAATTCTGGCCTTGGTGTATCGAGACATTTTAGTGCTCAAGAGCATCCGACAATCCCGTCATATTTCCCTGTACCTTAAAAACTCTCATTTACTTACATACTACCCCCCTGTGTGACTTCTGATACGCCTGCCTGGAAGACCATCTCCTCCCACGCACCAAATACCACACTTACTCATTTGATAGGCTGGCTCGCCAGCTAAACATCCTCACTTTATGACACATACTTTCGGAGAATATGTATATTATACGTTCAGTATAATCTGTTTCCCTCACTATTCTCCAGCACATATGCTGTTTTGCCAATACGTTTGGAAACTATAAATGGGCCCTCGTAGAGATAAAAGAACTTGGACAAGACTTTCTCTAGCTTATTTGACTGTTTCGGCACTCTAAGTAAGACTCTGTCTCCCGGCTCGAATAGGTCAAATTTAGTTTCTTTTTGTTGGCGAATTCTCTTTTGTGCTGAATTAGATAAATTCTGTTTCGCCAACTGGACAATTTAATCCATCCCCGGTTGCTTACCCTCATTTAATCCCAACACCCTTGCTAGTTCACTTTGTGGTCTTTTTCCGAAGTGAACTTCGTATGGCGTCAATTTCGTGCTCTCATGCTGGACAGAATTCAGCCAAGTCTCGACCTTGGGAAGGTGTCCAACCCAGGCCGTATGCTTGTCATGCACTAGAGTCCGAAAAAGACGAGCCACTTCCCTTAATGGACGCTCTGCAGAATTAACCTGAGGGTACCTTACAGAGGAATGAACGTGTGTTATACCAGCTTCCTGCATACTGGTTCTCCATTTCTTTGCAGTAAACTGTGGTCCACTGTCAGATAGTATCCTGAGAGGAAGGCCAAACTCAGGTACATACTTATTAATGATCAGACGGCTACACGCTAGTCCCGTGGCTTTCCTTAGCGGATATAGCTTGACATACTTACTAAAAGCGTCAATAACTATAAAAATGTACTCGTAATCGTACTGTCCTTTAACGATCGGGCCAAATAAATCCACACACAGTAGTTCGCCGGGACTACTGGTGAGAACTGCAGATCTCTCCCCCACTAGATATTTAACTGGATATTTACTCCTTTGACAGGTGTCACACTTAGCTAAAATTCTCCTAACATCCCTTCCCATTTTACTCCAAATGAAGTCACGACCAATTTCATAGAAGACCTTGGCAGCACCAAAGTGTCCTAATTCCCTATGAATGAACCAAATTAGCTCCTCCCGCAAAGTGGCAGGAACACATATTGCCCACCGATTATTCCTACATTTCCTTGCAAGAAGCCCATCCTGCATCTTGTACGTGAACCGTCCTACCTTCACATACTCTTCTTCACCTATTTCCAACCTAGCCAGTGGCTCCCTTAACTTAGCGTCCTCACGTTGCTCCACTAGCATATTTCTCAGTGTCTGTAACGATGCCCTGTTGCTACTGTCCACACATGCACATATTAAAATACCGTCCTCTGCTTTAACCACAGGATTATCCCTACATAAATTAGTGTCCCTCGATAGCATGTCTGCAAGAATGTTATCTTTACCTTAAATATATTTTACTGTGAATTCGTATTCCTGCAGAGCAAGAATCCACCTACTAACTCTGTTAGAACTGAGTTTACAAGTCCTCATATACAGTAATGCACGGTGATCTGTATGGATCTCAAATTTCCCCCCTACTAAATACATTCTAAATTTCCCTAAACTGAAAACAATACCTAAAAGCTCTAACTCAGTAATCGTGTATCTTTTCTCTGCTGCTGTCAGTCCTCGCGAGGCTAAAGATACAATGCACAAATTACCCTCATCATCTTTCTGACATAATACTCCAGCAATGCCTATATGTGATGCATCTGTCTTAACCACATATTCCTTATCTTTTAAAGGATATTTCAGCACTACAGCTTTCTCAAAACCTTCCATCAGCGCTCTAAATGCCTGATCATGCTTGGACTCCCATTTCCACCGAGTCCCACTTTTAAGCAATTCCCTGAATGGTTCTACCAACCCTGAGTATTTAAGAACGAACCTCTTGAAAAAGTTGCAAATTCCCAGGTATGTTTTTAACTGTTTAACATTCTGTGGAACCTCTGCGTTAAGTATCTTATTAACCCTACTTTCTTCTGGTGTCACACCTCTACTCGACACTCTATGACCTAAAAATGTCACTTCTGACTGACAGAATGACGACTTAGACAGCTTCAAAGTGAACCCTGCCTGATCTAACTTCTGAAAAACTATATCTAAATGACGTAGATGCTCCTCAAAACTGGGTGAACTAATTGCCATATCATCTATGTAAATGGTTACAAACTCTCCTGTGTCATCCCCTAATGCGATGTTTAAAGCCCTAATTAAAGCTGCTGAACTACTCTTTAACCCATAAGGTGTTCTACAAATTTGATAAAGGTTATACTTATGACTAAAAGCTGTAAATGGTCTATCTTCGTACATAAGTGGCACTTGCCAAAAACTGGAACTCAAATCTACACAAGTGAAATACTTCTTCCCCTCAAATGTTTGCATTAATTCCTCTATTGACATAGATTTCAGCTGATCTGAACTAATTCTACTGTTAATCAAACGAGCGTCTAAACAAATACGAACTGTGCCGTCGGTCTTGGGTACCGTGATCAAAGAATTAACATACGGACTGTTAGAGTGCTCAATAATCCCATCTTCAAGCATCTGGTTAATTTGTGCCTCAACTGCACTCTGATAAGCGAAAGGTACAGGATATCTATGTCCTGTGAATACTGACATATCAATAACGTTCAATGAATGTGTATAGCAATTGGCCATACCAATGCGATCCTCAAAAACTCTCCTATTACACAATAACACATCATAGAGCCGAACACATTGTTCCACCTCTATATTTCCCTGAAATGCAGCATCACGTAACGAGTCCTCTAGACTTCCGTTCGTAATCACTCTGCCCACAAAACATGGAGAACCCCGCTCTACGGCTGGCGATATCTCATTTAAAGTACAAATCACACCTACAATACTACTTCTCTGAATTTGGTCATTGAACGCTACTTCTACTTCAGAATCTCCCCATTTAAATTTCAAACTCCCTACATCATAACATAAGTTACCAGACACTCTACTTAGCCACTCTGAACCCAAGATAACACTGAATACTAAATTTGGAATTACAAGGCAAATCTGCTTCTCTACATGATTATTAATTTTAATGTCTACTAAAACTTGCTTAGAAATTACTTTAGACCTCTTCCCAACAGCTGTGATAACAAAAGTGCTTTTAATTGGCATCTCCTCAAAATTTACTCCAGTTCCTTTCATTTTATCATAAAATGCACTACTTATGCAACTCTTCATACAACCACTATCAATTAAAACATCTGTGTACGCCTCGGACACGTTAAATTTAACTATGGGGCTCTTACTAACCACTTCCTGAATAATACCTTCATCATTTAGTTCATGTAATAATTCATTTCTTACATTTAGGTCATAGGGTTCCTGTATAATTGTACGGACAGGGCATGCTACAGACTGAGATTCTGACCTTACTTCGCAGCCTGGTTCGCGTTTAAAGAACCGCTACAGCTGGCCGTAGTACTACTAACTACTGAACTGGTCTGGTTGTTCTGGGCTGTGTTGTCATTGTTTGGCTGTATATTACTACCACTAGGCTGTCCTCTTCCTTGACCCCTATTCTGGTTGTAATTATTGTCATTATAATTTCTCCCTTGATTTCCCCTGAAATCATTGTTTCTCCCTTGATTTCCCCTGTAATCATTGTTCCTCCCTTGATTTCCCCTGAAATCATTGTGCCTCCCTTGATACTGATTACCATAGCCGTTTCCTCTGTTCTGATTTAGCTGATTATTATTATTTCTATTTTGAGCGTTGGCTCCTTCGCCACCGTTCCCTTGAACTTCCTGATGCCTGGCTTCATTAGGCCTATTATTATTATTACCCTGTGTAACGTGTTTTTCGAGGGGTTTTTATGCCACTGGCATAAGTCAGTAGGAAACCATTCTATATTTATTTACGCGGCA
Source organism: Meconema thalassinum (assembly GCA_946902985.2). Lineage (NCBI taxonomy): Eukaryota > Metazoa > Arthropoda > Insecta > Orthoptera > Tettigoniidae > Meconema > Meconema thalassinum. Next base: position 389,144,689 of record OX336391.1, read on the forward strand.
AATTGTTCAGCCAAGAGAATTTTTCATGTTAATTTATTATTATTATTAATTTATTATAATTATTATTAAGATATTTTAGGAGCATTTTATAAAAATTATAAGCATACAGATAGGTTTTTCTATGTCTTAGAAAACGCTACCAAGCAAATTATTACGAACGACAATATCATAGAATATTATATGATTACGGAATTTTACGGAGTTTCGTCAGTTAGGATATTATGAGAGACATGACTCACTGGAAATTCAGATACGGGCTGATTCTTGTCAAGAAGTATTACGCAAGCCTGGGTTGCAGCGTCAAGAAAAGGCGGATAGTTGGAACGGTTATCGACTTCATCATCCGCGCGCCGTGTGTAATCAGCCAGAGAAGTGGAACTAACGCGTAGGGGGCAGCCAATCAGTGGAGACCACGTAAGCTGGAAGTCGGTACCGAGGTGGGGAGCCGATGTGTGCATATATCGTTCGGCGCGCCGTGGATCGAGGACAATCTGTGTAGAACTTGCCGAGTATGTTTGCACGCGGGAGTCGCTCCGATGTTCGGTGGAGTGGGGTACAATCTGTGAAAGACTTGACTAGTTCGGTTGCAAGTGTGTGTCGCTCCAATGTTCCGTGGAGTGGAGAACTATCGGTTTAAAACGTAACGAGTGTGGTTGTACTAGGGTATGGCTCCGTTGTTAGGACCATAAAGTCACAAAATCTACAAGAATATCATCAAATATCGACGGAGATGACACCGTCCGGGAGACTGTGGGGAGCACACAGCATCATCCAGTACGAGGGAAATGCTTTGGCAATTTCCAGTGGTAAGCGCGAATGACGCAGAAATACGCAATCTCTCATTTCTCTTTGTTTTATATTTCATATTTCAGTAACTTCATAGCTTGGGAATAAGAGTAAAATCAATAATTTATCAGACTCCGTTTTCACGTAATTTTCTATCGGTAATATTAAAATCGCAACGCTCCAATTTAAATTTTATGCATATTATTATTATTAATTTTGAAATACTTCTTTTATATAATAAATTCAATTCTTTTACAATGCAATCTTTGCTTTCAGTAGGTAGCATTAGATATAGACCAATTCCTTCTCCTGATACAATTGTTTGTTGGGTTAATGATCAAATCATACCACGATCTGAGTGAATAGATTCTTGAAGGTGTTCTACCAGAGCTAGACGTTGTTAAATACAAATTTAGATTTCAGCATTGCGTTGAGGTCTTGGCGCCCATTAAAACAACATAGCTTAGGCAAAGGTAAACAGTTACATTTATCACCCAACAGTTAGGGGCAGCCAAACCGTTACACTTGTCGATACCAACATGGGGCATTAATTAACGCTACACTTGTACGCTCAACGTGGAGCAAAGTGAATAACTGCTACATTTGTCATCCCAACGTGGAATAACTGCTACACATGTCGCTCAACGTGTGGGCTAGCAAAACTGCTACACCTGGTTCCTATTGAAATTGTCCTCATAACCCCCTCACCCTAGTGCATCAAATGTGCTTAACAAATTTTCTACTTGTGATATAGTCTTTACATTCTGGATACAAGCAGCCTCCTTGATCCTATAAGGAAAGTGCCTAAGTAGCAACCTTACCACATCACTTTCCTCCTTCAAGCCATCCAGATATTTACACACTAATACCTGCCCTAAAAAGTATTCGGTCATGGTGGAGCTTCCTTTAGGGTTATATTTACCACACACTATTCCCTCACGATGCTGCGACTGAATAACCTCATTCCAGCTTTTCACAGAATTTCATTTTAAAATCATTAATATCAGTAAACTTGTCTCTGTAGACAGCAAACCAATTCCTAGTTTCCCCCACAAACACTTGTTCTAAAATTTCAACTACCTGGCACCACTCAATACTACCATTTTCCAACCTCTCCCCGAATTTATTTTCTATAGTGTTCATGAACTCCATTGGGCACCCCTGTCGATTGCTGAACTTACCCAGTTCTACCTCCCTGTGTGTGCTATTCACAAAAACTGGCCTATTCTGACTATTTTCTTGCCTGATCCTAGCTTTTAATTTTAATTCTAATTCTGAGATTTTCTCCTCAGCCTTCCTCTCAATACTGTTTACTGTTAATTTAATGTTTCCTTCTGATTCTTCTACTTTATCATATAGCTTTGCTTGTTTCTCCTCAATCTTGCTAATGCTCTCTCTATTACTCTCTCTTAAATCATTTACTTCTGCAACTATTTGTGAGTGGACTTTCTCAATTCTACCCCCCAGCTGTTCCTTAGATATAGATAGATAGATAGATAGATATTTTATTCAATTAATTCCAAAGAGCCATAGGCTCGTACAGAGGAATTGTACAGTAATATGTGTGTTTACACACCAAGGAAGAAAATTCTGAAGGTAACACAAATTGATGAATAAGGACACAGGCCTATTATAAGGTTGATACCATATCTAAGATTGTTTAGACCAAGGTCCCTTAAAATGATAAGCACTTAGGATTTTTTATCTTATACATAACTTAACTTATTTGATGTATTAAGATGCATCGAATTTTTCCCACAATACTTCCATAGTTTTCCTCTTAAATACCGACAAAGTTGGTGCACTTTTTACTTCATCAGGAAGTTTATTATATGACTGTGATGCAGAGAACTTGAAACTATTTCTACCATATTTAGAAGAGTGAATGATATATAAGGCTACGTCCTTCGCATGCCTAGTTCCATATGAATGATTGTCTGAGTTCAAGATGTAGGGAGAGCTATAGAGTATTGTGTTGTGTTTAATCTTGTATATTAGCATAGCTGCTCGGAGTTCTGCACTTATGCTGAGGGGTGGAATTTTACTTTTGATGTACAGATCTTTTACTGGAGTGCAGTAAGGAAGGTTGAATATGTTTCTAATAGCCCTATTCTGAATAGTCATTAAATCATTCAGTGTGGATTTCCTGCAGTGAGCCCAAATAACATTTAAATATTGGAGCTTGCTATGTACAAGTGAATAGTAGATTTGTTTTACAAGGTTTAGGGGAATAAGATACCGAAGTTTCCTTAGGATCCCTACTACAGGTGAGAGTTTCTTAGCAATTCGTTCAACGTGTTCAATCCAGGTCAGGTGTTTGTCGATGATTAGACCTAAATACTTTGCCTGATTAACCTCTTTTATTTCAATATTATTTATATATATTTTGTCATGTGTGATTTCTTTCATGCTTTGTTTTGAAATTACCATGTAATTGGTCTTCTGTAGGTTCATTGTTAATTTATTAGCCTGGAACCATTGTGAGAGAGTATTTATATCTTGTTGCACATTTTGTATGATTTCAATTATGTCTTTCCCAGTGTAGAAGATATTTGTATCATCTGCATACAATTTGATATGCCCTCTCAAATTACATTCCACAATATCATTTATATACATTAAGAATAATGTAGGTCCAAGTATAGATCCTTGTGGAACTCCATGAGTTATATATTTTCCTGAACTTATGCATTTATTCAAAGCTACATGCTGCTTTCTTCCAATAAGGTAGCTTTGGAACCATTTTAGAGCTATACCTCGGACACCAGCATTTTCTAATTTTGAAAACAGTATTTTATGATCTACTGTATCAAAGGCTTTTGTGAGATCAATAAATAACCCAACTGCCATATTATTTTTGTCAATAGTTTCTTGTAGCATTGTTATTAGGTCAATAGTTGCTGCCTCAGTACTAGATTTTTCCCTGAATCCATATTGCATATTATGAAAGAATGTATTCTTGTTCAAAAATGAAAGCAATCTTGTTTTTACCACTTCTTCCAGAATTTTTGAAACTACCGATAAAATAGAAACAGGTCTATAATTACTTGGATTTCTTTTGTCACCACCCTTAAATATAGGAACTACTTTGGCCACTTTTAAGTCATCTGGTATCATGCCAGTAACTAAGGACTCATTAATCATTTCAACCAAGATTTTAATAAATGATTGCATATTGTTTTTAATGAAATTTGTCTTGATCCTATCTAAGCCACAGCTCTTTTTATTCTTTAAATTTGTGATGATGGACTTGACCTCTGCTTCATCTGTTGGATATAAGTAGAGGGAATTTGACTGCTTGTGGTCCTTACTGAGGATTTCCTTCTGTTCAGGAATAGCTTTTGCTAGACTTCCAGCAATGTTTGTGAAGAACAAGTTAAATGATTCGCATAGCTCTTGATTGTCTGTGATAATTTTGTTGTCTATTTCAAGTGAAGTGCATGTCTCAACTGTTGGTTTTTTGTTGTGTATGATTTCTTTGATAGTCTCCCAAGTTTTATTGGAATTGTTTCCATATGTTCTGAATTTTTCTGAGTAGTAATTTGACTTTAGTCTTCTTTTTAAGTTTGTTACACTATTCCTGCATCTCCAGTATTCTTGGTTCATATCATTATTATTTTTGTGAAGGGGATTTTTGAGCTTTGCATGCAGAGTGTCTCGTTGTTTTATAAGTGTAAGGAGTTCAGCTGTGACCCATGGTAAGTTAGTAGTCTGTCTTTTATTGTTAGTTTTGTTTGTTATTTTTCTTTGACTATGCCTGTTCCTTAGATTCAATTGTTTGATGAAAGAGTTATATAGAGAGTTAACAGTACTGTTTGCATCATTATGGGAATCAGCGTTTATAGATATATTAGTTTCAGGAGTGTGTTGCCTATCCCAAGAGTCCTCGTGTGTTGTTGATTTTGTCGAGTTATGTGACTGAGTGTACGTGCTATAATTGGTCTTTGAAATATCAAGAATTAATATACTGTGATCACTAATATCATTGCTGACATTTGATATTTTATAACTTAATTCTGAATTGTTTAGTGACACGTGATCTATTAAGGTAGCTGCAGTGTCACAAAGTCGTGTAGCATATTTAGTGTTGCACTGTTTAAACCCATAGCATGCTATTAGATTTAGATATTTCCTTCTTAATTGATCATCAGCTAGGATATCAATGTTGGTATCTCCGAGGAAGATGCATAATTTATTGTTTATCTGGCTAAGAAAACTTTCAAATGAATTTAAGAAGGGTATGGCATTGCTTCTATTGGGGTTATATGCTGCAATAATATCAATGCTTTTATATGTTGGCCTATTACTTTTAACATCATCTCTGAATACCTCAATCCACATCAAACTATGATTCATTTCACACTTTCTTTTAACATTCACTTTCCATTTGTGTGATACATAAATACCCAGACCCCCACCAACTTTGTCATCTCTATGAGCAAACACACTTGTGAAATTGTTGAAGTTATAAAAATCTGCCTCATTACTTTTCACCCAGGTTTCTGTAACTACCAATACATCTATCTGGCCTATCATTTGCAAGAGAATTTCTATGTCATCAAGCTTATTCCGAATACTTCTGCTATTAATGTACAAACACCTAACCTCTCCACCGAATTCTAATGAGTTTATGCATGCACTTATATTACAGTCCTGTTGCATGAACTCATCCAAACAGTTGTACTTATGTTCACTGCACTGTACTTCACCTAGGTGTCCACTTGTAGTCAGCGCTTTCTTCTCTCTAAACAATAAGATATCATCACTCGTTCTAGCAATTAGTTTTCCGAGAGTAAAAACTTGGCAACTCTGTTTAAAAGTTTTCCAAATTTCATTGTTCCTCTTCTATTGAGGTGGAGACCATCATAAGCAAGGTCCCTGTCTTGTAACCAAGAGTTCCCTTCTAAAAAAATTATGTTTTTTTTCACTACACCTGCAGTGTTTCTAATTTAACTAATTCCTTTAAATTTTCAGCCTGTGTGCTGATTCTACTTTCCAACTCCTCCCGTACTTTTCCTAATTTCTTGTCTACATCTGCAATGATCTCGTTAACCTTCTCTTCCATTACTCCTCTGATTTCTCCTCTAATCTGCTCCATTTTCACACTAATTTCCTTACTGTTTTGTTCTAATTTAGCATTTAAAGTTTCAGTACTCTCTCTATTTTCCCTACTGTTTTGTTCTAGTTTAGCGTTGTTTTGTTCCAGTTTTGCATTTAAAGCGTCTGTACTTTCTTTATTTTCCCTACTGTTTTGTTCTAATTTGGCGTTTAAACTATTGCTCAATTCCCTATTACTCTCTTTATTTTCCCTACTGTTTTGTTCTAATTTTGCATTATTCTGTTCTAATTTTGCATTTAAGGCATCACTACTAACTTTGTTCTGATACATAAACTCGAGAAGTAAAGTTTTTAATTCTGGTTGGCCGCATACACTCCCTGTTTCAGTATCGAGATTTACCTTCGCTACCCCGGTACTACCATCACTCGACATACTGCTCGTATCATCACTCTCCAGTTGATGACCACTACGTAACCTCATCTGTTTTTCTTTCTCATCCCCCATAATGATATACACTGATAAAGACAAATAACCCCCAAAATACAGGCACAGAAATATATACCCTTCTCCTTCCACAAATGTTATTAGGTTTTCAGCCCCAAGTTGTCGGCGACAAGTGTAACGGTTTTGCTAGCCCACACGTTGTGCGCCAAGTGAACGGTTTTGCTAGCCCACGTTGAGCGTACAAGTGTAACGGTTTGACTGCCCCTAACTGTTGGGTGATAAATGTAACTGTTTACCTTTGCCTAAGCTATGTTGTTTTAATGGGCGCCAAGACCTCAACGCAATGTTGAAATCTAAATTTGTATTTAACAACGTCTAGCTCTGGTAGAACACCTTCAAGAATCTATTCACTCAGATCGTGGTATGATTTGATCATTAACCCAACAAACAATTGTATCAGGAGAAGGAATTGGTCTATATCTAATGCTACCTACTGAAAGCAAAGATTGCATTGTAAAAGAAATGAATTTATTATATAAAACAAGAATAGCAAAATTAATAATAATAATAAGTTTAAAATTTAAATTGGAGCGTTGAGATTTTAATATTACCGATAGAAAATTACGTGAAAACGGAGTCTGATAAATTATTGATTTTACTCTTATTCCCAAGCTATGAAGTTACTGAAATATTGAATATAAAACAAAGAGAAACGAGAGATTGCGTATTTCTGTGTCATTCGCGCACTTACCACTGGAAATTGCCAAAGCATTTCCCTTGTACTGGATGATGCTGTGAGCTTCCCACAGTCTCCTGGACGTCGTCATCTCCGTCGATATTTGATGATATACTTGTAGATTTGGTGACTTTATGGTCCTAACATCGGAGCCATACCCTCGTACAACCACACTGGTTAAGTTTTAAACAGATAGTTCTCCACTCCACGGAACATCGGAGCGACACACACTTGCAACCGAACTAGTCAAGTCTTTCACAGATTGTCCTCGCTCCACGGCGCGCCGAACGATATATGCACCCGTCGGCTCCCCGCCTCGGTACCGACTTCCAGCTTACGTGGTCTCCACTGATTGGCTGCTCCCCACGCGCTACTTCCCCTTCTCTGGCTCATTACACACGGCGCGCGGATGATGAAGTCGATTTCCGTTCCAACTATCCGCCTTTTCTTGACGCTGCGACCCAGCCTTGCGTAATACTTCTTGACAAGAATCAGCCTGTATCTGAATTTCCAGTGAGTCATGTCTCTCATAATATCCTAACTGACGAAACTCCGTAAAATTCCGTAATCACATAATTTTCTATGATATTGTCGTTCGTAATAATTTGCTTGATAGTGTTTTCTAAGACATAGAAAACCTATCTGTATGCTTATAATTTTTTATAAAATGCTCCGAAAAATATCTTAATAATAATTATAATAAATTAATAATAATAATAATAATAATAAATTAACATGAAAAATTCTCTTGGCTGAACAATTTGCCGCGTAAATAAATATAGAATGGCTACCTACTGACTTATGCCAGTGGCATAAAAACCCCTCGAAAAACACGTTACACCACCATTCCTCTTCCACGATCTTGTCCCAGTCCAAATTTCTTTTTCTTATGCTGTTCTTCACTGTTCCTTATACTGTATTCCAGAATTATAAGCGACGGTTCAAAAGGCAAATTGTATAGCCTATATTAGACTCCTCAGAAGCTAATAAAGTTAGATCTGTAAATCAAGTGAATTCTTGCATCAGGGAGAGCACACTTCACAATTTAGACAATATTTTGCAAGATCATAAGCCTATATTCAGCATTCATAAAATCTCCATTTAAATGAGAGTTCAGTACATACATACTGTACATACATACATACATACATACATACATACATACATATCCCACGTCATTCCATCTATTAGATGGGTCGGCGAATGAAGCCCCTCCACCAATTTCTGTCTCTGTACTTCTCTTCTTCTTCTTCTTCAATGCTGTCCAAGTCCTGACCCAATTGTTGGATGTCATTTCTCACCATGTCTGCATATCTCATTCTTGGCCGTCCTCTTGGTCTGGTCATGAAGCTGCAGTTCATACATTTCGTTTGTTTTAGAATTCTGGTAATATCCATCCTTCACATATGGCCAAACCACATGAGCCTTTTCAAGGTTATTTTATCCTGTAGTTTGTCGATCTGAAACAATGCTCTGATATGCTCATTATGAATTCTGTCTTTTCTTGTCTTACCAACCATGGCTCTGGCAAATCTCATCTCTGCTGCCTGAATCCATCTCTCATCTTTCTTCCTCACGGTCCAAGTTTCACCACCATAGGTCAAAATTGGCACATAATAAGTCTGATAAATTGCTCGTTTACATTACAGAGGCACTTTCTGGTTCCATATGATATCTTGAACAGCTCTACAAAATGTACCTCCAGCCGAAATCCTGTTGGTGATTTCCTCATCAGTGGTACCTGTTGCTTATATCACAATTCCCAGATATTTAATTTTTCGAGAAAATCTAAGCTGTCTGCCATCAATTTCAATGGAACCTTCTGGTTGCCCGTTTCTCTGCATAACTAGCACCTCACTTTTTTCTACACTAAACATAAGACCATATTCCTTTGCTCTTTCTGTCTTGCAATTCTTCTTTGGAATCACCCCACACACATGTCATCTGCAAAGAGCATAACTTTCATTTTCCCATCGCCGATGGTTTGGGATACATTTTGTTGGATGTCATTCATCACTGCAATGAAGAGAAGAGGAGACAGAACTCCCCCTTGCCTTAGACCTGTAGTTATTCTAAAGGGTTTTGTCAGTCCTGATGGTGTTTTAACATGACTATTGATTCCCTCGTAAATGTTCTCAATTCTCTTGACTATATCATTACTCCAACCACTTTTCCTCAACAATGTCCAGACTTTATCCCTGTTCACAGCATCGAATGCCTTTTAGATATCCAGGAAGGCTATCCAGAGATCTTTATTGTGTTCATAATATTTCTCCATCAATTGATGGAGCCCAAATATGAGATCAACTGTTGATCTGCCTTTCCTGAATCCATATTGTTCCTCTGATAACCTTGGTTCTATCAGCGGTATAATCTTTCCTTCTATAATTCCTTCATACAATTTTCCCATTTGAGATGTTAATGTGATGCCCCTGTAATTAGAACATCTCTAGATAAAATTAAATTGCAATCCAGCTGACAATATTCAATTATCATGGCTCATAATATGGGGTGAAGCCACAATGACAAATATTCATTCAATAATGTGTGTGAATCGACTTCTAAAAGATATTATATGTAATGATATTATTCTTTTTTGTCGGATAGTTGTTGTTCTTAGAGGAGACTTCAGGTAGGTTTTGCCTGTTTCGCCAAACAGTTATTCACTATTGTAGTAAATACTCTTCTCTCTCACCCTTCTCCAAAATACACCTCTTACATAAAAACACGCGATCGAAACAGATAAAATGGAATTTTCTGATATTTTGGTACAAGTTAATGATGACTACCCATCTGTGGATGGTGAGGAATCAAATGTTATTGTATTACCAGCCAGACATTCAACTCATGATGGTATCGTGACTAGATTTACGGCGATCACTTCTACGAAGGATATAACAAATTTATTGAAAGTTTGCATTCTTACACTAAAAAATGAACACTGTAATAAATTAATTTTAAAGTCATTGAACTCCAATAGTTTAAAAATATACGTCAGCATTAACAGATTAAATACTGAAGATGAAATTAGCTACTTCAGTTTCCTACAGAATTCTTGAATTCTTCATTCTTACTCAAAAACTATGAGCTATAGTTATGCTCCTAAGGGTTCCTAAATAGAACCAGATTAATTGTAAGAAATATGTATGACAATTGCTTGAATTTTGAAATAATTCGTGCAGATAACATTGGGCAGTGAGGTATAATCCTTCAACTTGATTTAACATCTTCCGATAAAACACTTCCATTTTCCAATTTCCAATTCGCTTGGCGTACTTTATCACAATCAATAAAGCTCAAGGGGAAACTCTGGAACGTGTAGGTCTCTATTTGCCTCATCAAGGTTTCAGTCATGGCCAGTTATATGTTGTGAAGTCGATCTCTCGACGCCCTTAAAGTTGCAACTGTGTCAAAAAGTAATCGTTCCAAAAATGCATATAAGAGAATCCGTCAGCAAATATTTTCCCATTGACCATCATGTTTTGACAGGTTTCAACTAGTACATGTTTAATTCTAACTCTTCCCTCTAAATAGTATCATATGAATTACTTATTTTAAGCTGATCATAATAGCAAACTTTCCTGGTCTAATTTCTATCTCTTCCATTCACTCTAGATGATATTTAAAATATATACTGTATAAGGGCGAAGCCTCCGTGGCTTAGGCGGCAGCACGCTGGCCTCTCACCGCTGGGTCCGTGGTTCAAATCCCGGTCACTCCATGTGAGATCTGTGCCGCACAAAACGGAGGCCGACAGGTTTTTCTCCGGATGCTCCGGTTTTCCCTGTCAAAATTTCATTCCAGCAACACTCTCCTCTATCATTTCATTTCATCTGCCATTCATTTAATCATTGCCCCAGAGGAGTGCGTCAGGCCTCGGCAGCCGGCACAGTTCATATCCTCGCCGCTAGATGGGGGCTTCATTCATTCCATTCCTGACCCGGTCGGAGACTGGAAGCAGGCTGTGGATTTTCACTGTATAAGGGTATTTAAACTAATTTTACAACTGGACGATCTAAGAGATCGCCGCAACAAAACTACTACTAATGCCGGGTTAAGTAAAACACAAGTGTATCATATTTGGTGGGAAACTGGTGTCTTCAAATATCTGCACGTGATAGTCGATAACGTTTGCCATGGCACCAAAACTACCCTCATTCCCTTAACAAGCCACGAAGCTTCTGCACAAAGCAGCAAATACTAAAACAAGGACAAGCAATTAAATACGGTACTTATTCAAAAAACTCAGCGACAGAAAGAAAAACAATTTTTACCTTGCTTAACATGTTTTATCAGCAAGGATTCTCAAAATAAAAAGAAAAGAAAAAAATAGGCATCTGCCCCAGATACAATTATCAAATTAAAACAACGGTGGTGCATATTCAACAATTCCAAAATTGCCAGGCAACATATCAGTATGACCACATGCAATTATATTAATCTGAAATGTAAAATTAAATCTAATAACCAAAATCCCCCCCTTTCACATTAAATGCCTTAAAAAATGTCATAGTCTATATTCTTCTTAGTTGATAATTAGTCTGCATTTTGTTAGCTGTAAGTGTTCCCCCAGGGAAACATAGACACTGTAGGTGATAAAATGGAAATCTTTACTGATGCAGCAGATACGGAACTTACGTAGCATGGGAAACTCTCCGGAATGAGCCGTACAGTTCTTTTTATAGTGGACTAGCATTACCCATCGCGGCTTCACCCGCGTATATTGTAGTTGTAAAGAGTACACTTAGCAACGTCTCAATCATTAATGCTATGACTTATTTATCATTTAATTTTAAATAATAATGATCATAATTTATTTATTTATTTATTTATTTATTTATGTCTTTTGCAGTGGCGAAGTTAGGGCTCGTGGCCCTCTCTTACACTTAACCACATAGTTATAATAAAATACACAAATACTACCATTGAATAAGATACGTAAACTAGAAATTAAGTTAGAATAAAACAGGACATAAAAAATAAAGATAGCAATGTACATCAAACAAAGAAACATATAAAATTGTTACCTGAAACAATAATAATACTAATACTTCTTCTTTTCTTCTTTTCTGCGGCTTTTCCCAATTAATTGGGGTTGCCGGAGCCAACCAGGCTTATTTTGGTTTTGGCCGGGGATTTAAGGCCGGATGCCCTTCCTGACGCTACGTGATTTTTCAGGTGAAAATTCCACCCCGCTGCCACCGGGATTCGAACCCCGGCCGTCCGGGTGAAAGACGAGCAGCTAAGCCGCTGCGCCATCACGCTCCCCAATAATAATACTAATAATAATAATTAAGTGATAGTGTTAGATCTAGTAAATAACTGGGTATTTTAATTTTTATTTATTTACCATAATGGCTGAAATGGTAAAGACCATAAACAATCAGACAATAAAGACAATATAACTCAACAATGGCATATAAATATCAAAATCTCACGAACGTCGAGTCGCATCCCATGTATAAAATTTGACTCAAAATCACAACACGGTTTCCTACCACAAACGTAAATATAAAATATTTTTTTATTTTTTTTATTAATGCAACCAATGGCCATGTACTTTTCTTTTCAGAACGGGTCAGGGAAAGGATATTGGAAGGGTATCGACCGTGGACCTATTGAAAGGAACCGTCCCGGCATTTGCCTGGTGGTTAAAATTGGAAACCACGAAAACCATTTTCAAGACGGCCGAAGTAGGATTTGGACCCACGCTCTCCCGATGCCAGCGAGGCACGAGGTAGTGCATTAGATATATATTAAACACACTGACTAAACACAAAATCCATTTTCCTAAATTCCTATAGAAAAAAAAGTACACATCATAAAATTATACAAATCAAAATCTTCTATGCCCACATTTTCTCCCTTTCACCTCATAATATACATCTCATCGAAAAACCCTTAGGCACATGTCTGCTTATTAGCCTATTTTCGATTTTTCCAAAAAATGAAAGTAGACTTATGAGATCAACACAGGGCCAAAAAAGTGTGTGTCTGCCTGTGTGTGTGAGTATGTGTACCCTGAATGTCTGTCCCCCCTTATCAATTCGAACACGGTGAAACCGAATTGAACGAAATTTGGTATAGAGGTAGCACTGGCAAAGGGCACCTCAGTGTCATGTTTTATATTGCCGCCATCTTTACAAAAACGTAATGGCGGCCACTCAAATGGTCAAAACTCAATAATGCATTACGACCAAACTAATCATCAGATCTTTATCAAATTTGGTAACAACATACGTTCATATGGGTCGCGTCTTGTGCCCAAACTACAAGGTCATCAAACGTACCATTTCAGGATGGCGGCTGTGCGAATTATGGAAACGTTATAATCCATAACATGGGACCCACCAGTTCCGATTATCGAACCAAGAATAGTTTAATCTGTTCTAAACAACATGGTTCGTTCGAAATTAAATGCTTATATTGTAAGATTATAGTCTAGAAGTGACTTTAAAAATCTGAGTTGTCTCGGTTATTTGATAAAATGGCAGCTGATCTCTCGTTCTGACCTATATTTTACTAATTTCAGTATGTTGCATCCAATATAACGTACTGATAAAAATTATATGAACTTAATATGAAATGAACTCTGTTTGAAATATACTCCAATGAAGAAATCGTTCAGTACAAGTGATTATTTTCTAATACGTTGTATGTATTTGATTGATAACGCTTGGGTTGTGAGTGTACGATTGGCTGTGTGGTTAGGGTTTCCGTCTTTCACCTGGCTGGCCGGAGTTCGAATCCTATCAGAGTTGAATTTTTTTGCTTGAATATATTTATATTTATTGTTTCTTGAGTACTGAGACGTTAAAGAGTTATATGGTGCATTTTGCAATAGAAGATGTGTATTTAAATAAAAGAACATTCTCCACCGGAGTGACATCTACCAGCCTTCAGTTGTACTATGCAGGAGCTAACCGCTGCCCTCTAGATGCGAGCTGCGCTCTATTGGCAACTCAAACTAACACTTGGGGCGCTGCGGTCGGTCTGGATAAGTAGGGTTTAAAATACTCAATAACACGCGTTTGATATGGAACACTTTTTATTTTTCGGTTATAATCAGTAAATGTGGTCTCTAAAGTAATGACAGTGTTATTTTTAATTGTATATATGTATAACTGTGCGATACACGTGATCTAATTTGTGTGTTCCAATGGATTTTTGGTGTCATTTGCATATTATCAAGCATCAGTTTTTATGGTTGATGTAGATCAGCTGATTCAAATTTACACAGGGCTACACTTCGGACATTATTTCGGTACTATTATGCGCAATATAATGTAAATGTCGATCCTGAGTCAACGCCGAGGACATTCAAATAGAGAAATACGGTACATAAACAAATAAATAACACACCGAAGCTGTGCTACTTTTATCATTCCGAGACTAGCATCCACGCAAACCAGACGCCACTGTTCCAAGCTCCGACTTATATCGTGAATTGATGTCAAACTGATGATCCGCCAGCCTTTCCGCCAAGCCTACACCTCGTAATCGCTAAGTTCTTCGATATTCGAGCTATTCCACTACGAGTCATATAGGCCTAATTTGCCTCCCCGTGAGCACTGTAGAATGAGTGATTCCGCTACCATACAAATATTCAACACCAAACCCACCTTTTAACCATCCAAATCAAGCAATTCCTGTCGCCCCACGAGTTTTAATACAAGTTAAACTCATCCCTTCTCCCTACCAAGCAGCCAATAATTAATTATTTAATTAATTATTCAAGTAACTTCAATCTTACCAGTGCGCCCATCGTAACAGCTGTTTTTAAACTGAATAACCTTCGCTGGCTTTACGTCGCAGGTCTTCTGTCTGTCTACCTCGACAAGTGTTAGATCCTTCCCGGGGTGGAAAGGGATTATTATTAGGTATTAGGTATTATTAGGTATCATCACGTTTTGGCTATTGCTATTTGCATCTTTTGGAAAGTGATGAAAACGTATATCCGCAGCCCTCTTATACATCGACTTACAGCCGTAAACTGAACAATACACTTTGCTTTTACTCATTTTTCACTCTATCAACGAGCAAAACTTATTACTTATGTATAAAGACACGAACAATTTACCACGATCTGTTTACGAATACATGAAACCATATACAAACAGTCACCACGTGACAAATGTACCCTACTTGGTAAGTTTCTCATTTTTACCGCTAGATGTCATATCAGATAGCTGGAGTTGCCAATACCAGCCAGTTAGTGAACCCAGTCTTAACGACCGCTAGGAGTAATAATACAGTGACATTCATTTATTCCTTGTGTACAGAGACGTTGTTGATAACCTCTAAACTTGCAATATGGATGATTTGGAGATGGATTATTTTGTTATACCGTGTATTTAAGATTATAAAGTTACGGGCTGCGAAGTTACTTCACTTAGGCCTATATCCGCTTTGTATACGACACAGAACAACAACGTGACATCAGTTTCTGATCTGCTCTGAGTGGCTATTACATTGCTGCAGTTGGGTAGATGGCAGTCGAGGATAAAATTCTCGACTACTGTCTACTGACTGCCAGCTACGAACTGCAACTGCATGTTGTGTATGGTGCCTATAGTATACACGGGGACGATCGCGACTGCCGACTAAGAACTACGGACTGCTGACTGCCCATTGCAGATGGGCCTTATTAGAGCAACGAAGTTTCATTTATTGTAAGTAGTCGGTGTTAATATACTGAATACCTACGTTGTTTGCAGTGTTTGCTGATGAAATTGCAAAATGCTTGGGTAAATTATAAACTATGGTTTGAACGCCACTACTCAAATCCAGTGTGCCAATTTGCACTTCGAATAGGAAGAAATTAGGAGGTGATGAGGACAAAGAGTTATAACTATGCCCATACATTTAGGAGAAAGTAGGCTATATGTTCTTTCCTGAACATCTTGTTTTTTATTATTAGTTTATATGCCGAGTATCTCATCCCCAAATGTAACTACTTGTGAGATATTCTTGTTCAATGAAATGCAGGTTTAACCCCCTTAACACCCCTTTAGATCCTGAATATCCAAAAATCCTTTCTAAGTGGACGTTTTGACATACAAGGAACATATCCCCAAAATTTCATGTTTCTAACCTCAATAGTTTTGGCTGGGCGATGATGAGTCAGTCAGTCAGGACACTTTCTTTTATACGAGAGATGACACTGTCTCTTGCAGCCACTCTTGATTTACAAAACGTTTGCATTATTAAGTTCCAGAATATAATTTGGGTTGACAGCTGCTGGCAATTCAGAGATGGGTTTACACCACCTCACACATACAGTTTAGTTTGATTCCAGGGGCATGTCTTCACAGATGAGCATCTTGAAATTGCAAGGGTAGACAGACCATCTTAATTTTCAGGGGTGGACAAGGAAGGTTGGACATTTCTGTTTACGCCAGTAGTAAACTTTAAATTCGGTCACACTGAATTTTCGAGCATCAGGTCTATTACCATATTCTTGTGCGTATTTGATCACTTTGAGTTGAACCCTTTCCTTGTTGCATATATCCAGGCATGATAAGCCAGAAATCACTCTACTATCTTTGAATATGAAGTACTGTGGACATGGGTATAAACTATTGTACATAACATGGAAACTATATCTCTACTTATTATAAAACAAAGTTCCCGATTCTTGGATGTTACGGGTAATGTCAAGAACCACTGGATGGATTTTGATGCGGTTTTCACTATTTTGTAAAGGATGTCTCGAGGAAGGTTTCTGTAGAAAATAATTTATTTATGACCAAGGGATGCCGAGCAGTAACGATTTCAGTGAACAAGTCGAAAAAATCCTGCGCTTTTTAAGCTTATGCTTACCGTTAAACATATCTAATACAATGAGTGTAAGAATTGTTCAGCATGGAAAGTTCTACAAACAAGTCTGTGACAGCATATCTCTATCTTTAATACATCGCCCACTATAAGTCTTTTTACGTTTTCATTTCTTCCAACAATCTCCATTCAATTACTAGCTTCGAGACAGTTTACGAGCTAGCTAGCTGGCTGGGAAGCGAGCCTATCATCCCAGACACTGTTGAGTCCAGTTGAGTTGTGACTTCAGAGAAGAGTGGATGTGTTTGGAGTTTACCTGGAAGTGCAACTTGGTTTTTCTTCACCTATGATTTTTTTGTTCCGCAGAATACTCAGTCAAGTTTAGATTGGACGGATGGGGGATTTGTGTTTCATGTACCTCGCCATTCTTAAATTACGTCTGACAAGAATCCGTTGCACATGCTATCTCCATGATAATATAATTAATATAATTGATATGTATTATCATTCGGTGTGTCTCGCATTTCCCAGCAAAAGGAAATGCGAAAGACACCGAATGACGATACATATCAAACAAACAAAACAGATATCAAAACATATTTAAATGGACTATGATAACATGGAATGTGGAAGGCCTGAAAACCATAATGACTCAAATTACAGAACAAACCCTTCAGGAATACGATGTCATATTATTGACTGAAACGCTGACAACTAACCCAATAGGGCTACAAACAAGGTATTCGGCACACTCACCAGCAAATCAAGGAGACACAGGAAGACCATACGGGGGAATTTCATGCTATATCGGCTCGAAGATGAGAAGCATACACTACAGACACATTGAGGAAGACTACGTGTTATTAAAAACAGAACTTGTAACACTGGTAGGGATGTATTTCAAACCACACACCTACATAGAAGAGATCATAGCAACCTTAATGAATGCACTATCTCATACGACAGTATGAGAATCAACCATCATAGCTGGGGACTGTCGAATAGACAATGAAACACAGAGGACCAGAATGCTAATAGAGGCTCTAGAGGAGGTAGGCTTCAGCCTCGCCAACAGAGCGGACCAGAAAACATACTTCTCTCCTAACGGGAGTAGTACAATTGATCTAATCTTCTATAGAATACACAACACACTTTTAATATCCCAAAAAGTAGATTACAGATCGCCTCTGGCACCGCTCAGAAAACACATCCCAGTGATCACCAATTTCAATACAAAAGTCACGCGAGTTTCCAGTCTAGAGAATAGGCCTTCGACACTATCAAGAAAGCTAAACCTTCAAGTCCTGGATGAGAGAAAATAAGAGATCTCCTCCATCCAACAACTAGCACACTTCGACATAACGGAAGCAACGCGCAGGATGCAGGACATCCTAATGACAGCACCGATACCATCCCTGGTAAGGAAAGCGAAACCATGGTTCAACTCACAATGCTATTTGGAGAGATAGACCACTCTGACATATCTACACCAAGCAAGAGAATCAGGGCTTCAGCAAGACACACTAATATACGCATCACAGAGGAAGAAATACAAAATTTTATTAAAAGAGAAAAGAAACAAACATATGGAGGAAGAAGCGCAAAAACAAGCAGAAGCAGCCATCGCAAACCCTCACTTGGCCCTGAAACAAAGAACAAATCAATACCCCCCCATACGGAAATGCATACATGGATTACACACTTCACGAGTATCCTAAATCCAAACAATGAACATCGAGCCTACTCAATGATAACACCTTCCGCAATACAAACATACAAACCAATAAGTGTGAAAGAAATCAAAGACGCCATAACACATCTGAAGAAACATAAAGCTTCCGGACAGGACGGCATCTTTAACGAATATCTTACAGCCTCATACCTATACTTAAAATAGATATGGAAAATACTACTCGACAATGCATGCGAACAGGAACCGTCCCAGAACCATGGAGAGAATCAAAAATCAAGCTACTTTATAAAGGCAAGGGAAAGACCCACGACCCAAACTCGTATAGGGGAATTGTGCTGGAAAGCAGTGCTTTCAAACTACTCACAATGGTACTCGCCAAAAGAATCACAGAAATGGCGGACCCACACATCCCCAAAGAACAATACTGTTTTAGATAAGGATGATCTTGTCTACAAGCAGTAGAAGTCCTCATCAGTGATATCAACGAAGCCCTGCAAACACCAAAGCAGAAATACGATGCTATTTTCATAGATTTTGTAAAGGCCTTCGATAATCTCAACAGAGAAATGATACTTGCAAAGCTAGAAATAATAGGTCTAGATGAAAACACCACAACCTTAGTCAGGAACATACTTTCCTACTATATTATTAGAATTGATGACTCAGTAAGAATCTCAGGACCAATAATCCAAACCAAGGGAGTACTGCAGGGGGATCCCACAAGTCCCCTACTCTTTAACATCGCTACAGCAGATGTTGCAGAAATATGCTCAACGGCAACGTCTCTCCTTGTCTATGCAGATGATATGACTCTCGGCTCTACAAATAAACAGGACCTACAGGAAACGTTCAATCGCCTAATAATTTGAGCAGATAAAAATGATATCAAAATCAATACCAAGATAACTGTTCAGATGGTTTTTAGAAGGGGAAGTAGAATAACTCCAAAGGACACCATTCTATACAAGGAAGAACCTTTGACAATAGCCTTCTCATACCTGGGAGTCACACTCCAGACAACTATCAAATCGTACAGAGTACACATCAAGAAAAGAGCCACTGCAGAAACCAAAGGGATTTTTGAAATCGAAAATATCAAACAACTAAGTCTAGATACCACCTTAAAATTGTTAGAAGCAAAAATCATTCCCATCCTTTGCTATGGCATAGAAATATGTTGGGAAAATCTAAGCTACAACGACCTGAAGACATTAGGAAACGTAAAGGCACGTTTCCTTAAAGTAGCACTCGGACTATCAAAGTATGCTCCATCAAGGCTAGTGTATGAACTTGCGAGAGAGCCATTCTTAATGGAAGAACTAAGGCTCAAACTACCGCCTACAGCCAATTGGACGAAACTCCACAGAGAAAGGCAGCAAAAAAGGAGAGAAATATGGCCAGAGTTTTACACGTCGGACGCGATGATAAATAGAGCATGGATGGGACCAAACCAGCATCTTCGCCACATCATCACAAGTTTAGCAGTGCATGGATACCATCACAAGCTATGTCAAAAGAAATCTTATCACGAACCCATGATGAACTGTGTATGTGAGTTCTGCAATAACCAATGCGACAGATATCATATCTTGGACTGCAGCAAAAGAACGAAATCAATAAGTAGGGACCTGAAAATTTAGCATCTATTTTCCTTTAAATTAGCATTTATTTTCCCCCTATTTAGCATCTGTTTTTGGAAAATTAGCATCTAATTTTTTCCGGATTCTTACGGACTATATGACTTAATTGGCGACACTTGAGATACAATTTAATGTTCAAATGAAAGCATTGTAAATAACTCTGCGTTGCACTCTTTTAAGTTACACCTTCTGTCTGTAACAACTGTATTGTAGTGCGACAAAACACACTCACTGTCCACGTTGTTTGTTGGTGTCCACAAAAGATCTAAAGAACTCTTGGCAAAATGTTCATGTTCATATTGAACAGCAGTCAAGGCACGTACTACTTCACACTCCTCATTTTGTTTTAACTGCGATTCAATAATATTCCTTATTTCACAACATGGAATGTTTGTAAAGCCCGGAAGTTTTTGAATATCGGTTTCTTTGTCATTGTTCAATACCACGTGAGTTTTTACGATTTGGATCACTTGCCTTCAGTCTAGCAAGCTTGCTTCTAGCAGACTGAGCTACTTTTACAAACAAATCTTTCCTTGTAGCACATTCTAAGGCTGTGAGTTTAGCTAAGGCATTATCTGTCGCTTCAGAATAATGGCCTTGAATTATTGCACCAAAATTAGCATCTAAGTTTTCAAGTGTGGGATAAAGCAATTGTGAGATTGGATACTGGGACCCGTCAAGCAGAGTGAGAAGTTCAACAAGTTCACTAGCATGCTCTTTCACAAAAATTAATCAGAATAAATCCTAGGCCTATCTACATCTCTATCTGTCAAGCCTCGCAGAAGTCCACGTGTTCGACAAACCACCAGTCGCCACAATGCGCCAAGTACACAAACGAGTTTCGTTCGTCAGCTGTCTGAATAAGTTATAGATAGTCGAAAGTTCGTATCGATACAGAAATCGATTGTTATATCGACCAATATGCGTAGCACACTGCAAGTCCGAGATGCGGTATCGCTAGCGAGCTATTAGGCCACCTACTAAACAGTTTCTTTTGCTTAATAAACAAATTCGCAAATAAATTTGCAGATTTAAAGTAATTTCACTTTAAAATCGCACTTATTTGGTATTTTCGCATTTTGGGTCACAATTTGCATTTTGTCGCACTTTAATTTACGCGTAAAAATGGTTTCTTTTCACATTAAAATTAACGTAGGCTTGGATTCTGTACGAAATTTAAAAATTCGCATTTATCGCAAATGCGATTTTTTCAGTTCCTTATCAATAAGTGACTATACCAAACAATAGATATGTATCATTGATCGAGTTTTGTTGTAAATAGTGTTATGTTAATTTATATGGCAATTTTGCTGCAATACACATATTAAAATATAATTAATAGTCCAGTCAGTGATTTTAACCCATCATGCCGAGATGGAAAACGGGTTTAGGTCATAGTTCATTGAAATTGAAAAAAAAAAAAAAAGCTTATCACGTAACAATGAAACTGAGCAACACAATTTCTCGATTGTCACAAGAGAGCGAAAGAAGGAATTCACCAAGACAAAGGGAGTCATCCCCTAAGTTCCTTTGACATAGGGAAGAAATGTTCATGGTTTGTGGTCCGATAAAGAGACTTCTGCTATGAATTATGATTCCTCTATAAATTACCGTATTGACTCGGCTATAGGACCCCCTTTTTTTTTCTAAATTTTTTGTTCCGAAATTGAGAGATGCGAACTTCACACAAATCCATTATTTTTGGAAAGGGAGAGAGTAAAAATAAGCTATTTTATTTTGTTCCTTCATAGTACGATATACAGTATATTCAGTCAAAACAAACAAAGTTTACATCTTTAATCAGCCTATTATGAGACTGCCATAACCTTACTTATCCACCACTATTCCCAGCGACCCCCCAACGAATTTCACTACTATCCCTTGCTTAGCAAAAATCTTAGTATCAAAGAAATAGAATGGAATGGACAAAGTATCAGACATGGAAAGGCAAGCTTCCTTTTTATTTGAACATGGATGGAGAATGCATCAATTAGGTAATGGGTGATGATGCTGAACGATCACATCTCGCTAACATTTGTAAACACAACCAAGTACGTATTATTCACATATTTCACATTAATAAACCAATAACGTGTCGCACAAACGCCGACGGTTCTTGCAGCAAATGGAATGTGTTTAAAATAAAACTGAGAAGAAAGCTGCCTTCAAACACCACTTCGAAGCGCAATACAAAGAATAACAAAAGAATGCAAGCAAGATATGAATTCATAACTTTCATTGGCGGATTTCAAAACTTGGCGCTTCTACTCGGCCAATAGTGTGGCATCTTCTGTTGGATATCGGGTGAAGCCTATTGGCTACACAATTCTTTATCCTGCCCAATCGGGTACATGTACGCAAAATGGTGGTCGTATCATCTGAATAACAAAATATATATATATATAATGTAACAAGAAAAATATTTTTGTCATAAAAGAGCATGAATTGAGTACCTCCGTGAAAGAAGGTTGGATGTAGCACCTGGGCAATTTTTCAGGGGAAGGAAAACAATTTTTGGGTATGAAAAAAAAAATATATTCATGAAAATATTAAGATGACATTTATTGCAACCGGTTAGAATACTGTTTCCCACTGTTGGAAATTGACCAGATGGATGGCAAAGAGAAGGAGTAAGAAGAGAAGGAGATGTCAGGCAGATCGAGATAAGAGAGTGAAGGATCAGAAGAAGGAAAAGGAGAAGATAAAAGGGATAAAGGCAAAGAGAAAAGAAAAGATGAGAAGAAAAGAATTGCTGAGCAAGATAAGGCAGATGAAGAAAAAGAAGGGAAAGGAGAAGAAGGAGAGAATGAAGGCAGAAGGCAAGTGGCTGACGCACAAGCAGAAGTCAGACCGAGTGCGTGCTCAGGCCCTGCTACAGGTTTGCATGGCCCAAGGCATGGAACTGCCTGCGACGGACGACCGCAAGTTTCCTCGACCCGGCACCAGGATACGGCCCAACAAGACCAAGCAGCAGCAAGAAGAACAGAAGGTGGAGGTGGAGATTGTGGACCAGGTCCCCCTGCCGTCAGAGGGCAGCATGGAACACAAGAATGAAAGGGAGAAGCAGAAGAAACTGGAATAGAAGAAGGAGGCAGCCAAGAAGACTGAAAGAGCAGGCGAGACACAGCCGGAAGACGGTGAAGCAGATGAGGATGACCGAAAGCATAAGAGAAAGAAGAAGAAAGGGAAAGACTTGATGATGATGATGATGATGAAGACGTAGATGTTTATGAAAACAGCACAGACAGGTTTGATGATGATTCTGCCGTTCCTTCTGACTACGATATTGTTGTCGGATCTTTCCGATGGTGCAGGAGTGTCTGATAGACTCGGTGTAATAGTTTCGGCTACTATATCAGAAGAAAATATTTATGCTGGTGATTCTGGTGAACTTAGAATAATTGTTTCTGCAATGATTGTGCCTATGGTTTTTCTGTAGATGATATCGCCATTGTAAGAGAAGATGATGTATATTTGTAACTTAGTATTTTTTGTGTTTGTTTGTGATTGTTTCATGTATTTTTTTGTCTATTTTTTTGTGTTGATCGAGAAAGAATCTGTAACTTTCAGTTGCATATTCTTTATCGAGGGGGCGTTTTCTGTAACCTAACATTTGTAGGTTACAGAGACTCCTAGTTTCTTTTAGTTTATTTGGTTGTTTTGTTTTTATCTTGTTGCCAACCATGGCCACATATTGGCAGGCCACTACAGAGAATCTTATGAGTTGTGCCTTGAGATTCTTTGCTGGTGGGTAGCCAGTGGATGGACCAGGTGGCTTTGGAGAGATAGGTCAAGATTCCTTGACTTGGTTTTGGTTGCCATGGTGATGGGCTGTTGATGAGTGGATTTGAGGCAAGATGGAGGCTGCCATATGATGAATTAGGCCTAGTTGGTTTGTGAATGGAAATGTTGTATTGATTGATGCCAGGGAAAAATGGTAGCTGTGCTTTTATAAAAAAGTGATATGGGAATTGGTCTCTCTGGTCTGGAGATTGGTGTTATAGTACAAGAGATGCAGGGGCGTGGTGGCGCAGCGGTCAAGCTGTATGCCTCTCACCTAGGCGGACCGGGTTCGATTCCCGGTCAATGCATGTGAGATTTTCGTTGTGAAATGCCATGTCCTGTGGTTCGGATTCCACGTTAAAAGGAGGTCCCGTGGCTTATGATCGCGAGATTAACGGTCACGTTAAACTACAAGCTTCCTTCCTTCCTTTTACAAGAGATGCAGGTAGTGGAATCCTGCTTATGGTGTTAGACAATGTACAAGAGATTCAGGTAAATGGATGCTGGCCTACATGTACATAAAGAAAGGTAATAAAGGCACTAGAAGACCCGTGCTGCTCCGCAGCATTCACTTCAACAATCCTACAGCACTTCTGTCCATATGACATTTGCATGTCTTCATGCTAGTGACCTGAACAGATATTTATGGTACCGTCGCTTTTGGGTAAACGATGAAGTAGACTTATGAGATCAAATGTGTGGGTGTCTGCCTGTCCTCTGTGTGTGTGTGTGTCCCACTATTTACCCTGCGTAAGCTTAAAAGGCGCACGGATGTCAGGTTCCAGACGCAATTCTGAAAAGCCGAGGTGAACAGCTAACTCCAAACACATAAGCTATACTCTTCTCTGAAGTATTAACTCGACACGACTCGGCAGTTTGATGCTGGCTGAAGCTAGGGTGATAGGCCGCTCGCAAGCTCGTAAACTCACTCTGAAGCTAGTAATTTAAATTTCCACTGCATGGAGATTGCTGGAAGAAATGAAAACGTAAAAACACTTAACAGTGGTCGATGTGGGAGCTGTCGCGGACTTTCTTGCAGAACTTTTCATGCTGAACAATTCTCAGAGAATATCAATATTTTTAACGGTTTACCCAGTGTAAGCTTAAAAGACACATGGACGTTAGGTTTTTCTTCAACTCAATTCATTGAAATCGTAAATGCTCGGCTTCTTTTGGTCATAAATAAATATTTTTCTACCCAATCCTTCATCGAGAAATCCTTTACAGAATGGTGAAGACCGCATCAAAATCCATCAAGTTGCTCTCGAGATTACCCGTTACATCCAAGAATTGGGAACTTTGTTTTACACTAAGTAGATAGAGATATCCACACAATTTAAGCCTACAGCGGTACAATTTGGTGTTTTCTCTACTTATGAACAATGGTATAAATTTAAAATAAAAGATGGGTCTCTTATATTTGAATTTAGAGATGCAACTCTTGGTTAACATATAGAGGTGTGCAAATTAGTAGAATTAAATAATTTTAATTAGTCATAATTACTTCTATTCAAAATCATTTTATTGACCAACTTCTTTTGTTGTCCTACTTAGTAGTGTTTCCCTTCCCTTGGAATTACACCTTTTCCCATAAGGAATTGTATCTGGAAACTTTCAGGTTTTTGGATTCCGAGGGATATCTGAGCTGGGTCCATTTTCAATTTTTCATTGACTTTAGAATTCAAGTCAGGTGATTTCAATGCATAGTTCAAGAATCTTTGAATAGTTCAATAGCGTTCATCAGTTAAAAGACCCCAAATCCCTCCGCTCTAAATTCACACGTAAAGTAGTGAAGTAATAAAAACGAAACGTGTGGCAGTTTGCATTTGCAAGGCTCCTCTGTTAGTGGAAATTCTAAAAAATCATTTTAATTTGAGTTTCTTAAATGAAAATATAATTAGGAGTCTTGGTTAAACATTTGAAGTAATTTCATCGCCTTGTAAACATACTTAGTGCATTAAACCGTGAAAAGTAAAAAATGCAATTTTGGAAAACTGACATAGAATCTAATAATTTGCTCATCTCTGTAAAGACAGCTATCGCCTCCACCCCTACAGATAGAATAGAAAGTAAAGGTGATTGATGAGAAATGAAAAGATAACTCACTCAGAAGGAATTAATATTTATTAAACTGTAAATTTGATTGAGTATATATTTGTTATAGAACTGAGGGAATGAAATAACAGGATGTAGGATAGTAATCACCGATGTAGGACAATAGTTTTTTTTTTACCACAGGACAGTTATCGTATTAGGGATGCGGACGGCCTTGTATAATTGTTATTTAATCTGTGTCCCGATTGCTGAGGTCTGTGCTCCTCCGCAACATTCGTTTCAAAATTGTAATAGTACTTCCTTCCATTCGACATTTGCTGTTCGCTTGCCTTTTGGTTCTATTTGAACTTTGACGTCATGAGAGATTTTGCTCGCGATAGTGTGACATACAGTAAAGTTGTCCGTGGCTAAACACCGGTTGAGGTAAATAAATGCCTACTTGATCGTTTGACCTTGAGCTTTATTGATAGTTATACAAAAAGCCAAACGTACTGGGAACTGCCTCCTTTTGATGGAAAATGGCATAGAAGTATCTGATGGCGTAAGGTCAAGGCGAGGGAGTAGGACATTGTTTCCAACATTTACGCCAGTAATAATTTCCAGGTGTAAGCATTTGTCATGCATCTTCCAAACCAACAGTCTAGTACCGTTCAACAGACCTTGGGTAACATTAATATTTCTCAACAAAATCACAATTGAGCCTTCTTTTAGTCGAAGGATATGAGGTGGCAATCCACTTATGCCTATGCTGTCTAAAAATTCTATTGGGAATTGTAAAAGTTCACTCTCATCTTCAGTAATCAAATTATTCACACTGATTCTCGAAGATCCTGGGATTAGGACTAAAACTTTGTCATTGATTTCTTTACAATGTTCATTTTTAGGTGCTAAAATCGCTATTTATGAAAAGCGTGAAATATTTTTCCACGTGGGACCAATTCTGAATTTTCTCTATCGACGTGAGGGTATTCACCGTTACCAATTTGTATCAAGAAGTTTGCAAAGTCACGTTGATCTGTATCCGCTCGCATATTTTTGTTGAGTTTAAAAATTTTGAATAATGGCCACAAAGGAGAGAACCTTACTGACATTTGGACTGATGCTGCTTTAGATGTGTGAGACACAACAGGCAATACCTGCCTAAAATCTCCACCTAAGATGATAATTTTTCCTCCAAAAGGCACGTCATTATTCATGATGGGCTTGAGCAACTGATTTACACACATCAACGCGTGCTTATTAGCCATAGGGGCTTCATCCCAGATGATAAGTTTTGCTGAACGAATATAAAAAGCTTCCTTACTGTTAACTTTTATTCTTGATAGACAACTTTCAAGCATACCATTCATAGACATATACATTTTGTAATCATCGCTCGTATTGATAGCAGTTTCGTACATATCGCTGTTGCCATCAATAAAGGAAGAATAATTATTCCACTTGTCTGTAACATGTTTTACAATCCGCTTTCTAACCTGTGTAAATAAACTGATTGTTGTACTCACAATAGGCCAATGACCTGAACAGACAATTACAGTCACCTTTTATCTTTATAACATTTGTAATTGAGTGTCGCTTCTCATTCATCATAATATGATTAATTGTACTGATTGAGCACACAACATATAAGGACGAATGATGAAACGAAAAGAAGACAGTTTGTAGCTGGTGAGACCAAAGACTATATAACAGAAAGATCGGATACACAACACAAAATGGCGGTTCCAACATTCGACTGTAGCGGCATCTTCATGAAATTAGTTGTCTTTCGTATACAGTATTTGTTGTCATTCAAAGAGATGTTGAAATGACAGTGTCATTAGCAAAATGACTTCTGATTGTGCATGAGCATTTCAGTCTCAAAGTAATCCATTCTTTGAGAAGTTTTAATCAAATTATGTGCACAGAATCCCCTTCTGTTTATTGTATGGATACAGGTGACATTAGCGCCCGAGTGGAACAGATAGAAGTTAACGATATCATGTATGGATACATGCGACATTAGCGCCCGAGTGGAGCAGGTAGAAGTTAACGATATCATGACGTACTGCACCATTATTCATAAAAGGGCTTAAGTACAGACATGGTTACAGTATTTTGGGAACACCCTGTAACTTCCTAACTTGCCTCTGAAGTCGATCATAACAGCTGGTCTGCAGCAAGAAAAAGCCATGCTATCATGAACGAGATCGGCAGAGCTCGTGTTTCCCACGAGAAGCCCGAAGGTCATCGATAATAACCATGTTGACTGTGTCTAACACCATATCGATCGATTCACCTGAGAGTGATTAATACAAATTAATGCATATTTAGCGCTTTATGTAAGCAGATACATGTGTCTATATGTATATTTCCATGGCAGAAAGCCATTATTAAGAAAGCCATTATTAAGAAAGTATGAAGAACAGAAGATGCTATGTTAACTCACTGCTGATCACGTTTCGACTGCGATATATTTCGTATCGAGTCATGACGTGTGAGGAAGGAGTGGGGGGAGCAGATGTGAGACTCAGGCGACCTCGTGCAGAGCACAATGAGTTTTAGAACTTGACAGCGCAGAGGGTTGAGCTGGAAATCAGTGAAAGTAAAATCGCCAGCTAACGGGAGTTTTAAAAACGTGTGACCGTGCTGAAGTGTATTCTAGTTCGTTAAGCATTCTACGTGAAGTAGAAACGTGTTTAATGGGGCTCAGACATGGTCTTAAACATGTAATAGTTTATCTCTGCGACTGTGTGTCTACAGCAACTAACGGGCCATGCGGATGGATACTTTTATAATCACGACAGCGAGCTCAGCCGTGATGTGTCACGAAACTCTGCATATAAACCGTCGTGGAAATGCAGCCTAGATTTGATTCACTCTTCACAGTGATTATACCTTTTGAAAAGAGTACATTCTCAAGCAAGGCGTCAGGGGGAAGAGACAATATGAAGCTTATATCCACTACGATGGTAGGCTAAATTGATTTAAGAATACTGCATTAGCAGGGTGCAGCGGGGACTTGTCGAAGGCAACTTTCATTTAGCATGAAGTGTGCACGCGACTCTCGTGTTGTAAGGGACCGCGTCGACCCTCGTGAACTTGTTCATACGCGCGTTCACATATTGGAACTTGTTAGTGACTGTTCGAGTTCACCTTCGCTTCGTGACGAGTTGATAAACTGTGTGAGGTCCATCCGTTGGTATTCGAATATGTATGGGAAGATATCGCCAGGATATGTTGGAACTATTTCGACCGATCGGGTGTTGTTCGAGCCTGGGAGGACTTTGGTTCATTCTATGGAAACCCAGTTGAAGTCCAGCATATTTTCTGTTGGTTTGGAGCTGATTATGGCCAACGATATCCTTTTTTCCTCATCTAGATTCGCCAAAGGTACTGATCACTTCAACTTGTTACAGTAGTGTAGTGTGGACATTTAGAACTACCACTTTGCCATATTTGATTTTGTAGTTTAAATGGTTCAGTAGAAAGTGCGGGTTCGATGTTCATTTCGAAACTGACCTTCTATGATGCCAGGATTTTGACTCATAAAAATGAGTGCATCCTTTGTGTAATTTTGATGAATAAATTAATAATTTCAGTAGTATTTTACAGTATTTAAACTATTATGCTCATTCTTATTTGTCGAGAAGCAAAAGTAGGAAGAAGATTTACAGTTTTTCTTGTGTAAGAACATTATAGTAACGCAACTTTCTTTTGAGAACGTTGGTTGAGTTTTCATATTCTAGTGCATTGTTCTTTAAGCACTTTCGCTTGGATTATCGTATTCTTTGGAGGGGAATTTTCCTTTTCGTATTTTGATTAAGATACTAGGAAGTTTTCGAACCCAGTTATTCTAAATGTTACTTCGAGTCCTTGGACTATATTTTCTTCAGTTTTTTTTATAACAGATTTAACTTGTGTTTTCTGAGCGTGATTTTCGAAATGGATTGCCTAATGGGTCATTAGTCGCTTAGCCTTTGTTGCTAACCTAGATCCATGCTGTAGGTCTAATCCATCGACATTTTCGCGTTCGGGAAATTCAGGGAGGATCTTATTTTGAGATTGAATTTATCTTTATAGATCACTTTACAACCTCAGTTTGTGTGGTTGGGCAGCGTTATATACAGTTTATATATATTTTTTTTGATGTTAACACTGGATTAAATTGATATCATTGCCTTTAGTGCAATAGTTTTTCTTTAGTAAGAGGGTATTTGAACGACATCCAAATTTGCGAGGATAATCCCAGGGACGACTTACTATAAGTCATACGTTTAAGAATTATGGATCATGTAATAAATCGATGTAAGGCAAGTTTTTAAATTTAGGTGGAATACTTCTGAAATCCACTGGGTTTTGTTGGTAATCTGTTACGGGATCATATTTTTCGAGTTCAGGATTTTTACCATAAACAGCTGATTTGCAGAATTGTGGATTTATAACAGTAAGGCTCCTATTATAGGTGCATATTGGTCTTTAGAGAGGCATATACTATGAGTAATGTCTTTGTGTTTAAGTATATTGATGCTATGCTTTGTAAAGCATATTTTTCTTGTTGAGGATTGAGCCAGGTGTGCCAATCAGGATTAGATTGATTGGGGTTTTAACCCAGAGAGGTGTTGTTTTAACCTAGTATGGTTAATATTTGGTCATTGTTAACTTTATCGCTGTTATCGTGAAAATGCCTGTATGAAGATTAATATTTTTCTGAGCAGTATTGTTGGGAATCTTGTGTGGATATTCG
This sequence comes from Meconema thalassinum, assembly GCA_946902985.2. Lineage (NCBI taxonomy): Eukaryota > Metazoa > Arthropoda > Insecta > Orthoptera > Tettigoniidae > Meconema > Meconema thalassinum. The sequence continues at coordinate 389,175,388 of OX336391.1, forward strand.
GTTAAATATTTCCAGTAAAACTAATATAACAATTTTGTCATAAGATGTATGTTTAAAAAGGAAACCGATAACTATTTAAGACTGACTTTACAATTAATTTTTGCTTAGCTTAACTGTTCGGCAGAATTTCCCTAAAACAAGAATTGAAATAATATTAAACAGAAAGGAATGTCGTGACTTCAAGTCAGTAGGAAGAGAATAATTGAAATTATTCTGGAATTTTGTGTAAATTATATTCTGTAAATAGGCCATATGAATTTCTTCATTCAATAACAAGAACATATAATGTTACTGAAGATGTCGTGTAGGATTAGTAATTATAATCAGGATATTTTTGTATAGGATGTTATTTCCGTTAAGGAACCGAAATTAATTTAATGTATTCAAGTCTTATAATATTTCTCTTTTTGTAAATGCTTACCCTATGGGATTGATCATCATTGTTATTATTAATATGCCTTATATTTTAATCAGCTAAAAGTTAGTTGTGACAATGGGTAATATTTTTTTTCTGGAAGATAATCCAATATAATCAATGAGATTTTTTTTTTGATTGGTCGTGGTATCGACGAAATTGATATTCTTCTGTCTTGTTTATTCTTACAATAAATCACTTTATTACTTGGTTTTAATTATTGCGTGATGCTTTATAGAGGTGATGGAAGGGTGTATTAAGGGGGCCATCGCTAGGTATTTTAGTGTTTACCACACCTTTGAGATTCTTTCTTCCTCTTGAAGAATTCTCGTGTTTTGAGCTAGTTTCTTTTTTCTTTTTCTGAGCCTTGGTCAGTCTTAATACATCCTGTTAGGTATTCGAGTGGCCCTATTATCCCTGTGTCTGTTGGTAGAACTTGGGGGGTCTTTAGAGCCGGGGCATTTTCAGGTTCTACGATCCAGCTGCTATCCAGGGATTCAACAGGTATTGGTAGGTAAAAGGGTACATTAGGTGGCGCCCAGCTCAGGGGCTTCGAAAAACTGGAATACCAGAGCGAATACCAGGGAGTTGAATGCCATAATTCTGCCAAAATTGAAACTGAAAGTACAAAGTGGAAATTAGTTTATGATCATGTAACACAGATCGCGAATTGGAACACCGTGTTTCTTGTGTGACTATGAATCGAGGCGATAAAATAATGGTGAACCAATATTTTGGCACGAACTATTGGACTTCCTATGGAACAAAGCAATTACGAGGATACTCGAGCTACTTGACCCACAAGTGGTATTGCAACCATTATTAATTTTTATTTTATTTTATGTATTGGAGTGGTGCCACACGCTTTGTTAATAATTTGTTCTACTTGTTTCCGGCTGATGATCATTGCTGACATCATTAAAAATAGAAGTATTTGTAGTAAATTTAAAATTTAAGTAATGGTAGAATCATAGACCTTCACCGATATAAACCAACACGCAATTGTATATGGTCGATCCCAAATGAAATGGGGCACTTTGTGGTTAGACATAAGTTTATTTTAAGGTAACGCCAGACAATAAGAATGAGCATGTATGGTAAATGGTGGTTGTTTGTAGATGTTCTCGCTGTGCTTTGTTGGTGTGGTATTCTTATTTCTTGTGAAGTGTAGTGAAGCATGTCTGAAGGTAATATGGTGACTGTTGGTGACGTTAAGAAGATGTTTGAAATTATTCAACATAAAATGGACAATTTGAATCAGGACATAGAAAATATTAAGGTCCAAACTAAATCTGCATTAGACCATATGTCTGAAACTGTTATTCAAAGTCAGGTAGTGATAAAAGATGCAGTTGCTGAAGGTATCAGGGGGTAAATTGATACTATGCAATCCTCCTTGAAGGCTATCAATGACAGTTCTAAAAGGGTAGAAAAGAAGGTTACCAGTGTAGAATCTAATATCGAAGATATCCAGGACGATAATAGGAAAACTCAACTAGATATCAGTACATTACGGGCTAATGTTGGCCTGGTACAGGTTGCCCAAGAAAGAATCCAAACTAGTCAGACATCAATGCAAACTAGTCAAACTTCAATGCAAACTAGTCAAACATCAATCCAAACAGATCTTAACAATATGCAAACTAGTCAAACATCAATCCAAACAGATCTTAACAATATTCAGACTAGTCAAAGGGGAATTGAGGAAACTGTAAAGGATGTAAACTCTAATGTAAGGATTATGCAATCCCAAATCAATGATTTAAGAACAGATGTGGGATTAATAGAATCCAGTCAAAATAAAATGGAGCTAGAGGTCCGAAAAATCGAATCTAGTCAAAATCAGACAGAGGTTAAGTTAATGGAGCTAGAAAAATCTAATAAAGAATTTCAAGTTGAGATTAGACTAGACTTTGAAAAGAGTGTGAAGCTCAGTAAAAAAAATTTAGAAGCACTTCAGCTGCAGTTTTCCCATGACACTAATCAGACCCAGAATAGCCTGGAACAGTTGAAATGTGAAATGGGGACACTCCGAGCTCAAGTCACTGATCATACGAAACTTCTCAGGGATGATTTTGACATCGATTTGAAAGGGATCATAAGTGATAATATTGTAACATTTCGTCAAGATATTATGAAAATTAATGAGGAATGTTTTAAAGTTGAGAAATCTAAGTTAGAATCTAAACTTGCCACTGGTCTTGCAACTAATAGCAAAGACATAATAAATGTTAGGGAAGATCTAAGCAAAAGAATGGATGGAATTCAAAATACTCAGGTTAATAACATATCCGATTTAGAGAAACGTATTAACAGTGTTGAAACTAAAGTCGACCAAAGTAAGATAGAGTTAAATGAGGTCAGGGAGAAGAAAACTTCCGAGATTAATGAAATTAGAAAGGGTCTCGAGCAAATTAATCTAGAGGGGCATATCAGTTTGGATACTCTAAAAGATCAATTGCGATCACTTTTACAGTCCGATTTTCGAGTTGTAGTTGAACAACCTGAAGTGATAGTACCTGATGGTAGGGAAAGGATGATACAGGAATCTTCCAACAACGAACCCAACGTTCGGCTTAGTCAAATGGAACATTCGAGTCCCATTCGAACAAGCAGGGAAACTTTTAGTTCTCCGAACCCCAACGTAGGCGTGGGTGATTATACTTCGAAATCATTGGAAAGGACACCGAATGTAACCATAATACGAAATTTTGATGACAAACCTAGGAAGTTTAGCAATTTGGATGGAATGACACCAATCGAATTTGTCAGGACATTAAGAGATTACTTTTTGGAGTCACATGTGCCACGTGAGCGTGAGCTACGTATGGTGGAAAGGTTTCTCACCGATGCTCCGTTACAATGGTTCAGGGCTTTTCGTTACACATTTGACAACTTTGAGCAGTTTTCGGAAGCCTTCATACAAAGATTTTGGTCGATCGAGGTCCAACAGAATGTGAGATCAGAAGTCTATTCACGCAAGTACTCCAGTACAGGACCAACCAGCTACGCTGAATACTTTGCGTGTCAGTTAGCAAAACTCCGTTTTCTTCAGCCGCCGTTAACACAGGAAGAACTCCTTGAAGCTATCTCACGTCAATTGCCTGCGGAAGTAAGGAAATCAATTATTTCTTCCGGAGTATCGTCTTTAACGTCGTTAGATGACCTGTTACGTCGATTAGATCACATGAGTATGATGACGCAACCTACTATAGTCAAAAATGCCAGGCAGGAATCGAAAGTTGTAAACGCGGTAATGATGAACCGTACACAGCAGACGGATCGTTTCGAACAAAGAAGAGATGATAGAATAGGTCCTATTAGAAATACCCATCAGGAAGAGAGGAGATGGGAAAACCAACGTAGGGACGCCCAGGAGAGGCCTTGGCAACGTCGCTACGAGGAGAGAAATTTTTATCGAAGAGATAATGATCGAGACCGGAATGATCATCGAGAAACGCCTTATGATAGGAATTACAGATATGATCAAAATAATCGAGATAACAGATACAATAGGAATGATAGAGATACCCGAGACAATAGAGATAACAGATATAATAGGAATGATAGAGATACCCGAGACAATAGAGATAACAGATATAATAGGAATGATAGAGATACCCGAGACAATAGAGATAACAGACAAAATCAAGGGTACTCAAGATACAACAATTATCGAACGGAGGCGTCCGATAAAAAAGTGCAACAGGAGAGGCTCAAGAGAGGGCGAGATAAGTCCACGGAGGTTGGACGAAGAAAATCGAAGGAAAGAAAGGATGAAAATCTAGATAAGTCACAACCCAGTACTAGCAGAGAAGGTCGGAGTTCAGAAAGAGCTCCGGATCGAGAAAAAAAAAACGCCAATTTCCGGGCGAAATTAATAACTGACGTTGCCACGCATTCCTCTGATATCACGATTTTTGAAATATTTGAAGCTACTGACGAAGACCTTCTATTTGAACCAGAAACGAAACCGAGAGGAAGGATAGTTGAACTTCCCGTTATTGATATACTTATTGGTCTACAACATTGTAAAGCCTTGATGGACACAGGTGCTATGATCTCTATAGTTGACGAGGACTGTTTTGAGAGATTGAAACCAGAAAATCAATTTACCATTCTTCCAGCATCTCCAACAAAAATTCGTGGGATATTTAAGGATAAAACTATGAAATGCAAAGTGCAGATTCTAATGAAATTCTGGATCAATGAGAGAAGTTATGAACATATTTTCATAGTCGTTAAGAATATTAATTTTGACGTCATACTAGGGATCGATTTTATTACTCAAGCTAGAGCAATCATCGACATGGACAAAGGAATAATAAGATTCAAGGAAGAAAGTACAGAGGATGTAGTGATGGAGGAAATGGATGGAAACGAAATTAATAGAGATATCCCTAGAATGGAAATCCTAGATCACGTAGTTGAAGAAACTGAGCAAGTGAGGGAACAATATACCTTGAAAGCCGAGGGATTTAAAAATGTGAAAGAAGAATTTGACGACTTGATTTGTCAGTTTGCGGACATCTTCGATGATAAACCTGGTTTGATTAGAGACTTCAAGTACCAGATTAGGCTAATAGATGAATCCCCTTATCAAGCCAAGCTTTATCCTATCCCAGAAAAATACCATGATGAGGTCAAAGAGATTATAGATAAAATGGAGAGAGATGGTATAATAAAAAAACAGGCTTCTTCGTATTTGAATCCAGTAACTGTGGTAAAGAAAGCGAACGGACAACTGAGGCTTTGTTTAGAGGCCAGAAAGAGCCTGGACAGAGATCGTGAGATTTCTACCTAAGGACAGGGAGCCTACAGTCCAAGAAAGAATTAATTCAGCTAGAGAAAGCTTGATGGATGCAGCCGAGAAGCGGCATAAACGAATCAGAAATAAAAGATATCGGCCACCGATGAGAGTAGGCGAGATGATTCTCGTCAAGAAACCGACGAAAGCAGATGTGGCTAAGAAGCAATTCACCAAGTTTTCCTATGTCTTCCACGGACCCTATAAGATTGCTAGGTCGTTCGGAAATAATTGTTATGAGGTAGTAAGCCTAAATGGAAGAGAAATGATAGGTCGTTTCAATGCAAAGAACCTGAAAAGATATGTGAAGAAGATAGACTGAGTGTTGACTGAATAATGCTACATATGCTGAGATTACCTGGAATGGTGTAAATAAAAGTTGAGGAGACTTTTATTTAAGGCATCAAAGGGAAAATGCACCATTATTCATAAAAGGGCTTAAGTACAGACATGGTTACAGTATTTTGGGAACACCCTGTAACTTCCTAACTTGCCTCTGAAGTCGATCATAACAGCTGGTCTGCAGCAAGAAAAAGCCATGCTATCATGAACGAGATCGGCAGAGCTCGTGTTTCCCACGAGAAGCCCGAAGGTCATCGATAATAACCATGTTGACTGTGTCTAACACCATATCGATCGATTCACCTGAGAGTGATTAATACAAATTAATGCATATTTAGCGCTTTATGTAAGCAGATACATGTGTCTATATGTATATTTCCATGGCAGAAAGCCATTATTAAGAAAGCCATTATTAAGAAAGTATGAAGAACAGAAGATGCTATGTTAACTCACTGCTGATCACGTTTCGACTGCGATATATTTCGTATCGAGTCATGACGTGTGAGGAAGGAGTGGGGGGAGCAGATGTGAGACTCAGGCGACCTCGTGCAGAGCACAATGAGTTTTAGAACTTGACAGCGCAGAGGGTTGAGCTGGAAATCAGTGAAAGTAAAATCGCCAGCTAACGGGAGTTTTAAAAACGTGTGACCGTGCTGAAGTGTATTCTAGTTCGTTAAGCATTCTACGTGAAGTAGAAACGTGTTTAATGGGGCGCAGACATGGTCTTAAACATGTAATAGTTTATCTCTGCGACTGTGTGTCTACAGCAACTAACGGGCCATGCGGATGGATACTTTTATAATCACGACAGCGAGCTCAGCCGTGATGTGTCACGAAACTCTGCATATAAACCGTCGTGGAAATGCAGCCTAGATTTGATTCACTCTTCACAGTGATTATACCTTTTGAAAAGAGTACATTCTCAAGCAAGGCGTCAGGGGGAAGAGACAATATGAAGCTTATATCCACTACGATGGTAGGCTAAATTGATTTAAGAATACTGCATTAGCAGGGTGCAGCGGGGACTTGTCGAAGGCAACTTTCATTTAGCATGAAGTGTGCACGCGACTCTCGTGTTGTAAGGGACCGCGTCGACCCTCGTGAACTTGTTCATACGCGCGTTCACATATTGGAACTTGTTAGTGACTGTTCGAGTTCACCTTCGCTTCGTGACGAGTTGATAAACTGTGTGAGGTCCATCCGTTGGTATTCGAATATGTATGGGAAGATATCGCCAGGATATGTTGGAACTATTTCGACCGATCGGGTGTTGTTCGAGCCTGGGAGGACTTTGGTTCATTCTATGGAAACCCAGTTGAAGTCCAGCATATTTTCTGTTGGTTTGGAGCTGATTATGGCCAACGATATCCTTTTTTCCTCATCTAGATTCGCCAAAGGTACTGATCACTTCAACTTGTTACAGTAGTGTAGTGTGGACATTTAGAACTACCACTTTGCCATATTTGATTTTGTAGTTTAAATGGTTCAGTAGAAAGTGCGGGTTCGATGTTCATTTCGAAACTGACCTTCTATGATGCCAGGATTTTGACTCATAAAAATGAGTGCATCCTTTGTGTAATTTTGATGAATAAATTAATAATTTCAGTAGTATTTTACAGTATTTAAACTATTATGCTCATTCTTATTTGTCGAGAAGCAAAAGTAGGAAGAAGATTTACAGTTTTTCTTGTGTAAGAACATTATAGTAACGCAACTTTCTTTTGAGAACGTTGGTTGAGTTTTCATATTCTAGTGCATTGTTCTTTAAGCACTTTCGCTTGGATTATCGTATTCTTTGGAGGGGAATTTTCCTTTTCGTATTTTGATTAAGATACTAGGAAGTTTTCGAACCCAGTTATTCTAAATGTTACTTCGAGTCCTTGGACTATATTTTCTTCAGTTTTTTTTATAACAGATTTAACTTGTGTTTTCTGAGCGTGATTTTCGAAATGGATTGCCTAATGGGTCATTAGTCGCTTAGCCTTTGTTGCTAACCTAGATCCATGCTGTAGGTCTAATCCATCGACATTTTCGCGTTCGGGAAATTCAGGGAGGATCTTATTTTGAGATTGAATTTATCTTTATAGATCACTTTACAACCTCAGTTTGTGTGGTTGGGCAGCGTTATATACAGTTTATATATTTTTTTTTTGATGTTAACACTGGATTAAATTGATATCATTGCCTTTAGTGCAATAGTTTTTCTTTAGTAAGAGGGTATTTGAACGACATCCAAATTTGCGAGGATAATCCCAGGGACGACTTACTATAAGTCATACGTTTAAGAATTATGGATCATGTAATAAATCGATGTAAGGCAAGTTTTTAAAGTTAGGTGGAATGCTTCTGAAATCCACTGGGTTTTGTTGGTAATCTGTTACGGGATCATATTTTTCGAGTTCAGGATTTTTACCATAAACAGCTGATTTGCAGAATTGTGGATTTATAACAGTAAGGCTCCTATTATAGGTGCATATTGGTCTTTAGAGAGGCATATACTATGAGTAATGTCTTTGTGTTTAAGTATATTGATGCTATGCTTTGTAAAGCATATTTTTCTTGTTGAGGATTGAGCCAGGTGTGCCAATCAGGATTAGATTGATTGGGGTTTTAACCCAGAGAGGTGTTGTTTTAACCTAGTATGGTTAATATTTGGTCATTGTTAACTTTATCGCTGTTATCGTGAAAATGCCTGTATGAAGATTAATATTTTTCTGAGCAGTATTGTTGGGAATCTTGTGTGGATATTCGGTTAAATATTTCCAGTAAAACTAATATAACAATTTTGTCATAAGATGTATGTTTAAAAAGGAAACCGATAACTATTTAAGACTGACTTTACAATTAATTTTTGCTTAGCTTAACTGTTCGGCAGAATTTCCCTAAAACAAGAATTGAAATAATATTAAACAGAAAGGAATGTCGTGACTTCAAGTCAGTAGGAAGAGAATAATTGAAATTATTCTGGAATTTTGTGTAAATTATATTCTGTAAATAGGCCATATGAATTTCTTCATTCAATAACAAGAACATATAATGTTACTGAAGATGTCGTGTAGGATTAGTAATTATAATCAGGATATTTTTGTATAGGATGTTATTTCCGTTAAGGAACCGAAATTAATTTAATGTATTCAAGTCTTATAATATTTCTCTTTTTGTAAATGCTTACCCTATGGGATTGATCATCATTGTTATTATTAATATGCCTTATATTTTAATCAGCTAAAAGTTAGTTGTGACAATGGGTAATATTTTTTTTCTGGAAGATAATCCAATATAATCAATGAGATTTTTTTTTTGATTGGTCGTGGTATCGACGAAATTGATATTCTTCTGTCTTGTTTATTCTTACAATAAATCACTTTATTACTTGGTTTTAATTATTGCGTGATGCTTTATAGAGGTGATGGAAGGGTGTATTAAGGGGGCCATCGCTAGGTATTTTAGTGTTTACCACACCTTTGAGATTCTTTCTTCCTCTTGAAGAATTCTCGTGTTTTGAGCTAGTTTCTTTTTTCTTTTTCTGAGCCTTGGTCAGTCTTAATACATCCTGTTAGGTATTCGAGTGGCCCTATTATCCCTGTGTCTGTTGGTAGAACTTGGGGGGTCTTTAGAGCCGGGGCATTTTCAGGTTCTACGATCCAGCTGCTATCCAGGGATTCAACAGGTATTGGTAGGTAAAAGGGTACAGTACCGTATATACCCGAATGTAAGACGACCCCGAATATAAGACGAGGCCTAGTTATCAACTGTCTCGTACAGATTTTTTCAAAAAAAATACTCGCTAACTCATAACTTGCACAATATATGCCCTCAAGGTCGTGCTTTCATTTATATAACGTCTCGTGTTATCGGAAATCCCTCTGCCCGCTTTTCCAAGACATACTCTATAATTTCTTTGTTCAAGAATGGGAGACGTTATTAAATTAAGATACATTGATCACTCAATTACTGCTCGTAAAACTGACTGGTTGTTCTTGTAAAGATTGTTTTAAAACATATTTCCGTATGCTTTCGAACATATAATTTATTCGCTTAAAATGACGTGTATGCGTAAATCCTAACCTCAAAATGTACGCTATTCGTATATGCATGGTAATTAAACATAACAAACCATATTTTAATCTTCATTAATGCATTGATTGTTGCGAGTTACAAGATTCCAACACCACATACTACTTTGCAAATAATAACAATTTAAAAAAAAAAAATTTTTTTTCCTAATACCCTGAATATAAGACGACCCCCAATTTTTATAACACAAAAAGTGTGAAAAAACCTCGTCTTACATTCGGGTATATACGGGTAATTAGGGAACTCGCTGTTAATATCAAGTTAGATTTATTATTGGGGCGGCGTTGAATATCATATTATAGTGTTAGTCGTTTTCGCCTAGCGACAATATGTCCGTCAAGTCATTCGATTCTATTTTCGTGAGACCTTGAAGGAAGTAATATTCGCAATTATTTTAATACACGAATGATATAATCAAGTAAGGTGGGTATCAATCGACGGGCTTGACGGGCATTACATTTTAAGACGACAAACGTCGTCGTAGCGCAAATACTTCCCGAGATATTTCAGTTTTAGTAAAGGGTGAAATTTTATTCCTTGCGTGTCCAACGCTAGATACACCCCGGAGATTATTATGAGAATGGTGATACGTTTATAAATTTGGAAGAAGTAGAAGAAATATGATTCGGATTTAATTCATTGGTAGCCCAACCTGGGTTATGATTTAGAATTATTTCAGAATACTGTTTCCCACTGTTCCTTGCAATCTTCCTAGCGTTGTCTCTCCATTTGTCGAAATTCAACTTACCTTTTCTACTTGAATTCATATTTTTAACTGCTGATGGTATCTGCTTAGAATATGACGAGTCAGCCATCTTGCACAACATGCAACGTTCTTCCAGTGAAGCCAACATTTGAGACCAAATATTAGGATGTTTAAACAAAACTTGCCTGTTAGACCACTTCATATCTTGTAGAGGGATTAACAACCTACATTATTCCACTGGAACCTCACTTCTGACCAGTATTACATCCAAACTTGTTCCGTGGAGGTACTCAATTTCAGTTATAATTTAAAAAGAAATTTAAGAATCTCTGCTTGATTCAACTCCATAATGGAATTCGTTAGGTCCGTATTGACAAAGAACTAATATACCAATTTTGAGGAAGACTCCGTCAATCAATACTTATATTTTATAACATATCTACATCGGGTACATGTTTCGGACCAATTTGTGGTCCTTCTTCAGCCCTGACTTAAAATAATTGCACAATCAATCATGAAATCTAACTACATCAACAACATGCCTGTAAAATACACTGTACATGAAACATATTTGAATACACTAAAACAACACATGTTAAAATACGTTAAAAACACATTAAAAGCACTGTTAAGAAATGAACTAATTGTTTGTTGCATCATTATATGACGATGTTGTCAAGTGGAGCAATTGGCCACATGAGGATGTTTGTGAATAGTTTTTGATTTTAAATTGCACTGTGGAAATCATCTGTGACAATTGCATCATGTTAATTGTAGCTGTTGTCAATTACCAAGAATGTTGTCTTTTGACTCTCAATAATTAACCTCTCAAGCCGGTTCCAGTACGCAAGTACGCGCGGTAGTAGTTACTACACTGGCGGTTTGCCGTACAGGTATACGCTGTGCACAGCACTTCGCGAGAACTGCGTTTGTGCGCCATGTGTTGGGCTCATATGTGAACTGCTTATACTAATGTATTTTAGAAGCCTTGGCCTTGCAAACCACATAATCTTACAACAAATAGTTCATAGGTTTCCCGATTTTTTGCGGGGGAGAAAACATATGAGAACCATCGTGCCATCTATTGAGGCAAAATAGACACGTTGTCACCTGCCGTGTTCCCTACTCTCATCTGTGGTAAGAATTTTAACCTCTTGTAAATGATACGTGTGGATGGGAAATATTGCCAGGGGAAGTTCCTAACAATTCCGGGAAAAATGGCTGGGCCTTCGCGACGTCTTACGGGGTTTGAAATAGAAAGTGCTCTGATAAGTGAGGAAGACAGTAGTGTAAGTAATTTTGCTAGTGATTCCGGTAGTGTAAAAAGTGACGTTGATTATGCCCAAGAAGAATTGTTCCTCTTGAAGAGGAAAATGGAGTATTAGGACATGTCAATATGCCATCAGCTGATGGTGACATTCCGGGGGACTAGCGCACGTTGCATGCAGCTAACATAGAGCGGTAAATTCCTTTCACTGGACAACCGGGCCCACAGAAGGATTTCGATAGTGTTCTAGATGCGTTTTTACTATTTTTTTGACGCTGAGGTAATAAATATCGTAGTGGAGGAGACCAACAGATATGCTGAGCAATGCATAATGGGAAGTGTCTGGAAGTCAAGGTCACGTGTTAGGAAATGGGAGCCCGTGACTGGCGACGAGTTTTATGTAGTGTTTGGCCGCATTATGTTGATGGGTATTTTACAGAAGCCTGAGGCGTGCAGATGTAATTTTACGCGGACCATTGAGACCTAAGTAGAGTTCTTTAACACAAGCTGAACTAGATGGAGCACCGACCATCCAATGACTACACTTTTCGAGTAGAGGTTGTAAAATAAAATTTAATATAAAAAACAAGGCAAATAAAAGGGGACGTGTGTAGCGCATGAAATGGTAAGATGAGGGATGAAGGGGCTGTAATAAAATATACATGTAATTATAAAACAGTAAACAATAAAATATAAAACTCGGAAAATAGAACTATAAAAGAGAGAATGTTGACGACGAGGAGGTGCCTAAGTCACTGGAGATCGTTCAGTAGAGGGGCATAAATTAACAATAGTGTGAATAGTACGTTTCGTTCCACCACAGGTTGACTACAAGAAAGTAGCCAGAAGCATCATTCTGAGAAGTACATGAAAACGTGTATCCCGCGAACCGTCTATCCGTCCACCCTTATGTTAAAATGTGTGTCACGTCAAACTACCCAAAGTAACAAACCCTACAATAACAACGACCCTTAAATGTCATGTCAAGAAACACAAATAAAAACTCGACTTCACTACAGAACAAAACGACAGCACTTCACAGAACATGACGTGACATACAAACCCCGCAAAGAAACATAGATCGGTTCAATAAAATAAGCAAAGACAAACTCCCAAATGAAGTTAAAATAAAACTATTTCATGAGCTGGTAGAATAAAACTTCTCTCGAACGAAAGCACGGGATTCAGTTACCTTACGAGATACCAAATAAGCATCAATTGCAGGCACATACAACGAACACACATTCCATAATCTCGGAAGAGTAACCAATATACCTCATTTAATAACGTAATGGGGATCACACATTGTTTCTTGACTGAAAGCCACAACAAAACAGAACTGCACTAAACATGACCCTCTGCCTTCAGTCAAATTCCCACTTAAACAAATAACATACCGTAAACCCACCCTTAAGCATAAGTCCAGAACCGTGATTATAAATGAGACATATTTCAGACACATACATAATTAGTGTCTGCCCAGTCTTTAAGGATAAAGGCAACCCTAATCGGTCATCCTTAGAGTTGCACAAATGACAAGACATATAAACAAAACCCAAAACACAATTAAATAAAACTTGGTGTGCGTTCCGACCATACAGAAGAAAATCCAAGGCAATTGAACGAACACACCCACCCTCGTCAGGATACAAACCGCAAAACTAGCCTAAAGATACCAGTCCCTAAAAGGTCCTCGAAAAATCCCATACTTTTACAAGGGGTTAGGAACTGGTAAGAAACATCACTCAGAAATACAATCACGTTTCGTGACCAAAACAATCGCAAGAACACGCACAAAAATAAAACATTACAAGATACGGAAATAAAACAACAAGAACAAGAAGGATCCCTTAAAATAAATAAACCCCAAAACAAGCAAGTCGGTTCTCCACTACGTACGTATATATAACGAATAACTAGGGACCAAAATAAACATCAAATAACCTCAAAGAAAAACATGAAAGATCTCCAGTTTAACCCTACCTTAGCAGGTTAAATTAAGGAACTTTTAACACTGAAACTTGGGGAGTATATATATATTGATGATCAGTTTTCTTCAAAGCATGACACTATAATACAGGATAACAACAAGGACCATTTCCACTTAGCTTTTTCTCCGTGACGTTCTAGAAGGTCTCTGATGATATTCCATTTTACTAATTATCTGATATAACAAGAAATCTCAACTGCTAGACAGAGGCCGGAATTCAGTCGTGTTTCCTCAACGTTTATAACCTCGAAGATCAACAGATAATAATTAACACGTAACATTTTCAATAGAGCTGTCGGTAGTGGGCATTATGTCGGCTCAACATCTTATTTCTCTCCTCGTCATAACAATTCAGTCGCGATAACAATCGCCGAAGGCGTGTTTCTTAGACTAAGTTGGGTTCTCCATCGCAGGCGCTTTCCTTTTCCAGACGTGCGGAAATTACGATCACTTAGATGTTTTACTAGTGACCGCTAGATGGAAATAACGTCGAACGGATCTTAAAATTGTACCGGATCAAAGCCCACTGTAAAAAGTTATTTCAGTAGGGACACATTTCTGGAGACCCCAATATTTCCACAAACCATGTAACGGGACCGGTTCGAACTCATAATGCGATTCCTGCACTTGGTTGATAATAAATCAGCTGACAATTATACAGGACCTCGTAAGTTATTCAAATAATGAACACAAAGTTCCAGTCTGCTTACATTCAATCACAAAACATCACAATAGACGATTCATTGACCTTGTGGAAAGGACGGTTAGGCCTAAAACAGTATATCCCCCTGAAAGCCGCGCAATTCGGAATAAAAACATACAAACTCTGCAAATTATCTACTGGCTATTTGTGGCATTTTATTGTTTACTGCAGTGCTAGTACAGAAGTCTGTACTACCATTAGCGTTCCAGATGTCCTGAAAAGCTCAAAACTAGTGGTGAATTTGTGTGAGCCCCTGATGAACAAAGGGTACACTTTATGTGTGGATAATTTTTATAATTCCCCATCACTTTGTGTACTAATGAGGGACAGAGGCATCAATGTGACAGGAACATTGAGACTGAACAGCAAACCCACAGTGGTGAAGAACAAAAAAATTGAAAAGGGGGGGAATCCATCTCAGCCGAGGCCAATGGTGTTATGGTCATGAAATGGAAAGATAAAAGGATGTTTCCTTTATCTCGACATTCCATGACAACACAATGACTACCAAGAAAATTAGGGGTAAAGATGTGTCAAAGCCAAATGGCATATTTGATTATAATGGCTGTATGGGAGGGGTTGACCGAAAAGATCAGATGATTCAGCCATATATCCTGGAAAGGAAAAGGTCCAAGAAATGGTACATAAAACTATTCAAGAGACTGCTAAATGTGTTAGTTCACAACGCATATGCACTGTATTCATCCAAAACAGATAACCTGCATCTCACCTACAGATTGGACTTGGTAAAATCTCTCATTTTGAACCACAGACCTCATATCTCACAGTCTTTTGGACCTGGTCGTCTTTCTGTAAATCCACCCCTTCTAGAATCACAGGCAGGCATTTCATTGACAAGATTCCCCCCGACAGGAAAAAGAGCAAAGCCTCAAAAGAGATGCGCTATCTGTGCCATACAAAAGGTAAAGAGGAAGGAGACAATCTACTGGTGCCCTGACTGTTCAGTAGGTTTGTGTCTGGAGTACTGCTTCAAAGAGTACCACACAAATGTCAATCTGTAAAAGTTGCTCATTGACACTACCTACAAGTGTATAATACACACTATATTATAGTGTAGATAAAACTCTCTGTAATGTACCGATACACAATAAACTGACTATTTGTGAGGTGTATACGTATGTTTATTGTGCATAACACACAGCGACAGTGAAATGGATACCCTCAACACCCGCAATATGAAACGAACCGGCTTCAAATTCATCCGCTATTTACAGCCAGGGTCGTTCAAGACACCATTGGTAAGTCATCCTGAAAATATTGTTGTTAGCTTGTATAATTTTTGAGATATGCAACATTATTTGAAGTTCTCCAAAACTCACTCGCGAAGACAATTTAAATACCGCCTGGAGTACAGACGCTAGGGCATTTAAATGGCCACCTGAGAGGTTAAGGAGGGATACTATAAGCGATTTCCAAGAATCTTGTATTTTTGCTCCCAAAAATTAAGGGGGTTGCTAGTAATATAATTTTAATATATTTAAATCAAATTTTACACGTGAAATACCAACAGTCTTGCAATGACCCACGGTACCATATTTACTCGGCTATAGGACCCCTTTTTTTCTAAATTTTTAGGGGGTACTATAGACTCGAACGTCGCAAAAATCCATTATTTTGGGAAAGATAGAGAGAGTAAAAATAAGCTATTTTATTTTGATGCTACATAGTACGATATATTTAATCAAAATAAACGAAGTTTACATCTTTAATCAGCCCATTATGAGAATGCCATAACCTCACTTATCCACCAATATTCCTGGCTATCCTCCAATGACTTTCACTATTATCCCTTCCTAAGCAAAAATCTTAGTATCAAAGAAATAGAAAGGAATGGACAAAGTATCAGACAAGGAAATGCAAACTTTATTTTTATTTGAACATAGGGAGGGAGAATGCATCAATTAGGGAATGAGTGATGATTCTCAACGATCACATCTTGCTAACATTTGTAAACACAACCGAGTACATATTATTCACATGTTTCACATTAATATACCAATAACAATAACTTGTCACACAAACGCCGGCAGTTCTTGCAACAAATGAAATGTGTTTACAATAAAACTGCGAAGAAGGCTGCTGCAAACACCATTTCCAAGGGCTCTACATCTTTGTATACAAAATAAAAGAATGCAGGCAAGATGTGAAACCGTAACTTTCATTGGCCGGATTTTAAACTTGGCGCTTCTACTCGACCAATAGTGTGGCATCTTCTATTGGATATCGGGTGAAGCCTATTGGCTACAAAATCCAATAGCCTGCTGAATCGCGTACATGTATGCAAAATGGCGGTCATTATCGTCTGAATAACAAAAATAATAATGCAACAAGAAACATATTTTTGTCGTAAAAAGGATGAATTTCAGTTATAATTTTTTTCTTTCTTGAATTCGTAAATTTCCAAGAATGATGAATTTTGACTCTCAATAATTAAGGAGGGGTACTATATGCGATTTCCAAGAATTTTGTATTTTGGCTCTCGAAAATTAAGGGGGGTACTAGAAGCGAGTATGTATGGTAAATCTTTCTCACCTGGGGTCCTTGGTTTGAAGTCTGCCCTCATATAATCTGGCCACAAAAACAATTTTAAAACTATATGATCTGGCCACATAAACTATTCTTCTTCTTCTTTAATCGTATCGGCCAACTAAGGACCACGTTATTTCAACTGGCTTCTCTGGGCTTTGATCTTTGCCCAGTGTTCCTTCATACGTTGCCGGTGTTGCTCTTTTCTTTCTTCCGTCCACATCTTTCCCGTCTTCAACTTCGGTTTTTCTTGAAAACCCTGGTGGTCGTGTAGTTTCTTCCTGAGGGGATTGCGTTCTTGAATATCCCCACTGGTAATTTCCATCTCTTGCAGGTCACTTTCCACTTCTTCGAACCAGGCTGGCTTGGTCTTCTTATTTTTAAAATAGTTAAATATCTGGTTCGTCAATCGTGTGGGTTTCATTCTAAGCAAGTGGCCATAAAATGCAATCCTCGTTTTCCTCATTACATCAGAGATCTCCTGGACATGAACATACAGCTCATAGTTATGCCGTCGTCTATATTCACCGTTGTCTTAAATCGGGCCAAGAATTTTCCTCAAGATCTTTCTTTCCTTGATCTCCAATTTTTCTACCAGGCCTTTCTTGTTCATGGTGAGGCATTCCGCTGCGTACAGAGCCTCTGGCCGTATGACAGTGCAATAATGCCTAAGTTTTGCTTTCAGGGATATTGACTCTTTGTTGTAAACGTCCTTGGTGAGTTGGTATGCCATTTCCATTTTGTTCACCCACTAAGTGAAGGTTTCTTTCTCACATACGTTGGGTTCTACCCACTCGCCAAGATATTTAAACTTACCTGTCCGTTTGATTTTCCCCTGGTTTACTTTTAGCTCCCTTGGTGCTGGCTTGATGTTAGTTATGAAGTGTGTTTTCTCCAAAGAGATCTGAAGACCAACTTTTGTTGCCTGTACCTGCAGCTGGTTAATTTGTTTTGTGGTCATGTCTAAAGAGTCGGAGAAAATTGCAAGATCATCTGCAAAAGCTAGGCAATCAATAGAAAGGTCCATGTTCTTGTAACCCAGTCGTACTCCATTTTGGACCCCATCGTTCATTTCTTTACGCCACTCGCGGATGACTTCTTCAAGTGCGCAGTTGAAGAGCAGGGTTGAAAGCCCATCTCCCTGCCTAACTCCTGTCTTAATTTCTAAAGAGTCTGAAATTTCTCCTCTGAACTTGATTCTGGAGGTTGTGTTAGCTAAGGTCTGTTGAATGATTGCCCTGGTTTTATTATCCAATCCAAATTCCTTTAGAATTTGAATAAGAGCTATTCTATCAATCGAATCAGGCCATCTTGAAGTCGACGAAGGTTACCACAAATTTCTTGTTCCTTTGCTTCAGATAGAAAAGGATGGATTTCAGATTCATAATTTGTTCGGCATATGAGCGCTCTTTCCTGAACCCTCCTTGGTACTCCCCTAATTGTGGATCAAGTTGTTGTTCTGCCCTAATCTGCAGAGCTTTTGAAATAATTTTGTAAGTTATCAGTAGGAGGGAAATGCCGCAGTAGTTGTTAACGTCCGTTTTGTCACCTTTCTTATGCAGGGGATGAATCAAGGCAGAAGTCCAGTCATGTGGAAGTTTCTCAGTTTCCCAAATCTCCTTGATAATGTCAGTCAATTTATCAATCTTTTTTTCACCAGCATACTTCCACAATTCGGCGATTATTGAGTCCTCACCTGGTGCCTTGTTGTTCTTAAGTGACTGGATAATCTGTTTGATTTCTTCTTTCGTTGGAGGGGATGAATCTGGGTGGACTTGTATGTTGTCTTCAAATGAGAAAGTGGAGTTTGGAGTCTCACAATTAAGGAGGGATTCAAAGTATTTCGCTAGAATCTGGCGATTTTCTCTCTCACTGTAAGCTAGTCTCTCATTTGAGTCTTTGAACTGTAGACTCGGAGGATTGTATTTGCTTAGATTGCGTTTGAAGGTTCTGTAGAAGTCCCTTGTGTTGTTCCTCTGAAAGTCTAGCTCAATTTGAGTTAGTTGGCTCTTGTTGTAGGCACGTTTTACATTGCGGATGATTTTTGCAGCACGTTGTCTCTCGTTCACGAAGTTTTCCCAAATATCTTGGTTCTTTCCCGAGTTCCATTTCTGCCAGGCAAGTTGTCTTTGCTTTACCACTGAATCACATGCATTATTCCACCACGCATGTTTCTTTGACTTCGTCAGTGGAACTGTCTCCTGTGCTGTTGTGACCAAGGCCTGTTGTAGTTCATCCCAGTTTTCGGGATTCCAAGATTCTAGTTTTTGAGTAAATTCAAGGCACAATCGTAGTTTTTTAGTATCAAATCGATTGATCTTTTTTAAGACGGCCTTTCTGGTGTTTCTCGGAATCAATTTAACTTTGATTTTGGATAGATAGTGATCCGAATCTAGATTGGCATTTCTTAGAACCTTCACATTCTGTATTTCTCTCTGAGCTTTACGTGCAATTGCGACGTGATCAATTTGAAATTCGCCGAGATTTGGATTTGGAGATGTCCAAGTCTTCTGTTTTCTGGGAAGGTGTTTGAACGCTGTGGATTTTATAACAAGATTGAAAGCCTTTCATAGTTCTACGGGCCTCTCACCATTGCGATTTGTTCTCTGGTGAGCTGGTTAGTTTCCGATAATGTTTTGGAACTTTCTTTACTTACCCAGCTGTGCATTGAAATCTCCAAGAAACATTATCGTGTGTTTGTCTGGAATCTTGCAGAGATCATCTTCAAGGTCTTCCCAGAATCTATCCGTTCCTTCCGGGTATCTCTTATTCGCTTGATTGATTGGCGCATGGACATTCACAGCAGTATAAACTTTGTTTGTGCTCCGGAAGGAGAGAGTTGAAACTCCACTGCTAGGCGAGTTGAAGCCAATGATTGAATCCAAAATCTTCCTACTGACGATGAATCCTGTGCCAAGGTTGGGAACTGTTTTTATTACAAGTTTACCAGTTTTACCTTTAAAAATTCTGTAGCCTTCTGACTCAAAGGCTTGTTCATCTGTGAATCTCGTTTCTTGAATTGCTGCAATCAGGATTTGATGTTGGGATAAGGAATCAGTTAGTTGTTTCAATTTACCAATCTTCCAAAGGGAATTGGTGTTAAAGGTAGCAAAGAAATTCCGGCGTTTGTGTTGGATCTTTCCTGGAGTCACCGATACCTCCATGCATGTCGGAGCAGGCTCCCCAGATTCCGAAGGCCTGCATGCTTCGCTCAAGGCGAAGGTGGATTGGTTACCACCTGGGGTAGTAACTTTTGCTGAACTTTCCTCCATGCTTTGAACAGTTGAAAAACTGTAGTTTGGGGTCAGTGATGTTTCACACCGACCAGGGTACTACCAATGTTGTGAGCCTTGGAGCCCCCAGCACTGATCGGCTCGCCGACCCAGTTTCCCTCTGTGATATAAACTATTATTATTATTATTATTACTGTTATTATTATTATTGTTATTCTTATTCTTCTTTCTTCGATTCGGCCAACTAGGGGCCACGTCAGTTCAACTGTCTCTTCTTCCGAGCTTTAACTACCACCCAGTGTTCCCGCATTCGTCTCCGGTGTTGTTCTTTTCTCTCTTGGGACCACACCTTCCCTGTCTTCAGCTTCGGCTTTTCCTGGAAACCTTTGTGCGTACGTAGTTTTTCCTGAAGTGGAACACTCTCCTGGATATCTTTAGGGGAAATTTCCATTTCACGTAGATCTTTCTAAACTTCCGTGAACCATGCCCCTTTGGTTTTCTTATCCTGAAAGTACGTCAATATCCGTTTTGATATCCTGCCTGGGCTCATTCGTGTCACGTGGCTATAAAAGGCAATCCTTCTTTTTCGAATCGTGTCACTGATCTTCTCCATGTGCTTGTATACTTCGTGGTTGTGACGCCTTCTGTACTCGCTATTTTCTTTGATAGGACCCAGGATTTTCCTCAAAATCTTCCTTTCTTTCGCCTCTAGTTTTTCCATTAGACCTTTCTTGTTCATTGTTAGAGTCTCTGCCGCATACAGAGCCTCTGGTCGAATAACAGTGCAGTAATGTCTAATTTTGGCGTTTAAGGATATCGATCTCTTATTGTAGATGTCTTTAGTCAGGTTGTATGCCATTTCCATTTTATTAATGCGTGACACGAAGGCTTCTTTCTCTGATAGGTTAGGCTCTATCCATTCACCGAGGTATTTAAACTTTTCTGCCTTCTGAACTTTTCCTTGTCCGACCTCCAGTTCCCTGGGCGCTGATTTTATGTTTGTCATGAATTGTGTCTTCTCAAAGGAGATTTGAAGCCCAGCCTTCAGTGCTTGATTTTTCAGTTGGTTAAGTTGTTCTTCTGCCGTATCAATGGAATCTGAAAAAATCACTAGATCATCTGCAAAGGCTAGACAGTCGATTGTAAGATTCATATACATGTACCCTAGCCTTACCCCATTTTCTACCCTTGAATTTTTCATTTCCTTCCGCCATTCCCGGATGACCTTTTCTAAAACACAGTTGAAGAGTAGAGGTGAGAGTCCGTCTCCTTGTCTCACTCCTGTCCTGATTTCAAAGGCATCGGACATCTCTCCTCTGAACTTCACTTTGGAGGTGGTGTTGGTCAGGTTTTGCTGGATAATTGATTGTGTCTTGTTATCTAAGCCAAACTCTTCAAGGATTTGCAATAGGGTGGTTCGATCAATTGAGTCGTACGCTTTTCTAAAATCAACAAAGGTCACCACGAATTCCCTGTTCCTGAGTTTCAGATATGAAAGGATGGACTTCAGATTCATAATCTGCTCAGCACATGACCGTCCCTTTCTGAAACCCCCTTGGTATTCCCCCAGTTGTGGATCGATTTGTTGTTCCGCCCTATTCTGTAGAGCTTTTGAGAGGATCTTGTAAGTTATTGACAGAAGAGAGATGCCACGGTAATTGTTCACATCGGTTTTCTCCCCTTTCTTATGTAGTGGATGAATTACGGCAGAGGTCCATCCACTTGGGAGTTTTTCGCTCTCCCAGATCTCTTGAATAATTGCAACAAGCTTGTCAATTGCCTTTTCCCCTGCATGTTTCCACAGTTCAGCAATTATCAAATCTTCACCCGGTGCCTTGTTGTCCTTCAGCTCTTGGATTATCTTCGTGATTTCAGCCTTTGTAGGTGGGGACGAATCGGGGTGGATGTTTGGATTTATTTCATAAACGAAAGGGGTCTCTGGAGCCTCACAGTTGAGGAGGTTTTCAAAATAACTTGCTAGAATCTGACAATTATCTTTATCATTGTGAGCCAATTTCCCGTTGGAATCTTTAAACTGTAGACTTGGGGGGTTGTATTTGTTCAGACTGTGCTTGAAAGT
Organism: Meconema thalassinum; assembly: GCA_946902985.2. Lineage (NCBI taxonomy): Eukaryota > Metazoa > Arthropoda > Insecta > Orthoptera > Tettigoniidae > Meconema > Meconema thalassinum. The sequence continues at coordinate 389,197,555 of OX336391.1, forward strand.
TTTATATAGTTTTTTTTATTATTGTTATTATTATTATTATTTATTATTGAAAAAGCGCACAATGTGCAAAATACAAAACTGAGTAACCAGCTGTACATTATTCCAATCCCAATTGGGTTATTGATGTATGTCTTTGTCGGCAATATTTTGCATGATATCGAGAACAGCATTCACTGCATAGATCACACACTAACATTCATCAGTTGGTAGGTGGATCTCTTGTTTTGGCAGAACTTGTAGGGAAAGCCATGTGTAGCATATCGTGTCATTACGTGTCGGAGTTCGTAGTTTGCCTGTTTCCATTCGTCAGTCATTATGGTGTCAGTTGAGTAGAAATCACCCCAGATGGTGTTTTGCTTTTCTTTGAGTATTTGAAGGGCATTCTCATAGGCCTCGGAGCACGGTAGTAGCATCTGCAGTCTTATGTCTTCTTTGTAGAACATTTCTTTTGTGAAGACGTAAGTCAGTCTGGACAGCGCTGTCTTCCCGATACCCAAGACTCTTTTCATATAGCGGGCTTTGACTTCCTCTAATGTTAATATGTTATTATGTGGATTCCATAAGTCGCTATTGGTGCTATGGCCGTTTTAAATAATGTCATAGCCGTTTTTATTGAGAGTTTTTGAGGCTGTTGAATGTGGTTAGTACGAAAGGACCAAATATTTAAAATAATTTTGTGGAGAATTATTAACTATTTTGGCAGAAAGAGTGCCTTGAATTTATCGCTGTTGTTCATAAACAATTATGAAACTAAGTTTAACAAAATGAGTCAGTAATGGAATTTGCACAGTTTTCACAAACCATACACATATTTACATTGTTTACCATTGTTTTATTTCCTGAGGACCCTGGTTCAGAACCACTTCAGCATCTTTTTATTTCTCCCGGAATTAGTCACATTGGCCCATACTTCAAAAATTGACAAATCCTAATTTAAATATGCTAATATAATATACATATCGGTGGCCTGATCCTTGGAGTCCTTAGTCCCCAATGTCTACTCCCATTGCTTTGTGTTATTCCAGAAAATGCACAACTTTGCAGAGTGGCAAGTCACAATTCGCACACTTACATGATGTCTGGATACCTCTCCCTGAAGGTGGCTTCCACAACTTACTGCTGCAGTACATGCATACTTTCTTTCTTTCTTTCTTTCTTTCTTCACTTTTGGCAGTTGTATGAAGGTTTTTGGGATAAGGACTACATAGTATATACACGGATGCTTTCCGGTGCTTTATCAGGGAGCCCTAACTTTCATATTCGGGCGCATTCGGGCAGTTTGAGAAGGAAAGGGTTAAAGCCAGCAAAGTTAAGTGCCGACCGCAGTGTACAAATTATGGGAAATATTCTTTCATCAATCGTGGTATTGATAATTGGAACTCATTACCTGCCAGTCTTAGAGATTTTGATGTGTTTAAGAGAAGACTGAAATTTTGTGTAATTCGCGACTTGTGTACATTAAGTGTGTTCGATATTATTGTTGATAATGGTCCATAAGTGTACAGTTTGCCACCAGGGAATTACCCCCATTTGCAAATAAAGTAAATGAATGAATATAACTTTTGCGTTTCTCCATAACTTTAGAACACCAGAGATTGCAAAAGAGTTCTTTGCCGCAGTCGTGAAATTTACCAGGAACGCAATAGCGCTCATTGCTTTGGCAGTTAGTTTTAAAGTTGTAGCTCTCCGATCTTTGACAGATGTCAGCACGTCGCAGGCAGTACAGGACAAACACATGAAGTAGTTTCTAAATTTACCATTATAATTGCGCCAATCGCTTTGTATAAGATGTTTTGTTCTTTTCAAAGGCTCGCAAATTTTGTACCTCAATCATGTATCAACATAGCTTCAACCTCATGGGATGTATTCCACAACAATAATGATTTAGCCGAGTATATCAATAGTGTATGTGCCAATGATTACTATATTGAATCAGAAGATGATGTGACAATAATGTTGAAAATAATGTTTGAAACGGGAAGCGAAAGTGATGACAATCCATAGGGCCATTAGCCTCGTGGTATTGCCATCAGGGTGATAGACCGTTTTGCTGACTCGGAGAGTGACGGAAATGAAGACGAACATGGAAGGTAGCAATGACAGCATTGGTAATATTAATGCAGTGTTTAGTGAAGTATTAGTAGGAAATGACATTAGGTTCGAGCCCTGTCTGTTGTATCTCGAAAGTACAGGTCCTAAGTCTGCCCCCCTCCCCCACCTTCTATAGAACTACAACATCGTTTTACTAAAAAATGGCTGTGTATAGACAAATAAAATTTCCTAGAGAGTGAGCCAACATGATCTAGAAGAAACATTAATTTTTGTATGTGTGTAATTTCAGATTTAATTTTTCTTCCAATTTTGAGTCTCTTTCTTCTCTGTTTCAAAATTGTGTGCTGGATAAAGTGCATTTTAAACATGCCAATTCATTAAACGGAAAATAACATTTAAAGTAAATTAACTTACATCTTTATACAACTCTCATTATTGATTTTTTCATGGCCATTTTGTTTTTTCCTTTACTGAAAATATGGGGTCCCTAATTATGCACATAGATATTATGGGACAATCTGTTCATTGCTTCATTGCTTTCGGAGCGTGGTGGCTCAGCGGTCTAGCTGTATGCCTCTCACCAAGGCGGACCGGGTTCGTTTCCCGGTCAATGCATGTGAGATTTTCGATGTGAAATGCCATGTCCTGTGGTTCGGATTCCACGTAAAACGGAGGTCCCGTGGCTTATGATCGCGAGATTAACGGTCACGTTAAACTACAAGCTTCCTTAGCTTCATTGCTTTCAGCATTAAGCATAATATTGATAGCACTTGTGGAATGTTTGTCGTAAAATATTACAGTACATGATTCTCGTAGGCTTGTGTTTTCATCTCGAGTATGTGTTTCATTGCAATTATAGGCTATAATGCAAGATATTTTGTTTTGCAGGTCAGTTGGTGCAGGTATTGCAGGGACACAAAGATGAAGTTTTTGTTCTAGAATCACATCCATATGATACTCATGTTCTCCTAAGTGCTGGTCATGATGGACAGATCTTCATTTGGGATATTATCACTGGGAAATCTATTGCTTCTTTCCAAAATACTATTGAAGGGCAAGGTCATGGAGCTGTATTCGATGCAAAATGGTCACCAGATGGCACAATGATGGCAGCAACTGATTCCCATGGACACATTCTTATGTTTGGATTTGGCTCTGGATTTCAGTATTTTAGAAAGGTAAGAAACATGTACAGTAAATTTAAAAAGATAAGATACAGCTTGATAACAGAACATAGAAATCATTTTATAGTTATATGTTTATGCTAGGAATGGTTTAGCTAGAGCAGGATAAAGGAATCGTGAACAGTTCTTAAAAGAGTGTGATTTAAAAACTTAACATTCTTTTTGTTTTAAGTGCTCTTCATTTAGACAAACAGAGCTGGATAAGTTGCTGTGTATACCCATCAGGATAATTTGGATAGTGCCCACAGTTGATGGGCCTTTGATCGGAGTGTGTGGTATTTGGGGAACATAAACTGGGATGTCCCAGAAATGGTTGAAATATACTACAAAAGGTTGCCCCCTTAAAGAGGCTTCTCTAAAAGATAGACATCCAAGAGTAATACATGCCCTGGGGTGAAGCTTTTCCCGGAAGTCTCCTTTCTACCGGTAGTCAGCAGGGCAGATAGGCAAGATCAATACTATTTTTGGAAGAAATAAAGGGGTACTACAGTAAATGTAAGGATCTTAATTTGATTTCTAAGCTTTGGAATACTCAGCTACTCCTCCATACTGTTGACAGGAAGCAAACTGAAGCATTACTGGGATGCACGCAATTCTGCAAAATTTTCATTACAGTTAAAAAGCACAAATTGTTGAAAGAGGTCTATGGTGTATCTTCCATCAAGACCTCATCTTGAACAGCAATGAGAAATGAACTCGTGTGGGATCTGGGGACAAGAGCTTCATGAAGGTGCGTAAAATTGAAAACAAAAATCCTGTAAGCCAAGATGATAAACTTGAAAACAAAGAGTTGACACCGACACTTTTGTTTTGAGGGTGATGTAGTTTCTAAACAGGTAACATTGCACTGGTGCGATGTTTGACCTTACATTCCTTGTTGACAAACCTTTTAATATTAATTATAAGATAAATACAATCATCATCATCATCATTTCCCCTTATCCAGCTCCTGCCGGGTCGGGGTATTTATGGCACTTCTCCACTTTCCTCTTTCCCTCCACATTTCTTCTTCGACAATCTTGTCCCAGTCCAGATTTCTTTTTCTCACGCTGTTCTTCACTGAATCGATCCACCTTGTTCTAGATCTTCCCCTTGCTCTCTTACCCTTGCACTTGGCCTCCAGCATCTGTATTGGTATTCTATTCTCCTCCATCCTCTTTACATGTCCAAACCACCTTAGTTTATTCTTCTCAATTCTCTCATTTAGTTTTCCCATCCCAACTTCCTTCCTAACATCTTCATTCCTCACTCTGTCTTTCCTTGTCTTACCTATCATACTTCTTAGGAATTTCATTTCACTGGCTTGGATTCTACTCTCTTGCCTGCTCGTCAGGGTCCAAGTCTCAGCTGCATAAGTTAATATGGGTACATAGTACATTTTATACATTACCTCCTTGCTTTTCCTTGGTACTTCCTTATCCCAAACAAGTTTTCTTACACTTTGATAGAATGCATTGCTCTGCTGTACCCTCCTGCCAATCTCCATGTCCAACCTACCAGTTTGCATCAATTCACTTCCTAGGTATTTGAACGTGTCCACAATTTCCAAACTCTGACTTCCAATTTTCACAGTGCCCTTTCCTTGTCTTTCCCCTCTTGTCATCACCATGGTCTTGCTTTTCTCTATACTGATTTTCAGGCTATACAATATGATACTTACTAATGTCTATACTCCCTAACCTAAACTCAAAAAGTAAATTAGAAGCAGAACAATCAGAAGAAGAAGAAGAAGAAACATTAAGGGCACTACACTTCATCTCAGATAACTTGAAAGTCAAAGTAAACAACTCCGACTATGTACTGTACATGTTGAAATACTACCCATGTAAAAAACATTCGTTCAACTGCCTGCACATATCTGCTAGGATGTCATTCTAAAGTTCTTCATATTTGAAATTTGGTAATAATATTGAATCAAACATATCTGTTTATAAAAGGTAGCATGTTTTAAAACAATTGAAGCTTCTAGTAAATTTTTTACCGTTATGAATGATAGCCGATGAGCCAGCTTGGTGTCCTAGGCGAAACCCCACACAAGACACGGCACAAACCTAGAAGAATTGCTGAGTTTTAATATTAATAGTAATAGGCAAACTTACAGTCTATGCAATACAGGTCTACACCCTCACTCTGCTTCCCGTAACACTTGCATTACTAATTACACAATTTAGACAATCTACAGTACAAAGAAACACACAATATTATAGGTTAAGTTTCAGACAAGTACTTACGTATGTACTGTACTAGTCACTGGATTGAAGAGGTTCGATCCTTTCCATGTCATCACTGTCTAAATCCGAACCATCACATTAATCTATCAGACGTAACTATTTTGTCTATTGTAGGCATTTCTTCCTTGAAAATGAACTCTTGAACTTCACTGCGAATCACGTCCTTTGTGAAGGAATCATATTTGTCCAGCAACTGCACTTTATTGCATGTTTTATTGGGCAAAATCACTTTTCCGACACTTTTAAGCTCCTTTCATGCACGACACATACTCTACCTAGAAATACTCATAGCCTCGGCTAACTTGTTACTTGTTCGATATGCATAATTTGTATAATTAACACAAGGTACTATATGGTAAAAACACACTAACACAGAGTAGACTATTGACTAAATAATGCTATCTTACCTAATAGAAAGAAAGAAGAAGCTTATTAATAAGAAATGAATTTACAAGCACAACTGCACTATGTGGCTCAGAAAATTCAAATTACTCTTGTAATAAAGCTACCAAACTAAATAAAAATAAAATATTGTACCGGTACCCAGACAAAAAATCAACAACTAACAAAGTAATGTTGCCGAACTGAACAGAAACAAAGTAACTGTCAATTAACAACGAACGAATTCAAAAGCGTGGGAAGTAGCGAAACACAAATTGAACAGACGGTAGTAAGCTACTTGCTAACACTTGGGACTAATGTTCGATCTTGGTTTTTTACTGGCCTGACGTCACGTCATCCGCTCATGGTTGGACTTCCCCCTCCCTTGACAAGCTAAAGCGTCCACAACTTCGCATTAAAATGAAACCAAAGGTTTTTATAACGTTATAAGTGAATGAGAATTAACCAAAACGGTATACAGTTGCCGCATTGAAGTACTGACGTGGAGAAAAAGCTAATTTACAATGGATACACTATTGGTAAATTTAAATGGAAGTTTCTTTTTCAGTGCCTGTAACAGCTTTCTTATTTTTTTAAAATATTGTGTGGTTACATTGACTCTCAAGTAATATGAGATGAATTGTAGCTAGCCTAAGTTGAATTTAACTCTTCCCAAGTGTAATACGGATATATCCGGAGTGTACTTTTCAGCTGCGAGCGGAAAACGGATATGTTCAGAAAATTCCTACGTTTAAATCTGGCACCGCTTTCCATCAAAATAGTTCATCTTAAACCCAGGAGATGGCATCACTATGCAGACACATGTTTGATAGTAAATTATGTCACCCCTAGAGACTCTTTGACTTCACAAATACCCGCAGGCAGTTGTTGCTTCAGATAAATGCACGTGTCTTATTGCGTAGTTGGTGAAGCGAGTGCATTTTGGCAGTGTTTATTTGATGATGTGAGCATAATTTCACGGAAGAGGCTATGGAATGATGAAGATCTATTGTCTGCTTTGGATTTGAGTGATGGTTTGAAGTGTTTCCACACTTAATTATTAATTAATTATTAATTAATTAATAATTATAATTACTTTACAACCTTCACATGCTACTCAAACTTCAAGTATCAACAGGTATACAGAATATATGTGAGTTCTAATTGAATTAGTCATTTATGCAAGGGCACATGTCCAAATTGTCTTTTTTTGCAGAGTAACATGCTTCTCATCCTGGTGCATCGTGTCACAAAAGGAAGGGCACATATCCAACCAGTAACATGTTGATATTTAAGGTTCATTTGTGTGTTGTTTGGAAGTCGTTTAAGAAAGGGCACACGTCCCTGGATAAGTGCCCTTTCTTGAATGACTTATTTGCTTACAGGAAGAAACATCTGCATGCTCTTTGGTGAAACAGCTGAGTGCACCTTTATTTGTTTACTATGCTTTATGTTTACGACGAAGGCAATGCTCGTAAAGGTGCCAATGATGTGTGCAGCTTTTTGTTAGACTATATTCAAAAATGTATACAAAGAGGGTAAAGAAACTTCGACTGTTCTCGAATGGAGCTGTAGGACAGAACAAAAATCATACAGTGATCCGATTATGCGCAGCACTTGTTGACATGAAGCGATTTGAAACCATTCAACATTACTTCCCTATGCGAGGGCACTCATTCAATGCCTGTGATAGAGATGTTGCTATCATTAAAAGATCTGTAAAAAAAAAAAAAAAAAGATTGAATTTATGATGTGAAGCAATATTGTGAGATCATCTTACAGGCACCTAAACGTCATGACAAGTTCACCATCATTCTGGGGGAGACGATTCATGTTATTAACTTTTATGCATGGCGGCCAACAGTTTATAAGAGGGGAGGGTTGCCAGATGAATCTCGAGGAAGGGGAGTGCCTACCAACTTGAAAATTCGTTTCCAACAAACATCATTCACGCACTTCCATTACTCTTCCAAGGATCCAGGAACCGTGTGGACAAAACACTTCACCATCGGTCTTATTGACCACACCTTCCGTTTGCATCTGGACAGCAACGTCAAGCTTCCTATCGAACTAGCACACGCCGAACCAATTCCTATAGCAGGAATAAGATGAATGACCTATACTGTCTAGAAGTGTACATTCCGAGGGAGTACAAAGACTTTTTTGCTGAAATACTTGCGTGGTCAACTGTTCGCGGGACTGACGATGATTGTGATTGACTGCCATCATTCAAATGATTATTATTGTAGAACAACGACACAGTGTGTCTAAGTTATCTGAATAAACTATGTGTTTTTTGCTCCAAAACTGATTTTAATTCAGCCATCATTTTAGAAAGGGTATATATCCATTAATTTCATCTGCCAATTCCCACAAAGTCATTCATCTTTACTCCATATTTTATCAAGTAACATATCCACAACCATCAACACTAAAGGTCGAAACACATACATTTAACGTAAATAGCAAGACTGGCTTCTGAATCAATTTTTTGCTCCTCCTGAAAAGTTACATTTCTGGACATATGCCCTTTCTTAAATAACTGATTCAATTAAATTTAGTGCATATTTTTTGAAAAAATAAATCCACTCTGAGCCATAGAAGCATCCACTCGGGAAGGGTTAACATTTAGAAGGTCATTTATTTCAGATACCTACACAAAGTCTAATGCCTCAACCACGTGCTCGTAGAAAACAAAATAAAACTCTTACAAACTAAACAATTACGAGCATGGTGTAAATGAAGCATTTAAATCCGGACAAGGGTAGGTGTGGAAGTCAAACAAAATAGATTTCACTCCATATGTACAGGTTAGAATTGTCAAACCAGGTTATGTCCAAGTGCAAATCTTCCAGCTTTAGGTTAAGATTGCCAAAGGTAATGCCCAGGTAACAATCAGTCGAGTTGATAATGTAGGTTATGGATGTTGGAAATAATATTATAAATACCCAATCCAAGAGAAATACCAGCAAACTACAGGCGGTGGAGATGAAGTTTTTAAGAACTATGATTCAGAAGACAAGGAGGGACAGAATAAAAAATGATGAGATATGCCATCTTGTTCAAGTAGAACAATCTCTTAATGAGATCTGTGTTGAAGCCAGGCTGAAATGGTTTGGCCATCTCAAAAGAATGGACACACAAAGAACAGCTAGAGTGTGGTTTGAGAAAGAACTGAAAGGCAAGAGACCAAGAGAGAGATGGATCGACCAGGTTAGAAATGATCTTGCAGGGAGAGGTCTGGATTTGCAGCAGGTCGTGGAGGGGAAGACATTCTTGGAGAGAACTAAATGGAGAGCGCTCATTCACCGCACCCGGGAAAGTGGAGCCAGTTCATGATGATGATGAATACTCCGGAAGAAACAGAACAGGAAGTACCAGGGAGAGATTCACAAGAGTGGGAATTTGATGTGACAACCGACAAATATCTCTTAGCTAACACCATGAGGAACATACATTCCTCCCCTATGCGATACTATCGGTGCCAGAAATTTGAGCATGTTTCTGCTAGGTGGTTTGCTAAAACTGTGTCCAATGGTGCTCTAAGGAAATCCACAAGGAGAGAAGTATACGCCTCCACCGACATGCCCTGTTTGCCAGGGAAGTCAAGCCGAGCCCTGAATATCTGAAAGAAACCAAAACTGAGGAGATTGGGACTCTTGATAGGCTATCATATGACAATCTCTAGAGGTACCTTGTTATGAATGTTCCCAAATTTTCGGTATCTTTTTCAGCAGCATCGATGCCTTCTATCACCCCTACCAGTTTCATTTCCAGTACTGTACTTTTGAGTTCCACCCTTAAAACAACAATAACTAACTAACTGTACTCTTGATTTCAAAGATAAGTCTAGTAATAAAAATCCCTCAAATGTTAGTCCGAAGAGGGTTTGGAGAAGAACACCTCTGTGACTTAAGTTGGTGATGAAGCCTTCCCTGACTTGGGCTGTCCCATCCGAACATATCCCGCTGAAGGGGGTAAGTCAAGCATCTGCTGGGGTCTCTGCTCCTACGACCGTCAGTGGAGCGATGCATGCTGTAGGTACCACCGTTAATAAGGAGGATCTCCCCCTGTTTCTTTCTCTATATTGTAATTGGTGTCTCAATCTCCTTAATGGGTCCTTCCAGCTGTTTGAGGGTAACTGCATAATTGCTGATTTTCATTCCCTTTCAGAAATTAACATAGAAAGATATAATTGTGTCTCTGGTTCCATCAATGTTTTGTTCTTTTGGACTTAAAAAATGAGTTATTTTACTTCAATTATGATATAGTGTGTTTTATTCTCTTATCTTTCTAGTTACCAAATGAACTATTTTTTCACACCGACTATCGGCCACTTATCCGGGATGCAAACCATTTTGTACTTGATGAACAAACTCAAGTACCTCCACATCTGATGCCGCCACCATTTCTTGTGGATATTGATGGTAACCCTTATCCTCCATATCTCCAACGGCTTGTTCCAGGACGAGAAAACTGTCAGGGTGAACAGCTGGTGCCTAACATCATGGTTGGAGCTGGAGGTTAGTTTTAATTGAATAATTTTTAAAGTATTAAATTATATCCTGATTTGGATGAATAAGATGATAACTGCACTTGCTGATGATCAAGCTGTAGGTAGTCTATATTCCTTACAAACTATGTCTCACTTTATAACCACTTGGGAATAATTTCCTTGAAGATTGAATGTTTGGCCATTTGGCAGACACCTTAAATCCTTCAATTAAGGATCCTTGGTTCTCTAATTGAACAAGTAAATAAGTTACCTTACTTTGACCTAAAGAATTACAGAGTGCCAATAAACTCAACCTACATTTTGAGTTAGAATTCTAGTTTTTCTGCTTGGACAGTAGCACTTCATGCCTTGGAAGCAAGGCCGTTGAACAAAGTTGATATAGAAAAACTGGAGGCCTTTGAAAAGTGTTCTTTCTGTAAAGTGATTGTCAAATCTTTAAGCCCTCGAGTCCGTGCAGCAAGAGTAACCATTGCTGCTAAAAGATTATATCGTTCCTGGTGGGGATATTCAATAAGACACTTAAGAGCTCCTCCAGCTAGTAGCAGAAGGCTTTATCAAGGGTAAGAGACAACATGGACGACTCAAAAACTGCTTCGTTCCTAAATTGTAAACTACATCAGAGAAGACGACTGAGTGACGATCATCATCGGCTTTAACTCGAATCCGAGTATAAATCTTCTTCCTTCAGTCCAGTTTGTGGATGTGTTTACGGTGACTAAAGAGTCCAATCCTGGCATAGAACAAGCGTCCAGACAAGTCACATAGTATTGCTGGAGGAGGACGTGGTTGGGCTGCTCGAAGTTTCCTAGCTTGACGCTTGGCCTCTTCATGTGTGCGTCGATCCCTTTCAAAGGTTTTTACAGTATCCGAGATGGTACTGCGCCAAGTTGAGCGGTCTTCAGCCAGCATGTCCCAGGTTTGTGTTCTGTCAATTTCAGGGTCTGCTTAAATTCGTCCTTGTAGCACCTCTTAGGACCACCATGAGGTCTGGTGCCATAGCATAACTCACCATATAGCATTTGACGAGGTAATCTCACATCATCCATCCGATGGACATGACCAATCCATCTAAATTGGTGACCTATTATGGATGATTCGAGCCTTTTCAAGAACAGCAATATTGGTAATGCGGTCTTCCCATTTAATCCTCAGGATTGATCGAAATTTTTGTAGGTGGAAGCGCTCAAGCTTACTAAGATCACGTCGGTAAAGGATCCACGTTTCACAGCCATACAACAATGTAGAAATGACTACTGCTTTGTACACCATTAGCTTTGTATTCATGGACAGATCTTTATTCATGAAGACCCGGTGCGCTAATCGTCCATATGCAGCATGGGCTGCGCCAATTCTCTTATCCACGTCCTGCTCACAGGTACAGATCACAGAAATGGTACTGCCCAGGTACGAGAAGGGGTCTACCTGCTCTAATGGCAAATTTGAGATGGAGATATTGAACTGAGGAAGAGGTGTGCCTGGTGAAGGTTGTGCCAAGACTTTGGTCTTATTGACATTTATGGTAAGACCAAAGCGATCACATGCACTTTTGTAACAATTAACTGACTCTTGCCGCTCTTCTGGTGTGAGAGTTGGTGCCGCAGCATCATTTGCTTACAACATATTAGTAACATTTGTAACCTGAGTTTTCCTCAAAGAGCGGAGACAAGTTAGGTTGAAAAGCCCTCCATCAAAACGATACTTGACTTCCACACCTGGGATGTTTGTGGGTGAATCATAAAGCATTGCAGCCAAGTACAGCGCGAAAAGCGTTGGAGCCAGTACACATCCTTGTTTCAGTCCATGGGTAATAGGAAATTCATCGGACATCTTATTCTGATGGCAAACCTGACCTGTCATGCCATCATGGAGAGCCTTGGTTAGATCTACAAAACGCTGAGGGCAACTAAACCGCTTCAGCACCGCCCACATGGCTGGTCTTGGAACCGAATCAAATGCCTTTTCCAAGTCATAAAAGACTAAGAAGAGTGGATTCTGTTGTTCTCTTCATTTTTCTTGTAGCTGTCTCACACAGAAAATCATGTCAATTGTGCTTCTGGAAGCTCTAAATCCGCATTGTGACTCTAGGAGGATCTTCTCAGAGATAACCTTGAGGCGGTTAAGTAGAATTCTTGCAAGAATCTTCCCCACAATTGAGAGCAGTGATATACCGCGGTAGTTGACACAAACACTGCGATCACCCTTCTTAAAGATAGTGACGATAGTGGCATTCTTTAGATCTCCAGGTACCTTTCTTGATTCCCATATTCTGTGGATAAGGGTGAAAATCCTTGTGTTGAGGGAATGACCTCTGGCTTGAATTAGTTCCAGAGGGATGTTATCTGGGCCAGGTGCCTTTCTGGGTTTCAATTGAGTGAGAGCTGCAGTGAATTCATGATAAGTAGGAGGTACTGCCAACCACAGTTGTTCAGGTTGTTGCGGCACATCACAGAGGAAGTCTTCAGCAGCTTCTGATGGACGATTTAGGAGATTGGAGAAGTGCTCCTTCCAGGGTTCCAAGATTTCTTGACTATCAGTAAAGGTAGTAGAATTATCAGCACTTTTCAGTGTACCTGATGATTAGCGAGATGGTCCATATACGGTATTTCCTTGAGTACTGCATAGAAGTTCCTCAAGTCTCGAGCATCCGATAGTCTCTACAGTTCCTGAGCCTTCTATTGCCACCAAGTATTTTTAATCTGCCTTATCTGCATCTGGCATTTACCCTTGAGTTCCAGTAGTTTATCTCTCTTTGTGTTGGAAGTTGGGTCTTGAAGATGGGCAAGATAGGCTTTCCTTTTGGCATTGATGAGAGACAGAATTTCCTCATTGTTGTCATCAAACCAGTCTTGTCTTTTCCGCACTATAAAACCAATGGTTTCCTCAGCTGACTGTGTGATAATCTTCTGTAATGTGGCCCATTCTTGCTGAATATCATTTGTTACTGGGTTTTCTGATAACTGGGTGACGATCCTGTTTCCAAAATGTTTGTACATGGATTCATCCTGAAGTTTGGATGTATTAAACTTCTTTCTTGGCAAATTTTTGATGTTCCTAGGTGGTTTAGGTCTGATGGATATCCTGAGCTTACATATAAGAAGTTTATGATCTGTCCAGCAATGGTCTATATTCCTTGCTGTTCTGGTAATAAGAGTGTCCTTCTTATCACATTGCCGGGTAATGATATAATCAAGAATGTGCCAATGTTTGGAACGAGGATGCATCCACGTGGTTTTGAAGCGGTCAGGTAGCCGGAACTGCGTGTTGGTAATGAAAAGTTCGTGTTCTGCACAAAGACCAAGAAGCAACAGTCCATTGGGATTACATTTTCCAAGTCCCTGTTTGCCCATCACATTATTCCATAGCCTGTGATCTTTCCCAACTCTGGCATTGAAATCACCGAGGAGCAAGAGTTTATCTGCAGATGGTACCTTGGAGATGATTTCACTTAGCTGATCATAGAACTGAGCCTTTACTTCATCATCAGAACCTAAGGTAAGAGCATAGGCAGAGATGAGTGTCATAAAGGAACCTCCTGAGAGTGGTATGGGGAGAGTCATGAGCCTTTCGCTGATTGCAGTGGGCGTAAGTTGGTGATAATTTACCAGTTTGGTCTTCACAGCGAAGCCCACACCATGAATACGACATTCACCCTCCTCTTTTCCTTTCCAGAAGATGGTATATCCTGTTCCAGATTCAGTAATCTTGCCTTCAGAAGATAGCCTAGTTTCACTGAGAGCAGCAATGTCAACATTGAGTCTTGATAACTCATGGGTTACAAGAACTGACCTTCTCTCAGGTCTAACGTTATTATCCGTATCAAGCAAAGTTCTGATGTTCCATGATCCAATAATCAATCAAATTGGCCACAAAAGATCAAAAGTCCTTGAGAGATTTGTGGCAACTGACCATTCCTAGGACTTGATATAGAATGTCCAACTCAGTGTTACAACTAACTATCCCACTAAGTGGTCCAAATCACCTCTAGGGTGGGGAGTAAAGGTGCATTCAGAGGTGAGGAGTTACCTGTGACCAAATTAAAAACTAGATTTCCTTTTGAGTAAAGCCTTTATTCCTTTATCGTCATCTTTTCAATCAAAGAAAGGGGCAGCTCTACACTCCTTCCCTGGGCGGACAGTTAGTCAAGAGTGACCAGAACGTTTCCACCTCTGTCTCATTGTTGCAGGTGTACTCATGCATCCGGGATTGTTGCTGGTCACCATGCATATTCTAATATCTTTATTTGCATTAAACCCTACTTCACATGATCATATTTTAAGTTTCACACGAAATGTTGTCTTAGGGTAAATTTACTTCATGGCATCACTTGTCAATTGTTCTATTATGACATAAATTGGCCGTGCAAGTCTTAGATCAGAAATTAAAAGAGGTTTCAGGACAACATATTAAAACTCATTACACTAATAATGAGATAAAAGTAAGTTAATTAATTCTTTAAATAATCTGGTTCACCTCGAAAGTATTAACCAAAACAAGGAATTTAAAATTTAATAATTGAAGACAATAAGATGAAAATAGTTGCATAACAATATCAAACAATATGTTTGGTCTGTCTGCCTAGTCAGTACATTTTATTTATCATAAATTTGTTTCATTTGGGCATGTTTTCGGCCTTCTTTATCAGCCCATCTTCAGCATTTATCAATTAAACATTAAAACCTTCTACATAAAATCCTAAGGCCCTCTTAATAATTTAAAAATATTTAGAGTTGCTTGTTTTTCCTTTCTTGAGACCAATTGGTTATATATTAAAATCACTGTAATTGTTTCTTCATATCTTTGTTCCCTTTTTTGCAGCATTGTAACGTGTTTTTCGAGGGTTTTTTATGCAACTGGCATAAGTCAGTAGGAAGCCATTCTATATTTATTTACGCGGCAAATTGTTCAGCCAAGATAATTTTTCATGTTAATTTATTATTATTATTAATTTATTATAATTATTATTAAGATATTTTCGGAGCATTTTATAAAAATTATAAGCATTCAGATAGGTTTTCCATGTCTTAGAAAACGCTATCAAGCAAATTATTACGAACGACAATATCATAGAAAATTATCTGATTACGGAATTTTACGGAGTTTTGTCAGTTAGGGTATTTGAGAGACATGACTCACTGGGAATTCTAATACAAGCTGATTCCTGTCGAGAAGCATGACGCAATCCTGGGTCGCAAGGTCTAGAAGAGGCGAATTGTTGAAACGGAAAACGACTTCTCCCTCTCGCCCGCGGAGTGTAATGAACCGGAGGAGGGGAAGTGGCGGCGTGCTCAGCCAATCAGCGGAGACAACGTAAGCTGGAAGACGGTACCATGGTGGGGGAGCCGACAGGTGAATATATCGTTCGGCGCGCCGTGAGACGAGGACAATCTGTGAAATAATTGACGAGTATGGGTGCGCGTACGAGTGGCTCCGATGTTCGGTGAAACGCGGACAATCTGTGTAGGACTTGCAGTGTACGGTCGCAAGTGCGTGACGCTCCGATGTTCAGTGGAGTTAGCGACGAACTTTTGTAAAACGTAACCAGTGCGGTTTTACGAGAGTTTGGGTCCGATGTACGGACCATAGAATTATCTAATCTACCAGAATATCATCAAATTTCGACGGAGATGACGACGTCCAGGAGACTGTGGGAAGCACACAGCATCATCAAGAACGAGGGAAATGCTTTGGCAATTTCCAGGGGTAAGCGCTAATGACGCAGAAATACGCAATCTCTCATTTTTCTTTGTTTTATATTTCATATTTCAGTAACTTCATAGCTTGGAAATAAGAGTAAAATCAATTTATCAGACTCCGTTTTCACGTAATTTTCTATCGGTAATATTCAAATCACAACGCTCCAATTTAAAGTTTAAACTTATTATTATTATTAATTTTGCTATACTTGTTTTATATAATAAATTCATTTCTTTTACAATGCAATCTTTGCTTTCAGTAGGTAGCATTAGATATAGACCAAGTCCTTCTCCTGATACAATTGTTTGTTGGGTTAATGATCAAATCATACCACGATCTGAGTGAATAGAGTCTTGAAGGTGTTCTGCCAGAGCTAGACGTTGTTAAATACAAATTTAGATTTCAACATTGCATTGAGGTCTTGGCGCCCATTAAAACAACATAGCTTAGGCAAAGGTAAACAGTTACATTTATCTCCCAACAGTGTGGGCTAGCCAAACGTTACACTTGTCGCTCAACGTGAGGGCGAAAGAAACCATTACATTTGTCGCTACCAACATGGGGCACTAACTAATAAATGCTACATTTGTCGCCGACAACGTGGGGATGAAAACCTAATAACATTTGTGGAAGGAGAAGGGTATATATTTCTGTGCCTGTATTTTGGGGGTTATTTGTCTTTATCAGTGTATATCATTATGGGGGATGAGAAAGAAAGACAGATGAGGTTACGTAGTGGTCATCAACTGGAGAATGATGATACGAGCAGTATGTCAAGTGATGGTAGTACCGGGGTAGCGGAGGTAAATCCCGATACTGAAACAGGGAGTGTAGGCGGCCAACCAGAATTAAAAACTTTACTTCTCGAGTTCATGTATCAGAACAAAGTTAGTAGTGATGCTTTAAATGCAAAATTAGAACAGAATAATGCAAAATTAGAACAAAACAGTAGGGAAAATAAAGAAAGTACAGAAGCTTTAAATGCAAAATTAGAACAGAATAATGCAAAATTAGAACAGAATAATGCAAAATTAGAACAAAACAGTAAGGAAAATAGAGAGAGTACTGAAACTTTAAATGCTAAATTAGAACAAAACAGTAGGGAAATGAGTGACAAATTCGAACTGATTAGAGGTGAGATCAGGGGGGTGATGGAAGAAAAGGCTAAAGAGATTATTGCAGATGTAGACAGAAAATTAGGAAAAGTACAGGAGGAGTTGGAAATTAGAATCAGTACACAGGCTGAAAATTTAAAAGAACTAGTGCAACTGGAAACACAGCAGGTCAAAAAGCAATTGGGGGGAGAAATTGACAAAATTCAGGTAGCTACTAAAGAGGTTAAGGAACAGCTGGGGGGTAGAATTGAGAAAGTCCACTCACAAATAGTTGCAGAAGTAAATGATTTAAGAGAGAGTAATAGGGAAAGCATTAGCAAGATTGAGGAGAAACAAGCAAAGCTATATGATAAAGTAGAAGAATCAGAAGGAAACATTAAATTAACAGTAAACAGTATTGAGAGGAAGGCTGAGGAGAAAATCGCAGAATTAGAATTAAAATTAAAAGCTAGGATCAGGCAAGAAAATAGTCAGAATAGGCCAGTTTTTGTGAATAGCACACACAGGGAGGTAGAACTGGGTAAGTTCAGCAATCGACAGGGGTGCCCAATGGAGTTCATGAACACTATAGAAAATAAATTCGGGGAGAGGTTGGAAAATGGTAGTATTGAGTGGTGCCAGGTAGTTGAAATTTTAGAACAAGTGTTTGTGGGGGAAACGAGGAATTGGTTTGCTGTCTACAGAGACAAGTTTACTGATATCAATGATTTTAAAATGAAATTCTGTGAAAAGTTCTGGAATGAGGTTATTCAGTCGCAGCATCGTGAGGGAGTAGTGTGTGGTAAATATAACCCTAAAGGAAGCTCCACCATGACCGAATACTTTTTAGGGCAGGTATTAGTGTGTAAATATCTGGATGGCTTGAAGGAGGAAAGTGATGTGGTAAGGTTGCTACTTAGGCACTTTCCCTATAGGATCAAGGAGGCTGCTTGTATCCAGAATGTAAAGACTATATCACAAGTAGAAAATTTGTTAAGCACATTTGATGCACTAGGGAGAGGGGGTTATGAGGACAATTTCCATCGGAACCAGGGTAATAATAATAATAGACCTAATGAAGCCAGGCATCAAGAAGTTCAAGGGAACGGTGGCGAAGGGGCCAACGCTCAAAATAGAAATAATAATAATCAGCTAAATCAGAATAGAGGAAATGGCTATGGTAATCAGTATCAAGGGAGGAACAATGATTACAGGGGAAATCAAGGGAGAAACAATGATTTCAGGGGAAATCAAGGGAGAAATTATAATGACAATAATTACAACCAGAATAGGGGTCAAGGAAGAGGACAGCCTAGTGGTAGTAATATACAGCCAAACAATGACAACATAGCCCAGAACAACCAGACCAGTTTAGTAGTTAGTAGTACTACGGCCAGCTGTAGCGGTTCTTTAAACGCGAACCAGGCTGCGAAGTAAGGTCATAATCTCAGTCTGTAGCATGCCCTGTCCATACTATTATACAGGAACCCTATGACCTAAATGTAAGAAATGAATTATTACATGAACTAAATGATGAAGGTATTATTCAGGAAGTGGTTAGTAAGAGCCCCATAGTTAAATTTAACGTGTCCGAGGCGTACACAGATGTTTTAATTGATAGTGGTTGTATGAAGAGTTGCATAAGTAGTGCATTTTATGATAAAATGAAAGGAACTGGAGTAAATTTTGAGGAGATGCCAATTAAAAGCACTTTTGTTATCACAGCTGTTGGGAAGAGGTCTAAAGTAATTTCTAAGCAAGTTTTAGTAGACATTAAAATTAATAATCATGTAGAGAAGCAGATTTGCCTTGTAATTCCAAATTTAGTATTCAGTGTTATCTTGGGTTCAGAGTGGCTAAGTAGAGTGTCTGGTAACTTATGTTATGATGTAGGGAGTTTGAAATTTAAATGGGGAGATTCTGAAGTAGAAGTAGCGTTCAATGACCAAATTCAGAGAAGTAATGTTGTAGGTGTGATTTGTACTTTAAATGAGATATCGCCAGCCGTAGAGCGGGGTTCTCCATGTTTTGTGGGCAGTGTGATTACGAACGGAAGTCTAGAGGACTCGTTACGTGAGGCTGCATTTCAGGGAAATATAGAGGATGAACAGTGTGTTCGGCTCTATGATGTGTTATGGTGTAATAGGAGAGTTTTTGAGGATCGCATTGGTATGACCAATTGCTATACACATTCATTGAACGTTATTGATAGGTCAGTATTCACAGGACATAGATATCCTGTACCTTTCGCTTATCAGAGTGCAGTTGAGGCACAAATTAACCAGATGCTTGAAGATGGGATTATTGAGCACTCGAACAGTCCATATGTTAATTCTTTGATCACGGTACCCAAGACCGACGGCACTGTTCGTATTTGTTTAGACGCTCGTTTGGTTAACAGTAGAATTAGTTTAGATCAGCTGAAATCTATGTCAATAGAGGAATTAATGCAAACATTTGAGGGGAAGAAGTATTTCACTTGTGTAGATTTGAGTTCCAGTTTTTGGCAAGTGCCACTTATGTACGAAGATAGACCATTTACAGCTTTTAGTCATAAATATAATCTTTATCAATTTTGTAGAACACCTTATGGGTTAAAGAGTAGTTCAGCTGCTTTAATTAGGGCTTTAAACATCGCATTAGGGGATGACACAGGAGAGTTTGTAACCATTTACATAGATGATATGGTAATTAGTTCACGCAGTTTTGAGGAGCATCTACGTCATTTAAATATAGTTTTTCAGAAGTTAGATCAGGCAGGGTTCACTTTGAAGCTGTCTAAGTCGTCATTCTGTCAGTCAGAAGTGACATTTTTAGGTCATAGAGTGTCGAGTAGAGGTGTGACACCAGAGGAAAGTAGGGTTAGCATGTGTGGACAGTAGCAACAGGGCATCGTTACAGACACTGAGAAATATGCTAGTGGAGCAACGTGATGACGTTAAGTTAAAGGAGCCACTGGCTAGGTTGGAAGCAGGTGACGCAGAAACATTTATAGTTTCCAAAGGTATTGGGAAAACAGCACATGTGCTGGAGGATAGTAAGGGAAACAGATTATACGGGACGTATAATATACATAGTCTACGAAAATATGTGTCATAAAGTGAGTGTGTTTAGCTGGCGAGCCAGCCTATCAAATGAGTAAGTGTGGTATTTGGTGCGTGGAAGATCTGGTCTTCCAGGCAGGCGTATCAGAAGTCACACAGGGGGGTAGTATGTAAGTAAATGAGAGTTTTTAAGGTACAGGGAAATATGACGGGATTGTCGGATGCTGTTGAGCACTAAATTGTCTCGATGCACCAAGGCCATTTTGGCAGCGCTGATGGGTTCCCATTTATCTCCAAGAGATGGGGGAGCGCTTGAATAGGGCTTGTTAGCTTAAGGCGTCCACGAGATAAAAGATGGGCCATCAGAATGCGAGACAGTCCTTCATGAAACTCATACATATCAGCACACGTGATTTCTGTTTACGGCCTCGCCATGTAAGATTTGTAAGTGTGTAATTTAAGATAATTTGTACAATGGTATTATTTGTGTGAGGAGAAATGGTCTGTGTTGAGAACTAGTATTAAGTAGAATATGGTTAACGGGAACTTAACAAGACAGGGCGATTACGGCACAGAAATATTTGGTGTTATATGTAATGCGCATTTACTGTTTTTTTTTTCAGAAGTCAATATTAATTTAATCTACTTCAAAGAGAGATTAAGTATTATGGTCACGAGGCGCTGCCACAATAGTGTGATCGTGTGCCCAGTGATAAGTGGAATTAAATGTCACCATAAGGAGGGGACCTCCAGTGAAATTAGGAAGTTCTATGGTGATATAAATATATCAGAACACCTTCAATGCGTGTGATATGACATCATAAATACATAGTGCTCACACATTAATTATGTCTATTTCTCCAACATAGAGAAATTTGAGAGGCGGAAATATCCGTGGAACACTATTCCATATGTAAAACATTGGACTGGTTGCAAAGTGCAATCCATAGTGACAACAAACTTTGACGCAAAGTGCGTGAAGAAAAAATATGAGTGTATATATCTGTAATTTAGGGTGATTTCATTTATGTAATATGTATTTTGGATGGGGTTTATTAACGTGTCTGGGATAATCGGATAATGGACCGTCGTCACGGTAAATCATCCGATGATCCGAGGCGAATATGTAACGTGTTTTTCGAGGGTTTTTTATGCAACTGGCATAAGTCAGTAGGAAGCCATTCTATATTTATTTACGCGGCAAATTGTTCAGCCAAGATAATTTTTCATGTTAATTTATTATTATTATTAATTTATTATAATTATTATTAAGATATTTTCGGAGCATTTTATAAAAATTATAAGCATTCAGATAGGTTTTCCATGTCTTAGAAAACGCTATCAAGCAAATTATTACGAACGACAATATCATAGAAAATTATCTGATTACGGAATTTTACGGAGTTTTGTCAGTTAGGGTATTTGAGAGACATGACTCACTGGGAATTCTAATACAAGCTGATTCCTGTCGAGAAGCATGACGCAATCCTGGGTCGCAAGGTCTAAAAGAGGCGAATTGTTGAAACAGAAAACGACTTCTCCCTCTCGCCCGCGGAGTGTAATGAACCGGAGGAGGGGAAGTGGCGGCGTGCTCAGCCAATCAGCGGAGACAACGTAAGCTGGAAGACGGTACCATGGTGGGGGAGCCGACAGGTGAATATATCGTTCGGCGCGCCGTGAGACGAGGACAATCTGTGAAATAATTGACGAGTATGGGTGCGCGTGCGAGTGGCTCCGATGTTCGGTGAAACGCGGACAATCTGTGTAGGACTTGCAGTGTACGGTCGCAAGTGCGTGACGCTCCGATGTTCAGTGGAGTTAGCGACGAACTTTTGTAAAACGTAACCAGTGCGGTTTTACGAGAGTTTGGGTCCGATGTACGGACCATAGAATTATCTAATCTACCAGAATATCATCAAATTTCGACGGAGATGACGACGTCCAGGAGACTGTGGGAAGCACACAGCATCATCAAGAACGAGGGAAATGCTTTGGCAATTTCCAGGGGTAAGCGCTAATGACGCAGAAATACGCAATCTCTCATTTTTCTTTGTTTTATATTTCATATTTCAGTAACTTCATAGCTTGGAAATAAGAGTAAAATCAATTTATCAGACTCCGTTTTCACGTAATTTTCTATCGGTAATATTCAAATCACAACGCTCCAATTTAAAGTTTAAACTTATTATTATTATTAATTTTGCTATACTTGTTTTATATAATAAATTCATTTCTTTTACAATGCAATCTTTGCTTTCAGTAGGTAGCATTAGATATAGACCAAGTCCTTCTCCTGATACAATTGTTTGTTGGGTTAATGATCAAATCATACCACGATCTGAGTGAATAGAGTCTTGAAGGTGTTCTGCCAGAGCTAGACGTTGTTAAATACAAATTTAGATTTCAACATTGCATTGAGGTCTTGGCGCCCATTAAAACAACATAGCTTAGGCAAAGGTAAACAGTTACATTTATCTCCCAACAGTGTGGGCTAGCCAAACGTTACACTTGTCGCTCAACGTGAGGGCGAAAGAAACCATTACATTTGTCGCTACCAACATGGGGCACTAACTAATAACCATTACAGCATGTCCAATGTAACTGGTTGGAATTTGAAATATTTAAGTCTTTTGATGTTCGTTTCTTTCTTCATTAAATTATCTATATACACCTAAGGTATTGTCGGATAGCCTATTTATTTATGTTTCGATTTCGGTGGACAAGCTTAATATCTTCCATTGTAGAGGTATCTTTACAGAAGTAATTCTTAGTAGTTGAAGGTGTCATGACATACTAAAAGCAAATAAGAAATTTTGTGTGAGTTTAAAGCTTCAAACATAATATTGTGTGTTTCCTTAAATAATGAAAAACAAAACTTACCCCTGGTGGAATTTATTTGCGTACCTATGTCAGCATTTCTCAAGACCTTTGTTTAGAGTGTGTTGATCTATGGTTGTGAAACATGGACCCTTGGGACAAGAGAAGAAACAAATCTTTTGAGGCAGCTGAAATGTGGTTTTGGAAACGAAATACCCGAACAAGCTTGATGGAAAGAAAGACAAATGAGCTTGCTCTGAACCAAATTTAGGAGAATCGATGCCTGTTGAACACCATCAAGAAAAGGAAAGCAAAATTCATGGTGCACATACAGTACTCAGTTATGACACTCTCCCCCATGTAATTTTTGAAGGAAGGAAAAATTTTGGGAAATATACCAAGGGGACGACCAAGACAATTGTTTCTCAAGAACATTGTCAAGGAAATGGAATGTAAGTCATAGGCCCACATGAAGAGAACTGATGAAGACCATAAGAAATGGCTGCAATGAGAAGGCTTTTAGCCTTTAGAAGCTGCTGATGATCTATGTCAACTGTTGGACTGTAACTTGCCGTGCAAGAAGGATGAATGGAGGGGCGTAAATAGATATTTGTAAGTCGGTACAAAACCAATTTCAAAGTAAACCATCGTGGTTTATTTTAAAGCTTTTCAATATCAATGTGTTCGAACTTGCCACAAGTCGTTGCAAACTTCTGAATGAATGTATTTACAAAGCATAGGATTTCAAGCAAAACCAAAAACTAAAAGTGTCAGAAATAATTTAAACTAACAATACAAATTTAAAAACAGTAAAACCCTAAGATGATGATGATGATGATCCCTCAGCAAGATATGGTTACTCACAGTGTCACCCTTTTTTATTGTAGGAACACATGCCCGTGGGCATCACTAGCTTCTAGCCCATCACCCAAACAAATTTAAAAAAAAATTGTGAATCAGAAGCACACAACAACAATTACAACCTGTTACAATTAATTATTGAAGGGAAGATTGATGCCATTAGTGGTCCAGGACATAGAAGAATATCCTAGCTAAAGAACTAAGCCAGGGATTGTGACCGTTTGACCGAAGCCCCACATGCACACGAGCATGAAATTCAACATCCGCCGAGCATAAGACTCGAATCATCTCGGGGTCAAACTGAGTATAGCAAACAAAATTTTAATCAAGAATCAGCCGGACGGATATCGAAATTCACACTCCATAAAGGATGGAAGGCAGTGCAAATAATTTGTGAATAACACAAATTTCTTAAAACACCTCAGTTTAATTTAAATGTCTGCTGGTCCTATTAGAATACAATGATCCCCCAGGGAGAAATCTAAAATTTAAGTCCTGAAAAATAAAGACATCCTGCGCTCCCCCTAGGCCCCTTATCTACATATAATTTTAGAACGCATAAAATAAAGTAATTCCAGCCTCTAACCAAAAGTAAATTCACTATTTTCAAAATATTAACTTGATGTCTGAGAAAATCATTAGTCCATCTCAGCATCTGTTTCAATTAATTATTTAAACTGTACAGTTATCACTGATGTGCAGGAAAATATCAGTCCATCCTGACACCATGATTTTAATATTTACAAAAGTATCACTTGAATCAAATTTTCCAGAATTGTTTCAACCTCTGAGAGGAATTTCACACGTCTTAAACTCATTTCAGGGAAGTCACATTCCCAAAACGATGTGAAATTAAAATCATAAACCCCATGACCATCCATTTATCAAATTTAAACTTTGACTGAACTTCCGACATTTTTCCACAATGTCACCAGAAATAAACTTTATTCACCATTTCACATATAATTTAAATCCTCTGATTTAATTTCTTCGATTTAATTTCTTTGATAATATTCATATATTTCAATTTATTTATGTTAATCCTTTTAATTTAATTTATTGTAAAAAAAAAATATTTAGAATCATCCAAACTGGTATTTTATGAAGATAAATGGATCCAAAAATTCAACCAGCTATCAGCTTAAAATTTTTAATACATTATCCAATCTCTAGACAAAATGCCTCTCATACTGTCAATACAGTAAATAGGACACTGTAAGGCCTTCAGCAAAAACTAGGATGAGACATTAACTTATTCATATATAAACGACTACACCATGTGGGCAATTATACAACAGTCTAGGAATGTAGAATTTCACTGACGATAGGCCACTAGCTTCCCATATAAGTGACCATATTGTCCTCATTTTTTAATCATATTTGAGCATGGAGCAATTATTTGACCCTCAAAACTCAACTTTATAAACATCCTTTATTAATTCATATTTTATTTTCACTAAACATTTGACCATTATATTCTTATTTTTATAATGACCCTTCAGCTACGCAGGCTGGGTTCAATGGCTTCTAAGCAACCAACACATGGGATCATGCTCTCCCTCACAAAATTTAAATATCTCGGCCTCTCGCACAGGTGTAATAAACTTTTAATGTCTTCCCCAACTCACTCCTGTTAAACTGTCGCATTAATTCCAATACATAGTTCCTCATTTTATACAAAATTTGTATATGAATGACCTTCCGCTCCCAGTATCAAAGATCACGCTTTCGGCATGTCCCCCTATTCAAAAAAAAAACCTCCCAAATTATCAACTACGATCCATTATTCCTCTCATTATTAACTGCTATTATTACCAGGAATTATTATTATTATTGGAAAACGTTCCAAATAATATAATCATTTACATATTATTATTATCATTATGGCTTGACTATCAGTCATACAGCCTTCCGATAGCATATCTCAACTTCATTTACAACGAAAATATTTTACATTTATTTTAAATTCAAATATAAAAAATTATAAATCCACAGAAAATTTCGAACAATTATTCCCAAGGAATAATATTTAAACGTAATGTGGCTATCCACATTCCTCATCTATCAACATATTCAAAAGAGAAACTCCTAACAAAGTCGAGAAAATATTATAAACAAATTAATTTAATTATAAACCATTTAATTTTGAACAAATCCAAATATTATTTCAAAGTTCCCTAACATAACGTTTAGGCGTGGAATGGTGTAAAGTAACTTCCACACAATAGTCTGCTGCTATATCGAAGCATATCAGGCTGAAATCGCAAACGCACTAGATTTCCAACAAAGAGATCCATTCGAATAAATTGGCTGATAAATCCTCAAATGTACTATAACATCTTGAAATAAATATCCAGATGCAGAAACCTACTTAGCAGACAGTATAGTTGAAATTGAGAATGCAATACACTAGCTACTTAATAATAAAGTTGGCTTACATCGTGAAGATCTTGTAGGCAGAATCCTTCTGACGTAGAGTCCAGGTATGCCGGCTGGCAAACATTTCTTCCAGTGAACAGATGTTCCGCATCACACCTCGCCTACACTCCATTATTTCCGATGATGTTCCCAAAAATCCCATGACATCTCACCTCAAGTTCTTTGAGTACTTCATGTGACGGTTCGATCCATCATTTTCAAACAAATATGATGCATGTCTGGCAACATAATGTTATAAATATTAGAGTCCCAATCTAACACTTGCAGCTTTGTGCCACAGAAAAACTTCCTAACTCGACTGGTTCACTTTCTGTTCTAGAATATTTACACCGGGTCCGAAATCATTTTGCAACCACAACTGTTGGTTCGATCCTCGCGTACCGTATTTGCTTATGGCCTTGATGTTTGAATCGATACACTGACAATCTTAAGAGTGGTTTACGTAGCATGCTAGTACCATTTCTAGTTTCTAGGCTACATTCCCTAGATGAGTAAGGAATGTCATTCCCCAAAGCAATGGCTTGCTCACCTGGCCTATTTATGGATTTTAAGGCCCACAATAGCGAGGGGTTGGACCGTAACACTCAGATTGATATATTGTCGAGGAGGGAGACCCTCAGTATCGCCCACACGAGACGGCTACACTCATGCTTTAAAACAGCTATTTCTTAAACACAGTTCTCTGAACAGACTTGGCGTTTCTTTCATTCATTTTGACAACATTATTTAGGTTCATAGACCACTTTCTTAACCTTGGCATTTATTAATTATGTTGTGTCATCATTGATGGGTAAGAATAATTCCATACAACAACAATATTTAGGGGCTTCAACAACTAAACGAGTCTGGGTTCGACTCTCTCAACTGCCTCGGGAACCAATCCCATACTGGAGGACTTTACAACAATTTAGCGGCTTAGGGCGACCTCAGTCTAACCTGCGCTCATCAATACAATAAATTCGCACCCATTATTCAATACAATATAACACACATGGCCTCGGAAACCAATCCCATACTGGAGGACTTATCACAGCTCAATTACCGCAATCAACTGTCCCTCACAATTAATTTACCAAGTATATTTAGATTCAACGCCTTCCTAGCGTGACAATTTACTTTAATGCGCGACAATGCGCTATACATTACTTTAAGGCCTAGCGTCTTCCAGAGAACTGATAAATTCAAAATCAACATTTGATCTACATCTCATTTTTTTTTATATTAATCCTCTCCCGTGACAATAATCGCTATACTTTAAGAACATGTATTCACACCATGTCTTTATTCCTTTACAAAAGCTCAAAAGCTATTACTTTCATATAATTTTTATTATTAAATTTATTATTCCGCTTGCTTTCATAACATTTATCAAATACACTGATATTTTATTTCTTACATTTCCTCTAAAGGATTTATTCATTTCACATAATTATTTTATAATTTCTCAATTTTTTTTCCGTTCAGATCGCGCTCTTATTCTGTTATTTGTTATTCAAAAACATCCCTATTTCTCAAACTCAGGTGGATTGCACACAAATATTCCCCAACACCTAACATAATGAAAATGGTTACTTACATGTTCAGACGGTCCACTACCGTGCGTTCCAACGATGTTTCATTTTGCCCACTACTTGTGATTAAACCATCTTGCTCAAATTCATATCATACACTGACATATCTTGACACACATATAACTTATATACTTTAAACACTGGTAACATTTTTAAAATACACTTCGGTATTCTTCTATTACACACAATAAAATTACTGAAAAATTACTATCTAACACAAATTTTATATATTTACACTACACTGATTCTAATCACTGAGGCTTTGATTAAGCCTTGCACACGTGGTTTTTGCTTTCCCCGTCTCCAAGGGTGAAACTAGTAGATGTCGGCTTCCTATCTGACCAGAATATGAAAGTCTCGAACACTCTACCCCTCCCTGGAATGGTACTTCTTCAAATCCGGTTTCCTGATGATGTCTACCGTCAGAAGATCGATTTCAATGTCAATGCCTCGAATTGTTTTTATAATAATCCGTCCATTATTTCTTCTCCTATACGAAGGATAACCATTGGCATTATCTTTGCTCTCTTCCTGTAAGTATTTTCTATCTAAATTGCATTTTGTAAATATTGTCAATTCAAATAACAGTACAGTAAGTATGTAGTTAGTTGTAAGTAGGTAGTTAGTTTGTCTATTAGATATATGTCATTGTTCTATTAGACTGTGGTGTGTGAGTGTGTCTGGTAACAGTTGCATTGTTTATTAGTTATAGTTCATTGTTTCAGTAGACTGTGATGTGTGATTGCATGTGAGTGTGTCTGGTGACAGACTGTTTTAGTGGTAGTATTTGTTGTTGGTGGAACTTGAGTATTTTTTCGTTAGTAGAATTTTGGTATTTAATTGTTAGTACAGTAGAAGGTTAGTATTTTTGTTAGTAGAATTGCTCTTTACTTATTCTGAAAGGGAGTAGCAGCCTTTCAGAATAAATCAATTCTTTACTAGTCTTATAGACGGTTAAGATATTGATAATATAAGCCAAATAATGGCTACACTGCGTCCTGCTGCACGGCTGAAAGCAAGGGGAAACTACAGCCGTTTGCTATTCCCGAGGATATGCACCTCTCTATGCATAAATACATGTGATGATGGCCTCCTCCCTTGTAAAATTTCAATCCGGAGGTAAACTAGTCCCCCGTTCGGATCTCCGGGTGGGGACTACTCGAGAGGGAGTTAACATCACAGAAGTGACAAAGAGGAACTCTGACATTCTACGGATCGGAGCGTGGAATGTTAGAAGTCTGCTAGGAAATGGAAGGTTAGAAAACTTAGAAAGGGAAATGGATAGGTTGAGGTAGGATTTGGTTGGGATTAGTGAAATGCGCTGGCAGGAAGAACAGGACTTTTGGTCGGGAGACTATAGGGTCATTAGCACTAAATCAAACAATGGCCAAGCAGGGGTTGGCCTCATATTGAGTAGGAAACTTGGACAGCGGGTGGAATATTATGAGCAATATAGTGAACGGATTATTGTAGCAAAAATAAATACTAAACCTACCTGCACCACAGTGGTACAAGTCTATATGCCTACCAGTCAAGCTGATGATGAAGATGTTGAAAAGGTCTACGATGAAATAGAAGAAATTCTGAGGTATATCAAGGGTGATGAAAATGTTATAGTAATGGGAGATTGGAATGCTGTGGTAGGAAAAGGGAGAGAAGGGAAGATAGTAGGAGATTTCGGATTAGGTGAAAGGAATGATCGAGGAAGCAGGCTGATAGAATTCTGCACTGAGCATGAGTTGGTCATAGCTAACACCTTATTCAATAACCACAATAGAAGAATATACACATGGATGAGACCAGGAGATACAGGGCGTTACCAAATCGACTTCATTATGGTCAAGCAGAGGTTTCGAAACCAGATTTTGGATTGTAAAACATATCCTGGTGCTGACATAAACTCTGACCACAATCTGGTTGTAATGAAATGCAGATTAAAGTTGAAGAAACCGAAGAAAAGTCAAAAGCCAAAAAGGTGGGCAATAGACAGACTGAAAGAGAAGGATGTAAACGAAAGATTCAAGAAGAGTATAAAGGAAGGACTAATGAAAAACCCTAAACAAACTTCAATTGCAGACGAATGGGCACTTTTGAGGAATGAAATAACAAAATCCGCAGAAGAAAACATTGGTAGGAAAGAGAGAATAGGTAGAAAACCGTGGATCACTCAGGATATACTCGAATTGATGGATGAAAGGCGGAAGCACAAGAATGTAAGAGATGAAAAGGGGAAAGCAGAATACAGACGTCTGAGAAATGAGGTTAACAAGAAGTGCAAGGAAGCGAAAGAAGAATGGTTGAAAGAGAAATGTGCTGGTATAGAAAATTGTCTGAAATTAGGAAAAGTAGACACAGCTTATCGAAGGATTAAGAATACTTTTGGGGAAAAGAAGACTAAGTGCTGTAATATTAAGGACACAAATGGAAAGCCTCTAACAGATAGGGAAGAAAAGGTTGAGAGATGGAAAGCTTACATAGAGAGTTTGTATAAGGGAAAGGAGATTGAGAATCATGTAATGGAAAGGGAGGAGGAAATTGATGAGGATGCGAAAGGAGATTTAATATTGAGATCAGAATTTGATAGAGCTTTGGAAGACTTGAGCAGGAACAAAGCACCAGGCATAGATGATATACCGATTGAGTTGCTACTCTGCATAGGAGAGGAAGGTCTGATCAGGTTATTTCACTTGGTGTGTAGGATTTATGAAACAGGTGAGGTACCCCCTGATTTCAAGAAGAATGTAATCATCCCTATACCAAAGAAAGTGGGAGCTGACAGATGTGAAGATTACCGTACAATCAGCTTGATTACTCATGCTTCAAAGATCCTGTCTAGAATAATTTACAAGAGGATTGAGAGACAGATAGAAACGGAGTTGGGTGAAGACCAGTTTGGTTTCAGGAGAAATGTAGGAACAAGGGAAGCTGTACTAAGTCTTAGACTGATTTTGGAAGGTAGAATAAGGAAAGATAAGAGAACGTTCATGGCTTTTGTAGACTTAGAAAAGGCTTTTGATAACGTTGATTGGACTAAGTTGTTTGACATTTTGAAATCGATTGGAATAAAGTACAGGGATAGGAGGGTGATATACAATCTATACAGAAACCAGACAGCAGTCATTCGAGTTGAAGGACATGAGAGAGAAGCTGGTATTCAGAAAGGTGTAAGGCAAGGCTGCAACTTATCACCCATACTTTTCAATCTTTACATTGAACAAGCAATGAAGGAAATTAGAGAAAAATTTAAAGTGGGAGTGAAGATTCAAGGAGAAATAATTTCAACTCTGAGATTTGCTGATGACATCGTCATCTTGGCCAACAAGCCTGAGGATTTGAATGAGTTTT
Organism: Meconema thalassinum; assembly: GCA_946902985.2. Taxonomy (NCBI): domain Eukaryota; kingdom Metazoa; phylum Arthropoda; class Insecta; order Orthoptera; family Tettigoniidae; genus Meconema; species Meconema thalassinum. The sequence continues at coordinate 389,228,784 of OX336391.1, forward strand.
TGAATGGTATGGACTCCGTCTTACGGAAAGAATTCATGATGAAAATTAATAAATGTAAAACAAAAATACTGGAATGCAGCCGAAATAAATCAGAAACCTGTATGGAGATCAAATTGGCAGGTGAAAAGCTGAAGGAAGTAGGAGATTTCTGTTACTTAGGAAGCAGAATAACCAGTGATGGACGAAGCAAAGAGGATATAAAATGTAGGTTGGCTCAGGCAAGAAAAGCATTTCTACAAAAAAGGAATCTGCTGACATCGAATATAGATTTAGGTATTAGGAAGTCATTTTTGAAAGCCTTTGTCTGGAGCGTGGCGCTCTATGGAAGTGAAACTTGGACTATTGGTGCAGCAGAAAAGAGGAGAATTGAAGCATTTGAAATGTGGTGTTACAGGAGAATGATGAAGATCAGATGGGTAGATAGGGTTACAAACAAAGAGGTATTAAGACGAGTGGGAGAGGAGAGATGTTTCTGGCGACTGCTAATGAAGAGAAGAGATAGGTTGGTAGGACACATACTAAGACACCCAGGAATAGCAAGCTTAGTTATGGAAGGAAGGGTCGAGGACAAGAACTGTAGGGGTAGACCAAGTTTAGAATATGTTAAACAGATTGCCTCGGATGTAGGGTGTGGTAGCTATGTTGAGATGAAACGATTAGCTCAGGACAGGGAGGCATGGAGAGCTGCATCAAACCAGTCAAAAGACTGAAGACTCAAACAACAGGCCCACATCATATTCGTTGATTGCTTTCCAACTCTTTTAGACTGGTATCTTCAAACACAAATTTGCCAAGCATGCATGACCCTGAGCGCGCGATGTTACAAGTCATACAGTCATGCTTCACCTCCACACCTGTTGCGTGCGGCCTAACTCCCGTCAGCCACGCCGATGCAAAACATAATCCTTGCGCCTTGGATTCTTCATCTCCAATATCTTCTGATCCAAACGACTGATTCTCTTGATCTCTTCGGTATTTTTCCCAGTAATGAGTACTGCACGTTCCCCCGATGTTTTGGTGGTTTAACCTCTTCACATTAAAACTCGTAAATATACCATATGAGGTTTCTCATGTCGAAGCTCTCCCCATCTAGTGTCATCTTGATGAAACGAAATATCTCAGCTCCGCGCGTTCTCTAAACAGTTGGTTCATCAAAGAAAAACAATCGGTGGCCCTCATCTAAATGGTCATATCTACCCCTCACACAGATAAAAATAAAAATGAACACATTTTTATTTTTCCTTCCAATCATTGTTTTCCTGACTTAATACTCTAGCTCTTGAATGATAACTCTTGATACTAGCAGCATTAAATGTTCCCACAGCGTTTCCAGTTCCAATGTCAGTGATTCTATAACTTCTGTTATCTAGGCTCTGTGCTATCCTAAAATGTCCATGGTACAGGCTTGCGAACTTTGAGTACACTCTATTTCCCACTTCTGATGGTATCGGCTTACGAATTAGGACTAGTGTTCCTTCTCTCAAAGGTTCCCTAAATTTCTTCCCTCGTACTCTTCTATTCCTTTTTTCAGCCTGTCTTCGCAAGTTCTCTAAGGCTCTATCTTCTCTTCCTCTTCGGTTCGGCTCTATTTCCGGTGGTATAGAAACCAATCTATCCCATGGGCGTTCTGGTTTTCTTCCATGATGTAACGTAATGCGTATCTGCCCTGTACTCTCGTCTATCGTGGAATTTATGGTTTGTGCTGCGATGGGAATCACGTCCATCCATCTCCAATGTTCGGTTGAACAATATAAGCGACAAAATTTAGATATCTCTGCCATAATTCTCTCAGCAGGATTACTCTCTGGGTGTCTCACGGCACATAACACTTGACGAATACCCAAAGCTCTCATGGCGTTCCTAAATTCTGCCGAAGTGAACTGCGAACCATGATCCGAAAGAATAAACTCAGGTTTCCCAGCCTCTGGTATGACGACTTCACGAATCCTCTTCAAAATATATTTATAGTTGGCCTTTTGAATGGGATGTAGCATAGTGTATTTGCTAAATATATCCACCGTAACCAGGATGTATCTGTTTCCACGTTTCGACTTGGGTAAAGGCCCAAAAATGTCGATAGCAAACATCTCACAGGGTTTAGACGGAATTATGGGTCTTGGTGCCTCTCTTAACAAGTGAGAATTATGTTTGTTTCTTTGGCACAAGTCACACGTCCTCAAAGTATCCCCAACAGTCCTTCTTAAATGCTCCCATGTAAACTTCTCTTGGATTAAATGTAGGGTTTTGTCGGCACCAGCGTGACACGCAATACGATGAGCTAACCAAATTATAGCTGTCTGTAACCTTGGTGGTACGGCAATCCGCAATTTGGTATGTTCAGGATCTAAGAATTTGTATATTATGCCGTTTGCTAAAACATAGTCCCACGTCACTTTTTCCATGAGTGGATAATTTTCATCAGCAGGATCAATATCCCTGTGTAGAAATCGATAAACGTTTCTTAATGGTCCATAACGTTACTGGGATTGTGACAAATTTACTAATTTTCTTAAAGTCTCTTCGTCTTCTTGTATCAATCTTACAATCATAACCCGAAATGTTGGTTCAACTGCTCGACTCAATAAGTCAGCTCCCACATTTGACTTCCCAGATCGATGTTCTATCGTCAGATTGAATTGTTGTACGAATAACGCCCATCTCGTTATCCTCTCACTAGGAAAATAAGTTTTTAGTATGAACTCCAAAGCATGTTGATCAGTTCTAATTATCACTGAGTGTCCTATTAGCAGCTTCTTCCAAGTCTCCAGAGCGTGAATTATCGCTAATGCCTCCAGCTCTGTGGTATAATAATTCCGCTCCGATGTTTTTAGTTTTCTGCTAATAAAAGCGATATAATGGTGAGTATTATCATCATCTTCTTGTAGCAATATGGCACCTACTCCAACCGTCGACGCATCCGATTCTATAATGAAGTTCTTTTGAAAATCGGGATATTCAAGTTTAATACTGTTCATTAACAATGCCTTCGCTTCACTAAAAGATTGTTTCGCAAGTGTCATCCCACTTCCACTTATTAGCTTTTTTTTTAGTAAATCCTGTAACGGTGCTACAACGTCTGTGTATCGTGACAATGCCCTGCAAAGAATTGACATGTCCCTAGAAATTGACGAACTTGCTTCACTCTAGTAGGCTTAGGGAAATTTGCAATGGCTTCTATCTTCTGCTCATTTGGTTTATAGCCTTGACCATCCAATTCATGTCCCAAAAACTTGAACTTTGACTTGAAGAATTGACATTTCTTAAGGTTGACCTTGAAGTTCGACTTCCTTAAATCCAGGAACAGTTTTCTCAAATGCATCAGGTGTTGCTCCTCCGTCTCTGATGCTACCAAGAAGTCGTCAATGTAACAGATAACTGTGTCTTTTACTTCCTGACTCAGATTTTTGTCTAGGGCTCGAATGAGTACGGATCCAGATGTTTTCATGACGAAAGGAAGTCTTTTGAAGACACTGCCTCTCAAACATGAATCCAATATATTTCTGCGAATTCTTACTTAGTTTGATGTGGTGATATGAAGAAGTCAGATCAATTGTGGAAAACCACCTCTTCCCCTTAAATTTTCATAATAGTTCTCTTATAACAGGTGGTCTGTCATATTCGGGCAACAATTTCGCATTTAAAGACCTGGCATCAAGGCATATCCTCAAGTTTCCATCAGGCTTTGGTACCACAGCCAACGGATTTACGTATGATGTTGCATATTTTTCATTTATATTGTCTTGCTCAAGACACTGAATTACCATTTCTTTGACTTTGCTCCGATATTTTTCAGCAATAGGGTATAACTTTGCTTGGTAAGGAGTATTGTCACACACCTGAATATCATATTCGAAATCTCGAATCTCCCCTGGCTTAGTATCGAAAATGTCATCAAACTCCAATAAAAGGCTACTCATCTCGGTAGGATGAACGGTTTCTTCTACTATCTCACAAGATGTCTCAAAATTCTCGAAAACATTCGTCCACCTAATCTCTCCCTCGGTGCATTTATCTTCCTCCTCAAAAGGAACGTCTTCCGCATGATGAAACTTGATGGTGTCAGACTATATATCAATGACAGCTCGATATTTCTTTATGAAATCGGTCCCCAATATCATATCATGAGCTATATCTCGTATGACGACAAATACGTGTTCGAATATACTTTCACCAATTTTCACCTCTAGATACAACTGTGTCCTACATGTCGTGATTTTATTTGGAATTATTCCCTGGATTTTGATTCCAGAAACCGGGATCTCCTCTAACTCCTCTGTTAATTTCCAAGTGGCATACATTCTCTCACTTACCAGGCATAGCATGGCTCCCGTATCGATCAGTGTGTGAAACGGTTTATCATAAACCTCGCAAATTATAATCGGCAATCTTGTTCTTGGCCCACTCTCTATCCTTTCATTTTTCTCTCTGATTAAGTCTTCATCTTCCGCCTGTCATTTCACAATTCTGGAAATATGTCCAGTGATACTCATTCCTGGTGATTGTTTTGATTTACAATCGGCGTTTTTTTTCCCTTTCGATCTGTCGACCCGTTTATCCCTGAAGTACCAGGTTGATTGTTTGTATCTTTATGCTCCTGCAAATACCTCTCACTCTCTTCGTGCCTTTGCTCTATATTTTGTCTTTGCTGCTTCGCAAATTCTTCGTTTCCTTGCCTTTCCTCTCCCCTATCTTGGAATGGCCTGTTCCAATTCCTATTTCTTCCCCAATTGTTCCATCGGTTGTTATATCTTCCTCTTCCACCGTACTGTTGACTGTTCCAATTTCTTCTCTCCCCCGATGACTGTTCTTCCCTGCTTGGTTCTGGTGTTGTCTGACACTGCCTATCTGTTACCACAGCGTACACGGCTTTACTATCTTGCTTCGTATTCCTCTGGTGAAAAAACTGCGCGTTTGAGTGATCAAGACGTTGGAGTACCTCGTCGAACTCCTCCATATTTCCTACTCCTGCAGCTATAAGTGTCCTCTGTACCTCTATCGGAAACTGACGAATCAATGCAGTGTTCAGTTCGTAATCCTGCATGGGCGGATCTAAACATTGCAGTTTTGCCAACTGTCCCGTCAAATAATTAGAATATTTTGTCGGTAGTGAAGTAGAATACCTCTTGACATACAATTCCGATCTAATGTGTTGTTGCGTCTCCGGCGACCAAAATTTCTTTAATAGAGCCTGAGCAAACTCCTCGTACGTTCTCATACTACATTGAAAAGCTCTAAACCAGCCAAGGGCAGGGCCGCCAAAAACCTTGCTGATTACCCTTATCTCACGTTCCCTTGATATCTTAGCATCTTTCAAATAGTCTTTGACTTCGAGGAGAAATTCTACAGGTGACTCCACTCCCGTTCCTGTAAATTTATTGGGCTTGTCCTCAGTGCTCTTTATAACAGTGATAGGTGTAGAAGTATAAACATTAGAAACTTCCCCCGTTTTTCCTATCTCCGGCGATTTGTCCTGAATTCTCATGGTATTGTCTATCACTTCAACTGATCTTTTCTCTGGTATTGACTTATATTTCTCAAATTATTGTCCTAAATCTTCAACGACCTTCTTCATGTTCTCTACTTCACTCTTACTAGCACTTTCAGTCCCTTCTTTGCCATTTTCCCTTAATTCTTCCATCAGCGTTTCATGATGTTTATTAGAATTAGTTAATTGACTCTGTAATTTATCGATATTATCTTGTACTGATTTGATATCCCCAGCAATTACTTTGATTTCTGATGAAAAGGCAGTCCTCACATCCTGAACTTCCTGATGAGTGTCCTGTATTAATTGTTCCTTAATTTCTTTAACTACAGTTTTCTTCACGCTATCCTGCAAATCCTTAACCACCCCTTCTTTTAACTCACCCACGAGGATGTCATGAAAATCCTTCTTAACTCTTTCAATGACTTGCGCAGCATTTGTATTGCATTCCTTCAAAACATTTATTTCAAGTGCTGCAAGATCATCTGCGGTCTTCCTAGCATTAGTCTCTAATTTATCCTCAAGTGATCGCACAACCTTCTACACATCGTTTTTATGTGTTTCTAAATCATCCTTCATTAACTTCCGAATATCCTGAAGACTCTCTATCATATGCCCATAGTTCGTAAACAAATTGTCTTTCATATTCTTTCCGTTTTCAACTATCCGTGCTTCCAAACTTAGAAAATTTTCTTGCGTTTTCCTAGCATTATCCTTAATTTTCGTTTCAAGACCAACGACTCTATCTTCAGGGTGTCTACCGGTAACGAAAGTAACGAAAAAGTAACGAATTTTACAAATGGGTAACGAAAGTAACGAAAAAGTAACGAATTTTACAAACGGGTAACGAAAATTTTCTGAAGGCGGGTTGAATCATTTAAACTCGCACCGCTAGGCTCAGAGATTGCGAGTTTCACGCAAGCGGCGCCGTGCCTATTGCATAGTACTAAGCTATATCTCTCAGTGCCCGACCTCGAGGAAATACATACCGAGGATACCGTGAGCGGTATACATCGGTTCAACGTATATTTTTGGCCTCAAGAAGTCTTAAGTTTCGTGTGAAATATTTTTCTGTGTTACTGTATTAGGAAACCTGACTTTTCGCGAGACGTTTATTCGCGAATACTTCCGAAACTAAGAAGAAATCTCTCATTTCTGTTATTTGGAAACTATGTCAAATTGAAGTCCAGAAATAACGCGAAACAATTTAATGTCGCAATCTTGCGAAATGTTACCGATTCGAAAAAAATGCGAAAAATCTTCGAAATACATATAACTTATTTAAAAATATGTCAAGTAAATTTGCGACATTCAGTATGGTTAATTCGAAATTCCGTTATAAGTCAATTTTTCCTTCGAACTTTCGTTCCATCGGATATATAATCTAACCGATTATTTCGCTAACTTGTTGATAATTCGTGGTTCTCAATCGAAATAAAACTTGCCCTCTTGTATTATTCGTGCAATCCTCTCAGAACAATTCGTAATATTCGATACCGTACCTACTTCGAACGTTCATCCTCCAAAATCGCATCCTCAAGACGGCCGGCTGACCACACGACTTGCCTGCGGGAATCTCGTTAAAACGGACCGATATCGACGTCAGTTGCGTAAAATCATAAAACCCGTCCCCTATCGTTAACTTGTGACCACGAGGACTGCGGGAATCCTGTCAAAGGTGATTGGGCACCCATCACGGGGCACCCATCACGAAACCTACTTGCCACTTTTCCCATGACCGTATAGTTAAAAGCGTGCGGGGAGTGAGAAGTGCATCAACCCACATAAAAATGGCAGCCTACGTAGCATCGACATACTAAATCCTCCTCGCGATCCACCCTGAACTCATGAACTCCCAACTACAGCATAGGGACAAAGGGAATCACGGCGCCGACCGAACAACATGTTCATAACTACGCGTGAATTTTAACCATGCCCAACCTTGAACTTGCCTCCGCCACTCTATCAGGACAGATATCAGGCAGACAATCGTTGAACGGCCGGGTGCGGCGACGATTGCATAATATCTCGAGGACAACGTAAAACGGCCGAGTGTGGCAGCGATTGCGTTACATCGCGATATTTCTCCGCATTCAATGACGAAGACCACTGTATTCTTGTCAAACGGACAGCAAGTGGCGCCGATTGCGTAATTTCTTGTGCCCGAACTCAAGGACAATGGAAATCTCGTCGAATGACTAAAAGTGACGCTGATTATCTAAATCGCGATTTTTCTCCTTGTTCTCTCGTGAAAACTACGTGAAGCTCACCAAACAACTGAGACCAGCGCCGATCGTGTAACATCTCGATATTTCTCCGCATTTGACTGCGAAGACAGAATTCGGTGACGATCGTGTAACATCGCATGCATTTCTTCGCGACCTACCGCGGGGACGAAGGAAATCTCGCCAAATGGTCAAGAGCTGAGCAACCTCTTGGTACCGTAATAATAACAACATATTGTGGACAAGACGACATATTAGCTGAAACAACTCTTTGGATATTAAATATCTAGTATATATTTATTATTTTTAAAATTTTTATAACATCATGTGAATTTCATTTAAAGCGGCTTCGTTGGTGTAGTTGGTAGCATGCTGAACTGCTGTGCCCAAGATAGCGGGTTCAAACCCGGCCGAAGTCGTCGTATTTTTTTAAAGCGTTAAAAATCCTTCAGTATGCCTTCCTTCGGAGAGGAAGTAAAGCCGGCGGTCCCATGTCATGGATTTATGGCATGTAAAGGATTCTTCCACAGACTAAACTTGTGTGAAGCTAAATTGTTAGGTTATATTTCGTCGGAACGCTCTATCAAAGTTCCAACGTTCACCACTAGGTATCATTGATATCTGGTAGCAACTTGAAATTGAACGGAACTTGTAGCTCACCCTAAGGGTGTCCGTTGGAAGCAGCTACAGATTCAGACGAGCTGAACATGTCCTCGGACACTCCCGGCACTAAAAGCCATACGATAAATAAAAAACTTCTTTAAAAACAGTTCATTGTTGTTTTTCTTCACCGCGTGATGCGCGCCTATTCTTGTAGACCGCAGACGTAACTTGAATTCAAAGGTAACTAAAATTAACCAAAAGGTACCTAAAAAGTAACTAATTTTTACTTCATCCTTACAGTAGACACCCTGATCTTCTATCTTAGCATCTATCGATAGTGACATTCTAGACTCTAATGTTTCGATATTTTGCACCATTCTTTCCTCTAACGACCCTATTTTCTAAGACATATCGGACTTAAGCAAACTTGAATTTTCTGTGATTTTATTTGACATTTCAGTTTTGAGAGAATCAGAATTCTCTTTAATTTGATTAGAAATTTCAATTTTAAGAGAAGCAGAATTCTCTTCCATTTGATTAAAAATTTCATTTTTAAGAGAAACAATTCTCTATCATTTTGTTTTCAATAGAAACAGAATTCTCCTTAATTTCAGTTTTAAGAGAAACAGAATTCTCTGTTATTTTCCTTCCCAGTTCCTCAAACATCTTCTTCAAGTCCTCCCATCACAACACAAATAATTCGAATGGGGTAAGATGCCATTCGACGTCCAGGAACATACATCTAAATCACTAGTGTACTGAATCTGCAATTTCAACCTTAAACTGATATTTACCCTAATCAAAATATTAAACTTTAAATTTACAGTTACATTAACTCAAAAGAAACAACAACAAATTTAACAAAACAAATGAAATTGTGCATTCACCCATTATTGCATCCTATCATCAACTCCGATTTCCGATCCTGATCCAAATTCAAAATCCAAATCAAGAATGAAAATCGAAGTCGAACAACCACCAAACTACAAAACTCGAAGGCCCCACGTTACTTGCGTCATACTTCCCTCCTCTATGTGACCGTTTGACCGAAGTCCCACGTGCACACGAGCATGAATTTCAACATCCGCCGAGCATAAGACTCGAAACATTTCGGGGTTAAACTGAGTATAGCAAACAAAATTTTAATCAAAAATCAGCCGGACGGATATTGAAATTCACACTCCATAAAGGATGGAAGGCAGTGCAAATAATTTGTGAATAACACCTATTTCTTAAAACACCTCAGTTTAATTTAACTGTCTGCTGGTCCTATTAGAATACCATGATCCCCCAGGGAGAAATCTAAAATTTCAGTCCTGAAAAATATAGAAATCCTGCACTCCCCGTGGGCCCCTTATCTACATATAATTTTAGAATGCATAAAATAAAGTAATTCCAGCCTCTAACCTAAAGAAAATTCACTATTTTCAATATATTAACTTGATGTCTGAGAAAATCATTAGTCCATCTCAGCATCTGTTTCAATTAATTATTTAAACTGTACAGTTATCACTGATGTGTGGGAAAATATAAGTCCATCCTGACACCATGATTTTAATATTTACAAAAGTATCTCTTGAATCAAATTTTCCAGAATTGTTTCAACCTCTGCGGGGAATTTCACACGTCTTAAACTCTTTTCAGGGAAGTCACATTCCCAAAACGATGTGAAATCAAAATCATAAACCCCATGACCATCCATTTATCAAATTTAAACTTTGACTGAACTTCTGACATTTTTCCACAATGTCACCATAAATAAACTTTATTCACCATTTCACATATAATTTAAATCCTCTGATTTAATTTCTTCAATTTAATTTCTTTGATAATATTCATATATTTCAATTTATTTATGTTAATCCTTTTAATTTAATTTATTGTAAAAAAAAATATTATTTAGAATCATCCAAACTGGTATTATTGAAGATTAATGGATCCACAAATTCAACCAGCTATCAGGTTAAAATTTTTTAATAATTCATCCAATCTCTAGACAAAATGCCTCTCATACTGTCAATACGTTAAATAGGACACTGTAAGGCCTTCAGCAAAAACTAGGATGAGACATCAACTTATTCATATATAAACGACTACACCATGTGGGCAATTATACAACAGTCTAGGAATGTAGAATTTCACTGACGATAGGCCACTAGCTTCCCATATGAGTGACCATATTGTCCTCATTTTTTAATCATATTTGAGCATGGAGCAATTATTTGACCCTCAAAACTCAACTTTTAACATCCTTTATTAATTCATATTTTATTTTCACTTAACATTTGACCATTACATTCTTATTTTTATAATGACCCCTCAGCTACGCAGGCTGGGTTCAATGGCTTCTAAGCAACCAACACATGGGATCATGCTCTCCCTCACAAAATTTAAATTCCTCGGCCTCTCGCATAGGTGTAATAAACTTTTAATGTCTTCCCCAACACACTCCTGTTAAACTGTCGCATTAATTCCAATACATAGTTCCTCATTTTATACAAAATTCGTATAAGAATGACCTTCCGCTCCCAGTATCAAAGATCACGCTTTTGGCATGTCCCTCTATTCAAAATAAACTCCCATATTATCAACTACGATCCATTATTCCTCCCATTATTAACCGCTATTATTACCAGGAATTATTATTATTGGAAAATGTTCCAAATAATATAATCATTTACATATTATTATTATCATTATGACTTAACTATCAGTCATACAGCCTTCCGATATCATATCTCAACTTCATTTACAACGAAAATATTTTACATTTATTTTAAATTCAAATATAAAAAATTAAAAATTCACAGAAAATTTTGAACTATTATTCCCAAGGAATAATATTTAAATGTAATGTGGCTATCCACATTCCTCATCTATCAACATATTCAAAAGAGAAACTCCTAACAAAGTCATGAAAATATTATAAACACATTAATTTAATTATAAACCATTTAATTTTGAACAAATCCAAATATTATTTCTAAGTTCCCTAACATAACATTTAGGCGTGGAATGGTGTAAAATAACTTACACACAATAGTCTACTGCTATATCGAAGCATATCAGGCTGAAATCCCAAACGCACTAGATTTCCAACAAAGAGATCCATTCGAATAAATTGGCTGATAAATCCTCAAATGTACTATAACATCTTGAAATAAATATCCAGACGCAGAAACGTACTTAGCAGACAGTATAGTCGAAATTGAGAATGCAATACACTAGCTACTTAATAATAAAGTAGGCTTACATCGTGAAGATCTTGTAGGCAGAATCCTTCTGACGTAGAGTCCAGGTATGCCGGCTGGCAAACATTTCTTCCAGTGAACAGATGTTCCGCATCACACCTCGCCTAAACTCCATTATTTCCGATGATGTTCCCAAAAATCCCATGACATCTCACCTCAAGTTCTTTGAGTACTTCATGATGACGGTTCGATCCATCATTTTCAAACAAATATGATGCATGTCTGGCAACATAATGTTATAAATATTAGAGTCCCAATCTAACACTTGCAGCTTTGTGCCACAGAAAAACTTCCTAACTCGACTGGTTCACTTTCCGTTCTAGAATATTTACACCGGGTCCGAAATCATTTTGCAACCACAACTGTTGGTTCGATCCTCGCGTACCGTATTTGCTTATGGCCTTGATGTTTGAATCGATACACTGACAATCTTAAGAGTGGTTTACGTAGCATGCTAGTACCATTTCTAGTTTCTAGGCTACATTCCCTAGATGAGTAAGGAATGTCATTCCCCAAAGCAATGGCTTGCTCACCTGGCCTATTTATGATATATTGATTTTAAGGCCCACATCATATTCGTTGATTGCTTTACAACTCTTTTAGACTGGTATCTTCAAACACAAATTGGCCAAGCATGCATGACCCTGAGCGCGCGATGTTACAAGTCTTGCAGTCATGCTTCACCTCCACACCTGTTGCGTGCGGCCTAACTCCCGTCAGCCACGCCGATGCAAAACATAATCCTTGCGCCTTGGATTCTTCATCTCCAATATCTTCTGATCCAAACGACTGATTCTCTTGATCTCTTCGGTATTTTTCCCAGTAATGAGTACTGCACGTTCCCCCGATGTTTTGGTGGTTTAACCTCTTCACATTAAAACTCGTAAATATACCATATGAGGTTTCTCATGTCGAAGCTCTCCCCATCTAGTGTCATCTTGATATAACGAAATATCTCTGTCGAATACATAGAATACGATGTGGTGGACTGTATAAAGAAATATATTTTACACTGTATGTACATGATTAAACACTGAACAAGTACAGTAGATATTACATGCGTGCTATGACACCATGTCCGGTAGCCACTGCTACCTGCTTGCAAGTGAGTCCTGCTTGACGCAGGTAAGAAAACGACCCTTCCTCTTAATGGGTCAACAACCCTCCAGCAGGGGGACCAACTGTCATTCGAGTATGTACAGTGCCAGAGTTGCCAACATACTCCCCCCCTTGAAATAGCAAATATTTCAAACAACAATTAAATACTGTCACTTTGTTCTATTAACTGGAATAATAGTTGAAATAAACACTATGTACACAAACATTTAAACAATTCACTTCTCTTCACTCAACAATGGGCAAAGTCTTGACACTGCTCTTTTCAAAAGAGCTCGGCTGGGTGTTTTGATGGTAACAACCCTCGTAACTCCGTCGGTTCCTGGATGCACTGCTGCGACACGGCCCAGTTTCCAATGAAGTGGAGGCACGCCCTCTTCCTTCAGAACAACCAGAGTGTCGATTTGTGGGGATTGTCCGGGCGGCCGCCATTTAGAACGCTGTTGGAGTTGTCCGAGATATTCCTTGGACCATCGACGCCAAAATTGCTGGAACATAGCCTGAATCAGTTGCCAGCGCTTCAGTCTATTCAAGGGAGTCTGAGACACATCTTCTTCCACAGGAAGATGAAATGAGCCACCGATCAGGAAGTGGGATGGGGTTAATACTTCCGGATCATTGGGATCAGAGGATAGTGGGCAGAGGGGGCGCGAATTCAAAACTGCCTCTATCTGTACAAGCACTGTAGTCATTTCTTCAAACGACAATGCAGCATTTCCTACTATTCTCTTAAGGTGATACTTAGCTGATTTAACTGCAGCCTCCCACAACCCTCCGAAGTGAGGTGAACCAGGAGGACTAAAATGCCACTGAATCCCCTTCTCAGTAGCAAAGCTTATGAGTGACTGCTTGGTATTCATATCATTAAAGAATTTCTTTAGCTCACGTGATGCACCTACGAAATTAGTTGCGTTGTCAGTGAATATGTGGGTGCAAGTTCCTCGTCTAGCCATGAATCTTTTCAGTGATGCTAAAAAAGCAGCTGTAGACAGATCGCTTACAAGTTCAATATGTACAGCCTTTGTGGCAAAACAAACAAACATAGCTATATATGCCTTAATCCGAGCGCCCTTCCTGGAGGAAGGCCGTAAATATACTGGGCCACAGAAATCTATTCCTGAAGATGCAAATGGTCGACTGGGAACTACTCTCCTTTCAGGTAGCGATTCCATTATCGGTTGATACGGCCGAGACGAGAATTGAAAACACGTCTTACATCGATACACTGCTTTTCGAGCACCGTTCCTCCCACATAGAGGCCAGTATTGCTGTCGCATCATTGTCAATAAAGTCTGAGCTCCAGCATGAAGAAAAGCACAATGAAAATGATCAAATAACATTATTGTAATGCGATGATTGCCAGGTAATAAAATAGGATGTCTTCTGTTGACCGATAGTTTAGTATTTTGCAGACGGCCTCCTACCCGTAACAGACCCTGCTCATCCAAATACGGTGCTAATCCATGTAATTTGCTTCCCTTGGGTAGTGGCAAATTCAGTGAAAATTCAGAACCTTGCGCAATTTTACACCATAAATACTTAGCCTGCTCTAGTTCTACCGGATTAAGAGCACCTGTTTGTCTGTCTATTTTAGTTTTAAGATTTTTGATAAATCTGAGCACGAGAGCTGTTATTCTAATCAGCTTGCTCCAGGGAGAGTATCTGTTAATCAGATTCGATCCAAGGGATTCTGTAGATGACACTAGAACGATTTTAGTTTTCCTAACTTCAGGTAATTCTTGAGAGCTATGCCTCTGCTGTGAAGGCCATTTGTCTTTATTATCTGAAAGCCAAGATGGTCCCGATAACCAAAATGATGAATTTAACAGCTTCTCCGCGGTAACTCCTCTCGAGATCATATCTGCTGGGTTATGATGAGTAGAGACGTGCTGCCAACAATCAATATTTGTCAACTGTTGAATCTGCGACACTCGATTAGCGACGTATGTTTTCCACTGGTGTGGATGGCCCGAAATCCATGCTAATGCTATTGTGGAGTCAGTCCAACAAAAACACTTGTCTTTAGTTACGTTTATGGATCTCATGACTCTTTCGACCAACTGAGCAAGTAATACAGCACTGCATAGTTCTAATCTTGGTAAAGTTACTGAGCCTAATGACGCAACGCGAGACTTGGAACACAATAAGTGAACTGTTATTTTACCATCTCCTGTCTGAGATCTTACATAAACACAAGCGCCGTAAGCAATCTGAGACGCGTCACAAAATCCATGAATTTCATACTCCACAAATTCTACTGCCCTAACATGACGAGGCACTTTGAACTCCTTCAATTTAGCAATATCCTGCATATAACGAATCCATTTAATTTGCAGTTCTATTGTGAGAACGTCGTCCCAATTTAAGTTCATTTGCCACAGTTGCTGGACAAAAATCTTACCCTTAATCAATACTGGGGCCAAAAGCCCTAAGGGGTCAAATATTTTAGCCAGGTCTGATAGAATTATTCTTTTGTTTATCTGTGTCGAACTGAAATCACTTCTCAACTCAAACTGAAAAGTGTCTGTGATGGGTTTCCAAGATAGCCCCAACAACTTCAAGTCTTCACCCTCATCTACCTTAATAATGTACTAGGGATCTGTTTCGTGGTTAGAAATGCTCGATAGTACATTGGGCTCATTCGAACACCATTTTCTTAAGGTAAAACCCGCACTGGATAAAATATCTGAAACACACTTGTGAGTGGTTCTTAAGCCGTCAGTTGATTCACAACCTGTCATTAAATCGTCAACATAAAAATCCCGCCGTATTACATTCGAAGCTTCAGGAAATTCCTCCTTAGTGTCATTCGCCAATTGAGAGAGGCATCTTGTGGCCAGGAAGGGTGCACATGACGTGCCATATGTGAATGTTTTGAGACGATAATGTTTAAGCTCGTTCTTAGGGGACTCCCTCCACACGATACGCTGAAAGTCAGTATGTGCAGGTTCTATGAGGACCTGTCGATACATTTTTTCTATGTCAGCAGTCAATACATAGCGATGCATGCGAAATCTAGCCAATATTGAAAATAAATCATCTTGAACGATCGGTCCTACTAATAACAAATCATTGAGGGATAATACAGAATCGCCCTTCGAGCTGCCATCAAATACCACGCGAGTGTGCGTTGTCAATGAATTACCCTTAAATACACAATGATGCGGAAGGTAGTACTGTAATGGTTTGTTTATCTCATTACTGGGAATTTCCTCCATATGATCCAGGTCAGTGTACTCTCTCATAAACTGTACGTACTCCGACTTGACTTGGGGCTGCCTTTCAAAACGCTTCTCTAGGCTGTGAAACCGTCTAATTGCCTCATTAACATTGCTACCTAGCTGACTCGGGTCCTCTTTAAGGAGTAGTGGGACTATGAACCTACCCTGTGGATTCCTTCTGTGACCGTCAATAAATAGCCTCTCACTAATCTCTTGCTCAGAATGTCCTTGGCCAAGCAGTGCTTTCCCCGGCTCATTGAATATCTTACCTGACACAAAGAGGCAGGAAGAACTGTTATCTGCGTGCTTTTCAGACAAACCAACACTACCTGCTGCTACCCAGCCAAGAGCCGTGTTGCGAAACAACGGTAGTTTGTTTGAGAAACTGTCGAGCTGAAATTGTTCTGCGCCGATAAGATCGTAAAAGAATTCTGCTCCAATGAGAATGTCTATGGATGATGACACATTAAATTGAGGATCCGCAAGGTTTTCTAATATAAACTCTGGAATACTCCAATCTGTGATGTTGATATTTTTAGTGGGTAAGCACTGACCAGTAATTGAAGGTATTACGTGAAATGTCATGATTCGTTCAAAGGAACCGAACCGCGAAGAAATCTTTGTTCTTACCACCGACCCCACCTTGATGGTAGTGTTATGCAACCCATGTATCGGAATATTAGTCATTGTCTTTAACAATCGTAATTGATGAGCTAATTCCCTGGTTATGAAGTTGAGTTGCGAGCCGCTGTCTAACACAACCCGAGCATGATGGGTTTTTCCCTCTGAATTGTTGACATTCACTACTGCTGTCGACAACAATACATGAGAGGAAACATCATTGTTGTGATTGTGCAATGAAACAGCATTACTACTATGTTGCTCATTAAGGGGAGACAATGAAGTATTATTGGACACAATACTCTTGTTTGAAGTTTGACTATTATTGTGGTTCGGTGACCCTTGGTCCCTGTGAAGCAAGGTGTTGTGTTTATCCTTGCACAGCTTACAACATGAACGAGTGCACTCGTTAGCGAAGTGATTTCCAGACAGGCAATTAACACAGAGCTTATGCTTCTTGATCTCCCGCCATCTGTCATAAACACCCATAGAAGTGAATGTTCTGCATCTAAATATGGGATGTTCTTCCGTGCAAAGCGGGCATTTCTGATTTTTATGTGAAAGGAAACAATTTTTTCCTGGGTTCGTGAATGGCCTCGGTTTGAAACCAGACGCATTCGGTTTAGATGAAACGCCTACCTGCTTCAGCTGTTTTGAGCGATCACAATTCTTAGTTTCGATCGATTCCAATGCATTACATGTTTCGAGTAGAAATTTGTCCAGTGTCTGATACGATGGAAGATCAAAGGTTGGTAATGAGGTCTCCCATTTTTTTAATGTTTCAGCGTCAAATCTGCTTGTTATTAAATGTATCAAAATGGCATCTAATTGTTCTTCACAAGACAGACCAAGCGCTGATAGCGACTGTATGTGCCTTCTGAAGCCGTCATACAAGTCTCTTAATGCCTTGGAAGATTCTACTTCTATTTTGTTAATCTGAAGGACCGAATTAATGTGGGAGGAAACAATTGCTCGCCGGTTATTGAACCTTTCATTTAACAGGTTCCACGCTATGTCGTAATTCGCTGCAGATATTTCTAGAGACTGTAACACGTCTGCCGCCCTGCCTGATACCACTGATTTTAGGTAATGAAATTTCTGTATTTTTGACAAATTTGCATCTTCATGAATGAGATTCTTAAAGGTATCGGCAAAATTGGGCCATTCTAAATAATCACCTGCGAATGTAGGTAAACTTATTTGAGGCAGTTTAACTGAACGTGTTTGCGAACTGGAAGTTGATTCACCAATAGAATCACTTAGCGAAGTTGCTGACTTGGAAATTGCACTGTTTATGGATCTTATAAGACCAGATGTTTTGAAGTATTGCTCCTCAAAGTCGGAGCGATAAGATTCTTGTTCTGCTTGAAATGATTCATCCTCTTTCAAATCCTCTATTTGTGATTGAACTGTTTCATATTCTTCCCAGATTTTTGATAAGTGAGCCCGTCGATCTTCCAACTGATCTACGTCCTTAGATTGAGAATCTAATTTCTCTACGAAGCCTTGTATGCGAGATAAGCTAGCCTTTAACCTACCCCTTTTGCTACACAGTGATTTTATCTTTTGTTCCATTTTTCACTAGCAATTCCCAATAAACTGCTGAATGATATAAAATCACAATAGACCAAATGCATATACGTAAAAGAATGACAAAACGAAAAGACAAATACCTAACATATTTACATAATACAAAGATGAACTCCTGGTTTTGTTTCAAAGAGTTGCGGGAAAACTGCGTACAAATAACATACAGTTTTACGGGCGAAATCATGTGTGATCACTAGCAATACCAATACATTGCAAGTACAAACGAACAGTTTTGAATGAAGAAAGAAAGGAATGCATATTAGTCACAAGGAATAATTAATAATGATCGGTGACTTACCAGGATGATGAATTCTGTTGTCCAGTAGTCGCCATGCTGGTAACCACCCACGCCATTTGTGAGAAACCATGCTGTCTTTGGATCACACGAGTTCAATTTTCACCGTTTTTCTTGCCATATAATCATGCCCGGAGGACCAAAACTTATGTCGAATACATAGAATACGATGTGGTGGACTGTATAAAGAAATATATTTTACACTGTATGTACATGATTAAACACTGAACAAGTACAGTAGATATTACATGCGTGCTATGACACCATGTCCGGTAGCCACTGCTACCTGCTTGCAAGTGAGTCCTGCTTGACGCAGGTAAGAAAACGACCCTTCCTCTTAATGGGTCAACAACCCTCCAGCAGGGGGACCAACTGTCATTCGAGTATGTACAGTGCCAGAGTTGCCAACAATCTCAGCTCCGCGCGTTCTCTAAACAGTTGGTTCATCAAAGAAAAACAATCGGTTGCCCTCATCTAAATGGTCACAGGGTTTGTACTAAATGCAATGTCGCTGTTTAGAAAAGCTATGGACCAACAGCAGATCATGCTACTGATGCCAATGTTCTTGCAGGACGTGGCACTTGAAGATGATGAAGAAGAAGAAGAAGAAGGAGAATCGGAAGCACATGAAATTAATTTTTACAAAATAAATAAGATTTCTGACTGTTTATTCTAAAGTAAATATCCACAACATTTAAATGGATGGATTGAACAAACCTCAACTAATTACAGGAACTTTGATAAAGAAAATCATTAATTTACATTGGCTATCTCTGAATCATTACACAGTCGGGTCCCACGAAGATAAAATATAAAACCTCGGGAAAGTTAATAAAGGTCATATAATGGCAGAACATAGAGAATAAACACATCTATAATTGAAAAATATATTTACTAGTTAATTACAAGTAGCTGTAACTAACTGCTGCTGTTTTAACCTACTTAATAGATATGCAATGTAACCTCGTAGTTCCGCCCCTTAAAACAACAATAACTAACTTATTCTTATTATGTTACAATCAAATCGCACAGTTCAAAACTAGGCATGTCTAAAAAGTATGTTTCGTTTTTATACGTTGCCTCGGCAATGCTTCAATTGTAGTTCTGCACATGCGTGGTAGTTGCTCTGGGTCAAGGAGATGACGGCATTTTGAGATCACTGTCTGTTATGCTTCATAGTGCTTGATTGGAATGGCGAAGTTGTTTAAAAATTCTGCCACGTGTGAGATTTGATCTGTCATTTGTGTTCTGAATGAGAACTCTAAATCAGTTAACATTCATCGGCAGATTTGCGAGGCGTATGGAGAAAATGCGATGAGTGATTCGAAGGCGTAACAATACTGACACCTCAGATAAGGAAAGCTCAAGACAACTACTCAATCACTATCCGCCGGACCATAATGTTACTCGACGTTTCGCCCCATTGGATGCTAACACCAAGGACCGAGACAGGATAAAGGAGTCTGAACTAGACAGGGGATGGTCGAGAGACCCTACCCAAGGCAGTGATGGAAAATAGGTCCCTAGGGATTGTAAGCTAAAATATTAATTATTTTTCTTGATAGAGCTTAAGGGGGAAACGCGTTGGACAGCTTGCCTTATTCTTCAGAGTCCGCATTCTGCAAATCACCCTGGTTCACACTCCGACAGAAGATACCTAAAGATGAAAGAAGGAAAGGGGATGTCCCACAGGCTTAACTATAGCTATCCCCCAGTAACCTACCGAAGTCACGACCAATGAAATGAGAACACGTGTGCTAATTTAATAGAATCAAATATAATTAGCAAAATCTATCGAAATTACATAAATAAAACATGTAAGATCAGGAATGCCTCTATTAAAAGTAAAAATAGCCCTGAATAAACCAAATTTTAGTAATTACCTAGTCTCGCTGGGGTGAACATTATAGAAAATGGCAAAATATTAATTACAGTTCAACTTACATGCAAACCTGAAGGGTCAAGGAAATTTCGAACAAATCCAGAAAGGATGAAATGACGTAAAATTTAAGTTAATTATCAAAAATAAATTAAGACGAACAGAGGAAAACACTATCTGTGATCGAACATCAAATAAACAAATGTCGTTTGTAAAAGATGCAAGGCCGAAAAATAAAAAATAAAACAAAACAAATTAAGAATGCTAAAAGTTGCCAAAATAAATGCAATTCACAAATTGCAACCATTGGAAGCCATCACAGGCACTTACATTAAATAAAAATAACTAGGTCAAGATCGAACACAAACACGAGCGTAAGCAACGAGGCTATAATCCAGACAAAGGGTCAAGGTCCACAATGCATCACATGAAAACAATCAAACAATGGCCTCCAAAACAAAACAAATGAATATTCGATGTCGCAGATCCCTCAAAAATGATTTACCAGAAGCTAATTAAACTAATAAAATTTATGGGCTAGAAAATAAAAAAAATTAAAACGACAATCCAGCGCAAGACACATGATACATTTTAAAACAGGGAATATTACAAGCCTTTTTTATGCTCTGATGAAAATAGGAAGTAGCTATTTCTCTGCAATCCCCTTAGGTAATTCCAACACCATATAGCTCAGAAGACAGCACAATCTAGGCTCTTCGGTTTCTTCACAATCACATTTTATAAGTCCAAATAGGTTGGGTGAGGGATAAATTAAACCCTCACCCCAGAAAGTGAAATCAGTTTTTACGTCTGCTTAATCCAACAACCACCAGTTGGGTCTCTTTTCACAAGATGGAGTTCCGACAAATGACAGGTCATAATACGCACGGCACCAATATTTTGAATGGACCGATCACCATAAGTGCCTCACAAAATGACAATGTGCATATTAAAATCAGTTTCACACGACACCACAAATATTAATTTGGCGGTTATAAGGGTCATATTTCATTTGTCATTTATGTAGGGTAATCATCACATAGAAACTCTTCTGTTTCAAACATCTTGAAGCCGTGCAAAGAATAAAAATCGTGCATGCTGCACTCTGACGGTGATGTCTTAAACACACTATAGTAGTTATCATAGACCGCTGCCATCTCAGACCCAGCGGTCGAACTACTGGAACTACAGCGCGCATTTAAAATTGCAGAATTAAGCTCCATACAGTAATTGACGTAGTAATCGAGTATAGGAGACAGGCTCAGTTCTAGTTAACTACAATGTATTAAAGAGAACCAAAACAAATACAATTAACAAAACGACTTAACCCAACATGCCCAACTACATTTAATTTGATGAGAATTTAAAGAAAAGAATTTCAAATTTATTACATCACAAAGTTGCCAGGATACACACCAGGGTCTTACTATGAAGATTTCAAATTTATGTTTTAAGCACAGTACAAAATCTTAACATAACCTGGAAAACTGCCACCCCACACAAGCATTCATGCATACCGGTACATTCATACAGGACCCTCCCCATGCTAAACAGAAATTACCAGTAAGATGACCCAACAAGAATGCAGTAGAACTAGGAAGCAACCCTAAATAAAACCAACGATAAACAAAACAGTTCCCCCTTCCCAATTTATCAACACATGACTACCAAAACGACAGAAAGAAGTGTCGCCCCAAATGCCCTCCAGTGAGAGGTTAAGAAGACAGACCGAAGAGGTAAAGTTAGTTTTCGTCCGTGTGGCAACATCTTTACTTACGAGGGAAGCACCCCAGCTCGAGCGGCTAAAACCGACTGGTAGTGCGCTTAACATAAGAAGATATGTATATTCTACTACCCATCATGGGCATTTATCTGTAAAACCCCGCATTAGTGTACAATCAATGTTTGGAAGTTACGGCATCCTAAGACTGCTGAAACACAATTCGCAGCAGGAACTACCGTGCAACAGGCAATTCGGACCATTATATTAGGGAAAATCCATTCCTAGCAATTGGTTAGACCTTTAACATGTATGTGGTAACACTACAAAAAGATTGCAGGAACACAATTCGCAGCAGAAACTACCGTGCAACAGGCAATTCGGACCATTATATTAACAATAATCAGATGTGGTGCAGTATCATCTGGCAAAAGGTTGAACACTTACTTGCAACAAGAAATCTTAACACATGCAGTACCGTGTTGATATAGGCATCTTTCCCACAATAGAAGATACTGTGTTGTCCTTCATTCGACGTCGGAGTGTAAATGTGGAGTTTCAATGAAGTGATTAAAACACAGTGGAATGGAACAGTATGCACCCTTAACAAGGGCAACGTGTAGACATACTCAATTATTTACAATGTTCCCGCCGCATTGCAATAGTCCAAACTCAAATGCCATGGTGATCACATTATCACATACTCGGATGGCGCTGGCGACCAAACACGTACTTTTACAGACGAATGGCATTGGTAGCTATTGACATAGGTACAATTGTATACTTTAAACCCACTTTGTCGGTTTTCGCCGTTCGAGCTGGGGTACTTCCCAAGTTAGTATAAAACAAAGTCCCCGATTCTTGGATGTTACGGGTAAACTCGAAAACCACTGGATGGATTTTGATGCGGTTTTCACCATTCTGTTAAGGATATCTCGATGATGATTTCTGTGGAAAATAATTTATTTATGATCAAAAGAAAGCCGAGCATTAACGATTTCAGTGGAAAAGTCTAAAATAAAACTGGCGTCGGAGCGCTTTGTTAGCTTACGCTGGGCAAACCGTTAATAATATCTAAATACTATGAGTGTAAGAACTGTTCAGCATGAAACGTTCTACAAAAAAGTAAGCAAGAGCATATTTCTATCTTCGATACATCACCCACTATAAGTGTTTTTACGTTTTAGTTCCTTCCAACCATGTCCATTCAACTACTGAGGCGACAGTTTACGAGCTAGCTAAGAGCGGGTCTATCTTCCCTGTTACAGCCTAGCTAGCGGGTGAACCTATTGCCCCAGACACTGCAGCAGCAAACCGTCGAGTCGTGTTGAGTTAATACTTCTGAGAAGGGTGGTTGTGATTGGAGTTTCCCTGGAAGTGCAACTCGGGGTTTCTTCATTTCACCTGTGAAACACAGTCAAGTTAAGATTGGACAGAAGGGTTATTTGAGTTTCATTCGCCTTGCCATTTCCTGGAAGTACAACTCTCATTTCGCCTGTGAACTTTTCCTTCCACAAAATTCACAGTCAATTTAAGATTGGACGGAAGGGGGATTATATTATACCGTTAACTTGCTCAAGAACTATAAAGCAGCAGGAGAAAATCAGTTGGTTGCAGAATTATGGAAGAATGCAAATGATCAAACTCTCCGAAACTTACATAAACGTATTATTGACATATAGAACTCTGAAAAAATGCCTGAGGAATGGAACACAGCAATAATCCACCCCCTACACAAGAAAGGTGATAGGTCAGATCCCAATAATTATAGAGGAATATCCCTTGTTGATGTCACATATAAGATCTTTTCAAAAATTCTTCACTCAAGAATACAGGAACAACTGGACCAAGAACTTGGAGAGTACCAAGGAGGATTTTGGCCAGGCAGAAGTTGTCCAGATCAAATCATCAGTCTTAAGTGGGTTATGAAGCATCACAGAGCTCGAAGTAAGAACCTAGTCATCACTTTTGTTGACTTCAAAAAAGCTTATGACAGTATTCATCGGAAGTCATTACTGAATACTCTTCAAGAATTTGGTGTTCACAGGAAATTGATCAAGCTTATTGGAATGACTCTCAAGAATACTAAAGCAAAAGTTAAATTCAGAGGAGAATTGTCAAAACCATTTACAATCACAACCGGCCTTCGGCAGGGGGATGGTCTCACACCTATTTTGTTTAATTGTGTACTGGAGAAGGTCATGAGAGAATGGAGAAAGAAATGCCAACCAAACATCAAGATTGGTAGAAATATTAAACTAAACTGCCTGGCATTTGCAGACGATCTTGCACTACTGGCAAATGATGTGGAAGAGGCTAAAGTCCAAATTGAACAACTGGAAAACATTGCAGCAAAAGTGGGATTACAAATTTCATTTGAAAGATTGAGATTATGCCAACCTTCGAGGTGGACACCCCGGTCCTTCAACTAAATGATAACAAACAAATTAAGGTTGTAAAAAAGTTCAAGTATCTTGGGGAAACTATAACTTGGAACCTAAATGAGAAAGCCGCAATAGAGTACAGAACAACAAAACTGAGACAAGCACAACGAGTCACATGGTAAACTTATAAGAAGAAATCTCTCTCGATGAACGCCAAATTCAAACATTATGGTTCAGTAGTTAAACCTGAAGCAACTTATGCAAGTGAAACCCTGTTTAAGATGAATACCAAAGCAACAACAGATAAAATCCAAAAAATAGGCAGAAGGATCATCAGGACAATCATCAATAAAAACCATCAAATAAATGGACAATGGAGACTGCTGCCTAATGAAATAGTCTATTGGGAAAATGAATCAATTGTGGATACAATGAGAAAAAGGAGAATTGCCTTTTTCAGCCACATAGAAAGAAGACTACCCGACTACTGAAACGATTATTCAATTTCTTTTGGAAAAGTAAAACCAAGAACAACTGGTTCGTTGAGGTCCAGAATGATTTAGACGAGCTAAATATTACAATGAAACAAATTGCAGAGAGAAAAGAGAAGAGGATTCTGAGAAGTAGGGATACAAGATTAAAATTAAATACA
This sequence comes from Meconema thalassinum, assembly GCA_946902985.2. Taxonomy (NCBI): domain Eukaryota; kingdom Metazoa; phylum Arthropoda; class Insecta; order Orthoptera; family Tettigoniidae; genus Meconema; species Meconema thalassinum. Next base: position 389,253,826 of record OX336391.1, read on the forward strand.
GTCAAACGAAAACAGTACACCATTACAAATGAAGAGAGGGCGGCCAGGTCGGAGAGATTAAAGAAGCTCTGGAAGGAGGAGAGGAAGTTGAGAAGCCATTACAACTAATATTGTTTAGACTGTAGTGTATATGGATTGATTTAAGTGCTCCAATGTGGGCGTAAACTATGTAAATACTAGCAGAAGTACCCGTTCTTCGAACGGTGTTCGGTGTTAACACCAGACATTATCAATTGAGCAACTGTTGCAATGGTTAGCGGGTTGTCGTTCCTTCATAAGTTTATCAGAAGGAAGTTAGTTTTCTGGGAATATCACACACACTGTTAAGGGCCTTAAAATGTGGTTTTCGGAGACCCTTTATAGATTCCCGAATTTTGTGTCTCACATTGAGAAGCGCAACATATGCTTTAGTCGTCCTTCTAGGATAATTTTTATATTTCGCCTATTTTAGCATGTATTTTGAGAAGATTTTCCCTATATCCACCCTTCTGCTGTATGAAAAGTACGGTGAAGCGTATAAATGACTAGCTGTTACCCGCGGCTTCGCCCCCAATAACATTTGGAATCCCGTTATAACATTAATTATATACACTGACCGGCAAAAAAAGTGGAACACTTTAATTTTTTATGTAATTTCTTAATTTATTCCACTAAAATGTATCGGTTTTCCAATATTTGCATTATTCATGTAAATTTAGATGGTTGGCAACAGAAAATGCCGAATCATGTTTTACAACACGCTTTAACTCACAAATTTCGTTACATTTTGCAAATCTTACAATTTTCTATTTTTTAGTAATGCTGTTTTGGGCTGGTGTTTATGAAACGTATTGCCAAACAGTATTAATGTTTGCACTGCAAGAGAACACTGGTCACTAAAAACGGGTGTTTCCACCTTTAGCGTCTATGACAGCTTGTAAACGCTCAGGCATACTGTTCACAACTCGTCGAATGGCATCTGCCGGGATGCGATCCCATTCCTCCAGCAGCGATGTTCTCAGTTGTGCCAAGGTGGTGTGGTCATGCTGTCTGACGTTCCTTCCAAGCGTATCCCATACATGTTCGATGGGGTTCAAGTCAGGACTACGAGCTGGCCAGTCCAGGGTTTGAATCTCCACTTCCTGCAGATATTGTACAACACAGCGAGCAGTATGAGGGCGGGCATTATCCTACATCAGCATGAAATTCTGACCAATGAAAGGCGCAGAGGGCATCACATGGTTCATCAGGATCTCTTTGATGTACCTTTGGGAATTGAGCGTCCCGTGATCGATGCACACCAACTCAGTGCGGGCCATAACGTTGATGCCACCCCACACCATAACCGAGCCACCTCTAAATGGAGTCCTGGAGGAGAAAGCAACAGGGCTGTACCTCTCCCCGCGCCTTCTCCACACTCTTTCTTTTCCATCAGGAGATCTAAGGTTAAAGCGACTCTCGTCAGTGAAGAGAACAGAGGCCCACTGCTCGTGGGTCCATCCCAGATGCTGCCTTGCGAAGCGAAGACGCGCCTCTCTGTGATGCCGTTCGAGTGCGGGTCCACGTGCAGGTCTCCTGGACGAAAGATGAGCTTCTTCAAACCTTCTTCTTACTGTTCGCTCACTCACTCTCACATTTCTGACATTTTCCAGTTGATTTCGTGCCTGAACTGCTGTGGTATGCCGATCACGCAGAACTTGGAGGGTGAGAAATCTGTGATCCCTGGCACTTGTGCTTCTTCTGCGGCCTGACCCTCCTCTCCTGTCGTATGTTCGGAGCTCTCTGTAACGTTGCACTGCACGATGTATGCTACCGAGAGATGATCCAATGACCTCAGCAACATAACGGAAGCTGCGGCCATCCTCCACCAATGCAACTGCCTGTGCAGCTTCTTCACGGCTAAGAGGCATGTTTTAGTGTGAACTGCAAATGGATAACTTGCTAAAATGTGTGACAATGGTTCACACGTGTTCAACAAGTGCCAGTTGTTATCCCTAGAACAACAATAAGCGAGCAGCAACACTCATAAACCTTAAACGCTTCCAGTCCGCTTCCCGCCATAAAACCATTAAGATAGGCTCATCGAGGATTGGGGGTAATTGGTGGTAATAAACCACCCTAAGAAATGTCATATTATCAATTTCTATTCACGGATGTTTCAGATGTTTGTTCTAATGCATGAAAAGCTTTTAAAATGTGATTAAATCTTTTTCAAGGCTAGATTTATACTATTTATATTACTTTTTTTAACTGTTCCACTTTTTTTTGCCGGTCAGTGTAGATAGATAAGCATGGGTCCTAGTGGAAAATAATTCTATCACTTGAAACCAAAAATGCATGGGACGAAAAAAAAAACCCATCAAAATATCATGTTGGCTTCAGACCCTAAAAGACATGAAAAATATAATAAAAGTATAAAAAAACTATTTTTTGAAATTTCATTCGAATCAATTTTTATGTCAATCCTGGGACTTAGAAAATTCCGGCCAAAAGGTACAAAATCATTAACAACTCCCTAAGTATATGTCGTATGATGAAATAGCAAGAGACAAAAAAGATGTAGTGTGTTATTGTCTACAGCATAGGCCATGTATAATTTTCCACTCAGTTATATTACCTGTTTTTTTTCCCCAGAATTTCACCCCTCCCCATGGTCCTCTTAAATTGGATTTTTATAAAAAAAATCGGTCAAACACCTATTTACTTATTTCTTATGCTGATTTTTTCCCGCTGAGTTTCAAACTCCTCGCCTATGTCGTTTAAGAGATACACGCTCCGTTAGGAATCCTTCAACCCCCACTTTTCACCCCTTTCACCTCATAATATACACCACATCGAAAAACCCTCAGACACGTGTCTTCTTATTTTTAATGATTAGTTTATATGCCGAGTATCACATCCCCCAATGAAACCAATCGGGAAATGCAGGTCTACCCCCTTAACACCCCTTGAGAACCGGAATATCCAAAAATCCTTTCTTAGTGGGCGTTTGTGGCCCTTGAGGAAGCTGCATACCAAATTTCATTCCAATCCGTTTGGTGGTTTCTGAGATTTCGTGATGAATGAATGAGTTGTATTTGAGCTTTATATAATAGATTAAATTATACTGATTGGCGTATAATTCTACTTAGTATAAAACAAAGTCCCCGATTCTTGGATGTCACGGGTAATCTCGAGAACCACTGCATGGATTTTAATGCGGTTTTCACCATTCTGTAAAGGATACCTCGAGGAGGTTTCTGTAGAAAATAATTTATTTATGATCGAAGGAAGCCGAGCAGTAACGATTTTAGAGAAAAAGTAAAAAAAAAATCCTGGCGTCCGTGCGCTTTTTAAGCTTACGCTGGGCAAACCGTTAAAAATATCAATAAATATACAATAAGTGTAAGAATTGTTCAGCATGAAATGTTCTACAAAAACTTACGCGAGAGCACATCTCTATATTCAATATATCGTCCACTATAAGTGTTTTTAGGTTGGTCGGAAGGGGTTTTGTGTTTCATGCACCTCGCCATTCTTAAATTACGTCTGACAAGAATTTGTTGCACATGCATCTCCATGATAATATAGTTAATAGTCCAGTCAGTGATTTTAACCCATTATGCCGAGACGTAAAACGGATATAGATCGTAGTTCATTGACATTGTAAAGAAGCGCTTATCACGCAATGCATTCACAACTGTTCCCGGGCAAAGCCGGGGCGGGGTGCTAGTAAAGAAATAAACAAATGGTCTACAACCATCGCACCATACTTCGTCACATAAAGAAAAGCTGAAGACTCCTGACCCTGAGACAAAATCAATACACTACTGGTAAGGTTAGAAACATGGCTACCTCTTGCTGGGCCACTGCAGGGAGTTTAGTGTTTCGTGCCAACTAGATTCTCTGTGGTGACCTAGCAGTGAGGTAATAGGGGGGGCTTTGCCCAATGAAATTTCATTGCATTTCATTTAACGCTATCTCGACCCCGATGATTATAAGTAAGAAAAGAATTTAGTTACATTGATCGCCCAACGTATGGGGCTTGTTGTTGTTGGCTTACCCCAACCATTACTACTATTTAAATTTGTTTCATTGGCGCCCAATTGTTGTTGGTTTACCCAGAACACCATTATAAAGTACGAAGAATTTTGTTATATTGATAGCCCAACGAGTGGCTTGTTGTTGTTAGTTGACCGACTATTATTAATAAGTTAGAGATTTGTTTCATTGGCGCTTAACGTGAAGGCACGAATAAGGAAAAGTTAAATATGGAAGCTGAGATGATAGCCATGATGAAGAAGATCTTAGAGGAGCGAGGATTATCAACCGGCAGACAGCTGCGAAGAGAGAGAAGAAGCTTGACGAGGTCGAGCAGGTGATTAGCCTAGACACTGAAGTAGACAAGTTGGATGCTCAACAAGTGAAGTTGGCAGGGAATCTTCGAGCCAGGCACTGGAGACCAGCCAGAAATTTCCCACGGCAGATATGAAGTTGGAAGAGCAGAGAGTGGAGATCATATGCATCGTAGAAGAGAAAGTTGAGATAATTAAACGTTTAAATTATACGCCAAAACAATACATAAACAAATATATATTTTATATATTAGTACATGTTTCGACCCACAGTGGGGTCATCCTCAGCCTAAAAAGATTACTAATAATGACATGCCACCTATACTTCATTGATTTGATAAATACTTAATGTATGCAGTACATACGGTACTACGGGAGAATTTTCAACACGACGGTTGCATTAAATCAGCATATACATAACCTAACACTGTTTGGCAAATTTAAAGTGGAACTTCTGATACCGTAATTCCATTTCAAGAATCCCGGTTTCTCTTCTAAACGTTTTGGACATTTATTAGAATTGCCACATATCCATATTGGGCATTTCAACTCAAATTCTTGTACGAATTTCCGAATTTCTACATCCCATACAACGAGGTTATTTCATGTCATCATAATACTGGTTGGCACCTTTTAAAAATCGTTAATAGTCTCCGTATTGAAGAGGATTCTACTTATTTAACTCAAGCGCCGAGCTGAATTATTTTATTGATTTTCTAAATTATTTTGTGTATATTTTGATAAAAAATTTAAAGCTTAACATTCTTACACTCACCGTTAATAGTTCTTATTTCTAACTACTTTTTTAAAATTATTGTTAAAAGACCAATCTTATATTTATTTAATTAATACTACTTTGTAAGGATATCCATTTTTATTACTATATTTTATTTATTACAATTATTATCATTAATTTTTCATTTTAATTTAGATTTAAGGCGCATATGCCATTTTAGTTTTTCAATTCTTAATTGATTTTCTTTTTAGGCTGAGGATGACCCCACTGTGGGTTGAAACATGTACTAATATATAAAATATATATTTGTTTATGTATTGATTTGGCGTATAATTTAAACGTTTAATTCTAACATCAATACGGATATTTAAAAACATTTGTTTTCAATGGCAAATGTATTTGCATTCTATGAAAGTTGAGATGGTAGAATCTGTGAGTGTGGCTGTAAAGGAGGAGAAAGAGGGGGAGTTGTGTGAGGTATATGACGCTGGGGGACGTAGGGAAGTTGGTAATGAAGAAGATGTAAAAGAAGGACAAGAGAGAGAACAAGGTGAAGAAGGACAAGGTCAAGCGGAGGAGGAGGATGAGATATAAGACAAGGTGAAGAAAATGGTGGTGGATAAGATAAAAGAGGAGGAAGACAATGTACAAGAAGAAGAAAATGGAGGAGGAAAAGGATGGACAAGAGGGAGAACAAGGTGAAGGAAAACAAGGTCAAATGGAGGAGGAGGATAAAACTGAAGACGAGGTAGATGAGATAGAGGACAAGGTGAAGGAAAGTGTGCAGGACAAGATAGAGGAGGAAGAAAAGGATGAGATGTAAGGCAAAGAGAAGGAGTAGGAAGAGGATGAGATGTCAGACATATGGAGATGTGAGAAGGAGGGATCAGAAGAAGAAAATTGAAAAGAAGATAAAGGGAAAGAGAAAAGGAAAGATAAGAAAAAAGGAATTGTTGAACAGGATAAGACAGATAAGGACGAAGAGGAGGAAAATGAGGAAGGGAAGGAGAGAGAATCAGAAATGGAAGGCAAAGAAGAAAAAGAAGGCACAGGAAAAGAAGGAGAAACAGAAGAAAAGCAAGAGCAAGGAGGAAGGTAAAGGAGGGGAAGAAGGAAAGAAAGGAGGTGAACGAAGGAAAGAGGTAGAAGAGAAGGGGAAAATGAAGGAGGAAGAGGATGAAGCGAAAGAAGGAATGAAAGCAGGTGATATGGAAGAAGCTGAGGAAGAAAAGGAAGCAGGTCAAGGTAAGGAAAAGGTAGAAGAGAGAGGAGAAAGGAAGGAGTGAGAAGATGAAGTGGAAGAAGGAATGAAAGCAGATGATATGGAAGGAGCTGAAGAAGAAAAGTGGGTAGATGAAGGAAGGAAAGAAAAGGAAGGTGAAGGAAGGGAAGAAGTAGAAGAGGAAGGAGAAACAAAAGAGAGAAGATTTTGATAAAGAAGAAGGTGATGATGCTGATGATGATAATTCTTCAGACGACAATAAATCTGACTGTTTCACTGCGTGAAGGAAGGTCAGCATTGTGTATTAAAATAATCTATTATATATAATCCAAAATTGACTCATCACCGCAGGGCTCAAACCACTAGACCTAGAAAGCTGAAATTTTGCATGTTGGTTGATCCGAGTATGTAGAGGGTCACTAGGAAACGGTTTTTGAAAATTCAATTTGTAAGTGACTTTTTTTCTGCCCTTTGGCACTGAGCATCCAAAATTGACTCATCGATGCAGGGCTCAAACCACTAGACCTAGAAAGCTGAAATTTTGCATGTTGGTTGATCCGAGTATGTAGAGGCTCACTAAAAAACAGTTTTTGAAAATTCAATTTGTAAGTGACTTTTTTCAGCCCTTTGGCACTGAGCAAGGACAGTCGGTACAAAGATCGGATTTAACTCATTTTAAGCCACCAGATACGAGAAACAATACTTGGAGGACCTGTAAGTACCCCGAAACACACTTTTTAAGTTCCTAAAATGAACGGTTTCGGAGATATTCCCAAATAACTGTGTTCCCTCTGAGAAACAGATCAACGTTACAATGGCAACCGCTGAAATTTCGCAGACTGGGGATAGTTTACTGGCAATATCTCGAAAACCGTTCGTTTTAGGGCCTTATAACGCGGGGTTCGGTTCCCATAGAAGTGGAAACCACGAACATTGCTCCTCGCATTGATACGCTCAAAATGAGCTATATTCCATATTTCTACGAGCAAATCGACTTGGAAAGTCTCATCTATTATTATTATTAGTATTATTAATAATCTTGATTGGTCACATTGGACCACTTGAGTCGTTCCACAATCACTTCTTCTTTGAAGGTAGTACTGCTTGGTTCTTGCGCTCTTTCCAGTACTTTTTCATTGTTTCAGATCGGGATTTTCTCAACTCATCTGAAATCTCCATAAGCTTTCTATGTGTCATTTCTGCAGAAAATTTGTGAGTTTTAAGAATGGTGTTAATTTTATTTTTCTCCTCGGAATCTGTTATCTTGAGTCCAACTGCTTTGAGATCTTGTTGGATTTCTTGGATCCATTTTCCTCCAGTTTTCTTTCCTAGATTTCTCATCACCAGTTGGCGTACAATTCTGTTTCCTGGAAGCCGTAAGATGTGAAAAAAATATGAAATTCTTTTCTTCTTCATTGTGCTGGTGATTGGATCAATCTCACGATAGACATTTTCATTTGGGAGAATCCTCCAGACTCCCTCAACCTGATACTTTTTATTTATGCACGTTCTAATGATTCTTCTTTCCGTTTTGAGGAGCTGATCAGTTCTTTGTTCATTTTTAATTTGGAACAGTGTTTCACAAGCATAAGTGGCTTCTGGGAGAGTTACAGTTTTATAATGTTGGATCTTAGTAGCTATTGATAGGCATTTTTTTATTATATGTTTACCAGGTTAGAGATTGTGCCTTTTTCATTTTATTTGTTCTGTTTATCCAAGTTACTTTTTCGTTTAAGTTATGTGTTATAATTTCTCCAAGATACTTAAATTGAGGAACTAGGTTAATTTTATGATCATTTATATCTAAGGGTTTCATAGGCATGATCTCAGTTTTTTCAAAGGATATCTGTAATCCTATCCCTTGAGCAATTTCTTGGAGACTAGTGATCTGAGTACAAACCTCTTCCTTGTCTAGTGCTAAAAGAGCCAAGTATCTGCAAATCCTAAGCAGTTTATTTTTATTGATGGTTTTGTTCCAATTTTGATCTTGGGAGGGTTTTCCTTTTGCCAAACCTTCATGATATAATCAAGAGCCACATTGAAAAGCAGAGGGGATAATCCATCACCTTGTCTGAGACCTGTTTTTACTGTGAAAGCTGTTGATATTTCTCCCCTAAATTTAACTTTCGAATTTGTGTTTGTTAATGTTAATTGAATGATTTTTATCAATTTAGGATGGAGACCGTATGATCTGAGGATTTTTAGCAGTGTCAGTCTATGAATACTATCATAGGCTTTCTTGAAATCTATAAAAGAGATAAAGAGTTGCTTATTTCTGTTTTTGTAATATTCCATTATTAATTTCAGGCTAAGGATTTGGTCTGGACAACTTCTGTAAGGGCGAAATCATCCTTGATATTCTCCAAGTTGTGGTTCCAGAATGTTTTTGATCCTGTTGTAAATTATGCGAGAGAAAATTTTATATGTGCAGTGCAGAAGGGTAATTCCTCTGTAGTTATCTGGGTTCGTTTTGTCTCCTTTCTTAAATAATGGATGGATTATTCCTATGGTCCAGTGTGCAGGAATTTCTTCAGTAATCCACATTTTAACTAGATGTTGATGAAGATTTATAATCACAGGTTTACCAGCATTTTTCCAGATTTCAGCAAAGACTAAGTCTTCGCCACAAGTTTTGTAATTTTTTGTTCTTTAATTGCGAGTTCTACTTCATTAATGTTTGGAGGATTTATTAAATCAGGTGAAGTTACAATAGGTGTATCAGTATTTACTTGCAGGGTTTCCAGTGGATCATCACAATTTAACAGTTTCTCGAATGCTTCTGCAAGGCTCTCTGTATTTTCTTGGTTAGAATGTGCTAACTTTCCTGTTTGATTTTTCAACATTAATGTTGGAGCTTCAATTTTTTTTAGATATTTACCAAATTTTTGTAATAATCTCGAGATTGATTTTTCTTGAAATCGTCTTCTATCTTTTCCAGTGAATTTTTAAGATGATTATGTTTCGTTTGTCTGATGATTTTATGGGTTAATTTTCTTTGTATAGTTAGTTCTAAATTTGATTCTTCTGACTTTAGAGCTTGATGTTTTATCCATGCTTGGTGTCTTTTCTCTATTGCTTGATCACAATCTACATTCCACCATTCATGTTTTTTCCTTGGATTTATTGGTGCTAACTCCTCTGCTATTAATTTTAATTTAGTGATTAATTCGTCCAATGTTTTAGTGATGAGAGATTCTTCTCCTGTTCTTCCACAGTACTCTATATTTTTTTATTAAGGTAGATGGATCAAATTTTCTCCTATTGTTATTATTAGTTTTTTTCTTGGCCGTTGGAGTTAATTTTATTTTTATCTTTGCCACATAGTGGTCTGATCCTGAGTCAACTCCCCTTAGAACCTTGACATTGTGAATTTGGCGATGGTGAAATTTATCCATGCAGACATGATCCAGCTGCCATTCACCCCTTCTGAAGTCAGGATGTTTCCAAGTTTTCAATTTATGGGGCTGTCTTTTAAAACATGTTGATTTAGAGATTAATTTGTGGTTTCTACAAATTTCGACTAATCTTTGACCATTTTTATTGGTTCGTTTATGTGCTGTCTATTTTCCAATGATATCTCTATATCTTCTTTCTTGTCCAAGTTGCGCATTGATATCACCAAGGAGAATTTTGATGTTTGATGAAGGGATGTTTATTAAAGTTTGATCCAAAAGATCCCAGAATTTTTGTACTTCTTCTCTGTCCTTAATGGTGTTTTTTTGATTAGTAGGAGCATGTGCATTAGTAATTAATATGTTTTATTTGCCAATTTCAAAGTTAGGGTCGTAAGTCTGGAGGATTGAGATTTAAATTCTGTTATCGAGTCAATGATTCTGAGATCTATTAAGAATCCGTTACCAAATTGTGGACAATTTTTCATAACTCGTTTTCCTGGAATTCCTTTATATAGTCTGTATCCTTGTGATTCCAGATGGTCTTGATCACTATTTCTAATTTCCTGAAGGGCCATAATTAGAATTTTATGACTTCTCATGATATCCGTGATGATCTTCAATTTTCCGGTTTGAACCGGAGAGTTAACATTATGTGTAGAAAAGAATGAGACTTGTTTAGGTTTGATTTTCCGTAGTATTTGTTTGTTTGCTACTTGATGAGTTTTCAGACGCTCCGATTCGTCATTATCTTTCGCATGACAGCCCACCGTATCCGAATGCTGTCTTTTCTGTAATCTATCATTACAGACGGCGGAATTATTCTTCAAATGACTTTTCATGGTCGACTATCTAAGGTTTCACCTTGAGGGGAGGATAAATCCTCGAATTACAATCCTGAATGTTATTCAGAAAGGTGATGTAGCAGGTTCGCTTTGGCTGGGATGACAAGTGAAACGGTATTTACTTTGCTCCACGTTGAGTGTACAAATGTATCAGAATTGCTAGCCCCCCCTTTGCCTAAGCTATGTTGATTTAATGGGCGCCAAGACCTCAATGCAATGTTGAAATCTAAATTTGTATTTAGCAACGTCTAGCTCTGGCAGAACACATTCAAGACTCTATTCACTCAGATCGTGGTATGATTTGATCATTAACCCAACAAACAATTTTATCAGGAGAAGGAATTGGTCTATATCTAATGCTACCTACTGAAAGCAAAGATTGCATTGTAAAAGAAATGAATTTATTATATAAAACAAGTATAGCAAAATTAATAATAATAATAATAAGTATAAAATTTAAATAGGAGCGTTGTGATTTTAATATTACCGATAGAAAATTACGTGAAAACGGAGTCTGATAAATTATTGATTTTACTCTTATTCCCAAGCTATCAAGTTACTGAAATATTAAATATAAAACCAAGAGAAATGAGAGATTGCGTATTTCTGCGTCATTCGCGCTTACCACTGGAAATAGCCGAAGCCTTTCCCTCGTACTGGATGATGCTGTGAGCTTCCCACAGTCTCCTGGACGTCGACATCTCCGTCGAAATTTGATGAGATTCTGGTAGATTAGATAATTCTATGGTCCGTACCTCGGACCCAAACACTCGTACAACCGCACTGGTTAAGTTTTACAAAAGTTAGTCCTCCAATCCACGGAACATCGGAGCGATTCCCGCGTACAACCGTACTCGTTAAATTCTATACAGATAGTCGCTAACTCCACCGAACATCGGAGCCCCTCGCACGCGCACCCATACTCGTCAAGTATTTCACAGATTGTCCTCGTTCCACGGCGCGTCGAACGATATATGCACCCGCCGTTTCCCCACTCTTCATCCGACTTGTAGCTTGCGTGGTCCTCACTGATTGGCTGACCCACCACGCGATCTTCCCCTCCTCCGGGTCATTACACACGGCGCGGCGATGATGAAGACGATTTCCGTTCCAACCATTCGCCTTTCCTGGACGCTGCGACCCAGGATTGCGTCATGCTTTCCGACAAGATTAAGCGTGTACTTGAATTCCCAGTGAGTCACGTCTCTCGATATACCCTAACTGACGAAAACTCCGTAAAATTCCGCAATCACATAATTTTCTATGATATTGTCGTTCGTAATAATTTGCTTGATAGCGTTTTCTAAGACATAGAAAACCTATCTGTATGCTTATAATTTTTATAAAATGCTCCGAAAATGTCTTAATAATAATTATAATAAATTAATAATAATAATAAATTAACATGAAAAATTCTCTTGGCTGAACAATTTGCCGCGTAAATAAATATAGAATGGCTTCCTACTGACTTATGCCAGTTGCATAAAAAAACCTCGAAAAACACGTTACATATTCGCCTCGGATCATCGGATGATTTACCGTGACGACGCAGGGCTCAAACCACTAGACCTAGAAAGCTGAAATTTTGCACGCTGGTTGATCCGAGTATGTAGAGGCTCACTAAGAAACGGTTTTTTGAAAATTCAATTTGTAAGTGACTTTTTTCGGCCCTTTGGCACTGAGCAAGGACAGTCGGTACAAAGATCGGATTTAGCTCATTTTAAGCCACCAGATACGAGAAACAATACTCGGAGGTCCTGTAAGGACCCCGAAACACACTTTTTAAGTTCCTAAAATGAACGGTTTTGGAGATATTCCCAAATAACTGTGTTCCCTCTGAGAAACAGATCAACGTTACTATGGCAACCGCTGAAATTTCGCAGACTGGGGATAGTTTTCTGGCAATATCTCGAAAACTGTTCATTTAGGGACTTATAACGCGGGGTTCGGTTCCCATAGAAGTGGAAACCACGAACATTGCTCCTCGCTTTGATACGCTCAAAATGAGCTATATTCCATATTTCTACGAGCAAATCGACTTGGAAAGTCTCATCTATTATATATAATCCAAAATTGACTCATCACCGCAGGGCTCAAACCACTAGACCTAGAAAGCTGAAATTTTGCATGTTGGTTGATCCGAGTATGTAGAGGCTAACTAAGAAACGGTTTTTGAAAATTCAATTTGTAAGTGACTTTTTTCGGGCCTTTGGCACTGAGCAAGGACAGTCGGTACAAAGATCGGATTTAGCTCATTTTAAGCCACCAGATACGAGAAACAATACTCGGAGGTCCTGTAAGGACCCCGAAACACACTTTTTAAGTTCCTAAAATGAACGGTTTCGGAGATATTCCCAAATAACTGTGTTCCCTCTGAGAAACAGATCAACGTTACTATGGCAACCGCTGAAATTTCGCAGACTGGGGATAGTTTTCTGGCAATATCTCGAAAACCATTTGTTTTAGGGCCTTCATAGAAGTGGAAACCACGAACATTGCTCCTCGCATTGATACGCGCTAAATGAGATATATTTTATTTATAGAGGTGGTTTCTGGGGTCGGATACGATCGTGATTTTGAGTCTAATTTTATGTTAATTGTGCTGGTTATTGTAAGCGAGCTTTCAGATCTTTACTCTAATTTACAGTGTTAAGATGCTTTCTATTTTGCACGGTATGCTTTCATTTTCTTTATAAATTTGTTTTTTGTTAACTGAATATTTCTGTTTGCCAATATTGATCTGCTCTTTTTTTGTCTTTTACCATGATCAGCAACCCATATTCACAGACGAATGTGTCGTATTCTACTGGCTGTCACGTTAAAAAAAAAAATTTCTTAATTACTCTTACTGAGGAATTGGGCAAACTTATTTCAATAAAGTTGGTATTTTGTCTTTCACGGCCATTGAATCCCCGCACAAGGCATGGCTTAAACCTAGAAAAGTTGCATAGTTGGACTAATGGTGCAGCAGAAAAGAGGAGAATTAAAGATTTTGAAATATGGTGATACAGGAGAATGATGATCAAATGGGTAGATAGGGTAACAAATGAAGAGGTATTAAGATGAGGGGGAGAGGAGAGATGTTTCTGGCGACTACTAATGAAGAGAAGAGATAGGAGGGTAGGACACATATTAAGACACCCAGGAATAGCAAGCTTAGTTATGGATGGGAGGGTCGAGGACCAGAACTGTAGGGGTAAACCAGGGTTAAACAGATTGCCTCGGATGTAGGGTGTGGTAGCTATGTAGAGATGAAACGATTAGCTCAGGAGAGGGAGACATGGATTGCTGCATCAAACCAGTTAAAAAACTGAAGACTCAAACAACAAGAACAACAACAATCAGGAATTTTAATTACTTATAGAGGCATGTGAGGCAAAAGGGTTGTTGGAGAATTTCAATCCCTGGGATGTAACACTGGAAGAGACTGCATAATGTACATCAGCGGCCAAGGTGAGAGATATTTAAAAATAGGTCTATTAATAGCGATATGTTGACGTTCAAATAGTCAATAAGTATGGCCAAATTCCATCCAGAATAGCTTAAGTAAGAATACTTTTAATTCCCCATATTTCGATAGATTTACCATTCCAGTGTGCAAGAGTGCAGTTGCCTCTTCAAACAATATTTGCAATTTCTTTAACAAAGCGCAATGACACACACTTAACAGTAGCACGTGTACATTTAGACAAAACCATTTTTTTCCCATGGGCAACTGTATGTGGCGTGCTCGCGAGCATCCTGACAACAAAATCGTTATGTCTCAGCAGAAGATGGCAAAACCAAAAACGTAATTTTAAAATGTGTTAACATAATGTAACATCGAACCCTGCAGACTTTCACAACTCTATAAAATTCCCACTTTGCTGTTCATATCAATATACTGTATGTATCAGAATATTCAGAATTAGAATGGACCCACCTATAGCCGCGATTGCTGTAATAGAATAGACCAATTATCAGCAGTAATGCATCGTTCCCATTGTCTTGATCGCGGGCGAAGCCGCGGGTACCTGCTAGTATTTCATAAATATATCGGAGTTTTATTCTCTAGAAAGTATTGTAAATATGTAAAAATGTTCAAGATAATGAAAGTGAAACAGAAAATTTTAGTCTTGCAAGACTTAAGTAGACCTACACAGATTATGATAATGGTACAGACAGGTCTGATGACGATTCTGCCGTTCCTTCTGATTATGATATTGTTGTCAGATTTTCCGATGTAGGAGGGGTGTCTAATACACCCAATGAGATAGTTTCAGCTACTACATCTGATGGAAAAAGTTACGCTGGATCTTCTGAAGAAAAAGCTTGTGGTGACACACCTTATGTCAACAATGCCATTGATATGTCTGGCAGTGAAGGATTCGTAACCACGTCTGTTGATGACGATGATGAGGAAGAAGATCCTGTCATCCTTCCATTGAAATGGAAGGTGACGCTGCCACTATTGGCGAAAAGAATATTACAACGTCAAGTGATAATCTGTAATTTGTTTTACTTTGTGTTTTTTTTTTGTTTTAGTCAGTGTATGATTGATGAATTTATTTGTTAATTTATGTATCTGTGTGAGGGCCGAGGATAAATCTATAACCCTGAGTTAGAGATATATCCTCTAGGGCAGCGTTTACCAAACTGTGGTACGTGTACTACTGGCGGTACGCTCGTACTGCTGCAGTGGTACGCTGTGATTTTACGAAAATATCAAAAATATTAGATACGTTATGATAAATATTAAAAATATAAAATATAAAATTTAAAAATATAAAATCATTGATATGTTGCCGGAGAACTTCAAGGCCAAAGACAAGAAGCAGTTTTATGAATTGAATTGTGATTCAGAAGGAAGGCAAACATTTCCAAAAATGGCTCTTGTGAACTTTTGGGTTGAGGGGCGTGCAAACTATGCAAGCATAGCTGACAAAGCAGTTAGATTTTTACTGCTTTTCACTACTTCGTACTCGTGCGAGACTGCATTTTCTTCGCTGGTTTATCTCAAGAATAAATACCAGAATAGGCTCCTTACAGAGGAAATCGATCTTCGTTTGAGACTTAGCATTCTTAAACCAGACATTCCTAAGTTGGCTTCTAATCTTCAAGCTCACATTTCACATTGAAGTTGTTAGTTGAACTTTGGTTTTTATGTTTAATTATTACGAGTTATTTTATTAATATTATTTGTACAGTGTCATTTATGAATGTTTGAATTGAATACTTACAGTAATAGATAATAAAACAACTGGACACACTTTGTATTATTTGAACTCCAACAGTTTAACTCTAACAAACAAAATTTACAACCCGTCTATTGGTCTACTACATAGTGGTGGTGGTGGGGTTGGGGTTATAGTTACTACATCTCCCAACCACTAGGTGGTACGCGAGAGATTCTCATCCCTTAAAGAGGTACACACACAAACATGTTTGGGAAACACTGCTCTAGGGGGTGTTTGTAACCAAAATTATTTTGGTTACAGAGTTCACCCTCATGTTTTTCGCCTTGTCTTAATGTTTAGTTTTTAGGTTAGAAACATGGCTACCTCTTGCTGGGCCACTGCAGGGAGTTTAGTGTTTTGTGCCAACTAGATTCTCTGTGGTGACCTAGCAGTGAGGTAATAGGGGGCTTTGCCCAATGAAGTTTCATTGCAGGATATATGTTCCTTTTATGATAGTCGGTTGTTCAGATACTTCTTGTTGGTTGATAGGTGTTACTATGGGTAAAGAATAATGAAGAAGGTTATTTTTTTTGTTGGGATGAAAATGTAGTATCTGCATGTTGAGAATGGTGATGTAGTATCTGCTAGAGGTGATAATAAGATGGAAGGCTGGTGAATGGTTATGTTTAGTTAGTTGAAATATAATGTTATGTTTTGGGAGGATAATAAAATATAAAGTGAGCCTTTTTGATGAAAAATAATTTATGCAAGTATTATGTATGAAATGTGTCCAAGCCAGAGGTTGGTTGGTTGGTTCCTTAGTTTAGGGGCTGCGACAACGCGGTCATGTAGCCCCGTGTACTTTGGGTGTGTGTAGAATCTGTCTGATAACCGGTGTTAATTGTGATGACTGTATTAGTGTGTGTATCTGTTTTTTAATTCAAGTAGAGACTGCAACTTTGAATTTTCAAATAGTTCCTACTTTTGCCGCCAAACGCCACCGTCAACGACTACTAGACCTAGTTCAGAACTAGCTACTAGACGCCACCGCAGTCGGCTCTTGGCAACGAACGTAGCAACCTAAGAGCGTTGTTTACATTCTTAACCTATCCAATTTAGTTTCACACAGGTGTAATTAGTGGAAAGATCTTTAACATGCCATAAATCTATGACATGGGACCGCCGGCTTTACTTCCCCTCCGAAGGAAGGCATACTGAGGGATTTTTAACGCTCTTAAAAAATCCGACGGCTTCGGCCGGGTTTGAACCCGCTATCTTGGGCATAGAAGCTCAGCATGCTACCAACTACGCCACCGAAGCCGCTCAAGCCAGAGGTATGTTTAATATAAATTCTTATTTCCTTGCGTATTTAACGCTATCTCGACCCCGACGATTATAAGTAAGAAAAGAATTTAGTTACATTGATCGCCCAATGTATGGGTCTTGTTGTTGGTTTACCCCGACTATTACTACTATTTAAATTTGTTTCATTGGCACCCAACGTGGGGTTTGTTGTTGGTTTACCCAGAAAACCATTATACAGTAAGAAGAATTTTGTTATATTGATAGCCCAACGAGTGGCTTGTTGTTGTTGGTTGACCGACTATTATTAATAAGTTAGAGATTTGTTTCACTATAAAGTTCCACGTAGTCAATACTTAAGAATTAATTTTTTTAAACAGTGTTATATCCTTCCCAGTCTACAAGAGAACGAACCCTTAATTTTGAGACGTACGATTTTATTAATCGTGTATATATTTTTATTTGATGCTTTTTTATGTTGTATAATTATTTAATTTGGATTATTTGGATAATTTGGATTATCAGGCAAAGTCCTAAAAGTGAACCGAAATTTCATCAAGCAGAGATATTAGAAGGTGCAGGAAGATCAACTAATGCTCTATTGGCAATTTTAAATAAAGGGTGGGAAGTGCGAATGGGTTTATTCATTAGTATTTTGGGCGGAGTGGACCTTGGAGGCAGGATTTAGACAGCTCCTTAACCCGGTCCATGAGGCGATTATAATTGGCTACATGGATAATTCTTGCCAGGCGCGTCCACGTCGCGGGGGTGGGCAACGGTACTGTAATATACCATGGAACTACAGTACCGGCTAAGTTCTGGTGAGGACCCAGTCCTATGGGGTATAACATTGGCCCCGTGCACAGGGTTACGTGCGAAGACCTCAACGGAATCTGCAGCGGAGAAGATGGACTTCGGAACGGTGGAGATTGCGGAAGAGGCAACCCAGTACTCGGGGAATAGTATGAGTACAGCATCAATCGGCAGCGTCTGTTTCCCAGGTTAGGGGCGGCTGCAAGGGCGTCTGTTTCCCATGTTAGGGGTGGCCTGTATAATAGCTGGCAGTAGCTTCATAAAATGCCTTTGGGAGTGGCGACCCCATCGTAATAATAGCCTAAAATGGAAATGGCACTTCCAATGATTCGGAAAAGGTTAGGGCGTACCCTGCAGGCAACGTGCAGTTCCTTTGGTACTGGGGGAACTGTGAGAAATGGGCGACCAGTAACCGAAATGAAAGTGGGAATCATGAATGTCATGACCCTGACAGGCAAGGTGGAGGAGGTGGTAGACTTCATGGAGAGGGAGAATGTTGGATTGATGGGGCTGAGTGAAGTGAAATGGAAAGGTAAAGGAAGGAAGAAATTGAGGAAAGGATATACATTATACTGGAGTGGTGGCCAAGAGGCAAAATATGGCATGGGACTGATAACCTCGAAACAACTGGAGGAGTATGTTGAAGTGGTCGAGTGTGTGAGTGACAGAATAATGAAAATTAGAATGAAGATGAAAAATGACGTGATGGACTTCATACAAGTGTATGCACCTCAGACTGGAAACAGAGAAGAAGATATTGAAGTATTCCTGGAGGATGTAGAAAGAGTAATTTCAGACGCAGAAGTGGTGATCATGGGAGATATGAATGCACAAGTCGGAAACGAGAGACAAGGAAAGGAAGAAGTCATTGGACCATATGGATATGGGAAAAAGAACCGGGAAGGAGAGGAACTTGTAAACTTTTGTGAAAGGAATGGACTGATAGTGGGTAATATGGTTTCGGAAGAAAACAGCAGGAAAATTACGAGATATGGTTGGGGCGATAGAAGAACAAAATCAGTAATTGACTACTTTCTGGTGAAAAGGACAAATCGCAGAAAGCTGATAGATGTGACAGCTTTACCAGGAGAAGCATTTGATGGGGACCATAGAGCTGTGGTGGCAAAATTTAGATGGGAAAAATTGGAAAATCTAAAGGAGATCAAAGAAAGTAAAATAAAAGTATGGAAATTGAAAGACAAAACTGTACAGGAAGATTTTCATGAGAGATTGAAGCAACAAATCCCAGTTACTGAAGTGGAAAACATAGAAGAGGAATGGTCCCACTTTAAAAAGGCATTTGTTGGTGCAGCATAGAGTGCTTGTGGTAGGACGTCAACAAGAGTGAAAGAGAAGGAGACACCATGGTGGAATGAAGAAGTGGGGAAAGCAGTGAAAGAAAAGAAGTCTGCATGGAAAGAATGGAACCGAGATCAAACAGAAGAAAGCAAAAGGAAGTATCACGACAGCAAACGGAGGTGTAAGAAAGTGGTAGGAGAAGAAAAGAAGAAAAGTTGGGAAGAATTTACACGAAGAATGGAAACAGATGTAAGTGGCAGTAAAAGGATGCTGTATGGGCTTCTAAGAAGTAAGAGGAAAGAAAGAGTTACCACAAAGCTGGTGAAAAAGGAAGATGGAGAGTTGTTGACACACCCAGAAGAGATAAAGGGACGATGGAAGGAGTATTTCGATAAGCTATTGAATGTGAGCAATTGTACTGGTGAGATGGAAGTGACACAACCTGACGACTCTATAACAGAAGATGGTATAACAATGCTGGAGGTGGAATTAGCAGTACAGAAAATGAAGATGGGAAAAGCAACAGGGGTGGATGAAATCAGTGTAGAAATGATAAAGGCTGCTGGACCTGTTGGTATGCAATGGTTGTATCGACTGCTAAAGTGTGTGTGGAAGTGGAAATGTGTACCAGAAGACTGGAAGAAAGGGCTAATAATACCAGTGTTTAAGAAGGGGGACAAGAAGGTGTGTGATAACTATAGAGGGATCACCCTCATATCACAGATAGTAAAAATACTGGAAAGGATATTAGAAAGAAGAATGAGAAGAAAGGTGGAAGGAGAGTTGCAAGAGGAACAGTATGGCTTCAGGAGTGGAAGATCCACAGTGGACCCAATCTTTAGCTTGAGGCAGGTGATGGAAAAGAACTGGGAATATGGAGAGGATTTGATCATGACTTTCATAGATCTAGAAAAGGCATATGATAGTGTCCCCAGAGAGAAGGTATGGGAAGCCATGGTTAAAAAGAGACTGGGAAGAGAAATGTTGGAAATGGTGCAAGCAATGTACAACAACTGTGTTAGCAGGGTACTGACCCCAGTTGGAAAGACAGATTGGTTTAGGAACAAGACTGGACTAAGACAGGGGAGTGTGCTGTCACCTCTCTTGTTCATAATGGTGATGGATGAAATTGTAAAGGGAACAAAGAAAGCATACGGACATAAAGAAATGAAGTTACTGTTATTTGCAGATGATATTGTGGTCTGGGGAAGGAACACAGAAGAAGTGCAAAAACAACTAGATGCACTGAACGAAAATATTCAGAAGGACGGCCTGAAAATCAGTATAGAGAAAAGCAAGACCATGGTGATGACAAGCGGGGAAAGACAAGTAAAGGGCACTGTGAAAATTGGAAGTCAGAGTTTGGAAATTGTGGACACGTTCAAATACCTAGGAAGTGAATTGATGCAAACTGGTAGGTTGGACATGGAGATTGGCAGGAGGGTACAGCAGAGCAATGCATTCTATCGAAGTGTAAGAGAACTTGTTTGGGATAAGGAAGTACCAAGGAAAAGCAAGGAGGTAATGTATAAAGTGTACTATGTTCCCATATTAACTTATGCAGCTGAGACTTGGACCCTGACAAGCAGGCAAGAGAGTAGAATCCAAGCCAGTGAAATGAAATTCCTAAGAAGTATGATGGGAAAGACAGAGTGAGGAATGAAGATGTTAGGAAGGAAGTTGGGATGGGAATACTAAATGAGAGAATTGAGAAGAATAAACTAAGGTGGTTTGGACATGTAAAGAGGATGGAGGAAAATAGAATACCAAGACAGATGCTGGAGGCGAAGTGCAAGGGTAAGAGAGCAAGAGGAAGACCTATAACAAGGTGGATGAATTCAGTGAAGAACAGCGTAAGAAAAAGAAATCTGGACTGGGACAAGATCGTGGAAGAAGAATGGTGGAAGGAAAGAGGAAAGTGCCATAAAGACCTATTACAAGGTGGATGAATTCAGTGAAGAACAGCATAAGAAAAAGAAATCTGGACTGGGACAAGATCGTGGAAGAAGAATGGTGGAAGGAAAGTGGAGAAGTGCCATAAATACCCCGACCCGGCAGGAGCTGGATAAGGGGAAATGATGATGATGATGATTAATTATTTAATATAGTGTATGATATCATGTAATCGATTTCCAATTAATTTGTTTAGATTTTAAGGATTGTAAATTGGCAGGATCTAAGTCAGGTTATATGTGGGAATATTTTAACATTGGAATAATGTTCAGTAAGTTAGTCTGGAATTGTGCTCCAACAAGGAAGTGGACTTGTTCATCCTGGGTTATTCTGTCGGCCGCTCGAGTGGACGATGACTAATAGGTAAGAGGTGTGCCTGGGGTATTTTTGAGACGTTCCTTATTTGGCCATATTTTGAAGCGTGTTGTTTGATTGGCTGTACCCGTGGGGCGAGCCAGGGTAAACCAGTGTGTTGTAGGGGGGGAAGGATGACTGTTATTATCGGTTGAGGCCAGTAGGGAGGACGACTTATTCTGCAGACTCCGAGCGGGGAGGACTTATTCTTCAGACTCCGAGCGGGGAGGACTTATTCTGTGGACCGCGAGTGGTGCGGTAGGGACTTTTTCTTCAGACTCCGTAAGGGAGTAGAGTTTGCATTTTGGGACTTGTGTGATTTTGTGGAGGAGGCTGTATCAGACGATCACAAATTTGTGGGTAATATGCAATTACTGAGTTGCTGACTATAAGTTCTCTAGGGAATGATGAGTCTAGCCTCAAGCTGATCGCCTAGATTGTTTGTTTCGAAACGCATCAAGTATTGTGAATTAACGTCTGTGTACCATATTTCGGAGACCATAACGGTAAATTGTTGTACGGAGAACACTAGTGAAATATGCTACGTGTTAGTAAATTCAGGAACGGAATAGGCGCAACAATCCAACACATGGATTTGAAGCACCTTATTAAAATCAGATCCGCGAAGCAAAGTAAATCGTTGGATTCTGACCATCAATCGAATAATGTTCATATTCTTCATAACTGTAAAACTTGCGTGTGAAACATATCATAATTGTGTTGCGAGTAAGTAGGACTGATTCTTTGGGAGCACTAACCCCAGAATCAGTAGAGTTAGCCATGATTGCTGAAGTCATCGCCTGTAAGTACCAGTCATCTTTACTTCCAAGGGTCATCAATGTCATATGTGTACCTGTGTTATTAATAGTGGGTGGCAGTAGAGTCTGTAAGACGAGGATCCTGCAGAGTACTTTTTATGTCAGGTCTGAGAATAGAGTGTGATTTTTACCAGATTTCGAGTGTTTTTTATTTCTGAGGTGGCCATAATAATTAAGTGAGAATGTATATTGCTGCTGCTAATACCGTACAGGTGTTTAACCCCCATGCACGTTATGTATATAGTTATTGAGAGGGAGGAACCATGACAGTGTACATATGTTTTGAGTTATATTTAACTCATCTTCAGCACTTCACAAACAATGTAAAAATATTACCAAGGCATACACGCTTAAAAGAACTTTTCTTCATTTGAAACACAATGAATGTTAAAATATTTTTCTTTTCTATTCGGACCAACTAAGAGTCCTCGTAAAATTGCATCCTCTTATCTTATCGTATGGCTTTTAGTGCCGGGAGTGTCCGAGGACATGTTCGGCTTGCCTGAGTCTGTAGCTGCTTCCAGCGGACACCCTAAAGGGTGAGCTACAAGTTCCGTTCAATTTCAAGTAGTTCCAACTTTCGCCTCCAGATATCAATGATACCTAGTGGTGAACGTTGGAACTTTGATAGAGCGTTCTGACGAAATCTAACCTAACTATTATGCTTTACACAAGCTTAGTCTGTGAAAGGATCTTTTACATGCCATAAATCTATGACATGGAACCGCCTGCTTTACTTCCCCTCCGAAAGAAGGCATACTGAAGGATTTTTAACGCTCTTCGACGACTTCGGCCGGGTTTGAACCCGCTACCTTGGGCACAGCAGTTCAGCATGCTACCGACTACTTCACCGAAGCCGCTAAAATTGCGTTATATTGCATGAAGTAAAATAACTGTCCTCTCTCTTGAGTAATATTGAGAACCTCATATTAAACAGTGGAAAATGGAATGTCAATTCGGAACTTAGTCCTAATATCCAATGGCAGCTCAAAAATAAAATTAGTGGTATCCAAAGGGACCTGTTCCATGTCCGAATTGTGACAACTAAATGTTCGACATTTTCTTGTCCCTGCGAGAACGATGTATAGCGTGTAGTGTACTGCGCCCGAATTTATTTAAGGCCAATACCAAAGATCCAGACGGGATATGAACTGGGACCCAGGAAAAATAAAAGAACGAATTAAAATCTTTTATTCCTCAAAATTCGTGAGATATGGAAAACCTGAGTTGAAATAGTGAAATACTATGCATCATTTATAATTAAACAATTACGGAAGGCAAGAAGGAACGATTTAAATATGGTTGTATATTTATTATCTGAATGTAGGGAGGCCTACATTGTAAGAGTGCGTCACGCCACGAGGAGTGAGAGAAACGTCATGCAGGGGGAGAAGGGATCAAGGTTGATGACACACTGAGTGAGGAGAAGTTTATGGAGCTACGTCACACCGCGAGAGGGGAGGCAGAGCGAGGAACTTGCCGTACACAGATGGCAAGTGCGAGGAGTTCTTTCCAAATTCAGATCGCGACGAGACAAGACCGCGAGTGGAGAAACAAGTAGTTTTCAGAATAGTGCTACGCATTACGAAGGTGGGAAGGACGAGTGTGAAGTACAGAAGGCTGTGACTTGCAGAGCAAGGAACATTCTAACGCAGACCAGCACAGCATATAGACCAGTGATTTTGAAACACAGCTTGATATTACAGTATTTCAAAAACGAAGCTATTATACATCGCATGCAGATAGATGCAAACGTTTCACTTCTACAGAAGAGCTTCATTATTTCTACAATTTAGCTCATACTTGGAAATTATACAGAATGCAGTTCGAGAATTGGCAACGGGGAAGTTGTACCAGTGTAATCATTAAAATGAGTATGACTACGTGCTAAGGTGCACATCATAGGGAAGTAGAAGCTACAAAAATGAAGAGTTGAATCCAGAATTCCACAACATGGACGGCGCAGCGGAACATCTACGCGATGCACAGAAATGCAGAACAAATCTCTACTTCTTAACACGAGTTCATATACATCCAGTATACTCTAAAAGACTTTTATAAAACAAACGAATTTCAACCTTGAGAAGCGATGCGGCGCAGTGAAGGGGTATCGTAAGAATATCCAGACAACGTGCGGGAGACGAGCGAGGGAGTGCGGAAGAGACATGCTGTTTCACGGCGAGGTCGCTAACCCGGTTATGTCACCGACCTTGTTCCACTGGGAGAGATGTCCAGCAGGCCCCGTCACAACCGGTCTGCATAGCTGTGGGCGGTGCGCTCACACACACATTTGGTTAGCCAGACGAGACATGGTACATCTGAGACCGTCTTCAACTCAAGGTAGAGAAGAGATTGATTTATATTTGGTAGAATTGTAGTCATGTTCTGTGTTTATCCCAATTGACCATCATTTGGACGAAATTTTATTTGCGTATCGCAGTTGTTAACGTTAAAATCATTTCAATATAAAATCGTTTAGAATTATAGATACTTGCGTTAAATTAAATAAATCTGTTTTATGCGCAGCGATGGAACGTATATTGAGCTATTTAAGTACCGTATATTCAAAAAGCTGTCACGAAGTGTCAAAAATTTCGACAACTCTTGATGTTGATTCGAGTGTCAGAAATTTATTTTGACCAATTGTGGACAAAATTGAATTGTTACACGACACAAAATCTGATAAAAGATAGTCCAAATACTTGATAGAAAATTAAACCAATGAATACCAAATTCACTGTAATGAAACAGATAGATATGTAGAACTATGCTGTAACGTGATAAACCATATTTCCTAGTAACAAAGGTATTTCAAGAACCTTTATATATATATATATATATGTCCAATAAAACATTTAGAGCATTAAAAAGCCTAGATAAATTTGTTAAACAAATATTCCACGAAGATAGTTAAGGTTTAAATATTTTCACGAAAGGAAGACACACTTATATCATTTGTTGAATATGAATTCTTGCTGATAATTCTTTGAAAGTTGCAATAATGTAAAACTGAATTTAAATACGTGAAAAGGAGTTAAGAAAGTTAAATCACAGGGTGATATAAAAGTAACTGTACAGAAGTAATTACAGAAGTTAAGTTATAGGCACGGTGAAATTTTGTATAAGGATAGAGGAGAGTGCATACCTGCCAACTCTCCCGATTTAGGCGGGAGACTCCCGATTTCAGATCATTTCTCCCGCCCTCCCGCTTAACGTATTAAATCTCCCGATTTTTCAAAAACCCCACGCGTAATTTTGGATTTAATGTGTCGTCTATCGAACGGATCGACTTTACGTGTTTTGAAGTTATATCTCGATACCGCAGTTTCGCTCTGTATCGATAATCGACAACTGCGTACTAACTCCCGCGTCGCGTCCTGCTGTTATAAAAAGTTGGCTTCGAATAAGTCTTCGTTTGAAATCGGCTTCGAATAAGTCTTCGTTTGAAATCGTCGAAGGTTAATTCAGCGCTTGTTCCTAGATGTGTTGCATAATGACCAGTGGGTGATAGGTAGTTGTACGCTGCGGAATATTGTATCTGTTTCACACGTGAAATTATATGATTTGTGTATAACTTAGTTTGATGTTGTTGGCGTTAATATGCCGGTAGGTTATTGTGATTTTTCGAACTGAGTGATTGCGTCGGTTCCTCGGTAATAAGGCGAAAAGATATGATGTGACATTTAAAAGTGTGTACAAAGATAACATTCCCAGGGTGTCTACCGGTAACGGAAGTAACGAATTTTACAAATGGGTAACGAAAATTTTCCGAAGGCGGATTGAATTATTTTAACTCGCGCCTCTAGGCTCAGAGATGGCGATGGAGCGAGTTTCACGCAAGCGGCGCCAATTGCATAAGCTATATTTCCCCGTGCCCGACCTCGAGGAAATGCATACTGAGGATACCCTGAGTGGTATACATCGTTCAGCGTATATCTTCGGCATCAAGATGACTTTTAGTTTTGTGTGAAATATTTATGTGTTATATTAGGAAGCCTGACTTTTCGCGAGACGTTTATTCGTGAAAACTTCTGAAATTATTCAGAAACCTCGCATTTTTCGCATTTATTTGGAGACTGTTAAATTGAAGTCCAGAAATAACGCTAAATAATTTAATGTCGCGATCTCGCGAAATGTTACCGTTTTGAAAAAGATTCGAAATACGTAGGCTGTAACTTATTTTAAAAATCTGTCTCGTAAATTAGCGACTTCCAGTATGGTTAATTCGAAATTCCGTTATATGATGATTTTTCCTTCGAACTTTGGTTCCATCGGATATATTATAATCTAACCGGTTATTTCGAAAACTTGTATAACTTCTATAATTCGTGATTCGCATTCGAAAGAAAACTTGTCCTCTAGTCGTATTATTCGTGCAATCCTCTCCGAATAATTCTTAATATTTGATACCTACTTCGAACATTCATACTCAAGACGGCCGGCTGACCGCACGACTTGCCTGCGGGAATCTCGTCAAATGGACCGAGATCGACGTCAGTAGCGTAAAATCAAAAAACCCGTCCCCTATCGTGAACTTGTGACCACGAGGTCTGCGGGAATCCCGTCAAAGATGATTGGGCACCAATCACGAAACATTCCGAAACCTACTCGCTACCTTTCCCATGGCGGTATACTTAAAAGCGTACGGGGAGCGAGAAGTGCATCTACCCACTTAGAAATGACAGCCTACGTAGCGTCGCGATACTAATTTCTCCTCGTGATCCACCCTGAACTGATGAACTCCCAACAACAGCATAGGGACAGCGGGAATCACGGCGCCGGCCTTACAACTTGTCCATAACTACTCGTGAATTTTAACCATGCCCAACCCTGAGCTTGCCTCCACCATTCTGTGAGGACGAATAAACAATCGTTCAACGGCCGGGTGCGGCGCGGTATGCACAATATCACGAGGACAACGTGAATCTCGTAAAACAGCCGAGAGCGGAAGCGGCAGCGATTGCCATACGTCGCGATATTTCTCTGCATTCAATGACGAGAACAACTATATTTTTGTCAAACGGACAGCAGGTGGCGCCGATTGCATAATAATGCTATATTTCCTCGCGCCCGACCTCAAAGACAATGGAAATCTCGTCGAACGACTAAAAGTGACACCGATTATTAAATCGTGATATTTATCAGTGTTCTATCGCGAAAACAACGGGAATCTTGACAAACGGGTGAGACCAGCGCCGATCGTGTAACATCTTGAAATTTCGCCGTACTTGACTGTGAGGACAGAATTCGGTTACAATCATGTAACGTCCCGTAAATTTCTTCGTGATCTACCGCGGGGACAAAGGAAAGATTAGAGCAGAGCAACCTCTTGGCAATTATAAAAACGCCTTGTGCACAAGACGACATATTAGCTGAAACAACTCATTTGATAATAAATATCTAGTATTTATTTATTATTTTTAAAATTGTTGTAACTCCCTAAGTGAATTGTATTTACCGCTTTAAACACAGTTCATTGCTGTCTTTCTCCACCGCGTGATGAGCCCATTTGCTTGCAGACCGCAGACGTATCTTGAATTCAAAGGTAACTAAAATTAACTAAAAGTTAACTAAAAGGTAGCTAAAAAGTAACTAATTTTTACTTCATCCTTACAGTAGACACCCTGATTCCGCATATAACTCAGTCAAGAAGAGGCGCAACATTTACATTTTGTAGTGTCTGTAGGTGTGATTTCAGTATCTCGCATAGTGGAAAGGGAGACATTTCATTTTCCAAAATTAAGCTTTTTGTAAATACATTTCCTAGCATGTTAACAGACCCTCAAGACAATTTTAATGAGGAAATGGATGCTTTACATTCCCAATTTTGAAACTTCCAACTAGAGGATGTGACATCTATTGAAGAAGAAGAGAGAATTGATGTGAAGCGGGCACTGGTAGGCCAAATGATATGTAGTGGTGGGGTACTCAAGTTATGCTTTCCATTCTGACCATTCCGCATAGTAATGCAGAGTGTGAGAGGATGTTCAGGTCATCTCTCTCTGACAAGACTTTGGATAAACTTATAACTCTGAAGTCGATTCAGAAAGGGAAGTGTTTTGAGCAAGAATATAGCAAGACCTTTTTGAAGAGGGCAAAATCAGCCTCAGTCACCTGCAACAACGACCAATAATATGATCTTCGATACATATTTGGTGCAATGTCTTAGCCTGTGTATGTATTATGTAGCGTTCCCCCTCGCCCCCCCCCCCCTTTCCCCCCCCCGTCGCCGCGTAGAATCTCCCGATTTTTCACTTTGAGAGGTTGGCAGGTATGAGAGTGTTAAAGTTTGTTTCTTGAACAATATTCACAATTGACGTGGATATTTAATAAAGTTACTAATTTTCTTTGCATTGAGTAAGAAAATGCACCAAAATGGGAGTTTAGATTTGGAATACCGTGCAAGAAAGGAATAGTAGACGTAAATGAGTTACGTATTTTCACGAAAGGAGACTGAGGAGTCTCGTTTTTTCTAGTTTTGATCACAGCGAATATGACATTGTTTAATTGTATTCAAGGAAAGTTCTGTACAGGGTGTTTAAGAAATAATGTGATTGTTGTATAATTTTGGAAGAGAAGTGTGTAATGAAGGTCAAATGCCATGCACTTCGAATATTCACGTTTATCAAAGAAAATGTAAACCAAGCAAAGAATTTCAGGAATTTTTCGAGATTTAATGATCAAATGGGAGAAGACAAAGTAAGAACAGTGCTGAACCTAAATGTTTGTCACCTATGTTCTATTGATTCAGACTAGTATTTATACTTTCAACCGATAGAGTTACGGTGTTTGTTACGGAAGTTGAGTGGTAAAGACTCATTTGTATTATAGGTAATTTAATCACTTCAACACAATTAAGTGTATATTTGTGCGAACCACGAATTATTGTATATATGAATATATTTAATACTGAGTAAATTTTTATTTTACATATTTAGATGTGGAACTACGGTTCAAATTTGAAACGGAATGTATAATATAGGGTAATGTTTGAAATCACGCCGTTTCATAATTTTTCTTATATTTAAATGGAGTACCGAATTCTCCAATCTTCAATTTCAGGACATGTTATATTAGTGCCACGTTTTAGTTTATTTTGAGTTTATTTATTGCAGTGTCAGGTAGACACTATTGATAGACAGGCAGTAAGTATATGTCTGTAATTTTTCTTAGCACAATAAACGGCTGGCGCTCCTTAGCGAATCAGCCAATTTTTATCTTAGCTGACATCGTTTTCATTTTATCATCGCCGAAAATAATACTGCTAGGTAAGATACAGGCTCTCACTATAGACAGACCTTATCACCCCTCGAGATTGGAGTTTCTCGATTTGCTCAAATGTAAATGATAGTAGAAATTTGTACCTACGCTGGTAGTACTATTTTCTTTTATAGATCTACCCTGTGTGTTCCTGGAATTCCCAATTTTTACTTAGCAGACAATGGTAAGTTTGTGAGCTGGGTAGTTACGTGTCTGCAATCCTTTACAGTGCAGCGGATATAGGTACTGATTGGTGAATTCGGGCGCATATAGATAGTAGATTTAAATGGCCGGCCCATCCGTGGGGCGATCGAAAGAGGTACTCGAGAGAGGCAGTTGGAAGCACTCGAGAGTGAGGCCATATACGTTTTGAGATAAAAGAAATGTCGATCCCAAATTTAATGATTGTTGAGGTGAACGCAACATCAGCAGATTAGTGGAGTACATTACAGTTGTGACGCATATTTTTAGAACCAGCTAACGACAATTGGTCATGTAATATTAAATTAAAAAGTAAATTCACTTTGTTAAACATAAGTTAAGTCGGATGATAAAATGTAATGATGTCGGTTCAGTAAAATGGGACAGTAAAATATACGTAATAACTCGCGATTTAAATAGACTTAAGTAGTATTAAGATGTTCAATGCATTCCTTCACTTGTATAAAATGTATACGTTGGTCAATTCTAGTTGTAGTTTTTGTAGTTGATACTTCCCTTAGTCTCAAGAAAGAAGAAATTATGGCAGCGAACGACATGACGTTCATAAGAACTATGTTGGAGAATATGAAAGAAGGTCAAAGTGTATTGACCAAAGACATTGAAGCCCTCCACCAATTAACACACTCTAACACTAAACAAATGAAAGCCGAGATTCAGAAATCTGTAGCTACTGTGAAATCCGAAGTCAAGGCCGAGTTGTCAGTTGCTCAAACGCTTACCAAGGCTAGTATAACGTTAGCACAGGAGGAAGCCAAGTTAGCTTTAGAAAAGGCCAGAAAGGAAGATAGACTAGCTAGAGAAAAAGAAAAGGAAGAAACTAGGTTAGCTAGAGAAGAGGATAGAAAAGAACGTGAAGCAATCAGGTTAGCTCAAGAGAAGGCACAGGAGGAAATTAGGCTAACATTAGAAAAAGCACGAGAGGAAGACAGAAAGGTAGAAGAAGAGGCTAAAAGGATAAGGGCGGAGATGAGATTAGCTCAAGAAAAAGCTCGCGAAGAGGACCGATTGAGTCAGGAACAGGCTAGATTAGAAGATAGAAAAATCCAAGCCGAAATAAGAGCAGCCCAGGAAGAAGCCAGGAAAATGCATGATGAGGTTAAGAAAAATCAGGAAAAGACTCAGAAAATTTTAGAAAGGGCAGGAAATGCACAGGAAGAATTAAAAATCTAATTTGACCAAGTCAAACAGGACATTAGTCTTACTAAAACAGAAGTAGGAATTTTAAGATCCGACATGATAGGCAAAGTATTAGAAGTGAAATTAGCTAACAGTAACCACATAATAGAGCTAGAGGAAAAATTACAGGCTAGTATTAGCTCCATTAAGGAAGAAAACACTACACATCATGTACACATTGCAGGGGCCCAGAACAGACTCAAGGAGCAACTTGACAGTCTAAATGATACTGTTGGTGAATTACAGGTCAAGTTGGAAGGTCAAAGGAAATTGATTGAAGATGGCATTAATGTAGGCATAAATGCCTTTATTGTAAAGGCCGTTACGGACATGAAGGAGGAGGTCGTAACAGTCACCACTAAAATTGTATCTGAAATCCATCATAAATTATCTTATGATATTAAGGCCATAGAATTAAGTTCAAACATAAATGTTAGTAGAGTACGTGAAGATCTATCCAAGCGGATAGATACGCTTCAAATCAATAACGTAGCCAAGCTGACAGATATTGTAAATAAAACAGATTTAAGTAATTCAGACGAACTTGACAGGGTTAAACGTACAGTCGATGACATAAACATAGAACTGGCGAAAATTAGGTCGAGGCAGGAAAAGGAAACCAGCGAATTGGAACAACAATTTATTAAGGTCACTCACGATTGGGGACGCTACATTTTCATCTACGTTAAGAGTCAGGGAGGACATCAGGAAGGACTTAACTACATTCTTTGAAGCAAGAGATGAGAAATTGAAGGAAGAAATCAGGAAATTAGAGGCTAGGACAGATAAGATAGAAGAGGATAAGGAAAGTTTGGATAGTCAACAGCAGATTCCGAAATCCAAATTTAACTTCATTCGAGAGCCATTTCGAACAGAAACTGGGGAACTTGGAGGAGACTTTGAACCTTACCAGAGTAGGTCAAATACGAACATAATCGTCATCAAGAGTAACGACGAAAAGCCCAATAAATTCAGCGGGGTTGGAAATATCACTGCTGTGGAATTTCTTAGAGACATGAGATTGTATCTAGAGGATAACAGAATACCTCGTGAACGACACATGAGGGTAGTAGAGAAATATTTGGACTCAGAGGCATTAGTTTGGCACAGAGCTTTCAGGTATACTTACCATACATTCGAGGAATTCGCTATTGCTCTACAGAAGCGATTCTGGAGCAAGGAACTTCAACAAGACATACGCGCCGAAATTTATTCGAAAAAGTATGCTTACTCTAGTCCGACGAAGTACGTAAGCTTCTTTACAAAACAATTAGCACGCTTGCAATATCTCCAACCTCCATTGGCAGAAGAAGTCCTAGTACATGCTATTTCATGCCAGTTACCAACTGAAGTTAGAAGGCACCTCATTTCGTCAAACGTCAAAACATTAGAGGGGATGGCAAAAATTTTGAGGAGACTGGATCACACGTCCAATGTGTCCAACAACTCAACCGGAAACCAGAACCAAAGAAGCAGAAATCCGGAACATAGAGAGATCCACACCATCCATGTTGATCAAACGCAACAGACGGAAGATAATAAAAATGGAGTAGGACCAACTAGATCGAGAATTTATGGACAAAATCGCTTTCAACCTGGTTATCAGAGACCTAGAGAAGGGAGACCATACCAGAATCAGCGATGGAACGAAAATCAATGGAGAAACAGCTACCACCAAAGGAACAATGATTATCGCCGAGAAGGATACTACAATAGAGATAACCCGACGAATAATTACGGATATCGAGGATATCAAAACTGGAGGAACACAAACAACTATTCGAGACCGCAACAACGGCAGAATCAACAAAACCGAGGATGGAGAAACAACAATAACGTAAGGAAGTATTACGATGATAGAGAGAGAGAAAGTCAAGAATACCTGAGGAACCTTAGAGAAAGGGAAGAAGGAAACGCAAGAAACCAAAATCAGGGACAGCGTAACCAAAATCAGGAATCTCAGCCCGGATCAAGCAGAGACCGGAGCAATGAAGACCAAGGAGATATAAACAAAATAAAAAAATAAAAGTAAAGGAGGACGAGAACATCACCGTAACTAGACATATAATCGAGATAAACGAGTTATATCAAGCCACGAACGAAGATCTCCTGTATGAGCGAGAAGAGCCGAAAACAGGAAGAGTAGCGAGGCTACCCATCATAGAAATAGTATCAGAAGGTGAATGCCTGAGATCACTCCTAGATACGGGGGCGACAGCGTCAATTTTGTCGGAGAACTGTTTTCACAGATTAAAAAACGGTAATTCACTCACAGCAATGCCCGTTTCAACTATCAAGGTCAGGGGTGTATTCAATGATAAGACCATGAAGTGTAAAGTGCAGGCATTAATGGAATTCTCCATCAATGAATATAAATACGAGCAGATATTCATAGTCTTGAACCAGATAAATTTCGATGCTATTCTAGGTATTGATTTTATAACGAAGACGGGAGCCGTGATTGACTTGCGTAACGGAGTCATAAAATTTATTGAAGGCCAATATCAGCCAGAAAACTCGAAGAAGGAGGATAATTAGTGTAGTCTGATTGACGAAACTACAGAAGAAAATCTAGTAAGAATAGTCATGGAAGTCGAAGCAGAAGGGATACCTCACTATGGTAGGAAAATTGAGAACTTCGAAGATCAGAGAGAGAGATCAGAAGAATTGGTCACGACTTTTGCAGATGTATTTAATGATAAACCAGACTTTATCAGAGGATATAAATATCAGATCAAGCTCGCAAATAACACACCTTTTCAAAAGAAATTGTATCCGATACCGGAGAAATATCAATCAGAAGTGACGGAGCTAATAAAAGGCATGGAAAAGGACGGTATAATAAGAAAGCAAGCCACTCCTTATTTAAACCCTCTTACAGTCGTAAAGAAAGCAGATGGAAGTCTGAGACAATGCTTAGATGCCAGAGGCATTAATACTCTTTTGTTAAAAGAATATGACAGGCCACCAAAAATCAGGGAACTACTGAGGAGATTCAAGAATAAAACCTGTTTCTCAGTGATTGATTTAACTGCCGCATTTCATCAAATAGAGCTTACAGAAGACAGCAAATGTTACACGGGGTTCATGTTTAACCAAACCTGTTACGTGTATCAGAGAGTACCATACGGGTTGGTAAATTCAAGCCCAGCACTCATTAGAGCCTTGGATGATAAGTTAAGTGATGAAGTAAAACAATTTGCCATTTGCTACGTGGACGACATTATCATATCTTCAGAAACGCCAGAGCAACACTTCATGCATTTGAAAAAAGCTATTTGAAAACCTCAGAAGTGCGAACATCAAGGTAAAATTGAATAAATG
This sequence comes from Meconema thalassinum, assembly GCA_946902985.2. NCBI lineage: Eukaryota > Metazoa > Arthropoda > Insecta > Orthoptera > Tettigoniidae > Meconema > Meconema thalassinum. The sequence continues at coordinate 389,288,011 of OX336391.1, forward strand.
CCATTTCTTTCAAGAAAAGATCAACTTTCTTGGACATACGATAGACAGATTCGGTTACCACCCGAATGAAGACAAGATAGAAGCAATATTAAAGTTTCCCAAACCCAAGAAGATCAGAGACATCCGAGCTTTTGCGGGTCTTTGCCAGTTCTTCAGTAGTCATTGACCATGGTATTCAGAAATTATGGCTCCACTACATGAGCTCCTGAAGAAAAACAATAGATGGAAATGGGATGCAGCTGCCGAGAATGCCTTTATTCAAGCAAAGGAAATGCTCAAAAACAACATCAAATTAGAATACCCAGGCTTCGAAAGATCATTCATAGTAGAAACTGACGCCTTACGAATTGGTATTAGCGCAGTCTTGTATCAGAAGGATCAAGACGGCAACCATCACTATATTTCCTTCAGCAGCAAGAAGTTACGCACGCACGAGTTAAATTATTTCACGACGGAGCTTGAAGCTTTAGCCGTCATAAATGCCATACAACAATGGAAAAAATTATTGCTGGGACACAAGATTATAATCAGAACGGATCACAAAGCACTGGAGTTCATGTTTAAGTCCGACTTGTCAAGCGATCGGATGACCAGGTGGACTATGTTTTTACAACAATTTGATGCCACGATAGTCCATGTTCCTGGAAAAGACAACCTACTGGCAGATATTCTTTCCAGACATCCGACTCCTGAAAATAATGTGAGAATTAACGTTATCCAGACGGACGCAGAAGATCAGGAAACGTTGGATAAACTAAGAAGAATTCCTCTCTTTCAAAAGATGCATGCACCATTTAGGAACATTTATAGATTCTTGTCAGGGAGAATGACAAGGAGGCACGCCTCATATTTCGAAACTAGAAGGAAAGCTAGACATTACATTCTCGTGGGAGAAATCGTATGCAAATACATCGATGCTAGACACACGAAGGTGCGAGTTGCTATTCCACCTGAACTTATTGTGCCACTGATTTGGTTAGTGCACAAAAGCATAGGTCACGGAGGAGTTGAAAAAACATACTATACCATGTTAGAAAAGTTCTATTGGGTTAACATGCGAGAGTCCATTACCATAGTGGTCAGATCTTGTGAACTGTGTCAGAAAAACAAATACAACTCTGAACTATTGAAGGAACGACCTAAGGCAATTATTCCTACTAAACCACTGGAACTGTTTAGCCAGGATATTTTTGGACCTGCGCCTAAAGGAGACAGGGGAAACCAATATGTGCTAGTCACGATGGATGTGTTTTCCAAAGTTGTAATGCTTAATCCAATGCAAAAAGCCACAACGAAAACTGTTTTATACCACTTGGAGAGAAACATTATTCCTAAGTTGGGAAAACCAGAAAGACTTCTAACGGACCACGGAACGCAATTTACCTCTGCAGAATTTCAAGGAGCGATGGATAGATTGGATATTGTTCACCTATTCTCATCAGTTCGCAGCCCAGAGACAAATCCCATTGAAAGAACAATGCTTGAATTTTCTAAGTACATTCGCTTGTATAGTGCAGATAATCGTGCGAATTGGGTGAAGATTGTACCCCTAGTAGAATTTTGCATAAATAACACGAGACATGAGAGCACCAACGAAATTCCAGTAATGTTACCCTTTGAGGAGAAACCCATACGACCCTGGAACGGAATCTTCAACATTCCGGAAGATAACGAACCACCGATGGACCAGAGAATCGAAGCAGCACGAGTCCAGCTGAACAAAGCGGCCGAGAAGAGATTAAAACGCTTGCAAGGGAAGAGATTTAGCGGTCCGCTTCGAGAAGGTGACCTTGTATTTGTCAGGATTCCTGTGAAAGCAGACGTACTGAAGAAGGTATACATCAAGTTCAGTAGCCTTTTTAGGGGACCTTTCAAGGTAGATACAGTCTACGGTAACAATTGCTACAAGATCGTGAGGATTGAAGACAACAGATCCATTGGAAAATTTAACCACTCCAAATTAAAGAGATTTTACCCAAAGATTCAGTAAATAAATAATTTCAGTCCCACGAACAGAGAAATCAACTGTTATTAAAGAAAGTACAGGCTATACTTTACTTTAAATTGGCAACGGGGAATTGCGCCCGAATTTATTTAAGGCCAATACCCAAGATCCAGACGGGATATGAACTGGGACCCAGGAAAAATAAAAGAACGAATTAAAATCTTTTATTCCTCAAAATTCGTGAGATATGGAAAACCTGAGTTGAAATAGTGAAATACTATGTATCATTTATAATTAAACAATTACGGAAGACAAGAAGGAACGATTTAAATATGGTTGTATATTTATTATCTGAATGTAGGGAGGCCTACATTGTAAGAGTGCGTCACGCCACGAGGAGTGAGAGAAACGTCATGCAGGGGGAGAAGGGATCAAGGTTGATGACACACTGAGTGAGGAGAAGTTTATGGAGCTACGTCACACCGCGAGAGGGGAGGCAGAGCGAGGAGTTCTTTCCAATTTCAGATCGCGACGAGACAAGACTGCGAGTGGAGAAACAAGTAGTTTTCAGAATAGTGCTACGCATTACGAAGGTGGGAAGGACGAGTGTGAAGTACAGAAGGCTGTGACTTGCAGAGCAAGGAACTTCTAACGCAGACCAGCACAGCATATAGACCAGAGATTTTGAAACACAGCTTGATATTACAGTATTTCAAAAACGAAGCTATTATACATCGCATGCAGATAGATGCAAACGTTTCACTTCTACAGAAGAGCTTCATTATTTCTACAATTTAGCTCATACTTGGAAATTATACAGAACGCAGTTCGTGAATTGGCAACGGGGAAGTTGTACCAGTGTAATCATTAAAATGAGTATGACTACGTGCTAAGGTGCACATCATAGGGAAGTAGAAGCTACAAAAATGAAGAGTTGAATCCAGAATTCCACAACATGGACGGCGCAGCGGAACATCTACGCGATGCACAGAAATGCAGAACAAATCTCTACTTCTTAACACGAGTTCATATACATCCAGTATACTCTAAAAGACTTTTATAAAACAAACGAATTTCAACCTTGAGAAGCGATGTCGGCGCAGTGAAGGGGTATCGTAAGAAGATCCAGACAACGTGCGGGAGACGAGCGAGGGAGTGCGGAAGAGACATGCTGTTTCACGGCGAGGTCGCTAACCCGGTTATGTCACCGACCTTGTTCCACTGGGAGAGATGTCCAGCAGGCCCCGTCACAACCGGTCTGCATAGCTGTGGGCGGTGCTCTCACACACACATTTGGTTTGCCAGACGAGACATGGTACATCTGAGACCGTCTTCAACTCAAGGTAGAGAAGAGATTGATTTATATTTGGTAGAATTGTAGTCATGTTCTGTGTTTATCCCAATTGACCAACCGTATAATTTTGTCATTGTATTTAAAATTGTGTAGATTTTGATCTGGTATTTTTCGTATTTTCTTAGGAGTCATTTTTTTAAATTGAAAATTTCCGTCACTTGGACGAAATTTTATTTGCGTATCGCAGTTGTTAACGTTAAAATCATTTCAATATAAAATCGTTTAGAATTATAGATTCTTGCGTTAAATTAAATAAATCTGTTTTATGCGCAGCGATAGAACGTATATTGAGTAATTTAAGTACCGTATATTCAAAAAGGTATGTCGCGAAGTGTCAAAAATTTCGATAACTCATGATGTTGATTCGAGTGTCAGAAATTTATTTTGACCAATTGTGAACAAAATTGAATTGTTACACGACACAAAATCTGATAAAAGAAAGTCCAAATACTTGATAGATAATTAAACCAATGAATACCAAATTCACTGTAATGAAACAGATAGATATGTAGAACTATGCTGTAACGTGATAAACCATATTTCCTAGTATCAAAGGTATTTCAAGAACCTTTATATATATATATATCCAATAAAACATTTAGAGCATTAAAAAGCCTAGATAAATTTGTTAAACAAATATTCCACGAAGATAGTTATGGCTTTAATATTTTCACGAAAGGAAGACACACTTATATCATTTGTTCAATATGAATTCTTGCTGATAATTCTTTGAAAGTTGCAATAATGTAAAACTGAATTTAAATACGTGAAAAGGAGTTAAGAAAGTTAAATCACAGGGTGATATAAAAGTAACTGTACAGAAGTAATTACAGAAGTGAAGTTATAGGCACGGTGAAATTTTGTATAAGGATAGAGGAGATTGTTAAAGTTTGTTTCTTGAACAATATTCACAATTGACGTGGATATTTAATAAAGTTACTAATTTTCTTTGCATTGAGTAAGAAAATGCACTAAAATGGGAGTTTAGATTTGGAATACCGTGCAAGAAAGGAATAGTAGTCGTAAATGAGTTACGTATTTTCACGAAAGGAGACTGAGGTGTCTCGTTTTTTCTATTTTTGATCACAGCGAATGTGACATTGTTTAATTGTATTCAAGGAAAGTTCTGCACAGGGTGTTTAAGAAATAATGTGATTGTTGTATAATTTTGGAAGAGAAGTGTGTAATGAAGGTCAAATGCCATGCACTTCGAATATTCACGTTTATCAAAGAAAATGTAAACCAAGCAAAGAATTTCAGGAATTTTTCGAGATTTAATGATCAAATGGGAGAAGGCAAAGTAAGAACAGAGCTGAACTTAAATGTTTGTCACCTATGTTCTATTGAATCAGACTAGTATTTATACTTTCCAGTGGCGGCTGGTGACATTGTGCAGCGTTGCACAACTCCCAATAATTTTACACCTAATTCGTAGTTTCTTTTCTTTTAATGTTTTAGTTTTATAGATCTAATGCACTCAAAAATGTGTTAAATTCATCTATATTTTGATATTATTTATCCAAATGCTTCACACTGTACCTATAAAAGCTGCCGCCTTCAAATCAAACTCCAGGGGGTTAGCTCTCTTGTGGCAACTCCCAAGTAGACAGCGCGGCGTATAGGACGAGGCCAAGCTTGTGCATAGCATGCCGACCAGCATGGGTAGCAGGGAGTTGCAGACGAGCTGCCAGCCCCCTGACAACACTCAGTTCCAAATGGCCCCGTTAGACTGCACCACTCTTTGGAAATGACAACACCCTCGATTTCTCTTACCCCGCGAAGGGTAGTTTAGTTAGTTAGTTAGTTATTGTTGTTTTAAGGGGCGGAACTACGAGGTCATTTGCCCCTGAAGGGTAGTTTCTTTCCCACACCACTAGAGAATGCTATACCACCCACGACGGTACAAATATCGGAATTTCATAGGGAGACATTAGTTGGTTCACACCCAATTATTTTTAGATGTTTTCTCATAACTTCATTTAATATTTTTGTCAATTGTTCTGTGAAGCGAGCCTAAGAACGCCACCGTGCTATAAGTACAGTAGATAAGTGGCTGAACTATTTTGCGACGTATTGTTGGTGTACTTTAGCGGTTTATGTTTGCTTTTACCACTCTTGTTCTTGCGGTATTTGGGTTGCGATTAGTTCTGTATTTAGTTGATTTGAGTATTTTGTTTCCAGGCAGATACTTAACTGTGCATTTTTATTATTATTATTATTATTATTATTATTATAATAATTGTTTGGTTGATTGTGAGTAGACCTATGCATTCACTACGAAATTTCTTGGCTAGCAAAATTCAGTGTTTTGTTAGTTTGCTTTTCGCGCCACTTTCCGATGTAGCACCCAGATTTATCATCTGTGCATCTTGTAAGTTACCGTAGTATTTTATTTTAACGGAATGTTTAGTTTGAAACATTAATTGTATTGTGGAGTGTGAGTGAAAATGAATAGAGTAAGTAATTTGCTAGTCAGACAGTTTTTCCAGCTCCCTGATGACGATAAACTTACAGTAAAACCACTCGGTACACCATTACCGGATAAGTATTGTCCAAAATATAAGTATACGAGGGCGTTTAAAGGAGATATTTAAGGCAATAATAATTGGTTATGTGAATGCGATATTAAAAACGCTTTATTCTGTTTTACATGTTTGTTGGTGGAGAATTCGCGTGGACCAAAATAGGAGTTATGGGAAATAATCCCTAAAATAAAGAAACATGAATCTTCAGCTGAGCGGCTTCGGTGCCGTAGTTCGTAGCATGCTGAGCCTCTATGCCCAAGATCGCGGGTTCAAACCCGGCCGAAGTCATCGGATTTTTTTAAGAGCGTTAAAAATCCCTCAGTATGCATTCCTTCAGAGGGGAAGTAAAGCCGGCGGTCCCATGTCATAGATTTATGGCATGTTAAAGAACCTCCCACTTATTACACCTGTGTGAAGCTAAATTATAGGTTAAAAATTTGAACAACGCTCTTAGGTTCCAACGTTCGTCGCCAGGAGCCGACTGCGGTGGCGTGTAGAACCAAGTTCTGAACTAGTAGTCGTTTACGGTGGCCTTTGGCGGCAAAAGTAGGAACTGCTTGAAATTCAATGTCTGTAGTCCTCACTTGAATTAAAAACAGATAACATTCACTAATACAGCCATCACAATTAACACCGGTTATCAGACAGTTTCTCCACACACCCAAAGTACAGGGGGCTACATGACTGCCTTGTCGCAGCTCCTAAACTGAGGAACCAACCAACCAATCTTCAGCTGTTTGAAATTGACACTTTTTGGAACTGTTAACGAAGATGCACAACTGGACAGTGCCTATAGAAGGTAAATTGCGGAATATAACGAAGATGTTAGGCACAATAGATATGTGTTAAATATTGTAATAAACTGTATTCGTTTCTGTGGCTCTTTCGGACTGGCCTTGCGTGATCATGATGAAAGTGTAACATCAACAAATCCATGTGTTTTGAGAGAACTAATTAATTTTACCGCTGAGTTGGATGCTGTGTTAAAGGTCATTTTGTAAGGGCAACTGTTTTCAAAGGAACGCCCAAAACAATTCAAAATTAATTTTTACAGATTATGATGGAGGTTTGCCAAGAAGAAGAATCAAAGCAAATAAAGGAATCGGAAATTTTTGCCATTATAGCAGATGAAACTAGTGATATTTCAAACATATTTCAGATGGCTGTTGTGCACCGATACGTAGTAAGAGGCAAACAAAACATGATGCACACACATTAGCAGCGTGTTTACTGGATGAGTCATTTCGCTCATATTGGCCCGTATTGACGCAAATTGAATATAGTAAAGTTATTATTTATTCCGCCCTATTCAATACAATTGTATTGAATAGGGCGGAATAAATAATAACTTTACTATATTCTATTTACTGGTTGAATTAAAGAAGCAGAAATTGAACGAAACTCCGCAAAAATGAATTGCGCCGACGTATGACAGAGCGCACTTCATGGCTGGTTCCTCTGACGGGGTTCAAGCTGTAGTAAAAAAAAAAAAAGACTGATAGTCAGTCTGAAAGACTAGACTTTATATCATTTTAAACGCTACAAATGCTGCGTGAACTCAAAGTCCGTTAGCAAGTGCAAATCAAGGTCAAATGAGGTAGCTGGCTGGATGACGTCACGCTCACCGGAGCGCGCGGGGAAATGAGGAAGCTCAAGCAGTATTATGACGTCACACACCTCAGTGCATGCTCGGTACATTTCGTCCCGTCACCGTAACGTAACGCCAGACCCCAGCGTAACTACGAAGTCGACAAGATCATTTAAAATGATAAAAATCCTATCCTTATGCAGAATATGTGCCCGTCTTTGTTAGTAATAACATTTTTCGTTAACGTACAAACTTTTCGGTTGCCATGTTTTTATGTTGAGAATGTTTATTATCCCGGAGATTGAGACCCAACCTTAGACAACCTGCTGTGTTTAAAATTCTTCCCATGAACTCAGGCATAGGGCTTAAATACATAAATCTGATTTTTTTAATGAATTCCTATAGGAAGAAGCCCAAAAGAGCCATTAAAATTTGTCTATTTGTCGAACGTACAGTTATTTTGGAAAACCCATGTATTTCAGTTTTTATAGAACTGTAGTTTATCTAACGTTAATTAATTTTTGTTACATGTGTAAACTTCCCATATAAAATTGCGACATCAGAAATTTTGGTGCAACACCCAGCTTTACTTACCACCGGCCGCCACTGATACTTTCAACCGATAGAGTTACGGTGTTTGTTACGAAAGTTGAGTGGTAAAGACTCATTTGTATTATAGGTAATTTAATCACTTCAACACAATTAAGTGTATATTTGTGCGAACCACGAATTATTGTATATATGAATATATTTAATACTGAGTAAATTTTTATTTTACATATTTAGATGTGGAACTACGGTTCAAATTTGAAACGGAATGTATAATATAGGGTAATGTTTGAAATCACGCCGTTTCATAATTTTTCTTATATTTAAATGGAGTACCGAATTCTCCAATCTTCAATTTCAGGACATGTTATATTAGTGCCACGTTTTAGTTTATTTTGAGTTTATTTATTGCAGTGTCAGGTAGACACTATTGATAGACAGGCAGTAAGTATATGTCTGTAATTTTTCTTAGCACAATAAACGGCTGGCGCTCCTTAGCGAATCAGCCAATTTTTATCTTAGCTGACATCGTTTTCATTTTATCATCGCCGAAAATAGTACTGCTAGGTAAGATACAGGTGCTCACTATAGACAGACCTTATCACCCCTCGAGATTGGAGTTTCTCGATTTGCTCAAATGTAAATGATAGTAGAAATTTGTACCTAAGCTGGTAGTACTATTTTCTTTTATAGATCTACCCTGTGTGTTCCTGGAATTCCCAATTTTTACTTAGCAGACAATGGTAAGTTTGTGAGCTGGGTAGTTACGTGTCTGCAATCCTTTACAGTGCAGCGGATATAGGTACTGATTGGTTAATTCGGGTGCAGTACCAAGGCTGAATTGCAAGAGGGTGTATTAGTTTTTAAAATTCCCAACAGTAAGCAAGAACTTCAGTATCGTCTTTCCCCATGCTTCAACCGGACAATGGTTTTATAAAATGTGACATTCTCCAGGAAACAATTCCTTAAGTTGGAAAATCTCATTTTTGGTTTATTTTATATTTTGATAGTAGGTAAATTTGCGATCATTTTCGTGAAAACTAGAAGTATTTTTCTTAAAAACTGATTATTTTATGAAACATTGAATTTATAGGACAGAATTTATTGGATGTCGAGAAAATCGATTTGAAAATTTAGTATAGTGCTGAGACAATATATTAAATACTAGCTGTACCCGGCATGCGTTGCAATGCCAGTCAAAGAAAGTGTTGGCATTGTAACTTTGTTTGTTGAAGTGTTTTTGGATTCCCGATAATTTGTTTTCCTTTCTCCATTAACCACCTCTAAACTATTGTAAAATTGATTTACTATCTCCAAAAAAATCATGGGAGCGTGCTCAACAACTCCCCAAAGTTTCTTCGCAATGAAATGAATGGCATATGAACGCATACGGGAATTTCTTGAAACGATTCGAGCGCCATCACCCATTTGTTGAATATACTCGTACGATACCTATTGTAAAATGGATTTACTAAGTCGAAACCTTCCCTGGCGTGTACACAACAACTCATCAAAGTTTCGTCGCAATCAAATGAATGGCATATGAACGCATACGGGATTTTGTATAAATGATTCGCGCGCCGTCACTCATTTGTTGAATCTACTTGTGCGCCACCCATTGAAAAACGGATTTACTAATTCATACATCTTCGCTGGACTGTACTCAACTCACCAAAGTTTTATCACAATCGGATGAAAGATATATGAGTGCATACGGGCTGTCGCTCATTAGTAGAATCTACTCGTGTGCTACCATATTGTAAAATGGATTTACTAAATTAGAAATCTTCGTGGGAGTGGATTCAACATTTCACCAAATTTCATTGAAATCGCAGGAATGGTAAATGAATGCATACGGAACTCTTTTAAACGATACGTGTGCCGTTACTCATTTGTTGAATGTACTCGTGCGCTACCTATTGTAAAAATGATTTACTTAGTCAGAAACCTTTCCTGGAGTGTGCACAACAATTCACCAACGTTTCATAGCAATCGGATGAATGGTAAATGAACGAATAAGGGACTTTGTTTAAACGATTCGCGTGCCGTCTCTCATTTGTTGAATCTACTTGTGCGATACCTATTATAAAGTGGATTTACTAAGCCAGAAACCTTCCCTGAAGTGTACTCAACATCTCACCCAAGTTTCATCGCTATCGGACGAATGGTATATGAACGCATACGGGACTTATTTGAAACGCTTCGCGCGTCTTCGCTCATTTTTTGAATCTACTTGTGCGCTACTTTTTGTAAAATGGATTTACTAAGCCTGAAACTTTCCCTGGAGTGTACACAACAACTCACCGAAGTTTAGTCGCTATCGGACGAATGGTATATGAACGCATACGGGACTGTGTTGAAACACTTCGCGCGTCGTCGCTCATTTGTTTAATCTACTTGTGCGATACCTATTGTAAAGTGGATTTAGTAAACCAGAAACCTTCCCTGAAGTGTGTACAACATCTCACCCAAGTTTCATCGCTATCAGACGAACAGTATATGAACGCATATGGGACTTTGTTGAAACGCTTCGCGCGTCGTTGCTCATTTGTTGAATCTACTGGGGCGCTACCTATTATAACATGGATTTACTAAGCCAGAAACCTTGCTTGTAGTGTACACAACCTCTCACCCAAGTTTCATCGCTATCGGACGAATGGTATGTGAATGCATACAGGACTTTGTTGAAACCCTTCGCCCGTCGTCGCTCATTTGTTGAATCAACTCGTGCGCTACCTATTGTTAAGGGGATTTACTAAGCCAGAAACATTCCCTGAAGTGTACACAACATCTCACCCAAGTTTCATTGCTATCAGACGAATAGTATATGAACGCATACGGGACTTTGTTGAAAAGCTTCGCGCGTCGTTGCTCATTTGTTGAATCTACTCGTGCACTACCTATTATAACATGGATTTACTAAGCCAGAAACCTTGCCTTTTGTGTGCACAACCTCTCACCCAAGTTTCATCGCTATCGGACGAATGGTATGTGAACGCATACTGGACTTTGTTGAAACGCTTCGCCTGTCGTCGCTCATTTGTTGAATTTACTCGCGCACTACCTATTGTTAAGTGGATTTAGTCAGCCAGAAACCTTACCTGAAGTGAACAGAACACCTCGCCCAAGTTTCATCGCAATGGGATGAATGGTATAAGAACGCATGTGGGACTTTCTTGAAACAAACGCACGCCATTCTGCTGAAGCTACTCGTGCGCTACCTATTGTAAAAAGGATTTACTAAGTCAGAAACCTTTCCTGGAGTGTGCACAACAATACAACCAAAGTTTCATAGCAATCGGATGAATGGTATATGAACGCATACGGGACTTTGTTAAAGCAATTCGCGTGTCGTCACTAATTTGATGAATCTTCTCGTGCGCTACAACTTTCATATTTATTCACCTTTTAAACCTTCTCTGGAAGTCCACAAATAATTCAAGACCAAAATTAGCCAAATCGGTCCAGCCGTTCTCGAGTTTTAGCGAGACTAACGAACAGCAATCTGACTGTTTCACTGGATGAAGGAAGGTCAGCATTGTGTATTAAAATAATATTTCATAAATATATCGGTGTTTTATTCTCTAGAAAGTATTGTAAATATGTAAAAATGTTCAAGATAATGAATGTGAAACAGAAAATTTTAGTCTTGCAAGACTCAAGTATGCCTACACAGATGTTCTGTCTTATGAAGTGCAGACAATATCAGGAAACAATAATAGTATCTGTGATAATAATAATAACAATAATAATGATAATAATAATAATTTTAGATTTTGACAAAGGGCATAACTACATTTTTAAAATACCTCGCGAACCAATAATTGTACGAATTCGAGCAAAGATTCAAATTATAGGGCGTAACACCCTCTTTGCCGTGGATTATTTATATTTTTCAAATTTTGCCAAAGAACAGAACTACATTTTTAAAATATCTCGCGAACCAATAATTGTACACAGTCGTGCAAGGATTCAAATTAAAGGGCGTAACACCCTCTGTGCCGTGGATTATTTATATTTTTCAAATTTTGCCAAAGGGCATAACTACATATTTCAAAATTTTGTTTTTATAACTATTGTTTTATCACTTTCATTTATTTAATGTTCTGTGTTAAGAAGTGCAAAATAATAAGAAACATTATTAATACTATCTGTGATACCCTAATGTTAATAATAATAATAGTGATGATGATGATGATGATGATAATAATAATAAGAATAATTCAGAACATATTAATGTTTGATATTAAAAACGTTCTGAAACTACACCAAGTTAGTTAGTATCCAATACTACAGGAATCTGTCTTGTATCCTGTAGTAGCAAACTGAACTGTTGCTCATTTTTGTGGAATGTTTATGTATGTCTTTTCCTTATGCGCCCACAATCCTTCGCACTACTTTGTCCAGGTTCAGAGGCTTCAATGTTGCCTGGCCGTTGGCACAATAGATCCCTTTTTCCCGCTGTGCAGTACTCGCGAATGTTGTCGAACAGGTATTTTGTCCTTTCGGCAGTCATGCCTTTTACTTCCAACTTCTTAGGCAGGTTTGGAGGGAGATTATCTGCATTATCCATATCTCCGCCAGCTTTAGTGCATAACATCAAACAAGCTAGAAATACAACGGGAATTCCCTGACCAGGTTCCTGTGCTGGTGGTCCACACACATTGAAATTGCCATTTACAAAATATGCAGCCCAGTACATGAATTCTATAATACATTATTGTATCTATACATTATCCTGAAGAACGAGCTGGTTATTTTGTATTTTAGCCCAAGAAGACAGTGCAGGAAAGTCATTGAATAAACCATACCTCAAGTCGCAATGTTAAATTCCCATTGCGACTTATGGTATGATTTTGTTAAATTACACAACCTGTTTCCAAGGTTATTTTGAAGACTTTACCGTATCATGATGACACATCCAATGCTCGCATCATCTAGTTCAAAGTTTGGTTAACAGATGGTGCTGAAATCTAAATATCGATATTTCTCGCCCTTCTCGGCTCTTTGCGGCGCAGCGTAAAATTTTGTTACGCGACTTAAGGTATGTTTTGCTGGAGAGCGTCACAAATGATGTACCATGATATTTTACAAAAGAAACAGAAGAGACAGGGTCAGGAATGAATATGCAAGGAGAGACATGCAGGTGAACTTGACCATGGGGGAAAGGATGAGTGTGGCGAGATTAAAGTGGTTAGGTCACGTGAAGCAGATGCATCAGACCTGAACTCCAAGCCAGTATTTGGAGATTGAGGCACCAGGGAGAAGACCAATTGGATGTCCTAGGAAGAGATGGACAGACAGGTTAAGGACGATCGCATAAGGAGAGGAGTAACATGGGATGCAGTGGAGAGGGGAAAGCTATACCAGGACAGGACTAAATGGAGGCATATCATTCACAATGTTCCTACCTGGCTCGCTGGAAGGATATGATGATGATGATATTTTACAAGTGTTGAAGACGAAACTTATACATGCATTCTGCACCCGTTGCAGTTTCTTATAGTATTTATCCAAAATGTTTCTGTACACAAAAAAATGGTCCATAATCTAGAATAGGAAATAATCACACTTACATTATAAGGGAGATACAGTAAATTTCGACGGAACTGATAAAGAATACCAGTCACTTTTCTGACTAAATGATTGGCATGGTTGGACCATGTTTACGAATCAAGAAGGACTGAACTGTTGACTCTATGCTTGTTCCAGACGGAGAGGGACGTGTGGATTTTTTTTTTTTTTTTTAATAATTGATTTCAACATTTCAACTAAACAATAGTAAACAAATTAAGATTGTGAATAAGTTCAAAATATCTTGGGGAGATAATCACCTGGAACTCAAACGAGAAACCATCGATAGACAGTAGAACATCCAAACTGAAACAAGCACAACGTATCACCTGGCCAACCTACAAAAGGAAATCTCTCTCAATGAATGCCAAATTTCGGCATTACAATTTCGTTGTTAAACCCGAGGTAACGTATGGTAGTGAAACACTCTTCAAGTTGAACATCAAATCAACAACTGACAAACTGCAGAAAGCAGAGAGAAGAATCATCAGAACAATTATTAACAAAAAACGTCAAGTAAATGGCCAATGGAGAGTGCTGCCAAATGAAGTAGTATATCAAGAGAGTGAATCAATAATAGATACAATGCGGAAAAGGTGAATCTCTTTTTTCTGCCATATCTCACGTCTAACTGAAACCAGACTAATAAAACAGCTGTTTAGTTACTTCTGGAAGAGTAAAACAAAGAACAACTGGTTCAAAGAGATCCAGAAGCTGAAGCTGAATCGCTAATCTCCAAATAGCGTTGTTAGACTTAATTGTATTTGTATTGATTAAAGTGCTCCAAGAGGGTGTAAAATATGAAAAAAAAAATTTTTTTTTAAATTGATTTTTATAAAACTAAGATGTAATAATCAAAAGGTTTCCTAGTTCCGGCTCGTCAATACAGTATATTAAAAAAATTCGTGATACAATCACATGTGGGTCATTCCATGTCAACTGACCTTGTATGTAAAAAAATATTTTGCCAAAAAAGTGTATTTCTTTATCTTAATCTATTTAAAATATTCCACTGGACATGGTCATAAAGGATTTTTAAATAGAAATCTACATGTTACGATAAGCAGCACAATTATACTTGGTTCATTTATTGATAATTTCAACCATGATTTTGTTTCCTATATTGGCTTTGCTGGTATTCGTAAAATATGTTTGTCAACTAAACTGCCATTGTTGTATGCTGATTAGCTATAGAAGAGGAGTTTTTACACCACATAATAATTGAATTGAGGTAATAGTATACCATTATTATTAATTATTATTGTTTATAAACACTTAGTCACACCCGTAACACATTTTAATACATTAAGTCTGATATATACTGAAACAGTTATGACAGGAAGTTAAAAATTCACAGAAGTGAGGTTAAATGTATAGTCTACAACTTTTAATAAGAAGTTTTTCAAATTAAATAATTATGTACATAAGGAAATAGTGTTACGGGTGTGACATTACAAGTGTTACGGGCGTGACATTACAATTTTATTAACTTAACAATATGTAAATTTTCAAACAAGTAGGCCAAATGAATATTTTCATTAGTGTAGTTTTCTTTTTTCAAGGTGAAGCAACATTATGTCTTCTGCTAAAAGAGTAAGAAAGTATCATGAAAAATTAAAACATAACAAACGAGAACTAGGGAAATACCTGATGAAGGAGCAAGAAAAACAGATAGGAAGCGATGAGAGAAGGCAAAGAAACATCTAAATGAGGAGGTAAACAAGAACGCTTTAAAACTTAAAAGTTTAAGGGATACAGAAAGACAAAGAAAACACAGAGAAAAACTAAAACACAAGCCCACAACACCTATAGAAACTGGGCTTACACATGAAAAGGGCCCTGACAGTTCTAGCCGTTCTCTAGGGAAATCAGTGAGCAAGGCCAGAAAAAACCTTGTCTGAACATAAGATGGGACAGTATGAAACCAATACCGCAACTCCACAAATTTCACTATTTTCATTCAGTCGGGCAGGGTGTTATAAGAGCAGCATTAACATACTGAGGAGAGACGTCTACTACAGTTTCCTTAGAAGATGTGGAACCTCTGCAAAAAGTTCAGCCCAAAGCAAGAACATTGATGTTAGAGGTTTCGTATTGGTAAATCTGGATGTTAGTGGGAATTTGAATACCAGAAAACAGTATTATGCTGAAGTTCTCGACTTAGATGAAGGAAATGATTCTCTTGTACTGAAATATACGCATCCTAGTGGGAGTTCATGGATCTGGCCTAAGACGGAAGTTGTATCTATGGAGAAAACTTTCATCATTGTCCAAAAAGTGAAATATCCAAGAGTTATCAATAATCGTGCACAGTTTGTTTTTGATCCGAAGTGACTTATTTTTGCAGAAAAATCAAAAGTAAAACTTTGTCATCTTACCAGTTTTCTTTTAAATCTTTACTTAGTTGCATTTTCAGTAGTTTGGAGAAAATAATAACAAAATAAAAAAATATTATGCTAGAAATATTTTGTCACACCCATAACAGTCACACCCGTAACATGCATTAATAATTCTGTACACCCTTAGATAAAAACAAATCTAAATTTTAAGAAGGTAACCTTGTCCTAAAAAGCTTAGAGGAACAGAAAAAAAATGTCCCATTATTGCAGAATGTAGTAATTAACAGAGTTACTAAATTAACTATATGAATGCGCAATGCCAGTAGAAAATTTTGTAACGCTCGAACTTTACCCTCTATCTTTCCTTAGACAAAAGATATGGATTTCATAATTATGAATCAACAACTATGTAAGTAGAGTTATCTACCATAACTTTTTCAACTGCCTATGGGAAATGAATTTGACATAGTAATAAGTGTTCCAGTCAATATAACTAAATATTTGTCACACCCGTAACGATGGAATGACCCATGTCGCACTCTACACAGGTAAGTGTTTCAATGCCTATAAGCATTGGCATCAACATCAGCCTTATTAGTGTATTGGCAGCACTTAAAAATCACTGTGTAAAAACATCGAGTGTAATAAAATGTTGACATAAACACACATTAAAATCACATATACACCGGATCTCTTTAAAAGTTTTCTTAAAAGGCTTTAAAATTATGGTAGGCACATGTTGCAAAGCTCTTGAAGGTTTGATTGTCTATCTTGAGGTTTTCAGAGTTCAGTTCATGATGTTGTTTCCGAAATTGGTCAAGGGTTTCCATTCTCAAATGGAAAGAAATGACGCTAGGAGTAAGAAAATAATTATTATATAATACAAGGAAATTTGAAAAATATCCTAACATATTTGTAAAACTTACGTAATTTGCGGCCAGAGTCAAACAGACTAAGATGTGCCATGAAAAGTCTTGTTCACACCTGTTATTCTGAAGCTACATAAGTATGTTGTACTGCATTATGCATTAAATAAAAAGGAAGGGCACATGTAGTTCTACTTGATTGTTAACTTCAGTCATAAACCACAAGGATTTCCTTTTACACGGAATTCGAACCACCGGACATGACATTTCACCTTGAAACTTTTACATGCATAACTCGGTCCACCTTGGTAAGAGGCAAGCAACTTGACCTCTGTGCCATCACACCCCTTTTATATGCAGAGGATTCCTCTTTAGTCTGTTAAAACATGTTGTCCTCAAACCCTTTGAATAGAGTTAATGCATGCCATTCCTCATGTAATATGTTACTTTTATTGGAGTACATATCCATTGGTAGGCACTGTGTATATATCGTTGGTGAAGAATCCAAACCTTCTATGTCACATTAGTTAGCTACGCAGAAGAGTTCCATAACAGAGTCTTCCCTATGGAACAAATAAGAAGTATGATGTTTGGCCTCTTTACTGATGATATAGAATTTTATTAACATAAACTGTGTTCTACTATAGTATTTCCAACAAGAGAAGGGATCTGCAAGAAAGCACCAGTGTTGCTAAACTGTCAATTACCGTATTCCTATTCGAGTGTGGCTTGTTAGTATGGTAACAATGGCTACATTGCCAATAATACTAACACAATTTTCTTCCATTCCTTTGGTTTGCTTTTGAAAGTGCCATTTATGTATTATTTTGGTAGAAATGTTAGTCAGCCAACTCGCATGCAAGTACTTTTTTTTTAAATTTATATAAATGCGACAAGGCCTTGCTCCAATTAAACCATTGATTGATGGAAACAAAGTATGTCAATAATGTAGTCTGTAATAAATGTTATATTGTCAATTTTTATTGTATTCTAATCTTCTTATCACTTAGGCCTCAATGACCTTGCAGTTCAATAATAGGTTAAAAATGAAATGGACTGTTAGGTAGATATCTATGTCATGTACTATTCTTAATTAAGGGTAGATTGTGACGTCTTGCGTGAACAAGTAGCAAAAATGGTTTCAGTAATAATGTGTGCTGCAACACTGAGCATTAATTCAGGATTTGACCACATGTCATCATACTCCAACTTGAGCCATTCACTGTGAGATGTTGATGGTATGTATTTGGTGATTCTAGGCCAACAAGAAGTGATTGAGGGTCTACCAAATAATGAGCCTCGATCGAACATTGACCAGATGATAGCTGCCCTTGCAAATAGACGGGGAGGTAGAGCTGCATCGTTTGCCTCTGACTACCCTGCTTCTGTCAGGGCGGGAGGTACATCAGACAATCCTTCGCCGCTGAGGCATGTTACTTCTCCACGGTCGAGTAAGTATTGTAAATGATTACATGTCACCTTGTGTTTTCCCATATAGATTTAGTAAAAATTGTCTTTTTGTTTTAACTCTTTCACTGCGGCAATCGACTTTAGTCGATTTACATCGACACTGCATTCTCCGCGGCAATAGACTTTAGTCGACTTGGTGCTTTCCCGCTACTTTTCATACCTTCTTTGGTAACAAAGCGGCCGTTAATAATGCATGCATATGTACCTCTTGAGCATTTTCTGGGAGTTTCGTTTCTGCTCTGGTCGTCAGTAGCCTACCACACTGATGAATAGCTATGAGCGCACGTAATACTAGTACTGACAGTGCTCAAATCTACCATCTTTTAGTGGTGGATTCAGATTTGTCTATAAATAGAGACAAGGGAGTGGGGATGATAGTGATGTTGAGCTGGGTCATAGCTCACTAATAAATAGTACAGATGACTATCGTCAAGTATTTGATCGCAGGATATCAGTAAAGAGGAAAGAATAAAAACATTTGATTTGTTTGGCATTGTTAATTTTGATTTATAAGAGTGAAAAATGATGCTCCGAACTTTCCAGCTGCAATACGCGGTCACAGACCTCCTTACGCGTGCCCGCGCATCTAAACGGAGAGGCACTTCATTGGGGAGCACAGGACAAGAGTCACAAACCTAACTGTGTTGTTTGTTCCATATAGCTGGCACGATGTTCAAAGAAAGGAAATGGGCTGTGTAAGAGGAAGCAGGCAATATTATATTGTAGGAATTGCCCAGGACAGGTTGCAATGTGTCCACCTTTGAGAACTATCACACTAGTAGAGTAAATTCCAAGGGTCACAGGCAACTGTTAGATTTCATTGAACCAAGGACCACATAAATGATCGCAAGGGAATAATATGTATTTTGTAAGTTTCATGTGTTATGCAATGGCGTAAAATGAATGAAAATTCACATTTTAACTTTTTTCAATAACCTTATTAAATTATGCTGGGTTTATATGACACAAGAAATGCTGCAGCAAAAGAGTTAATGTA
The DNA here is from genome assembly GCA_946902985.2 of Meconema thalassinum. Lineage (NCBI taxonomy): Eukaryota > Metazoa > Arthropoda > Insecta > Orthoptera > Tettigoniidae > Meconema > Meconema thalassinum. Next base: position 389,307,218 of record OX336391.1, read on the forward strand.
AGAGAAATTAGAACTATGCAAACATTCCCTCCAGGGCAGAATTGCAATATTCCAGAGTCTCCAAAACAACAGCAGTTAAAAGGGACTTTTGAAACCTGTGTCGTTATTTACTGAATGCTATCAGAAAAGGTTTGCTGAATAAATATAGTGACAACACATAATGTGGATTAGAGATGGGCTACCTGCTTCTCATTATCAGTCTCGCATGCAGGAATAAAAAACTTAATGGCCTGATCTCTGAAATGTATATTAACGGAAATATAGGATTGATATCAAGCCATTTTCTACATTCTCACTAGTCCAGCATGGCAAGGTCTAGAGCAGGGGTTCTCAAAGGGTGTGCCATGATTGTTGGACTGTGCCGTGAAGAAAATTGCTTGTGTATTCAATATTTCAGTAATACTATTTATTATTACTGTATTATTATTATTATTATTATTATTATTGCAGAACAGTGTTTTCAAGTGTCTCTTTAGTTTGTTTGGAACCATACATTCATTGCTTTATTTCTTGCCACATACAAGACACTCAGGAAGATCTCGATTTCCAGATTCAGTAAAAGTAAATCTGAAGCTTTAATAAGAATCCTACACCTGCGCTCAGCACCAGACGATGAACTGCTGTGCTGCGGAAGTAGCTTCTCATTGACACTTGATCTGGGTGATTCACTTGTTCTATTTTCACTCTGATGTTCTTCACTGCTGTTTAATCGATGGCGTTTAATTAAGAATTTCTCCATATTACAACACAATATCAGTATATTTACTTCTGTTTCATAATAACACCAAATATTGTATCTTATTCAACAATCAATTGCACTAAGTTGTATACTTCATTTAAATATCCCTCCATTTCCAACTGAAGTGACTGCAGGTGACCGTTGATTGGTTTATGTTTTTCTACTAACATTCCATTGGTTCATTTACCCTCCGATATGGTTCGGGAGAGATCGACATGTTTCTCTACTAACGTTACAGTGGTTCATGCACCCTCTGCTAGGGTTCTCCATCTTTCAGGACTGCTCTGTAGCGTTTGAAATTCCTCTAAAGCAGGCACAGTTACTTGTATACGTTGGGGTGTGCCGCTATATTCAGCGTAGCGAAACGGTATGCCGTGACCGAAAGAGTTTGAGAACCCCTGGTCTAGCGGGACACTGCGGTTTGTTGCTTAAGGGTACACAAGGACAAGAGATTCTGTTTGTCAATGTACAGATGTTGAAGATTTTTCCTGTAAGTTTCTCACATGATTATTAATTTTTATTATTATTATCATTATTATTATTATTGTTCATCTTTTCCTACTCATGCGGAGTCGACATTTTTTACAAGTCTTTTCCATTTGCAAAACTTGTCATGGTTTTGGCTGGTTTGTTTTACGGCTGGATGCCCTTCCTGACTCCAATCCGTTTCAAACTTCCAGGGTAACTTGATTAGCTAAGAATAAAAATCCTCAGCTCTCCAAACATCTATCAGTTCACTGACCCAGTTTTCACATATCATTGGCTTGTTCGCAAGACGGTATGACAACTTCTTTTAGGGTGGAGCAGTGTGCACTTGTCATCTGCCTTGACAGCGGCTGGATGAATGGGAGAGTCATGTCTTCCTAGAAATTATCTCTGAAAGTTCCTCACTTGCCTTGCATGCAACTGGATACTGTCCGTAAGCCCTCGTCCACCTCTTTGACGTGGGATTGTCAGTCACTCAACAGCTGACTTAGGTTGGAGACGTCTGTTTTTTGTTAAGATGGTACGTGTCCTAATGTTCTCAAAGTCTATCTGCGTCAATTTGATAATACCGAAAGTGTACGTCAAAGCAGGAATAGCATAGGTGTTCTTGAAGGTGTTCTTTCCATTCAATTTTGATTTTAAAATCTTGTTAAGGCATTGATGGTAGATAGCTACGGTTCTATCTTTAATACATTTATGATCAATTCAATTAGATTGCAGAAGACCAAGATATTTGTAGGTCTCATTGACTTCCATAGGCTTTATGAAACAATGGTGAGGGTGCGACACTTTTCTAACAGAAGGGACATTCCAATATCAGAAGAAAATGAAGCAGTTATTGCGATTAGGTTGTCAATGTATTTCTCAGAGGATGCATATAGTTCGATGTTATCCTTGTACATCAAATGAGAAATTTTGTATTTCACTATACCATGGTGCTTAATTTGGAAAACCACATTTTGCATTGTTCAGCAATGATGGTAGCGGATTGAGCGCCAAACAGAACCTTAGAGAGCTCAAGCTGTCACCCTGAGAGATACTTCTTTTGATTTGAATAAATTCCCGATTCCATACATGTGTCTCCATTAGACATTAATAAATTGGTCCCCCAATGGGACATCATATTTTGCAGACTTATAATGATGGCAGGATCAACTTTATACATTTTCAGGATTTGGATTAACCAGGAATGTGGTACTGAATCGAAAGCTTTCTTGTAATCAATATAGGTCATGTAGAGGTTACGCATCATCTTTCCTGCTTGTTCTATAGTAACTGCATCAATTACAAGTTGCTCTTTGCAACCTTGGGATTTCTTCATGCACCCCTTCTACTCCTCAGCCAGGATGTTATGATGATTTATGTGTTCATAAATCTTACGTGCAATGCAAGCTGTAAATATGTTATTCAGGGTGCACAGACAGGTGATAGGTCGATATTTGGAAGGGTCATGGGTTCTCTCACCTTTTGGTAGAAGATATGTTTTCCCTCGCATTAAGTAAGAAGGGATAAGCTGTGGATTTCGGATCTGTGTAGCAGCGGACAAGATGCTCGTGAGTGCAACTGAAACACTTAATCCAAAAGTTGTGAATGTTGTCTGGTCCTATTGCTTTCCAATTTTGAGTCTCCTTAACCACAAGGGTTACATCTTCAGTTAATACAGAAGAGTCACTCATCGTGTCAATTTCTGACATTCTTTCCTCCTCCTCCTCTGTAATCCATTTAGTGCTACTGTTATAATCTCCAGCATTTGACCATAGGGAAGACCAGAAGTCCTCTACCTCTTCTTTTTGTGGTGAACTGCCCATTTGTGTTCCAGATCATCAAGATTTTTTAGCCTACTTTTCACATTTTGCAAAAATTAGGAAAAAGTAGACTTATGAGATCGGGCAAATGTGTGCCTGTCTGTCTGTCTGTCTGTCCTTCTGTCTGTCTGGCTGTGTGTGTGTCCCCCCCCTATCAACTCCTAAACGGCTGCAGCAATCGAAACAAAATTTGGTAGAAGTAAAGATCTACACCTGAATATCTCACGGCCATATTTGAAAATGATGTCAGTGCTACCAACTGCTGAAAAATCGCAATTGAAATTTGAGCTCCATGTTGGATATCTTGGAAGGTATGAATGGGAGCTATTTCAAAATTGGCACACATATAGATAATAATATAGCAGTTTAATTTCCTGGAGGCCATACATGGCAGTGTTGCCAAAATGATTATAAGCCTGTGGATAGGTCTAAATTTTAAATGCATATAACTTCTACACTATCAATTGGATTTCAACCAAATTTCGTATGTGCTATGTGTACATAAACAGATATGAATGAGCGTATTCTTAAGAGGTACCAGGGCTGCCAACTGTTAATAAATGCTCTCATTTTCTTTTTACCAAATACCCTTATATCAGAAAGTATGCAAGCCGACAGCTTTAAACTATGCACACGTATAGTACCTGACATTCTATATTAATTTGGAGTAACTTATAAACGTCAGTGCTACCAACAAGATTCTAAGCCTGCTGAGAGGTCCAAATTTAAATACATGTAACTTCTTTACTAACTAATGGATTTCATTCAAAATTGACACAACAATAGATCATATTATTTCAGATTATTTCTGACCAATACATGTATGTCATTGTTGCCAACATGATTTTACGCGCGCTGTTAGATCCAATGTTTAACTGCATGTAACGTCCATGTTATCCATTGGACTTCAACCAAATTTTGTATTCTGTACCTTAAGAGATGGAACTAAGAATATATTCAGTCACCAGGGCTGCCAACTTAGTTCTCTAATAGGCTACATTATGCCAGGTATGCAGTATTTCGAACTAATTAGAAATTTCGATATTACTAACTTAATATCGTCATTATTCTAGATAGATCCATATAGATTAATCATTGGCATGAATCTTAAATTTTAAGAAAAGTAGGCTCTTTAGTTCGTCACTGAACTTCTTGTTGTAACCGAATTTATTCAGTTACAGTAGCTCACCCTCGGGTTTTGTGCCTTGTGCAGTTAGTTTGGGGTATTTTATTCGTATCTTATTATATTGGGTTAACGTGGGGTTGCAGAGGTGATTTTTATTGTGCCTGTTTGTGTTTTTGTGGACGGATTCATCTTTGGATGGTCCGGACCACCTAGGATCATTGTTTATTAATTATCGGTTTTTGGATATTTGATATTATAAAATACGGGGTTTTGCGATTTATTACGTTTTGGGAATAAGGATATAAGACTATTAAGTAGAAGCATTATTTCATTTTGGTTTGGGGTTAATGGCTTTATTTTGACCTAGTAATGTTAAATGTTAGATTCGTGGCTGTACTATAAAGGTACAATGAATTGATATTTTCGAGTGCTGGATATGTGACATACCCGGAAAAGAAAGGCAGTAATTCGGCTTGTGTGGGATTACCTAGGCTATTTATGGCATGAACTCCCATGAACTTCGTGTGGATACTACTGTGTGACGTCAGTGTGGATTTTGACTGTCTGATGTTCATGTGTTGACACGGATGTTCCGCTAGGAGCGGGCCACGCGCAACTTAGTTCCGGCAGAAACATTGGGGTTATGTAGCCCTGCGCCAGTGCATATAAGGGCATGTCTGGCGTTCAGAGCTCGTCTTATTGCTTTATCGGCAGAACACTGATCTACTAATGCCCAGGGTCGTTTTACGTGACATGGTTTCCGTAACGAACAGTTAGAGATTGTTTTCTGCCGATAAAGCAATAAGACGAGCTCTGAACGCCAGACACGCCCTTATATGCACTGGCGCAGGGCTACATAACCCCAATGTTTCTGCCGGAACTAAGTTGCGCGTGGCCCGCTCCTAGCGGAACATCCGTGTCAACACATGAACATCAGACAGTCAAAATCCACACTGACGTCACACAGTAGTTTCCACACGAAGTTCATGGGAGTTCATGCCATAAATAGCCTAGGTAATCCCACACAAGCCGAATTACTGCCCGTCTTTTCCGGGTATGTCACATATCCAGCACTCGAAACATTGTACCTTTATAGTACAGCCACGAATCTAACATTTAACATTACTAGGTCAAAATAAAGCCATTAACCCCAAACCAAAATGAAATAATGCTTCTACTTAATACAGTCTTATATCCTTATTCCCAAAACGTAATAAATCACAAAACCCCGTATTTTATAGTGTCAAATATCCAAAAACCGATAATTAATAAACAATGATCCTAGGTGGTCCGGACCATCCAAAGATGAATCCGTCCACAAAAACACACACAGGCACAATATAAATCACCTCTGCAACCCCACGTTAACCCAATATAATAAGATACGAATAAAATACCCCAAACTAACTGCACAAGGCACAAAACCCGAATAAATTCGGTTACATTGTTTAGAACCGTTTCTCATTTGTAACAAGTCAAATTGCTTGTTTTGTTGCTTTTGTTTGATTATATCGACATACATATATGTAAGGAGACACCATGGTGGAATGAGAGAGTAAAAGAAGCTGTGGGAAGGAAGAACAAGGCTTTCAGAGTGTGGTTCCAGGAAAGAACTGATCTAGCAAGGGAAGCTTATAAGATAGAGAAGTAAGAAGCAAACAAGATTGTCACAGAGGAGAGGAAGAAGTGGATGGTAAAGTGGACAGAGATGATGGAGGAAGACAGCAGAGGAAATAAGAAAGTACTTTATGAGATGGTCAAAAGTAAGAGAAGAGGTCTGCGAGAGGATGTGGTAATGGTGGACAAACACGGAAATGAGGTACACAACAAAGAGACACTCAAGACAGTGTGGAAAGAGTACTTTGAGGATTTGCTGAATCCAAATGGTCATAGGAAGGAAGACAACGTATTGGAAGATGGAGAAGACAACACAGGAATGGAAAAGGACCTGACTTGGAGAGAACTGGAAATGGCTATAGACAAGATGAAAGGAGGAATGGCACCAGGTGTGGACGAAGTGAGTATTGAAATGGTGAAGGCAGCAGGGGAGGTTGGGAAGCAGTGGCTGTACCGTGTGATGAGGGTGGTATGGAAGGAGAAAAAGACCCCAGAAGATTGGAAGAAAGGATCATTTGTCCCAATATTTAAGAAAGGAAGCAGAAAGGAGTTCAGAAATTACAGGGGAGTCACACTCATATCACACTGTGCCAAGATATATGCAAAGATATTAGAAAGTAGAATACGAGCCAAAGTGGAGAGAGAATTGAGAGAGGAGCAGTGTGGATTCAGACCTGGGAGATCAACAGTGGATCTCATATTTTCAGTGAGACAGCTCCAGGAACACCACTACGAATTTGGAGAGGATCTGTTGATGGCCTTCCTGGACATCGAAAAGGCCTATGATAGTGTGTGTAGGGAGACGGTTTGGAAAGCAATGGGAAACATGGATGTGGAAAAAGGGACTGTAGACAGAGTGAAGGAGATGTATTGTGGAAGTGTGAGTTGTGTGAAAGTTGGAGGGGAAAGAACAGACTGGTTCAGACAAATGAGTGGCCTGAAACAGGGTAGTGCACTGTCACCCCTTCTCTTTATTGTGGTTATGGACGAGGTAATGACACGGGTAGCAGGAAAGATAGGAGAAGATAAGATGAAAGCAATGGTGTTTGCAGATGATCTCATGGTCTGGGGAAACAAGGAGGAGGAAATCCAGGAGCAACTGAAGGCTTGGGAAGAAACAGTGGGAGAGTACGGATGGAAGTTCATCATCAGTAAATGTTGTAACGTTTTTGGGCCCTCACGTTGAGCGACAAGTGTAGCGTTAATTAATGCCCCATGTTGGTAGCGACAAATGTAGCAGTTTCGCTAGCCCACACGTTGAGCGACAAGTGTAACGGTTTGACTGCCCCTAACTGTTGGGAGATAAATGTAACTGTTTACGTTTGCCTAAGCTATGTTGTTTTAATGGGCGCCAAGACCTCAACGCAATGTTGAAATCTAAATTTGTATTTAACAACGTCTAGCTCTGGCAGAACACCTTCAAGACTCTATTCACTCAGATCGTGGTATGATTTGATCATTAACCCAACAAACAATTGTATCAGGAGAAGGACTTGGTCTATATCTAATGCTACCTACTGAAAGCAAAGATTGCATTGTAAAAGAAATGAATTTATTATATAAAACAAGAATAGCAAAATTAATAATAATAATAAGTTTAAAATTTAAATTGGAGCGTTGCGATTTTAATATTACCGATAGAAAATTACGTGAAAACGGAGTCTGATAAATTATTGATTTTACTCTAATTCCCAAGCTATGAAGTTACTGAAATATGAAATATAAAACAAAGAGAAATGAGAGATTGCGTATTTCTGCGTCATTCGCGCTTACCACTGGAAATTGCCAAAGCATTTCCCTCGTACTGGATGATGCTGTGTGCTTCCCACAGTCTCCTGGACGTCGTCATCTTTGTCGATATTTGATGATATTCTGGTAGATTAGATAATTCTATGGTCCGTACATCGGACCCAAACACTCGTACAACCACACTGGTTAAGTTTTTACAAAAGTTAGTCCTCCACTCCACGGAACATCGGAGCGACTCCCGCGTGCAAGCGTACTCGTTAAGTTCTATACCGATAGTCCTCGTTCCACGGCGCGCTGAACGATATATGCACCCGTCGCATCCCCACTCCAGTCCCGACTTCTAGCTTATGTGGTCTCCACTGATTGGCTCTGCCTCCCCGCTACTTCCCCTTCTCTGGCTCATTACACACGGCGCGCGGATGATGAAGTCGATTTCCGTTCCAACTATTCGCCTTTTCTTGACGCTGCAACCCCGCTTGCGTAATACTTCTTGACAAGAATCAGCCCGTATCTGAATTTCCAGTGAGTCATGTCTCTCATAATATCCTAACTGACGAAACTCCGTAAAATTCCGTAATCACATAATTTTCTATGACATTTTCGTTCGTAATAATTTGCTTGAATAGCGTTTTCTAAGACATAGAAAACCTATCTGTATGCTTATAATTTTTATAAAATGCTCCGAAAAATATCTTAATAATAATAATAATAAATTAATAATAATAATAATAAATTAACATGAAAAATTCTCTTGGCCGAACAATTTGCCGCGTAAATAAATATAGAATGGCATCCTACTAACGTATGCCAGTGGCATAAAAACCCCTCGAAAAACACGTTACAATGTGAGATCCTTTTAACGACCAGGAAAAGGGACAGACTAATGAGAGGGATAACACTTGGAGGTGGACAGCTGAAGAAGGTGGAAAGTCTCAAGTACTTGGGAAGTATAGTGGAGGAAAATGGGAGAAATGACAACGTTGAATCAGTGGTGTGCTGCATGAGAAGGAAGAAAATTTGTCAATGCAGTGCATAAATTGGCAGAGAAACTGGGAGGTAATCTCCTCATGCTTGGTCTTGAATAGTTCATCACACCCTGTTGCAGAACAAGATGAAAATTGTGCCTATCTTCATTGAATTCAGCTCTGAATTAAAAAGATACAAAAATACTTAACAAATGCAACATGGAACTTTCTAGCTGGTGCACTCAAGGGAGGTGCTCATATGTTCATGAAAGTTTCAATCCTTACTATTGGGAACTATAGTAGAGCCATCGTTACTTCCGACTTGAAGTTTCAGTGCTACGCTACAGCTATCTAGCAGTGAGAAGTGAAATCACTTGAACTAGCCAATCATAGGCAGCCATTCTGATCAATATATCACGAAAAATTGAGTGTCGTTCACTAAATCGCGGCATCGTGTCCGAAACTCGATTTGTCGTGATATATCGATTTGAATGACTGCCTGTGATTGACTAGTTAAAGTTATTTCACTCTTGACCACTAGATAGCTGTAGCGTAGCACTGAAACTTTAAGTCGGAAGTAAAGCTGGCTCTACTATATTTTGACACGTCAAAGGAAAGACTTGGGACGCATCTTGGAAATTAATCTGGTTCTGAAATGGTCTAGTTATGATAAGGAAAAGTGACTAAAGTGGAAGCACGAAAATCACCCTTGTTGGCAAACTGGTGAAGAAGGTGTGAAGTGATGTGTGCACAGTTTGCATGTCATGAAGGAATAAATTCCATATTTTGCAATGGCTTTGGTTAGTTTTACAGAAGATTCATAGATAGCATGCCCTAAATTTGACAGCATTGAAGATTTTATTCACAACACAAAAGGTTATTGAAGGGATTCACATTGAATGCAATTTTGTTAAACATTTGTTCAGCCCCAGCAAATTACGCTGTTTTTTTCTTTTAAGTTTACTAAAGAAATTGTTGAAAGATTACATGTACATGTACCTTGTTTTGTTTTTGGCAGAACCTCGAGGAAAAAATACGGGTGTGGGATAGTGATAAATAAGTGACTGAGTTCCAATAATGATCCTATTAAAAAAGAAAAATCCCTTTCAGTGAAAAATGATTTTGGTCTCAGCCAAAATAAGTTTATGTTTTATGTCATTTTCAACATTTGGCTTTTAAGAAAATGTTTCCTATTTTTTGGGAATTTCACTACTACAATATAATATCGGTTGGTGTTGGGGTAGCGCGCCTGCCTCTCACCCGGAGGCCCCGGGTTCGATCCCCGACTCCGTCAGGGATTTTAAAACTGACGTGAGGGTTGGAACGGGGTGCACTCAGCCTCGTGAGGACAATTGAGTAGCTGTCTGACAGTGAGACAGCGCCCCGATCACGAATACCAAGATTAACGGCCGAGGGGACCCGACGCGCTGATCACGCGTCACCCCAATATCTGCAGGCCAAATGGCTGGGCAGCGGTCGCTTGGTCGGCCTTAGCCCGTCATGGGCTGGATAGTGCCAGGGGTTGATTTTTTTTTTTGTTCCTTAATTTAGGGGCTGGAACAATGCGGTCATGTAGCCCCATGTACTTTGGGTGTGTGTAGAATTTGTCTGATAACCGGTGTTAATTGTGATGGCTGCATTAGTGTGTGTTATCTGTGATTCAGGTAGAAGGACCGCAGATGATTAATTTTTTCAAGCAGTTCCTACTTTTGCTACCAAATGCTACTGTCCACGACACATAGCTGCGGATGTGGCTACTAAATGTCATCGCAGTCAGCATTTGGCGGCGAACGTTAGAACTAATATAGCGTTATCAAACTAAACTGCAAATTTTAGCTTTCGCAAGTGTAGTTAGTGGAAGGGTCTTTTCCATGCCATAAATCTATGACATGGGACCGCCGGCTTCACTTCCCCTCCGAAGGAAGGCATACTGAGGGATTTTTAACGCTCTTAAAAAATCCGACAAGTTCGGCCGGGTTTGAACCCGCGACTTTGGGCATAAAAGCTACCATTCATCTAGCTAGCATGCTACCAACTATGCCACCGAAGCCACCTCAATATAATAGGCTATCATATAGCATATTTTTGATGTACAATAAATTATGAAATTATTGATGGACCAGCATCAGCCTGTGGTATAAAGATCAATTCTCTTAAACGACATAGGCGAGGAGTTTGAAACTACGCGGAAAAAAATCAGCTTAAAAAATAAGTAAATAGGTGTTTGGCCGTTTTTTCATAAATCCAATTTAAGGGGCCCATGGGGAGGGGTGAAATTCTGGGGGGGGGGGGACCAAGAAAGAGAATGTCCTAACTGATTGACTGAAACACTCATCAAACTCAGGGGGGAAAAACTGCTAAAAAATAAGTAAATAGGTGTTCGACAGCTTTTTCATAAATCCAATTTATGGGGTTTATGGGGAGGGGTGAAATTCTGAAGAAACAAAATTGAAAGAAAATGTCCTGACTCACTCACTCACTCATCATTGCCCAGCCAAAATTATTGAAGTTAGAAACATGGCATTTTGGGGATATGTTCATTGTATGTCAAAACCATCCACTAAGGGAGGATTTTCGGATATTCAGGTTCTAAAGGGGTCTTAAGGGGGTTAAACCTGCATTTCATTGAATAACAATATCTTCCAATTGGTTTTATTGGGGGATGTGATACTCGGCATACAAACTCATCATTAAAAATAAGAAGACACGTGTCTGTGGGTTTTTCGATGTGGTGTATATTATGAGGTGAAAGGGGTGAAATGTGGGGGTTGAAAGATTCCAAATGGAGCGTGCATCTCTTAAACGACATAGGCGAGGAGTTTGAAACTCAGCGGAAAAAAAAACAGCATAAAAAATAAGTAAATAGGTGTTTGACCGCTTTTTCATAAATCCAATTTAAGGGGCCCATGGGGAGGGGTGAAATTCTGGGGGGAAAAAACAGGAAAGAAAGTGTCCTAACTGATTGACTGACTCACTCAGTCTTCAAACTCAGGGGGGAAAACTGCTTAAAAATAAGTAAATAGGTGTTCGACAGTTTTTTTTTTCATAAACCCAATTTAAGGGGCCCTTGGAGAGGGGTGAAATTCGGGGGGAAAAAATACAGGAAAGAAAGTGTTCTGATTAACTCACTCATTAACTCAGGGGGGAAGAACAGATTAAAAATAAGTTAATATGTGTTCGACCGTTTTTTTTTTTTTTTCATAAATCCTATTTAAGGGGTTCATGAGAGGGGTGAAATTCTGAAAAATAAATTAAAGAAAATGTCCTGACTTACTCACTGACTCATCATCGTCCAGCCAAAATTATTGAAGTTAGAAACATGACATTTTGGGGTTATGTTCGTTGTATGTTGAAAACGTCCACTAAGGATGGATTTTTGGATATTCATGTTCTGAAGGGGTGTTAAGGGAGTTAAACTTGCATTTCATTGATTAACAATATCTCACGAGTTGTTTCATTTGGGGATGTGATATACGGCATATAAATTAATCAATAAAAATAAGCAGACATATGTCTAAGGGTTTATCGATACCTGTATATTATGAGGTGAAAGGGGTGAAAATTGGGGGTTGAAGGATTTTTAATGGAGCGTGTATCTCTTAAACGAAATTAGCGAGAAGTTTGAAATTCAGCTTAAAAAATAAGTAAAGAGGTGTTCAACCGTTTTTTTTTCATAAATCCCATTTAAGGGGTTCATGGGTAAGGGTGAAATTCTCAAAAATAAATGAAAGAAAATGTCCTGACTGACTGACTCACTCACTCATCATCGCCCATCCAAAGTAATTGAAGTTAGTAAAATGAAATTTTGGGGATATGTTCGTTGTATGTTTAAAACGTCCACTAAGGAAAGATTTTTGTTTATTCGGGGTCTGAAGATGTGTTAAGGGGGTTAAACCTGCATTTCATTGAATAACGATATCTCTTGAGTTGTTTCTTTGGGGATGGGATAATCGGCATATAAACTAATCATTAAAAATAAGCAGACATATGTCTAAGGGTTTATCGATGTGGTGTATATTACGAGGTGAAAGGGGTGAAAAGTGGGGGTTGAAGGATTCCTAACGGAGTGTGCATCTCTTAAACGACTTGGGCGAGGAGTTTGAAACTCAGAGGAAAACAATCAGCTTAATAATAAATAAATAAATAGGTGTTCGACCGATTTTTCATAAATCCAATTTAAGAGGCCCATGAGGAGGGGTGAAATTCTGGAAGAAAAACGTCCACTTAGGATGGATTTTTGGATATTCACTCTCACCGACTAACCAAAACAATTAAAGTTAGAAGAATGATATTTTGGGGATATGTTTGTTGTGTGTCCAAAACGTATACTAAGGAGGGATTTATGGATATTCAGGTTCTAAAGGGATGTTAACGGGGTTAAACCTGCATTTCATTGAATAACAACATGACACAACTATGTCGCGAGCGAAGCCACGGGTACCTGCTAGTACTAACTAATAAAGCTGAAGAGTTTGTGTGTTTTTGTGTTTAAACGCGCTAATCTCTGAAACTACCAGTCGGATTCAAAAAATTCTTCTTTTATATGATAGCCAGATTCAAGAGGAATAGTTTAGGCTATGTTCAATTTCGGACAGACCACTCCATTCCCTGCATTTAGGCCCTTTGGCACAAATCTACACCGTTTCACCAATCTGAACCAAAATTTGTATACTTACCCTTTGGTACCCTGCGAGTAACACAGTCTGCATGAAATTTATGACAGACCTGTCCATTCCCTGCATTTAGGCCCTTTGGCAAAAATCTACACCTTTTCACCGATCTGAACCAAAATGTGTATACTTAACCTTTTGAACCGTGCGAGTAACACTGTTTACATGAAATTTCGGACAGATCACTCCATTCCCTGCATTTTGGCCCTTTGGCACAAATCTACACCGTTTCACCGATCTGAACCAAAATTTGTATACACACCCTTTGGAATAGTGCGGGTAACGCTGTCCACTTTAAATTTCGGACAGACCACTCCTGTCCCTGAATTTAGGCCCTTTGACACAAATCTACACCGTTTCACCGATCTGAACCAAAATGTGTATACTTACCCTTTTTAACCCTGCAAGTAACAAACACTGTTTACATGAAATTTTGGACAGATCACTCCATTCCCTGCATTTATGCCCTTTGGCACAAATCTACACCGTTTCACCGATCTGAACCAAAATTTGTATACACACCCTTTGGAACACTGCGGGTAACACTGTCCACAGACCACTCCGTTCCCTGCATTTAGGCCCTTTGACACAAATCTACACTGTTTCACGGATCTGAACCAAAATGTGTACACTTACCCTTTGTAACCCTGCGAGTAACACTGTTTACATGAAATTTTGGACAGACCACTCCATTCCCTGCATTTATGCCCTTTGGCACAAATCTACACCGTTTCACCGATCTGAACCAAAATTTGTATACTTACCCTTTGGAACCCTACGAGGAACACTGTCTGCATGAAATTTCCGACAGACCACTCCATTCCCTGCATTTAGGCCCTTTGGCACATATCTACACTCTTCCACCGATCTGAACCAAATTTCACATACTTACACTTGGGAACCCGAAGAGTAACACTGTCTGCTTGAAATTTCGGTCAGACCACTCCATTCCCTGCATTTAGGTCCATTGGCACAAATCTACACCGTTTCACCGATCTGAACCACATTTTGTACACTTACCCTTTGGAACCCTGGGGTGATACTGTCCACTTTAAATTTCGGACAGACCACTCCATTCCCTGCATTCAAGCCCTTTATCACAAATTTACACTGTTCCTCCTAATTGCACCAAATTATACATACACTTTGAAACCCTGCTGGGAACACTGTCCACTTGATATTTTGGACAACGCTCTCCATTCCCTACATTTGGAATAACAAACAAACTGAACTTGAAAACCATGTATTAAAGCCCTAGAAACATTCATGTCCGTAGTAGTGTAACTGTAAGAGTATTTTAATAACTCTATTTTTGACTGGCAATTCGGGGTGCATCACGTCACCCCTACCAGTGTTCTGGTGCAGAATTGGGAAAATTGTTAAATCTTGCGCTGCTTATAAATTGCAGTCACGGGGAGTAATTAGTGCAAAAATATTTCTTTTGCCCCCTAAAATAGTTATCATCATGAACGTATTATGCATCTGTATAAGTACAATGGTGTTGGTGCAATACATTGTGGTTATCAGCTGCAATAAGTGTTGGTGCTTTTAAAATTACCTTAAGCTATTCCGAAACTTATCGTTGAGCGCTATGTGGCCATAAATGATACTATTGCTACCTCAGGAGCTCGGGACAGTCGAAGTTTTCCAAAGTGTTCTGATTATTTTCCTACGGCGCTATGCGGCAAAAGACGACACTATTGGTCTCTACGTTTCTAACAGACAATGAGATATAGGCCCTAGGCAGTGTCTTTTATTTCACTTACTCCTCTTTCTAATCATTTATAGAAATTGGTTTGTAAATTACATGATGTGTCAGTGCTGTAGTTAGTAAATAGCCATTTCCCTATTCATTATTACCATTATCATCATCATCATCATTTCCCCTTATCCAGCTCCTGCCGGGTCGGGGTATTTATGGCACTTCTCCACTTTCCTCTTTCCTTCCACCATTCTTCTTCCACGATCTTGTCCCAGTCCAGACTTCTTTTTCTCACGCTGTTCTTCACTGAATCGATCCACCTTGTTCTAGGTCTTCCCCTTGCTCTCTTACCCTTGCACTTGGCCTCCAGCATCTGTCTTGGTATTCTATTTTCCTCCATCCTCTTTACGACCACCTTAGTTTATTCTTCTCAATTCTCTCATTTAGTTTTCCCATCCCAACTTCCTTCCTAACATCTTCATTCCTCACTCTGTCTTTCCTTGTCTTTCCTATCATACTTCTTTGGAATTTCATTTCACTGGCCTGGATTCTACTCTCTTGCCTGCTCGTCAGGGTCCAAGTCTCAGCTGCATAAGTCAATATGGGAACATAGTACATTTTATACATTACCTCCTTGCTTTTCCTTGGTACTTCCTTATCCCAAACAAGTTTTCTTACACTTTGATAGAATGCATTGCTCTGCTGTACCCTCCTGCCAATCTCCATGTCCAACCTACCAGTTTGCATCAATTCACTTCCTAGGTATTTGAACGTGTCCACAATTTCTAAACTCTGACTTCCAATTTTCACAGTGCCCTTTCCTTGTCTTTCCCCTCTTGTCATCACCATGGTCTTGCTTTTCTCTATACTGATTTTCAGGCCATACTTCTGAATATTTTCATTCAGTGCATCTAGTTGTTTTTGCACTTCTTCGGTGTTCCTTCCCCAGACCACAATATCGTCTGCAAATAATAGTAACTTCATTTCTTTATGTCCATATGCTTCCTTTGTTTCCTTTACAATTTCATCCATTACCATTATGAATTAAAGAGGTGACAGCACACTCCCCTGTCTTAGTCCAGTCTTGTTCCTAAACCAATCTGTCTTTCCAACTGGGGTCAGTACCCTGCTAACACAGTTGTTGTACATTGCTTGCACCATTTCCAACATTTCTCTTCCCAGTCTCTTCTTAACCATGGTTTCCCATACCTTCTCTCTGGGGACACTATCATATGCCTTTTCTAGATCTATGAAAGTCATGATCAAATCCTCTCCATATTCCCAGTTCTTTTCCATCACCTGCCTCAAGCTAAAGATTGGGTCCACTGTGGATCTTCCACTCCTGAAGCCATACTGTTCCTCTTGCAACTCTCCTTCCACCTTTCTTCTCATTCTTCTTTCTAATATCCTTTCCAGTATTTTTACTATCTGTGATATGAGAGTGATCCCTCTATAGTTATCACACACTTTCTTGTCCCCTTTCTTAAACACTGGTATTATTAGCCCTTTCTCCCAGTCTTCTGGTACACATTTCCGTTTCCACACACACTTTAGCAGTCGATACAGCCATTGCATACCAACAGGTCCAGCAGCCTTTATCATTTCTACACTGATTTCATCCACCCCTGTTGCTTTTCCCATCTTCATTTTCTGTACTGCTAATTCCACCTCCAGCATTGTTATATCATCTTCTATTATAGAGTCGTCAGGCTGTGTCACTTCGATCTCACCAGTACAATTGCTCATATTCAATAGCTTATCGAAATACTCCTTCCATCGTCCCTTTATCTCTTCTGGGTGTGTTAATAACTCTCCATCTTCCTTTTTCACCAGCTTTGTAGTAACTCTTTCTTTCCTCTTACTTCTTAGAAGCCCATACAGCATCCTTTTACTGCCACTTACATCTGTTTCCATTCTTCGTGTAAATTCTTCCCAACTTTTCTTCTTTTCTTCTCCTACCACTTTCTTACACCTCCGTTTGCTGTCGTGATACTTCCTTTTGCTTTCTTCTGTTTGATCTCGGTTCCATTCTTTCCACGCAGACTTCTTTTCTTTCACTGCTTTCCTCACTTCCTCATTCCACCACGGTGTCTCCTTCTCTTTCACTCTTGTTGACGTCCTACCACAAGCACTCTCTGCTGCACCAGCAAATGCCTTTTTAAAGTGGGACCATTCCTCTTCTACATTTCCCACTTCAGTAACTGGGATTTGTTGCTTCAATCTCTCCTGAAAATCTTCCTGTACAGCTTTGTCTTTCAATTTCCATACTTTTATTTTACTTTCTCTGATCTCCTTTAGGTTTTCCAATTTTCCCCATCTAAATTTTGCCACCACAGCTCTATGGTCCCCATCAAATGCTTCTCCTGGTAAAGCTGTCACATCCATCAGCTTTCTGCGATTTGTCCTTTCCACCAGGAAGTAGTCAATTACTGATTTTGTTCTTCTATCACCCCACCCATATCTCGTAATTTTCCTGCTGTTTTTCTTCCGAAACCATGAATTACCCACTATCAGTCCATTCCTTTCACAAAAGTTTACAAGTTCCTCTCCTTCCCGGTTCTTTTTCCCATATCCATATGGTCCAACGACTTCTTCCTTTCCTTGTCTCTCATTTCCGACTTGTGCATTCATGTCTCCCATGATCACCACTTTTACATCTGAGATTACTCTTTCTACATCCTCCAGGAATACTTCAATATCTTCTTCTCTGTTTCCAGTCTGTGGTGCATACACTTGTATGAAGTCCATCACGTCATTCTTCATCTTCATTCTACTTTTCATTATTCTGTCACTCACACACTCTACCACTTCAACATACTCCTCCAGTTGTTTCGAGGTTATCAGTCCTACGCCATTTTTTGCCTCTTGGCCACCACTCCAGTATAATGTATATCCTTTCCTCAATTTCTTCCTTCCTTTACCTTTCCATTTCACTTCACTCAGCCCCATCATTCCAACCTTCTCCCTCTCCATGAAGTCTACCACCTCCTCCACCTTGCCTGTCAGGGTCATGACATTCATGATTCCCACTTTAATTTCGGTTACTGGTCGCCCATTTCTCACAATTCCCCCAGTACCAAAGGAACTGCGCGTCGCCTGCAGGGTACGCCCTAACCTTTTCCGAATCATTGGAAGTGCCATTTCCATTTTAGGCTATTATTACTATGGGGTCGCCACTCCCAAAGGCATTTTATGAAGCTACTGCCAGCTATTATTCAGGCCGCCCCTAACATGGAGAACAGACGCCCTTGCAGCCGCCCCTAACATGGGAAACAGACGCTGCCGATTGATGCTGTACTCATACTATTCCCCGAGTACTGGGTTGCCTCTTCCGCAATCTCCACCGTTCTGAAGTCCATCTTCTCCGCTGCAGATTCCGTTGAGGTCTTCGCACGTAACCCTGTGCACGGGGCCTATGTTATACCCCATAGGACTGGGTCCTCACCAGAACTTAGCCGGTACTGTAGTTCCATGGTATTTACAGTACCGTTGCCCACCCCCGCGACGTGGACGCGCCTGGCAAGAATTATCCATGTAGCCAATTAGGATTGACTCATGGACCGGGTTAAGGAGCTGTCTAAATCCAGCCTCCAAGGTGAAAATGACCTAAATGTTACTTCCATTATACTGTACTGCTTATCACCCTCACTACAACCACCACCTCCACCAACACCACAAAAAGTTATATTAAAAAAAAAACTGGTAGTTTAAGTATCATGTTCCAGTTCTGTAGTAGTATTCATTACCATCCATAAAACAAGTAAACCTACCGGGCAAAGTCGGGCACTACTGCTAGTCAATCTATATACAGTCAAGTTTTCGGAATATTAGTTACAAATTTGCCTTATGTTTCTTCTTCTTCTCCCAGAACTGTTACATTGTGTCTGACCTGGCGGCCCGTCCTTTGTCCGTCAAGGTGTATTGTTTGCATGTAGAAGTTTTTAGACTAAGTCTCATGTCTTTGTTTCTCAGGACCCTCTTCTCTTCCTGGTGTTCAATTTGTTGCATTGTCAAGCCTAATTCATCTACATCATCTAGGACTTCTTTGAACCAATGATTTTCGGTTTTAATTTTCCAAAAGCATTGGAATAGCTGCTTGAGTATCCTGGTGTCTGGTATTCGTTATATGTGACAGAAAAAAGCAACTCTCCTTTTCCTCATTTTATCTATTATTGACTCAGTTTCCTAGTATACAATTTCATTAAGTAGTAATCACCTTTGGCCATCTACTTGGTGTTTTTTGTTAAAAATTGCTCTGAGGATTCGTCTATCTTCTGTAAATTAACTGTATTTGATTTCGTGTTCAGATTGAATAGGTTTCACTAGCATAGGTTGCTTTAAGTTTAATAACGGAGTTGTAGTGTTTAAAATTTGCATTTATCGAGAGAGATTTCTTCTTGTAGGTTGGCCTAGTGATACGTTGTGCTTCTTTCAATTAAGTTATTCTATTTTCAACTGATACTTTCTCATTTAAGTTCCAAGTTATAGTCTCTCCAAGATATTTGAATTTATTGACAACCTTAATTTGTTTGTTATTAGTCAGTGTGATAGTTGGTGTGTTTCTACCTTGAAGGATGGCATCATTTCCGTCTTTTCAAATGGGATTTGTAGACCGACTTTTACTGCTATTTGTTCTAAATCTTCAATTTGTAATGTCACTTCTGCTACACTACTTGCCAGCAGCGCAAGGTCATCTGAAAATGCTAGACAATTGAGTGTGAAATTTACTGCTTAAGACTATCAACTTACACTTTTCAGTCGGTCAACGCACTATTTAACCAGGACGGGTCAGGAAAGGAATTTTGGAAGGAAATCGGTCGTGGACCTATTGAAAGGAACCGTCCCAGTATTTGCCTGGTGGTGAAATGGGTAACAACGAAAATAATTTTCAGGACGACTGAGTAGATATTTTAGCATTAAAATACGAAAAAGAATAAGTATTATATATAATTTAAGTCCTGAAAAAAAAAACAAGAAAAAAAAAAAACAACACTTTTAATAGGTAATTTCTGATCTAGTTATGACAAAATGTGATACACATTATGTATCAGATTAGGAGTTAGATTTTTCAATTAAATAAAGACAGTACCGCTGTGTCTTACAGCCATCGAAGATAAGAGTGAGCTGCGAACCATCCACATTTGGCATAATTACTTTGGCTGGCAGTAGAAAAGGAAAGACATTACGAGTTCATGTCAGATAAAGACAGCACATTGTATATTTACATAAGTTAGTGGAATAATATAAAGCAATGAATTTATTGTCTCTTTGTGGTGGCAAAATATTCATAGAGTTAAAATTATGAACGTTACGATGTACTGACTAGTAAAGAATGGTATGGTAAGTAAATTACCTAAGATTGCAGGTACGGATCCAATCTGTGAAAGTAGAAATCCATATTCTTGTCTCCGACATATTAGTCGTCTTTGAAATTCTGTAACTTTGTCCTTATAGATTTTTGGAAGCTGCCGAGAAAATGTTGTTCTTCATAGACTCGGTCCATGACATCTCATGATTAGTCCATTCTCTAAATTCTTGTCTTTAAATTCTTGTCTGGAGATTCCATGATTTTTTGCGACATCCTTCATTTATTACATTACATGGCTTATAGCCATTCCATTGTTCCTTAATTTTAATGGTGTGTTCAAGCACTTCTCTTTCAATGTGTGAAACTTTCCAGATTGAGGTTCTCGAAATAAGCAATTAGTAACTGGAGCTTTCAATAATCTTTTTGATCACGCCAATATTGAACCGGTCTGGGATCTACACTGAATTGACACCCTGCACCACACACACCATCTCAATCTGCGGAAGCTATCGCTTAAAGTTTGAATCCAGCTGTATAAGCACTATAGTCGTCGTCGGCCGATACTCGTATCCGAGTTTACGTTTCTCGCCTGTAGTTCCATAATCCTTGGTCCAGACGATGAAAATGGCGCTGATGGCTTATCAGGCCAATTCTTGCATAAAACATGCGACTACATATGTTGCATCCAATGGAGGGTGGAAGACATGGTAGTGTTTGACGTATCTTCTTCTTCTGGTGAATTTCCTCTTCCTATCTTCAACGTTCCTGCTCAAACTGTGTAACTGCAGCTGAGATGGTAGCACGCCAGCGAGGGCGATCCAGTGCAAGAGTATGCCAAGCATTTGGGTTATCTCTACTCTTTTCATGGTCTGCTTGAGTTGGTCTTTATATAGTTTTAAAGGATCACCACATGGCATCTTGCCAGTGTTGAGATCACTAGACAGGATTTGCCGAGGGAGTTTGCTGTCACTCACACGATGGATATGACCTGCCCATCTAAGCCAATGACCAACAATGGAGGCTTCAATACTGTTTAGCATTGCTTTCTCAAGGACTGCTATATTAGTTACATAGTCATCCCATTTGATGTTCGTGATGGATCTAAGTTTTTGTTGATGAAAGCGTTCCAGTTTCTTTATGTCCCGGCGATATAGGGTCCAGGTTTCACATCCGTAGAGTAGTGTAGAAATAACAACAGCTTGGTACACCACTACTTTCATGTAGATAGATCTTTGTTCAGAACCACACGATGTGAGAGACGTCCAAAAGCCTCATGGGCAGCCTGTATTGTGTTTTCCACCTCTTTCTCAGAGGTACAGTTCGCTGATAGAATACTACCAAGGTACGGGAAGTGTTCCACATTTTCCAGAGCTGAGCCAAGTATGTTATCAAAATATGGGGGAACGGTTCCAGGAGCAGGCTGAGTTAGCAGTTTGGTCTTCTGAATGTTGACAGTCAGGCCAAAATGTTCATAAGCTCAGTTGAAACAGTTGGCAGACTGCTGAAGCTCTTCTGGTGTGTGGGCTGGAGAAGCATTGTCATCTGCATATTGCAATTCTGTGACCCGAGTGGAATAGGTTAATCTTCTGGAGCAGAGTCTGGCCTGGTTGAAGAGCCCCCCCCATCATACCGATATTTTATTTCCACACCTGAGTTGTTTGCAGGCGATGTCTCATGAAACATAGCTGTCTGGTACAGGGCAAAAAGTTTTGGTGCAAGTACACATCCTTGCTCGAGTCCATTTGTAATTGGAAATTCCTCTGAGATATCATTCTGATATAGTGCCTAACCTGGAGAGCTTGGATCAAACTAACAAAATGTTCGGGTCATCCAAAGCGCTTCAAAACCATCCACATAGGGCTACTAGGAACCGTATCTAAGGCCTTTTCAAGGCTGTAACCGAATTTATTCAGTTACAGTAGCTCACCCTCGGGTTTTGCCTTGTGCAGTTAGTTTGGGGTATTTTATTCGTATCTTATTATATTGGGTTAACATGGGGTTGCAGAGGTGATTTTTATTGTGCCTGTGTGTTTTTGTGGACAGATTCATATTTGGATGGTCTGGACAACCTAGGATCACTGTTTATTAATTATCGGTTTTTGGATATTTGATATTATAAAATATGGGGTTTTGCGATTTATTACATTTTGGGAATAAGGATATAAGACTGTATTAAGTAGAAGCATTATTTCATTTTGGTTTGGGGTTAATTGCTTTATTTTGGCCTAGTAATGTTAAAGGTTAGATTAGTGGCTGTACTATAAAGGTACAAAGAATTTATATTTTCGAGTGCTGGATATGTTACATACCCGGAAAAGACAGGCAGTAATTCGGCTCGTGTGGGATTACCTAGGCTATTTATGGCATGAACTCCCATGAACTTCGTGAGGAATACCATTGTGTGACGTCAGTGTGGATTTCGACGGTCTGATGTTTATGTGTTGACGCGGATATTCCGCTAGGAGCGGGCTACGCACAATTTAGTTCCGGCAGAAATTTTGGGGTTATGGTATCCTTACGCGAGTGCATATAATGGCATGTCTGGCGTTCTGAGCTTGTCTTTTTGCTTTATCGGCAGAACACTGATCTACTAACGCCCAGGGTCGTTTTACGTGACATGGTTTCCGTAACGAACAGTTAGAGATCGTCTTCTTGCTTGTACTACGAAAGTCCGTTTGTCAACTTGCAATCAGTGTCGTATTACTCGATCATGGTATCGTAATACGAACGAGCAGTGACTAATTTTAGCCATCCACTGAGCTCTTACGGGCTATTGGATGCTACGTACATTTCATGGGTCCATCCATACCATGGGCTGTTGGTAACAACTTACCACGCCTAAAGGATAATTCAGTCGTAAAACATTTCATCAAAGTCATGCGAGAATGGAGACGGGAACGAGCAGTTCGGCAAGGAAGAAAGTGGAGTGAACCTGTCGTAACGTGTGTAGATATTCTGTGCACAAGTGAAATATGTATAGGGGGCTGTTATGCCTAGGCTTGATATGGCCGTAAGTGCTTTCTTGCTCTCAGAGCCTAAATTCAGTGGCAAGGTACTGTATAAAGTTTGAGCACGAGTGTATGAAGGGTATTTTTGTTGTATATTTGTATATATATATATGTTAGTACAGCCAATAGATTCTCTCTTTAAAATTCATGTGTGTTTATATTCCTGTCTTGCATGAACCTGGTACATCAGCAAACGCATGCCAAATGCCCTACGCCTGGGAGATATGGGGTTTCATAGTCGGGGCAACAGCTATGTATTTATTTCTATTTTATTCAGGAAGACCCATATGGTCAACCTTGGCGCCCATTCAAAGTCGGGAAGTAACGTTAAAATTACTTGTGGCCTGTATTTAAAGGCAGTAAATTCTGTAGGTTTGTGGTAAATGAGGGTAGTTAAAGTTAAATCAACTCCAGCGAGGAGGTGAGAGTGTTACAAGGCCATAGAACACGAAGAACAGAGGTGTCAACTGTTCTCTGCACTTCTCTTGGAGTTGTCTCGCGCAGAAGATCCTGTCAATTGTACCACGAGAGGCCCCAAATCCACTCTGAGATTCAGGTAGTAACTTCTCCGAAACAACCTGAAGTTGATTCAGTATGATTCGAGCAAATATTTTTCCAGCTATGGCAAGCAGGGAAATACCACGGTAGTCGCCACAGATACCGCGATCACCTTTCTTGAAGATTGTAACTATTCTGGAGTTTTTCAAGTTAGCAGGAACATTTTTGGTTTCCCAAATTAGAAGAATCAGATAGAAAATCCTGGTTTTTAGAGGTAAGCCTCCTCATTGAATGAGTTCAAGGGGAATGTTGTCTGATCCTGGAGCCTTCCCTGTTTTCATTCTGCTGAGAACTTTGATAAACTCTTTGAACTTTGGAGGAGTGTCCATCCAGGGTTGGGGAATATGTTGAGGGACATGGTGAAGAAAATCGTCAGCAGCAGCAGAACTGTGGTTCAAGAGTGAACTGAACTGCTCCTTCCATCTTTTCAATATGTCCTGGCTGTTTGTAAGAATGGTGGAGTTATCAACAGTTTTTAAGGTTCCTGATGATGATCGGACCGGTCCATACAGCTCTTTCAGTCCAGCGTAGAAGTTGCGTAAGTCTCAGCTATCGGAGAATTTCAGAAGTTCATTAGCTTTTTGCTTCCACCAGTTGTTCTTTATTTCCATGATTTCAGACTGACACTTCCGTTTTAGTTCTTGAAAACGCAATTTCTTCTCTCTGGAGGATAGATCTTGAGAAACAGATAGATAGGCATCCCGTTTAGCTTTGATGTGGTTCAAGATTTCCTCATTGTTATTTTCAAACCAGTCTTGTCTCTTCCTTTCCTCATAGCCAATGACTTTCTGTGCAGACTCTGTAATGATATTTTGATGTGTGGTCCATTCACATTCTACATCCTTTGTGTTGATTGGATTGTGAGTTAGTTGTTCTAGAACAGAGTTTTGCTATTCTGTGGCGACTCTATCAACGCCGAGTGTTGAGGGACGGCCAAGGCCAACGGCTTTGTGCGGAGGAGCCTCCTTAGGATTGGGTGGTGGCCCCCCAGTGGCGGAAATGCCATTGAAATCCAATGTGTTGCGACCCAACAGCAAAGCAGGCGGAGGAGGAACCTTTTATTCTTAAGTTCCCAACGGCTGTGGAGGTGGAAGAGGTCATGCCAGATGGATTGGCTGTATAAGTTCTATATACCAGCATTTTCACTTCTCATTCATGAATTTGCTCAGACAGTACAGTGCCGCTGTAATGTTCTTGTGGGCAGTCCCACGTTATGGTAACAAAGGAAGCTAAGTTTTTCACCATGGTTGTGAAAATTACAGTAACAACAACAAGTCCCTCAGTTGTGCGACAAATGTAATGGGTTTTTGACTCTAGTTGTAATATAAGGCTTATAAATAAATTTAATAATGATTAAATTGATTATGTGTTGGGAGCCATGGTCATAGTTCATCAAATGACCAAAATTTATAACTTGCACCTCTGGTAGAGCACCTGAGACCTCTGCTTCTCAGGCCGTGGTAAGACTCCGTCTTTAACTGGGATAGTACTTGCTTTAGGAATAAAGGATGACTTAAAGCTATCTCTAACTACAAAGAATGAAAAGGCCTGCATCAAATGATAGAGAGAATTTAATTATAATAAGAAAAAGCAAGAAAATGACGACGAATGATAATAATAATAATAAGGAAATTAGGTAAAATACTCATACACGGGGTTTTGAGGGAGAAGAGAGTAGACCTACTAGACACGTCTGATCGCAGCAACTAAGACTCACTCAATCGTTGTGCATGAAGAGTTATTGGTCAAACATCAAGGCCAATAAGTGTAAGTGGAGGTGATTTGAAATGTTTATTTACTAGAAAAGCTTGAATTTATATGCCGATGAAATTGATGAAACGAGAGACTTTGGGTATTTCAAGTACATTTTGCTCACTGAAGTAGAAGTCTGGTTTGGCGTGGCAATGCGTTGATTGACTCTGTAGATGTTCATCCTCCTTCGTTGACGTGATGATGTAAAATTTAGCGTAAGTAGCCATGCTCTACCTGTCACAAGTGAGGACAGAGGGCGAGTGATAGAGGAGTAACACGTCTTTAAAAAACCTTGGTCCAGCTGACCCGACTGGTAGCCCCTTGTAAGGGTCCCTTGCCAGGGTTACGGTGGAGGCCTCAACGGCATATGCAGTGGAATAATTGAATTATTGTACAGTGTACATGACGGAGGAGGCATCCCAGCACTCGGGAAACTTAGGGTGAAAGGTATATGGTCATCATATATCAACCACTCTGGTCAACGGCCTTTAAGGCGGAAGAGGAATTTGTTTCCTACGGCTGAGAGAGCGGAAGAACCTAGTGGGATAGGGGTAGACAGGGCTCCTTATTCGTAGTGAAGATAACCCGTCTGGGTGTGACAACCCCGATTACTAAACCTCTCAAGCTAGCAACTTGGGCAGTATCTCGGAGAGTTACTTGTTACTATCCCCTGAAGATTGATCAACTGAGCATGGAAGGAAAGTTTGCAAATTGCACTACCCGCCAACCTGGGCCCAATGTGGGAAGCCAGGCAATGCCTGTCACAAGCCAGGACAAAGGGTGAGTGATAGAGGAGTAACACCTCTCTAAAAAACCTTCGTCCAGCTGGCCCGGCTGGTAGTACCTTGTAAGGGTCCCTTGCCAGGTTAACGGTGAAATCCTCAAAGGCATAAACATTGGAGAAGAAGAACTTCGGAACAGTGTCAGTGGTGGAAGAGGCAACCCAGTACTCGGGGTTAATTGAGTAAAAGGTATCATCCAGTGATAGGGTAGATATCAATGGCAGCGACTGTCCCGAAGCGGGCGGCTATTAACAGTGTCTGTTCTCCAGGTTAGGGGCGGCTAAATATATATGATAGCACTCGCTTGTCTATGTGATAAAAAGCACTAAAGGCAGATGAACTAACTAGATTTGGTTAATGGCATGCGGATCAGGAAGGCAAAGGGAAACTACCTGGTTATATTCCCTAGTAGTTCATAGTTATGGACCTCTATGTAAAAGATTCCGGAAGCAAAGCTTCCCCTCATTCGGATTTCCGGGAGGGGTATACATGGGTACAAGGTTTTGTAAAAAGTAGTAGAATTAGAAGAAAGGAAGAGAGAAAGTTAAGAATAGGGACATGGAATGTGTTGACTTTATTACAATAAGGTAAACTGGAAAATGCAAAACGAGAAATGACAAAAAATAAGTTGGATATACTTGGAATGAGTGAAATACAGTAAGATGGGGTGGAAATGGAGAATTCCAAAGTGGGGAATTTAGAATATATTACTCTGGGCCAGAGAAAAGTGGTAGATATGGTGTTGGTATTATGATCTATTATATAAAACAAAGTGTCCTGACTGACTGACTCATCATCGCCCAACCAAAGCTATTAATGTTAGAAACATGACATTTTAGGGATATGTTCGTTGTAAGTCGAAAACGCCCACTAAGAAAAGATTTTAGGATATTCAGGTTCTAAAAGGGTGTTAAGGAGGTAGACCTGCATTTCATTGAATAACAATATCTCACGAGTGGTTTCATTTGGGGATGTGATACTTAGCATATAAACATTCTTCTTTTTCTTCAGCGTTTGTCCCGCCTGGTGGCAGGGTCCGATACATGGATTCAATGTCTCCATTTAGTTCTATCCTGGGCCATGTCAGGGTGGAGATTGACGCACTTCAGATCTTTGTGAAGGGTATTGGCCCATCGCTGTTTTGGTCGTCCTTTTGGTCTATTACCGGCGACTTCCAACATGTAACCCGTCTTTGCTATAGTGTCAGCCCCTGTCCTCAGCACATGTCCAAACCATCTTAAACGATTCTCGCGCATCTTTTCGGGAATGGGTGCAATGCCAAATCTCTCCCTGATGCATTCATTGGGGATGCGATCCAGTTTAGTAACACGAGCTGTCCACCGCAGCATCTTGGTCTCCATGACTCCCAGTCGATGCTCCATCTCAGTCGTAGTAGGCCAACATTCGCAACCATACAGTGCGACAGGTCGGATGACAGTACGATAGATTTTAGATTTGAGGTGACTTTCATCCTCCTGTCGCAAGTGACGCCAGTTGTTGTTCGCCATTTCATCCAACCTGCGGATATCCTTGCATTGACCTCTTCGACAAGTCTACCATCAGCAGCGATCGTGGAGCCAAGATACTTGAATCTCGTTACTCGAGGTAGATCCTCGCCGTCTACCTGAATGGTTCCGATTGCTTGTGTGTCAGATGTCATATATTCGGTTTTCTTCTTATTGAGGCGCAGGCCGTATTGCGCCAGCCGATTGTTCCATTGCTGGGTTTGACGTTGCAGATCAAGCTGGGTCTCAGAGGCCAACATGACATCGTCTGCATATAGGAGCGTCCATGGCAAAGGATGGTGCAGGTCTGCTGTTACAGTGTCCATTTCTAGAATGAACAAGAGCGGTGACAGCGCTGAACCCTGGTGAACGCCGACGGTGATGGGCATGTTTTTTGATAGATGTATAATGTTCTAACACATATGGCTGAAGAAGGGTAACCATTACCCGAAACATGTCCCATAAATAATAAACTTCTAGTCTTCATAACAAATAGTATTGATTGAGCGGAGATCCCCTATTCCCATTAAATTGATTTGTACACGTCAATACGGACCTTAAAGTATGGAAAACCATCCAGATAATCTTGATGATAGGGTGAGCCAGGCCAAAAGGTTAAGATTTAAATACAAAGACCTTAATGAAACTATCTACAACTATTAAAGACATTGAATTCGTCAAAAAATGCAGGAACCTCAAACTCGTTCCAAAACTTATTAAATTCATGCAAAAGAAAAACATTAAAAATGCATATGAGAGGAGGACTCAAGATGTTTTAATGCTCTTTTAGATATGTATTCTAAGTATTTTTTCTTGTAATGTGCATGCCATTTTTGAAGAAAATGTTTTTTGATAGATGTATAATGTTCTAACACATGGCTGAAGAAGGGTAACCATTACCCGAAACATGTCCCATAAATAATAAACTTCTAGTCTCCATAACAAAAAGTATTGATTGGGCGGAGATCCCCCTATTCCCATTAAATTGGTGATGGGAAAGTCACGGGAGGCTCCTGCGGCGGCCTGAACATAGCTCCGTGGATCCACCTAAAGCAACTGAACTCAGTTGACATGATATTCCAGTATGCCATACTCTCGCAGTGCTAGCCATATGAGGTCATAAGGTACACGATCAAAGGCCTTCTCAAGGTCCAGGAAAGCTAGATGAATCGGCTTGTTCTTCTCACGATGTTTTTCAATCAAGAGCAGTGCGGCGTGGATTGCATCGGTTGTGCCGCAATTCTTCACAAATCCAGCTTGGTGTTTGGAAATCTCGACACTCTTACGTATCCTGTTATCAAGAACACGTTCGAATATATTCATCTCATGACACA
The DNA here is from genome assembly GCA_946902985.2 of Meconema thalassinum. Lineage (NCBI taxonomy): Eukaryota > Metazoa > Arthropoda > Insecta > Orthoptera > Tettigoniidae > Meconema > Meconema thalassinum. The sequence goes on from OX336391.1 coordinate 389,336,324, forward strand.
AAAGTCGGATCGGCCGGTAATCAGCACATTCAGCTGGACTCCCCTTCTTCTTGAAAATGGGTACGGTGATACTCCGCTGCCAATCCGTCGGTGTTCGACCCTCTTTAATGATCTGCTGAAATAGGCGTGTAACCATCCTGCCGCATCCCACTGTTGAGAATTCCAAAGTTCTGCTGGAAGATTGTCTGGGCCAGTAGCTTTCCCCAGTTTCATTTCTTTCAAAGCAGCCTTGACTTCTTCGACATCAATGTCTCTGACAGGTCCTTCCACAACAGCACGGACTGGGATTGGTGGATGGGGAAATTCCTCAGTTGAGATCCTCTCGTAGTAGCTCCGCCAGCGTTCTCTTGCCTTCGTTCAATCGACCAATAAGCTTCCAATTTCATCATTAATACCATAGAAGCGCGGAATGTCCTGTGTTTTGCGTTGCCGCTCTTTGGTGGGTCGATATAATTCCCGCTCACCCCCGCACGTGTCAAGCTTAGCGTAAAGATCTGCATAATGCGCATTTTTTGTTGTGGCAATGATCTTCTTTGCATCACTACGGGATATCTTGTAGGCAGCCCAGCGAAACGGTGTTTTGTCGGCAAGAAACTCATGGTAAAGCCGCTTCTTCTTTCTTACTGCATATCGGACTTCATCACTCCAGAGCCATGTTTCTTTGTCAATTTTCCGCCGTCCTGGTTTGGTTGTTCCAAGAACAGTACATGCAGTATCATGGGCAGCCTCCTTTAGTTTAATCCAGCTCTCTTCCACTGTAGTAATTGGTGGCAGTGATATTCTTGTGATGACCTCGGCCTCCTGTTCCTTGAGGCGCCACCATTTGATTCTTGCAGGTCCCGTACGAAAGGTGTGTTCAGAATTCGGTGATTTGATACGCAACTTGCAGATGACTGGTCGATGTTGCATCGCGACAGTTTCATATGGTACAGCCTTTGTGTCCAAAACGTCTTAAGGTCCCAACGCCGGACGAGGATGTAATCGATCTGCGTTGCCTGTGTACCCCTGTAATAAGTTATTAAATGTGAATCACGCTTTTTGAACCATGTGTTTGTGATGACCAGGTTATGGGCTTCAGCATAATCGAGGTTTTGTTGGCCATCGCCGTTCTTTTCCCCAAAACCATGACCACCGTGAGCTGCATGTTCCTCCTTTCTGCAACCGACGTGTCCATTTAGATCACCGGCGATAATGAGGTAGTCCTCCAGGGGTACTGCTGCCGTTTGCTCTTCAAGCATCTCCCAAAAGGCATCCTTTGTTGTTCTAGGCAAACATGTCTGTGGGTCGTATGCGCTGAAAAAGTGGACCTTTCGTCCATCTGCGATGTAGATAATCTTCATCAGATGGTCATCGTAACGCTGCACATCAGAGATACAGCTGTGGAACTTTGCTGATACAACAATACCTACGCCACTGGTTGTTCCACGGGCACCATTGTATATCAGTTTGTACCCGCATCCGATGTCATATGATTTTTGTCCACTCCACCGCGTTTCCTGCACCGCACAGACATCGATCTGTCTCCTTTGAAGAGCCTTTGACAGTTCGCTGTGCAGCCCAGACATAGTGCCGACGTTAAGTGAAGCAAGACGGGTTGTATGGGCTAGCTTGTTTAGCCGTCGCCGTGCGACGGTAACCCCTTGCATATTTCTCACGTTGACCGGGCCATGCCAACGCGCGTCGCCTACAGGGGACGCCCTAGCCGTGGTGAAAAATCCAATAGACATCATTCCATGAGATTGTAACTGAGGGTTTTTACGGCCGGCTTGTCACAGAGCCTGTCACCAAGCATTTTAAAGCTGCTGCCAGCATCAATGCCAATTGTGGCTATTTATCAGCCGCCCTTAACATAGGAAACAGACGCTGTTTGTAGCCGCCTCTCTGAGGTACAGACGCTAGGACTGATATCTGTCCCTATCTAGAGGACAGATACCTTTTACTCATACAACCCGAGCACTGGGTTGCCTCTTCCACCAACCACACTGTACTGAAGGACTCCTCCACTGCAGGTGCCGTTGAGGTCTTCTCTCTTAACCCGGGGCTGGGCCCTCCATATTTATGACCCCTGGAGAGAGGGTGTCCCAGCATTGTGAAGCCCCCAGGAATTGGGCAACCTGTTGGTCCGCGGGTTCCTTTTCCGGGGTGTCTGAACCTGACCACATTTCTGTGGTTCCCCTTGGCATATAAACTTATCATTAAAAATAAGCAGACACGTGTCTAATGATTTTTCGATGTGGTGTATATTATGAAGTGAAAGGGATGAAAAGTGAGGGTTGAAGGATTCCTAACGGAGCATGTATCTCTTAAACGACATAGGCGGAGAGTTTGACACTCAGAGGAAAACAATCAGCTTAAAAATAAGTAAATAGTTGTTCGACCGTTTTTTCATAAATCCACTTTAAAGGGCCCTTGGGGAGGGGTGAACTTCTCGAAGAAAAACGTCCACTAAGGAAGGATTTTAGGATATTCACTCTCATCGACCATCCAAAACTATTAAAGCTAGAAACATAAAATTTTGGGGCCTTGTTTGTTGTATGTCGAAAATGTCTACTAGGGAAGGATTTTTGGATATTCAGGTTCTAAAGGGGTGTTTACGGGGTTAACCCTGCATTACATTGAACTCTTTGTCAAAATATGGACCTCTGAAACCATTCCTGCTGAACTCCGACATGCTTTGTTGGTAACCATATTTAAAGAAACGGGACAAAACTCATTATGGTAACTATCGCGGAATATCCCTTCTCTCAGTCGCTGGGAAAATTCTTGCTAGAATTCTAGCCACACGTCTAATGCCACTTGCTGAAGAGTGTTTACCCGTATCACAATGTGGTTTCAGACCCAATCGTGGAACTATTGACATGATTTTCTGTGCCAGACAAATGCAAGAGAAGGCGAGGGAACAAAATCGCCCTCTGTATATGGCATTCATTGACGTTGTTAAAGCCTTTGATTCAGTTAACAGAGAGGCTCTCTGGAAAATCTTGGCGCTCATTGGCTGCCCACCAAAATTTATTAAATTCTTGCATCTTCTGCACGATAAACATGTATGGTACTGTTCCCGAATTCATATTAAGAGATACCAGGAACAGATATGAAAGGCAGCCATAGAAAAGGGATCATTTATTTATTTATTTATTTATTTATTTATTTAAACTGTTTACGCCCACATTGGAGCACCAAAATCAAACCTTATATACAAAGTCTTCCAATATTTCAAGTAATAAGTTCAGTTCTTAATTGTTGATAATTTTTTCCTTTCCCAATACTTAATTAAAATTGGAAAAATGAATTTCGGAACAGGTCCATTACACAAGATTTATAGTCATGAAGTATTGTCCAACTAGAAGCTTGTTAGCTGGATGTAATCACCTCCTAGTAAGGGCGGATCTGATTGGATCATCCTACGAGATAGACCACAGGCAGTACTTGAGAAAGAGAACGCGATTGGAGGATCCATTGGGCGACCTTAGAAATGGAATATTTTATTTTGGCAAGTATGCTATTTAATGCAGTTGGATGTATTGAAGATTGGAAATAAATCGAAGAAATTATTTAAGATATTATCGGGAAATGTTTTCCTTGGATAATTTACGCCCGAAGTATGTATAATGATATTCAGGTCCGAGCCATGCATCATGGGACCTTGAGAAAGAGCAGATGGAAGCAGGTGGAAGGAAGAAACGGCCATTGTGTGAGGTAATGCGACACAGGTCTTTGAACTGGTTGGATGTCAGCCGTGAGTTACGAAAATGTGATGCGGGAGTGTGTACAGGTGTTTCAGTGAAGGAAAGAATAATACGTATATGTGTAAACTTGTAGTATCACGGTGCTAGTATTGTGCGAAGCACGTAAGTCCGTATATGAATTTGAGTGTAATGGAAGACCGGTGTCGTGGTCTTACTATGAATTATCAGTTTGCATTATGTAACGCGTATGTGGAGAAGGTGTAATTATGAATGTACATCGTGAATGACACTGTAAGTATATATTTGGAAGGAAGTATTTGCAAGGGACACGTTATTTTGGGAACGATATGTTCGATTGTGAAATGGAGTGCAATAAAATTATGACGAACATCAAGGACATATGGTTGGAAGGAACACTTGATTTGTCAGAGGGAGCCATGTTATATTGCTAAATTTATGCTGTGGGAAATGTAGTTTTCATCATGGATGTAAGAATTCCTTCGAGTGGAGTCACTTAAAAATGGAATGCAGGAAAAGCAATGATCACACAACTACTTCATGGAATGCACGATCTGATGAAGATCATCATGGACTATAACCAATCTAAGGATGGAGAGAGGCTACAAAATTGCCCGGAGGAAGGAGAAGAAGAGCAAGGACGAAGGGAAGACCGAGGATCGAACGAGAGGACTGTCCGGGGGCGGACCGGACATCGTGGATATCCGGGTCCCATTTCAAACCATGAAACCGTGGGCCGGCTACGTACAACAAGCTCGCTGCGATCGAGAAAAGGTGAAATGACGCTGGGAGTGAGGCTAGGAACTCGCCAGCTGGAGGTTGGATGCAATTCTCCGATCCTGTGTGCATTTGAGTCTACACGTGTCTCATTGCCAGATCTGCCTAAAGTAAGACAAGCTCTCCATTCAAATAGCCCCTGTATTTAGATTGGCATATCTTGAAGCATGCCTGGTGTGATCATTTGTTTCTGTAGTAGTAGTTTGTTCTGTATAAAGTTATAGCTCTGGTAATCTGTGATTTTCGTCTTCGAAGCAAGTTCTTTTCGCATTTAGTATCCGGGTTAACTCCAGTTCCAGCTATGTTTGGGATCATTGCAGGCGAGTTAACTTCGTGTTGACCGTACCTGGTTTAGTGGAGTCCCCGCTTCGATGATTACCGCTGGTATTTAAACATTTTTATTGTTGATACAGATTTGAATTTTGACCTCTTGGGTTTTTGAAATTGATTATATATTGATTTAAGAGTGTTTCCAGATGAACAGTTTCCTTCGCAATTTACTTCTTCGCATTTCATATTTTTGCGCAGTTGCCATTTCGCACTTTAGAGGAGTTATAGTTTTTGAAAAATTACCTTCACAAATTAGATTTTCTTAGATGCGTATTTTTGGATTTAGCTATTTTGATCTTCGATGATTCTTTTCATATTGTGATTTTGCACAATTGTCCGACTACCATTTGAATTATTTTCTCGATTTTGGATTTTCACACTTTGGTGAATTTTGAATTTAGTATTTTGAAATTTTCACTTTGAAAATTTATTCCATTTTGATATTGGAATTTGAATTAAATTTTTTTCTCGGATTTTCAGAAGATCCTGATTAATATTTTTTGGATTTTGATTAATTTGGGACTTCAATCCTGACTTGATATTTTCCAAATTTATATTTTATTCTTCCTTTGGAAGTGTAAATTAATTTTCAGTTTTGACTTTTAGAAAATTTCTCGTTGATTGGAAGTTGGTTGCTACTCTGATCGTTCAGACGAAGGGTTCTTTCGAAAACAATTTTGAATTATAAAATGTAATGATGATTCGAGCGATGTTCACGACTGTTGTTATAGGGTGACACAATGTATGTACATAATTAATTATTTCAATGTTTAATGAATACAGTGCACACATAAGTGGCCAATGTTTTTGAGTTGACACTCACAATCAAGGTAACTTCAAACGGATTATACACACATCAAAAAAAGTTTTGCATCACCTCGGTTCCCAGATCTCCGGCATATAGACGTTGACTGTGTATATTGTATCAAAGATACAGTCCCTTTGACTGTTCATAGATGTCACTAAAACTGCTCAAAGATGTAAACAACCATGCATGAGCAGGGACTATTAGACGGAGGGGGTACGACAGCCGATCAGTTCCAGTCATTCCACCAGGACGAAGGTACGCTGCTCATGTTGTCTGTAGTTCTACCATGCCTAGAAGGTCAATACCGCAGTTCGATCGCGTCCGCATTGTTACTTTGTGTCAAGAAGGGCTCTCAACAAGGGAAGTTTCCAGGCGTCTCAGAGTGAACCAAAGCGATGTTGTTCGGACATGGAGGAGGTACAGAGATACAGGAACTGTCGATGACAGGCCTCGCTCAGGCCGCCCAAGGGCTACTACTGTAGTGGATGACCGCTACTTACGGATTGCCGCTCGGAGGAACCCTGACAGCAATGCCACCATGTTGAATAATGCGTTTCGTTCAGCCACAGAACGTCGTGTTTCAACTCAAACTGTGCGCAATAGGCTGCATGATGCGCAACTTCACTCCCGACGTCCATGGCGAGGTCCAGCTTTGCAACCCCGACACCATGCAGCGCGGTACAGATGGCCCCAACAACATGCTGAATGGACCCCACAGAATTGGCATCACGTTCTCTTCACCGATGAGTGTCGCATATGCCTTCAACCAGACAATCGTCGGAGACGTGTTTGGAGGCACCCTGGTCAGGCTGAACGTCTTAGACACACTGTCCAGCGAGTGCAGCAAGGTGGTGGTTCCCTGATGTTTTGGGGTGGCATTATGTGGGGCCGACGTACGCCACTGGTGGTCATGGAAGGCTCCGAAACGGCTTTACGATACCTGAATGACATCCTCCGACCCATAGTGCACCCATATCGGCAGAATATTGGAGAGGCATTTGTCTTCATGGACTACAATTCTCGACCTCATCGTGCACATCTTGTGAATGCGTTCCTTCAAGATAACGACATCGCTCGACTACAGTGGCCAGCATGTTCGCCAGACATGAACCCTATCGAACATGCCTGGGATATGTTGAAAAGGGCTGTTTATGGACGTCTTGACCCACCAACCACTCTGAGAGATTTACGCCGAATTGTCGTTGAGGAGTGGGACAATTTGGACCAACAGTGTCTTGATGAACTTGTGGATAGTATGCCACGACGAATACAGGCATGCATCAATGCAAGAGGACGTGCTACTGGGTATTAGAGGTAGTGGTGTGTACTGCAATCTGGACCACAAATGCTGAAAGTCTAGCTGTATGATGGTACAACATGCAATGTGTGGGTCTCATGAGCAATAAAACGAGCTGAAATGTTGTTTGTGTTGATCTCTATTCCCTTTGTATTTAAAGGTTCCGGAACTCTTGGAACCGAGGTGATGCAAAACTTTTTTTGATGTGTGTAGTTAGAAATATTTCGTGCTTAGTTAACACGCACAAGGAAATTGGCATTCGATCTGTAACTGCTATTGCTTTTAAAGCGTATTTAAAATTAGTATCAACGTCATTGAATTACTTATAACTTGAGGGAGAGATGTTCATTTTTGATAGTGTTAGATTGTGGTGTTTACATTGAAGAGGTGTGCGATAATACCAATTGTTTCTTTGGTATTTCGAAGGTCGACCCCTGTAAGGGATGTTATGTCCTGGGAACCTTTCCTCTGTCAATGGTTGTTGTTGTTTGTTGGCTGCGTTTTGTGCGATTAGGATTGCAGTCTATTTAGTCAGCTTTGAGCTGTGGTTGCCGTTCGTTGGAATGTTGAGTTATTGGGTTGGGAATTTATTTCGACTGCTGTTAGATTATTTTACTGTGTTTGTTGACAGTATTTTCATTCGTATTGTAGGATCACCTTGGTGGTGGTTGATGTTGATCTGTTAGGCTGTCGCGTTCATGCAGATCAGCTGGGTTGTCGATACCGGGTGCTCCAAAAGTTTAGTATTCAGGACGTTGATATTAATTCAGTTTATGATTATTCTTATTGTTTTCGAAGATTGGATCAAAACGGGTTCAGTGGATAGCACTCGCATCTTTATTGATCGGAATGCTAAGCCATATTTTGCCCGATAATCTCGATGTTGATCAGTCAGTTACTGTTGATGAATCCTATGTCTATAAAGATTAGTGGAGGAACATTGGGGTAGATAATGTTCTAAGATGACATGTATATAGATAATTTTCGGTATTTCTTAAATTTAGTATTTGAATTAAAAGGTATTTTGGTAATTAAGTAAAGAATAAAACTCAGGATCTGTGTATAGAGTAAAATATTGATATTGTAAATAGTGAGAGGCCGTTACTATTTAATTCCATTAAGGGGGTTGTTACTTTTTCTTTATAAATATTTTTTTATTGATCCTGTTAGCAAAGGCATAGCGATGTGTTGCCAATTTATTAGTTGTTGGTTTTAAGTCATTATTTTTGTGATTTAGCTGGCGTTATGTCAGAGAATGTGCCATAAGACATTAATGGTAATGACATTTAGTTATGGATCTTCGGTTTGTTTATAACCACCTTTGCGTTGTTTACCTTTTTGAATAAATTTGGGCACCATTTCCGTCTGCTTATACCATTTTCACAATACTCTTGCGTTGTGATTTATAGATAGTGGGAGGTTAGGAAAATGCCATGGTTATTATAGCGGCTTGAACCATTTTATCCATTCCCCTGTCCCTGTTACGCCCGTGTAAATGAGAGTCTTGAGCTCTGGTGTGTGTTGTCGCTGATCCTATGGAGGATTTACCATTACGTTTTGATGATATCGCCTGATATGTGTCCACGATTTGCAGAGTGTGTGATGCCTGATATTACGGTAAGTATTATTAGCCGGGGTACTGCCGTTGGTATCGATCCGCAGTCAACTTGGATTGTGGCATTCACGACACTGCTGAAATCGGGTTCAGTACTGTTATCACTAATACTACCTGTGGTGAACGATTTGAAATAACTACTGGGGTTAAACAGGGGTGTGTTATTGCCCCTATGCTCTTCTCAATTTTCGTTGGAACCATAATTCACCTTATTAGAAACAAAGTCCCACAAAGCATTGTAATTGAATTCAGAACTGATGGGGGCTCATTCAATCTCAGCCGACTACAAGCAAAGAACAAGGTCTTCACAACATGTGTAATGGAACTCCAGTATGCAGATGATAATGCTATTCTCGCAAGCTCGGAAGAAGATCTTCAGATAATGATGAATGCATTCACTGCCGCATATAACAGCATTGGTCTAGACCTCAATACCAAAGAGACTCAGATTCTACATCAGCCTGCGCCTGATTCACATGCTACTGCCCCTGTCATTACTGCCAAGGGCGAGGTATTATTGAATGTTGAGCACTTTCCATACCTTAGTAGTCATCTCTCTGATAATGCCAATATTGATGCTGAAATCCAACACCGCTTGAATTGCGCCAATGCAGCTTTCGGTAGATTGCGAAAGAGGGTCTTCGACAATGCGGATGTCAACACTCGGACGAAGCTCCGTGTATATCAAGCTATTGTATTACCAACACTTCTTTATGGATGTGAATGCTGGACTCTCTACAGAAAACACATAAAATGCTTAGAGAAGTACCAACAACGTTGTCTGAGGAGGATCCTTAAAATCGGATGGCAAGATCGACGAACAAACATCAGTGTCCGGAAGACGCTAGCACTACCAGCGTGGAGGCTATGATCTTGAAACGTCAACTGAGGTGGAGTGGTCATGTCCTTCGCATGCCAGATAGTCTCCTTCCTAAACAAATTATGTATGCTCAACTAACAAGTGGCAAGCGGCATCAGGGAGGACAGAGGAAGAGATTCGAGGATGCTTTAAAGTCAATCATGAAGAAATGCTTGATTAACATCCCAAATTCGGAGACTACAGCAGCTGACCGTCGGGCATGGCGTCAACTCGTTCACAATGGCCCTCTATGTTTCGAGCAGGACCACCGGAGTTCTGAGGCTCTGAAGCGAATCGCTCGTAAAGAACGGGAGTCTATGAGAAGATACAACCTTCAGCACCTTGGTGATGATAAAACTTGCCACCAGTGTGGAAGAGTTTGTGGCTCGAGGATTGGTCTCTACAGTCACCTGAGAACCCACCAGTGAATGATTTGGAAGACAATTTTATACTCGTTCGCGAGTGATAGCCAATGATGATGATGATGATGACATTGAATAACAATATCTCATGAGTGGTTTCATTTGGGGATGTGATACTCGGCATATTAACTAATGATAAAAAAAAAAAATATTCAGACACGTGTCTAAGGGTTTTTCGATGTGGTGTATATTATGAGGTGAAAGGGGGGAAAATGTGTACGTAGAGATTTACTTGTGTAATTTTATGTGTACTTTTTTCATGGGAATTTAGGTAAATGGTTTTTGTGTTTAGCATTCATAGCATTCATGATTGAGACGTGGTAAGTGTACTCTTTACAACTACAAATTTTCGCGGGTGAAGCCGCGACACGTAATGCTGGTAAATAATAAATTAAAGGATAAATTTATCAAAATTGAAAATGTAAATTAGGGAATCATTATGTTGAGATTAAAAGGAATAAGCAAAGACTTAGTCATAATTCAGGTGTACATGCCTACTAGAAGGGCAGATGACCTAGTAGTTTGCCCTTAAAACAACAACTAACTAACATGCCTACTAGTATGCATACAGATGATGAAGTGGAAGATTGTTATGACAAAATAGAAGAAATAATGACAAGAGAAGGAGGGAATGCTTGTACAATAATGATGGGAGACTGGAATGCTATAGTAGGTGAAGGAGAAGATGGAAAAACAGTTGGAAATTTCGGTTTGGGAAAAAGGAATGAGAGAGGGCAAAGATTGGTAGATTTTTGTGAAGAAAATAGAATGGTAATGGGAAATACATTATTTGAGAATCATAAAAGAAGGACATATACCTGGAAATTACATTTAGATGGTAAAATATATCAAATAGACTACATTTCAATTCATGAACATTACAGAAACAGTCTAAAAAGTGCTAAAGGTTACCCTGGGGCGGACATATTTTCGGATCATAATTTAGTTGTAGCAGAAATAGAAATAAAACTGAAAACGATATGGAAGAGTAAAAAGAGAATTGAAATTAATATTCAGAGGTTAAAGGAAGGTGGAGAAAAAGAAGAATTTAAGAAAAATTGTGTTCAATGCCTGAAAACAAAAGAATAAAAAGGCATAGTAAATGAGAGATGGCAAATTGTTAGAGATAGTTTAAAAGAGGCAGCAAAAGAAACGATAGTTAGGCCTAATAAGGAAAGACGAAGAATATGAAAAGAATGGATAACTCAGTAAATGGTTGACAAAATGGAAGAAAGGAGGAAATGTAAATCCGTCAACACTGAAGAGGGGAGAAACATTTTTACAAAAGATTTAATAATGAACTAAGAACAGAGACCGATAAAGCTAAAGTAAATTGGTATAAGATGAAGTGTAATGAAATAGAAAAAATAGAAAAGGAAGGGAAATATGATTTAATGTATAAAGAAGCAAAGACACTGATATATATAGGAAATAGTAATAATAATAATACTTATGAAATAGAAACAAAGGACGGGAGGACAATAAGTGAGTCCCAGGTAATATTGGATAGATGGAAAGAATACATAGAAGATCTATATGAATGGGATAAGTTGAGACCAAGTGATAAGGAGTTAGTATTAGAAGAAAAAGAATCAGTAACAGAGGAAGAATTAGGATATAGCATTTTAGAAAGTGAAATAGAGAATGAAAGAAATGAAGAATGGTAAAGCTCCGGGAAGTGATGATATACAAATTGAATTAATCAAGGCGTTCGGAAAGGAAGGAAAAATATAAATAATTAGGTTGTGCAATGAGATATAAAACAGGTACATGGCCAAATGATTTCAAAGAAATAGTGATGATATCAATTAAAAAGAACAAAAACACAAAAAAGTGTGAAGATTACAGAACAATAAGTGTAATATCTCATGCAGCAAACATTTTATTATGAACTATACAAAGGAAAATTGGATGGTTTCATGGCTGAGGAGCAATACAGATTTCGAAAAGGAGTAAGAACAAGGGATGCTATTGGTTTGTTAAAAATAATCGGTGAAATGTATATGCAGAAAAACAGAAAAATATTTGCAATATTCACAGATTTAGAAAAAGCTATTGATCGTGTGAGATGGGAAAAATTAATGATAATACTCAAAAAACTTGGAGTGAATTGGAATGAAAGAAACCTTATTAAAGATCTTTATTTAAACCAAAAAGTAAGAGTTAAAATTGGCAAAGAAATGACAGAAGAAATAGGACTGGGGAAAGGAGTGAGACAAGGTTGTTGTTTATCACCTATTCTATTTAATATATATCTAGAAGAAATTATTAAATAATGTTTTGATGGAAAAAGAGGTGTATGCTTAGGACGTAAAAGATGTGAGTGTATTCGTTTTGCAGATGTTATGGTGGTTATGGGTGCGAGTGAAAGACAAGAATCAAAATGTTGAAAGACCTAGATAAAATTTGTAAAATTTATGGGATGAAAATAAATGAGGAAAAAAACCAATGTATGGTCATAGGTGGAAAAGGTGAAAAAATTACAATAAAATTAGAAAATGAAATTGAGTTTTAAATACCTAGGAAGTTGGATTACACAAGACATGATATGCACTAAAGAAATAAAAACAAGGATTGCAATAGCGAAAGAAGCCTTCATTAAGAAAAGAAAATTATTTTGTGGAGCAATGAAAGTAAGCCTAAGGAAGAGATTAGTGAAATGTTTTGTTTGGAGTGTAGCAATGTATGGAGCGGAAACTTGGACGCTTAGGAAAGAAGACAAGAGAAGAATAGAGGCTTTCGAAATGTGGCTATGGAGGAGAATGGAGAGAATAAGTTGGAAGGACTAAGTGAGAAATGAGGAAGTACCGTATTAAAGAAAGTAGGAGATGAAAGAATGATGCTAAAGAAGATAAGGAAAAGAAAAATGAATTGGATTGGACACTGCATAAGGTGAGATGGTTTGGTGAAAAGTGCATTAGAAGGGACAGTCCAAGGGAAAATCCGAAGAGGAAGAAGGAGGCTTCAGATGCTGGATTCCATCAAGATTGATAAATCTTCTGAGCTGATGAAATGTGCTGCTGAAGATCGGATAAGGTGGAGAGACTGACTATGAGGAAACCTGCCATCATGCAGATAAACTGTTGATGATGATGATGATGATGAGGTGGTACTCAATCCACTGTTGCTTATGGCGACGCATGCGGGCCTTCGGAATCTGGGGAGCCCGCGCCAACATGCTTTACGGGTGAATTGGAGCATCCTGAAGTCACTAGATGCAAGATCAAATCACGACAGCCTACTTTCTTTGCTACCTTTAATGCTAATTCATTGCTTAAAGTGTGAAAACTAAAACATCTCACTGACTCACTAACACGACATAACATAGTACTGACAGCTATACAAGAAACAAGATTCACTGATGAACATGCCTTCGAGTCCCAAGGGTACAAAATCCTCAAAGGGAAAGTGGGTCAACGGATAATGAAGACTGTTCCCCCCCCCCCTAGGGGCAGATGACCTCGTAGTTCCGCCCCTTAAAACAACAATAACTAACTAACTAGAATGTTCCCCACTTAAGTACAGGATTTATAATACGTCATAAGATCCTGGATTCAGTTGTCGATTTCACCTCCCCGAGCAGTATTGTATCTAACCTCTCTCTTTGGTGGGCTAATAAGGGTTACACTTTGGTCAATATGCTTGCCCCAACCAACCAGGACAACAAATGCTACCCTGACAGAACTGATAAATTCTGGCAGGAACTAGAGGATATTCTTTCAAAAATTCCAGAGAGGCATACTATCATACTTCTTGGCGACTTCAGTGCTTTATTTGGAAAGGAGAAAAAATACAAAAACATTGTGGGCAATTACCCAGCACACATGCGAACTAATCGCAATGGTGAATGATTGGTGGAATTATGCAGGACTCTTGGTTTGATTATAAAATCTACAGCCTTTAAACATCTGCCAAGAAAGCAAAATACTTGGATCTCTCCTAACTCCATGTTGGGTGAATTCCAGATAGATCATTTGGCAATATCAAGAAAATCTCATCAGGAAATCCTCAACGTTAAGGTCCTGAGAAGCGCCAATTTAGACTCTGAACACTACCTCTCAAAAATCAAATTGAGACTTTGGCCCAGGAACACAAGATTGCGCAGAACGTCTAAAGTGATCAAATTTGACACAGAGCAACTTAAAGACAATCAAGAAGTAAGTCAAAGACTGAATAATACGAAGTTTAACAACTGGGACCAATTGAAAGATGCTCTTGTTAACGCGGCTAGTGAGCTTGCCACCCTCATAAGAAGATAGAAACATCCGTGGTGGACTGAATATTGTGACCATGCAATAGCTAAAAGACAGGTGGTATGGTTGAAATGGAATTCTAAAAAAAAAAACGAGGCAAATTGGGTGAACTTTATGGAACAACGACAGCTTACTTGCAAGTTAATTCACAGAATAAAATGGACCTACACTAACAATCAATTAACCTAAATTGAAGAGAACTTTGTAAAAAATAACACCAGGGATTTTTACAAGACCTTCAAACAGTCACTCTGAAAGTACATTCCACCAAGTCTTCATTTCAGGGATTCATAGGGCAAAATGGTTTTTAATGACAAGGACAATTGTCACCTTTTAGCCCAGTACTTGAAGGAGTTGCTCAGTTGTGATCCACCAAGTGAAGGCTTTGAGTACCAACATACTTCACCAAACTCGGACTTGCTGCCTCCTTCAAGGGAGGAAGTTTGTGAAATCATTCAACATCTTAAGAATAATAAGGCAGCTGGAGAAGATTCAATTGTTGGTGAACTCTGGAAGTGTGCTGGAAGCAATGCTAAAAACAAGCTCACTGAGATTATATTGAACATCTGGGAAACGGAAGTCCTACTACCTGATTGGACATCAGCTATCATTCAACCCCTCCACAAGAAAGGCGATTTTACTGACTTAAATAATTACCCTGGGATTTCCCTTCTCTTTCTCCAAGGCCTTATTAACACGTGCTGAAAGTCACCTGGACAGTCAGATCGGAGAATATCAAGAAGGCTTCCGGAAGAGCAGATCCTGTGTGGAACAGATTCCAAATCTTAAAAATGTAATTGCATACTCCAAAATGAGGAACCGTGGTGAGGTTGTCACCTTTGTTGATTTTCGGAAGGCCTATGATTCCATTGATAGAGGAACACTTAATAAAATCCTACAAGAACTAGGATTGGATAACAAAACTCGCAGGCTTATTTTATTAACCTTGACTAACACCCATTCCAAGGTTAAATTTAGAGGTGACATCTCAGATAGCTTTGAAAGAAAAACAGGGGTGAGACAAGGGGATGGCCTTTCTCCACTTCTCTTCAACTGTGCTCTTTAGAAGGTTGTGAGGGAGTGGCACAAGGAACTGACCACCTTGGGTGTTCAGAGTGGGATATGCCTGGGTCGTAAGATGGACGGACTATTTGTAGACTGTCTGGCTTTTGCTGACGATATAGCACTGATTGCTGACTCTATGGGTACAGCATCAATCCAGATAAATTGCCTCTGGAGACAGGCAGCCAAAGTAGGTCTTCAAGTGTCACTGGAGAAGACAGAGTTCTTCACTAGCATAAAAGAAACTAGGAGTGAGATGCTCTTGGAGCAGGGAGAGATCAAGAGGACTGAAAAATTTAAGTATCTCGGAGAATGGATTGAATCCAACTTATCTGAAAGGGCAGCATTATCCATGAGAGTCAATAAATTAGAAATGGCCTATCGGTTGACGAAGAACACTTACAACAAGAAGTGCTTATCTTGTAACTTGAAATTGAAACATTATAAGTCAGTCATAAGGCCAGAAGCCTTATATGCCATGGAGTGTCTTTCTTTAAATTGAAGGGGTCTGATGGAGAAGATGGAAATTAGAGAGAGGAGAATTCTCTGGAAGATCCTCGGTCCTGTAAAGGCAGATGAAGAATTTTGTAGGTGACATAACTCCGAGCTCTACGAACATTTAGAGAAACTATCTTATTGTGGGAGAAAAAAGAGAATTGCCTTTAATGGCCATATCGAGAGATTACCTTCCACAAGATTGACCCATCGTTAGCTCAGTTTCTGGCACGATAAGAAGGTCGGTACCACAAGGTTTGACAGAAACAGAAGGATATTATCGAACTGGAAATATCAGATCTGCATGACAGACAGGCTGTGAGGCGTGCTTTGAAGGAAGTCCATGGTTTTCAGAAGAAACTTTGGAACTACTGAAAGAAAGGAGTTAACACTGGCAGAAAATGGGTCATTACTGGGCAAAGATTAAGACCCTCCGGTTGAATAAACGTGGTCCTAAGTAGGCGAATTCGAGAGAAGAAACAGAGACTAGATGTGTCTGCTGTTTGATTGGCAGTGATGAAATCTAATTCCTTTATGGTGGCTATGGTGGCTAGTCAGTTCAAAACTAACACCATATGGGATTAAGACCTGAATTTGTCTCATCACCCCGCACCAATGTAAAATTACTACTGGACTCCTGGATGAATACCGTGACGTTGACTTTAAAATCGAAGTTTCAACAATATATTGGGGACTGAGTTACCTCAGCATGAGTTAAATATAATAAAAGGAAGAGAGAATCCGCCTGATCAATACTTATAATTAAACATTGAAGGGTTACATTAGACCCTTCAATGTTTAATTATAAGTATTGATCAGGCAGATTCTCTCTTCCTTTTATTATATTTAATTGGCAATCAATACGGAACCATGACTAAACCTACTGATATCAGCATGAGTTCATGTAAGCATCTTCATATCTCCCTCCATGGAATACTCGGTGTGTAGATCGTGGCGACCTTATTTGAACCAATCAGGGGCAGCTCCCTCCAGATTGCCAGTGATCTATCATCTTCCTGTCTATCATTGGTTCACCCTCTCCATGTGGACTCTTGAATATTCCCGCACTGGACCCGACGTCACATATTTTGAATCGGCTTCCTGACGCTACTTACCTCACGCCTTTGTTTCCAAGTTCCAAGTGTATGACCGTTGACCTACTTAGCTTTCGTTCTGCCAGACACTTTTCTTGGAAATGGAGCAACTTTCCTTGTCTCGAAATTATTTTGGAGCGACACCCTGTTGTGAATTGTCGTTAACTCAGTCTTGCTGACGCCAAAATCTCTCGACCTAAGTTACTAACTAAAGCCTCGCCTATCTTACGTATCTTCCTCAAGCCAAATGAAATGTACTATAACTTAAAAATAATATACACTATCCTATAGAGAAAGTGATGTTAATAATAATAATCTCGTTAATTATTCTTTCAAATTAAAAATGTATCGCCTGATAAGTGAAGCTATATGTTAAAGTGATAATAATAATCAAATGTGAGACAATAATAATAATAAACAGATATTGAGTTATGGACTTAACTATGGCTGATTACTTGCCGATAAATTGATATGACACATATTAAATTTGATATTGCACAATACGTGCTTCAGGACATAGGTGCTTGTACAAAATGGTTACACCGCGGCATAGCCAGGCTCGTTAAATTGTGCACCACAACTTGCTATATCAATAATCAGCTGGATTCTCTTGTATCATTTCTGTAGTAAGATATTGACAAAGTAGTTGACACAAACGATTAAAAATATCTTACATACTTCCCTAGGAAGTATCAAACCCCAGTCCTTTCAGTCATCAGTTCAACACTTTTCCAATTCAGCCACGGAAACTCATACTGCAAGTTCAATGCAGAAAATGTTACCAAGAGTAAGAACTTTTGTGTTGGACACTTCACTTTTTTAATTTAAAAATTCCCTACCGGTGTTCAAACACTGTTCTGTAGTCATTGGGCATAAGAGAAAACAATGTTCATGTTCACAAATGAGATTCTGCTTTTTTCTTCTGTTGTGATGGCTTTGATATAATCCAGTGGTTTGTATTAGACACTGCCAGCTCGATCGCATCCCTTAGCCTCGTGCTCAGCCAATTGCGTCAAAAATCGGGGCAATCAGCTCCTCGAAACCACAGTAGTTAAAAGGGACACAAAACCAATAATTTATTTATTTAGCGTTTGGCTGTACATATCAACATTAGTCAAAATAGATGTATATTTACATTATTTACAGTTTCACTTTCAAGTTGTTAATAAAGTCTATCACAGCTGGGCCTGCTTCCACAAAGTCACTGAAGTTGCCACTGTAGGAATGCGTCGGGCAGTCATTCACTATATGCCGTATGGTCTGCCTGGGATCACCACAACTGCTTTCTCGTGAAGATATATATCCCCATTTGTAGAGAAGATCTGCACATCTACCATGGTTTGTTCTTATCCTGTTTAGCGTTGACCATGTTTTCCGGGGTAGATGGAAGCCACTTGGTGGTGTTGTGGAGTTTGTGATATCTTGCAGCTGACTTGGAATGTTTTCCACCAATTTTTCTTTCCAGTTTTGCAGCAGGTTGAAGTTTTGGTTCACCAGGTGTCTCGCTGTCCGGATGGAGGGGTTTCGCGAGCGTAGACGTCTCACTTCAGCAGCAGTGATGTCCTGGTGTATTGGTAGCTGGTCGTTGGCATTTATCTTCTTATACTCCCGGAGTAAGGCATGTTTGCGTCTGAGTTCCGCTGGTGGAATATGACTCAGTGCTGGTAACCAAAATGTTGGTGTTGATTTTTCTGTGCCAGATATCATTCTCATTGCCTGATTCAATTGGGCATCGACAAGTTTGGTATAACTGCTATTTAGCCACACTGGAGAACAATACTCAGCTGTTGAGAAGACCAGACTGAGGACAGTGGTGCGTAAAGTGTCGGCTGACGAACCCCATGTAGTGCCACATAGTTTTTGAAGTATGTTGTTTCTAGACTTCAGTTTTTCTGCCGTTTTCTTCAGGTGTTTCTTGAAGGAGAGAGTTCTGTCTAAGATGACCCCCAGGTAATTGGATTCATTGGTGTGGGTCAAGCGATTTTTACCTAGGTACACTTCTAGTTCACGATTAGCTAGCTTATTGCTTAAGTAGAAACATGTCACTGTAGTTTTGCTTGGGTTCGGCTTCAGCCTCCGTTTTCGGAAGTATTCATCAATAATGCGTAGATCAATAGTTAGGGTATGTTCTGTATTTTCGATTTGTCTCTCCTGGGTAGCAATTGCCCAATCATCGGCGTATCCAAACTTTCTTGAACTGGTTGCAGGCATATCGGAGATGTAGAGGCTGAAGAGAAGTGGGGCCAAGACGGAGCCTTGAGGCAATCCATTGTCAAGTTTCTTCTCCTTACTGATGGTGTTTCCCAAAATTACTTGAAATCTGCGATTCATTAACATGTTATCCACAAGTCTGGCTATTCTTCCGCAAGGTATTGTGCGTAGGAGTTTGTAGATCATGCCATGTCTCCACACAGTGTCATAAGCAGATGTCAGATCAATGAATGCAACTGATGTCTTAAGCCCTTTCTGGAATCCGGCTTCTATGTGGGTGGTCAGTGATAATACTTGATCGACACAACTGCGATTTGGTCGAAATCCAGCTTGTTCCATAGGCACTTGTTCAAGGATTAAAGAGCTTATCCTGTTGTAAAGAAGTCTTTCTAGTAGCTTGTACACTGCGCTGAGTAGTGCAATTGGTCTGTAGCTTTGAGGTAAATCATTTGTTTTGCCTGGTTTCAATATGGCGATAACCTTTGTTCTTTTAAGTGCAGGAGGTATGTTCCCAGTTTGCAGGATATCAGAGAAGAAGCGTGCAAGCCATACTTTTGCATATTTTCCACAATGGAGCAGGAATTCTGGGTGGATACCATCAAAGCCTGGAGCTTTACCTGGTTTGACATCTTTTAGTGCCTTTGAAATGTCCTCTGATGTGAATGGACAAGATAATTCATTATCTTCTAAACCCTTTGCTTTTAAGACTTTAAGCTCTCGTTTAATCTTGTTGGTGTGATCTCTTTGCTTGGGTGCTTTTGATGTTGACACCATGTGTGAGGCTATAGTATCTGGACTGATGGTGCTGTTATCACGTACTATTTTGTTTCCTCCTGCCAGTTTTCGAAGAAGGGACCAAGCTTCCCTGCTTGAGTGTTTGAAGTCGATGTTCTCGACGGTTTCAGTCCATTTCTGTCTTCTTGAGGCATCAAGGCTGTGCAGTAGTTCATTTGATATTTCATGGTCACCAGTTGTGAGGAACTCTTCATACAACTTTTCGCTAACTTCATTCCATCCAGGAATATACTCCTTCCTGCACCCTCTAGGAATAAACTTCTTTGCTATACTGATCACTGCGCCCGAAAATCTCTCGTAACTTTCACTTACAGGTGGAATCCAACCCAGACATTTGTCAAGGTTCTCAGAAAATGCAGGCCAGTTTGCCTTTTGGAAATTCCATCGTGGTCGTGGAGTAGAAGTGATGATAGGCACTTTCAAACTTGTTTCAATGATGACTGGTCTGTGTTGACTGCGAGGGAAGGCATGTAGGACTTTGCGTGATGTTGGTAGAGGCAGACAATTATCATCCGTAGATACAAAGCATAAATCAGGGTTGTAGTCACGTTTCCAAGAAGCTGATCTGAAAGTAGCCAAATTTTTTGCGTCAAAAATAAGGTGCATGTGATGTGCGTCGGCCCAGGTGGCCAGAGCCTCACCATTGTCGTCATTAACACTATATTTCCATTCAGTATGATGACTGTTGAAATCACCAAGATAGACAGATGGATGTGGGTAATTTGGAACCACAGAAGGAGGCCACTGAGCGGCAGGTGGCTTGTAGACGTTTATGACTTTTGTCCCACTTACTTCTATGACAACGGTGTGGATGTCATTGCTGGTGTTAGTAGAAATCAGAGAGGCATTTTCTATAGTATTGTGGACATATGTGGCTATACCATACACCTTATGATATGTTGCCCCTATGAGATCATATCCTGGAACTTTGCCGCAAGAGTTTAGTTGGCCTATATCTTCTGTATGTGTTTCTTGAATAGCAATAACGTCAATGTTGTTTTCTAGAGCGATTTTGGACAAGTACTCTCCCTTTGCTCTGCTTATGCCTTCTACGTTTGTAAAGTTATTCGTTAAGCTCCACGTTGAGCGAACAAATGTAATGTGTTTTACCTCGGCGGACTATTCGCCAGAAAATACTACTGCTAAGTTTGATCTATGTTGGGCGCCAAGCTGGATACACTGTGTTCCAAGCTAAATTTATATATTTAATATCGACCCCTAGCATGAGTAGAACATATAAGAGACTCTTAATGACTAGGCCGTGGGATGATTGAATCATCAACCCAGACAACATTTGATTGTGGAGAAGGATGAGGTATTATAACTATTGCTACCTACTTGGTAATAATTGAATTTAATACACTTAGAAAATCTGATGGCAACATGAATAAAATTAACACTGTTAACGGAGCACACTACTTTAAACATTGCCACGAACAAAATTACTTAATACGCCGGTCGGGAGAATAACGTGAATTTAACTTATTTCCAAATTAATGCTTAAAGAATTTATATAGCCCTATTGAAAAACAGAGAGTGTGTGTCGTAGATTACTTGTGCTTACCAACGGAAACATTGTCTCCACGTGGTTGAAGTCTCGCAGTGTTGGATGCTCTGCATTGGTGTTGACGGCGTCAGATTCTTCCTCGTTGATCAAAAGTAATCGTTACAGCTTGTGGTGGAGTCTGTTCCATGAACCACAACACGTCGTCTGGCTAAACATTCCAAGACGCGTGGAACTCATGATCTGATGTGATCAGCGGAGTCAGCGTGAATAAAATTGTCCCACTTGGGACTAACGAACAAAGTACCTCCTTACTGCTCCAAGCGTAATGTCTTAATGCATGTCCTCACTCACACCGCGCGTCCACTATATCTTCAATCTTCTCCCACCAGGGTCTAGGTTAATACCGCGGCCTTGCTGCTTCGACCAATCCGCGTGTGTTTCGTAATTTTATTGTACTCCAATCTATTCTTGTATTGAAATACCCAGTGAGTCTGTTGCATCTTCTCGTCTACGACGGTCAATAAGGGCAGGCTTGAGGGGATTAAGGACTGGAAGCCAAGCTCTGTTCACACGTTCTGCTTCCTCCTTAAGATTGAAGCTGTTAGTATGCTTCAGGATTTCAATGACGAGAAGATGCAACAGACGAGCAGCCCTGTCCTTGATGCATTACTTTTATGTGGTACGCCGTTGCTATGGTAGCCTCTATGTGTGGGTTGTTGACTATTTATATATCTTCTGTTTACTTGTTTTACCTCGCTTTATGTAACCTGTGAACATGCTGAACGCAGTATTCAGCGAAACGTCAGGACGACAAAATGTCCTTGGAACACGACCTATAAGCCCGCGAAACGGAGATTCCTATTCCTATCTGTAATCTTCCAAATTTTAAAAGCTCCAAAAAATGACGTAATAAATATTAATAATAATAATAATATGAAATATGAAATTGAATAAACTGAAATAATTTAACTTGGCCGGATTATTGCCGCGTTTAACAAATATGATATAGTCCAACTAACTTGTGTTAGTGGCATAAAACCCCCTAGAAAAACATGTTACACGTTGATCTGTAACATGCGGATAGCAGGTCCTATTCTTCTGAAGTGCGAGTCCTTATAAGGACTATTTGAGTTAGATTTCGTCATGGTATTGATATTGATATGTAAATTGGCCAGGAGATCAATAAAATTATTATTATCCACTGAAACAATAGACTTTAAGAATGTCTAGAATAACAAACTGTAATGTGCGATGAAATGTTAAAAATAGTTGCCTTTTTTTG
Source organism: Meconema thalassinum (assembly GCA_946902985.2). Taxonomy (NCBI): domain Eukaryota; kingdom Metazoa; phylum Arthropoda; class Insecta; order Orthoptera; family Tettigoniidae; genus Meconema; species Meconema thalassinum. Next base: position 389,358,835 of record OX336391.1, read on the forward strand.
TTTTCTTGCTCAGTGGTATTTGTTGATAAAGGGCAAAAAATCAAGATCAGCTCCTACAAACCAGGGTTGCAAGTGATTTATAAAGTGTTACCGTATTTCATATTTTTAAACATTGTTTCACTTGTACATTTATTGTCACATTTGTCATTCTGCTTGTAGAGCATATACTGAAGTCCAATGAAGTCGGCATCCAAAATTATTACTGTTAGTTGCTGGTATATTTCGCTGTGGTACAGGGGTAGTACCATCAGTGGGGAGAGAAGAACAGTGAACTACTTGTGTCAGCTTGAATGCACTCATTTCAGCAAGCGTTGATGTGGAATATGACTAGGCATATGCCTGTGTGGCCATGTTGAAACCCCGGATCCCATAGGAACTCTGCAGTTAAGCAACATTGGGCGTGGTTGGAACTTGGATGGTATGCCAGTTTCGGTGGGACCCCGTGCTGTTGGCGCACATTCGTAGGAGCGGAATGGACCTGGGGCCTGTTCCACGAATGAACTTTGCAACTTTTTACATTGCACTTTTGCACTTTTCAGTTTGGATTTTGTTCCTCCATTACTTTTCAGATTTGTCTGGCAAAGTGAAAAGTTAGGAATCTTTTCACTTTTGAAGCCTGTTATGTTCCTCCATTGGTGCAGAAATGCAAAGTAATGAAGTGAAAAGTTTTCAGAAATCTTTGCAAAGAGACGATTCACTTTTCAGCCGTTAATGAACAAGTCTCTACACTAGTTTCTTGGCGCAGAATTCGGTTTAGTGTTATAAATATGTTACAACGAGAGCTTTTGTTATCATCAAGTGAGGATAGTGATAAAGAATCCAACAAGAGGACTTACAAAGACAGGATGAATTTTCATAACCTCACTTCGACGGAATGTGGTGAGTGTTTTCGTATTACCCCAATACAAGCTGACTATATTCTTGAAATAATTGGCCATTCATTGAAACCTGCAACAAAAAGAAGTCGATCTCTTTCCGAAAAAGTAAAAAATTACCACGAAAAATAAAACATTAAATCATGGAGTATTATACAATTTGTTCATGGAATAAACATGATTGGATCATTCCTACGCAAAGACTTTTCACTTTGCGAAGAAATTGAAAAGTAATACATAGATCATGGTGGAACAGAAAGACTTTGCACTTTGCAAGAATTGAAAAGTGAAAAGTTGCAAAGTTAATTCGTGGAACAGGCCCCTGGCCAACTTCCGCACGTAAACTCCTGGCTGAGGATAGCCTTTTCAGAAGCTTGGACCTGCCTTCGGGCCGAATACCCATTACTTTATGTGCCTGTACAGTGGAAATGAACATAGTCATTTTTTCTAGTATTGTTCTGTATTGACTCACAAATTACTTAATTAATTTCTAAGAAATCAGGCAGGTGGAATCAAATGTTGTGTGTTGTTTGGATAGTACCATAGCATGAGTACAACACAATGTGCTTGTGTAACTAGCTGTTCATGTTTTCATCCCGCTGAATATTGCTACAACTAATAGTAATATCCACTTTGTACTATGTGCACAAAATATAGTACCGAACTGTTATTTTAAACATTCACCATTCAAAAGGACCCATATGTTTCATCCCAGCTAAACACTGTATGCCTACAGGAAAGTATATTCAGATGTGGCTGCTGATGCCACTGATAGTAATTGCAGAATACAATGTAGCATGGCTGTGCTGGTAGGTTCATCCCTTGGTATGACAACGTTGAGTCGTTTTGGTAATGGAAGAGGTCACTGGTCATGATAAAATCTAAAAGAATATTGTTCAGCCTAGTCAATACATATAATTATATTGTTTACTGAAAGTACATGTTTCGGAATTTTTCGGATTTCTTTTCCAGCCTTCATTCATGAAATATGATTTACATAAAGCCAAAGTCATTGTCCTTGACACGATACCCCCTTAAGGCAAACTCTCTTGATGGATGGTGCAGGACCGTTTGCAATCATTTACCCTGGCTACCAGTTTTAAGCCACTAATGAATACCATAACTATGAAACGATACACTGATACGACTGGTAGACATATGATGTATTCAACAACATTTGAACATTGACACACATAACATGACATGACATAAGAGATGTAGAAACATTAATTAGGGTACTTACTTTTAAACAAGCCCTCCATACAACTCCCAAAACACTTATCATCCCACTTCAAAATATCCATCATTAAAAATGTATATTAGTCTTCAATACAGTGATCTCTTCAAGGGCAGTTAAACATCGAAGTTCCATAAATGACATTCAGCATCATATTTTCACTTCGCAACAATCTCCATATCTCTGGTCTATAGATACCTTTCACACATCAACAACAGTCTTTTCATCCAACTTGATAGTACTATAAGTCCGACAGTAATACAATTTAACTCACAATCAATCACAGTCGTAACTTAAGATGAAATCAGATGTTTTGCTTAATATGTATCAACCAATGTGATCCTTTCATCTCCAGAATGTTTCCTTTCCTTAATTCGACCCGTCACACCAACAGAATTCGTTAGCCTATTCTTCATTGTTCGTCAACTTGGTTCTCCAAATACATTTGGAGTGAACTTGACGATAATATCTTGTTTTTTCATAGATTAAAATCATCACAGTCCAATGTTACATAATTAACACACTGCAAACATATACCAACGACTCTACAAATCTTCTTACAACATTTCGTTACCTTCCTTCGTACCTCTTTCAAAACATCGTAACAGCTGATCGTCATCTCCCCACAACCACATAGTTACAGTCATAACCTTTTACTGTAAACTGCAAATGTATATCAACAACTTAACGAATCTTCTTACAATATCCTTCGTTACCTTTCCTTGGTACCCTTTTTTTTTCATCAACCTCACAGCTGATCGTCAACTTATTACTCCTTCATCGTTGTTGTAAATCTTCAACAAAGTACACCAGAGAACTCCCACGCAGTCCAGCAATAAAATCATTCCAAGGGATCCAAGTTTTACGGAAACATCGAGTGAACTCTGTTTTCGGAGAGGCGAAAACATGACATAAATTCTCCTAGACATCTACTCCATAGAGAACACAAGCTAGCATTTTCCTCATACATTACCACACATCCGTATTCAACATATCTTTTCAACATAAAATAAACTTACTAGCGTTTCCAACGTCGTAATAGCTCAAGATCTATAATGTCATTACTTTCAGGTCACGTACAATCTCATAGGCTTACCACATATCAAAGCTGTCAGTGGCCCAAGATACAAAATTACTACTTCTAAGACATCAACATTTCTCTTCCGACAGAAATGACAGTTCCCAAATAAACCATCTTTCTGACTATCAAGAATACATACTTAGAAGATAGTCAAAGTCAAAGAAGGCCAGAAATAAACAAATTCAACATCTCACAAATAGAATGCATATTAACTGCACTCTGGCGGCTACATTTCAAATCTTACACTCATAACTCCAATACTAGCACAAATGCTGCTACCTAACGGTAAACCATGAAATCAATGTACTGTAGCATTTCACAATATTCTCGCGGATCACTTTTCATACTTGAAGCGTAGAAGAGAGTCAAGAATTGGCTCAGTCCTGTAATTCAATTGCTAACACTGATTACATTGTTACAGGTCATCGTGTAGGTATGCGTCGAAGTGGAGATGTTGAAGGTGTCCGTCAGTCCAGTGGAAATTGGCAACGTGGTAGTGATATCATTTGGCACCGTCGATCTCTTGCAAAACCACTTGAACCTGCAGAATTCTGCTCTTTGCGGGCCAGAATGTAAGTATTATTTGAGATGTTTGAATCTTTACTTTCCAGTCTTGTCTATTTACAAATCAGCCAACACACTGATCATAGACCTGTTATGCACAAATCGGATGTTGGTCATCACGGAATGTACAACAGCAACAATACAGTTTGTCAGAACATGGAGGTCATCTTCTCAAAAACCCAATATTAGAATTCTTTTGAAATTTTAGGCTGTGGTGGCACCATATCTTCTTTGACATAATCCCAGGAAATAGTCACATTAATTACAAGGAATAGAATTGGGTGACCTGGATGGCCAACAGCAAAGCCAAAGTCTCGGGGTTCATTGTTATCAATCCAATGGTGAGATAACGCTCTGATGAGAAAACTGAAGACAGGGACATGCCTATGACTGTGGAATGGTAACTTTCAGTCGGTTAACACAACTACTGTACATGCCCAAATAACTTTGGCTGTAAAAAAGTGATTCCGCCTGAAAAAAATCTACCATTGATTAATTATTATTTGCACAGATTACAAATCTGCTGGAATCACTTTTTTTACCGCCAAATTTATTTGGGCATGTTATTGTGTTGACCGACTGAAAATTACCATTCAACAGTTCTTAAGGCAATTATTTTTCTATTCCACATACTCATCGATGGTAATTATTCACATTGCCACGTAAATTGAATACGACTTCGTTATTTATCACTATAGGGGGATTTATATACTGGACACTAAAAACATGAATAATGCATGCATTCATGCTGCTAAAAAAGAATGTAGGACATATGGTCTGATATTTGAGAAATATACACTTAAAGAAAGGTGTTATTTGCAATACAAACAGGTTATACAGTGTACCAATAATGGGAAACATTAACATCCCCCTGTAACAAATGAAATGTGCGATAACAGAAAGAAAATAAGAAATAAACAAAGCTGTCCACATCACAAGGCCTCAACCTCTACTTCAGACAATAAAAACAGACTATACCCACCACTTGCAAGTTGAGAGTTTTGCTTAGTGCCAGCCAACGTCTACAAAATTAATTCAGTTTAAACAAATTAATTTTTCATCTGTTGATACATATGTTTATAACTTAGAATGAATTATTATGTTATTTTTAAATGATTATTACTAAACAATAGGGGACTTGTGCGAGAAATCTCGCATGCTCATTAACCGCCCGCCCGGCTTTACTGTTATGTGGGCTTCTATAAGACAACAGGAAGCAACAGTACGTTAGTGGAGAAAGCTAAATCAACAAAATCACCCACAGGATCTCCCAATTTATGAAGTTCTTTACGATCTTCCCTCCACTCTTCTTAGATCAAGGAACCCAATATGGCATAACATACATGTTTGGTTTCAAATATTCCCAAAGGAAATATGATGTTATTTTCCATTTGAGCGGATGTAATATCAAATAATATGATAAAATGGTCCGGTTAGCTCAAATTATAATTGCCAGCGTTTCGCCCCAGTGTACCATTGGGTTCGTCAGTTTGTATGGTACACCTCACCAAGACGCGTGGCTAGCACATACTGAGAAGGCCATACATGACACAAAATACATGTAGTATTGACGTCACGTGTTTTGCCAATGTGTTACGGGAGTCGAACTCCCTTTCCTTTTTAGGTAGATTTCATTAGAAAGCTAACTATTGCAATGGGTACCATGTTTCGACTACCCGAAAATTTCAACATATCTTCGCGTTTCACATCCCCCAGACCCCAAAACCACCGTCAGTTCAAAAGTTTATATATAATTTATGTATATATGTATATATATATATTAATATATATATATATATATCAGTTTCTTGTGGACACGATAACTGCCGTAATTTTGCACCAATCACTTTGAATTTTTTACATAACATGTATCCCTATAAAATCTCGGTCGAGTTCGTTAATGGGCAAAATCGGTCGAAGGGGGTGAAACTGGGGGGCTTTTTTTGAAAAAGTGAAATTTCGCTATAACTCTCTTAATACGTGAAATATCGAATCCATTCAAAGTTCATAATATGTGTCGGATAAGTGCCAAAAATTTATGTCAAATAAGTTTTTTGATAGCACCAACCATTGACCAAAGGGGTGGAAAAAAGTGGGTTTTTCGGGAAACATTAATCATATCTCTCTTAATAGGCACAATATCAAAACCGTACAAAATGGAAAATATTCCCCTAATAATTACCTAAAACTTTTGTCTGAAAGAATTTTTGATATGACCCACCATTACGCCAAGGGATGAGAAAAATGATTTAGGAATTTAAAAAAATGCCAAGTGCCATCAGAAGTTACCATAACAACGCTTTTTAAATTGATGAGAGATGATCTATCAGAGGTTGCCAAGACAACGCCATTGACGAGATCACATTCATTTTTAGCCTACTTTTCAAAAATGAGGAAAAAGTAGACTTATGAGATATATCCGGGAAAATGTGTCTGTCCTTCAGTCAGTCTGTCTGTCTGTCTGTCTGTCCTTCTGTCCTGTCTGTCTGGCTGTGTGTGTGCCGCCCCCCCCCCCCCCCCCCCCCCCTATCAACTCATAAACGGCTGCAGCAATCGAAACCAAATTTAGTATGAGTAAAGATGTATACCGGAATATCTCAGGCCCATATTTGAAAAAGATGCCAGTGCTACCAACTGCTAAAAAAAACACACTAGAAATTTGAGCTCCATGTTGGATATCTTGGAAGGTATACATGGGAGCTATTCTAAAATTGGCACACATGTAGATAATACTATTTCAGTTTAATTTCCAGGTGACCATACATGACAGCGTTGCCAAAATAATTTTAAGCCTTCTGATAAGTCCAATTTTTAAATGTATATAACTTCTACACTATCAATTGGATTTCAACCAAATTTTGTATGTAATATGTGTACATAAACAGATATGACTGAGTGTATTCTTAAGAGCCAATAGGGCTGCCAACTGTTAATAATTGCTCTCTATTTTGTATCCAAATATATCAAAGTATGCAAGCCGACAGCTTTAAACTATGCACACGTAAATTACCTGACATTTTACATTAATTTGGAGTAACTTACATACGTCAGTTGTACCAACATGATTCTAAGCCTGCTGATAAGACCAATTTTTAAATACATGTAACTTCTATACCAACAAATGGATTTCATCCAAAATTGGCACAAAAATATATAATATTTCAGATTATTTCTGACCAGCACTCGCATGACATTGTTGCCAACATACTTTTACGTGTACTAATAGATCCAATGTCTAAATCCATGTAACGTCCTTTGGACTTCAACCACATTTTGTATTCTGTACCTTAGGAGATGGAAGTAAGACTATATTCAGTCACCAGAGCTGCCAACTGAATTGCTCTATTAGGGTACATTATGGCTAGTATACCTTATTTCGAACTAATTAAGACATTTCGATATTACCCACTTAATTTCGTCATTATTCTAGATAGGTTCATATACTGTAGATTAATCTATGGCATGAATCTTAATTTTAAGAAAAGTAGGCTCTTTAGTTCGTCACGGAACTTCTTGTTCCTTCTGACTATGAGGGAAGCGGCTAACTGGTAGCATGCTGAACTTCTATGCCCAAGGTCACTGGTTCAAAGCCGGCCAAAGTCGCCGGATTTTCTAAGAGCGCTAAAAATCCGTCAGCATGCTTTCCTTCGGAGGGGAAGTTACAACGTTCGTTGCAAGTTGCTGGTTGCGGTGGCATCTAGCAGCCAAGTTCACAGCTGGGTGTCGTTGACGTTAGTATTTGGTACAAAATTAGGTACTACTACTTAAAATTGACCGTCTGCACACCTTACCTGAATTACAGACTAATACAGTAATCACAAATAACACCGTTTATCAGACAGATTCTACACACACCCAATGTACACGGGGTTACATGACCACCTTGTCGCAGCCCCTAAACTGAGGAACCTACCAACATCTCTGCGGGAGATAAAATTTTGCGTGAAGAAGTAACAGACTGTTAGATAGTTACACATTAGTTCCAAACCTTGCATAAGGACAGTGTGATCACAAGTATAAAAATGAACCCCAAATGACAAGAAGGTTACCATCCCCATAAGACAGTAAAATGTTAAAAATATGCATAGAAAGACGAAAAAATGTTAACTAACCTCCAATTGTAAAATACTTTCTCGCAATAAATGAGGTCTGATCCTCCTACGAAAACCTGCATATTTTGCCTATTATAGCCTATCCCCCAGTTTGCCCGGTGAAATCTACCTCCGCCTTCCGGCGTGCCGAGAGGAATTTTTGCCTTGTAATGGCCTTCTCAGTATGTGCCAGCCACGCGTCTTGGTGAGGTGTACCATACCCACTGATGAGCCCAATGGTACACTGGGGCGAAACACTGGTAATTATAATTTGAGCTTACCAGACCATTTTATCATTATCATCATCATCATCATCTTCTTCCTTCCAAGTATTGGGCCAAATGTCCCATTACGGTCTTGCACTTTCCCTCCATCTCTTCATCGGACGTCCTATCGATCTATTTCCCCGTGGCTTGCAGCGAAGGATCTCCTTTGGTAATCTTCCAGGTTCCATCCTTTGGACATGATGCTTCCAGTTCTCTTGGTAGTCACAAATGTATGTAGTTATTGGTTTCACTTTTAGTTCCTTCAGCACATTTTCGTTTCTCTTATGATCCCATTTAGTATAGCCTGCTGTTCGGCGCATGAAGGTCATTTCGCGTGCTGTTAGTCTGGTGATGTCCTGAGATTTTATTGTCCATGTCTCGATGCCACAGCATAGGGTTGGTCTGGCAAATGTGTTATACAAACGTAAGCGTGTATGCCTTTGGACAAGAGATGGCTTCATGACCTGGTTGATGACGCCTGTTGTTCTGGTATAATTTGTTATTTTTGCAGTTATGTCTCGTTCTTCTTGGAAAGATAAATGATATCCTAAATACTTGAATTCGTTAACTCTTTCTAAAATTTTACCATCCAGACAAATTTTACTGGGGATAGGGTCCTTACCCTTAAAGGCCATTACTTTAGTCTTTTCAGTAGAAATGCACATGCTGAATTTTGATGCCACTTTCTGGAAATGAATATTGATTCTGAAAATCTGGGTTACTGTGGTGTCTATATTTGTATTCTGGCGAGGATTGGGAAGGAGGCAGCCGTGGCTTTAAGTTAGGAATCATCCCGGTATTTGCCTGGAGTAGGAATGAGAAACCACTTCCAGGATGGCTGAGGTAGGAATCTAACTCACATCTTCCCAGTTTTGCCTCACGAGGCTGAGTGTACCCCGTTCCAGCCCTCAGACTAGAATTAAATTGCTTGGCAGAGCCGAGAATCGAGCCCGGACCTCCTGGGCCACAGCCAAGAATGATGGGCGCTACACCAGGAGTGCACAAATAACGTTTGTGTGATATCTTATATCTGCCTCATATCACATTGTGCGCACTCCGTTGTGAGCATAGATATTCGTAGGATTAGGCCCCCCAGCTTGTACATGCACTTATATTCGGAGCGCCTTGTGTTCACGGAGAAGGTCGTGTGTATAATGCGAGTGTAGAGCTGTGTCATCTCCTCCAGTCTCACTGTGGCAACAGTGCTCAGCTGGACGCATGCTACTGGGCGAGCCCATGTTCACAGTTTTTTCGGGTCTGGTATAGTTTGTTTTCATCTAATGCCTTTTCTACATCAGTTACTACTTCAAATATAGCACTATCAGCTCCTCTATTTGGAATAAACCCATATTGGCAGTTTGCAAAGTAATCATTTTTCATAAAGAAATTCATAAGTCTTCGTTTAACAACGCTTTCTAGAACCTCGCTGATGGCAGATATAATATTAATGGGTCTGTAATTTGATGGGTGGGTTTTGTCTCCTTTTTTGTAGCTTGGGACCACCCTAGAGACTTTACCGGTGTCGGGGAATATACCAGTCATCAGTGAAAGATTTATTAATTTGACAAGATATGGTGTAAGGCCCTCAAGACACAATTGTAGCATGACATTAGTAGTGTTGTCCTCACTTATATTGTTTTTGTGTTTTAGGGAGTTTATAATTGATTGTATTTCTTAGCATCAATAGGTAACATAAAGATTGTCTTAGTGCTAGTAGTATTTTTATAGCTTGTAATGTCCGAGGTAGAACCGTTTCCTTGATTTTCCCATATACTGTTAGCAATATTGAAATAATATTTATTAATTTCATCACATATATTTTCCTTTTTCTCGATATTTGTGCCGTCGACTATAAGTTTGACAATTTCATTTTTGGCCTTCTTTGGCCTATTTAACATCTCATTAACAACACTCCACACTTCCCTCTGATTATTTGCATTTTGAATTTTTTGGTCAAAGTAGTTTCTTTGTAGGTTTCTCTTAAGTTTTGTAACTTGTTTGCTAATAATTTTATATTCTTCTAAAATTTCTGCAGATGGTTTTTTAACTTTGGTTTTTGTATAGATCTTATCGATACCTTAAAACACAGAAGTGCCAAGTCCACAGGAAAAAGGTATCGTTATCTTTCCTGTGTATTAGTGCTAAAAGATCTTGTGTGATCCAGGGTTTTATTGGTGGGGCACCTGGCTCCTTATTCGTATATTTCATAGTACAGGCTTCTATTCCTTTATTAATAAAATCACAGAATTTATTGTAGTAGTCATTGATGTTAGTTTTATTGCATACAAATTCTTGAGTTACTAAATATTTATTAATTTTTTTGTAGTTTATTTTATCCTTTTCTATTGGCCTATCATCACATATTGAGTTCCTGTTTATCTTTTTTGTTTCTCATTTCACAGATTAGTAAATGGTGATCGCTCAAATCGTTATCAATATTATATATAGACATTACATATTTTGTCACAGTCGTTCACCAATACATGATCGATTAGAGTAGAGCTAGTTTGTGTTACACTAGTTGGATATTTTGTATTACATAAGACCAGACCATATGATTTGACTAGGTTAATATAACTACTAGTATATCTGTCCCCAAATAATAGATCGATATTCATATCACCTAGTATTATAACAGGATTAGTTGAGTAAGAACTAATAATTACTTCGAGATCAGTTAGAAGGTGTGGAATGTTGCTTTTATGAGGGTTATAAGCAGTGATTATATTGTATTCTTGATGGCCTTTTCTCACAGTAATATGCAGTATGCTATGGGTGGAATTTATTTCCTTTAAAAGGGTACTGCTACATTTGTTTGAAATATACAAAGATACTCCCCTTCCAGTTTGCTTTTTAACTATGTGATATGCAACATATTTCTTAATATTGAAAAAAAAATTGTTTGTTCTGGTAACCAATTTTCTGAGATTGCTAGGACATCTACCCCTTTGATTCTGTCTAAAATTATTTGGATATCATCGAACTTGTTTTTTATGCTATGTGCATTTATGTGTACGCATTTTAGTGTACTGGTATCGGTTATTATCTGTTAACTGTCCTTAATTTTATAATAATCGCCAAGTGTATTACAGTTACTCTCGGTTAACTCTAGTGTATTATTATTTGCATTACCTAAAAAATTTAATTTCTGTAATTCTAGTTTCATATGGGATAATTAGTAGATATCTTACTATTACATGGATTTTAGTTTGAGAGGGCGAGTTCATTCAATATTTCAGCACTTGATATAAGCTTTGAGGGACCATTTTGATTTTTCCGAATGTATATTTTGCAGTCTCTGACCCAAGTTGCAAAGATTTTTCCCTGTTGTCTCAATTCACGGCACTTTTTGGCGATGGTTTCATTTCTTGGAGTCAGGTTGTAATGGTTTCCTTTGCCCTTATGTTGAGCGACAAGTGTAACGTTAATTATTGCCCCATCTGTTGGTAGCGACAAATGTAGCAGTTTCGCTGCCCCTAACTGTTGGGTGATAAATGTAACTGTTTACCTTTGCCTAAGCTATGTTGTTTTAATGGGCGCCAAGACCTCAATGCAATGTTGAAATCTAAATTTGTATTTAACAACGTCTAGCTCGGGCAGAACACCTTCAAGACTCTATTCACTCAGATCGTGGTATGATGTGATCATTAACCCAACAAACAATTGTATCAGGAGAAGGAATTGGTCTATATCTAATGCTACCTACTGAAAGCAAAGATTGCATTGTAAAAGAAATGAATTTATTATATAAAACAAGTATAGCAAAATTAATAATAATAAGTATAAAATTTAAATTGGAGCGTTGCGATTTTAATATTACCAATAGAAAATTACGTGAAAACGGAGTCTGATAAATTGATTTTACTCTTATTTCCAAGCTATGAAGTTACTGAAATATGAAATGTAAAACAAAGAAAAATGAGAGATTGCGTATTTCTGCGTCATTTGCGCTTACCACTGGAAATTGCTAATGCATTTTCCTCGTACTGGATGATGCTGTGTGCTTCCCACAGTCTCCTGGACGTCGCCATCTTCTTCGTTATTTGATGATATGCTGGTAGATTGGATAATTCTATGGTCCGTACCTCGGACCCAAACACTCGTATAACCACACTGGTTAAGTTTCACAAAGATAGTCGCTAACTCCACTGAACATCGGAGCGACTCCCGCGTTAACCACACTCTTTAAGTTCTACACAGATAGTCCACGTTCCACGGAACATCGGAGCGACTCCCGCGTATAACTACACTCGGCAAGAACTATACAGATTGTCCTCGTTCGACGGCACGTCGAACGATATATGCACACGTCGGCTCCCCCACTCTGGTACCGACTTGTAGCTTGCGTGGTCCTCATTGATTGGCTGCACCCCACGCGCTATACTCCCCTTCTCTGGGTCATTACACTCGGCGGGAGGGTTCAGTTCCAACAATTCGCCTTTCCTGGACGATGCGACCCAGGATTGCGTCATGCTTTCCGACAAGATTAAGCGTGTACTTGAATTCCCCGTGACTCATCTCTCTCAAATACCCTAACTGACAAAACTCCGTAAAATTCCGTAATCAGATAATTTTCTATGATATCGTCGTTCGTAATAATTTGCATGATAGTGTTTTCTAAGACATAGAAATCCTATCTGTATGCTTATAATTTTTATAAAATGCTCCGAAAATATCTAAATAATAATTATAATAAATTAATAATAATAATAAATTAACATGAAAAATTCTCTTGGCTGAACAATTTGCCGCGTAAATAAATATAGAATGGCTTCCTACTGACTTATGCCAGTTGCATAAAAACCCCTCGAAAAACACGTTACAAGGTGTTCATTGATATATATATTACCACCATCATTGTAACCAATTTTACTCGTCTTCAGGGTCTTCTTTTGTCTTCTGCTACTGACAATCTCTTCCTTCTTCCTCCTATTATTTAATTTCACAATTATCGTTTGAGGCCCAGGCTTTGTTGACGGGAGGCGGTGAGCTGCGTCTATGTTTGCCCTGGTGATTTCAACTCCTAACGCCTTGCCCATGTCCGAGATTTTGTGAAATACATTTTCCTCTCTTTCAGTGGATATTCCATATGCTATCAAGTTGTTCTTGCGCTGGTACTGTTTTAGTTCCTCCAATTCGTTGATAGCTCTAGATGCTGCCATTTTTGCGTCTTCGGCGGTTTTTCTCTCTTTCTTCAGAGTTTCAATTTCCCGGTGGAGTTCATCATACTTTTCTGATAGGAAAGTTGCTAGTTTTTTATCTCGTGGTTTTCTTCTCTCATTGCCGAAAGGGATTCCTCAAGTTTCTGGGAAAATGATGCCATAACCTCTCTTGAGGTTAGGTTGCGGGAGGCAGTCTTCACGATTGCATGACCATTTGAAAGTATCATCTTTCCGGAATTGTTGGTACTTGTCTTTGCTCATATTCATGCATGTTATATGGAACCAGCGTCCACGCTCACCATCACATCCTACAGCCTGCTGATTGTTCTTGATCTTTTTGCCGCATGGAGCACAGTTGACCGTCATGATATTAAATTGGGAAAATTTTCCATTTTTGGTCCGTATTGACAATTGTAATTTGTTTTATTCAACTGAAACAATTACTAAAGAACACCATTATGATTCTAGACCAGGGGTCTCCAAACTACGGCCCGGGGGCCACATCCGGCCCGCGGACAGATTTTGTCCGGCCCGCGGAGAGCTAGCATACTTGAAAACTCCTTTTAGAGAACATATTTTTTTATAGCAAATTAAATTTAGTTTACTGAAGTATTCTAATTTTATGTTGAATAATTATTAATATGACATCTACATTGATATGGTCATGGGCTAACTACTCATAACATTGTTGTAGGCTTATTGTTATTGTTTTTGTGATAAGTTGGATAAAGAAACACAGAATTGTAATGAGTAAAAACATGTATAACATGCAGACATATGAAATACTAATGAGATTTATGTAATTGAGATTTTCCACTGACAATAGTTTGTAGTTGTGGACTAATTTTACTTGTACCAATTATTAAAAGAGATTTAAGATGCTCATCAGTTAATTTAGATCTGTAAACATTTTTTGTGTACTTCATTTTGGAGAAGGTCTTCTCACACAAATAAGTAGTACCTAAAACAGGAAACAGCCCACGAGCAAATTTATGCAAATTATCAAATTGTGTCAGTGGAAGACTCTTATAAAATTCCAACAAAGATGAGTTTTGAAATTTGTTCTTAATTATATCACTGCACTGTAGTTCAATCATTTCCATTTGAAGTTCCGGGGCTGGGGTTTCAATGTCAGTATCAAAAGGATCCTGAAAAATCTTAATTTGATTCGCAAAGGCATCGAAGTCCGAGAAACGAGTATCAAAATTTATTTTCAAAGCACTCAAAGTTTCGATTGCAAAATCGATAGGAAACTCAGTCTCAGTGGTGTGGCTGAATATTTCACATGCTTTAAAATGTGAAAAACATTTACTTCATAGTTGTGATTGAAACAGTATCAATTTCTTCCGGAATGATTTGATATTAGCGTATAAATCAGGAAGATGCTGGTTTTCTCCTTGCAATCTCAAATTCAGTTCGTTCACATGTTTTGTCAAATCAACATAGAATGCTAACTTCCACAGCCATGCGTTTTTTGTAATTTAGTAAGAGGGCGATGCTTTTCATTCAAAAAAATTTCCATCACTGCTCGAAGTTCAAAAAAGCGCTGAAGGACTTTCCCACAACTAAGCCAACGTACGGCAGTATGATAAGGTAAGTCATTTTCTCCAATCACTTCAATAAATTGTCGGAATTGTCGGTGATTCAGCCCAAAAGATCTCATAAAATTAACAGTTGATATGACTGGTTTCAGAACTTCAGACATATCCAAACATTTTCCGCACAAAGACTGTTGATGAATGATACAATGTAAGACTAATGGTTTTATTATTATTATTATTATTATTATTATTTATTTACCATAAATCGTACACGAAGTATGGAAGGCCTAGTGAAAAAGGGCAAGCCCCACCGTCATTTTCTACAGCCTTTGACACAAGAGCGACCACTCCTTTATCTTTCCCACTCATGTTTTTGCCTTCATCAGTTGTAATACATTTCAAGTTTTTCCATCGAAGGTTCTTTTGATTAATGGCCATTTCAACTCCTTTAAAAATATCTGTACCAGTAATTGTGCCATGAATACTATACATATCAAGACGTTCTTCATGCACTTCATAGCTTTTATCTACTCCTCGAATATAAATCACCTCCTGAGCAGTATCTGACAGATCCGTTGACTCATCCAAGGCCAAAGAAAACCACTCAACATCTCCATTTTTGTCGAACAGTTGAGAGGATATATTTTCAGCGATGTTTTCTACCCTTCGAGCCACAGTGTTTGCTGACATACTGACAGTTTTTAATAAATTTACCTTTTCAGGGCACATTTCTTCGGCTGCTGCAATTATGCATTCTTTGATCATTTCTCCATCGGTGAATGGTTTTTCACGTTTTGCAATTTCAAGAGCCACACGAAAGCTGGCACGAGTTGCAGCCTCTTGTTCGGTTTTGAGTTTTGTAAATGAAGATTGCTGCGATTTCAATCCGCGCTTCATAGCTTCGAATTTTTCTGTCCGCAAACTTCCTGTATATTTTGAGTAATTTTGAAAATGTTTTGTTTCATAATGACGTTTAATGTTATATTCCTTGAGAACGGCTATGCTTTCATTGCAAATCAAACATAGCGCCTTGTTACTGGACTCAATTACGAAATACTGAATGTTCCACTCATCTTTGAATTTTCTGCATTCACTATCAATTTTTCGCTTCTTTTCCATACTACTAAATCACACACAAAAGCAACAATTCAAATCAAAATACTGTTACAAAGATGTCTTAAACTTAAACACGCACAAACCCGTTTTAAGGAGGTACGCACTATCTTATTTCACAACAGTGTCATAGGAACTGACTTGTGGTTGCGCAACTAGCCTTCTTATATATTCCAATTACTGCCATCTAGAAGTGAGTGGAAGACACCAGAACTCTCTCGAACCAACGAGATTACTCTGTATGTGCTATTAGCGCCATCTGTTAGCAATAGAAGGTACTACCTATTTCCGCTTGTGTCCACCAGATGTCGTTTCACGTTACTCCTCATGGCTCGTACTCTACGACTAATCTAGAAATTACAGATAATGACAGGAAAATTAATAATATGCAGTGTTGCCGTTTTGCGGACTTTAGCCCGATTTGCAGCCTTTTTTCAACGTTGCGTACTTTTTCGGACTTTTTTTTTTCATCAGTGGACTATTTCACTTTTTACCACCGGCAACAATGATAATATGGTTTTGGTCCTCGGAACTTACTGGAGTAATCAGTATGGCCCTAAGGCTGGAAAGTTTGGAGACCCCTGTTCTAGACGAACATCAGAGCATTAAGCTCATCAACATGAACCCAGGCATTCCAACCCTCAGGGCGCTACCTAAAATGCACAAGAACAATACACCGATCAGACCAATTGTAAACTTCAGGGGCAGTCCGGTTTACAAACTGTCACAGTTTTTACAGAAATTTTTGATAAAATATTACAAATTTTCGACTAACAATGCTGTTAGAAATTCCATTCAATTTTGCGAGCAAATCAAAGATTTAAAATTAAAAGGTTCTGAGTCATTGCACACCGCAGACATCAGCGACATGTACACAAATATTCCAGTAGGTCCAACCGTCGATATAATAGAGAATAATCTTAAAACGCATAGTAGGCTATCTCGTGATGAAATTAATGAGTTTATTAACCTTTTAAAATTCACCGTGCAGAACAATTATTTTTCTTTCAACCAAAAAATCTTTAGGCAAATAGAGGGATTGCCCATGGGTTCCCCATTTTCAGGTATAATGGCCAATATTTATATCGACCATTTAGAAAAGAATAATATCCACAAATTAAAAGGCATAAGTTACTGGGTCAGATACGTCGACGACGTTTTTCTAATAATAGACAATGAAATTAGCAACATCAATCGCATCACAGCAGAACTGAACTTAATTGATAACAACATTAAATTTACTACAGAATCCGATATTGAACAGTCCATAAATTACCTAAATTTAACTGTTATTAGAGACGCTACAGGCCTACGATTCAAAATTTACAGGAAACCATCCCAAACGCACACCATTATCAGGAAAGACTCAAACCATCCACCCAGCCACAAAAAAAGCTGCATTTAGAGCGTTCATTAATAGGGCCGTTAGCGTACCCCTATCAGAGGAAGACTGGAACAACGAGCTTTCTATCATACATCAAATCGCTAGAGCCAATGGTTTCAGCAAGCCCTACGTTGACTCCCTTTTAAGTAAAATTAAGAATAGACCGATAACTAAATTACAACCAATAGAAAAGAATAAGCCCTTCGCAATCTTCACATACTCAAACCAACTCACCCACAATATTACAAATGTTTTTAAAAAACAAGATGTAAAAATAGCTTACAAAACAACCAGTACCACTAAGAAACATTTATTTAATTCTAAGTCTGTTAACATGCAAGATAAATTTCAAAAATCAGGACTCTACAGGATAAGGTGCCAAAATTGTGATGCGGATTACATAGGGCAAACCGGATGCAGTTTCAAAATTAGATATAATGAACATGTTAACGCGATAAGACACAGAAAATTCTCGGCCATTGGTAATCATATGAAGGAGTTCAATCATAATTTTTCGAAAATCGAAGATGATCTGGAAATTCTACACTACTGTAGCAAAGGGTGTATGCTCAACATTTTGGAACAAATAGAAATAGAACAGGCCCTAAGGAATAATCCCTCGCACAACCTTAATGATATTAATTATGACACCAACATTCTGTATGAAACGCTGACGAACTACGTCACTAATAGGAGACGTACAAAGTCCCCATAGAGAACATACCAGATTTCACTGTCCCCTCCCGGATTCCTCCCTCTCATCTCCTTTCCTACTCCCCCCACTCCTTCACTTCCCCACCCCGCTGGTCACACCCACTCCCCTCCCCCCTCTTTCCCTTTCACAGACCTGACCTCGCTCAGAATAGCACCTCAGTTGCTGCTGTCAGTCCAGCCGGCGCGTACACTGCTCGCATATGAGAGGATTACTTTGCTGCCTGGATCATTCAATTAATTAGAATTTTCACTTGCTTCGAGCCGCACAATTGGGACAGTTTTATCCATTTGTTCGCTCCCTATACATGGCAATATTCAACCCAACAATTTGTACGACTTCGCCGCTCACGTGTGAAGAGAACAGGAATACTAAATGGACTGACAAGATGCTAATCAAGAGAGTTAGCATCATTTAACAGGAACAATTGAACTTGCAGTGTTTTTTAAACTTTTTTAAAACTTTTTTAAAGTTTGATTATCTTTTAATGAATTTTAATGAATGATTGTGAATATTTTAACGTGTATGCATATCTTTGTGTCAATGCTCAGTGTTTTTATGTGTTAATGCTGTTGACAAGACATTAAGTCAGCTGATGAAGGACCGATAATGGTTCGAAACATGTACTGCACCTAGGGTTTTTGTGAAAAGCATTAAGGTATTGATTGGCGGAACCTGCTAATTTGAATAAAACAAAAACAAAAACAAAAAAAATATTCAATGTTATATGTCTTCTCTTTTAACAAGTTACGTTTTGTATTTCTCTTACGTATTTTATCTACACTGTTCACACAATATTTAACACTTTAGTCACTCGCGTAATTCTCGGTAAACCTGCGTAATTTCTTATTTTTGCTTACGTTTAGAATATCAACCTTTTACATATCAGCCATCTTAATCTTCCTTGATATGCATTTCTTTTTTGGGAGATTACTTTTGCAATTTCTTCGTCCCAAATTCTTAAACCCTTTTTCTTTTGCCATCTTCTTTTTCTCCCAAACTTTCAAATGCTGGCTGTTTTAGAGCTGAACTCAAATTGGACCACTCGTCTTCCACATCGTCAGAAAGTGGAATCATCTGAATGTGATTATCTAGCCTGTTTTGGTATAGCCATTTTATACTGGGATCATAGCTTGCCACGGTGGGTGAGTGGATAGCGTGACGGTCTACTAACCCCAAGATTGCAGTTTCGCTCCTGGCCGTGGTAAGTGATTTTTGAATGGCGGCAAAAATATGACACACACGTCATACGATGTTGACATGTCAAAGAACCCATTTGAATTCAGTAGGCCGTGTTCATAATGGCAAAATTAATCTCGGGAGTTTTCGCCAACACAAAGTTCCTCATTTCTCTACTAGAAAGCGCTATAGTGTTCAAGGAGCTTAGATATCTAACCTCCTTGACTTTCATAGCGATTCAAGGAACAACGAAATTCGACATGCAAGCTACCCTCTGGCTGTCAAATTACAAAGCTTCCACCTGGCTCCCGAGGCCATACAATATTATTATTATATTATATTATTATTACTGGGATCATTTAAAAGGTTAACCTTATATAAAGTTTCGTTTTCCTGTTCCTGTTCATATTATCTGATATAACATACCTGACATTAATTTCACAAGACAATGGTGCCAAAACTGGAAGTCTGCTCCTGTGAAACGTCAAGGTATTCTAGATCCTACTATTAGACTTCTGGGATTTAACCTGAAGAGAAGCCAGTGGGTAAAGTTAAATCGCCTAAGAACAGGTCATGCCAGATGTAATTCCATGCTACATAAATGGGGACTTCATGATTGTCCTCCCTGTGACTGCGGCACTCCTCTTCAAACCGTAGAGCGTATTGTTCAAGAATGTCCACTGAGGAGGTATGCTGGATCTCCACAAGATGTTATTTCTGCTGCACCTCCCTTTCTGGACTGGCTTCAACAACTGCATATCTCGTTATGAATGCAAACGCAACCAAAGTTCTTGTGATGTATATACTGTATTATACATATGATTTACTTATTTATATACTGTATATATACATATACTAGTTCCTTATAGTGCTTGAGCGATGAAGTATTTGGTAGCGCATGTCGGAGAACAGAGAAGGAAAAGCCAAAGCAGGTGAATGTATATGGCTATAAAGACGGCGAGATGATAATATGAATGGTCTGAATGTGGTGCCATGTAGAGTGTACAGTAATAAGAAGAGAGAGATAAATAAATTGAATGATATGAAGGTATGTATTCACACTGTCTTCAATGGCGGTGATGTTCTCCACGTGGTAGAATCGTCAACGGGGTCTCCCGTGCGAAGACAGGAAGTTCCGGTGATGACGTAGGCGATGGTGTGACTTGTAGAATGAAGAGAAGAATCACTAGTAGTTTGTCAAGTATGACATTGTTCTGAGTTGTTCCAGAAGTGATGTTACATTTTAAGGGCCAATGAATTTTTTTTTCTTCATTGTATTAGCCTTGCGTGTATTATCGAACAGCAACATTTCCAGAAGTTAATGACAGTCCACAGATAAACTCTTAGAATCCCAGCTTCATAATAATATATGCATTTTATTTGGGGAATAACTAATACTAAACTATAATGCATAATAAATATCATCTAAGAATCTATGTCCACCCACACATTAATAAGAACCGCTCATAGGAGTGCAGAGACACCTCATGGTCACGAGACAAACTAACCCTATTCAGAACACCATATCACCCAGATGACCAAATCTGGAGGTGAAGACAATACACAAAAAGGACCCTGGTTCTATATGATGACGATCTTTGACGACAAAAAATAGAAGATTAGTAACAAATCGACTCTGAAGCTATATTTGCCAAAACTCTCCTTCATCATCATTATCATTTCCCCTTATCCAGCTCCTGCCGGGTCGGGGTATTTATGGCACTTCTCCACTTTCCTCTTTCCTTCCACCATTCTTCTTCCACGATCTTTCCCAGTCCAGATTTCTTTTTCTTACGCTGTTCTTCACTGAATCAATCCACCTTGTTCTAGGTTTTCCTCTTGCTCTCTTACCCTTGCACTTCGCCTCCAGCATCTGTCTTGGTATTCTATTTTCCTCCATCCTCTTTACATGTCCAAACCACCTTAGTTTATTCTTCTCAATTCTCTCATTTATTTTTTCCATCCCAACTTCCTTCCTAACATCTTCATTCCTCACTCTGTCTTTCCTTGTCTTTCCTATCCTACTTCTTAGGAATTTCATTTCACTGGCTTGGATTCTACTCTCTTGCCTGCTTGTCAGGGTCCAAGTCTCAGCTGCATAAGTTAATATGGGAACATAGTACACTTTATACATTACCTCCTTGCTTTTCCTTGGTACTTCCTTATCCCAAACAAGTTTTCTTACACTTTGATAGAATGCATTGCTCTGCTGTACCCTCCTGCCAATCTCCATGTCCAACCTACCAGTTTGCATCAATTCACTTCCTAGATATTTGAACGTGTCCACAATTTCCAAACTCTGACTTCCAATTTTCACAGTGCCCTTTCCTTGTCTTTCCCCTCTTGTCATCACCATGGTCTTGCTTTTCTCTATACTGATTTCCAGGCCGTACTTCTGAATATTTTCGTTCAGTGCATCTAGTTGTTTTTGCACTTCTTCGGTGTTCCTTCCCCAGACCACAATATCATCTGCAAACAACAGTAACTTCATTTCTTTATGTCCATATGCTTCCTTTGTTTCCTTTACAATTTCATCCATCACCATTAAGAACAAGAGAGGTGATAGCACACTCCCCTGTCTTAGTCCAGTCTTGTTCGTAAACCAATCTGTCTTTCCAACTGGGGTCAGTACCCTGCTAACACAGTTGTTGTACATTGCTTGCACCATTTCCAACATTTCTCTTCCCAGTCTCTTCTTAACCATGGTTTCCCATACCTTCTCTCTGGGGACACTATCATATGCCTTTTCTAGATCTATGAAAGTCATGATCAAATCCTCTCCATATTCCCAGTTCTTTTCCATCACCTGCCTCAAGCTAAAGATTGGGTCCACTGTGGATCTTCCACTCCTGAAGCCATACTGTTCCTCTTGCAACTCTCCTTCCACCTTTCTTCTCATTCTTCTTTGTAATATCCTTTCCAGTATTTTTACTATCTGTGATATGAAGGTGATCTCTCTATAGTTATCACACACCTTCTTGTCCCCCTTCTTAAACACTGGTATTATTAGCCCTTTCTCCCAGTCCTCTGGTACACATTTCCGTTTCCACACACACTTTAGCAGTCGATACAACCATTGCATACCAACAGGTCCAGCAGCCTTTATCATTTCTACACTGATTTCATCCACCCCTGTTGCTTTTCCCATCTTCATTTTCTGTACTGCTAATTCCACCTCCAGCATTGTTATATCATCTTCTGTTATAAGAGTCGTCAGGTTGTGTCACTTCCATCTCACCAGTACAATTGCTCAAATTCAATAGCTTATCGAAATACTCCTTCCATCGTCCCTTTATCTCTTCTGGGTGTGTTAACAACTCTCCATCTTCCTTTTTCACTAGCTTTGTAGTAACTCTTTCTTTCCTCTTACTTCTTAGAAGCCCATACAGCATCCTTTTACTGCCACTTACATCTGTTTCCATTCTTCGTGTAAATTCTTTCCAACTATTCTTCTTTTCTTCTCCTACCACTTGTAACGTGTTTTTCGAGGGTTTTTTATGCCACTGGCATAAGTCAGTAGGAAGCCATCTATATTTATTTACGTGGCAAATTGTTCAGCCAAGAGAATTTTTCATGTTAATTTATTATTATTATTAATTTATTATAATTATTATTAAGGTATTTTTCGGAGCATTTTATAAAAATTTTAGGCATACAGATAGGTTTTCTATGTCTTAGAAAACACTATCAAGCAAATTATTACGAACAACATTATCATAGAAAATTATATGATTACGGAATTTTACGGAGTTTCGTCAGTTAGGGTATTATGAGAGACATGACTCACTGGGAATTCAGATACAGGCTTAGTCTTGTCAAGAAGCATTACGCAAGGCTGGGTTGCAACGTCAAGAAAAGGTGGATAGAATGGAGCGGCAATCGACTTCACCCTCCCGCCGAGTGTGTATTGAGCCTAAGGAGGGGAGTATAGCGGGGTGAGCAGCCAATCAGTGGAGACCACGTAAGCTGGAAGTCGGCACTGGAGTGGGAAGCCGACGAGGGCATATATCATTTGGCGCGCCGTGGAATAGAGGACAATAGGTGTAAGACTTGACCAGTACGGTTGCACGTGGGAGTCGCTCCGATGTTCCGTGGAGTGGAGGACTATCTTTGTAAAACTTAACCAGTGTGGTTGTACGAGTGTTTGGCTCCGATGTTCGGACCATAGAGTTATCAAATCTACCAGTATATCATCAAATATCGATGAAGATGACGACGTCCAGGAGACTCTGGGAAGCTCTCTGCATCATCCAGTACGAGGGAAATGCTTCGGCAATTTCCAGTGGTAAGCGCGAATGACACAGAACTATGCAATCTCTCGTTTCTCTTGGTTTTATATTCAATATTTCAGTAACTTCATAGCTTGGGAATAAGAGTAAAATCAATAATTTATCAGACTCCGTTCTCACATAATTCTCTATCGGTAATAGTAAAATCGCAACGCTCCAATATATATATTTTAAACTTATTATTATTATTAATTTTGCAATACTTGTTATATATAATAAATTCATTTCTTTTAACCATGCAATCTTTGCTTTCAGTAGGTAGCATTAGATATAGACCAATTCCTTCTCCTGATACAATTGTTGTTGGGTTAATGATCAAATCATACCACGATCTGAGTGAATAGAGTCTTGAAGGTGTTCTGCCAGAGCTAGACGTTGTTAAATACAAATTTAGATTTCAACATTGCGTTGAGGTCTTGGCGCCCATTAAAACAACATAGCTTAGGCAAAGGTCAACAGTCACATTTTTCACCCAACAGTTAGGGGCAGCAAAACCGTTACACACTTTCTTACACCTCCGTTTGCTGTCGTGATACTTCCTTTTGCTTTCTTCTGTTTGATCTCGGTTCCATTCTTTCCATGCAGACTTCTTTTCTTTCACTGCTTTCCTCACTTCCTCATTCCACCACGGTGTCTCCTTCTCTTTCAATCTTTTTGACGTCCTACCACAAGCACTCTCTGCTGCACCAACAAATGCCTTTTTAAAGTGGGACCATTCCTCTTCTATGTTTTCCACTTCAGTAACTGGGATTTGTTGCTTCAATCTCTCCTGAAAATCTTCCTGTACAGTTTTGTCTTTCAATTTCCATACTTTTATTTTACTTTCTCTGATCTCCTTTAGGTTTTCCAATTTTTCCCATCTAAATTTTGCCACCACAGCTCTATGGTCCCCATCAAATACTTCTCCTGGTAAAGCTGTCACATCTATCAGCTTTCTGCGATTTGTCCTTTCCACCAGAAAGTAGTCAATTACTGATTTTGTTCTTCTATCGCCCCAACCATATCTCGTAATTTTCCTGCTGTTTTTCTTCCGAAACCATGAATTACCCACTATCAGTCCATTCCTTTCACAAAAGTTTACAAGTTCCTCTCCTTCCCGGTTCTTTTTCCCATATCCATATGGTCCAATGACTTTTTCCTTTCCTTGTCTCTCGTTTCTGACTTGTGCATTCATATCTCCCATGATCACCACTTCTACATCTGAAATTACTCTTTCTACATCCTCCAGGAATACTTCAATATCTTTTTCTCTGTTTCCAGTCTGTGGTGCATACACTTGTATGAAGTCCATCACGTCATTTTTCATCTTCATTCTAATTTTCATTATTCTGTCACTCACACACTCGACCACTTCAACATACTCCTCCAGTTGTTTCGAGGTTATCAGTCCCACGCCATTTTTTGCCTCTTGACCACCACTCCAGTATAATGTATATCCTTTCCTCAATTTCTTCCTTCCTTTACCTTTCCATTTCACTTCACTCAGCCCCATCAATCCAACATTCTCCCTCTCCATGAAGTCTACCACCTCCTCCACCTTGCCTGTCAGGGTCATGACATTCATGATTCCCACTTTCATTTCGGTTACTGGTCGCCCATTTCTCACAGTTCCCCCAGTACCAAAAGAACTGCGCGTCGCCTGCAGGGTACGCCCTAACCTTCTCCGAATCATTAGAAGTGCCATTTCCATTTTAGGCTATTATTACGATGGGGTCGCCACTCCCAAAGGCATTTTATGAAGCTACTGCTAGCTATTATACAGGCCGCCCCTAACATGGGAAACAGACGCCCTTGCAGCCGCCCCTAACCTGGGAAACAGACGCTGCCGATTGATGTTGTACTCATACTATTCCCTGAGTACTGGGTTGCCTCTTCCGCAATCTCCACCGTTCCGAAGTCCATCTTCTCCGCTGCAGATTCCGTTGAGGTCTTCACACGTAACCCTGTGCACGGGGCCTATGTTATACCCCATAGGACTTAGCCGGTACTGTAGTTCCATGGTATATTACAGTACCGTTGCCCACCCCCACGACGTGGACGCGCCTGGCAATAATTATCCATGTAGCCAATTATAATTGCCTCATGGACCGGGTTAAGGAGCTTTCTAAATCCAGCCTCCAAGGCTGCCAAACCTCTCCTTCTTCAGATAAAATCAATACTGAAACACCCGTAGACTAAAAACAACACACGTAGTATAAAAATAGACCTTAAAACAGAAAAGAATCAACTAAAGTATGCATAGAATCAAGGAAAATTGTATTTTTACCGCTCATACTGTAAAATAATGAATCCTCACCAATGCTGTAAGTCACCATTCCTGTGATGACCCCCTTAAATAAAATTATAAATCTTGTGGGACATGGAAATGCAGTATTTGTGCCAAAGAGCCTAATGAAGGGATTGGAGAGGGCTGTCCGAAATTTCTAGTAGATAGTGTTACTCGTCTTGTTCGAAATGGTGAACCCGTAAAATTCTGTTCAAATCAGTGTAGATTTGTGCCAAAGGGCCTAAATGAAGGGAATGGAGAGGGCTATCTAAAATTTTTGTTGCCAAAAACCTTCCTTGGGGTGTGCACTACAACCATACAATATGTCAATGCAATCGGTTAAACAGTGGCGGAGTTCATTAATCTCGGACAGATATACATTTCCATTTTTATATATAAGATTTTATTGTAGTTCACCTAGTTGCTAGATATACGATAAATAATAATACATTTATTTAAAAGCACTCTTTAAACAAATTGTCGATATTTATGAAATCAGAGTGCAATTCGTCACTGCTGCGGATAATTCTGTTTGAATATTCTTTTCAATGCACAATGGGTTGTGTGCGACCCATGTGTACAGACTACCTGTCCAAATAATGATGAAGGTTCGGATTCAGGTTTGGTGTCATCAATTCCCGAATCCGAATCTCAAATACAACCAGAAATTACAAATTTGTGCGCAGAATACGTGTTTTCGTAAAATTCCCGACGGTAGCAAGCGATACATCGAATGATAACAAACAGTCTCAAATGTAGAATGTTGTTTCTCAAATTTTCTAGATCGAATATTGATCGCCAATCGCATTCAATCAGTTCAGTTCCAAGATGCGTTTGGACTTTTGAGGTTAGAATTTCTCGTACAAAACATTTGTATCTGTGTTTACATGTTTTCAAAGTTCGGTATATTTATGGGCATTTTGATGATGATATATAAACTTCGCAACATTTGTGTGAAGTAATAGATCAATATTTAATTGATTTAAGACAAAATTAAGGTGCTAAAACATTTTCTATCAAATCTGTTACCAACATTGAAGTAATTGAATGCTGTGTTCCTTCTTAAAACCACCAAGTATGGGCTACATTGCAGTTTACATGTGTTTCCGGTTCAGTGTACCACTATTTACAGGATAAGTCGTAGCTATGGTGTGTGTAAAGTTCTGCATATTTATGAGATATGTTGTAGTTTACGTGTCAGTGTGAATCACGCTCATTTAACTGTTTCAATAAATAACCTTCGTGATGTACTTATTACAGTATATTCTGGTAACTCTCCCAGAAGCCACTTATGCTTGTGAAACACTGTTCCAAATTAAAAATGAACAAAGAACTGATCAGCTCCTCAAAACGGAAAGAAGAATCATTAGAACGTGCATAAATAAAAAGTATCAGGTTGAGGGAGTCTGGAGGATTCTCCCAGATGAAACTGTCTATCGTGAGATTGATCCAATCACCAGCACAATGAAGAAGAAAAGAATTTCATATTTTTTTCACATCTTACGGCTTCCTGAAAACAGAATTGTACGCCAACTGGTGATGAGAAATCTAGGAAAGAAAACTGGAGGAAAATGGATCCAAGAAATCCAACAAGATCTCAAAGCAGTTGGACTCAAGATAACAGATGCCGAGGAGAAAAATAAAATTAACACCATTCTTAAAACTCACAAATTTTCTGCAGAAATGACACATAGAAAGCCTATGGAGATTTCAGATGAGTTGAGAAAATCCCGATCTGAAAGAATGAAAAAGTACTGAAAAGAGCGCAAGAACCAAGCAGTACTATCTTCAAAGAAGTGATTGTGGAACGACTCAAGTGGTCCAATGTGACCAATCAAGATTATTAATAATAATAATATATGCTGGTGATCTACCGGTAGATCATAATTGACGTGTTGCTGGCCCCTGCTGTAGATTTACCAAATTTATGCATGTAGACCATGCCGTTGTCTAAGCCACGCAAATAAAAAGGCGTGTTTTTTTCGTATTTTTTAATTACCATATGAAATCCCTCATATCCTATACACATAACTCAGTCTGCAAGTCAGTTTAGTTTAAAAAAATTTTACATCAATTCAAGAGGCGAGACAATTGAATTGGTACCTGCATTGCAAGAACACAATGCATGAACTGAATACGCAGTACGAATTTATCATAAAATATTGCACACTTCTTACCTATATTTCCTCATCTTTGTGGTTATGTTATGAGAGCTAAAGATAAAGGCTGGATGGATATAACTGACTGGTCGTTGACTGGCTGAAGTGCATTTAGGAAACACATACAGGTGCTTTATTGCGTTTATGAAAGATGTTAGCCCTTAAAAGTTTCCGTGGGCATCTAACAGAAGATGTTAAGAAACAACTCTCTAGTGGGAATACAGACTTGGTAGTGATACCTGGATATTGTACATCTCCCTGCAACCTTTAGATGTGTTTAATCGGTCCTTCACACAGCGCTTAAGGCGACTGTATACGGAGCGGATGGCGTTGGCAGTTCAATAAGCTACACTAACCGGCAGATTGAAGAAAACAGAGATTCCCCTCATCAGCGAGTAGATCATTGCAGCATGGAACTCCATTTCAGAGGTCCTAAGTCTGCAGTTTCAGGAAATGTTGCATCTCTAATGCCAGCAATGGCAGCGAAGATTTGGTAATCTCGTCTGATGAAGATTTCGACACAAGTGCTTTGGGGGATGACATATACGGCAAGAACGATCTTATCTTTTTTGCAGTGCATATTTTTCTCCTGATCATTAGCAAACTCTGAACACCAACCTAGCACGCAGTCAACACAAGACTGATGGGCTCCAACCATGTGTAGCAAGCCTGTGCATTTGCTTCGGCTAACAACGCAAGACAAAACAACAATTATTTTCTACTGGAAGTGTGCACCGTAATTGCATAATATTGTTTATGTTCGACCCTGACTATTATCTGTCAGAAAACTGTACTATAATGAGGCTCATTATAACACTATTTTTCATTATGAAACAGTTTCTCCCACCAATCAGAGTTCAAGAAACAGTTGTTTGACCAATTAGATAATTAGATGCGCTGAGTTCCACGGCCTTCTAATGTAAATCACACTGCCTGGCCTAGTGTCATAGTAGAGTAATCGAGGTGGCCATGGTCAAATACAAGGCATTCTCTGAGTCTCATGCGCTCTGTTCAGTACATAAAACTGGCGAAATCTCGACAGATATTTATGAATATTTTTGTTCGAACATAAACAGTCGTATGCAACTCGCCTATAATGGTAATTAAGACACTTGTATGGAAATTATAAAACTTGCATACGCTCGTTTTATAAACATTCTTGTGTCTTAATTATTGCCATTATAGGCTCGTTGCATAATGTACTATTGAATTTTGCATTATTTATATATCTATTTTATCAGGGGAATAAATAGACAAGCAACTGATTCAAAAGGAAAATTTATTTACTATGATTATTATTTAAATAATGCGTTGTTTTGACTTCCGTTTACCACATTATTTAAACAACCCCTCGCCAAACCCTGTGGCACTACAGCCCTTGAAGGGCCTAGGCCTACCAAGCGACCACTGCCCAGCCATTTGGCTTGCAGATTGTGGGGTGACGCATGGTTAGCGCGTCGGGTCCCCTTAGCCGTTAATCTTGGTTTTCGTGACCGAGGTGCTGTTTCACTGTCGGACAGCTACTCAATTGTCCTCACAAGGCTGAGTGCACCCTGTTCCAGCCCTCACCTCAGTTTCTAACCTACCTGGCGAAGCTGGGGCCTCTGAGTGAGAAGCAGGGGCGCTACCCCGACACCACGTGGCCGGCACATTGTTTAAACTAATGATGCCATATACACTGGTAACACAAACATGGTTTTGGGTGGTCCATATACAATTTCCTCATGTATGATGCATATACCACATTTCAGACTGCAATTTTTTGGGGAAAAAAGGTGTGCGGTATTTGTGTATAAATACAGGATTCTTGAGGTGAAGCATCATTCATCCTTTTGGAATTTCAGCATGTTTTCTAGATTCTCATTCTATTTTGGCACTTTTTGTTCTGTTACCTGAAGAAGTTCCTTGGAGGTCATATCATGTATGTTGAACTTACCTTCCTCTTACTCAAACAACAAGCTATAATAACTACTGAATTTTTAGGGAGTTCTTGGCAAACTCAGAGAAGGAGGTGTATAAATATGAAAGTCACCGCCGCCCTGTGGAGCAGCCATCAGTTCTACCGTCTGGCAGAACTCAAGGATCCAGTGGTAGACGATACAATCGTGGTGTACGCCTTCAGCATAATTACCGCACTAGAGCTGCTCGGGAACAGCCAATGGACAGTGAATTTGAGGTAAGCAGAAACTACCAAAACTCTTAATTTCAGTTTGGTCTTGACTTTCCTTATTGTTTCTCCTCTGCACCTCCCCCAGGGGCTCACAACTAGTGGGACATGGGTTGGCGACCACCGGGCCCCAGCTGAGTTCGGCATTACTTCCACTTACTTATGGCGAGCTCCTCTCGGTCATCATTCCTATCGACCTCCCTTGGTCAACTCTTGTTCTTTTCCGACCCCAACGGTATTAGGGTATCCAAGGCCTAGGGAGTCTTTCACTTCCCCGCCTTAATGGGCCTCATCTTTTCTGGTCCCTCATTCTTCGAGGGGTCAGACCTCTTCTGTTCTCTTCATATCTCCTGCCTTCTGTTCAAGGCTCTAAAGGAGGCAGGATGTGTGTAGCTCCACCACTTATGATGCACCCTGGATAGTGCTACACCCTCAAGGGCTCACGGTATCTCCTGCCTTCTGCTCAAGGTTCTAAAGGAGGCAGGGTGTTTGTAGCTCCACCACTTATGGTGCATCCTTGATAGTGCTACACCCTCAAGGGCTCACGGCTGGTGAGTTCAGGAGTTGGCGACCCCAATGGATTCCTGAGCTGGGTCCGGTTTTCCCCCCTTTTTCCATTGCCTCTGGGGTAGGCCCTCTCCTCTTTCTCTTTTCTATCTGCCTTTCATGGCTCTCCTTCCTTCCAGGTCCCTCAATCCTCATTCTTGGAGGATTGAGGGCATTTCTTTTTCTCGTGTCCATTATTTGCCTTATTCTACTTTTGTTTTCCATTTCTTCTTCTAGTATGTAAATGTGTAGTTAGTTTTAGTTGTAAGTGTGGTTTTAGTTGTAGTTTACCTTACATTCTCATCTTCCACTATCGCCCAAATCATTAGGGGCCGGTAACTGGATGTTAGGCCCCTTAAAACAACAATTATCATCATTATCTCCTCTACAAAGCCTCCGTGGCTTAGGCGGCAGCACGCCGGCCTCTCACCGCTGGGTCCGTGGTTCAAATCCCGGTCACTCCATGTGAGATCTGTGCTGGACAAAACGGAGGCAGACAGGTTTTTCTCCGGGTACTCCTGTTTTCCCTGTCAACATTTCATTCCAGCAACACTCTCCACTATCATTTCATTTCATCTGTCATTCATTTAATCATTGCCCCAGAGGAGTGCGTCAGGCCTCGGCAGCCGGCACAGTTCATATCCTCGCCGCTAGATGGGGGCTTCATTCATTCCATTCCTGACCCGGTCGGAGACTGGAAGCAGGCTGTGGATTTTCATTTCATCTCCTCTACACCACTTATGTTTCGTTATGTGTGTTCCTCTTGTATGTTTCTATCCTTGCCTAATGATTGTTTTCAAAGTAATGTTTCAATTAACTGTATTTATTCGCATATTGGCTATGTTATATGTTAGTTATTGTTGTTTTAAGGGGTAGAACAGCAAGGTTACCTGCCCCACACATATTGGCTACTCTTTTAACATAAATTTCAGTGTCGCAAAATTTGGGGGAGTAAATATGTGAAAAAAATTAGACAAAATTTTTACGGAGGGGGGGGTCTAATGCACAGTGATACTGCAGCCTTACAAGTAGGCTATGGCTCTTAATGAGCATGTATTGTAATGAGCAAATTCTGGCACATACCCCCTTAAATGGATAATGTTAAATATTGGGGAAAGTATGGTTGAAACGGTCCATAATTTTCTTTCAACATTCCAAAAACACTTTCCATCTGTAATGCAACAAATCTGATGCAAAACATTTGAAGAAAAGTGTGAGAAAATTTGCAAGCTGTGTACCCACAACAGCCACACCATGCGTGTGTATATCAGTTAACAAGTAGTACCATGAAGAACTGAAGCCTATTTTCATATATCCTACTTATGTTAATTGCCTCTATCAACATACAAGATTTCAGTTTGATTGCTGTCATGTTGGATTGTTACATGTATAGGCCATAGAGTTATGTACCATTAAAGGAAAATTATTGCGTAAATATTGAGAACGGTCTAATATTTCGGATGGTCGCCATGTTGGATTTTTATATATGTAGGTCTTAGAGTTATGTCCTATTACATGAAAATTATTGTGTATGTGTAGTATTCAAACTTCAATCGCATGATTAGGACACGAGATTTAAAAATTTCGCACAGCTGCCATCTTGTGGTTATTGAAATAAATTAGATGCCAGTGGATTAACAATTGTATAAGCATTTACCGTACCAAGTTTCACTGCACTCGGATGGTTAAATCTCGAGAAACGTCCATTTAAATATTCATACTTCGCGTCGCCGCCATGTTGGATTTGTGCTCACCGGGTTATTGAAAGTCCTATTGACGTCCGAAACGGGGGAGGAGCTTACGGTCGTTGTGGCTTCTAATTTATGATGGCAAAATACTACATATTTTCTTTCATTGATAGAAATATTTTTATAATCAATTTAAATGCATTGCCTAATTACTACCAGTTAAAAATATTACCCACATGTAGATAGTTAATTTACTGTCTGCTGTTACATATATGAAGCCTGTACTTGGAAGCCTAGCGGTATCGATGTTTTTATTAATTTCACAATATATATATCTCACATAACACAAAGGACGACTCCCTGATAATAAATTGAATCAAGCAACCCTGAATTTGCATGAATGTTTTGGGTTCAAAGAAGCGTTACTTGGGATGCTCAAATCATACATCAATATTGCAAATATTGACCTACATACTTGCTGTTCAAAGGCAAGAATATTAATTTATTAATCTCTTGCCACAGGCAAGTTAAAATGGAGGCATCCTCTTTATCAATATATTTAATTAAATATTTAAAATACAGATATTTAACAAAGCTGGAGTCTCCATTTGAACTTGTCAAGCAAACGGAGCAGATCAAAAACTACACTTTAAGCCAAACCAAATTCACTCCTCAGCTCGACATAAACCATAATACCAATTAAAACCTATACAAAACATACTCTCCTTAGTGTTGTACAACTTTCAAACCAACTATTCGCACTCAAAACTGAAAAACCCTGAAATGGGAACTAATTATAGTTAGAATAGCCTAGGCTGATCCGGTCTCCTGCTACATTACCGCATATGTATACTTAACATCACTATAACTTCAAAATTACGGCTAAGTGACCTATCTGCCTGAGTAGTATAGGTGTTACCGGCCTGCCTGGGATGATGGGTCACCAAACCGGTACTTAAAACTAAGATTTTACATTTTAATTAACTAAAATCAATAGGGAGATAATAGCCAAAAACACAATTTAAGCCAAATCATACTTCAATGACCTGCATACTTGCTGTTCAAAGGCAAGAATATAAATTCTCTGGCAAATTAAGGCTAGGAACAGCATTTTTCTTAAGTTTTCTAACCATTCGGCTATTGTCAATCGGAAGAACCTCTAAAATAAGTTTACGAAGAGCGGATTACATTCTATGTATGGCACAGAAGTAATAGGCTACAAGTTTATGAGTATTTTTGATGTAGCTAAATCCATGTGAATACAAATTAGAGACAATAACTATCAATAATCAACAGTACCTGTGGAAAGAAGTCATCTTCACAAAAATGCAGACTGCACACCGTCATGTAACATGTAACAAGTTTTCCAATTGACAGCGCCGAAGGCCACCTTTCTCTCTGAACTTTTTGTACAGGCAAGTAGTGAAGATATTTCGTACCCGTTTTATACGATTTGCAACCGTATACAGAGCAGTACCTCCTCGAATTTGACAAATTTATTTCTGTTTCCATCACGACGTCAATGCTTCACCATCTAAATAAACCTCACCAGTCACAATGTTACAGCTTCAACATTCTACCGCTTGGCTGCGCCATCCAACTTTTCTGACGTCAATAGGTGAACTTATGTTTATTAGCCTCTATGAACATAAAAAGTTTCAGTTTGATTACTGTAAAAGATTCGTAGATATTGAGAACCGTCTAAATATTTTGGATGGTAGCCATGTTGGATTGTTATATGTATAGGCCATAGAGTTATGTACCATTAAAGGAAAATTATTGCATAGGTTCATTATTCAAACTTTCACTTCCATCGCATGATTACAACACAAGAAATGGAAACTTAATTTTAAAATTTTGCACAACTACCGTCTTGAGGTTATGTAAACAATTGAACTAAATTAGATGCCAGAGCATTACAATGTGTACAAACATTTGCTGTACCAAGTTTCATTGCGTTTGGATGGTTAAATCGTGAGAAAAGTCTTTTTAAAACTCTCAACTTTGCTTGGCCGCCATGTTTGAAAGACTCATAGGTGAACTTATAGTAGTGCCCTTTATCAGCATACAAAATTTCAGGGTGATAGCGGTAATAGTTTTGGAGATATTGAATGCTGGTGAAATATTTCGCTCAGCCGCCATGTCGGATTGGTGAGAAGTAATAAAATTTGAAGGGCATGGTCGGGGTCGGCCGAAATGGTGCTATGACCTTACCGAGTTTTTTTGAAATCGCTCCAGCCATTTAGAAGTTATTAGAGGGGGGACACACACATACTCACACACACACGGACAAAAGGTTATCTCATAAGCCTATTTTTTTTTTTTTTCAAAAAATGAAAATAGACTAATAATGATGTAGCCTACTGTTTTTTTTTCTTCAAATCTAATGCACCCTAACTTTCAAAACCTTCAAATTAAAATCAAGTTCATGTACACTAGAGTATTAGATGCACCATGTCTTACAGTTTGTGGTTTATAGCATTTGCAATCGATGCAATATTTGTCCAAAGCCGATCACATCGTGTATCTTCATGTTCTTCTTATCTTCAGTATAAGCAGTATTTAATTATCAGTAAAATGCAAATAATGGCTTACTGTGCAAAATTTGTTCATTTCTGAGAAATAAATGCATTATTATTGATTTTTGTTTACAAAATAAACAAATTTGAAATAAAACATACATTAGTTTTTGAAGAACAGTAACAATGCTTGAATAATTTATTAGTGAGCTAAAATTAGTTTTCTTTGGGGTGGAATTTTTTATTGGAAGGAATTTCTTTTGCAGTCAACAACAAAAATGCAAAAACATTTTTTAACAGAAGTAAATGTTTGTATGTACAACCAGGGTGTATATTTTCATAATTTTTATATGTTTTATTGTATATTAGGTTCTTCTGTCTTGTTTTGTATAATATTTAGTAAATAATATGATGACAATTTTATATTATTTAACTATATTATTTTAGTCCGCCTTGTCATGTGGCATTCTCTGCTGTCACCGTGGAGGCCTGGGTTTGATTCCCGGCTCTGCCAAGAAATCTTATTCTGGTCTGAGGGCTGGAACGGGGTACACTCAGCCGTGAAGCAAAACTGATGAATTGTTGACTAAGATTTTGTTTATATATAAGGATTGAAGACAGAGGTGAGTCACCTCTACCAAAATCTCTCCCTCCTTTCATATACCTAAGGGCAGAACACTGTATAGCTTGATACTATTGCGGTTACACTTTCAACTCTTAATTAAAATAAAAAACACACGTCAACAACCTCGAATGATATTGGGAGTTGGATTGTGGAGTGGTAGAATGATAGACCTTATACTGCTCTAAGGTTATGTTCTTAAACAGGAACGGGAATTTCTCTCTCTCTGTATGATGAGGCAAAATGCTGTATAAAGAACACTATTTTTTTTATCAAGTAAAATACTTATTTTGTTTAACGTTTATTGTTTTCTTTCTAGAATCCAGAAAATTTGGACATAACAGCTAGTGGGACATCCGGTAGTGAGCACAATAATGACGATTCCACTGCTCGTGAGGAAGATCTTAATTCAAGTAGTTCCAGTTCTGATTCTGAAAGCTCAGAATACTCGGACTGGATAGCAGATGCTGGTGTTAATCTTGAACCACCAAAGCGTAGCAAACGGCGGCCTGTTAAGAAACCAACTCCATCATCGCCTCCAAGTGATCGGCCACAACGCCAGCAAAGAAAGAAGACTGTAAGAATTGGCTAAGAATTAATTATATAATTCCTTATTTTTTGTTTGTTACTTGGTAGTGGTTTTATGTTTTTCACACTAAAATGAATATTGTTTGTTGTCAGGTGTTACCTCCCCCACCCACTACAGTTGGTGAAGTACCTGAATTGTACCGTCCACCAGAATGGCTCTCAGAAGTAATTCCTCGTAAGGCTCCTTATTATCCTCAGATGGGAGATGAAGTGATGTACTTCCGGCAAGGTCATCAGTTGTACCTGAATGCTGTTCGCATGAAGAAAGTTTATGATGTTGGTCCTCGAAGCGAACCTTGGTCTCGTAAAAGAATCAGGGTAAAGTTAGATTGCACAATTATTTATCTGTTGACACTTTTTTTTTTTTTTTTCTTTTTCAAAGAGATCATATCCAAGGTCATAGTTGTAGGAAAATCTTGGACAATCACTTCTAAGAAGGATAGAATGGGATTTGTTCCCACCTCTTCCCTAAAGAATGTGGGTAGAATAAAGGTCTATGAAAATGAATACAATGAAGTCTTCTTCGATTATCGTACTCCTGGTTTAATGTTCGATCATTCCTGTCCCACTATAAGTTTGGTTAACCTACATTCATCATATATCATTCCATTGTTTGATTGCATTATTCGTCCAGAGGATACACTGGCTTCATCTTACCTTTTGGCGTTGGTTCATGTATAACACTTCCAACGTCTTTGTGTATAATCTCTGCTAAAATCTCTTTTGATAGTGTGATTGAAGCATTCATCCAGTAGCTGTAGTAAAGAAGTATATCCGCTTGAAATAAATGAGTTTGTTTTAATTATTTCTTTAACTCTAATAGGTTGTAGCTGTTGAAGTTCCTAAAATTTTCTCAAGTAACTTTGATTATATAAAAAGTGCAATACCACTGCATTAGCATCATTTTCATTTAAGAGGATTTTGCCTTTTAGTATCTAATCTGAAAGCCTCTGTTTGCGAATAAGTCGCCTCCACAACCTCCTATTAACAGTTAGTACCACAGATTACCGTGCTTTTCCATCTCTCACTCTGAAATCGTTAAGCACTGAATCTAACCTTTGCTTCCTAGGTCTACTTTTCTTCTCTTACCCTGTATAGGCTAGCTCAGTAAGCTCTCAGGTACTCTCTCCTCCCCCATTCTCATCACATGACTCCACCATCTGACAAGAAGTATAACACAATTTTCACTCCCCAAATCAATACTTTACTTTACTAAAAATACTATAGGTACATGTTTCGGAAACTTGATATGTTTCCTTCTTCAGCCCATATGTTGGTGTGAAACATCATATGACATTGAAATCCTAGTCAAAAATAAACGTACAGTTCGTATTTTCTTTCTTGTTCTTCTTTTGTTGAGCATGTGTCATTAGACATATTAATGTCAACCATGGAATAAGCACTTATTATTTGAAGTGATGAATGAGTTACGTAACTCAAATCATCCATATTACAAGTTTTGAGGTTATTGACAACACCCCTGTGCACAAGGAATAAAAGAATTTCACTGTATTTTACTCATAACAGTCGTTAAGACTGCGAATTGTGAATGGATAGATTGTCAACTACCAACTTCTGACTGCAGCTACCGACTGCCAACTACCAACTATGGACTGCCGACTGCGCATTGTGGATGGGTCTTTAGAGTCGCGCTAAAGAGTACCTTAGAAGTCTCTCAATATTTATGGTCCAAAGGCTTTAGGTAAGTGTTGAAAGGGAAATTCAATAAAGACCCCTTGGAACGCCATTTCAGAATTTTAAGGTCCATAAATTGTGACTATCACCTATCAACTGTAGATTTTCTGCATTTGCATTTTTCACAGTGCGTGTATGTTCCAATGTAGCGAGTGGTCAGCACTTTTATGGCTGGCCAACACTCCGTACCATACAATGCAACTGGCCTCACCATTGAGCGGTATATCTGTGATTTTAGGTGGATGGGCATCTTCTTATCACAAAGAAGACCAGTTACATCTCTGAATCGCATCCACGTTGAAGATCGTTGGGCATTTCTCTGCTCAACAACACAAAACGATCCGACAACTAGCTGGTGTTGCTCCAATCAATGAGTAAATGCAGGAATGGAGACTTCGTCAGTATGGCCATGTCGTACGAGCACTGCAGGGTTCAGTCATCAGCTCAGCCTATCATCTCGCGGTTGAAGGCAGAGACACCGTGGGAGACCTAAGCTAAAGTGGCTAGACACTATAAACTCAGATCTAAGATCAAGAAGCCTAAACCCACATGAAGCGCTTCAGCGAAAGAAATGACCCGAAAAGCGGACCCCGTTCCAACGGAAACACGCTAAGAAGAAGAAGTTACATTTTGATCCCCATCAGAATGTTTTATTTCCTTATTATATGAACCTATGACGTAACCTGATGTTTCATAATTAACTCAACGGACGTCAGTGTTTTATATACACAGTGCGGAGAATTTTATATTTGGGTCATCTTGTCTAACACAACGTAGTGGAACTTGATAACTGAAAAGTAACATTCAACTGCTGGTATTGATACCGTCCGCACCTCAGCGTCAGCCGACGCTAGAGCCGCCTAGCGGCTGGACCATACAAAATCTACAAGTCCCGTCACTTTCTCTTCTATACTCTTCTAATATAATGAATACAAATTGCTTATATATAACGTTATTTTTTCAAATTATATTGAAATTTATCATGTTTTCTTCTTGATTCGATAAAGCCCCTTGGACCATGTGGTTCCTAACTCTGGCGAGCTTTCTTCTTAGCCCAGTATTCCTTCATCATATTTTATGATAAAAATGTTTTTCTTGTTACATTATTTTGTTATTCAGACGATATGGTCACCATTATCCGTACATGTACCGTATGCGATTGTGTGAGCAGGATATCGATTTGTCTCTCACTATTGAGTGTAGGAGCGCCAAGATTACAATCTGCCAATGAACGTTACGGTTTCATATCTATCTCATCTAATCTGTTTTGCCGGCATTGTGTTATTTGTGGCTTTGTCTTCTGATTTTGTTGCAGTTTAAACACATTCCATTGGTTGCAAGAACTGTTGGTATTTGTGTGACTTGTTATTGGTATGTTAACTTTTGGTAATGTGAATAATACGTACTCTGGAGTGTTTACAGCTGTAAGTGAGATATGATTATTCAGGATCTTTACTCTTTCCCTAATTGATGCGTTCTCCCTCTCTGTGTTCAAAAATAAAGTTTGCATTTCCATGTCTGATTCCCGTTTGTCCACTCGATTCTGTTCATTGATATTATTATTTTTGCTTAGCAAAGGTAATGAAGGAAATAAGAGGGGGTTGGTGATAGTGATGGATAAGTCAGGTTATTGCTGTCTCATAATGAAAGCAGTGGGCATTTTGATGATGATATATAAACTTCGCAACATTTGTGTGTAGTAATAGATCAATATTTAATTGATTTAAGACAAAATTAAGGTGCTAATACCTTTTCTAACAAATCTGTTGCCAACATTGAAGTAATTGAATGCCTTATTCCTTTTTAAAACCACCAAGTATGTGTAAAATTTTTCATTGGAGACGCATATACAGGGTGTATCTGAATTATATCGACAAGAAAATCAGGGACGCTCTGCGTGTTAAGACGATGCCGCAATCGGATTGGCGGAGAAAATTCTTCCCTTCGAGAAAATGCGGTTACTTTGTTACTTCCGGGCGCGCGATTCAAATTGACATGCTCGCCGTATAATCTGAGCCAGAGTGCAAGCCGCTGGCCATTGCTGTGCTTCATTCAAGGGAAGGGATGATAGACGGAGACAGAGATATGCTGGTGCGACTGACGCACTCGCTACTCGTCCCCAGTGGGCAGTGTGCAGTTTGTTCTACATACATTGGCTAATACATTTGCGGCATTAATTGGTAAGAATGGCACTGTTTCGGTACACTAACGAAGAAATAGCTTATGGTGCAGCAAATGGGAGAGAAGCCGCACGGATTCATAGCGTCCGGCTCCCTAATCACCGCCAACCTCATCATTCAACCTTCATGTTGATAGACAGGCGACTGCGTGAAGGAGAGAGCTTAGTGTCTCGGATGCACGACGCTGGCAGGACATCGTTGGTACGGACCCCAGAGTTTGAAGAAGCTCCATTAGAAGAAACAAGTAGTTCCGTGAAGAACTAAAGCCTATTTTCATATATCCTACTTATGTTAATTGCTTCTAGCAACATACAAAATTTCAGTTTGATTGCTGTAATAGATTCATAGATGTTGTGAACCGTCTAATATTACGGATGGTCGCAATGTTGGATTATGTAGGTCTTAGAGTTATGTACTATTACCTATTACGTGAAGATTATTGTGTACGTGTAGTATTCAATTTTCAATCGCATTATTAGGACACAAGAAGAAAAACGAGATTTTAGAATTTTGCACAGCTGCCATCTTGTGGATATGAAAACAATTGAAATAAATTTGATGCCAGTGGAGTAACATTTGTATAAGCATTTACCCTAACCAAGTTTCACTGCACTCGGATGGTTAAATAGCAAGAAACGTCCATTTAAATATTTATTTTTCACGTCGCAGTGTTGTTGGATTTGTGCTCGCCAGGTCCTATAGGTGAACTTACATTCATAGCCTCTATGAACATTAAAAATTTCAGTTTGATTACTGTAAAAGATTCGTAGATATTGATGAACCGTCGAAATATTTTGGATGGTCGCCATGTGGATTGTTATATGTATAGGCCATAGAGTTATGTACCATTAAAGGAAAATTATTGTGTAGCTTCATTATTCAAACGTTCACTTCGATCGCTTGATTACGACACAAGAAATAGAAACTTAATTTCAAAATTTCGCACAGCCGCCATATTGAGTTATGCAAACAATTGAACCAAATTAGATGCCAGTGCATTACAATATGTATAATCATTTACTGTACCATATTTCACTGCGCTCAGATGGTTAAATCGTGAGAAAAGTCTATTAAAATGTTTCAACTTCGCTTGGCGGCCATGTTATGTTTTGTACTTTACAGGTTTTTGAGATAAACTTGTAGTAGTGCCCTTTATCACCGTACAAAATTGCAGGGCGATATCAGTAATAGTTTCGGAGATATAGAATGCCAGTGAAATATTTCCCACAGCCGCCATCTTGAGGTTATGTAAACAATCGATCTAAATTAGATGCCAGTGCATTACAATGTGTATAAACATTCGATGTACCGTACCAAGTTTCATTGAGTTTGGATGGTTAAATCACGAAAAAGCTCTTATTTTAAAGTCTCAACTTTGCTTGGCCGCCATGTTGGTTTTGTAGTTACTAGGTTTTTTCATTTTCATAGGTGAACTTCTAGTAGTGCCCTTTATTACTGCACAAAATTTCCTGGTGATATCGGTAATATTGGATGCTGGTGAAATATTTCGCCCAGCCGCCATGTTGGATTGGTGAGTTGTAATAAAATTTGAAAGGCACGGTGGGGGTCGGCCGAAGTGGTGGTATGACTTATCGAGTTTTATTGAAATCACTCTAGCCATTTAGAAGTTATTAGAGGGGGGACAGATACACGTACATACACACGGACAAAAAGTGATCTCGTATGCCTATTTTTTCATGAAATGAAAACAGGCTAATAAATGATATTCCTCCAACCAGTACGAAGTCCGTTGCGAGGAATGTTGGTGCTTCTCATATGACAGTGTGGAGGGTTTGGAAGGACCAGCAATTGTACCCTGGATTACCCACAACGCCTGACATTTGCAACGTGGGTCTTAAACAGCTATGGAAATATTCCACACTTATTGTCATCGCTCCTTTTCGGATGAAGCTACATTTATGAGAGAAGGCATGGCAAATATCAGAAATCTGCATTTTTGGCCGGATGAAAATCCTCGTGGGGCAGTGGTTCACTCATTCCAGCATAGTTTCAGTGTTAATATTTGGACCGGCATTGTTGGTGACTATTACATTGGCCCGTATGTCCTTCCTCCTCGTCTGAATGGTAAGGAATACTACTGTTTCTTGGCAGAATCACTGCCCGATTTATTGGAAGATGTTCCCCTGGGTATTTGGCAGCGAAAGTGGCTGTGTCATGATGGTGCTCCACCGCATTTTGCTCGCCGTGTTGTAACGTTAATTATTGCCCCCTGTTGGTAGCAACAAGTGTAACGGTTTGGCTGCCCCTAACTGTTGGGTGATAAATGTAACTGTTTACCTTTGCCTAAGCTATGTTGTTTTAATGGGCGCCAAGACCTCAATGCAATGCTGAAATCTAAATTTGTATTTAACAACGTCTAGCTCTGGTAGAACACCTTCAAGAATCTATTCACTCAGATCGTGGTATGATTTGATCATTAACCCAACAAACAATTGTATCAGGAGAAGGAATTGGTCTATATCTAATGCTACCTACTGAAAGCAAAGATTGCATTGTAAAAGAAATGAGTTTATTATATAAAACAAGAATAGCAAAATTAATAATAATAATAAGTTTAAAATTTAAATTGGAGCGTTGCGATTTT
Source organism: Meconema thalassinum (assembly GCA_946902985.2). NCBI lineage: Eukaryota > Metazoa > Arthropoda > Insecta > Orthoptera > Tettigoniidae > Meconema > Meconema thalassinum. The sequence continues at coordinate 389,401,364 of OX336391.1, forward strand.
AATATTACCGATAGAAAATTACGTGAAAACGGAGTCTGATAAATTATTGATTTTACTCTTATTCCCAAGCTATGAAGTTACTGAAATATGAAATATAAAACAAAGAGAAATGAGAGATTGCGTATTTTTGCGTCATTCGCGCTTACCACTGGAAATTGCCACAGCATTTCCCTCGTACTGGATGATGCTGTGTGCTTCCCACAGTCTCCTGGACGTCGTCATCTTTGTAGATATTTGATGATATTCTGGTAGATTAGATAATTCTATGGTCCGTACATCGGACCCAAACACTCGTACAACCACATTGGTTAAGTTTTACAAAAGTCAGTCCTCCAATCCACGGAACATCGGAGCGACTCCCGCGTGCAACCGTAATCGTTAAGTCTTTCACAGATTGTCCTCGTTCCACGGCGTGCCGAACGATATATGCACACCTCCGCATCCCCACTCTTCAGCCGACCTCCAGCTTACGTGGTCTCCACTGATTGGCTGCTCCCTACGCGCTAGATCCCCACTCTGGCTCACTACACTCGGCGGGAGGCTGAAGTCGTTTTCCGTTCCATTCATCCGCCTTTTCGTTAAGCTGCAACGCAGGATTGCGTCATGCTTCCCGACAAGATTAAGCCTGTACTTGAATTCCCAGTGACTCATGTCTCTCAATATACCCTAACTGACGAAACTCCGTTAAATTCCGTAATCAGATAATTTTCTATGATATTGTCGTTCGTAATAATTTGCTTGATAGCGTTTTCTAAGACATAGAAAACCTATCTGTATGCTTATAATTTTTGTAAAATGCTCCGAAAATACCTTAATAATAATTATAATAAATTAATAATAATAATAAATTAACATGAAAAATTCTCTTGGCTGAACAATTTGCTGCGTAAATAAATAGAGAATGGCTTCCTACTGACTTATGCCAGTGGCATGAAAACCCCTCGAAAAACACGTTACATATTCGCCTCGGATCATCGGATGATTTACCGTGATGACGGTCCATTATCCGATTATCCCAGACACTTTAATAATCCCCATCCAAAATACATATTACATAAATGAAATCACCCTAAATTACAGATATATGCACTCATAATTTTTCTTTACGCACTTTGCGTCAAAGTTTGTTGTCACTATGGATTGCACTTTGCAACCAGTCCAATGTTTCTCATATAGAATAGTGTTCCACAGATATTTCCGCCTCTCAAATTTCCCTATGTTGGAACAATAGACATAATTAATGTGTGAGCACTATGTATTTATGATGTCATATCACACGCATTGAAGGTGTTCTGATATATGTATATCTCCCTAGAACTTTCTAATTTCACTGGAGGTTCCTTCCTTATTGTGAAATTAATCCCACTTATCACTGAGCACACGATCACACTATTGTGGCAGCGCCTCGTGACCATAATACTTAATCTCTCTTTAAAGTAGATTAAATTAATATTGACTGCTGAAAAAAAAACAGTAAATGCGCATTACATATAACACCAAATATTTCTGTCACGTAATCGCCCTGTCTTGTTAAGTTCCCGTAGACCATATTCTACTTAATACTAGTTCTCAACACAGACCAGTTCTCCTCACACAAATAATACCTTTGTACAAATTACCTTAAATTACACACTTACAAATCTTACATGGCGAGGCCGTAAACAGAAATCACGTGTGCTGATATGTATGAGTTTCATGAAGGGCTGTCTCGCCTTCTGATGGCCCATCTTTTGCCTTGTGGACGCCTGAAGCAAAAATACCCTGTTCAAGCGCTCGCCCATCTCTTGGAGGCAAATGGGAATTCACCAGCGCTACCAAATTCTGGCCTTGGTGTATCGAGACATTTTAGTGCTCAAGAGCATCCGACAATCCCGTCATATTTCCCTGTACCTTAAAAACTCTCATTTACTTACATACTACCCCCCTGTGCGACTTCTGATACGCCTGCCTTGAAGACCAGATCTTCCATGCACCAAACACCACACTTACTCATTTGATAGGCTGGCTCGCCAGCTAAACACACTCACTTTATGCCACATACTTTTGGAGACTATGTATATTATACGTCCCGTATAATCTGTTTCCCTCACTATTCTCCAGCACATATGCTGTTTTGCCAATACATTTGGAAACTATAAATGTTACTGCGTCACCTGCTTCCAACCTTGCAAGTGGCACCCTTAAATGAACGTCATCACGTTGCTCTACCAGCATATTTCTCAGTGTCTGTAACGATGCCCTGTTGCTACTGTCCACACATGCTAACGAAACCCTACTTTCCTCTGGTGTCACCCCTCTACTCAACACTCTATGACCTAAAAATGTCACTTCTGACTGACAGAATGACGACTTAGACAGCTTCAAAGTGAACCCTGCCTGATCTAACTTCTGAAAACTATATCTAACTGACGTAGATGCTCCTCAAAACTGCGTGAACTAATTACCATATCATCTATGTAAATGGTTACAAACTCTCCTGTGTCATCCCCTAATGCGATGTTAAAGCCCTAATTAAATCTGCTGAACTACTCTTTAACCCATAAGGTGTTCTACAAAATTGATAAAGGTTATATTTATGACTAAAAGCTGTAAATGGTCTATCTTCGTACATAAGTGGCACTTGCCAAAAACTGGAACTCAAATCTACACAAGAGAAATACTTCTTCCCCTCAAATGTTTGCATTAATTCTTCTATTGACATAGATTTCAGCTGATCTGAACTAATTCTACTGTTAACCAAACGAGCGTCTAAATAAATACGAACCGTGCCGTCGGTCTTGGGTACCGTGATCAAAGAATTAACATATGGACTGTTAGAGTGCTCAATAATCCCATCTTCAAGCATCTGATTAATTTGTGCCTCAACTGCACTCTGGTAAGCGAAAGGTACAGGATATCTATGTCCTGTGAATACTGACCTATCAATAACGTTCAATGAATGTGTATAGCAATTGGCCATACCAATACGATCCTCAAAAACTCTCCTATTACACCATAACACATCATAGAGCCGAACACATTGTTCCACCTCTATATTTCCCTGAAATGCAGCATCACGTAACGAGTCCTTTAGACTACCGTTCATAATCACACTGCCCACAAAACATGGAGAACCCCGCTCTACGGCTGGCGATATCTCATTTAAAGTACAAATCACACCTACAATACTACTCCTCTGAATATGGTCATTGAACGCTACTTCTACTTCAGAATCTCCCCATTTAAATTTCAAACTCCCTACATCATAACATAAGTTACCAGACACTCTACTTAGCCACTCTGAACCCAAGATAACACTGAATACTAAATTTGGAATTACAAGGCAAATCTGCTTCTCTACATGATTATTAATTTTAATGTCTACTAAAACTTGCTTAGAAATTACTTTAGACCTCTTCCCAACAGCTGTGATAACAAAAGTGCTTTTAATTGGCATCTCCTCAAAATTTACTCCAGTTCCTTTCATTTTATCATAAAATGCACTACTTATGCAACTCTTCATACAACCACTATCAATTAAAACATCTGTGTACGCCTCGGACACGTTAAATTTAACTATGGGTCTCTTACTAACCACTTCCTGAATAATACCTTCATCATTTAGTTCATGTAATAATTCATTTCTTACATTTAGGTCATAGGGTTCCTGTATAATTGTATGGACAGGGCATGCTACAGACTGAGATTCTGCCCTTACTTCGCAGCCTGGTTCGCGTTTAAAGAACCGCTACAGCTTGCCGTAGTACTACTAACTACTGAACTGGTCTGGTTGTTCTGGGCTGTGTTGTCATTGTTTGGCTGTATATTACTACCACTAGGCTGTCCTCTTCCTTGACCCCTATTCTGGTTGTAATTATTGCCATTATAATTTCTCCCTTGATTTCCCCTAAAATCATTGTTTCTCCCTTGATTTCCCCTGTAATCATTGTTCCTCCCTTGATTTCCCCTGAAATCATTGTTCCTCCCTTGATACTGATTACCATAGCCATTTCCTCTGTTCTGATTTAGCTGATTATTATTATTTCTATTTTGAGCGTTGGCCCCTTCGCCACCGTTCCCTTGAACTTCTTGATGCCTGGCTTCATTAGGTCTATTATTATTATTACCCTGGTTCCGATTGAAATTGTCCTCATAACCCCCTCTCCCTAGTGCATCAAATGTGCTTAACAAATTTTCTACTTGTGATATAGTCTTTACATTCTGGATACAAGCAGCCTCCTTGATCCTATAGGGAAAGTGCCTAAGTAGCAACCTCACCACATCACTTTCCTCCTTCAAGCCATCCAGATATTTACACACTAATACCTGCCCTAAAAAGTATTCGGTCATGGTGGAGCTTCCTTTAGGGTTATATTTACCACACACTACTCCCTCACGATGCTGCGACTGAATAACCTCATTCCAGAACTTTTCACAGAATTTCATTTTAAAGTCCTTAATATCAGTAAACTTGTCTCTGTAGACAGCAAACCAATTCCTCGTTTCCCCACAAACACTTGTTCTAAAATTTCAACTACCTGGCACCACTCAATACTACCATCTTCCAACCTCTCCCCAAATTTATTTTCTATAGAATTCATGAACTCCATTGGGCACCCTTGTCGATTGCTGAACTTCCCCAATTCTACCTCCCTGTGTGTGCTATTCACAAAAACTGGCCTATTCTGACTATTTTCTTGCCTGATCCTAGCTTTTAATTTTAACTCTAATTCTGCGATTTTCTCCTCAGCCTTCCTCTCAATATTGTTTACTGTTAATTTAATGTTTCCTTCTGATTCTTCTACTTTATCATATAGCTTTGCTTGTTTCTCCTCAATCTTGCTAATGCTCTCTCTATTACTCTCTCTTAAATCATTTACTTCTGCAACTATTTGTGAGTGGACTTTCTCAATTCTACCCCCCAGCTGTTCCTTAACCTCTTTAGTTGATGCTTGAATCTTGTCAATTTCTCCCCCCAATTGCTTTTTGACCTGCTGTGTTTCCAGTTGCACTAGTTCTTTTAAATTTTCAGCCTGTGTACTGATTCTAATTTCTAACTCCTCCTGTACTTTTCCTAATTTCTTGTCTACTACTGAACCATAATGTTTGAATTTGGCGTTCATCGAGAGAGATTTCTTCCTATAAGTTTACCATGTGACTCGTTGTGCTTGTGTCAGTTTTGTTGTTCTGTACTCTATTGCGGCTTTCTCATTTAGGTTCCAAGTTATAGTTTCCCCAAGATACTTGAACTTTTTTACAACCTTAATTTGTTTGTTATCATTTAGTTGATGGACAGGGGTGTCCACCTCGAAGGTTGGCATAATCTCTGTCTTTTCAAATGAAATTTCTAATCCCACTTTTGCTGCAATGTTTTCCAGTTGTTCAATTTGGACTTGAGCCTCTTCCACATCATTTGCCAGTAGTCCAAGATCGTCTGCAAATGCCAGGCAGTTTAGTTTAATATTTCTACCAATCTTGATGTTTGGTTGGCATTTCTTTCTCCATTCTCTCATGACCTTCTCCAGTACACAATTAAACAAAATAGGTGAGAGACCATCCCCCTGCCGAAGGCCGGTTGTGATTGTAAATGGTTTTGACAATTCTCCTCTAAATTTAACTTTTGCTTGAGTATTCTTGAGAATCATTCCAATAAGGTTGATCAATCTCCTGTGAACACCAAATTCTTGAAGAGTATTCAGTAATGACTTCCGATTAATACTGTCATAAGCTTTTTTGAAGTCAACAAAAGTGATGACTAGGTTCTTACTTCGAGCTCTGTGATGCTTCATAATCCACTTAAGACTGATGATTTGATCTGGACAACTTCTGCCTGGCCGAAATCCTCCTTGGTACTCTCCCAAGTTCTTGGTCCAGTTGTTCCTGTATTCTTGAGTGAAGAATTTTTGAAAAGATCTTATATGTGACATCAACAAGGGATATTCCTCTATAATTATTGTGATCTGACCTATCACCTTTCTTGTGTAGGGGGTGGATTATTGCTGTGTTCCATTCCTCAGGCATTTTTTCAGAGTTCCATATGTCAATAATACGTTTATGTAAGTTTCGGAGAGTTTGATCATTTGCATTCTTCCATAATTCTGCAACCAACTGATTTTCTCCTGCTTTTTATAGTTCTGGAGCAAGTTAACGGCTTTGATCACTTCCTCATATGTTGGTGGAATAACCTTTTCTAGTGGTATTTTGTTTTTAGGTTTGGGGTCAAACTCTAGATTTTCTCTTGGGTCTTCGCAGTTGAGTAATTTTTTGAAGTAGACTGCCAAGATATTTGCATTGTCTTGGTTGTTGTGTGCCATTTTCCCATTTTCATTTCTCAGCATAAGTGTTGGTGGGGTATACTTAGGCTGATACTGTTTAAACGTCTTGGAATAATCCCTTGTTTTATGTTGCTTGAATGATTCATCTATTGTTCTGAGCATTTCATTCTGATGATTCCTTTTAATTCTTCGAATTTCTTTAGCTGCTTGTCTTCTAGCATTAGTTAGTTCTGTTCTGGATTCGTCGGTGTTTCTTTGTTAATCATTTAACCATGCTTTGTGCCTCATTTGAATTGCCTTATCGCACTCCTCGTTCCACCAAGCATGTTTCTTCCTCCTTTTAATGGGAGCAAGTCATTCAGCTACTGATTTCAATTTATTAATTATCACCTCTAAGTCATCACTTAGTTGTGTTTTAGATCTCTCCAAGTATACTTTATTGTTCATTAAATAAGTGGGGTCATAATTTTTCTTCCTATTGGATTGGGCAGGCTTACGCTTTCTCTTAGGTGTTAGCTTCAGTTATTTAGTTATTTATTTTATTACAAAAACAAAACAAAAAACTGAATACCCTGCATCTACATATTAATTTCCTAAATTGGAAGTCAGTAGGCTAATGATATAGTCTATTATTGATTTGGTTCTTCTAACCTCCTCCCATGTGTATCTGTGAATCTCCTGAACCTTTTAGAATGAGTTTGTAATATATAGGGACCTGAAAATTTAGCATCTATCTTCCTTTAAATTAGCATTTATTTTCCCCCTTTTTAGCATCTATTTTTGGAAAATTAGCATCTATTTTTTTTCTGGATTCTTACCGACTATATGACTTTATTGGCGACACATTTGTTTTGACTTACATTTTAGGCCTACAGAAAATTGAAAGTATTGTAAATAAGTCTGACTTGCACTCTTTCAAGTTACATCTACTATGACTGTATGATAGTGCAATAAAACACTCACTGTCTACATTGTTTCTTACATTAAACTAAGTACGGCACGTTGCGATAGCTGACTGCATCCTGGATGCTACAAGCAGGCTGAATGTTAGCACTGTGTGGCTGTGAGGGGAGTTACTAGGGCGGACAGAGTACAGTTGCAGAGTCGGAACAAGAAAAGCCATGATTAGCGTACTGCTGTGCTCTTTCATGAGCAGTTACAGCAGTACGTCCCATTTCTAGAAAAAAACTTTGAACCTTGAAGTGCTTGAAGGTTGCAAAAAAATAAGGTTACTATTCAAGTGGCAAGCCAAAAAAATTTCCGTTTAGTGAAGTCCACGTGTTCGACAAACCACCAGTCGCCACGATGCGCCAAGTACATAAACGAGTTTCGATCGTCAGCTGTCTGAATAAGTTATAGATAGTCGAAAGTTCGTATCGATACAGAAATCGATTGTTATATCGACCAATATGCGTAGCACACTTTTAGTCCGAGATGAGGTATCGCGCCGGCCCCGTGGTGTTGGGGTAGCGCGCCTGCCTCTCACCCGGAGGCCCCGGGTTCGATCCCGGGCTCCGCCAGGGATTTTAAAACTGACGTGAGGGTTGGAACGGGGTGCACTCAGCCTCGTGAGGACAATTGAGTAGCTGTCTGACAGTGAGACAGCGCCCCGATCACGAATACCAAGATTAACGGCCGAGGGGACCCGACGCGCTGATCACGCGTCCCCCCAATATCTGCAGGCCAAATGGCTGGGCAGCGGTCGCTTGGTCGGCCTTAGCCTGTCATGGGCTGGATAGAGCCAGGGGTTGTTTTTTTTTTTTTTTGATGAGGTATCGCTAGCGAGCGATTAGGCCACCTACTAAATATTTCCTTTTGTTTAATAAACAAATTCGCAAATAAATTAGCTATAAAATCGCACTTATTCGGTATTTTCGCTTTTTGGGTCACAATTCGCATTTTGTCGCACTTTGTATTACGCTTAAAAATGGTTATTTTCCACATTAAAATTATCGTAGGCTTGGATTCTGTGCGAAATTTAAAAATTCGCATTTATCGCAAATGCGATTTTTTCAGGTCCCTAGTAATATATAAACCCATGCTAGCACAGAAATCGAGTAAACATTTTCTCATTGGTGTTCACCTCCTTATTCTCACCCCCACTTACCTATTACCTTCTCATACCCCTCAGTCCTATTTCCTATCCTAGCATTGAAATCTCTTTATCAGAAATACACTATCACATCAGGGATCTCTCACTTCCACATTAGTCCCTCATAAAATCTGTCTCCTTTATCCTGGTTCGCTCCTTCACATGGAACGTACACTGAAACAATCATGACCGTAGTTTCTGAGATTTCCAAATCTATCCACCTTAATCGTTCATTCACGTACCTTACAGAAACCATTTTACATTCTATGGTTCTCTTGATATACAGTCCTACTCCCTACTTTGCCCATCCTCATTTTACACCTGACAGGTACCCCTTGTAATCTTCTTCTTGCTTCTACTTGCTTGCTTCCCTCCATCACCCTTTATCAGAACTTCACTAATCACTAGAATATCCAATTCCATCCTACTTGCTGACTCAACTAGTTCTACTTTCTTCCTTCCATAACCCACATCGATATTAACCCCCTTAGTGCCACGCGCCGATCAGATCGGCTCTCGCTGCTCGCGCCAATAGTGCCAAAGCCGATTCAATCGGCGCGCTGTTTATCTTATATTTATAGATGTCTGTAGGCTTATGTGAACGATTATTTCATACTGTTGGAAATATGAGGTTTCAAGCTTGCCTGTGCGGTGTTTACTTTTTTCGTTCAAAGTCCGTTACGCGATAGGTTTGAGTTTGTATTCACGCCCTCCCTTTGCGCTCCCCCAAACACGCACGTTCCCGTCAAAATTGCGGTGCAGTTGTTTTCTTCTAGTTGATGTTTTCTGCCTACAGATGCATCTAAGGACTTTCTACAGCTGGAAACGTAGTTTTTTCGAATATGACTCTTCGGTGTCCTTAATTTAGGCTCAAAACTGATTACTTACAAAAAAAATGAATTATTATGAGAATAACCTCAATTAAAAAGGGTTAGATTCCGTATTTACTTTTATGAACATAATGTATGAAAGAATGAGGTATTGGTTATAATGCAAAGCAAAAATTATGATTCTATCGTTGGAAATGTGGCATTTATGATTTTTTTTCGAATAATCTGCATGACCATTGAAAATGGCTTGGCATTCTTGGCAAGTATTTCAGGAAATGGCTTGGCACTAAGAGGGTTAATGACACCCCCTTCTAATACCAGTTCGATCGCCTGTTCATTTCCAAGAAGTCTGTGATCTGCCAGATGCGAGTGGGACTCTGTCACTCCCATAGGTTCGAGGCTTGCCTAAAACATTGTTAGCTGGTTTAGAAAATACAAGTGAAGCTGCAAGCCTTACTTACATGAGTTTCACCTCAGGGAACAAACAAGTGAGTTGGGTAGTCCTAGCCGCCTGAGCACAAAGAGGGCCACGACTCACAAGACACCCAAAATGCCCACTCCTATTACATAGTAACTGGTATCCCAACTGTTAGGACCGCATACTAGGCCACTCAGTTGTTGCCCATGGTTGACAAACTAAGATATGATTACACCATAGATTAAAGGAATAATTAAAATCAAAGATTAGAAATGGAACAAATCCAGTATTGTGGAATATGAACTTGCACTTCACATTGTATAGATGTTGGTGAATGTGGCTATGGAAAATATTGAATTTTCATGACCAGTCAGAGGTTGTAGCTTTAAAATTGGGGAAAGCTGTCGATAGCTCATGACCTATTAGTAATTTGAGTCTTGTTAGTACTGTAGGTAATAATCGACCACCACATATCTCAGCATAATGTTAGGATGGTGTCTTTCTTGAAGTCCATGGGCATGAAAACCTAGATTGTTTCTTCTAGGGGGCAGTTCTCTCTCTCTCTCTCTCTCTCTCACTCTAGTTTACACAAAATGTAATCCAAAATTTGGCCAAATATTGAAGTCAACTAACAGACCAACTGTGTAGCTATGCTTGAGGCACTATGCTAAGCCATGGGACCAAGCTATCTGCGGACTTGGTAGACATGTGGGCTCAAACCCCACTGTTTGCCATCCTTGAAATGTTTTTCTTTGGTTCCAATTTTCAGCTCTTCACAAATACTGGGACGGTACCGTCAGTTAGACCTTGGCCACTTCCAACTCCTTCCCCAGTTCAATTCATCTTCATTAGTTTCTTCTGTCGTGAGGTTGGCATTAAGAAGGGTTCTGGCCTTAAAAACTACCCGCCACATAGAAATATCATCTCATCCTCAACCATATTGAAATGGGAATAGGAGTAGACATACAAACATTTTAGCTTACTAGCAAAAATCATTGACAACAGCACTAGGTCTACAGTTGATTTTGGCTTATCCTGTTGTGTGTTCTTCTGATTCGTGCATTGCTTCATGCAAGTCGTGTAAAATACACCACATATCTCTCTGAGTTAAGCATAACTGAGTTGCATATGATTCTCCTTAATACATAGCTGATTTTAGAAAGTGTGATTGAGTTGTGCATACTTATGTTTGGCTTTTATTATTTTTGCTATTCTTTGTGTGAACCATTATGCATTGAGAGATTATGACATGTACCAGCAAACGCACACAACAAATAATAGGTTCAAGTTTCAAGCAATGGAGCGAGAAATGGGCCAGACATAAATCTCCCAAACACACAAGAGTATAGCAATTTGTGTTTGACTGAAGAGAGTGTAACAACACGATTTCCCAGAAACTTTGCTCGGTGAACGAGGGGTCGAAATAAGCATACATATGTTTCGGCTTATCCGTAGACACTCGACACGGTCGAACTATGTCCTTATTTACATGCCTTGTAGCACGTAACAGAATCGATTGACGTGGTGGCGCAGTGGTTATTGGCTCAGCTTAATACTTTTGCGCCCTGTGTTCCAATCCCCCAATAATGTTTTTTTTGTTTTTTATTTTTTCATTTATCTACGGATATCTATTTCTTCTTATTCTGAATTTTGTAAAATGTGTGTATTTATAACGATTTAGTAAATAATAATAATAATAATAATATAGACCGCATAGGATCACTGTAGTCAGTCCATCGTTCAGATCTTCTTTGAAGGGATTGTTCGTGCTTTGCTTTCCTCCCAGTACTTCTTAACCCTTTCCTTCTCAAAGCGCCCGAATGTGCCCGAAAGCACCCGTGTATGTTCTGGCATTCTCCTGCCACCTCTCGTATTGGTGTAGAATTAAAACTAATTGTGAACTATAGGTAATATGTCAGACAGGCATAGGACAGCATTCAGAAGGCATAGTGTTAGTTTTAGCGGCAACAATGAATGTTTGTTCCTTGACCTTTCTCCCAGCTGTTGCGAGGCAACATGGCTGGTCTCTCATATGTCGATGTCCTAATAGAATTGAATAGAAGTGATGTTAGTAATTCGGAAAGCTCGTGTGGAAGAGATTTTCTGTGCGATTTAGATGTAAATGATCAGTTAAATTATAGTGACAGTGATATTGATGAGGATACAGTAAACTAGCGTACTGTAAATGGCGGTGGTGACGGTAGCCTCCAACCAAGCATTCAACCTTCCCTGCCTTTTACTCCACCAGATGATCTTACTGGCAATGGGAGTAGAATTGGAAACTAAGGACTCCATTGAGCAGGCTACCGAGATGTATATATTAGCATATTTAAATTAGGATTTGTCAATTTTTGTAGTATGCGCAAATGTGACTAAGGAGAAATAAAACTATGCTGATGTGGTTCTGAACCAGGGACCTCAGGATATAAAACGGAAAACAATGTAAATATGTGTTCAGTTTGTGCTATTTCCATTACTGACACTTTTTTTAAACTTAGTTTCATAATTGTTTATGTGGCCAGATCATATAGTTTTAAAATTGTTTCCAGATTATATGAGGGCAGACTTCAAACAAAGGACCCCAGGTGAGTGTAATTTACTGTGGGTCATTGCAAGACTGTAGGTAATTCACGTGTAAAATTTCATTTCATTTAAATGTACTGTATTATATAGTTCCAATGTTATGTGCAAGATTTTATACCGATGTCCACAGTACTTCATATTCTAAAATAATAGGGTATTTTCTGGGGATATCAAACCTGGAAATGCAACAAGGAAAGGGTTAAGATGTGGATATCTATTTACGATTACTACATGAATGTTTTTTATCACATTAGTGGATACAAGGGCATTATTTTGGTTGTAAAATTACAACTGGGTTTCACAATAAGTGTTTTGTATTTATTATATATATGGTATTGTACAGGGATTACAAATCCGGGAAGCTCACAAAAGAAACCTTCAATCAGGTTTTGAATAACGCTCTGCAACCATATGTTAACCCGTAGAGCAGGGCTTGCGGCTACCAAGGTAAGTAGACTATAAGGTAGGACACTCCGGTGCCTCTCACTCCCATTGGCTGCTACGCTGTGACGCTGCTCGGATGTGACAGGCGCATGCCAGCTGATATTTACAATGCATTCTTACGGGAAACACAGTCATATTTCGCTTCTCTTTTCCGCTTGTAGTATACAATCACAATAATGGCAATATGCGCGTTATAAAGAGAAAGGTATAAACAATATATTGCAGTGGTTTATAATGCGAAATATACTTCATAAACACACATAAATATTTTAGATTAACTACGCTACCGCACCTTAGTATCAGCTGAGCTTAAAAGAAGCCTCACAAAACACAATAAAAAACGTGCAAAGAATGGAAATACGAAATATAGCAATAGCGATAGGCTGCATAATCATGCTTTAGCGATCCTGCGGTGTAGCCAAGCGCGTTATATTGCTCACTACGACCGTGATGGGAAGCTGCAGTAACTTTGAAAGAAAGATAGATTTTCCGCCTTCAATACTGTTTATTTCTAATTACTCACAGGGACATGTTTCGGGGGCTAATACTCCCCCTTCCTCAGCCTGTCCAACAAAACTTCACAAAGGAAAAACTTTCCTTGTATAAGCTTGTATAAGTATTGAAGGCGGAAAATCTATCATTCTTTCAAAGTTATAGTTACGTCAATACGGACCTGAATAATCGACATTATGAAGCTGCAGTAAGTCGGGAGTTCAGAGGTTCAAATTCCGGCACTGACAGCGGCTTTCCACACTCTCTCCAGTCAAATGCCGAGATAGTAGCCTACCTTGTTTCAAGTTCCAGAGTACTTACCCCATTTCCATCCCTAATAATTACGGTCACACACACATTACAACAGTCACCTTAAAAGCACGGATTACAAATTGAACACACAAGTACACGGAGCTGATGATCAAGATGTCCCAACAACATTATTAATGTAACATTGGTATGAAAATGATCAGTTTATAAACGCTTACCTTTTATGCGACTTGAGTTTTAGATGACGAAGCTACCCAGAGTTTGTTCTTTTTTGCTGCATATTTCTCCAGTAATTTGATCTTGATATGCCTATTCAGGTGACGGATTCTGATAAAAGCCCTTGTCCTCACGTATAAACGAATTATCTTTGAATTCACTTCCGGGAATTTTGATTTTATTAAGGTGGTCAGGTGGGTTATTACATTTTTCTTTTTCGATATAGTTCGTCCATGAAAAGATCCGAACAAAACTTCAAATTCAATCATTTTATGGAGCCACTCATGTGTTGGACGAGTAAGTCCCCCCTTTGAAATGATGGATATCCAATCAACCCTGCTCTCGTCTGTTACACACAAATTTTCCCCCTTAACACTTAAAATCTCACCAATGAACCCACTCTTGAATGCCACATAATCGGCAAGGTACTTAAGTGCATCTAGCGAAACGTCATCTTCACCGATGCAACTGGTAGCAAGTTTTAATTTTCAGCTTCTAGCGAGCACGTTAGATGGCTCAATACCAAGATAAGTAGACTATAACTCAGATGCTCACAATATTACTGGGACATTTTTATCGGTCAATAAAGCGGGGACCGGCAAAATGCGTGCGTAGCCGGGTGACTCATAGCCGAGAGATTATGTTAATGCAGCTGCTATATTGCTAGATAATATAATTAATGTTATTGGTTGAACATCCCTTTTAACTGCTGCTTTTAGTGACGCCGGGGTGCCAGAATTTTGCCTGTAAGGGGATCATTAACGTGCCAGTAAATCTGTTAACACGGGTCCCTCGTATTTGCGCACCCTCAAATGCCAGCTGACTGCACCAGGATTCGATCCAGCAACCTTCGGCATAGCAGGTGAGAACGTTACCGCTGAGCCACACAGCCAGCCTATATATTACTGTACAGACCGATAAGAAAGACCCTGTAGTTTGGTAAGCGCGAGAGTCCTTTTGTAACTGTACCACAACTTCCTGCGAGGGTGTGCCTATATTCTTTGGGTGTGCCTGATTCCCGAAAACGTTAAGAACTGAGAACTAAGATATTTAACCTATTTAAAAGATGTGCATTTGTGTGATCTATGCATATTATGAGAGTCCAGAATACTCTCACGTTTCAAGTTATTTTCACGATACAATGCCAAAGAATTTAAGTGTCCGAAGCAATTAGCTTATTGATTACTTAGCATTTTATTATATTCCTTAATTAAAACTAACCGGGTGAGTTAGCCGTGGTCGTTACGGCATGACTGCTGGCAGTCGCTCACATCCGGGAGGCGAGGAGGTTCGTTTCCCCCCGCCGGCAACCTTGAAGATGGTCTTCTGTGGTTTCCCATCTTCCTTCCAGGCAAATGCCGGGGTTGGTCCCTAACTATAGGCCACAGCCGCTACCTTCCAACTCCTTGTCCTTACATTCCAACTTCCCTCTCCAACGGTATTTGTAGCTTTCCCGTGGGGTGTCCGTCTCGAAGCAGCTACAAAACTGGCGAGCCGAACCTGTCCTCGGACACTCCCGGCACTAAAAGCCATACGCAAAAAAAAATTAAAAACTACAGTACATTTCAAGAAGTAGTAAATCAGTTGGGTGCAGCCCAAAATATAACTGTTGATTCATTTGAGGAGTTTGGACATGGTGGCTATTCTGCCCCGTGCACTTGGTTGTGTGTTAAATTTGTCTGTAACCTGTGTTATTATGGTATCTGTATAGTTTTAAGTCAGATGAGGATTGAGTAGAAGGCGGTCGTGGCCTAAGTTAGGAACTATCCCGGCAGTGGCAACCCACGGAAAACCACTTCCAGGCTGGCTGAGGTGCGAATCGAACCCACATCTTCTCAGATTTGCCTCACGAGGCTGAGTGTACCTGGACAGCCACAAATACTAACCGCTACACTACGTGGTGGTCACACAGTAGTCTGACTTGGGACTCCGATAACCGTTTAGCTTTTGGTTCAATGTTGTTTACCTCACTGATTAATTTGCAACATTACCATTTTGGAGTTCTATTTATTAGTTTCACGTAACCGTGAATATTGTGATTATGAGCCACAGGACCTCCTTTTTTACGTGGAATCCGAACCACAGGACATGGCATTTCACTTCAAAAATCTCACATGCATTGACCGGGTTATTTTATCAGTCTCCTGACAGGAGGGTAGGAAGTTTAATGGTACAGACTGTAGTGATTTGCCCTTTATAGGGTATTAGTTGACTGCAGAAGGGCATGCGAGGACCACCACATTCATATTTATCTGTAAAAGCATCCCTTTTTGTTGCTAGAGTCAGCTGAGAACTGTTTGTAATACATGGTCGCCACGACAGTGCCCAACCGGTGACGTCACGCAGCAGCCTACGCTCTGGCAAGCCGAAGCGCGGAGCCCGGAGTGGCTCCCCCTGTGCGGCTACATCCGCAATTGTAGCTTTGCGCTTGGGTGGGTGATGCGACTCCAGACACACGACTGGTTTTATTTTATTCTTACCTTTAAAATTACGCGCGAGGCTTGAGACTTTCCTCACATGTACTGGGAGGTGCTGCCATCTCTATGATTTTTTTTAAACTACATAGTAAGTACGGTTTTATGATACGGTTTTTTGGTACGTATTTGCTCGATGCAATAACCGCTCAAACGCTGCAGCACACTCAACCCGCTTGCCATGCGTCATTAGTAGGCCGCGTGGTTGGTTCGTTCACAGTTTTAAGTTTGTGAGACACAGTAGCTTTTATGTGTTCCTATTGTGTTTTTTAGAATGTGTTAGAGATTTATTTTGTTTTATACTGTACTACAGTATGTCTAAACGTTCGAGAGATATTCCAAGTGAATGTGCTATTCGTGATATGCTCGAACATAGTGATGATAGTTGTAGTGAGTCCAGTTCAGAAAGTGACGATGAATCTCCGTTATTAGTAAATACTCCGAGGACTAGCTTTTTTTAGTGGGGTTCCAAGATACAGTGTATCGGTACGGAGTTAGAGTTCTAGTGACAGCAGTGACACTGAAACTGCGAATTATGGTAACCTCCTGCTGTACACGATGAATGGGACGTGCGGGGATGATTTCCAGCTAATTACAATGCTGGAATTCAGGGTGAACTTATAGATAAGAAGGAGCCGGAAGAAATTTTCAATTTTTTTATAGAAGACAGATTTTGTGAGCATTATTGCACAGCAAACAAATCTGTATGCTCAGCAAACAATTAGTTCGAATTCGTTGATGGCAAAAGTGAAAAGGAGTCGTGAGAGAGACTGGGTACCCACTAACAAAAATGAAATAAAACTATTTTTAGGAATTTTATTACTGCAGGGTAGCTTGCCACGGTGGGTGAGTGGATAGCGTGTCGGTCTACTAAGCCCAAGATTGCAGGTTCGCCCCTGGCCATGGTAAGTGATTTTTGAAAGGCGGCAAAAATACGATACACATATCATACGATGTTGGCATGTCAAAGAACCCATTTGAATTCAGTAGGCCGAGTTCATAATGGCAAAATTAATCTCGGGAGTTTCCGCCAACACAAAGTTCCTCATTTCTCTACTAGAAAGCGCTATAATGTTCAAGGAGCTTAGATATCTATTATCTAACCTCCTTGACTTTCATAGTGATTCAAGGAACAACGAAATTCGACATGCAAGCTACCCTCTGGGTGTCAAATTACAAAGCTTGCACCAGGCACTCGAGGCCATACGATATTATTATTATTATACTGCAGGGTATTGTTCAGAAGCCGAAACTAGCCCATTTTGAAATAAACTGCTAGCTACTCCCATATTTTATGAAATTATGTCTGAGAAACGATTTTTCCTTTTTCTCAAATTTTTACATTTTGCTGACAATGAAGCTTATAACAGGCAGGTCCATCCCATCATACTAATATATAACAAGTAGTTCCGTAAAGAACTATAGAGCCTATTTTCATATATCCTACTTATGTTAATTGCCACTATCAACATACAAAATTTCAGTTTGATTGCTGTAATAGATTCGTAGATATTGAGAACCGACTAAATATTTCGGATGGTCGCCAAGTTGGACTTTATATATGTAGGTCCTAGAGTTATGTACTGTTACATGAAGATTATTGTGTACGTGTAGCATTCAAACTTCAATCGCATGATTAGGACACAAGAAGTAACAAGGAGATTTTAAAATTTCGCACAGCTGCCATCTATTGGTTATGAAAACAATTGAAATAAATTAGATGCCAGTGGATTAACATTCGTATCAGGATTTACTGTACCAAGTTTCACTGCACTCGGATGGTTAAATTGCGAGAAATGTCCATGTGAATATTTATACTTCGCGTCGCCGCCATGTTGGATTTGTAATCACCAGGTTATTTAAAGTCCTATAGGTGAACTTATGTTCATAGCCCCTATGAGCATAAAAATATTCAGTTTGATTGCTATAATAGATTCGTAGATATTCAGAGCCGTCTAAATATTTCGGATGGATGCCATGTTGGATTGTTAAATGTATAGGCCATAGAGTCATGTACCATTAAAGGAAAATTATTGTGTAGGTTCATTATTCAAACTTTCACTTCGATCGCATGATTACGACACAAGAAATAAAAACTTAATTTTAAAATTCGCACAGCTGCCATCTTGAGGTTATGTAAACAATTGAACTAAATTAGATACCAGTGCATTGCAATGTTTATAAATATTTCCTGTACCAAGTTTCATTGCGTTTGGAACATTGAATCGCAAGAAAGGTCTATTTAAATCTTCAAATTCGCTTGGCCGCCATGTTCGTTTTGTAGTTAACCGGTTTTTGAAAATCTTATAGATGAACTTCCAGTAGTGCCCTTTATCTCCGTACAAAATTTCAGGGTGATACCGATAATAGTTTCAGAGATATAGAATGCCGGTCAAATATTTCGCACAGCCGCCATCTTGTGGTTATGTAAACAATTGAACGAAGTTAGATGTCGGTGCATTACTATGTGTACAAACATATACTGTACCAAGTTTTATTGCGTTTGGTTGTTTAAATCGCTATAAACGTCTATTTAAACGTCACAATTTCGCTTGGCCGCCATGTTGGTTTTGTAGTTACCAGTGTTTCAAGAGTCACATAGATGAACATTTAGTAGTTCCCTTTATCACCGTAAAAAATTCCTGGGTGATATCGGTATTAGTTTCGGAGATATTGAATGCTGGTGTAATATTTCGCACAGCCGCCATGTTTGAATGGTGAGACGTAACAAAATTTGAAGGGCACGGTCGGGGTCGCCCGGAATAGTGCTATGAACTTACCGAGTTTCATTAAAATGGCTCCAGCCGTTTAGAATTTATTAGGGACACACACACACACACCTCACACACACACACACACACACGCACAAAAGGTGATCTCATAAACCTATTTTTTCAAAATTGAAAATAGGCTAAAAATGAGATGGTGTGTGTCTGTCTTTCTGTCTGTCTGTCTGTCTGTCTGTCACCTAATAACACAAGAACCACTGGTCTGATCTAAATGAAATTTTGCATGGATGTAGCTGAAATACCAGGTTTACATATAGGATACTTTTAATTTCGATATTTTGCACTATTACGAAATGGCAACCATTTTTGTGACGTCACTACACCCTTTGGTTTCAAAATTTCATATTTCCATATCAAATAAAAAGAGAACAGTAGGAAATAGCAAACTTTTGATGGCACATACGAGCTTTGAAATTTAATTTCCTATCCGAAAGGTCCTTATCATTTTTCGTGTATCTCCAACGGTTAGCGAGTAAAACCTACTTTTGTGACGTCACTACACCCTTTGGTTTCAAAATTTCATATTTCCATTTCAAATAAAAAGAGAACGCTAAGAAATATCAAACTTTTGATGGTATACACGAGCTTTAGCATTTAATTTTCTATCCAAAAGGTCCTTATCACTTTTCGTGTATCTCCGACGGTTAGCGAGTAAAACCTAAATGTGTGCAATAAAACGCGGTCAACACCGAGCGGTGCAGTACAGGGTCTTTCATATAAAGTAAGAACGCCAAGCGGTGGGTTTGTTATCCGCTAGTTTGGTGGCCTTGACCGAGCTTGTAGCGAGCCGTGGCCCCCTGTTCTAAGCGTGTGTACAATCCTCTATGAAATATTACCTTATAAAAGTTGCTGGAAGTGACGTCCTTCCTGGATTATACAGGCATTGTATCTGGTAACCACATTTTGGCTGACGCGAGTGAGTCATGCCACTGCATTTTTTCTGATTTTTTATTTTGTGTTTTTTATTGAGCACTGAACCAGTAGTGTCAAAGTTATTTGCAATTACGTGAATCTGTGCTAGTGATGGTGGCACTTCATCAGGAAATTGCTGAACAAATGCATCACGTACCCGCCGAGCCGAATCGTAATTAAAATAAATTTTACATACAAAAATACGATGTTGCAATGATAACTGTCTCAACATGTTAGCAGCTGTGGTTCAGACTGGCGACTGACAACACCTGCACTCTTATTGCAAGGTCAAGTTTGTACTATGCGCGCGCTTTCAATACTACAGCAGGGGGCCGTGGCGCGTCACAAGCTCGGCCAAACCGGTTTCAGCAGCGAATGACAAAACCGCCGCTCGCCGTTCTTACTTTATATGAAAGACCCTGTATATCTCTACATATATAAAAAAGAAAATTTGTCTGTTTTTTTTTGAATTTCTACAGAAATTTGAGTTATTTACACGTTTCAGACTGTTTTATGATAGATGCGTGCGAAAATAATGTTTTGGTCTGTCTGTCTGTTTGTTTGATTGTCTGTGGACAACTTTGTTCCCTTATAACTCGAGAACGGCTGGGTGTATCAACGTAAAATTTGGTACAGTTATCCATCAGAGGCACGACACTAATCATTGATGTAACCCTTCTCCGTACCTCTCATAAAAGGGGGCCTACCCCCTTAAAATGCATGCTGAAATAGGAGTAGAAGGACGAGACAAAGATCATTTTCAGACCCTCGATGTGAGAGACAAAACTCGGGGGCCTTAAAGGGTCCCCGAAATCCACATTTTAAGGCCCTAAAACCAACCGTTTTAGAGATATTCCCAGAAAACTAATTTCATTTAATAAACTAATGAACGAATACAAGCCGGTATCCATGGCAACAGATTCTCAGAGGTCCATCTATTGCTGTAAGACGCAATGCAATTCCATTAATTACATTGGTGTGAAAGTTTGCAAACGGCTAGAAAGTTATCACGGAACCAAATTAAGCTGTAAAATTCATCAATACGTATAATGCGCTTAAGGGGGTCAAGGGTTACACTAGAATTTTTTCACGCGATTTACACCTCCGGGTGTGGTACGGCAGGTCTATTATATTCCTATCCCTATATTATATTATTATTATATTATGGCTTACGAGGAGACAAAGCCCCTCGGAGCCAGAAACAAAACTTGGGGGCCCTAAAGTGTCCTCGAAAACTACATTATAAGGCCCTAAAACCAAAAGTATCTGAAATATTCCCAGAAAACTAATTTAATTTAATTTAACAAACTAATGAAGGAATGGAAATCGGTAACCATGACAACATTATCTCAAGGGGTGGCATCCAACTTTCCATCTATTTCTGTAAGAAGTAATGTCACTCCATTTATTACATTTCTGTGAAAGTTTGCAAATGGCTGTACGGTTATCACGGAACCAACGTAGACTGTATAATTCATCTATGCAATTAAGGGGGTCAAGGGGTAACCTAGATTTTTTTCATGCAATTTTCAGGTGCGACATATAGTACAGAAGGTCTATTATATCTCCAAACATTTTCAAAGTGAAATGCCATGCCCTGTGGTTCAGATTCCACGTAAAATGGAGGTCCTGTGGCTTATGTTCTCGCGATTAATGGTCATGTAAAACTACAATCTTCCTTTATATCTCCAAACAGCAACATTATTTTCAAAAATTCCTGAATTGAATCAGCATTTTTTGCGGCTTTTAGGAATTTGGGCCATTTGAGACTAAAGAACCTGAATTTTCATGTACCACAAGCCTTTATAATTTATGAAACAGGTCTTCCTGTGTATGGGGACCTAACACAACGTAGAGGGTCATTTTTTATGTGAGGTGTATTGCGTTTCGTCTACAAGGCTTTCAATTCTATTTCACGTCAAGAAGTACACGTTAGGTGAATTTAGTTTGAGAGCAAATTTTAACTAATCTTTTTTTTTTTTGTCGACATACGGGTTCATCGTAAGGATGATTTTGTTTGATACTGTATGGTAGATATACCCATATTTGGATATCTGGGTGATATGTTGTCGACAATAGAATTGTCTGTCTGTCTTTCTGTGTATCTTTATGTACGCCTATAAATCGTGTTCGGATGCGTGGTGCATCGTAAAATTAGGTATGGTAAACATGAGTCAATACACCAATCTTTTGTAAAACTTCTCACCGTACTTTTCATACAGTAGAAGGGTGGATATAGGGAAAAACTTCTCAAAATACATGCTAAAATAGGCGAAATATAAAAATTATCCTAGAAGGACGATCAAAGCATATGTTGCGCTTCTCAATGTGAGACACAAAATACGCGAGTCTATAAGGGGTCTCCGTAAACCACATTTTAAGGCCCTTAAATTAACAGTGTGGGTGATATTCCCAGAAAACTAACTTCGTTCTGATAAACTTATGAAGGAATGAAAAACCGCTAACCATTGAAACAGTAGCTCAATTGATATTGTCTGGTGTTAATATATAACACCGTTCGAAGGACGGGTACTTCTGCTATACTAGTATATAAAAATGAGATCGTGTGTGTCTGTCTTTCTTTCTGTCTGTGTGCTAGTCAATAACGCAAGAACCACTGGTCCGATTTAAATGAAATTTTGCATGGATGTAGCTGATTTACCAGGTTTACATATAGGATACATTTTATTTTCGATATTTTGCACTATTAAAAAATGGCAACCATTTTAGTGATGTCACTATACACTTTAATCAAAACTTCATATCTCCTTATCAAATAAAAAGAGAACGCTAAGAAATAGCAAACTTTTGACGGTACATACGAGCTTCACTTTTCGTTTATCTCCAACGGTTAGCGAGTAAAACCTACTTTTGTGACGTCACTACACCCTTTGGTTTCAAAATTTCATATTTCCATTTCAAATAAAAAGAGAACGCTAAGAAATAGCAACCTTTTGATGGCATACATGAGCTTTAACATTCAATTTTCTATCCAAAAGGTCCTTATCACTTTTCGTGTATCTCCAACGGTTAGCGAGTAAAACCTAAATTTGTGCAATAAAACACGGTCAACACCGAGCGGTGCAGTATATCTCTACATATATAAAGATGAAAGTTTGTCTGTTTTTTTCTGAATTTCTACGGAAATTTGAGTTATTTACGCGTTTCATACTGTATTATGAAGGATGTGCGCGAAAATATTTTTTGTCTGTTTGTCTGTGGACAACTTTGTTCCCTTATAAATCGCGAACGGCTGGGTGTATCAACGTAAAATTTGGTGCATATATCCATCAGAGGCACGACACTAATCATTGATGTAACTCTTCTCTGCACATATCATAAAAGGGGGCATACCCCCATAAAATACATGCTGAAATAGGAGTAGAAGGACGAGACAAAGCTCATTTTCAGCCCCTCAATGTGAGAGACAAAACTCGGGGGCCCTAAAAACACATTTTAAGGTCCTACGTCCAACCGTTTTTGAGATATTCCCAGAAAACTAATTTAATTTAATAAACTAATGAACGAATGCAAGCCGATACCCATGGCAACAGATTCTCTGAGGTCCATCTATTGCTGTAAGACGCAATGCAATTCCATTAATTACATTACGGTAGTGTGAAAGTTTGCAAACGGCTAGATGGTTATTATGGAACCAAATTAAGCTGTAAATTTCATCAATACGTAAAATGCGCTTAAGGGGGTCAAGGGGTAGTCTAGAATTTTTTTTCACGCGATTTACACCTGCGGGTGTGGTATGGCAGGCTATTATATTCCTATCCCTATATTATATTATTATTAGTAGTAGTATATTATGGCGTACAACGACGAGACAAAGCCCCTCGGTGCCGGAAATAAAACTCGAGGGTCCTCGAAAACTACATTATAAGGCTCTAAAACCATCAGTTTCTGTAACATTCCCAGAAAACTAATTAAATTTAATTTAACAAACTAATGAAGGAATGCAAATCGGTAACCATGACAACATTATCTCAAGGGGTGGCATTCAACTTTCCATCTATTTCAGTAAGAAGCAATTTATTACATTTATTACATTTCTGTGAAAGTTTGCAAATATAAGGTTATCACGGAACCAACGTAGACTGTATAATTCATCAATGCAATTAAGGGGGTCTAGGGGTAACCTAGGATTTTTTCATGCAATTTTCACGTGCGACATATAGTGCAGAAGGTCTATTATATCTCCAAACAGCAACATTATTTTCAAAAATTCCTGAATTGAATCAGCATTTTTTGCGGCTTTTAGGAATTTGGGCCATTTGAGACTAAAGAACCTGAATTTTCATGTACCACAAGCCTTTATAATTTATGAAACAGGTCTTCCTGTGTATGGGGACCTAACACAACGTAGAGGGTCATTTTTTATGTGAGGTGTATTGCGTTTCGTCTACAAGGCTTTCAATTCTATTTCACGTCAAGAAGTACACGTTAGGTGAATTTAGTTTGAGAGCAAATTTTAACTAATCTTTTTTTTTTTTGTCGACATACGGGTTCATCGTAAGGATGATTTTGTTTGATACTGTATGGTAGATATACCCATATTTGGATATCTGGGTGATATGTTGTCGACAATAGAATTGTCTGTCTGTCTTTCTGTGTATCTTTATGTACGCCTATAAATCGTGTTCGGATGCGTGGTGCATCGTAAAATTAGGTATGGTAAACATGAGTCAATACACCAATCTTTTGTAAAACTTCTCACCGTACTTTTCATACAGTAGAAGGGTGGATATAGGGAAAAACTTCTCAAAATACATGCTAAAATAGGCGAAATATAAAAATTATCCTAGAAGGACGATCAAAGCATATGTTGCGCTTCTCAATGTGAGACACAAAATACGCGAGTCTATAAGGGGTCTCCGTAAACCACATTTTAAGGCCCTTAAATTAACAGTGTGTGTGATATTCCCAGAAAACTAATTTTGTTCTGATAAACTTATGAAGGAATTACAAGCCGCTAACCATTGCAATAGTAGCTCAATTGATAATGTCTGGTGCGTCTCTAAAAGCAACAGTACTTAAAAGGGACGTAACACCAATAACATTATTATTATTATTATTATTATGTCTGGTGTTAACACCGAACACCGTTCGAAGAACGGGTACTTCTGCTAGTATTGTATAAAATGAAGCCAGTTCTAGACATCCTTGTATCAAAATTCAGAACTGCATAAAAGACGATAGCTTATCTATCGAGGAGAGCCTCTATTGTGGTAAGGTAGACTGGGATGGAAAGTATACATACGGAAAAATGATCTGTTATGCGTGGTTTGTCACAAACTTATTGCCAACACGTGAAATTTTCAGTAAAAATGTTAATGTTTCTTTCCTGAGTAACATTGTCACCCAGAAATGTAATTGTAGCAAACCACCCTTCACGCGATGTCTGTGGTGTGCAAAATTTGTATGTTTTCAATGTTTCTATGATTGGTATCACTTAAGGGAATGTACCATAACTCCCTGGAGCATTAATATTCGAATGAACTTACAAATCATTGCAATCCCAATACATTGCCATATATATAATAAATGCATGACTCTTATTGTGAGACCAGTTGTAATTTTACTATCAACAACACTCTTGTATCCACTTAACTTGATATGAAACATTTGTGTAGTAATCTTCAAAAGACATCAGTCGATAAATGACAAAAATAAAACACTTCATTAATCAGGATTTGAACAGGGGATGTAAAAGTGCAAAGCCGTGGCAATAACCGCTGCGCCACCGCAACAGTTGAATCTGTTACGTGCTAAAAGTTACATAAAGCACGTCAGAGACGCTTTGACCATCACTTTCTTGGAAACAGTCAAGTGTCTATGGATAAGCCGAAACATGTGTTCGCTTATTTCGACCCCTCTTTCACTGAGCAAAGTTTCTGGGAAATCAGGTTGTTACACTTGGTGTGTTCTCGTGAATAAGTTGTTCCCTATGTTTCAGGCTTATGAACTGGTGAAAGTAATAGGCATTAAGTATGAAATCAGACCTCCACGATTATGCTGTCTAAAATTGGCTGTAATGGATGCTGATGGTCGTCTCACTGGAGATAATTTTACCATTAAATACCATGATATGGCTGATGTGCTGGATTTCTTGGTGTTGCGGCAAATTTACTTGACTGGTACTGCTAGGAGTTGGAAAGTTGGTAAGCTAAACATTGGTATAGGTGTTTGAAAACTACTTTATTTTTAGTTAAATGCATTGATTAAAAATGTAAGAGGTGGTGATTTGTGTTTTTATTTACAAAATGTGGTGTTCTGTGTTTTTATTCTTGGGCAAAAATCTGTATGTGTGGGTAACTGGTTTTATATATTTACTGGTGGTCTTAAATGCAAGGAAAAGCTGTTCATATTACAGTGAAACATACAATAACATTAATGTATTAGGCCTACACAACAATCTCTACTTGGTATAAAACAAAATCCCCGATTCTTGGAGGTCACGGGTAATCTCGAGAACCACTGGATGGAATTAGATGGGGTTTTCACCATTCTGTAAAGGATGTCTTGAGGAAGATTTCTGTAGAAAATAGGTTTTTGTAGAAAATAATTTTTTTACGATCAAAGGAAGCCAACCAGCAACGATTTCAGTGAAAAAGTAAAACAAAAAACTGGCATTTGTGCGCTCTTTAAACTTTCGCTGGGCGTTCCGTTAAAAATAACAGTATACTATGAGTGTAAGAATTGTTCAGCATGAAAAGTTCTACAAAAATGTCGGCGAGAGCATATCTCTATCTTCAATACACCACCCACTATAAGTGTTTTTACGACAGTTTACGAGCTAGCTAGGGGCGAGCCTATCACTCCAGTTACAGCCTAGCTAGTGGGCGAGCCTATTACCCCAGATACAGCCTGCAGCAAATTGTCGAGTCGTGTTGAGTTAAGACTTCTGGGAAGAGTGGTTGTGTTTGGAGTTTCCCTGGAAGTGCAACTCGGCTTTTCTTCATTTCGCCTGTGAACTTTTCGTTCCGCAAAATACACAGTCAAGTTAAGATGAGACGGAAGGGGGATTTGTGTTTCATGCACCTTGCCATTCTTAAATTACGTCTGACAAGAATTCGTTGGACATGCATCTCCATGATATACAGTAATTAATAGTCCAGTCAGTGATTTTAACCCATGATGCCAAGACTTAAAACGGATATAGGTCGTAGTTCATTGACATCGAGAAAGAAAGTGCATATCACATAATGCATTCATAAATGTTCCTGGGCGAAGTTACAAATAAAAACACCATACATATAATTTTCAACAGTAATGTACCAAAATTGTGTTATTTTTTAATTTGTTGGTATGGACACTTAAAGAGAATGGATGAGAGGAAGATTCCCAAGAGGATACATGAGATGCAGACGAAACGACCAAGGGGAAGACCAAGAGATAGATGGCTGAAAGGCGTTGAGGAATGTGTCAAGAAGAGAGGCGAGGACTGGACCAGAGTGACAGCGGAGAGGTGGTGGGAAGAAAAGACTAAGTGGCGAGGCTTATGTTCCAAACAGACCCAGCCTGGGGCTGGAAACTGTACAAGATGATGATGATGATGATGATGAATTAAAAAGCAAAATGTGATGTTTTCTACGTATATTCTTGGGTGAAAAATGTTAAGTTTAAATATCAAGTTATTAATCATAAATCATAATGTGAACTCCAAAAAGAGCTTGCTCAGTAGCCCAACACATGGTCTGTGCATATGCACAAAAATTTTCAGTACACATATCACAGTTAAGAACCATAACAATAAATTATGACATGGTATACCAAAAATTTTAGTGTATATGAACTGCATCGCCACGAAAGTGTTAAGAGATATTTCGATATGGACTGCTTGTTGCATCTAAGTAAAACCCAATCCAAGCAATTGAGAAACTATCGACAGGTAGAACGGAGCGCAGAGGCATGTGGCCCTCCTAAAGAAATATAGTAATTCAAATTACACAGTAAACCAGACATCTTCATTTTAACACAGGTTAGAATGTGTACCATCTCTTGATGAATTCAGTACATTTAAATTTGTCTGTTGGCACAGGCTAGATTAAAATGTGGTTTTCCACTGATGTCTCAGTCTCATTCAAGGCTGTGATTATATGGAAGCTATTGAGGTATGGGTGGTGCTGAGTAATGGCCTTGTGTGTACTGTGAAAGGTTCTACTCATAGGGTCAGTGCTATTGTTCTGACTCGGTGAGGAAAGCAATGGCAAACTACCTCACTCCTCATCTTGCCTAGGACGCCTCATTATAGTGCTGCCTATGGTGGTACTTTTTGAGGATCCAACCAGCCTCTGGACTGACTATCTCACAGACAGAGAATGTAAGTATATTATTATCTCAGAGAGCGGCTTTATTAAGATAAGTACTGCTGCACCTTCCTTTCTATCATACTGGGGTACGGGTTTTGCACATCCATGAAAGGTGTAGTCTGACCAACAGGAGCATCCTGTAGGTGTGGTTGCATTCATAGAATGCTTTCCATGGACACTATACTAATGAATCCAGGCATGCGTCCAGTGTAGCCAACTCCAGTTTAAAATCTATTCCTATGTCACCAAACCCCTCAGTGTAATTGCAGAATTATTATTTAAGTAATTAAAGAGAGTTAAGAAAATTGCTACATCCCAATTTCAACAATAGAAACGGTATATGTTGTCGCCAAACTATACTTAAAAGTAGATAGACCTACAGACAATCTCTACATTGGTGATGCTGTATTTGGGAAGTATCCTTTATTGTTGAAAATTGGAAAAATTTAATAAGCTTGCCAGTGATGGAACATAATATAACTATGATTAGTAAATATTACAGGATACTTGAAACTTCTCATTGGTCAGGTAACAGGTGATTCTCAGTTAATTAAATCTCTGTATGCTGATTATGGGATAATGCTATACTAATTCATACCTGCCAACCCTTCCGATTTATTCGGAAACTTTCCGAATTTTCACCTCGTCTTCCGATCTTCTTAATTACTATTATTTCTTCCGAATTTCGGGTCCCAGTGATATATTGTAAAAGAAAAAGGAACTGCAAATAATTTCCATTCTCAACAGGGTGTCTACCGGTAACGAAAGTAACGAAAAAGTAACGAATTTTACAAATGGGTAACGAAAGTAACGAAAAAGTAACGAATCTTACATATGGGTAACGAACATTTTTTGAAGGTGGATTGAATCGTTTAAACTCGCGCCTCTAGGCTCAGAGATTGCGATGGAGCGAGTTTCACGCAAGCGGCGCCGTTTGCATAAGCTATATTTCCCCGTGCCTGAGCTTAAGGAAATGCATACTGAGGATACCTTGAGTGGTATACATCGTTCAGCGTATATTTTCGGCATCAAGAAGACGTTTTAGTTTTGTGTGAAATATTTATCTGTGTTATTAGGAAACCTGACTTTTCGCGAGACGTTTATTTGCGAAAACTTCTGAAACTAATCAGAAACCTCGCATTTCTCGCATTTATTTGGAGACTATGTCAAATTGAAGTCCAGAAATAACGAAAAATAATTTAATGTCGCAATCTTGCGAAATGTTACCGTTTCGAAAAAGAATTATGAAATAGCTTCGAAATACGTGGGCTATAACTTATTTTAAAAATCTGTCTCGTAAATTTGCGACATCCAGTATGGTTAATTCGAAATTCCGTTATATGTCGATTTTTACTTCGAACTTTGGTTCCATCGGATATATTATAATCTAACCGGTTATTTCGAAAACTTGTATAATTCGTGATTCGCATTCGGAAGAAAACGTGTCCTCTAGTCGTATTATTCGTGCAATTCTCTCAGAATAATTCTTGATATTTGATATCTACTTCGAACATTCATACTCAAGACGGCCGGCTGACCGCACGACTTGTCTGCGGGAATCTCGTCAAATGGACTGAAATCGACGTCAGTTACGTAAAATCATAAAACCCGTACCCTAGCGTGAACTTGTGACCATGAGGACTGTGAGAATCCCGTCAAAGGTGATCGGGCACCAATCACGAAACATTCCGAAACCTACTCGCTACTTTTCCCATGTCCGTATACTCAAAAGCGTACGGGGTGCGAGAAGTGCATTAACCCACTTAGATATGACAGCCTACGTAGCATCGCGATACTAATTTCTCCTCGTGATCCACCCTGAACTGATGAACTCCCAACCACAGCATAGGGACAGCGGGAATCACGGCGCCGGCAATACAACTTGTCCATAACTACTCGTGAATTTTAACCATGTCCAACCTTGAGCTTGCCTCCACCATTCTGCCAGGACGAATAGACAATCGTTCAACGGCCGGGTGCGGCGCGGTATGCACAATATCGCTAGGACAACGTGAATCTCGTAAAACGGCCGAGAGCGGCAGCGTTTGCGGCACATCGCGATATTTATCCGCATTCAATGATGAGGACAACTGGATTATTGTCAAACGGACAGGAAGTGGCGCCGATTGCGTAATAATGCTATATTTTTTCATGCCCGACCTCAAGGACAATGGAAATTTCGTCGAACGACTAAAAGTGACACCGATTATCTAAATCACGATATTTATCCGTGTTCTATCGCGAAAACTACGGGAATCTCGACAAACGGGTGAGACCAGCGCCGATCGTGTAACATCTCGAAATTTCTCCGTACCTGACTGCGAAGACAGAATTCGGTTACAATCAGGTAACGTCCCATAAATTTCTTCGTGATCTACCGCGGTGACAAAGGAAATCTTGCCAAACGGTCAAGAGCAGAGCAACCTCTTGGCAATTATAAAAACGCCTTGTGCACAAGACGACATATTATCCGAAACAACTCATTTGATAATAAATATCTAGTATTTATTTATTATTTTTAAATTTTTTATAACTCCCTAAGTGAATTGTATTTACCGCTTTAAACACAGTTCATTGTTGTTTTTCTTCACCGCGTGATGAGCCCCTTTACTTGCAGACCGCAGACGTATCTTGAATTCAAAGGTAACTAAAATTAACTAGAAGGTAACTAAAAGGTAGCTAAAAAGTAACTAATTTTTACTTCATCCTTACAATAGACACCCTGCTCAAGGAGATTCTCTCGTAAGTCGTAATTTCTTTTGTGATTTGCGTAACCTTGTTTTTTTGTGCAAGTTTGTGTAAGTTCCTCGCTTGGCAGTGAGCTCCATAGCTTCGATTTCGGAATGGTGGGTCAGCTGATCGCCGTACCGCATACTGATTGGTGGTACATTACGGACAAACAGTTGTCAAGCCTACGTGAATATGTGGTAGCGAATTCGACGTTTAATCCATACGAATAATTGTATGCATTTTCTTTAAACACACAATTATGTTCTCTTACGTTTAAATATTGTCCAAACATACTACTCGATGATTGATGATCGTTTACATTTTTGTGAATTTTATGCTGAATTCATACTTTGCCAATAAAGACACGCAGGTCTTTCGTGTACCCTCATTCGCCCTCGCCACGGTATACTGCGCATGATGAAATCTATAATTTATAAAATCTTCCTATTTTTGACTTCCGAAGGTTGGCAGGTATGCTAATTAGACAAGTAGGATTTGTGTTTGAAGTGACATGAGCCTAGGCTTCTTGTAATCTTCTTCTCGCGGATGGGTTACTTAGGACCACGCGGAATCAACGTATGTTGAGCCTTCCTCCTTGCCCAATAGCGCTTCATATGCATGGATTGTTGTAGTTTCTGTTCCTCCGACCATGCATGTTGTGTTGGTTTCTACTGATCTTCCTCAAATCCCCGTGTGTGAACAATATTCCTGATTACATTTCTATTAATCAGATCTGGCGATCCCATCTCCACTAGGTCCCTCTCCACTTGTTTGTACCACTTGTACGTTTGTTCTGCAGAAATTTGTGGATTCGGTAAGTAAGTCTCGTATGATTCATGCTTTCTAAATGGCCCAAAAATTGAATTCGTCCCATTCTTATGGTATCGGTAAGTTTAGAAATTTTCCTATATATTTCAGAGTTGGGTTCGGGATAGTGTATGCCTTTTTTAATCCTGGACCCTAAGATCTTTCGCATAATTTTCCTTTCCTTAATCTCTAATTGTTCCTTTAATGTTTTAAGTTGTAAATTGAGCGTTTCTGAAGCATAAAGAGCTTCCGGTTTAATCACTGTTAAGTAATGGCGAATTTTACTATTCCATGACAAGCATTGCTTGTTATAAACATTTTTTGTGTATTGAAAAGCAACCTCCATTTCCTGGATTCTTGATGTTACAGATTTATTTTCATTGCCATTTTCTGTAACCCATTTGCCTAAGTATTTAAATTTCTTTACTCTAGCAATTTTGTTAGCGTTAATATCAATTTCGTGTGGAGCATGTTTTATATTAGTCATAAATTTAGTTTTTTCATAAGAGATATGAAGCCCTATTTTTGCTGCTTGTTCTTCCAAGCATCTGTGCATCAGAGATGTCTTCAGCAATTAGTGCCATATCATCAGCAAACACTATACAGTCTATTTGAATACCCTTAATCTTTGGCCCTAGTCGGTGAGATGTTGCACCTGTTTTTCTCCATTCTCTAACCTTTTCCAGGGCACAATTGAAAAGTAATGGGGAAATTCCATCACCTTGACGGATGCCTGTATTTATTTTGTGTAATTATTATTATTATTAACTTTATAGGCCACATTAGACCACTTGAGTCTTCCATGTACACTTTTTCTTTGAAGGATGTATTGTTTGATTCTTCTTATCTGCCCAGTACTTCTTCATTCTTCTGATCGTAGTGTTCTTAATTCGTGTGAGATCTCTACAGGTCTGTGCATCGTTTCTGATGAAAATTTGTGATTCTTAAGAAGGGTGGTAATTTTATTCTTGTTCTCTGCATCTGAATTTCGAGTCCAACTGTTTTGAGATCCTCTTGAATTTCTTTGATCCAATGCCCTCCAGTCTTCTTTCCCTGATTTCTGATCACTAGTTGTCGTAAAATCCTGTTTTCTGGTAATCTTAGGATGTGAATGAAATAAGAGATTGTTTTCTTCTTCATCGTGCTGGTAACTGGGTCAATCTCTCGATAGACTGTTTCATTGGATAGGATTCTCCCGACTCCTTCAACCTGGTATTTTTTATTTATGCAGGTTCTGATAATTCTTCTTTCAGTTTTGGGGAGCTGATCAGTTCCTCTTTCATTTTTAATTTGGAACAAGTTTTCGCAAGCATAAGTGGCTTCGGGCAAAGTTACAGTTTTGTAGTGTTGGATCTTAGTGCCTATTGACAAGCACTTTTTGTTAAAGTTGACCAGGTTTGAAATTGTGCTTTTTTCATTTTGTTGGTTCTATTTATCCATGTTGTTTTTTTGCTTAAGTTATGCATAATGATTTCTCCAAGGTATTTAAATTGTACAACTATGTTAATGTTTTGATCATTTATGATGACTTCCTTTATGTCAAGAGGTTTCATTGGCATGATCTCAGTGTTCTCAGAGGATATTTGCAATCGTATGTTTAATGCAATTTTCTGGAGACTGGTGATCTGAGTGCTAACTTCTTCCATGTCAAGGGCTAAGAGAGCTAAATCATCTGCAAACCCTAGGCAGTTTGTTCTTATTGAGGGTTTTGCTCCAATTTTGATTTTCGGTGGGTTTTCTTCTTGCCAAATTTTCATGATGTAATCGAGAGCCACATTGAAAATTACCGTAGTGGGAATAATCCATCACCTTGTCTAAGGCCTGTTTTTATTGGAAAAACACTTGGCATTTCTCCCCTGAATTTGACCATTGAAAATGTGTTGGTTAAAGTTTTCAATAATTTTTGTTAATTTTGGATCAAGGCCATATGATCTGAGAATTTTTAAAAGAGTTCTTCTTCTCTTCTTTCTAGCGTTGTCCCGCTGGTGCAGGGTCCGCTTTTTAGGTCATTGACCTCCATTTTGTCCGGTTTCGTGCGTCAGCTGGATTTAGGCCAGTAACCTTCAAGTCACCATTTATTGTGTCTTGCCAAAGCTGCTTTGGTCGTCCTCTGGGGCGCAGGCCTTCAACCTCAAAATGAAGGACAGTGTTAGTAACAGTATTAGGCGCTGCATGCAGGGCATGGCCATACCATCGAAGCCTTCTCTCCCTCATCTTGTCCACAATTGGGGCGACACCCATTTGCTCCCGAACTGTGTAGTTTCTGACATGGTCTATAAGGAAGATGCCCATTGTCCAACGGAGCATTCTCATTTCAATGGCGTGCAGGCGACGTTCTGAAATCTTGTCGGATGGTCGACATTCAACTCCATACAGCGCAACTGGCCGTACCACTGTCCGATATATCTTCGATTTGAAACGAAGTGGCATTTTCTTGTCGCAAAGCACACCCATGACCTCCTACCACCGCAACCAGCTTGCATTTACCCTGGCTCTTACTTCATTATTGAAGTTGCCATCACTCTGAAGACGAGATCCAAGGTACCTGAAGCATTCTGTCTTAACTAGATTTTGTCCAGCGACTTGAATGGTACCGTCGCTTGGGTTTAACTCCAGATACTCCGTCTTTTTCACATTCAGACATAGGCCATACTGGGAGAGGCGGTTATTCCAGTCTTCAACTTGACATTGGAGTTTTTCTCGGGTGTCATCTGCAACCATTATATCATCTGCATACAGGAGGGTCCAAGGAACATTCCGTTGCAGGTCACGAGTGATGGTGTCCATCACAAGAACAAAAAGGGACGGTGATAGTGCTGAGCCTTGGTGGACGCCGACATTTACAGGAAAGTTTTCCGAGGTGCCAACAGCACAACGTACTCTACTGCTGGTGTTCGTGTATAACATCTTGACCACATTTACAAATGACTCTGGCACACCATGGTTGCGGAGCGCATACCATATCAACTCACGAGGAACACGATCGAAGGCCTTTTCAAGGTCAAGAAAGGCAATATGCAGTGACTTTTTTTTTCTCACGGTGCTTCTCCATGAGTAACCGTGCTGCGAAGATGGCGTCAGCAGAATTTTTAAAAGAGTTGGTCTGTGTATACTATCATAAGTCTTTTTGAAATCTATGAATGAAATAAACAGTTGTTTATTTCTGTATTTGTAATATTCCATTATTAGTTTCGGGCTGAGAATTTAGTCTGGGCAACTTCTGTATGGGCAAAATCCTGCTTGGTATTCTCCAAGTTGTGGTTCCAGAATGTTTCTTATCCTATTGTAAATTATGCAGGAGAAAATTTTGTAAGTGCAGTCCAGAAGGGTTATTCCTCTGTAATTGTCTGGATTAGTTTTATCTCCTTTTTTGAATAATGGATTGATTGCACCAGAGGTCCAATATTCTGGGATTTTCTCTGTGATCCACATTTTGACTAGATGCTGATGAGATTTATGATTGCTGGTTTCCCTGCGTTTTTCCAGATTTCTGCAAAAACTAAGTCTTCACCACATGCCTTATAATTTTTTTAGTTCCTTAATTGCTAGTTCTACCTCATTGATATTAGGCAGATCAATTAGATCTGGAGTGGTTAATATGGGCAGGTCAGTATTTGCTTCCAATGTCTCCAGTGGGTCATCACAATTTAAAAGTTTATTGAATGTCTGCGAGGATCTCTGCATTTTCTTGATTTCTATGAGCCAACCTTCCAGATTTATCCCTCAGCATTAATGTATGGGGCTCGGTTTTATAATAATCTCGTGATCGTTTTTTGTTGAAACTCTCTTCTATCTTTTGTAAGGTATTTGTTTTCGTTTGGTTTGTCTGATGATTTTATGGGTTGACTTTCTTCGTTTTATTAGTTCTAAATTTGATTTGTCGAATTTTTGGGCTTGATGATTTATCCAAGCTTGGTATCTTCTCTCAATTGCCTGGTCACATTCTTCATTCCACCATTCATGTTTCTTCCTAGGATTTGTTGGAGCTAACTCTTCTGCCATCGATTTTAGTTTGGTGGTCAGTTCTTCTAATGTATTAGTGTTGACAGATCCTTCTCCTTTTCCTATATTAATTACTTAATGGAAATATTCTTAATGTTATAGGATGTCAACACTGGGAGGAGGTGAAATTAAGTTTAGTACTGTATGCATCTACTGTATGTAGGAAAACACAAAATGGACGTAAATCAATGGACAGGAAAAGAAGCATAGAAATACATAAAAAGGACATACAATGATCTGCAGGTGGAGGGAGGGACAAACATTTGAGTTAATTACTTCTTTTATTTTTAAATTTTTAATTCAGTCTGCATTTAGTTTCGAGTCAGAAAAATGCAAACATTCAATACAGAGATTTAAAGACGATTTAGTTTCCAGTTTCAACTGGAATATATCCTAACTAAAAGCTGGGAACTGGAACTTTCATATGCATGCAAGCCCAAGGGAAGTGTTGCCTGCTTTTTATTTAGGTGATTGATTGATTGATTGATTGATTTATACCAGGACAAGTTTCTGGGTCTAGTAGTTTTACAATTATGCATGGTTTTTGTTTCTTTCTCAGGTGACCGTTTTCGTTGTATGATCGATGATTGCTGGTGGATGGGTCGCATTGAGTCACAAGCTCCCTTCGAACCAGAGTTCCCAAATTCACCATTTATGTGTTATCGTGTTCGATGGGATAATGGAGAATATGAACTGATGAGTCCTTGGGATCTCGAACCTGTAAATGAAAATCGTGAGTTTTTTAAGACATATGGTAATGCAACATTTTGGAAAACAGTGTCTGATGTTGTGGTTTTGGGATATCGGAAGTACCATACTCAACTATACCATTATCTGGAAATACAGATTCCACATGCACCCAAGTATATGGGGCTATATACTGTAAATATATATTGCACTTATTCATCCAATACAGACCTTTTTATTTTCCTTAATAGCTTATATGACCACCTTGTTGTTTTACTAGTTGTTTTATGCTGATTGACATAGATTCCACAAGCTTGAGCACATGTTTTTAAGTTCATCATGATTATTGCTCAAAATGTTGATCAAATATTTAAAAGTAGGAGTAGGGGTTGTGTCAGATCATAGATCAGTTACATTATTATGTGTTTTCTCAAAAGCTTTAGAAAAAGAAAGTGTATAAAAGAAAAGTTTCATTACCAAACATGACATTTTCTCAGACTGTTAGCATAGCAAATTCATGGACATACACTACTGTATGTACTAAAATCATTGACTGAACACCACCTATAGCAGGCATCTTTCTAGACTTGTCGAAAGCATGGATATGAATATGGTTTTATAGCACTCAGATGAATAGTTTAGATCAGGGGTGCCATCAGTATACATTTTAAAACATGGTCGAGTATCTAAACAATCTGTGAATATGACAAATTTACACAAAAAAAAAAAAAAAAACATTAATGAAAGAAGCACAACTTTGTGTGTGTTTGTTACCAAAATGTTGAATTTCTAAGCATATTGTTTCTTTAAACTACCCCCAGGGGCTAACATCTAGTGGGGCGTGGCTTGGCGATCATGGGACCCCAGCTGAATCCGGCATTGCTTCCTCTTAAGGCGGGTACACACTTGCGAGCGACTGGCGAGCCGAGGTGCTCATGAGCCGCTCGAGGAAAAAGTAAATGCCCGAGCCTTCTATGAGCATTATTTGAGCCATTATGGTCGTGAGCAGAATCAGTCATTGTGTGTTGTTTCCACGTACAAAACGGATGTCTTCCTTAAAAGAAACTCTGCTTGCTGTGATGGTTGCGAAAGGCGCAGCTATGATGATGGCCAATTTAAATGAAAATGAAAAGAAACCCCGTCGGTGTTGGAGCAATGAACTGCACAAAAGACGAAGTGGGTCGGAATTATTGTTGGACATGAAGTTCCAGATCGTTTGGGGTCAGTATAAAATTTTCACACGGATGTCGCCTGCTGACTTTGAGACTTTACTAAGCAGAATAGGTCACACAATCTATAAACGGGAAACATATCTTCGCTCTCCGATTTCGGCTCAAGACGGCTCACAGAAGCTGGTACAGACTTGCGAGCACGTATCTCTGCCGTCCACACTGACATTGATGATTCCTTTGTGCTCGCTGTAAAAACCGACTTCAGCCGGTTCAGATTGAGCGACTCATGGTCGGCTCGAACTAGGCTCAGAAGCCCGTACACACTGATGAGGCTGGTAGTGTGAGCGGCTCATGAGCCGCTCAGCTCGCAAGTGTGTACCCACCTTTACTTGTGCCGGGCTCCTCTCTGTTATCTTTCCTCTCGACCTCCCTTGGTCAACTCTTGCTCTTTTCCGACCCCGACGGTATTAGGGTATCCGAGGCCTAGGAAGTCTTTTACTTTCCCACCTTAATTGGCCCATGTCTCATCTTTCTTGATCCATCATTCTTCGAGGGTCAGCCCTCGTTTTTCTTTTCCTTATATCTCCTGCCTTCTGCTCAAGGCCCTCAAGGAGGCAGGGTGTGTGTAGCCCCACCACTTATGGTGCGCCCTGGATTGTGCTACACCCTCAAGGGCTCACATCTGGTGAGTTCGAGAATTGGCGATCCTGAGGGCTTCCTGAGCTGGGTCCGATTTTTATCCTTCCATTGCCTATGGGGCGGTCCCTCTCCTCTTTACCTTTCCTATCTGCCTTTCCTGGCTCTCCTCTCTTCCAAGTCCCTTAATTCTCATTCTTCGAGGGTTGAGGGCATTTTCTTTCCTCCTGTTTTTTGTTTCCCGTGTTCTTATTTTTGTTTTCCATTTCCTCATTTAGTATGTATGTAGTTAGTTTTAGGTTTTGTTTCATTTCATTTACTTTTTCGCTATCACCCAAACCATTAGGGGCCGATAACCTAGATGTTAAGCCCCTTCAAACAACAATTATTATCATCATCTTTAAACTAAATATAAATTACAAAACTTGGTCAAATACCTGAAAAATCCATAAAAATCAGCAAAAATTATGAATTTACAAGAAAGAAAAAAAGGATGCATCATTATGAACATTAATAGAAACTAAACCAACTTTGCGTTTCTTACCAAAATGTTGAATTTCTAAACATATTGTTTCTTTAAATAAGACATTAATCATTCAGTTTCATTGTTCAAAGAATGAAATAATTTGGTGGTGAATTTGTGAATTTCCAAAAGGAAGAGAAATGAAGAAACCAAATCACCATATAATTCTAATTTATTGTCATTATATCAAATATTTCAGCCAGCTGTTTCTTTAAACAAAACACTAATTTGTAGGGAAAATGGTTTAGTTACTCATGATGAATAATACCGTGCGAGGTAAAGACCTTGGTAAAGACATGGCAAACCCTAGTAAATTAAAAAAGTTATAACCTGGTAAACTGATGATGATGATGAAACTGAAAAAATTATAATTCAAAATTTTGGCATATTTCAAATTTTACTTTGAACTTTGGTCCAGTCGGATAAATGCTGCATATAAAACCTCGGTAATTCGTTATTCGATAAACAAAAATGTGCCGTTACATGATTATGTTCATTTAAATCTCCTCCTATAATAAGATGTCAAGTCCTAGTTCCAGTGTCTACCTGCTAGGGGGCAGATGACCTCACTGTTCAACCTCTTTTTCTTTTGAACGACCATGAGTTTCGTATTCTTTGTGTTTATTTTTAGCCTAAACTTCTCTAACGTGTTGTTTAGCATACTGAGCATCTTAGACATGTTGTGCTCTGAATCAGCTACCAAAGCAATATCATCTGCAAAGCGAATACTATGAATTTGACTTCTTTGTTTTTTTTCTTTACTGTTCGAATTGCATATTCTATGAATATATTAACCAGATATGGTGATAAGGGACAGCCTTGTGTCGCACTCCTCTTCTTATTCTTGCTTTTCCTTCCATTGATGTTTGTTTCTGTGCTTTGGTCTTTATGCAGGTTAAAAAGCAAACATCTGTCTTTCCAACGTCCTCAGAGTTTGAAATAATAACTTCCAGTTCACCTTGTCGAATGCTTTTTCTAAATGAACGAAAGCTACATAAGTTTTCCTGGTAACTTCCAGTCTTCTTTCCAGTATTTGACGCAGAACTAGAATTGCTTCTTTAGTACCCTTACCTGCTCTGAAGCCATATTGGTCGTCATCAAAATTCTGTTCAATTTTGCTTCTGATTCGGCCTTTAAGTATTGCCAGTAGGATCATAGGAGCATGGGACAGAATGGCGATTGTTCTGTAATCTGAGCAGGTCATGGCATTTTCTTTCTTTGGGAGTATTATTGTCTGCCCCTTAAAACAACAATAACTAACTAACTATACATAGTATATAATTATATTTGAATTGTAGTCTATGGCCATAGCAGGGCTTTTTGAATTGAACGCCTGTAGGCTCCCCAACAAGTTCAATTTCAAGTAGTTCCAACTTTGGCTACCAGTCACCACTGTCACCGACACCCAGCGGCGAATGTTGGAACTTGGTAGAGCGTTTCTAACCAAATAACAAAAATATTGCTTACACACTACCAATTGTAATGGTAGGTTCTTTTACATGCCATAAATCTATGACATCGGCCTGCCGGCTTTACTTCCCCTCCGAAGGAAGGCTTATTGAAGGATTTTAACATTAACTTCGGCTGGGTTCATAGTATAGCAAAAACATATTTTTAAATATTTGTATAATTTTAAACTTGAACCCTACTGATCAGGATCTGATGATGGCCATGTGATGGTCAAAATGCATAATCATAAAATTTCCCCTTTATCAGTGAGTTTTTTTCTCTTTCTTTCTTTCTGTCTTTCTTCCTTCAGGAAAGCATGTTACCCTGTGTAATCTAATTGGGCAAAAACATGTTGTCCAACTGAAAAGTATAAATTGATTGTACAGGCAACACTGAAAAAATGGCTTCAAAACTTGTAAATATAGCTAAGATTAGGAGGGAGACAGGCGTGGCTTTAAATTACTCGCCATCCCAGTGTTTACCGTTTGTAGACGTGAGAAACTAATACAAAATCACTTCTGGAATGGCCGAGGGAAATTCGAATTAATGTATCGTCTGTTGTCATCTTTAGCTTGAGCGAACCCATTTTAGCCTAGACGATAAGTAAATCTTGTGGCAGACCCATGAACCAAATCCAAGCCTTTCGGGACAGGAGCCACAATACATACCATAAGACATTGAAGGTGGCTTCACAGATGTGATGTAATACCAGAAATCATTGAGATTAAAAAAAAAAATATATAATAATAATAATAATAATGATATGCGTTATAGAACTGTCACACTGGGCACCGCTACTTTGGCCCATAGGGGATCTTCATTGTGCTAGTAAATCTACTGATACGGGTACCTCACATTTAAATATAATTGAATAACGGTTGACTGTGTTTATTATCGATCCACTGACCTCGTGCACAGATAGCAAAGTATTACCCATTGCATCACACAGCCAGAGTGGTCTGCCTGTACTTCGCTTCTTGAAAATTAGGTTGAATATCAGTCCATACAAGCCTCCGTGGCTTAGGCGGCAGCACGCCGGCCTCTCACCGCTGGGTCCGTGGTTCAAATCCCGGTCACTCCATGTGAGATCTGTGCTGGACAAAACGGAGGCAGACAGGTTTTTCTCCGGGTACTCCGGTTTTCCCTGTCAAAATTTCATTCCAGCAACACTCTCCACTATCATTTCATTTCATCTGTCATTCATTTAATCATTGCCCCAGAGGAGTGCGTCAGGCCTCGGCAGCCGGCACAGTTCATATCCTCGCCGCTAGATGGGGGCTTCATTCATTCCATTCCTGACCCGGTCGGAGACTGGAAGCAGGCTGTGGATTTTCATTTTTCATCAGTCCATAATGTCAGTAATTGAGGTCCGTATTGACTAACTATAAATTAGAAAGAAAATAAAGGGATTCTGCCTTTCCAATACTTGTATTGACGCTACTCACAGGTACATGTTTCGAAGGTAAAACTCCTCCTTCCTCAGCTTGTACATAAAAATAACAAAGATAAATAACCTTTATAAGAACATACATTGCATGAATAAAGATTTGTGAAATACATAATTGGGCAAAAACATGTTGAAATGAAAAATGAAAAGTATAAATTGATTGTACAGGCAACACTGAGAAAATGGCTTCAGGAAATTATGTATTTCACAAATCTTTATTCATGCAACGTATGTTCTTATAAAGGTTATTTATCTTTGTTATTTTTATGTACAGGCTGAGGAAGAAGGAGTTTTACCTTCGAAACATGTACCTGTGAGTAGGTTCAATACAAGTATTGGAAAGTCAGAATCCCTTTATTTTCTTTCTAATTTGAATATCAGTTACGAGTTATTATACAAAGTCTTTCAGGTTTCTTTGCTGTTTTTTCCCCCCAGCCTAACACATTTTTCTACAGTATACCTAAAATTCTTGAAGGAGTTAAAAAATACTTTCCTCTTGCGATGTCCTGCCATCCGACTGAAGCATGTGAGGTCTAGAGACAGTGTATATTAGAATATTTTCCTGAGTGTTTGTATTAATGCATTAGTTGAAGTGGCTAACATGTATTTTAGTCAGTATTGTATATGGACGATAAAATACAAGACATAGTGTTCTGGTGCCCTCAGTGATCCAAAGAAGTGCTCTCTACTTCGGTGAGATAGGCTTATTTTATATACTTTCTTGCAGCACTGTACAAGTAGTAAGTACGAGTAACTATCTACAGGAAGTGAAGCAGTAGAC
Organism: Meconema thalassinum; assembly: GCA_946902985.2. Lineage (NCBI taxonomy): Eukaryota > Metazoa > Arthropoda > Insecta > Orthoptera > Tettigoniidae > Meconema > Meconema thalassinum. Next base: position 389,443,690 of record OX336391.1, read on the forward strand.
ATACAAAGGCTGTTGATTTAAACTCTCTCATGTGAACAAAATGTTTAATAACTTGTGCACACAAATTATTAAATTTACGTGAATGAAGTAATAAATGACCTGGAGCATGTCAAGTCAATATTATAAAATAACCATTAAATTAGGCTCATATGAAATAAGTAATGAGGGGCATTGTGGATATAAGTCTTGTCATTTTATTTCACAGGGAACCTGTATTACAAAGTCAGAACACACATTGTCGTAACAAAAGACGAACCTTTGGCTATTTTTTCCACTTAGTTGCCTCAAACACTGATACTTTTGTCGTACCGTGAAATGAATTTTTAGAAATCTTCCTCGTAAAATTTGGTGCCCAGTGATTTAAACAAGTTCTTCATAACTTGTTGCACCTCTTAGTTACTACCGAAGTGATGTCCCCATTGTACTGACTTCAAAGCAGGGTCAAGGTCCGTTGGGGCAAGATGGGGCTGTAGGACAGATGTTTCAATCTTGCTACGTCCTCGACTGTAACAAATGTCGACAGAGTACAGGAATGGAGGGGCGTGGTGGCTCAGCGGTCTAGCTGTATACCTCTCACCAAGGAGGTCCGGGTTCGATTCCCGGTCAATGGATGTGAGATTTTCGAAGTGAAATGCCATGTCCTGTGGTTCGGATTCCACGTAAAAAAAAAGGAGGTCCCCTGGCTCATGATCTCAAGATTAACGGTCACGTTAAACTACAAGCTTCCTTCCTTTAGAGTACAGGAAATGGTGATAGCCGACAGGCACGTTACTGTGTCTGATTTTGCATACACATTGGGTGATGGGTGTGCTAAGGTCCACCGTATGATTCACGAAGTGTTGGGATATTGGGAGATGTGTGGCGGACAGTAACCACTAGGCAACTACTGCTACTCAGATGTATGGTTCTGCGCTCAAACTAGCCAGAAATTCATACATACGCACTTTCTTCATAATAACTCATGAACACTAAAGCATTTTCCAAATGCGGGTAAGGGAGGCTGCCCTAATTACTCAAGGACGAAGTTCAGAAAATATTCCCTCCCCCCTCCAAATAAAAGTTGGCTGTTTCATGAACACTCGGTTCCCAAGAAAGGTTAGAATGCTATGGCCCAGTCTGGAATCAAATCTGGGCCTTTACAGAACAAAGCCTATCATATCAATGTGACAGGACATAATATTATCTTTCAAATTGACACACGTAGGTGATACTGCGTGTCATATGTTGGAAGCAGTCTGAATTGATCAAGAGGTTGGAGAGTAATTTGTCTCCGTCCCCTCCAATGTTCCAGACAAAATTATGCCTATGAAGGGGTTCGATTCTCCCCTCGACCATTTTAGAAGTGGTTTTCCTTTTTATTCCCACTACTCTTGGCAATTGCCAGGATGTTTCCTTAATGGAAGTCCATGGCTGCTTTACCTTAAATCCATGCTCCTTCCATTGATCCTACACACTTTTTGTTTAAGGGGAAATGACCTTCATGTTCCACCCAGGGCCACCGAGGGGATTTAAGGGCCCCTTTGCAATTTTTTTCTCGGGCCTCTCTTGAAATACTTTTAATTATTACTATCCACTCCTAGCTATTCCGAGAGACAGTGTCATTTTGAGAAAAGCATCTGATGCAGTTATAATTTTAAGAAAGCATACAAATCTTATTTCATAGAAGAAAAAATAAGTAAATTATGAAATATATTTTGCAATGTCCACAGAACAATATGGGAATTTTAATAGTTAACATGCATAGGAAAATATTTTGCAATTCTGTAGGTCTTCACTTTAATTACCAGTATGTAATGAAAAAAAAAGGAGCATTTTGAAACTCCGCATTAGTTTGATAGCAGATAAACACTAAATTTTAGTAGATTATTCCTACACAGTTATAACTCCTAACTCACAGCCATACTGTATATTATTATTATTCTGCAAAGCTTCGGACAGATTGTAAGTTATAGACAACATTTTACATAGTTCAAAAATAGCTACAATAAGCTGAAACTAACGTGCACCACTAGCAGGCCCTTATTGCTTATGGGCCCCTATGCGTTTGCCCCCTTGCCCCTCTAAATGATAATCATCACCATCACACTTTCTATAGATTTCTGTTGTCATGGTCTACATTGATTTCTTTTTTATTTCATACACAGGTTTGCCTCATGATGTGGGAGGAGCAGTGCAAGTTCTCCCTGAAGAAATTCAGGCCATTCTCTACCAGCCAGGTGCTGAAGAATGGCCCCAAGGTGATAGGGATGCTGCATGTCTCAGGATCCTTGCTGGGCTTGATGAAGTGATGAGTCTGGCCATAGCAGAGTCATTCATAGCCCCTGTTGATCTCAATCAATACCCCTCTTATGCATTCGTAGTGGAATATCCCATTGATCTCTCAACTATTAAGGTAAGCTGCTTTGTTAACTAGGATGACTTGTTTTGGTTTACCCTTGCACAGTCTGAAATATTAGATAGGAGAAGGATTATGCCATAGCAGCATGGGCGTCCGCAGGGGAGGGGGTTCATGCCCCCCTGGAATCTTAAAAAGTAAAACGTTATGAAAATCAGACTGAGAACAGGTGTTTATTTGCAAAAGTGCTTACAGTATTCTAATTAATTTTTTGCTAAATAAAAATAGATGTTTAACCTTCCATCGGGTGCAACATTAAATATAACAGCAGTGGGCGCATTAAGCCTGTCTGGCACACCTCAAAAATCTGAATTTAAAACATTATAATACTTGCTGAAGAGCAGTTTTGCTACAATTTGGGAATACACTCATTCGTTCTCTACATATTACGTAATGGTGCTCGATCAGGTGTAATCCACCAGGCAGATCACTTTTGCAACAACAGCAAATGTGTAGGAGGGTTATTGATAAACTGGGCGATATGGACTTGAATGTCATGTGGAAAGAGGCAACTACTGAAAGGTGCAAGTACCTTCGCACCCGCAAATGATGAATATGAGATAAGAATTAACTCGTGTGCCTGTCTGATCAGTTGCCCCCACCGGAGGGTTAAAATCATCCTACATATCTCAGTTATGCAATGGTGCTAGTGTGCTTTCGCTTTTATGAAACACTTGAGTTATATTACAAAGGAATATTGTAATTTATATGTGCTGTAATAAATATGATACTTTCCCTGTAGTGCAATTTATATCAATCAATTATCTTCTTTCTGCCCATATGTTGGGCGACACTATTGTAATAAATATAATACTCCAAGCTTGCCACCTCAGGTAGTGGGGCTATAATACTAGCTTAAATGACATCACACAAAGACACAGTCCACCGACTTCACTAAAACACACAATTTATTAATAATAATTCTTCTATTACCTGGATCTCTCGCCCAGTATTCACAACTAATTCTTCTCACAAATTCTTCAACTCCTTTTCTTTTTATCTTTGGCAATCATTAACTAACAATATCTATCTTGTCAACATGTAATCACTCTTCAATTACCTGCATCTCTTGTTCATAACCCACAACAACTTGCATTCCTCTCTCCCAAAACCAACTGCCAGACCCTCAATAAAACATCACCCAATCCACAACCCCCCAACACAAATCTCTAGACCAGAGAGCACCACAATTCTCCACATTTTCATCAAAAGCCAACTTCCATTCTGCAGGCATCCTAACTATCAATAACATCCCCATGGAAACCTTGCCAAGTCAAAGAAAACCTTGCCATTAGCCAAAGTCACCTTGCCAGCAATAGCTAGACCACCACCAAGAATCTCTATGGCACTGAACACACAGGATTCTCCATGGTGCTGCACCAACAGGTGGCCGTGGCTGGCAACCTGATAAAACAAAAATAATTAAATACTACAAACAAAACAAACTAGAAGCAGTCTCCGTAACCTACTATAAAGTTCGGTTACAGCGCATACATTCCATTCGTGTGTATTGTGTTTACTATGATCGGCTGCCTAGACTGTGTCTGTGAGCTTATAGTATTATTTATTTATTTTGTGTGCATCGTCTACGAATGGATTTATATTTCATTTAAAGATAAGTAATGTCATCTTATCTTATTATATACCAGTATAATGCAAAAACGAGGTACTGACTGTCTCACTCATTAATCATCGCCAACATCGTATCTTTGTAACCACAAGTGCTATGAAACTGAAATTTTGCATGTTGATTACTCTCAGTTTGTAGGTGCTCACTAGGAAATGTTCTTAGAATATTCAAGCTTTAAGTGGGTCGGGGGCGCCCACAACCACGAAACTGCTACGGTGTCATAGCAGGGGGAGAGGTGATACTCCCACGTGGCGGTCCTCACCGGCTTGCCGGCGGACTTGAGCGAAATAAAGTAGCTCTCGCGGACCAAACACAACACTGAATGGTCAACGGCTTGTAGAGCGGAAGAGGATGACTGGTAATATCCCAACGGCGGACAAGGCAAAGGAACCATCAGATACCACCTGCTGTCTTGCAGTTAGTAAGGGGACTTACAAAGGCTAGGGGACCCACCCCGATGTTAATGGGCAGCAATCCGGAAGGCTGAAAGGGGCAGCCCCCTAGAAGGTTGCGCGTGAGGCCAACGACCCCACCGTGGAAAAAGAACTGTTACGAAATCTCAATCACAAGGAAACCAGACGGAACAACGACATTTGCGAGTAAAGGACAACGAGCTGAACATAGGAGCATGGAATGTACTAAGTCTATATAGGGCGGGTGCCCTAAATAACTTAGTGGAGGTACTGAAGAAATATGACATGAGTATTGTAGCCATTCAAGAAATACGGTGGACAGGTACGGATGTACTAAAACAGAAAGATTATACCATCTTTTACATTGGACATGAGAAAAATACCTTTGGAACTGGTTTTATAGTGAGCAATAACATAGTAAATGCAGTAATACGCTTCAGACCAGATTATGCTCCATCCGCCTGAAAGGCATGTGGGCATGCCCCCACAGAGGATACTGAGGATGGAGAGAAGGATACATTCTATGGAAAACTGGAGAAAATATGCGATTTGGCACCAAGGCATGATATTAAAATCGTACTGGGAGATATGAATGCTAAAATTGGAAAGGAACAGGAATTTAGAGACATCATTGGACGGAACAGCCTACACGGGAAAAGTAACGAGAACGGACAAAGGCTGATAGACTTTGCCGCGAGCAGAAGGATGATAGTAATTAGTACTCAATTCCCAAGAAAGGACATTCATAAGGCTACGTGGTGCTCACCGGGCGGATTTGCTAGGAACCAGATAGATCATATACTAATTGATGCGAGACATGAAACAGATATACAATATGTACGAACATGTAGAGGAGCTGATATAGATTCAGACCATTCTCTCATTAAGTCCTGCTATAAACAACGTATCTGCAGAATTAAGAATAGTAGGTCAAGAAGAATGCAGAAATATGATGGACAGAAATTAATCGAAGATAAGAAGATAGCTGACGAATTCTCAGTGACACTAGAAAGAAAGATACTGCGAGTCATAAAGGTAACAGGAAATATAAATGAACACTGGAAAAGCATTAAAGAGGCAATTGAGAACACTGCAGAGAACGTAGTGGGATTTAAACAGCCAGAGAGGAGAGAGAAATGGTTTGATGCAGAATGTGGGCAGAAGATAAATGCAAGAAACCAAGCAAGAATTAAAATGGTACAAATGGACACAAGAGTTAACAGGAAATTATATACAGAGGCAAGAAGAGTGGCAAAACGTATGTGCTCAAGAAAGAAAAGGGAATGGGAAAGAATAAAAATCGAAAAGGTAGAGGAACTAGCAAAGACAAAGGATTATAGACAAATGTATACACTATTAAGGGAAGAGAAAAGAGGATTCCAGGCCAGATCAGATATGTGTGAAGATAAAGATTGTCTCATTGTTGAGACCAAAAAGGTGCTGGAAAGATGGGTGGAATATTTTCAAGAGATTCTGAATGGAACAGGAGAGAAAGGAATTGGAGAAGAACAACAACAACTTTATATACCAGGGCCTGATCCAGAAATACTAGAACCAAGTATGACTGAAACAAAAGAAGTCATTAAGGGAATGAAGAACGGTAAGTCACCCGGAGAGGATAATATAACTGCAGAGCTGGTTAAGTATGGTGGTAATTATCTACATACCCAACTGCAACTGATACTAAGAATATTGCAAGAAGAACTGATGCCCGAAGAATGGAAAGTAGCTCTGTTGTGCCCAATACACAAGAAGGGGTCTAAGTTGTGTTGCCCTAACTATAGGGGCATATCACTAATTAACATAGGATATAAAATATTTACAAAAGTCTTAGCGAGGCATATAGAACCATATGCAGAAAGGGTATTGGGGGATTACCAAAGTGGTTTTAGACGAAATCGATCCACAACATATCATATCTTCACGCTACGATTTATGCTGGAGAAGTTCTATGAGAACAATATACCTGTCCACCAATTATATATTGATTTCCAGATGGCATATGATTCAGTAGATGGAAGGTATCTATATGAAACTATGGATGGATGGATAGATAGATAGATAGATAGCTTTATTTTGTCTGGCAAGATTAGGGCCATTGGGCCCCCTCTTCCATCTAACCAGATTTTACAATTAATACATTATTACAATATTAGCAGAACTTAACAATGGTTCTTAAATCTAACAGGAATACATTTCAGATCCAATCACAATACATATAATGGCAGGTAAGCATGGTGTAGGTAAAATTATGTTAATTAATTAATTATTGCTAAAGTAAGAATTTAATAGGGAAATACAAACACTAATAAAATTGAAACTAATGATGATGTGATGATGATGATGATGATGATGATTCTAAGCATGATGACTGAGTTATTACTATAGCCTAATATTGATTTTGCAATGAGCATTTAAAAGGATGTAAGAAAACATTTAGGTATCTAAACAGAAAATAAATAAAATGTAAATTAGAAAGACGAATATAACTCAGCATAAGGATTCAAATATTTGACGTGTTCAGTTGAGCTTTCATTTCTTTTGTGATATGTACAGCTGGCATTGCTGCGTGAAGTTGGACGGGGTTACTCCTCTGACAGAGCGTGGCAAGTTGTTCCACAGTCGTGCAGTAGAAACTACGAAGGAGTTAGTGTAGCGTACAGTGCGGTGCATAGGTATGAGCATGAGTGAATCATTTTTTGACCGTGTACCAAGACTATGTTCGTGTGAGAGGCAGTGAAACTGAGATTGCAGGTAAGCTGGAGAGGAATTTAAGAGTATTTGTTGGAAAAGACATAATGAATGAAGATCGCGGCGTTAATTTTGTCGTAACCAGCTAAATTGTACGAACGCAGGGGTGACGTGGTCGTAATACCGTAAATTGCATATGTAGCGAACACAGGCATTTTGTGCTAGTTGGAGTTCGTTTTTAAGAGTAGCAGACAGGTCATTGTATACCACATCGCAATAATAAAAATGAGGCAGTACTAGCGAGGTAACGAGTCGTTCTTTTAACACGCGAGAGAAAATATTCCAAAATCTTCTCAATGAATTCAGTGCAGAAAATACTTTTCCAGAGATGCTGCGGACTTGCTGCGTCCAAGCGAGATGTTCGTCTATAATCATGCCCAGATCTTGGACTGATTCTCGGAATTCGATTGGGGAGTCACTCAAGCGTAAGTTTAGTAGAGTGGGATTTATTTAGCGTATGGCAATAACAAAACTGAATTACAACATAATAAATATACAAAATTAATTTAACTCATTAAATTTATAATTTAATATCTAAATTCTCTATCCATTGAAGGACTGCCTCTGTCACTTCATAGAAATCGTTAAGATTCCCAGGGTATGCTCGACGGCTGCAACTTGATATAATGTGTTGGATGGTCTGATGTTCACTGCCACAATCACATTGGGGGAGATGGGACCTTTCCCCAGCGGAGAATTTTTGGGTGGGAGATTATGATAGCTTGAGTTTTTGTCTCATTGAGTCGTAGCCCATGTGAATTGGATCAATTACAAATTTCAGTTTAGTCCTCTTTGAGAGCTTTGATTGCTTGCGATAGTCTTTCTGGTGCAGCATGCAGATAGAGTTGTACATCGTCAGCTTATAAGTGATATTTGCATTTAGTTATCAATGAAGTGATATCATTTATGTAGATCGAGAAGAGAAGAGGTCTTAGAACTGATCCCTGAGGGACTCCTGTCTCCACGGAGCGCCAAGAAGACATTTGGTTTGAGTTACTTTTAACGCGATTTGGCGCCCGTGTAGATATGAATCCACCCATTGGATACTGTTCATAGAGAGATGAATTTTGAATAGGCTAGAGAGTAATATGTCATGATCAACAGAATCAAATGCTTTGCTGAAATCAAGCAGTGCTAAGATTGTTGCTTGCCCACTGTCCATAGCCTTTCTTATGTCATCCGTGACCTTAAGTAGTGCCGTAGTAGTGCTGTGATTTTTCCGGAAGCCAGATTGGTGCTCATCAAGGATGTTGTGCGCTAGCAAATAGGAGGAGAGTTGTTCGTAAACGATAAATTCGAGAGATTTGGAGATGGCAGATAATATGCTAACTGGGCGATAATCACTAACGTTTTTGGCTTGTGTGTTTTTAGGGATTGGAATGACAATAGTCGCTTTCCATAGCGATGGGTACGTACCGATCATTAACGAGTAGTTGAATGTGTGTGTTATTGTGGGAAGTATAATGTCAATGATTCGTTTGAATAATTCTATTTCTATATTGTCAATCCCTTTCGATTCTGATTTGATTCTAAGAATGGCACGTCTGACTTGTGAGGGGGTAACATGCGAGAAGTAGAATTTATCTCTGTTGAGGGTGGGGGTGTTGTAGTTATTGATGAGAATTCTGTGTTTTATGTCTGGGTTGACAGAATGTCCAGTACTAGTAAAATAGTCGTTGAGTGTGTCAAGAGGTAGATTAATGGGGTTGTCGTTTTTTTTTTTCCTATTCTCTTGTTTCTTAGTTCATTCCATGCCGCAGAGGGTTTGATATTACGCCCGAACAAGTTGTGAGCATGCCTGGTTCGAGCGTTACGTACTGCTTGGGATGTTCTGTTTCGGAGCTTTTTAAAGTCATCATAATTCTGTTGCGTGGGTAATTTCTTAAACTTTTTGTGTGCAGAATCTCGCTTAGCCATTAGTTCTTTCAGTTCCGTGCTGAGCCATGGTCCTGAAGGTCGGGTCGCTCGAACAGTTTTCACTGGAGCATGTTTATCATATAGTCCTGTCAAGTAGTCGTTCATTTTGTGTACTTAATCATCTATGTTGTGAATATTCAGTATATCATGCCATGGTACATTGAGAGAGTCTTCTATCGAGGATAGCGTGTCAATTTTAGAGAGGTCTCTGTACGTGATGGTCCTTGGTTTGATCGTCTTATATTTTAAAGAATAGGACAAGTAGATTAAGTCGTAGGCAGAAATTCCTGGTACAGATGTCTGCCCATGCTGAAGCACTTTGTCTGTGTTCTTTACTGATATCATGTCAATTGTCGTGTGTGATGTGTTGGTAGTAGTGTAGCAGTTTCGCTAGCCCACACGTTGAGCGACAATTGTAACGTTTTCACTTTGCTACACGTTGAGCGTACAAGTGTAATGTTAATTAATGCCCCATGTTGGTAGCGACAAATGTAACGGTTTGGCTGCCCCAAACTGTTGGGTGATAAATGTAACTGTTTACCTTTGCCTAAGCTATGTTGTTTTAATGGGCGCCAAGACCTCAATGCAATGCTGAAATCTAAATTTGTATTTAACAACGTCTAGCTCTGGTAGAACACCTTTAAGAATCTATTCACTCAGATCGTGGTATGATTTGATCATTAACCCAACAAACAATTGTATCAGGAGAAGGAATTGGTCTATATATAATGCTACCTACTGAAAGCAAAGATTGCATTGTAAAAGAATTGAATTTATTATATAAAACAAGTATAGCAAAATTAATAATAATAATAAGCTTAAAATTTAAACTGGAGTGTTGCGATTTTAATATTACAGATAGAAAATTACGTGAAAACGGAGTCTGATAAATTATTGATTTTGCTCTTATTCCCAAGCTATGAAGTTACTGAAATATGAAATATAAAACAAAGAGAAATGAGAGATTGCGTATTTCTGCGTCATTCGCGCTTACCACTGGAAATGGCCGAAGCCTTTCCCTCGTACTGGATGATGCTGTGAGCTTCCCACCGTCTCCTGGACGTCGTCATCTTTGTCGATATTTGATGATATTCTGGTAGATTAGATAATTCTATTGTCCGTACATGGACCCAAACACTCGTACAACCACACTGGTTAGGTTTTACAAAAGTTAGTCCTCCACTCCACGGAACATCGGAGCGACTCCCGCGTGCAACCGTACTCGTTAAGTTCTACACAGATAGTCCTCGTTCCACGGAACATCGGAGCGACTCCCGCGTACAACCATACTCGGCAAGTTCTACACAGATAGTCCTCGTTCCACGGTGCGTCGAACGATAATATCCACATGTCGGCTCCCCACTCCAGTCCCGACTTCTAGCTTACGTGGTCTCCACTGATTGGCTGCACCCCACGCACTATACTCCCCTCCTCTGGCTCATTACACTCGGCGGGAGGGTTCCGTTCCAACTATCCGCCTTTTCTTGACGCTGCAACCCCGCTTGCGTAATACTTCCCGACAAGATTAAGCGTGTACTTGAATTCCCAGTGAGTCACGTCTCTCGATATACCCTAACTGACGAAACTCCGTTAAATTCCGTAATCACATAACTTTCTAGGATATTGTCGTTCGTAATAATTTGCTTGATAGCGTTTTCTAAGACATAGAAAACCTATCTGTATGCTTATAATTTTTATAAAATGCTCCGAAAATATCTTAATAATAATTATAATAAATTAATAATAATAATAAATTAACATGAAAAATTCTCTTGGCTGAACAATTTGCCACGTAAATAAATATAGAATGGCTTCCTACTGACTTATGCCAGTTGCATAAAAACCCCTCGAAAAACACGTTACAGTAGATCTAATATTTTCATGTAATTTGACGCGAGCATATTCAAGAGTTGTCGAGTTTCAGCCTTGGTATTATCGCCTATATTGGTATTGAAATCGCCCATGACTATTATGTGCTGCTAAAGTGGCAGGATGCGTAATAACGTGTTCTCTATGTCCTCTAAATGACCCAGCGAAGGTGCCTTGTAAACAACGTAGACAGTACACTTTTGATGGACGGTCTCTATTTCGAATAACATAAATTCGGGTCTCCTATTGTACTGGCTATCTGAACATGCTAAGATTTTAGGATTCAAGTTCGTCTTAACAAAAGCTCCTACCCCACCTCCTTTCTTTCCTACTCGGTCATTGCGTAATAGTGTGTAGCCGGACAAGTTACATGATTTTGAAAGATGGAGTGGCGATAGCCATGTCTCACCCATCAAGCAAATATAGATTAAATCAGGTATAATAAGTTCTAGTTCATGGAAATGTGCCGATAAGGACTGTACATTTACGTGCGCTATGTGAAGACCTGTCGGATGAAGTAACAGCTTTTCGAACAGGTAATCACGGGTAGGGGTGGAGTCATTGTTTCCGGGAGCTACTTCTGTCACCTTCACAAGGCCACAGTGAGTGAGTGAGGGGTGGGATGGGTGAAATTCCTTTCACTGCAGGGGGTATGCTCTACCGAACTGCTGCCAGAGGTCGTAGACCCGCATACTAGGTTTGCCAACTTGGGAAATGAAAACTAAACTAACGAAATTGTACTATACTAAACTAAGACTTAAGATTACACTATACAGGTGAACTAATATTAATTAGAAATAAAGTAACATAGGCTACAGTGGCCGCAGTCAGCTAGGTGAATGTTCTTTGACTACAGTTTTTAACTAGTTTGGAAGGTCACTCATGCGGTTAATCCTAATCTTGCTACCATCAGGTTGCTTGATGAGGATATTGCCCTGCGAACTCCAGCGATTTGTGACAGAGAAACGAGAGATTGCAGTCTTCAAAATGGCCAGCCTGGTAGAGGTGAGATCTTCGCGAATTGTCACCTTGCTACCTTTAAGCACTCCTTTTTTAAGAAACACCTCCTGCCTGGTACAGAATGACACAAATTTCACAATAATGGGCCGCATTTTTCCCGGGGATTTAGGTCCAACTCGATGGCTCCTGTCAATATCATGCTGGTTAACACTTGCGCCGATATCACTAAAGACGTTTAGAGCTAGTTCATCAGTATTTTCTTCTGCACTTTTGTGCATACCAAAAATCCTGATGTTGGATCTCCTGCTATATTGTTCTAAGGCTTCGTACTTTTCTTCGAGCTCGTTTCTAAGGACTCGTATTTCACTCTCGCGATTCTCAAGCTTTTCGGTGAGATCTGACACTAAGTCCATATTGAACTGGAGTAACTTCTCAAGTTGTTTGACGACAAGTTCAGTCACTCTCTCATAGTGTTGTAAAATGTCTAGGCATTTATAAGTCGGGGCAAATGCCCAGGATAAATGCTCGGGCAAATGTCCAAAACCCATAAATGCCCAGGCATTTTGGGCATTTACCCCTTTTAAAAACATATTCAAAATGCAACGCTTATATAAATATTGTTTTAGCCATATATGTATCCACATATATGTATTCTATATATTTATCCATAAAAACAGGAGATGAGGCCAAAATAGGCTGCGGAAGTTGTTGTAGGAATTCACTGAAAGAACTTGATTTTGGTTCTGAGTCTGAGCTTGTGCTTGGTACTACAGATTTGTTGTTGAAATCATCCACTTCAATTAGTAAAGGTTCAAGCGGCTTCGGTGGCATAGTTGGTAGCATGCTGAACTGCTGTGCCCAAGATAGCGGGTTGAAACCCTGCCGAAGTCGTCGGATTTTTAAGAGCGTTAAAAATCCTTCAGTATGCTTTCCTTAAGAGGGGAAGTAAAGCCGGCGGTCCCATATCATAGATTTATGGCATGTAAAAGATCCTTCCACAGGCTGAACTTGTGTGAAGCTAAATTGTTAGGTTAAATTTCGTCGAAACGCTCTATCAAAGTTCCAACGTTCAACACTAGGTATCATTGATATCTGGTGGCGAGAGTTGGAACTACTTGAAATTGAACGGTACTTGTAGCTCACCCTAAGGGTGTCCGCTGGAAGCAGCTACAGATCAGGCTAGCCGAACATGTCCTCGGACACACCCGGCACTAAAAGCCATACGATAAATAAATAAGTAAAGGTTCATAAGGGGTTTTCTTTTGAAAAGGTTTTTTCAACCACTGTAACTGTACCTAACTGAAGCACTTTTTTTTTAGATGCTGAGGGAACCTAAAGCACATTTTTATGTGCCTTTCCATTTTGTTACAATGTGACTGTTAATAGTCCTAATTACAATATTTACAAGATACTCCTTTCCCTTTCAAATTAAGACAGTTCCAAATAGGTTCTTTTTTCCTAAGCATTCTGTAAAGATTTAATCTAACACTTAAAAATATAAATAGCCTAAGAAAGAAGTGAGGTTATCTTAGACTCAACCACTCAGCACACAGCTCGACTTCACAACTCCCTGGGGCTGATGGTGGTAGAATGCCTCGCCAATCTCAAGGCCACAACCACCCTACCCCCACTCCAATATCATAGCACAATGGCTGACCAGGGCCTAGAGCCCATCCACCCCCCTCCCAAAGCCACTATTCACACCATAATCAAACTCTTACGTAATTTTCCTAAATATAAATGAGTAGGCCTGCAGGCCTAACTCAGTAATACAATGTTTTATTCAAACCAGATATACGTAATTCCCATTTAGATGTTATTGACAATATTGACACAGGATAATTAAATTATTATCAGCAATATTCGGGCATTACTAGTTTATCCATGAAATGTACCTTTGATTAAAGGTCTTTATTATGTTTTAGAAGCTGTAGCAACAATCACAAGTAGTAAAAAGTTTTAAAAAAAGCACGTTTTTTTTAATGCCCAGATTTTGGGCGTTTAAAACTGCTTTGGGCAAATGCCCATTTATAGATGTCCTGCCCACTGGGCATTTGCCCGGCCCACATCACTACTCTCTCAGATATGGTAGAAATAATTGTATCGAGGAACTTACCCGAACTGAGGGTCTCGTTGAGCACCTTATTTGCGGTCTCCTCAACTAGGTTGGCACTATCGCTGGCGTCACAGGAGGCGCGCTTGCCCCAGGAAACTTGTACGATTGGTTAAGATGACACTGGATCACTCAAGCTGTAAAATTAAAGCACAAAATGAGCTATCAAAGAATTTCAAAGGGACTTCGACATGGAGATTCACTATCGTGTCTTCTTTTCAATCTTACCTTTGAACGAATAGTCCGGAATATTGATGTGAGAGAAGGGGCACTGGCACGATATATACGTGGTAGAAACCCTATCCAAACAGGAACGCTGTATAACCAGGCAGTGCAATATTTAGCCTACGCTGATGATATAGTAATCTTAGGAAGGACGGTAAGAGCCATATCCACAGCATACAAAGAACTGGAAGAAGTATCGGGGAAAGCTGGCCTAAATGTCAATGTACGAAAAACAAAGTACATGTTATTATCCCGAGAAATGAGAATCGGAGACAACCTAGTGATCAATGGGAAATAATTTGTAAAAGTCACCAATTTCAAATACTTGGGATCTTAGACTCATGGAAGATAATAACACAGTGGCAGAAATAAAGGGGAGATTAGCACAAGGAAATCAATGTTATTTTAGCCTCCTGAAAGTACTTAAGACACGCATGATCTCTCGAAAGATCAAAAAGAGAATATATCGTACAATAATTAGACCAATTGTTACCCATGGTAGTGAAACATGGGTACTCACCAAAAGAGGAGAGGAAGCATTAGATACGTGCGAAAGAAAAATTCTTAGAAAAATATATGGACCCGTCCAGGAAAATGGAAACTGGCGAGCACAATATAATAAAGAGATATATAGCCTGTATGAGGAACCTCGACTATCAGTGGAAGTGAGAAGAGTAAGGCTACGATGGGCAGGACACCTAGAAAGAATGGAGGAGAAACGGGCGGCTAGCCAGATATTTCATCGACATCCGGAAGGAAGGAGACGGCAGGATCGACCACGTAAAAGATGGCTGGACGAAGTAGTGGATGGTCTACGCCAACTAAGAGCTCGTGGGTGGAGACAGCTTGCCTTGGACTGTAAAGCGTGGACTGGTGTGATTGAGAAGGCCTGGACTCTACAAGAGCAGGGGGCGCCCACAAGGGGAGAGGGGAGGGGCGGGGGGGGGGCAAGGTGTGGCTCCTCGATTTCCGAAAATGTTGAAAGTTGATTGTTCATTGTCACACCAGTTTATTTCATAAATGGAAGTTACTGATAGTCAAAACAAAACATTTCTGTAATCTTGTATCTACAATTGAAAAAAAAAAAAATGGTTGTAATGATGTCATGCACTCTACCACCAATAGATGATGAATGATGATAATTGCTGTTTTAAGGGGTGTAACATCTAGGTTATCTGCCTCTAACCACCAATGGAAACATAGCTCCAATTTTCAATACGGTTATGCCTAGTGTTAAATACCATATGTTTCCCCAGCACTATATCGAATGCCTACTACTTTTGCCACCTTACCTTGTCAGTGGCAATATGAAAGCACGTTCTGGAGATATTTTTAGACATTGCAACACAGCTAGCGGATCTTAACCCCTAAAATACGGTTTTCTATGCTGACTAGTAAAACACTGGTCCTGTAAGGGCGTGCTTACAATATTGGGTAATTTACTGTATTCAGGCCCGTATCTACGGGGGACAAACATGGCAACTGCCCAGGGCTGTAGGTTTTAGGGACGGCAACATTTCTGGAGAAATGCACAAACCTGCTTGGTCATTAAACGTCAAGTTGTTGTGTTTGAGTCTTCAGTCTTTTGACTGGTTTGATGCAGCTCTCCATGCCTCCCTGTCCTGAGCTAATCGTTTCATCTCTACATAGCTACCACACCCTACATCCGAGGCAATCTGTTTAACATATTCTAACCTTGGTCTACCCCTACAGTTCTTGTCCTCGACCCTTCCCTCCATAACTAAGCTTGCTATTCCTGGGTGTCTTAGTATGTGTCCTACCAACCTATCTCTTCTATTCATTAGCAGTTGCCAGAAACATCTCTCCTCTCCCACTCGTCTTAATACCTCTTTGTTTGTAACCCTATCTACCCATCTGATCTTCATCATTCTCCTGTAACACCACATTTCAAATGCTTCAATTCTCCTCTTTTCTGCTGCACCAATAGTCCAAGTTTCACTTCCATAGAGCGCCACGCTCCAGACAAAGGCTTTCAAAAATGACTTCCTAATACCTAAATCTATATTCGATGTCAGCAGATTCCTTTTTTGTAGAAATGCTTTCTTTGCCTGAGCTAACCTACTTTTTATATCCTCTTTGCTTCGTCCATCACTGGTTATTCTGCTTCCTAAGTAACAGAAGTCTCCTACTTCCTTCAGCTTTTCACCTGCCAATTTGATCTCCATAGAGGTTTCTGATTTATTTCGGTTGCATTCCAGTATTTTTGTTTTACATTTATTAATTTTCATCATGAATTCTTTCCGTAAGACGGAGTCCATACCATTCAAAAACTCATTCAAATCCTCAGGCTTGTCGGCCAAGATGACGATGTCATCAGCAAATCGCAGAGTTGAAATTATTTCTCCTTGAATCTTCACTCCCACTTTAAATTTTTCTCTAATTTCTTTCATTGCTTGTTCAATGTAAAGATTGAAAAGTATGGGTGATAAGTTGCAGCCTTGCCTTACACCTTTCTGAATACCAGCTTCTCTCTCAAGTCCTTCAACTCGAATGACTGCTGTCTGGTTTCTGTATAGATTGTATATCACCCTCCTATCCCTGTACTTTATTCCAATCGATTTCAAAATGTCAAACAATTTAGTCCAATCAACGTTATCAAAAGCCTTTTCTAAGTCTACAAAAGCCATGAACGTTCTCTTATCTTTCCTTATTCTACCTTCCAAAATCAGCCTAAGACTTAGTACAGCTTCCCTTGTTCCTACATTTCTCCTGAAACCAAACTGGTCTTCACCCAACTCCGTTTCTATCTGGCTTTCAATCCTCTTGTAAATTATTCTAGACAGGATCTTTGAAGCATGAGTAATCAAGCTGATTGTACGGTAATCTTCACATCTGTCAGCTCCCACTTTCTTTGGTATAGGGATGATTACATTCTTCTTGAAATCAGGGGGTACCTCACCTGTCTCATAAATCCTACACACCAAGTGAAATAACCTGATCAGACCTTCATCTCCTATGCAGCGTAGCAACTCAATCGGTATATCATCTATGCCTGGTGCTTTGTTCCTGCCTAAGTCCTCTAATGCTCTGTCAAATCCTGATCTCAATATTAAATCTCTTTTTGCATCCTCATCAATTTCCTCCTCCCTTTCCATTACATGATTCTCAATCTCCTTTCCCTTATACAAGCACTCTATGTAAGCTTTCCATCTCTCAACCTTTTCTTCCCTATCTGTTAGAGGCTTTCCATTTGTGTCCCTAATATTACAGCACTTAGTCTTCTTTTCCCCAAAAGTATTCTTAATCCTTCGATAAGCTGTGTCTACTTTTCCTAATTTCAGACACTTTTCTATACCTGCACATTTCTCTTTCAACCATTCTTCTTTCGCTTCCTTGCACTTCTTGTTAACCTCATTTCTCAGACGTTTGTATTCTGCTTTCCCCTTTTCATTTCTTACATTCTTGTGTTTCCACCCTTCATCCATCAATTCTAGTATATCCTGAGTGATCCACGGTTTTCTACCTATTCTTTCTTTCCTACCAATGTGTTCTTCTGCGGATTTTGTTATTTCATTCTTCAAAAGTGCCCATACGTCTGCAATTGAAGTTTGTTTAGGGTTTTTCATTAGTCCTTACTTTATACTCTTCTTGAATCTTTCGTTTACATCCTTCTCTTTCACTCTGTCTATTGCCCACCTTTTTGGCTTTTGACTTTTCTTCAGTTTCTTCAACTTTAATCTGCATTTCATTACAACCAGATTGTGGTCAGAGTTTATGTCAGCACCAGGGTATGTTTTACAATCCAAAATCTGGTTTCGAAACCTCTGCTTCACCATAATGAAGTCGATTTGGTAACGCCCTGTATCTCCTGGTCTCATCCACGTGTATATTCTTCTATTGTGGTTATTGATTAAGGTGTTAGCTATGACCAACTAATGCTCGGTGCAGAATTCTACCAGCCTGCTTCCTCGATCATTCCTTTCACCTAATCCGAAATCTCCTACTATCTTCCCTTCTCTCCCTTTTCCTACCACAGCATTCCAATCTCCCATTACTATAACATTTTCATCACCCTTGATATACCTCAGAATTTCGTCTATTTCTTCGTAGACCTTTTCAACATCCTCATCATCAGCTTGACTGGTAGGCATATAGACTTGTACCACTGTGGTGCAGGTAGGTTTAGTATTGATTTTTGCTGCAATAATCCGTTCACTATATTGCTCATAATATTCCACCCGCTGTCCAAGTTTCCTACTCAATATGAGGCCAACCCCTGCTTGGCCATTGTTTGATTTAGTGCTAATGACCCTATAGTCTCCTGACCAAAAGTCCTGTTCTTCCTGCCAGCGCATTTCACTAATCCCAACCAAATCCAACCTCAACCTATCCATTTCCCTTTCTAAGTTTTCTAACCTTCCACTTCCTAGCAGACTTCTAACATTCCACGCTCCGATCCGTAGAATGTCAGATTTCCTCTTTGTCACTTCTGTGTTGTTAACCCCCTCTCGAGTAGTCCCCACCCGGAGATCCGAACGGGGGACTAGTTTACCTCCGGATTGAAATTTTACAAGGGAGGAGGCCATCATCACATGTAATTATGCATAGAGAGGTGCATATCCTCGGGAATAGCATACGGCTGTAGTTTCCCGTTGCTTTCAGCCGTGCAGCAGGACACAGTGTAGCCATTATTTGGCTTATATTATCTATATCTTAACCGTCTATAAGACTAGTAAAGAATTGATTTATTCTGAAAGGCTGCTACTCCCTTTCAGAATAAGTAAAGAGCAATTCTACTAACAAAAATACTAACTTTCTACCGTACTAACAATTAAATACCAAAATTCTACTAACGAATAAATACTAAAGTTCCACCAACAACAAATACTACCACTGAAACAGTCTGTCACCAGGCACACTCACATGCACCCTTACACATCACAGTCTACTGAAACAATGAACTATAACTAATAAACAATGCAACTGCTACCAGACATACTCACACTCCACAGTCTAATAGAACAATGACATATATCTAATAGACAAACTAACTACCTACTTACAACTAAAACTAACTACATACTTAGTGTACTGTTATTTGAATTGACAATATTTACAAAATGCAATTTACATAGAAAATACTTACAAAATGTAATATAGATTCAAAATAGTCACAAAATGCAATTGAGAATAAAAATAAGATGTGGTGGGGCTACATACACCCTACCTCCTTAAGGGCCTTGAGCACAAGGCAGGAGGGAAAAGTAAAAGAACAAGAAGGCTGACCCCACGCAGAAGGAGGGTATCAGAAAAGATGAGACAAGGGCCAATGAAGGCGGGAAAGGAAGAGACTCCCTAGGCCTCGGATACCCTAATACCGTCGGGGTCGGGAGAGAACAAGAGTTGACCAAGTGAGGTCGACAGGAAAGAAGACGGAGAGGAGCCCGGGACAACTACTCCAGTCAAATGCCATGATGGTTCTAGCTTAAGGCCTCGACCACTTCCTTCCCAATTCTCACCTGAATTACAAATACAGACACTACTACATAGGCCTATGTTCGTTTTATCTAACGAATTTTATCAGGGAGGGAAGGTAATTCTTTTACGATTGCCGAGAATCCACCAACCCGCCGTGACATTTACAGCTGAAAGTTTTGCAGCCACCATGGAAACGTGATGTGGGTTACTAGAAAGTGTAGTAAGGTAACTGTACCGGTTTTCGTCACTGATCCAGTCTTCGTCACTCTCGTATATAAGTACAAAAAATAAGCATGTCAACGGGTCTTTCTCAACGCACGAAGTCTTACGAGATGCGTCATACCTTCCTTGCCGATAAGGAGCAACTTTGCGAAATCATGCGTGCGATGTAATAGGTGATTCCCTGCGTCAAACGTCTCCTGTGAGCTGAGCTGTCTTGACCCGCCATTTGCTTCTCGCATGTGCTAAGCACGCGCGCGAGTTAATTATGTGCATGCGTGTTATGTTCCGACATTTTAAAATGTTACAAGTGCATGATATAGTTGGTAATTGTTTCTGTAACATATGTGATTTGTTATTTCGTGCTCACGTGCCTAGTTTTGTTAGAAATGCCGGTGACGAACACTGGATTTAAAAA
This sequence comes from Meconema thalassinum, assembly GCA_946902985.2. Taxonomy (NCBI): domain Eukaryota; kingdom Metazoa; phylum Arthropoda; class Insecta; order Orthoptera; family Tettigoniidae; genus Meconema; species Meconema thalassinum. Next base: position 389,464,039 of record OX336391.1, read on the forward strand.
AATGCACTTTACCAATGCTCGTCATATGTGACGAAAACTGACACATTGTCATTTCTCCTTGCAAGACCTAACTAACAGTGGCAATATACTTATAATGTACCCTGTATTAATTAAATTATCATTTGATCATCGTGTCCAGTAGTCGTCATAGCTGACGAACTTTAGAGCACATTCGTGACGAACACTAGTGCACGATAATGTTAATGTTTGTGTTAACGTTTCGCAACCAATAAACATTTACAGGGTATTGCTATTATTACGTAGGTCTCTCTTCTTGACGGTCGCACCTCAGTAGGCCTAGTTTTTTTTTTGGCTAGGCGTGCTACAGAGGATTGTTTTTATTTTTATTGAGATGATAAATAATATATTATTCTAAGACTAAATCTTTGCTTTCAGGCAATATGTTAGATAGTTATTGTTGTTTTAAGGGGCGGAACTACGAGGTCATCTGCCCCAGGCAATATGTCGAAACGCACAGTTCTGAATTATGATATTGAGCAAATGGAAGCTGCTATTAAGGCAGTTGTGGAGGACGGCATGAGTATTAAAAAGGCCGCGGAGAGGAATGGTGTTCCGAGAAACAGCTAAACACTGTCCGTATGGATTAACAACCCTTGCGGTGAGAGTGAGTCGATAATTATAATTATTTCATTTTCATTTCATTTCATATTTATTTGTCAGTGCCTTACACTATATTTACAGTACACTGAAGGGAGTCTCTGAAAAGAGCAAAGCCCCACTTCGCATTCGGGATATCAGTGACTGATAATGACTGATAATCAGTGACCCAGTTGCTCCGGACTCACGCCCACCAGCTATAAATCAGCCATAACTTTGCATGATGGCAATACAAGTGATAGATGATGAAGATGATAATTGTTCTTTTAAGGGACCTAACATCTAGGTTATCGGTCCCTACACATGTGATAAAGCGTCTACCTCAGGCACAAGCTGAAAAGAACGAAGGCGAAGCTGGTCATTCGGATTTTGGAGGACTAGGAAGTCATGCAGAGAAGAGTGGGAGCTTCACAAAACTCCTCAAACCCTAGAAAACACAATCCGTCGACACTTACATTTACACCAGGTGTACCCAACCTTTTTGAGACTGTGAGCAGAACCTTCAGGCCATACCCAATACCCAAGCACCATTAAATCGAATATAATAATAATGACACAAGCATGCGCCTCTCTCTCCTTCTCCTCTCTCTCTCTCTCTCTCTCTCTCCTCCAGAAGTGCTGAAATAGCTAGGGATTCATTGCTGACCCGGCATGCTGCAACTGTTTGCATTGACTCATGCCGATAAGATACTTTTACGTGTGCACAGTAGAGCGTCTTAGTCACCTTGTTGTTCTTGCTGTTGATCTGACTTCAATGTGAAATTGTACTAACGAGGAAATCCTAAACATGTTCCTGGTATTTAAATAATTGTTTTGCTTATTTCATTGGTTGCATATATCTGATAAAATTTAATGCAAATTCTTTGAAATAAGTTTTTTTTTATTTGTAATTTTAGTAAACGCATATTTATAGTGTATGCCACTCATAGTTAAATGTACACTCAGGTGAAGAAACAGCCCCATACCGGTATGTAATGGAAACTTAAGTAAATCTACATATTCCAAGTCGGGGGTAGCAAAGTTGCCTTTTGTTTTTTGTCCAAAGGCGTCAAGAACCCTAAATATGGGCCTGACTATTATACTCTTGCCATTTTGTACACCGCTTGCCTTTCCGCGATTGTTATTAGTGCCGTGAAATGCTGTACATTTTTATTTTTAAGGTGTGCAAGAGTACAGTGGCTCATTTCTTGAGAACAAAGCGATTATTGCTACGAATGAACAGCAATATACCATTGTAGTTGTGTATTCTTAACCTGCAGTGCTGCATTTTCTACAATCCAAACAATTTATAATATAGTAGTTAAATTGTCCTGCAATGTTTGTGCCGTAATCAAAGCGATTAAGATTCGCACTCTCAATCGAATGTAGACAAAATGGTGAATTCAATGGTGATAGACTTCGAAATGTTGTATAGGCAGGCAATTTTGGATGCATAACATGTAGGCCTACTTATGAGACATAAATTTAAAAAGCTCAAAAGTATTTGCATTGGATTGGTTAGACAGTATATTATTCACAGAATAAAGATTAAGCTTGACTTGATGCTTAATCGTAACAACCAGCAATTTGAAAGGGGTACGGTACTTCAACAAATTCAAAAGGATATCTGATCATCAGTAACCATAAAATTCAACCCTTGCATATTTAGGCCTAGTCTGTGCCTTAGCCTGACAATTCTGGGAAATAGTGTAAAAAAGAAACTTATAAATGAAAGGTATAGAAATGTACATTTTAAGTTAAACGATTGCGTGAGTAGCACTTTTCTTTTCCAGGCTCCTATCAAAAATCTGGACGACCTGAACACCATAGATCTACTATTGAAACGGTTCGCTTAGGCTGGGATGACAAGTGAAACGGCATTTACTTTGCTCCACGTTGAGCGTCCAAATGAAGCAGTTATTAATGCCCCATGTTGGTAGCGACAATTGTAACGGTTTGACTGCCCCTAACTGTTGGGTGAGAAATGTAACTGTTTACATTTGCCTAAGCTATGTTGTTTTAATGGGCGCCAAGACCTCAACGCAATGTTGAAATCTAAATTTGTATTTAACAACGTCTAGCTCTGGCAGAACACATTCAAGACTCTATTCACTCAGATCGTGGTATGATTTGATCATTAACCCAACAAACAATTGTATCAGGAGAAGGAATTGGTCTATATCTAATGCTACCTACTGAAAGCAAAGATTGCATTGTAAAAGAAATGAATTTATTATATAAAACAAGTATAGCAAAATTAATAATAATAATAAGTTTAAAATTTAAATTGGAGCGTTGCGATTTTAATATTACCGATAGAAAATTACGTGAAAACGGAGTCTGATAAATTATTGATTTTACTCTTATTCCCAAGCTATGAAGTTACTGAAATATGAAATATAAAACCAAGAGAAATGAGAGATTGCGTATTTCTGCGTCATTAGCGCTTACCACTGGAAATGCCCGAAGCCTTTCCCTCGTACTGGATGATGCTGTGAGCTTCCCACAGTCTCCTGGATGTCGTCATCTCCGTCGATGTTTGATGAGATTCTGGTAGATTAGATAATTCTATGGTCCGTACATCGAACCCAAACACTCGTGCAACCACACTGGTTAAATTTTACTAAAGTTAGTCCTCTGATCCACGGAACATCGGAGCGACTCCCGCGTGCATCCGTACTCGTTAAGTTCTACACAGATAGTCCTCGTTTCACGGCGCGTCGAACGATATATGCACCCGTCGCATCCCCACTCCAGTCCAGACTTCCCGCTTACGTGGTCTCCACTGATTGGCTGAGCACGCCGCTACTTCCCCTCCTCTGGTTCATTACACACGGCGCGCGAGAGGGAGAAGTCGTTTTCCGTTCCATATATTCGCCTTTCTTGACGCTGCAACTCCGCTTGCGTAATACTTCCCGACAAGATTAAGCGTGTACTTTAATTTCCAGTGACTCATGTCTCTCAAATACCCTAACTGACAAAACTCCGTAAAATTCCGTAATCAGATAATTTTCTATGATATCGTCGTTCGTAATAACTTGCATGATAGCGTTTTCTAAGACATAGAAAACCTATCTGAATGCTAATAATTTTTATAAAATGCTCCGAAAATACCTTAATAATAATTATAATAAATTAATAATAATAATAAATTAACATGAAAAATTCTCTTGGCTGAACAATTTGCCGCGTAAATAAATATAGAATGGCTCCCTACTGACTTATGCCAGTTGCATAAAAACCCCTCGAAAAACACGTTACACTATTTTCCCAAAATATCACCAATTCGACGTAAATGCATAAGTGGCATGCATTGTAAGAAAGGACACAATTTGATCCTTAAGCCCATCTGTGTAGTTGAGTACCTCAATTTAAGCTCCACGATGAGGACTGTTTACCTGAATATTTGAAATTTGATTGCCGACGCTGACAGCAGCCATCCCTTGCATGATATTTTCAACACTACCTTCAGGGAAATACCACGTTTGTGTCATGTTTCATGCTCAGGGGCACTCATCTCAAAACTACAGTACCGGTACTCTGAAATAACATTACTTATACACACTCGCCTTCTGACACCATACAGGTTAATACATTAACCGGAATTTCACAAGGGGTGAATTTTGAACCTGTTCACAAATAAAGCAACAACATTTACAACAATGCCAGTTATTGAACATAAGAAGGTTAATTTTCCCCTCTAAGGGTAGCCTTAACATACATAAATTTAAAAAAAACTCAAAATTAATTGTATTAGGTTGGTTAGACAGTATATTATTTACGTCCCAGGTACAAAAGAATAATCACTGGCCTGGAAAAAGTAATCATCCTATGTAAAACGACGATCTGCGTATTTCTTTGAAGCCAGTCGAGTGCCATGACGCACTCGATCTCTCGGTATATCTCACATTTGGGAAAAATGATATGGCGAAATGTATGTATGTCTACCCCCTTATTATTCCCATTTTTCCAACGGGGTCGGGGATGAGATGAGATGGAAGTCTTTGTGGCGATGGTTTTTATGGCCGGATGCCCTTCCTGACGCCAACCTCATGAGAGGAGTTAATGAGAGATGAAATGAATGATAGTGAATGAAACTGGGCAAGGATGTGGATGGAAGCGGCCGTGGCCTGTCAGAAGGTACCGTCCCAGCATTTGCCTGGTGTTGAAAATGGGAAACCACGGAAAACCATTTCAAGGACGGCCGACGGTGGGGCTCGAACCCACGCGTCTACCGAGTCAGCAGAGAGCTTGGCCCCATGACCTAACGCTGCGCTTTAGCGCGCGTAGCCACTGCCGTCGGTGATATGGCGAAATATCACTTGTTAATTTTAGAAAACTCTATGTGATTGTACAATATTTGTTAGTTTCTTTTTATCGTCGACTAGCAAGTCGCTCGCGTCATAGTCATGTCATATTGTTATTCAATGAAATGCAGGTTTAACCCCGTTAACACCCCTTTAGAACCCGAATATCCAAAAATCACTCCTTAGTAGACGTTTTCGACACACAACAAACATATCCCCAAAATATCATTCTTCTAACTTTAATAGTTTTGGTTGGTCGATGAGAGTGAACATCCAAAAATCCTTCCTTAGTGGACGTTTTTCTTCCAGAATTTCACCCCTCCCCATAGGCCCCTTAAATTGAATTTATGAAAAAATGGTCGAACACCTATTTATTTTATTTATTCATTTATTTATTTATTTTCAAGCTGATTGATTTCCTCCGAGTTTCAAACTCCTCGCCTATGTCGTTAAAGAGATACACGCTCCGTTAGGAATCTTTCAACCCCCACTTTTCGTCCCTTCCACCTCATAATATACACCACATCGAAAAACCATTAGACATGTGTCAGCTTGCACCGGGCACCCGAGGCCATACGATATTATTATTATTATTATTATTATTATTAGCTTATTTTTAATGATTAGTATATATGCCAAGTATCACATCCCCAAATGAAACCACTCGTGAGATATTGTTATTCAATGAAATGCACGTTTACCCCCTTAACACCTCTTTAGAACCTGAATATCCAAAACTTTCCTTAGTGGACGTTTTCGACATACAACGAACATATCCCCAAAATTTCATGTTTCTAACTTCAATAATTTTGGCTGGGCAATGATGAGTGAGTGAGTCAGTCAGGACATTTTCTTTCATTTATTTTTGAGAATTTCACCCCTTCCCATGAAACCCTTAAATTGGATTTATGAAAAAAGAAAAAAAACGGTCGAACACCTATTTACTTATTGTAAGTTGTTTTTCCCCCGAGTTTGATGAGTGAGTAAGTTAGTCAATCAGTTAGGACACTTTCTTTCCTGTTTTTTTTTTTCCAGAATTTCTCCCCTCCCCATGGGCCCCTTAAATTGGATTTATGAAGAAACGGTCGATCACCTATTTACTTAATTTTTAAGCTGCTTATTCTGCTAAATTTCAAACTTATCGCCTAAGTCGAATAAGAGATACATCCGTTAAGAATCCTTCAACCCCCAATTTTTACCCCTTTCTCCTCATAATATACACCATATCGATAAACCCTTAGAAATATGTCTGCTTATTTTTAATGATTAGTTTAAATGCCGAATATCACATCCCCAAATGAAACAACTCATGAGATATCGTTATTCAATGAAATGCACGTTAACCCCCTTAACACCTCTTTAAAACCCGAATAAACAAAAATCCTTCCTTAGTTGACGTTTTCGACATACAGCGAACATATTCCCAAAATGTCATGTTTCCAACTTGAATAGTTTTCACTGGGCATGATTAGTGAGTGAGTTTGTCAGGACATTTTCTTTCAATTATTTTTACCAGATTTCACCCCTCCCTATGGGCCCCTTAAATTGGATTTATGAAAATATGCTTGAGTACCTATTAACTTATTTTTTAAGCTGTCTTTTTTCCCCTGAGTTTGTTGAGTGAGTTAGTCAGTCAGTTAGGACACTTTCTCTCCTTTTTTTCCCCAGAATTTCACCCCAGCTCATTGGCCCCTTAAATTGAATTTATGAAAAAACGGTCGAACACCGATTTACAGTACTTATTTTTTAAGCTGATTTTTTTCCGCAGAGTTTCAAATTTCTCTCCTATGTTGTTTAAGAGATAGGCCTACACGCTCCGTTAGGAATCCTTCAACCCCCAATTTTCACCCCTTTCACCTCATAATAATACACCACATCTGTAAACCCTTAGACACATGTCTGCTTATTTTTAATGATTAGTTTATATGCCGAGTATCACATCCACAAATGAAACCACTCGTGAGATATTGTTATTCAATGAAATGCAGGTTTAACCCCCTTAACACCCCTTTAGAACCTGAATATCCAAAAATCCTTCCTTAGTGGGCATTTGCGGCCCTTGGGGAAGCTGCATACCAAATTTAATTCCAATCCGTTCTGTGGTTTCTGAGATTTCGTGATGAATAGAGTGAGTGAGTGAGTAGTATTTGACAAATATATAGCAGAACGCTCGATGCACATTGAAATCAGTGGTTTGTTTACGTTCGTATCACCCTTACCCTTGTTTCAGTCAAGCGGCTCCACTGCCACTTGAGAATGCAAATACCGGTAGTAAGAAGTACTGATATAGTGGTTTTTATCTATTTTACTGAGTGGTTAGTAATAATCAAGCAAAATATTTTTATTGCCAAAACTAATTTTTACTAAAACCATAGGCTCACGCTACGAGTTTGACACTTCATAGGCTACAAGTGTTTTATGATTCTAATAAGAGCAATGCGAAGTATTTGCGATTGGTTGTGTAGAAGAGGAAAAACATGGCCATCTGCTGTAACGGCCAGTACAAACTAGATACCGTACCGTATTTGGAAATAGTGCTATTTAACCCCTCAAGCCGGCTATTTTATCCAGAGGTGTTCACGTCTCTGGCGATATTTAAATTGAAGCACGGCAGAGGTTTGGACACCAACAAGGTAAGGAATTAATAATGTTAAATCTACGAAATATAACGTATTGGAAATTTTAGGATTACTTACAGAGATAATGCCCATGTTTCTCAGTAATACACACATCAAAAAAAGTTTTGCATCACCTCGGTTCCAAGAGTTCCGGAACCGTTAAATACAAAGGGAATAGAGATCAACACAAACAACATTTCAGCTCGTTTTATTGCTCATGAGACCCACACATTGCATGTTGTACCATCATACAGCTAGACTTTCAGCATTTGTGGTCCAGATTGCAGTACACACCACTACCTCTAATACCCAGTAGCACGTCCTCTTGCATTGATGCATGCCTGTATTCGCCGTGGCATACTATCCACAAGTTCATCAAGACACTGTTGGTCCAAATTGTCCCACTCCTCAACGACAATTCGGCATAAATCTCTCAGAGTGGTTGGTGGGTCAAGACGTCCATAAACAGCCCTTTTCAACATATCCCAGGCATGTTCGATAGGGTTCATGTCTGGCGAACATGCTGGCCACTGTAGTCGAGCGATGTCGTTATCTTGAAGGAACGCATTCACAAGATGTGCACGATGAGGTCGAGAATTGTCGTCCATGAAGACAAATGCCTCTCCAATATTCTGCCGATATGGTTGCACTATGGGTCGGAGGATGTCATTCAGGTATCGTAAAGCCGTTTCGGAGCCTTCCATGACCACCAGTGGCATACGTCGGCCCCACATAATGCCACCCCAAAACATCAGGGAACCACCACCTTGCTGCACTCGCTGGACAGTGTGTCTAAGACGTTCAGCCTGACCAGGGTGCCTCCAAACACGTCTCCGACGATTGTCTGGTTGAAGGCATATGCGACACTCATCGGTGAAGAGAACGTGATGCCAATTCCGTGGGGTCCATTCAGCATGTTGTTGGGCCCATCTGTACCGCGCTGCATGGTGTCGGGGTTGCAAAGCTGGACCTCGCCATGGACGTCGGGAGTGAAGTTGCGCATCATGCAGCCTATTGCGCACAGTTTGAGTTGAAACACGACGTCCTGTGGCTGAACGAAACGCATTATTCAACATGGTGGCATTGCTGTCAGGGTTCCTCCGAGCGGCAATCCGTAAGTAGCGGTCATCCACTACAGTAGTAGCCCTTGGGCGGCCTGAGAGAGGCCTGTCATCGACAGTTCCTGTATCTCTGTACCTCCTCCATGTCCGAACAACATCGCTTTGGTTCACTCTGAGACGCCTGGAAACTTCCCTTGTTGAGAGCCCTTCTTGACACAAAGTAACAATGCGGACGCGATCGAACTGCGGTATTGACCTTCTAGGCATGGTAGAACTACAGACAACATGAGCAGCGAACCTTCGTCCTGGTGGAATGACTGGAACTGATCGGCTGTCGTACCCCCTCCGTCTAATAGGCCCTGCTCATGCATGGTTGTTTACATCTTTGAGCAGTTTTAGTGACATCTATGAACAGTCAAAGGGACTGTATCTTGGATACAATATACACAGTCAACGTCTATATGCCGGAGATCTGGGAACCGAGGTGATGCAAAACTTTTTTTGATGTGTGTATATGCGACGACTGTTTTTCAGGGTTGTCCATGATCACACACAATATTTACAAAAATATAATAATTTGATAAGTTCCACTTTTGGTATTTGTTTCAGGTAGCCTATATTTACAATGAAAGCAAGATATTTACATGATAATGCTCAATCTACATATATACATCATTTTCGAGTATAATTTCCAGGAAAAGCTGAATTTTGAAAAGCTTTTTAGGGCCCGCATATGTATCCCGTATAGAATTTCAACAAAATGTAAATATCGCAATATTAGTTCAATCCTGTCCCTTGGCATTGTTTGTGGGAATATAGGGATTTCTCAGATTTCATTCCTGGTGAAATAGCTATTTAGGGCAGGTTTCTGTATTATTCCCATCAACATTACAAGCCCCATGGACACATAAATGTTGTCCCCTGTTACTGACTCCCACTTCCTGCTGCGCGACCTTGGTTTCAAGGGCGCGCCAACTATACATTTTGCCGCGTACATATTTGTATCTCATACAATTAGTTCAATCATTTTGTCATCGAAAAACAGCAAAAAAAATAAATGCATCTAAAACAGAAGTGAAATGCTCTCTTGTACCCGGCATACCCGTGAAGGGGATCTTTTGTGCGCTCATGACTAAGTCTACCTCTCGCCACAAACACTGATCAGCGGTCGTTTCTGTTACAGCTGAAGCTATTTTTTCTTCATCTGCGCCGTCTGCCACTTCTCCGATAATATCATGCTGTGCATAGTCTGTATCACTACCGAAAATATCCCTTCCCTATACATCACTTCCACTACTGTCATCTATCAAACCAATAATCTCTGCAGCGTAAGAAATGAGACATCCCGGCAATTATTCCACTGCGACTGAGTAACCTCTAGCCTCCGAAGCAAAAAATTATCTACGAATTATTTGCTTTCGGTCCTTCCCCTTCATCAGTGAAGAAAATTGTCAACTTAGATATAGTTCACAAAACATTCTCGAGATGGCAGGAAAGGATGTGCTACCTTCTAAAGCAACTAACTTGAAACTCAATAGAGCGCGTTTCATGTTATTTCTCAGATCGATATGAGTCGTCAAAAGCAACGGATATAGATCAACTTCGTATTAGTTCTAATTATGAAACAGAGATGGCATGAAAGTACATAACTTCTCGGTTCAGAACGTGAAAGAAGATCCCGCGAAGCAGCAGTGTTTCATGTGGAATAGGCATTTTAACTTCCTCCTGCACCGGCCGTTTGTGGTACGTCGAACCGGCTGAATGAGTCGAGTCCAGCGGACGTACAGTGTACGGCGAAACTGCTTGAGGGGTTAATTGGTCTGATTCAGATGTAGGGATATTTCCACAGTTAAATTTAACATAATACATTGGGATTATCTGAAAATATGTCCAGTTATTTAGAAAGTTGGCGAACTGGATTAACAATACTGTACCATTTTAATAGACTAAGGTATTTGATTTTTAGCCTATTTTCATTTTATGATAAAATAGGCTTATGAGATCACCTTTTGTCCGTGTGTGTGTGTCCCTAATAACTTCTAAACAGCTGGAGCGATTTCAATGAAACTCGGTAAGGTCACAGCACCATTTTGGCCGACCCCGGCCGTGCCCTTCAAATTTTATTACGTCTCACCAATCCAACATGGTGGCTGTGCGAAATATTTCACCAGCATTCAATATCTCCGAAACTATTACCGATATCACCCTGAAATATTGTACGGTGATAAAGGGCACTACTAGAAGTTCGCCTATGAGACTTTCAAAAACATGGTAATGTATAAAGTGTACTATGTACCCATATTAACTTATGCAGCTGAGACTTGGACCCTGACAAGCAGGCAAGAGAGTAGAATCCAAGCCAGTGAAATGAAATTCCTAAGAAGTATGATAGGAAAGACAGAGTGAGGAATGAAGATGTTAGGAAGGAAGTTGGAATGGGAAAACTAAATGAGAGAATTGAGAAGAATAAACTAAGGTGGTTTGGACATGTAAAGAGAATTGAGGAAAATAGAATACCAAGACAGATGCTGGACGCCAAGTGCAAGGGTAAGAGAGCCAGGGGAAGACCTAGAACAAGGTGGATCGATTCAGTGAAGAACAGCGTGAGAAAAAGAAATTTGGACTGGGACAAGATCGTGGAAGAAGAATTGTGGAAGGAAAGAGGAAAGTGGAGAAGTGCCATAAATACCCCGACCCAGCAGCAGCTGGATAAGGGGAATTGATGATGATGGTAACTACAAAACGAACATGGCGGCCAAGAGAAGTTGAGACTTTTAAGTAGACTTTTCTCACGATTTAACCAACCAAACGCAATGAAACTTGGTACAGCAAATGTTGATACAAATTGTAATGCAATGGCATCTAATTTAGTTCAATTGTTTACATAACCTCAAGATGGAGGCTGTGCGAAATATTTCACTGGCATTCTAATATATCTCAAAAACAATTACTGATATCACCCTGAAATTTTGTACGGTGATAAAGGGCACTACTACAAGTTTATCTATGTAATTTTCAAAAACCTGAAAAGTCCAAGACGAACATGGCGGCCAAGCAAATTTGAAACATTTGAATAGACTTTTCTCGCAATTTAACCATCTGAGGGCAGTGAAATGTGGTACAGTAAATGATTATACATATTGTAATGCATCTAATTTAGTTCAATTGTTTACATTACCTCAAGATGGCGGCAGTGCAAAATTTTAAAATTAATTTTTTATTTCTTTTGTCGTAATCATGTGATCGAAGTGAAATTTTGAATAATGAAGCTACGCAAGAATTTTCCTTTAATGGTACATAACTCTATGGCCTATGCATAACAATCCAAAATGGCGACCATCCAAAATATTTGGACGGTTCTCAGTATCTAAGAATCTTTTACAGCAATCAAACTGAAATGTTGTATGTTGATAGAGGCTATGAACATAAGTTCACCTATAGGACTTCCAATAACCTGGTGAGCACAAATCCAACCTGGTGACGACGCGAAGTATAAATATTTAAATGAACGTTTCTCGCGATTTAACCATCTGAGTGCAGTGAAACTTTGTACGATAAATGCTTATACAAATGTTAATCCACTGGCATCTAATTTATTTCAATTGTTTTCATAACCACAAGCTGGCAGTTGTCCGTAATTTTAAAATCTCGTTTTTACTTCTTGTTCCTGTAATTTACTTCTTGTGTCCTAATTGTGCGATTGAAATTTGAATACCACATGTACATAATAATATTCATGTAATAGTACATAAATAAAAATCCAACATGGTGACCATCTGGAATATTTAGACGGTTCTCAATATCTACGAATCTATTACAACAATCAAACTGAAATTTTGTATGTTGATAGAGGCAATTAATATGAGTAGGATGTATGAAAATGGGCTGTATAGTTCTTCACGGAACTACTTGTTATTTTTGTCGATACCACTAGTTTTTACCTGTTTTTAAGAACTGAACATTACAATGATGAATCACCAAGAAAAGCAAACTTTTAAGGACAAAAATTCAAACAAAATATTTCTCCCATACTTGCCACAAAGTAGCCAATGGTTTCAGAGCAGTCAAATAATGAATTTCAAGAAGCTAGTAACAAATTGAAACAATATTTTTTTTGGTGGGAGGGGGCAGGTAGGTAATGAAACGAAAACTTTTACTTGCCCCTCCCCCTCCCCCCTCCCCCTGGAAAATATCATGCGGGCGTCCATGCAGAGTAGTGATAAAACTAATTACTGTACATTCCAAGCAATAAAAGTCTTTAAAGGTATTGTAGTTGTCTTTCTTTGCTTGTTTTGCTCTTCTCTTTACTCTGTGGCTTTTGTGAATATATGAAACTTCAATAATTTATTGTTGTTGCTGTAATATACTTTTGGATTTGCAGAGGAGGTTTGAGAACCGTTTTTATCGGCGTATCACATCAGCTCAGTTTGATGTGCGATACATAGCTACAAATGCTGAGAAGTTCAACGAACCCCGCAGCCAGATTGTAAAGAAAGCCAGACTTGTTACTGAACTCTGTTTAAGAGTTATAAAGTAAGCATTGTTCTTATTCTTTCTTTTCCATCTCAAACATGTCAACCATAACTGAGTATGCCATTTGCAGTTCCACCTTAATTGGGTTTGCATGGCTTAATCACCCATGCCTACATAGATAAAAAGTCTTGCTTCCATAATTATTCATTTTTACTCACAAATGTTTTATGGTTCACTAGTGGATGAGAAGGCTTTAATATTAAGTGATAGTTTTTAATCTCGTTCACTTTTGCTTCATTCATAATGTAATATCAACCCATAATTTGTTTATTTAGGGATCGCAATATGATTGATGTACCTGCAGTTTATCATCAACTACTAGATGCTTATCATTCGACTGACTCTGAATCGGAAGTAGATGTAGAAAAGCCTGGTCCGAGCAACACTGGCTTGAGACGATCTGAGAGATCAACAAAGAACTCTCTAAGAACGTCTGTAAGATCAGGTGTCCAGCCATCAGACTGGCGCCGAGAATGTCGTGATTTGCTTGAAACACTCTGGATGTGCGAGGACTCTACACCATTCAGGTACATCATGTGAGTTAATGGCTTATTGACTATGTGGCGTTATGTAATGCATTATTGAAACCTATTAGCTTTATATTTTCATTAATGCTTACATTTAAAAAACTGGGGTGAGTATTACATTAATTAATAATTGTAAGGCAGAGTTGTTCATGCATATTTACTTCAGGTGGGAGCAATAATGCCTGGGATATTTTATTTGATATATATGTTTCTCCACTGTGGGGATGAAACAACAGTAGGTGAAGAAACTTCGTGTTTAAGGTTCTATGTTGTATGTATTAGTCACCAAGCGACAATGTTTATATACTTGATTTAGCTCCTCTACTCTCTTGTTGATAGACGACACAACCTTTCTCACCATAGAAAATCAATCCAAATATTGACCACATGTATAAGTAGAGAGAATCCAGTATTCTAACAAGTTGAGAGATGAAATATATTTTGTTTTACCTCTCAATAAAGGAGTCAGTTTCTAAAGTACAGGTACTGTATATGAAGTTCAGAATGAAAATTGCATGTTCTTTAGTTTGGGTTTCTTGATGGTTTTTAAAATAGAATCTTTAACTACTGTATTCAGAAATGAATTACAGTCATCATTAAGTGGTGTATTTATTTGGTTGGCTGGAATGAGATTCAAGATTTACCTCCTTTTTTTTATGTCTCATGTTCTCACAAGCTGGAATGATACAGGTTACTGTCTTTGCTGTAAATCGTTTCTAATTTATTTCTCATCAGTTCAATCTCAAAATTCATGTTTCAAGAATGTCAAACATTTTACATTATGTGCATACAGTACAAGTTTGTCGCTTACCTGTGAAAAGGTGCATAATTCTTATATATTTACCAGAATTCTCCAATTCTCTCTTCATATTGTTTTCACCCTTTGGTACACCATGTATATGCCCGTGCTTGTCCAACTGCCAGAAAATTTACCTGAACTTCCATACTATAAAAAGACAATTCATTTACTGTGATGAAACCCATTAAAACCAGGCCTCTTAGACCGTTTTCCAGCTCTTACGCCAGGGATTTTTAAACCTATTACAGTATATGTAACTTTGATTGGTAGGTTGGTTTGCTCCAATGAATTGGAAGTTGTGTGGAGATTTGAGCCCCCCCAAACTAAGATCAGAATGCATCGAGATTCAGTTTTCAGACACATTTAGAAATGGGAAGCACTCAGGGTTAAGATATGAAAAATGAATTAAAATGGAAGAGCCAGTAAAATTTGTGATTGTTCATTCAAGGTAGATATGTGTATGATAAGTTACAGCCAAGATTGGAGAGAATGGTGGCTGTTGTCTTTATAATCAGACAACAAATAAAACATCCATCCTTGAATTCACTTTCTACATTGTTACCTCTGCAGCATGCTCTCTTCTTTGGCTCTGATGTGATCCCCACCATACAACAGTTGGGTTGCTACCAACACCCTCCACTTCCCAAAGGTGTCATATTTGCACTCTAGTTCAAGTTGCATGGAATTATTATTTCTGTTTGCATGTTGCTTTGTTCTGAGCACCATTATAGTATCCAATATTCACCTGGAATGGAATTGTGAAAGCCACTACCAAGATGGCTAAAGAGAGATTGTGCTTTTTAAATTATTATTATTATTATTATTATTATTATTATTATTGCCGGCCTTGTGGTGTTGGGATAACTCTCCTGCCTCTCACCCGGAGGTACCGAGTTTGATTCCCGGCTCCGTCAGGAATTTTAGAAACTGACTTGAGGGCTGGAACGGCGTGCACTCAGCCTCGTGAGGACAATTGAGTAGGTAGCGTTCCGGTCACGAAAACCCAGATTAATGGCTGATGGGACTCGATGCACAGACACAGACCACGCGTCACCCCACAATCTGCAGGCCAAATGGCTGCGTAGCGGTTCATTCGTAATGCTAGGCCTTTCATGGGCTGTGGTGCCACAGGATTGGGGGTTGTTATTATTATTATTATTATTATTATTATTATTATTATTATTATTATTATTTATTTATTTTTTTCAAATTTTATTATTTTATTTCCTTTTACCAACTGGGTACCTCATAGTGTTAACGTGCAAGACCATAGGGCCAGACTATCCCCAGACTCAGGAGATGAATGGGTTGAAACCCCACCATCAGTTGTACTTGAAATATTTTTCCATGATGTCTGTTTTTCACCTCCAGGTAAATGCTGGGACAGTACCTTCTAATAGGCCACAGCCACTTCTTTCTGACTCCCTGCCCAATTTCTTTCATCGCTCTCATTAACTCCTCTGGTAATATTATCGTATGGCCTCGGGTGCCTGGTGCAAGCTTTGTTAATTGACACCCAGAGGGTGGCTTGCATGTCGAATTTCGTCGTTCCTTTGAACGCTATGAAAGTCAAGGAGGTTAGATATCTAAACTCCTTGACACTACAGCGCTTTCAAGTAGAGAATGGAGGAACTTTGTGTTGGCGGAAAATCCCGAGATTAATTTTGCCATTGAATACGGCCTACTGAATTCAAATGGGTTCTTTAACATGCCAACAACGTACGACATGAGTGTCGTGATTTTTGTCGCCTTTCAAAAATCACTTACCATGGCCAGGAGCGAACCTGCAATCTTGGGGTTGGTAGTCCAACACTATAACCACTCACCCACCGTGGCAAGCACTCCTCTGATAAGGTTGACATTAAAAAAGGCAATCCGCCCTAAAGACCATTTACTGTATTGAGACTCGTCTTACCTTATCCCTATGGGGCAGGTGACATCGATATTCCACCCCTTTACATTGATATTTCACTACCTCATCCCTGACCCTGTGGACATGGGAATAATAAGGGGTAGAAAAATATATACCTATATTTCTGTTAGTAGTTAAAGTATATGGTTTGATGTGTTAGTTTTAAAATGTATTCCTTCTTTAAAATGAAGATTATACTCATATTTATACAGTAGTGCTATGCCGTAGTATAATGTAAGCACATTCGGTTCATAAGAAGATAGTGTATTGATTAATGGTCATTTTACTTGGTTGGGAAATAGCTGAAATATTGGAAATTGTCAAAGCATGCACATTCAATTGCAAGCCATTTCTAGTAGCATGAGCCTGCATGATATGCACATTCATCACCTAGGCAGAACAAGTATTTGCATAAAGGTATCCTGGCAATGAAAATTGACAAGCTGATTTTAAGCTATTTCTTTACACTCACCCCCTCGGATTTCATTCTGGTCTTTGCCTGTCTGTGACCAGTTTACCTCTTTGCGTAGTGGCTAGCATTCTTGACTGTCACCGCAGAGGCCCGGGATCGATTCCTGGCTCTGCCATGTAATTTAATTCTGGTCTGAAAACTGGAACGGGGTACACCGGCCTTGTGTGGCAAAGCTGAGAAGAGGAGGGTTCGATTCCCATCTTGACCATCTTGGAAGTGGTTTCCCATGGTTTCCCACTTTCTGCTTTTAATTTTACACCTACAGAGAGAGCGGAAAATTCTTTGTAAGACTACACAGTAATTTTACTAGATTTATCACTTTGCATTATTGAGAAATAGACAACATCGCCGGGGTTGAAGAGGTTAGTTAGTTATTGTTGTTTTAAGGGGCGGAACTACGAGGTCATCTGCCCCTGGTTGAAGAGGACGAAGCTGATTGCAGGACAAATTGCTTCATGTGGCTGGTGTGCAGTGCATCAAATAAACTAATTTTTCACTGGATGTAGCAACTTTTAAATATGTTTAAGTGACAAGAGATTAGAAATTTTAGTATTTTGCCCATGGAGATTTCTCTAAAATGACAGTATTGCAACACTAGTATTTTCAGTTTGAAGTGTGTATTGTTGCTAGTTTGTTTAAAACTGGTGTGATTTGTTTCCTTAACTATAATATGCATCCTTGATAATTTATTTATTACTGTACTTGAAATAATATGTTGGCTGCATACCTGTATCCAAACCATACTTCACCAAGTAGACAGATGTCAAATGTAAAGGATTTTAGGAGACAGGGAAAACTGCAGTTACTGTAAGGACATTCCATTTTATCAGAATAGAAATTACTGCAATAATAGCTGTGGTCCAACAATTTAGGGTGCTCCCCAGTTAATGCTTAAGAAAAATAGCAAATGAGGGTGAGAGTTATGATTCAGTCGTTACGTAAACGACCAGTCATATCAGGCCTTTTACATACAAAACCTTCTGATTTAAAAAAATGTGAATAATAAAGAGTTGATAACTTGACATCTGTCCTCAGTGAAGTGAGAAGCAAATTTACAGTAGGGTAAAACATTTAAAATCATCAGAAATAAATTTAAAATATTAAATAGATATTTCATCCAATTTTCCTGTAAGTCAATACAAATTCCAATATAATTCCAGTAGTTCCCGTATAGATAGCTTTCAAGCCATTTTTGCAGTGTTGCCTTATTAAAAGATAATATCAATTGTAGTTCCAGTATTGCATTGGTACAACCTATTGAAAATAAGCTCTAATATAATTGTTTGGCCACTACCACCTCCTCTAGAACTTGTTTTTAATTTTGAATTGTGACGACGTTATTTTGTTTACAGAGAGCCTGTTGATGCTTTGGAATTTCCTGATTATTTTCAAGCTATCGACACTCCGATGGATCTTCGCACTATTAAGGAGGATCTTTTGGGTGGCAATTATGAGAATCCTCTAGAATTCTGTAAGGATATGAGACTGATGTTCACAAATTCGAAGAACTTCAACACCAATAAACGCTCAAGGGTTTGTAATATATTCTTGGAATAATATTATTATGAAATGGAACCCTTATAATGAAATTATAGACAGTGAAACTTTGATTTTTATAGTTTGGGGCAGGATGCCAAGAAAAGAACTACGGATGCGAGAAGACAATAGAGTGATTGTGTTCAAAACACTAAATAATCCTGTTTCTAATGAATTATCGCTTTTAGGGGGGAAAGTATTCAGTCCAAGCCAAAATATGCAAAGTTAAAGTGTTCTACACAAGTTTATAACATTCAGCTTTTATTAAATGCATATTCAATTATTTTTAGGAATTTAAACACCCTGATTTAATGTCAAATGCCATATTTTTGACACATTTTATAAAAATCATTAGAAATTGACATGAGGGCTGGAACGGGGTGCACTCAGCCTCGTGAGGACAATCAAGTAGCTGTCTGATCAGAGAGGCAGCACCCCAGTCAAGAAAAAGAGTATTTAACAGCCGAGGGGCCCCAATGTGTTGACTACGTGTTGCCCCACAATCTGCAGGTCAACGGGACTGGGCAGTGGCCGCTTGGTAGGCCAAACCTACAGTGTTTGTTTTGCTCTTGTTTGTTATAAAATCAATGAATTGACCAACATTAATCTAGTATTGGATAGATCACAAGAGCGGTCCTGTCTCAATGGGAAACGAGAGGCTATTAAGTCGTGTATGAGCCACACATAATTCTTCCTTTATATTCATGGCATTTAAAATTATATTCTTTTAACCTAAAATTGTATGTTTAAAATATTCGATCTTTTGCAGTTGCATTAATGTATTTTCATAAAAATTCCATCAATCGTTAATTTGCGTTGTGGAAGTAACAAAAGTAGTACCAAAGACTTATTTGCATATTGCATCCATTATGCTTAAACATTGGTGTAAGTTACTTATTCCATGCTAGTTGAGAAGAATTGTGATGTGCCGAGGAAGTTACTACAAAGCGTGTTTTTTATCTAAGTACCTATTTAAATATTGCCGCTGTATCGCTGCAGTTGTTCACTGCAAGTGTGTTCAGTACGTGCATCTGTGGGCTAGCCACAAAAACCATTACGGAAGCATTCGTCCATATGTACATTTGTTTGTGCGTATTGTAAATGCCTCTGACAATTAACGGTCCACGCCGAGTGTGAAGTATGTGCTAGAATTTGTTTTCTAAATGCAAAATACGTGTGAGCAGTTGAAATTTATTGGCAGATTGGTGGAGTATGTGCATAACACACTATGAGCAAAGGAATTGTAAGAAAATAGGTTAGAGCCTTTAAAGAAGGCCATACTAATGTCCATGACTAGCGTAATGTGTGACTGTCTGCCATGACTAATGCCTGGAAGTTAATGCAAAATCATATTTTGGTTATTTTGACACGATACACCATATTTTTCTCCTTTGCCTGTTAGAGTGTATATTTCTGTTTGAGAAAGACGTATATTCTAATTTCCTTATGTTTTGAAGTGCTTTTTGTTACTTCATGTTCTTAAAGTCGTATATTTCGATTCAGATTTCGCGAGTGGTTGATTAGTCTAAACCTCAACATATTCTTGTTATTGAGAAAGTTGCTTTCACCTCCCTTTAATCACCCAGAGTATTTGTATCATTTGCTAATTAATAGTTTGCACTGTCTGTGAGGAAGAACCGGATTCTTCAACAACTGAAATACCTTCGTTCCTTTTACTTTACTACCAGTTCACAGTAGGGGTTCAGCTTATGAATTTCCAGGTATATTACAGGGTGTTACAAAAAGGTATGGCCAAACTTTCAGGAAACATTCCTCACACACAAAGAAATAAAATATGTTATGTGTACATGTGTCCGGAAACGCCTAATTTCCATGATAGAGCTCATTTTAGTTTCGTTAGTATGTACTGTACTTCATCGATTCACCGCCAGTTGGCCCATTTGAAGGAAGGTAATGTTGACGTAATGTTAGAGCTCATTTTAGTTTCGTTAGTATGTACTGTACTTCCTCGATTCACCGCCAGTTGGCCCATTAGAAGGAAGGTAATGTTGACGTCAGTGCTTTTGTTGACATGCGACTCATTGCTCTACAGTACGAGCATCAAGCACAAAAGTACGTAGCATCAACTGGTTAGTGTTCATCACGAATGTGGTTTTGCAGTCAGTGCAATGTTTACAAATGCGGAGTTGGCAGATGCCCATTTGATGTATGGATTAGCACGAGGCAATAGCCGTGGCGCGGTACGTTTGTATCGAGACAGATTTCCAGAACGAAGATGTCCCGACAGGAAGACGTTCGAAGCAATTGATCGGCGTCTTAGGGAGCACGGAACATTCCAGCCTATGACTCGCCACTGGGGAAGACCTAGAATGACGAGGACACCTGCAATGGACGAGGCAATTCTTCGTGCAGTTGACGATAACCCTCATGTCAGCGTCAGAGAAGTTGCTGCTGTACAAGGTAACGTTGACCACGTCACTGTATGGAGAGTGCTACGGGAGAACCTGTTGTTCCCGTACCATGTACAGCGTGTGCAGGCACTATCAGCAGCTGATTGGCCTCCACGGGTACACTTCTGCGAATGGTTCATCCAACAATGTGTCAATCCTCATTTCAGTGCAAATGTTCTCTTTACGGATGAGGCGTCATTCCAACGTGATCAAATTGTAAATTTTCACAATCAACATGTGTGGGCTGACGAGAATCCGCATGCAATTGTGCAATCACGTCATCAACACAGATTTTCTGTGAACGTTTGGGCAGGAATTGTTGGTGATGTATTGATTGGGCCCCATGTTCTTCCACCTACGCTCAATGGAGCACGTTATCATGATTTCATACGGGATACTCTACCTGTGCTGCTAGAACATGTGCCTTTACAAGTACGACACAACATGTGGTTCATGCACGATGGAGCTCCTGCACATTTCAGTCGAAGTGTTCGTACGCTTCTCAACAACAGATTCGGTGACCGATGGATTGGTAGAGGCGGACCAATTCCATGGCCTCCACGCTCTCCTGACCTCAACCCTCTTGACTTTCATTTATGGGGGCATTTGAAAGCTCTTGTCTACGCAACCCCGGTACCAAATGTAGAAACTCTTCGTGCTCGTATTGTGGACGGCTGTGATACAATACGCCATTTTCCAGGGCTGCATCAGCGCATCAGGTATTCTATGCGACGGAGGGTGGATGCATGTATCCTCGCTAACGGAGGACATTTTGAACATTTCCTGTAACAAAGTGTTTGAAGTCACGCTGGTACGTTCTGTTGCTGTGTGTTTCCATTCCATGATTAATGTGATTTGAAGAGAAGTAATAAAATGAGCTCTAACATGGAAATTAAGCGTTTCCGGACACATGTCCACATTTCATATTTTCTTTCTTTGTGTGTGAGGAATGTTTCCTGAAAGTTTGGCCGTACCTTTTTGTAACACCCTAAAGTCGTATATTTCGATTCAGATTTCGCGAGTGGTTGATTAGTCTAAACCTCAACATATTCTTGTTATTGAGAAAGTTGCTTTCACCTCCCTTTAATCACCCAGAGTATTTGTATCATTTGCTAATTAATAGTTTGCACTGTCTGTGAGGAAGAACCGGATTCTTCAACAACTGAAATACCTTCGTTCCTTTTACTTTACTACCAGTTCACAGTAGGGGTTCAGCTTATGAATTTCCAGGTATATTATATGGACCTATTATCTCAAATTCCTTAATTCCGACCTTCAGTGAACTGCCAAGCTGCTTGCCGTTAACCACAGCAAGCAAGGTGTTATGGCTCCAATAAAAGCTAATGATGTTGTTCAGTTGCAAATTTTTGTGAAATCATTTGGAACTAAATTTTTTTATACCGACGATAGTGTCCTTTTATAAAATTTGTGAAACAAATGTAAGAAGTTGGAGAAAGTTTTTAGTGATTTAACATTTGGAAACCGCCAAACATAAGCGAAATGTTGTAGAAAAGGGAAAAAACTGAATCAATTCAGTCCTTGTTAAAAAATGCTATTCGTTGCCCTGCAACCAAACTTAGTGAATTTTCTCAAGACCTGTGTGAAGCTTAAATTACAGCAAACATTCCATTGTGCAAACTAGAAAGTACTACCGGTAATCTAAGAAATTTCTTATCAAAATATTGCAACAAAGACATTCCAAACAAATCTATTCTAAGAAAGACATACGTGGGCAGAGTATATGAAGAAACTATCAAAAACATTCAACAGAAGGTGAAAGAAAAAAGTCTTTGGGTAACAATTGATGAGACAACTGATTCGTGTGGTCGGTGCATTGCAAATGTAATAGTTGGTATTATGGAACCAGATAAGGCCTAGATGTTTCTCGTTTACATGGAAGAACTTGAAAGAGCAAACCACACCAGCATTGCACAGTGCATCTTATAAGGTAAGATATTCATTTATCCAAAAAATTCATTCTGGGTCAATATTTACGCAGATATAATAGATTTTACAATTTCCTTCCCCTTTTTCCAGATTAACTTACTCGGAGAAGAAATTTCAGGAGGCTAGCACAGAATAATACTGAAATTATTTTAATACCAAGTATGTTTCAGTCCTTTTTACAAGTTAATCGTATCAATTATTTTTATTCAGCATTCACTATAAATATTGTAAAACTATTTTCATTTTTGAGAATTCAATGGCTATTAAAATTGTATATCAGTTATACTTAAAAATTAACATAAAAGAACATTATTGATGGTCAGCATCACTTGGAGTTCCATAAAATAGTATTTCCTACTACAGTAGAACCTCGTTTACCCGGATCAACTGGGACCAGGGCCTATCCGAGTTAACGAAAATCCAGATTATCCATAGAATGATGGAAAAACAATTAAACGAAACATGTACATCACCGAAATATTTTTTATGGAGTTTAGAAATTATTATCAGCACACTTTCACCTAAAAACACAAACTGCATGTACTGTAATAGCCAATGTATTTGCACTGTACACAATATAGCTACAAACTAGTCGGTAGTAAGAAAAGGCAGTGAGCTTTTGCTGTCTCAGTTTAGTGTATCGCTTATGAGCAACGTGATCTAGCAAACCGCTTTAACATTAGAAGTTCATTTAGCAATGTTTCGGCTTGACTCTCGAAATAAACCATCAATTTCTCTATGCTTGCTACTGCTTCTGCGTGGGTCATAACCACAGCTGGTTCATTAACACTGTCTGAATCTGAATCCTCTTCATTTTCATTTTCAGTAACACTGCATAATGCAGCAATGCCTTCCTCTGTAATAGGTTTATAACCTCCATCATTGTCGATCTGCAACCAATTGTCAATGTCTTCTTCATCAACATCGGAACAGCCATCGATATTTTTTTAAATGTCTATAAAATCTTCTTCCACACTTATTTAATCTTCTTCTTCAATCTTGTTTTCTGGCAAGTCACACACACCAGGCCACAACATTTTTCATGACTTCATCAAAGTTTCTCTTCCAACCTGGTCCCAAGCTTCTGCAATAATATAAATAACAGTCTTTAGGTTAAAAGATTTCAGCACCTCTACCACACCATGCTCTTCTGTTGACTTACCATTTGCCTTTTGTACACTTTTTTTTATTTTTTCTAGAACTCCTTGGTCCATCGGTTGAACAAGAGAAGTTGCATTAGATGATAAAATCCTCACTAAAAAATCATCTTTGGCTAGTTCATTGACAGACGGATGCGAAGGTGCATTGTCAATCAATCCGCCTAGTTGGGAAGGCCACACTTCGTCAAATATCTTTTTACTGGTGGCACAAAATTCTGGAAAAACCATTGTTTGAAAATGTCACTAACCATCCAAACACTATTTTGTTTGCTATAAATGACAGGCAATGAATCTCGTTTCACATTTTTCAATGCATGGTGGTTTTTAGACTTCCCTTTAAAAAGGAGAGGAAATTTCTGCTTTCCTGACGCATTACTGCAAGCCATTATGGTGAGGCAGTCTTTCACCTTTTTATACCCTTTTGCTGAATCTTCTACCTTTGAGGCTAGAGTTTTACTCGGCAACATCCGGTAAAATAAACCTGATTCATCGGCATTGTAAACTTGATCCGCTGTCAACAATTCTTCCTTTTTAATAAAGTCTTCAAACCCTTTTTTTATTTTTTCTGCCGCTTCAACATCACCTGACAAGCTTTCCCCAGTGATTGTAAGTTGACGCAATCCATGCCGTTTTTTTCCATCTGTCCAACCATCCCTGGCTAGCTGTAAAACTTGGATCTCCATGGGGCAACTGTTTGTTCAAACTCAATTCTTTCTGTTAGATGATAGGTCCAGAAATCGGCAAACTACGTTCTCTTTCAGCAACAAACCAGGCAAACAATGCTTCATCCAGAGTTTCTAGTTTATCAGTATTTGCTTTACACCGATTATGCAAACTGTCCTTAGAAATCATCTCGAAACAAAAGTCTTCAATGAGTTTTCTGTTCTTTTTCCAATCAGATATGGTCGATGTACCTACTCCAAACTCAGCAGCAATGCTCTTTAACGATTCTCCTTTATCAATTCTTGTCAATGCTTCCATCCTTTTTTCCATAGTCACAACAATGTTTTTATGTTTCGTCGCCATCGCTGACAACAAGCAAACGAAACAGCACATTGATACTGTACTTCGACCGTGACGCTAGGTAAACTCGCGAACACTACCGATATTGCAGCGCAATTGCGGAACGTTGTTTCTTGGCTAATGTCAAGTGCGAGGCGCGGGTAGGGGAAGGAGAGGGTTGCTGCGTAGCAACAACGTGTGGAGTGATTGCAATGAACTCACCCGCTGGCAAGAGAATTCGAATAATGTACGTACTGAGAATAGCAATTCATCGTTTGCCCCCGTGTGGGTGCGGGATAGAATACACCTACGGTATGCCCTGTCTGTCATAAAAGGCGACTAATAGGGGGCCCTTTTTAAGGTCGATTTCGAATTTCTGGTCCCAGTTCTGGTTTGACCCATAGAAATAAACATGCATGCTGTTAGGGGAAGGGCCACCAACTTGGCCATCTGGCCAGAAAGCCTAGACGGTATGCCCCTTCCCATCAGGTGGGTGCACCGTGTACCCTTTCAGTAGTATATGCCTTACAACGAAGGCCCCTGCATGGCCGAAAACTGAAGAGCTGTATAAATCACTGTGCATACCAAGGAGTCGTCGTCGTTGTCGGCTTTAACTCATTTCCGAGTATACATCTTCTTCCAAAACAGTCTAAAATAATCTAAGGATGAGGTCTGTGGGCATGTTTGCGGTGACTGAACAGCCCAATGCGTGCATGAAACAAACGTCCACACAGATCACACAGAACTGTTGGTGGAGGGCATGGCTGTGCTGCACGGAGCTTTCGTGCTTGTCGCTTGGCCTTAACAATTCTACGACGTTCTTCTTCAAACATTTTGACAGCAGCCGGGATGGTCTGGCGCCAAGTTGAACGGTCTTTAACAAGCTGGTCCCAGGTTTGTGGATTGAGTCCTGTCAACTTCATATTCTGCTTAAAATGGTCCTTGTAACGTCTCTTAGGGCTTCCATGAGGTCTGGTGCCGGAGGTGAGTTCACCATACAGAACCTGGTGTGGTGGTCTCGTATCATCCATCCGATGGACATGTCCAATCCATCTAAGTTGATGACCAATGATGGATGATTCTATACTATTAGCAAGCGCTTTCTCAAGAACATCAAAATTGGTGATGTGGTCTTCCCACTTTATCTTAAGGATGGATCGAAGTTTCTGTTGATGGAGGCGCTCAAGCTTTCGGAAGTCATGTCGATAGAGGGTCCAGGTTTCACAGCCATACAACAATGTTGAGATGACAACAGCTTGGTACACCATGAGCTTCGTCTTCACGGTCAGATCTTTATTCAAGAAGACCCGGTGCAATAGTCGCCCAAATGCCGCATGGGCAGCACCGATTCTCTTCTCAACATCCTGCCCACAATTGCCGTGTACAGATAGCAGACTGCCCAGATACGAGAAGTGGTCTACCTGCTCCAATGGAGTATCTGAGATAGAAATGTTGAAGTGCGGAAGGGAAGTGCCTGGTGAGGGTTGTGCCAGAACCTTGGTCTTCTGAACATTAATGGTGAGACCAAAACGTTCACATGCATTCTTGTAGCAATTAACAGTCTGTTGCAACTCCACTGGCGTGAGTGTAGGCGATGCCGCATTATCTGCATACAACATATTGGTTATCTTCGTAACCTGAGTTAGCTTCTTGGAGCGAAATCGAGCAAGGTTGAAGAGCCCTCCTCAAATCGGTACCTGACATCTACACCTGGGATGTTTGTGGGCGATTTATAGAGCATTGCAGCCAAATACAATGCAAACAGTGTTGGAGCAAGTACGCAGCCTTGTTTCAGTCCATGAGTGATAGGAAATTCGTCAGAGATCTTATTTTGCTGACAAACCTGACCGGTCATACCATCATGGAGAGCTTGGATTAGATCAACAAAGCGTAGAGGACAGCCAAAGCGTTGTAGCACCGCCCACATAGCAGATCTTGGAACTGAATCAAAGGCCTTTTCCAGATCATAAAAGACTAAGAAGAGTGGATTCTGTTGCTCACTACATTTTTCTTGTAGTTGTCTTACGCAGAAAATCAAGTCAGTTGTGCTTCTGGAAGATCGAAATCCACACTGGGACTCGGGGAGGATTTTTTCTGAGATAACCTGAAGGCGGTTAAGTAAAATTCTGGCGAGAATTTTACCCACAGTAGATAGTAGCGATATACCGCGATAGTTTCCACAAACACTACGATCACCTTTCTTAAAGATTGTGATGATAGTGGCGATCTTTAGGTCACCAGGTACTTCTCCTAATTCCCAAATTTTGAGAATAAGAGTGAAAATCTGCGTTTTGAGGGACTGACCTCCAGCTTGAATTAATTCCAGTGGGATGTTATCTGGGCCAGGTGCCTTT
Source organism: Meconema thalassinum (assembly GCA_946902985.2). Classification (NCBI taxonomy): domain Eukaryota; kingdom Metazoa; phylum Arthropoda; class Insecta; order Orthoptera; family Tettigoniidae; genus Meconema; species Meconema thalassinum. Next base: position 389,491,275 of record OX336391.1, read on the forward strand.
CTTGGTTTCATTTGATTGAGAGCTACACTGAATTCCGTGTAAGAAGGAGGTACAGCCATCCATGGTTGTTCAGGATATTTCGGCACATCACGAAGGAAGTCTTCAGCAGCTGTTGAAGGACGATTTAGAAGGATGGAGAAATGTTCCTTCCAACGCTCTAAGATATCATGGCTGTCAGTAAGAGTGGCAGAGTTGTCAGCACTTTTTAGTGTACCTGATGAAGAACGAAGTGGGCCATATATCTCTTTAATCCCTGCATAGAAGTTCCTCAGATCACGAGTATCAGATAGCCTCTGAAGTTCCTCAGCTTTCTGCTGCCACCAAGTATTCTTTATCTCTCTTATTTGTGTCTGACACTTACTCTTGAGTTCTAAATACAGAGCTTTCTTCGTATTTGAGGATGGGTCTTGAAGATGAGATAGATAGGCTTCCCTTTTGATGTTGATGAGACGCAAAATTTCTTCGTTGTTGTCATCAAACCAGTCTTGACTTTCCTGCTTTACCAAACCAACGGTTTCTTCAGCTGACTTATGCCCGAGTGCACCAACCTCGGTCAAGAGAATACCGCGGTAAACTTCCTAGTTTACCGGGGGTAAAGTCGTATTTCTGTTGCACCAAGCTCGGTTTCGAGTTTTACCGCGGTAAAATGTTTACCGCCCGTGAGGGAGCAGTTATCTAAGAAAACCGTGGTAAAGTTTTATTTATTTGTATTCTGTGGTAAAGATTCCAAAATGGAGCTTAACAACTACAGGTTATATCTCCAGGAATGAAGGGAGGGTTATAGAAGAGAGGCGAGATTTATTCGAAGAACTAAGCGATGCTTCATTCCAGAGAAGATTTCGATTACGGAAGGAGACAGTATAAGTTATATTTTGGACATAATTGGTGAACAATTGGAATTCTCTACTGGGAGAAGCTATCCGATATCGCCTAGAAATCGTCTTCTTATAGCATTGCAGTTCTACGCAACTGGGACATTTCAGGGAGTGATCAGTGACGTGTGTGATGTTGACAGAACAACAGCATGCCGCATAATACACAAGGTTTCTAATGTAGTTGCCTCGTTATCGCCACGGTTTATTAAACTACCACTTACCCAATGGGAACAAAGAGAGGTTATGGAAGGCTTCCACAGAATAGCTGGGTTCCCTGGTGTATTGGGTGCGCTGGACTGCACTCATGTGCGAATACAGTCTCCCGGAGGTGAAAATGGGGAGGGGGTATTTAGAAACAGGAAAGGCTATTTCTGTCTAAACGTGCTAACTGTGAGTGATTCGAACCTCATGATAAGAGATATAGTAGCCAGATGGCCAGGTTCGGCTCACGATAGCACCATATTTCACGAATCTCGGCTGAGAGCGCGTCTCGAAACAAGAGAAATAGCTAATGGTTATCTTTTGGGTGATGGAGGTTACCCATGTAAATCCTTCCTCCTTACACCTATTCAACAAACAAAGGTATAACAAAGCTCATATTGCCACAAGAAATGTTGTCGAGAGGCAATATGGTGTATGGAAAAGAAGATTCCCTTCCATGTCATTAGGACTTCGATGCAACATACAAAACATGTCAAACATTATTGTTGCCACAGCTGTGCTTCACAACATTGCCATTGCAGCTCAAGAAATAGAGCCTCCTGATGACCCTGAAATTAATCATGAATTACTCCAAGAGGAGGAAGAAGAAGGCAATTAACAAATTCCTGCTGTGCATCTGGATCTCAGGAATGATGATAATCCAGGACAAGTTACCAGACGTACTGTAATTAACATTTTGCTTAAGATACTTATTGTCATGCCATCCGTCTTTTTATTTTCTATTATCGATTTATATTTTTCAGCCAAATCCAGCAACACGAAATTTTCATGAGGGCTGAAATTGGGAGCTCTAGTACGTTTCATCATTTTATTTTCCAATGTTTTGCACAGCTGATTACTCGCGTTGAGACAAAATGTAAACAGTATGGCAGACAAGTGACTGTCGAAACGATCACTGCCATCTGCTGGCCGTCTGGATAAACTGAAGACAAGTGACTATCGAAATTAATGAATTTCTTCCGAGGGGAATAATCGCGAGAAAAGCAAGCGTCAAGAAACCGCGGTAACGAAACCGAGCGATAGTAATGGTGCACTGCTTTTACGACAATTCCATGGTAAAAGTTTTACCACGGTTTCGTAAAGACTGATGAATACCGAGGTTGGTGCACTCGGCCATTAGTGATTATCTCCCTCAGATTGGTCCATTCTTCTCGAATGTCACTTGTTTTAACTGGATGATCTGATAGCTGGGCATTGATCATATTCTCAAAGTTTGTGGAAATAGATTCATCCTGAAGTTTGGAGGTGTTAAACTTTCCTCTGGAGTAAGTGCCTGTTCAAGGCACTGGGACCCCGGGCAATACCTGCTATGCCAGGTAGGTATTGTCTTGGCTTGGTGGCGCCCACAGTGATGGCCCCCGTTCGGAGTGGGCAGTATTCGGGGAGGATTTCATTTGGGATGCCGAAGCGCTCACGGATAACTGTACAGGGCGCCTAGTGACAGATTACCACTTGTTCCTGTACTTGAAAAAGCATTTAGGGAACATTTTCATCTGCAGATTCAATTTCCTCATCAATGCTTTTATCTAGGACAGTAGCGATAGCATGATCCGTAACCATGTCTTCGACATTGTGGATTTTTTATGTCACTGTGCGTTTTTTACAATTCATACAGAATTTTCCCTCTTTTTTTTTCTTCGACATGATGAAAACGCTATAAGCAGAATTTAGAAGTGATATAATAGTGTAACCGAATTTATCTGGTTACATTGTTCACCCCCACGTTTTCTGTTGGTATTATGTTGGTTTTTGGGTTGGAAGCATGTCTGCCTCATGCTGGGCTGCTGCAGGGAGTTTAGTGCTGTGTGCTAGCTAGATACTCTGTGGTCCAGCAGTGAGGTAGCAGGAGGCTTTGCCCAATGAAGTTTCTTTGATGTAGGTTATTCCATATTCCTTTTATGAAAGTGTGTTGTTTTGTGTCCGCTTATTGGTTGAAAGGTGACTATGGAAAAAGGATAATGGGGAGGTTATCTGTTTTTGTTGAGAATGAAAAATGATATATTCTGAGAATGGTTATGCGAAGTCTGCTTGTTGGAGAATTACGTGTGTAGGCTTGTTGAGAGTGGATTGGGTTATTTATTTCTTCTTCTTTGAATGTATATGTGGGAGGACTTTGAATTAAAAGGAATACGATGAAATGTTTTGGATGTATGCATAATTATGATGTCTTGATCTATGCTGATGTAGAAAAAGATGTTTTAAGAAAATGCAAGAAGAAAAGAATGGAGCAGAAGAATGTCAAGCATTGTGAGGGGTATTTTTCCCTCATGAAGGTAGTTGTGGATACTGTGTGTGAGATGCAGGTAATGGAAACTTGCTTACATGTAGACAAAAAGGTATTAAAAGTATTGTATTTCTTATTTCGTTATGTGCGTAACATCATCTCGACCCCGAAGATTATTATTAGAAGAAAGAAATTTAGTTAAATCGATTGCCTAACGTAGGGAGTATGTTGTTGTTGGTTGACCCCGGCCAATAGAAAAACAGATTAATTAAATTGATTGCCCAACGTAGGGTGGTGTTGTTGGTTGACCCCGACCAATACTATTATTTAAATATATTACATTGACGCAGAGAAGAGGATACCCAGGAGAGTACATGAGACGAAGTGGGAAGGAAAGAGACCGAGAGGAAGACCGAGAGACAGGTGGCTGAAGGGTGTGGAAGAAAGCGTGAAGAAGAGAGGAGAAGACTGGACAAGGGTGGAGGCTGAGAGATGGTGGGAAGACAGAAGACGTTGGAGAGGCTTTTGTTCCAAACAGACCCGGCCAGTGGCTGGAAACTGTGCAAGATGATGATGATGACATTGACGCACCAACTTGGGGCTGGACAAAGGAAGCACCAATCGCGATCACGACATTACTACTATTTTAAAATCTTTACATTGGCGCCCAACTGTGGAGCAAATATAAGAAAGAAGATAAGTTTACCAATTTTAAAGAAGTACTATATACTGTATTTAGAATTGTTTCAATAGGGTAAAATTATGAACCGTCCCGAGTCCTTACAAAAAAGAGCGCAATAAACGGGATCGCGTAGTAAGCGGAACAACGGGGTTTTACTGTATTTGCATTTTAAAAAATTCCCCACCTTGTAAGTTGGCAACAACCTTCAGATATTATACATAAAGTAAAACTTCTTTTATTCATTTTGTTTCCTAGTTCCGGCAAAATCCCTATACTTTCCATGTTAATTTATTTCCGATATACGTTTTACATTTATTCGTTTATCACGCTTATACGATCATATTTTAAGTCCCTTGCAATATTAAGCATCATTTATACGTTGCATGTTCTGAGAAAGTTTGTTTGAATGCAAACATTTGGTACAGACTGTACTTCCGTCACATCGCTCGGTGCGTGCGCTATTTATGTTATGATGGCCTTGAGCGACACTCGCTGGCTAGCGTGTTGGAACAAGAAAGAACAGTTTCTTGCGTAATAAGTACCGTATCGAGCTCTATTTGTGTTAGCCAAGATGTTGATCTCTCAAAATACAGGAAGCAGCCATAAAACACAGTTAGACAGCATCTAAAAGCTTATGTTAAGATGAGCGGAAGAAAGCGGAAGTGTGTTACGATCGCCGATAAATTAAAAATTTTATTATTTCCTCTTTTATAATATTTATTCATGTTTTTTTTTTTTTCCAGGACCTCTCGTCAAACCATTATAAATACGCGATTGATTCTGTGTTATAATACTTTTGCGTCTTCAGACAAATTAAAATCCATAAATTAATTTACACTACGGTATTTTTTATTAATGACGATGACCCGCAGCATAATACAGTGGATTTTAATGATGCTGTCAATGCTGTATGGACTATCAAACATTTTGTGACGCGCCATAACGTTTCTGAGGAAATAATGGCCGAATTATATTGGTTTGAAAAAACTGTTCATGCCGTGGCCACTTCCAACAAAAAACAAGCCATGATAACAGGCTACTTCGTAAAGTGACTCAATTTTCTTTGTCTGGTTGTTGTTGTTTCTTTCTTTATTTGGGTGCATTTGTCTTGAGTTGTATTGTTACATATTGACGATTATAGTTAAACAATCGTATTATTATTTCTTGTCGTTCACTTCTTAACTATAACCCATTGTCACATACATTTTGCAGTTTTTATATACCGACTTTCGTTTATGAGTTTTTCACATTTATACTTTTTCTTTTCTTTTGGAAAATGTATAAGTGAAGTTTTACTGTAATTGATTCTGAAATTAATCTATTGTTAACAATATGGCGACTATTGAACTTATCGATTGTTTGTAATATGGTTACTACAAGCTTTTCGTTATTGGAGGATACCTCAAGGCATCACAAAGTCGCATGAACAAATATACATGGTCGCCATCTATGCAATTTCAATGTTGTGTTATGTCTATGAATATCATGACTATATTTTTTACGACAGTGTATTGTAACTTTTTTCCCCATATAACTTACAACATCGCAATTTTTATACCCCTTTAACTGTAATGAATAATAATTCTTCTGTATACAATAATAAGAGATATGCAGGAACCATGATTTATTTTTTAAATCAACATTTTTCAAGAAAAGAACCTCAAAAACTAAGACTTGGAATTCTCCAAATCCACTATTGGGTGATTTTTAGTTGGACCCTGTACTGATCTCTCGTTCCAACACGGCAGAAATCATGAAACTTAAGTCCTCAAAGGTTTAGATCTGGACTCTGACCATTACCCCACAAAATTCTCTTTGGACGTTATCCGAGAAAGGAGGAAATTTGCTAAAAAATTACCACCCCGTCGATATGATGTCCATCTTATCCAAAATAGAATGGAATTTATGCAAGAGACACAACAGTTAACCACACAGAATTGGCAGCAACTTCAAGCTGAACTTCTAAAAACGGCTGAAAAAAATTGCACCTCTAACCAGGGTATGGAAACGTGCATGATGGACTGAAGAGTGTGACCACCTCATAGACCTAAGACAACAAGCATGGCTGAACCTGGATGTGCAACAAGAATCAAAGGACGTTACAATATCTTCAAGACGTTACTTAAACAGTAACAAAATCGCTAAGAGCAATTCGTAAAATACATGAGAACACTAAATTAAAAGATATAGAAGAGGACTTCAACAAAAAAAAAAAAAAAAAAAACATTCTAGAAATTACTATAAAACATTCAAACAGAAATTAACTAAATATTCCCCCCTTCCCTCCAGTTTCAAAACCACCTTGGGAACATCGCCCACTCCAACTCTGAAAAATATGCACTTCTTGCAGATTATTTTGGTAAATTACTCAATTGTGAGAAACCCCAGGAAACATTTCAATTTTGTCATACCCTACGGTTCCTGACTCGGACCTACAGGAAATTCGGGAAATAATGCCAATCCATGAAAAACAACGAAGCGTCGAGAGAAGACCATATCGTTGCAGAACTATGGAAAAATGTAGGTGAAAACCTCGTCATCAAACTCAAAGAAATTATTGATGAAATCTGGCAAACTGGAAAAATTCCTCCAGATTGGAAGGTGCAATCATCCATCCAGTATACAAGAAAGGTAGCAAAACGAATCCAAACAATTACCGAGGGATCTCATCACTCTCGGTAACTTACCAAATTTTGTCCAAAGCCCTTTTGAGCTGTGTCTATCTTCAACTGGATCCGCAGATTGGTGAATACCAAGGTGGGTTCCGGAAAGGCCGATCGTGTACAGAGCAAATTATCAATTTGAAAAACTCAATGTCTTACTTCCGTAAAATGTCAAACAAAAAATATGTCATTACTTTTGTTGACTTTGCAAAGGCTTATGACAGCATTGATCCTGAATCCCTTGTTGCTGTACTCGCAGAATTTGGATTAGATCGCAAGACGACATCAGTCATCAAAGATACCCTCTTGACACAAGTTCAATGGTTAAATTTATGGGAGGACTGAGTGCAGAATTTTCAATTGATACAGGAGTGCATCAAGGAAATGGATTATCTCCATTGTTGTTTAATTGTGGGTTCGAAAAAGTCGTCCGAGAAAGGAGACGGGCTGGTGCTCCATCCCATAGACTAGGACCAAAACTCAAAGGGATAAAACTCGACTGTTTGGCATTTGCGGATGACATGGCATTGTTGCTCCAAACATTTCTGATGCCCAGAAACAACTTGAATTACTTCAAGAACAAGCAGCAAAAATCAGCTTATGGATTTTTTTTGACAAAACTAAATTTATTGTACTAGCTCAACCCATCCTGTGACGTTCGCCACGAGGTATAGAGCTAGGTAGTGCCCTTATTCCAAGAGATTAAGATGGGTCTTTAGGGTTAAACCTGTTGAGTGGACAGCTGGTGCGATACCAGAGGTCCGGTTTGAAATAGACTGCATGCATGAAATAAAAGCAATGGTCGGAATACCAAAATATAATCTCAGTAAGAAACAATTACATACAGGTACACCGAAGAACAAAGGGCAACTTGATTTGAAGTTACATACAGGTACACCGAAAAACATAGGGCAACTTGATTTGAAGTTACATACAGTACATAAAAAACACAAGAGCCTAACTTGACTTGAACTGAAATACATGGAGGAAAATGTGAAAGAAAACCCGAAGGTAGGAATGGATGAAACCCCAATACGATACGAGAGGTTAAAACCAAAATGTGAAACGACATCCACACCGAAAGTACAAGCATGGATAGTAATCCCCACGACACACAAGAAAGAATATAAAAATCAAATTCACAAGAAATATTCCCGGGAACAAAAAAGTTAAAACCAAAAATAAGGTACTGCATGAAATACAGTTGACGAGAAAATGTTACATAGTTAAGGTTAAAAGCCGCTTAGTGCAACTGGATCGTCTGACAAGCTAGCCTAGAATGAACTGACTGCAAAGGGACGCTTGCTTGTCTGACCAAAGTTACGGCCACGAGAGGATACCCCCCACCCTTAACATCAAAGAACAAAGGGAGGAAATCAAAACTGTTTACCCCACCAAAATACATACCAAAAAAATTACATTTTCAATTGACTAAAATTATACACAGAATAGCAAATAGAAAATTGAGGATATCAAGATGTTAGGATGACCACGCGTTAGGGGAGAATTTTCCCCTAAGCATGTAACAAAGAATAAAACAACAAAGGAACAAAACTTAGCATTTAAAGCAACAAGGTAACCCAGGTAATTCGCCCGGTCATCCCAAGCCTTAGATACCCTGAAGTTAAATAGTCTCTTGGCACAAGAAAAATATATCACACGCATAGTGATGTGATAGTCTAGTTACAGTTTTTTGTGAAAAGTGCGAAGAATCGCGAAAATCGCACATGCAGTTTTCTTGTAGCCTTGCCCCTTCCAAAAGATATTAATACTCTTCCTACCTTTATGTTTCTTGGCTCTCAGGGAAACCATGAAAATGATTCCCTGAGAGCCATCACGACACCTCTAGTTAGTTCAGCAGTTCACGAAGTAATGATGCCTTGCTCTCAACCAGTCAAGCCAAGATTCAGGCGGACTTTGCACATCACAGGCAAGTCTGCCAACCTAAATAGGGGCACGCGGAAGCCAGTGCTGCCGTACACATAATGGAGTCCAATTTGGTGCATGTTGGCACCAATTTATCACCAACTAGAACAGTGTTGTCAAGCGTTGCCATCAATTGCGTCGTAACGCAGTACAATGTTGCCAGTGATAGAAGCTCCTACAGAGTTTATAGTGTGGGAATTGAGAATTTTCTAATTTCCCACAGGGATGTCCAAATTTTGCAGGGGTGCACAAGTTCAAATACAATGGTCCAACCTCAGAGTAGGAAATAAATGTCGTGGGAATAAGGGATTTCTTGATTCACATAGGGCTGTCCAAATATGCAAGGGGTGCAGAAACACAAGTCCAGGGTTCGATCCCTAGAGTAGCTGGAAAGGTAAATCCTTCCTGGGTTCGAATACCAATTTGTTCCTTGTGACGATGTAATCGGCACGTTTATGACGCATATTAAAACTGCTCCGAATACACTCCGCATTGGTAATTGTAAGGTCTCCCGAGTGAAAGACTTCAAGTATTTAGGTGAATGAATCAATGAAACTGGCAACGAAAGAAAATCTATAGAAGCAAGACTTCAGTAAATGGAAACTGCTTTCCATTTGACAAAACAAGTTTATAACCAGAAATGCCTCTCTTGGAATTGTAAAATTCAACATTATAAAACAGTAGTCTTACCTGCAGCCCTTTATGCAGCAGAGACACTTAATCTACAACATAAAACACAGAGAAATCAATTGGAGATTAAGAAACGCAAACTCATGCGAAAAATGTTGTGACCAAGAATCAAAGATGGAATTCACCTTCCAAAACCTAATGCTGATGTCTATTTGAAAATTACTAAAATCACAGACACAATCCATATGAGAAGGATCCAATTCATGGGACATTTGGACTGAATGTACCCAACTAGGTTTCTGTAGAAAAGGGCAACAAGGTCCAATTGGTACAAACAGGCGGGGTTTTCCCAATCTCAAGGATCGAGAGGAAATTTGTTTATGAATTGAAGCAAGTGGGGATGAACTGCCACAAAACTGAATGTCCTAATGTCAGGTGATCCAGCTGCTATGATAATCTGTTCTGCTGGTATATTGTTTGACACTAGGCATGTTGTAACAAACAGCCTTGATGTTACATTCGACAAGAAGAGGAAATGTTTACCCTTTGTGTGTGATCTACCGTAGAAGACCAAGGAAGGTTATCTCACACTCAAGGTGATATTCTTGATAACTTGAAGAAGAAATCTGACATTGACTTGATGGTAGTTTTGTTATGGTTGAGTGCAGAACATCCTGCTTTTAGTGAAATTTCAGGAAAATGTTGTCCATTCCAGTCTCTTAATGCTGACAGTGAAAGGCTGTTCTCAAGTTATGAGTACATTATGACAAATTTGAGAACAAACCTCAAGTCTCAAAATGCCAAACTTGTGGTAGCTTCGTCAATGGCAAACAACTGTTGTTGTTTTTTTAAATTATTGTACCTATTGCGTTTCTTTAAATTTAGGTCAGGTGTGTGATTTAAACCATTTGAACCCTTTTTAAATTCTTCATAGCATTCTTTCTCTAAAGCCGGCCCCATGGTGTTGGGGTAGAGCGCCTGCCTCTCACGCGGAGGCTCCGGGTTCGATTCCCGGCTCCGTCAGGGATTTTAGAAACTAACGTGAGGGCTGGAACGGGGTGCACTCAGCCTCGTGAGGACAATTGAGTAGCTGTCTGACAGTGAGGCAGCACCCCGGTCACGAAAACCAAGATTAACGGCCGAGGCGATCCGATGCGCTGACCAGGTGTCACCCACCTAATATCTGCAGCCCAAATGGCTGGGCAGCGGTCGATTAGTTGGCCTAGGCCCTTCACGGGCTGTAGTGCTACGGGGTTAGTTTATTCTTTCTCTAAAGCTGTTCATAGTGTTGTTGTTGGTGGGTTTTTTTTTTTTTTCTTTTTTTTTTTCGTAAAATTGCCATGACAAATGTTTGGGAATGAGCAAATTTTAAATAATTGAACTTTGGTTCATGGCATTTGTCTGATTGTTTCAGTTCTTCTTTAAAACAAATAGTTCTGTACCATCAATTAGAATATAGATGCTGATCCTAGTACCAGAGAGTAGTAAGATTTTGTTCTTACTGTGTTTCAGGTTAGTTTTGGAGCACCTGTTGTTATAAGAGTTTGTAAGTCTGACTGCAGGCTTGTTGTACCGTGACAAATGCTTGGGAATGAATACATTTCAATAATCAAACTTTGTTTCATGGCATTTGTCTGATGGTTTCAGTTCTTCTTTCAAACAAATTGTGTTCTGGAATGCCAGACTTTGTTGTACTGTACTTCACTGGGCCTGACCTCAAAAAAACTCCTGCAGTTGTCAACAATTTCATGCAAATTATGATTCAGTTTTACATCTCTGTGTGCTATAATCTATATGTAATTTCATGAATGAAATGGAATTGGTCACGTTCAAGTTTAGCGGAAGATCAATGAATATCAACTACTCGTGCAAATGCGATGCCATAATTATCTTGGTTTGGAGGAAACCATTTGCAAGCAGACTCTCCAGTGTAAAACTGTTGATTGATACAATATTTCATTGCAGTAACATGATTCAAATGTGTAGCTACTATCTTATGTAGAAAAGTTGACCTTGATGATGATATTCTTCTTAAATCCTGATTTTAAGATGACTTCCAACTTTTAATATACAAAAGTCAGGATTATACCTAGTCTTACATTCTGGTATATATGGTAGTTAATTTTGGAAATCATTGTGAAATAATATATATATATATATATATGTTTGTGTGTGTGCACATTGGTTTTTCTCCTTTGTGTATATGTTTTTATTTCTGATGAGTATTGATAACATTGATTTTTACTTTTCTTCAGATATATTCTATGACTGTTCGGATGTCAGCTATGTTTGAGGAACACATGAGGAAAATTATATCTACTTGGAATCAAGCACGGCGGCGAGAAATGTATAAGAAAATATCCGAGAAGAGAAAAAAGGCCAAGAAACAGAGAGGCAGTGCTGGATCCAGTACTCGTACCAGGGTATTGATTGGTCCAGGTAAGTGTTCTTCATATCTGTGAAATACTGTATTTACTCAAATTTTATACACACACAATTAAGGTGTCCATTAGAATCAATGGCACACCAGGTTTGGGGGCAACCTTGAAAGCCCCCCTGAACATGCTGCAGAGAAAGTACAGTATGTTCTAACGTACCTTCGTCATGTCGAATGCCTTTTTCTCAGCTTACAAATACTGCTCTACTGAGCTGACATTTTCATTGTGAATTCTGGTCACAAACTGGTTACAACATCTCACAACTGTCTTTTAGTTTCATACAATGGCTGTCGTTGACTAGAACTTGGGATCAAACCTGAACAATGGGCATTAAATTCATGTGTCATAATGAACCTATATTGTATCAACTTCATGATCATGACTAAAGACTACAAACTCTCTCCGATTGGCAGTTTTAATCACAAGAATTAATCCAATACAAAAAGAAAAACAAGATTAACAATAAAAGGCTGTTAACACAGAGTAGCTCGAAGGCATGCCGGAAGCTAGAGATTGGCAGTTGATTCAAATTAACAATGCACAGTAGGTTCAATATCCAATCTAACTGCATTATCTCATAATTGCAAAGAGAGTTAGTTAATGTTTTAAGAGGTGGAACTATGTGGCCATCTACCCCCCAAAATTGTAAAGAGAAATCTTCAATATGAACATATGCTTTTAAAAAGTAAAAAGAAAAAAATCAAATACTGTACCATGTTTACTCAAATGCACGTATTATATTTCCTATATACAATAAATACTCGTGGCAATATTGAAATCGTGTGAAATGTTCACTGCAGATTTTGCATTTAAATACACGAAACAATACATCTACTGCATATCTTGTACAGTAATTGGTAAACTCTAGTTATCACGAGTGATTTCACATTCAAAATGGTGGATTATGTTATATAATTATTAAACTCAAATTTTAATTCATCTGTAAATGAATTCAGTTGGTCTTTAATGGAAATAACATGAAAGAGTTGGAAGGAGGCAGATTGGTTGCAGAGACTAGAAGTTTAGACATTATAAATCATTAAAAGAGGCAGGCAAAAAGGTATTATAAATGGCTAAACTAGGCAGGAAAAAAGGCATTATAAATAACTAAAATAAATTAATGAAAAACCCTAAACAAACTTCAATTGCAGACGAATGGGCACTTTTGAAGAATGAAATAACAAAATTCGCAGAAAAAACATTGGTAGGAAAGAAAGAATAGGTAGAAAACCGTGGATCACTTAGGATATAATAGAATTAATGGATGAGAGGCGGAAACACAAGAATGAAAGAGATGAAAAGGGGAAAGCATAATACAGACGTCTGACAAATGAGGTTAAAAAGAAGTGCAAGGAAGCGAAAGAAGAATGGTTGAAAGAGAAATGTGCAGGTATAGAAAATTGTCTGAAATTAGGAAAAGTAGACACAGCTTATTGAAGGATTAAGAATACTTTTGGGGAAAAGAAGACCAAGTGCTGTAATATTAAGGAAAAGGAGGAAAAGGTTGAGGGAAAGCAGATGAGAATCATGTAATACAAAGGGAAGAGGAAATTGATGAGGATGCGAAAGGAGATTTAATATTGAGATCAGAATTTGACAGAGCATTGGAAGACTTGCAGGAACAAAGCACCAGGCATAGATGATATACTGAGAGTTACTACGCTGCATAGGTGATGATGGTCTGATCAGGTTATTTCACTTTGTGTGTAGGATTTATGAGACAGGTGAGGTACCATCTGATTTTAAGAAGAATGTTATCATCCCTATACCGAAGAAGTGGGAGCTGACAGATGTGAAGATTACTGTACAATGAGCTTGATTATTCATGCTTCAAAGATCCTGTCTGGAATAATTTACAACAGGATGGAAAGCCAGATAAAAACGGAGTTGGGTGAAGACCAGTTTGGTTTCAGGAGAAATGTAGGAACAAGGGAAGCTGTACTAAGTTAGGGCTGATTTCGGAAGATAGAATAAGGAAAGATAAGAGAACGTTCATGGCATTTGTAGACTTAGAAAAGGCTGATTGGGCTTTGACATTTTGAAAACGATTGAAATAAAGTACAGGGATAAAAGGGTGATCTACAATCTATACAGAAACCTGACAGCAGTCATTCGAGCTAAAAGACATGAGAGTGAAGCTGGTATTCAGAAAGGTGTAAGGCAAGGCTGCAACTTATCACTCATACTTTTCATTCTTTACATTGAACAAGCAATGAAGGAAATTGGAGACAAATTCAAAGTGGGAGTGAAGATTCAAGGAGAAATAATTTCAACTCTGAGATTTTCTGATGACATCGTCATTTTGGCCGACATGCTTGAGGATTTGAATTAGTTTTTTAATGGTTCCCGGAGGGGACAAGATAAAGACCAAAATAAAATTAAACATTAAGTTGGCAACCAAAGTATGGAAACTCAAGGAAAAGGAAGTCAAGGAAGAATTCCAGAAGATAATAAGGGAAAGGATGCCAACAGACAATCCTAAAACAGGGGAAGAGGAATGGAAGCAATTCAAAAATACAATGGTGGAAGCTGCAGTGGCAGTATGTGGAAGAACAAGCAACAGAAAGCGGTGTAAAGAGACACCATGGTGGAATGAGAGAGTAAAAGAAGCTGTGGGAAGGAAGAACAAGGCTTTCAGAGTGTGGTTCCAGGAAAGAACTGATCTGGCAAGGGAAGATTATAAGATAAAGAAGAAAGAAGCAAACAAGATTGTCGCAGAGGAGAGGAAGAAGTGGATGGTAAAGTGGACAGGGATGATGGAGGAAGACAGCAGAGGAAATAAGAAAGTATTTTATGGGATGGTCAAAAGTAAGAGAAGAGGTCTGCGAGAGGATGTGGTAATGATGGACAAAAACGGAAATGAGGTACACAACAAAGAGACACTCAAGACAGTGTGGAAAGAGTACTTTGAGGATTTGCTGAATCCAAATGGTCATAGGGAGGAAGACAATGTTTTGGAAGATGGAGAAGACAACACAGGAATGGAAAAGGACCTGAATTGGAGAGAACTGGAGATGGCTATAGACAAGATGAAAGGAGGAAGGGCACCAGGTGTGGATGAAGTGAGTGTTGAAATGGTGAAGGCAGCAGGGGAGGTTGGGAAACAGTGGCTGTACAGTGTGATGAGGGTGATATGGGAGGAGAAAAAGACCCCAGATGATTGGAAGAAAGGATTAATTGTCCCAATATTTAAGAACGGAAGCAGAAAGGAGTGCAGAAATTACAGGGGAGTCACACTCATACCTCACTGTGCCAAGATATATGAAAAGATATTAGAAAGTAGAATACGAGCCAAAGTGGAGAGAAAATTGAGAGAGGAGCAGTATGGATTCAGACCTGGGAGATCAACAGTGGATCTCATATTTTCAGTGAGACAGCTCCAGGAACACCACTACGAATTTGGAGAGGATCTGTTGATGGCCTTCCTGGACATCGAAAAGGCCTATGATAGTGTGTGTAGGGAGAAGGTTTGGAAAGCAATGGAAAACATGGGAGTGGAAAAAGAGACTGTCGACAGAGTGAAGGAGATGTATTGTGGAAGTTGAGTTGTGTGAAAGTTGGAGGTGAAAGAACAGACTGGTTCAGACAAATGAGTGGCCTGAAACAGGGTAGTGCGCTGTCACCCCTTCTCTTTATTGTGGTTATGGACGAGGTAATGACACGGATAGCAGGAAAGATAGGAGAAGATAAGATGAAAGCAATGGTGTTTGCAGATGATCTCATGGTCTGGGGAAACAAGGTGGAGGAAATTCAGGAGCAACTGAAGGCTTGGGAAGAAACAGTGGGAGAGTACGGATGGAAGTTCAACATCAGTAAATGTGAGATCCTGTTAACGACCAGGAAAAAGGACAGACCAATGAATGGGATAACACTTGGAGGTGGACAGCTGAAGAAGGTGGAAAGTCTCAAGTACTTGGGAAGTATAGTGGAGGAAAATGGGAGAAATGACAAAGAGATTACGGAACGTGGCAGACAGGCAGAAGCATTTCTGAGAAGCATTAGGAGCTTAGTGTGGAATAAAGTTGTCCCACAAAAAAGCAAGGAAGTGTTATACAGAAGCTACTATATCCCGATACTGACCTATGCTTCAGAAACGTGGACAATGAAGAAAAGACATAAGCAGAATACAGGCAGGTGAAATGAAGTTCCTGCGAAGTAGGATCGGAGTAACAAGAAGAGACAGGGTGAGGAATGAAAAGGTCAGGGAAATGGTGAAAGAGGAGCCCTGGCAAGGTAGGATTGAGACATCAAGACTGAGGTGGTATGGACACTTTGTAACGTGTTTTTCGTGGGGTTTTTATGCAACTGGCATAAGTCAGTAGGAAGCCATTCTATATTTATTTACGCGGCAAATTGTTCAGCCAAGAGAATTTTTCATGTTAATTTATTATTATTATTAATTTATTATAATTATTATTTAGATATTTTCGGAGCATTTTATAAAAATTATTAGCATTCAGATAGGTTTTCTATGTCTTAGAAAATGCTATCATGCAAATTATTACGAACGACGATATCATAGAAAATTATCTGATTACGGGATTTTACGGAGTTTTTGTCAGTTAGGGTATTTGAGAGAGATGACTCACTGGGAATTCAAATACAAGCTGATTCCTTTCGAGAAGAATTACGCAAGCGGGCTCGCATCGTCCAGGAAAGGCGAATTGTTGAAACGGAACCCTCCCGCCGAGTGTAATGACCCAGAGGAGGGGAAGATAGAGCGGCGTGCTCAGCCAATCAATGAGGACTACGTAAGCTAGTAGACGGCTCCGGAGTGGGGAGCCAACGTGTGCATATATCGTTCGACGCGCCGTCGAAGGAGGACAATCTGTGAAATACTTGACGAGTATGTTGTACGCGGGAATCGCTCCGATGTTCCGTGGATTGGAGGACTAACTTTTGTAAAACCTAACCAGTGTGGTTATACGAGTGTTTGGGTCCGATGTACGGACCATAGAATTATCTAATCTACCAGAATATCATCAAATTTCGACGAAGATGACGACATCCAGGAGACTGTGGGAAGCTCACAGCATCATCAAGTACGAGGGAAATGCTTTGGCAATTTCCAGTGGTAAGCGCAAATGACGCAGAAATACGCAATCTCTCATTTTCTTTGTTTTACATTTCATATTTCAGTAACTTCATAGCTTGGAAATAAGAGTAAAATCAATTTATCAGACTCCGTTTTCACGTAATTTTCTATCGGTAATATTCAAATAACAACGCTCCAATTTAAGTTTTATACTTATTATTATTAATTTTGCTATACTTGTTTTATATAATAAATTCATTTCTTTTACAATGCAATCTTTGCTTTCAGTAGGTAGCATTAGATATAGACCAATTCCTTCTCCTGATACAATTGTTTGTTGGGTTAATGATCAAATCATACCACGATCTGAGTGAATAGAGTCTTGAATGTGTTCTGCCAGAGCTAGACGTTGTTAAATACAAATTTAGATTTCAACATTGCATTGAGGTCTTGGCGCCCATTAAAACAACATAGCTTAGGCAAAGGTAAACAGTTACATTTCTCACCCAACAGTTAGGAGCATTAGCAAAACGTTTCATTGGTCGCTACCAACATGGGGCACTAATTAATAGCCGTTTCAACTTAAAGAGAATGGATGAGAAGAGGATTCCCAAGAGGATACATGAGATGCAGATGCAGAAGAAACGACCAAGGGGAAGACCAAGAGATCGATGGCTGAAAGGAGTGGAGGAATGTGTCAAGAAGAGAGGCGAGGACTGGATCAGAGTGACAGCGGAGAGGTGGTGGGAAGAAAGAACTAAGTGGCGAGGCTTATGTTCCAAACAGACCCAGCCTGGGGCTGGAAACTGTACAAGATGATGACGATGAAGTTGGCAACCCAAGAAAAAGAACAAGGGGGAAAATACTTGGTTAGGGATGCGTGCAGGACAATGCTACCTTCCATAACCCAGATTAAATGAGAGACTTAAGTACACTAATATCTACTGTGAAGAAGAACACCGAGAAGTTTTTTTAGCATATGGCTTTTAGTGCCGGGAGCGGCTCGCCAGAGTTAGTAGCTGCTTCTATGCGGACACCCATGGGGTGAGCTACAAGTACCGTCGCATGTGGAGTGTTGTCTGGGGAGAAAAGTGTGATTGTAAGGACTAGGAACTGGAAGGTAGCGGCTGTGGCCTATGGTTAGGGACCAACCCTGGCATTTGCCTACTGAGAAGGTATTTCAGGGCTAACAATATAATCTTAAAAAGGTATCAAAATACAAACATGAAACAGTGAGACATTTAAAACATTTCATAAAAATAGAAAAACAAGGTATCAAAACTTAAGTGAATAAGCTCAGAATCAACGAAGATGTAAAATGTGAAGTAAGTATTTAAATGAGGATACTGACAACCGGCTCATTCGTATAAGACTATTAAATAATTAATAATAATAAGTGGCAAGTTGACACACTACACAGAATCCATAAGGGATATGCTAAATAGTCCAAGAGTGGCAAACAAAAGAAATAAAGAAGTTATTCAGGTAGGAGTCTCCCACAAGTCCAACCCCTCCTCCACGTGGTGGGAGACGGGCAACGGCATGAAGTAGGGGATTGCCTGTAGGGGTGAAGTACAGTGGGGACTTTGTATGCCCCGGGACCGCTACGGTAGCTGTGAAGGCTCTATGGGAACCCTGAAAAGTGACGGCTGACGGGGCTCTGGTGAAGCTACGATAGGCCTAGCAAGCCAGTAGTGGATATCATATTTGCTTTCAAACCAGGAACAGGCCTCGGAAAGGACGGATGCAAACGACGACGACCCGGATATGCTAATGGACTACGAGTTGGGACATTAAACATACAGACACTGACAGGAAAAGTGGAGGAGATTGTAGATGTGATGGAGAGAAGAAAACTGGATGTACTGGGCTTGGCAGAAACAAGATGGAAAGGAGAAGGTCGCAGAGAACTGAGGAAAGGGTACCGGTTGTACTGGAGTGGGAACAGTGAAGGAAGGAGCAGCGGAGTAGGAGTAGTTGTGAGAGATGGAATGAAGGAAGAGGTAAAGGGAATAAGTGACAGGATCATGAAGATCAGAGTAAATGTAAAGGGAAGAAGCCTGGAGATAGCCCAGGTGTATGCCCCTCAAGTTGGATGTACAGCTCAAGATAAGGAAGACTTTGAGGAGGAGCTACAACAGCAGTTGAATGGGCAGAGCATCATTGTCATGGGAGATTTGAATGCACATGTAGGAAGTGAAAGGCAAGGATATGAAAATGTATTGGGAGCAGAAGGATGGGGTAGCAGGAATGAAGAAGGGAGAAAGTTGCTGGATTTTTGCAAGAGAAACGGTTTAGTGGTAGGCAACTCCTGGTTCCGGAAGAAAGAAAGCCACAAGGTAACGTGGTACAGCAGTGATTTAACAAAGAAATCTTTGGTAGATTACATGCTGTACGACTGGGAAATGAAGAGAAGTGTCAGAGATATAAAGGTAATACCATCAGAGGCCTTAGATAGCGACCACAGAATACTTGTAATGAACCTGGGAGTTGTTAAGGATAGCAAGAGGACAGAGTACCAGGAAAGGAGAATCAAAGTATGGAAACTCAAGGAAAAGGAAGTCAAGGAAGAATTCCAGAAGATAATAAGGGAAAGGATGCCAACAGACAATCCTAAAACAGGGGAAGAGGAATGGAAGCAATTTAAAAACACAATGGTGGAAGCTGCAGTGGCAGTATGTGGAAGAACAAGCAACAGAAAGCGGTGTAAAGAGACACCATGGTGGAATGAGAGAGTAAAAGAAGCTGTGGGAAGGAAGAACAAGGCTTTCAGAGTGTGGTTCCAGGAAAGAACTGATCTGACAAGGGAAGATTATAAGATAAAGAAGAAAGAAGCAAACAAGATTGTCGCAGAGGAGAGGAAGAAGTGGATGGTAAAGTGGACAGAGATGATGGAGGAAGACAGCAGAGGAAATAAGAAAGTACTTTATGGGATGGTCAAAAGTAAGAGAAGAGGTCTGCGAGAGGATGTGGTAATGATGGACAAAAGCGGAAATGAGGTACACAACAAAGAGGCACTCAAGACAGTGTGGAAAGAGTACTTTGAGGATTTGCTGAATCCAAATGGTCATAGGGAGGAAGACAATGTATTGGAAGATGGAGAAGACAACACAGGAATGGAAAAGGACCTGACTTGGAGAGAACTGGAAATGGCTATAGACAAGATGAAAGGAGGAAGGGCACCAGGTGTGGATGAAGTGAGTGTTGAAATGGTGAAGGCAGCAGGGGAGGTTGGGAAACAGTGGCTGTACCGTGTGATGAGGGTGATATGGAAGGAGAAAAAGACCCCAGAAGATTGGAAGAAAGGATTAATTGTCCCAATATTTAAGAAAGGAAGCAGAAAGGAATGCAGAAATTACAGGGGAGTCACACTCATACCTCACTGTGCCAAGATATATGAAAAGATATTAGAAAGTAGAATACGAGCCAAAGTAGAGAGAAAATTGAGAGAGGAGCAGTATGGATTCAGACCTGGGAGATCAACAGTGGATCTCATATTTTCAGTGAGACAGCTCCAGGAACACCACTACGAATTTGGAGAGGATCTGCTGATGGCCTTCCTGGACATCGAAAAGGCCTATGATAGTGTGTGTAGGGAGAAGGTTTGGAAAGCAATGGAAAACATGGGAGTGGAAAAAGAGACTGTAGGCAGAGTGAAGGAGATGTATTGTGGAAGTGTGAGTTGTGTGAAAGTGGGAGGGGAAAGAACAGACTGGTTCAGACAAATGAGTGGCCTGAAACAGGGTAGTGCACTGTCACCCCTTCTCTTTATTGTGGTTATGGACGAGGTAATGACACGGATAGCAGGAAAGATAGGAGAAGATAAGATGAAAGCAATGGTGTTTGCAGATGATCTCATGGTCTGGGGAAACAAGGAGGAGGAAATTCAGGAGCAACTGAAGGCTTGGGAAGAAACAGTGGGAGAGTACGGATGGAAGTTCAACATCAGTAAATGTGAGATCCTGTTAACGACCAGGAAAAAGGACAGACCAATGAGTGGGATAACACTTGGAGGTGGACAGCTGAAGAAGGTGGAAAGTCTCAAGTACTTGGGAAGTATAGTGGAGGAAAATGGGAGAAATGACAAAGAGATTACGGAACGTGGCAGACAGGCAGAATCATTTCTGAGAAGCATTAGGAGCTTAGTGTGGAATAAAGATGTCCCACAAAAAAGCAAGGAAGTGTTATACAGAAGCTACTATATCCCGATACTGACCTATGCTTCAGAAACGTGGACAATGAAGAAAAGAGACATAAGCAGAATACAGGCAGGTGAAATGAAGTTCCTGCGAAGTAGGATCGGAGTAACAAGAAGAGACAGGGTGAGGAATGAAAAGGTCAGGGAAATGGTGAAAGAGGAGCCCTTGCAAGGTAGGATTGAGACATCAAGACTGAGGTGGTATGGACACTTAAAGAGAATGGATGAGAAGAAGATTCCCAAGAGGATACATGAGATGCAGATACAGAAGAAACGACCAAGGGGAAGACCAAGAGATAGATGGCTGAAAGGAGTGGAGGAATGTGTCAAGAAGAGAGGCGAGGACTGGACCAGAGTGACAGCGGAGAGGTGGTGGGAGGAAAGAACTAAGTGGCGAGGGTTATGTTCCAAACAGACCCAGCCTGGGGCTGGAAACTGTACAAGATGATGATGATGATGATTCAGGTAGGAAATACTCTTGGACACTTTACAAATTGTTAACCGTAATCCCAGCTCAGCTCGTCTGGATCGGTTTATAAAATATAACCTAACCTTTGACACATTACTTAAAGACAATTGGGAGGCAAATGATTACTTTCACGAACTATATATATCATAAAGGTCACACATAACACACTAACATACACACGTCAAATTATTATTTATTTATCGTTTGGCAATATAATCAATACAAGATTTCAGAGTACAAATAAAATCACTAAAATCTACTGTACATTATTTTTACTATTTACACTATTCACAGTCTCAGGTCTAATGAGTCTATCCATTGGACCACGTCAGGTGTCGCCAACAGAAAGTCAAATACCCATCATATATGCAAAGGTCAATGTCACCAGTAGATACACTACAAACCCAAAGGAAGGTTAAGATGAGAGACCAACTACATATCAACCTTTCAGCAAAACATGCTCAAACACACTAACAACATTACATGAACATTAACACGACATTCATTCAAGCATCAATCACATGACCATCAACAAATATAGTTCACGAACATAACCATATTTATCTCCCCATTACAAAAGAAGAACATACCTTTTCCTGAGGCCAAAAACAATTATCTTTTGGTAAATATAAAAATTAAAATGTCTCTTGTCTCTTCAAGATTCTACGCCGTAATGTTATCCTTCAGAATGCCAATCATATCTCCTAAAATTACATTTTGAAGTAAAATGAACTCCCACGGTGGATGTTTAAAGCAAATACATAATATTGAATCTATATTAGAGTTGGGGAATCATTTAGACCTGGCCTTAGCTAGTCCAAACCCCTTTTAACCAGCTCCTACAAATTGTACATCTTCTGGTCAGAATCCAAGTTGATTAATTATTGAAACAACAAACGTTATTGGTAACGAGTTCGGCGGACTTCGTCAATCTCCGATATCTGACACCAATAGTCGCTGCCCGTTCGCCATCTAGGAGCGAACACGGAAGTAGTGGTACTGGCATTGGTCACCGGACGGAGTAACCTACCGGACTGTCTTCATTTGTTTACAAGTTCTTACCAATAGATAGCACCAGAGTCTGTTTCAATTTCTTCTTATCGACCTCACCTCATCAGGGTCAATGAAAAATACAAGATCAGGGTATTAACGGGTCAGACTCCGTCTTGAGGAAAGAATTCATGATGAAAATTAATAAATGTAAAACAAAAATATGTTACTTAGGAAGCAATATAACCAGTGATGGATGAAGCAAAGAGGATATAAAAAGTAGGTTGGCCAGGAAAGCATTTCTACAAATAAGGAATCTGTTGACAATGAATATAGATTTAGGTATTAAGATGTCATTTTTGAAAGCCTTTGTCTGGAGTGTGGCACTCTATGGGAGTGACACTTGGACTAATATTAATCATCATCATCATCATTTCCCCTTATCCAACTCCTGCCGGGTCGGGGTATTTATGGCACTTCTCCACTTTCCTCTTTCCCTCCACCATTCTTCTTCCACGATCTTGTCCCAGTCCAGATTTCTGTTTCTTATGCTGTTCTTCACTGAATCAATCCACCTTGTTCTAGGTCTTCCTCTTGCTCTCTTACCCTTGCACTTCGCCTCCAGCATCTGTCTTGGTATTCTATTTTCCTCCATCCTCTTTACATGTCCAAACCACCTTAGTTTATTCTTCTCAATTCTCTCATTTAGTTTTCCCATCCCAACTTCCTTCCTAACATCTTCATTCCTCACTCTGTCTTTCCTTGTCTTTCCTATCATACTTCTTAGGAATTTCATTTCACTGGCTTGGATTCTACTCTCTTGCCTGCTTGTCAGGGTCCAAGTCTCAGCTGCATAAGTTAATATGGGAACATAGTACACTTTATACATTACCTCCTTGCTTTTCCTTGGTACTTCCTTATCCCAAACAAGTTTTCTTACACTTTGATAGAATGCATTGCTCTGCTGTACCCTCCTGCCAATCTCCATGTCCAACCTACCAGTTTGCATCAATTCACTTCCTAGGTATTTGAACGTGTCCACAATTTCCAAACTCTGCCTTCCAATTTTCACAGTGCCCTTTCCTTGTCTTGCCCCTCTTGTCATCACCATGGTCTTGCTTTTCTCTATACTGATTTTCAGGCCGTACTTCTGAATATTTTCGTTCAGTGCATCTACAGTAGTTGTTTTTGCACTTCTTCGGTGTTCCTTCCCCAGACCACAATATCTTCTGCAAATAACAGTAACTTCATTTCTTTATGTCCATATGCTTCCTTTGTTTCCTTTACAATTTCATCCATCACCATTATGAACAAGAGAGGTGACAGCACACTCCCCTGTCTTAGTCCAGTCTTGTTCCTAAACCAATCCGTCTTTCCTACTGGGGTCAGTACCCTGCTAACACAGTTGTTGTACAATGCTTGCGCCATTTCCAACATTTCTCTTCCCAGTCTCTTCTTAACCATGGTTTCCCATCCTTCTCTCTGGGGACACTATCATATGCCTTTTCTAGATCTATGAAAGTCATGATCAAATCCTCTCCATATTCCCAGTTCTTTTCCATCACCTGCCTCAAGCTAAAGAATGGGTCCACTGTGGATCTTCCACTCCTGAAGCCACACTGTTCCTCTTGCAACTCTCCTTCCACCTTTCTTCTCATTCTTCTTTCTAATATCCTTTCCAGTATTTTTACTATCTGTGATATGAGGGTGATCCCTCTATAGTTATCACACACCTTCTTGTCCCCCGTCTTAAACACTGGTATTATTAGCCCTTTCTCCCAGTCTTCTGGTACACATTTCCGTTTCCACACACACTTTAGCAGTCGATACAACCATTGCATACCAACAGGTCCAGCAGCCTTTATCATTTCTACACTGATTTCATCCACCCCTGTTGCTTTTCCCATCTTCATTCTGTACTGCTAATTCCACCTCCAGCATTGTTATATCATCTTCTGTTATAAGAGTCGTCAGGTTGTGTCACTTCCATCTCACCAGTACAATTGCTCACATTCAATAGCTTATCGAAATACTCCTTCCATCGTCCCTTTATCTCTTCTGGGTGTGTTAACAACTCTCCATCTTCCTTTTTCACCAGCTTTGTGGTAACTCTTTCTTTCCTCTTACTTCTTAGAAGCCCATACAGCATCCTTTTACTGCCACTTACATCTGTTTCCATTCTTCGTGTAAATTCTTCCCAACTTCTCTTCTTTTCTTCTCCTACCACTTTCTTACACCTCCGTTTGCTGTCGTGACACTTCCTTTTGCTTTCTTCTGTTTGATCTTGGTTCCATTCTTTCCATGCAGACTTCTTTTCTTTCACTGCTTTCCTCACTTCCTCATTCTACCACGGTGTCTCCTTATCTTTCACTCTTGTTGACGTCCTACCACAAGCACTCTCTTCTGCACCAACAAATGCCTTTTTAAAGTGGGACCATTCCTCTTCTATGTTTTCCACTTCAGTAACTGGGATTTGTTGCTTCAATTTCTCCTGAAAATCTTCCTGTACAGTTTTGTCTTTCAATTTCCATACTTTTATTTTACTTTCTCTGATCTCCTTTAGGTTTTCCAATTTTTCCCATCTAAATTTTGCCACCACAGCTCTATGGTCCCCATCAAATGCTTCTCCTGGTAAAGCTGTCACATCTATCAGCTTTCTGTGATTAGTCCTTTCCACCAGAAAGTAGTCAATTACTGATTTTGTTCTTCTATCGCCACAACCATATCTCGTTATTTTCCTGCTGTTTTTCTTCCGAAACCATGAATTACCCACTATCAGTCCATTCCTTTCACAAAAGTTTACAAGTTCCTCTCCTTCCCGGTTCTTTTTCCCATATCCATATGGTCCAATGACTTCTTCCTTTCCTTGTCTCTCGTTTCCGACTTGTGCATTCATATCTCCCATGATCACCACTTCTACATCTGAAATTACTCTTTCTACATCTTCCAGGAATACTTCAATATCTTCTTCTCTGTTTCCAGTCTGTGGTGCATACACTTGTATGAAGTCCATCACGTCATATTTCATCTTCATTCTAATTTTCATTATTCTGTCACTCACACACTCGACCACTTCAACATACTCCTCCAGTTGTTTCGAGGTTATCAGTCCCACGCCATTTTTTGCCTCTTGGCCACCACTCCAGTATAATGTATATCCTTTCCTCAATTTCTTCCTTCCTTTACCTTTCCATTTCACTTCTCTCAGCCCCATCAATCCAACATTCTCCCTCTCCATGAAGTCTACCACCTCCTCCACCTTGCCTGTCAGGGTCATGACATTCATGATTCCCACTTTCATTTCGGTTACTGGTCGCCCATTTCTCACAGTTCCCCCAGTACCAAAAGAACTGCGCGTCGCCTGCAGGGTACGCCCTAACCTTCTCAGAATCATTTGAAGTGCCATTTCCATTTTAGGCTATTATTACGATGGGGTCGCCACTCCCAAAGGCATTTTATGAAGCTACTGCCAGCTATTATACAGGCCGCCCCTAACATGGGAAACAGACGCCCTTGCAGCCGCCCCTAACCTGGGAAACAGACGCTGCCGATTGATGTTGTACTCATACTATTCCCTGAGTACTGGGTTGCCTCTTCCCCAATCTCCGCCGTTCCGAAGTCCATCTTCTCCGTTGCAGATTCCGTTGAGGTCTTCGCACGTAACCCTGTGCACGGGGCCTATGTTATACCCTATAGGACTGGGTCCTCACCAGAACTTAGCCGGTACTGTAGTTCCATGGTATATTACAGTACCGTTGCCCACCCCCGCGACGTGGACGCGCCTGGCAAGAATTATCCATGTAGCCAATTATAATTGCACCAATAAATGAAGACAACAAGAAAAAGAAACAAGAAAAATCAAAGTAAAGTAGAAGAATTTTGGGAACTTTTAGATGATGAAATATCAAAAATTCGAAAATTAAATGTGGTGATACTACTGGGGGATTTTAATGCACTAATTGGGAGAGAAAAAGCTTATCGAAAAATAGTAGGGGAATATCCGGGCCATAAAAGAACAAATACAAATGGTATGAGACTGATTAACCTCTGCAAAACCTTTCAGTTGAAATTAATGTCAACATTCTTCAGGAAACTGCCCAGAAAAGCTAAAACTTGGATTTCTCCTAACCCAATGTTAGGAGAATTCCAATTGGATCATGTGGCTATCTCTCGTAAGAATATGAAAGAAATTATGAATGTAAAAGTAGTAAGAAATAGAGTGTTTGACTCTGACCACTATCTATCTATAATTAAACTTCAACTTCTCCCACATAAAAACCAAAGAAGAAAACATAAATTTATCAACAGACTCAACATAACACAAGAAGAAATAAAACTCTTTCAGGAAGAAATTCAAATTCAGTGCTCTCTCGGTAATCCGGCAGATATCGGACCAGAGCACTGCCGGATTACCGAAAACGCCGGATTACTGGAAGATATCGAGAAAAACGCAGATATCATTTGAAAATCCGTTTTAATTACATTGTACTATACAAAGTAAGAAAGTACGAAAATACATCATATAACTCACGCTATTCCTTGGAAGTAGGCGGCTGGAAATATGCATCAATTTCAATTGTCTTTTGCTTTTTACGGTTGAGAGACACTTAGAGAACTTGTTCCTGTGACCTTAAAACTAAGACATCGTTAGCAGAGACGCCATTTTCCTCCGCCCAGGCAATTGACGTGCCAAACGAGGCGATGGCCGCATTGTGAGAGATTGATTGTACAGCTGCTGTCACTTTTCCTTCGACCTGTTCCTCGACCTCTTCCTCTCTTGCCACAACACTACTACAGTACAACTGTCGTACACTAAGCACCTTGGGGGGGGGGGGGGGAGTCATCGCTCTTGGCGCCAATGCATTGTTTACTCAGACACTAGTCTTGTCGCTGGGTGGGAAACATTGTACAATATTGGGGACGCATTATCAAATCAAGTGTTGAGTTCGTACTCTAATATACCCCGGATTACTGGGAGTGCCGGAGAGCTGAGATGCTGGATTACAGAGGGAGTACTGTAACTAAACCAGGTAACTGGCAAGAATTATCCAAAGGAATCAATAATGCAGCAAAGAATGTATTTGGCTTGGCTAAAACGAAAAAGAAAGTTTGGTGGAATGAAAGTTGTGAAGAAGCTCTAGCGGAAAGAACAAAATTATGGAAAAGATGGAAATGCTCTGGAAATAATGAACATTTTGATCAATTTAAACAGCAAAGGAAAGAAACAGCAAGAATCATAAAGAGTACTAAACACTCCACCCTGGAAGGGAATGAAACCTCTCAAAAGCACAAACCGTAACCAATGGAAATATGCCATTACTGATCTGACTTTTTTGCAACTCTGTGAAACAGTACCTAAATCATTATTCAAGGAGAAATCGTTGGACGACATGAAATATAACCTATCACTCACACATTGTGGAAAATAACTCTTATTGCCAGCGTTTTGTCCCAGTGTGCCACTGGGCTTGCTAGTTGGTATGGTACACCTCACCAAAACGCTTAGTTACTACATATTCCAATAAAAGGAGAAAACGGTGGAGAATACAAAATAAACATAGTCTTATACTTATCATGAAAAATACTTTTCAAAACATAGCCTACTTGTAATTTTTATGGGCAAATACAAAAAGAAATGAATAGCCAACATGATGTAAACATAACCTTACTACTCTCACTGAAAACAAACAAACCAAAAAAGAACAGATGCTGCTTTATTAACAATTGAATGGTAATTTTCAGTCGTTTTGAAGATTTTGAAAAATTGATCCAGTTAGCTCAATTTATTATTGCCATCATTTTGCCCCAGTGTACCATTGGGCTTGCCAGTTGGTATGGTACACCTCACCAACACGCTTGGCTAGTACATACTGGGAAGGCCACTGCAAAGCTACTATGATGCCAAGCTAGGAAGCTGCGAAGCTTCCTTGTAGCAGTATCACTGTGTTGTGAGCCACAATGTCGCCAGGACACTTTTTCACGTATGCAGTCCCATGGATTTCCAAGGATCTCTAAGATGGAAATTAATGTGTTATGGTATGGAATAGAGAAATATTTGATAGCAGGTATATTTATTAACTGAATGGAATATATATGTGTCTTTAAAATGTGGTTGTTATATTATAATATAAAGGTTGATAAAAATGTTATCAAACAAAAAATAAATGTATTAATATACCGTATTTACCCAGATATAACTGAACCTTGTATCTAAGATGACCACCCAGTTTAAGACGACTTCCTGAGGATTTTCTTAATTTTAATTAGCACTGTGCAATTTAACAAATGAAAATCACATAATTGCTGATTGAATGGAAGATACTTGGGCACCCATCAACACAAATTAACTCTTAGATAACTGCACAAAAATAATATGAATTATGATGAAAATAGCCTGTTAACCTCTCTGTACTGACCTTCATACCCTGTACGGATCCCCCTATGCATTACATGCTGCTGACATCAATATGTGGTATGGTCCTGTGCAAGCTTGTAAAGTTTTAGTATTGTCAAGATGGGGAGTGGTATACTGTTAAAGATGAAGGTCTGTTCCTTCAGTCAGTGTATGAAATAGCCAATGTCTGTTTAGTTTTATAGAGATTTTCTTCTCTTGTCTTCTATTTCCTCTTGATCATGCATGGACTTAGCATTCTCCTGCATTATGGAGGCCATGTGACACACCACAACACATTTCATTATGTAGATAAATAGAATGAATTATGAGTTATATGTTGGCATGTATAATCCAGTGTGGTTTTTTTTTTCTTCTTCTTGAGTCGAACGAGTACTGTTATCTTTGCTGAAG
The DNA here is from genome assembly GCA_946902985.2 of Meconema thalassinum. Taxonomy (NCBI): domain Eukaryota; kingdom Metazoa; phylum Arthropoda; class Insecta; order Orthoptera; family Tettigoniidae; genus Meconema; species Meconema thalassinum. The sequence goes on from OX336391.1 coordinate 389,520,432, forward strand.
AACATATTATGACCTTGGCTTCCTAATGCATTACTGTGTACCCATGACTGACTACTTGAATACGGTAGTTGGAAATATATCAATCAGTAGTATGGTCTGTAATCTTTCAGTTGATGTGTATATTATTTTTTATCTGGGGATACCTATGGTAGCTGTAGCACCTTGAAATTTCAGCACTCAATTTGAGATCAGTCATAGCGCCTTGTATTAGTACAGTGAGAGCCTTCCATATAGCACCGAGCTTTTCTTGGGCCGCGTGATGCGCGGTGAGCGTTGAGTCAGCGCTACATGACTAGCATCTACTGTTATAAACAACAGCGGAAAGGGAATCACCATATGTGGTCATTGATTACATTACATTCGTAGCTGGCAAGATACATTAGTTCAGAGAGTTAAGACTTGTGGTGAAGTACTGTAGCATGTCTCGTATCCAATATGATTATTAAATACGTTAAAAAGTGTAAATGTGTTTTAAAAACTAGTTGGGTGCTACGCTGTTGCTAGCACCAGTGCCTTGCTCGACACGCGGCTATACTCGGTGGCCAATCCTTCACCGGGTGACTGCAAAGCCCCGTTCTCTAGGGAGGGCCCTCACTGTATATCAGTATATTACTGCCAGAAGTGTGATTTAGTCCTATACATTGAAGTGCTTGGAGCTGAATTCCTGAGGTAAGGCAAATGTTTCTCTCTCAAAGAGTTCTAATAAGCAAGGCGAGATCTAACTCCAGAGTACATGGCATTTTTCTGTGATCATCATGCACAAGGCCAATTGACACTTCAGAATATGTTTTCCTCTTTACATAATCATCCCATCAGCTTTGGGCTGATAATTCTTTGAATTTTAATTTCTATTTTTATGCTCAAATTGTATATGGACCATTTGCTGAAAGGCATGAACTTTCTGGGTGGGATTCAATTACGTGGAAGCCAGGTAAACAGTCTGGCTTATGCCGATGACCTGGTTGTAATGACAGACTCCATCGAAAGCTTACAAGCCAATATGTTAGAACTTCAACAGAAATGTAGGCAATATAGTATGAAAATCAGAATTTCAGAAACGAAGGTTATATTGTTAGGGAAGAAACACGAGAAAATAGAATGCTAGATAGGAGGAACTTATTTGGAGCTGGTGGATCATCTTAAGTACCTAGGCTACGTATTCTCTCAGGATGGTAGGATGGGAAAAGAAATAGTCTAGGTGATGAAATGTCAATGCAGTGAGTTCTCAGTTGTGTTCTACAGTATTCTGGAAGAAAGAAGTTAATGTAGCAACCAAACTCTCCCTACATCGCTCAGTATTTAGACCGAACTTGCTGTATGCAAGTGATAGTTGGGTAAATACAGGGTATCTCAAGAGTCCCTTCAGACTAGGCCACTCAGCAGCGCTGCTTGTTGGCGTGTTAGTAGCACCACAAAATAATTCTTACAAGCATTGGTGGTGCTTCTACCAAGCGTAGGTGGCCCTGCTAGCGTTTGATGCCCTGGTGGAGAACTCATCAATCTTCAAGTGAACATGGACTTAGAACAAGATATAATTTTGTTCATCCTCATACGGAAGATGAAGAGAAATCAACATACAAAAATAAAATCGGGGTCCATTGGTTTTGAAAGATAGAATCGAGGACTATTTTACTCTTCATTTGATAATTTACAACAGGATAACGAAATGTTCTTTGCATACTTTCACATGTCTTCAAGTCATTTCAAGAATTTCTAGATGGAATCGGCAATGAAATTCGGAAAAGCAACTCCACCGTGAGGAAGGCCGTTGCACTAGAAGAGAGACTGACTTTGACATTAAAGAAAAGTATAAATTCATTATTTGCAAATTTTTATTGAGAGTAAAAAAAATAACAAATAGCAACTTTGTAGTTGAGGTCTAAGATTAAGTAGGTCATTCTAAATCATATTTCTAACATTGCATAGTTGTCTTCTGGCATAGGAATGGGACCTATTCGGTTTTAAAGAAAAAACAAGTCAAGAATATTGATACATTTACATTTGGGGTAAGGAGAGGGTGGTCAAAAGATTCACCAGTTGGTAGCATTACCATTGTGCTATTTAAGCACCACTATATAACTGGCATTACTGCAGCCGCGTCTGAAACCAATAATCGCGAAGAGCAGCGCTACTCTTTGTGACTGCCACTGGCGGCGAAATCGAATAGACAGACCATTGTCTGCGCTACTCTTGGGTGGTGGTAGCTGTATGTGAAAGTTCTCATTTATCAACCGTATTCATGATCGGAAGTGCTTCAGGGAAGCTAGAAGTGCTGCTGAGTGTCATTGTCTGAAGGGGCCCTAATACATAATAGAGGTAACTGACATGAGGGTGGCAGGAAGGTACTCGTAATGAAGAGATGAAGGCTACGTTAGAGGTGATCACGCTAGATGAAGCTGTTTGTATGAGCCAACTCAGATGATTGGGTCATGATAAGAGAATTGGGGAGGAGAGATTATCTAGGAAGTTTAATGATTTCAGTTGTAAATGTAAGAGAAGTGGAGGTGATGGTCAGATTCAGTGTTGAACGATTTCAAATTGAGATGTAGAAGCAGAGGATGCTGCAGTGCTAACTGCTAATAGGAGATCCTGGAGGCAACTTATTCGAAAATAGAGGCTTGAAGACTAGACTGGATGCTAAAAGTCAAAACAGTCTGTTGTTGCTTATTTTAAGGACTTCGACATAGCGGTCATATAGCCCTGTGTAATATTGGGTGTGTGGAATTTGTATGATAACCTGTGTTATTGTAATGGCTGTACTAGTGTGTGTATTTGTGAATTGGGGATAGGATTGGGAAGAAAGCAGCTATGGCCTTAAGTTAGGAACCATCCCAGCATTTTCCTGTAGTAGAGGTGGTGGAAAACCACATCCAGGATGGCTGAGGAGATAATCAAATCCTCATCTTCTCAATTTTCCTCACTAATGAAAATGTATGTATGTATGTATGTATGTATGTATGTATTTATTTATTTAAGAAAGATTTCCAGTCAGTCAACACAAATTGTGCCCAATTATATTAGGTAGGAATACAAGTATTTATATGCCCTTACATGAAAAATATTACATAAGATATTTGACACAAAATAACACCCTTTTATGTACAAAAAATAGGGGATGCTTAATTGGATGATACGTTTCGAACATCAAGCATTCATCTTCACCTGTGTACTTAGGCTTAATTAGTGTACGATGTTTATGAATTGCACATGTACAGTACAATGTTTATATTATGTACGTTTGTAAAATCTTGTGTAACGCGTCAAACGTATTTACAGACAGTATAGTTCACTTCTATGGTTGTTGTATTATTATTATTATTATTATTATTAATGTAGCCACATATGCAGCAGGAACATTATTCCATCTAAATGAACATTCTAAAACCGACAGATTACAGAAGACCGAAAGGTGAATTGGAAGAACTAATATCAATAAAGGATATAAAAAAAAGATGGGCAATGGCGAATAATACCTAAAAATATGGTCTATAACAACCTAGAACCCATTACTGATACCATGCGAAAGAAAAGACTAGGATTCTTTGGCCACATCATGAGAATGCCAGATTCACGTCTTCTAAAACATCTAGTACAGTACAATCGTGCTTCAAAAAACACAACTGGATGCCGTTGGTTAAAAGAAATCAGAGAGGACTTAGAAGAAATTGGCCTGACAACAGAACATGCTGCAAATAAGAAAAGTTAAACTACAGCACTTAAAAATATGACTTTTCATTTTCCACTCACAAAAAAGAAAATTCCAACAAGAATATTTTCCACCCAAGAAAGGGCAAGACGATCAATACGCATGAAGAAGTACTGGGAGGACCGCAAGGCTCATACAGTTCCTACAAGTCAACGAACTAATGGTTGGTTACAGTGATCCTATGCGGTCTCAAAAGGCGAAGAAGAAGAAGAAGAATGTAGTTTAAGTATGTTGCCTGTGATCTATTGAATTATTGTGGAGAATAACTGGTCTATTGTATGTGGTTGTACACAAAATATACACTGTACTGTACTGTAATGGAATAAGGTTATTTAAACTTATCTGTTGTTCGAAACCCGAGTCCAAATATCTTGTGTAATATTTTTCATGTAAGGGCATAAAAATACTTGTTTTCCCGCCTAATGTAATTGGGCACAATTTGTGTTGACTTACTGAAAAGCTTTCTTTAATATAGAACTAGGCAACACTAAAAAGTGGTTTCTATCACTTCATTGTAATCGCACCCCCGGTGCAAGACTGCCACAAGTCAAAAAGGATACTTTTTTCAGGAGAAGCATTTAAAGATTTTGAGCTAATAGGAAATATATAAATATTTACATTATTAAAGTGAAAGTAACGTATTACTAACTTCTAACATTGTCTAGTACTTAGGTACAATAACATACAAAGTTCTTTCATGGATTATATTATGGGTTTTAATCAAAAATAATAACAATTTTGAGTTATAGCAGTTTCCTATTCAGTGCCATAGAATTGCTATTTATAGGATCTGAGTTGTGGCATTTTTTAGGACACGGACTTGGTCATAGGCATTTATAAGTACCACATACTTCAAAATTCATGCTTTTAGGTAGATTTCATTAGAAAGCTAACTATTGCAATGGGTACCATGTTTCGACTCCCAGAATATGTCAACATATCTTTGCGTTTCACATCCCCTAGACCCCAAAACCACCGTCAGTTCAGAAGTTTATATGTAATTTATGTGTATATATCTTATATATAAAAAAATGGATATGTATATCTGTCCGAAGCTAATGGACTCCGACACTGTTGAACCGATTGCGTTGAAATTTTGTAGGGTTGTAGTGCACACCCCAAGGAAGGTTTTTGGCAACAATAATTTTAGATAGCCCTCTCCATTCCTTTCATTTAGGCCCTTTGGCACAAATCTACACCTTTTCACCAATCTGACACAAAATGTGTATACTTACCCTTTGGAACCCTGAGAGTAACACTGTCTGCTTGAAATTTTGGACAGACCAGTCCATTCCCTCATTTAGGCCCTTTGGCACAGATATATACCGTTTCACCTATCTGAACCAATTTGTACATACTTACTCTTTGGAACCCGACGAGTAACACTGCCTGCTTGAAATTTCGGACAGACCACTCTATTCCCTGCATTTAGGTCCTTTGGCACAAATCTACACCGTTTCACCTATCTGAACCACATTTTGTACACTTACTCTTTGGAACCCTGCAGGTGACACTGTCCACTTTAAATTTTGGACAGACCACTCCAGTCCCTGCATTTAGGCCCTTCATCACAAATCTACACCGTTTCTTCTAATTGCACCAAATTTTACATACACTTTGAAACCATGCTGGTAACACTCACTGTCCACTTGATATTTTGGACAACGCTCCCCATTCCCTACATTTAGAATAACGGACAAAATGAACTTGAAAACCACGTATTAAGGCCCTAGAACCATTCATGTCCGTAGTAGTGTAACTGTAAGAGTATTTTAATAAGTCTATTGTTGACGGGCAGTTCGGGCTGCATCACATCACCCCTACCAGTGTTCTGGTCCAGAATTGTGAAAATAGTTGCATCTTGCTCTGTTTATAAATTGCAGTCACGGTGGGTAATTAGTGCAAAAAGATTTCTTAGGCCCCTTTAAACAGTTATCATCCATCATGAATATATTATGCCTCTGTATAAGTGCAATGGTGTTGGTGCAGTACATTGAGGTTATCAGCTGCAATAAGCGTTGGTGCTTTCAAATTTACCTTCATTTATTCCGAAACTTATTGTTAAGCGCTTTGTGGCGATAAATGACACTATTGCTACCTCAGTAGCTCGGGACAGCCGAAGTTTTCCAAAGAGTTCTGATTATTTTCCTACGGCGCTATGCGACAAAAAAAACGACACTATTGGGCTCTACATTTCTAATAGCCAATGAGATATAGGCCCTAGGCAGTGTCTTTTATTTCACTTACTCCTCTTTCTATTTTTTTTTCGTAAATTACATGTGTCAGTGCTGTAGTTAGTAAATAACTGATTCCCTATTCATAATTGTCATTACGGGAAAATTACCTGAATGTTACGTCCATTATACTGTACTACTTATCACCACCATCACCACCACCACCACCACAAAAAGATATATTTTTAAAATATTGTTTTCTGTTAGTTTAAGTATCATGTGCCAGTTCTGTAGTAGTATTCATTATCATCCATAAAACAAATAAATCCACCGGGCGAAGCCGGGCACTACTGCTAGTCTATTATAAGCAACAAGTAGTATAGAGCCGTCGTACCCACCTACTTAACAATTTCAACACAATTGTTTATCAGAAGAAGAAAAAAAAACACGCACAATGACTTTGAGTGGCAACATATTGCACTTTCTTCCTCCGGATTGCTCTCAATACGTCACAGCGAGCAAAGCTACGATATCCCAATATCCAATTGTGACCCCGAGCAACGCCGGGCTTAAGAGCTAGTATATATATATATATATATACACATATGTGGGAATCTGACGATAATGAACGTTTTAGGGTTTCCCGCCAGCCTCGACACTGCCTGGTGGCGCCGAGTAGAGGAGTCAAGTGGAAGTCGCGAGAAAGGAAGACGATCAGTTACAGTTTTGTGTCAGGTCATGTCACGTCAAGTTCTGTGCAATCTCATCTGTTGTGATCTTATGTTTAAATACAGTTTTTATCTTAAAATTACTTCAAGACTTGTTCGGTTTATTCGCTTGCCAAAATCCCTTCCCACATATATATATGTATCTATATCACTTTCTTGTGGACACGATAACTACCGCAATTTTGCACCAATCACTTTGAATTTTTTACGTAATATAATATAATTTATTGCAGCCAATGGCCATACAGTAAGTAGGATCATGTTACACAATATAGCAACCTTTCAGTCTTTTGCATAGTGGAACAGAGGTAATGTTCTTTGTGTGAGTGTAGACCGCAGATTACACACACACAATCTATGGCTGGTTCATGAAAGCCCTTCCTGTTACAGATGTGATGATGAAACCCATGTATTGCGCCTCTCGTGTAGATGTGGCGTAGCTCGTAGTTTCCTTCTTTCCATTCTTTCTTGATCATGGCCAGGGTTCGATAGAACTCCGGGTTTATTTCTTCTGTTTTCAGGAGTTGTTCCTCAAGGAATTTTGTGGAGGCTGGGGTTGATGCCAAGTTGTGGGTAATCATTACATCTTCAGTTAAAGATCTAGTACCTGCTAGCTGGGACGCAAGTCGGGTTGGCGTGAATTTGGAAATGCAGAGAGCTCACTTTACGTATCTGGCCTTGGCTCTGTCGGGAGACTGTAGGTTTTTGTGGCTTAGGTGTGGCCATATCATCTCGATGGTACATATGACACCACTGGGGCAACTTTTAGCTTGAATAGTGCCATTGCGGTTCTAAGGGAGAGGGTTTTCAGGTGTCGGATCTCCATTGTGACCTTTATCGCTGCGACGGTTTTGTCCTCTATGTGTCTGGTGAAAGTCAGTCCGGAGACCTGTAGAGTCACTCCTAGGTATTTGAACGAGTTTACTATTTCCAACGTTTGATTTCCACAGGTGAAGATGTCCTTGGACGATAGTTTCCCTCCCTTGCGGAACTTCATAATCTTGCTTTTGTCCTGGTTTATGTACATTTCGTTGTCTTGTGACCACTTCTCTAGTTTGATGAGTGCTTCTTGTAGTGATGCCCTGTTGTTGCTTAGTAAGACCATGTCATCTGCATAGAGGACCAACTTCACGTCTGGTGTTGTTACCATTTGGGCGACGTCGTGCGTGAACATATTGAACAATATCGGGCTCATTGGGTCACCTTGCAATACGCCGTTCGTTTGGATGATATCTGTTGATTCCAGAAGACCATCACTGATCCTTATTACATTCATTTCCATGATGTTGGCTAGAAATCTAAGGAGCTGGTCTTCGGGGCCTATAAAATCTCTGTCGAGTTCGTTAATGGGCAAAATCGGTCGAAGGGGGTGAAAATGGGAGGCTTTTTTTTTCTTCGAAAAAGTGAAATATTGCTATAACTGTCTTAATATGTGAAACATCGAATACATGCAATGTTCATACTATGTGTTGGATAAGGGCCAAAAGTTTATGTCTGAAAAGTTTTTTGATAGCACCAACCATTGACCAAAGGGGTGGAAAAAACTGTGTGGTTTTTTTTCTGAAATATTAATCATATCTCTCTTAATAGGCACAATATCAAAACCATACAAAATGGACAATATTCCCCTAATAATTACCTAAAACATTTGTCTGAAAGAATTTTTGATATGACCCACCATTACGCCAGAGGATGAGCAAAATGATTTCGGAATTAGAAGAAAATGCCAAGAGCCATCAGAGGTTACCATGACAACGCTACTAAATTGATGAGGGATGAGCTATCAGAGGTCGCCATGACGACGCCATTGCACAAGATCACATTCAGTTTTCCATCTGACTCTGTGGGAAGCAGCTTCGGTGACGTAACTGGTAGCATGCTGAACTTCTATGCCCAAGGTCGCGGGTTCAAAGCCGGCCGAAGTCGTCGGATTTTCTAAGGGCGCTAAAAAATCCCTCAGTATGCTTTCCTTCGGAGGGGAAGTTCCAACGTTCGTTGCGAGTTGCTGGTTGTGATGGCATCTAGTAGCCAAGTTCACAGCTAGGTGTCGTTGACAGTAGTATTTGGTGGCAAAATTAGGAACTACTACTTGAAATTGACCGTCTGCAGTCCTTACCTGAATTACAGACTAATACAGCCATCACAATTAACACCGTTTATCAGACAGATTCTACACACACCCAAGGTACACGGGGCTATATGACCACGTTGTCGCAGCCCCTAAACTGAGGAACCAACCAACATCTCTGCGGGAGATAAAATTTTGCGTGAAGAAGTAACAGAACGTTAGATAGTTACACATCAGTGTCGAAACCTTGCATAAGGAAAGTGTGACCACAAGTATAAAAATGGACCCTGAATGACGAGAAGGTTACCGTCCCCATAAGACAATAAGATGTTAAAAATATGCATAAATAGATGGCAAGCAAAGTTAATTGAGTTCCAATTGTAAAATACTTTATCACAATAAATGAGGTCTGATCCTCCTACGAGAACCTGCATATTTTGCCTATTATAGCCTATACCCTAGTTTGCCCGGTGGAATCTACCTCCGCCTTCATGCGTGCCGAGAGGAATTTTTGACTTGTGGCAGTCTTGCACCGGGGGTGCGGTATGTATGTATGTTTAGGAATTTGATGCAAAGGAAGATCTAGAATTGAGGGGTTATTGCTAATATGAGCTCACGAGAATCATGGTTGCAGTTTTTTTCACTGCCTGATAGAACACTTGCATGAACATTTAGGCTACTGCAAACTAACATTTCAGCATGTGCTGCTATCTACCTGTATTAAAGCAAACCACTTCCAAAGAGAATAGACTCTGTTGTGATCTAGCAGTGGGAAATATCTATCTGCCTGTATCTAAGCAAACCAATTCCAAAGAGAGCATAGACTGTTGAGATCTAGCAGCGGGAAATATTTTAAACATGCCATGTGGTATGGCCCCTGTGGGGAACACGGTTCAAGGAGGTTAAATGGAGTGCACTAAAAACAGATCTCTGTCTGACGGTGAGACAGCGCCCCAGTCACGAAAACCAAGATTAACGGCCGAAGGGATCCGATGCGCTGGCCACGCATCACCCCACAATCTACAAACCAAATGGCTGGGCAGCGGTCACTTGCTAGGCCTAAGCTCTTCATGGGCTGTTGTGCTATGGAGTTTGTATAATGAATTATAATTTTTCACGAATATGATAATATTATAATATGTTATGATATCAGTGCAGCAGAGATTCATCAACTGCTAACCAACCGACGAAAAACAAAAGTTGAAACTCTTCACGAATATTTCCTGGTAATGCGAGAAATAGCCAGCAGGTCGACAATCGATGATAAATCACTGATACAATACGTCGTCGATGGCATAGAGGATGACGCTGGATCCAGGATGATTCTATATGTTGCAAGGGACATCAAGGAATTCAAGGACAAGTTGAAGATCTACAAGAGTGCTTACGCACGAAACTCCCAGAAGGTGTCGGTAAATGAGAAGACAACAAACAAACATACACCAAGAGAAGACAACAGGCAGAAGCAGACCTCGTCTGTAAAGAGATGTTACAATTGTGGTCAGAAGAACAGTCATGAGTCCAGAGAATGTCCACACGAGTCAGGGTCCAATTGCAGCAGTTTCGGACACATAGCTTCCAAGTGCCCAAACCCTGAGCAGAATGCCGAGAAGAAGACAGTGAAGGTCGCTTTGGGAACCAAGTCGAATATGAAGATGAAGGAATTGTTGCTCCAGGGCCAGAAGATCAGTGCATTGGTTGACACGGGCTACCCAATCAATCTGTTCTGTGAAGACATTTACACAGAGATGGGCGATCCGGAGCTGAAGACTACCGCCATAGTACTCAAGGGTTTCGGAGATAGTGAGGTGCGTCCCCTAGGATATTTTCCAACCGACGTTCAGATTGACGACGACACTTACTTGACTGATTTCCATGTGGTGTCTGGAGATGTACTAAAGTTGCCAGCTATCATGGGTAATGACTTGCTGGACCAAGCCGTAACTACCATCAGCAAAACTTGTGTCAAGATGTCCAAGGACATATCAGAAGCGTACTTGTACTGAATCGACATGGTAGCAGCCGAAGAGATGGACATAGGAAAGGCATCGGAAGGGGCGAAGAGTACTAGCGTTGAGATGAGCATGACGATGCAACAAGGACTCTTGCATCCCTTATTTAAAGAAAGCACACCATTTCACACTTACCATGCTGACCATCTTGAACTCTTGGGGTCAAAGAAAAAAGGATACAAGCATATTCTCACAGTAACGGATAGCTTTACAAAGTTTGTGTGGCTGTATCCCACTAAACCGACGATCACGAAAGAGAAACTGGACGTGCAAAAAGGAGTATTTGGTAATCCTGGGCAGATCGTCACCGACCGTGGAACCGCGTTTATTTCACATGAATTCGAAGAGTAACTGCACTGCCAACAACATCACCCACTCGCAGATCGCAACCGGACTCCCTCGTGCCAATGGCCAGGTGGAAAGGATGAACTCCATGATCATCTCCGTGCTGGCCAAGTTGTCCACCGAAAACCCTGGAGATTGGTACAAACCCGTCGAATCTGATCGAAGTGCCATGAATTCCACTTACAACCGCAGTATCAAGCAGACGCCGTTCGAACTTTTGACAGGAGTCAAAATGCGCTGTGAAAATGACCTTAGAATGGATGAGTTGATCAATGAAGAGATTTTTTATTTTTTTGTCGTGTGGCCTCCTGAGAGGCCGAGTGCAGGTCTTTCTATTCAACGCCCGTGGGCGACCTGCGCGTCGGGATGAGAGATGGAATGGATGAAGATGAATGAAACTGGGCAAGGATGTGGAAGGAAGCGGCCGTGGCCTGTCAGAAGGTACTGTCCCAGCATTTGCCTGCTGTTGAAAATGGGAAACCACGGAAAACCATTTCAAGGACAGCCGACGGTGGGGCTCGAACCCACGCGTCTACCGAGTCAGCAGAGAGCTTGGCCCCATGGCCTAACGCAGCGCTTTAGCCCGCGTCGCCACTACTGTCAGTAATGAAGAGATGGTAGACGAGTTTGAGACCAGGAGAGATGAACACCGTGAAGAAGCGAGAGCACAAATCCAGAAAGTGCATCAAGAAAACAGGGTGTCGTTTGATCGCCGTCGACGGCCTGCTCGCCAGTACCAAGTTGGCAATATCGTCACCATCAAGAGGACCCAGTTTGCACCAGGCCTTAAATTGAAGAAAAAGTACCTTTGGCCTTACAGAATCTTCCGAGTCAAGCTTAATGACTTTTACGACCTCTGTCGTGAAGGGAATCACTTAAGCCCCAACTGAATAACTACTTGTGCTGAGTTCCTCAAACCCTGGGCCGAAGATTTCTCATCATCCGAGGCGGATGATCTGCAGGATGGCCGATTGTGGGAATCTGACGATAATGAACGTGTTAGGGTTTCCTGCCAGCCTCGACAATGCCTGGTGGCGCCGCGTAGAGGAGTCAAGTGGAAGTCGCGAGAAATGAAGATGATCAGTTACAGTTTTGTGTCGGGTCATGTCACGTCAAGTTCTGTGCGATCTCATCTGTTGTGATCTTATGTTTAAATACAGTTTTTATCTTAAAATTACTTCAAGACGTGTTCGGTTTATTCGCTTGCCAAAATCCCTTCCCACATATATATGTATCTATATCACTTTCTTGTGGACACGATAACTACCGTAATTTTGCACCAATCACTTTGAATTTTTTACGTAATATCATATAATTTATTGCAGCCAATGGCCATACAGTAAGTAGGATCATAGTAAGTGGGATCATGTTACACAATATGGCAACCGTTCAGTCTTTTGCATAGTGGGACAGAGGTAATGTTCTTTGTGTGCACTCAGTCAGGTGATACGGTGGGCAGTGTTGACCGCTGATTACACATACACAGTCTATGGCTGGTTCATGAAAGCCCTTCCTGCTACAGATGCAATTATGAAACCCATGTATTGCGCCTCTCGTGTAGATGTGGCGTAACTCGAAGTTTGCTTCTTTCCATTCTTGGTTGATCATGGCCGGGGTTCTGTTTTCAGGAGTTGTTCCTCAAGGAATTTTGTGCAGGCTGGGGTTGATGCCAGGTTGTGGGTAGTCATTATATCTTCAATTAAAGATCTAGTACCTGCTAGCTGGTACACAAGTCGGGTTGGCACGAATTTGGAAATGCAGAGAGCGCGCTTTACGTATCTGGCCTTGGCTCTGTCGAGAGACTAGGTTTTTGTGGCTTAGGTGTGGCCATATCATCTCGATGGCATATGACACCACTGGGGCGACTTTTAGCTTGAATAGTGCCATTGCGGTTCTAAGGGAGAGGGATTTCAGGTTTCGGATCTCCATTGTGACCTTTATCGCTGCGACGGTTTTGTCCTCTATGTGTCTGGTGAAAGTCAGTCCGGAGACCTGTAGAGTCACTCCTAGGTATTTGAACGAGTTTACTATTTCCAACGTTTGATTTCCACAGGTGAAGATGTCTTTGGACGATAGTTTCCCTCCCTTGCGGAACTTCATAATCTTGCTTTTGTCCTGGTTTATGTACATGTCGTTGTCTTGTGACCACTTCTCTAGTTTGATGAGTGCTCCTTGTAGTGATGCCCTGTTGTTGCTTAGTAAGACCATGTCATCTGCATAGAGGACCAACTTCACGTCTGGTGTTGTTACCATTTGGACGACGTCGTGCGTGAACATATTGAACAATATCGGGCTCATGGCGTCGCCTTGCAATACGCCGTTCGTTTGAATGATATCTGTTGATTCCAGAAAGCCATCACTGATCCTTATTACATTCATTTCCATGATGTTGGCTAGAAATCTAAGGAGCTGGTCTTCGGGGCCTATAAAATCTCTGTCGAGTTCGTTAATGGGCAAAATCGGTCGAAGGGGGTGAAAATGGGGGACTTTTTTTTTTCTTCTTCGAAAAAGTGAAATATTGCTATAACTGTCTTAATATGTGAAACATCGAATACATGCAAAGTTCATACTATGTGTTGGATAAGGGCCAAAAGTTTATGTCTGAAAAGTTTTTTGATAGCACCAACCATTGACCAAAGGGGTGGAAAAAACTGTGTTTTTTTTTTTTTTTTTTCAAATATTAATTATATTTCTCTTAATAGGCACAATATCAAAATCATACAAAATGGACATTATTCCCCTAATAATTACCTAAAACATTTGTCTGAAAGATTTTTTGATATGACCCACCATTACGCCAAGGGATGAGCAAAATGATTTCGGAATTAGAAGAAAATGCCAAGAGCCATCAGAGGTTACCATGACAACGCTACTAAATTGATGAGGGATGAGCTATCAGAGGTCGCCATGACAACGCCATTGCACAAGATCACATTCAGTTTTCCATCTGACTCTGTGGGAAGCAGCTTCGGTGACGTAACTGGTAGCATGCTGAACTTCTATGCCCAAGGTCGCGGGTTCAAAGCTGGCCAAAGTCGTCTGATTTTCTGAGGGCGCTAAAAATCCCTCAGTATGCTTTCCTTCGGAGGGGAAGTTCCAACGTTCGTTGCGAGTTGCTGGTTGTGATGGCATCTAGTAGCCAAGTTCACAGCTTGGTGTCGTTGACAGTAGTATTTGGTAGCAAAATTAGGAACTACTACTTGAATTTGACCGTCTGCAGTCCTTACCTGAATTACAGACTAATACAGCCATCACAATTAACACCGTTTATCAGACAGATTCTACACACACAAGGTACACGGGGCTATATGACCGCGTTGTCGCAGCCCCTAAACTGAGGAACCAACCAACATCTCTGCGGGAGATAAAATTTTGCGTGAAGAAGTAACAGAACGTTAGATAGTTACACATCAGTGTCGAAACCTTGCATAAGGACAGTGTGACCACAAATATAAAAATGGACCCTGAATGACGAGAAGGTTACCGTCCCCATAAGACAATAAGATGTTAAAAATATGCATAAATAGATGGAAAGCAAAGTTAATTGAGCTCCAATTTTAAAATACTTTATCACAATAAATGAGGTCTGATCCTCCTACGAAAACGTGCATATTTTGCCTATTATAGCCTATCCCCTAGTTTGCCTGGTGAAATCTACCTCCGCCTTCCGGCGTGCCGAGAGGAATTTTTGACTTGTGGCAGTCTTGCACCGGGGGTGCGGTATGTATGTATGTATGTATGTATGTTTAGGAATTTGATGTAAAGGAATATCTAGAATTGAGAGGATATTGCTAATATGAGCTCACGAGAATCATGGTTGCATGTGCTGCTATCTGCCTGTATCAAAGCAAACCACTTCCAAAGAGAATAGACTCTGTTGTGATCTAGCAGTGGGAAATATCTATCTGCCTGTATCCAAGCAAACCAATTCCAAAGAGAGCATAGACTGTTGAGATCTAGCAGCGGGAAATATTTTAAACATGCCATGTGGTATGGCCCCTGCGGGGAACACGGTTCAAGGAGGTTAAATGGAGGGCACTAAAAACAGATCTCTGTCTGACGGTGAGACAGCGCCCCAGTCACGAAAACCAAGATTAACGGCCGAAGGGATCCGATGCGCTGGCCACGCATCACCCCACAATCTACAAACCAAATGTCTGGCCAGCGGTCACTTGCTAGGCCTAAGCTCTTCATGGGCTGTTGTGCTATGGAGTTTGTATAATGAATTTTAATTTTTCACGAATAATATAATACAGTATTATAATATGTTATAATATGACCTTTTTACTAATATAATGAGTCAACTCGCGGGATCATGTGAAGAGAATGAGGGAGGAGGGACTTTCTAATTTAACAGTAGTGTTCATTTCATCCAGAAACAGTTCTTGCAAGAGAAATTAGCAAATATCATTTATTGCAGAGATGACCACCGGCTTTCATCCGTGGAACTACCTTTAGGATGATGGTTTTCTCACGTTTTTGAGAAATTTCTTGCTCCACGTTTTCCCTTCTAAGGTCTACTAAATATTTGCTCTATAAATTGACACTTGTTAACTTGGCCTTAATTTTATGTCAATTACATACATTCACTTCTGTGGCACCAAATTTTTCTTCGTGACGCATAGTTGTTTGTGGCATCTGCCTCAATTATAACGGAACCATTAATTCAAAGTTTTCAAAATAACGTATACAGTACATGAACTAGTCTGTAACTGCTGATTTTGTGAACTTATAGACTTATTTCTACCATGTCAAAATTTATAGGGTACACCTGCGATAGGCTTAAATGCAAATGCTCTGGTTTTTTTTTTTTTCTTGTTTTTTTTTTCCCCCTATTATATAAAGTGTGTGCTGAAAGCAAACTACAGTCTATCATAAATTAGTCAATATTTTGAGTACATTTGTGAAAAAAATACTGAGAGAATAGGAAACCCCTTGGTGGAATGAGAGGGAGAAGAATGCAGTGAAAGAAATTTGTTTTTCTGGACGGATCAAGAAATCTGAAATATAGTAAATGAAGATTTCAGTGCAATGCTAAATCGAGAGGTCAACAATGTCTGCAGAATAGATGCATCCACTGACATGACATAGTTGGAAGTTGTCAGAAATGAAGAACAGGTGAAGGGGAAAGTTAGCAAGGTTAGATGAACTCGGCTTCGACATGATAAAATCAGATGGACTATCAGGATTAAATTGCCCATTGAATACCGTCGATCATCTGGAATAATAGTAGGATCACAGAGGACTGAAAGAAAAGAGTTATCATCCTTTTTGTCAGAAAAGGATGTAAAAGAAAATTTGGTAATTACAGAGGCATCACCCTTCTCTCTCATTTATTGAAGCTACTGCAAAAGAATAGAAAATGACTAAGGAAGATAGTAGAGCCACTACTAAAAGAAGAGCAATATGGTTTCAGAAAGGATTGAAGTACTATTGGCCTCATCTTTGCTATGAAAATGTTATCAGAGAGCTTTGAAGCCTATTTCCAGTGTTGCTTTATTAACAATTGGATGGTAACTTTCAGATTAATACAAGATTTCAGAATATCACGTCAATGTATAATGCTAACTTTCAGTCAACATAAATATATGTCCAATTAATTCGGCAGAAAAAATGTGATTCCACGTGAAAAATATCTATATATGATTAATTATTATTTGCACAGATTGAAAGGAGTTTAGGAGGATAGCATGTTTCATTCATCGAGCGAATATCATTAGAACCAGGACACAAATCAAAAAATATACAAGACAACATTTTTATCATCTTCATTTCCCCTTTTCCAGCTGACACTGGGTGGGGGCAAATATGGTTCCTCTCCACTTTGTTCTGTCGTTCCACGATTCCTCTTCCGACACGGTGTTCCAATCCAGGTTCTGTTTTCTAATATCCACCGAGTCCATCCAATGCATTCTTGGTCTCCTCGTCCTCTCTTCCCTGTCGTCCGACGTTCCAGTGCTCGTCTTGGTAGCCTTACTTCATTCATCCGTTTGACATGTCCAAACCATCTCAATCTGTTGTGCTCCAGTTTGTCATTTAGTTTCTGTACTCCCAGTTCTCTCCGTATATCTTCATTTCTCACTCTGTCTCTCCACGTTTTCTGGACCATATTTCTCAGGAATCTCATCTCAGCTGCCTGTACTCTGCTCTCATCCCTCTTAGACATTGTCCAAGTTTCTGATGCATATGTCATTATAGGAACATAATATGCTTTGTACATAACTTCTTTAGCCTTAATTGGTATATCCTTGTTCCAAACTAGTCCCCGTACCTGTTTGTAGAAAGGTTGGTTGGTTCTTAAGTTTAGGGGCTGCGACAACGCGGTCATGTAGCCCCGTGTACTTGGGGTGTGTGTAGAATCTGTCTGATAACCGGTGTTAAATGTGATGACTGTATTAGTGTGTGATATCTGTTTTTAATTTAAGTACTGCAACTTAGAATTTTTTCAAATAGTTCCTACTTTTGCCGCCAAGCGCCACCGTCAACGATTACTAGGCCAAGTTCATAACTTAGATACTAGACACCACCGCAGTCGGCTCTTGGCAACGAACATAGAAACCTAAGAGCGTTGTTTACATTCTTAACCTATCCAATTTAGCTTCACACAGGTGCAATTAGTGGAAGGTTCTTTAACATGCCATAAATCTATGACATGGGACCGCCGGCTTTACTTCCCCTCCGAAGGAAGGCATACTGAGGGATTTTAACGCTCTTAAAAAATCCGACGGCTTCGGCCGGGTTTGAACCCGCGACCTTGGGCATAGAAGCTCAGCATGCTACCGACTACGCCACCGAAGCCGCCTGTTTGTTGAAAGCACTCCCAAATTGTATTCTTCTGCTAATTTCCAAATCTAGTCATCCATCTTCAGTCAGTTCCCTTCCCAAGTATTTGAAGTGTTTCACCACTTCCAATTCCTTATCTCCGATTGATTACTCCTTTTCCTTCTTTCTTACCTCTACTCATCACCACTGTTTTACTCTTCTCCACATTTATCTTCAATCCCCATTGCTCAATCTTTTCATTTATTAAGTCTAACTGTTCTTGTACCTCCATCTCATCCTCGCCCCAGATCACAACATCGTCTGCAAACATTACCTTCATCTTTGCCTTACTATAGTCTTTCATTGCTGTCTTCATGATGTCATCCATCACCATTAAGAACAATAATGGTGACAACACACTTCCTTGCTTTAGTCCAGTGTCAATTTTAAACCATTCTGATGTCCCGACTTAGTTTTCACACTACTGTAGCAATCCATGCACATTCCTTTTATCATGTCTCTCGGTTCCTTGTCTATCCCCCTATTTGTTAAGCTTTACCAAACTTTTGTTCTAGGGATGCTTTCATAGGCCTTTTCTAGATCAATAAAAGTCATTGCCATATCATTCCCATAGTCCCAACTCTTTTCAATTTTCTGTCTTAGAATGAAAATGGGTGCCCCTGTTAACCTGCCCCCTCTAAATCCAAACTGCTCCTCCTCTATTTGACTTTCTACCTTTACTCTAATTCTTTTTTCTAGGATTCTTTCCATTACTTTGGCAACGTGCGAGATGATGGTGATTCTTCGGTAGTTACCACACAACTTCCTGTCTCCTTTCTTGAATATTGGCAATGTTATTCCCTTTTTCCAGTCTTCAGGGACTTTCTTCTCTCTCCACACACTCCTGAGAAGTCTGTATGTCCACTGCAGTCCCACTGGTCCTGCCGCCTTGATCATTTCTATTGCCACTTCGTCGATTCCCACAGCTTTCCGCATCTTCATCTTTCTAACTGCCCATTCCACTTCTGCCATAGTAATGTCTGGTTCTTCTTCTATTTCTTCCCCCACTATTTTGGCTGTTTGCGTAACTTCTCCATATGCCTGGCGTCTCACCTTCAACAGCTCGCTGAAATATTCTTTCCATCTATCCGTTATCTCTTCTGGTTTGGTCAATATTTCACCTTCTTTGTTTATCACGAACCCAGTGTTCACCTTTTCATTCCTTCTGCTCTTTATAATTCCAAACAGCGATTTCTTTCCACAATTTAATACCTCCCTTATTTCCTGAGTGGATTCTTCCCAGCTTTTCTTCTTTTCCTCTGTAATTACTTTCTTGCAATCTCTGTTTGCTTCTATATATTTTGCTCTACTTTCTTCAGTATTTTTTGTTTTCCATTCCTTCCAAGTTTCCTTCTTCTCCCTTACCTTTTCTTTCACTCGATCATTCCACCATTTTGTCGCCTTTTCCCTTACTTTTCCTGATGTTCTACCACATGTTTTCTCTGCACTGTTTATAAATGCACTCAAACTTTTCCCATTCTTGTTCCACATGGGTAATATCCGTCCTTGGTATCTGTTCTTGCAATTCTTTCTTAAACTCTTCTGCAACCTCCTTTTCCTTTAGTTTCCAGACCTAAATCTTTCTTTCCCTTTTTTCTGGTAATTTCATGACCTTTCTTACTTTTAATTTTGCTACCACTGCCCTATGGTCTCCTCCAAAGGCTTCCTCTGGCATGGCTGGGACATCCATTAGCCCTTTCCGATGTCCTTTTTAGACTAATACATAGTCTATTAGAGTTTTCGTTCTTCTATCTCCCCATCCATACCTCGTTATCTTCTGACTATTTTTCTTTCTGAACCACGTATTCCCTATAATTAATTGGTTCCACCGACAGAAGTCCATTAAGAAATCCCTTTCTGGATTCTTACTGCCATAACCATATGGTCCCAAAATCTCCTCTCTTCCTAGTCTGTCTCTTCCCACTTGTCCATTCAAATCTCCCATTACTATTATTTCCTTTTCCTCTATATATTTTTCCACATCTTCTAGGAATTCTTCTAAGTTCTCTTCTTTATTCCCCGTTTGTGGAGCATATACTTGAAACAGATCTTTTGTACCTGTCTGGAACTGTATCCTTCCTATGATCATCCTGTCACTTATCTTCTTCACCTCCTCCACATACTCTAGGACATCCTTTCTTATAATCATTCCTACTCCATTTTTTGCCTCCTGTCCTCCACTGTAAAACAGCCTGTATCCTTCCTTTAGTTTTCTTTCCCCTTTTCTTTTCCTTTCCATTTCGTTTCACTGAGACCGAGGATGGCTATATCCTTCTAAGACAAAATTTTTATATAAAACATTATTAAATTTTTTATATAAAACCTTATTAAAACCCACAATGCTAATCCCTAATGGTCGCGGCCCTGCAACACTAATCCACTACAAGATTACAATATTGAAAAATCACAATGCCACCCTTAAATAGTCTCCCTCCCAACTAAATAACAAAGTAGAAATAATACATGGTGTCCACAGGCAGGAAAAGTCAGGAATTGTCAGGAAAAGGTAGGAATTTTGTTTTTGGTCAGGAAAAAGTGTGAAAAAATGGCGTGAGTCAGGAAAAAATGGCGAAAAGTATTAGAAAGTCAGGAATTTTATATTAACCATACAGTATTCTGTGTTATACAGCCATATTTTGATGTTACTAGTTCAACTAATCTCTGAAGATAAAAAGCAATAACTCGCTGGACATTATGGTAAGTTTCCATTTTTACAGTACATCATAGTAAAAACCTCTTTTACTTATTTCTTGTGCGCTTTTTTGGCGTTGGCGTGGGGATGTGGGGACCCCATCGCCCAGCACATTGCACTACATGTCTGCAATCCAGACAACTTACATGAAATTCGAACACGAACTCCATTATGTGTCCCACATGCCTGAGCAAGTCAATGAACATTCCAATTAATACCTCCCATTAACCGACAGTAGTGGCTACGCTGGCTAACGCGCAGCATTAGGTCATGGGGCCAAGCTCTCTGCTGACTCGGTAGACACGTGGGTTCGAGCCCCACCGTCGGCCGTCCTTGAAATGGTTTTCCATGGTTTCCCATTTTCAACACCAGGCAAATGCTGGGACGGTACCCTCTGACAGGCCACGGCCGCTTCCTTCCACATCCTTGCCCAGTTTCATTCACCATCATTCATTTCATCTCTCATTAACTCCTCTCAAGAGGTTGGCGTCAGGAAGGGCATCCGGCCGTAAAAACCATCGCCACAAAGACCTCCATCGCATCTCATCCCCGACCCCGTTGGAAAACGGGAATAATAAGGGGTAGACATACATACCTCCCATTAATCAGCCTCTAAAATATTGTGACTTGACATTCATTAACCTGAAAATTTAAATGTAAATGCCAATCACTTGATATTGCCTATTTCCATAATGGCAATTTTGATATAACTTATTATATTTGTTTGCACAATTTTCACGATGCGAGTCAGGAATTTTGTTGAAAAGTGGTCAGGAAAATTTAATATTGAAAATTCTGTGGACACCATGTAATAAGTCGTATTTATCCACGAATACTGGGTTGAAAAGTGATATGTTAAATTATCTGATTGGTAGCGATAAGCTCCCAAACTAGAACTGTAAACAGAAATAAGCAGGGCTTTTCTATGACTACTATGTAAAATGTTGACTTATTTGAATGTGTGCTGTCTCTTCAAGTTGCTCTGTCAGGCACTGATTGAATAAGAGCTTGTTTGTATTACTGTATAAACTCTATGTAGAATCACTATGAAATCGTCAGTTGAGGAAGAAGAAAAATATGTCTTGCATTTCAGATCAGTATGTATGTTTTACCATTAAAATGCCTCAACAGAAGGTATATCATGTACCGGACCCAAAGAGATATGTCAGACTTTTAGGGAAACATTCAACAAGAATTAGAAAACATAATACTTTTAAATAGAAGAAGGGGAATACTAACGAGCAGAAATTTCTTAGTAATCTTTATTAAAAATGAAGTAAATGCATCTTATCAGGTGAATGTTGTCGTGCTTTACTGAATTATCACTGGACCAAAGACAAAACAATGTTGCCTTATTGCTAATTGACAACTATACAATGACAATCCAAGAAAACTATTTGCCAACTTCAAAAACATAAGTCTCAACACACATGAATGTTTGCTATGAAAACACTGAATGGCTAACTGAGGTGGCAGACTTAACTTCAACACAATGCCAGCGTTACAGTTTGGAATACAGTAGGCTACTGTGTTCACAGGTCACAAATTACAGATCCCGGCGATGAGCTGTGCGACCTTGAGAGCTCAGCGGTAGGAGCGTGGTGTGGAGCGATGTGGGGATCGTGCCTGACTGAGATCATTGACACACGACAGTAGCATGTTCCCTCGGACATTATTAGTAAAAGCCAGTGCCGCTTAATGTGGCAAATGTTTTATGCTGCAGTAGTATGCAGGAGGAGGGGGATGGGCAAGTGCAGACCTAGCTGCTTGTAACTGTGCTTGCCACTGATCTCCATCATATGGATGTTATCAAGTCTGGCATAAATGTGGCACAGTATCGAGAGTTCTGTGTTGTTAGGCCTAAATGCTTACTTCATTAACCACTTTGTTACAAATATGGTAAATAAAATTGCATAACTATAAAAATCTTCAGTACACAATTATCCAAACTATCCCACCGAGAGAGAAAACAGCTCTAAAATATTGTCTGTAAAGAAATATACTATCTGAATCCTGTATAAACTTGTCCTACCACTGGTGTCGGCACTTATCTGGCCTCAGTTTATGTAAATAGACTCTCTGTTATTATCTCTCGTAGTTATACAGCTAGCATAATGAGAGCTTATACTGCGGGAACTAGTCCCTTTTTCCGGTCAACTATAGTATTTTACTTTAATATGTTGTCACTTCTCTGTGACCTTAGTGCTTAGCTTTGGGTGAGTTTTAAAGTTGGAATAATGCAACAGTCTTAAAATAAAAATCCCAAAATTAAACAGCTTTCTGTTTTAACTGGATTATCGTCTAAACTAAAAGCTGGGAACTCAACCCTTTTTATAAACTCACGTATACACACTCTGATGAGCCATTACATTATGATCGCCCCGCCTCAGGAAAATTTATTGATGATGATGATGATGATGATAATTGTTGTTTTAAGGGGCCTAACATCTAGGCTATCGGCTGTGGAACATAGATTGTTTCACCAGACATGTTGACAGCATTGTATATATATAGGGCAGGTCTACAGGCTTGCTGTTAGTAGTATCTCCAGCATCCAAATGGGTACATTGACTCATCTGTCAGAATTCGATCGAGGTCAAATTGTGGTACGTTGCCTTGGTACCAGGATGGATCATTGACTGCTCACATGCCACTGCTTTGAGCATGTATCTAAAGTGTTACAACACTGGGTCAATGGCACATCGTCCAGCCGGGTGTCTACAGCAGTTCATTGATTGCAGAGGTCAGTGGAGGCTGGCACACATTGTTCGAAGTGATCACAAGGCCACAGTTCAAGAAATCTGTTTGTACATGTGATCTCCAGGACAATGTATGTCATAGATATACAATGTTTTACAGCACATGATTTAGTGAATACTGCTGTTAAAGGGACTGTGGTGACTACACTTTCCCGAAAGCACTGGTGAGCTTGCAGTAATCAACTCTGGACCATGGAAGCTTAGAGAAAGGTCACCTGGTCTGATGAATCCAGATTACTTGTTCATCACATTGATAGCCGAGCCTGTGTACACTGATTTCCAACAGAGTCTATGGCACGTACTGTGCAGAGACATGCCGGATGGAAATGATGTGATGGTCTGGGCAATGTTTTCTTGAGACTACTCTGGAACCTATTATTCCAATACCCCTATCCCTGATGGCTATCCTGTATCTGGACATTATTGAGAACCAAATTCATCCATTCATGTCAACAGTGGTTCCTGCTAATGATGGTCCTGTATTATGAGACAATGTGCCATGCTACTCTGCCAAGATTGTGAAAGGCTAGTTCTGGGAGCATGACAGTGAATTTGCTTTACTGCCATAGTCTCCCAATAACTTGAAAGTGAACTCAATTAAACATTGGAGATTTGACTTGGAGAAGCGGTTTTGTGCTACATCACCACTGCCCTGTATCTAAACGAACTGGAGGAACTGCGGATATGCCTGTAGTATCATATATTCCTAGATACCTCCCACCACTTTGGAATCGAAACCTCGTCGAGTGGCCGCTGTTCTACGGGCTAAAGGGGGTTCTACACCTTATTAGGTAGGTGGTCATAATTAATGGCTCATCAGTGTAAAATAATCCTTAGCTTGTCAAATTCCCCATTTTCCTCAGTATGAAACTCTGTGAAATGATTTAATTGTATTTAAATTATGTAATTATGTTTTCATTTTTATTACAAAGAATGTTATCAAATATTATTTTTACCACAAGCATGTAACTGTACTTCAATTTTTAACATTAGTCAGTTTATTTCAAGTGGGTTTATATAGTCTTTATTCAGCTGATTATTTTAAAGTTGAACATAGTCACTAACTTTAAGTAGTTAATTTTGTTGGTCAATTTATCATAACCTAGTTCTTAGCCACATTGTCAGTCAGGTGAACATTTGTATGTATGTTCTTTAAGTAACCTGTGATTAACTCATTTTCTCAGGTCCTTCAAGACGCAGACGAAGTGCAAGTGAAGATTCTTATTCTGGTAACAACTCAGACAAACCCCTTAGGAAGCCTGGAACATCTAGGAAGCCCCCAACACCAAAGAAAACAGGTTGGTCTTTAATTGATGATTGAATACTGTATTATGTGCTGATCTAAGTATTTTTTTACTACAATGGGAGTTTTATTTTTCTAGGTGGCAACATCATTGCTAATGGGCACATAAGGCCCAGTCCTGCTACTCGTCCTCCCATCAGGATCAGACTGCCTAATTATAGGAATACTAAAGCAGAACCCAAACCTGTGGCAAACAGCGACAGTGATTCTGGAAGTTCAAGCAGTGACAGTAGCAGCAGTAACTCAACTAGTTCCAGCAGTAGTAAAAGTTCTTCTCCTAATGCCGGCCCATCAAACAGCAGACGTGCTGCTAACTCACGTACCAACAAACATATCCACAATTCTCAGGAGAACAAACATGCTATTCAGCCACGTGGTAAGAAGCGGCGACGGCACTCAGACTCTGAGGACAGTTACCGACCCAGAACTAGTAGCGGTACTGTAAAAACTCGAAATCGAGGAAAGCAGAAAGTGCATTACAGGGAAGACTATAGCGATCGACCAGCGGAAGATAGTGAAGCGGGTACAGGTGGACAAAGGAGAGTGAGATTGTGTACACGTCCTGTCAGATACTGTGACGATAGTGATAGTGATGCAGGAGGAGGAAAACAGTCCCAGAGAAGAAATGTCAAAGACAGTGATAGTGATACTGCGAAAGTGACGCGAACTGCTCGGGTGCACAATGCCAATGATTTTGATCCTATGAAGGGTAGACGGACTACTCGGCGCCAATATCCAAAAGACAGTGACGATGAAAGTTTAAGATTAAGACAACCCCCACGAGGACTGCATTCCAAGGGTAGCGATAGTGATCAGGAAGTGGTGAAAAGGGTTACGAGAGGTGTACGTCTGAAGGGCAGTGATAGCGATACGGTTGCAACAATAAGACGCACGCGAGGTCAGCGTCCAAATTATGCACCAGACAGTGAAGCTAGTGGAGTTCAGAGTGAAGACAGTGATGATGGGAGCGCAGCAGCAAGACCTGCTCGTGTTCGTAAAGCACAATATCGTGAAGCAAGTGAGGATAGTGAAAAGGGTGGGCCGAGAAGGACACGAGGTAAACAGACTCATTATGCTGAAGATAGTGATAGTTCGGACTTATTGCCTAGCATAAGCATAAGTAGTCGGGGACGAGTACGCAAACTCACACCTAGAGCACGTGCATTGTTTACTAAATAACATAAGGGTAAGCAGATACGTAGGGCCAAGAAGAAGGTTAGTTCGCCTCGTACACAAGGGACTAATATCAGTAGCTGGGGAAGAGTAAGAAAATTAACTTTCAAAGCTCAAGCTTTGCTCAATCATTAACATAAATATGACTGGACCGGTAGTACAAATTTCAAATGATGAACCTTGTGTTGGTGGCCTACGTTCTGCTATCTTAGTTCTGAATGTAATTGAGCTAACTGATTGCTTGGTGCTGGTGTTGAGTCGGTTTAGGGAAGCATCCTTATTAAGATTTGGGAAGCCTGTAGAATTGGAACAAAGTTCACTTAAATGCCTGGTGGGAAAATATCCTTGTGTTCAAAATAATTATATTTGTGCTGTGACCTTAGTTGTCACAGCCAGCTAGCATATGCTAGTATGTGAGATATTTTATTTGTTGCCTTTAGTTAATTTATGATAGGGTCATTGCTCATTTATGTATATATTGTACACATTTTCACCATATTTTTCCATCAGTAAGTTATTAATATGATGTAAACATCAGTTATACCAAATATTCTTGCTATGGGCTTTGATATTGTTGTTTTCAGCACAACAACAACATAGCTACATGGTAACAATGGCAGTGATAAAATATTTATTTTCTTGATAAATAAAGTAGCATGTTTTCTCTTCTTTACCCTTCCTTGCATGAATGTGTCAAGTCAATGCGAATTAGTATTATTAAGGTTCAAAACCCATTCATTATTTATTTTATGAACAGTATCTTTGTCTGTGATGTGAAAGTTATGTGAGGGTGATGTAGTCAGTATTTTAGTTAGATCTCTTTTCACAATACTGTTTCACCAGTTTTTGTGCCTTGATCCTCAGGTATATTATTTTTAAATAGATTAATAAGAAATGAAAAATAAAAAAACTGACTGTGATTTCCTGCTCAACCTGTGTTACAACCATTTTAACCATGTATTCATCAGGGTTGTTAAGCGACTCACTCCTTTTGTTGCCAGGTTGGATAATTCATGCAGAAATTTTATTTGATTAGGAAAGCCTTGCGGAAAGAAGCTCTGGAATTTTCCTAAAATAATTTATAAATCTTGTTAATAATATTGAAGCTCTCTCCAAACGTGTGTGCATTGCACTGTGTTAACCGGCTTGCCACTACTTGCTTAGTACCTCAGCCCTCGACTAATATCTTGAATGACGTGTGATATGCTCTTCAGAAAGCCACCAATGTATTCAAAACGATGAGAAGCAACAAGAAAAAGGAAAGGGACAACTAAGATAATCCAGAGGAATTCCTGTTGCCTCACCCAGTAATACCTCTCCTCGTAGTGGTAAATTGTGTGCCTACCGCATTGGATTGTTTGGACTCCTCTGAACTTGCAGATGAAGACTTGTTACTGGAAGACTAACCTCAATAACTATGTGTGTTTGATATCATTAATACCCACTCCAGTATAAATGAAACCGATTCTCATGAAATATACAGTAGTTTCCAGGGTTGAGATGGCATAGCAGTCAACCTGCTTGCCTTGCACCAAGGTGGACTTGGTTTGATTAACAGTTCATGCATTTGGGATTTTCGGGGTGAAATGTCATGTTTGGTGGTATGGATTCCACGTTAAAAGGAGGTCCCATCGCTTATGATAGTGAGATTTTCATAACTTTCTTTTTCTTATTCTTCATCTTCACCATGGTTCCTAAATTGTTCAGTCTAATGATCTATTGAAAATTAAGAAGGGCATATGTCAACCTGCACAAGAACTTAATATTTTTTTCCTGCCCTTAAATAGGGTGTAATATATTAAGATATTTTAAAATGAATTTTGACATTAAACGTAAGGATTTATTTTTCGACCGGTATAGATACACATGACGTTAAGCCACGGAGCTAGGCTATAGTGGAACTCGGTAAACAATGGGTTCAAAACCCACCATCTGCTGTCTTTGAAATGGTATCCTACATATTTGTGTTTTCAACTCCTAAGATATGCCAGTACTTATACCACAGCAACTTCCAAATTCTTGCCCAGTTTCATTCAAATTCATTCATTTCATCTCATTAACTCTTCTGATGAGGTTGGCTTGTGGATACAGCAGAGTTTTGCATTGGGCAGGTCTAGCCAGGTGAGGAGACATTGTAGCTGGGTCAGTACCCTACTTACCCAATCGGGTAACCTTCACCTGTCCCAAGCCATGTCCACCATAAACTCTGTTGTTACCATACTAGAAATAATAATGCAAAAGAAAATGTCTCATTAAGCTACTGTATTAACAGGCTTGTTCTATATTTGGCATTCAGAATCTAATTAAGAAAGAATAGCATACCATAAGTGTTTTTATCTGTACATATCTCAAAAGGCAATAATAAAATTTAAACATTATTTCCTTCACCAGCATAATAGTAAAATCTTGCATATTAAATCGGATGCGAAACCTCTACATAGTACATAAGCATACTCGAGGAATACCATGAAAACAGTTTTGTTTTTGTGCCTTTATACATTGAACTTTGCTTGTTACTTGTGAACAGAGGTTGAAAACGCTATTTTAATCCCCCACTGTTCAGTTACTCTTCAAGTGTAGCCAGCCAAGGTTCTAATGCTGTGAAAAGCTATCAGCACAATTAAGTGAGTGCAACCCTGCTTTAGTGAACCTACTCGATCCAACAAGAACTGACATGAAACTTCACAACGATCAGAATAGTACTGTGCAAGAAGTAATACATAGACATAAGCTTCAGATGGCTCAGTGTACAGTGCACTGAACTGCTATCTAACCATATGTGCTAGGGTTGTGGCATGTGTATTTTGTTACATCCATTGAATGTCACAGCACTCTTAATTTTTGCCAATTTTATTGATAAATATGAGTAGCTCATGTACTTTCAAGTTTTGCCTATTTGGTTATACTTGGGAATATTTGGTTATATGAAATGTGAAATAGTACATTTAATATTTTAAATTCATATTCACTTTAACCTCGTTGCCATTTGATTTCTGTAAAGTATTAGTTCTGAATTTTCTTGAATTTAGTTGGAACAATGGTCTGGATTTGATCCAGAGATAATGCCCTTGCACTTGGAGTTACCTTAACTACAACCCACAAGAGGCAGGATATTCTCAAGGTTTACAGTGTGATTAGTCTTCTGAATGATTAGATAGATGTCTGGTTTCTTGGAACATCTGAGAAATGTACCTAATGTTTGACAAATAATTGTTTGTGTCAAGTACTGCTAACTTTTAGCTTCGATCAGATTGGAGGCTTAAACATCTGAACCTCCTCATATAAGTGAGAGGTGTTCTGTCCCCAACATGACCTGGTTTCATCAGGCACACTTAGTCCGAACGACTCCCCTGTCTAGTCAGTTGACTAGACCCATCCTATCGAAAGCCCTGCCAGAACTGGAGTAGCGTGTGATGAAGCATGTCAACCTCCCTGCTGCTTACATCATACCTTCATTTGCTGAAATAAATGTGACCAAACTAGACGTGCCCGACAAAGACCTCTGTTGTCCACATAGAAACTCAAATCTCGCCTAAGGGGGCCGTGATGGCACAGTGGTCAAGATTTTTCAATTGCTTGATATGGCTCAAATATGAAAATCATGGTGTTCTACCCTATTTCAGTGAAATATTATCAGGAAAAAATTGGTGTGGAATGGGTTTTATACATATTTTGCATAAAACTACCAGCATATTTTACAAAATATATTTAGTCTATTTATACTTTTCTACTAGTTTAATTTTCTGTTAATGCATATGAGATTTTCAAAAGTGAAATGTATGGTTTGGATTTCACATAAATAGGAAGTCCCGTGGCTCATGAATGAGAGATTAACGGTCACGTAAAACTACGAGCTTCTTACTTCTTCATCTCACTTTATCCCTGGCCTTGTAGAGATGGGAATAATGAGTCGACATTCAGGTTTTTTTTTCTTTCTTCTTCTTTTTCTCTCTCTTTTGTACAGTAAATGGATGTGGTGTGTTTTAAAACTGGGTTATAATCTCTCCCTAAATATGCCAGTATACTCAGCTTACTAATATTAGAATCATCCCATTCACTTGTACTCGTAGCAATGGCCACAGAATGCCTGCTTACGACTGGCCTCGCAGCATATAATCTTTACATTTGTGGCCTTGCTGTTTGCTCACTAGCCTTCTAGTCGGATAACACATGTGCGTTTAACTCGCTGTATTGTATTACATTGTCGAAGTGTACAAAATATCTCCAAGTCTGTAGGTTCAACACGCAATATTCACTGCTAAGAACTTTCTCGTATTGTGCCCTGAACAATAAACTGATAGTGTTCGTCACAAGGCAGGAAATTGCATACTCCTCGCAGGCCTCTGTCAAAACAAGAAAGACAAACCAGCTCCATAGAAGCCGCCTATTTATGCCCCCTGGTCCACGTTGCACACTGGCATACGTCACCATGTTCTCTGAATGGTGGGGGCAATAATTCATATAACTCACAAACCAGTCGTAATAAAATCACAATTCCTTCACAGGTTTGCTCCACATGATTTATTCTAGTATCAGGGCTAATATTATCAGGTAATGTCTATCAGAATCGGCTATAGTTCACATGCTTCCAGAAAATTCTAATGGCATAATCCGGCTCCACTGGTCTTTCCACTAGAGTCATCTGTTGGCCTGACATCACTCCACGCGTGATCTCATTTAAACATGCCCTGCGCATCCATATGGACTCAGTATAGCCTTAGCTACAGTGGTGTAGGTCGTTTGAGTTGGAACCATTGTGGTGATCTACTCTTCAATTTCAGTGTTCTCTTTAACACTATCATCTGGCAATGAAAACCAGAACACTGCAGGGAACCTGTGGCTGAGATTGAATTAATTTTGTCTTGTAATCACCATGCGATACAAGAGATGCTTTACAAGCCAACATATGACTCAAGAGTCCTGTGGATTTTTGCTGCCTTTCATAAATCAGACTTCTTTGGCCTGAAATCAAACCTGCAATCTAGGGGTCATATGGCAGACAGTCTACCACTGACCCACCATGGCAGCTGGCAATTGCTCAATCTGTATCCATAGCTTGACATGTTAGGCCAGGTGCGAGAAGAGCTTGGGGACTCATTTGTTTCAGCTATTCTGAGAAAATCGTGAGGTGGGAAGGATGCCTTCCTGAGGTGGATGTGTCTCAACACAGTTCTAAAACATGTGCCTTAATCAAGCATATGGCAAGTCACAAGATATCTATCATTTACTTCATGGAGGGAAGTAAGCTACTTAAACTCTGTCTCCAGCCAGGAATGGGGATGATTGATTCTCTTCAGAACTACTTCATGTTTATTGCTAACTAGCTGAAGTACGCGTGCTTCGCTACGCGTCATAAATAAATTAAAATGTGAAGGTGACAGTTAAAACAGGGGATAGGCGAGGTGTTGCGCAGAGGGAGACTAAGGATGGAACATTTTGTCCAACTACACCGCTCGGCGTTGACCGTGTTATATAGCACAAATTTAGGCTTGACTCGCTAACCGTTAGGGATACCTGTCGGAGAGAAAATGTAATTATGAACCCCGTATGTGCCACCAAAAGTTTGCTATTTCTTAACGTTCTCTTTTTATATGAAATGGATATATGAAAGTTTGAAACCAAAGGGTGTAGTGACGTCACTAAAATGGTCGCCATCTTTAAATAGTGCAAAGTATTGAAATCAAAAGTAACCTATATGTTAACCAGGTAAATCAGCTACTTTCATGTAAAATTCATGTAAATCGGACCAGTGGTACATGCGTGATTGAGTAATACACAGACACACACTATCTCATTTTTAGCCTCGCTTCGCCTGCGTCATAGTCATGCCATATTGTTATTCAATGAAATGCAGATTTAACCCCGTTAACACCCCTTTAGAACCTGAATATCCAAAAATCCCTCCTTAGTAGACGTTTTCGACACACAACAAACATATCCCCAAAATATCATTCTTCTAACTTTAATAGTTTTGGTTGGTCGATGAGAGTGAACATCCAAAAATCCTTCCTTAGTGGACGTTTTTATTCCATAATTTCACCCCTCCCCATAGGCCCCTTAAGTTGCATTTATGAAAAAACAGTTGAACATCTATTTATTTTATTTACTTATTTATTTATTTTTAAGCTGATTTATTTCCTCCGAGTTTCAAACTCCTCGCCTATGTCGTTTAAGAGATACACGCTCCGTTAGGAATCATTCAACCCCTACTTTTCATCCCTTTCACCTCATAATATACACCACATCGAAAAAACATTAGACATGTGTCAGCTTATTTTTAATGATTAGTATATATGCCAAGTATCACATCCCCTAATGAAACCTCTCGTGAGATATTGTCATTCAATGAAATTGACGTTTACCACCTTAACACCTCTTTAGAACCTGAATATCCAAAACTCTTTCCTTAGTGGACGTTTTCGACATACAACGAACATATCCCCAAAATTTCATGTTTCTAACTTCAATAATTTTGGCTGGGCGATGATGAGTGTGTGAGTCAGCCAGGACATTTTCTTTCATTTCTTTTTGATAATTTCACCCCTCCCCATGAACCCCTCAAATTGGATTTATGAAACAAACGGTCGAACACCTATTTACTTATTTAAAGCTGTTTTCCGCCTGAGTTTGATGAGTGAGTAAGTGAGTCAATCAGTTAGGACACTTTCTTTCCTGTTTTTTCCCCCAGAATTTCACCCCTCTCCAAGGGCCCCTTAAATTGGATTTATGAAAAAACGGTCGAACATCTATTTACTTGAATTTTAAGCTGTTTTATCCCGCTGAATTTCAAACTCTCGCCTATGTCGTTTCAGAGATACACGCTCCGTTAAGAATCCCCCAACCCCCAAATTTCACCCCTTTCACCTCATAATATACACCACATCGATAAACCCTTAGACACATGTCTGCTTATTTTTAATGATTAGTTTATATGCCAAGTATCACATCCACAAATGAAACCACTCGTGAGATATTGTTATTCAATGAAATGCAGGTTTAACCCCCTTAAGACCCCTTAGAACCTGAATATCCAAAAATCCTCCCTTAGTGTACGGTTTTGACATACAACGAACATATCCCCGAAATGCCATGTTTCCAACTACAATATTTTTGGCTGGGCAATGATGTGTGAGTGAATGAGTCAGGACATTTTCTTTCAATTTTTTTTCTTCAGAATTTCACCCCTCCCGATGAACCCCTTCAATTTGATTGATCAAAAAAACTGTCGAAAAGCTATTTAGTTACTTTAAAGCAGTTTTTCCCCCTGAGTTTGATGAGTGAGTCAGTCAATCAGTAAGGACACTTTTTTCCTGTTTCCCCCCCCCCCCCCCAAGAATTTCACCCCTCCCCATGGGCCCCATAATTTGGATTTATGAAAAAACGGTCAAACACATATTTACTTATTTTTATGCTGATTTTGTTCCGCTGAGTTTCAAACTCCTCGCCTATGTCGGTTAAGAGATACACGCTCCGTTAGGAATCTTTCAATCCCCACTTTTCACCCCTTTTACCTCATAATATACACCACATCGAAAAACCCTCAGACACGTGTCTTCTTATTTTTAATGAGTTTATATGCCGAGTATCACATCCCCCAATGAAACCAATCGGGAGATATTGCTATTCATGGAAATGCAGGTCTACCCCCTTAACACCCCTTTAGAACCTGAATATCCAAAAATCCTCTCTTATTGGGCATTTGCGGCCTTGAGGAAGCTGCATACCAAATTTCATTCCAATCCGTTCAGTGGTTTCTGAGATTTTGTGATGAATGAATGAGTGAGTGAGTGGTATTTGACAAATATATACGTAGTAGATAGTGTCAAGTCTTGGTTATGCTAAACTCGGTTGACAGTGCTGTGTGAGCAGTTGAGTAACTAACGGGATTTCAAGTAAAGATCCTCATTTTCTATACCGGTAGTGCAGAGCGCAACTGGAATCCAGTCGGCCGTGTCTCGACTTGAGCTATGTTGCCATGGAAACTATCTGCCTTGCCATTCCTTCATGAGTATATTTTATGATTTGATTAGCATGTGCTTGAGTGCAAAAGGGCCGAAATCAGAAGAATGAGAAAGACTATCGAAAATTCATGTAGCCAGCGGTTCCTTCTGGGTCCTAAACTATGTGTATGCAAAATATGGTTGAGATTGGTGGAACGGTGTAGATTTGTATACGGAACCAACCTACATACATACATACAGACTTTCACTTTTATATATTAGACTAGCTATACCCGGCATGCGTTGCAATGCCAATCAAAAACAGATACTGTTATCGCGGCAGGAGATGGCAGTTGAACAAGCTGTGACAGGGTGCAGTACGCATGCGCGCGCCTATTCCTAAGTTCAATATATCGGCTTGCCGCATGCCAATGGTTGTCATTGCAACAGGCGACACTCAGCCACTGAAATAAGGACTGTGCTGAGTGAGTGAAGCAAGTAGTGACCAACTGAATGTTTTTGGAATGCGCGATACGCAGTGAGCGGGAAGACCCCTGCAGTTCAAACCCAACTGCTAATTCCTGACGCGATATCAGTAGAAAGGAAGATAAAAATAATGCTATTGGTGTTACGTCCCTTTTAACAACTGCGGCGTAACATCTAGGTCATTTGCCCTTAATGATAATAATAGGCTAATGAAAAAGGATACGATTACGAAACTAACATGGTGAAATTTTAAAACTGATATACAGTAGGTAATTCAGATTTCTACTTTCGATATCTTTCTAGTCTCAACCTAATTAGCTGGCTCAGGCCGATACTTGTTGCATCTAGTGAATGAGTTGTTGGCGTACTGCTCGGGTGCCAGCTCTGTTAATCTGAGAGGAATGTGGATCGCATGGATCTCGATATACTGTGGTTTAGGCAACGGTCCTATGTTAGCGGTATTGGAATAGACAGTAATACCAGATAACTCGGCGGGCTATTGACAGGCCCTTCTCTTGTTGCCTGTCCCTTCCCCTGACCATACAAGTTCATAGAGCTTGGACTCTAGCAGTTGTGACACCAAATATCTATATTTAGAAATGCACATGTTGTTTGAATTATGTAGATGTAACTGGTAAAATATTGAATGCCTCAAATATTGAGATACTCCCAAATCAATACAGCGAGGTCATCTGCCCCGGTTAGAGGCATATATGGACAATTATTAAGTAACGAATCAAGCAAATTATGTCACACACAAACTGAAATGTCACTATGAATGTTTCAATTCAATTCTGTCAAGCATTCATACTTATACAAAGAAAACACATGCACTGACACAAAAATGTATGAAATACACTCATTTGTTGAAGCAAGTCAACGAAATCAATTTACTAATTCATAAACCTATGTGGGCGTGCACAAATGTTCACTGAAGTTCATTTGTTGAAACGACTCGCATGCCATTTATTGTAAAATGGATTTTCTAATTCGGAAAACTTCGTGGGCGTGCGCACAACAGCTCACCTAAGTTAATTTCTTGAAATGATTCGCGCTCATCACTCATTTGTTGAAACTACTCGTGCACCATCTAATGCAAAATGGATTTACTTATTCAGAAACATTTGTGGGAGTGTGCACAACAACTCAACAAAGTTTCATCTCAATTGTCAAAATTGTATATGAATGCTTACGGGACTCTCCTGAAACGATTCGCTGGCCAACACTCATTTGTTGAAACTACTCGTATGCTACCTACAGTGAGTCCGGGAATATTCTCCGCAGCGCCTACATGCGTCTGCGAGAGCTAGCTACAGCACAAATTGTGCTAAATGTTCCGGCATAACTCAACAAAATGACAGCGTTTCACCCCGGTGTGATATTGGGCTCTTCAGTTGGGCTAGCTACAGCAGTTACGTTGGTAGCACGGCTGCCGCTTGCGTCATCACTACTTAGTATAAAACAAAGTCCCTGTTTCTTGGATGTTACTCGTAAACTCAAGAACCACTGGATAGATTTTGATGCGGTTTTCACCATTCTGTAAAGGATATATCGAGTATGATTTCTGTGGAAAATAATTTATTTATGATCAAAGGAAGCCGAGCAGTAACGATTTTAGTGGAATAGTCGATAAAAAACCTGGCGTCCGAGCGCTTTGTAAGTTTACGCTGGGCAAACCGTTAAAAATATCTAAATACTATGAGTGTAAGAATTGTTCAGCATGAAAAGTTCTACAAAAAAGTCCACGAGAGCATATGTCTATCTTCCATACATCGCCCACTATAAGGGAACAACTGAAGCTTGTCTCTTACAGCTTTATGTGCTGTCGACTTGGAGATTCCTGTTTGTTGAGCTAATTTTCGTGTTGATTTACTTGGATTTCGCAGCATTATATCGGAGATTTTATCAAGTTTTTCGTCTGTTAAAAGCATAGGCCTGCCTGTTCCCGGTACATCGTGAACTGAGCCAGTCACACGAAATTTACTTACCAAATCCCGAATGGTATCACGGTTTGGACACTTTGAATTAGGAAACCGCGCCTGAAATCTTAATTTTACATTTTCTGTAAACCGATCGCCTTCGCAAAAAACGTATTCCAGCAAAATAACTCTCTCTTCAGTAGTTAACATTACCGCCTGTGTACTGTTGCACTCTTCCAATAATAATCTATCCGAACGCTCGCTGACTGTAATACACGCTGATGACCTGCAGGCTCGCGCACTCATCGTGATACAGATCGACAGCTCACACGGGGAAGTCCCACTTTCAAGGACACAGTGCAGTGCAGCCAACTAAAACTCGGGACTCAACCACTCACAGCTGCACGTACACACTGCGGAGAACATTCTCGGGCGCCCTGTACTATCAAATGGTTTTTCTAATTCAGAAATCTTTGCGGTAGTGTGCACAACAATTCACCTAAATTTCATCGCAATCGGATGAATGGCATATGAACACATACAGGACTTTGTTAAAACAATTTGTGCACCATTACTCATTTGTTGAATTTACTCGTGCGTTACCTATTGTGAAATGGATTTACTAAGCCAGAAACTTTCCTTGGAGTGTACACAACAACTCACCCAAGTTTCATCACAGTTGGATAAATGGTACATGAACGCATACAGGAGTTTTTGAAATGATTCGTGTGCCTTCACTCATTTGTTGAATCTACTCGTGTGCTTCCTATTGTAAAATGGATTTACTAAGCCAGAAACCTTCCGTGGAGTGCACACAACAACTCACTCAAGTTTCATTGTAATCGGTGATGGTATATGAACGCATACGGGACTTGAAACGATTCGCACGCCGTCATACATTTGTTGAATCTACTCTTGCGCTACATATTGTAAAATGGATTTACTAAGCCAGAAACCTGCCCTGGAGTGCACACAACTCACCAAAGTTTCATCGCAATCAGATGAATGGTATATGAACGCATAGGAGACATACATACAGACAAATTATCATGGAACATTGATTTTTATATATATAGATTCACACAAACTCTGTTTGTTTGTTCTTGGTAAAGGATGTAGTACCATTAATTTCTTGCTTTAGATTCTAACGTCTGTAAGTACTTTATTCTTCACAGAATTAATTTTAAATGCTTTTCAGTTGGTCAACAGGATTGTACCCAATTGTAATTGGTGTTATTCCCTAAACCAGAAAGAAATTACATGAGATTAATAAATTCATCTCGTGTAATTTTTTGGCCTAAAATCAAACCTGCAATCTTGGGGTTATAAGGCAGACAGTCTATCACTGTAATATCATGTACTGTAATTTCTTTCACGTTTAGGGTATAACTCCCATTACAATTGGATACAATCATGCTGACTGACTGAAAAGCATTTCAATTTTATTTACTAATGCAACACTGAAACGCATGCAACACATCAATCTTCACAGAATATCGAGTTAGTGTTATTTACTCCACTATTAGCGATTTAGAGGGAAAGGTTGTCATAGGTCTTTTCTTCAGTGATGGGGATATGACCTAGAAGTTGTCATAAACTGCCTTCCTTTACTCTGTGAACCCATCAACGACGGATATCTCAAAGCTAGTTTACTATATGGTATGGATCAATTTATTTTCAAATGGTGGCAAAATAACTATAAAGAATATAGGCTATTCACAAAGACAACAAAAAAGTTGAATTTTCTGTGTAAAGAAAGGAAAAGAACAGTTATTTTTTTAAATGGTAAAATAATAATCCAACCCCATCCTTTCAACACACATTCACGATGCTACTCCCTAATCTTATCACAACTTCTTGTTGTTGGCACTACCTGACTATCTTCTTAAACCTCCAAACATTTGAAGGCACAGGGCTGAAAATGCCCTCTGACAAATGGTTTCATTCTCTTTCCCCACTCTTCCCACAAAGGAATACTCGGCTCGGGTACTATTCCATTGACTTTATTTAACTTTTCACAAATGATCAAATTGTCCCCATTTCCAATCTCTCACAAATACTTTCCCATGCATTCTCTCCCCTATAAGCTGGAAACACTCCCCTCGCCAATCTTCCTCCAGAACATCTATCAGTCAAATTTTCCCAACCCAATTCATGTAATTTCTCCCAACCTGCTTGCTCACCTGTGGTCCCCTATTATGTACCTGGCGGCAGGGGCGAAATTTTTGTCACATAGGCGTATATTATTTGTTTATGAATTAACACATTAAAAAACAATATAATCATGTAGTATTGTTACTAAGTGACGTATGGCAACGTTGCAAAGCAAGGCGAAGGTAGATCGATTAAAACAGTGTGACAATCAGTTTGCTCTGATCTTATGTGTAACATCATAACCTCTTATTACTCTCCAGTGCCTTCGCTCTTACGAACGAACCAAGAACAGCAACAAGTGCCCTTGAAGCTTGTGACAAAAGCTTTTTCTCTAACTTTTATACCCTTATAAAACTTTTGGCAAATTTCCCTCTCTCTGTAGCTACCGGTACTGCCGAACGGAGTTTGAGTTGGTTGAAAACATACTTAAGAAATTCTACTTCTGAAAACAGACTCAACGGTCTAGTATTGTCATCTATTCACAGAGACATACATCTCACTGACAATGAAGTTATGAACCGATATGGCAATGCTTCAAGAAGCCTTGACTTTATATTATAGTGTGAGTTGTAAATCAAAACAGTAACATTAATTCTTTCCATATAAACACTATCAAGTGAGCAAGATGATTGTATTAATAAAAAGTATCATAAAATGGTCTTAGTTGTGTTTGGCACCAACCAAACATAAAACATCACAACAAATTGATTGAAAAAGTGATGCCAGATAGCCTTAAAACTCATCATTTTGCACCAAATTATACAAAAGTTTCCCGGACCCCCTATTCTTTGGGCCTATACCATGCCCCCTAACCCTTGGTTGGGCATCCCCCGAAATGAAACTCTATATACGCCCCTGCCTGGCGGCCATACTTTGCCAACTCATTTAGCAAATATTGAAACACTCTCACCTCCCCGCTGGAGTTGATTTAACTTTAACTGCTCTCATTACCACAAACCTACAGAATTTACTGCCTTTAAATACAAGCCACAAGTGATTTTACCGTTAATTTCCCGACTTTGAATGGGCGCCAAGGTTGACCTTATGGGTCTTCCTGAATAAAATAGAATACATTGGGCCGGTTGAATAAAACCTAGCAATTGCTAAGTCTAGGTAATTTTCAAGCAAGTGCTAGCTTTTGGTTGATTAAAGTTGGGTAGCAATTGCTAGGCTTAGCAGTTGCTCAGAATTTCACAAAAGCCTAGCAATTGCTTGAAAGTGAGTTGAATAAAAAGAAATATCTAGATCTCGAGTCTAGCAACTGCTAGGC
Organism: Meconema thalassinum; assembly: GCA_946902985.2. Classification (NCBI taxonomy): domain Eukaryota; kingdom Metazoa; phylum Arthropoda; class Insecta; order Orthoptera; family Tettigoniidae; genus Meconema; species Meconema thalassinum. Next base: position 389,559,983 of record OX336391.1, read on the forward strand.
AATATCCTAGCCTGGTCCGGAGCATGCTAGCTTTTTACTTAGTCGTTGTTAGGCGTTAGATATGGCTGCTTTCCTACGTGTACGTGAACAAAAACAGTACGCAGTTCGTCGGGAAATAACAAAGTGCAAAGAATTGTTAAGGTTTGAGAGTGAAAGTGTTGATTTTTTAGCTGCTGAGTTCTTAAACGAAAGTGATAGTAGAGGAGGTGGCCTGTCTCGGAGGAAGCAAATGGAGATTTTCTTGAGGTTTGTGGCAGACCCCGGGTTTCAATTAGGTATAGCTGAAGATATCGGTGTACATAAGAGTACAGTTTGCAAAACTATAAGTTTTGTATTGGACAAGATAATTGAAAGATCCCACATACGGATACGGTTTCCTTCAACAGCACCAGAAGTAAATGAAGCAAAACTTATTTGGCAACAACGTTTTCGTATGCCTACTGTTATTGGAGCGCTCGATTGTACACATGTCGAAATTAAAAAGCCCTCGGTCTTACTTCACGGTGACGAGTACGTAAACAGGAAAGGTCGTACCAGCATTAATGTGCAGGCTACTTGTGACGCCAAAGAGCGGTTTACAAGTGTTAGTGCGGAATGGCCTGGGAGTGTACATGCCTCACGAATCTGGCGGAGAAGTGCGATTAGAGAGAGTATATCTCGTTTTGATGGAGCTTCTTGTTTACTTGGTGACTCTGGATATGCAATATCGCCGTGGTTAATTACTCCGTTCAAACCACCGGTAGATGTTGAACAACGAAAATTTAATTTAATACACACAGGTGTTTCGGTCAATTGAAAAGGCGGTTCCCAATATTAGGAAACTGCGTAAGAGTTGCTTTGGACAAAATACCTAAGGTAATAGTTTGCTGTGCTGTCCTCCATAACATAGGAAAACACTTGAATGATGCATTTGATGAGGACGATGAGGAGGATTTGATTGGCAACGAAGACGAAGGCATCGCGGAAGAGCGAAATGAAACACCAGCTACAGTTCTGCGAGGGCAACAAAAAAGACTTCAAATGATGGCGCATATGAACCAGCAGTGAACTGGAACTAAATTGTTATTCAGTGCTTGTTTGAGAAAACGATAATCTTTAGCATTATGTAAGTAGTTTGACCAACAGTTACAAATGAATATGTAAGTAGCTAAATGAATCGATCATAGTAAAACAACATTGAAATAATTTAAGTTGAATTTAATGTAATTACCATTCTCACTGCGTATGTTTAGCGTGCACGTGTGAATGAATGATTTTTTAATAATTATAAAAATAATACGGGTATTAATTCCAAACAGAGCATGTTCAACATGTATTGTTAATTTTCTGAGCTCTATAAGGGCATTCAATTTATACAAACATAAGTTGTGTTTATTTATTATAGAGCAGTAAGCCACTCATTCACATTTAAACACACGATCTTTTATAATAATTATTAGGCCGATTTTAGGTTATCTATGTGAAAAACGTACTCACTCATAATATTTATCCCAGTAATGTAAATATGCTTGGATAGATACGTGTATAAACACGTAGACTGATGTCCGATGCAACGTTGCAACGCCATTCTAACAATTCCCGTTTTTTGTTGGTGGAACGTTTTTACCTAGCTGATGATTTAATAACCGTTCCACCAATTCTAACTCGAAGAGGGACAACACTGAACTTACGACCCATCGGACGTCGACAACACCCTGAAGTGTAATCGTCCCTAAGGGTGTAAGACATGTTGTTTTTTTTTTTTTTTTTTCAATTTATGTATTAAGGATAAGGGTTTGAATTTTGGGTTGATACATCACTGACATTTTTCTGTGCCTCTTTCAGTTTCTTCTCTTCTATTTGAATTTGAATATCTAGAAGTTTTTTTTGCTGAAGCAAAACAATTCTTTGCAGTTGAGTGGTTGACATATTTTTTGTCTCTTCTGATTCGTACTGCATAGCTTGCTTAACGCTTTGTCTTATTTTTGTATTCTTGAGTTCTTTCCACGGGTCCTAAGCCAACACCAATGCTTCCTGGGATTTTATTGAAGACCGGATTTTCTTTCTGGATTAATACATGAAATAATTGTTTTTCCCAGTCTTTTAGTTTAATTTTTTTATTCCCAGTGGCATTCTTGTCTGTTTTCAATTGAATGTTGGCCTTCATGTTGCTCAGCAGTTTCTGTAGCTGGGCCACTGTGACTACCTTTCCCGTAGCTGTTGAGTATTCATCTTGAATTGTGGTCCAAGCTCTTTTTTTTTTTTTTAGCAGAAATCACCGATGGAATTTTGGACTTTTCTACTACAACTTGATTGACACAAATTAGTTTAGTAAATAGGGCCTGCTCTAATCCCTTGTGCCCAACGGTGTCGTCTTCGCCTTCACTAGATGACATGATCATACACGCTTCACTTAAGTTGGACGCTACCAAGTAACACGTGGTCACACTGTGCTTAACAATTTCACGCAACATCTAACCTCACCTAGTTATTCCTACCTAGTCCTAGCAGTTATTTATTCAACTGGATTTTAGCAAGAGCTAGTTCTAGGCACTAGTTCCTAACCCCTAGTTCCTACGTTTTATTCAACCGGCTCAATAAATAACTGTTGCCCCGACTATGAATTCTTCCTCCCAGGCGTAGGGCATTTGAGCATGTGTTCGCTGATGTTACCAGGATCAAGCAAGACAGGAATATAAACACACATGAATTTCAAAGAGATAATCTATTGGCTGTACTATACACATATATACATAATATACAACACCAAAAAATACCCTTCATACACACTTATAAAAATGCTTTTTGTACAGTACCTTGTCACTGAATCTACGCTCTTAGAGCTACAAACACTTACGGCCATTATTAGACCTAGGCCTACCAGCCTCCTATGTATTTACACTTTGTACACAAAATATCTACACACGTTAAGAGACAGACTGGTTCACTTCACTTTCTCTCCCCACGAACTGTTCGTTCACGTCTCCATTCTCGCATTACTTCTTGACGAACTTCTTATGACTGACGATCATCCTTTTAGGCTTGGTAAGGTATTACCGACAATCCATGGTATGGACGGACCCATGAAATGCAACGTAGCCTCTCAATAGCCCGTAAGAGCTCAGTGGTCTGCTAAAAATTAAGTATTTGCTTGTTCGTTTTACGATACCATGATCCAGTAACAACGACACTCATTTGCAAGTAGACATGGAGTTTCGCTATAAAAGCAAGTAGACGATTCTGAACACCAGACACGCCATTATAAACACTGGCGAACGAATATATCTACACCAATAGCTGCGCTTCGTTCTGCCGGAATTATGTGCTGTGCGCCCCGCTCGTAGCGGAATATCCATGACAACACATGAACATTTGACAGTCGAAATTCACTCTCACGTCACCCAGTATTTTTCCACGTGCCGGTTCATCAGAGTTCATGCTATTAATAGCCTAGGTATTCCCTGAACTTGCCATCACAAGTTGAATTACTGCCTGTCTTTTCCAGGTTTGTAACATTTCCAGCACTCTAAAATACCAATACATCGTACCTTATAGTTCAGCCAGGAATTGAAGATTTTAACATTACTAGTTCAAAATAAAGCCATTAACCCCAAACCAAAATGAAATAATGCTTCTACTCAAAATAATAGTCTTATGTGTCGCAGTTCCCAAAATGTAATAAATCTCAAAAACCCCGTATTTATAATATCAAATATCCATCATCATCATCATCTTGCACAGTTTCCAGCCACTGGCCGGGTCTGTTTGGAACATAAGCCTCTCCAACGTCTTCTGTCTTCCCACCATCTCTCAGCCTCCACCCATGTCCAGTGTTCTCCTCTCTTCTTCACGCTTTCTTCCACCCCCTTCAGCCACCTGTCTCTCGGTCTCTTTCCTTCCCACTTCGTCTTGTGTACTCTCCTGGGTATCCTCTTCTCCTCCATTCGTTTTACATGTCCATACCATCTAAGTCTAGATTTCTCTATACCATCCTGTAATGGTTCCTCCTTCATTAATTCTCTGGTCCTCTCATTTCTTATTCTGTCCATCTTTGTAGCTCCAATACTGCTTCTCAAGAACCTCATCTCACTGGCCTGTATTTTGCTCTTCTCCCTTCCTTTCATAACCCAGGTCTCCGAGGCATACGTCAGGATAGGGACATAGTACGTCCGATATATGATCTTTTTGCTGTTCTGAGGGACGTCCTTGCTCCATAACATAATATCAAATATCCAAAAACCAATAATTAATAAACAATGACTCTGTTGGTCCGGAACATCCAAAGATTAATCCGTCCACACAAAAATACACACACAATAAAATCACCGCTTCATCCCCACGTTAACCCAATATAATAAGATACGAATATAATACCCCAAACTAACTGCACAAGGCAAAAACCCCGAGGGTGAGCTACTGTAACTGAATAAATTCTGTTACAGACGCCCCCACAAGGATCAATCTCTAACTACAAGGTTATAGATTTACTCCTTGTCCCTCACACAAATACACTAGTACTCCTGTCTTGTCATCGTGAGCAAGATCTCTAGGTGACATATAGCTTGAGGTAAGCAATGTTATATGTACCTAGGACCTTGTCATCATTGGTAAATAAGCTGTAGGCACATGCACCTACCCTGCGGTCTATAGCAAATGGACCGGAATGGAAAACCTCAAGAATGCAACTCTGCTCTACCGACAGCAGATGCTCAGTTCGCAAAACACCAGACTTCCTAACTTAAATTTTACCCCCTCCCTTCCCTGCTGTTTCAAAAGTATCTTACCTACAACTACAATAATCCTCAATTTATCTAATCTCTTAGGGTACAGCTTTCCCTGTTGAAAATCCCAAAGTCCTGCGAGACACTCTAAAAGAAATCCTTCCTGCCAACTACTGACTGCCACGCCCTCCAAACATAACCTACTGGTACCATCCCACATAGTCACCACCGACTAACAGACTGATTGTTACTAATCTCAAATATAACCTCATAAAGCATCTGACCAATCACCTCAACAACAGCCTCTATGTGAGAGTGAGCTATAGGGTACCTAGGACCGCTAAAGCTAGACCTATCTGCTATGCCCGTAGCCGTGAGTACATCTAGGTTTCTCCGAGAACACCTCCCTGTGTTCCCTCAGAACGTCAATCACCTCTTGACTTCTGACCCTTGTCCAACATGGTATCTTTAACAACTGCCTCCACACAGTGTTCAACATCACTCAACTTACGATCATTTCCCATGACACAGAAACAACAGTGATCAACATCACTCAACACGCGATCATCTCTCATGACCAAAATACAACTTGATACCATGCCGACACCTAATTCTTTCTCCTCAGAAACCTCTTTAATCACCTGAATGCATCCAACGACACTAACAAAATCTCTACCACCAATCTGATAACCTAACCTAACCCAATCCTGTTGCTCACTCCACCCAAACTTCACTAGCGCCTTACTGTAATCTAATTTACAGCTCTGGTCTCCTAACCTATCAGATCCTACATTGATATTATACTCTACATTATGTTTTTCTTCCAGAGCGTGAGCAGGAATACTATGCAAGGACTCTCCCCCTGCTCCATATAGTGAGTCCTGGCGAAGTTTAAACTTCCTGGCCTATTGCTTCTCTCAACCTGTCTTTCCTTGCCACGCCCCCTATTTGCCTGCTCTACCTCACATGGTCTGTTCCCCGGTTGATTGTTTTCCCCGTACCCCTGACACTCATTGTTATTTCTTCCTCTCCCATGATTTTCATACCAAATGTACCTATCCCCTCTACCCGGATCCCAGTTCCTCTCTCTCCCCTGATTATAATTTCCTTCCCTTTGATTACCCCCATTTCTCTGTCTTTCTCAAGGTACCTAACCTTCCAAGTGACCTCTCCATGCCCGTAATAGTGACTATCTTCTGCATGCACACTCCAGTCTTAATGTCATCAGAGAAACCCCATGCTAACTTTCTAACAAAATTATCACTCCCTCCTAATTCCAGATTTTGACCACGTAGAATTCTACCTACAGTATCTTCATACTAGTCACTATTTCGCTAAGTTGGCTAATATTTTCATCTACTTTCTTCATACAATTCCCTAACAAACTAATCTCGATTCGCTCATCCATCTCCACTCTCTCACCACTCTCCTCACTAACTTCAGCACCCTCATGCATCTCCACTCTCCCAAGACTCTCCTCACTAACCTCAGCACTCGCATCCATCTCCACTCTCATAGGCCTACCACTCTCTTCCGCAATATCCTCAACGTTCTCTTCCACGATGCCTACAATTTCCTCTTTCTGCTCTCCCAACTTCCTATCTACCCTGGAAAATTTCTGGCTAGTCTCCAGTGCCTGGCTAGAAATTTCCCCTGCCAACTTCACTTGTTGAGCATCCAACTTATCTACTTCAGAGTCTATGCTCTCTTCCTGAACAGCAATCTCATTACCTAGCTTAGTTTCCAGATTAGTGGCTTCTATACTGACATCACTAACCTGGCTAGTAACATGGCTGTCGGGGATAATCTCTGACAAATGATCCTGCAAACTATTCAACTGACTAGTTATTTTCTCCTCCATCCTGTTCATGTGGCTGGTCATCCTCTCCTCCATCCCTACAGACTTGTCGCTATGATACACGAGCCTCCTCTACATGGCCATCATACTTAATTCATTTCCCCCCTGTCCTGGCAAATCTCCCCTGACTCTGTTTTCCCCCATCCCTCTAGCAAATTGCCTATCAGAACCCGTCTGATTCTGCCGCTCACCAACACCGTCCCCCAACAAAGCGGAATTGCATCCTGGCTCTAACGTAGCCAACCCTAATTGAAATATGTTAAATTATGAAAATATGCCTACAGTTTAATTCCTGTGTCCTGGCACACATCAGCATGTCTAAGGCCTCACGTTGGGCTGCCACTGAAACACTCTCACCTCCCCGCTGGAGTTGATTTAACATTAACTACTCTCATTACCACAAACCTACAGAATTTACTGCCTTTAAATACAAGCCACAAGTGATTTTACCGTTAATTTCCCGACTTTGAATGGGCGCCAAGGTTGGCCTTATGTGTCTTCCTGAATAAAATAGAATACAATAAATAACTGTTGCCCCGACTATGAAATTCCTCATCCCAGGCATAGGGCATTTGAGCATGTGTTCGCTGATGTTACCAGGATCAAGCAAGACAGGAATATAAACACACATGAATTTTAAAGAGATAATCTATTGGCTGTACTATACACATATATACATAATATACAACACCAAAAAATACCCTTCATATACACTTATAAAAATGCTTTTTGTACAGTATCTGGTCACTGAATCTACGCTCTTAGAGCTACAAACACTTACGGCCATTATTTGACCTAGGCCTACCAGCCTCCTATGTATTTACACTTTGTACACAAAATATCTACACACGTTAAGAGACAGACTGGTTCACTTCACTTTCTCTCCCCACGAACTGTTCGTTCACGTCTCCATTCTCGCATTACTTCTTGACGAACTTCTTATGACTGACGATCATCCTTTTAGGCTTGGTAAGGTATTACCGTCATCCCATGGTATGGACGGACCCATGAAATGCAACGTAGCCTCTCAATAGCCCGTAAGAGCTCAGTGGTCTGCTAAAAATTAAGTATTTGCTCGTTCGTTTTACGATGCTATGATCCAGTAAGAACGACACTAATTTGCAAGTAGACATGGAGTTTCGCTGTAAAAGCAAGAAGACGATTCTGAACTCCAGACACGCCATTATAAACACTGGCGAACGAATACATCTACACCAATAGCTGTGCTTCGTTCTGCCGGAATTATGTGCTGTGCGCCCCGCTCCTAGCGGAATATCCATGACAACACATGAACATTTGACAGTCGAAATTCATTCTCACGTCACCCAGTATTTTTCCAAGCGCCGGTTCATCAGAGTTCATACTATTAATAGCCTAGGTATTCCCTGAACTTGCCACCACACGTCGAATTACTGCCTGTCTTTTCCGGGTTTGTAACATTTCCAGCACTCTAAAATACCAATACATCGTACCTTATAGTACAGCCAGGAATTGAAGATTTTAACATTACTAGTTCAAAATAAAGCCATTAACCCCAAACCAAAATTAAATAATGCTTCTACTCAAAATAATACAGTCTTATGTGTCCCAGTTCCCAAAACGTAATAAATCACAAAAACCCCGTATTTATAATATCAAATATCCAAAAACCGATAATTAATAAACAATGACTCTAGTTGGTCCGGAACATCCAAAGATGAATCCGTCCACAAAAAAATACACAGACACAATAATATCACCGCTTCATCCCCACGTTAACCCAATATAATAAGATACGAATAAAATACCCCAAACTAACTGCACAAGGCAAAAACCCCGAGGGTGAGCTACTGTAACTGAATAAATTCTGTTACAATATGATTGATAAGGATACATACACACAGCTGCAGAATATTCCAGTTGTGAAGTCTTACCTAGACACATAAGCCCTGCCCTTAATCTCCTTAACAACGCCTTAAAACACCCACATAATCATGTCTTAAAACACCCACATAATCATGTGCAATGACTTCTATATCTTCTTAACATGTTTGTTTTCTGCAATGAAAGGTACCCCTTTCACAGGAACCTCTAAATACCTACATTCTTCACAAACTAAACACTAGTTCTTCTTACTGAATAATTATATGAAATTTTAAAACTCAGCAATTTTTCTAGGTGGGTTCTTGATGTCCATGCCCGGACTTGGTGATCCTAGGCAAACCCCCGCACAAGACACGGCATAAACCTAGAAAAATTGCTGAGTTTTAATTCACTGGCCATGAAAGCCAATATACCATCTAGGCAATTTTGTTTTGCATTATCTCCATGCCATCCATCCGTCACCGCAACACATTTTTAAACAAGTAAAAACTAAGTGCGCTTGTACTCATTGCCATGGTGATGACGATGATAGGCTATCACTCGCTAACGAGTATGATGTCTTCTTTGGGACTACAATACTTCAATGTCTGTGGGTCCTCTGATGACTGTGAGGACCAATTCTGGAGCCGCAAACTCTTCCACAATGCTCACAAACATATCTTTCACCCACAATTCTCTCAGGATTGTTCCCTTGAGCGGTCATTCGTTCTTTCCTTGCCTGTCGCATATCCACTGCATGCCTTCGACGTTCGTGTTCGAAGTGTAGTGGACCTCCGTGAACAAGCCGACGCGATGCTTGTCGGTTAGAAGCTGTGGTCTCCCAGTTTTCAGTGTTGATCATACATTTCTGCATGTTAGATTTCAGGGCATCTTTGTACCTTTTGCACTGTCCTCCCTGCGTACGGTGTCCATTCGTAAGTTGAGCTTACAAGATTTCCTTAGGGAGACGAGAATCGGGCATACGGACAACATGACCAGTCTATCGAAGTTGATGTTTGATTATTGTGGCCTCGATGCTTGTAGCATTGGCTTCTTCGAGGATGCTGATGTTGGTATGCCGATCTTGCCATGTTATTCTGAAGATTCTTCTCAAACAATGTTGGTGATATTTCTCCAAGCAGAATATGTCTCTACTGTAAGTGGTCCAAGTTTCACAGCCATAAGTCATCATCATCATCTTGAGCAGTTTCCAACCGCTGGTCGGGTCTGCTTGGAACATAAGCCTCTCCATCGTTTCCAATCCATCCACCATCTCTCGTCATTTACTGTGTCCCAGCACACTCCTCTTTCCTCCACACTCTTCTTAACTCCTTTTGTCCATCTGTCCCTTGGTCTTCCCCTTGGCCTCCTTCCCGTCATTTCCATTCCAAACATCTTCTTCGGTATCCTCTCCTCTTCCATCCTCCTCACATGTCCATACCATTGTAGCCTAGATCGCTCTATTCTATTTTGCAATGGTTCCTCTCTTACCATCTCCCTGACTCTCTCATTCCTTACTCTGTCCATTCTTGTCACTCCTACCCTACTCCTCTGGAACTTCATCTCCACTGCTCGTATTTTATTCTTGTCCCTTTCCTTCATCACCCATGTTTCTGAACCATATGTCAAAATTGGCACAAAGTAGGTCTTGTAGATGATTCCTTTACATTTTTGTGGTACATCTTTATTCCATATCATCCCCCTAACACTCTTGAAAAATCCATCTGCGCACCTTCCCCTCTCATTTATTTCCATCCTATTGCCTCCCTTTTCTTCAATTATGCTTCCCAAGTACTTGAAGCATTCTACTTTCTGCAACTGCTGTCCTCCAAGTGTTATGCCCATATCCAGTCAGCCATAAGTAAGGCTTGGTATTATGATAGATTGGTATACGTACAGCTTAGTTCGAGTGCTGATATTATGATTATCGAACACCCTTTCTCGTAGACTACCGAAAGCAGTGCTAGCACATTTGAGTCGATGCTGAATTTCAGCATCAATATTTGCACTTGAAGAAAGGTGCCTTCCAAAATATGGAAAATGTTCTGTGATATCCATGAGCTCACCATTGATTGTAATGGTAGGAGGCATTCTTTGAGCAGTACAAACAGGTTGATACAGAATGTGGGTTTTCATAATGTTGATATCGAGGCCAATGCTCTTATAAGCTTCGTTAAAAGCATTCAGAATAATCTATAGATCATCTTCGGAGTTGGACAAGACAACATTTCATCAGCGTATTGAAGTTCAATAACACTAGTGTAAGTTATCTTTTTCCTAGCCCTCATCCTTCTTAGGTTGAATAATCCTCCATCAGTTCTGTATTCTATTTCAACACCCGGTGGTAGTTTTCCTTTGACAAGATGTATGATTGAGCCAACGAATAATGAGAATAGTGTGGGGGCAATTACACATCCCTGTTTAACACCTGTGATGATGTAAAATGGTTACCCTAGTCCATTGCTGGACAGAACAGTACCCTTCATATTGTCATGCAGCAGTCGAAGAAACGTTATGTATTTTGGTGGGCAGCCACTGGATCCTAGGATCCTCCAGAGTGCATCCCACTGCACTGAGTCAAAGGCCTTGACAAGATCTATAAAGGCCATGTATAATGGGAGGTTTTGTTCCCTGCATTTCTCCTGTATTAACCTGGTACTGAAAATCATGTCGATGTTTCCTCGATTAGGTCTGAAACCACACTGTGTTTCAGGTAAAGAGTTTTCAGCGAGTGGTGTTAAGCGATTGGATAGAATTCTAGGGAGAATTTAGCAGCGACAGAAAGCAGGGAGATCCCACGACAGTTACCGCAAACAGATCTGTCCCACTTTTTGAAAATTAATACATCTCTGAGATCAGCAGGGATAATTTCAGTGGTCCATATCTTAGTGATGAGTAAATGCATATGTCCACGTAGGGTGTGACCTCCTTTTTTGAAGAACTCGGCAGGAATTCCATCTTAGGGGTTATTGGCCCCTATATAAACCAGTTTGCTATTATGGCAAATATTTTTGCTTATTATAATGGTGAGAGGATAAATAGCATATTTTGATTAATCTATTATTTTTTAGGTGAAACATTGTTTACAAAAAATCTTTAATTTGGATGTACACACTAAAAATATCTATCTGAACATAGTTTGTGCCAAAAAATGGTTAGTTCCAAGAAAGTTCATAATCACCTAGGTATTACAATTTAGGATATTTTCTTTTGTTTCAAAGCCTAGCACTCAGTATGATTGACAATAATTCGTAAGTTTAACTGGGCAAAGCCAGATATTGTACACGATGGCTTGAACAATATTTGCTGTAAAGATAGTTGTTCAAAGTTGTTTTCTTGCGAATGTACCAAGTAATATATAGAAAAAATAGAGGTGTAATTACTCTAGACCCGGGGCGACAAGTCTTTGCACGCTCGGCATGCCAGCTATGCAGCGCCGGATGCCAGCAGGCTGGCTTCTGCCTCTCTTGGCTGAGCTGCCTGCCCTGACTGCCAGCACGTCGGACAGAGTCAAGTTGGGATCGGCTTCGCACCAAACGTATTGTAAACAAAAAAATCCGGTTCGTCCAATGCGTTGGTTGTCCGACACATGTATATTGTGTTTCTCCACGCAACGGTACTTTAAGATTACGTGTTCAGCATTAAAAGAGTCAGAAATAATGATAAGGTATCATGGGAGTCATTTAAGACATTGAGATTTCGGTCACATTTTTATTTTTCTTGTTTTCATTTTGTTTCAATTTGTTTTCTTATTTACAATATGCTGAATGTTTGGTGCGATTGTTTGAAAAACAATCAACCAGAGGCTGTTTTGCTGGTTGTCATCAGACATAAGAGGGCGATGCCGTAATTTTGTAAGTTTCAATGCAGAGAAAAACATTTCGCAGACATAGGTTGCTCCCATCATTGATAAGACATATGCAGCCTCCCTGTGCAATTTTGGATATTCTTGCTGCGGTAATTTTCAATAGATGTTGTTGATTCATTTAGCGGCTTTGCAGCACCGTGGTCACGTAGTTCCATGTACTTGGGTGTGTGTGAAATTTGTATGATAACCTGTGTTATTGTGATGGCTGTATTAGTGTTTGTATTTGTAATTCAAATGAGGATTGGGAAGGAAGCGACCTTGGCTTTAAGTTTGGAACCATCCCGGCATTCGCCTGGAGTAGAAGTAGGAAACCATGTAAAACCATTTCCAAGATGGCCGAGGGGGAATCAAACCCGCCTCTTCTCACTTTTGCCTCACGAGGCTGAGTATTCCCTGTTCCAGCATTCAGACCAGAATTAAATTTCTTGGCAAAGCTGGGGATCAAACCCGGGTCTCCATAGTGCAGCCAAGAGTGCTAGCCACTACGCAGCGAGGCGGACATTTAGAATAGAAATCGGGCAGATTTTTCACGGAGTTAAAAATATCCTTAAGTCGAGTCCTACATTGCAAATGGCTTGACGAACAAATAAAAAGCAGATCCAAGTTTTGTAAATTCTTGAAATCTGCTAGAAAAAACAAACAAACAGCCATAATCAAACGTTAAGCTATATATCTCCACGATCAAATAATGTCAAGTGACACCTAACAAAATTAGTGACAACGGTGCGGGGCCGTTTAACGTTTGACACAGTGAAGGGCTGAAGGCAGTACGAGAGGGAGTGAGACGTGAAAGCAAGTGAGAGAGACAGACATATTGCTTTTCTCCACTGTCACTATAAGGCCGTACATGCTGGCATGACGTAAGCGCGCTCGGTGTGCTGTTTGGCCACCTCTGCTCTAGACCAAGCTAGAAATATTCAGTGACTGGCTGCATGGCTCAGCGGTAACGTTCTCGTTTGCTGGGCCCTAGGTTGCAGGTTCGTATCCTGACGCAGTCAGCCGGCATTTGAGTGTGCGCAAAATTTACTGGCACGTTAAAGATCCCCTTCGGGGCAAAATTCCGGCACTCCAGCATCTCTAAAAGCCACAGTAGTTAAAAGGGACGTAAAACCAATAACATTAATTATTATTAACAGAAGTATTCAGTACCAATACTTCTATAGCTTTTTCATTTTCGGAGAATGGTAGTGTTTCGTTGTTAAGGATGTAGTACATCTGGTCATCAGCCCCGTATACTTGGGTGTGCATTGAGTTATATTGACACTTGGCCTCATGAGGCAGACGTGAAAAGAGGTGGTTTTGATTCCCACCTCAACCATCCTGGGAGTGGTTTTTGTGTGGTTTACTCCAGGCAAATACTGGGATAGTACGGTACCAAGATTAAGGTCACAGTTATCTCTAACCCAAATCCTAGCCCCAGTTACAAATACACACTCTTGTACAGCTATCACAATAAAACAGGTTATCAGACAGATTCAAACACCCACCCAAGTACATTGGGCTAAATGACCACAATGTTGCAAAGCCCCTAAATATGTTGGCAACAATGAATTTATTAGAAATAATATTCATTTCAGGTTCCGTGTTGACAGTTAATATTATGAAAAATTAGACTTTTTCAGTTTTCCGCCTATTCAACACTATTTAATTATTAACACTTCAAGGGTACATGTTTCAGAATCTAATTGATTCCTTCTTCAGCCCATTCTATGATTAGGACACATGATAATGTAAACGTCGAATTTCTCAATAAATACAAAGTACACTTGCTATAATGAACACATTTAAAAAACACTAATTAAAACTAATAAAACAACATGCATGCAAAGTTCTCAAGTTACTCAGGTACTACATTGTACAAGCTTCTGTCGTGTTGGGATGAATGTCGATTTGGCAATCATAACACTGTTGAATACAAATATTATATGACGTTGAAATTTGTTCATACATGCTACTGGTGTAGCGTATCTTATGTTGGTTTGAAATGTGCATAACAATCACTTTGGCTGAAGAGCGCTTGAATTAGAGCGTTGTGGTCAAATGTATTGTTTCAAAAGGGGAAACATCAAGTAACTGGTACTGAAAGTTGAAAAAGTTTCATTTTCCTCTCTGCCCATGGTACCTGAAACTAGTGAAAGGAGCAGACTTATTTCGATTCGAAAAATGAATAAAACAAAGAATAGCTATTAATTTAAGACGACGAAGAGGTTTTGAGGAAGTGATTGGTGGTGAAGGATGGGGAAACAGGAATAAGGAAGGAGAGAGATTGTTGGAACTGTGCAAGATAAATGGGCTAATGGTTGGAAACACATGGTACAAGAAGAGAGAGAGCCATAAAATTACTTGGTACAGCAGGGATTTGACTAGGAAATCAGTGGTGGACTACATTCTATGCGGGAAGGAGACAAAGGAGAGTATCACGGATATAAGGGTAATACCTTCAGAAGCCCTGGACAGTGACCACCTCTGCTGGTCGCCAAGGTGAGAGGACTGAAGGAAAAGAGGAGAACTGAGAACCAAGAAAGAAGAATAAGGACATGGAAGCTGAAGGAGGATGGAAATAAGGAGAAGTTCCAGATATTAGTGAGGAACAAATTACCGAAGGATGATCCAAAAACAGGTGAAGAAGAATGGAATAGGTTCAAGGACGTGTTGGTAGAAGCAGCGGAAGTCGTGTGTGGCTGAACTAGTGGTAAGAAAAGGTGGAAGGAAACACCATGGTGGAACCCCAGAACTAGGAAGCAGTGAAAAAGAAAAATGAAGCATTCAGGAAATGGTTCCAACAGAGGACAGACAGAACAAGGGAAGAATACCAAGAGCGGAAGAAAGAAGCAGGAGAAGTAGTGAAGGAAGAGAAAAAGAAGTGGCTGGAGAAATGGACAGAAATGATGGAGGAGGACTGTGATGGCAGTAAGAAAGTGTTGTATGGAATGATAAAGGCAAAGAGAAGAGATACAGGGGAAAATGTCAGAATGGTGGACATGAATGGAAAGGAGGTTGAAAATATGGAAGAAGTAAAGGTTATCTGGAGAGAATACTTCAAGGAACTCCTAAATCCAACTAAAACCAGCGTAGTGGACATTGTGGAGGAAGACAGTGACCAAGACATTTTAGAGAAGGAATTGGCATGGAAAGAAGTGGAGGAAGCATTAAAGAAGATGAAAGGGGGAAAGGCACCGGGAATAGACGAAGTGAGCGTGGAGATGGTGAGAGCAGCAGGGGTGATAGGAACACAGTGGCTCTTTCGAGTAATGAAAGTGATATGGAGGGAGAAGAAAATACCAGAGGACTGGAAAAGAGGGATAATAATACCCATATTTAAAAAGGGAAGTAAGAAGGAATGCAAGAACTACAGGGGAATTACACTCATGTGCCACTGCGCCAAAATATTTGAGAAGGTATTGGAGAGAAGAATTTGGACGGAAGTTGAAGATGGGCTGAGGGAAGAACAGTATGGATTCAGGCCAGGAAGGTCAACAGTTGACCTCATCTTTGCAGTAAGACAGCTACAAGAACACCATTATGAATATGGGAAAGATCTGGTGATGACCTTCTTGGATATTGAGAAAGCATATGATAGTATTAATAGAAACAAGGTATGGGAAGCAATGAGAGCAAAAGCAGTGAACAAGGAGACAGTAGCAAGAGTGAAAGCAATGTACGAGGGAAGCAAAAGCTGTGTAAAGGTGGGAAGAGAGAGAACGGAATGGTTTCAACTGGTGAGTGGTCTGAAACAGGGAAGTGCCCTCTCACCCCTGTTATTTATAGTGGTGATGGATGAAATCATACGAAAAGTGGTAAATACCATTGGGGAAAGGAAAATGAAGGCAATGTTGTTTGCTGATGACCTTCTGGTATGGGGAGAGGATGAGGAAGAAGTTCAAGAGCAATTAGATGAGTGGGAGAAGGTAGTGTTATCATATGGGATGAAGTTCTCAGCACAAAAGAGTGAAGTGGTCATCACAACGAGGAAGAAGAACAGACTGGATATGGGCATAACACTTGGAGGACAGCAGTTGCAGAAAGTAGAATGCTTCAAGTACTTGGGAAGCATAATTGAAGAAAAGGGAGGCAATAGGATGGAAATAAATGAAAGGGGAAGGTGCGCAGATGGATTTTTCAAGAGTGTTAGGGGGATGTTATGGAATAAAGATGTACCACAAAAATGTAAAGGAATCATCTACAAGACCTACTTTGTGCCAATTTTGACATATGGTTCAGAAACATGGGTGATGAAGGAAAGGGACAAGAATAAAATACGAGCAGTGGAGATGAAGTTCCAGAGAAGTAGGGTAGGAGTGACAAGAATGGACAGAGTAAGGAATGAGAGAGTCAGAGAGATGGTAAGAGAGGAACCATTGCAAAATAGAATAGGGTGATCTAGGCTAAAATGGTATGGACATGTGAGGAGGATGCAAGAGGAGAGGATACCGAAGAAGATGTTTGGAATGGAAATGACTGGAAGGAGGCCAAGGGGAAGACCAAGGGACAGATGGACAAAAGGAGTTAAGAAGAGTGTGGAGGAAAGAGGAGTGTGCTGGGACACAGTAAATGACGAGAGATGGTGGATGGACAGGAAACGATGGAGAGGCTTATGTTCCAAGCAGACCCGACCAGCGGTTGGAAACTGCTCAAGATGATGATGACGTAAAGAGAAAACTAGAAACACTGAGATAATGAATTCCGTTTTTAGTTACTAAATAGCTATCTTTATTCTGTATTTGGATTTAATTATTCTATTAGTGAATGGCTTATGCATCTTTGATAAAGTATTAACTGAGTAACCAATGATCAATTCTGGTTATGGTGGTGATCATTTTTTTTGTAATCGAACTCTGAGGTTAAATGGCTCCTAATTACCTAATGAATTGCTTTCACACTTAAGTGTGTTTGAAAAGGATATTTGAAACTGGAGGTACATTTCAAATGAAATTTCTATACGAGCAGTGAATCTTCAATTTTCTTAAAGAGTAAGAGTTGTAGCTAAGAAAAAGAATCCCCCTTTAATTATGAGCCTCTTTACGAGCCACAGGGCTCTTTTCTTGAATTTGGTTAGCATGTACCAATTTTTTTCCTAGGGGTTGCTCTTTTTAAGACACTTAGTATTTCAATGCAAATGGGTTAAATTTGTTGCTATGGACTCACCATTTAGAGTACTTGATTAATTTCTGTAGATGCGTTCTTATGTAGAATTTCTTCAAAAATTGAACAATTTAGATAAATAGTGTTTTTACACTCCATTTGTAAATTTTGCATATTAATTCCCAAAAATGTCTTATTTGTTGGTCAATACAGAATTTCAAACATAAAAACATAGTTTATTTTATGGCATTTTATATATCAATCATTCAATAGACATAGAGCTGAATATGCTGTCTTTCCTTTTCTTTCCTTTATGTCTTTTCATTTTCTTTTCTCGTTTTTTCTTTCTTTTCTTTACTTTTCTTTTCAGGAGAATGGAACTTAAAGAAATTAGGTAGCCTGGTGTAGAATTATTATGTCCAGGGGCCTGAATTATTGATCTAAACCTTACTTTTGTGTGGTATAGCATTTATGTGGTCAGAGTTGAGTTCAGAAGTAATATTATGGAACGTAGTGCGGTAGCGGTGGTCTGGTCCGGGCAGGGTGTATCTAGTGCCAATTGATGAGCTGGTGTAAAATTATTATGTTTTGGAATATTTTATTAAAATATTAAGAGATAAGTATATATAGTAGAGATGGCAATCACAAGATAGAAGATGAAAAGGAATTATAGGATGTTGCCCTGTGTGACACCTCTCAGTGTACCTAGGTAAATGGGATTCTAGTTCATCTTCTTTATTCTTACTTTGTGTTTCCTATTCTTGAAGGGTTCTATCCATGTCACTACACAAACTAGCCTTCCTCCATAGTTTCCCCAATACTAGATCAATACCTGATCAGTTGCTTTAGACCATTGGCCAACAAGCTTGCTGTTAAAACCTCAGTCTGCAGACTGTTTCACCATACAGTATTCCTGACAGAAGAATTCAATTAAGCAGAGCCCAGAGATGAAGTGTACAAACATGTATCTGTGCATATTTGTATAATTTTAAATCACATGATTAGACAACTGAAGAAAGTGAAATATGTTGTTTCCAAAATACATTACATTTTATTTAATTTATTAATTCAATTAATGCCAAAGAGCCATAGGTGCATACAGAGGAATTGTTCAATAATATGTGTTTGGCAGCCCAATTATTCTACTTTTAGATGTGTACAAGTTATTAGCATAATGTGGTACAATTTATTAGTATAAGATTATATTCATCACCATCATAATTTTCCATCCAGTTTCCTGGGTGTGGTAAACAAGCGCTCTCCATTTTTTAGCCTACTTTCGATTTTTGCAAAAAATGAAAGTAGACTTATGAGATCAACACAGGGCGAAAAAAAGTGTGTCTGTCTGTGTGTGTGTATGTTTGTGTGTGAGTCTGTGTGTGTGTGTGTGTGTGTGTCTGTGTGTGTGTGTGTGTGAGTGTGTGTACTCTGAATGTCTGTCCCCCCCTATCAATTCGAACAAGGTGAATGCGAATTGAACGAAATTTGGTACAAAGGTAGCACTAGCAAAGGACACCTCAGTGTCATGTTTTATATCGCCGCCATCTTGACGGAAACGTAATGGCGGCCACACAAATGTTCAAAGCTTAAATCAAATTACGACTAACGTAATCATCCGATCTCTACCAAATTTTGCAACGACATACCTTTATGGGGGGAGCATTCTTTGACCAAACCAATAGGTCATCAGCGTAATAGTTTGCGGATGGCGGCCATCTTTGTGTGAAAATCGATTCCCCCTATTAATTCGAACACGGTGCAACCGAATGGAACGAAATTTGGTACAGAGGTAGTACTAACCATAGGCACCTCAGTGTCATGTTTTATATCGCCGCCATCTTGACGGAAACGTAATGGCGGCCACACAAATGTTCAAAGCTTAAATCAAATTACGATTAACCTAATCATCCGATCTCTACCAAATTTTGCAACAACATACCTTTATGGGGGGAGCATCCTTTGACCAAACCAATAGGTCATCAGCGTAATAGTTTGCGGATGGCGGCCATCTTTGTGTGAAAATCGATTCCCCCTATTAATTCGAACACGGTGCAACCGAATGGAACGAAATTTGGTACGGAGGTAGTACTAACAAAAGGCACCTCAGTGTCATGTTTTATATCGCCGCCATCTTGACGGAAACGTAATGGCGGCCACACAAATGTTCAAAGCTTAAATCAAATTACGATTAACCTAATCATCCGATCTCTACCAAATTTTGCAACTACATACCTTTATGGAGGGAGCATCCTTTGACCAATCTAATAGGTCATTCACCTGATAGTTTGCGGATGGCGGCCATCTTTATGTCAAAATTGATTCCCCCTATTAATTCGAACACGGTGGAACCGAATGGAACGAAATTTGGTACAGAGGTAGCACTAGCAAAGGGCACCTCAGTATCATGTTTTATATCGCCGCCATCTTGACTGAAACGTAATGGCGGCCACACGAATGTTCAAAGCTTAAATCAAATTACGATTAACCTTATCATCCGATCTCTACCAAATTTTGCAACTACATACCTTTATGGAGGGAGCATCCTTTGACCAATCTAATAGGTCATTCACCTAATAGTTTGCGGATGGAGGCCATCTTTATGTCAAAATTGATTCCCCCTATTAATTCGAACACGGTGGAACCGAATGGAACGAAATTTGGTACAGAGGTAGTACTAGCAAAGGGCACCTCAGTGTCATGTTTTATATCGCCGCCATCTTGACTGAAACGTAATGGCGGCCACACGAATGTTCAAAGCTTAAATCAAATTACGATTAACCTAATCATCCGATCTCTACCAAATTTTGCAACTACATACCTTTATGGAGGGAGCATCCTTTGACCAATCTAATAGGTCATTCGCCTAATAGTTTGCGGATGGCGGCCATCTTTGTGTCAGAATCGATTCCCCCTATTAATTCAAACACGCTGAAACCAAATGGAACGAAATTTGGTATAGAGGTAACACTAGCAAAGGGCACCTCAGTGTCATGTTTTATATCACCGCTATCTTGATGGAAACGTAATCGCGGCCACCCAAATGTTAAAAGCTAAAATGTAATTACGACCAACCTAATAATCTAGTCTCTACCTAATTTTGCAACACCATATCTTTATGTGGGAAACATATTCTGACCAAACTGCAAGAACATCAGCCCAATAGTTTGCAGATGGTGGCCAAGTATGTGTGCAAATCGATTCCCCCTATCAATTCAAACACGGTGAAACCGAATTGAACGAAATTTGGTACAGAGGTAGCACTAGCAAAGGGCACCTCATATTCATGTTTAATATCCCTATAGCACGTTGTATTTCAACAAGCTCCTACAACCAACATTCAATCATACTCCTTGAAAAGGACAAAGAGTTATAACAATACCCATGCTTTTAGGAGAAAGTAGGCTATATGTTCTTTACTGAACATCTTGTTTTCCAATCATGCTACATCATTTGCTCTTAGACATTGTCCCATTTAAAACAGTTCTTCTCCACATCTGATCATACTGTCTCTATCCATTGTCTCCTTGGCTTTCCTTTTATGTCCAGTTTGAAGTATTTCTTGGCTGTTCTTGTGTTAATATACCAAGTTTGAGGAAGACTCCGTCAATCTTGTGTTATCCACTCTCATTATATGACCATACCACTGAAGTCTGCATTGAAATGGGATGAATCGGGTAATTTTATGACTCACTCTCTTGTGATACCAAGTATTCTGGATTATCAAGTTGTTTCACATGCACAGGTCTATCAAGTGTTCTCCCTCTGGGTTTCTTTTACCATATCCATGAGGTCCAATAATGGTATCACACCCCTGCCTCTCCTTTCCCTCTTGGGCATTGTCCTCTGCTATTAGATCCTTTAGATCAGCGTTTCCCAAACTGTGGTACGCGTACCACTGGTGGTACGCTCGTACTGCTGCAGTTGTACGCGGTGATATGAAAAATAAAAAAAAAATATCAAATACGTTAACAAAAAATAAAATAAATTTAAAAATATAAAAACATTGATATGTTGCCGGAGGACTTTAAGGCCAAAGACAAGGAGCAGTTTTATGAATTGAATTGTGATTCAGAACTAAGGCAAACTTTTTCAAAAATGGCTCTTATGAACTTTTGGGTTGAGAGGCGTGCAGACTATGCACACATAGCTGACAAAGCAGTTAGACTTTTACTGCCTTTCACTACTTCGTACTTGTGTGAGACTGCATTTTCTTCACTTGTTTATCTCAAGAATAAATACCGGAATAGGCTCCTTACAGTGGAAAACGATCTTCGTTTGAGACTCAGCAACCTTAAACCAGGCATTCCTAAGTTGGCTTCTAATCTTCAAGCTCACCCTTCACATTGAAGTTGTTAGTTGAACTTTTGTTTTTATGTTCAAGAATTTTTGTATTAATATTATTTGTAAAGTGTCATTTCTGAATGTTTGAATTGAATACTTATTGTAATAAATAATAAAACAACTGGACACACTTTTTATTATTTGAATTTAAACAGTCTAACTCTAACAATTTACAATCCATCTTTTGGTCTGCTACGTAATGGTGGTGGGGGTTATAGGTACTATAACTCCCAACCATCAGGTGGTACGCGAGAGATTCTCATCTCTTAAAGTGGTACACACACAAAAAAGTTTGGGAAACACTGCTCTAGATAGTCTAGGAACTGCTCTTTCTCTTCTACAGTACACCATTGTTTGTGGTGCATAGACATGGAATAACTGATAATATGTATGTCAACACATAATTTCATCTGAATGATTCTATCACTCACATACCTAATATCTGAATGTATGTACTATATATATATTTCTATGCAAGAGGAATGTGACTTCATTTCTGGCTTCGGTATGGTTACCACACCAGCTCATACGAGAGACTAATGTATACACTCGTTTATTAATAATCACATCCCCAGCATCACACATAAACAGAAGACAAAAGTAAAAGGAGAATACGAGAACAAGATTCACGTTGTCATCCTCAGCCTTCTTAATGTCTCTGTACGGTGCTGTCCTCTTGCGGGTTACGTGGCTAATTGTTCCAAACATTCCGCTTTACAAATACCTGGCCTCCTGAAGTATTACAGTTTTGTAATAGTTCAACTTGTAGCCATGACCACGTTCCGATTACCTTTAAACACTCGGGGCTACATGACCGCGTTGTTGCAGCCCCTAAACTGAGGAACCAACAAACCTTTAAGCACTGCCAGCTGGATCGCATCCCTCCTGGTTGCTTTAAACTGCCTGCCCATTCAACACTCAGAGGCGTACAAGATATATATTAATTCACCGCTAGGTTGCAGCACCAACCTACTGTGATTGCCGCGGATTTTTAAAGGGGAGATACCTGAAACGAAGGATTTTTCAGTTTGGAGGCTTAATATCAAAATAAACGGACTTGAAAGCATTACAATAAGTTAGTATATTTGTACTGCAACGAACATTCAATTATAGTCTACTACTTAATAAGGACAAAGAGTTATAAGTATACCCATACATTTAGGAGAAAGTAGGCTATATGTTCTTTGCTCAACATCTTGTTGTTCCTTGATTTTTGTGTCTTCAGGGATCTCCGATAAACTTTGGGTTTTTGGCCGTCATATATTTATGAGGTACCTAAAGAACTGTCCTGTCTGGTTATTCCTTTTTTTTTTTTACATCCAAGGCTTGTTTTGGTTTAGAAAGCACAATTTGATCCACCGCTGGCAAGCTACACCTAACATGGCTTCTCTAGAGCCCCATTAGCCATCACTTTTCAGGATTCCTGTAAGGCCTTCACAGCTACCGTAGCGGTCACGGAGTACATGTAGTCTCCACTGTACTTCACGCCTACAAGTGAATAAACCTGAGGAACATAGTCCGTGAGCAATTATTAATGTGTATGTTCTTATAAATCCCCCCTACTTTGTGCCATCGCCCGTCTCCCGCAACGTAGGTGGAAGGTTGGTCTTATGGGAGACATAAAATTCTATTACTATTCTATATATCAATCAATTAGTAGTACTAATGAGCAATCACTTGAAATTTTAGAAGAAAATTCACACCAAGGAAGAAAGTCTGAAGATAGCATTTGCTGAATAAGGACATATTAGTAAAGTTGATACCATATCTAAGATTTGTTGGAACCAAGATCTCTTAAAATGATAATAATTTAGGATTCTTAAGCTTATGTATAACTTATTTGATGTATTGAGGTCCATACACTTTTCCCCACAATAATTTCATAGTTTTCCTCTTAAATACTGACAAAGTTGTGCAGTTTTTACTCCTTCAGGAAGTTTATTATTATTAATCTGTATAATTGCCATAATTTTTTAAGTTTGACTGTAAACTGTTTAAAATAAGGAATGTAAACTTTGGTTTACCATCACTGGCATAGTATGTGAGTACATATTTTATTGTATTAATGTACCGTACCTCACTGACTGCTTAGCTAAAGCGAGAACTCAGTACTGTTAGTTGGAGTCAAATCTGCCAGTCGCTACTTTAGACAGATCTATTGATAAACGATCCATTTGATCTCCCTCAACCAAAGCTCTCAAAATTACCTGTTGAAAACCACCCAGACAACTCGCATGAATATTTTATACTGCCTCTTTTCTAACCATTCTTCCCTGGCACAGGCCTGTGTAATATATTCGGCTAATATGCTTTCCCACATCTTACATACCGTATGAAGCATGACAAACTGAGTGTATAAGTATTGGCTGCCACCCAGGAGGTTCAAGTTTGATTCCTGGCTCTGCCAAGAAATTTAATTTTGGTGTCAGGTAGGGGAATGACATCATTGGCATGTAAGTCACACAACTTGTATCGAATTAGAAGACTTTCGTCAGGCCAGTAGGCTGTATGAAGTTACTTTAGCTCTTGGTTTCCCTCCATTAATTGGAACCACAATTGCCTCCTCTGACTTCCTATATTGTGTGATCCACTCACAAGTGAAGATTATATTCAGACGAGTCGAGCAAATAAATATGAATGTACATGGATTTGAAATATTAGAATCAGCTCATTAAGCCAAAATCTTTGTGTTTGTCTTGGATACACACACACCTCGAGGATATTTTGCCAATGGCAGAGCACTGGCACAAGCTATTGCTAGAATAGTCCCTCCAGGAAGGGCTTATGTAGTGGTCGAATGGGGCCAGTTTGTCATATCGGTAGTAAATTATGAAGGCAAAAATTATTTGCATTTCTATGGCATCAGGGACAACTCAACAAAAAGCCAAAGGAATGAAATGAATATAACATTACATTTGACTGCAATTCATTACTGTCCATGATTTTTTTTTAAATCCTCTATTGCAGTGCATATTAGTCACCAAATCTTTCCTGCATTCCAAAATATAAATCCATCAGTTATTAAATTGTTTTTTTGTTTTCTTCAATAGAGGAATAAATGGGACAATATTCTTACAGTATTTGATAATTTTGTGACTTGAACCAAAAATGTTTAATAGAAACTAATTTTGTTAGTTAAAAACTTTCTTAATACTGATATCAACCCAGGAGTTGGCAGTTGGGTGTGAACTGCAGACGTCTTCCCGTTCACTGCGTATCGCGCATTCCAAAAACATTCTTAGTCACTACTTGCTTCACTCACTCGGCACATTCCTCCTTTCACTGGCCGCGTGTCGTGTGCTGCGACAACAAAGATTGGTATGCAGGAAGCCGATATATTTAAGGGAATAGGCAGGGCGCGCATGCGTACTGCCATCTCCTGACGCGATGACATTACCTTTCATAATATACGTTACCATACTATTTTTGATGTGTTATGCACAAATTGGGAGTGCATTGAACTTATTTAGCTCGCTGCTTCTTCTTTCTTCCCAATATATCTTCATCCTCTTGCTGAGTTTCACATTTTTCAAAAATGATGAAAAAGTAGTCTTATGAGATCACCAGGGCAGATGTGTGTGTGTGTGTGACCCCTATCAACTTCTAAACAGCTGCATCTATCAAAACCAAATTTAGTAAGAGTAAGAATAAAGATCTATACCAGGACATCTCATGGACATATTTTAAAATGATGTCAGTGTTACCAACTGCTGAAAAAACACATTTGAAAATTGGGCTCTACATTGGATATCTCAGAAGGTATCCATGGGAAATATTCTAAAATTGTTCACACTTGCAGATAATAATATTTTTGGCTAATTTACAGGAACCCATTCTTTACAGTGTCACCAACATGGTTCTACACCTGCCGATAGGTCCATATTTTAAATGCATGTAACTTCCATACTATCATTTAGATTTCAACCAAACTTTGTATATTCTTTGTGTACTGTTAACAGATATGATTATGCATATTCTTTAGAATCACAAGGGCTGCCAACTGTTGATAGATGCTCTTTATAAATATTTAATCTAGTCTGTAATATCAGAAAGTATGTAGGCCAACAGCAGTTCTAAACTTTTCGGGGCGTGGTGGCTCAGCGGTCTAGCTGTATGCCTCTCACCAAGGCGGTCCGGGTTCGATTCCCGGTCAAAGCATGTGAGATTTTCGAAGTGAAATTCCATGTCCTGTGGTTCGGATTCCACGTAAAAAGGAGGTTCCGTGGCTCATGATCTCAAGATTAACGGTCACGTTAAACTACAAGCTTCCTTTTTTTTAGTTCTAAACTTTGCAAATGTATAGTACCTGAAATTGTAGATTCATTTTGATTAATTGAAATACAACAGTGCTGATAGTTTCAATGTTTATTCGCATGTAACTTTCATACTAACAAATGGATTTCTTCCAAAATTGGAACATGTATGGATCATATTATTTCAGGTTCATTTTGAGAAACCTATACATGACTGTGTTGCCAACATGATTTTACACAAGCTGATAGATTCAATGTTGAGCTGCTTGTAACGTCCGTTTGGCAACCTGGGTGGCATAGTTGGTAGCATGCTGAGCTTCTATGACCAAGATCGCGGGTTCAAATCTGGCTAAAGTTGTTGGATTTTTTAAGAGCGTTAAAAATCCCTCTGTATGCCTTCCTTCGGAGGGGAAATAAAGCCGTCGAACCATGTCATAGATTTATGGCATGTACAAGAACCTTCCACTAACTAATTGTGTGAAGCTAAATTTGTGGGTTAAATTTGATTAATGCTCTATTAAGTTCCAACGTTTGCCGCCAGGTGCCGGTTGTGCTGGTATCTAGTAGCCAAGTTCACGGCTAGGTGTCGTTGATTGTAGCATTTGGTAGCAAAACTAGGAACTACTTGAAATTGATCTTCTGCAGTCCTTACCTGAATTACAGATAACACACACTAATACAGCAATCACAAATAACACGGGTTATCAGACAGATTCTACACACACCCAAAGTACACAGGGCTACATGACCACATTGTTGCAGCCCCTAAACTGTGGAACCAACCAACATCATTCTGTTCATTGGACTTCAACCAAATTTTATATTTAGGCTACATTGTTTTCCTTAAGGAATGGAACTCTAGTCTAAGTAAATCAGAATGTATTCAGGCCAACACTTCTAAACTTTGCAAACTTATAGAACATAATATTCCAGATTAATTTTGTGTAACCCATATGACAGTTTTGCAACATGATTCTACATATATGCTGGTAGGTTCAATGTTCAACTGCATGAAACTTCCACACTAACCAAGGGTTTTCAACCAAATTTTGTATGAGTAATGTACAGTTTGTCACACGAGATATAACTCGGCATACTTTTGTAGTCACCAGGGTTACCAACTGTTCATAGATGCTCTCCATATGTTTGAACCCTAGTCTCACTGTATGCAGGCAAATAGATCAAACTTTGGCACACATGTATAGATTTCTCAGATTCATTAGGAGCAACCTATACGTGACAGTGTAGTATGCTGATAGGTTCAATGTTTAACTGCATCTAACTTCTATAACACTTAATGGATCACTAAAATTTTTTATATATTGTGTGTATGCCATAAGGGATATTTGTGTGCATGCATTTTCAGATGCAGAGCATATCTACCACCTACCTAATAATTCTCTCTGAGCATTTAAGTCATAGCCTCTCAGTATCTCAGAATCCATGGAAGGAAACTATTTGAAACTAACTGTAGTACTCTATAATGCTACAATTAAATTAATTGGTATTCTGCCCGAAGGCAGGTCCGAACCTCCGAAGAGGCTACCCCCAGCCGGAGTTTACTTGCGGTAGGGTGGCCAGGGCCTTTCCGCTCCTCCTTATGTTGGCCAACAGCGCACAGTGCCTAGAACCGGCATACCATCCAAGTTCCGACTGCGCCCAATGTTGCTTAACTGCGGAGTTCTCATGGGATCCGGTGTTTCAACACGGCTAGGCCGTTGGCAATGCTACAATATGTCAAGTATATTTCAAACAAATCGTAAATGCCAGTATTACCAACTTAATTTCGTCATTATTCTAGGATGGTCTATATAGGTCAACCATTGGTATGAATCTTAAATTTTAGGGGCAGATGACCTCGTAGTTTGTTCATGGAATTACGTGGTAAACACAGGAGTTCAGACCCCGCTGTCAATAGTCCTTGGAAGGGTTTCCCCTGGTTTTCCCATTTTCAATCCTAGGTAAATGCTGGGACGGTACTTTCTAATAGGACATTGCTGCTTCCTTCCAACTCCTGGCTCAGTTTTCTTTATCTTCATTCAGTTTTTCCCTCTAACTCCTCTCATGAAGTTGGCATCACAAAGGTAATCTAGCCATAAAAACCATCGCCACATAGAAATTCATCCCATCTCATCTCTGACCCTATTGAAATAGGAATAAAATGGAGTTGACATACACTACATCAGGGACAGGCAACCTGGAAGCTTTGGTGACTACCAAAAGATTCTCACATTTTGGAATGATCTACCATTCTACTTCCACCGTAATTATAATTCCCAAGCCTTTTTTTTTTTTAGAAAACTTACCATTAAGAAACTTTAAAGTACCGGTAATAGAATTAATATTAATTTATAGAGTTAATATACTGTACACTGCTGGAAAAAAATAAAATAGATCACCTGAAAAGACGATAGTAGATGCACTGATAAGGGTTTCAACGCTGTCGGCCAACAGATAGCGTAGTGCCATAACTACCAGAGTGCCATCTGTGTATACCATTTAATAGGGAAAGCTCACAGCCATATGGCTCATTGTGGTGAAAACGTGTTAAGCAAGCAGGTATAATGCCACGGAGACGCACTCGTGCTTCCTACAGCCAACTGAGCGAGTTTGAAAGGGATCAAATTGTGGCCTTCCGAGTGGCGGGATGGTCCTTATGGAGAATTACCACACAAGTTGGACGTGCTGTGTCCGTTGTTCAACGATGCTGGTATCAGAGGTCCAGTGAACATTCTCACACCCGTAGACGAGGTTCTGGACGTCCACGTAGCATAGACGTCTGCCAGGATCGTCGTATTGAAAGGGCAGCAGTGGCGGATCGTACAGTTACCACAGCACAGATACGAGGGTTTGTGAGCCCAGAAGTGTCAACACGAACTGTTGCGAACCGGTTACTAGCAGTGGAACTCGGGCACGCACACCTCTAGCCCATCTTCCACTCACGCCACAGCATCGACGTGCATGGCTCGACTGGTGCCGTCCGAGGATCACTTGGAGGATGGAATAGCGCGCCGTGGTCTTCAGTGATGAAAGCAGATTCTGCCTGCACGCAAGTGATGGTCGTTGGCGCGTTCGACGTAGACCTGGTGAGCGCTGTCTCGTAGAGTGCATTCGTCCAAGACACACAGGCCCCACCTTAGGCCTTATGGTTTGGGTGCGATAAGCTACAACTCTTGTTCACCTTTGGTGTTTGTGGAGGGAACGCTAACCAGCGCTCGGTACGTGCAGGATGTTGTTAGACCAGTTCTTTTGCCATTCTTGCAACAGGAAGGGGATGTGTTGTTCCAACAGGATAATGCTCGCCCACACACTGCCCGTGCAACTCAATGTGCAGCAACTTTCCTGGCCAGCACAATCGCCGGACTTGTCGCCAATTGAGCACGTGTGGGACATGATGGCCAACAAGTGACTCGTGCGACTCGTCCACCCACAACTCTTACAGAACTGTGTGAGCAGGCGTGGAATAACGTATCCCAAGACAGTATTCCCCATCTGTATGATCAACTGGATGCAATAGTCAGTGCCTGCATTGCCGCCCGTGGAGGCTACACCTCGTACTAATATGGGTGTTTCAGCATGGGTCGATACCTGGTATCTCTGAACCGCTTGACCTATTGATCTGTGTATTTAATCATTTCATGAACTCCGTATGCACTGTTGCTACAATAAATCTTGAGTGAATTGGTAACCTCGAAAAGGGTGACCTAATTCTTTTCCCCAGCAGTGTATTACAAATAGGCCTAATGGGCATTAATGAATAATTAAAATACAGTCACTTTTCTACTTACACATTGTGAAATTTGGCCGGAATAATTGCTTTGTGGTTTGGTGAATAGAAGGTTGAAATGCACGAAATTGAATTCATGTACGGTATAGCACTCATTATTACTGTTTTAGTAAATCAAGTTTGCAATCTACCTAAAGTATGTTGGCAATCTACCGCTAGATGTACGTGTTGCCAGCCCCTGCATTACATTATATAAATGTATCGTAAGAGAATGTACCATGTGGATAGAGAACAGCATGCATATTTACTATTTCAGGTAAGAATGCCTGCATGATTGGTACTCTTTGATAGAGTAGAGCAATGTTCCATCAAAAATGCCTCAAACTTTGACTTGAAATTCTTTAAACTGCTAATGGATGTTAGGGTTGAGGAAAGTTTGGTTGGTTGGTTCTTAAGTTTAGGGGCTGCGACAACGCGGTCATGTAGCCCCATGTACTTTGGGTGTGTGTATAATCTGTCTGATAATCGGTGTTAATTGTGATGACTGTATTAGTGTGTGTTATCTGTTTTTTAATTCATGTAAGGACAGCAGACTTTTGAATTTTTCAAATAGTTCCTACTTTTGCTGCCAAACGCCACCATCAACGACTACTGGTTCAGAACTTAGCTACCAGACGCCACCCCAGTCGGCTCTTGGCAACGAACGTAGGAACCTAAGAGCGTTGTTTACATTTTTAACCTATACAATTTAGCTTCACACAGGTGTATTTAGTGGAAGGTTCTTTAACATGCCATAAATCTATGACATGGAGGAAAGTTTATTATTCAATTTTATTCCCATGAGGAAAGTCCTTTATGATTTGTTGTCCTACTGCAACTGGTATGTAACGAATATTTTTGTCTAGTGTTATGTTGATAAATATCAGTGTTTTGCAGAAATAGGTTTCCTTTTTTTTTTCCATATTCCTTAAACAAATGAAATAATCTCTAATATATAAATGCAGGAAGAGGTTATTCACTGTGTATAGGTGACCATTGAATTTTAATAACTTTTTTCTGATTGTGTCTGTGATTTGTTTGGTTTCCTGTGGTTTCTTTTCAGCCAAATTCCATTTTCTCATTTTGGCCTGAGGATTTCTCTCTTTTGTTCGATGATGTTTCTTATATGTGATCTGCCACCTAGTATCAGGGCTTCAAATGCATAAATTGTTTGTGGCTTGCTGACTCCATTGTAATGTTGCAATTTTGTGTTTTGTGATGTAGATCTTTTGTTGCATCTGTTCCAGGTGATCATGTATGCTTTTCGAATTTCTACAATTCTTTCTGTGTTTGCTTGCTGGTTTAGCCCCGATATTTGAATGATTTTATCTAGATACGTACTCAAATTTTTAAGGACAGATGACATCCTGATTTAGTTCCTTCCATACATTGTATATTTTCATATGCAATTTGTAGTGGTTTTTGCCACTTATTTATTAATTTTTCTACTAACTGAATTGCTTTACAAGATCATCTGCAAAGGCTAGACAATGAAGGTGAATTTTATTTTTGAAAATTCTTCCAATAATTGTCCCTTTAGTTTTATATTTTTCCATTTTTAAATCACTTTTCTCTAGAACTAGACTGAATAGTAGTATGGATTATCTGTCTCCTTGTCCAACTTCTGTTATTATTTAATATGAATCGAGAATTTACCGGTTGAGAGTATATTTGATCAGTTTGTTTTCTGTTGACTTTGAATTCCTCTAGTGTGCCTGTCTGTCTATGGAGCCTTTTTTTTTTTAATTTGTGAATTTACGTCGAAGATCATGCTACAACTTTGAAGAGCTGCTGACATTATTCTTCCAGCTCTTCTCTCATCTTGAAACCCTTCCAAATTATATACTGTTCTCTAAAATGTTTCTCTTTTTGGCACTTGTGCCTCTGGAATGTTGGATTTTGCAGGGTCTTTATAAGCTTTCTTAATGCAAGTTGTAGTGGTCTTCATGTTCCGGAGGTCTATTATTATTATTGTTGTTTTAATCTGATATTAGGAAATTATGTCCATGCTGCACGATTTAGCCTAGGCCTACACACATTATTATTATTATGGACTCACATAATCAGAGTTTTGTTTTAGAAAAGCCGTAGCTCCGATGTTACCCAGGATGAGTTTTAGACCAATTATAGTAGTAAAAACAAAACAATGGACTAATAGAGTTGGAGGATAATGTGCAGAAAAACAATAAAACCAACATAATTGATTTTTATTTATAAGTACCAAGTTTCAGTGAAGTGTTCACAATTTTTTTAATTTTTTTGCAAGTAACCAATTCAATTGTAAGTTGATTTGCATGGATTGAGATGCTGGTTATTCCAACCCTCTATTCAGATTTCTCATTCTTCATCCATAATAAGAACTGTTCACGAACGGCATATAGGTACATAGAAAAAAATCTTAAATTTTTAAACCTCTGTTACTTACAATGTGTTATGTAATAGATCTATCAAGGAAAAATGATTGCTTATGTATACTTTTTAACTGCAAGTCAGTTGTTTCTATCTGGAAATCACCAGGAAAATAGGATTGGAATTTCCCTTGCGGGTTGCACAAAAGAGTCCTTTGAGCTACATGCGGCTCAGGGGTATGGATTGAAGGCTTCTGCTGTAAGGTAACCACGCTCCATTTTTTTAAATAGCCAAACCCTTTTGCTTCTTCAATAAACTTGGATTTAAATAAACATTTACAGGGAACTAATTGGTCAAAGAGATTAAACCTATGAAATGCTCAAGCACATGCAGAAACTGAATGGGATTAATTACCAATTTAATTGTATAATGGTATAATGGTAGTGGGCTCAGAGGTCTAACTGCTGTGGCTAGAATCTATGCAATAAACCAGATTATAATAACAGCCTCCATGTAACCAGGTTTGATATCTATATGTTACAACATATTGCTCTTGTCATACAAGGTAATTAGAGGGGCAGTGACCCTTCACCATATGGACAGCCTTTGTTCACCTGTCACATCGAGTCACACATTGCCACCCAATACCCTGCAGTTGGATCTTAGCTTAATATTGATTTTTGCAAGAAAGTAGCCTTATGAGATCTACACAGGTGATATTTTCGTGTGTTTGTTATGTTTATTTATACTGTATCTGTACCCAGCTATCAATTCTCAAAACATTGGAAATGAATGATTAGGCACAAAAGCAGCCATTCAATACAGTGTTTTATATTGCCTCCATCTTAACTGAGACAAAGTGGTGGCCACCAGAGTTTTCAATGCCTAAATCAAGTATTAACTAAACTAATCTTCACATCACCAAATATCATAAACTAAAAGGATCCGGCAGAACCATGTTTCATAAAATAAAGCCATCCTCTGAGAAATTACAGAGATCTAATTTACAATATTCCATCAGCCATATTCTTTCAGGATGACAACCACTAATCATTCAAACATTATAATACATAACTCTCCAGTGGAACAATTCTCACAACAGTTGGTATATAGCGAGTTCTGTACAAGGAACTTATAATGGCCAAGTGGTTACTAAAGCCCCACCACTAACATCTGGCTGTACCTTTTTTCTTCTTGTTCTTCTTCAATGCTGTCCCAGTCGTCACCTAGTTGCTGAAAATTGTTTCTCACCATGTCTTTATACCTCATCCTTGGCCACCCTCTTGGTCTTGTATCTACCAACAGTAGTTCATACACTTTTCTGGGTATACGTCCAGCATCCATCCTTCCCATGTGACCATACCATATGAGTCTACGAAGAGTTAACTTGTCCTGCAGTGTGCCAAGTTGGGCCAGTTCCCTGATATTCTCATTACGAATTCTATCTTGTGTTTTGCCAATCCTGGCTCTGGCAAATCTCATCTCAGCTGCTTTAATCGTCCTTTCGTTCGTTTTCTTCATGGTCTCGCATCCATCAGTCAAAATTGGCACATAATGAGTCAGTTAGATTGCTCTTTTGCATTTTAGTGGCAATGTTGGGTTCCATATTAGGTCTCAAACAACTCTATGGAATGCTTCTGTTAAGTTCCTCATCAATGGCTCCTGTTGTTGATATCATGCGTTCTTTCTTGTAATCATCAATACAGATGTCATTGGCAAAGATCATGACATTCACTTTGTTGCCACCAATGGTTTGACATACCGTACCTGTTGTAGAATCTCATTCATCATAAGATGATGAGAAAAGGAGATTGAACTCCACCTTGCCTTAGACCTGTAGTTATTCCAAAGGGTTCTGATATACCTGATGATGTTTTTCTAAGTCTGGTTTTCAGGCAAAGTGTTAGTGACTTTCGATGAACTTTGTTGATCATAGTGTTAAACAGTTAAAATCAGTTAATCCAAGTGTAGTTTTGCAAATATTACAAATCTTGTTATAGGGGTAGATGACCTCACTGTTCTGCCTCTTAAAACTTAATAACTTACTTATTATTATGCCGGCCCCGTGGTGTTGGGAAAGCGCGCCTGCCTCTCACCCGGAGACCCCGGCTCCGTCAGGGATTTTAAAACTGGCGTGAGGGTTGGAACGGGGTGCACTCAGCCTCGTGAGGACAATTGAGTAGCTGTCTGACAGTGAGACAACGCCCCGATCACGAATACCAAGATTAATGGCCGAGGGGACCCGATGCGCTGATCACGCGTCACCCCAATATCTGCAGGCCAAATGGCTGAGCAGCGGTCGCTTGGTCGGTCTTAGCCCGTCATGGGCTGTATAGTGCCAGGGGTTGACTTTTGACTTACAAATGTTGTTAAAAGAGGGGTGTCATATAACGATGTAAGAGACCTCACTGGTACTAATCTCAAGACTATCGCTATCAATATTATGCACAATGGTGAGGAGATAGATTTGTCTAGAAGGCCTTCTTTACACATTGCAATGCCATGCAGTGGACATACTGTTGGAAAATTTTTAAAACATTACTCTGAATGCAGTTGCACGAGCACTAGTTATTACTAACAGCAGGTGTCAGTTGTTACCTATTCACAGCTTCGCTGAATCAACACTGAGTTGTCTCTCTGTTTTTATACTTATCCTTGAGGTAGCTTAGAGTCAGAAGAATTTTTAAGCCCAAATAATAACTCCAAAATATGATACCATTCTGTCTAAACTGGAAATTCTCCTAAACTAAATGCTGGGAACTGGGGCCCTTTCCATACAAAAGCACAAATTGTACCAATCTCCAGCTTGTCAACTTGATTCCCCCCTTCCCTCAATACGAGTTTTTGTGAATTCATTTCATTGCATTTAAGTATTTATTTATTTATTTATCGTATGGCATATAGACATCAGTAATATATAAATGAAATCCTAATTTAAAATAGAAATCAGAGTACTACAAAGATAAGTCCATATGTAATTAAGAGCTTCTGATGTAGCGTTCAGGAAGTCACAGAATTCTCCAATATAGGCTCTCTTGGTGCACTCCATCACTATATGCCAAAGAGATTGGATTTCAGCTCCACAGTCGCATCTTGGGGATTGTATTTTTTCCCCATTTGAAGAGGGCATGTACACATCTACCATGGCTCGTACGAATGCGATTCAAAGTGGACCAAACCGAGCGTGGTTGATCGAATCCTGGAGGTTTTCTTGTCAAGCATGGTAGAGTTCTGGATTGTTGGGGGCAACTTTCTAGCCACTGTTGTTTCCATGAGTTGTTCATGTCGATCCCACCCCCCTTCCCTCAATACAAGTTTTTGTGAATCCATTTCATTGCATTTAAGTATTTATTTTTTTGCTGTGAGAATGGCTGGGTGTCTGGATCTAAGCCTATTTCATTCGACGATCAGAACGTCAGTAAGAACTGGCAGTTGTAGGTCAACAATCTTCCGATATTCCCGAATAAGGGCACTCTTTCTTCTATCTTGTAGGGGTGATATATGGCTAATCACAGGCAGCCAATAAGTGGGGGTAGATAGTATTGTTTCACTGACGATGCGCATTGTTTCATTTAATATAACATTGACTCTTTTTGTATGTGCATTGTTGATCCATACTGGAGCACTGAATTTGGCTGCTGAGTAAACCAGGCCAAGTGCTGACACACGTAATGTGTCTTTGATGACCCCCAACTTGTGCCACAAAGCTTATGCAAGATGTTATTTCTCAATTTGGCAGCTGTTTTGACCAGGTGTTCTCTATAGGACAATGTTCTGTCTAGTGTGATTCCGAGGTATTTTGGATGCATGTTATGCCTGAGTATAGTTCCTTCAAAGTTGACATTCAGTTTACGATTGGCTGATCAAGTGGAAGCATGATACTTCTGTCTTTAAAGGATTAGGCTTTAATCTCCACTGTTTGAAATAATTACTCAGTGTGTCTAGGTCAGAAGTAAGGACTTCTTCAGTAGTCTCAAAGGTAGCATGTTGTGTTGCTCTAGCCCAATCAACAGCGTAACCAAATTTTCTGGATTTTATTGATGGCGTATCTGCTGTATAAAGATTGAAGAAAAGAGGTGCGAGCACTGAACCTTGTGAAAGGCCGTTGTTAAGTGTTTTGGTAACACTAGTATCCTTTCCCATGATAACAAAGAAAGTTCTTCCAGATAACATACTGTCAATGAGGGAGATGTTTTTCCGACATTGAACAACTTGAATCAATTTATAAAGCAATCCATGTCTCCAGACTGTGCATTTAAGTAAAGAAAATATTATGGTTACTGTGCTGTTTTCCTTTGAATTTTATAAACTTTTGTTGTGTGACAAATAAATCTTTAAAATATTATTTTTACAACAGATCTTTCACTTACCGGCAGTCTATTTCAATTTTGGTTTTACATATTCTTTACTAGTTAATCACTTAACTGTTAATTTTTCATATTTTCAGCTATTAACTATAGCTTTGACCAGTTCTATTTATTTTATTTTTGCAATTTTCCAATGTTTGGACGTTAAAGTACCCTGTGATTATATTTTTTTTATCGACTCCTTCAGGGCATAGACTAACTGCCATTGGAGTTTCTTATTCTGGTAGTGACTCAGACAAACCTCTTAGGGAGTCTGGCACATCTAACACCAAAGAAAACTGGTTGGTTTTTAGTTGATGATCTCTTGCTGCATTATGTGCATAACACCTTATTTTATCATTTCAAATGATCTTGTCGACTTCATCGTAATGCGTTACGGTTACGTCATCATGTTGTTTAGTGCATATGCACCGAGTCTGAGTTTACTCCTGGGGTCTGGCGTTATGCGATTCGGAGACGGCGAGTGCGTGTCGACATGCAGCCCCCTCGCGGGGAGCCTAAGTTAAAGGGTAATGGAGTCTGTTGTGTTGCTCTCACGCGCTAGCTGCGTGATACTGAATGACTTGCAACTTGTTGATCATGAAGCGTTCACGTGATTCTTGCTATCTCTGTACTTGCAGATTCGTTCGTTAAACTTGCTTACTTACAGTTTACAATTTGTGCAGGGTAGTAAAGTGTGTTAATAATGGAGTCTGTGGATCATTCGTTAAACTTGCTTACTTACAGTTTACGTAAAGTGTGTTAATAATGGAGTCTGTTGACAGTAATAGTGCTATTATATCTACTAAAGCTAAATCTCGTGCTCAACAAGATAAACATTATAAGGCATGTAAAAAAACATGCTAATATAACTTTCAGTGCAGAGTTTACTAATAGAATTGTGCAGTCTGGTAAGCATACCTTCAGTGAACTTGGTGAACTAGAACCTGGTGTTAAACGTGTTAAATCAAATACTGTTTTAACAAATTCTAACAGCAGTAATAATAATAATATTAATGTTGTTAGTTTTCCTACACAGTTTACAGAGAGAATAATGCAGACTCGTGATTGAAATCTTGTAACTGAAGATGACTTTGCGGTTTACGATGATGAACTTTTTGCAGCAGGTTCTGATTATGAATGTGAATCTACATCTCAAGTAAAGGAAGTAGTAAGAACAAAATCTGAAACTGAGTCTGTTGACAGTAATAGTGCTATTATATCTACTAAAGCTAAATCTCCTGGTAAACGTACCTTCAGTGAACTTGGTGAACTACAACCTGGTGTTAAACGTGTAAAATCAAATACTATTTTAACAAATTCTATCAGCAATAATAATAATAATAATAATAATAATATTAATGTTGTTAGTTTTCCTGCACAGTTTACTGAGAGAATAATGCAGACTCGTGATTGTAATCTTGTAACTGAAGATGACTTTGCGGTTTACGATGATGAACTTATTGCAGCAGGTTCTGATTATGAATGTGAATCTACATCTCAACTAAAGGAAGTAGTAAGAACAAAATCTGAAACTGAGTCTGTTGACAGTAATAGTGCTATTATATCTACTAAAGCTAAATATCGTGGTAAATGTACCTTCAGTGAACTTGGCGAACTAGAACTAGAATGAGTGCTGTACCTAACTAGAACCTGGTGTTTAACGTGTAAAATCAAATACTGTTTTATCATTTCAAATGAACTTGTCGACTTCATCGTTATGCTTTGGTCTACCGTTATGCGTTACGGTGTGTATGACGTCATCATTTTCTTCAGTGCATATGCACCGAGTCTGAGTTTACTCCTGGGGTCTGGCGTTATGCGATACGGAGACGCCGAGTGCGTGACGTCATGCAGCAGAGTGCACCTCCCGCTCTCCATTCCCTGCGCGGGAAGCCTAAGTTAATGGGTAATGGAGTCTGTTGAAAGAGTCCTGGCGCTTCGAGCGAAGCAAGAAGCCCTCCTGAGCCTTTCTAACATGTGTAGCATTCGTAGCATGCGTCATTTGAAATGATATGAGTCGTCTAGTATCAAAACCGGCCAAGTCACTGAAGGCATATTTTTCAGTATGGATGAAAAACCTCTAGAGTCAAAGCAATGGTGGTCACAAAAGATTTTATTGCATAGTTATATCCGTAATGGTTTAATATTTAAGTTCTGCTATTTTGAGAAATCTGATTCATAATGAACCCATCTTTTTTGCTAATATTAATTTTGACTTGGCCGTTTTTGTTGCAATTTGGTATAATTTTAGTCTTTATTTGTAAAACTGTTCTTTTTAAATTCCAAATTCCAGTGAAAAAAAAGGCAATTAATTAAAATAAATTGACATTGTAATTACCTGTCTTTATTGCAATAAAAACGAAAGCATTCTGCTTAAATTGGGTAGTAATATATGAAGATGAACATCAGAAAGCTGAGGAGAATACAAAATAGGTATTTTATCATTAAGAGTTCGTAGTTCACTTAGATCTTGAACACAGTAAAAGAAAATGAGTCACTTATTAAAATAGGAACAATATACACGTTACACTACACAATAATGACAAAATACGAGCACACAGGATATACGATTGCTTTCGCGCCAATGCGGTAAGAAGCCCGCGAATACAGAAGTCAGAGTTGCAAACGAACAAAATACAAATTATTATGACTTCGAAGAGTATACAATATAAGAAACAATGTTGCGTACTGATAGTATCACATTCTTGCACAATCTAACAACGCAAGGTTCCAAACAATAATGCTGCGACATGAAGATTGCTACTCGTTCTTTGACATGGCCGGTTATGAAAGCACTGCCTGCATGACTTGGCCCATTTTGTTGCACGACCAAGAATTCAGTGCTCTGTAACATGTAGACATGGACGATTTTGAAGAATATTCTTGTTTCGCCTGATAGTGCTATACTTCTACTTCAAA
The DNA here is from genome assembly GCA_946902985.2 of Meconema thalassinum. NCBI lineage: Eukaryota > Metazoa > Arthropoda > Insecta > Orthoptera > Tettigoniidae > Meconema > Meconema thalassinum. Next base: position 389,599,310 of record OX336391.1, read on the forward strand.
TTGATAACCTTAACTCATTTTCGTTAATTTTGTGACTTGGCCGGTTTTGATACTAGACGACTCATATAAAGTTTAGTCTCTCAAACTGACTGTATCTTTTTTGCTTGAACAACAGTTAACTTTAAGCTATTAGTTTAATACTTTTCGTCAGTATTCCCAAGTCTATCTTTTAGATACAATGTTATTGAATTTAGATAGACATTTGTATTTCTTCTTAAGTATCATGTGATTAAATTATATTTTTTCTCAGCTTCTTCAAGATGTAGACGAAGTGTCAGTGAAAATTCTTATTCTGACAGCAACTCAGACAAACCACTTAGGAAGCCTGTCACATCTAGGGAATCCTCAACACCAAAGAATGCTGGTTGGTGTTTATTGGATGATCTCTTGCTGCATTATGTGCTTATCAACTTCCTTTTTTCTACAATGGTGGTTGATTGTAATTTTTAGAATACTGGGTACTCCTGAGCTTGCAAATTATGTACATTAGCAGGCATCATTATACTGAGCATGGTTTTGTCTTGTGAGGAGGCCGTGGTTAAGATTCTTGTAGCATTATGGTGTTTGAAGCAATTTTTTAAATTCTTGTAACAAGTAAAAAGTTATGGGTACGATCACCAAGAACCCGCTGATGAGCCTGACTTGGTGCACCTAGGCGAAGCCCAGAAAGAGATATGGTGAAACCTAGCAGATTTGCTGAGTTTTATTACTTGGCTGTGAAAGTCAATATGCATTATTTATGTAAAAAGTAGATTGTGCTGAGATATATGATGTTGTTGACCTTAGGTTAACATTTGTATTTCTTTTTTTAGTACCATGTGATTAATTTTTTCCAGCTCTTTCGAGACGTAGACGAAGTGCCCGTGAAGATTCTTATGCTAATAGCAACTTAGACGAACCTCTTAGGAAGTCTGGCATATCTAGACAACCCCCAGCACCTAAGAAAACTGGTTGGTTTTATATGATGATCTGTTGCTGCATTATACGCTTTTTGCCTATTTTTCACTTAGTGGGAGTTAACTGTAAATTCTTTTTTTCTTTTCTAATAAGTCTGACTTTCGATGACCTTGGTATTTTTTTAAAGTAATTACCATGTGAATTATTTTTTTCAGCTCCTTCAAGTCGTAGACAAAGTGCCAGTGGAGATTCTTATTCTGGTAGCGACTCGAACAAACCTCTTAGGAAGCCTGGCACGTGTAGACAACCTTCAGCACCTAAGAAAACTGGTTGGTTTTATATGATGATCTGTTGCTGCATTATTTGCTTATTGCCTCTTTTTTTTTACTTCAGTGCGAGTTAACTGTAAATTTAAGCCATTCTTTTTTTTCTAAGTCTGGTATTCAGGTACAACGCTAGTGACTTTTGATGAACTTAGTATTTCTCTTAAGTAGGCGACCATGTGAGTATATTTTTCAGCTCCTTCAAGACATAGAAAAAGTACCAGTTAAGATAATTATTCTGTTAGCGACTGAGACAGGCCTCTTGGAAGGCCTGGCATGTCTAGGCAACTCCCAGCACCTAAGGAAACTGGTTGGTTTTTAATTGATGATCTGTTGCTGCATTATGTGCTTAATACCTTACTTTTTACTCCAGCAGCAGTTGACTGTATCTTTAAGCTGTTCAATTTATTTGGTCAGTTTTCCTAAATTGGTTTTTAGACACTATTTTAGTGACTTTTATGAATATAAGATGATTTTTTTAAGTAACTTGTGATTAATGTTTTTTTTTTTCTTCAGCTTCTTCAAGGGATAGTCTAACTGCCAGTAAAGATTCTTATCCTGGTAGTGACTCAGGCAAACCTCTTTGGAAGCCTGGCACATCTAGGAAACCCCTAACACCTAAGAAAACGGGTTGGTTTTTAGTTGATGATCTCTTGCTGCTTTATGTGCTTAGCACCTTATTTTTTGCTACAGCAGTTAACTTTAAGCTATTAGTTTTACTTTTCGTCAGTATTCCTAAGTCTATCTTTTAGATACAATGTAATTGATTTTCACAGACATTTCTATTTCTTCTATGCAGTGCTTTTTTTCTAAAATTAATTTAAAGGGTACTCTCAGTTGTAGTCGACAAAACATCACGATCTTGCAATTTTCGACTATTTGCAAAGTCTGGTCATTTTTGTGTTCTAATCATTAACTTTCAGTTATTTCGATGCCTGGGTGGATGTTAAATAGTTCGTTATTTTCTTAATTCTTCAAAACTAACCACACGCACAAAATAACAACCTACCCCGCCTCCAAGCACTAGCCTGCGGCTTATAAGGACGGAGTGCCGAGTTGCCGACCAAAAGAAACTGATTCTATAGTTAAATCGAGGATTACTCGAAATCTCCTCCAGCTGTTATGAACAGCGCGTTGACGCCAGCTGATCGATGAACTTTCAAGTCGGAAGTTATATTTGCCGGACTAGATACAAATGTATCAATATTTTTTCTTAATCAGTTTTCAAATATTTAAGGGGTATGCGTACCCCAGCATTCCCCCTGAAATAAAGCACTGCTTCTATGTATCATGTTATTATTATTATTATTTATTTTTTCAGCTCCTTCAAGATGTAGACGAAGTGCCAGTGAAAATTCTTATTCTGACAGCAACTCGGACAAACCTCTTAGGAAGCCTGGCGCATCTAGGAAAACCTTAACACCAAATAATACTGGTTGGTTTTTATTGGATGATCACTTGCTTTTCAATTTCCTTTTTTCTACAATGGTGGTTAATTATTGTAATTTTTAGATTACCGGGTACTCCTGAGCTTGTGAATTATGTACATTAGCAGGTATCATGATACTGAGCATGTTTTTGTTTTGTGGTGAGGCCATGGTTAAGTTTCCTATAGTAAGTTAAAAGTTATGGGCACGGCCACCAAGAACCTGCTGATGAGCCTAACTTTGTGCACCTAGGCGAAGACCCACAAAAGACATGGCAAAAACCTAGCAGATTTGCTGAGTTTTAATTACTTGTCTGTGATAGCCAATATGCCATCTTTATGTAAAAAGTAGTTTATACTGAGATGGATGATGGCCATATAAATCTATTTTGTGATCAATCTAGGAAATTATTACAAATTGTAACAAAAATAATTTCAGGGAATACAATGTACAGTGTGGCTTCAGGAATGGAAGATCCACAGTGGACCCAATCTTTAGCTTGAGGCAGGTGATGGAAAAGAACTGGGAATATGGAGAGGATTTGATCATGACTTTCATAGATCTAGAAAAGGCATATGATAGTGTCCCCAGAGAGAAGGTATGGGAAACCATGGTTAAGAAGAGACTGGGAAGAGAAATGTTGGAAATAGTGCAAGCAATGTACAACAACTGTGTTAGCAGGGTACTGACCCCAGTTGGAAAGACAGATTGGTTTAGGAACAAGACTGGACTAAGACAGGGGAGTGTGCTGTCACCTCTCTTGTTCATAATGGTGATGGATGAAATTGTAAAGGAAACAAAGGAAGCATATGGACATAAAGAAATGAAGTTACTGTTATTTGCAGATGATATTGTGGTCTGGGGAAGGAACACCGAAGAAGTGCAAAAACAACTACTGTAGATGCACTGAACGAAAATATTCAGAAGTATGGCCTGAAAATCAGTATAGAGAAAAGCAAGACCATGGTGATGACAAGAGGGGAAAGACAAGGAAAGGGCTCTGTGAAAATTGGAAGTCAGAGTTTGGAAATTGTGGACACTTTCAAATACCTAGGAAGTAAATTGATGCAAACTGGTAGGTTGGACATGGAGATTGGCAGGAGGGTACAGCAGAGCAATGCATTCTATCAAAGTGTAAGAAAACTTGTTTGGGATAAGGAAGTACCAAGGAAAAGCAAGGAGGTAATGTATAAAGTGTACTATGTTCCCATATTAACTTATGCAGCTGAGACTTGGACCCTGACATGCAGGCAAGAGAGTAGAATCCAAGCCAGTGAAATGAAATTCCTAAGAAGTATGATAGGAAAGACAAGGAAAGACAGAGTGAGGAATGAAGATGTTAGGAAGGAAGTTGGGATGGGAAAACTAAATGAGAGAATTGAGAAGAATAAACTAAGGTGGTTTGGACATGTAAAGAGGATGGAGGAAAATAGAATACCAAGACAGATGCTGGAGGCGAAGTGCAAGGGTAAGAGAGCAAGAGGAAGACCTAGAACAAGGTGGATTGATTCAGTGAAGAACAGCGTAAGAAAAAGAAATCTGGACTGGGACAAGATCGTGGAAGAAGAATGGTGGAGGGAAAGAGGAAAGTGGAGAAGTGCCATAAATACCCCGACCCGGCAGGAGCTGGATAAGGGGCAATGATGATGATGATGACAATGTTTAGGTACCAATAACTCAGAATCCATTTGAAATAGAGGGCTATTATTTTCCACATTAATGTAGCCTATATAATACAGTTTCTGAATGTTTACTCCAAAAGAGCTGAGGGAACACATTGGAAATCTATTTTTAAAAAATATTAAAAAAAATAAAAATAATTTCAAACAGTTGGTTGATACAGTATTTAGTTACATAACATTCTAGGCTTGTTGTAAGTTTAACACTGCAGTGGTCGCGCCTCATAGCATTAGGCCTACTTGAATGGTCGCGCGTTCAACCATTGTAGAACACAGGTTAATTTTTTTTTTACACTTGTTAAAATAACTTTATCAATTATTTTGGACTTGGGTGTGTAAAATATACAATATAAAACCCATGTTATGAATTAAAACTTTTATTTTTATAAACACATATAATTAAACAAAATTACACTATAAGTGTTTTTATAAGCATCATATCAGCATTATTTTACCTGGTGAGTTAGCCGAGGTCGTTGCGGCATGACTGTTGGCAGTCGCTCACATCCGGGAGGCGAGGAGGTTCGAATCCCCCCGCCGGCAACCTTGAAGATGGTCTTCTGTGGTTTCCCATCTTCCTTCCAGGCAAATGCCGGGGTTGGTCCTTAACTATAGGCCACAGCCGCTACCTTCCAACTCCTCGACCCTCCCTTCCAACTTTCCTCCCCAACGGTACTTGTAGCTCACCCATTGGGTGTCCGTCTCGAAGCAGCTACAAAACTGGCGAGCCGAACATGTCCTCGGACACTCCCGGCACTAAAAGCCATATGCTAAAAAAAAAAAAAAAGCATTATTTTTACTTATTACAACTGAAAAGGCTAAGGGAGTAAACCCCGAAAGAAAATCCTCCTATGCGTTAGGCCTAGCAAGTCAGCAGAAGAGTTTTGTGTAGATTGCTTTCAACAAGAAAAAGAGCCTCGGAAAGAGAATAGACCGGACTTATGCGTCCTCAGACAATTGTAAAGTATGATGACCGTAAGGCTGATGATATTGTTACGTGCCACCCCCCTAGTGGCACTTTTGTTAACTGGATTACGGTGGGTTGAAGCACAACACAGATTGTTTCTTTAAAGAAATAATTAACTTTATTGCGGCCATAAAATTACACTACTCATCAGCAAATACAAGCAATTGGAACCTTACTCCAGTTTCCTCAAGTCTCTTCCTTGAGCGCTCTTGGCCCTTTCACTTGTCAACAGACCACAGAAGTTAATCCGTCTTAATGAGTACGGTGGCCTTGACAGAAACTACCTGCTCCTCTCCCTTATTGTACACCGACTACAGTTACTTACGATCACTTGCTGCAGGCTGTTCACAAGCTGGGAGAAACAATGTCACTGGATTTCGTAACTCGCACGGCACTTCGTCACCACACTTCTGTCGCTCAGGAAAATCACGCACTAGCTCAGAAACACACACCCACAGAAAGCCCAGTCCCCTCACTTTGAGGCCGCTTATATAGCAGGCTGGTGACTCAATGAATTCTAGAATCGTCCAGGACACACGGCTTCTAGAGATTTCCTTCACTGGCTGGGTCACGAACATTCTGGACCATCCCTTTGTCCTAGTAGCCCTGTTGCATAAGGCGCACGCAATACACGAGGCAGGGCACAGCCCAGCCCTGGGGCAGTTGTGACTCAACGCGGCGAGGCGACAAAACAAACTCACAGCCGTAACAATATTCAATATTCTGAGAGGAAACTCAAAACTAATAAGAGACACAAATACCGAATTGGAACTATTAACATTCTATCATTAACGGGAAAGACAGAAGAACTCATAGACATGATGGATAGAAGAAAAATATCGATATTGGGATTAAGTGAGACCAAATGGAAAGGGATGGGAAGTAAGACTCTTCGGGAAAGATACAAGTTGTACTGGAGTGGACAGGAGAAGGAAACAAAGAATGGTGTTGGATTCTTAATTAGCGAGGGGACTGATGCCACAGCTGAAGTCATCTGCAAAAGTGATAGAATCATAAAATTGTCCATGCAACTGGAGACCACTAAGTATACAGTCATACAAGTATATGCCCCACAGACAGGCTGCAGTGAGGAAAACAAGGAGAAATTTCGTCAAGACCTGGAAGATGCAGTTGATGAAGAAACCGTTATTATTATTATTGGAGATTTGAATGCGCAAGTTGTGGTAAGTATATATGGATACGAGAACATCATTGGCCCACATGGATTTGAAAAATGAAATCCAGAAGGAGAACAATTATTAGATTTGTGCAGAAGAAATGGTTTTATCATCAAAAATACATTTTTCAAAAAAGAGACAGTCACAGGGTAACACGGTACAGTTGGGATGGCCAGTATAGAACACTGATTGACTACGTAATCACGAATAAGGATGGTGGTAGATATATCACAGATGTAAAGGTCATCCCTAGTGAATGTATGAACAGCGACCATAGACTGCAGGTAGTAGACTTCAAACATTCGACCAATGAAACGCAGAAAATTATTATGAAAACACCAAGGGTAAAATCATGGAAATTAGAAGAATCTCAACTAAAGGAAGATTATAAACTAAGAATTCAACAGAATCTGCCTAAGGGTGAAGTAACCAACGTTAATGAAGAGTGGAAAACCTTCAAAGACACCTTTGTGGGAGAGGTCAAAACCCTATGAGGAGTTACAAGTTCCATCAAAAGAAAGAAACAGACACCGTGGTGGAATGATAGAGTTAGAAGAGTTGTGAAAGAAAGAAACCAAATAAAGAAGGCACTAGACAAGGAAAAACAAAAACAGGGGCAGTTAGTTAGTTAGTTAGTTAGTTATTGTTGTTTTAAGGGGCAGAACTACGAGGTCATCTGCCCCTACAGGGGCAGGAACGCATTGAACAAGAAATACTAAGACTCCAAGGAATGTACAGGAACAAGAAACTTGCTGTTAAGAAGATTGTATGAGAAGAAAAAGAGAAGAAATGGAATGAGTTTGTAGACAAACTGGAAGAGGATAGCAGAGGAAATATGAAACTCCTTTATAGAGTAGTGAAAAATAAGAGAAGGGATCAAGAGACCATAAAAGCAATAGAACGTGATGATGAAACTCTGGCACAAGAAGAGGGAGAAATCAAACAAGAACTCAAGATCTTTTTTGAAAAGCTGCTGAATGGAGATAAAGAAAACATAACAAACAGAGAAGAGTCAAATCGAACAACCACGACTGAACCACCAATCACATGGCTGGAGGTTGAAAAGGCGCTCAAGAGCATGAAGAAAGGAAAGGCAGTGGGCATGGACGAAGTGAGTGTGGATATGCTGAAAGCGGTGGGAATTCCAGCAATCCAATGGTTATACAGAATGCTCAACAGGATATGGGAGGAAAATACTATCCCGGAGGACTGGAAGACGGGCATCATTGTCCCTCTGTTCAAGAAAGGAAGCCGACGTATATGCACTAACAATCGGGGTATTGCACTACTGTCTCATGCTCTGAAAATATTGGAAAAATAATAGAGAACAGAATCAAAGATATTGTTTTGGAGGAAGAACAGTATGGTTTCAGACCAGGAAGGTCAACTACAGACCTGATCTTTGCACTTAGGATGCTGATGGAAAAACACTGGGAGAAGAACAAACCTTTATTTCTAATATTTTTGGACCTTGAGAAAGCCTGTGACAGTGTACCAAGGGAAACACTTTGGCAATGCATGAAAGAACTTCATGTGAGAGACAGCCTCATAGACAAAGTTAAAATGTTGTACAAAGGGAATAGAAGTTGTATTCAAGTAGGACGTGGTTTGTCGGACTGGTTTGAAACAAAGAGAGGAGTACAGCAGGGCAGCTCATTGTCACCGCTTCTATTCATCATTGTAATGGATGTGGTAATGAAATCTATTAAAAGGAAAGAGCATGGAGATATTAGAGCTTTCACATTTGCAGATGATGTTGCGATCTGGAGTGAATCAGAGGAGGAACTGGGTGAGAGGCTGCAAAGCTGGAATGAGGAGTGTAAGAAATATGGTTTAAACATCAGCGAGACAAAGACGGTCGCGATCTCTCTATCTATCTATCTATCGTATGGCTTTTAGTGCCGGGAGTGTCCGAGAACATGTTAGGCTCACCTGAATCTGTAGCTGCTTCCAGCGGACACCCTTAGGGTGAGCTACAAGTTCCGTTCAATTTCAAGCAGTTCCAACTTTCGCTACCAGATATCAATGATACCAAGTGGTGAACGTTGGAACTTGGATAGAGCGTTCCGACGAAATCTAACCTAACAATTTAGCTTCACCAAGTTTAGTCTGTGGAAGGATCTTTTACATGCCATAAATCTATGACATGGAACCGCCGGCTTTACTTCCCCTCCAAAGGAAGGCATACTGAAGGATATTTAACGCTCTTAAAAAAATCCTACGACTTCGGCCGGGTTTGAACCCACTATCTTGGGCACAGCAGTTCAGCATGCTACCAACTACGCCACTGAAGGCGATGGAAGTGTATGAGGAAGGAGCAGAACCAATAGTCATGCTAAATGAAGCCAAATTGGACAGTGTTCCAGTTTTCAAGTACTTGGGTAGCATTCTATGAAGTGACAATCTAGCAAAATATGAGGTAAACAATCGAATTAATAAGGCAACATAATTTTATCACCAGGTGAGACACCTGCTGTGAAATGAGCAAATGCCCATGAAAACAAAGATGACATTGTACAAGTCCTATTATACACCGATTCTTACATACAGTCTCGAAACCACAACACTAACCAATAGAGATAACTCTAAACTCCAGGCAGCCGAAATGAAATTCCTACGTACCATGATTCAGAAAACCAGGAAAGACAAGATCAGGAATGAGAAGATTACAGAAGAAGTAGGAATAGATGATTCTCTCCTCAATAAGATCCAGATCTCAAGACTGAAGTGGTTTGGTCACATGAAGAGGATATGAATAGATAAATGATCATCCTCTTAATTCTGGATCGGCCTAGTGAATTTGAGAGAAAAGTAGAAGGAAGACGATCCGTGGGAAGGCCACGAAAGAAGTGGATATATACATTCAAGAATGATGTACTGCAAAGAGGTCATGATTGGGACAAGTTGGTGGAGGAGGAGTGGTAAAAGGACAGGATGAAATGGAGGGGGCTCATATACTACACCCGGGCAACTGGAGTTGGTTCAGGATGATGATGTTGATGATGATGACAACTGAAAAGTGTCCAAAGATATCCAAAATTTAAAAATATGAACCTTTCTTTGTAATGCCACTTTGAGGAACAATGATCTGCTTGTATTACAGGAAGTGTCTATTCGTAGCAGTCACCACACACACCTTTCTGGTGTCCGGGCACACCCATCTCTGGCATGTTTCACAAGTCTTCCTCGTTGATTTATTGCGATGCCTGCCACAGAGAAAAAAAATTCCTACTGTACCAGCTTGCACTCTTGGCGCTGGAGCTTCTTCAGGAATACGAAGCAAAAGTTTTCCTCTTCGTCGTATCTCCTTTGGCAAGGTTTCCATGGCGACACGGCGTCTTATTGCTGGTTCCATCTGTTCAAATGCCAAATCCTTCAGAAATTGCCTATGACTGATATTTGCATCATTCCTGTTGGCTATGTAAATGTTGATAGCGTTCACACCCGCAACATTCATAACATGAAAAAAAGATTGTTAGCGACCACCTGAAGGAATTCCCGGACACGTCAAAATGTCTACTCAGTTTATCTAAAATGTTCACTCCATGCTTAGTTTGGTTGTATGTTGTGAAGATACAAGGCTTCTTCTCATCTCCAGTGTCACCATCAATTGCCTTGTTGTAGTGCTTGGTTGATATAGCACACACTGCGTTGTTCTTCTGGGGAACATAGGATACAAGCATACACTTGTCTTGGAATCCAAAAAGGCTGGCTTTAGGTTCCCTATCATTGTTCGGCAGAAAACATTCAGGAATCTCCGACTTATTTTTTTTCAAAGTCCCCACATAAGTCAGAGATTTTTGCAAAAGGATTGTAGCTAGAGGGATCGATGAGAAGAAATTATCCACTGTTATATATCTGTGTGACCCAACTATCGGATCAACTAGACGACACACGAGATCATTTACCTTGTTGCTCTTGCGAAACGGGCCGTCTGGCTGTAGCCCTACGTACACTTATAGATTAGTGTTCGTCTGTGGTAAGATAATCAGACAGTTTGAAGGCATTAGCAGAGTTTGCGACGAATTTGTTGAAAATTAGCCAAATAGCAGCTAACTTATCCATAGCTCAACGTTGTTCTCTGTCACGTACGTCATCAAATCTTAAACATCGAATTAGGAATCTGAATCGATGCTCACTCATGGTGACATACATCACCTCACAACCGGTCCCACAACTATTGTCCCCAGCACCAAAGAAAACTGTTGCATTATATGCTTATCACCTATGTTGCTTGTCACCTTACTTTTCATTACAGTGGGAATTAACTGAAACTTTGAGCCTTTCTTTATTTTCTTACATCAGAGTCTGGTTTTCAGGCACAATGCTAGTGACTTTCGATAAAATTTGTATTTCTTTTCAAGCAGTCTACCATGTGAATTTTTCTTTTTAGCTCCTTCATGACGTAGACAAAGTGCCTGTGGAGATTTTTGTTCTGGTATCGATATGTTATAAGGATCGAGTTTTATAATGGGGAAATTCTTTTACTGAACCTTAACGTTTAATTCGTACAGTGACAGTATACAATCAATTTGAGAAGCTTACTTCCATGTTATGTTTACCTTCTCCGTTGCTATCAACAATCAAAGAATACAAAAGATAAAGAGGCCTCGTCCTGTATACCACAGCCTCCTTGTTCATTTCTGACATCCTCCCACCTTTTGCAATGTCCATTGTTTATACTTGCAATTGCAAAACAATCCAACTTTATCTGTAACAGAAAATCACATGTTAACAACCAAAATACAAACACCAATGTCTTTTTTTCCTATAAATCCAAACATTGTGGCACATTTACACGTCTTCCACTCTTTGTTATCATTTTCTCCTTCGCCTTGGCCTCCATTGGGTTGATCCAAGATCCATCATTCCTTCCCGTAGACGGGTCGAGCTCAAGTGGATACAACCTTTGAAGTGGACGAGTGATCTCTCCCTTGAAAGTCTTCAATTGCGCTACTCTTGTTACTCCATCTGGCCCCTGAAATATCTTGACCACTAGTCCTAGAGACCAGCTAATCCTCTTCACATTGTCACGGTGTATGATAACAATATCACCAACATCCAATTATCTGGGTTTCCTTTGTCCCCCTTTGAAGAGCATACCCAAATATTCTTGTCTGAACCTCTCTTTCACCTTTGTTCTTATATGTTGCAAATAACACCAACTCCTATTCATACTCTTCTCAGAGCATTTAGATCACTAAACTCATGACTAGCAATGCTTTACAGGAATGTTGAGGGACTTAATGGTGACAGTTCACCTGGTTCGTTGACATATGTGAGTTGCCTTAAGTTGATTATTGCTTCACATTCGGTGAATTCACTACGGTAGAAACTGCAATCTTTCTCCTTTCTTTATCCAGTTCTTCTGATGAGACAGAGTACTCCCGGTTTTATTCCTTTGTCAATTTTTGACTCTTCACTTCACCTGGATCTTTAATTCCTAGTACGTCCAATTGCCACAGACTTGAAATGTCAAACAGGTCAATGTTTAGTATGCTAAGCACTCTGTTCTACATGGTGTTGCCCCATTACCGTCCATCCTAGTGTAGTCTCTGTTGCAGCTATACTGTCACTTATTTTAACAATTCTGCCTGTCATCAATCTGCCAATTATGTCAGCTCCGAAAAGCAATTTTATTTCCTTATCTTGGCACTCAATATCATTCACAAATATACCTTCTTTTTCCAAAATGTTTATCTACCAAGCCTGAAACATAGTTACAGATTACTTCTTGGTCTAACAGTCTGACATTTAATTGATTATTGTTCTTGGGGTTTTGCAGCATCACATCAAACACATAGTGTACCTGAGCAGTAGTCTCTAATCCCCCAAACAGACTGTGGTATATTCTTTCTTGTCCCAAGGGCTTCAAATTCAAAAACTTTGTGCATTCTGCCTAAATCTATTAAGGCTCTCACTAACTTGCTCCTATTTCCCTTTACCACTCTAACTAATAATGTCTGGAGGACAGCTTTTTTACACTGATAGGTCATAGTCATCAGGTTTTGACTTATACCCTTATCTGCCTCTCCTGTTTTACTATTGCTGATGGTAGTAATTTACTTGCAAGTCCCTATAGTTAGTTATTGTTGTTTTAAGGGGCGGAACTACGAGGTAATCTGCCCCTGCAAGTCCCTATGCCAGCACACATAATAGTAAGATGTTTCCTCTTACATACTAGACATTTTACTATTGCTTTACAGTATTTGGAATTATGACCTCTTTTAAGAGGTCCCACTTTTCTTAAGTTGTACCTTTTTTCCTCAATGGGACTTTCCCTGACTGCAAAACAATCTTGTGGATTGTGAGAACTCTTTTGACAGAAAACACAATCTCTCTCTTTTGTCTGTTCTGTTGTGAATAGGGTAGCTACAGTGGGAAAACTAGCCTTAGGGAATCCAACACTATTCTTATTTCTAGCAACTTGAACAGGGGAGAAACCCGTACTTGCAAGGTTAAGTCTCTCCTCGCTTTCTACTTCTGTTTTTAGAAATTCTAGTAGCAATGCCAATACATTAGTCGACTTCTTGTCAGCATTCTCTTTTCGTGAGCCCAGACCCTCAAAATATCTTCTGGTAAAGCCGACTCCGCCAGTGGAAACAACATTGCTGCGTATTTATCGGACGTAACCCCTAGCGACTCAAGCGCATGCAACTGTGTCTCTAGCTTGTCATAAATATGTGATAATGTTAACTCCTTTGACTTATTTGCCTGTTGCGTGACGCGTTTCAATAGCTCCCGAACATACACTTCTATAAGGAATTCGTCACGTGCAAATTTGGACTTAAGTTGCTGAATAGCCTTGGGATAATTTTCCGCAGACGGAGGGAAACTTTCTACTAATTCACATACAGGTGAACCTCTCTCCATCGACTGAATTACATATTGAAACTTGTCCTCTTCATCAATATTGGAGTCATCGTGAATTTTTCAAAATTGTCCCCAGAATCCAATCCATTGCCTTACATCCCCATTAAACTGTTTCAACTCTAACTTCGGTAATTTATAATTATGCTGATTGGATATAGATCTGTCTGAAACGGACTTACCTTTTACAGCCTGCTTAGTTTTAGCACTTCAATATTTCACTGTAGCAGTTAACCATAGTTCCCTATATTCCTCTGATACATCGAACTCTTTATCTATTTCATCCTGCGTTTTATCACCAGTATTTTGTAAGGAAAGTTCACTCACCTCGTCTACAAGCTTGAACAAACTTTCCGCTTTTTCTGATAATGTAGTGTATGAAATACATACGACTTCACTGAATGTAGTGACATCTTGGATCACTTTGTTGAAGTCATTTTATGCTCGTGTAAAAGCACGCCTATTTTGGGTTCGAAGTATTACTAATTTCTCCATTTCTTCTTAACTGGTCTTGCCCACGGTCGCCAGTATTTGTTATTCAGGATCGGGTTTTATATTGGAGAAATTCTTTTACTGAACCTTAACATTTAATTCTAACAATCATAGTATACAATCAATTTGAGAAGCTTACCCCGACCCGGCAGGAGCTGGATAAGGGGAAATGATGATGATGATGATGACTTCCATGTTATGTTTAACTTCTCTGTTGCTATCAACAATCAAAAAATACAAAAGAAAAAGAGGTCTGGGCCTGCATACCACAGCCTCCTTATTCATTTCTGACAAACGACTCGGACAAACCTCTTAGGATGCCTGGCACGTCTAGGCAACCCTCAGCACCTAAGAAAACTGGTTGGTTTTATAGATAGATAGATAGATAGATAGTATAATAATAATGTTATTGGTTTTACGTCCCTTTTAACTACACTGGCTTTTAGAGACGCCAGGGTGCCGGAAATTTGCCCCGAAGGGGATCTTTAACGTGCCAATAAATGTACTGACACGGCTCCCTCGCATTTGCGCACCCTCAAATGCCAGCTGACTGCGCCAGGTTTCGGGTAGATAGATAGATAGATATCTTTATTTTGTCTGGCAAGATTAGGGCCATTGGGCCCTCTCTTCCATCTAACCAGATTTTACAATTAATACATTATTACATTATTTGCAGAACTTAACAATGGTACTTAAATCTAACAGGAATTCATTTCAGATCCGATCACAATACATATAATGGCAGGTAAGCATGGCGTAGGAAAAAATTATTGTAATTAGTTAATTATTGCTAAAGTAAGAAAATAATAGGGAAATACAAACACTAATAAAACAGAACCTAATGATGATGTGATGATGATGATGATAAGCATCATGGATGAGTTATTACTATAGCCTAATATTGATTTTGCAATGCACATTTAAAAGGATGTAAGAAAACATTTAGGTATCTAAACAGAAAATAAATAAAATGTAAATTAGAAACACGAATATAACTCAGCATATGGATTCAAATGTTTGACGTGTTGAATTCAGCTTTCATTTCTTTTGTGATATGTACAGCTGGCATTGCTGCCTGAAGCTAGACGGGGTTGCTCCTCTGACAGAGCGCGGCAGGTTGTTCCACAGTCGTGCAGTAGAAACTACGAAGGAGTTAGTATAGCGTACCGTGCGGTGTATAGGTATGAGCATGAGTGAATCATTTTTTGACCGTGTACCAAGACTATGTTCGTGTGAGAGGCAGTGAAACTGAGAATGCAGGTAAGCTGGAGAGAAACTTAAGAGTATTTGTCGGAAAAGTCATAAAGAATGAAGATCGCGGCGTTGATATAGTCGTAACCAGCTGAGTTGATCGTATGCAGGGGTGACGTGGTCGTAATACCGTAAGTTGCATATGTAGCGTACACAGGCATTTTGTGCTAGTTGGAGTTTGTTTTTAAGAGTAGCAGACAGGTCATTGTATACCACATCGCAATAGTGAAAATGAGGCAGTACTAGGGAGGAAACAAGTAATTCTTTTAACACACAAGAGAAAATATTCCCAAATCGTTTCAATGAATTCAGTGCGGAAAATACTTTTCTAGAGACGTTGTGGACTTGCTGCGTCCAAGAGAGATGTTCGTCAATAATCACGCCCAGATCTTTGACTGATTCTCGTAATTCGATTGGGGAGTCGCGCAAGCGTATGTTTGGTAGGGTGGGATTATTTTTTATTTTACGGAGAATTTTTGGGTGGGAGATAATGATAGCTTGAGTTTTTATCTGAGTCGTAGTCCATGTGAATTGCACCAATTACAAATTTCAGTAAAGTCCTCATTGAAAGCTTTGATTGCTTGCGATAGTCTTTCTGGTGCAGCATGCAGATAGAGTTGTACATCGTCAGCATATAAGTGATATTTGCATTTAGTTATCGATGAAGTGATATCATTTATGTAGATCGAGAAGAAAAGGGGTCCTAGAACTGATCCCTGAGGGACTCCTGTCACCACGGAGCGCCAAGGAGCCATTTGATTTGAGTTACTTTTAACGCGCTGTTGGCGCCCATGTAGATGTGAGTCCACCCATTGGATACTGTTCATAGAGAGATGAATTTTGAATAGGCTAGAGAGTAATATGTCATGATCAACAGAATCAAATGCTTTGCTGAAATCAAGCAGTGCTAAGATTGTTGCTTGCCCACTGTCCATAGCCTTTCTTATGTCATCCGTGACCTTAAGTAGTGCCATAGTAGTGCTGTGATTTTTCCGGAAGCCAGATTGGTGCTCTTCAAGGATGTTGTGCGCTTGCAAATAGCAGGAGAGTTGTTCGTACATGATAAATTCGAGAGATTTGGAGATGGCAGATAATATGCTCACTGGGCGATAGTCACTCACGTTTTTGGCTTGTGTGTTTTTAGGGATTGGAATGACAATAGCCGCTTTCCATAGCGATGGGTACGTACCGGTCATTAAAGAGTAGTTTAATATGTGTGTAATTGTGGGAAGTATAATGTCAATGATTTGTTTGAATATTTCTATTTCTGTATTGTCGATCCCTTTCGATTTTGATTCTAAGAATGGCACGTCTGACTTGTGAGGGGGTAACATGCGAGAAGTAGAATTTTTCTCTGTTGGGGGTGGGGGTATTGTAGTTGTTGGTGAGAGTTCTGTGTTTTATGTCTGGGTTGACAGAATGTCCTGTACTAGTAAAATAGTCATCGAGTGTGTCAAGAGGTAGATTAATGGGGTTGTCATTTTTTTCTTTGCCTATTCCCATGTTTCTTAGTTCATTCCACGCCGCAGAGGGTTTGATATTAAGCACGAGCAAGTTGTGAGCATGCCTGGTTCGACCGTTACGTACTGCTTGGGATGTTCTGTTTCGGAGCTTTTTAAAGTCATTATAATTCTGTTGCGTGGGTAATTTCTTAAACTTTCTGTGCGCAGAATCTCGCTTAGCCATTAGTTCTTTCAGTTCCGTGCTGAGCCAGGGTGCTGGAGGTCGCGTCGCTCAAACAGTTTTCACTGGAGCATGTTTATCATATAGCTCTGTCAAGTAGTCATTCATTTTGTGTACTTAATCATCTATATTGTGAATATTCAGTATGTCATGCCATGGTACATTGAGAGCGTCTTCTATCAAAGATAGCGTGTCAATATTAGAGAGGTCTCTGTACGTGATGGTCCTTGGTTTGGTCTTCTTATATTTTAAAGAGTAGGACAAGTAGATTAAGTCGTGGGCAGAAATTCCTGGTACAGATATCTGCCCGTATTGAAGCACTTTGTCTGTGTTCTTTAGATGGTAGTAGGTCTAATATTTTCATGTCACTTGACGCGAGCATATTCAAGAGTTGCCGAGTTTCAGCTTTGGTATTATCGCCTATATTGGTATTGAAATCGCCCATGACTATTACGTGCTGGTAAAGAAGCAGGATGCGTAATAATGCGTTCTCTACGTCCTCTAAATGACCCAGCGAAGGTGCCTTGTAAACAACGCAGACAGCACACTTTTGATGGGCGGTCTCTATTTCGAATAACATAAATTCGGGTCTCCTATTGTACTGGCTATCTGAGCATGCTAAGATTTTAGGATTTAAGTTCGTCTTAACAAAAGCTCCTACCCCACCTCCTTTCTTTCCTACTCAGTCATTGCGTAATAGTGTGTAGCCGAACGAGTTAAATGATTTTGAAAGATGGAGTGGCGATAGCCATGTCTCACTCATCAAGCAAATATGGAATACATCAGGTATAATAAGTTCTAGTTCATGAAAATGTGCCGATAAGGACTGTACATTTATGTGCGCTATGAGAAGACCTGTCGGATGAAGTAACAGTTTTTCGAACAGGTAATCACGGGCTGGGATGGAGTCATTGTTCCCTGGAGCTACTTCTGGCACTCTGTCACCTTCACAAGGCCACGGTGAGAGAGGGGTGGGACGGGTGGAATTCCTTTCACTGCAGGGGGTATGCTGTACCGAGCTGCTGTCAGAGGTCGTAGACCCACATACTAGGTTTGCCAACTTGGGAAATGAAAACTAAACTAACCAAATTGTTCTATACTGAACTAAGACTAAGATTACACTATACAGGTGAATTAATATTAATTAGAACTAAAGTAACATACAGTGGCCGCTGTCAGCTAGGTGAATGTTCTTTGACTACAGTTTCTAACTAGTTTGGAAGGTCACACATGCGGTTAATCCTAATCTTGCTACCATCAGGTTGCTTTATGAGGATATTGCCCTGCGAACTCCAACAATTTCTGACAGAGAAACGAGAAATTGCAGTCTTCAAAATGGCCAGCCTGGTGGAGGTGAGATCTTCGCGGATTGTCACCTTGCTACCTTTAAGCATTCCTTTTTTAAGAAACACCTCCTGCCTGGTACGGAATGACACAAATTTCACAATAATAGGCCGCGTTTTTCCCGGGGATTAAGGTCCAACTCGATGGCTCCTGTCAATATCATGCAGGTTAACACTTGCGCCGATATCACTAAAGATGTTTAGAGCTAGTTCATTAGTATTTTCTTCTGCACTTTCGTGCATGCCAAAAATCCTGATGTTGGATCTCCTGCTATATTGTTCTAAGGAGTCATACTTTTCTTCGAGCTCGTTTCTAAGGGCTCGTATTTCACTCTCGCGACTCTCAAGCTTTTTGGTGAGATCTGACACCAAGTCCATATTGAACTGGAGTGACTTCTCCAGTTGTTTGACGACAAGTTCAGTCACTCTCTCAGATATGGCAGAGATAATTGTATCGAGGAACTTACCCGAACGGAGGGTCTCGTTGAGCACCTTATTTACGGCCTCCTCAACTAAGTTGGCACTACCGTTGGCATCACAGGAGGCGCGCTTGCCCTTGCTTCTGATCTGTTGCTGCATTATTTGCTGATTGCCTTCTTTTCACTTCAGTGGGAGTTAACTGTAAATTTAAGACATTCCTTTTTTCTTTTCCAAGTCTGGTATTTAGGTACAATATTAGTGACTTTCGATGAACTTTGTATTTCTTTTTAAGTAATCTACCATGTGAATTATTTTTTCAGCTCCTTCAAGACGTAGTGCCAGTGGTGAACCTTATTCTGGTAGCGATTCGGACAAACCTCTTAGGAAACCTGGCACGTCTAGGCAACCTTCAGCACCTAAGAAAACTGGTTGGTTTTATAAAATGATGATCTGTTGCTGCATTATTTGCTTATTACGTTTTTTTTTCTTCCTTTCTTCAGTGCGAGTTAACTGTAAATTTAAGCCATTCTTTTTTCTTTTCTAAGTCTGGTATTCAGGTACAACATTAGTGACTTTCGATGAACTTAGTATTTCTTTTTAAGTAATCTACCATGTGAATTACTTTTTCAGCTCCTTCAAGACATAGACAAAGTACCAGTGAAGATAGTTATTCTGGTAGCGACTCAGACAAGCCTCTTGGAAAGTCTGGCATGTCTAGGCAACTCCCAGCACCTAAGGAAACGGGTTGGTTTTTAATTGATGATATGTTGCTGCATTATGTGCTTAATACCTTACTTTTTACTACAGCAGCAGTTGACTGTATCTTTAAGCTGTTCATTTTATTTTGGTCAGTTTTCCTAAATTGGTTTTTTGACACTATTTTAGTGGCTTTTATGAATATAAGTTGATTTTTTTAAGTTAAGTTAATGTTTTTTTTTTTTTTTTTTTTTTTCAGCTTCTTCAAGGCATAGTCTAACTGCCAGTAAAGATTCTTATTCTGGTAGTGACTCAGACAAACCTCTTAGGAAGCCTGGCACATCTAGGGAACCCCTAACATCAAAGAAAACTGGTTGGTTTTTAGTTGATGATCTCTTGCTGCATTATGTGTGTAGTGGTAGAAAGAAGTATAGCAATAGTTTATCATAAGGACAAAATGTTCTACTGTGAGATTTTTTTACTTTATTTAGTTTACTTTCTTTTTTTATTTTTTGTACTGTTTGGTGTAACACGAAACAAATGAAGGTATTAAATTGTTATGCATGCTGTGTCTAAACAGTGAAACCGTGTGTGCTTTATCAAAGTCAAATATCTTAAAACATTGTAAAATCTGATCAGGTTATGGGCCCATGCTAGCAAAATACAAAACTAAGAAAAGTGTAAAATACCAAGTAAGTTAATAATACTTTAAAAAAAAATACAATGCAGGATGGAGATCTTTCAACGATATAAAAGCTCAAAGACCCGGAGTCCTATGGACATCGTTGATGGCACTGAAACGCTAGAAGCACAGGGCACAGACGCCACTAAAAACAACAAATGGAAAACCAAAGAAAACAAAGCTCAATACTGTATTGTGAACACCATAGACAAAAGCGCCTGCACAAATCTTCTAATATGCTGAACAATGTGGTGTACAAGCTGAGGAAGCTTAATCAAACAGTGGATGAAAAAATGGTGATCATGAAGATGATACTGACGGCATTACCAAAGGAATACCTATACTTCAGGAGTGCCTGGGACTCCTACCCAACTAAAAATCAAACATTGGAGACCCTGAGTGCAAGACTGCAAGAGGAAGAATCCAGAATGAAACCAGCAGACCAAGAAAAGACTACTGTGGCCTTCAAAGCAGAGGAAAAGAGTGGTAGTAAATCTAATGTGAGGGGCTTCAATTATAAAGAAACAGGACATGTAAAAGCTGATTGCCATAATAGGAAGATGTGTCATATCTCTAAAAGGACTAATCATAAGGAAAAAGACTGCTTCCTTAAAGACAAAGCATGTAAACATTGCAAAAAGACTAACCACAAGACTGATGACTGCAAGTTCAAGTATAAAAGTAAGTACAGTAAAGACAATAAAGATGTAAAGGCTGCATTCACTGCCGAAGTCAAAGAAAGAGAAGCACAAGATGCGTTCTTAGTTGATGCAACTATTGAGATGAGTGAATTTATGGTAGATAGTGAAGCTAATGGACACATTATATCAGAAGTGAATTGTCCAGAAGATATACAACCATGTAACAAAGAAATCAAAGTTGCAAAGAAAGGAGAAAGTCTAGTAGTTAAACAATCTGGCACTTTTGTAGGAGACAAGTGTGATTTGAAAAATGCGTACTATTCTCCAAACCTATCCAGGAATATAATGCCAGTAAGTAAAATCACTGATAATGGTGGCTGTATGATTTTTGAAAATAGTGGCGTGAAAATTCTAAAAAACAACGTGATAATCCCGGATGAAATGATCATCATTGAAGGAGAGAAAAAGGAAGGCTTATATGTTGTAGAACTGAGAAATGAGGGGCACGCAAACTGGGCATGTGAAGACATATGTGAAGGAAAACCTTATGATACAATCCAGCTGTGACATAGGAAACTAGGTCATATAGGATTAGATAACCTAAAGAAATTGTCATAAGCATAAAGAAATGCCTAACCTAAACTTTGGCTTGTGTGATGATAATCATCATCATCTTCATTTCCCCTTTTCCAGCTGACACTGGGTGGGGGAAAATATGGTTCCTCTCCACTTTGTTCTGTCGTTCCACCATTCCTCTTTCGACACGGTGTTCCAATCCAGGTTCCATTTTCTAATGCTATACTTCACCGAGTCCATCCAACGCATTCTTGGTCTTCCTCGTCCTCTCTTCCCTGTCATCCGTCGTTCCAGTGCTCGTCTTGGTAGCCTTACTTCATTCATCCGTTTGACATGTCCAAACCATCTCAATCTGTTTTGCTCCAGTTTGTCATTTAGTTTCTGTACTCCCAGTTCTTTTCATATATCTTCATTTCTCACTCTGTCTCTCCTCGTTTTCTGGACCATACTTCTCAGGAATCTCATCTCAGCTGCCTGTACTCTGCTCTCATCCCTCTTAGTCATTGTCCAAGTGTCTGCTGCATATGTCATTATAGGAACACTAGCAACCCGACCTGGCTTCGCCCGGGAACAGTTATGAATGCATTACGTGATAAGTGCTCTTTTTTTCCAATGTCAATGAACAACGATCAATATCCGTTTTACGTCTCGGCATGATGGGTTAAAATCACCGACTGGACTATTAATTATATTATCATGGAGATGCATGTGCAACAAATTCTTGTCAGACGAAATTTATGAATGGCGAGGTGCATGAAACACAAATCCCCCTTCCGTTCAATCTTAACTTGACTGTGAATTTTGCGGAACGAAAAGTTCACAGGCGAAATGAAGAAAACTCGATTTGCACTTCAAGGGAAACTCCAAACACAACCACCCTTCTCAGGAGTCTTAACTCAACACGACTCAATGGTTTGCTGCTGGCTGTATCACGGGCAATAGGTTCGCCCGCTATATAGACTGTAACAGGGATGATAGACTCGCCCTTAGCTAGCTCGTAAACTGTTGCCTCAGTAGTTGAATGGACATGGTTGGAAGAAATTAAAACGTAAAAACACTTATAGTGGGCAATGTATTGAAGATAGACATATGCTCTCGCGGACTTTTTTTGTAGAACTTTTCATACTGAACAATTCTTACACTCATAGATAATTTTTACGGTTTGCCCAGCGTAAGCTTACAAAGCGCTCGGACACCAGGTATTTTTTTGACTTTTCCACTGAAATCGTTACTGGTCGGCTTCCTTTGATCATAAATAAATTATTTTCTACAGAAATCATCCTCGAGATATCCTTTACAGAATAGTTAAAACCGCATCAAAATCCAACCAGTGGTTCTCGAGTTTACCCGTAACATCCAAGAATCGAGGACTTTGTTTTATACTAAGTAGAGATAATATGCTTTGTACATAACTTCTTTAGCCTTAATTGGTATATCCTTGTTTAATACTAGTCCCCGTACCTGTTGGTAGAAAGCACTCCCGAGTTGTATTCTTCTGCTAATTTCCAAATCTAGTCTTCCATCTTCAGTCAGTTCACTTCCCAAGTATTTGAAGTGTTTCACCACTTCCAATTCCATATCTCCGACTTTGATTACTCCTTTTCCTTCTTTCTTACCTCTACTCATCACCACTGTTTTACTCTTCTCCACATTTATCTTCAATGCCCATTGCTCAATCTTTTCATTTATTACGTCTAACTGTTCTTGTACCTCCATCTCATCCTCGCCCCAGATCACAACATCGTCTGCAAACAACATTACCTTCATCTTTGCCCTACTATAGTCTTTCATTGCTGCCTTCATGATGTCATCCATCACTATTAAGAACAATAAGGGTGACAACACACTTCCTTGCTTTAGTCCAGTGTCAATTTTAAACCATTCCGATGTCCCGACTCTAGTCTTCACACTACTGTAGCAATCCATGCACATTCCATTTATCATGTCTCTCAGTTCCTTGCCTATCCCCCTATTTGTTAGCTTTCCCAAACTTTTGTTCTTGGGATGCTATCATAGGCCTTTTCTAGATCAATGAAAGTCATTGCCATATCCTTCCCATATTCCCAACTCTTTTCAATGTTCTGTCTCAGAATGAAAATGGGTTCCACTGTTGACCTGCCCCCTCTAAATCCAAACTGCTCCTCCTCTATTTGGCTTTATACCTTTACTCTAATTCTTTTTTGTAGGATTCTTTCCATTACTTTGGCAACATGCGAGATGATGATATTCCTCAGTTACCACACACCTTCCTGTCTCCTTTCTTGAATATTGGCAATATTATTCCCTTTTTCCAGTCTTCAGGATCTTGGTTCTCTCTCCACACACTCCTGAAAAGTCTGTATGTCCACTACAGTCCCACTGGTCCTGCCGCCTTGATCATTTCTATTGCCACTTCGTCGATTCCCACAGCTTTCCCCATCTTCATCTTTCTAACTGCCCATTCCACTTCTGCCATAGTAATGTCTGGTTCTTCTTCTATTTCTTCCCCCACTATTTTGGCTGTTTGCGTAACTTCTCCGTATGCCTGCCGTCTCACCTTCAATAGCTCGCTGAAATATTCTTTCCATTTGTCCGTTATCTCTTCTAGTTTTGTCAATATTTCACCTTCTTTATTTATCACGAACCCAGTGTTCAGCTTTTCATTCCTTGTACCTTTTATAATTCCAAATAGCATTTTTTTTTTTTTACACAATTATATCCTCCCTTATTTCCTGAGTGAATTCTTCCCAGCTTTTCTTCTTTTCCTCTGCAATTACTTTCTTGCAATCTCTGTTTGCTTCTATATATTTTGCTCTACTTTCTTCAGTCTTTTTTGTTTTCCATTCCTTCCAAGTTTTCTTCTTTTCTCTTACCTTTTCTTTCACTCTATCATTCCACCATTTTGTCGCATTTCCCATACCTTTCCTGATGTTCTACCACATGTTTTCTCTGCACTGTTTACAAATGCACTCTTAAACTTTTCCCATTCTTATTCCACATGGGTAATATCCATCCTTGGTATCTTTTCTTGCAATTCTTTCTTAAACTCTTCTGCAACCTCCTCTTCCTTAAGTCCAGACCTTAGTCTTTCTTTCCCTTTTTTCTGGTAAAATCATGACCTTTCCTACTTTTAGTTTTGCTACCACTGCCCTATGGTCTCCTCCAAAGGCTTCCTCTGGCATGGCTGTGACATCCATTAGCTCTTTCCGATGTCCTTTTTCGACTAATACATATTCTATCAGAGTTTTCGTTCTTCTATCTCCCCATCCATACCTTGTTATCTTCTGACTATTTTTCTTTTTGAACCACTTATTCCCTATAATTAATTGGTTCCGCTGACAGAAGTCCATTAAGAAATCACCTTCTGGATTCTTACTGCCATAACCATATGGTCCCAAATTCTCCTCTCTTCCTTGTCTGTCTCTGCCCACTTGTGCATTCAAATCTCCCATTACCATTAGTTCCTTATCCTCTATATATTTTTCCACATCTTCTAGGAATTTTTCTAAGTTCTCTTCTTTATTTTCTTTATTCGCCGTTTGTGTGATGATAATGTCTGCACAATATGGTTCATGTTAAACAAACAGAAAACCTTTTAATACATAAAGAACTAAGGTTACTAGAAAACTACAACTGATACACACTGATCTAAGTGGTAGAATTGATTCATGGCAATGATTATGGATGACTTCACAAACTTTTGCACAGTATTTTGTTTAAAACAAAGGACGAAGCATGCCAGTTACTTAAAGACTAGATCAATGAAAATAAAAACCAATTTGAGTCAAAAATGAGCAAAATAAGATGTGATAGAAGTGGTGAATATTATAACAATGACTTAAAGGACTGGTGCAAAGAGAAAGGAATCATACTTGACTACACCATGGACCATTCACCACAGCATAATGGGAAGGCTGAACGAATGAACAGGACTATCATGAATAAAGCTAGAGCGATATTGTTCGACTTGGGCTAGAAGAAGATAGTGGGGTGAAGCAGTTTTAACATCAGTGTATTTGACACACAGGAGCCCAAGGGTGACTGTTGACAAGACCCCAGCAGAACTTTGGTTCAACAAGAAACCTTATTTGACGAATCTACAAATTTTTGGAAGTCAAGCTTGTGCCAAAAATTTAAACTACTTCAAGAAACTAGACAGCAGAAGCATTGATTGCGTCTTTGTGGGCTACAGTCCCACAGGATACAGGCTGTGGAACCCAAGAAGAAGGAATATCTTTGAATCGACAGACACAGTCATAGTAAGGAAACACAAAGAACCTAAGCAGATAAAGAAGAGAATCCCCATAAATATGGATGTTGAAGATACTGAAGACCAAAGCACTGAAGAACAAGAGACTGAAATGACCAGTGATGAAAACAAAGAAAGTTCAGAAAACCAAGGAACAGATGAATTAGACAATGAGATAATGGAACTACAAGATGAGACAATCCTACACCAAAGACCAAGAAGAGAAAAGAAACTACCACTGGGATTTCAAGATTATGAAATGACACATGATGAAGCATTCCTGACAACAGTGAAGCAATGCAAACGGATGATAAACAAGAGTGGAAACAAGCTATACTGGAAGAACTCAACTCACTAAACAAGAATGAAGTGTGGGAACTGGTTGATAGGGACACAGCTCAAGGAAAATAAATATTAAGCAGCAAGTGGGTACTAAAAATTAAAGACAGCAGAAGATACAAGGCAAGATTGGTTGCAAGATGATGTGAACTAAAAGGAAACTTAAATTACCAAGAAATATACAGTCCAGTGGTGCAAGACCTTTGACGTAAGGACCGCATTCTTATATGGAGAGCTACCAGAAGAAATATATATATATGGAACTTCCCGAAGGAATAAAGCAAAAAGGAAAGATCTGCAGACTGAAGAAATCCCTTTATGGACTTAAACAAGACCCAAAACTATGGAATAAAAGTTTAACAACATTCTTTAAAGGATATGGATTGAAACAGACGAAAACTGACAACTGTCTCTTCATGAGTGAAGAAACGTTGTTCGGAATACACGTAGATGACAGCATTATAATTTCAAAGAACCTGAATAAACTGAATACCATTTTGGACAAACTATCCAATTATTTTGAAATGACAGTATACAACAGACCAAACACATACCTAGGAATGGACATAACACAAGATGAGGACGGCATTCACATCTCTCAAAGAAACTATGCTCAACAAGTACTGAAGAGATATAAAATGGATGATGCAAGCCAGTGAGCACTCTTCCTGAACAGGGGCAGTCCCAAGGAGGGGGGGGGGGGAAGCCAGGGGGGCCATGCCCCCCCCCCAAACGGTTTTCAAAAATAGAAAAAAAATGAAAATGAGAAAGAAAAATGAGAAAGAGAAAGGCAGAGAAGAGAGAGGGAAGAGAGCAAAGGTTTGACTTGACAGTTCCAATTTTGACATCACAGGACCTGCCAGTGAGAGTGAGACCAGCCCTCCAGACCCCTTAGAAAATGAAGGAAACTTCCGTGAACTCCTTCGGTTTCGAATCGAAAGCGGCGACGAAACTCTTCGTAGCCACCTTGAAAATGCATCAGCACGGGCTACGTATATTAGTAATAGAACACAAAATGAACTGATTAAGTGCTGTGGTGAGGAAATCCAAGAAGACATTGTTCGGAAGGTGAAAGTAGCAGGCATGTTTTCCGTCATGTTCAATGAGACATCAGACATTTCCCTAAAAGAACAGCTTGCATTGTCTCTTCGCTACGTCCACGAAGATTTTTTGTCATTTGCGGACGCCTACGAGTCTATTAGGGAGGACGATATTCAAGGTGGGCAACCAAAATTGTCAGGTTTTGCTCTTGGTCACGTTGTACAAGATCTCACTACAAAGCTCTCACTCCATCTTAAGCTTTGTGTTGGGGTAGGCACCGATAACTGTTCGGTGATGTCATCGGAAACAAAAGGTACAGTACAGGAACTTTTGAAAGGGCACCTTGCGGTTCTAGGTGTCCATGCTACAATCACGCCCTTAACAGCAGCTTAGCGAAAACTTCAGAAGTAGTGCCCACTTGTAATGGTACAGCATTGATGAAAAATTCAATTAACTTTGTTAGATCATCTCCTAAAAGATACAAAGTTATTTTTGTCAGTTTAGGGCGAAGACTTTCGCAAACTGTGTGAAACGAGGTGGAGTGAAAAACATGATGGCCATTTACAGATCGAGAGACTCTTAGTTAAGATAATTCGAGCTTTAGAAATCATAGCAGAATGGGAGGACAGCGACACATCGAGTGCAGCCGAATCCCTCATTCAATCATTGTGTGATACACAATTTGTGGTTTCAATGTTGTGTCTGTGCGACGTCCGAGGTAAAACCCGGCCTTTGGACACCATCGAGTCGCTTTCGATTGCACGTGAAAATGCTGAACCGTACTCCGAGATAATATTTTGCCGAAGAACTGGAGTTTGAGGTGGCGTTGCCCCGAAGAGCTTTAGAAATCATAGCAGAATGGGAGGACAGCGACACATCGAGTGCAGCTGAATCCCTCATTCAATCATTGTGTGATACGCAATTTGTGGTTTCAGTGTTGTGTCTGTGCGACGTCCGAGGTAAAACCCGGCCTTTGGACACCATCGAGGCGCTTTTGATTGCACGTGAAAATGCTGAACCGTACTCCGAGATAATATTTTGCCGAAGAACTGGAGTTTGAGGTGGCGTTGCCCCGAAGAGCAGGCAGGAGGAAGCCGTCCAACGTTCCAGCTGACACTGACGCACCCGAAGAGTTCTACCGCCGAACTGTCTTCATTCCGCTGATCGAGCATGTGGTGCAGGATCTCAAGGAACGATTTCCGAATTAATCTTTGGCCGCATTCGACTTAAATTTGTTGATGCCTACAATCTGCGTTGACAAACCGGCTGAAGACCCAACAGTGGTGCAAAGTTTGGAGGCTCTTTGTATCAAGTATCAGCCTTTGCTAATTTCCGACGGGCGCCTCTTGCAGGAAGAGTATGCTGTATGGAGACAGCGATGGTTGAGATTGAAGTCGGCCGGGAAGAAATTGCCATCAACTGCAATTGAGTCAATGGTAGCTGGTTCTCAAAGCTTGACACCTACAGTCAAAACTCTCCTGCAGGTTTTGGCGACGTTGCCTGTGAGTAACGCTACTCCTGACATTGCGGCGGCTGAAGGACTGGCTACGGTCCCGAATGTCGGAAGAAAGGCTAACCGGACTGGCTCTGTTAGATTGCCATCGGTCAACGAAAGTCAGTGTGGAGAAAGTAATTGATCGGTTTGCCAAAATGAAGACAAGACGATTGGATTTTGTTCTTTGATCAGATACCTACAATAAATAGATTTAAATTTTATTATGTGTGTTCTTAATTAAGTACAATTTTTTGGGGCTTGTAGCCGTGGTCCGGACAGGATATCTCCCGACGTTTCACTGGAAACTGCGTCCGGCATTATCAAGGGTTCCGCTCTTTTCCTTGGTCAGCAAGCCCGAAAAACTTGAACTTAATTATGAACACCGGCCGTGAAAGCCTAAGCTGTTATATGTGTGTTCTCTTTCTAGAGTCTATTCGACCCTCTCCTCGATTTTTATAAAACTGATAGGTTATTATACGAATTTCAATCCTTATGATATTATGCGACATGCTACCAGTAAAAATTAAATATATATAAAAATAGGACTGATGCCCCCCCACCCCTTCCTTATAGGCTTAGGCCCCCCCCCCCAAAGTTCTGGCTGCGACCACCCCTGTTCATGAATGAAGAAACGCTGCTCGGAATACGCGTAGATGACGGCTTTGTAATTTCAAAGAACCTGAATAAACTGAATACCATTTTGGAGAAACTATCCAAATATTTTGAAATGACAGTATAAAACAAACCAAACACATAGCTGGTAATGGACATAACACAAGATGAGGACGGCATTCACATCTCTCAAAGAAACTATGCTCAACAAGTACTGAACAGATATAGAATTGAAGATAGCAAGCCAGTGAGCACTCTTCATGTCTCAATGGGGGACCAGTGTCTCAATCTAATATTTAAGAACAAAAGTTTCCATACTGAGAAGCCATAGGAAGCTTTCAATACTTAACAACAAAAACCAGGTCAGATATAACAGTGTCAATTATGCAGGAAGATCCATGACAAACCCAACCAAATAAGACATACAAAATATAAAACGCACACTCAGATATTTGAATGGCACAAAAGACTACCAACAGCATTTCATGAAAACAGATAATACCACACTCAGGGCTTACTTTGCTGGTGATGACAGAGATAGAAAAAGTACCTCAGGCTGTATCATTTTTTAGAATGGTTCACGTATTGTTTGGTGGTCACGTAAGCAAAGCAATGTAGCATTATCTAGTAATGAAGCTGAGTATGTCGCTGCAGTCCAATGTTGTAGAGAGCTTAAATACTGTTACGGCTGTGAGTTTGTTTTGTCGCTCGCCGCATGAGTCACAGCTCCCCCGGGCTGTGTGTGCTCTGCCTCAGTGTATTACGTGCGCGCTACGCAACGGACTGCGAAGTGAAAGGGATGGTCCAGAATATTCGTGACCCAGCCAGTGAAGGAAATGTCAAGAAGCCGTGTGTCCTGGATGATTCTAGAATTCATTGAGTCACCAGCCTGCTATATAAGCGGCTTCAACAGTGAGGGGACCGAGTTTTTCTGTGGGTGTGTGTTTCTGAGCTAGTGCGTGTTTTTCCTGAGCGACAGAAGTGTGGTGACGAAGTGCCGTGCGAGTTACGAAATCCAGTGACATTGTTTCCCCAGCTTGTGGACAGCGAAACAGCATGAAGCAGGTTATCGTAAGTAACTGTAGTTTGTGTACATGAGGAAGAGGTGCAGGTAGCTTCTGTCAAGGCCACCGGACTCATTAAGACGGTTTAACTTCTGTGGTTTGTTGACAAGTGAAAGGGGCAAGAGCGCTCAAGGAAGAGACTTGAGGAAACTGGAGTAAGGTTCTAATTGTTTGTATTTGCTGATAAGTAGTGTATCTTTCTGGCCACAATAAAATTAATTATTTCTTTAAAGGAACAATCTGTGTTGTGCTTCAACCCACCATAATCCAGTTAACAAAAGTGCCACTAGGGGGTGGCACGTAACAATACTTAAAGAGTACTTTTGTGAAAGGAATGGACTGATAGTGGGTAATTCATGCTTTTGGAAGAAAAACAGAAGGAAATTTACGAGATATGGTTGGGGCGATAGAAGAACAAAATCAGTAATTGACTACTTTCTGGTGGAAAGGACTAATCGCAGAAAGCTGATAGATGTGACAGCTTTACAAGGAGAACATTTGATGGGGACCTAGAGCTCTGGTGGCAAAATTTAGATGGGAAAAATTGGAAAACCTAAAGGAGATCAGAGAAAGTAAAATAAAAGTATGGAAATTGAAAGACAAAACTGTACAGGAAGATTTTCAGGAGAGATTGAAGCAACAAATTCCAGTTACTGAAGTGGAAAACATAGAAGAGGAATGGTCCCACTTTAAAAAGGCATTTATTGGTGCAGCAGAGAGTGCTTGTGGTAGGATGTCAACAAGAGTGAAAGAGAAGGAGACACCATGGTGGAATGAGGAAGTGAGGAAAGCAGTGAAAGAAAAGAAGTCTGCATGGAAAGAATGGAACCGAGATCAAACAGAAGAAAGCAAAAGGAAGTATCACGACAGCAAACGGAGGTGTAAGAAAGTGGTAGGAGAAGGAAAGAAGAAAAGTTGGGAAGAATTTACATGAAGAATGGAAAAAGATGTAAGTGGCAGTAAAAGGATGCTGTATGGGCTTCTAAGAAGTAAGAGGAAAGAAAGAGTTACCACGAAGCTGGTGAAAAAGGAAGATGGAGAGTTGTTAACACACCCAGAAGAGATACAGGGACGATGGAAGGAGTATTTCGATAGGCTATTGAATGTGAGCAATTGTACTGGTGAGATGGAAGTGACACAACCTGACGACTCTATAACAGAAGATAGATAGATAGATATTTTATTCAATTAATTCCAAAGAGCCATAGGCTCGTACAGAGGAATTGTACAGTAATATGTGTGTTTACACACCAAGGAAGAAAATTCTGAAGGTAACACAAATTGATAAATAAGGACATAGGCCTATTAGTAAAGTTGATACTATATCTAAGATTGTTCAGACCAAGGTCTCTTAAAATGATAAGCACTTGGGAGTTTTAAGCTTATACATAACTTATTTGATGTATTAAAATGCATCGAATTTTTCCCACAATTCTTTCATAGTTTTCCTCTTAAATACTGACAAAGTTGGTGCACTTTTTACTTCATCAGGAAGTTTATTATATGACTGTGATGCAGAGAACTTGAAACTATTTCTACCGTATTTAGAAGAGTGAATGATATATAAGGCTACGTCCTTTGCATGCCTAGTTCCATAAGAATGATTGTCGGAGTTCAAGATGTAGGGAGAGCTATAGAGTATTGTGTTATGTTTAATCTTGTATATTAGCATAGCTGCTCGGAGATCTGCACTTATGCTGAGGGGTAGAATTTTACTTCTGATGTACAGATCTTTTACTGGAGTGCAGTAAGGAAGGTTAAATATGTTTCTAATAGCCCTATTCTGAATAGTCATTAAATCATTCAGTGTGGATTTCCTGCAGTGAGCCCAAATAACATTTAAATATTGGAGCTTGCTATGTACAAGTGAATAGTAGATTTGTTTGACAAGGTTTAGGGGAATAAGATACCGAAGTTTCCTTAGGATCCCTACTATAGGCAAGAGTTTCTTAGCAAATTGTTCAACGTGTTCAATCCAGGTCAGGTGTTTGTCGATGATTAGACCTAAATACTTTGCCTGATTAACCTCTTTTATTTCAATATTATTTATATATATTTTGTCATGTGTGATTTCTTTTATGCTTTGTTTTGAAATTACCATGTAATTGGTTTTCTGTAGGTTCATTGTTAATTTATTGGCCTGGAACCATTGTGAGAGAATATTTATATCTTGTTGCACACTTTGTATGATTTCAATTATGTCTTTCCCAGTGTAGAAGATATTTGTATCATCTGCATACAATTTGATATGCCCTCTTAAATTACATTCCACAATATCATTTATATAAATTAAGAATAATGTAGGTCCAAGTATAGATCCTTGTGGAACTCCATGAGTTATATATTTTCCTGAACTTATGCATTTATTCAAAGCTACATGCTGCTTTCTTCCAATAAGGTAGCTTTGGAACCATTTTAGAGCTATACCTCGGACACCAGCATTTTCTAATTTTGATAACAGTATTTTATGATCTACTGTATCAAAGGCTTTTGTGAGATCAATAAATAACCCAACTGCCATATTATTTTTGTCAATAGTTTCTTGTAGCATTGTTATTAGGTCAATAGTTGCTGCCTCAGTACTAGAATTTTCCCTGAATCCATATTGCATATTATGAAAGAATGTATTCTTGTTCAGAAATGAAAGCAATCTTGTTTTTACCACTTCTTCCAGATTTTTTGAAACTACCAATAAAATAGAAACAGGTCTTTAATTATTTGGATTTCTTTTGTCACCACCCTTAAATATAGGAACTACTTTGGCCACTTTTAAGTCATCTGGTATCATGCCAGTAACTAAGGACTCATTAATCATTTCAACCAAGATTTTAATAAATGATTGCATATTGTTTTTAATGAAATTTGTCTTGATCCTATCTAAACCACAGCTCTTTTTATTCTTTTAAATTTGTGATGATGGACTTGACCTCTGCTTCATCTGTTGGATATAAGTAGAGGGAATTTGACTGCTTGTGGTCCTTACTGAGGATTTCCTTCTATTCAGGAATAGCTTTTGCTAGACTTCCAGCAATGTTTGTGAAGAACAAGTTAAATGATTCACATAGCTCTTGATTGTCTGTGATAATTTTGTTGTCTATTTCAAGTGAAGTGCATGTCTCAACTGTTGGTTTTTTGTTGTGTATGATTTCTTTGATAATCTCCCAAGTTTTATTGGAATTGTTTCCATATGTTCTGAATTTTTCTGAGTAGTAATTTGACTTTAGTCTTCTTTTTAAGTTTGTTACACTATTCCTGCATCTACAGTATTCTTGGTTCATATCATTATTATTTTTGTGAAGGGGATTTTTGAGCTTTGCATGCAGAGTGTCTCGTTGTTTTATAAGTGTAAGGAGTTCAGCTTTCACCCATGGTAAGTTAGTAGTCTGTCTTTTATTGTTAATATTGTTTGTTATTTTTCTTTGGCTATGCCTGTTCCTTAGATTCAATTGTTTGATTAAAGAGTTATATAGAGAGTTAACAGTACTGTCTGCATCATTATGGGAATCTGCATTTATAGATATATTAGTTTCAAGAGTGTGTTGCCTATCCCAAGAGTCCTCGTGTGTTGATGATTTTGTCGAGTTATGTGACAGAGTGTACGTGGTATAATTGGTCTTGGAAATATCAAGAATTAATATACTGTGATCACTAATATCATTGCTGACATTTGATATTTTATAACTTAATTCGGAATTGTTTAGTGACACGTGATCTATTAAGGTAGCTGCAGTGTCACAAAGTCGTGTAGCATATTTAGTGTTGCACTGTTTAAAACCATAGCATGCTATTAGATTTAGATATTTCCTTCTTAATTGTTCATCAGCTAGGATATCAATGTTGGTATCACCGAGGAAGATGCATAATTTATTGTTTATCTGGCTAAGAAAACTTTCAATGAATTTAAGAAGGGAATGGCATTGCTTCTATTGGGGTTATTATGATGCAGTAATATCAATGCTTTTATATGTTGGCCTATTACTTTTAACATCATCTCTGAATACCTCAATCTCTATCAAACTATGATTCATTTCACACTTTCTTTTAACATTCACTTTCCATTTGTGTGATACATAAATACCCAGACCCCCACCAACTTTGTCATCTCTATGAGCAAACACGCTTGTGAAATTGTTGAAGTTATAAAAATCTGCCTCATTACTTTTCACCCAGGTTTCTGTAACTACCAATACATCTATCTGACCTATCATCTGCAAGAGAATTTCAATGTCATCAAGCTTATTCCGAATACTTCTGCTATTAATGTACAAACACCTAACCTCTCCACCTAATTCTAATGAGTTTATGCATGCACTTATATTTGAGTCCTGTTGCATGAAATCATCCAAACAGTTGTACTTATGTTCACTGCACTGTACTTCACCTAAGTGTCCACTTGTAGTCAGCACTTTCTTCTCTCTGAACAATGAAATATCATCACTCGTTCTAGCAATTAGTTTTCCGAGAGTAAAAACTTGGCAACTCTGTTTAAAAGTTTTCCAAATTTCATTGTTCCTCTTCTATTGAGGTGGATACCATCATAAGCAAGGTCCCTGTCTTGTAACCAAGAGTTCCCTTCTAAAAAATAATGTTTTTTTCACCACACAACCAATCCAGTGTTGAATTCACGGCATTAATGTATCATGGGTCTATGTCTCGTCTTTGCAATACACCACTAATACACAGTTTTGAATTCGGAGCACTTTTCACTTCGTCCACGAGCTTGTCCATGTCATTCATAATGTGAGTTGGTGTTGGAGAACTGTTCAAGCAATTGGTCCCTACATGAATCATTACCACCTCAGGGTCTTCTCGAACCTCGTTTGCCCTTACCTTTCTAGTTAATTGCTCAGTCCTTATTCCTGGATAGCAATAGACTGCGGCATCATCAACTACTGGGCCTACATTTCGCAGAATTGAGTCTCCCATGACAAGTACATGGGGACGTCTCCTTTTCCTAGTAGGGTTATGGGTAGGTTTGTTGTATCTGGATATCTCGTTTTCAATACCGGTATCTTGTCTTTCTTCTACTTGGGAATCGGAACGGCTGAGGATTTCAAACGGATTCTGGGAGATAAAGTTGTTAGGAATATTCCCAGATTTCACCAAGTAATTAGGCCTACGTCTTGAAAAGCGTGCATTCGTTTTAGACCTAACCTCTAAATAGTCTGCCTGAGTAGGCCTATCTTCTTCTGCTTGCAGCCTTTCTTTAAGGAGACTTATTTGATACTGTGCGTTTTTTAAATCAACCACCAGCATTTTGATTATTTCCTCTTTGGAGGCCAATTCTAATTTGAGGAGTTCAGCTTCATTCGCCGCTCGCGGCAACTCGTACTTTTTTCCCAGTTGATTTCCTTCACATGTCACAATTTTTTCGCCACTACATGCTTTGTCTTCACAATTAAGACACACCTCCTCAATAGATAAAGAATTGTTATCACATTGAACACTTACATCACCCGATTGGGAACAATTTTCAAGAGATAACCGTTCGTGACTTACGTTTACCATCGCCATCTTATGAATACTTGTTGCCTTGGTGATATAACAATGCTGGAGGTGGAATTAGCAGTACAGAAAATGAAGATGGGAAAAGCAACAGGGGTGGATGAAATCAGTGTAGAAATGATAAAGGCTGCTGGACCTGTTGGTATGCAATGGATGTATCGACTACTAACGTGTGTGTGGAAACGGAAATGTGTACCAGAAGACTGGGAGAAAGGGCTAATAATACCAGTGTTTAAGAAGGGGGACAAGAAGGTGTGTGATAACTATAGAGGGATCACCCTCTTATCACAGATAGTAAAAATACTGGAAAGGATATTAGAAAGAAGAATGAGAAGAAAGGTGGAAGGAGAGTTGCAAGAGGAACAGTATGGCTTCAGGAGTGGAAGATCCACAGTGGACCCATTCTTTAGCTTGAGGCAGGTGATGGAAAAGAACTGGGAATATGGAGAGGATTTGATCATGACTTTCATAGATCTAGAAAAGGCATATGATAGTGTCCCCAGAGAGAAGGATGGGAAACCATGGTTAAGAAGAGACTGGGAAGAGAAATGTTGGAAATGGTGCAAGCATTGTACAACAACTGTGTTAGCAGGGTACTGACCCCAGTTGGAAAGACAGATTGGTTTAGGAACAAGACTGGACTAAGACAGGGGAGTGTGCTGTCACCTCTCTTGTTCATAATGGTGATGGATGATATTTTAAAGGAAACAAAGGAAGCATATGGACATAAAGAAATGAAGTTACTGTTATTTGCAGATGATATTGTGGTCTGGGGAAGGAACACCGAAGAAGTGCAGAAACAACTAGATGCACTGAACGAAAATATTCAGAAGTACGGCCTGAAAATCAGTACAGAGAAAAGCAAGACCATGGTGATGACTAGAGGGGAAAGACAAGGAAAGGGCACTGTGAAAATTGGAAGTCAGAGTTTGGAAATTGTGGACTCGTTCAAATACCTAGGAAGTGAATTGATGCAAACTGGTAGGTTGGACGTGGAGATTGGCAGGAGGGTACAGCAGAGCAATGCATTCTATCAAAGTGTAAGAAAACTTGTTTGGGATAAGGAAGTACCAAGGCAAAGCAAGGCGATAATGTATAAAGTGTACTATGTTCCCATATTAACTTATGCAGCTGAGACTTGGACCTTGACAAGCAGGCAAGAGAGTAGAATCCAAGCCAGTGAAATGAAATTCCTAAGAAGTATGATAGGAACGACAGAGTGAGGAATGAAGATGTTAGGAAGGAAGTTGGGATGGGAAAACTAAATGAGAGAATTGAGAAGAATAAACTAAGGTGGTTTGGACATGTAAAGAGGATGGAGGAAAATAGAATACCAAGACAGATGCTGGAGGCGAAATGCAGGGGTAAGAGAGCAAGAGGAAGACCTAGAACAAGGTGGATTGATTCAGTGAAGAACAGCGTAAGAAAAAGAAATCTGGACTGGGACAAGATCGTGGAAGAAGAATGGTGGAAGGAAAGAGGAAAGTGGAGAAGTGCCATAAATACCCCGACCCGGCAGAAGCTGGATAAGGGGAAATGATGATGATGATGAATTAAAGAACTTACTGGTAAACTTTATGTTGGCAATCAAAGTACAATTAAGATTATTAAATCAGGGCAAGTAAGCCAAAGAAGTAAGCATATTGATGTGAAATTGAAATTTATTCATGATGAATTAATGAATGGCTTATTTACCTTGGAGTATTGTTCGACAGAAAATCAGTTGGCTGACATTCTAACAAAGCCACTGGATAATGTCAAATTCCAACAATTATGCTGTACTGTCACTTGTAATCCAAACTAGACTGACACCCTTATTGATTGTTTGATAATACATTTTGCCCTAATGTTAGAAGTATAGCAATAGTTTATCATAAGGACAAAATGTTCCACTGTGAGATTTCTTACTTTACCAAGTTTACTTTCTTTCTTCTGTACTGTTTGGTGTAAGACGAAACAAATGAAGGTATTAAATTGTTATGCATGCTGTGTCTAAACAGCGAAACCATGTGTGCTTTATAAAAGTCAAATATCTTAAAGCATTGTAAAATCTGAACACTTAGCACCTTATTTTTTGCTACATCAGCAGTTAACTTTAAGCTATTAGTCTCTGACACAATTCTGTTGAAATGAGACTTGAATTCTGTGATTTGCTTATGCACAGTGTTCGCAAGTAAAATTACTTTTCGTCAGTATTCCCAAGTCTATATTTTAGATACAATGTTATTGAATTTCGATAGACATTTTTATTTCTTCTATGTATCATGTAACTTTTTTTTTCCAGCTCCTTCAAGATGTAGACGAAGTGCCAGTGAAAATTTTTATTCTTACAGCAACTCAGACAAACCTCTTAGAAAGCCTGGCACATCTAGGGAATCCTCAACACCAAAGAATACTGGTTAGTTTTTATTGGATGATCTCTTGCTGCATTATGTGCTTATCAACTTCCATTTTTCTACAATGGTGGTTGATTGTAATTTTTAGAATACTGGGTACCTCTGAGCTTGCAAATTATGTACATTAGCAGGCATCATTATACTGAGCTTGTTTTTGTTTCGTGGTGAGGCTGTGGTTAAGATTCTTGTAGCAAGTAAAAGGTTATGGGCACTGTCACAAAAAATCTGCTGAAGAGCCTGATATGGTGCACCTAGGCGAAGCTCTGCAAAAGATATGGCAAAAACCTAGCCGATTTGCTGAGTTTTATTACTTGAGAGACGTCTATCACCAATCAGATGAACTATGCGTGTGCAAACTTTTTAATGGTCCATGCGACAGATACCACGTTAGGACTTGCAAGTGCAGAGAGGTGTCTCTGATGCAATTCTGTGGAAATGAGACTTGAATTCTGTGATTTGCTTATGCACAGTGTTCGCAAGTAAAATTACTTTTGGGGCAGATGACCCCTTAAAACAACAATAACTAACTAAAATTACTTAAATAGAAATCCACCCCATTTCTACCTAAGACCGTGAGCTAGTATGGGAACATTTGCCTAGGTAGACGTCACAGCATAAGGAGACTGAAAAAAGTGGCAGGACTTCCAAAATACGCGTTGTCATGTACGGCATATGAGCTAACTAGAGAACCGTTTCTCTTAGAGAGCTCCGACTGATGATGTTTCTACCTTCTACACCAAGCTACGTACTAGACCTGCAAGAACTGCAGCAGAAGAAAACTGAAATCCAGATAGACTCACAGATGCCATCACCTCGGGTGTTTCGAAACACGCTATGAATTGAGCCATCTGGTCATCCTGC
The DNA here is from genome assembly GCA_946902985.2 of Meconema thalassinum. NCBI lineage: Eukaryota > Metazoa > Arthropoda > Insecta > Orthoptera > Tettigoniidae > Meconema > Meconema thalassinum. Next base: position 389,637,976 of record OX336391.1, read on the forward strand.
TGGCAGTGCACAGGCTATGCGGGACAAAGACTTGCTATAGCCCCAGTCCAGGCTGTGCGTGCGATCTATGTGACATATTTTCTGAAAGATACCATGTGTCAAATGTTAAAAGAAAATGTATATAAGTTTATATTAACTGGCATACTACTGTACATTTTGGCCATTGGCTGCACTCATTAAATTATTTATTACTTGGCTGTGAAATCCAATATGCCATCTTTATGGAAGAAGTAGTTTGTGCTGAGATGGATGATGCTATTGACCTTAGATTAACATTTGTAATTTTTAGTACCATGTGATTTTTTTTCCAGCTCTTTCAAGACGTAGACAAAGTGCCAGTGAAGATTCTTATTCTAGTAGCAACTCAGATAAACCTCTTAGAAACTCTGGCATATCTAGGCAAGCCCCAACACCAAGAGCCCATGTCATAGATTTGTGGCATGTAAAAGAACAAGCATTTGAAATGTGGACATACCGAAGGATGCTGAAGATACCTTGGATAGCCAAAATTACCAATGTAGAAGTTTTGCAGAGTATGAACAAAAAACCTGAAATTCTCAATACCATCAAGAGAAGAAAGCTAGAATACTTGGGTCATATGATGTGAAACAGTAAATACCAACTCCTTCAATTAATAACCCAAGCGAAAATTAATGGAAGACGTGGTCCGGGGTGAAGAAAGATATCATGGCTCGACAACTTAAGCCAGTGGTTTAGGGTGTCAAGACTCGAACTGTTCAGAAGAGCTGTGGACAAAAAACAGATCATGCTACTGTTCGCCAAAGTCCTGAGAGGACACGGCACTCTTAGAAGAAGAAAAGAACCTTCCACTAACTTTAATTGTGTGAAGCTAAAATTTGTAGTTTAGATTTGATTGACGCTCCAAGTTCCAACGTTCGCAGATAGGTGCTGGTTGCAGTGGCATGTAGTAGCCAAGTTCACAGTTAGGTGTCGATGGTAGCATTTGGTAGCAAAAGTAGGAACTACTTGAAATTGATCGTCTGCAGTTCTTACCTGAATTATAGATAACACACACTAATACTGCCATCACAATTAACACCGGTTATCAGACAGATTCTACACGCACCCAAAGTACACGGGGCTACATGACCGTATTGTCGCAGCCCCTAAACTGAGGAACCAACCAACCCAGCACCAAAGAAAACTGGTTGGTTTTGAATTTATAATCTGGTGTTACATCATATGCTTATCATTATCACCTTTGTTGCATTATGAATAATGCTTATCACTTACTTTTCATTACAGTTGGAAATTACTGTAACTTTAAGCCTTTCTTTTCTTATGTCAGTGCTGGTTTTCAGGCACAATGCTAGTGACTTTCGATGAAATTTGTATTTCTCTTTATGTACTCTACTTTTTTTTTTTTTTTTTTTTTTTTCAGCTCCTTCAAGATGGAGACGAAGTGCCTGTGCAGATTTTTATTCTGGTAGCGACTCAGACAAATCTCTTCGGAAGCCTGGCACGTCTAGGCAACCCTCAGCACCTAAGAAAACTGGTTGGTTTTATATGATGATCTGTTACTGCATTATACCTTATGCCTTTTCTTTACTTCAGTGGGAGTTAACTGTAAATTTAAGCCATTCTTTTTTTCTTTTAAATCTGGTATTCAGGTACAACGTTAGTGACTTTCAATGAACTTTGTATTTCTTTTTAAGTAATCTACCATGTGAATTATTTTTTTCAGTTCCTTCAAGACGTAGACGAAATGCCAGTGGAGATTCTTATTCTGACAGCAAAACTAACAAACCTCTTATGAAGCCTGGCACATCTAGGAAATCCTCAACACCAAAGAATACTGGTTGGTTTTTATTGGGTGATCACTTGCTTATCAATTTCCTTTTTTCTACAATGGTGGTTAATTGTAATTTTTAGAATACCGGGTACTCCTGAGCTTGTGAATTATGTAGGTACATTAGCAGGCATCATTATACTGAGCATATTTTTGTTTTGTGGTAAAACCGTGGCTAAGATTCTAGTAACAAAAAGTTATGGGCACAACCACCAATACCCCTCTGATGAGCCTGACTTGATGCACCTTGGCCAATACCAGCAAACAATATGGGAAAAACCTAGCAGATTTGCTGAGTTTTAATTACTTGGCTTGTGATCATAAAATCTAGGAAATATTACAAATTGTAACAGAAATAATTTCAGGGAATACAATGTTCAGGTACCAATAACTCAGGAACCATTTGGACTAGCGAGCTATTATTTTCTATATCAATGTATAATAATAGAGTTTCTGAATGTTTACTCAATTATTTCCAAAATATAGTAGCAGCTGAGGGAACACATTGGAAATCTCTTTTTAAAAAATAAAAATAATTTTAAACAGTCAGTTGGTATTTAGTTTCATAATATTCTAGGCTTATTGTAAGTTTAATGGCATAAATATGATATTATTCTTACATTATCCATTATCAGTATGATAGAAAATAAATTTGGAGAGCATTTGGCTGGAAAAAAAACTGAAATAAATGTATTTAAATGACTCAAAGTTACATCTTCTTTTTCTTTTTTTACAAGTTATATAGATTTTTCAATCACAAAATAGCATCATATGGCCATGATTCGTCTCAGCACAAACTGCTTTTTACACGTTACAAGTATCTTAGCCATAACCATGCCACTAAATGGGAAAATGCTCAGTATAATGATTCCTGCTAATGTATATAATTTTCAAGCTCAGGAGTACCCAGTGTCCTTAAACCATTAATTTATTTTTCAGTTTTTATAAATTTGGATTTTAGGTACAAGTAACTTTATATACATTTTTATTTCTTTATAAGTACCATTTGATTAAAATTAATTAATTTTTCTAGCTCCTATACGGCATAGACAAAGTGCCAGTGAAGACTTTTATTCTGGCAGTGATTTAGACAATCCTCTTTGGATGCCTAGCACATCTAGGAAACTCCCAACATCAAAGAAAACAGGTTGGTTTTTAATTTATGATCTTGCTGCATTATGTGATTATCAAATTACTCTTTATTACAGTGGCAGTTTTGTTTTTCTAGATGGCAAATTCACCACGAATGGGCACATAAGACATGATCCTATGACTCGGATTCCCATCAAGATCCAACTGCCTAATTGTAGGAATGCTAAAGGAGAATCCAAACATAAGGCCAAGAATGACGATAATTCTGGAAATTCAAGCAGTAGTACCTCAAGTAGTTCCATTAGCAGTAATGTTTCTCCCAAGAACACAGGCCCATCAAGCAGCAGACGTGCTGCTAACTCACTTACTATTAAGCATATCCACAATTCTCAAGAAAAGAAACATGCCATTCAGCAACGTGGTAAGAAGCGGCGGTGGCACTCTGACTCGGAGGACAGTTACCGACCTGAAACAAGTAGCAGCACTGTAAATACTCGTAATCGTGGAAAGCAGAAAGTGCATTACAGGGAAGAACATAGCGATCAACCAGCGGAAGACAGTGAAGCAGGTAGGGGTGGACAGAGGAGAGTGAGGATGTGTACACGTCCTGTCAGATACTGTGACGATAGTGATAGTGATAGTGATGCAGGAAGAGGAAAACAGTCCCTGAGAAGAAAAGTCAAAGACAGTGATAGTGATACTGTAAAAGTGAAGCGAACTGCTCAAGTATACCACACTAATTATATTGATCCTATAAAGGTAAGACAAACTACTCTGGGTCTACATCCAAAAGACAGTGATGGTGAAACTTTACGATTAAGACAACTTACACAAGGACTGCATTCCAAAGATAATGAAAGTGATCGGGGAGTAAGAGTTATGAGAGGTGTACGCTCGAAGGTTGCAGCAATGAGAAGCACGCGAAGTCAGCAACCAAATTACGCACCAGACATTGAAGGTATTGGAATTAAGAGTGAAAACAGTGATGATGGAAGTGCAGCAACAAGACCGGCTCGTAAAGCACAATATCATGAAACAAGTGAAGATAGTGAAAAGGATCTGCCAAGAAGAGCACGATGTAAACGGACGAATTATGCTGAAGATAGTGATAGTTCAGACTTATTTCCTAGCATAAGTATAAGTAGTCAAGGACGGGTACGTAAACACACACCTAGAGCATGTGCATTAGTTAATGAATAACACAAGGATAAGCAGATGGGTAAGTCAGTTCATATTCAAGGAACTAATATCAGTCCTTAAATTTTCAAAGCCCAAGTTTTGTTCATTCATTAACATGAATATAACTGGACTGGTAGTACAAACTGGTGAACTTTGTATTGATGGCCTATGTTTTGCTATCTTAATTCTGAATGTAACTAATCTAACTGATCGCTTGGTGCTTGTGTTGATTCGGTTTGGGGAAGCCTTGTTATTGTAATGTTGGGAAGCCTGTAGATTGGACAAAGTTCACATAATTGGTGGTATAATATCCTTGTTTTGAAAAGTGATATTAATTATGCTGTGACATTTTACTTCTTAATTGTCACAACCAGCTAGCATATGCTAGTATGTGTTTGACGTGTTTTGTTGTTAATTCATTTTAAGGGTTGGGTTTCGTGGTCATCAGCGCTATGTATTTGGGTGTGTGTTGAATTATCTGATAACATGATTAATTGTGGTGACTGTAGTAGTGTAACTGTAATTATTGGGGCAGGTGACCGGGGTAGTTATCATCCTGGCATTTTCGTGGAGGAAGTATGGTAAAACCTAGGTGGAAAACCTCTATTGAGATGACCGCTGTTAGTATAGGAATTTGAATTACTTGCTGCATCTCCCCATCACAGTTGTGGTGTGCGATTTAATGTGCATGGCAATGCTGCAAGGTTTTAAGTTATTATAACAAGGTCATTGTTCATTTATTATACACATCTTCATCAGTAAGTTATTTTGATCCAGACAACAATTATACCAAATATTCTTACTATGTGCTTTGTAATTTTCTGTACAACAAAATATAACTTCATAGTAAGAAAACAATTTTATTCTCTCAATAGGTAAAGTGGCTCCACCCTTACTTGCATGAGCAAGGCAATGCAAATTATTATTCATAGTCCAGTGAAATTAGTTTTAACCTGGACAAAATTAATAACAAGCTGAAAATTGGTGGAAACGTTAAGAACAATGTCCTAAACGAAATCCCAAAAGTCCCAAAAAATCCGAGCTGGGGAAAAGCCGCCATCTTGGAGTTTTCTGTTTTTGGCCATATCTTTCAAACAAGTGGTCCGAGCGAGGTCAGACTGGTGTCAAATTGACCAGATTTTACTGCCAAAGTCTCAGGAACATTAATAAAATATGTTAGACGCGTTCTTACAGCTGTTTTATTCATTTAAGTACTATTAACATAAATAGAGTGTTTAAAGTTCGATTTTGACCGTTTCTGTCACAATAGCTAAAAACTGCCAATGAAAATAATGTATTTAAACCTAAAATTATAAATCATATTCTTGAAATTGTGCGTATCACATCTAAAATGCTTAAATTATTGTCAGTATTAAATACAGAGACACTATGAGAGATGTAAGCTTTGACTTGTAATGTTTAGCGGCTTCCGTCGTTTGGTGGTTCCATGAGATCTGTAAAGAAAAAGAACAGTGAGAATTTTATCTTTTGTGCAGATAATGTCTATATATATTTCGAAATAACTTGCCCTCGTATTAAAGCACAAGATCGTCAGGGTCGTCAACGTCGATGCTCTCCTCTAGGCGGTTCGCACATCCGTGACCAGCGCAGTATCCGCACATTGTTGTGCAGTGAAGGAAGGCCACTCAGTAGGCAAGCGCATTTGCGCTCACATCCGGATCTGCAGTTGCAGGAGATGATGTTCAGAATATCGGCTGGTGCACCATCAATCGTAGTAGGGACTGGAACAAAGCGTCCGCGTCGCTGGTATGGTGCCACAGGCAGGAGCCCTTGAGATGGTAAGTCGATATCTTCTGAAGACCGAAGTACAGGAACGCTTGCGTTCATGCTCTTTCCTGGTGTGACGCACTGAATTCCACCCATGGCGTGAAAAGTCCCGTGTCTGTCAAGCGTATGCACATTGTGGTCCGCATTGTCGAAAACGAACTGCACATAAGCGTCGTCGTCTACGACCGGAGGTGCATTTTTAGCCAGCGAATTCTCGAAGTTGATCGTTTCTTTGTACGTAGCACATACTCCACATCCCGATAATACGTCAAGAAGAAGCTTCGAACTAAACCTCCTGTGAAGATGGACTCCGAGACCAAGCTGCAATGGCGAGACGAACGATCTTGGTCGGCCGGTTGCAATAATTGCATGAGCGATGTTGATTGCCTTTCTTTTCGTAATTGTGTCGTCGTCGAATGGTTTTCTGGTCTTTACAATAGCCCGTATCATTGTTTGTAAAGTCTCGGGTACCAAATCTTCTCGTCCAGAAGCAATATCTTCAGAAGAAGGATACACAGAGAAGTCGTAAACACGGGATCGAATGTCCTGTCGAATGATGTTGGCTGCAGTCTCGACGATTCGCGTCCTTTCCTCCTCGGAATTGCACTTTCTGGAACTGGACCAATTAGCCGTCAAAATCTTGTTTGCTGTTCCTAGGAAACAAAGGATGTTAGACTTTCCAACTTGTTCCGCTGTGACAATTTGGTCTCCGTAATGATATTGCAGTTTCCTGTTCAGATTTTTCTCACTATAGAGCATTTCTTCTGGGGAAGAAGTCTTGATAAATTCCATCAACTCGGCAAAGGTGTATTGACACTTGTCGTTGCTCTCTATATATTCACACAGTTTCTCAAAAGCTCTAAGCTTGCTGGGATCCTCGGGGTGGCCAGCATTTCTGCAGGAAAGTCCAAATGTTTGCGGAAAGTGACCTGAGCGGTCATAATACGCGTAGCACTTACGATGATAACGAGCTTCCGCTGCCACTAGGTCGACCTCCGTGTTCAATCTCAACAATACTTTTTCTGCCCAAGCGTCAGAGCGTCCAGAAGCCATAGAGTGAACAGTATTTATAACGTGGACCATCGTAACTACGCTGTAGGGTCCTTGTCGATCAGGGTGTTTATTACTGTCATCAGAGCTGATCTCGCGTTCGCAAAACATGCACTGGTGTTTAAAATCAAAACCGTCAAATGAAGAACGAGCCTTTCTTTCAACTGGTTCCTCTTGCGTATCATTCAACAGCGTAGGAACAGGGCGAGTATATTCTTTCCTACAGTCGACGTGCACTGTAACACAGTTCGAGTCGCCGATTAGAGCGGCAAAGCCGTCATTGCGAGCTTCACTATACCGACGAATGGTGTCAATCCCTCTTTGTACCCTAACCTGCTCACCATCGTTTTCCTCTTGACACAAAATACATACACTGTCCATTTCGAAGAAATAACCGCCACTTCAACCATTAACTTGCAATATTTGAACAGCAACCCCCACAGTAATAGGTTAGGTGAAGTAAAAAATCCATGCGAACACCACACTTAATACACACAACACACCTCTGCTTTCATAGTTTTTCCATAAAACTTCCAACACTTTCCCAATCCGTGTTTTTGCCTCCAACCAAGTAACGGATTATCACTACAGACCACTGAAATTATCATTTAGAACACACACAACATTCATAAAACACGTCGCTATCTTCGGTTTCAACGCCACGAACGGACAAACAACACAGCCGCATTCAAACTCAGAACACGACAGCAATGCCCGCCGCCTTTTCATAAACTTAACCGAGACCAGCGGTACCAACCTCCTTTCGCAATGTGGTATATAAGCACTTTATTTCACTTTAACACTAAAACCACAAATACAAACAAAAACAAGACTTGAAATGTTGTGTTACTATTAGTTTTGAATGATAAAACGTTGCAACCCAACACTCATTTCCGTTTAATACAATCCATAGTCAAGTTATTCTTTGTCTATGCTCAACTTCTCAGTGGTATGGTTTTGCATTGCTCTTTATTCAGACAAGTAATCTTGGCGTGTATTTTTTCCTTCCATTATTAGCGTAACCAAACATTGTAGAGAAACCTGACGAAACGAAAGATACACAGTTATTGTTTTGAAAACCGGTGCATCGAACTTTAAACACACTACTTATATTATTAACAGTACTAAAATTAATTTTAAAAAAGCTGTAAGAATGCGTCTAGCATATCTTATTAATGTTTCCGAGACTTCGACAGTAAAATCTGGTCAATTTGATACCAGTCTAACCTCGCTAGGACCACTAGTTCGAAAGATATGGCCAAGAACCGAACAATTCTAGATGGTGGCGATTTTTTCAAGATGGCGGCTTTTCCCCAGCTCGGATTTTTTGGGACTTTTGGGATTTCGTTTAGAACATTGTTCTTAACGTTTCCACTAATTTTCAGCTTGTTATTAAGTTTGTCCGAGTCAGAGGTCAATTTTGTCTAATTGCACTGGACTATCATTATTTATTTCTTGAACAGTATCTTTGTCTGTGATGTGAATATTATATGACGGTTGATGTAGTCAGTATTTTAGCTAGATCTCTTTTCACAATACTGTTCATCAGTTTTTGTGCCTTAATCCTCAGGTATATAATTATATTTTTAATAGATGAATAAGAAATTTAAAATAAAGAACACCTGTGATTTATCTAGTTACTCTGTGTTACAATCATTTTAACCTCATACTTGTCAAAACGGATAAGTGACTCACTTCTTTTGTTACTAGACTGGTTAATTCATCTTGAAATTTGACTTACGAAAAATTGAGGAACAAAGCTCTGAAACTTTCCTGATAGTATTTACATGTATTGCAGATTGACAGTTTCTTGCATTTTGTGGCACAATCAGAAAATGTTTATGCACTGCATCTGTATTTAGTAGTGGAGTGTGAAAGGACAAAGAATGGATGTGGTTCTTGTACGATGCAGACACACAGCCAAGTGGAGTGTGCTGCCCTCCCTGCCGCTTCCTCCCAAGCTTCAAGATATTTCATTGTTTTCTGTGAAATCATTGCAAAGAGGATCAGATGGTGCTACTGGATATGTAAGAAACCAATTGCAGATCAAGAATACATGATTCCAAAGAAAGACAAGCCAAAAAATAACACGGTATAGCTGGGATGGTAAAATAAAGTCACTGATCAATTTCATCATCACCGATAAAGTAGCTGGTCGACGGGTATATGATGTAAAAGTTTTACCAGGAAAACACACAGAGAACAACCACCGTCTGATATTAACAACTCTACAGTATGTGAAAATAACTAAAATAACTGCCAAACAGAAAACCAAGATCAAAACTTGTAAATTGGTTGATCCAGATGTGGAAGAAAATTACCAATCTAAGATCAGACAACAGCTATTGAAAGACGAGGCCATGGGGGGTGAGGAAGAATGGTCTCGTTTTAGTAACACACTTATTAGTACAGCAGAACCCAGGCCATTATGCCAAAGTAGCTAACAGTATGACTAAATAGAGTAATTTCAAATCTGTATCCCTGTCGAGATCCAATAAAATACAAATCATCCATGCAGGACAGTTTTACAGGAGTCTTGCTGCCAATTTAGAATCAAGATTGTTAACTACTCAGTCTTCTCACAGAGGAATGAATGAAGATTTGCAAAATAGTCTATCTGAATGGCCCGAGAAGCTAGATATAATGCATTGAGAAGAAAGTATAGTTCATCAATGCAATCAATTTAGAATCTCAGATAACAGTAAAATTATAAGAGCTTTCAGGGAATACAAGGAATGTAGAGATATTGAAAGGAAGCCTCGTGATCTACTGCCACTGCTTTGTTTATCAAACACTATTGCCATATCAACAGCTGAGTGTGAACCTTCATTTAGCTCCATGAATGAGATTGTAACCCCTTTAAGAAATGCCCTTTTGGTGGATCATGTGTCAGACTTGATGTTCATCAATTTAACTGGACCTCCTATTTCTGAATTCGACCCACTGCCTTATGTGAAATCCTGGCTGCCAACTGGGAGGCGATCAGCAGAGGAACTCTCCCTGTCGTACAAGAAAACGGACTGCAGAGCAACATCCCTTTCAGCCTGTCTGGAAAATTTTGAAGGATTAGGTAAGTACCGGAAGTTATAATTTTCCCTGGTAATACCCAAAAAACAGCTAACGTTTTGCACATTTTTCGGTTTTTGCTCAATGTCTTTTAAAATACGAGTATGCATCTGCCAGAAAAATACATTCTTATCTGTTTTAAACTACATTAAATTTACTACCGGTACTGTATGTTTTGTAGATCCTTAGATACAGTTCTTCAAAGATTGAATATTTTTTCATAATAAAAGTAGAATTTGTTGGTTTTGATCTCCTAATTTTACAAATATTATCAAAAATACTCATTCCATCAAAACTGCATATGAAATGAACTTGAAGTTTATTTGCTTAGCTTTAATTTGATCTCTGATTGGTACCTGTAGGCCTAGTGCTTCTCTCAAAAGTGGCATGTAACTTGAAACCTTGAAAAATAGAAATCGGAGAAAATGAATGAAAACAAGTTTTGAGTGCATCAGACATCAAGTATGGGGCCGGTACTGATGATGTGTGATTTACTTATAATATTGGTCTCGTCCGAATGGCTTGTAGACGAGTGAGGTTCATTGTGTGTGTGAGAGCAAGCGTCTGGACCTCAACAATGAACGCGAGGCCCCTGAATAATCGACCATTCCCTCCTCCCTCCTACACATTCTTTTGTCAGTTTTGCCTCGTAAATCGACCCTGCGGACAGTGAAGTGTTAGTGTAGTCTACTCGAAAGCCTTGTGCAATGTCCATTCCTCCATGCGTTTGTCAGGTAGATTTTATTAGGAAGCTAAGTATTGCAATGGGTACCATGTTTCGACTTCCAGAAAATTTCGACATATCTTCGCGTTTCACATCCCCAAAACCACCGTCAGTTCAAAAGTTTATATATAATTTATGTATTCTGCTCAAAAAAATTAAAGCACCACTATTTTTAAAGGCCACAAAATTTTGAAAAGTTGACCGCATAAGCTCTAATTCTTATTATGACGTTTGTCCTGACGCCTACCAAGCATATGCTTCAGCACAAATCACCAACTTGAGTGGTTCCGGGGTAGCGCCCCCAAAACCAGCCCATTTTCGAAAACCGCAAATTGAAGTTGGCGAAAAACGCTGTAGGACTTGTCGCAGGTTGCCAAAGCAGTCAAAAATGAATGAGTATTGCTCTTAAAGGTTCCACAAACACGTTGAAATTGTTATATTTGACGTTTGGGCATTTCAACCCCCCTCATCATCCCCTCATCCCCTAAACATGGACTACCATTGGGGGCGTCTGAGTAAGTACCCGGGTGTGTTTAACCACCTGCAAACCTGCACACCATCCTCAGTTGCTGATTGCAGTAAGTTCTTAAGGCCTCCGGCAATGTTCACACCCCCCCCCCCCCCCCCCCACACACACACCCTCAACTGGCATGGGACCAAACCACCCCGTATCGATTCACCCCTAAGGAAGGTTTTAATCGAGATGTTTATCAGTGCTGCTAATGTGGGGGGTCTTCCCCTAACGTTTCAAAAAAGGAGCTGTGCCTGTGACACCACCCCTTCCCCTGCTACCCCCTTTTGTATGATTTTTCGAATCAGGCCCATTTTAAGGGCTGAAACGAGGTCTTAATCGCTGAAAGGGTTGTAAAGGTCCTTAGAAGTAGTGGTGACACGAAATCAACCCCTTCCGATCGTTGATTGACATTCCATCCCCCAAACTTGACATTTTTGCACCCTGAACCCTCCCTGTCTGGACGCGTAACGCGTCACGGCAAGTTTTCAGAGTTGGATGAAAATGAAGCTTATGGCCTGCAATCGAGCCCAAAACAGGAAGTTGGATGGGAATTTATCGGTTAGGTGTCAAACGAGACCATAAGTTCTCAAACAAGTTAACAGCCTCTAGTAAGTACGCCCATACACAGGCAATGAATGCCATTTTGTTGCTTCGCCAGCCATCGATTGAAGTAACCCATTGCCGATCATAGGCAACCCGCACGCATGGACGTGATGTGGGTTATTATTTAGTTTCATGAAACCCAACTAACATCGCATTTCTCCCGATGGTCGATATTGCTGTTTTGACTGTGTGACAGCAATGTAATTGGGTCATGGGTCTAGCAAAGAAAAACCGACCTTAAACTTTTCCCCAACAAATACTATGGCCCATTCTACTAACATTTAATATCATGACGGTCAACTGTGCTCCATGCGGCAAAAAGATCAAGAACAATCAGCAGGCTGTAGGATGTGATGGTGAGTGTGGACGCTGGTTTCATGTAACATGCATGAAAATGAGTAAAGACACGTACCAACAATTCCGGAAAGATGATACTTTCAAATGGTCATGCAATCGGGAAGACTGCCTCCCGCAACCTAACCTCAAAGAGGTTATGGCACCTTTCTCCCAGAAACTTGAGGAATCCCTTTCGGCGATGAGAGAAGAAAACCACGAGGTAAGAAAACTAGCAACTTTCTTATCAGAAAAGTATGATGAACTCCACCGGGAAATTGAAACTCTGAAGAAAGAGAGAAAAACCGTCAAGGACGTAGAAATGGCAGCATCTAGAGCTATCAACGAATTGGAGGAACTAAAACAGTACCAGCGCAAGAACAACTTGATAGTGTATGGAATACCCACGGAAAGAGAGGAGGATGTATTTCACAAAATCTCGGACATTGGCAAGACGTTAGGAGTTGAAATCACCAGGGCAAACATAGACGCAGCTCACCGCCTCCCGTCAACAAAGCCTGGGCCTCAACCGATAATTGTGAAATTAAATAATAGGTGGAAGAAGGAAGAGATTCTCAGTAGCAGAAGACAAAAGAAGACCCTGAAGACGAGTGAAATTGGTTACAGTGACAGGGTGTCGAGCGATACGGGAAATACGGGAATTATACGGGAATTTTAGTGATCCGGGAAAAATACGGGAATTATACGGGAAATTCGCACTTGATACGGGAAATCTTGAAAAGTCTCATAATGCCCGACTTCTTAGCCCCCGAACGCTCGGTAGAGTCCTCCCGCTCAATCTTCTATTTCGCCTGCAGACCGCGCTGCCACCCGTAATTTGCGCCACCCATAGAGCGCTAAGCGGGATGAGAACCCAGCCAACGTCGAATGCATACTTTGACTGGCCGACCGCCGGCCGTACTCTCTACGCATGGGGCTGCGCGCGCCGCGCTCGTTGCTGACAATGACATACAGGAATCAGTCCGCATTGTTATTCACAGAGGAGACCTGGGTTTCTCGACAAGAGCAGTCCTTAATGAAGCTAACAGATCAAGATATTAGAAAATTTCAGACGCGGATGTGCTGCAATTTCGCACCAACTGCCGAAAATTGTACATTCGTATCCTATGGCTGAAAAAATCAAAGAGTGGTCAACTCATGCTCACGAGAGACCCGTGCTATTTCCTGCCTAGACACTATAGGGGTCGCTGAGACTCCTAAGTTGGAAGAAGTTACGATCGTCATTGCCCTGGAAATTCTTTGTAATCAGAAGAATTTGCTTTCTGGCGCAATGGCTACGCTGACGTATAATCTTGGCGAAGTGTATTTTTTTCACGGAGCAACTTAACACCGTAGTAGGCACGCAGCTTTTTGTATTTAGTTTTCTGGCATCTTGTTTTAAATTATTGAATAACATATTTCTAAATGCAGACAATCCATACCTCCATTAGGATTCGAGTTCCATAATTCATGCAAAATTAGGTCCGTTCGTTTGTGAAATTGTGGTCATAACCCCCCTACCCTTTCAGTGATTACCGTATGGTACTTTACGTAGACTAGGGTGAAGATGTAAATGAGCATTAAAAAAATATGTTGCCAGTTGTTTGGTTTATTAACTTGCGGTAATATCATCCATAGGTAATGAAAACTGGGCATGGTTGGATTTTAAGGTAGAGCCGCATGTGCTATCAAATCGCTTTCTTGCAATACCTGGAATATGTATAGAATTATAAAATGATTATTGGTTAAATAAGTGTTAATAGATAGGCTATTATAATTATAATGATTAAATAAATATTAAAGAAGAAACGATGCGTTGTTAGTAAATATTAGGCCTACCGGTACGGCGAATAGCCTACAACTCGTAGCTTACGTCACAATTTAGCATTTAAACAGGTCACGTTAATGCATAATATGCCAATATAACAACTGGATAGCAAATTATAATAATATTCTCACATATAACATATATAATTTGCACCAACTTAATTATTGTAGTCTTAAGATATGTTAGACCAATGCCGTTTGAAATGTGCAAATCGCACACTCTGTAGGCAAGCTGTTTGTTATGGTCGTCTCTGATGCGAAGTTCTACTAATTACTCTTTTTGGAGACACTTGTCTTTGGAATATTCATGAAAGACCAACCCTTTAGTTATAATTTCATAAGTTGAACGCCTAAAAACAAAACCACAATCCGAAATAATAACGAAGATAATCACGAGCGAACGTTTCACTGCCAATGAAAATCAAATGGAGATTCGCGGACCGGAAGTTCGTTATGCATAAGCTTCGATGCCATTTTATCTCGTAGAAGCTCTATAATGTTACGGTACCATACAATTCAATCACTTCCAGTAAATATTTATTACTAGCGGACCCGTGCGAGAAATCTCGCATGTTCATAAACCACACTTTCTCCAATAGGTTTATAATGTTTTTATTTCAACCAAATGATTATAGGACACTATTAACATTTCAGGATAAAGGAAAGACCTCAGAATGTTAATATGACATGAAACATGCGTCTCAGTGGCCCGTGGACAGCAAGTATGGAGCGTATTATCCTACATCAACGGTGATTGCAAATCGCACACTTCGTACAATTTTTTTAAAGTCCTTTTTTAAAGAAATTATAGATATTTATGAAATTATAGTGCAATAAGTCACTGCTAATGTCTATTCTCTTTCATTTGAATGCTCATTTGTCACGATCGGTCGCTTGTGAGCGCCGCAGGAGGGATGCATACTACTGAAATAATATATATGAAGATGTGACCTATTCTCTACTCTCTCAACCCTCCTCAGTAGTGATGGGCTGCGAGTGGACTCGCGAAGAATCGAGTCTGGAACCGTAAAACTCGAGATACTCGAGTCCGGAATCGAGGCCGAGGACGCTGTTAGCGTTATCCGTGAGCCATATATGGAAACTACACGATATATAGTAATGTCGCTACGCCTTGGCCAAGTATTATTAGTATCCCATCAATGCACAGTGATACAATAGGATATTCAAAATTGGAAACCGGCAAGAAGTGGACTGATGACAGAAAGAAAGAACGCAACACAGTAAAGAGAAATTTCCTTCAACGTGATAATTTGCTAAGCAGTAGTATATATCGCTGTTGATAACGCCATTAGTCTTATCGATATCTCTGGTTGAGTGGTTAACGGTGCTAACTTTCACGCAGCGTGCTGGGGTTCGATTCCCGGCGAGGAGGTTTTTTTAAAC
This sequence comes from Meconema thalassinum, assembly GCA_946902985.2. Taxonomy (NCBI): domain Eukaryota; kingdom Metazoa; phylum Arthropoda; class Insecta; order Orthoptera; family Tettigoniidae; genus Meconema; species Meconema thalassinum. The sequence continues at coordinate 389,653,366 of OX336391.1, forward strand.
TTGATTTTTTAAATTACATTTCTTTCTTTATCATTACCTAGTCGTTATAATATGAAGCATAGTGTGCATTTTGCAAACGATTTCTCTTGTAAATCACTAGTAGAAAAGTCGTTTGCAAGTTTAGCGACTGTTGGGAATTTGGCCGCATTCTGTCCTATATCGTAAGTAGCCTACGGATCGTGACGTCACCGTGGAGACTCGAGTCCTTCGCACGGGTTACTCGTTCAGACTCGGAACTGCTAGACTCGATTCTCGCGAGTCGAAGCGTCACTCGCGCACATCACTTCTCCTCAGTAAAACAGTCATTTATATCAGCTCTCCTCAGGTAAACGGTATTTTATTTGTGTTCGTAGCATCCCATCCCATCTGCGAGAGAGTTCACTAGCGCGCGCGGGCGCGCCCTTTGCTCACGCTACGGGTTAGGCCTAAATATCGCCATCACCCGTGAGCTGCGGAAGTGTCTCCAAAAATGCAGTTACACTTACGCCAGACAATTTTGATTCGCGCTTTAAGATTCATTTTTCAGCCATTCGGTATGCGAACTCTAGTCTTAGAGGGTTCTAAAATATACGGGAATTTGGTGGATTTTCGTACGGGAAATACGGGAATTATACGGGAATTTGAAAAAAGGCCATCGCTCGACACCCTGCAGTGATGGTGGTAATATATATATCAATGAACACCTGACCCCAAGAAATGAAAACATCGCCAAAAAGTGCCGTGAATTGAGACAACAGGGGAAAATCTTTGCAACTTGGGTCAGAGACTGCAAAATATAAATTCGGAAAAATCAAAATGGACCCTCAAAGCTTATATCAAGTGCTGAAATACTGGATGAACTCGCCCTCTCAAACTAAAATCAATGTAATAGTAAGATATCTACTAAGTATTATCCCATATGGAACTAGAATTACAGAAATTAAATTTTTTAGGTAATGCTAATAATAATACACTAGAATTAACCGAGTGTAACTGTAATACACTTAGCGATTATTATAAGATTAAGGACAGTAAACAGATAATAACCGATACCAGTACACTAAAATGCGTACACATAAATGCACATAGCATAAAAAACAAGTTCGATGATATCCAAATAATGTTAGACAGAATCAAAGGTGTAGATGTCCTAGCAATCTCAGAAAATTGGTTAACAGAACAAACAAAAATGTTTTTCAATATTAAGACATATGTTGCATATCACATAGTTAGAAAACAAACTGGAGGGGGAGTATCTTTGTATATTTCAAACAAATGTAGCAGTACCCTTGTAAAGGAAATAAATTCCACCCACAGCATACTGCACATTACTGTGAGAAAAGGCCATCAAGAATACAATATAATCACTCCTTATAACCCTCATAAAAGCAACATTCCACACTTTCTAACTGAATTCGAAGTAATTATTAGTTCTTACTCAACGAATCCTGTTATAATACTAGGTGATATGAATATCGATCTATTATTTGGGGACAGATATACTAGTAGTTATATTAACCTAGTCAAATCATACGGTCTAGTCTTATGTAATACAAAATATCCAACTCGTGTAACACAAACTAGCTCTACTCTAATTGATCATGTATTGGCGAACGACTGTGACAAAATATGTAATGTCTATAATATTGATAATGATTTGAGTGATCACCATTTACTCATCTGTGAAATGAGAAACAAAAAGATAAACAGGAACTCAATATGTGATGATAGGCCAATAGAAAAGGATAAAATAAACTACAAAAAACTTAATAAATATTTAATAACTCAAGAATTTGTATGCAATGAAACTAACATCAATGACTACTACAATAAATTCTGTGATTTTATTAATAAAGGAATAGAAGCCTGTACTATGAAATATACGAATAAGGAGCCAAGTGCCCCACCAATAAAACCCTGGGTCACACTAGATCTTTTAGCACTAATACACAGGAAAGATAAGATATATACAAAAACCAAAGTTAAAAATCCATCTGCAGAAATTTTAGAAGAATATAAAATTATTAGCAACCAAGTTACAAAACTTAAGAGAAACCTACAAAGAAACTACTTTGACCAAAAAATTCAAAATGCAAATAATCAGAGGGAAGTGTGGAGTGTTGTTAATGAGATGTTAAATAGACCAAAGAAGGGGAAAAATGAAATTGTCAAACTTATAGGCGACGGCACAAATGTCGAAAAAAAGGAAAATATATGTGATGAAATTAATAAATATTATGTCAATATTGCTAACAGTATATGGGAAAATCAAGGAAACGGTTCTACCTCGGGCATTACAAGCTATAAAAATACTACTAGCACTAAGACAATCTTTATGTTACCTACTGATGCTAATGAAATACAATCAATTATATACTCCCTAAAACACAAAAACAATATAAGGGAGGACAACACTACTAATGTCATGCTACAATTGTGTCTTGAGGGCCTTACACCATATCTTGTCAAAATAATAAATCTTTCACTGATGACTGGTATATTCCCCGATGCCTGTAAAGTCTCTAGGGTGGTCCCGATCTACAAAAAAGGAGACAAAACCCACCCATCAAATTACAGACCCATTAATATTATATCTGCCATCAGCAAGGTTCTAGAAAGCGTTGTTAAACGAAGACTTATGAATTTCTTCATGAAAAATGATTACTTTGCAAACTGCCAATATGGGTTTATTCCAAATAGAGGAGCTGATAGTGCTATATTTGAAGTAGTAACTGATGTAGAAAAGGCATTAGATGAAAACAAACTAGCTGCTGGTGTACTAATTGACCTTCAAAAAGCCTTCGATCTGGTTAACCATAAGATTCTCCTTAATAAACTAGAATTTGCAGGCATCAGAGGAGTGGCACATGATTGGTTCAAGAACTACCTCACTAACAGAAAACAATATGTTGCAATCAATAATGTAAAAGGATCTCAAATGAGAATTGACACAGGAGTACCTCAAGGTTCTGTCTTAGGACCAATTCTTTTCTTGGCCTATATTAATGATATAGTATTATTAGAATTGAAAGGCAAGCTTAAACTATTTGCAGATGATATTTTTATACTCTATCTGGGAACATCTGAACAGGAAATTATGCTAAATATTAATTATGATCTCAATAAGCTGGTGGATTGGTTGAGAGCACACAAAATGATTATCAATATCACTAAAACAAAATATTTGTTCTTCCATAAACCATCATACAAGATTGAGACCACAAACATAGTCAACATAGCCAACAAAGAAATAGAAAGGGTTAAATCGGCAACATACTTAGGTATCACACTAGATAGTACACTAACCTGGGAAAATCATGTAGAAAATGTAAAACATAAAATCAGCCCTTTAATTGGTATTATTTTCAGATTAAGATATAGCTGTCTTACTAGCCAACAATTGAAAAATATATACTTTGCTCTGATACATTCACATCTAATGTACATGAATTTCATATGGTGATATTGTAAGAAGGAGCTGATAAAAGAACTTGAGATACTCCAGAAACGTGCTATAAAATCTATCTTTGGATTACCTTGGCTCACACCCTCAAATGAATTGTACTCAGGAACTAAAATTATGCCACTGCAAAAACAAATAGCTATGTCAGCAACAGTATTTGTATACAAATTAGAAAACAAATTGATACACACACACACATCCATTTTACCCATGCAAATGACATTCATCACTATGCAACAAGAGGAGTAAATCAAATATTCACCAGCCATTCCCAATCCATTAAATTTGGAACTAAAGGAATTATGTCCTCTATAATAAAAGAATACAACTCGCTACCATTAGGCATAAGGGAAAGTTTCTCTATAAAAACATTTAAGAGGAAAACAAAAGACTTCCTATTAAGGAATGAATAGCCAATGTACAATAGCCTTAAGCAATGCAATGTATCATACCGTATTATCTCTGTAAAGTTAGTCACTAGCAATCTAAGTTACTATTAAACTAAACAATAATGTTACAAAAATTATATATATATGCCATGCTGTAACTATGTTACTTGATTGTCCCTAACACGAGCTCAGGCTCATTGGGACCTATGTAAATAAATAAATAAATAAATAAATAAATAAAAATAAACATATGACTTACTGCTCCTTGAAATAACACACATACACGTAGTACGATCGAATTAATAGCTTACGCCGCGTGATCTGTAATAGTAGAAAGTTAAATCAACACCATAAACCGTGATTGAAGACTTTGAAATGGACTTAAACGTTTGAGGTGGGACGGCTACAGTAACTACAGCACGTTTAGCGTGCGGTATTTACCATGTGTTGGTGGCTGCGAGGGTTAAAGCCTGACCGTACGTGGTGGGCGCGAAGGGGTAGAATGCTGCTTCGAATCCAGTAGTAGGCAAACTTTTTTGAACGAAAGCCCACATTCCATTTTAGTCGGGATGTAACTACTGCCTTACGACGTATTTTTGTGAAGAGTACACTTTGCTGAGACGAACGAATTGGTATGTTATGTCACGTGACCTGTAATGGCAGAAAATTAACATAACATATTGAAGTGTTGCTCACCGACAGTAGTGGCTACGCTGGCTAACGCGCAGCATTAGGTCATGGGGCCAAGCTCTCTGCTGACTCGGTAGACGCGTAGGTTCGAGCCCCACAGTCGGCCGTCCTTGAAATGGTTTTCCGTGGTTTCCCATTTTCAACACCAGGCAAATGCTGGGACGGTATCTTCTGACAGGCCACGGCCGCTTCCTTCCACATCCTTGCCCAGTTTCATTCACCATCATTCATTTCATCTCTCATTAACTCCTCTCATGAGGTTAGCGTCAGGAAGGGCATCCGGCCGTAAAAAACATCGCCACAAAGACTTCCATCGCATCTCATCCCAGACCCCGTTGGAAAACGGGAATAATAAGGGGTAGACATACATACATCGATGTGTTGCTCCGGAGGTCCGGGTTCGAATCCCAGCGCTGCCAAGAAATGTAGTACTTGTCTGAGGGCTGAAATTGGGTACACGTAGCCTCGTGAAGCAAATATGAAAAGAAGTGGGTTCGATTCCCACCTCAGCCATCCTGGTAATGGTTTTCCGTGGTTTCCCACTTCTACTCCGGCCAAATTCCGGGACGGATTCTATCTTAAGGCCACGGCCGCCTCTTTCCCAATCCTTAATTGCAAATACACATATCATTACAAGCCCGAAAAAAACTCAGGTTATCAGACAAATTCTACACACACACACCCAAGTACACGGGGCTAAATGACCGCGATGTTCTAGCCCCTCAAATGAAACAAAACAACAACATATCGAAGGATATTCTGATCGCCAGTGATTGCATCGAAGTATACGTATTCCTTAGAAATTCCCATGGTATTATTAGCATACTTTCGATTTTTGCAAAAAATGAAAGTAGACTTATGAGATCTACACAGGGCCAAAAATTGTGTGTCTGTGTGTGTGAGTTTGTGTACTCTGAATGCCTGCCCCCCCCCCCCCCTCCCCCCCCCTCCCCCCCCCCCCATCAATTCGAACACTGTGAAACCGAATTGAACGAAATTTGGCACAGAGGTAGAACTAGGAAAGGCCACCTCAGTGTCATGTTTTATAGCGCCGCCATCTTGACGGAAACGTAATGGTGGCCACCCAAATGTTCAAAGCTTAAATCAAATTACGACTAACCTAATCATCCGATCTCTACCAAATTTTGCAACAACATATACTTATATGGCGAGCGTCTTTTGATTGAACTACAAGGTCATCAGCCCATTAGTTTGCAGGTGGCGGCCAAGTATGTGTGCAAATTGATTCCCCCTATCAATTCAAGCACAGTGAAACCGAATTGAACGAAATTTGGTACGGAGGTACCACTAGCAAAGGGCACCCCAGTGTCATGTTTTATATCACCGCCATCTTGACGAAAACGTAATGGCGGCCATCCTAATGTTAAAAGCTTGAATCAAATTACGACCAACCTAATAATCTGATCTCTACCAAATTTTGCAACAACATACCTTTATGTATAGAGAATTTTTTGACCACACTACAAGGTCATCAGGCCAATAATTTGCGGATGGCGGCCATGTATGTGTGCAAATCGATTCCCCCTATCTTTTCAAACACGGTGAAACCGAATGGAACGAAGTTTGGTACAGAGGTAGCACTAGAAAAGGCCACCTCAGTGTCATGTTTTATATCGCCGCCATCTTGACGGAAACGGAATGGCGGCCACCCAAATGTTAAAAGCTTAAATTAAATTACGACCAACCTATTCATTTGATATCTACCAAATTTTTCAACATCATACCTTTTTGTGGGAAGCATCTTTTGACTGAACTACAAGGTCATCAGCCCGATAGTTTGCAGATAGCGGCCATGTATGTGTGCAAATCTATTCCCCATATCAATTCAAACACGGTGAAATTGAATTGAATGATTTTTTTTACAGAGGTAGCACTAGCAAATGGCACATCATATTCATGTATAATATCCGTATAGCACGTTGTATTTCAAGAAGCTACTACAACTAACATTCAATTATACTCCTTGAAAAGGACAAAGAGTTATAACAATACCCATGCATTTAGGAGAAAGTAGGCTATACGTTCTTTACCGAGCATCTTGTTTTGTTATTAAATTTTAACAAAAAGTCTTAGCATATCTTTAGGCCCGTATCACACGACACTCGCTGGCAAGGAAGCTGCTGTGATCGCTGATACAAAATCCTGTATGATTCTGTTCTCTTCGTCAGTACACCTGCTTGTATGACCGAAGTGTATCACACGCTAGCATTTTGTACGCTAAGTTGTATGAAATAAAAGCGAAGGGCTGTTGTTTGAGGGCATTATTTGCAGTTCATTCGCCTTATTAATGTAAAGCGGTCGCGAAACTTGCTTAGGTAAATTAGAAAACATACCAGGTACTGAATGAATGCATTCCAATCAATATTTAAGATCTAACGGTAATAATTGAATATTTTACCATACGCGTTAATAAGAAGCGCAACAAAAACCTCCAGAGTGTGTTGGAAATGTGTGTAAGTGTTATTGCACCCGCTCGCTCTTTCGAAGATCCCGGGTTCAAGACTAACCAAAGGCAGATTTTTAAAATTCTTTTTAACTATTTTATTATACCCTCCCTACCTCGTACAGCAAGATTTCAACTTGGTTTTGTTCACATTATCTACGAAGACGATAGGAAAGTTATTTTCTTGTCTCATTTAAATGGTTATTTTTCCTAAATACTGTTCAAAACCATGGATGGATATTATTCGTTATAATTATTATTTTTTTAGTCGATTTTACCCTCCAGGTTAGGTTACCCCATGGACTCAGCGAGGGATCCCATCATTACCGCCTCTACGGGCAGTGTCCTGGACCTTGAAACATCTCGTCTGGGGGATACAACTGGGGAGGTGGGATCAGCACCTCGCCCAGGCGGCCTCACCTGCAAAGCGAAAGCGAACAGGGTCCTCTTGAGGGAGGGGAAGATCGGGAGGGATAGGCAAGGAAGAGGGAAGGAGGCGGCCGTGGCCGTACGGTAGGTAACATCCCGGCATTTGCCCGAAGGCGAAGTGGGAAACCACGGAAAACCACTTTGAGGATGGCTGAGGTGGGAATCGAACCCGCTTTACTCATTTAGACCACCCGAGGCTGAGTAAACCCCGTCCCAGTCCTCATACCACTTTTACCACTTTTCAAATTTCGTGGCAGAGCCGGGAATCGAACCCAGGACGTCCGGGATGGCAGCTAATCCCGCTGTCTACTACGCAACTAAAGTGACTGTTAATTAGAATTTTAATAGTTCAATATTTATAATAATATGACACGTTCTGTAATTACTGCCTTGCTGCGAGGCTCAGCAGTAACGTTCTCGCTTGCTGTGTCCAAGGTTGCAGGTTCGTATCCTGGCGCAGTCAGCTGGCATTTGAGGGTCCGCAAATGCGAGGGAGCTGTGTCAGTAGATTTACTGGCACGTTGAAGATATCCTTCGAAGCAAAATTCCGGCACCCCGGTGTATCTAAAAGCCAGAGCAGTTAAAAGGGACGTAAAACCATTAATTTGAGGTCATTGAAATAACACTGCCACTATTGATTTCTACTATATTCGCGAGGATGTACTCAACGGTAAATTTGTACAATGGACGTAAAGGAGCAGGTACTAATGTTTTTTAGGATGACTGTGATATACGCGTTAGTTGGGTTGCCTTCCTCTAAAAATAAAAAGGGACTGGTGGACCACACTGTATATATATATATATATATATGTTTCTTGTGGACACGATAACTGCCATAATTTTGCACCAATCACTTTGAAGTTTTTACATAATATGTATCCCTTTAAAATCTCTGTCGAGTTCGTTAATGGGCAATATCGTTCGAAGGGGGTGAAAATGGGGGGCATTTTTTGAAAAAGTGAAATATTGCTATAACTCTCTTAATACGTGAAATATCGAATCCATTCAAAGTTCATACTATGTATCGGATAAGTGCTAAAAATTTATGTTTAATAAGTGTTTTGATAGCACCAACCATTGACCAAGGGGGTGGAAAAAATTGTTTTTTCGGGAAACATTAATCATATCTCTCTTAATAGGCACAATATCAAAACCGTACAAAATGGACAATATTCCCTCAATAACTACCTAAAACGTTTGTCTGAAAAATTTCGTTATGACCCACCATTACGCCAAGGGGTGAGAAAAATGATTTCGGAATTATAAGAAAATGCCAAGAGCCATCAGAGGTTACCATGACAACGCTTCCATTGATGAGGGATGAGCTATCAAAGGTTGCCATGACAACGCCATTGCACGAGATCACATTCATTTTTCCATTCAGACTCTGTGGGAAGCGGCTTCAGTGACGTAACTGGTAGCATGCTGAACTTCTATGTCCAAGGTCGCGTGTTCAAAGCCGGCCAAGGTCGTTGGATTTTCTAAGAGCGCTAAAAATACCTCAAATACCCCTTCCTTGGAGGGGAAGTTCCAACGTTCGTTGCAAGTTGCGGTGGCATCTAGTTGCCAAGTTCACAGCTAGGTGTCGTTTACGGTGGATGTGTAGCTTTTTCACATACCATACTCTCAAACACCCTGAATAGCCTTCCTTACCAACTGTTTGTTACATCTGCAGCCAACACCAAAATCAATCTTGCTCGCTTGCCCCCAACAGAGGATGCAGCACGCCACCATGCTTACAGAATTTACTACCAAGTTCAAAAGTAGTTGGGGGTCAATAAAAATCTTATAGGTTAGTGGTGGAAGCTTAATGATCAAGGTCTTAACTCTATCATTACAACTAATGGTATGGATCCTGAACCTCAGCTCCTACTGCGCATAATTACCTGCAATTACAGAAAAGGTTGCAGTTGCCGTAAAACTGGACTGAAATGTTCAGCCCTTTGTCGATTTTGTGGTGGCAAAATTATGTCAAAACGTGCAATCTCTTCAGCTAGAGGATTCTGACGACGAGAAAGACGTCCCCACCGCTAAATTGATAGAACGGAAAAACGAGCCTGCACCTACTGTTTAATTCAAGAACTCCTCCAATGAACGTGCGCCATCATCAGAGGAAGATTTTTTGAGACCCAGGCCATCAAAACAAATGGAATTACGATGAGACCCGTTGCTTCATACATGTAAAAACTTATTTCAGATGTTGAGTTTTCCTTTGTAATATACGGTAACAAAATAGTACTAATGTGAACTATTTTCTTTCAATTTTTCCAAATTCACTTTTGAGAGACGCACTTGGCCTACAGGTACCCGTCAGAGCTCAAATTAAAGCTATACAAATAAACTTCAAGTTCATTTCCTCTGACTTTTCTCATGGAATTAGTATTTTTCATAATATTTGTCAAATTAGGAGACCAAAACCAACAATTTTTACTTTCATGAGAAAATATTCAATCTTTGTAGAACTGTATCTCGGGATCTACTAAACATACAGTATTCGCTTGGGTTTAAAAAAAGGTATGGTAGGTATGGTTTCTTCTGGCAGATGCATATTTTAAAAGATATTGAGCAAAAACAGAAAAATGTGCAAAAAGTTAGCTGTTTTTTCGGAATTACACAACTAGCACAGGTTTTTCGAAGTTGCAATTTTTTTTTTTTTACTATTGGTGAGGTCCAAACAACATATAAAACATTAGAACTACATGACCTTTTGCAAGGTCGGATATCTAATTTGACTGGACTATATTGTTTAACAGAAGACTTTCCCTTGATATACTTTTTATTACCGTACTTAAAAAGTATACAGGGTGTTTTTTTTTCACCATCTAAATCCACAAAAATATGCAAGGTTCAGATTTTTTGGGATGTTGTTAGGATGGATACCAATAGTGTAAAACCAAGTTTGCAACTTCGAAAGACCTTTGTTAACTTTGTGGTGCTCGAAAAACCTCGAAATTTTAAGACTTTTTTCAGTTTTTGGCTTCTACCTTCTAAACAATGCATTCTACGGAAACGTCATCCATGACACTTTTAAGGAAGAGAAAATTAGCGACAATTTGAGTGCAACTCCAGCTCCGTATGCCGTATAGATCTCGAGATACAACACTTCGAAAATGCGCCATTTTCTTCAAAAAGTTAGAAATTTGTAGTAAGCTAGTCTTTCGAACAAAATATCGTCTATAATACTCATTTTACGAAGAAAGTCATAAGGAGCAAAGTTGTAGAGCAGTTATTCAGCTTTAATATAAGCATAAGAAAAACTCTGTAAGACCAATAGTTCTCTTGTTATCAGGCAGTAGCATTAGGACATCGGATTTTTTCCAAAAATGTAGCCTGACGAATTATTGGACATTTTTAAAGGATAAGAAATACATCAATCAGTGGAAAATTGTTTATCATGCAAAATGAAATTGAATACAATTAATAATAATGTGTAATTTCTTATCAATATTGAAGTCACTGTGGCGATGTGATGGAGGGACCTCAGCTAACACCTGCGACAGAAACACGCAACACGTCGATTTCCTACTATTTATTAATAAATTACAACAAAAGGGTAGGTATATAATGTTGGGCTTATCTGCATTTAGCGAGACTGTAGTATTCTTTTGGAAGGCCCAGGTTCATCATACGGCTCTTCCTGGGGCTCCGGAGATTCTTGCGTAGTTGGATCTGGATCTAAAAGGGGGTCGTCGAAGTCGTCGTCTTCATCTGACTCAGTCATGTCTAGGGTAGGAGAATTAAGGCAGGTCTTCCCTTGACAAATTTTACGAGAGCTCTCCGGCAGGAGTATCGCCCTGTTCTGCACTCTCTCAGGCACCTGTATGACAAGAATTTCAGCAGTTATATTAAATATAGGTTACAATAGATTCAATTGTTTTAATTTCAATCATAAAAAATTCCTTAGCGTAATTGACTAGGACCGACCTAATACGAATGGATTACCTTACCTGCATGACAGGAGTTTGAGCAGAGTTTGCGGCGCTGGTCCTTGTTTGAGGTCACCGGTGTCAGTCCCTGCTGACTCCTTGTCCATCCCCACTTGGTGGGTTATTTCTCAACCCCCAACCACTGCTGCACCTGGTGGTAGGTTCTGTAGGAATGTTGGGCAGCAGCCTCTTCGGTTGGGGGCAGACGAGTGGGGTTGACTTTTGCGCTGGTAGCAGATCGGACAAATACCCCGTAACGCAAGGCGTGGAGAGAATCATCTTTTCCACCACCATACAACGCCACGAGACATTTGTTGCCAGCAGAGGCTATCTCTTCAGGGGTGGCGTTATTGTTGAGAAATGTGGTAGCCAGGTCAAGAACGTCTGGCTGTTTTGAAAGGATGCCCGAAAAGGGCAGAGGTGGTGTCGCAACTACTGAAGGCGTGGAGGAACAACTCTATTCCAGGGGGGGGGGGGGGGGAGTGAGAGATCTCTTCGAATGAATGGTGTTGAAAAGAACTGCTTGCAACCTGTTCCACCCCTGTCACTTTTCTGGAAGGAAACATTTTGTTTGTTGGCGCCCAATCCATTTAGGAGCACAAAGAGGTCGACATCTTCTCCAGCGATTATTTCGTACTCGTACTCCTCGCTCTTCTCCAATGCTGTACTCACAATGAGGCAGGCGGCGTTCTCTGGAGCTTGCTTTGTTTCGATCCCTTGTATATTGTTAAGGCCCAAGGGACCCTACACCCTTAGGACCTTACGCACCCCCAAGAGAGACATAGCCCCACGCCACTGGATCTACACTCACCCATACAAATCTATTGATAACCACACATCTACAGTCTACAACTACCCCTAACACGTCTACGCATCTACCCAACATTCAACACCCTCTTCTACCCCCAAAACTACCCCAGGCTGGTAGCCACAGCACATCAAATATATTTTCTAACACCGCAAGCAGGTTGCCACTTACCACAGATGGTTGGCCAACAGCTTGCATCACATCATAACATGTACACTAGAAACTAGGGTAAACGACACAGCATTGGGTAATGCTGACACAGCAACGGAAGAACACTTATAAGGACCGACGCTAGAGGACCAACTATCTGTTGCCGCCAGGGGCCCTATCCAACTGTGTCACGACCACGCACCTCCAGGTAAGTGTGTATCTCAGAAGTCCTTACATTACAAGTGTATTCTTTCCCTAGTGAACACCTTGATCATTTACTTGTAAACATTACATTGTGCTACACGATCCCTAAAGTAAAGGGACACACTCAAAACACTTACTGGTCAAATAAACTAGTGACCACTATTACCATACACCCATTGTTACATTTATTCTTACACTTTGTCTTTACCTCCTGACTCCCCACCCGACACGTTGAACTGCCCGAGTCATTAATTATAGAACCGCTGTGTAAGCGGTATAGTCCTTTTTCATTGCCACAGCTGTGAAGTACTTGGTCGCGTGTCTGACGAGCGCAGCGTTGCGCGCTCAGCAAATAGTTGAATTGCTCTCTGGTAGCACTTGCACCGCAAGCTAAGAGATCAGCGCTAATAGTGCATCCCCTAAATCTGCTACCCCCAATCACCTACTAGTAGAGCTCCTCCCGATCGCTCCAACGCCCCCTCGTACACACATTCGGAGCTTTAGCACTTTCGGTGCAGCTCATCATAATTTAACACCAGCCCTCACACTCACCCCTCACACTCACCCCCATATTCCTTCGTTCTACCTACCCCCATTCAGGGTAGAGAACAATATCCAGTCCAGTGCAGATAAAGTTGATCAGGCGCTGCTTGTTTTATGGGTTGGACACAATTGTTTCTTAGGGCACTTCGATCAGTGTCGATTTTTCAAAAAAGATATCGCTGCACGCTGAGGCTGCATAACCTCGTAGCCGTTCTGCTGTTTTTGTGCCCTTAACAGTCCCCTCTTCTGGATAGCCATCGAATACAACTGAGACATTTTTTTTTTTTTTTTTTTTTTCAAATTGATGGGTCGTGAAGGTAATATAAGCAGCTAATATTTCCCTCACTGAGCTGTTCCGTTGACATATAACCTTATGGAGCAAGTATCTTCCGTCCACTAAAACAAACGTTCCTTCTCCAACGGGGACGTTTTCTGGGAGGGGCGTAAAGGCAGAGTAGAACGATGATTTTGTTCCTTTTCGCATTCCCTATTCGGAGAATTGAGGCATGAGATATGGGGCCAACTCGTGTGTAAAGTGGCTTTTTAGGTCGGTCTCAGACTGTTTTGTTATACACAGCCGTTGGAATATTGTGAGAGGGTCTATAGCAACCTGCTCGTTGTGCACCTTAACTGTGGCTGCTACCAAGGGTCGTACCTTGTCTTTCCTTTAAAATTTAACATTTCTAAATTCCTTTCCAGTTATTTCTTTGACTCCATACCATCCAATTTCTAGGACAGTAGCAATAATTATCACAAAAAATAGATTATATTAGATTAGAAACACTTTATTGCAATCAACATAACATAAATAAAGGTACCGCGAGTTTTACTCAAAGAGTAGGCAGAGCCGAGGAGAGCGAGTACGGGCCCTAGGGCTAGGACTTACGGGCCCCCTCCATATTATTTCCTTCCCGTGACATCGTGTAAATATAAAATTTGCTCGTTTTTTTTAAAATCGAGTTTACCCTTCAGGGTGGTGACTCCCACGGACTCGGCGAGGGAACTCACCCCTGCCGCCTTTTCCAGGCAGTTTCCTGGAGATAAGAACATCTGGTCGGAGTGGATACAACTGGTGAGGTGTGATCAGCACCTCGCCCAGGCGGCCTCACCTGCAAATCGAACAGGGGCCTCATGAGGGAAGGGAGGGGAAGGTTAGGATGGATAGGCAAGGAGGCGGCCGTGGCCTTACAGTAGGCACCATCCCGTCATTTGCCCGAAGACGAAGTGGGAAACCACGGAAAGCCACTTCGAGGATGGCTGAGGTGGGAATCGAAGCCCCTCTACTCATTTGGACCACCCGAGGCTGAGTAGACCCCGTTCCAGTCCTCATACCACTTTTCAAATTTCGTGGCAGAGCTGGGAATCGAACCCAGGACCTCCGGGGCGGCATCCAACCACGCTGACCGCTACGCTACGGAGGCGGATTTTATTTTTAAGGCCCACAAAAATATTTGAATTTTTTTAGTTTACTTTTTTTTGAACGTACTAATTTTGTTCATTGCAAATATACAATGTCGTTTCTGATATATCTGACCGCAAATTTTACTATCTCTATTCACAAGAACAAGTTCAATGCCTATACTAAACTTTGCGAAGGTTCATAAATATACGTAGCTTAGCGGCTATTAGTTGAAATGTTATCTATACTTATACTTATCTATACTAATATAATAAAGCTGAAGAGTTTGTCTGTGTGTTTGTGTCTTTAAACGCGCTAATCTCTGGAACTACCAGTCCGATTCGAAAAAATCTTGTTTTTATATGATAGCCAGATTCAAGCGGATAGTTTAGGCTATATAGTATTAGGCTACACCTCTCAGGTAACCTTAAATATTCATTTTTGTTCAGTAAGTCGGTAGAACAAGCGCTCCTGAACTGCTCTATTCACATGCGCCGGCGTTATGGTTAGTGATACGTACACCGTTTCACCGATCTGAACCAAAATTTGTATACTTACCCTTTGAAACCCTGGGAGTAACAATGTTTACATACAATTTCGGACAGACCACTCCATTCCCTGCATTTAAGCCCTTTGGCACAATTCTACACCGTTTCACCAATCTGAACCAAAATTTGTATATTTACCCTTTGGAGCCCTGCGAGTAACACAGTCTGCATGCAATTTCGGACAGACCACTCCATTCCCTGCATTTAGGCCCTTTGGCAAAAATCTACACCTTTTCACCAATCTGACCCAAAATTTGTATACTTACCCTTTGGAACCCTGAGAGTAACACTGTCTGCTTGAAATTTGTATATTACCCTTTGGAACCCTACGAGGAACACTGTCTGCATGAGATTTCGTACAGACCACTCCATTCCCTGCATTTAGGCCTTTCGGCACAAACCTACACCGTTTCACCGATCTGGACCAAAATTTGTATACTTACCCTTTGGAACCCTGCGAGTAACACTGCCAGCATGAAATTTCGGACAGACCACTCTATTCCCTGCATTTAGGTCCATTGGCACAAATCTACACCGTTTCTCCGATCTGAATCACATTTTCTACACTTACCCTTCGGAACCCTGCGGGTGACACTGTCCGCTTAAAATTCGGACAGACCACTCCATTTCCTGCATTTAGGCCCTTTATCACAAATCCACACCGTTCCTCCTAATTGCACCAAATTATACATACACTTTGAAACCCTGCTGGTAACACTGTCCACTTGATATTTTGGACAACGCTCTCCATTCCCTACATTTAGAATAACAAACAAACAAACTGAATTTGAAAACCATGTATTAAGGCCCTAGAATCATTCATGTCCGTAGTAGTGTAACTGTAAGAGTTTTTTAATACATCTATTGTTGACTGGTAATTCGGGCTGCATCACGTCACCCCTACCATTGTTCTGGTGCAGAATTGCGAAAATAAATAAATCTTGCGCTGCTTATAAATTGCTGTCACGGGGAAAAATTAGTGCAAAATGATTTCTTTTGCCCCTTAAAACAGTTATCATCATGAACATATTATGCATCTGCATAAGTGCAATGGTGTTGGTGCAATACGTTGATGTTATCAGTTGCAATAAGCGTTGGTGCTTTCAAATTTGCCGTAATTTATTCCGAAACTTAACGTTGAGCGCTATGTGGCCATAAACGATACTATTGCTACCTCAGGAGCTCGGGACTGCCGAAGTTTTCCAAAGTGTTCGATTATTTTCCTACGGCGCTATGTGACAAAAGACTACACTATTGGTCTCTACATTTCTAACAGGCAATGAAATATAGGCTCTAGGCAGTGTCTTTTATTTCACATACTCCTCTTTCTAATAATTTTTAGAAATTTGTTTGTAAATTACATGTGTCAGTGCTGTAGTCAGTAAATAGCAGTTTCCCTATTCATTATTATCATTATTATAATTAGGGGAAAATGATCTAAATGTTACGTCCATTATACTGTACTGTTTATTACCCTCACTACAACCACCACCACCACAAAAAGTTATATATGTATATATATATTTCTTGTAGTTTAAGCATGACGAATAGAAGTAAACAGTGTCATCACTCCGCTCCTTAAGCATTGTAGTTCATGGTCCAGCTAGTGTGTGGCGCGGAAGTCGCGCCGAACCTTAAGCACGTGTGACAAGTAGCCCGCGAGAAATATTATGCGAGGGAAGTTGTTACTTTGTAATAGTTAACGAATGTCTGTGCAGTGCTTTGTGTTTGCAAACAATGAAATTGGCTGCTGTTTCGGGAAAATGTCGTAGTGTTTCGTTCCTGGATGTAAATCGGATCACTTAAGAAAATCTGATGGTAGACATTTTTTCACACCGCCGAAAGAAACAAATCTGTTTGCGAAATGGGCGTGGGTTATTCCGCGGAAAGATAAGCAATTGTCGATCAGAAGTAGAATCTGTGACGTGCGTTTTCGGAAGATTTAATTATTATAAAGGCGGACTGTTTCGTAGTGAACGGTTAGAACGTGGAACTTCCTAGCGTTAAGTGGAAATTAAAACCAGGATCAGTACCTCACATTTTTCATAATTTACCGAAATATCTATCCACTGAGGTAAAATCACGAAAGGCGCCCAGTAGGATACGGAATACGGAATGAAGGCAGCATTCCATGGTTACTTGTTCTACTTCGTGCCATCCTTACCTAAAACGAAAAAATATATAATCCGTCTTAATAATAATAGGCCTAAAATAATAATAGTTGTTGATTCTTTAGGGACTAAGCGACATTGTGGTTTTGTAGCCCTGTGTGCTTGGGTGTGTGCGTGTAGAATTTGTCTAATCACCTGTGTCATTGTGATGTCTGTAGTAGTGTGGGTATTTGGAATTGATGTAGGATTTGGGTAGGAAGCGGCCATGGCTTTCAGTTAGGTACTGTACCCTCATTCATGACTGGAATGCCTTTATGGGAAGGTAATATGTAATTACTTGTGAACATGAAGGGTGATACAGGATCATATGTTTCGCGACCCACAAGTTGACTTTGGATAGCGGTCACGCCGAGAGAAGCGGGGCGCGTGCGTTGCAAGTACTGATGTCACAGCTGATTGGTCAGGGGTATTGATTATTTTATCGACCAGCAACAAGAGATAAATTATGCCCATAAGATGGGAATAAAAGTTTTTTATACGTTCTGGCGTATTTTAACATGTCTGCAATTATAGCAGGTGTTGGATTATTAACTACTTTCAAATAATTGAAATCTTAGGAACACGGAAATAAGATATTTGCATCTTATCAGTTCGAGTTTAGAGCACTCGTGGCGCGACGGTAGGTGCCATCGCAGTCGCGAGTTGGCTTGCACAACGGAGAGCAGAGATTGGATTGTATCACGCACGAATACACATGTATCGAGTTAAACCTGTGACCGGCGGGCAATATCACGTGAACCGTGAGTGAAAGTTCGTTTTGAGTAGATTGTACTACCATAGTACAGCAGGGAGATTCCTTAGTGTCGAAAAGGACTCCAGTTTCAGTACCGCTTAGGCCATTGCGAACGAAATGAAAATGCAGCTTGTCTTGCTAGATAACTGTTCATTATAGGCCAGCCGTATAGTGTTCGTGATAGGTGGATACTTGCTTTTACAAGCATATAGACATAATGTTCATTCAGTTGACATTCATCGCATTGGAACTGGCCGTATCGATACACTCATCTCGTGTGTGTTGTTAGAACAATTAGCACCTCTATTTGAGAAGCATTTCTCAATACGAGTGCTTGGATATTGAAAATACTTCATTATATACAAGGCCTAACTTATATGTGTGTGACCTCACAACTATGTTGAGCAATTTCATGTCGAGAGGAAAGGCTGTTATGTGCTTCATTGACGTAACCATGGGCGGTTAGGCGATTCAGACATGAGTGTCGCTGTACGGGTGAAGTCACGTTCATTTTGATGCTATAGGCATTGCGGCTCGTGCTGGTGAGTGTCTGTGAACACAGGTGTTGTATTGCAGTACAGTGTGTTTCGAAATGACCCGGTTGCGCGAGGCCAGTGAACTTTGTTGTTCGAGCCGATATAGACGTCACTGCGTGCTGCGGTTGGTAGGACGTTATCCGAAGATGAAAGGAACTGTCGTTGGTATTAGAGTGGAACATTCAGTCACGATGGGAGATGTCTGGAGATCCAGGGTTCGTTTCTGGCTTTCCTGGACAGTGAAGACCTCTATTGCTTACATGGAGGGAACAGTCATAAAGGACATGACTGTGTTCTTTCGGGATCTACAAGAATCATCTAAGGTACAGAATTAACCACCTTCAATCGTAGCTAAGCATGTTTATTCTAACGTTGTCACCCTGCCACATGTATTTTTTATATAGGATTTTTTGTAGAATGTCTAAGAATGGAGTTTAGGTTTGATCCTAGTGTCAAGACTGATTCTATTCTGGACAGGGTTTTGATTCTACTAAAAGGATGCACCCATTGTAATTAAATGTATTATAGCTTAATTTTCTTTTGATTACTGTAAATTCACCGGGTGAGTTAGCCGTGGTGGTTACGGCATGACTGATGGCAGTCGCTCACATCCGGGAGGCGAGGAGGTTCGAATCCCCCCGCCGGCAACCTTGAAGATGGTCTTCTGTGGTTTCCCATCTTCCTTCCAGGCAAATGCCGGGGTTGGTCCCTAACTATAGGCCACAGCCGCTACCTTCCAACTCCTCGTCCTTACATTCCAACTTCCCTCCTTCCCTCCCCAACGGTAATTGTGGCTCACCCATTGGGTGTCCGTCTCGAAGCAGCTACAAAACTGGCGAGCCGAACATGTCCTCGGACACTCCCGGCACTAAAAAAGCCATACGCTAAAAAAACAAAACAAAAAAACTGTAAATTCAAGTTCATTTTATGGGGAATTTATTTAATGTAGAGAAGAGGAACTTTAGGCCACTCAAGATTCGTCATTCTTCGTGTTTGATTTATATTGTAAATGAACACTAGTTTTATGCCTTCATATGACATTACTCAAGTTTGGGTAGACTCAATTTGTAGTTTCTACTATAGTGCGTCTACTAAAAAGACTGTTATACACTCGAAAGCGAAATTTCAGTATTCAGGTTGATTTTCGAATACTGCAGTAAGCTTTTTGAAGCAGGTTCAGTGAAGAACGCGGATTTATTTTGATTTGCTAGGATTTTATTCCGAACTTTGACTTGATCCAGGTATTTTCTAACGTTTTTTTTTTTATTTTTTTATTCTGCATTACGTTTGCTTTGATAGATTCGTTCAAGATCCATTATTGATGGACTAGACAGATGTTTTAAACACAGTTTGAAGACATTTGTATACATTCAGCCTATTTTATTAACGCGAATCCCAGACTAGATTTATGTGGAAGCAGATATATCGCCAAAGCTGCAATTGTTATTTAACACTTATTGAAAGCTATGCATATTGATCGTGATTAATAATAACATAAGATCAAATGAAATAATAATTTAACAGTGATTAACTGAATTGTAAAGAAACTTGTATAATTTTAGCAACAATATTTCATTGTGAATGTGATCTGTTAAATAAGCCGAATTCTTCGTTCACCAAGGAAGGTGATTAATTGAAGCACTAAAAGTGTAGTAGTGCCTGATAATATAAACGATATGAATGCTTAGTGTAGCATGATATTTAATGGCAAAGCCATGTAAAGGCTAATGTCCTTGATTATTAAAAGGGTATTCAATGGGATATTCCAAGTTGTAGTATGAAAAGTAATCCACTCCGATGGATTGTGAAATTAAGGCAGTTTATTTCAGTATCAGTTCAAGTAAATAATCTGTTGTGGAAATCATGCAATTTAGGCATGTTGAATTAAACCTACCTGGTAAAATTTTCGAACATTTGTATCAATGCAATGCTTAACAGACGTTATAACAATCACTAATTCAGGTCTGGTGAGGACAGTTCATTTAAAGGAATGTAAAAATTAAATTAAAGAAGTTAATTTTTGACTTGGCTTCATCGCTTGGTCAGAAGAGATAAATAAAATCAGAAACACACAGCGAACACAAATATAATAAAACACATGGAAGGTGTCACTTCTGAATCCTACAAAAACACTAAGAAGGTGTTACAAAATGACTGTACATTTGTATTATAGCTTTAAATAATTATTTTTCAGGGTATAAATTGATGTATGTCTTGTAAATATGAAAATTTCCAGGGTTTCTATTTAAATGTTTCAATTGTTGTCAACATTTCTGTTGAACCATGTAAATGATTTGTGTTCACTCATATTTGGGTAAAATGCAGCCAATAACATCGATGAATGTGAGGGCTGACATTTTTCTCCCGTGTTCATGAAACTTCGGTTGGAAGTTGGGCACTCTGCCTTAAATTATAATATAGTGACTTACACTATATTTTCCTGTCCTGAATAATTTTTTTTTGGTCAATTTAAAATCTTTGAAGTGTGATACTTTATAGAAACGATAAGAGAACACGTTAAGAAGGCCAGCGGTGGGTATTTCAGTGGTTTTCCACACCCCAGAGATTGCGTTCATCGTTATTCTTGTGCTTTTGAGCTTTCTTATGTCGTTCACCATGGTTTTTCTTAACGTAGTCTCAGTTAGGAATTCCTGTACCCCATTTCCTCGTCTTATGTTGGGTAGAATCTGGCAAATTTTCTAGCAGGGGTTTCCAGGCTCTACGATCCAGTTGTCAACGTGGGATTCCAACATGCTGATGGTAGGTAATTCGGGTACAGTACCATCCCGGTATTTACCTGGAGTAGAAGTGGGAAACCACGGCAAACCACTTCCAGGATACTTGAGGTAAGAATCGAACGCACCTCTTATCAGATTTGCCTCACGAGGCTGAGTGAACACCGTTCCAGCCCTAAGACCAGAATTAAAATTCTTGGCATTGCTGGGAATCGAACCCGGGCCTCCGCGGTGATAGCCAAGAATGAGACAGACATATAATAGTAATAATGGCCAACCTGCCAATAAAATAAACGGCCATCCAATTCTCCGCCTCCGTTACCGTCCTCCTCATCAATGTCATGGTCAGTATCCGAGTCTTCGGATCTTGTTTCAACTTTGTATTTAGTATCAGAGTCACAAATTCCTTTCAAATTACTGAATCATGAACTAGCGATTCGTTATCTTTCATCAGAAGGCGACATACTCCATCTACTGCTCGGTTCTAAGCTGCGTGAACCTGAGAGGAATGTGGATCGCGGACTATGAGAAGTGATGGTGAGGAGTGATGATGTTTCCCGGTACGTGCGTAGTAACAGAACCAAATACATTGGTATAAGATGCCCCGAGACGATAAGATCATAACTTGAACTGTTGGCTTGATATTAAAACTAAAACGAACCATTGAGCTGTCAGACCAATGCGCGACTAACGGATGGTTTTAAAAGATGGTTCTACATGGGGACTGAGAATATTAATAATAACTTTTTCACAGTATTATTCATAAGTCTAAACAAACATGTTTTTGTAATCAGCGTAACCGCGGCATTCGTAAAGAGGTTTACGTAGCCCAGCGCGTATCCCATTTTTGAACAGCTGGTGTAGCGTTGGGGATCTGCGCCGCTAGCGCTAGCCAACAGCGGGGCGCGCTTGAACTCGGTCAGTGATAAACACTATGTATTCTATTCGTCATGGTTTAAGTATCATGTGCCAGTTCTGTAGTAGTATTCATTATCATCCAAAACAAAACAAAACAAAAAATCCACCGGGCGAAGCCGGGCACAACTGCTAGTTTAAAAAAATTCCTCCAAGCGACTTCGGTAGCGTAGTTGGTAGTATGCTAAGCTTCTATGCCCAAGATCGTGGGTTCAAACCCGGTCGAAGTCGTCGGATTTCTTTAAGAGCGTTAAAAATCCCTCAGTATGCCTTCCTTCGGAGGGGAAGTAAAGCCGGCGGTCCTATGTCATAGATTTATGGAATGTTAAAGAACCTTCCACTAGTTCACACATGTGTGAAGCTAAATTATAGGTTAAGCATTTGACAAATGCTCTTAGGTTCCGACGTTCGTCGCCAGGAGCCGACTGCAGTGGCATCTGGTAGCCAAGTTCTGAACTAGTAGTCATTGACGGTGGCATTTGGCGGCAAAATTAGGAACTACTTGAAAAAATTCAATGTCTGCAGTCCTTACTTGAATTGAAATCAGATAACACACCCTAATACAGTCATCACAATTAACACCGGTTATCAGACAGATTCTACACACACCCACGGTATACGGGGCTACATGGCCGCGTTGTCGCAGCCCCTAAACTGAGGAACCAACCAACCAAACTTTCCTCCCTATAAACAAGGGAAACTTTACTATTTTTCTGCCCCGAAGATATAAAGATACCGGTAATGGTTATTTACATGTTCTCACTATAGTAATTTGTAGCATATTCAATTTATTCAAATACAATGAATATAATAAAATGTCATCTCTCACGCCTGCCGGATACCAGACAATTAAAAGTATTATTTAATTATTTTTTCAAAAGTAAAACAAAGAATTCTTGGTTTATGGAAATTCAAAATGATCTGGATGAACTCGGCTTGACAATGTCCCAAATTGCTAACAAAGATGAGAAGAATATCTTGAAAAACAAGAACATCCGACTTCCCTTAAAAACCTTTACCCGCAAAACTTACACTAAGCGATGCAGAGAGAGCGGCAAGGTCGACTAGAATGAAAATGTTTTGGGAAAAGAAGAAGAATAAGAAGCTGAATCATTAATATTGTTTTTTGAGATATGTATATACTTGTTTTGGTTAAGTGCTCCAATGAGGGCGTAACATATGTAAATAAATAAATAATCAAATGTCAAATTTGTTGGCAAATAGGCTACGTAAAATTGGGTAAATTTGTCTACTCTGGGGTTTTCTATTTTCGCGGGCCCCAGGGCTGCTGCCCCGTTCGCCCCTCCCTCTCGTCGGGCCTGAGAGTAGGTATAACATTGACTGCAATGGGCGGCCGCATCGCAAAGATCGATTTCTTCCAGGCACCCAACCCACACAAAAATATGGCATTAATAGATAACTGTGCAATACTGATAACAATTTACATTCGAAGCTGTATTTCTTGAAAAATCCCATTTCCTTATTTTTTATTTTACCTGATAACATGAGAATCGTTGGTCCTAAAGAATTTTTCTTATGCTAACTAACTGCTATACAACTTAATTTCTGATGACTTTCCTCGTAGAATGAGTATTTTAGACGGTAGTTTGTTCGAAAGCTTACTACAACTTTCTAACTTTTTGGATAAAATGGCGCATTTTCGAAGTGTTGTAAGTCATGCGCTCAAATTGTCGCTAATTTTGTCTTCTTTAAAAGTGTCATGGATGACTTTGCCGTAGAATGCACTTGTTTAGAAGTTGTAAGACAAAAACTGAAAACAGTCTGAAAATGTTGAGTTTTTTCGAGCACCACGAAGTTAGCACAGGTCTTTCGAAGTTGCAAACTTGGTTTTACACTATTGGTATCTATCCTAACAACATTTCAAAAAATCAGAACGTTCCTTTTTTTTTTTTTTTTTCCGATCTTAAGCGATTTTTGTGTTTACGGTGACTGGCCTAACATGCCTACTCGAGGGATAGATCCTGGAGAGGATACGGAACAAAAATGATGTAATAAACGTATGTTCGGAAATGCATGGTGTCCATGCTAGCGACCATGTATCATACTTTGTTACAGAGACTGCAGTCCAATACGCGCTGTGCCATGCTGCCACAGTTACAGTATGCAAGGTTTCCTCCTAGAGGGTGGTAGGCCTACTATTCCTCATACGTCATGCCCTAGTGCCCTCTCCTGCCATAGCCATTGGTACCTGTGGAGAACTCCATAGTAATTACTCCTTTTATTTATTACGGTACTTTTTTTAGTGGTATAGTACCGGTAGCTCAAAGTGCTCTATCTTAAATGATTTTCTTTTGTTTGGCTATACTGTATAATTGCTCAGTATCTTTGAAAGTATGGCGGCTGTAAAATCTTGTGTTGAAGTATGTAGTTGTGCTTGTTTGGAAATAAATACAATATAATGTTCTACTTCGGGATATTCAGTTGGGTAAATTGGATGGTTCCCAATATCGTAGTGACCCCGACGTGATAACAAGCTCCGACGTGTTAGTGGCAAGTACCAAAGTGATAAAAGTAATCCGGACCACGTGGTAGGAATTGCACAACGAGGTAAGCCCTAACATAATATTATTGGTTATCACTGAAATTATTATACGTGAACAAAAGTGGATCTTCTAGCGAGAAAGCGAAAGGCAACTCGTACGTTCACGAAAACATACCATGCAATTATGCAAATGCTAGACGAAAAAGAGCCGTCGCCAGAAACTGTTAAGGTTAAGTACAACAAATTAGAATGCCTTGCCAAGGACTTGAGTATTCTCGAATGTGAATGGTATGAACTGCTCCCGAAAAATGCTACAGAAGAGTTAGACGCGGCTAGTGTAGCCAATTTTGATCAAGAGTATGCAATTATTATAGAGGAGTACAAGGAAAAGTTAGAAGAAGCACAAGTTAAATATGACGCGTTCGCGAATAAAAATGCCGTTCACTCCCCTAGTTCAGTATGTTTTTCGCCAACTTCACGTAGGAATCTCAGACTGCCCAAGATCGTGCTGAAGCAATTTGGGGGTGAGATTAAAGATTGGCTTGGATTCTGGAGCCAGTTCAGTAGAATACCGTACATAATGATGGAGGCATGCTAGATGAGGTTAAATTCCAATATCTGATTCAAGCTACAGTGAACGGATCCAGGGCAAAGGAAATAGTTGACAGTTTTCCCCAACAGCAGAGAATTACCCTAAGGCAGTTGAAAGTCTTAAAAGAAGGTTTGGGCGGGAACAGTTGCTCGTGGAATTTTAGGTAAGAGAGCAGCTAGCTTTGGTAGTAAAAAATGCTACCGGTACTTCCACAAAGGGTAGTTTAAGTACGGCTCAGCTCTATGATAAGCTCGAGTCTTATTTGAGGGCTCTAGAATCGATAGGCATGACATCGGACACATATTCTGCCCTGTTATTCCCTTTAGTAGAATCTTTTGTTTCAGAGGAGATGTTGAGAGTTTGGATAAGACATTCTTCATCAAGTGATCAACTGCAGAGTGGAAAGCATAATGATAAGCTGAATCTCTTACTAGCCTTTCTTAAATCTGAGGTGGGAGGGGAATAGAGAATATCAATGGCGAAATC
The DNA here is from genome assembly GCA_946902985.2 of Meconema thalassinum. Taxonomy (NCBI): domain Eukaryota; kingdom Metazoa; phylum Arthropoda; class Insecta; order Orthoptera; family Tettigoniidae; genus Meconema; species Meconema thalassinum. The sequence continues at coordinate 389,679,029 of OX336391.1, forward strand.
AGGTTTTCGGTTGTCAAATAAACCAAACCCATCATGCAATCTAAAGAATAGAATATAAGAAATAATCTGTTGACAAGAGAAAGACAGTCGACAGAAAGGCAACATGTCTCTTTTGTGGTAAGGCTCACGATAGCAAGGAGTGCTTCGGTGCACAGAAAATGCCCCTATAGGAGAAGAGAGGGATGTTGAAAAGGAAGAAAGCATGCTTTGTATGCTTGAAGCAAGGTCACAGGTCCAGCGACTGTAAAACCAATCTGAAGTATGCGGTATGTGGCAGAAAGCACTGTGTGATAATAATGTGCCCAGACCTGCCTATTAATAGAGATGAAACAAAACGTGCAGACTTGAATGTACATGAAGTAGGAAAGGTGAGCGCCGTGGGAGCGTCGCACTGTGGGTTGTATTTCTCCAGACCTTATTAGTGAAGCTGAAGACGGGGGATCATCAGAGGACAATCAGGGCGATTATCGACACAGGATCTCAACGTTCTTACATACTGAAGAAAACTGCCATCGAGACGAAATGCCAGCAAGTTGGAACGGAAGCCTTAGTCATGGTTCTATTTGGAGGTGTGACGTCAGACCGAGAAACGCACCAATGCTACAGGGTCCTACTCCAGAGTCTAACAAGAAGTTTTTCCTGTGAATTACAAGTTCTAGATCAGTCTTCAATCTGTGGATCCATCCCAAGAGTTAAGCAGATGTCTTGTATAACAGAATTGAGGAGGAGAAACATACCAGTCACCGACGTTGGGGATGAACAATCTGACGTTGAGCTGCTCATCGGGTCCGAAGTGGCAGGAAGGTTATTTACTGGTCTAGTACAGGAGCTAGACTGCGGTCTAGTTGCAATGAAAACTCAACTTGGTTGGGTGGTAATGGGAACCCTATCCAAAGGAAATAAACAGGTGTCTAATGCTGTCCTCACTACCATTATGCTTAGTCACAGTGAGGATCTGTCTGACCTCTGGAAACTGGAAGTGCTGGGCATAACAGACCCCAGTGAGAAGAAATAGAGTGTGACGCCATGGACCACTTCAAGAAAACGGTTAGGAGGAACACAGAGGGAAGATATGAAGTTTCATTACCATGGACCGAAGAAAAAGAAGAGCTAAGAAATAACAAAGACGTTACAGAAAAGTGACTAACCTCAATGACAACAAAACACATGATTGAAAATAGATTTCAAGAATATGATGCACTTCTTAATGCATGGGAAAAAGAAGGCATCTTAGAGGAAGTGTGTGGAGACGAGAGAGATAAGAATGGCTACTTCCTACCTCATAGAGAAGTATTAAGGACAATGCAACAACGAAACGTAGACCTGTTTTCGATGCTTCAAGTAAGAGAAAGAGAGCTGCTAGCTTTGGTAGAGAAAGAGAAGTAAACCTTGGTTTGACTCGGAGTGCTTCACATTTAGAAATAGGGTTCTCCAAAGGTTCCATGTTTTCAACAGTAATCCAGACCAAGAAAACCGAAGAAAATATAATCAGGAAAGGCTGGTATACAAAAACGTATTCCGTACAAAGAGAAAGGAATACACATGCAGGATGGAACGACAAATAATTAAAGAAGCGGAACACAAACCGCATAGAGCTCTAGACACCAGAAGAACCAACGTGGTAGCCAAAATACCAATGGAAACCCGGGAAGCACACTTTTCTGAACTATTACAGAAAACGAAGCTCGCACAAGACACAGCAACCAATGACCACAGATTTGAGCCACTCAGGTATATAACTGAAGACGAAGTGCGGCACACTGCACAAAGAAGTAAGCCTCGCAAAGCGGCAGGACCAGACAACATTACAAACGAATTAATCAAAGAATCCATTCCCTACACCACCAGTATCTGGACAGCACTGTTCAACAAGTGCATCGAGCTCCAAACTATCCCAAACGCTTGGAGAAGGTCTACTATAAAGATGTTATATAAAGGCAAAGGTCCTCAGGACTCTCCCGATTCACACAGGGGTTTAGCATTAGAATGTGCCGCATTCAAGATGTTGTCCAATATAATCCGGAGCAGGATTTTTGATCGATTAATGGAGGTCATGCCATCAGAGCAATACGGCTTCATACCTGGGAGGTCCGCAGTACAGGCAGTGCAAAACGTACTGGAGTATATAATGAACTCAATAAGCAACCCAAAAGGGTATGCCCTTGCAGCCTTTAATGGCTACACAAAAGCCTTTGATGGAATAAACCGAAACATACTCGTCCAGCTCAAAGCAGTCCTAGACCCCGAAGACCAGCTCCTTAGATTCATAGCCAATATCATGGAAATGAATGTAATAAGGATCAGCGATGGTCTTCTGGAATCAACAGATATCATCCAAACGAACGGCGTATTGCAAGGCGACCCCATGAGCCCGATATTGTTCAATATGTTCACGCACGACGTCGTCCAAATGGTAACAACACCAGACGTGAAGTTGGTCCTCTATGCAGATGACATGGTCTTACTAAGCGACAACAGGGCATCACTACAAGAAGCACTCATCAAACTAGAGAAGTGGTCACAAGACAACGACATGCACATAAACCAGGACAAAAGCAAGATTATGAAGTTCCGCAAGGGAGGGAAACTATCGCCCAAGGACATCTTCACCTGAGGAAATCAAACGTTGGAAATAGTAAACTCGTTCAAATACCTAGGAGTGACTCTACAGGTCTCCGGACTGACTTTCACCAGACACATAGAGGACAAAACCGTCGCCGCGATAAAGGCCACAATGGAGATCCGAAACTTGAAAACCCCCTCCCTTAGAACCACAATGGCACTATTTAAGCTAAAAGTCGCCCCAGTGGTGTCATTTGCCATCGAGATGATATGGCCACACCTAAGCCTCAAAAACCTACAGCCTCTCGACAGAGCCAAGGCCAGATACGTAAAGCGCGCTCTCTGCATTTCCAAATTCGCGCCAACCCGACTTGTGTACCAGCTAGCAGGTACTAGATCTTTAATTGAAGATATAATGACTACCCACAACCTGGCATCAACCCCAGCCTGCACAAAATTCCTTGAGGAACAACTCCTGAAAACAGAAGAAATTAACCCGGAGTTCTATCGAACCCCGGCTATGATCAACCAAGAATGGAAAGAAGCAAACTTCGAGCTACGCCACATCTACACGAGAGGCGCAATACATGGGTTTCATCATCGAATCTGTAACAGGAAGGGCTTTCATGAACCATCCATAGACTGTGTGTGTGTAATCTGCGGTCCACACTGCCCACCGTATCACCTGATTGAGTGCACACAAAGAACATTACCTCTGTCCCACTATGCAAAAGACTGAACGGTTGCTATATTGTGTAACATGATCCTACTTACTGTATGGCCTTTGGCTGCAATAAATTATATTACATATAATCCAAAATTGTTCCCTCAAGCGAGAAAGTAAAATGTGAGTGCCAACATGTAGCGTTTGCATATGTTCTTCGTGTATTAGGAGTTGAAGCAATCCATGCTTGCGCGGTAGAACCATTGGGCATCGAAAATCTTCGCTGTCTTTTCTCTCCACTGTCTTGGTCTTCACTCGTACAATCCCCTCTGCATCTTTGAAGGTACATAGTGACTTCAAACGGGAATTTCTTTCTTCAGGAAATACTTCTTCTTGCACTAATCTAACGAGTAGTCGCTCCGATGCTTGCATCTCGCCAACTGTTATCTCCCCCTTGACTCTTTTCAATGGCATCTTTGTGTTGTCAGCGAATCTCCGCATCCAGGCGAGGATCCTGGCAATCTTCGTATATGAAGAGAAATACCTGAGGTACCACTGGAGGTTCCATTGAAGAGGCTACGCTGGCTATTGTTTCCCTTTCCCTGAGTATCTCCTCTTCATCAACTACTTCTTAGTTGCATGGCCAGGATTCTTGGCACAGCTTCAACCAGTTGGGACCTTCTCACCATTTGGACTCCTTGAGCTCATCAACGTTGCATCCTCGTAAAGGTAAATCTGCTGGATTGATTCTTCCTGGTACGTGATTCCACTCTTCTTTCTGTGAGTAGGTCAATATCTCATTTACTCTGTTTCGCACAAAGATCCCCACTTCTCACCCTTCTTGATCCAACTTAAGGCGGTGGTAGAATCTGTCCAAAAATACTGTGGTATATCAACAGAACCTAGGCTCTCCTTTACTGTGGTTAACGTTCGAACACCAATACAACATGCCATAAGCTCGAGTCTTGGAATGGTGGTTTACTTGAGTGTTGTAACTCTTGCCTTGGCAAATGGCAACTGTACATTTATGTTCTCGTCGTGTTGACTTCTCAAGAAAACAGCTGCAGCATACGCTGATTTGCTGGCATCGCTGAAGGTGTAAAGTGAATATGACACCCTACAATCCGCTGAGGTAAAACGCCGAGGAACTTTGACATTTTCAAGTCTAGGCAATTGCTCAGTCCATTCGAGGAACTTCCCTTTAGTTTCATGAGATACCTCTGCATCCCAGCTTATTTCCCGCTCCCAACTCTCTTGTAGCAAAATCTTCGGCAGCAACGTAACGGGGCAAGTGAAACCAATAGGGTCAAAGACACTTTGACAGACAGATAGGATGCTCCGTCTCGTCACAGGTTCATTTAAGACCTTGTGGTTCTTTAAGGTACAAAATAGCGTATCTTCCTTTTTATTCCAAACCAGCCCGAGTACTGGGGTTACAGGGTTATCAACATCATTAGCCCATATGTTACTTTCCCAGCCTCGCAAGTTAAATTTTGCAGCTGCCATAATTCTGGAGGCTTCTTCTACAAATCTCATCAGGTCGTCTCGAGTGTCCTAAGAAGTAACGCAGTTATCCACATAAAATGAACTCTTCAGCCTATTAATGGTCCCTTCAAACTCTTTCTGAAAGTCATCCAAGTGTCGATTGATGACGGCACTGAGAATGAACGGGCTACAGTTTACACCAAAACAGCACGTCTATGACGAAATATCTTTAATTTGTTTTGGGAATAATCCTCCCACCATAGGAACTTCAGGAATTCACGATCAGCCTCGTTCACCGATATCTGTAGCTGTAGGAAAGCTTTCCGTATGTCAGAGATTACAGCTACAGAAGGTATGAGCTCTAATAAGTTTGGGCCTTTGTTTAAACAGTCATTAAGAGAAAGAGTAGGCTCCATTGGCAAGGAGGCAGTCTTGGAGTGACGCTAGTGCAGTGTCGATTTGCCCTCCTTCTATCTGGCTAACTACCAGATCCTGGTTGAGGGTCTGGTTGAAGGACATTATGTCTAGAGATCTCGGCGTCCATCTCTGTGCGACGTTGGGGTCTTGTTCAGTGTTCTTCTGTATTTGGAAAGCTGCCTTTACTGGTAGGTGCTTTCTGAAGGAAGCCCAAGGTTTTGTTTCTAGGACTGAGTGTGTTTTCACCTTCATGTTTTCACCACGCGGTAGAGAATCAAATCGATGGTGCTAGTCCCATTGTGTGCTATATAAGTGGGCTGTTCTGCTCTGTTGACCACCTGTAATCCCTCTTCTGCTATTAGTTCCAGAAAAGCTCTACATTTGCGGTCTGGCTTGTCCAGGCGACAGTTGAAATCGCCTGCCATTACTACTGGTGTTGCTGGGTCTGCATGCTCGAGCGTCGTGGCGATACATTCTACCACTTCTTCTGCTGTTGATTGAGGCCTAAGATAGACTCCTATTATTATGACGTCATCTAACCGGATGATGACTGAGTCTTCTGTTGCTCGAGTGTCTTTCGCTTGGCCTAGGGATGGTTTATAGAAACATGAGACCCCACCAGAGGATCGACCGTGTTGGGACGGTTTTGCTAGGGCGTGTGCCGAGTAGTAGACAGATATCTCCATGGGTTCGGTTAGAAACGTTTCGCCGAAGATTAGAACATCTTGTTCGAATAGTGTATTGTCAGGTAACATCCTCAGTGCTGATATTATTCCTTCAACATTCCAGGTGGTTATCTCTATGGTTCGGGTGGTTTGTTGTTGGTTATGAGAACATGTAGGAGCGAAAAGTGATATCTTCCGGCCAGAAATCTTCTCTGTCGAATTTGTCCATCTCATCTGAAGTTACTGCTATCTTGAATGCTTTCGATTGGCCACTGGTTCTCAACTCGTCACAGGCTTTGACGGTCGATATGCCTTTTTCTGTCATGTATTCGGTTATGTCCTCTGCTGTTGTGGATTCATCCAACCTACCGATGAATAGCCACTTGAAAGCTCGTGGGTTTCAATCTGTTTGATTTGGTTCCAGTTCCTTTCTTAGGAGCCGGGAACCTGTCTTTGGAAGCTGCCCTAAGTTGCCTGTTACCATGATGGGTGATGCCGTTTGTGGTTGTTGGTCCAGTGTTTTCTTCAGCTGTAGTACACGTATCCTTTGTTTCAGTAGCAGTCCTAAGTTGGATTGGATTTTGTCTCCGTCTTCTTGCGGCTACGTGTCTCAACTCAGTTTCCTCCCTGGAATTGTCTTCGCTCTCGCCCGATTTCTCAGGGTATTTGTTCTTTGGGCGGCTACTGATCCTCGTTTCAAGATGCCTTTCATTTTCCTTCCCTGTGAGCTGATTTAGCCTCCAGCTTGATACATTTTCGCTTTCTCCGTTTATTGTGTTGCATGTGTTATCGCTGTCGCTATGAAATGCTGCTTCCGTTGTGGCAGCATTGCGGATTAGACTTTGGTTGATTTTCTCTTCTATCGCTGTATTTAATTTGTTCGATAGAAAGTCCATTACGTATTCCATGTTCCTTTTTAAATCTGCTATGTCGTCTTTTCCTTGCACCTTTGGTATTTCTTGTTCCCTTAGGCTTTTATCAACAGCCGTCGGGAGATGTACGTAGGCCAAGTTGTAGGCCATGAGTTGGCTGTTGGGCTGTTGGGATTACTTGCAAGTCCACTACACTACTAGATGACAGGGCCTGTACGTTCGAGCACGGCCGACTAGATGCAATATGTGCAATAGAATGATCCTCTTCGCAGTTATTGTCGTTCACGTTCTTCGCCTGTCCGGCAAAGGTCTTCTCCGCTTGTCTCTGCTCATGGCCAGAAGCATCAATGATGTTCTTTGATCTGGCAGATGTCGTTTCTGTTTATCTCTGGTCACGGCGTGTATCATTAACGTTTTTCTTTTGTTCGGTAGAAGTCTCTACCATTTGTCTCTGTCCACGGCCTGTTGCTTCAACGAATTTCTTTGATCTGGTCTATATCGTTTCAGATTGTCGCTAATCACGGCCTGCTCCTTCATGCGTATTATCAATAGATGTCGCTGGTTGTCCTACAGGGTGGCCATCTACCTCCTCACTCATCACATCTCCTTGGCTATTCATAACCTCTTCTAGAGGAGTCTTAATTTTATTAACAACTGTCTTATTTTCCCTTGCAAGTGAATCAACACACTCTCTAATCTCCCTTACCGCTTCTTGTATGTCATTCTTCACTTCCTTTTTCCTAAAACCTCCTTCTTGCATCACTTTTTCGATGATTTTAGAGCACTTTCTAGACGATGTTTTGTAGTGTCCGCCATTGTTGTTGGCTAGCACACGACATATTTCGCTACTATCGTAGCGTATAGGCGCATGAGTGTGGAGTTTTTAATGGTGTAATTAATATACTGCCATGCAACTACCGAGAGAATGCTGTGAACGATTTAATTAGTAAATTGACTGCCTATTTTACTGGGAAACACTGATTTCGTACCGATACTTCAGTAGTAGCAAAAACAAACCGTCCTTATGTTCCCGAGATGTGACCGTTCGAGTTATTTAAGGTGTATTGACAGACCTTCTAGACAGTTCAGGAGCTAGCGCTAATGAGACTGCCTGCACATACACGCACATACTTCATTTACACTATAAGAAGCGAAGGAATGCTTTGCCATGGATGCGTAGCAGGCTATGTTTTATATAGTTTGCCGTGGGACTTGTAATACAATACTCTCAATCCTCTCTAGATAGGTCCCCATACTTATTATTAATTCCATGTATTTGTCACATTTAGGCTTCTTTATAATGTTCTTTGTTTCATTGTTGTACGGTAAACGTGGTTACGTTGGTGTTAATCTCCGAGCTTATGTTTCATATTTTGTTCTACTTGGAGTCAGATTTATCGGTCTGGTGATTATTTACTTAGGTACGGTATTCTGTTTATTCCGTGGCATGGAAATTATGTACAAGTGAAATAAGGATAAGTTTTCCCTACCGTAAAATTGATGTTTGAGAGGAATTAGACGTTGACTCAGGAGCAAACTAGTTTGTTATACTCAGCAACACAGGTAAACTACCGGTATTCATTATAGCGTTCTTTTATAGTAATTAAGCATGGGTTGAGCTACTCAAAGTACTAAACCATGTCGTGGATAATGGATTTTGCCGAAAGAGCGGAAGACTTACTGAATGAATTTGATCAAAACACTGCTATCGCATTGGGCCGAGAAAAGACTTCAATTACAAAAAGTAACGCCAAAACAGACGTTCAAATCTCAACCACAGCGTCGAATGTTCTTCAATCTTCAAATAGAGGAAGTTTAAAATTAAGTCAATTGGGACTATCCTCAAATAAATCTGCTCTGAATCTCCCTCAACTTCATCCAAAGGCCAAAAAATGGGAGGATGAAGAACTGATAAAGTACCTAAATGGTTCACAAACTCTTGAACCAGAAGGAGGCGTACAACAACCAGATATTCAGAATGATGTTTGTAGTACGCCTGTATCCAATAAATCCGAGGGAATCTTACGCTTTGAGTCCGTGGATGGTCTAGATCTACAGTTTCGCAAACATCGCAACGGAAGTTCATCATCGTCACCCTCCTTGTCATCATCATCTCCACCATCCAAGAGATCATCACAGTATTATGTCTTGTCTGATGATGTACACACATCACAGATTTCGTCACTTTCATCAATGCCGTTACGTGATATCAACCCTAGCAATACAACACAAGTCGTATGCGACGATTTAATGTCAGAGAATACACTACTAAAGAATGAAATCCATAGCCTTAATTGTGAAATGTCTCAATTGCATCATCGAACAAAAGCTGCTGAGGACTCACGTTCAAAATTGCAAAAGAAAGTGGACTTTATGGGTGAGCAAGCAAAAATGGCCGAAACGCTACAAGATCAACTGAAAGGTGTTAAGCAGCATTTGAAAACCTCTGATGATCTTATATGTACACTTCAGAGTGAAAATGAGAAAATACAGTCATCTTCATACATAGATAAATCCAGAGAAAAAGAAAAAGAATTGCAGGAATATAAGGAAAAATTAAAAAACATCGAAGAGTCATTCTCTGAACAGGTGGTGAACTTGAAGAAGCGGTGCAACGACAAAGTGGAAGATTGCATAAGTATGACTCATCGGGCAAATGAGCTACAGCAACAGCTGGTTAATTGCCATGAAGAAAATAAGCAGTTGGAGTATCAGCGTGGCAAGCATGAGAAGGAATTAAAAGAAGTTCAGGATGAACTTGAAACATATCGGATCAGAGCTCAAAGGATCTTACAGGAGAAGGATCGTCTCATACAAGAGTTACGAAGTGAAGCCTCGAAGGGTTCTTTGGATGAATCTCTCTCCATTGACAATGAAAAGTTGCAGAAAGAAAGAGAACTACTAAGAGAAGAGACACTGCAGTTGCATGCTCAACTCCAAATGGCTCGAAATGAACTTCATGAAGTGGATACCAAGTTCGATGCCTGCCGAAGGCGATTTGTCGAATTTAAGCGACAACTTGATTTAGAGTTGCAGGAGGAGAGGACGAAGAAGGAAGCAGCTGAAGAGGCTTCAAGGACCCTTAATGACGAGTTATGTTCACTGCGCGACGAATTCTCAAGACAAACAAGCTTATTAACAAACCATATTAGGGAAAGGGAGGTGGAGATAACACGACTGCGTGAACAATTGATTCAGAGACCTGCTTCAGTGTCAGACGATGAACTAGAACAACGGTTGCGTACTGTTACGCAGGCCTTAGTGCAAAAAATGGCCACACTTGAAGATCTCTCTACAGAAAGGACAGCACTAAAACTTCAATTAGAGAAGATGGAGTATGCACATCGGCATAATTCGGCTTTGATACAACGGTACCAGAATAGCGGTGCCAGTGAGAATGATACAGATGATACTAAGGCTCAAATACCCAGTTTCCTTGCGGAGAGTCCATTCGATACTGGCATATCACGCCGTGTAAAGAGAGCTTATTCCTCGCTCGATTCTGTCAGTATTCGGACTGGGGTCTTCCTCCGTCGATACCCGTGGGCTCGAGGTTTTGCTTTCTTGTATATGATTGTTCTCCATTTTTGGGTTGGGCTAGTTCTTACCGCCTCTTCTCCTCAGCCGTAGTGATAAACATGACACTTGGTACTGCTTCGAAAAAACTGACGTTCATGAAACCACAATGAAATCAAAGGAATAAGGAATGTTGAACTGAAATAATGCATTTAGCTGCAGTGCATTCATAAAGTGCTATTACGCAGTTTTAAGATTAAAACATTTGTTACTGTGTATTTTTTAAGTTACATTTTGGATTCTAGGTGGAAGAAGGAGTATTCGGAGTGTAAGTATCAAAATGTATGAAGTGCACGAGGCATGTATCAAAGCGCGTAGAGGCAGTGCCGGATTAAGGTAAAATGAGGTCCAAGTCCCTCAGATTTTTGGGGCCCCTTTATTTTTTTTAAATAATTTTTATTTTTTAGCACATCTACATTTAATAAAGTATATACAAGAGTTCTTTTTCTCAAGATGAATAATACACTTTGTATTAAATCATACATAGGCCTACATATATACATACATTTCAATTGAAACGATCATCGTTATTTGTAAACATTTCAGATGATTTGATGAACAATTTAACAAATCATACTATTTTTTACTTCTGTAAAATGTAATCATTTTTTTCTGTTTTTTTCGGTCAATGAAATCTTCTACAATGTCATCAAAATCAATTTCCCGCAGAACATCTGACTCAATATACATTAAACTTAGCATGTCTAATCGTTCCTGTGACATGATACTTCTTAGCGCACTTTTGATCCGTTTCAATTTTGAAAACGAGGGCTCCGCAGAACAATTCGTTATCATGAGGGTCAGGAAAATGCGAAAAGCAATTTCAACGTTCGGAAAAACAGACTCAAGCTTGTCTCGAATAAGAATTTCGTCAAGTTCAGATTGAGTGAACTCAGTTTTTAAAGGACATTGTAATTTAATATAATGCTGGAACTGTCTCAGTTCCGGATAAACATTTTCTATATCTTCGGAATAAAATTGAAGTAAATTTGAAATTGTTTGGGGCCCCAGATAATTGCGGGCCCCAGGCCTGGGCCTAGTCGGGCCTAATGGGTAATCCAACACTGCGTAGAGGTACGCCCAGGAGCGTTACCAAAGGACAGGATCAAGGATGCGGCTGTCTTTGAAGTGACGGGAATAGACCTTACCGGACCCTTGATATTAAAAGGAGGACAAAAGGTCTGGATAGTGATATTTACATGTGCTGTATACAGAGCAATACACTTGACTTGTGCAGCAACCTCACGACAAATGAATTCCTGTTGTCCCTTCGGAGGTTCATTGCACGTAGAGAAAGACCCAAGGTGGTCTACAGTGACAACGGCACAAACTTCACGGGCACCGATAATTTGTTTGGAACTATCGATTGGAAACAGATCGACACAGAGTCTACAGTGCAGCGAATCTTGTGGAAGTTTAACCCGCCAACGGCTGCCTGGTGGGGCGGCTGGTGGGAGCGCCTTATTCAAGTGGTGAAGAGAATTCTGCGACGGGTACTGGGGAAAACTTCTATCAATTACGAAGAAATGTCGACACTGCTATGTGACAGTGAGGCCTTGATCAATTTTCGTCCGATCACGTATTTTCCTGAGAACCCAGATGATCTCATCCCTCTTACACCTGCAATGTTTCTGAAAGATGGCATTGGCGTAGGAACTCCTGATTTGGATCAATTGGATTTAGTGAATTCATCTAATTTTTTATTAAAGGAAATGCGCATAAACATGCATAGTAGTACATACATAAACAGAATTGTCAATTTGAATTACTGTATTCTTTTAAGGATTTCAATCGCACACAGTCATCATCAGGGGTGTGATATTGTATCTTCCTACAAATCTTGTGATGGTAGCCATGGACAGCTAAGCTTGTTAGCAGGTGTCTTAGTTCTTGATTCGGTTTAGTCCATCCTCTGTCTATCATTGCTTCGGTGCTATAGAACTCAGACCATATGTCTTCTTGCTTTTCCTTCCTCTCTGCCATAACGTGGACCCATTGCGGAGTCGATGGAAGGGCCATTTTCAATCTTAGGTCTTCCAGAAGGAAAGATTCCCTGGCTAGAGTATATGCAAGTCGGGAGGGCGCGTATTTTGAGATTCCGAGGGTTGCCTTCAGAAATCTCGCTTTTATTTTCTGTATTGATCTTAAGTCTTTAAGACTTAGCTTATCCCAGATTAACTCCAGTCCATAGGTGAGTATTGGGATTATTTTTGCTTCAAACAGGAATAAAGCAGTTTCAAGTGACAGCGCAGTGACGTTCTTGATGGTGCATATGGCTCTAATTACTGCTGATGCTCTGTCTTGAATGTGTATTCTGAAGGATCTCGCAGATGTTTGCAGTGTGATTCCTAGGTACAGGCCGGACGTTTGTTTTAGACGATTGCCCTTGACCTTGAAGCCTGTGGGTGAGCCTACACACACTCACTCTCTCACCCTATCACTTCACACTTGTCACCACCGATCTGATGTAATGGAATTCCAGACTTGAGCAGACAGTACAGTGCACATCGAAGTATTGTGTTTCGCGGAAGTACACGTTACGTAGTTACGAAAAGAATGTCATTATATTTGCCAATGACTGTACTTCAGTAGGAGTGTGAAACAGCTTAGTCAATCATCGGACTGCTTGGGGCAGCTGATAACAACACAGGTACTGTAGTTACTCGCCTCCAGGCTTCCATTAAGATTTTTCACTCGTCTAAAACAAACGTCCGGCCTGTACTTGAAGAAATTCACGATTTGTAATGGCTCACCTTCCGCTATATACAGCAACTTCGACAGGTCTTCGGAAAAGATTTAGAGATGAGTACTTGAGTCAACTGATTCAGAGACCTAAGAAAACTCCATCCCCAATTGTGAACGCAGGGGATGTGGTTCTTATTGGATCTGATGGGAAGAAGAGGATCGAGCGGCCATTGGCACAAGTGTTGGAAGTGTATCCTGGAAAAGATGGTGTTGGAAGAGTTGCAAGACTGAAGACAGTTTCCGGTGAATTAATTTGCCCAATGCAGAGGTTGCTCCAATTGAAGTGCTCTGCATTAGAGACTGTTGACACTGCTGAAAAGAAGGACGATCTATCTGAGGAACTGAGTGATTCGGAGAATGCTGATTCTCCATCTTCGTGACTGGCTGCTTCCAATTCTACCAATCGTCCAGTCATTTCCACACGGATAGTATCAACCAGGAGTGGAAGAACGATTAAAATTTCGAAAAACTTTGTGATTTGTTATCGAACTTTCCAGAAAGTGTGATTTTGTAAATATTAGATGTGTTATATCCCATCAAAAGTGGGGAGGATGTGGAGAACTCCATAGTATCTACTCCTTTTGTTTATTACTTTTTTAGTGTTGTAGTAGCTCAAAGTAAATAATTTTATTTTGGTTGGCTATACTGTATAATTAATCAGTATCTTTGAAAGTATGGCGGCTGTGAAATCTTGTGTTGAAGTATGTAGTTGAGCTTGTTTGGAAATAAATAGGCCTACACTATAATGTTCTACTTCGGGATATTCGGTTGGGTAAATTGAATGGTTCCCAATAGTACCGTTGTGTCCGAGTCACTTCTCGTGCTGACTCACCTGGTAGTGGATGTGTTACAGCGTTGTACACAATGGTTCCGTATTCGACTCGAGAGCTTGCCGACATGGTGTTTACTTATGGCAAGGCAAATGGCAACGGGCGGCGGGCAGCATGGTTGTATCGGGAGACATATCTCCGCCGACTACAACCACAGCATTCAATGTTTGCAACAGTGTAACGCCGTTTGTATGAGACAGGGTCGTTTGAGGAAGCAGGAAATCATGGTCACCAGACGTGGAGGAAAATGTGATTAACACTGTGTAAGGCGTCCGCCGTGTCGGCACCAGGCAGTTGGCCCACCAGTACAGAGTAAGCCAGACGACCGTGTGGAACATTCTCCATGACAATTGTTACAACCCTTATCACTTAGTGCGTGTGCAGGGCGTACTACCGACAAACTTTCCACATTGTGAGCGGTTTTGTCACTGGTTTATTCACCAGGCAACCACGATTCCAGGATTTGTGGCATCCATCCTATACAAAGATGAGGCCACCTTTACGCGGAGTGGTATCTTCAACTTCCGTAACAGTTATCTGTGAGATTGTTTGGAGAACCCCCAAGGTTTGGTGCCAGCGAATCATCAGCAGCGGTTCAGAGCATCACGCAGAAAATTTTTAAAATAAAATTCAATTTATTCAGAAAAAATGTTACAAATGGACAAAAATCCTAGCATTCTTTCTCAAAGGAATAAATTGCCCCTCAAAACTCGGGTAAAAATACTAAATGCCAGTAACAAAATACTGGTAATGCCTACAACTGTGGCAAGAAATCAATTGTATATCTAACACACACATATGCAAAAATCTATACAAGAATTTCTAATTGTAATTGGTCGTCGACGATTTATTTATTTATCTATTTATCGTATGGCTTTTAGTGCCGGGAGTGTCCGAGGACATGTTCGGCTCGCCTGAGTATGTAGCTGCTTCCAGCGGACACCCTAAAGGGTGAGCTATAAGTTCCGTTCAATTTCAAGTCGTTCCAACTTTCGCCACCAGATATCAATGATACCTAGTGGTGAATGTTGGAACTTTGATAGAGCGTTCTGACGAAATCTAACCTAACAATTTTGCTTTACACAAGTTTAATCTGTCAAAGGATCTTTTACATGCCATAAATCTATGACATGGGACCGCCGGCTTTACTTCCCCTCCGAAGGAAGGCATACTGAAGGATTTTAACGCTCTTAATGACTTAATCGACGTAATTATCATAGTTATCAAATTATCATGTTTCAATATTATTAATCAACAACGAAATAAATATTTACATTTTATACAGATTAAAATTAAACTAGTACTTCACTAGGATAAGTATAAGTATTTCAAGACAAAATAATTGAAGCGCTAAACAAAAAAACTCGAAAAAGATGGTATATTGGCTTTCACGGCCGGTGAGAGAAAAAAACTCGAGTTTGCCACTCTCTTTAAATTTTATTTTTATTTTTCTATTTAGTCGATTTACCCTCTAGGTTGGTGGTTCCCACGGACTCAGCGAGGGAACTCACCACTACCGCCTCGACGGGCAGTGTCCTGGAGCTTGGAACATCTGGTCGGGATGGATACAACTGGGGAGGTGTGATCAGCACGTCGCCCAGGCGGCCTCACTTGCAAAGCGAACAGGGGCCTCATGAGGGGAGGGATTGGAAGGTTAGGATGGATAGGCAAGGAAGAGGGAAAGAGGCGGCCGTGGCCTTGCAGTAGGTACTGAGACAGTATTTTGCATTGAGTCGGATCTATGTTGTACAGGAGAGTACTCAGATGAATTCCTGCGGCTCTATTTACAAGGCATGTAGCGCATTGATACTTTGTGGCGAGCTTAGGAGCAATTCGGCAGCCCGCACTACATCCTTCAAACAGGTGCTATGTCTCTAGTACGAGTGATGGCTACAAAATGGAGGCAGCAGTAACGTCGATCTGATGCAATCTGATACATTTTGATACAGTTTTTATGAAACAGAACAACAACTGGTAAATGCATTATATTAAAAGAAGAGGAAACTTGAGAGTATTTTACATATAGATAAATGCATATGACAGAATAACAGAGTATTATCGAACACTAGCCAGTGTCGGTATCGACTGTCAATGTCGTTTCGCAACGAAGAGCATTATGGGTCTCACAAGAGCAGTGTGAAATATCTGGCAAGGCAGAGAGGTCAGATCACGATATACTTTGCTTGGAGTACAACACTCCTGTGTCGCGCACGTAACGCGGTCGTTGACGTACTTAACAAGAAGTTCCGTGACGAACTAAAGAGCCTACTTTTCTTAAAATTTAAGATTCATGCCAATGATTAATCTAAATGGATCTATCTAGAATAATGACGAAATTAAGTTGGTAATATCGAAATTTCTAATTAGTTCGAAATACTGTAGGCTATACCTGGCATAATGTAGCCTAATAGAGAACTACAGTTGGCAGCCCTGGAGACTGAGTATATTCTTAGTTCCATCTCTTAAGGTACAGAATACAAAATTTGGTTGAAGTCCAATGGATAGCATGGACGTTCCATGCAGTTAAACATTGCATCTAACAGCGCGCGTAAAATCATGTTGGCATCAATGACATACATGTATTGGTCAGAACTAATCTGAAATAATATGATCTATTGTTGTGTCAATTTAGAATGAAATCCATTAGTTAGTAGAGAAGTTACATGCATTTTAAAATTGGACCTATCAGCAGGCTTAGAATCATGTTGGCAGCACTGGCGTAGGCCTATATTAGTTACTCCAAATTAATCTAGAATGCCAGATACTAAACGTGCGCAAAGTTTAGAGCTATTGGCTTGCATACTTTCTGATGTATTGATATTAGGGTAACAAAAATAGAGACAGTATTTATTAACAGTTGGCAGCCCTGGTTGCTCCTAAATATACGCATAGTCATATCTGTTATGGTACACATAACACACACGAAATTTGGTTGCAATCCAAATGATAGTATAGAAGTTACGTGTATTTAAAGTTGGACCTCTCAGCAGACTTATAATCATGTTGGTAGCACTGACGTATATAAGTTGCTCAAAATTAATATAGAATGTCAGGTAATATGCGTGTGCATATTTTAGAGCTGTCTGCTTGCATACTTTCTGATATATTGGTATTTGGATAAAAACAATAGGGAGTGCATTTATTAACAGTTGGCAGCCCTGGTGGCTCTTAAGAATATTCTCATTCATATCTGTGTATGTACACATAGTACATACGAAATTTGGTTGAATTCCAATTGATAGTGTAGAAGTTATATGCATTTAAAAATTGGACCAATCAGCAAGCTTATAATCATTTTGGCAACATGCCATGTATGGCCTCCTGGAAATTAAACTGCAATATTATTATCTATACGTGTGCCAATTTTGAAATAGCTCCACTTCATACCTTCCAAGATATCCAACATGGAGCCTAAATTTCAATTGCGATTTTTCAGCAGATGCTAGCACTGACATCATTTTCAAATATGGCCGTGAGATATTCAGGTATAGATCTTTACTCCTACCAAATTTTGTTTCGATTGCTCCAGCCGTTTAGGAGTTGATAGGGGGGACATACACTCAGACAGACAGACGGACAGACAGACAGACAGACACACATTTGCCCGATCTCATAAGTCTACTTTTTCCTCATTTTTGCAAAATGTGAAAAGTAGGCTAAAAATTAGACGTTCGACGCGAAGTTGAAACCAGTGCAGTTAGACAGTTCGTAACGCAGCATTTTTGTCTCGGCTTGTTATAGCTAGAGATAGTGTTAGTCTTCATTATTAAGAAGCAGTGAACTCAGTCTTCACTAGGACTTGTGATATTTCAATGCCAATACAAGACTATATTCTTCAATAGTTCAGTACAGTCTATACATTGTAATCATGAATACAGAACAGAGTGTGAATGAACGTGTAATTCGTCACGACATGTTAATGTCGCGAATGGGCTAAGATGGAAGGAAGGAAGGAAGGAAGGAATGCAATACAATAGTGGAGTTGACCACCAAGGATGATCTCTAACATCAACTATGAAATACTACAACAGCAGAAAGATTTTTAAGAAGAGATGGAAGGCGCTTTGGAAAAGTTGACTGTACATTCATACTGTGACTACATGAACTATAATGGCATTTCACGAAGAGGCAGCAGAACAATGAACTTGTTGCGCGAACAGCTGTTTTTACTTTTAAACCGTTCGGGATCGGGGTTCGGTTCTCTTCAAGATCCAGTCGTTGCGAGAACTACGCGACCTGATGAACGAGGGTTCGGTTCCAGAACGAGAACAGTGTGTATTAAGCATATTCCAATTTCAACGAGATGGCATCGTACAAGGTTGCTGAAAACTATTTTTCACAAGTAGACAGTATGGATTAGACATACTCTAGAGTGTTCCTTTTTCACCAATTTTTCTTAAGTAGTTAGAAAATGCATTCCAGGGCTAGACCCGATACTTCATCGCTTCTGTCCTGTAGTGTATTTTATTTTGTAGTTAACATTAATATTTTATAATGCTATTTTCAATGCATTACTTTACCCTTTTCTTATTACATTTTGGGCATTTAATAGAGCAATATAGTTTGTTGAGAAGATATATATGAAGATTAGGAAGAAGACTGCGATAACTTTATATAAGAATAGTTGTTAGCAAGCAGATGTCCAATACGCCACGTATATTTGAAGATTATTTGAACAAACCTCCGTGGCTTAGGCGGCAGCACGCCGGCCTCTCACCGTTGGGTCCGTGGTTCAAATCCCAGTCACTCCATGTGAGATCTGTGCTGGACACAACGGAGGCAGACAGGTTTTTCTCCGGGTACTCCGGTTTTCCCTGTCAAAAATTTCATTCCAGCAACACTCTCCACTATCATTTCATTTCATCTGTCATTCATTTAATCATTGCCCCAGAGGAGTGCGTCAGGCCTCGGCAGCCGGCACAGTTCATATCCTCGCCGCTAGTTGGGGGCTTCATTCATTCCATTCCTGACCCGGTCGGATTCTGGAAGCAGGCTGTGGATTTTTTTATTTGAACAAACACTTCTAAAATTTTGAACTATGAATCTGAACACTTATGCGTTTCATGCGTTTCATGCAAGTTTGTTTAATAGACGTGTGGGTCTATTTTTCGTCGAGGGCAGTATGGATATGGAAACATAATGATTTCTAGAGTGGATATTTGCGATTTATGGATTAATTTTTCGCAATCCACAGTTTTTGAGATCTTCTATTTGAATTTTTACACAATTTTAGTTCGTTCTGTTTTTCTATTTTTCATGATTCGTTTGTTGAACTCCATCCTAGTTAAGCGTTAGATTCTAATGGTTTACGTGTACATTCTTAAGACAGGCTCTTTACCTTGGTGTATTATCTTTCCTGTTTCTTTGGGGGAGGATCTCCAGTCGAAATTTGTTTAGTCGAAGGCTGAATCGTTCTTTTTGCAGTGATCTATCTACAATTTCTTGAAAGAAATATTTATGAACATGAGAATACACTGAGAAATAAATAAATATTATAGAAATATTGTATAAAATATTTCCGTTATAAAGCGAAATGATGATGTTAAAAATTCTCAAGCACTGTTATTTGAACAGCTGATTACACTATATTTGCCTCAGTTCTGATTTTAAAAAAATCCACGATACTTTAACTTATGTCAATTTGAAGCATGATATTTTACGATTGTTATGTAAAAGCTTATTAAATCTTAATAATGTTTGGAAGAATATTTACAAGCTATTGAGAGCTTGTGTATGAATAAAGCAATGATTGTTTGCGGAATTTGATTGTAATAAGGGGATATTAGACATCGATGGGAGGTCTATATAATATTTTTCCAGTAAAAATTAGCTATTGAGCTATTACTAAGTGCACTTATGTGTATATTTTGAACGTGCAGTATAGTCACGATTATAGATACTAGAAGGCTAGTACAAAGTTAATGAATCCAACATTTAAGTAAAACTAGCATTCTAATAATTAATCTGGAATGGATTGTTCGAATTGATGACATTTGTTTTAGAAGAATGGTCTAATTGGAAAGACGAGCAATAATATTTGTATAATCATGTAATAATAATGACTGAAAGCTTAAGAGATAATAATATGATTAATTGTGAGATTTAAAATGTTGTTAACATTTTTATGCAATGACAATGCGTTCGATTAACTTAACCGTTCGTCAAATAAGACATTTTATGGACATAACAAGTGCACTAGAATACTTATTGATGGAGTTGAATATATAAAACACGAATAATTTGAACGTGAACTAAAATGTAAAAATGTAAATGTTGCCATAAACTTACAAGGGTTATTTAATATGTGTAACAAGGGTATATAAACATGTTTAAATTTATTAAGATTGTTTTACATGCGGCAATGATGCTATATTTTTTAAGAGCATATTTAAAAAGATTCAGTGCTACTGTCATTATGACGTTATTACGCTTCAGTGAAGGCAGATTATATTTGTTCAGTGGAGAGGTATTCCACATTGCAGCAGTTTTTGGATAAATAAACTGTTGGTTGATTTTAAATGCTTCGGATGTGTTGGTCATTTATACTAGAAACAGGATGTGCTACGAGGACCAGTGGGTCAGTTTATAGAATGCTTAGCATCACGCCCGAGAGTAATTTAATTATTTTCAGAGTCTTGAGTTATTTTTCGTTTTTATTTCATCGACCACTGGCATCTTCTTATCGCATTCTTTATAAGAGAGGTATCCTTATCCCTGGTTGATCCTAGTTGGTAGAGTTTTGGGGGTTATTTCAGCCGGGTACTTCCAGATTCTACGATCCAGCTGTTCCATCGGATTTCAACAGGTAAGACCCAGGGGCGGCTCCTGAGGTGGTGCCCGTGTGCCATGGCACCACCAGTGTAATGAAGAGAGAATATGTGAGTTTTCCCTCTCAAGAACAGTTTATATTACATTTACATTTTGAGGAAATTGTATACATATTCTGCATTTATTTGAACGAGCGCGCAAACTGACATGCGTTCTGGTGGCGCTTTATTGAATTACTGAGCCAGAGCCAACCGGCACTACCTACGAACATCAGACCGCATCAGACACTGTACTGCAATAAGGACTAGTTTGGCTTGAGTTTGTTTGTGTTGTGTTGAGACGCATATTACCCTGAGGTAGAGCCAACGGCCTCGTGACGCGGAGCTTCAATTCTATCCACGAGATAGCAGCACGTCACAGGTACAAGCATACACGTTAGAACTGCTGAACTGCTTTATCTTTCAACCACTAGAGTACAGCATATGGCAGCACAGCTCCAGTGGTACCAGCTTGACGATATATCACTGTGTCTTGACTATTAAATAAATTCAAACCACAAAATAGTTTTAGTTCGTTATTGTTTGACATTTAGCAACTTTTTAGGCTCATATTGATGACGGGGATTATTTGTTCTCTCTTTGTAATGTAAAAATTCGGAATTTTTCAACGAGTTTTACTGTGTTTCGTTAATTTAATTGGCAACTCCAGCTATCTGATATGACATCTAGCGGTAAAAATGAGAAACTTACCAAGTAGGGTACATTTGTCACGTGGTGACTGTTTGTATATGGTTTCTTGTATTGGTAAACAGATCGTGGTAAATTGTTCGTGTCTTTATACATAAGTAATAAGTTTTACTCGTTGATAGAGTGAAAAATGAGTAAAAGCAAAGTGTATTGCTCAGTTTACGGCTGTAAGTCGATGTATAAGAGAGCTGCGGATATACGTTTTCATCACTTTCCAAAAGATGCAAATAGCAATAGCCGAAATGTGATGATACCTAATAATACCTAATACCTAATAATAATACCTTTCCACCCCGGGAAGGATCTAACACTTGTCGAGGTAGACAGACAGAAGACCTGCGACGTAAAGCCAGCGAAGGTTATTCAGTTTAAAAACAGCTGTTACGATGGGCGCGCTGGTAAGATTGAAGTTACTTGAATAATTAATTAAATAATTAATTATTGGCTGCTTGGTAGGGAGAAGGGATGAGTTTAACTTGTATTAAAACTCGTGGGGCGACAGGAATTGCTTGATTTGGATGGTTAAAATGTGGGTTTGGTGTTGAATATTTGAATGGTAGCGGAATCACTCATTCTACAGTGCCCACGGGGAGGCAAATTAGGCCTATATGACTCTTAGTGGAATAGCTCGAATATCGAAGAACTTAGCGATTACGAGGTGTAGGCTTGGCGGAAAGGCTGGCGGATCATCAGTTTGACATCAATTCACGATATAAGTCGGAGCTTGGAACAGTGGCGTCTGGTTTGCGTGGATGCCAGTCTCGGAATGATAAAAGTAGCACAGCTTCGGTGTGTTATTTATTTGTTTATGTAGGCTACCGTATTTCTCTATTTGAATGTCCTCGGCGTTGACTCAGGATCGACATTTACATTATATTGCGCATAATAGTACCGAAATAATGTCCGAAGTGTAGCCCTGTGTAAATTTGAATCAGCTGATCTACATCAACCATAAAAACTGATGCTTGATAATATGCAAATTACACCAAAAAATCCAGTGGAACACACAAATTAGATCACGTGTATCGCACAGTTATACATATATACAATTAAAAATAACACTGGCATTACTTTAGAGACCAAGTTTACTGATTATAACCGAAAAATAAAAATTGTTCCATATCAAACGCGTGTTATTGAGTATTTTAAACCCTACTTATCCAGACCGACTGCAGCGCCCCAAGTGTTAGTTTGAGTTGCCAATTTGGCGGCACAGTTTCACGTCCCAAGCGTAAACACAAATTCTCAAGTTTGACTGCAAATGTGTATGAATAGTGTCCGTCGTTAAATAGCTTTTGTGTTCATTTATATTAGATGCAGGGGATATCCTTTCCAATCAATCCGTATGTACGATAAGTAAGGTTGTCTTAGAGGTAGGTCATCGTGTTCATTTCATCTCACCTATTTATTTTGAGACAGCATCTGAAATTGCGACCAAGAGGCTGTGGTCACGTGTGTGTTAGCAATAGCCATGCTTATTTTTTCCTATATAGACATGTTACATAAACTTGCATAACATCATGCGGCATTGACCATATAAACACCGTTTTAATCTAATAAGTGTGCTTTTTGAATCGATACATGCAAGCTAGGTTCCTTAATAAAATTTGATTTGTTTCATGTTTGAAGATCGCATAGCTCGAGCGCAAAGTACGAAGCCGTAGGAATCTCAATGAGCTCTGTGTCACCTTTCGGAAGTGTAACAATGAATACAATAAGTGAGTTGTTACAATCTCCATTTAGCGATAGGACCGCTCTTATTAATTCAAATGAAGGTGTCGATCGAGGTTTTGGAACAAATATTTTTGATGAGTAGGCCTAGCATATGTTGTTTTCTTCAAATTATTTTTCTGAGAGGTTTGTTCAATTATAATTCTTAAAAGTGGTTTTTATTTAAAATGCATATGGATCAAAATATGTGTATGATATAATATCGTATGGCCTCGGTGCCAGGTGCAAGCGTTGTTGTTTGACACCCAAAGGGCAGCTTGCTTGTCGAATTTTTGTTGTTCCTTGGAGGGCCATGAAAGTCAAGGAGGTTAGATATCTAAGCTCCTTGACACTTTAGCGCTTTCTAGTAGAGAAAGGAGGAACTTTTGTTTTGGCGAAAAATCCCGAGACTAAAATATTTGTAGTAGTTATGAAATTTCTCAATTCACTTCAGCTGATACTGCAATTAAAAACGTCTTCTACAATAGCACAGTTAAATAATGTTAAACATATAACTTATTGCATAAAATATGCACTATCCGTACCTGCAACTTTGAATGATTTTATTGCAAATTTTGAATATGCTGGCACCACCAAGTGAAAAATCACCAGCCGCCACTGGTAAGACCACGTGGATACGGGTACAGTACCATCCCGGCATTTGCCCGAAGATGAAGTGGGAAACCACAGAAAACCACTTCGAGGATGGCTGAGGTGGGAATCGAACCCCCTCTACTCATTTGGACCACCCGAGGCTGAGTAGACCCCGCTCCAGTCCTCATACCACTTTTCAAATTTCGTGGCAGAGCCGGGAATCGAACCCAGGACCTCCGGGGCGGCAGCTAACCATGCTGACCGCAACGCTACGGAGGCGACTACTCTCTTTAAAACCTAGTTAAAAATGTTTTTTTAATCGAATAAAGACAAAAATATCAGTCACATTGACGGAAAAAAAGGTTGATGAATAGTTTAATCCATTCTTTGTTCGGGACCCGAACTTCGAGGCGAAAAATCCGAACTCATGAAAGTTCACTCCTTCTGGCTTCGTTCTTGCTCGCTTCCAGAGAGTGTAAGAAGGACAATTTGTATTTGGTGAGAAGAAATGTGTGGTGAACGAACTCCGAGGGGTGGGGGCTGAGTAAGTAGGCCTATCATAGGCGCCTTTGATTGCCAAGGAACCGATTTTTTTCGTATATTATGCGGTTTTGTATCAAATTTGTTCGTACCATAAGTGGATGTTGTAACTGGATGAAAAGGTGCTTTTTAAAGGACCGATAAATATTCTTAGTTCAAACGTATTCGTGTCTTAAGAGGGAGTATCCTAAACTAGTTTTACTATACATGTTATAATAAGAAAACTACTACTTTCCTCCCGAAGCAAATTATATTGCGTTCAAATAAATGTAACTAATCAGGCCAACTAGCCGCGAGAAATCACGCCACCCCTTGGCTGGGCTGATTACCGGTACCGGTCGTTTTGCTTTGCTATTATTGTACAGCGGCTACGGGCAATGCCCCTCAGTCATAGGCGGAGAAAAGAGTAAATTCCAAAAAGAAGGGGGGGGGGGTGTTAGCCTTGTGCCACGCTCCGCTCGGCTATCGCCACGCCTGATGCCGCTGACGAATCGGCGGGCGATTTAGGGCGATCGTTAGTTTAGGTTAATAGTAAGGTTAGGTTTGGCTAGCTAAGTGGCTTGTGCCTCGCTCCGCTGTCACTCCGCTCGGCTTGACAGTATGTCACGAAGTCACCCCAGTTTACGGTTCGGGCCAATCTCAGGGGGGAGGGGCGCAACCTCCCCCCCCCCCCCCACCTTTCTCCGGCTATGCCCTCACAATCAGTTATTACATGATTTGCGTTTTAATTTTGATGCTTAGGAGAACTAAAGTCAGAACGCCAGCTATTACCCGAGTTATAAATACAAATACTTAAGAAATGCAGCAGCCCACAGAACAAAATATATGTTAAATGAATCCAATGTAATTCTACCGATTGGGGGGCGTGGTGGCTCAGCGGTCTAGCTGTATGCCTCTCACTAAGGCGGTCCGCGTTCGATTCCCGGTCAATGCATGTGAGATTTTCGAAGTGAAATGCCATGTCCTGTGGTTCGGATTCCACGTAAAAAGGAGGTCCCGTGGCTCATAATAACAAGATTCATGGTCACGTAAAACTACAATCTTCCTTCCTTCCTCCTTAATTCTACAGATTATTTTCTTCTCGTTCAGCTGATTTGAAAACAAAAATAACTTTTAAAATTTAATCTTCGAAAATTTAAGGCGGTTTTTTTAATGATTCTTTAAAGAAGCATTTTTAACAGTTTGGAGAGATAATTTCAAAAAATTAGCCTTTTTCTTTCAAAAAAATTGAATTATAAAATTTGACTTCGCAAGTCAATTTTGCCATTTCTTTTTAGCAGATCATTCTTGATCTTGACAGATGTTTAGGGCGCGAAATCAGTCTAATACAAAGTATGCGAGACATTTCCATGATGAGCTTAATATATTTAAAATAGTTATTGTATAATAAACGGATAGCACTATATTTTCCGTCCTTTCAGACGCACAGGACACAGAAAACCTACGAGTGAATAAAATAAAAACGCGCGAATGCTCACACTTATACATACTTAGTCACTTATTAATTTAAATTTTATACGTAAATTCTATTCAATAAGGCGTGAATAACACACGTTCTGTACATTTATGGTTGCCGATTCTGCATGGGTTAAAATGTAAATACATTTTGCAACATAGTGAGTTTGAACGATTCTATGTTTTGAGCTTTGGTTTACTCATTCAGGTGGGAGGGACGATAAAGGTGTAACGTTTCGTGGCTAGTGGACATCTTGCCCCATGCTTGGGTGACATGTTGTAACGTTTCTTAGCTCGTGATAGAAAACGAGTGCAGTAAATAGCTCGGTTAATAGGGCGCCAATCTCCAACAGACGGTTGTGAGATAAATTTATATTTATTAAATTGAGATTCTTTACTTTCGGGGGAGGGGCAACAGAGGCTAGCTGAAAAACACCTTATTCTATTTATTTTGACCTCTGGGAAGTCTAGCATGGGGTAAATCTTGACAGAAAGTCATAGAAGTTAAAAAATAATGTATTAAGAACACAGGATGAGATGAATGACGTCTTGCGACCTTTCAAACAGATAAAAGTAAAAAGGGGAAGTTATTTCTTTAAATTATTGAAGTTAATAGTATTTACGTCCGACTTGCAATTGACAAATATGCATGAGCTCACCGGGTTGTAGATCTTCATGGGCGATGTTGGCGGAGGTATCTCGTTCCTGAAGTAGACATCTCGAGTGGTCTTCCATGGTTCCAAGTACCAATCCTACCTGATAAAGCTATCTGCCCACTAATTGCACAGATGCTGTCGCCTAGCTGAGTGAATAGAATGGTTTCACTCGTCTTTGATATTCAGCGCAATGCTGGAAATATCCTAGCTAGATCTCCACTGAGTTTACTAGTTGAACTTTATGAAATTTTGTAGTTGAATCTCAACAAGTGAGGTCCAAGTTTAGAATTTGAAGTGCTTTCAAGTGAAAACATAATAATATTCTTCCTCTCCATACAGCTCTGTTCCGGCTTATATATGACAATTATATCTCCCACCAGCAGTAGGGGATCTGCCAATTGCAATATCAAAGTATTGTCTACAGAAAGTGACGCTCCTTCCTTATTGGCCGAAGTAAGTCCTTTGTCACGCACCAAGTGGCTATATTGGGGTGAAGGTCTCTCCCCCAGTGACACACTTCCATATTGGTGTCATGTAGCGGTATCTTCCTTAAAAATCACAAGGTTGCAGTTTTCTCGTCGTAAAACAATTTATTCTAAAAAGCTGTAGGGTACATTGTTCTGACATCTTTTAGAATTAGCCTGCTGGCTACCGAGGGTCTCTCATTGTTGCGGCTCCCTTTCCACTCTTCCGGCCTCTTCATAAGCTGTTTATGACGGTTCGAGCGGTATCAATTGTCAGTTGTTAGTTCCCCACGTGAGCTCAAGAAATATATTTATTGGGGAAGGGGTTGTAAATTTACGGTTTGAAATCTCGGGTCGACGTCTAATTACAAGAATGGATGAAAATGAACATATGATTTTATATTACCCTTACACAATAAATATATACATGCACTATCGTTGCAATTGCACATCAATATAGTACTCTTACAGTTAGTGCAATTGTTTTGGGTGTGGAGTACAAACACCACAATCGCCCCCATGAATCGACGAATAAATTCCCAATTTTGAGAATGACTCATCCCCTGAAAACAATTACACAACACTTAAATACATATACACAACACTCTCAAATCTTCAGATCAACAATACATTTAAAATGTCATTTCTTTCAATGTGTCCTGTTAACCAGTTTATCTGAACTTATTTCACTTGAAGGGCGTTCTTTATGGCATACAGCATTTCAACTGTAGAAGATTGAATTTTACACGGATAATTGCACACGCATACACACGCAAAGTGTTTGCTCTTACAAAATGCAATTACAAGTCGGAGGATAAGATATGTCTTCTGCCTTGTGTAACACCATCTTTCAACAAAACATTACTCTTCCCAGTAGTCACTACTTACAGAAAATTTATTCTTAACAAAACTTCATGGTATCAAAATTAGACAACTTAGCGACATAGTGGTACACTCTATCTAACCAACTACCTGCACGCCTACCAGCCTATATATCCTTACATTATCTCAATGCGTTACCATTACTGTTAATCTAACACTATTATTATAACCATCCTACACCATCTTACTCACAAATCTAAATCATATTCACACCCTGTATCTTAATCATTATTATTTGAAAAACACCTTCAATTCTTCTCCGCCTCATCTAATTACTGTCATCGCTTCTGACATAACTTCAGAGTTCAGTAGCCCTCAATGCTTTCTCTCTCAAACTACTGGTAAACCGCTACTCAATTTAAATCTCACACGAATAAGTCGTATTTTATTTACCTCTTTCTCTTCCTTAAATCCTACCACCTTTAACTCAATTAACTTCGAATTATAACAAATTTCTCTCAATAACTTCTAAATATTATGCCAACCATCTATTATTATTATTATTATTATTATTATTATTATTATTATTATTATTAATTTTACTTTCATGTGTGCCGGACAACAACACAACACACCATCAACTCGCTATCGCTCATCATCAATGACATTTACCAGTGGTTTAACTAGGTATTTGGCCTTGCAAAATATATTTGGCTAAGTTCCAAAACTTGCGTATTAAGATCTTGAAACTATAACTTGGATCATCTCTTGGGTGTACTCCCTCATTACTCTGTTTCCTTGTGTGCATACATTCGCTATTTTTATACTTCAAAACTCCCAACATCTACCGAGTACTTCTCGTATTCACGTAGACACCACAAAAACCTCCTCAAAACTCCCAACATCTACGAGTACTTCACGTATTTACGTAGACACCACCAAAAACCTCCTGCTCAGAGTTATTAATCTCCTCTGGCATACTTACAGTACTTCTCCAAAACCTTCCTCCACCATAACTTCATTTGGCCACTTACCAACCTGAAACCTCATTGCTCAACGGCATTAAAACTCGCTGGCATCCTTACTTATTACCTCAGTCACGTCATTTACGTGAAATTTACACACACACGTACATACATACACACACATCCATCTCCAAGTACCAGATGTCCTATAATTTAATACTTCCTTACTTCCATCAGATGTTGGTTATTTCAGACCATGCCTTACCATCCATCACTTCTGAACCACTTCTAAATTTCTCCAACTGTAGTCACTGATGACTTCGCTGTCCTCAAATGAAATTTCTTTACTGCATATCGATACTTACTTCTTCAACTCGTTAATTTTATTCTCATTACTGTACCTCATTATAAATCAGTCACGAATCTCTACATTATTATTATTATTATTATTATTATTATTATTATTATTATTATTGTCATAATAGTTCTTATTTTCATTAGGTTACTTACCATTTCTCTTATTACTTTCTCAGATATCCTTAGGATGCTTACTTCTGCAGACATTTTAACACAGTATATCATTATATATCGATAAGCGGTTCACCGTCTTTACCTAAGTTTATAAGCACAAGCTTGTATTTGCTGCTCCCTCACTTTTTCATTCAACTCTGAACTGATACAAGATTTCAGGCTTCAAGAATCCACCAAAATTTTAATCTACGCCCCCACACTTCTATTTAAACAATGGGCTGAAATGATCCACTACCTTAATCTCAATTAATACTCTTAACCTCCTTATTGTAGTATACTTTAATATCTACGTCATAACTCCCTAATTTAATTACATTAAATAAATACACTTTAACTACACGATTAAGTCTCCGACCTCTCTTTACACTCCACTATTCGTTCAAGATTCCTTGTTCTATTGCTCTCATTTCTTTCTTTCTCCCTGGTTTAATTGTTACTCTTTCTTCTCTTCTCATAATAATAGTCTCTACTTCCTCATTACTAGGCCTATATTTATCTATAGTAAAGCTACTCTTAGTCTCTCCTCCTAAAGTTTCACCTAACGTCTCTACTTCTAACCTCCATTCCACCGACTGTAGTGGCTACGCGCGCTAAAGCGCTGCGTTAGGTCAAGGGGCCAAGCTCTCTGCTGACTCGGTAGACGCGTGGGTTCGAGCCCCACCGTCGGCTGTCCTTGAAATGGTTTTCCGTGGTTTCCCATTTTCAACACCAGGCAAATGCTGGGACAGTACCTTCTGACAGGCCACGGCCGCTTCCTTCCCCATCCTTGCCAAGTTTCATTCATCTTCATCCATTCCATCTCTCATCCCGACGCGCAGGTCGCCCACGGGCGTCGACTAGAAAGACCTGCAGTCGGCCTCTCAGGAGGCTACACGACAAAAAAAAAAAAAAACCTCCATTCCAAATAGTAATCTTCATCCTTATCTTTATATCTCTTTCTAATCTCATCTAACAATGTGACCTGGTTTTTCCGCTTTGTCCTACTCCTACCGATTTTAACTTCCGTCATCTTCTTTCCTCGTTCACTGTAATCTACCTGCTGGCTTCGTGCTAACACACGCATCTCCATCTCAGCTAAGTTTACGTTACTAGAAACTCCTCCTAATTTATGAAGACTTTTCCTAATGTTCTGCTCTATTTCCACTATCCAACTTTCAACATTTACTCTAATCTGATTGTTCTCCTCTTTCACTACTTCCTGGATTCTACAATCCTGAGGACCTATTATTTATTCTACCTCCCATATTTCTACTCCTAACTGTTCTTCAAACAAATCCTCTTCTCTCATTCTCTGATCTATCATCTCTTCCTCCAGTTCCTCAACTCTCTCCTCTAACTGTTTATTAGGCTTACAAAATGTGTCATGACCAATGTCTACTTTCTGCTCTACTTCTGATCTCATTTCAGCTAATCTTTCCTCCTCCTGATTCTGTATTTCTAATCTACTCTCATCTACATTCACTTCCTCCATTTTCTGTTCTACATCTTGCTCTTTCTCACAAAAACTACTATTGACTATTTCTAGCTTCTTATCTTCTTCAGTTTCCTTGTCCAGCACTTGCCATCTTTGGTTAAATTCCACATTCTGTTTTATTATAGGCTGTGATACTATTTTCTTTTGCTCTAGTTCATATTTTGCTTCTCTGGTGCTCTGGGAACTCCTGATTCCATTGATCTATTTCATGTTTTAATTCTTTAAAACTTTGATCTACTTTCTGACTGTTTTGGTCTATTTTCTGACTTAATTTTTGATTGTTCGCGAGCATCTCTCCCATCATCTTGATTAACCTTTCTTCCAATGTATCTGATTCTATATTTATGTTTTTGCTCTTTTCTAGGTCTTCCGCGCCCCCCATCGTACTATTCTGTGATTCAACCGACTTGTCTACCTCGCCGCAACTCTGAACATTGTTACTCCCGCTACCTAAGTCTTTCTTCACTACCTCTGCCTCGGTACCCTTAACTATGTTACCACTACGTAACGTCATCATCTCGTTCTCATCTCCCATGATTCACTTTACATGTACTTTATTATTATGAAAAACAATTAATTTTATTTCCAAATGCAATTTACTAATTTTATTTATTTCTTTAAGGTGTTTTATAGCTTTCGAGCTCCACGTTGATGTGCCATGTTGTAACGTTTCGTGGCTAGTGCACAGCTTGCCCCATGCTTGGGTGACATGTTGTAACGTTTCTTAGCTCGTGATAGAAAACGAGTGCAGTAAATAGCTCGGTTAATAGGGCGCCAATCTCCAACAGACGGTTGTGAGATAAATTTATATTTATTAAATTGAGATTCTTTACTTTCGGGGGAGGGGCAACAGAGGCTAGCTGAAAAACACCTTATTCTATTTATTTTGACCTCTGGGAAGTCTAGCATGGGGTAAATCTTGACAGAAAGTCATAGAAGTTAAAAAATAATTTATTAAGAACACAGGATGAGATGAATGACGTCTTGCGACCTTTCAAACAGATAAAAATAAAAAAGGGGAAGTTATTTCTTTAAATTATTGAAGTTAATAGTATTTACGTCCGACTTGCAATTGACAAATATGCATGAGCTCACCGGGTTGTAGATCTTCATGGGCGATGTTGGCGGAGGTATCTCGTTCCTGAAGTAGACATCTCGAGTGGTCTTCCATGGTTCCAAGTACCAATCCTACCTGATAAAGCTATCTGCCAACTAATTGCACAGATGCTGTCGCCTAGCTGAGTGAATAGAATGGTTTCACTCGTCTTTGATATTCAGCGCAATCCTGGAAATATCCTAGCTAGATCTCCACTGAGTTTACTAGTTGAACTTTATGAAATTTTGTAGTTGAATCTCAACAAGTGAGGTCCAAGTTTAGAATTTGAAGTGCTTTCAAGTGAAAACATAATAATATTCTTCCTCTCCATACAGCTCTGTTCCGGCTTATATATGACAATTATATCTCCCACCAGCAGTAGGGGATCTGCCAATTGCAATATCAAAGTATTGTCTACAGAAAGTGACGCTCCTTCCTTATTGGCCGAAGTAAGTCCTTTGTCACGCACCAAGTGGCTATATTGGGGTGAAGGTCTCTCCCCCAGTGACACACTTCCATATTGGTGTCATGTAGCGGTATCTTCCTTAAAAATCACAAGGTTGCAGTTTTCTCGTCGTAAAACAATTTATTCTAAAAAGCTGTAGGGTACATTGTTCTGACATCTTTTAGAATTAGCCTGCTGGCTACCGAGGGTCTCTCATTGTTGCGGCTCCCTTTCCACTCTTCCGGCCTCTTCATAAGCTGTTTATGACGGTTCGAGCGGTATCTATTGTCAGTTGTTAGTTCCGCACGTGAGCTCAAGAAATATATTTATTGGGGGAGGGGTTGTAAATTTACGGTTTGAAATCTCGGGTCGACGTCTAATTACAAGAATGGATGAAAATGAACATATGATTTTATATTACCCTTACACAATAAATATATACATGCACTATCGTTGCAATTGCACATCAATATGGTACTCTTAGTTCAATTGTTTTGGGTGTGGTGTACAAACACCATAAAGGGGGTTTTGGTATTTCTGTCTACAAAAAATCACAACACAGCACACCACGACTACTTCACTTACCATAATTTATCTGAAGTCCAATAGGGTATGATCATTGGTTTCGGGCCGAGGGTGAAAGCATTTCTGAAACGGCTACGTTTGTGAACCGTTTGCGTGTCGCCGTAGTTAAAGTGTACTGTGCATGCTATTTAAAGCCGTGGCAACTGTAGTGCGCGACGGGCCATAGATGAGAAAGGTGAACGACGCTGCGGAGATGTGTACGGGCGAATAGACATGCAACTGTACAGCAACTGACCGCCCAGATGAACCACGTGGCTAAGAACCGTGTCTCGTCAACGACCGTTCAGCGAACGTTGCTGTGTATGGGCATGGCCGGCTCTACGGAAGGCCGCGGCGAGCGAAAATTGGCAACCTCGCCGTGAATGGCCAGTCTGTTCTGCCTAGCCCACTGAGTTACATGGAAAATGTGTCACGCGCTCGTGTTTTCTTCAAAATACTCTATGTAAATGAAATTATACCATTGATTATTACTGTATAGTGGCTAGCTACAATGCCAAAGACTTGTGTTGTGCCGAATTGTAAGTCTAATTATCGTTCATCGATACAAACTGAAGGATTTCTGACATTGTTTGCGTTTCCTAAAAATCCATAATTGATAGCCATACGGGAACGTGCTATTCCACGAGCCAATTGGGTACCTACGAAATATTCCTTCGTATGGATTAAACACTTTCTTCCTGAAGACGTAAGTTATGTTGAAAAATACAAGGATGGTGATGGGAAT
This sequence comes from Meconema thalassinum, assembly GCA_946902985.2. Taxonomy (NCBI): domain Eukaryota; kingdom Metazoa; phylum Arthropoda; class Insecta; order Orthoptera; family Tettigoniidae; genus Meconema; species Meconema thalassinum. The sequence continues at coordinate 389,712,420 of OX336391.1, forward strand.
AATAAGGAATTCACACGGAAGAAGCCTGTATTGTTACCTCGTGCGGTTCCAAAGGTATTCCCAAACTTACCATCGTATTTGAGTCAGGGGCGTGGTGGCTCAGCGGTCTAGCTGTACGCCTCTCACCAAGGCGGTCCGGGTTCGATTCCCGGTCAATGCATGTGAGATTTTCGAAGTGAAATGCCATGTCCTGTGGTTCGGATTCCACGTAAAAAGGAGGTCCCGTGGCTCATAATCACAAGATTCACGGTCACGTAAAACTACAATCTTCCTTCCTTCCTTTCCTTCGTATTTGAGTAAGTGCTCCTCCAAGATAAGGAAATCTCCAGAGGAAAGAAGAGAAGAAAAAGAACGGAAAAAGTCTGCAGAGGAATGTGAGAAGACCCTTGCTGAGGAAGCCAACAAAATTACGACTTTCGAGTCCTTTGTTTGTGATATACAAAATAAATTGGTGGAGCATAAAACAGACTGGTCTGTAAGTACTAGTGAAAACTATTGTATTTTGTATAAATTAGATGTGTCAAGCATACCTAAAATAAGGTAAAGTATAAGGGTAAACAATGATTTTACGGTCGAAATTCATATCAATGGAGGCGTAATTCCTAACGCTGTTGTTCTTCATTCTGGCTCTGTAATATTTCGAAATTCATTATTAAGTAAGTGGAGTCAGTTGTTCCAAGCAATAGAATTTTGCCACGACTTTTTCTTACCTGTAAGTTCTGTAAGTTCACTAGTCGTCCAGATTAATAGTTTAATAGATAACCTAAAAACTGACCTTGAAAACCAGGGAGACGAAACTTCAGAGATTCTGTTAAAAAGTAAATGTTTATGCAAGATCAGTTAACACTTGCTTTTTTAAAGAAACCTAGATATAACGTCACTACAACTCTAAATGCATTCCTCATTTATATGCAGTCTACAAAGTGTTATAACGCAATTAGATTTAACCATATTTTATCCCTACCTCATCCCCGAGCTTAACAAAAATTAACAACTTCCTTCGCCATATCCCCGAAAGCTGATGAAGAGAACAGTAACTTTCTAAGTCACATTGTGAAAGATTTATCAAATTTAGAAAGGGTTGAAAATTTACAGATTGATGAAATGCATGTCAAACAAAGTTTAGATTTTAAAAATGGGCAATTCTTTGGTTTTGCTACAAATGAATCTTTCGATTTAGCTAAGACAGTTCTGGCCTTTCTCGTTAGTTCTGCTTTTGGAAAATTGAAAGAGGTTGTTAAATTTGTTCCAGTGAAACAATTAACGGGTTTGCAACTAGCTGATATTGCGAAAGGTGTTTTCAGGCAAATACAGGATTGTGGCCTTATTCTGTCTATCATAATGGTGTGAATCGTGCTATGTTCAAAGAACTAACCGAACATTCTGATAGTAATTACTGGTTCCATAATGATGGAAACCCCCTAAAAACCTTTGTTTTATATGACAGTGTCCATGTATTAAAAATATACGAAATAATTGGCTGAATTTAAGTGGCATTGATAAGTCATTTATTATTCCTGTATGGGAAGATTTAGACTCATTTTCAAATGTTTTAAATTCAGATGACTGTAACCCTGATTTTAAAGAGGTAACTCAAGCATCATTTAGTGACATACGAGCGATCTACAAAAAGGAATCCGATTTACTGATTAAGTATTGTTATAAAGGTACTGCTTTTTTTTGTCAGAGTAATCCTAATGTGGTGGTCCATTGTTAATACTAAGCGGCCTCTCACCCATGTTGTTAAACGTAATAGTCTTCAAATGCCTTTCCATAATCCCGAAGACAAAAGGTTGGCTTTCCTAAAGGCATTCCTCCAATGGTTGTCCACGTGGAAAAAGAACGATGAAAATAATTCCTCAAAAAAGAGTTGTTTAACCAATGAAACTTACAACGCTTTGTATGTAACAACCTATGTATTACGTGAGATTATTATTTATGCTCTACAGAATGTGAACCCCTCTTATGTGTTAACTGGCAAATTTCAGAGTGACCAATTAGAATCCAGGTTTGGGTAGTACCGCCAACTAACAGGCGGCAACTATAATATATCAGTTACTCAGGTAATGGAGGCCGAATTGAAAATAAGGTAGAAAAGCGTACTTGGCCTTCATTCAGCCAGGTATGGAGCAGTTACTTTTTCGAAAGAAATGATAATGTCCTCTTCCGATACAAATTCAGGAGAAAGTACAACAAGCAGCCTTTCGTCAGCTACTGTTGACGATACCTTTTACAGTATTTTAGAAGACAAGTACACTGAAAACATACAATTCGATGAGTCGGGTTTTATATATGCCTGTGGTTACATATCGTTCAAGCAATGTTCAAGAATAAAATGTGAAGAATGTTTGGCTTTGCTTAGAAATAAAGAAAATATAAATGACAGCTACTTCAATCAAATAAATAGGGGCGGACTTTCAGTTCCTGCAGATTTTATTTTATCAGTGTGTAAACATGTTGTTGGAATTACGCAGGCACCAATTTCTGATAAGTTTGAGGAACAATTTTAAAAAAGTAAATGTAACAATCAACGCCAAGTAATTCAAAATCTTAGTCTACTCGGTATTTTATCAGATATTGAATTGTCAGAAACTGCCGAGAAAACTTGTACCTGTGGATGTAATGTTATGACAATAGTCACGAGTATTGTCTTAACAATGAGTAACATTTTGTTAAATAATTACAGGAAGTTGAGGAATGAACGGGTAACTTGCCATAGTAATCACAGAAAACTTGCTATTCTTTGTTAGAGGCCAACCTGTTGTATATTTTGTAAATGTCAAATAAATATTGAAAGCAAATTGCTTTTGTTACTCCAAGTAAGCCCTACTCACTCTTGACAATCCTTTTACTTTAATGTTGGAAAGAACAAATATTATTTCGTTATATCAATTTGTTTTCGTGGCGAAGCACACGCATCAACAGCTGGCCGGCTGCTATGGCCATCCCAGTTCAGTGAAGTGCAGCGTTGCAAGGTCGAACGCCGGGGCCTTCCGTAGAGCCGGTCATGGTATGGGCCTCCGCAGCGGGCGCCTGGTTCATGCATCCATGCTGACTGTTGTTCATCGGCGACGAAGGCTGGAATTTGCACGCCAATACCGCAACTAGACGTCCACTGAGTGGCGACAGGTGGCCTTTTACGAAGAATCACGTTTTATGCTCCATCGGACAGATGGTTGTTGGCGTATACGGTATGAAACGTCTAAACGCAAACACCCTGCAACAATCGCCGGACGGGTCCAGGCCGGAAGAGGGAGCTTTATTATGGTGTGGGGAATGTTTTCGTGCCATTCCCTCCCTGGGTGATCTCTCTCTTGCTGCATGTCTCGCAGCGGTCCGCACTGCGAAAGTTGGTTATGCAGGCTATTGACAACAACACAGGCGTCGCGATGAACGGCGTTCAAACCACACCCTACACTCATTATACCATGTTTAAACTGCCAGAGATTGCACCACACTGCAGGAAACTGCAGAAAGGAAGCCCGGTGCAATCGGTGTGGCGGACCTCATCGCCACTCTGTTTGCACGGTGCCGCGAGAATCCCCCACGTATGTAAACTGCGGAGGGCATCACGAGGCCTCTTTCGCAGGGTGCAAATACATCAAGACAGCCATTAAGCAACTACAATTGAAAAATAAACAACATTTACAACACATTCCCTCCCTACTCGCACTACAACTAAATCCCCCTCATGCCATGCCCACCACTGCACTCACACAGCTGCTGAGTCTGCTCCAGCAACTCTCAGCCATCACCATCTAAATGCACTAAACCCAGAAACGAACACAGGACCCGGTTCCGTTGTGTGCCTGCCTGGGGAGTGGGCTCAGGCTTGCTCGTCGAGGATGGTGCATAGCGGACCAGGATAAATACCATATAGCCATAAAAACACACCTCTCGCACAAAGAACTATTAAATTACAACAAAATCACTCCCAATAAACAATAATCAATCATTAAACTAAACTATTTCCGTCGATAACTACATTTAAACATTACAAAACCATTAGCCAATCATAGAACACCTCCAGCCAATCAGAGCCCAGCACCTCCAAATTCAAACTCCTCGCTCGAGAAACAAATTTTCAACATCTATTACACTATCCACTAACTCATTACAAACAATTACATACTTAAACCATAAAACTACCCACCTGAGGCTTATTATTATTATTTTGAAACCCATAACCTACTACAGGTCTATAAAATTTCATACTTCCTAACCCAACCTACTCGAGGTCTTTCTACCTTCAAATAACTAAGTAACTTCAATTTCAACCATTCCAAACCACTTTTCTAATTATTATTGTTAACTCCGCTGAAGCATCTGCTGGCAGGCCACTACCGAGCGAACTAGAATTAACACCTAATGCCGCTGCGAGTCTGATGGTCAATAGCCAAGTACCTGACCCATTATCAGTACTCGCAGCTCATAAGGCATAAGTGTTAGTGCTCTCAACCATCCTTCGAATAGTAACTTCAATCAAAAAATTAATTATCATACTAAAGTATTTATTCCACAAGGACGACAAGCTCCCTTAAATTCATTATACTTAATGCATTGTGGGAACAATTTATTTTAGTATTATAGTAATCTAATTATCACCCATTAATTTAAAAATTGCCAATTAACATCGGAGTGAAAGGAGCCCAATAGGGCACCAGACTCCTAGCATTTTCAATCGCCATTCGGCGACACGACTGAAAGAGAGTACTACTACTACCTTGACATTTTATACTTGCAACATGATTTTATGTCTGCATTTTCCCCATTTTTAGCATGTCTTTCAGTGTTGTAGATAATACTTAAGTCACATGTGGCTTAAATATTGAGAAATATGCGGTCTTTAAATATTATATAGCCTACTTTCTCTTACCATGTAATGAAGACTGTAACATTAAATTTCACCATTTATTTCTTCAGCCTTGAATGATGGAGACATTGTGGAACTGATTGACTCTATCGATCCTGATGTGTCTGATATTGAGATGGAGATTGGAGATGATGATAATGGGAGGGAAGATGACCTGAGATTGGATACAGCATCTCTAACAATTGAAGAAAGTAGTTCAGATTCTGAAGATGATGCGTTGCCTCTGGCAGACATTCGCCAGAGAGGAGTGATGTGGAGGTACAAGACCGAGTAAGTTTATCATTCTCATTTTCTTTTGGCTCTCCGTGCCTTTATTCTAGGGTAATCGGGATATTTATGGCTACAAATCCAATACATTATTAACCTTTTTGTAATTGGTTGTTTTCTTTTCTATTGCCAGTTTCCATCAACAAATGCAAGTCAACAATGGACAAACGTCCATGGCTGGCGATGGGACTGCTGATGTGAAGAGACCATTTGATTATTTTTGTAGATACAGTATATTAATCCTACATTCTTCGACAGCATGGCCACTTTTACAAATATTAGACATGCCCAAATGACTGGAAATTCTATGAATTACAGTGGGGCAGAAATGAGGAAGTTCTGCGGGGTAAGCATAATTGCAGCACTCTTAGGGCTCCCAAGACTAAGAATGTGCTGGGAAAGGAGGACGAGATACCATTTAATTGCAGACAATATAACAAGAGATAGATTCTATTTGGTCCGAAATAACTTCAAATTAGTTGATGACAATGATGCCACCCGAGAAGAAAAGGTGAATAGCTATTGGAAAGTGCGCTCACTACTTCAGAGTGTTAGAGCTGCTTGCCTAGAGAATGACCGACCAAAGTGTGTATCGATTGATGAGCAGATGATCCCTTTCCATGATAAAGTTAGGATGCGTCAGTATGTAAGAGGGAAGCCTCATCCTGTAGGAATGAAAAATTTTGTAATGGCCTCGCCTTCCGGTGTCCCTCTTGATTTCATACTGTACGAAGGGAAAGGAAGGGAAATAGTGGCAGAGAAGACTCCTCTACCAGATAAACTTGATATTGGAGGCCGTGTTGTGTTGAAGCTTACGTATTCGCTTCCATCAGGATCAAGTGTGTACATTGCTCGATATTTTACGCCCCTGACTTTGCTTGAAAGTTTGCTGAATCACAGAAGCATCCTGGCAAGTGGCACAATTATGGTGAGCCGGTTGCGAAAATCGGTAATATTTCATAAGGATTCTGATATGAGAAGAGAATGAAGAGGTAGTTTTGATCAAGTTGTCAAACACGATGATAAACTGGCTCTGATCAAATAGTTTGACAACAAGCCCATCTATCTGGCATCGACCGAGTTTGGTGTTGAACCTGTTGAAAATGCAGACGCTGGTCTAAGAAGGAACAGCAGTATATCCAAGTCCCTCGGCCATGTGTGGGAAAAAATTACAATACCTATATGGGTGGGGTTGACCTCCTCAATAGGGCGTCAAGCAAGTACCCAATGAGGGGTAGGACAAAGAAGTGGACTATAAGAATAATACATCACTTTATTGATCTTGCAGTTGCAGCATCATGGCTTGAGTATCGTCAAGCAGCTGCAGATAATGCCATCGCTAGACAGGATATTCTACCTTACTAAAACTTTGTTAGGCTTTCCGAATTAATAGGGGTCTCCGGAGCCAACCAGGCTCATTTGGGTTTTGGCTGGGGATTTAAGGCCGGATGCCCTTGCTGATGCCACATGATTTTTCAGGTGAATATTCCACCCCGCTGTCACCGGGATTCGAACCCCGGCCGTCCGGGTGAAAGACGACCAGCTAAGTGACTGCGCCATCACGCTCCCCGATATTCTACTTTACTACCAATTCAAATTGGACGTAGCAGAAGATTTAATTTACAAGGCATTAAACAATTAGTAATCGTGTATCACAGAACAATTTTGCATTACAAAGTAGTGGGAGGAGAGTCGTCATTAAGTCCTGATGTAGCATATATACTACATGTCATAATAGCCCAGTGAGTTCGAAAAAAGAAAGATAATATGTATTATTTTACCCAATTGTAATAAGTTAAACACAGAAAAGTATATTTCAAAGTTTTGAACTGAACTCAGGACTGAAGAGGGTATTTTAATATCTGTTGGGGGAGAATGACAATTTTAATGTAAGTGTGTGCAGGTGGGGACAAAAAAAAAGAAGAGAAACAGCAGTAAGTTCCGCAGCATACTGAGCCCGCCTGAGCTCATGGCTCGGTGATATTTCTGTGAAATGTTAATGTACAAACCATACTTCATCATTGAACGCACCCTGGAATCAACACATGGCTTGTCACAAGGAAGGATGTTGTTTTGACTTTGGACATTCAGCATAGAGATTTCTCTGAGCAACTATTATCCAACATTTCAATTTTAAAAGTCTCAGAACTTACCACATCGTCATGCAGTATTAATTAAACATTGTGATGTTTATGCTATCATTTTTGTTAAAGGTAATTTACACCGCGGATATGCGGAGAGGAAGTCATTAGACTCTCAACGACTCGAGTATACGCTTGGACCCAGCAGGCGAAGCGAGGCTCGACACACCCGAGTTTTGGAACCGTCCAAAGTGGACGTGTGTGCAAGTCCGTCCGTTGAGACGATGTCATAGTCCGCCCACGAGGCGAAGAAGTGTAATAATCTGCAAACATCCTTCGTTTTTAAGCACCGTGTAGTGTGCGATAGTGCAAATACAATAATACTGGTCACGTTATTTCGACCAAGTGTATAATTTGTGTGAAACAGTGCTTTTTTTGTGATACTATAATCAAGTGGAACGCCATCGTCACCACGAGGAACACACTGTCTTATAACCAAAGTACATGTGGGACCTGAGATATCAATTATGTATGTCTACCCCTTATTATTCCCGTTTTCCAAAGGGGTCGGGGATGAAATGCGATGGAAGTCTTTGTGGCGATGGTTTTTACGGCCGGATGCCCTTCCTGACGCCAACCTCATGAGATGAGTTAATGAGAGATGAAATGAATGATGGTGAATGAAACTGGGCAAGGATGTGGAAGGAAGCGGCCGTGGCCTGTCAGAAGGTACCGTCACAGCATTTGCCTGGTGTTGAAAATGGGAAACCACGGAAAACCATTTCAAGGACGGCCGACGGTGGGGCTCGAACCCACGCGTCTACCGAGTCAGCAGAGAGCTTGGTCCCATGACCTAATGCTGCGCTTTAGCCAGCGTAGCCACTACTGTCGGTGTGAGATATCAATTATCCCACGTTAAATGTGTATTAGAAACATACGACTGTGCAATATTTCATCGCCGCGTGTACCGCGAGTATTTTCATACGTCAGATTGCAAAGATACAGTGTGATTTTCACCAGTTATAGATTTAGTGAGATGACACCACATGCGTGTAATAGAACCAGTGATGTAGACAGTGAAGGCCATTTTTGCATTGAAGTCTGCCATATTACAATGTAAAGCCCGTGAGAGAATTTATATAATCACTTCAACGCTTAGATTAAATTCTGTGCTCACCCACGTGTGGAAAATATCATTAAAAATGTGTAACTACGACTACGACCACATGTGCAGCGATATTATACAAGATTCTACCATGAGTAATATGGAGTAGACACTCATGACGTGAAGGAGATATTCAAAAAGAGGCTTCATCATGCCAGAGGGACCATTCAACCACGCGGGACATGGAGACGTGATGCCCATCAGCCCAAAGATCGACCGCATGGAGGAGATACTGGACGTGAAACGACCACGAGGCCGCCTTAGAAGCCTGGACCAGAAAAGGCTTGACTTGAGAAGCCTAGCTTTGGAGTTAACCTGTCAATCGCCCGGATGCCTAATACCCCTCAGTTCTTGTGAGAATGAGGCGAGGCGATAGTACTGTGAGTCTGTATCTCTCTATTGTACGGGTCCTTGCTGTGATAAACATATTTTTGATTAATTAACCGAACACCTTGATGACCAGCCTAGGTAGGAATTTTGTAGCTAGCACTCATCTTATTGTCATTATTTCTCAGTGTGATTTAGCCACCGTTTGGTGCACTCTGTTGACTGTCAGTAGAACATGATGTTCCTACTGCTTGCTAAACACGACCATGGTTTTTGAGCTATTTTTGGTCAACCCTTAGCATGGGTTAATTGCAGGAAGGATGGGCAGCCATTCCTTATATTTCTTTAGGCCGTGACCCCTCTTTTGTAACTTTCTCGTCACGCCACTGCTCTTTGAGATGGTCGCATCGTTTGATAATCGACAGTTGTCATCAGTGTTTTGTATAATTTTTGTTAAATCAGTTTATGTGAGAGCTAAGAAGCCACATTTGTTCTGAGAAGAGAACATACAGGGATTCTAGTCAATCATGCTAGCTTATCATCGAACACTGGTACCTCATGTATTCTTTTTGTACATCTCAGCAGTAGTGAGATTGTCGTTAGCATTTTTATTTATTTGTGTCAAGTGTGGAACACGAAAAGTGTAAATAGCCAAGTGGCATGTCTTTGAAACCAGAACACTCCATGAGAGTGACATAACTGTTTGTTAATACTATTTGGAATGTCACACATGACATATCATTGTACGCCGTATCTTTACGTGGTACAACTACTGTTATTTATTGTATGTTTAAGATTGTATCAGCACAGTCACATCAGGACTCTAATTAGTGAATTGCTGCCTGCATAAATGTAATTACGAGCTGCCTAGCACAGCAGAGTTAGCGTGTTGCAAACGCCAGTCAGAACAGGCTATTGCTACCCATGAAGCACCACGCTATGCTATAAGACTAATTTGAACTACTTTTGACCGATGCTACGGCATTGACATATTACCGTTTGAGATTGTATCATACTCTAGGTTAAGGCCTGTGGCCATGTTGAGGAAATCACATGTTTTGCTTACGTCATGTAGGACGAGCCCATTATAAGTCATGATCGCCGTTCTGAAGCGATATAATTTGGACACTATTTTTGAGAGTGTTATTACATGAAGTTAGAATTTATTTTTTGTTATTGACCATGCTGACACCCTGTTTAGAGGCTATTGTTGTTATATTGAGTGCCTGTAGTGCACTGACGTACATATTTGGATCTGTGACCAGGTGTTTTCCGGGATTAGCCCGATACTGAATCAGAAGAGCTGTGTGCCTCTGACAGTTGTTATTGTTGTATCCGAGTTTGTCAACTCGTGTTATTGTTCCGACTATTGAGTCGATGTTTGCAAGTGATTGATCTTACTGAATTTTTCACTTTGTTCAGCCTAGGTGTCATGGATTCATCAGTCAATCGTCATATAACCATCGATAAACCTAATCTACACTTCTAATAATCATGTAGCATAATTATTATAAATGAAGTAGTAATTAATTAATTGTTTGGAACTTAAACTTGATTTCCCAATGTTGTGCCAGCTGACTGATGCCATGAAGAAGTTTCTATTTCCATTCGTAAATGACACTAGACAGAATACACGATTTTTGAGACGAGTGAGCAGCGTACCAACCATTAGTACGCACTTGGTGGCGCGAGACGCTCATGTAACCTAAGTCGTGGTTTTTACCACACAGTTGCCAACGTTATGAACACATTGTCAGATGACTGGGTACAGAGAATAGTCCAGAATTTGTAAGCAGGGTTTAATAAGATAATGATTGGATGCTGTGTTTTATTTATTTACTTATGAATGCTACGTTAACCTCATGTACCTGTAGTGTTGATGAACACATTCTAGTCCTTAGAGTGAATTTAATGTTTTTTGTTGTGGTTGGCATGTAGCTTTTGATGTAATGTTTTTGATTAAGGACGTCATTCGCCGTAAATGTCTGTAATACCGTCAGGACTTAGCTAAATTCAGTAAATGTAATTATAAATACGGGAGTGGTACCACCATATATTTTGCTTGTTTTGTTGCCTTGTTAAATTTAGATTCTGCTTTTTAGTAACCCATTTCTGATTGTGTAGGGTTCACTTTTCCGTACCAATACCGAAGCTTTGTTGTTGTATTCATTTGTATTTTTAGATCTTTCGAGAGGTTTAAACTTCAATCATTGTAGGATTTTAGACTTGTTTATATTATTATTAGCTTGCGGATTAGCCAAGACAAACCCTCCGCGGTAGGATAGGGGTTTGTTGACTTTTGAATAAATCGATCACGAGTCTACTTAAGTCTGGATGTTCTTATTCCTTAGTTTAAGTGTTTCTGAGATGTACTGCTTGGGTCGTCTATGACTTACGCCATGACTACCCTGATACCCCGTGATCACTTTTCTCGTGCGTTGGACCTAAAGGAAGTGCATCCAATCGTCCTCGGCCTATGTGTTCGACAGGCGAGGTGTCTGGGAAGTCATTTCGGTTGTTGGCAACTTTGACAACTCTGCTGACGGGCTCAATACTCAAAGCATGTGCAGCTGACATAGCTAATTCGATAGCTTGATATTATTATTATTACTGTATATTTAATTATATTATTATTATTATTATTATTTTGGTTATAAATAATCTATACTAATATAATAAAGCTGAAGAGTTTGTGTGTTTTTGTGTTTAAACGTGCTAATCTCTGGAACTACCAGTCGGATTCGATTTTTTTTATATGATAGCCAGATTCAAGAGGAATAGTGTAGGCTATGTTAAATTTCGGAGGACCACTCCATTCCCTGCATTTAGGCCCTTTGGCACACATCTACTCCGTTTCACCGATCTTAACCAAAACTTGTATACTTACCCTTTGCAACCTTGCGAGTAACACTGTCTGCATGAAATTTATGACAAACTGGTCCATTCCCTGCATTTAGGCCCTTTGGCACACATCTACACCTTTTCACCGATCTGAACCAAAATGTGCATACTTAGCCTTTGGAACCCTGCGAGTAACACTGTTTACATGAAATTTCGGACAGACCACTCCATTCCCTGAATTTATGCCCTTTGGCACAAATCTACCCCGTTTCACCGATCTAAACCAAAATTTGTATACTTACCCTTTGGAACCCTGCGAGTAACACAGTTTGCATGAAATTTCGGACAGACCACTCCATTCCCTGCATTTAGGCCCTTTGGTACAAATCTACACCGTTTCACCGGTCTGAACCAAAATTTGTTCACACACCCTTTGGAACACTGCGGGTAACACTGCCCACTTTAAATTTCGGACAGACCACTCCATTCCCTGCATTTAGGACCTTTGACACAAATCTACACCGTTTCACCGATCTGAACCAAAATGTGTATACTTATCCTTTGGAACCAGACGAGTAACACTGTATGCATGAAATTTTGGACTGAACACTCCATTCCCTTCATTTAAGACATAAGTCCTTTGGCACAAATCTACACCGTTTCACCGATCTGGACCAACATTTGTATACTTACCCTTTGGAATCCCGCGAGTAACACTGTCAGCATGAAATTTCGGACAGACCACTCCATTCCCTGCATTTAGGCCCTTTGGCACAAATCTACACCTTTTCCCCCATCTGAACCAAATTTCACATACTTAGGCTACATTTTGGAACCCGACGAGTAACACTGTCTGCTTGAAATTTCGGACAGACCACTCCATTCCCTCCATTTAGGTCCATTGGCACAAATCTACACCGTTTTACCGATCTGAACCACATTTTGTACACTTATCCTTTGGAACCCTGCGGGTGACACTGCCCACTTAAATTTCGGACAGACCACTCCATTTCCTGGATTTAGGCCCTTTATCACAAATCTACACCGTTCCTCCTAATTGCACCAAATTATACATATACTTCGTAACCCAGCTGGTCAGGCCCCGGGCTGAGGTGATAGACGCCCTGGGCAAATTGTCTACTTGTGCCCTTTTTCTCATTTATGTGTCATTGAAATATCATAATGTTTTTTTTTTTCAAACAACTAAGTTACTAATATTGTATCACAGGAAATATTAAGAGCATTAAGTCGTTCATACAATTTTGTAGCCATTTATTGATACATTAATCACACTCAAAAACCAAGATTACAAATTCAGAAGAAAAATTTTAAAAGTACAGTATACAGAAACATTTCAAATCATACGCTTTTTTCTGGCTTTTAACTTTGCAAATTTATTTATGATGTCAGAAATGTCTGTGCTAAGGGTTGCGTCTTTTTCACAACACAATACAACACAGAATTTAGTTTGCTGTCTGAAAGAGTTGATCTTTTCACATTCTTTAGCCGAGTCAAAACAGAAAATCCGCTTTCTGCGGAGCAGTTGGCGACTGGTAAAGACATAAATATGGATGTTTCCTCCATTTAAATCCATGAGTATTGCCAACAGCGTGAACCGTGCATCACTGCCAACATTGTTGCCAACACTAGTATTCTTTACAGATAATACTGATTATATTATAATACTGTATTATAATATAATCATGATTAAACGTAAATACTACGAATGTATGTGATATTTAATATTACTTTTATTTTATATTCACATAAATTATCGTTATTTTATCCTACTTTTTAAAGATTTCCATGTCATACTTATTAGCCTACTTTTCACATTTTGAAAAATGAGGAAAAAGTAGACGTATGAGATCGGGCAAATGTGTGTCTGTCTGTCCTTCTGTCTGTCTGGCTGTCTGGCTGTGTGTGGGTCCCCCCTATCAACTCCTAAACGGCTGCAGCAATCGAAACAAAATTTGGTAGGAGTAAAGATCTATACCTGAATATCTCACGGCCATATTTGAAAATGATGTCAGTGCTACCAACTGCTGAAAAATCGCAATTGAAATTTGAGCTCCATGTTGGATATCTTGGAAGATATGAAGAGGAGATATTTCAAAATTGGCACACGTATAGATAATAATATTGCAGTTTAATTTCCAGGAGGCCATACATGGCAGTGTTGCCAAAATGATTATAAGCCTGCTGATAGGTCCAAATTTTAAATGCACTATCAATTGGATTTCAACCAAATTTCGTATGTGGTATGTGTACATAAACAGATATGACTGAGCGTATTCTTAAGAGCCACCAGGGCTGCCAACTGTTATTAAATGCTCTCAATTTTTTAAAATTCAAATACCCATATATCTGAAAGTATGCAAGCCGACAGCTTTAAACTATGCACACGTATAGTACCTGACATTCTATATTAATTTGGAGTAACTTATATACGTCAGTGCTACCAACATGATTCTAAGCCTGCTGATAGGTCCAATTTTAAAATGCATGTAACTTCTATACTAACTAATGGATTTCATTCAAAATTGACACAACAATAGATCATATTATTTCAGATTATTTCTGACCAATACGTGTATATCATTGTTGCCAACATGATTTTACGCGCGCTGTTAGATCCAATGTTTAACTGCATGTAACGTCCATGCTATCCATTGGACTTCAACCAAATTTTGTATTCTGTACCTTAAGAGATGGAACTAAGAATATATTCAGTCACCAGGGCTGCCAACTGTAGTTCTTTATTAGGCTACATTAGGCTACATTATGCCAGGTATACAGTATTTCGAACTAATTAGAAATTTCGATATTACCAAATTAATTTCGTCATTATTCTAGATAGATCCATATAGATTAATCATTGGCATGCATCTTAAATTTCAAGAAAAGTAGGCTCTTTAGTTCGTCACGGAACTTCTTGTTTTTAATGTTGGGATTGTTGGGTCAACCTCTTTCTGCGTTCAGCGTCACCTAAATTTCGGCACCCCCTAAAATTTGGCGCCCTGGGCAAATAACCAGTATGCCCGTTTATAGCCCGGGGCCTGCAGCTAGTAACACTGTCCACTTGATATTTTTGACAACGCTCTCCATTCCCTACGTTTAGAATAACAAACAAACTGAACTTGGAAACCATGTATTAAGGGCCTAGAATCATTCATGTCCGTAGTAGTGTAACTGTAAGAATATTTTAATAACTCTATTGTTGATTGACAATTCGGGCTGCATCACTTCGCCCCTACCAGTGTTCTGGTGCAGAATTGTGAAAATAGTTAAATCTTGCGCTGCTTATAAATTGCAGTCACGGGGAGTAATTAGTTCAAAAAGATTTCTGTTGCCCCTTAAAACAGTTATCATCATGAACATATTATGCATCTGTATAAGTGCAATGGTGTTGGTGCAATACATTGAGGTTATCAGCTGCAATAAGCGTTGGTGCTTTCAAATTTACCTTCATTTATTCCGAAACTTATCGTTGATCGCCATGTGGCCATAAATGATACTATTGCTTCCTCAGGAGCTCGGGACCGCCGAAGTTATCCAAAGTGTTCTGATTATTTTCCTACGGCACTATGCGACAAAAGACGACACTATTGGTCTCTACATTTCTAACAGACAATGAGATATGGGCCCTAGGCAGTGTCTTTTATTTCACTTAATCGTCTTTCTAATTGTTGTGTTTGCTTATTATAAGCTCCTTGGTTGTGGTGACAACATTAACTATGAGCAGTAGATCGTAAGAAATAAATGAAGTGCAATTGTAATTGATGTGCAGAAAGAAATATAAAAAGCTCGTAGAATGTTGAATGAGTGTATTCATTTGTACTCCCATGTGTTACAAGGGCTATTATTTTAACGATAGAAGTACGTCGGTGACATTTGGCGTCCAACGTTGCGGCAGAATTTATTTACATCGATTGTGTTACTTCTTATGCTAATATGGATAAAGCCGTAAAACTCAGAGGAGTAAATCGAAGCTCATTTACAAGACATTACAACGCTTTGATCTCGGAAATTCAGTCCGATAATGTCGATCTACAAAAGGTACGTGCTAACCTCAATGTTTTGCACACCGACTGGGAAAAACTTCGCAACATGGGTGAGAAGATTATGGATTTTCTTCTCGAGGATGATTCCAGCGATACGGAACTCGAAGCGGAGTCATCGTCAACAGATGAATACAGATGTAGGTATGAAACTGTGAAGGTTCAAGTTCAAGACTTAGAAACTATCGATGAGAGGACAAAAGTTGAAGATGCATATAATTCAGTAGGTAGGCCTAACATATCTAATCACAGAGAGTTCAAACTCCCTCCCATCGAGTTACGAAAATTCAATGGTGATGTTAAGGAATGGATACCCTTTTGGAGCCAGTTCAAGAAGGTGCATAGTGATGAGTGTCTGTCAAATGAAGATAAATTCCAGTACTTGTTACAGGCCACAGTGGAAGGTTCTAGAGCCAGGGATGTAGTGGAAAGTTATCCTCCTTCTGGAGATAATTACAGCCAAGTAATAGAAGCCCTAAAAGCTAGGTTTGGCAGGGATGATTTGTTGATTGAAGTATATATAAGAGAACTGCTGAGTTTGATCCTTCAAAATAAAAATGCAAGCACTATACTACCCCTAGCCAAGCTATATGATAAACTAGAAGGCTATTTAAATTCTTTGGAGACTTTAGGTGTAACAAAAGGAAAATGTGCCTCAGTATTATGTCCACTTTTAGAGTCTTGTATGCCAGAGGATTTTCTTAGGGTCTGGCAGAGAAGTGCGAGTGCAACTGGTGTGACAACTGCTGAAATTCGTCTAAGTAGATTAATGACATTTATGAAGGCAGAAGTACAAAATGAGGAGCACATATCACTTGCTATGTCAGGTTTTGGACTGTCACATCATAGGGATAATAATGTTAAACCAAAGAAGCGGCTCACAATCTTATGACCAAGAAACATCATATACTGCTATGGGACTTCTAACCACCCAAGAACACAAGCATGGCAGATCTACTGATTGCATATTTTGTGATTCCTCTAGCCATAGGAGTCTACACTGTTATAAGGCACGGGGCATGATGTTAGAACAAAAGATGCAAATCATTAAAGACAGGAAGTGCTGTTTTACGTGCCTCAAACCAAACCATATCTCCAAAAAGTGTAAAAATAGGGTATCGTGTGTGATTTGTGATTTAAAAAAAAACATGTAGTTCTTATGTGTCCAGATCTTGAAAAGAATAGGAAGAGTTTATCTGTTAAAGACACTTCTAAATCTGAATCAGTTGTACAGAACAATGCATTTGCTAATCTCACATGTGACACGGGAGTATTGCTTCCTACCCTGAAGGTCCAGGTGAGAGGTGATGGATGGCGTTCAGCGTGAAGCACGGCCCATCATTGACACAGGATCACAAAGATCTTATATCTTAAAACAGACTGCTCTTGAGATGAGATATCAACCATCCAAAGAGGAAGTAATTGTGCACTCCCTTTTCGGTGGACAAAAATCCGGTAACTGTACTCACAATATCTTCAGAATTCATCTGGCAAGTTGTAATAAGGAATACCTTTGTAATTTTGAGGCCCTGGATCAAGATAACATATGTGGGAATTTACCTTGTATTCAAAAGGGGCCTTGGATGGCAGAACTCAAGGGCACTGATGTAAAACTGTCTGATGTTAATCAAGATGCGGGCTCCATTGTGATTCTTATTGGTGCAGATGTGGCAGGCAAGCTCTACACCGGTAATGTAAAGCATCTTTCCTGTGGGCTAGTGTCTGTAGAGACTAGATTAGGATGGACTCTCATGGGTAAAGTGCCTTTCCCTACTACCAACACTAATGCAGCTATGTTGGTAACAACTATGCTGGTGAACGACATGAATGTAGCTGATCTATGGAAATTGGACCTGATCGGTATTATAGATCCTTCAGAAAAGAAAACCAAACTGGAATTGCAAGCTGAAGTACAAAATCACTTTGTAGAAACTGTAGAAATTAATCCTGTTGGCAGGTATGGAAGCCGTTTGCGTTCCCGGTCATATGCCAGATACCGTAGCTCTGGATCTCGGTCTCGATCACATTCCTATCGTAGTCGTAGCCGTTCGTATGATCGATATTCTCGCAGCCGATCACGCTCTGACGATTACCACGGATGCAGCAGAAGCGAATCAGATGATAGGCGGAGGAAACATGACTATCACATGAACAAATATCAGGGTCGCTACCCCCGCAACCGTGGTACTTATTACCGGCCTCGGTTTCAGAACTTCAAAAATCCAAGAGGCAATTTCCAGCAACGTGTTGGTAGGAATTTTCACCAGAAATATCAGCAAGGCCGTGGTAACAGGCCCTTTGGCAATAGAGGTAGAGGGGGTAGAGGTCGTTATTTTCATTACAAACCTAGTTCTGGTTATAAGGACTACCATAGTCGCCGCTATGAAGGAAATCGCCCACGGTCTAGGGGTAGTGACGACAGGAGAAGTTTCAGTCGTGAGGACGATGATCCAATGAAGAAAGTTGGTGCAGCTAAGGAAAAATTTAATAAATATATTGCTGAAGAAAACAAGAAAGATGAGGCCGGTCCATCCTCGAGCAAGTCACGTGATGAGCCTCTAAGTGAGGGAGAGGCTGTGGATGATGACGACTATGGATTGCCCCCTCTGCCTTCTAGTGGCCCTCCATCTCGTTACAGTAGCTATGTGGATCGCAAGGCATATGATGGGAAGTGGGCTGAAAAGGAATCTGAAGATAAAAACTCAAGAAGTGAAACGATTGTGACAAAAGGAGTGAGTCATCAAATTACCCAGGAAATATTTAGATTGAACATTTTTATATTGGCTTCAATTTTGTGTATATTTTTTGTTTAATTTAATTGATGAGTTAAATTAGGTGGGAGGATGTTGTGTTTGCTTATTATAAGCTCCTTGGTTGTGGTGACAACATTAACTATGAGCAGTAGATCGTAAGAAATAAATGAAGTGCAATTGTAATTGATGTGCAGAAAGAAATATAAAAAGCTCGTAGAATGTTGAATGAGTGTATTCATTTGTACTCCCATGTGTTACAAGGGCTATTATTTTAACGATAGAAGTACTTCGGTGACACTAATCAATCTTAGAAATTTGTTTGTAGATTACATGTGTCAGAGCTGTAGTTAGTAAATAGCCGTTTCCCTATTCATTATTATCATTATTATCATTATGGGAAAATGACCTAAATGTTACGTCCATTGTACTGTACTGCTTATCACCCTCACTACAACCACCACCACCACCACCACCACCAAAAAAGTTATATTTAATTTATTATTTCGGGTAGTTTAAATATCATGTGCAAGTTCTGTAGTAGTATTCATTATCAGCCATAAAACAAATAAATCCACCGGGCGAAGCTGGGCACTACTGCTAGTATTTTATAGTTTAGCTGCACACTGTTCAATTTCCTTGAAAATAAATATTCTTAAGGCATGAATGAGGTGTGCTACCACCATGACGAGCGCTAGGTTGTTGTAGTGATAGTTTTGTTTTGTGATACAGTAATTCATTTTGTATTTCCATATTACTGGAATCCATTATTCCTTCAAATCAAGTTATAGTAGCGGGGGAAATGTCATTAAGCAACTATATTTTTCATACAAAAGTAACTAAAAAATAACGATTTGTTACTTCGACAACTGTAACGGTAACTTCGTTACTGTTGTTACTTTTGAAAGGAACTTGCCAAACCCTGCTATTTTCAACAAGAGAAGGGAGGCCTATCTGGAGGAAAAGGCCACGAGCGCCAACAGTCGATTGTTCCTATTGGAGAATGTCCTTTTGCTACCCTACTAACGCCTTTGTGTTTCGTTCTTTTGCTTTCCGACAATGGATTGCAACAATTAAGAGATTGGTTGATGGAAACAAAGTATGCCAGTAATGTAGTCTGTATTAGTACAGTACGTCGTTGCGAGAACAAGTAGTAAAACTGACTTCTGTGACAGAAGCAGCCAAAGAGTGAGCGGCAACGCTGAGCATTCATTCAGGTTGTGACCGCATGACGTCATACTCCAACTTTCATTGGACTGATTTTAGTTGAATGCGGATTTGTCTTCCAGCAAGACAAAACTCCAAAGCACAAGCCTAAACTTTGCACAACTTGCCTGGAAGGGAAATAGAATGGAGGAGGGCTCCATATCACGGATTGGCCACCTCAGTCCTTTCTTTGGGAGGAACTAGATCACAGGGTGGGTAAATTGTATCCCATGTCAGAGGAAAGTCTTTGGAACTTCTTAAACTGCAGAACCTAGGGGAAGGAAAGACAAGGAAGAGTGTTATTGCAGTAAATAGTGGATCTTTTCATGAGAGGAATGTGTGAGGTCCTTTGCTTCCTTTTCAAGACTAATGTGTTTCTAAATGTTTTAGTAATCCACATATTGTTAAATACTCCCAGAATTGTACTTCTTACTCCCCTGGTTGCCAATAACTCAAAAAAAGACATTTCAAGTTATCTGGAAACTGTCTACCGTACCTTAAATGTACAGACGTCGACACAGGAAATGAGTGTTGCTTTTGGAATACGTACAAGTGGGAGGATAGGACATACAATATGCCGTTGCCTAGTTACGGTTTTGTTGTTTTTGTACAATCACAAGATGTGGCTTCTTAAGTCTCACAGCCTGACACATAATATAACCGTCCAGTGGCCCCATTGTCTCAAAGTATGCATTATACAGAGCAGTGGCGAAGCCAGAGGGGGTGGTGGGTGCAGAACCCCCCCAAATATATCCAGAAATTTTCTTATGGCTCGAACAAATTTAGAACCTACAACGAAATGTAAAATACAGTAAATGCGTTGGCAAAGAATGTACTAACAATCTCTGCACGGCCAGTCATCACTTCCGTGTCTGCACTGCTTGGAGGAGCTGAAATAACAGGGTAGCAATTAGGATTGTGACGTGGGGGATTTTCCAAGAACAGTGGGTGCCTTAGTACAGGGGAGAGACACAGTTTGTATGCAGTTTGTAAGTGGTAGTATTGGGGAAGAGTCGAAAGTTGTTTGATAATTGCTCTTTTCTTTCTTCTTTTTGTCACATTAGCGAGTGTTTAGAAGATCGACCGCTTTGCCATAAAGAAGGCAAAACTGGATAAAATTGCCCCCCCCCCCCCATTTCATTATATAGGCACAGCTTTTACAAATAATTTTCTTTGCACGAGAAAGACGCATTGCTCACTGATAGAATGTAAAGTAATTCGATTTTTCAAAAGGTTTGTATATATTTATTATTATTTAAAGGGTATAACAATTTCATCTGAATAATAATAATAATAATAATTAATCAATCAATCAGGCGAATAAGAAGGACCCGGAAGGAACAGACGCATTCTGGGAGGAGCTAGAATATATCCTCTCAAAGGTACTTGACAAACATACCATCATTCTCCTAGGGGATTTCAATGCCCAGCTTGGCAAAGAACGAAAATATCAGAAGATAATTGGAAACTACCCAGCTCACAGGAGAACTAATCGTAATGGAGAGAGGCTTGTGGAGTTATGCAGAGCATTCAATCAGGTCCTAAAGTCAACGGCGTTCAAACACCTACCCAGAAAACAGAAGACCTGGATTTCTCCAAACTCCAACCTTGGTGAATTCCAAATTGATCATGTCGCCATTGCACGGAAAGCGCAACGAGAGATCCAGAATGTGAAGGTTCTGAGAAGTGGCAACTTAGACTCGGACCACTACCTTTCGCAAATCAAAGTTAGACAATTCCAAGAAATAACAAGAAGATTACTTCAAGAAAAACTGATAAGTTTGACAGAGACAAGCTAAGGAGCAACCAAGAATTCACCCACAAGTTGGAAACTTTAAATCCAGAGAATTGGGAACAATTACAAGAGGCTATAGTCAGAACTGCAAAGGAGACTGTCCCACTCACAAAATCAAGAAAGCATCCTTGGTGGGATCATGAATGTGATACAGCAGTTCAGCTAAGACAGGTTGCGTGACAGAAATGGAATTGCCACAAAAATGAAGAGAATAGGGTCAACTTCCTAAACGCGAGAAAATCTGCATCAAAAACCATCCGTGGCGTGAAACGTACGTTTAATAGGGAACAGTTGGTACAGATTGAGCAAGGCTTCCAGAAAAATAACACACGTAACTTCTATAAAACCTTCAAGCACAGTCTGAACAAATACAACCCCCCAAGTCTACAGTTTAAAGATTCCAACGGGAAATTGGCTCACAATGATAAAGATAATTGTCAGATTCTAGCAAGTTATTTTGAAAACCTCCTCAACTGTGAGGCTCCAGTGACCCCTTTCGTTTATGAAATAAATTCAAACATCCACCCCGATTCGTCCCCACCTACAAAGGCTGAAATCACGAAGATAATCCAAGAGCTGAAGGACAACAAGGCACCGGGTGAAGATTTGATAATTGCTGAACTGTGGAAACATGCAGGAGAAAAGGCAATCGACAAACTTGTTGCAATTATTCAAGAGATCTGGGAGAGCGAAAAACTCCCAAGTGGATGGATCTCTGCCGTAATTCATCCACTACATAAGAAAGGGGAGAAAACCGATGTGAACAATTACCGTGGCATCTCTCTTCTGTCAATAACTTACAAGATCCTCTCAAAAGCTCTACAGAATAGGGCGGAACAACAAATCGATCCACAACTGGGGGAACACAAAGGGGGTTTCAGAAAGGGACGGTCATGTGCTGAGCAGATTATGAATCTGAAGTCCATCCTTTCATATCTGAAACTCAGGAACAGGGAATTCGTGGTGACATTTGTTGATTTTAGAAAAGCGTACGACTCAATTGATCGAACCACCCTATTGCAAATCCTTGAAGAGTTTGGCTTAGATAACAAGACACAATCAATTATCCAGCAAACCCTGACCAACACCACCTCCAAAGTGAAGTTCAGAGGAGAGATGTCTGATGCCTTTGAAATCAGGACAGGAGTGAGGCAAGGGGACGGACTCTCACCTCTACTCTTCAACTGTGTTTTAGAAAAGGTCATCCGAGAATGGCGGAAGGAAATGAAAAATTCAAGGGTAGAAAATGGGGTAAGGCTAGGGTACAAGTATACGAATCTTACAATCGACTGTCTAGCCATTGCAGATGATCTAGTGATCTTTTCAGATTCCATTGATACGGCAGAAGAACAACTTAACCAACTGAAAAATCAAGCACTGAAGGCTGGGCTTCAAATCTCCTTTGAGAAGACACAATTCATGACAAACATAAAATCAGCGCCCAAGGAACTGCAGGTCGGACTAGGAAAAGTTCAGAAGGCAGAAAAGTTTAAATACCTCGGTGAATGGATAGAGCCTAACCTATCAGAGAAAGAAGCCTTCGTGTCACGCATTAATAAAATGGAAATGGCATACAACCTGACTAAAGACATGTGCAATAAGAGATCGATATCCTTAAACGCCAAAATTAGACATTACTGCACTGTTATTCGACCAGAGGCTCTGTATGCGGCAGAGACTCTAACAATGAACAAGAAAGGTCTAATGGAAAAACTAGAGGCGAAAGAAAGGACGATTTTGAGGAAAATCCTGGGTCCTATCAAAGAAAACAGCGAGTACAGAAGGCGACACAACCACGAATTATACAAGCACGTGGAGAAGATCAGTGACACGATTCGAAAAAGAAGGATTGCCTTTTATAGCCACTTGACACGAATGAGCCCAGGCAGGATATCAAAACGGATATTGACGTACTTTCAGGATAAGAAAACCAAAGGGGCATGGTTCACAGAAGTTGTGAAAGATCTACGTGAAATGGAAATTTCCCTTAAAGATATCCAGGAGCGTGTTCCACTTCAGGAAAAACTACGTACGCACAAAGGTTTCCAGGAAAAGCCGAAGCTGAAGACAGGGAAGGTGTGGTCCCAAGAGTGAAAAGAACAACACCGGAGACGAATGCGGGAACACTGGGCGGTAGTTAAAGCTCGGAAAAAGAGACAGTTGAACTGACGTGGTCCCTAGTTGACCGAATCGAAGAAAGAATAATAATAATAATAATAATAATAAACAAGAATGAGTTCCACGGCGACCGTTAGACATACCTTCAAACAGCACTGTATAAATAAGACTAACAATGAAATGAAAATCCACAGCCTGCATCCAGTCTCCGACCGGGTCAGGAATGGAATGAATGAAGCCCCCATCTAGCGGCGAGGATATGAACTGTGCCGGCTGCCGAGGCCTGACGCACTCCTCTGGGGCAATGATTAAATGAATGACAGATGAAATGAAATGATAGTGGAGAGTGTTGCTGGAATGAAATTGTGACAGGGAAAACCGGAGTACCCGGAGAAAAACCTGTCTGCCTCCGTTGTGTCCAGCACAGATCTCACATGGAGTGACCGGGATTTGAACCACGGACCCAGCGGTGAGAGGCCGGTGTGCTGCCGCCTAAGCCACGGAGGCTTAAATAAGACTAACAATAATAGACCTAAATGTTTTGCAACGTACCTTCTTTGTTTGATGCGTTTATGAGTGCCCCTTCTTCGTGTTATCTACTCCTGATTGTTTCTTGGACATACAGTATTCATTCAAATGACTAAGAACATTTCTGGCAAATAAATTATTTAAAAAACACCAAGACATAGTACGGTATTAGTGTAAAGAGCATTCTGAACTGAAACGTGTGAATATGCCATAATAGTAGTATTCTGATAACTGATAATTGAAAATCTGATAATTGAAAATCTGAGCGACAGAGACAAATATAGACACTGACACAGCTGGGAGCTGCCTCAAAATAAAGCAACAAAGGGCGGAATTCAGACAGACATGAACCTACTGAAGATTTTTGTCCTAAGCTAAAAATGAACCCTAAAGTACTTATAATCAGAACAAGTAGTTCCGTGAAGAAATATATAGCCTATTTTCATATATCCTATTGGTCTTGTTTATAAAAAAAATCCCACCTATGAAAACAAACGCCATGTTGGATTGTTCTGTATGTAGGCCGTAAGGTTATGCACCATTAGATGAAGATTATTGCATAGGTTCATTGTTCAACCGTTCACTTCGATCGCATGATAAAACAAGTAGTTCCGTGAAGAACTATACAGCCTATTTTCATATATCCTACTTATGTTAACTGCCACAATCAACATACAAAATTTCAGTATAATTGCTGTAACAGATTCGTAGATATTGAGAACCGTCTAAATATTTCAGATGGTCGCCAGGTTGGATTTTTATTTTTGTACTATTACATTAAGATTATTGTGTACGTGTGGTATTCAAACTTCAATCGCATGATTAGACAACAAGAAGTAAAAACGAGATTTTAAAATTACGCACAGCAGCCATCTTGTGATAATGCAAACCATTGAAATAAATTAGATGCCAGTGGATCAACATTTGTATAAGCATTTAACGTGCAACGTTTCACGGCACTCGGATAGTTAATTCGCGAGAAACGTCCATTTAAATATTTATACTTCGCGTCGCCGCCATGTTGGATTTGTGCTCACCAGGTTCCTGAAAGTCCTATAGGTGAACATATGTTCATAGTCTCTATGAACATTAAAAAATTCAGTTTGGTTGCTGTAAAAGATTCATAGATATTGAGAACCGTCTAAATATTTCAGGAGCTCACCATTTAGGAGTGTTATGTGTATAGGCCATAGAGTTATGTACCTTTCAAGGACAATTATTGCCTAGGTTCATTATTCAAACTTTCACTTCGATCGCATGATTACGACACAAGAAATAAAAACTTAATTTTAAAATTTCGCACAGCCGCCATCTTGAGATTATGTAAGCAATTGAATTAAATTAGATGGCAGTGCATTACAATCTGCAAAATCAATTACTGTACCACATTTCACTGCGCTCAGAGAGTTAAATCACGAGAAAAGTCTATTAAAATATTTTAAATTCGCTTGGTCGCCATGTTCGTTTCGTACTTTACAGGTTTATGAAATATACATAGGTATACCTGTATCAGTACCCTTTATCACCGTACAAAATTGCAGGGTGATATCTGTAATAGTTTCGGAGATATAGAATGTCAGTGAAATATTTCGCACAGCCGCCATTTTGAGGTTATGTAAACAATTGAACTAAATTAGACTCCAGTGCATTACAATGTGTATAAACATTTGCTGTACCAAGTTTCATTACATTTAGATAGTTAAATCGCGAGAAAAGTCTATTTAAATATCTCAACTTCGCTTGGCCGCCATGTTGGTTTTGTAGTCACCAGGTTTTTGAAAGTCTCATAGGTGAACTTCTAGTAGTGCCCTTTATCACCGTACACAATTTCAGGGCGATATCGGTAATAGTTTCGGAGATATTGAATGCTAGTGAAATATGTCGCACAGCCGCCATGTTGGATTGGAGAGACGTAACAAAATTTAAAGGGCACGGTCGAGGTCGCCGGGAATAGTGCTATGAACTTCCCGAGTTTCATTGAAATCGCTCCAGCCGTTTCGATTTTATTAGGGGGGACACACACACGAATCACACACACACACACACACACACACACGCACACACACACGGACAAAAGATGATCTCATAAGCCTATTTTTTCAAAATTGAAAATAGGCTAAAAAACAAGAAATAAAAACTCAATTTTAAAATTTCTTATGGCCGCCATCTTGGGGTTATGAAACAATTGAATTTAATTAGATGCCAGTAGATTTTGCATGGACATTTACCGTACCAAGTTTCACTGCACTCTGGATAATTCAATCGCGAGTCAATTCCATTTAAATGTTTTAACTTCGTTTCGCCGCCATGGTGTTATTGTGCTCACCAGGTTATTGAAGGTCCAGTAGGTGAACGTATATTAATAGCCTCTATCAGCATGAAAGAATTCAGTTTGATTGCTGCAAAAAATTCGTAGATATTGAGAACCGTCTAAATATTTCGGATGGTCGCCATGTTGGATTGTTATATAAAATGTAGGCCATACAGTTATGTACCATTAGATGAAAATTATTACGTATGTTCATTATTCAAACTTTCACTTCGATCGCATGATTAGGAGACAAGTAATAAAAACGTAACTTTAAAATCTCGCACAGTCGTCATCTTGAGGTTATGTAAACAATTGAGCTAAATTAGATGTGAGTAGAATATAATTTGTATAGACATTTACCGTTTCAAGTTTCACTGCGCTTGGATGGTTAAATCGCGTGAAATATCCATTAAAATGTTTCAACTTCGCTTGGCCGCCATGTTCGTTTTGTACTTTTATAAAATCACATTGGTAAACTTGTAGTAGTACCCTTTGTTGGGTTGGTTCCTTAGTTTAGGGGCTGCGACAACGCGGTCATGTGGCCCCGTGTACTTTGGGTGTGTGTAGAATCTGTCTGATAACCGGTGTTAATTGTGATGGCTGTATTAGTGTGTGTTATCCGTTTTAATTCAAGTAAGGACTGCACGACACCTAGCTTGCAGACTTGGCTACTAGATGGCATGGCAGTCAGCACCCGGTGGTGAACGTTGGAACTAATAGAGCGTTATCAATTCTAACCTACAAAGTTTGGCTTCACACAGGTGTAGTTAGTGGAAGGTTCTTTTTCAAGCGACAAATCTATGACATGGAACCGCCATCTTCACTTCCCCTCCGAAGGAAGGCATACTGAGGGATTTTAACGCTCATAAAAAATCCGACGACTTCGGTATGAACCCGCAACCTTGGGCATAGTAGCTCAGCAGGCTACCAACTACGCCACCGAAGCCGCCAATAGTACCCTTTATCACTGTACAAAATTTCAGGGTGATATCTGTTACCGTTGCAGAGATATAGAATGCCAGTGAAATATTTCGCGTGGCCCGCATGTTGAATTGATGAAACGTATCAAAATTTGAAAGGCACGGTCGAGGTTGGACGATATAGTAGTATGTGCTTACTGAGTTTCATTGAAATCGCTCCGGCCGTTTAGATTTTATTAGGGGAGGGGGTGAAGGCACACACGTATACACAGACATGGATAAAAGTTGATCTCATAAGCCAATTTTTAGCCTACTTTCGAATTTTGCAAGAAACAAAAAAAGTGAAAGTAGACATGAGATCTACACAGGAACAAAAATAGTGTGTCTGTCTGTGTGAGTGTGGGTGTATGTGTACTCTGAATGTCTGTCCCCCCTATCAATTCAAACACGGTGAAACCGAATTGAACGAAAGTTGGTACGGTGGTAGCACTAGCAAAGGGCACCTCAGTCTCATGTTTTATATCGACGCCATCTTTACCAAAACTGAATGGCGGCCACTCAAACGTTCAAAACGTAAAATCAAATAACGACTGAACTAATCATTCGGTCTCTATCAAATTTGGTAACAACATACCTTCGTATGAGACGCGTCTTGTGCCCAAACTTTAAGGTCATCAGCGGTGCCATTTCAGTATGGCGGCCGTGTGAATTATGCGACCTTTATAATCCAAAACATGGGACTCACCAGTTCCAATTATCGAACCGAGAATCGTTTTAACTGTTCTAAAGGACGTGGCACGTTGAAGTTAAACGTTTATATTGTAATACTATAGTGCAGAAGTGATTTTAAAAAGCTGAGCCGTCTCAGTTACCAAGACAATATGGCAGCTGATATCTTGTGCCTGACGTATATTTCACTAGTTTGAGTATTGCATGCAATATAGCCTACTGATAGAAATAATATAAACTTTGTATTAAATGCTTTATATGTAAAAATATACTCCACTGAAGAAATCGTTTAGTCTAAATCATTATTTGCTAACACGCTGTACGTAAGTCAATTAATATCGGCCAATTTTCGTTGACACGTTTGGCTGCATGGTAAAGCGTTAGCCTTTCTCACGCAAGGCTAGGGTTCAAATCCTATCTGAGTAGGGTTTTTTGCTTGATTTTTTATATTTATTGTTTTGTAATTGCTCAGACGATTTAAAATTAAGCGTTATATTGTGCATATTACAATGGAAAACATATATTTAATTAAAACAAAATTCGCTAGCGGATCTGCACGAGGCATCTAACAAAAACCATGTGAATTATCATGGCCAACTGGTTGCAAACTGCGCACCGGCCCACAGATTAACTTGCAGCGTTAATTGAAAAGTTTATCTTTATGGCCGAAGCCTCCGTGGCTTAGGCGGCAGCACGCCGGCCTCTCACCGCTGGGTCCGTGGTTCAAATCCCGGTCACTCCATGTGAGATCTGTGCTGGACAAAACGGAGGCAGACAGGTTTTTCTCCGGGTACTCCGGTTTTCCCTGTCAAAATTTCATTCCAGCAACACTCTCCACTGTCATTTCATTTCATCTGTCATTCATTTATCATTGTCCCAGAGGAGTGCGTCAGGCCTCGGCAGCCGGCACAGTTCATATCCTCGCCGCTAGATGGGGGCTTCATTCATTCTATTCCTGACCCGGTCGGAGACTGGAAGCAGGCTGTGGATTTTCATTTCATCTTTATGGCCGCTATAATGCACTCGCCCTATTAGGATTATCGTGTTCGATCCACAAGATGTCACAACTGGTTTACGTGGGACTCCGTTTGTTAGCATACCATTGACATTCTATACGCATCGAATTTGAACAATGACAAGTTGATAAAACGTTACATTTTTTATTTTTATTTTAAAGCGTTTGTAACAGCTTATTGTGTGTTATTTGAACTAAAGAACAGAACGATCTCACACAGTACCTGAACTCAAGCAGTTAGTGCCAGTTCAGGATATTAATTAATACTTTTATTGCAGCCAAATGCTTGCCACGGTGGGTGAGTGGTTATCGTGTCGGATTACTAACGCCAAGCTTGCAGGTTCGCTCCTGGCCGTGGTAAGTGATTTAGGAAAGGCGGCAAAAATCACGACACGCTTGTCATACGATATTGGCATTGTAAATAATCCATTTGAATTCAGTAGGCTGTGTTCATAATGGCAAAATTAATCTCGGGATTTTCCGCCAACACAAAGTTCCTCATTTCTCTACTAGAAAGCGCTATCGTGTCAAGGAGCTGAGATATCTAACCTCCTTGACCTTCATATTGCTTCAAGGAACAACAAAATTCGACATGCAAACTGCCTTCAGGGTGTCAAATAACATAGCTTACACCCGGCACCCAAGGCCATACAACAGTATTCTTCTTTATTTGTTTCCCCCAACTTTGGGGTACATGAAATGAATAACTTTTTATTGTTTTGAGCTTTCCTTTTGGCCCAGTATTGCCTCATCCCTTGAGATCTTGCTTCCCTTTCTTCGGCAGAAATCTGGATCGTACGCTTTTGTTTGAGTTTCACTTGTAACCGTTGTTTCTTATACTTGGTGATGGTTTTGGCTGTTTTGTCCACGAGCACGGTGTCTGTAATTTGGAGTTCCACGAGGTCTTTCTCGGTTTCCTTAAACCAAAGAGGTTTTGTTTTCTTATTATGAATGTGGTCGAAAATCTTTTTGGTTAGTCTATTTAAATTCGGAGGATGTGCCCATAAAAATCAATTCTCCGTTTTCTTATTGTGTCCGAGAGTGTTTCAGTCTTTTGGTAAAGAGTTTCGTTCCTGACATGGATTAATTTGTTGTTATGATATTTGGGGCCTAAGATTTTGCGTATTATCTTTCTTTCCTTGACCTCCAGTCCCTGGGTGGTGAGAGACAATGTTTCGGCTACATATAAGGCTTCTGGTTTAATTACTGTGGTAAATGTCTTATCTTTGTATTCCAGGAGGGAGACTTCTTGTTATAAGTGTCCTTCGTAAATTGGAAGGCCAATTCCACTTTATTTCTCCTAGATTCCATTGCCTTTTTCTCTAGCGCATTCCAGCCGATCCATTCCTCAAGATATTTAAATTATTTGACAATGTATATGTATTGTTTGCCCACTTGAAGCTTTTTTGGTGTTTTTTTAATGTTCGTCATTATTTTGGTCTTTTCAACTGAGATTGTGAGACCCATTTTTAACGCTTGCCTCTGGAGTTCGAGGATCTGTTCCTTGGTTTCTTCCCATGTCTCAGCTAATAAGGCCATGTCATCAGCAAAAGCTAAACAATTGACCTTAATGCCTTTGTTTTTAGTTCCAATTCTGATTCCACTGTGGGTCTTCACATTCCACTCTCTGACTACTTTTTCTAGCGCACAGTTAAATAGCAGTGGAGAAAGTCCATCTCCTTGTCGTACACCTGTTTTAATCTCAAAAGGGGTGGAGAATTCCCCCATGAATTTAACTTTGGAGAATGTATTGGTTAGTGTTTCTCTGATTAGGTTTTCAGTTTTCTTATCGAGGTCTAGTTCTTTCAGGACCGAGAATAAGGATTCCCTATCTATAGACTCGTATGCCTTTTGGAAGTCAATGAAAGTGATAACATACGATTTAGCCCGTGATTTTTGGTAGTTCATGATGTGTTTGAGGTTGATAATTTGTTCCGGACAGGATCTCTCTTTCCTGAAACCCGCCTGGTATTCCCTAAGTTGATGGTCTATTTGAGGTTCTGCCCTGTGGAGAATATATTGTATGTTACGTAAAAAAAAAACTGGCACTATACAGCCCATGGCGGGCTAAGGCCGACCAAGCGACCGCTGCCCAGCCATTCGGCCTGCAGATATTGGGGTGACGCGTGATCAGCGCGTCGGGTCCCCTCGGCCGTTAATCTTGGTTTTCGTGATCGGGGCGCTGTCTCACTGTCAGACAGCTACTCAATTGTCCTCACGAGGCTGAGTGCACCCCGTTCCAACCCTGACGTCAGTTTTAAAATCCCTGACGGAGCCGGGGATCGAACCCGGGGCCTCCGGGTGAGAGGCAGGCGCGCTACCCCAACACCACGGGGCCGGCTGTATGTTACGTCAAGGAGAGATATCCCTCTGTAGTTGTTAGGGTCTGTTTTGGATCCTTTCTTATGAAGTTGATGTATAAGGGCTGATTTCCAGTCATCTGGGATTCTTTCATGTATCCAAATTTCTACGAATATATTATTATTATTATTATTATTATTATTATTATTATTATTATTATTATTGCACCCAAATAGCAATCGAAAGTAAAGAATAAACATGTACACTAAAAGTGCACTCTGGGGATTTGAATTGCATAGTCTTTGATTGTTTTCTTTTACTACAGAACTCTAAGTGGTAGCGTTCACATGCTTGCCCACATAGTTGGTATACACACGTCACTGTAGGGTCATGGAAAGATTTGTTAATACAATTAAGGTGGTGAAAGCCATGGACGGCCAGACGTGTAAGCACATGCCTCAACTCAAAGTTGGATGTTGCCCACGTCCGGTCGATTATGTCTCCAGATCCATAACATTCTTGAGATATTTCTTCTCTTTCTTTCTTTCTTTCTTTCTTTCTTTCTTTCTTTCTTTCTTCCTTCCTTCAATGATGATAGTAGTTTTTTCGAAGTCCTGGTGTTTGGCAGAGGTAAATAGTTTCTAAGAACTTCAACCAAGAAATGATTCTATTAAGTTATACTCTTTGATAAAGACAAAGAGTTATAACTATACTCATACATTTAGGAGGAAGTAGGCTATATGTTCTTTAATGAACATCTTGGTTTTTTTTTTCATAAATGAAAATAGGTTAAAATGTATGAACTCCTGCAGTAATAGTTGAGGACCTCCGAATTAAAATCCTGGCTACGCTACTGATACAGAGCGTCCAAAAAGTCTCTCGGCTGCGGCGAGCTACGCAGATATCGCCTTGCAGACGTGTTAGGTTGACAGCACATTCATGTCGTTGTATACACAAAGTCTCACCGCAGTGTTTGGCATAAACATGCACTTGTTCCGTGTTAACTTCAACTGGAGTGATAGGGTGGGGAATACCGGTTCATTATTGCCGGCAGTGAGTGCCTGTGCGTGACAGTGTTGACGCTGTAAGTTGCGTTCTTGTGTAAGCTGAGTCTATTGGGAATGCTTACTACTGAAGAGCGTGTGTTTTTAGTGGAAGAGGTTTTCCATCCTGGTGAATCTTTACGGAGCATAGTATGATAGTGGTGAGTACCGTATACACCGCGTGGTCCACCAGCCCCTTGCGATCCAGTTTTATGCATCCCATCACATGTACTACAAATCTGAAATACATCGGCCCCTCTCCCTAAACCAGGGTAATATAACGAGATGTGTGTTTACGGGCAGGAAGACTGCAGGAATCGTGAACGCCACTATTAATTCTGTATGAGTACCTCGAATGACCCCGTAAAACGAGCACAGATACGCAGGACACGTACTTTAAAACAGAAGGTGCACGCACAGACCGAGAGCAGGTATTATATAGACTGGGAAGTGCGCGCTGCAGGTCAAGCATCGCAGTAGCTCACATAGCAAGCGCGCAGTAGGATATGTGATAGTTGACAGTGCTCGAGGGTTCGAAGGTTCAAGTCCCATGCATTTTTAGCCTACTTTCGATTTTTGCAAAAAATGAAAGTAGACTTATGAGATCAACACAGGGCGAAAAAAAGTGTGTTTGTATGTGTGTGTGTATGTGTGTGAGTCTGTGTACTCTGAATGTCTGCCCCCCCCCCTATCAATTCGAACACGGTGAACGCGAATTGAACGAAATTTGGTACAAAGGTAGCACTAGCAAAGGACACCTCAGTGTCATGTTTTATATCGCCGCCATCTTGACGGAAACGTAATGGCGGCCACACAAATGTTCAAAGCTTAAATCAAATTACGACTAACCTAATCATCCGATCTCTACTAAATTTTGCAACAACATACCTCTATGGGGGGAGCATCCTTTGACCGAACTAATAGGTCATCAGCCTAATAGTTTGCGGATGGCGGCCATCTTTGTGTGAACATCGATTCCCCTATTAATTCGAACACGGTGAAACCGAATGGAACGAAATTTGGTACAGAGGCAGTACTAGCAAAGGGCACCTCAGTGTCATGTTTTATATCGCCGCCATCTTGATGGAAACGTAACGGCGGTCACACAAATGTTCAAAGCTTAAATCAAATTACGACTAAACTAATCATCCGATCTCTACCAAATTTTGCAACAACATACCTTTATGGAGGGAGCATCCTTTGACCAATCTAGTAGGTCATTAGCCTAATAGTTTGCGGATGGCGGCCATCTTTGTGTCAAAATCTATTCCCCCTATTAATTCAAACACGGTGAAACCGAATGGAACGAAATTTGGTTCAGAGGTAGCACTAGCAAAGGGCACCTCAGTGTCATGTTTTATATCGCCCCCATCTTGACGGAAACGTAATGGTGGTCACACAAATGCTCAAAGCTTAAATCAAATTACGATTAACCTAATCATCCGATCTCTACCAAATTTTGCAACAGCACACCTTTAAGGAGGGAGCATCCTTTGACCAAACTAATGGGTCATTAGCCTAATATTTTGCGGATGGCAGCCATCTTTGTGTGAAAATCGATTCCCCCCATCAATTCGAACACGGTGAAACCGAATGGAACGAAATTTGGTACAGAGGTAGCACTATCAAAGGGCACCTCAATGTCATGTTTTATATCACCGCCATCTTGACGGGAACGTTATCGCGGCCACCCAAATGTTAAAAGCTAAAATGTAACTATGACCAACCTAATAATCTAGTCTCTACCGAATTTTGCAACAACATATCTTTATGTGGGAAGCATATTCTGACCAAACTGCAAGATCATCAGCCCAATAGTTTGCAGATGGTGGCCAAGTATGTGTGCAAATCGATTCCCCCTATCAATTCAAACACGGTGAAACCGAATTGAACGAATTTTTTTACAGAGGTAGCACTAGCAAAGGGCACCTCATATTCATGTTTAATATCCCTATAGCACGTTGTATTTCAACAAGCTACTACAGCCAACATTCAATTATACTCGTTGAAAAGGACAAAGAGTTATAACAATACCCATGCATTTAGGAGAAAGTAGGCTATATGTTCTTTATCTTGTTTTTAATGCAGTTGCCTGGGATGTGGCAAGTTTTTCATAGACTGATTTGTTTATTTGACACTGACAAGGGTCGTTGGTGTGGAGCTGGGTTGATAGAGGCTAGGGAACATGTGAAGGGATTTCAGTTATCCACGGCTCGAAGTGACGACCTCCGTGGTCAATACAACGCTGCGCGCAATGTTGAAAGAACCGTCTGGCTCGTTGCAATATCTCTGGTGAAATGGATTGGCATGCCTCGGTGATGAGCTGTCTAAGGTGACCAGGAACGGCCGGCTCCTGGGGACAGGTCCTCGTCGTCCTATCCATTTATCAGGATACGTCGAATGGAGATGGTTCCGGACGACCACCACCGCATGCAGTGGAGTTCCGTCATGCTGAAACCACATCCTGCAGTGGTCATGGAGTGGCACATGTTCCAAAAGCAGTGCTAGTTCGTCTTGAAGAAACCGCAGATAGCGTTGTCTCGTCAGACGACCCTCAAAGAAATAGGGACCGATGAAGTGATCGCCCATGATGCCACACTATACATTTTCGCCCCACTGTACCTGAAAAGCTGTCTGTCGCACCCAGTGGGGATTATCCGCACTCCAGTAATGCATACTATGGCGATTAATGGTTCCATTGGTGTGGAATCATGCTTCGTCCGTAAATAAGATGGTCACTAGAAAAGCAGGATCAGTGTCCACATGCTGTAAGATCCATTGACAGAACGCCACCCGGGCATCGAAATTATGACCACGGAGCTCCTGGTGTAAGTGCAGATGGTACGGGTGAAACCGGTTGGTATGCAATATCCGCATAACAGACGCTCGGCTGATATTCGTCTCCTGTGTAATGGGCCGTGTGCTAGTATGAGGGTTACGCCGGATAGCGTCAACCACAACCTCTTCATTGTGAGCAGACGTCACGCGGTGATCTCGAAAAGACCGTGTCCTTTCTAGGGATGCCGTATCCCACAGGCGTCTTTCCACACTCTGAACTACCATGCCTGTGGGTTGTCGTCTATCCGGATAGCGTTCTTGGTACAGGCGTTGTGCCTGGTATGCATTCTGTCAAGCTTCTCCGTAGATAAGTAAAATATATCCACATACTCGTCGCTGGAATACATCTCGAGGCAGTGAATAAGCTTTGTGTTGTGAATTGCTTAGAAGGAGGGAAGGACGCACAGCTACATACCGACTTGCCATTGCTCACTTTGCTCTAACTGTGGTCTACGAAGTTTGGAACATGTACGACTTAGCTAACTGGTTGCCTGGGCCCTAGCCACAGACCATTACCTCCTCATCCTCGTCCAACCCAAAACCATAGATTATTCAACGATACATACGGTACAGTCTTGTTTTTTTATCACTTACCTTCCAAGCTCGGCTTCACCCTCGGACTCTGCGAGGAATCAGTCCTCTATCGTCGCATTCCAGGACGGTGTCTCGGAGCTGAACACACCTTGTCAGCAGATACAACTGGGGATGGTAACAAGCCAATCACCCAGGCGACCAGGAACTTGGGTCTAATGAAGGAAAGGGCAGCAAAGGGAGTTCGAAGAAAGACGGCCGTGGACCTGTCGAAAGGAACCATCTCAGGAATCAACTGGAGGAGAAGTGGGAAACCACGGAAAACCACTTCCAGGATGGCTGAGGCAGGAAGCGAACCTGCCTCTATTCATGATCTGTGCCCCATGAGGCTGAGTGAACCCCGTTCAAGCCCTCAGACCAGAATTATATTTCGTGGCAGAGCCGGGAATCGAACCCGGGCCTCTGCAGTGACATGGTCTTTTACAGAGCCAAATAAACAAATTAGTCTGTGAAAAACTATTAAGTATACAACCTTGCCACATCCCAGGCAACTGCATGTAAAATAAAACGCATGGGAGTTGAACCTTTGAACCTTCGAGCACTGTCAACTATCACACATTCTTCTGCGCGCTTGCTATGTGAGCTACTGCGACGCTTGACATGCAGCGCGCACTTCGCAGTCTATACAATACCTGCTCTCGGTCTGTGCGTGCACCTCCTGTTTAAAGTACGTGTTCTGCGTATCTGTGCTCGTTTTACGGGTCCATTTGTGGTACCCATACTGAATTAATAGTGGCGCTCACGATTCCTGCTGTCTTCTAGCCCGTAAACACACATCTAGTTATAATACCCCGGTTTAGGGAGGGGGACCTATGTATTTCAGAACTGTAGTATGGGAAGGTGGGCCACAGTGAGACAAGCTCATTAAATCCTTTTTTTTTTGAAAGAGGGACATTTTTTAATATTTCTTAGAGGTTGGCTACATTTTGATCCTGTATACTCTTTGAAAGAAGCATGTTATGTAGGAGATAAACAACATCTTCGTTTTTGAGGTAAGAAAGGTAAAATTTTCTTCCTTTGTGTTTTTTATAGTTATGTGTATCATTGTACATTAATGAATATAATATGGTCGAAATACATACATATTACTAAATAATTATTGGAATTGTCAGCTTGTTCAGTATTGTAGGTGAGATAGTAGACATAATTGTTTTTACATGTCGCAAGTGGGCCACAGTGAGACACAGTAGGGTGGGCTACAGTGAGACAGTGAGAAAGATATACGGAGTTACCCCAAAGCTGAGGAGAGGGCAGAGTCAACTTCTAGGAGAGAAAAGGGGAGATCTTTCATTCCAACTCACACCCCAGAAAGAAATAAAAACTTGATTTTAAGTCCACAAATAAAAATTAAAAAATCTAAAGAACTGCAAGAAGAATTTGTTCAGCCAAAGGCAGCCCTAGCTACAGACATTTCCATGGATGATGATGTTGATGATTCTTCTAATTCAGACAGCTCATCAGATAATGAAGAAATCGAGCTCCTAACATTTCATCAACTTGCTCGCAAACCTAAGGAAGGTGACTTCGTTCTGGTTGAGTTTTCAGGGAAACACTCACGAATTTGCATCGGGGAAGTGAAATGAGATTTAGAAGATGAAAATTATTAAGTAAAATTCTTAAGAAAAAGAGCAAAAATGATAGGCAGTTCTTTTTTTTACCCTTAGGGTGCAGATATTGCTTCAGTCCCCCGAGAAAGGCAACAGATCACTGTGGCCGGTTTCCTGTGCATATGGCAAAACAAATAGACAAAAGTCATATCTCAAATTTTCTGTAAATTTTGGGAATCTGAATGTGCTGTAGTGTTTTCTGGCATTAATTATTTGTTTTAGTGTTTATCTATGTATTTAACCAGTCAAAATAAATTATTTTTATTGTGTCTCAGTGTGGCCCACGGGTGGGCTACAGTGAGACGGCTGCAACATGTTCACAATTTATTATTTTTACAGAAACGTGTGGATGTTTTGGAAATTCTAAGGGTATGAAATTGATGAGCAACAATCAACTTATATTTCAGTATATAAAGACATTCTCATATATCAAAAAATAAGACAGTATACTAAAATATATTTTTTCTGTCTCACTGTGGCCCACCTTCCCCTACATGATATTACGAGATGCATAAAACTGGATCGCAAGGGGCTGGCGGACCACCCGGTATAAATTGCATTCTACTCTTTCTTCATCTGGCTGTGAGCTTTGGCCTCCCCAACCACAGATTTCCTTCGATCTCGATCTTGGACAGCTGTTCTCCGGGATCGTACGTTCATTGTTTGCAAGTCCACCTTCACTTCATCGTTCCATCAATTCCTTGGTCTACCAGGGCGTCGTCTTCTTTATATATTCTGGCTTTATATATAACTAGCGGACCCGTGCGAGAACTCCCGCATAATGGGTTGCATGCGCCCAATGTGTACAGACTACCCGCCCGACCCTAGTGCAATGCGGGCTGTACGCGACACAGTTCTGCCAGGGGTTATCGTCTTGTTTGTTTAAAAGCACTGTATAAGCAAATGAATATATTTCCGCTGACTTTTCAAGAAATGCAAGATTTTTCCTGCACTATTGAGACGATTTGGAAGATTTTGGTACAAACCACACCTTCTAACTCCCTCTGGTTTAGGAGCTTGAGTTTTGTGAAACATACACCTTAGCGTATTATACACTGCCGGAAATAAACATTAAGTCACCTGAAAAGACGACGTCGATTTTGATCCGATGACGGCAGATGTCACCTGGGGGATAGTTGATGTACTGATAAGAGTTTCAACGTCGTCCGCCAACAGATAGCGTAGTGGCATAGCTACCATTTAATAGGGAAAGCTCACATCCATACGGCTCATTGTGGTGAAAACGTGTGAAGCAAGCAGGTAAAAAGTCGCGGAGACGCACTCGTGTTTCCTACAGTAATTGAGCGAGTGGCCTTCCGAGTGGCGGGATAGTCCTTTCGGAGAATTGCCATACAAGTTGGACGTGCTGTGTCCGTTGTGCAACGATGCTGGTATCAGTGGTCACGTGAACATTCTCTCACCCGTAGACGAGGTTCAGGACGTCCACGCAGCACAGACGTCCGCCAGGATCGTCGTACTGTAAGGGCAGTATTGGCAGATCGTACAGCTACCACAGCACAGATACGAGGGTTTGTGAGCCCAGAAATGTCAACACGAACTGTTGCGAACCGGTTACTAGCAATGGGACTAAGGGCATGCACACCTCTAGCCCGTCTTCCATTCAAGCCACAGCATCGACGTGCACGGCTCGACTGGTGCCGTCAGAGGATCACTTGGAAGATGGAATGGCGCACCGTGGTCTTCAGCGATGAAAGCAGATTCTGCCTGCACGCAAGTGATGGTCGTTAGCGCGTTTGACGTAGACCTGGTGAGTGCTGTCTCGTAGAGTGCATTCGTCCAAGATACGCCGGTCCCACCCCGGGCCTTATGGTCTGGGGTGCGATAAGCTACAACTCTCGTTTACATTTGGTGTTTGTGGAGGGAACGCTAACCAGCGCTCGGTACATGCAGGATGTTGTTAGACCCGTTCTTTTGCCGTTCTTGCAACAGGAAGGGAATGTGTTGTTCCAACAGGTTAATGCTCGCCCACACACCGCCGTGCAACTCAACGTGCACTGCAAGACGTGCAGCAACTTCCCTGGCCAGCACGATCGCCGGACTTGTCGCCAATCGAGCACGTGTGGGACATGATGGGCCGACAAGTGACTCGTGCGACTCGTCCACCCACAACTCTTACAGAACTGTGTGAGCAGGCGTGGAATAACGTATCCCAAGACAGTATTCGCCATCTGTATGATCGACTGGATGCAAGAGTCAGTGCCTGCATTGTCGCCCGTGGAGGCTACAGCTCGTACTAATATGGATGTATGAGCATGGGTTGATACCTGGTATCTCTGAACCTCTTGACCTATTGGTTTGTATATTAAATCATTTCATGTACTCCATATGCACCGTTGCTACAATAAATCTTGAGTGAATTGGTAACCTCTAAATGGGTGACCTACTTTTTCTTTCTGGCGGTGTATAATAAGATCTTTGGTGTTCTTTTGTCTTCCATCCTTCCAATGTGACCCAGCCATCGTAGTCTTTGTGATTTTATAATATCGAACAATGCCTTCGCTTTTGAGGATTTCATCTATTTCTCTATTAGTTCGTATCCTCCATTCTCCTCTATCCAATACAGCACCATAAATTCTCCGTATTATTTTCCTCTCAAACACCCTAACTTAGTTCATTGCAATCCTGAACCGACATATTCCATGTTTCTGAGCCATAAGTTAACACTGGTCTGATCAAGGTCTTGTAAATTTTCAGTTTTGTTTTATGCGACAACAATTGCGACTTAATAAGTTTCAGATTGGCAAACTAGGCTCTGGTTTCATTAATAATTCTCCTATTTATTTCATCACTCACTTTGTTTTATTATTAACTAGACCACCCAAATATTCAAAATTTACAACTTTTTCAAATGTGCAGGAGTCTATCATTAAATTATCTTCAGTTTCTTCTCCTTTCAACAGATGTTAGGTGCATGTACTTTGTTTTGACTGCGTTCACATTTTGACCCATTTTTCCCCTTCCTTCTTTATCTCTTCAAACATCCCCTTTAAATAGTCTAGTTTTATCGCTATCAATACTACATCATCAGCATAGGCACACATTTGAGTTGATTTATATACTATATTATCTGCTCCTTCCAATGTCTCCAATACGTTATCTAAAGCCAAGTTGAATAGAGAAGCAGACATGGCATTACCCTGTCGTACACTTCTATCCAAGGAAAATTCAACACCAAGTTTACCCTCCACCATTACTTTGGATTTAGCATTTTCTGCGGTTATT
Organism: Meconema thalassinum; assembly: GCA_946902985.2. Classification (NCBI taxonomy): domain Eukaryota; kingdom Metazoa; phylum Arthropoda; class Insecta; order Orthoptera; family Tettigoniidae; genus Meconema; species Meconema thalassinum. The sequence goes on from OX336391.1 coordinate 389,753,030, forward strand.
CTCACTAATATTATTAGCTTACCGGGAATTCCTTTCTGTTCCATATATCTGTACAATCCTTCCCTGTCAATACTATCAAAGACTTGTCTGTAGTCTACAAACAACATATTATGAAGATCTATGTTGTGTTCATAACATTTTTCCATCGCTTGTCTAACAACGAAGATTTGATCAATAGTACTTCTATTCTTGCGGGACCCACATTGGTATTCCCCTACTATTTCCTCATAGTAGATCTGCAACTTGTTTACGCACATTGGAAAACAATTTATAGTAATGTAATTCCTCGGCAATTTGCACAATTATACTTATCTCCTTTCTTATATATGGGAAAAGTTATTCCGATTATCTACTGAGATGGCATATTCTCTTCCTCCCATATCTTGACGATAAGATTATATATTTCAGATATAATTTCTTGTCCAGAGTTTTTTAACATCTCACTCGTAATGCCATTCTCCCCCGGGGCTTTATTAATTCTTAGTCTCTCAATGGCTTCTTGCACTTCATGAATGATTGCTCTATATGTGGTTCTACATCCTTTATCTTTGGATGTGTATCAGATTCTTCTTCAGTCTTTACATTTAATAACTCTTTAAAATGTTCCTTCCATCTATTGATAATATCATCCTCGTAGTCTAATATTTTCCCCTGTTTGTCTTTACATTCAGTAAGCCTAAGTTGGTACCCTTTCCTGAACCAGTTAACTACTGTATAAAATTTCCTCACCTCTTTTTGTTGACTTCTCTTTCCATTCTATCTAATTTTCTCATTAATATTTCCTTCTTTTTCTTTTTTACATAATTTTGTTGCCTTTCTCCTATATACCGTGTATCTTTCTCTGCTTTTTATCTCTTTGTAACATTAACTTCTTTGCTTCATTTTTCTTATCCATTGCTTCTTCACATTCTTTAACGAACCATTCATTCTGTACTCCCTCTTTAGTTCCTATTACTTCCTGTGCACTTTCTTGAATTGCTGATTTAATATCTTCCCATTTCTCTTCGATATCCATAGCATTTGGTGTCGGCAGTCGCCTTTCAATCTCCTCATTGAAATTGTTTACTTTTCTTGGATCGTCCAGAGCTTCTTGGTTCCACTTCTTTCTGATGGTTGTCTTGTCTGTGCATTAGATAGTTTTTTCCTTATTACAGCTTTGACCAAGAAATGGTCCGAATCACAATTAAGTCCTCTGCAGGCACGCACATCAATAACGGACGAAGTGTGTCTTGCTCGCACCAAGACATGGTCTATTTGGTTTACTTGGTCACTTCCGGGTAACTGCCACGTGCCCTTGTGGATGTTCTTATGATTGAAATAGGTGCTCCTAATAACCAAATTATTTGCTGCAACCAACTGGCCGAGCAATGTACCATTTCCACTTGTCTCATCATGTAATGAATATCGTCCTGCCACCTGGTTCACAAAGTCTTCACGTGCAATCTTTGCATTGAAGTCACCAAGAGTAAGCAACAGGTCATATCTGGGCGCGCTGTCATTTACTCTCGTTAGTTCGTTTTAAAACTCATCTTTACAATACTCTTCTGCATCTTCTGTCGGTGCATGTGCTGAGATAATTATCATTCTTTTAATGCGCCATTTCAATCTTAGTTTACATATTCTATCAAATATAGGTTCAACCCCTAGAATACTTTTCTTTATTTTCTGATTTACAATAAATCCCGTGCCAAATAATCCTGTTCTTCTTTCTGGTCCACTATAAAATAAAATCTTTGCTATCAAATTTTCCTCTTCCATTCCATCTTATCTATCCAGATGTATCTATTCCGCCTCCTCTTTAGTTGGGATTCGCACTCCTCTTCTGCATTTTGAGTCGTTGGACATCTTCTTGGGTTGCTTCTTAGTCTGGATCTTCACCTTTGGCCCTGTCAGTAGCTACACTACCGCCGGCAAAGCCCAAAGGATCATTAGACCTCGCAAGCACTCACACCGCGTCAAGGTTTTGCAACCCTTAGAGAGTGATATAATTACATTACTATACAACACGACCCGCAAGGCGAGACACGCACTGCGGAGAGACTTTGGGGACACACTGTATTTTTGCGGCAATCGTGTTATAGTCCGAACGTGCAAGCTCTGTCAGTCTAGGAGGTAACCATGAGTTCTGCGACTCACCTTTGGTGTCAAGGTTTCAAGTCTCGGTAGTGTAAAATATCTTGATGTTTATTTTTTTCTTCCTACACTGAATCATATGGAGAGTCTCGTAGCTTCCTTTGTTTTATCATGCCATTATATGCAGTGAGTGGGCTTATTTGTTGCCTGAAAAGTGGTGTTGGGTGGTTCTCTCAGTAAGAGGAATACGCACCGCCGCGCTGTTGTGCACGATCTCTTCCATGGAATAGATTAAAGTAGACTCTTACTTATTGTCATTTCGTCCCAGACGTCACTCACAACACCCCTGAGAGCGTCGTTCATATTTGACGCGGGATCGGTACCCTACAGGTCTTCACCATCACTCTCTTCTTCTCGGCCCTCACGTTCTGTATAGAGTTCTTGTCTGCCCCACACGGCGGTCAGTTCATAAGCTCGACCTGATCTTGCCTTGCAAACCATTCCTGAATTAATCGGGGCATGCGGATCAAAGCCAGTTCCTGGTGAAATTTTACAACACCGGCAGGATTAAGCACATGCATGGAAGGGACCGTAATGTTATCTAAATTGTGCACATACGGCACATTGGTGATAGTGTGTCTTTGTGGACGTTACTCGATTCTGTGCAACATTCCTATCCCGCGAGAGCTCATCCAACCCCAACATGCAACAGATAGCCTACATGGCCAGAGTCCCAGTGTTCGGCCACGTATGTTGAGTAGTGTCGGGTGCCGGAAATGGCGAATCACACGTTCCAACCCATTGATCGTCGAGGAAAACGTGCTCTCGTCCGAGAATATAACATTCTACCAATCGCATAGCTCGTTGTTCCCGGCAAACGCATGGCCATACATCCTCTACTCATCGGTGAGTTTTCTTTCTAAACCGCTCGCAGGGACAGTACGGTAACCCTGCCTCATTCAGGAGTCTTAAGACATGAAAAATGCCAAGTTCAACTGTACAGTAACGAACATTGTCCCATGCAACCATGATGTTGTTCCTAGTGCGATACTCAAGGGCAATGAAACATTACTGATACAGGAGTTGCCATCATAACTGGAGTATCTAAAAGTGTGTGAAGCAGTATTAGAGAGTACCGTATCCTGGAAACGACCTTAAATGTGACTGAGGTGACAGGCAGAAAGCAAACTAACACCTGCGTGCATGTTCGAAAAGCGCCTTAGCCCAGCGGGTACAAACTCAGATTCATGGTGAGCGGCCTTTTGTGGTCCCGAGATACGTATTGAAACTGCGGTCACAGAGGTCACAGGTCTGTCAAAACGTTTAATTCTGGTCTGAGGGTTGGAATGGGGTCCACTCATCCATGTGTGGTAAAATTGAGAAGATGTGGATTCGATTCTCATCTCAGCCATCCAAGATGTATTTTTCCGTTGATTTCCACTTCTACTCCAGGCAAATGCCGAAATAATTCCCAACATAGGACCGCAGCCGCCTCTTCCCTAACCTCGCCTCATTTATAAATACACACATTTCTACAGATATTACAATAACACAGGTTATGCCTGAAGAGGTACAATTCAAGAGGAGGTTTAACTGCAGAAGGCTGACTGGACGAAGTTCAGTGAAGAGCTTGACTTGGAGATAATAAACATTCCTCCACAACCTGAAATGTACAACACCTTAGTTGAATGCATCCAGCAAGTTTCAAGGAAAACTATTCCGAGAGGATGTAGAACTCAATACGTTCCAACATGTCCGGTGATAACAAACAACTATTAGAAAGGTATCAGACCCTCTATGAAGAGGATCCATTTGCTGAAGAAACTATCCAAGCTGGAGAAACACTGTTGGAAACCATCACAGCAACTCGCATGGCCAAGTGGAGCAACCTGGTAGAGAACCTCGACATGAAGCAGAATAGTAGACAGGCCTGGAAACTGCTTAAAAACCTTAGCGGCGACCCTGTAAAACCACAGAAAAACTTCACTGGAGTGACACCTGATCAAGTGGCGACCCAGCTACTGCTGAATGGTAAATCAAAAGGGAGGGCGGCCACGGGAGCTCTACAGCGTGATTTGGAAGCAGAGAATCACTTCCTTCGAGATCCCTTCTCGATGGTTGAACTTGAAGCTGCCATCTCCAGCTTGAAGATGTCGATGACCTACGAGTAGAACAGATAAAGAACTAATTTGGCCGTAAAACATTGGAGTGGATACTAAGTCTAATCAGTGGCGGCCAGTGCAGAAAATCAGTTGTGTGCTGCATGTAACCCATCCGCCCTCCAAAAAAAAAAACTGTCTTTAGAAACACAATTTACTGTATAGAGTCTTGAGTGTTAAAGAGGCTCTTCACTGAGTTTTCCATACTGAACAAACTACAGTTCATCGGTTTACAAAATGTGGCGATAGGTAAGTTGGGAGTATTAAAAGACCGGCGGGAACAGCTGAAAGCTTCCTTAATTTATTTATTTTTCACCGTTTGCTTTGAGCGATTCCCTCTAAAATGCTACCGCAGAGTCTAGAAGGAGCCACCTACTACGTTCTCATTTCGTGAGACCAGTGCTGCCGCTGTGTGCTCGCGAAGAATTGCTGTGGTGTCTTCGCCTGCGATCTTGGCTGTTGTCCCAACAGCACAGCGGAAAAGGTGGGCACGCATGCGCAAAAGGCCGAGTTAATGTTTGCAGGCAATAAACGTAGAAATTCTCGCGGAGCTGCGATCTACACAGCCAGTGCCAGACGGGGAATGGAGTGCACGACTATATACCTCGTTGTGAGGGGATTCCAATCATTTTACTGACATCTATTTAATGCACTATTTGATTGTAGATAATGTACATATATAATATCGTATGGCCTCGGGTGCCGGGTGCAAGCTTTCTAATTTGACATCAAGAGGGTAGCTTGCATGTCGAATTTCGTTGCTCATTGAATCACTATGAAAGTCAAGGAGGCTAGAAATCTAAGCTCCTTGAACACTATAGCGCTTTCTAGTAGAGAAATGAGGAACTTTGTGTTGGCGGAAACTCCCGAGATTAATTTTGCCATTATGAACTCGGCCTACTGAATTCAAATGGGTTATTTGACATGCCAACATCGTATGACATGCGTATCGTATTTTTGCCGCCTTTCAAAAATCACTTACCACGACCAGGGGCGAACCTGCAATCTTGGGGTTAGTAGACCGACACGCTATCCACACACCCACCGTGGCAAGATATTATTAAAGAAATTAATTTTCAAATAAAACAATGTGCTGCAGCACTTCAGTTAATAAGGCGGTCCTGGTCTAATGAACACATGTGTTGCCAAGCTACATATTCCTAAAATGTGGAGGAAATCTCGAGTCATTGCACTACTCAAGCCTGGGAAGGAACCAAACTAACCGAAAAATTTTCGACCTATTTCCCTGGTATGCCATAACTTCAAGATACTGGAACGCCTGGTACCGTACTTAACAGAATCAGTAGTATCCTCGAAGAGAAGTTAATTCCACAACAAGCAGGTTTTCGTGCTGGCAAATCATGTTGTAGCCAGATCTTGAATCTCACCCAACATATCGAGGATGAGTTTAAGCGTAGTGAGATAACAGGAGTCACCTTCCTTGACTTAACAGCTGCATACGACACTGCGAATCATAGAAAGCTGTCAAAGAAAGTGTATGACCTTACCAAGGACCACCAACTAACATCCCTAATCAGCATCTTCCTTCAGAACAGAAGATTCCAAGTCTCGCTACAGGGTAAAAGTAGTAGATGTCGAACCCAGGGTAGCGTGCTGGCTCCAGCGCTGTACAACATCTACACAAATGATCAGTCAATTCCAGCAAGTACCAGGCTCTTCATCTATGCCGACGACACAGCAGTAGCTGCTCAGGGCTCATCCTTTGAAGAAGTAGAAGGAAAGGTGACTTCAGCGATGGACGAACTCTACAAGTACTAAGATGCCAACTGTTAGGATTGTCCTTGCAGTAATGTAATTTCGTTAGGTTGGCAAACCATGTTCGAATGTTTTTTGTTCTAACAGTGTGTGCGGCAGTTGCCAAGATCCGTTGTTGATGTCTGTTCTGCAATAAATATATGTGTAATAACTTATGATTTGAAGACCCTAATTCCAATATCTGGCGACAGTGACAGGATATTTGTTAAATATGGAAAGGACACGTAAAGTAAGAAGTGTGACAAGAACGTCATTTACACGAGCGCACAACGAAATAAAAGTAGAGTTGGATTCTGCCGAATCTCCACGCGTGTTTGAAGCAGAAGCGAAGTTCCCGTTAATAAAACTTAAGTACGAAGAACTTCAGAGACTTGATGAACAGTTATTCACACTGATGTTAGAAACAAATGCAACAGAAGATCAGCTGGACGGAGAAAACATGACAAGAGAAGATTATACTAGCAAGCATATTAAGATACAGTTTGTGTTGAATAAGAGAGTGAAAGAATGTGACAATGTTAGTGTTACAAGCAGTCGGACAGGAAGTAACCTTCAAAAAAGGAAATTTAAGCTTCCCCAGATTGAACTTAAGAAATTTAGCGACAATATTGAGGAGTGGTTTCCGTGGTGGGGACAGTTTTCTAAGATTGATCAAGATGAAAGCATTGAGTTGGGAGATAAGTTTCAGTATTTGATCCAGTCAACTGTGTCGTGTTCCCGTGGTAGAGATTTAGTGGAGAGCTACCCCCCAACAGCGGTAACCTACCCTAAATCCATAGTGTGACGTCCGAGACGTCTTTTCCACAAGGGGAATAAATAAGCAGACCATATTCTGTACACTACAGCCCGCACGCTAGACCAGGCGAGACAGTGGAGGAAGACAAGTCACAGCCAAGACACATAGTCAAGTGGCTTCTCGAAAGGTCGGCTGACACCTCTCAGCCAGGGTAAGGGGAAGGGGGGATTGCGTCACGGGCCCATAGCATTTATTCACAACTTATACCAACTTATACATACGAATAATATCATATACAATATCATATACAAGAAGTATACACAAACAGTACATATATTACACTCCTCCCTCTTAAATAACAAACATAAACAAAAGAAGAATCAATCAATAAATAATCAACTTACAACTAAGAACATTTTTATTTTATTTTTATTTTTTTACAAATAAATAATCACAAATCAAGACGTTCAACAGGTTTCCTCTCGCGTACAGGGTAACCGTCTCTGAGAACGCCCTGCAGGAGAACTAAAAATAGGTTGGCTAACCAGACTCGATGCAGAGCAATAGACTGTCTAGTACAAACAGCTGATGGTGAAGCTGTCAATTCTGAACGTACATCAACCTGCTCAGCTGACTGAGATGATAAACTTTCAGCTGATTGACCTGAGCACTCCTTAGCCGGCTCGCTCACCTGAGCATCAATAGTAATGAGTTGATCAATATGCCTCTTCCAAATAATACCAGATCCTATTCTGACTAGATACATGGTAGTACTTAGTTGTTTAATCACAGTATCCTCAATCCATTTACCTTGTGATCTATAATCTCTAATTAGTACGGATTGATTAACATGAAAGACACGTGATTTACTACCCTTGGCATAAGCTTTCTGCTTATCCTGCTTAGCCTCCACTACCCTCCTGACGCTTGGTCGTAAAAGATCAAATCAAGTTCTTAGTGATCTATTGAACAGTAGTTTGGCTGGGGTCTCATTAGTAGTGGTATGTACAGAATTGCGATATTCGAACAATATTCTATCCAAAGCTACTGAAACATCTCTAACATTATCAGTAGGGGGATGATAGGGGTTCTGCCCCCCCCCCCCCCCACCACCACTACTCCCAATGCGAGCCGATAACTCCCGAACCCGTGGTCGGAGATTCACGAATGAGGTGTCGTTGGACTTGGGATGACGGGGGCTTTGCTATGGACCACTTGTAATATTTCTGAAAAAATAAATGAAAATTTTTGTTATCGAAAGTAGGTGATAATTTGAAAACCAAACATGATAGAACGTTGTGCCATGGCTCAAACGAATGGCCTTTATGACCTTTATTTTCTATAATGAAACTTTTTTACTTTTTATGTTTTTTTGAAAACACTCGAATTTTGAAAATCCTATATTTTGAAAACTAAGAACTCTACAAAAATGTTTGTTTGACGTAAATCAATGGTCCCAACCCCCTCTACCTCCAAAATAAATTTCAAGTCTCTAGGATAAAAACCTGACAGTAGTGTGGTAGTGGGGAACCTACCCCACTTCTTTTTGAACCCTCCTCGTATTTGCCCCGAACCTGATATCTCGCTAACCAATCATGGGATTTGAACATACAGGGTGTCCTAGCACTCGTAGTGATGCCCCCTACTTTCCTATAGGCTCTTTATTTAAATAAAAGACCAAACATTGTGGTGTTTGAAGCCATATTTTCAGTGTTGCCTTAGTAAACAAGAGTTTAGTGCTTTTCAGTCGGTCAACACGAATGTACCCAAAAGAGATGGGTTATGCCCTAATCCTGAAATAAATTACATGAGATTAATAAAACACTAGGATGACCAGTTTCGATCGTCAAGCGATCATCATCAGATCCATTACACTTAGGCTACAAAATCTATGTTTGAAATACAGGTGAAAATATTTACAATATGTACAATTATTTAGTTGCAGTATTGGTACTGCAACTGTCAGTGTATGCTAAATGCAGTATATATGTTAGGTGAAATGCTAAATGGTGATAGCTATCCGTAGATTGTACTTTAGAGAGATTATATGGTTGTAAACTATGGTTAAACTATAAAATTTTAGGCTAACTACTTATCTGATTGTCTTCCGTACAACAGCTACTCGCAGTTTTCGTGCTCACTGGAACTCACTGTGCGGTCGACTGCGGTGGTTATCTTAACGACTGGTTTTTCCTGCTTTCTCCCCCCTGCTCCTACGTGCTGTGGGGAGTGATAGCGATGTGTTTATGTGAGGTGTTGCCAACCTAGATAAGATGTATGTTATTGAATGAGGTGGGTCTACAACTATTAAAGACCGTGGATTAGCCCTCGCCACGCGTGGAGCATAACCCATTCGAACTAAGCGTTGACGGTCTTATGAGGACGTCCCGGCACCTTTAATCCTCAACTTCACTAACACTAGTCGAATCTTCCTGTTGCTCTTCCTCTTCCTCAGGGTCCTCGTGCAGAGTCTGCGTGGCTTGTGAAACGGTGGGTAGCGTTTCAGATGGCTTGAAAGAGGGTTTCAACATGGATTTTAGTGGAGGTGCTAAATGTTGTTGAATAAACAAAGCATGATTTGCACGTGATTGTTTCAATTGACGAAACTTTTGGCGAATAGTATTTTTTGCTCTAATAATATGCTTTTTCAATTGACTCTCTGCTAACGCCATGGTGTCTTGACAAATGACTTGCCGGGGAATGAGACAGGGCCTTAAATAGCAATAAAATGATCAAACCCTAAGCGATACCGTCCTTGGTTGAGTTCACTTTGTTTGTCAATCTCTAAACAGGCATGACGTTGAGTGTTCCAACACTTGGCACACAATTCTGTAAACATTTGAAAGGTCATATCAGGATTCACATGTTCATTATAAATGTGACGACTGTTCCTCTCGTCCTGGCGAAATAAAACAATGACATTGGCATTGTCACGAATCAACTGTTTGGACATTTTAGAATACGTTTGTCCAAGATAGAAGCAATCGATATGTTTGTGACGACCCATTCTGAAATAGCTTTGAATGATGCCTTGACGTTCAGTGGATACATCATCGAAAATCATGAGTGAATCAGGCTTTACCTCATCCGGTGAAATCACATTTTCTTGCATGGAAAATGTAAAATAACCCATATTCTCTTTTTGTAATCCAGACATGACTTGATCCAGAAACACGTAGAGGGTTTGGTAGAGAGATTTTGCAAAAATATAAATATTTTGAAAACGCAGACCATTGGGCGCTGTAATGAGCGTTAGCAAAAGATTAGCCTTTTCACAGCCGGAAGGCCCCACAATGATGCAGCGAATGGAAGATGGAAACAGTGAACCATGGCGTTGTTCACGTGATGTGGGACAGAGATGGGAAACCATGTCCCCCCACGGGGAATGACTCTTGCTGCTTAATAATCTTCATTTCAACTAAGGCTTAGACAGGCTAGCAGGCTGTCTATATACAGGACACCGAACCTTGGCATAGAAACAGTAGACTGGTACTACAGGTTGACGATGGATGTCTTTGGACGTGCGTTGATGGCCAAAGCTAGGCCTGTCCGTCCCCATACATGATCCTAAACAAGAAACAGATCCTGCTAATAAACACTATGTGGATAGGTCAGTAGTGCCACGCACAAAACAGGGAGATTATGACTTTAAGGGAAAGCGGTTAACCCATGTAAGACATCCTCAAGTGTCTACAGACGTTACTACGAAAAAGTATGTGGATAACAAAGTGTATGAGTTTTATGACAAAGTGCCCCAGCTTACGGTGAATGGCTATAGCGCTAATCACCATCGGATTATTCACGTGGAAGACCCACAAGACGAAGACGATGTTTGTACCAAGCGTTACATGACCTATGAAATGAAAAGGCTTTATAAATTTATCCCATCTGTATTTTTAGTGTATCTGACAAATGAAAAACCTGTGAATGACAGAAACCATTTACCGCTAGTCCTCGAGCAGCACTTGACCTATGTGCTTGCTTCGGGTTTAAGCCACTATCGATTACACTATGATGGAACCATTCACATCAAATATGCCATACCTGATGAGAACCATTTACAAATAAAGATAAATGGTCATAGGATGTTGATCCATAACCATGAAATGGTCAATGCAGGTGACGAATTATCCTTTCATCTCATGTTGACATGGGATGAAAAGCAAGCGGGAAAAACCATAAACGATTTCCCACTTTATGTGGAATTGCAATATACAGCCATAAAATAACCATCTGACGTTAGTTGTGATTTAAACTTTCTTGTGAAAGGTTGTTGGTCATTATCATCATGGTGAAACAAAGGTATGCGGTGAGAAAGACTAAAAAAGGACTTTGTCCTTGGCAAAGCCTGGGCTTAAGTCATTCGTGGACAAGCCCTTGCGAAAGAAAAAAAAAAGAAAAAATAATGTATTGACCATAAGGAAAGCCTTTCGAGCAGCACAGAGAAATGTTATTCCAAAACGTCGGCGACAGGTTTCAAACCAAGGGCGAGTGATTCCCGTCCCCAAACGAGCGGGATTTTTACCTGCATTATTTGCCGGTTTGGCTGCTCTGGGTTCACTTTTGGGCGGTGCCAGTGCAGTGGCGAAAACCATTAAAGCTGCGCAGCAGGGCAAGTAACAACTCAAAGAAAGTCAGCGACACAATGAAACGATGGAAGCGATTGCCATGGGGACTAGAAATGCCAATTTAAAGCCAGTCTTTTATCAACAAGGATTTGGGATTTCACCATTTCGAAGTATTAAAAAAAAAACCTCAGCCATAGCGAGACATGCCCTGACGCATCAACAAGTGGAAAGCTATGCTAAACAACTAAAGCTTTCTCATTTTCGAGGTGTGTTTATGCGAAACCAATTACCCCCACGACCGTGGAAACAGGAATGTGCTGTTGTCAATTTGGATGATCACCGAGGACCAGGAACGCATTATGTAGCTTATGTCAAAGAGGGATCCATCGTATGGTACTTTGACAGTTTTGGGAATTTACCCCCGCCCATGGAACTAGTGACCTATTTTGGAAACAGGATCAAGATATATTATAATGTGAAACGTGAGCAAACGTTTAACAGCCAACAGTGTGGACGCTTGTGTTTAATTTTTTTTAATATAAGACGCAGCATAAGTAAAAACGCCACCAGTATGTCGGCAGAAAGTAAAACGTTTACACTGCATGGACGTGGACCTGAAGTCAGCCTAGACTTTTACCCGCCTATCGAATTGAGTGAAAAACCCTATGGTTTAGGACTTGTTTCTCTTGAAACGTACAATCGAATATACAACATACGTGAAAATGTGAACAACAAGTTTTACTATGATGATTCTGTGCTCACTCTGAACTCTGGTGGATACACGATCGATGATATGTATGAACACATTTATGTGGTGTTGATCAATGAGTATGGTTTAAAGTCACTTCTCGATGGAACGCACAAGTTTGAACTTGTAGGCAATACCAACACTGATCGCTGCAGTATTTTCTCTACCTTCAACATTGACTTTAAAACACACCCCGATTCCATTGGTCCATTACTAGGATTTAAACCACGTGTGTTGGAGCCCAACAAAAACATGAATCAGACCATGAAGTGAAATTCATTGAGGACCATCATGTGTCGGTGACGTGTAATATTATTAGCCAAGTGTACACCAATCAAGAACCCTCGCATTCGCTTTATGACTTTATTGTGACATCGCCCAATGGGTATATTATTCGTGAAAACCCTCCAGTGGTGCTTTTTCATTCTGTGGCTGTCGATAGTATTAGTAATATAACATTAAGACTGATCAATAGAGATCAACAACTCATTGGTCTAGATTCTACCACACCAGTGACTTACAAGTTGGTGCTAAAGCCACTATGAAGTTTGTGTATAAAGCAACAACACCGTCTAGGAATGGTGTTAGTTGTTTGCCACGTGAATACACGTTAACATCTCAAGACAAGCAGATTTTACAGCATTTGGGTTACCACGTCAACCCTCATAATGAATTCTATCCTAGAGATAGCGAACCGCATCGAGGAGCAACCAGGAGTGGTAAGAATTGATCTCCATTCCTATCAAGCTCAAACACCTGGACTCAATAACAATGATGAAATTCAATTTGTTATCAACAACCAAGATATTTACACCCTACCACATGAAAGTGTCATTCAGATTGAAGGTCGGCTCACCAAAGCCGATGGCTCTACACCCACCACATCCAAGTTGGCCAACCATGGTTTGGCCTTTCTGTTTTCTGAAGTGCGGTATGTCATTAACGATATCGTGGTGGATAGCACTCGAAATGTGGGCATTTCCAGTGTCATGAAACTATGCCCCTCTTATAGTGAGGAAGAAGGTAAAACACTTTGCATGGCAGGTTGGTGTCCTGACTCGACCAATGACTGGATGGTACACACCGATGGGACCTTTACTGGATATTTACCTCTTAAACTGATTTTAGGCTTTGCCGAAGATCACCAACGCATTGTGGTTAACGCAAGGCAAGTGCTTTACCTAGTGAGAGACAGGAGTGATGATAATGCACTCAAGGGAGCCGACAATGCCCCCATAGATTCAAAAATTCAACTACCACGCTTGCTATGGAAAGTGCCCCATGTGACCCTTGAAGATAGCAAAAAACTGGACATACTCAGAATGGTAAAGAGAGATATGCCTCTACCCATGGAATTTAGAAGCTGAACAGTCCATGAGTATCCGCTATTGCCCACCACCAACACACACAGTTGGTCTGTAAAAACAGCTCGCTATACAGAGAGACCTCTCTATCTGATCGTTGGTTTTCAAACGAATCGCAAGTATCAACAAACCAAAGATGCCACGCAATTTGATCATCTGCAATTGAGAAATGCACGTCTTTTCCTCAACGGAGCCGTGTTTCCCTATGAAGGACTGGATTTGGATTTTTCAAAAAATAAGTTTGGCCCTCTGTACGACTTGTTTTCTAAATTTCGATGGTCGTATTATCAAAAAGAGAACGGCCCCATGCTGCTACCCCAAGCGTTTAAGGCAAGAGCGCCACTGATTGTCTTTGACTGTTCATACCTGGAAGAGTCTGTCAAGCCATCCAATATTGACATTCGACTAGATTTTGAAACGCATGACAATGTACCAGCCAATACGACGGCCTACTGTTTGATTATTCATCACAAACAAGTCAACTATTATCCACTATCCAACCAAGTGACGAGTGTATAAATAACAGGTCAACCCACGTCAAGCCGCTCAGTCATGTCTGGCTTTAAAGCCTCAAGAGACGTTACATCACATCCATGAATTTAAACTCTGAGGAACAACGTTTCAATACTTTTACCACGAGGCCGGGGCCTTTCATAAACTCTCAAGCCTTGGCGGCCGCTGGATTCTACTATTTAAAAACAAGAGATGAAGTGAAATGTGCCTTTTGTCCGATCATCATAGACCAATGGCAGGAGGGCGATGAACCCATGCAGGAACATCAGCGCTGGTCACCCACCTGCCCCTACCTGTGCAGAATGGAAGTGGGAAATATACCCTGTCATTCAAGCTATCCCTCACTTGTGTCTCTGAGTGATGAAAAAAAAACAAGTTACGATACATGTGGACCGTATGGTATCCATGGTGCTTCGGTGAGCAGCTCACCATCAAAAACGCCTAGTTTAGAGACATTGGGACATCATCGGTGTTATGGACGTTACAAACACAAGAGACTATATTGTTGTATCAGTTGGTATCGTCCTTATCCCAAAATGACAAAAGCCTGTAAGACGTGTTATGATAATAAAATGATGTAATTCTTAAATTCTTATTCTCGCATGTCCCCCTGTCCTACCCTAACCTCAATTTGAAACTAGCATGGCAGGTAAGCCCATGCCATGATAACACTTAGTGGTCGATCGTCAGTCAATCGTCAGTTGAACTTGGTCCAGGCAAGCGTCAACATGTTGCGCACACTCATTGTGGATTGCCAAGGGTTTAAAATTAGTGACAACAAATTTATATTTAAACAAGTGGCCATTATCGATTGTACCACGTTTTGGATATCGCAAGCTACGCATTTGCTATTTAAACCACCCCATGCTTTTGATTTGTTGTGTGAAAAAGACCGTAAACAAACCCAGTGGATTGAAAATCATAGGCAACTAGACTGGAATCAGGGAACCATTTCCTATAAATATTTGGACGTGGTCATGAAAGCACACTTGTCCTCGGCCAATGTGGTATTTGTGAAAGGTAATGAAAAACGTCAATGGTTGCAACCATTTTTGGCGTCTTACTGCCAATGTATCGACCTCATGGAGTTGGGCTGCCTCTCCCTGCAAACGCTCATGAATACTTGTTCCTGTGGCAACATTACCCATACAGCCCTATCGCATGCGTGGCATCTCTTTCATTGGTTAACCACCCATGCCTGCTGGGAGTTGTTGAACAAAATTATAACTCAAGATTTACCTGTGAATGACGCCAGTGAGATTTCTACAAGCGACGTGTTAACATCTACAGCACGTGATACCATGGAGAAAGGCAATGCTACGGACAAAGCTATCGGCAAGTTCTTTGTGTGCAAAAAGAAACTAGACAGTTTTACCAAAGAGGAACTCTTGGCGCTGCCCAAGTCATTCATTTATTATGTGGCCGCCAACGCAGTGAAAGAAATCTGGCAACATGTACCAAAATAATGGAATCAAGACCCTGTGTTGAGTGAATTGCAACCCTGTACGGATTACGATCACCATAAGCAAGTGGCCATGGCAAAAATACCGTCTATGCGTCAGTGTGCGACTTGCCAGCTAGTGAAACTGTATCACGGTCATAAAAGTCCATGTAAAGACTTTGTTGAATCATTCCACGGGTGTCATGGCGAGAAAAAGCAACAACAACAACAAACACAAACATCGTCCACAGAGGAGGAGGAGGAAGACCAAACCTTTTTACCATCGATGGAAAAGTATATGCCAGACCTGTACTGGCAATGGCGTCATTGACAAAGTGATTCAATACCTACCTTTCGAAATCCATCTTCCAGGTTATCGTTTTTGCGGCCCTGGAACTCATCTTGAAAAACGTTTACAACGTTTTGATGTACCCATTAATCTTTTGGATCAAGCATGCAAGGAACATGACCTTTCTTATCGCCATAGTCATCCTGGTTTAAGACATGTGGCAGATAAATTGTTATTGAAGAAAGCTAAACAACGTTTCACATCTTGTGATGCCTCAGTGGGTGAAAGGACGGCAGCCCTGATTGTCATGAGTGCTATGAAAGGAAAGTTGATAATGCATGGACATAAACATTGAGAAGTGAGGATTTGGGATTTGTTTGTATTCTATTTTTCTTTTGTCAATTCACTATGACTATGAAATAAAAACAAAGGTTTACCAGAGCACGATATTTTGTTATTTTTAATTTTAAGAAATCGTGATGTTGATGGCTTATGTTACATTTTACACATTTCACACATGATGAATTCACACACTGCCATTTGTCATTTTGCAATTTACAGTTTTTAAAAAAGTTCGTTTCAAGTTTTGCGTTTTTGATGATATGGATTTTTCCAGTTTGTTGATGACACATTTTAAACAATGTCCGTTTGAAGTTTTTTGAATTTTCAAATTTCACACATGGCCATTTCCAGTTTTTAAAAATGTCCGTTTTAAGTTTTGCGTTTTTTTTTTTTTGGTGATATGGAAACATGGATTTTCCATTTTGCTGTTTTCACATTTTTCCATTTGGTGTATGTCGAATGTTGAGATTTGACAATGATGTTGATGCAAGTGCAATGCTGCAGTGAGTTTATGGGTGTTTGGAGAAACATCGAGGTCTACGACTACTGCAGGTAAGACTGTTTTTACAAAAATAATGTCTATTGTCTGCCACATTTCAATGGAAAAAAAGAAACTATTGAAAACAAAATGAGTATATAAGTGACCATTTGCCCCCTCCCCACCCACCCACCCTACCTTACTCTGTTTGCTCTGGTCAACCATACACACCAGCTTTCTCTTTCCACTCATACATTCACACATGTCTTTGGGAACAAACACAACCACTTTATTTATTCCCAAAAGCACATTCTCGACATGCACACTCATTCCAAAAGAACTTTTTTTAGTTTATCATTTACATTACAAAAAATAATATAAAGTTACTAAAAATCTTACTTATTTCATATTTACAAAAAAAACTCAACTTTGTACAACGTTAAAAGAATCACATTATTTACCAATCAAAAATTTTAAAAAATAAGATTGCATAGAACTTTTTTAAAGAGCAAAAGGTCCAAGTGGATTGCCACTATTTACAAAAACTACTATTTACAATGGCAGAAACCAATATTTACAAATTACTAAATCTACAAGTTATATAAAGCTATGTCCCATAAACGATTAAACAGTGAAATCACACCTCCTCCTCCTTGCGATCATAACCCCAGGGCAGGCTAGTGAGCAGGTCATCAGCCCACACACGTTTGTTATCCATGGAGGCGAGAGTGCGTTTTCTCTGTTCCACAAGATACACATGATGGTTGCTGGATTGTATCCTGCACTGTGTATGAGACATAGCTTTGCCAGTGCGTAAAACAGCTAGATAGTCATCAACACGTAGCGATTTTACCACTGCTCTACCTACACCTTTTGCTCTTTTGGCTTCCTCACAGTCGAGTGTGCGGTAAGCATACATTTTTGAGGCCAAACCTACGAATTCCGTCATAATGGAATCACCGCATTCATCTTTTAAAACGCCCATTTCCTTCTTGTTTTTTATGGGCAGCTAAAACACGTTGTCAGCGCTATAGCAAGAGGTGTCGAACCTGTCACTATGCTGCCTCATGACGTCATAGGGGTTGCAGTGGCGAATGTGGTAAATGAATGAGTCCGTATCCATATACAAAAGAGAGACGTTCTCAAAATGGCGTTTGGCAAACTCATGGTGAAATCGATACATGACCTATTTAGAAAAGTCTAAAATGACTTGGCCCAAGTAAATGGGTTCATTCATGGTCACGCTGGTCTTACTCATTTCAATAGTAGCCAAATCCTCATCGATAATTTTGATCGATTTGAAATTTGGCTTGGCAATGTACCGCCGGGCACCCCACTGCACCTCCCAGACATTCACTAATTTAATGTCACGGTATTTGCGAACATTCTCCATGGACTTGCCATAGATGCAGTTGTTCATTAATTTAAAAAAAAATTCAAACTGCTGTGTTGCCATTTGTCGGTGCTCTGTGTTGAGTCACATGTATGGCTCAAGCCATGGTTTTTGAGCAAAAGAAATACCCCTGTGGATTTTCTTCAACACCAAGCCTTGGGCGAGGCATTGCACCAACATTTGGATATGTAGCACATACCGATTTTTGTTGTAAAGTGTGCCCATGAGTTTTTCATTTTTCACTTTACTGTCAGGGGGAACCATTTGCTCAAGGCAGAATGGGAAATCGGCATGTTCATCATACAAGGATGAGGGATATTCAATATCCACTTCTAGCACATATCCACGGCCTGTTTCTTGGCTAGCCTTGATCACATCAAATTCTGACACTTGCTTGTCTGTCAGCCAAGCAAACTTCCCATAGGGCAAAGGCTGACTCATGGCGTAACCGTACAAATTATTCACGTCATAGTACATTAAGTACGATTCTGGTTTGTCTGGTGAATAATCAGGCATGTAGACATTGTTCGCTTCGGCATGGCGCTGGTTAAGTGACACAAAGCCGCCACGAATGCCCTTTTCAAAAAAATAGAACCATGTCTACGTCAGTGAGTAAATCCAATTCCACTTGAGTGTATTTTAAAGCGGCATCAAACGAGAGTCCAGGACTCGTATAATAGTGAGCCGGGTCAAGACCGTAAATGTGTTGACACAACTCACGGAATTTTTGAAACACATCGGTGAGTAGCAATACATCCAGTTTTAGGTAATGCAAAGCATATTCACTTAGCGTGTTCAGGCCAAACACTCGCCAAACTTGACATGCATGTGCATAGTCTTCATCGGAAACGGTACTGCGTGTTAGTTTCGAGTAAAATTTCTCTTGTGGTGGGAGTTTTCTTTGCTTTAACACGTCCCAGCTGTTGCAGAAATCATACGGAAATATACCTTTCCGAACACAATTGAAATTGCTCAGGATCATTAAAATGCATTTTAGTATTTTTTTATTCCTCCTCATTCAAGCCATTCACAAGGCTGTCTAGCGAGGATGCCATAAACTTAAAGGAATCCAAAAATCGAATGCTAAAGTCGCTCAACCTCCATGTCAAGGCTGTAAAACGCTCATGGTTTTGGGGAATAATGGTAAACGAGCCCTTGTTGACATGACCCAATTCACGAATCAAAAACTGAATGTCATAATTTGCCAGATTGTGGAAAAAGACACTAATGAAACGAGGAGCTGAAAAGTTCAAATTGCATTTACTATGCGCAGCTCCTCGAAACTCCACCGTAAAGTGCGAGTGGTCTCTGACTTTTTCCTCTCCACTTAAAATAGGCTTTTCGCAAATATGGCATGTCGTAGCATGCTCATACTGCTGCTGCTGTTCTGGAGATAGACTCATGGGTACTGGGTGGTCCAGTAATTCCTGTACATCATGAGCCAACTTGACAAGTTCATCCAAGAACCATTTGGCACAATCTGGCCCCTCGTGGTATTTGTAAACGGATTGTGTGGGGTCATAGGCACACACCACATTAAATCCTATGGCAAAGGGTTCATGTTTTTGAATGGGTGTGGTTGAGCTGATGGTGGGATCTAGTTCACATCCCGCCATGGGTGTAGTGAGAGCTTCAAAATCTGCGTATACCACATAGGGAACAGTGTCACGCTTATGAATGTCCTTAAACGTTAACACAGCCTTGTCCCCTTGTGGCAATATCAATCTCACCGCTTCCTGAGTAACACAATCTACCCTATGACGTTCCAAAAGCGTAAGAGTGGTAAAATATTGCAGACAACGATCACAAATATGTTTTTTACATTTATATTTAGACATTTGACTGCTTAGCAATCTACTCAGGCTTTTAATCAGGCAATAGTGATTCACTTCTCCGTAAGACAGATATAAAAGATGAATGTGGTATCGTTTCGGTTCTTTTGTGGCATAAAGAGGACCCACAATCTCATCACCATCAAGGCCATACACCATGAACGAAAAGTCCTGGTTATCTTGTTCAAACCTATGGATCTCGGTTAAGTCCATAGGGAACGACACTCGAGTTAAATTTAAAGTTTGTTTTAATTCATCAAACTCGGCCTTGTACTTTGCTGGTCTGTTAACATGATGATCTTGAGCTGGCTGCAAATACGCAGCCACAGCCCACAGAAAACATTCATCATCAACATTTTCAATATTCACCACAGCCTTTTTCGAAGCTATTGCTGGCGGTGTTTTAATATAGCTAGACCCAGCATTCAACGGGTTGAAATGACAAATGTTGATTTGTAAATGATGAATTTTGTCTAAGGCAAGGCCACTCGGTCCTTGTTGCAGTTTATCAAATTTTGAGAGCAAGGCATTCACCACATGGCTTTGATACCACTCGTTCAGATTATCGGCTATCAAAAGCTCTTGCATTTTACTGCAAATATAAAATGTCTCTTTATGCTCTACGTCCTTCTTTTTATATATGAAATCGCACACCAGTTCTGTATTCACCTTTAAAGCCGTATGCAACCTTTGCGCTGTACAAATTTCAATTTTAAAAATTTCAAAACAAGATTCTAAAAATTCTTTGGGAATCAAACTTTTTCGAACATTCACTACGCGGCCAGAGCACACACGCGATTTGAAACAAGACTCAAGGGGCTCCCAAGTTAACGTATCCGCAGCAGTAAAAGACATTATATTGAAAGAACACTCTCACCTGAGTTTTCA
Source organism: Meconema thalassinum (assembly GCA_946902985.2). Classification (NCBI taxonomy): domain Eukaryota; kingdom Metazoa; phylum Arthropoda; class Insecta; order Orthoptera; family Tettigoniidae; genus Meconema; species Meconema thalassinum. The sequence goes on from OX336391.1 coordinate 389,773,630, forward strand.
GCTGTAGACTGCTGGACAATGGCCTCAAACACACGCGTTCCTGGTTATCAACAGAGGTCAAGAGTTTTCCATCACTCTAAAAAGAAATAAAATAAACCACCATAAGTATATCCATTCCATATAGTTTATGCATTTCATAAACAAAACAAAATCAAACAGGTTAAATATATAAAAAAAATCTCACCTTGACGTGTAATGCTTTGCTATATTCCCGTCTCGTGGGCTAGTGTGGAAATGGTTTCCCTTTCTAGCTGTCTGTCTTTCTCTTTCATCAATATATTTCCCACAGACACACGACAGGTAGGCTATACACGTTATCTGCAAACAAATAAATAAATAAAAACATTAATTACCAAATCAATAAGTAATTGCATGCATTTATATAAAAATCAATAAATATATAAATGAATAAATATATACCTACCCCACAACAAGGTTAAGTATTTTCCACCAACACCAAAACTGTTAAACAAGACCAAGGGTTTCATGCAACGCAGTGTGTTCAAAGGTAGTCACCTAAGTGAGAGTGGAAATGATAACGACATGTCTTTATATATGTTACGTTGCATGTATAATCTTTTTTTCCCACGCTTTGAACATTCTGTTATCAGACACGTGGACAGCTAACGTCCAAGGTGAACACCTGTGGCAGATCAAATTTCTCGTCAACTTGCATTTTGTCACGTACGAAGCAAAACAGGATGTGACTTGTTAACAGTTATCGTGCACGTGGACAGATAACGTCCAAGGTGAACACCTGTGGCAGATCAAATTTCACATGGACTTGCATTTCGTCACGTACGAAGCAAGACAGGATGTAACTTGTTTAGCCTAGATGTGGTTTCACGCTTGTTCACATGCATTTCGCACTCCCCTGCCACCACAATGGTCAGATTATTTCACCTTCAAGCGTCATTGTCATTTTTCCAATTGCACCTGTTGTCAAGTCAGATCAGCGCCTTCCAATGAGCTCAAATGACATTCACCTCCTGCTCGTCTGCAAGTTTGTTTTCTGTACTCGTTTCGACCAACATAGAACCAAGTTCTCATCACCGTTTACACGTTAAAGGTAAAATATCAGAAAAACGCACGCTCGCTCTGTCATACACCGACCCGCCGAAATAGCGATTGTTCTATTAAGCATGGTCCTTGTGGTTAGCGACAGGTTCGTTGAAACACATACACACACCCAGCCGTATCGTCTCTCTCAACCACCACGCTTCATGAACATTATAAACAGGTAAAGAAAAAAATAGTTTTTTTTTTCAACAAAAGTGTCGTTAGGCCCTTTGTCAAAATTTCAAACATAGTTTCAAACAGGGGGCGTTATCCCGAGTCCTAGGACACCTCGTACACGTCTCTAGCGTTATTGGTCCGTGAGATATCAGCAAAAGTCATAAAAAACACGTGTTTACCCCAAAATTGAGTTTCCAATTTTTTTTAAATATAACGAGTGGTCCATAGCAAATAAGACGTCAGCCCGAGTCCTTGGACCCCTCGTACATGCCTCTAGCATGATAGGTTCGCGAGATATTAAAAGCGGATGACCTTTTAGTTTTGGTCTTTTATTTAAATAAAGAGCCTATAGGAAAGTAGGGGGCATCACTACGAGTGCTAGGACACCCTGTATGTTCAAATCCCATGATTGGTTAGCGAGATATCAGGTTCGGGGCAAATACGAGGAGGGTTCAAAAAGAAGTGGGGCAGCTTCCCCACTACCACACTACTGTCAGGTTTTTATTCTAGAGACTTGAATTTTTTTTGGAGGTAGAGGGGGTAGGGACCATTGATTTACGTCAAACAAACTTTTTTGTAGAATTCCTAGTTTCCAAAATATAGGATTTTAAAATTCGAGTGTTTTCAAAAAAACATAAAAAGTAAAAAAGTTTCATTATAGAAAATAAAGGTCATAAAGACCATTCGTTTGAGCCATGGCACAACGTTCTATCATGTTTGGTTTTCAAATTATCACCTACTTTCGATAACAAAAATTTTCAAAATTTATTTCAGATAGATTACAAGTGGTCCATAGCAAAGCCCCCGTCATCCCAAGTCCAACGACACCTCATTCGTGAATCTCCGACCACGGGTTCGGGAGTTATCGGCTCGCATTGGGAGTAGTGGGGGGGGGGGGGGCAGAACCTCTATCATCCCCCTACTATTATCTCTAAAAGCACATTTCAGTTTAATTTTAGCATACTTGACTGAGTTTTCAGCCTGACCATTGCTCTGAGGGTGGTATGGAAGTAAAAAAGTATGTTTAATACCATTCTTAACCAAAAATTCGTTAAACTGCCGAATTAAATGGAGGTCTATTATCACTATGGACTGACACAGGTAAACCAAAACGGGCAAAAAGATGGCGTAAATTAACAATAGCTAAGTGTGCAGAAGTGGAACTAGTCTCAAATACCTCTAACCACTTAGAATGAGCATCTACAATTATTAGGTACATTTTTCCTTTAAATGGCCCCAAGTAATCAAAATGTAGTCTTTCCCACGGTTTATCAGGATAATGCCAATGATATAGTTCACTTTTGGGTGGATTACATCTCTCCAATAGGCAGGAAGAACAGCTGTTGGCAAGGTTTTCTATTTCCTGATCAATATTAGGCCACCAAAAATAAGCTCTCGCTACAGATTTCATTTTAACCATGCCTAAATGACTAGCATGGAGATCTCTCAAAACACAGTTATGTAAACTACCAGGAATTATTACCTTGTAACTCCATATTAAAATACCTTGTTCAACAGCTATTTCCTCTCTCCTTTGGAAAAACGGCGATAAATCATGGTCAGAAGGAGACAAATAGTTGGCCATCCATACATTACGTAGCCATAAACTCGTTTCAAAAGTGGATCGTTCTGAGTTTCCACTCGGACTTGTTCACAAGAAATAGGTACTGAAGGGTGACAGATCGGAAGTAGTTTCCACATCAGGAACTTGCAAAGGCAATCTAGATAGTGCATCAGCTACATTATCATTGGAATTTACATACTTGATATCAAAATCATAACCAGACAAAAATAATGCATATCTCTGCAATCTGCTTGTTGCAAACACAGGCAACTCCTTTTAGGGCCCAAAAATACTCAATAATGGCTTGTGTTCACATTTCAAGGTAAAGTGTCTGCCATACAGATATTGGTGAAACTTTCTCACCCCATAAACAATCGCTGTTGCTTCCTTATCAATTTGAGAATAATGAGATTCTGCTGAGTTAAGTGTTCGTGAGGCATAGCTTACTGGTCTTTCTATACCTTCTTTAGTAAGTATGCTTAGAACCCAGCCTAACCCATAACTAGACGCATCAACAGTTAACACTATGGGAGCATCTGGGTCGTAATGTGCTAGTATTGGGGCTGAAGACAAACGCTTCTTAATCTCCTTAAATGTCTGCATACATGTGTGATCAAATACAAAGTCAGACTCTTTTTTTAACAGGTTATACAAAGGTGTTAACACCGTAGACAGACTAGGCACAAACCTGCCATAATAATTTACTAATCCCAAAAAATATTTAGTTTCAGTCACATTCTTAGGAACAGGCGCATCTACAATGGATTTTACCTTAGCTTCCGATGTGTGAAGACCATTCTTGTCTATAGTGAAACCCAAAAATTCTAACTTAGGTACAAAAAACTGACACTTATTCTGCCTAACTGTAAAACCATACTGTTTTAGTCTGTCAAACACTCCTTCAAGCCTGATTAAGTGAGTTTTAGTATCTGGTCCACTGACAATGATGTCATCAAGAAAAACCTTCACACCAGGTAAACCTTGTAAAGCCTGCTCGATAACCCTCTGAAAGACACCCACAGCACTAGAAATACCATAAGGCATACGCTTAAAAGCAAAACAACCCTTATGCGTGCTGATAGTATACAATTTTTGTGAGGTCTCATCCAGTCTTAACTGCATGTAAGCTTGGGTCAAATCAATTTTACTAACTGATTCACCTTTCTGTAGTTCAGCAAAGAGATCCTCAACACTGGGTATAGGGTAACGATCTACAACTAACTGCGGGTTAATAGTAACCTTAAAGTCACCACAAATTCGAATACTTCCATCTTTCTTCAGAACAGGTAATATAGGCGACCCGTACTCTGAACTTTCAACTTGATACAATACATCGGCTTCAACTAACCGTTCAAGTTCCCTTTCAACCTTAGCTTTCAAAGTATAAGGTAATGGTCTAGGCCTAAAGTACTTAGGTACACTATTCTCTTTCATAACTGGCCTAACCGGTTCAACCGTACACTGACCTAGTTTGTCAGTAAACACCTCAGGGTATTTTTAACTACCTCTTTAAGTAACAATTCTGGTTTAACGTTATCACTAGGCATACTAGATTCATTGCCAACAACTTCAGTGGCAAATAACTGCTCATCCGTTGCAGGTGAAATCTGAACATTTAATGCCATGATCCAGTCTCGACCTAACAAGGAATTAGCTCCATTTTTAATTACATACAATTCCATATTTTTAGCAATGCCTCTGTAATTAACATTTACATTAATTACCCCAACCAGCTCAATAGGAGCATTAATGTATGAACTTAAGCGTAGACTTGTAGGCTGTAACTTTATATTCTTAAAATTTTCCCAATAAAACTTTTCACTAACCACACTGACTGAGGCACCAGTATCAATTTCAAAGGTTACAGGTCTGTTTTCAACCAGTACACTAGTTTTAAATGGTTCAACAGTACTTAAACGGTTAATAGGGTGGATTTCATGCGTAGTAAATAGGTTAGGAACATCAGTTAATGTGTCTTCAGATTCACTGTCAACTTGGCCTACAAAATGATGCACACTTCTGTTTTTATTTCTAGGAGATTGATTGAACTTACCACGCATCCTCGCCTTACACACGCAAACGGCACTCACTACTCTTGTGGCCAAACACGCCACAGCAATAACATTGCACTGAACACTTTTGCTGGGGACTGCTCCGTTGTCCTGGTGTAGGTTGGCAGCGCTGGAGAGATCCGCCACTGGAGGATGGAACAGCCACGCCCCTTGTCTTCTTCCCTCTCACAGATGACGTACCGGACCGCCAAGAACAGGGAGATGATGACGTCATGTGGCGTAGCTTGTCTCCACCGCCAGGCATGAGTGACGCTGCATTCTTCCCAGCTGCTTCTATGGACGAAATAATCGAGACCGCCCTCTCGAATGTTAAGGAATGTTCACCCAACAGTCTCTGCTTCGTAAATTCGCTCCGTATCCCACTGACTAAACGATCACGGAGATAATCATTGAGATTGGTACCAAATTCGCAGTGAGTCGATAAATGCTTCAAACTCGCTACATACTGCGCAATTGTCTCATGCTCCAATTGATTCCGAAGGCTAAACTTATACCTTTCGGCAATAACAGAAGGTGTTGGATATAAATGTTCCTTAATAAGTTTAACTAAAACCTCATACGTTTTAGACGTGTACACAGATCACGTAATAACTTGAAAGTTTTCACGCCCACAACGGTCAAAAGGGTACTGACCTTGAGTTCCTAACTAATTTTATTACAGTGCAAAAATAGTTCAAATCTTTCGACATAGGACTCCCACTGTTCTTCAGCTGCGTCAAATTCACCGATATTGCCTATAATTCCAGACATAATCGGAATTTCACCAAATTCGAAAATGGCACTAATATCAAACACTTCCTCTTCCTCCAAAAACGACTTAACAGCGTAATGGTGGACGCAAATACAAGTGGTAGACGGCGCTAGCAAGCCACATGCCCACCTAGTACGACACACGCACAAAACCAAATCAACAGCCAATTTCCTCGTCGCCACTGTGACGTCCGAGACGTCTTTTCCACAAGGGGAATAAATAAGTAGACCATATTCTGTACACTACAGCCCGCACGCTAGACCAGGCGAGACAGTGGAGGAAGACAAGTCACAGCCAAGACACATAGTCAAGTCTCGAAAGGTCGGCTGACACCTCTCAGCCAGGGTAAGGGGAAGGGGGGATTGCGTCACGGGCCCATAGCATTTATTCACAACTTATACCAACTTATACATACGAATAATATCATATACAAGTATACACAAACAGTACATATATTACACATAGAAGCCTTAAAATCACGATTTGGAAAAGAGGATATGTTGATAGAGGTATACATTCGAGTACTTCTCTCGCTTGTGTTGAAGAACACTGTGCCAGGGTCTTCACGCTTACTATCAGCTTTATATGACAAACTAGAGTCCCATTTAAGGTCCTTAGAGTCTTTGGGTATAACTACTGAAAAATGTGAGGCTATGTTATTTCCATTAGTCGAGTCATGTATTCCTGAAGACGTACTCAGGATATGGCAACGACAGTCAACTGCTGGAGAAAGTCCAAAGGACCGTCTAAAGGGGGGGGGAAAAGGGGATTGATGAATTTCATCAAACTGGAAGTTGAGGGAGAAGAAAGAATCTGTATAGCCATGTCTGGAATCAAATTCGAAAAGGATAAATGAGGGAAAATGTAAGTTTTCAAGCAGATGAAATACCGACAGCGGCAGGCTTACTTCTCGCTAAAGAAAAGAAAGCGAGTCTAACCTATAACTGTACATTTTGTAATGGTAATCATGCCAGCAGTGAGTGTTTTAGTGCTCAGGAACTAAGTCTTGATGAAAAGAGGAAAAATGTATCAAATAAAAAATGTTGCTTTGTGTGTTTGAAGCCAAGACATTGTTGTAGAATATCACTTAAATGTGTAATTTGTCACAGGAAACATTATCCCATCATGTGTCCAGAATTGCCTTCCAATAAGGATATCAAAGAGGATGAGAATTATCAGACAAAAGGGAGCAGCAGGAACCAATGCCTATTGAAGCATTGCATGCAAGATCATTAGCTTCTCCTGAAGTGTACTTGCAGATAGTTAAAGTTATGTTAGTAGGAAAACATGTTGAAGGAACAGTCAGAGCTATCGTAGATACAGGATCACAGAGGTCTTACGTTTTCAAAGAGGCTGCGGTTGAAATGGGTTATGAAACTATTAAAGAAGAGAAGGTTATTCACTCATTGTTTGGGGGTAGTAAAACGGAAGTTAGCCAACATATTACATACAGAATTTGTTTGGGCAGTATAGATGACAGTTACTGGTGTACTATTGAAGTGTTGGATCAAAAATTATATGTGGAGATATTAGTCGATTCCAGAGAGGACCTTGGGTGCAAGAGCTAGAAGATGCAAACATTGAACTGACAGATGTAGGAGATGAGATAGTACCAATAGAAGTGTTAATTGGTGCTGACGTAGCAAGTAAACTCTTCACTGGAGCAAGCAAGAAATTGGACAGTGGGTTTGTAGCCATGCAAACTAAACTTGGATGGACTGTGATGGGCGAAGTGAAAGGGGTTAAGATCACTCATCAGGATTTGTTAGCTAAAGGTGGGAGTATGTTAGGATTGTCCTTGCAGTAATGTAATTTCGTTAGGTTGGCAAACCCTGTTCGAGTGTTTTTTGTTCTAACAGTGTGTGCGGCAGTTGCTAAGATCCGTTGTTGATGTCTGTTCTGCAATAAAGATATGTGTAATAACTTATGATTTGAAGGCCCTAATTCCAACAGCTCAGGGCTCATCCTTTGAAGAAGTAGAAGGAAAGCTGACTTCAGATGGACGAACTCTCCAAATACTATGATGCCACCATCTGAAGCCGAACCCCAATAGGACACAAATGTGTGCGTTCCATCTACGAAACAGGGAAGCACGGCGACAACTGGACATCACATGGCGTGGGGAGCGACTGAAAGATTGCCCAACACCAGTTTACCTAGGTGTCACACTAGACCGCGCTCACAGACAGCAATGTCTGAACACGAAACAGAAGGTCAGTGCTCGCAATGGCGTACTCAAGAAGCTGATCGGCAGCACCTGGGGAGCCAGCCCGCACATCCTAAGGACTTCCGGACTTGCACTGTGTGTGTCAGCCGCTGAGTATGCCGCTCCTGTGTGGAACGCTTCAGCACATGCTAAGCAGGTTGATTCTGTGGTCAATGAGACAATGGCACTGCAAGGATAATCTCGGGATGCTTGAAACCAACACCAGTGCACAAACTATACCCTATTGTTGGAATAGCCCCACCCAACATCCGGAGGGCCACTGCTGCGGAAGCCGAGAGAACAAATCAGGAGAATGACCATCGACATCCACTATATGGTCACCAGGCAGCAAGGTCTCGCCTCAGATCCGTCAAGAGTTTCCTTGCTAGGACTCTGTCGCTGGTGAGAACAACAGAGACAACTCGTCTTAACAGATGGAGGAGCTCACTGCCCACATACATGTCACCAAATTAAGAACTGGCTCCTGGCGCCAACCTACCTTATCCTGTGTGGAGGTCCCTCGACCGCTTAAGAGTGGGTGTCCCTCGATACAAGACCAACCTGCAAAAATGGGGGATCCTTCCAGCAGACGCAGACACCTCTTGTGAATGCGGAGCTGAACAAGACCCAAGCCACCTAATTATCTGCCCCCTCCTGGACAACCCATGCACAACAGAAGATGTTTTTAGAGGAAGCAACAAGGCCATCGCAGCTAATGCTTTTTTTTGAAATGTTGACCAGACACGGAAATGAATGAATGATGAGCAGACAAACTTTACACATACTCAAAGTACACGAAGCTGAAATGGCCAAATGAAACAACAACCACTATTGATTCACGGTCGGTAGGTGATTGGTTCGAATCCGCTTAGGGCAAGTTATTTTCACTCCACCATGCCGGCAGCAACAGTGGGCAAACCAATCAGATTTCAGGACGCTCTCACTACTCTTATTAACACAGACAGGTCTTACTGCCGGCAACTATGGAACACCATGGACCTCACATCCGTGAGCGGACTGTTGTTCTCGTTGAACAAAGAAATCTGACCGCTATAGAGGCTGGGCGTCGCTACGGCATCCCACAGAGTGAGACGATACGTTGAATAAGACGTTTTCGAGAATCAGCCCACGTGCTGGTTCTGGTTCGTGGCCGGTCTTGAACCGGGAACCGGACGATCGCTGAGGCCCATTATGTTCCGTTCATGAACGTATCACATCTCCGACTCGATAGAAACGGGAAGAATAATGGGTAAAAATTAATAATAATATATATTTAAAAGTCGCTTATCCTCCCAGCTCGGCTCCACCCACGAACTCTGAGAGGGATCATTCCTCTACCGTCGCAAGGACGGTGTCTGGGAGCTGAACAACTTTGTCAGCAGATACAACTGGGGATGGTGGCAGGCCGATCGCCCAGGCGACAGGTAACTTGGGTCTAATTAAGGAAGGGCCAGGGAAAGGATGTTAGAAGGAAGTCGGCTGTGAACCTGTTGAAAGGAACCGCCCCGGCATTTGCCTGGTGTGAAAATAAGAAACCACGAAAACCATTTTCAGGATGGCTGAGGTTGGATTCAAACCCTCGTTCTTCCCATGCCAGCGAGGCACAAGTTAGCGCTCTTGGCCACCGTGGATGGTTAATAATAATAATAATAATTCTCTAACTTCTATCTATATGGCTTGGAATAATTGTGCATTACATTACCTACCAATTGAACCACTGCGGTCGAGAAAATCAAATTCTTGTAAGCTACAGATATTTGGAGTTGATGACTTCGCTGTTCCTCCCCTTAAAACAACAATTACTAATCTAAAGATAGCACACAGTGGGCAATAATCACAGTATGATAGGGTGGTGCAGGCCAGCGTCAGACGTTTACATTCTCTATCTTCCATCTATATGGTTTGCACTATTTGTGCATTACACGACCTAATAGCTGAAAGCCTTCATTTGTATCATTGTGGTCGTGAAAATCCAATTACTGTATTCTTATCTTCTTCTTCTTTTCCTTCGTCTTTTCCCAATCAAGTGGGGTCGACATTCCTGGCAAGTTTTCTCCATTTCCCTCGGTCCCTTACGTCCTCTTCCCTTTGATGTTTCTCCTTCAAGTCATCTCGTGTACAGTCCTCCATTTTCTTCTTGGTCTTTCCCTTCCTCTGTCACCTTCCACTACCATTACTGTCATTCTCTTGCTAACATAAGAGTCGTCCCTTCTCATGAAATGTCCATACCACTGTAGTCTCCTCTCTTGAACCTTCTTTGATATCTCCGTTACTTAAACACTGCCTCTTAGTCTCTCAATTCAATTCAATCCAATTCTTGTTATGATGTACTAAAATACTGGTCTAATATACAAGAACCACTCACCAACTCGACACTCTCCATTTTGACAAAATCTTGCGTGCGATGTATTTCTATGCTTTTCTGGCCTGATACCCCCTTCTGATACCAACCACGTGAGAAGAGTTAATGAGAGGTTAATTAAATTTGCAAGTATTTGGAAGGAAGCTATCGTGGCATATGTCTGGAGTTGAAATTGGAATCCACGAAAAAGCATTTCAAGGACGGCCTACAGTGGGATTCAAATCCACTCATCTACCGAGTCTGGAGCAGCTTGACCCCATGGTCTTGCATTAGTGCACGAAATGCCGTGTGGACTCATGGGAGGCCTGGTGCGGGACTTTCTAGTTGGCGATCCAATCCTTGAGCCTGGGGAATTAGCACAAGGAGATTAAAATTCACATGGCCCGACTGGAAATCGAACCCTAGACCCTTTGAGTCAAATTCTAGAATGCTAACCACTTAATCACGGGGCCGTGAATAATAATATTGTAACTTTTGTCCCCGTGGCTCATGATCTACCGATTAACGGTCACGTTAAACTACAAGCTTCCTTCCTTTAACTTTTGTAGATTCAGAGACGCCAGAGTGCCGGAATTTTGGCCTGAAAGGTTCTACCAGGTGCTGACAAATCTATTGACGGATCGAATCAGCAATCATAGGTTTTGAATGTGGTTGTGAGAAAAATAATAGCTACCAATGCGAATAGTCAAACTTAAGGTGAGTACCGAAACCTAAAAAAGAAACATCAATTCATTGCCTGTATTATGAGTATTCTCACAAACAGTTCTGTATTGAAAACATATTGCCATAAATCTATTTCTTTTTGAGCGCACGGAACAACTTCTATTTTAGATTGGCATGATTACAGTATTTCTGACGATGCCACGTGACGTCGTTGCCCCCTGCGCCTAGCTGTCAAACGTAGTGAGCTCGCTGCGGTCAGTCTAGTAGAATGAGTTTTATTGGGATCCGTGTTCACAGTGACTGAAGTGTAAGATGTCTGTTATGTTTATTATACGCAGACATGATTGAGCTGAATTAATATGAAGATAACCAAGGTAAGGACAGTAATGTGCTAATATTAACTGTAAGAACATGAACTATAGCAATTAGTTTGCAAGTACACATATTAGTGCAATCTTTCTTCCGCGATCGCTCTATTTAATTGATGTACATTACTTTTTATGGCGACTCTTCATCAATCTGCATTTGTCCTGCAATGTATTGTCCGGAAAATATTTAAGCCCCATCAAACCTGTGTTGCACCTACTGTACTGTGCCTACACATATCCTTAGACGTTTGTCATGGACAATCTCTCTGTAAGTCAGATGGGTGTTGTGTTACTTAAACTTTTCAAGTGCATCCCATTGCAGTCTAAAAATTGTGCTTCATTTAGGCTACTGTGCAGACTATTCCAGGTGAAGTCTTGTTTCTATAATTGTCTATAACGGGTGGCCAACCCATGGCACAACACGTGCCACATAAGATGTTTATAATCTTGAATGAGCCACTCTACTTGAACCAATTAGTTGCCGGAATGGATAGAGAATTTGTTTCTATGTATACCTGAAGTAAAAAAGGAAAATATTGTTATTTAATTTGGAAACAAAACAATACTATTAAGACAGAATCATACAAGAACTTTCCTATATAAAAACAAGAATTGATTACAAAATGAAACTTATTTCACCAGTGTCTTATTAGATTTGCATTCATATGAAACTGGCTTAGTTCATAGTGAGGCCTTTCTCTTCAAAAGTTCTTCAAAGTTGGGATTCACGCGTAAAGTACAATAACCAGCAGATTTTTCAGATTTTTAAAAGTGCGTACTTTCCACGAAGTTCATGATGGAAAATGGTTCTTTCATACACGCATGTAGACCTACAGTATATATATATATATATATATGTGAACCCGATTTTGCAACAATATCGCAGGGCCGTGTCAAATAGGGTAGAGAACTGAGATGGGAGAAGATATTTGTTATTACATTATTTTGTCAGCTTTAACTTGAGTGAATCGCCCGCTTGAGCCTATGTTAATAAACCACTCAAATCAAATCAAACATCAGTCATTACTTTTACACTTTCATTTTGATAATACAGTACATGATTTTCATACCTTATTTCATCTTCTGGGGGGACATTAACAATTCAAATTACTAACCCAGGTTACTACTAAACCAGATATATGAGCTAAATTACGAAAATATAATTGTTATTATTCATTGCTCATTTAACAACGGCAGCCATGTTCGACAGCTTATGTGGTCTCTTCAACTGCCACCAAAGCGCACACATTGTTGCCAACATGTGGGATACAAAATACACCACACAAATTAAAGATTATTGCTGCGTGACTACCCCACTGTGCGCGACTAAAACCAGGGTTGTATATATGGCTAACACCTAACAATTATTTATCTAGCAAAAGTCATTGGTCTGGATTCAACAAATTTTACAATAGTACCGTAAGCGCGGGGTTGGCAATTCTGTATATGACAATAATTCACGCGCATAGTGGCGGACACAACTTGGGATTTACTGTATATATAAAGTCATGGTAGATGGGAGGAGTAAACATCTATTACTGCAGTATTTCAAGATAAGGTATTTTGGCTAATTTCCGAACTATAGAAAATTTTATTGTACGAGTGATGTCCTCGTTCAGTGTTACTGAACATGGCTTATACATTTTCTATGTATGTTAAGTAGTAAGCCCGGTAGCTGGTCAGATCCTCATAAAGAACGGTGTGCTAGACATTTAAAAAAAATACGGCAGTACTACAATGAGGCGTACTAGACCAGGTGAATAGTGACGTAGTTTGCAATTGCTCTCTTCACTGAGCCAATGCAGCCACTCGAACTGTGAATAACCCTGTGAATAACACTTTTCACAGTCACTAGGTGTGCCAAGAATACCATTACAGAGACCCCCACCATACCTCTGTAACTTTCATACACTTGAGACATCGGCGAAATGCCACTCTATCTAGTGCCAATAGATATAGGCTACTGTATGAAAAATTGTCTTCATCAAAAGAAGCAACAAAACTACTTACGATTACTTATTGGGACAAACGATTGAAGTAATTATAACCAAGGAATCAACATATTCTTCATTATCTAATTATTTTTAACGGGGATATATTTTAGGGCAGGGAGTTTATCTGGGATTAGCGTGGTCAGTTTTACTTCGACAAATTTCCGACACCTAGTTACCATGGCAACAAGTGCAAACGCACTTAGTTCCCACTTATTGAAGCGTTCGCGATCACCACACACAAATCGAAAAAGGTATTTTAATAGACTGAAAAAATATACCCATGATTCTATGGTTTGGTTAAAGGAAGGAAGCATGTAGTTCTACGTGACCGTTAATCTCACGGTCAAGAGCCACGACCTCCTTTTTATGTGGAATCCACACCACAGGACATGGCATATTACTTCGAAAATCTCACATGCATTGACCGGGAATCGAACCTGGTCTACCTTGGTGAGAGGCAAACAGCTTGCCCGCTGCGCCACCACGCCCCTTATGTTTTGGTTGTGTAACACCATAACATTTTGTTTAATCAAATTTAATTTCTATATGAAAATTTCAATTTGACTGGCTGCATGGCTCAGCGGTAGCGTTCTCGCCTGCTGTACCCAAGGTTGCAGGATCGAATACTGGCGCAGTTAGTTGACATTTGAGAGTCCGAAAATGTGAGGGAGCCGTGTCAGTAGATTTACTGGCACATTAAATATCCCCTTCGGGAAAAATTCCGGCACCCCGGCGTCTCTAAAATCCATACGTGTGTACCGACTCATTGAGTTCGTTCCAGTCAATTGCTACACGTTTCCCGTAACACCCCCTAGTGCAGCGAATCAACGACCTACTAGCCGGGTTGTGTCGCGCTGACACTTGAATCACCTTTTTGTGGCTACCTAGCCACATGGGAATTACGGGAAATGAGTTAGCGAATCAAGCTGCAAAAGAGGCGGTATCACTACCACCACGGTCAATGGAGGTACCCTCTACAGATATTCGCTCTCGGTTACGCCGACAAATACAGTACAGCCCCTATAATCCGTCATCTTTGGAACTGAGGGTATGGTCGAAACGCAAAAAAGGTCGGATTATCAGAAAGTACAGAAAAATATGGATTTATAGTAAAATAAACAATCTCTGATCTCAAGATATCGGGGTTCCTTTCCTTCTTTCTTGGTAGAGCCACATCCACAATGCGTTGTCAGGCAGTTTAAGTTTAGGCCTTTTCAATGTTTTGCGATTCTTAAGGGCGGTTTCACCATCCATCGTCACTGTACATGATTCAATATCTTTCCGATTTCTTCTCCAATCTTGTATTGTCATAACGCCTACATTGAGTTCCTTGGCAATTTTTGGGAGGTAATTCTCCTTTGTCCAGTCTTCGTAGCGCTGCTAATTTTTCATTTAATGAAAGAGTAACGTGTTTACGTTTCACTCCTGGAATGTTGAAAACACACACAACTGTACTGAACTCACAATGTACAGGTCACAACAAATTACTCTACAGTTCTGTAATGAACTCAGAAGAACAATGTCGTAAAAACAACGAATTGTAAGCACTAAAAACTTGACAGTCGGTACGTACTGTACAAAACACGGACGACAGAAATGAGACGAGAAATGACGGAGCACTAAAACGCACAAGCGATAACGAGTACCTGTAAACATCAATGGCACGACGGGCAGTGAGTCATTGCTACGAGTCGGGGCAAGTTCAGCTCGAGCACGGTCGCATCAACCCGAGTGACGGACCAGCCGAGGGCGGACGAGAGGGGTTCTACTGTACTGCCATTTTGGGAGAGTCAGTGGCTAGCTGACCCAATGCCCAGTAAACTGAGAGCGATCAAGGGAACTACTCGCGTGTGGCGGAGCTCTTTCCGGTCACGGAGAGAGTCCGTCATTTTGTGTCATACAAGATCCACCCACTCGTACCTAATGCGAAGGGAAGATCCCCCACGTTGTACCTGTGGTGCCGTTTTCACCGTGGCCCACAGAGTGTGTGGATCTTGCTGACTTACGAAGAAACCTTGGTTTGCATATGACACTCAAACTTATATTAGCCAATGACGAGATGGCTGCTGATCGCATCCGCTTTATAAGTGAGAGTAGGTTAGGTCCAGGAATCTAAATTTTCCAGTGTACATTGATTCAAAGACTTGTTCTTTTTTGAATGCTGAATTTTTGTTTTTCTGTATTTTTTTAACATTCGGAGACTTCTGTTACTTAGGAAGCAGAATAACCAGTGATGGACGAAGCAAAGAGGATATAAAAAGTAGGTTAGCTCAGGCAAAGAAAGCATTTCTACAAAAAAGGAATCTGCTGACATCGAATATAGATTTAGGTATTAGGAAGTCATTTTTGAAAGCCTTTGTCTGGAGCGTGGCGCTCTATGGAAGTGAAACTTGGACTATTGGTGCAGCAGAAAAGAGGAGAATTGAAGCATTTGAAATGTGGTGTTACAGGAGAATGAAGAAGATCAGATGGGTAGATAGGGTTACAAACAAAGAGGTATTAAGACGAGTGGGAGAGGAGAGATGTTTCTGGCGACTGTTAATGAAGAGAAGAGATAGGTTGGTAGGACACATACTAAGACACCCAGGAATAGCAAGCTTAGTTATGGAAGGAAGGGTCGAGGACAAAAACTGTAGGGGTAGACCAAGGTTAGAATATGTTAAACAGATTGCCTCGGATGTAGGGTGTCGGAGCTATGTAGAGAAGAAACGATTAGCTCAGGACAGGGAGGCATGGAGAGCTGCATCAAACCAGTCAAAAGACTGAAGACTCAAACAACAACATAATAATAATTATTACCGGTATTACTGTATTTAACTTTTTGTTCTATAATTTTTGGTCTTTTAAAATTTAGGTGTTCACATCTAAATGTTAAACTCCATTCCAAATTGGTATACTTTAATCGGTGTTGAGGAGCAGATGACCTCGTAGTTCCGCCCCTTAAAACAATAACTAATAGCCACAGTAGTTAAAAGGGATGTAAAACCAAGGGACGTAAAGCCTCCTTCCAAATCCTAGCCTCAATTACACACACACATTACAATGACACAGGTTATCAGACAGATTTAACACACACCCAAGTACACGGGACTACATAACGCAAAGCCCCTAAATGAATCGTCAACAGAAGTTCTTTCTAGGATTGTCTTTAATGCGCATAATAAAGTTTTCACACAGCTTGTACGTATTTTGTCAGTTTGATTTGAGGGGCTTGGACATCGTGGTCATTCAGCCCCGTGTACTTGGCTGAGTGTCCAATTTTGTCTGATAACCTGTGTAATTGTGATAGCTGTATTAGTGTGTGTATTTGTAATTAACGTGAAGATTGGGAAGGAGGCAGCCGTGGCTTTAGGTTAGGAGCCATTCTGGCATTTGCCGAGTATTCTCAGGGGATTGTCACCCCAAAATACCCAGAAATATCAACCAATATCTTAGAGCATATAACTTTGTGCAATTGTTTTAGATAAGATTCAAAGTTTATATAGCCTACAATTACTGGCAATACAAAATACAACACACAAATAAAATTTTATACTTAATGAATTTTCTACTCTGATCTTTGGAGTATGAATGGCAAATATCTAAATTTACTAAGCAGAAAGGTAAAGAGTTTTTTTTTCCTTTTCATTTTATAAGTTGATAATTTATTTCTCAAAAGTACCATACTGTGGAATTCAGTTTTGCCTCACAAGGCTGAATTCGGACCTCCGGGGCGGCAGCCTAGAATGCTAGCCACTACACCACGAGTTAGTCTAATTTCAATCGTAATATTGTTTATAACTTAGCCAATAAGTTAAGATTAGGGTACAACGAAATTTAAAATTATGTTATCCTTTTACCAAAGCAACACTTTCTTAATTCTATTGGCTAATTTCTGGGGGGTTCTGGAAGATGGTGGACACAGTTATTGAGGAGCCGAGCACGTGGAGGCTCATGATTGCCAACCATATCAAGTGACTTTAGTGTTTGTGTTGGCCCTGCACATGAACAATTGACTAGCGGCTTGTTCGACAACAATTAGAGAATCATCTTGCAACGGGGTCATTTGTTAGACAACAATTAAGAGAATCATCTTGTAACGTGGTCATAGTTCTGTTCCCAATAACATTATTGTTATTCAAATGAGGTATATAATTGCATTTGTGTGTGTAGCTAGTTGAGGGTTTATAGGATATTTGATTGAATTGTTCATATTATTCAGAATGTTATGCTGGTGAATGCAATCAACATCCCATGGCCATGCTATGTATTAAATTGATGCTCGGATAACCTCTTCATGGTTCCTTGTACCTCAGAAAGCAACTTAACACTGATAGTCAGTCTGAAAGACTAGACTTTATATCATTTTAAATGCTACAAATGCTGCGTGAACTCAGTCCGTTAGCAAAAATAAATAAAAAATCCCTACTGATTATCTTTGCAAGAAGGTTGGTGAGGGAATGGTGTGAAATTTGGAGATTATGGTAACATAATGTTACGAATAGCAGCATAGTTCACATTTTTTAAATTAAAATATAGTTCAGACATTACAAAAACAGATTCTCCTGTACTCCCACACTCTCTGCAATTTAAAAAGAGGCGAATAAAACCATGACTCGTCCGTTTAAATTAGCAGTGTTACCAACGTTGTGGAACAAAACTAGTGAACAGATCTTAATATCCGCAGGCGCATTGCCTCGTAACATTCCAGATTCAGTATTTCTACGTTATAATACACAAATCGGTTGTTTAATACAATCAATAATGATCTATGTTCGTGATAACTTTCATTGCATAAGTTGATCTTATGGTCGACAAAACCCTCCTAGATCTTTCGGTTAGTTAAGTTATATTCTTTGCTTCCATTATAGTCAGTTATTGCATCTCAGTGGCGTTGGAATTTGCCATGTGCGTTGAGTTGGAGCCCAAACAATGACACAATCGCCCTGCATTTAAGAATCGCAGATTAACCTAAGAGTCCATACTCTGTTATGATATGCTCCTTGGTTTCTCCAATCGCTTCTCCCGCTTGTGACGGCTGCGTTCCTCCGGTCCAACTCCTCCTGACGAATGCCGGCAGGATTCGAGGTTTCGATGGCTCTCTCGTGTAGATTCCCCAGTTTGTAGGCGTCTCGTCGATTCAAATGTAGCTCATCTCGAGTGAAGTCACGGTCCCTGATCCAGCAGTCAGCGTCCACATTAACTAGTCCCAATTGTGCGCACACCCAGTCCATGCGATCATTAATGGACTTAGCTCGCCATAGTGGGACATGTCCCCGCCGCACAGTGCCACTCAACACAATTTTCGCGTTCCTAAACTTATTTCTGGATTTCGCATCTAACTCGTAAAGCTGGCCCTTAATAAAATCTGTAGCCTTCTTCCTTAAGTCATTAGTCCCAACATGGAGAAGCAATACTTTAACTGTGTCATAATCTTCTATTGGCACTTCTTCAACTTGATGGGCGAGCTGGTCAATTTGTATTCCCGGATAGCACATCACATTCTTGCCCGTTTTCCTCGATATATTCCCTCTCCACTTAATCATCGAATTACCCATTGTGAATACCGTACGTCATTGTTAACAGTTTGCTCCTGCTCGCCCTCTGCCACACTGATCCCAGTAGCCGTTCAGTCACACCCTTCACAGTTTCTTCTGATTCATGAATCTTTGTTCTAAGTTCCTGTATTATTTGATCCCTTGCTTTGATTTGCATCCTCAAACAGTCCGGTGTATCACATACGTTACAAAACCGATTCCCAACATCACAATCCCCCTTCTTGACCTTAATACAGCCGAATTGAAACCATTTCCCACATAGTCCACACTCAATACCGTTCAATGTTTTACTGTACGTAGAACACTTTACAACTGCCACTGGATCATTTGCCTGATTCACATTTGGAGTAACAGAGCCCGGATTCACTTCCACTCCACCAATAACTAACAACGCAGCTATCGCTAGGGCTATAAACTACACGTTACTAGCCCCCGTACGCATACACAAACACCGGAGATCCCGACTTCCCTTCGCATACCACAGTCCGATCCTCGCGCGATAAGCCTCCAGAGAACAAACCCATTTCAGAACACCTGCAAGCTCGGGAAAAACACGTCCTTTCACTTTGACTGCTAACTAAGCAGGTTATTTTTGGACATAATCTCCATATCGGTTTAGGCACTGGTCGCTTAGTGGGACAAGTTTGAATATTCCCTCCTGGTAACAATCCTGTCCTTGTGTGTTCAGCCACGATGTCGCGAAGTGTTTCCCCTCCTCTTCTGAAGCGAATCGTCGACCTCCTATGTGCCCCTTCAATGAGGAAACAGGTGAAAGTCATTTGGAGCAGGGTCCGGGCTGTAGGGAGGTAGTCAATGATGTCCCAGTGAAACCGCTTCAACAGCGTGGCCCCCCAGGGGCTCACATCTAGTGGAACGTGGGTTGGCGACCACGGGACCCCTGCTAAGTCCGGCATTGCTTCCACTTACTTGTGCCGGGCTCCTCTCTGTCTTCTTTCCTGTCAACCTCCCTTGGTCAACTCTTGTTCTTTTCCCACCCCGACGGTATTAGGGTATCCGAGGCCTAGGGAGTATTTCACTTTCCCGCCTTAATTGGCCCTTGGCTCATCTTTCCTGATCCCTCCTTCTTCGAGGGGTCGGATCTCTTGTTTTCTTTTCATTATATATCCTTTTCTCTTTAAGTTTCCAGAACGTTTTTGTTGATTGGCTTCCCGTGTATCTAAATTCCCTTTAGCGTTTTTTTACGCCTCTACACTCCATTTTTAGGTCTTTTCAATCTACGTTGCATTTTGTAGGTTCTTTCGATCTAAATTGCATTTTGCGAGTGTTTTCAACCTCAATTGCATTTTGTGAGGATTGACAATCTAAATTGCTTTTTAGTAAGTCTTTCAATATAGGGGGCGGAACTTTTGCATGTATTTTGAATTTCAATTGCATTTTGTATTTTCAACCTAAACTGCTTTTTGCAAGTATTTTCAATCTAAATTGCATTTTGTAGGGTGCGCATTTTGCAAGTATTTTAATTCTCAATTGCATTTTGTGGGTATTTTGAATCTAAATTACATTTTGTAAGTATTTTCAATCTAAATTGCATTTTGTAAGTATCGTTCATCCAATTGAGTAGTTTGAATCTACCATACATTTTGTAAGCCTTTTCAATTTCAATTGCATTTTCTAAGTATTTTGAATTTCAATTGCACTTGGTGCGTATTTTGAATCTGAACCGGCCTTTTTCAATCTAAATTGCATTGCGTATTTTCAATTTCAATTGCATTTTGTAAGTATTTTGAACCTCAATTGCATTTTGTACGTATTTTCAATCTCATTTGCATTTTGTAAGTATTTTGAATTTCACTTGCATTTTGTAAGTATTTCGATTGTACATTGCATTTTGTACGTATTTTGAACTTAACCTACATTTTGTGCGTATTTTTCAATCTAATCCTTTTGTGAGTATTTTCGTTCTAAATTCCCTTTTGTAAGTATTACCGATCTCCATTTTGTGAGTAGTTTCAATCTGAGTTCCTTTTTGTAAGTATTTTCCTTCTCACTTAATTTTCGTTCTGGTTTCCACTTCATTGACATTTTCGCTATCACCCAGTCCTTTAGGGGCCGATAATCTAGATGTTAGGCCCCTTAAAACAACAATTATCATCATCAACAGCGTGGTCTGTATGAAGTCAAAAAACCTTAGCTTCTGATCACACCTCGTACTATGTCAGGCTTAAGCAGTCTTATCATTGCTTGTCTGTTACGTAATCAGCATGAAGACTGATCGAAAAGTACCACCGTAGGTTATGAGGATGGAAACTTACAAAAACCCAAGGGAGCACAGTAGCTTCCATACAATCACAGCTATGAATGAGACTTGAGATATCCGTGGACATCAACATATTACTCTAGCCTGTGCCTAGAAATCATTGCAAAAATACTGCAATCGTCAAGAGACTCTCAAGAGTGCTTTGGACCTTCAGCTTTTAAAAGAGTGTTTGTTCTCATTTGTCTGAATCTGTGTCACTGCGATGTCTGTACTGTTGTTGTTTGAGTCTTCAGTCTTTTGACTGGTTTGATGCAAGCTCTCCATGCCTCCCTGTCCTGAGCTAATCGTTTCATCTCTACATAGCTCCGACACTCTACATCGGAGGCAATCTGTTTAACATATTCTAACCTTGGTCTACCCCTACAGTTTTTGTCCTCGACCCTTCCTTCCATAACTAAGCTTGCTATTCCTGGGTGTCTTAGTATGTGTCCTACCAACCTATCTCTTCTCTTCATTAGCAGTCTCCAGAAACATCTCTCCTCTCCCACTCGTCTTAATACCTCTTTGTTTGTAACCCTATGTACCCATCTGATCTTCATCATTCTCCTGTAACACCACATTTCAAATGCTTCAATTCTCCTCTTTTCTGCTGCACCAATAGTCCAAGTTTCACTTCCATAGAGCGCCACGCTCCAGACAAAGGCTTTCAAAAATGACTTCCTAATACCTAAATCTATATTCGATGTCAGCAGATTCCTTTTTTGTAGAAATTCTTTCTTTGCCTGAGCCAACCTACTTTTAATATCCTCTTTGCTTCGTCCATCACTGGTTATTCTGCTTCCTAAGTAACAGAAGTCTCCTACTTCCTTCAGCTTTTCACCTGCCAATTTGATCTCCATAGAGGTTTCTGATTTATTTCGGCTGCATTCCAGTATTTTTGTTTTACATTTATTTATTTTCATCATGAATTCTTTCCGTAAGACGGAGTCCATACCATTCAAAAACTCATTCAAATCCTCAGGCTTGTCGGCCAAGATGACGATGTCATCAGCAAATCTCAGAGTTGAAATTATTTCTCCTTGAGTCTTCACTCCCACTTTAAATTTTTCTCTAATTTCCTTCATTGCTTGTTCAATGTAAAGATTGAAAAGTATGGGTGATAAGTTGCAGCCTTGCCTTACACCTTTCTGAATACCAGCTTCTCTCTCATGTCCTTCAACTCGTGTGTGTATTTGTAATTGAGGTGGGATTTGGGTAGGAAGCTTTCGCCCACCGTCGGAACTGCTTATGGTTATCAGTTGCCCATTGTGAATTAATGCAATTGAGTTGACATGGGCCTATGTAAGAAAGAGAGGCTGAAGTATAGGGCTGACGTTTATTTTTGGCCGGTGGCCGTGAAATCCGCGCATCCACTATGCTAACCGCTCAACCTCCTTCCTTCTTTCCTTCGTTCCTTTTTATCGTGCGTGCGTGCGTGCATGAAGTTGTTACTGCACATGCTCGCAATAAGTAGGATTCCTGGCTGGTAGGAGACCTCTACGCAACAAGCAAGCACCGGCCAAAAACAAACGTCAGACCTGTAAACCGGGCAAATGGTGAACTGAAACTAAGCCAGATAGTGAGGATGAGGCCACGGACATTGTACTTTGGATGACCATATTCAATCAGATGATCATTAATATTTCCCCAAGATATTCATCGCATAAATATACTGTACCTATTTAATGACATTATACCTAATTATATCTAAATTTGGTAAAGAGGTGGAGAAGAAAGGTGACCACACCGCGTGCCCCCTTACTACTCCTCCTCCTACTGGGAAGCTCTCCCATCTGCTCCTGCGAACGTTCCGGTTCCAAAGTCTGTACGTTTCCCTCGGAGGTCCTCCCGCCACCAAAATGCGTCCCGGAGTTCTTCCGCTGTGTCGACTCACTCCACGGCTTCGAATGAGGACATGGAGGTTGTGGCCGACGTACTGGGTGGTGACACTTGCTGCTTCAAACTCTTATCTCGTTTTCATGTCAACAGAATGGCACTGTTAAAGTGGAACTGCAACGTTTATTACAAGCATTTGATGCAGCTACATCAGCTCCCAGCACACTACGCGGCGAGTAGGCCTATAGTTTCTCTTCAGGAAACTAACCTCATGCTTGATCATCAGATCGTCCTGAGAGGTTCAGGCTATACTCCTAGGAGCGACCAGACGCCGACCGGCTACTCTGGAGGCCATTGCAGTTCGCGTGTCATTGCCTGTTTGTAACGTGTACATACCACCGAACCAGCCCCTTGATATTAATGACGTCTTTAGCCTGGTAAAGTTCCCAGGTGGTAACGTTTTCCCCTGCTGTGCCCAAGGTTTCAGGATAGAATCCTGGCGCAGTCAGTTGGCATTTCAGGGCATTTACATTTATTGGCACGTTAAAGATCCCCTTCGGGGCAAAACTCCGGCAACCCTGCGTCTCTAGAAGCCGCAGTAGTTAAAACGGACATAAAACCAATACATTTATTATTTAATGAATTCTTTGATCTTAGAGATCAACTTTCCACTCCTTCCTTTCTCGTGGGTGATTTCGACCGTCATCACTCGAAGTGGGGTTCACCTTCATCACGCTCCAGAGGACGGAGCGTGGAAGGCTTAATTCAACGACTGGAATTATCATTATTAAATACCGGGAAAGCAACCCATTTTAGCTTAACGCACGGTAAATACTCGCACATCGATTTGAGTGTGTAGCAGTGCGCTTGTTCCTCTGTAGATTGGTACTGTATGTACACAATGACCTCTGTGACAGTGACCATTTCCCGACCGTGTTCCCAAGTCGCTGGGCTCTTAATCGGGCAAATAGGCCATCCTTTACCGAACGAGTGTGGCTGGCGTGGTACAGCACATAACGGATGTGCCTCTTGCTTCCGCCGAGGAGTTCATTCCATCATTTTCTGCTACTCTTCGTCCCCTGGTGGTCTGAGGATACTGCAGCGAAAATAAAGACATCGTCGTTGCGCTCGTAAGCGATATCGACGTCACCGAACCGTGCTCAATGTTGTGGCGTTTAGTGCCAAGGCTCGGATTCTTATCCACCGCAGTAAAAAACAATCCTGGGAACGGTATGTGTCCTCTATCACGATACATATCCCCTCGTCTCACGTGTGTACTAAATACCAACGCATTTCGGGAATTCAGTCTTCTAGTACTGTACCGGAAATTTCCGTTGATAACGAACTAGTTACAGATCCTTATCGCGTGGCAATTCATCTGTCATCCTATTTTGCGGATGTATCTGGTTTCGGCAGTTATGATAGTTTTTGTTGCCTTAAAGCGCGAAGAACGATCTCGCGTAAGAATTTTCTCTCGTACAATGGAACTCCGCAGTGCGCACTGCCTTCGCTACTCTACAAGGTACCTGCTAGTGATGTACGCGCTCAGTGGCGACATTCGCTCATATCGCATTGGGAGGAGGAAAGGCACCCCACGCCTCTGTCCAATAAATTGAGTCATCAACGAGACAACGAAGCCTCCGTGGCTTAGGCGGCAGCACGCCGGCCTCTCACCGCTGGGTCCGTGGTTCAAATCCCGGTCACTCCATGTGAGATCTGTGCTGGACAAAACGGAGGCAGACAGGTTTTTCTCCGGGTACTCCGGTTTTCCCTGTCAAAATTTCATTCCAGCAACACTCTCCACTATCATTTCATTTCATCTGTCATTCATTTAATCATTGCCCCAGAGGAGTGCGTCAGGCCTCGGCAGCAGGCACAATTCATATCCTCGCCGCTAGATGGGGGCTTCATTCATTCCATTCCTGACCCGGTCGGAGACTGGAAGCAGGCTGTGGATTTTCTTTTTCAACGAGACAACGAAGGTATGGAATTCTTCCTTCTGATCTAGCCAGAAAGGAAGCTGTGGTATTACCCTTTCACGAATAGATTGCCGGCGGTCGAGATGGGAACTATTCTCAGTTTACTTGTCACACGTCACTCTGCTTCGTTGACAGGTACAGTTGCACATGTAGGATATGACTCGGTTCCAGTAGCTGTCCGTGGTGGCATAAGCTCCTGTGACGCTTATCTGCGCTTCTAAGACAGGTAGCGTGCGCAATGCTGCTTGATTTATGTGCTGACTGCACTGTGTCATCACTGTGTCCTCCTCTTTACCCCACGGGTCTCCTGCTACAATAATCAACAAACGGTGGCGCAGCCATGCTCGGCGGCAATCAAATCTTAAATGGGTAATACTCTGTCGACTCCGGATAGCCATGAATTTGTTACGCACCCACTTGTTAAAGAGAGAAGCCCCCCTCCTGTATGTACTTGCGGAGCCTATCTTACAGTGGTCCGTGGCACACATTCTCAGGGAGGGTGTGGACCTGGCTGATCTGCGAAGAACTCTCAAACTGTCCAACATCCTCTCTCTCATTCTACATGATAACGGCCATCAGTAGGCCTAGTCATCAGTTTCATGAGGAGGAGCGGATACTTCTTTTAAAAGTTTTAATATAGTTCAAGTCTTTTAGCTTATGTTTAGTTCGTTTTAGGGTTTAATTTGTACATATCTAAATGTAATGGTAACATACCTTATTTGTTTTTATCGCCCCGCTTTGTTTTATTCTTTTATGCAAAGAAGGCATACAGGTTTAAGCTCCCCCGTCGCTTTATCTAAATCATTCTCATCGCCATCCCAGGCAGTGAGTTGTTTTAACATAATTTCATTTCATCTCATTAGGGGCCAATAACCTCGATATTTGACGTTCAAGTCAAATATATCTTCCCCCAGGGGCTCGCAACTTGTGGGACGTGGATTGGCGACCACGGGACCCCAGCTGAGTCCAGCATTGCTTCCACATCCTTGTGCCGGGGTCCTCTGTCTTCTTTCCTGTCGACCTCTCTTGGTCGACTCTTGTTCTCTTCCAACCCCAACGGTATTACGGTATCCGAGGCCTATGGAGTCCTTCACTTTCCCGCCTTAATTGGCCCTTGTCTCATCTTTCCTGATCCCTCATTCTTCGAGGGCTCAGCCTTCTTTTTCTTTTCATGTTACCTCTTGCCTTCTGCTCAATGCCTCAAGGAGGCAGGGTGTATGTAGCCCCCACCACTTCTGGTGCACCCTGGATAGTGCTACACCCTCAAGGGCTCACGGATGGTGAGTTTGGGAGTTGGAGACCCCGAGGGATTCCAGAGCTGGGTCCGTTTTGTCTCCTTTTTCCTCTGACCCTGAGGAGGGCCCTCTCCTCTTTTCCTTATCTGCCTTTCATGGCTCTCCTTCCTTCAAAGTCCCTCACTCCTCATTCTTCGAGGATTGAGGGCATTTCTTTTCTTCCTGCCCTTTATTTGCCTTATCGTTTATTTGTTTACCATTTCTTCTTCTAATATGTAAATTTGTCGTTAGTATTAGTTATATGTATATTAAGGCTTTCACGGCCCGGATTTCTATATAAATAGTTCTTAGCCCAAAAAAACACGAACTATTTATATAGTATTAGTTATAGTTTTCATTCTCATCTCATCTTTCACTATCACCCAAACCATTAGGGGCCGATAACCAAGATGTTAGGCCCCTTAAAACAACAATTATCATCATCATCATCATCAAATATATCGGTCGAGTTTTCATAGTAAATTTGTAGTTAGTATTAGTTATATGTATTGCGTATATACTGTGTGTGTATACCTTCGCTGAGCTGTAGCACTGTAGTCTCAGTGAACCCCCAGCCTCATTTGGACAAGCCACTGCTTGTACCGGTACGTATAATATCCGACACCGACGTGAAGGTTCTTATGTAAACATGGCTGAAACAATGTGTGCTCATCCTTTGTTTGGGCGACTGTAAATGCTTGAGGGTGTTTTTTATTTTTTGTGTTTTTTACACCCCACAGAATCGCTAATTGTTTTCAGGCTGTTGATAATTGGACTTCATATGAACGGTTCATTCCCCGAAGGACATATAACACCAATGTAGTCGAGATCAGCTATTACACCAGAGAATCGGATTCTGATAATCAGCATGGAGATATTTTAACCCAGGTAAGCTCGCTCACCTTAATGCTTCCTTGTTGATTTAATCCATCTAACCTCATCCTCGATCTCGTAGTAGTAGTAGTAGTAGTAGTAATAGTAGTTGTTGTTTATATTTTTAATTCTTTTAGGGGCTTTGCAGCATCGTGGTCATGTAGCCCCGTGTACTTGGGTGAGTGTAGAATTTGTCTGAATCTGCGTCACTGCGATGTCTGTACTAGAGTGTGTGTATTTGTAATTGATGTGGGATTTGGATAGAATGCGGCAGTGGCCTTGAGTTTGATACCGCCCTGGCATTTGCTTGGAGTAGAAGTGGGGAAACCACAGAAAACCACTTCCAGGATGGCAGAGGTAGAAATCAAACCCGCATTTTCTCAATTCTGCCTCACGAGGCTGAGTGTACCCCTATCCAGTTCTCAGACCAGAATTACACTTTTTGTCAGAGCCGGGAATCGATCCTGGACCTCCGCGGTGGGAGTCAAGAATGCTAGCCACTACTCAACGAGGCTGTGTGTTTGGATTTCAGAACCTTTACACGATATGATGAAACTAGACTTTAAACTATTAGGTAGTCTTATGTACATTGAGTGCAATCCATATAGGCTACTGTACCTACTGTCATCGCGGCAGGAGATGGCAGTTGAACACGCTGCGACGGGGTGCGGGGGGGGTCTTGCAGTACGCATGCGCGGCCCGCCTATTCCTAAGTTAAATATATCGGCTTGCCGCATGCCAATGGATGTCATTGCAACAGGCGACACTCAGCCACTGAAAGAAGGAATGTACTGAGTGAGTGAGGCAAGTAGTGACCAACTGAATGTTTTTGGAAAGCGCGATACGCAGTGAGCGGGAAGACCCCTGCAGTTCAAACCCGACTGCCAACTCCTGACGCGATATCAGTAGGTAGATGTTAGTAGAGAGTAGGAGCAGATGACGTCGCTGTTCCTCTTATGACATGACTTCAGCCTTCGATGCTCTACCATTGAGCTAATGCGACATGATATTTGACTTTCTGGACCAGGCTACCCACAACTTTAATGGTTGCTTAACGTTTAGTGGTCTAACTCAATTTGAAAGTTACAGTGGATAATTTAAAGTGCTTCGCTGCAGTAGCAGTTAATTTGTGAGAGAGGTAACAGATTTTCAGTTACAAAAGTCGTAAAGTAATGGAAAGTCGACGCGACACAGTTCAGCCAAGGGCTATCGTCTTGTTTATTTGTTTAAATGCACTTTTAAAACAAATAAATATATTTCCGTTGACTTTTCTTCCAGAATGCAAGATTTTTCGAGCAATTTTGAGACGATTTGGAAGATTTTGGCGCAAACCGCATCTTCTAACTACCTCTGGTGTAAGAGCTTTAGTTTCGTGAAACATACACCTTTGAGTTATATATGATTATGGCCCGGAAGTTCATGCAAAATCATATATTTGCAAATTTATGCATATTTTGGTTATTTTTACACAATGCATCTTATTTTTCTCCTTTGCCTGTTTCAGTGCACATCTCTGCTTGAGAAGGGCGTATATTTTTATTTCTCATTGTTTTGAAGAACTTTTTGTTACTTCGTGTTCTTAAAGCCGTAATTTTTATTCGACTCCTAGAGTCTATCACAGAATAATACTGAAACTATTTTAATACCTAAAATGTTTCAGTCCTTTAGGCAAGTTAATATCAATTAATTTTATTCAGCATTCACTATGTAAACATTGTAAAATTATTTTCAGTTTTAAACATTCAATGCCTATTAGAATTGTATATCACTTAGGTCTATACTTAAAAATAACATAATAAAGTAATTATTGATGGTCAACACCGCTTGAAGTTCCATAAAATAACATTTCCTACTATTTAGAACTGTTTCATAGTTTAGATATTTTAAAAAAGATGTAGTTATATGTCCATATTTTATATGTTATATGTTCATATTTTCTTTATATTCAAAATAGAAACGCTATAGAATACGGAGTGATCACAATTGCCGTAGTTATTTCATAGTGCATATTTTTAGCCTACTTTTCACATTTTGCAAAAATGAGGAAAAAGTAGACTTATGAGATCGGGCAAATGTATGTCTGTCTGTCTGGATGTGATGATGATGATAATTGTTGTTTTAAGGGGCCTAACATCGAGGTTATCGGCCCCTCTGTCTGGATGTGTGTGCGTGTGTGCGTGTGTGTGTTTATGTGTGTGTGTGTGTGTGTGTGTGTGTGTGTGTCCCATCAACTCCTAAACGGCTGCAGCAATCGCAACAAAATTTGGTATGAGTAAAGATATCTCAATGCCGTATTTGAAAATGTCAGTGCTACCAACTGATGAAAACTCTCAATGAAAATTTGTGCTTCATGTTGGATATCTTGGAAGGTATGAATGGGAGCTATTTCAAAAATGGCACACGTATAGATGATAATATTTCAGTTTAATATCCAGGAGGCCATACATGGCAGTGTTGCCAAAATGATTATAAGCCTGCTGATAGGTCCAACTTTTAAATGCATATAACTTCTACATTATCAATTGGATTTCAACCAAATTTTGTATGTCCTATGTGTATATAAACAGATATGACTGAGCAGTGAGCGTATTCTTAAGATCCACCAGGGCTGCCGACTGTTAATAAATGCTCTCAATTTCTTATATTCAAATACCAATATATCAGAATGTATGCAAGCCGACAGCTTTAAACTATGCACACGTATACTACCTGATATTCTATATCAATTTGGAGTAACTTATACGTCAATGCTACCAACACGATTCTAAGCCTGCTGAGAGGTCCAACTTTAAATACATGTAACTTCTATACTATCATTTGGATTTCAACCAAATTTCGTATGTGCTATGTGTACCATAATAGATATGACTATGCGTATTCTTAAGAACAACCAGTGCAGTCAACTGTAAATAAATGCTGCCTCTATTTTTGTTACCCTAATATCAATATATCAGAAAGTATGCAAGCCAATAGCTGTATACTGTTACGTGCCACCCCCTAGTGGCACTTTTGTTAACTGGATTACGATGGGTAGAAAGCACAACACAGGATGTTCCTTTAAAGAAATAATTAATTTTATTGCGGCCAGAAAGATACACTACTCATCAGCAAATACAAGCAATTGGAACCTTACTCCAGTTTCCTCAAGTCTCTTGCTTATGGAGAGCTCTTGCCCCCTTTTCACTTGTCAACAGTTAATCCTCTCGCTAATGAGTCTGGTGGCCTTGACAGAACTACATGCAACTCTTCCTTTTGTACACAAATTACAGTTACTTACGATAACCTTCTACACGCTGCTTCGCTGTTCACGAGCTGGGAAACAATGTCACTGGATTTTGTAACTCGCACGGCACTTCACCACAATATCTCTGACGCTCAGTGAAATCACACTCACTCAAAACACAGGCAGTCCCCTGTAAGCTTCTCACTTCCTCGCTGTCAAGAGAAACGGCTTCACTAGGGGTTTCGCAAGTCACCACACTACTGTCGCTCAGGATAAACGCTCGCACTAGCTCGTAAAACACAACAACTGCTTGACAGGTCGCTCTTATATAGCAGGCCGGTGACTCAATAAATGCTTCTAGATCCATCCAGAGTTCACGGCTTCTCGAGGTTTCCTTCACTGGCTCAGTCACGAATATTCTGGACCATCCCTTTGTCCTAGTAGTCCTGTTGCATAAGGCGCACGCAATACACTGAGACAGAGCAGCCCAGCCCTGGGGTAGTTGTGACTCGTGCGGCGAGCGATGAAACACACTCACAGCCGTAACACCACCCCCTTCCTAAAAGGCTGATCGTCCCGATCTATCATTGGTCCATCTGTGTCCCTCCGTAGGCTGCCAGGCGATCTCGATGCACGATCTTCTTCATCGCCCTCGGACTCCGCTGGATCCTGTAGACGACATCGTTGATCCGTTTCACGACTCGGTACGGGCCCTCCCAGGACTTCTGCAGTTTGGGTGACAGGCCCTTCTTCCGTAATGGGTTGAAGAGCCAGACCAGGTCGTCCTCGTGGGATCCGCCGGCATCCGTCTGTTGGTCGTATCGGGTCTTCATTCGGTCGGTCTCGATCCGCAGTTTCCTCCTCGCGAACGCGTGCACGTCCTCCAGTTGGTCGACCAGTTCTTGACAATACTGGCTTACCGGGACCGGATCATTCCCAGGTCGGCCGAAGGCCCGGGCTGGTGAGCACCCGGTGGCTTCATGCACGGCGGCGCGGTAGGCCAGGAGAAATAGTGGAAGATGTTTGTCCCAATCCCTCTGGTGCTCGCTGACGACTATTCGGAGATGATTCTCGATGGTGCGATTGAATCGCTCTACCATCCCGTCGGACTGAGGGTGTAGCGGCGTTGTCCTTGTCTTCCGGATTCCCAGCAGCTGGCATAGGTTCTGGAACACCTGCGACTCGAAGTTCCTCCCTTGGTCGGAGTGCAGCTCCAGGGATACTCCGTACCGGCTGACGAATTCCTTCACCAGGGTCTCTGCAATCGTCGCGGCTTCTTGGTTAGGGAGCGCATAGGCCTCCGGCCATTTGGTAAAGTAGTCGCTGACGACCAATATGTAGCGGTTCCCTGCCTCGCTTAACGGGAATGGCCCAGCAACATCGATGGCCAATCTCTCCATGGGGCCGCCCACGTTGTAGGTCTTCAGTGGACCCCGTCGTCTTCGTCCTGGGCCCTTGCTGGCTGCGCAATCGTGGCACCTCGCGCAGTGGTTCTCTACGTCAGTTCGGCATCCGATCCAGTAGAACCGCTCTCTCAGCTTCTCCAGGGTCTTCTTTATCCCTAGGTGTCCACCAGATGATCCTCCATGGACTTCCTTCAGGACTTCCTCCGTCATAGCCTTTGGAACGACGACTTGTTCCCGAGATGTCTTCCCTTCGGTGCTCTCCCAGGTACGGCATATGAGGCCATCCCTCACAACCAGCGAGTCCCACTGCACCCAGTAAGACTTAAACTTTGGGCTGCAGTCACTCACAATGTTCCACCTGGGTCTGGGGACACAGGCCCTCTTCCATTTGGCTATCAGTCCCAGGTCATCATCTTCTGCTTGTGCCCGCATGAAAGATTCGCGGCTCCAGCTCCCTTGAAGTTCCACGGTAGTCCTTCGGTACTGTATCCCGGTGTTCTCCTCCCTTCGGGCACAGAAGGTTCAGTCTTCGAGGCACGGTCTTCGTGACAGGGCGTCGGCGTTAGAATGCAGTTGGCATTTCCTGTGCTGAATCTCAAAGTTGTACTGTTGAAGCCTCTCTAACCACCGCGCGAGTTGACCCTCGGGCTGCTTGAAGTTCAGGAGCCACCGCAGGTATGCATGGTCGGTCCTGATGAGAAATTCTTGCCCGTACAGTTACTTGTGGAAGTGTTCAATGGTCTTCACGATGGCGAGCAGCTCCTTCCTGGTGACGCAGTAGTTCCTTTCTGGCTTTGACAAGGCCTTGCTGAAGTAGGCCACTACTCTCTCCTCGCCGTCCACTACTTGCGACAGGAATCCCCCTATGCCAAAGTCGCTGGTATCGGTATCGACGATGAACCTTGTTCCAGGTCAGGGGTAGGCCAGAATAGGCGCGGTGCACAGAGCCTGCTTGAGTTGTTCGAAGGCACTGTGGCATTTTGCTGTCCACGTGAAGAGTTGGTCCTTCTCAGTCAGTCGATGTAAAGGTTTGGCGATGTCGGCGAATCCTTTCACGAAGCGACGGTAATAAGTGCAGAGTCCCAGGAAGCTTCGTAGTTGGGACTTGTCCTTCGGAACTGGCCACTCCCTCACAGCTGTGGTCTTCTCTGGGTCGGTGCGCATCCCCTCCTCGGAGACGATATGCCCAAGTTACTGGACCTGCTTCTGGAAGAGCTGACACTTCTTGGGGCTCAACTTCAGCTGGGCAGCCCGTAGCTTCATCAGGATCTCCTTCAGGTTGCTGTAGTGCTCCTCGAAGCTTCTCCCCAGAACGATGACGTCGTCTAGGTAGACCAGGCAGGTCTTCCAGTGTAGTCCCCTCTGAATGGACTCCATTAGCCTTTCGAAGGTCGCAGGGGCGTTGCACAGACCGAATGGCATGACGGTGAACTGCCAGAGCCCGCTGCCCACAGAGAACGCCGTTTTCACGCGGCCCTTAGGGTGGACCTCCACCTGCCAGTAGCCACTCTTCAAATCCAAGGTGGAGAACCATCTTGACCCTGATATGGTGTCCAGCGTGTCGTCGATCCGGGGTAGAGGGTAGCTGTCCTTCTTCGTGACGTCGTTCACCTGCCTGTAGTCCACGCAGAACCTGGTGGAACCGTCCTTCTTCTTCACAAGCACGACCGGAGAACTCCAAGGACTATGTGATGGCTCGATCACCCTTTGCTCCTTCATCTCTTCTACCATACGGTCGACTTCGGCTTGCTTGGCGAGCGGGACACGTCGGAATGGGGCCCTAATCGGTGCGCTGTCCCCAACGTCGATTCTGTGCTGGACCAAGTTTGTCCTGCCAAAGTCTTTGCTCCCCACGGAGAAGACGTCCTGGAATTCGCGTAGCAGGTCCTGAAGTTGGCGTGATTGTTCCTCGTCTAAATGGTCCTGGGATCCTTGGTACAGCTTCTGTAGTTCTTCTGGCAGTGCACGTCTTCTTCGATTGTCCGTCTGCAGGTGTCCGTCCGCCGTATCTGTGATGCG
Source organism: Meconema thalassinum (assembly GCA_946902985.2). Taxonomy (NCBI): domain Eukaryota; kingdom Metazoa; phylum Arthropoda; class Insecta; order Orthoptera; family Tettigoniidae; genus Meconema; species Meconema thalassinum. Next base: position 389,807,250 of record OX336391.1, read on the forward strand.
GGCAATCCAGGTAACGGGATCGCAGACTCCTAGGTTGGTGTCCCGGTGAACCGTAATGTCGTAGTCGTTCAGGTTGGACAGGCGGACGTACGGCCGAGACGTCGTGTTGATGAGGGTCTTGGCAACTAGCAACCCTTTTGTCTGGATGTCCTCATATTTTGGCTCGATGACAGCCGCCACTCCCTCAGCAGTTCCGTCGACAATTACGGCAGCGCTGACCTCCATCCTGGCGGGAACGATGACGTCTTCTCTCAGCCTTACTCGTCGTGCGGTGATGGGCTCGTGCGCAGGTTGCAAAGCAAGTTCCTCACTTCCGAAGTGCAGAGTGTTGGTACTCAGATCCAAGATGATGTTGTTCTGGTCCAGGAAGTCCAGTCCGATGATCACTTCATTTGATAAGTCAGCCACAAGCACTGGATGCTTCATCGCCCGTCGACCAATGACGAACTCCAGTGATGCTTCGCCATGTACCGGTGCGGTCTCTCCGGTCGCGGTTATTAGCTGGAGGTTGCTTTGTGTGGGTTGCACTCTCCACTTCGGGATCACGGTGGGATTGACGATGGTCCTCGACGCTCCCGTGTCGATCAGCATGGGCCAGGTCACTCCGTTGACGACTCCTTCGACCATCAGGCTGCTATTGTCCCTCCGTAACTTCGTCACACGCACATGGACTGCCGGGGCTTGGTGACTGTCACAAGCCAACCTTTGCCCCCCAAGGCTGGCTAATACTCGTTTCCCTGGGCGGCGCGGTTTTCAGACGACTGATTTCCCGTCGGATACCCTCGGCGGCGGCGATCACCGCAGTCCTTGCTCAGGTGGCCTTTCTTACCGCAGGCCCAGCAGGTCGGTAGTCCTCTTCCGGGCCGCCTCTCCGGTTGTCTTCCGGCTGTGTCGTTGCTGGTAATGCCGCGACTATCGAAGAAACGGCTTAGCGCCTCCATCAATTCGTCGGCCAGGGTCTTGGTCTCGTTGGTTTTTACTGGTTCGTCGACGTCCACTTGACGCACCCGCGCGTGCATTCTAGATGCCTGTTTTGCCGTCTCGAACTCAAGTGCGTGGCTCAGCGCATCTGCCAGGGTCTTATTGCGCGCGGGTCGCAGCGCCTGTTGAGTGTCCGAGTCCCGTAGCCCGTCGGTGAAGGTCTGCGTCGCAATCTGTTCCAGAAAGTCGGCCGGCGCTGTTGGATAGGCGAGCCTTACGAGGCGTGCGATGTCCATCTCGAACTCCTGCAGGGTTTCCGCGTTCTTCTGTACCCGGGTCCGGAGCTGCATCTGGTAGGTCTGCTGAAAGTGGCTTTCTCCATATCGGGAGTCCATATGGGCGATCAGTGAAGCGTAGTCCTGGGATCCAGTCGGGATGGCCTGAAGGACGTTAAGGGCTCTCAGCGCTACAATGAGAGCTGTAGCCTTTTCTGTGTTGTTCCAGCTATTTATGGGACAGGCCGCCTCGAACTGTCGTAAGTAGTTGCTCCACGGGACCTTTCCGTCGAAGGTTGGGGGCGTCACTCTGCTATGTCCCGTTCCTGATATTCCCGGTGTAACGGTGGGCGGGCGTTGGCGCAGCTCGGCAACTTCCTCTCGTAGAGCGTTGAATTTCTCTTCCACCCCCGTCAGTGGGCGTTGGCGCAGCTCGGCAACTTCCTCTCGTAGAGCGTTGAATTTCTCCTCCACCCCCATCAGCGGGCATTGGCACAGCTCGGCAACTTCCACTTGTAAGGCGTTGAATTTCTCCTCCACCCCCATCAGCGGGCGTTGGCGCAGCTCGGCAACTTCCACTTGTAAGGCGTCGAACTTCTTTTCCACTGCTGCGACTTCCTCACGTAGGCCCTGTTCTAATTTCCTTTGGCTCTCCTCTAATTTCGTCAGCAGACACTCTTCCAGATTTTTCTGGCCATCCAGAAATTTGGCGGTTAGGTCCTTTGCTAACTTATTCTGGCCGTCCTTCAGGTCCTCTGCTAACTTCTTCTGGCCATCCTCCATCTTCTTCTGGCCGTCTTCCATCTTCTTCAGGTCATCCTTCAGGTCCTTGGCTAATTTCTTCTGGCCGTCCTCCATCTTCTTCTGGCCGTCCTCCATCTTCTTCTGGCAGTCTTCCATCTTGGCTTCCATGCCACTTAACTTTTCTAGCAATGCTGCCAATTGCGCCTCCATTTTAGTTGTTTGTCTTGTTAAGGGCATGCACTCACAGGAAAATTAGAGAAAAATGACCTGCTGGGGTTTTGAAACCAGGACCGTCAGGTGTAGTGCTTGAGTTCGTAATCCGGCTTCTGACACCAGTTGTTACGTGCCACCCCCTAGTGGCACCTTTGTTAACTGGATTACGGTGGGTAGAAAGCACAACACAGGATGTTCCTTTAAAGAAATAATTAATTTTATTGCGGCCAGAAGGATACACTACTCATCAGCAAATACAAGCAATTGGAACCTTACTCCAGTTTCCTCAAGTCTCTTGCTTATGGAGAGCTCTTGCCCCCTTTTCACTTGTCAACAGTTAATCCTCTCGCTGATGAGTCTGGTGGCCTAGACAGAACTACATGCAACTCTTCCTTTTGTACACAAATTACAGTTACTTACGATAACCTTCTACACGCTGCTTCGCTGTTCACGAGCTGGGAAACAATGTCACTGGATTTCGTAACTCGCACGGCACTTCACCACAATATCTCTGACGCTCAGTGAAATCACACTCACTCAAAACACAGGCAGTCCCCTGTATGCTTCTCACTTCCTCGCTGTCAAGAGAAACGGCTTCACTAGGGGTTTTGCAAGTCACCACACTACTGTCGCTCAGGATAAACGCTCGCACTAGCTCGTAAAACACAACAAAAACTGCTTGACAGGTCGCTCTTATATAGCAGGCCGGTGACTCAATAAATGCTTCTAGACTCATCCAGGGTTCACGGCTTCTCGAGGTTTCCTTCACTGGCTCAGTCACGAATATTCTGGACCATCCCTTTGTCCTAGTAGTCCTGTTGCATAAGGCGCACGCAATACACTGAGGCAGAGCAGCCCAGCCCTGGGGCAGTTGTGACTCATGCGGCGAGCGATAAAACAAACTCACAGCCGTAACAATACTTTGCACACGTATAGTATCTGGCATTCTAGGTTAATTTGGAGTAACTAATATACGTCAGTGCTGCCAACATGATTCTAAGCCTGCTGATAGGTCCAATTTTAAAATGCATGTAACTTCTATACTAACTAATGGATTTCATTCAAAATTGGCACAACAATAGATCGTATTATTTCAGATTATTTCTGACCAATACATTCGTGACATTGTTACCAACATGATTTTACGCGCGCTGTTATATCCAATGTTTAACTGCGTGTAACGTCAATGCTATCCATTGGTCTTCAACCAAATTTTGTATTCTGTACCTTAAGAGAAGGAACTAAGAATTCTACATGACCGCGTTGTCGCAGCCCCTAAACTAAGGAACTAAGAATATATTCAGTGACTAGGGCTGCCAACTGTAGGGCTCTATTAGGCTACATTAGGCTACATTAGGCTACATTATGCCAGGTATACAGTATTTCGAACTAATTTGAAATGTCTATATTACCAACTTAATTTCGTCATTATTCTAGATAGATCCATATAGATTAATCTTTGGCATGAATCTTAAATTTTAACAAAAGTAGGCTCTTTAGTTCTTCACGGAACTTCTTGTTTGAAATGTGATGCATATTTGATCAATAATTAGTGCATCTTTGCATGCATATTTATTCATTTAATAGTGCATGAACCTCCGGGCCTTATATAAATGATACTAGCTGTCATTACCGTCCTTGACGGGAACATAAGAGTAAAGGAAGTGACGACAACTTCTAGGTCGTATTCCCGTCACCTAAGAAAAGAAACAAAAGTCCTATGACAGAAGAATGGAGGACAGCCTCACCTTCTAAATAGCTATTATAGGAATAAATTATACTAACATTGGAATCTATTTCCAGCCGTAGACATTTAAAAGGTAATGTGGAGAATGAGTGAAAAGGAGCACAGGGAAACACACAGTTTAACATAACGCCATCTTATTTCAACTCCAACAAGAAGTTCCGTGACGAACTAAAGAGCCTACTTTTCTTAAAATTTAAGATTCATGCCAATGATTAATCTATATGGATCTATCTAGAATAATGACGAAATTAAGTTAGTAATATCGAAATTTCTAATTAGTTCAAAATACTGTTTTAGATCCCTTAGTTGGGGGGTAGTTAGGGATAAAACACTTGTGTCACTGTGATGATTTGGAAGATAGTTCCTGGGAGATAGTAGCTTCCCGTAGCTGGGAGAGCTTACCCGTGTAGTGTGTTGTCGAGTGTTTAAACGCTAGGGGGTGTTCCTGCAAAGAGGCAAGTGTTGATTAGGGGATGGACCTCTAAATGCAGGCTACTATACCGGCCTGCCAGCTGGACGGTGTGGGTAATACAATAGGCGTGCTGATGTCAGCGGCTCGACGTTACGTAGTCGGGTCGCGTGCGGGAAACACAATGCAGTCTGACAAAGCAGTTACTGGCTACTATGGTCACGGTCAATCGTGACGAAGGTCATGAAGGGTATGAGGATGTAAAGAGGCGTGTAATTGACAATACAAGTGTAGTTTACTGACCATGTGTTTATTGGTCAGTGAGTGTGAATTTGTAAGTCCCTCTTGGGGGAATGTAGGTAATTATACAAGTAGAGTGTACAAGATTATGAGTGGGTGTTTACAAAGTAAGGGATTCTGAGCACTTGCTGAGTCTCACCTGATGATGCAACTGGAACAGATGTCGGCTAGGGCCTTCAGCGACGCACACTGTATAACAGATAATGGCTCCAAAAAGGACTCCGTTCTATAGTTCTCGGCGTTGCGTGCTCAGCATTCCACCGACGTAGCTGCCCCAGTTAGTTGTTGTGTAGATGTTTATGTATGTGTCGCAAGTAGTTGGCTAACCTCCCAAGCTGGGTGGCCGCCTCTTGCTGTGTAAAGGTAATGTTCTGGTCTTATGATGCTGCCAGTTAGGTGTTTTTAGTGAAAGATGGGGGGTGGCTTTCAGGGGGTACAGCCCCCCGGGCCTGTACAATACTGTATACCTGGCATAATGTAGCCTAATAGAGAATTACAGTTGGCAGCCCTGGTGACTGAATATATTCTTAGTTCCACCTCTTAAGGTACAGAATACAAAATTTGGTTGAAGTCCAATGGATATCATGGACGTTACATGCAGTTAAACATTGGATCTAACAGTGCGCGTAAATTCATGTTGGCAACAATGACATACATGTATTGGTCAGAAATAATCTGAAATAATATGATCTATTGTTGTGTCAATATTGAATGAATTCCATTAGTTAGTATAGAAGTTGCATGTATTTTAAAATTGGACCTATCAGCAGGCTTAGAATCATGTTGGCAGCACTGACGTATTTTAGTTACCCCAAATTAATCTGGAATTCTAGGTACTATACGTGTGCAAAGTTTAGAGCTATTGGTTTGCATACTTTCTGATATATTGATATTAGGGTAATACAAATAGAGACAGTATTTATTAACAGTTGGCAGCCCTGGTTACTCTTAAGAATCGGCATAGTCATATCTGTTATGGTGCACATAGCACACACGAAATTTGGTTGAAATCCAAATGATAGTATAGAAGTTACATGTATTTAAAATTGGTCCCCTCAGCAGACTTAGAATCATGTTGGTAGCACTGACGTATATAAGTAACTCAAAATTAATATAGAATGTCAAGTACTATACGTGTGCATAGTTTAAAGCTGTCGGCTTGAATACTTTCTGATACATGGGTATTTGGATTAAAACAATTGAGAGCATTTATTAACAGTTGGCAGCCCTGATGGCTCTTAAGAATACGCTCAGTCATATCTGTAGAGGTACACATAGCACATACGAAATTTGGTTGAAATCCAATTGATAGTGTAGAAGTTATATGCATTTAAAATTTTGACTTATCAATAGGCTTATAATCATTTTGGCAACACTGCCATGTATGGCCTCCTGGAAATTGAACTGCAATAATATTATCCATACGTGTGCCAATTTTGAAATAGCTCCCATTCATACCTTCCAGGATATCCAACATGGAGCTCAAATTTCAAGTGCGATTGTTCAGCAGTTGGTAGCACTGACATCATTTTCAAATATGGCCGTGAGATATTTAGGTATAGATCTTTACTCCTACCAAATTTTGTTTCGATTGCTGCAGCCGTTTAGGAGTTGATAGGGGGGACACACACACAGCCACACAGACAGACACACAGACAGACACACAGAAGGACAGACAGACAGACACATATTTGCCCGATCTCATAAGTCTACTTTTTCCTCATTTTTGCAAAATGTGAAAAGTAGGCTAAAAATGAACTTATGTACAGATAAAACACTTTATACATTATACACAAAGTCCAGAACACACGAAGATATGTCAGTCTTCCACATCCTCCCCAACCCATAACAGACAGACAAGCGGACAAAAATTAAAGTTGGATTTATTTGGTCATTGTACACCTCATCCGCGATAAATACAACGTTTGAGCCGAAACTTCAAAATGTTTAGACAGAAAGCTTACATTATTTATAGAGATGTAATAACTACAGAGGCTTTTGAAACTGAAACATAAAAAAAGAATAATGTGCTGAAAGAAGTAATAGAACGAACAGACTTGCAGATATCATATGAGAAGACTGAAGTAGTGTCAAACATTAAAATACAACCTTATCTGACTAAACACAAAGTATGGAACGATGAAATTAGTGTAGTTTGAAGGGGCGGAACAGCGAGGTCATATGTCCCTATTGGAACAATGAACCATGTGCATAAGTTTAAGTAGTATAATAAAATAATTGCGTTTCTATCGGCCAACACATTAACATTGGGAAGGGAATAATAATTTATCACATTTTGTCTGACGAACGAAGCATGTCATCCAATTTATTTTTGTTGTTGTTGTTGTTTCTTTTGAGGTGCTTGGACATTGTGGTCATTGAGCCCCGTTTACTTGAGTGTGTTAGGATTTTGTTTGATAACCTGTGTTGTTAGTGATGGCTGCTTTAGTGTGTGTGTTTGTAATTCGGGTAAGTATTGGGAAGGGTGACTTCGGTGGCCTAGTTGGTAGCACGCTCAGCTTCTATGCCCAAGATCGCGGGTTCAAACCCAGCCGAAGTCATTTTTAAGAGCTTTAAAAATCCCTCAGTATGCCTTCCTTCGGAGGGGAAGTGAAGCCGGTGGGCCCATATAATAAATTTATGGCACGTAAAAGAACCTTCCACAAACTACAATTGTGTGAAGTTAAGTTTGTAGGTTAGATTTGATTAACGCTCTATTAAGTTCCAACGTTCGTCGCCAGGTGCCGGTTACGGTGGCATCTAGTAGCCAAGTTCACAGCTAGGTGTCGTTGACGGTAGCATTTGGTAGCAAAAGTAGGAAGTACTTGAAATTGAACGTCTGCGGTCCTTACCAGAATGAATGAATGAATGAATGAATGAATAAACTCGTTGTTTGGTTCCTCAGTTTAGGGGCTGCGACAACGCGGTCACCGGTAGTCGCTCTTGGCGACGAACGTTGGAACCTAAGAGCGTTAGTCAAATCTAACCTATAATTTACCTTCACACAGGTGTAATTACTGGAAGGTTCTTTTACATGCCATAAATCTATGACGTGGGCCCGCCGGATTTACTTGCCCTCCGAAGGAAGGCATACTGAGGGATATTTTACGCTCTTAAAAATTCCGATGACTTCGGCCGGGTTTGAACCCGCGACCTTGGACATATAAGCTCAGTATGCTACAAACTACGCCACCGAAGCCACTTAAATAAATTCAATCTATATCATGATTGTAACATTGTTGTTTGCCTTTTTGTATTGACACATACTTTGTAAACTGTCCGCCTTGTTGTGTAGTGGCTAACATTCTTGACTGTCACCGCGGAGAACCTGGTTCGACTCCCGACTCGGCCCAAGAAATTTCATTCCGGTCTGAGGGTTGGAATGGGGTACACTCAGGCAAAGCTGAGAAGAGGCGGGTTCGATTTCCACCTCCGCCATCTTGGAAGTGGTTTTACGTGGTTTCCCCACTTCTACTCGAGGCAAATGCTGGATTCCTAACTGAAGGCCATCCTTAGAACCTCATCTGAATTACAAATGCACAAATGGCATCACAATAATACCGGTTATCAGACAAATACCGACCCCTCCCCCTACACACACATACCCAAGTATGGTGCACGGAGCTATATGACCACGATGTTGCAAAGCCCATCAATTAACCAACAAAAGCAGTTTGATGGCAACAGAATTGACAAAGTTGTGTTAAAATTTTTCTTGGTGATAATCCTGGCTTAGATCTTGGAGCTAGGCATAATTTAATCAACTTTCGTTAATGTGTTAGGTAGTCAGCCCGAAGGCTGGTTGGATCCTCAAAAAGCACCGCCGTTACGTTATGTGAGTAGATACCCACAAATACCCAAGGCAGCGCTATATTGAGGCGTTCTAGGCAATAAGAGGAGTGAGGTAGTTTGCCATTGCTTTCCTCACTGAGTCAGAACAGTAGTCCTAACCCTATGAGTAGAACCTTTCACAACATCCACAGGCACTGACTGTGCCCTGAATGTCATTACTAAGCACCACCCATACCTCAGTAGCTTCCATATAATCACAGCCATGAGTGAGACTGAGACATCGGTAAGCCTGTGTATTTTTAAACGTTATTGACAGAGTAATGGTGTTTTTAGAACTTAAAAGGTTCATTCTGGTTCAGTATTGATAAACTAATTAGTATAAACAGGTTAAAAGTTCCGCCTGATCAATACTTCTATTAATTAAGATCACTGTGTGTTCATTAATGGGACATGTTTCCAGGCCTAATTAATAGTTTTGGCCCCTTCATCAGCCGATATGTCAGAGAAACGATACAAGAATAACTATTTTTGCCTAGCACTTAAAATTCCCTTAAAATGGAAACTTGTATGGTGCACCATAAAGAGAGATTGAAACATTTTACGCCTAATATGAGTTATGTAAAGAGTCTTATGAACTAGGCCTATAAACACTTTCAATGGACGCCTCACGGTGGTCTTGAGATGTTATTGAAGACACAAATGTATGGTACCGGTTCGGTACGACAGCAACAGTTCAGAACACCTTTGTTGGAATCAGCAGTAGGAACACTTAATTCCTCAATACTTCACCAGCAATATAAAGATAATAAACCCAATGAAGTTACTGCGCTGAAATCATATCTTGCCAAATATAAAGCTTAACTTCATAACTTCAACAGTTGCAATGGCAGAGATTGGCCTCAGCATACTATTTAACCTCTTGCTATTTGCCAATTAAGAAGTTTGGTTATTAATCGCTGCTCCCCACCCCACACACCCAAGTTTACGGGCCTAAATGACTACGATGGCCAAGCCCCTCAAATGAAACATGTTTCTGATTCTTTGTATTCCTCATACCACAGTATATTTCTATACACTATATTCCGTACAAAGATTTAACCTGGACTGAACGTGCAGTTTCCTGCATTTTAAAGTCTGCGTTTAGGCCTAAACTTAATATCCTGAGGATGAAGTAGCTTTCTGCCCTACTAAACTTATGTGCTGTGGTAGTTCTCCTCACCAATAGTCAGGTGTCTAGTCACTGTGTGCATACCCTCACAGGTCTACTGCTGTCAACAATGTCTCTTAGTTAAGTGTAAAATTCATGGATACTAGCGGACCCGTGCGAGAACTCTCGCATAGTGGGTTGTGTGCGCCCCATGTGTACAGACTACCCGCCCAGCCATGGTGCTATGCGGGCTGTGGGCGACAGAGTTCTCGCAGGGGCTATCGTCTTGTTTTTGTTTAAAAATATCAAATAAACAAATAAATATATTTCCGTTGACTTTTCAAGAAATGCAAGATTTTTCCTGTATTATTGAGACGATTTGGAAGATTTTGGTACAAACCACATTTTCTAGTTCAGGAGCTTGAGTTTTGTGAAACATATACCTTAACCTTAGCGTATTATACAGGGTGTCTTTTATGTCCCTTTGGAGAATGATAGGTCGTGTAGGGGACGGGTATAGAAGTAATTTGAGATAGGGGACTTGGGGTCGGAGCGGCCTCCTTAACCCCTTAACTATGGGTTGATTCAGGCCCTCCGCCCTGTAAGTTAGACAATCGACCAAAGCCTCTATTACCCTTCTCAATCCTTTAACTCTTGGCAAGATTCATTTCACCATGTGGCGCTGGCGTAATGGATAGCGTTGCGGTGCAAAAGGCCAGTAGTCCCGGGTTCGATTCCGGGTTTGGGAATAATCTTTTTTTAAATGTTATTTTAGGTGTAAGGATTTTAAGCTTGATACCTTCTGTAAATTAAACCGATCTTGGTGCACGTCGTTGCATTAAATTGTTTAAGTCAGTTATTACGTTTAAATCACGTTGATTTGCAAGAGAAAGTAAGGTTTAGCTAGGCTAGGCATGCTTTTGCCGTAGGGTAATCATTAGAAGGCACGATCTAAAACTACCGCAGTTCCATAATTAGTCACAAAGTTCCTTTAAACGGATTGAGAAAGGTAATGGAGGCTTGGGTCGGTTGCTTAACTTACAGGGTGGAGGGCCTGAACCAACCCTTATTTTAGGGGTTAAGGAGGCCGCTCCGACCCCAAGTCCCCTATCTCAAATTACTTATATACACGTCCCCTACACGACCTAGCATTCTCCAAAGGTACATAAAAGACACCCTGTATAATAAGATGGCAATTATTCAACTTTGCATATTCCAGTAACGCCTTCTCTCCAAATTTGTTTAATGATCAAATGGTCTCCATGTTTCTCATAGAGGCATGCCTTGCAGTCAACAAGCATTCAACAATAGGTTAAATACAAACATGTACCATTGACGAGCGTTCTCATAGGGCAACAAGGAAGACTTTTGATGCATTCTGATGCCCAATTGTACCACTGGAATCATTTACATATTTTCCCTTGACTTATAGCCTACCACATTTTGTAGTGTTGGCTGGGTGCCTTATTTTATTTTTCAATGAGTACTGTACACATTTGGATAAATGTCTTTCTCTTTTATAGGATGGTCGAGAATATTTGAAAGATACATATCGTGAAAAGCTGCGTGAAGTATTTGGTTTGCCATTGCCTACTTGCAACATACTCTCCTTTGGACAGAATGGCAGCCATTGCAACAAGAACTCGCGGGCTAAAGCGTCTTACACTTGGCCCTGTAAACCAAGAACGAAGCCTCTGATATCTGGCCCAGATTGCGCCCTTGATCTTCCGGACTTCAGGCCTGCCTACTGTTGAGTACAACGCTACATATTATCTTCAATCTATTGGAATCTATTGTTACAGTATAAGCCAGTGGCGGCACAACGACCAGATTAATTCAAGAAAAAACATTAATACCGTAATAAAATTCCTTTTATATGTATAACTATAACACGTGGCACTACAGCCCATGAAGGGCCTAGGCCTACCAAGCGACCACTGCTCAGCCATTTGGCCTGCAGATATTGGGGTGACGCGTGGTCAGCGCATCGGGTCCTCTCGGCCGTCAATCTTGGTTTTCGTGACCGGGGTGCTGCCTGACTATCCGACAGCTACTCAATTGTCCTCACAAGGCTGAGTGCGCACCCAGTTCAAGCCCCCACGTCAGTTTCTAAAACCCCTGACGGAGCCGGGAATCGAACCCGGGCCTCCGGGTGAGAGGCAGACGCGCTACCCCAATACCATGGGGCCGGCCTTTTATATGTATAGGAATTCATAATTCTGTTCTTTAATAATTCAGGAAATCTTATAGTAAGTTACTGTGAACTGTTTGAATGGAATTGGTTAACACCCTCTGGTAAGTCCTATCCCAACATTTAGCTCGGCTGGTCGTTGCCCGCTGATTGCAACAAGGGAGCCGAGGCTTGGACGGAGACATCCGAAATGCTCTTTTACCCTACTCCGCTCTCTTAATAATAATAATAATAATAATAATAATAATAATAATAATAATATCGTATGGCCTCGGTTGCCGGGTGCAAGCTTTGTAATTTGACACCCAGAGGGTAGCTTGCATGTCGAATTTCGTTGTTCCTTGAAGCACTATGAAAGTCAAGGAGGTTAGATATCTAAGCTCCTTGAACAGTATAGCGCTTTCTAGTAGAGAAATTAGGAACTTTGTGTTGGCGGAAACTCCCGAGATTAATTTTTCCATTATGAACACGGCCTACTGAATTCAAATGGGTTCTTTGACATGCCAACATCGTATGACATACGTGTCGTGATTTTTTCCGCCTTTCAAAAATCACTTACCACGGCCAGGAGCGAACCTGCAAGCTTGGGGTTAGTAGACCGACACGATAACCACTCACCCACCGTAGCTAGCGCTCTCTTAATGAAAATAGTGCAACACCTAGAGCAATTATCCGCTAGCCGCCACTAGTATAAGAAGTGCTAAATTTCAGTCGGAATGCGTCAGAACGGCGTTCCGGCGACTCCCAGTTTTTTTGCAGAGTCTTTTAGGGTATTGTTCCATAAAAACGTTCCTGTATTAAGATATGTTTTTTAAATTAAACTGGAGAAATGAATAATTTCTGCGACTAAATCAGACTAATTTCTCACTCATGAAAAATCCTAATCGCTAAAGAAATAATTTTTTTTTTGTCAATAGTTATTCGCCGAGAAATTGAACAAGTTTTTAAAATATTTTTATTCCCTTAGTTACATTTAGAAGCTTATTTATTGTCAGTATACATAAAACTTGTTGTAGGGGCCGATAACCTGTCGGGGAAATAAGTATAGATACTCGAGTTTAGAGGTCAATAAAACCTTTACCCTTAGTCTTACATAAGAATAACCTACACCAAAATTGTCCTTGTTTTATTTGTCGTTTAACGATATAGAGTAAATATTTGCATTGTATCTCGATAAAATTTTATAGCAGATTGAACAAAAAAAGTACCGGTTTTTCTTACCTAGTTTATGGAGCGCTCACTTAGAAAGATCGTTACGTTAAAAGTATTGATCTGATCGTAACGAAACTTTAATACGTCTTAAAGGAACTTATTGTTAACGCGTATATGAAGTTTTAATCTGATCTGACGTTTCTTAAAATAGTTGTTGGGAATTTTGTAAAATTACTTTTTCTCGGGCCTGGGTGGTCGCAGCAGTATGAAATATGGCTTGTTATGAGGCTCATAGCAATGCAAGGCTTAACGTAAAACTACATTTTATCTACTTTTGATTATCGATTTTATATGGATTGATATTTAATCGGACCATTGTGGGCGGCGATAGTACCGTAGCAGCCTGACAATGTTGCCAGTTGACTACCGTATTTCGAACTCGCTGCGCGCTCGTTCATACGCACGCCCAACTCTGACCTTTGTTCTTCGTTGAGTCATTAGCAACAAGCAGCAACTATCACTGTCTGTATTACCTACATCGATCAAGATGCCAGCTAAACCACAGTTAAAAACGGAGGGAGAATTTGCCATGATTATAAGTGCAATATGTTTTTTTAGAAGCGAGAGAGAAAGTAATAATGATAAGAGGATTTAGCAAAAAGTATCGCAAGTGTATTGGAAGGTCGATAGCCACGGTGAAGAGATGTGCCGCTGCAATGAAAGATATTCCTCTTCCTCCCAGAATCCAAAAGTTTGAAAGTATGATGAAAGCAGAGCTAATTGTTCACGCCAAACCTCACTTCAGGGCACCTAAGAAGAAGAAGAAGCTGGAACAGATAATCAAGAATGTTCATCCTGACGTCGAACTCGTCTGGCTGCCAGTTGCTCATTGTGAGCTCAACCCCATAGAGCCGGTTTGGGCCTACGTGAAAAATAAAATAGCTAAAAGTGAATATGAGTAACCAGGCGGAGAGAGGAAGATCAATGGAGGTGATGCGAGATCTCTGTAAAGAAGCCTTGAGGTCCGTAACACCGGAGCTATGGAAAAATGCATCGAACACACAAAAAAATTAAAAAAATACAGAAACATTACTGGGAAAAGGATGGGGTAGCAGAACACGTCCCCGTTGTTGAGCCACTTGTTATAAACTTAAATGACAGTTCATCTGATTCATCGGGCAATGATTTTTCAGACGGTTAATAAGGGAGCAGTTTTATAATCTTATAATCTCAAAGTGTAAATTACTTCAAACAATTAATCTTATAATAATAGCTTTTCAGCTGACACACCATTTTTAAACGTGCCAATGGGGGTCCAAAGCCCTCATTAAAAAAGGTGTTGGGAAATGTTTCACTTCTTGTGGATATGAAATAAGACACGTTTCTCTAACTTGTAGGTAAAATTAGCAGAGAATATTAGCGCTGTACATAAGGGACGAATATTTCAGAATATAAAGAAGAATTAAATAGTTAAGTTAAATAGACGTGAATGATAGTGTATTTTATTTTTTATTTATTTTTTTCTTAGTCGTATTACCCTCCAGGGTTGGCTACCCTCGGATTCAGCGATGGATCCCATATTTACCGCCTCCATTTTGAAACGTCTAAATCGGGGATACAACTGGGGTGTGTGACCAGCACCTAGCCCAGGTGGCCTCACCTGCAAAGCGAACAGGGACCTTATGAGGGATGGAAAGATTGGGATTGATAGGCAAGGAAGAGGGAATGAGGCGGCCTTAAGTTAGGTATCATCCCGGCACTTGCCTGGAGACGAAGTGGGAAACCACGAAAACCACTTCGAGGATGGCTGAGGTGGGAATCGAACCCCCCTCTACTCATTTGGACCACCCGAGGCTGAGTAGACCCCGTTCCAATCCTCATACCACTTTTCAAATTTCGTGGCAGAGCCGGGAATCGAACCACGGATCTCCCGGGTGGCAGCTAAGCACGCTGACCACTACACCATGGAGGCGAGTATATATTATAATATTTGTATTTTAATTCGTCAATTTCACTTAGGGTTTTTAATTTATTTTAATTATTGTTAATTTTCAAGTCCTCGTACTGCAGCTCCTTCACCAAGATTTCTCGTATAAAATAATATCTTCCTTGTCACGTGAGCGACCCATGGTTTAACCCATAGACATTCACTTTATCTTTCCATTTCTTTTAAATACCGGTATTGCCACCACAGAATTTCAACTACCATAATATAGTTAAGTGAACAAGGAACTGTCCTTCATCCATTTTGCTGAACTATGATAACATATTTGATGTAACTTAGGGTAATGGTGTGATGATTGCTTTGTATAACTGTGATACAAGTTCAGTTTTATAAAATATTTGATAACATTTATTTGACAAATTTCTTTGGTAGTGTAATACCGGCCTAACACAAATTACAAAACAACAACAGAAATTCACAGACCTTACGGCTTGGAACGCGCGCGTATTATGTTTCACAGGGCAACGTCGCACAAGTTTCCTCGACCGAGCGCATTGTTTCCGTCGCTTGCTACGATACATTCTTCTCACATAACCACCTGATTAAATATCAATCGATATAAAAGCAATTATCAAAAGTAGATAAAGTGTAGTTTTTCGTTTAGGCTTGCATTGCTATGAGTCTCGTAGCAAGCCATATTTCATACTCCTATGACCACCCAGGCCCGAGAAAAAGTCGTTTTACAAAATTCACAACAACTATTTAAAGAAACGACAGATCAGATTAAAACTTCATATACGCGTTAACAATAAGTTCCTTTAAGACGTATTAGAGTTTCGTTACGATCCGATCAATTCTTTTAACGTAATGATCCTTCTAAGTGAGCGCTCCGTGAACTTGGTAAGAAAAACCGGTACATTTTTTGTTCAATCTGCTATAAAATTTCAACGAGATACAATGCAAATATCTACTCTATATCGTTAAACGACAAATAAAACAAGGAAAATTTTGGTGTAGGTTGTTCTTATGTAAGACTAAGGGTAAAGGTTTTATTGACCTCTAAACTAGAGTATCTATACTTATTTCCCTGACATTGTGGTGTTTATTAATCTCATGTAATTTATTTCAGGATTAGGGCATAACCTATCTCTTTTGGGTACATTCGTGTTGACCGACTGAAAAGCACTAAACTCTTATTTCCCTGACTAGTTATGACTTTCTCTTTCACTCACTATTATGGAAGTCAAGACTAAATCTGACTGAAGAATATCACATACCACCCGTTGATTGTATTACATTTTGTAGTTTCATAGTTTTGATTATAAGAATGTATGTTTTAAAACCCTGAATCTCTAAAAGAAAATCAATGGAAGTTTTTATGTAATGGATAACAGCAGATGCATATTAATCGAACCTAAATAAGTATTTCTTTCATAAAAATATAAACTGTTGATTTCATTTTACAAACCCGTTCTACTCTGTGATCGTGGTTTAGCAATTTTTTTCCCTCAAATTAATTCATGGTTCTATAAAATAATGGGACAAGCTGATAACTAAATTCAGGGCATTTCATACTCAATGGCCCATGAAAGGTGAGGGATGGCAGAAGTCAACTTTGCCCCCCACCCCTCTATGAAATGTGCTCACACGTAATATTACTTGCATATGACTGATATGTTACAGGTCACAGCCTTCTAGATTGGGGGCCCAATGGATATTTGGCTGCATCACTCAACAGGAAAATCTTTCTGTGTCATCCTGGGAGACATATCACTGTCCACTTTCTAGACCTGAATGTACAGTTTCAGCCTGATCATGTCTGTTCATGTATCAAATGGGACAAGACTGGCAAGATCCTAGCAATAGGCACTAACAAATCGCACATAGAGGTGAGAGAAAATTTCCCCATTGTTTTTGTCTTGTTCCACCATTTGAATACAACCCACACGCTGCTCAGACAATATATTCCTAACCACGGTAACTAACCACTTCCTTTTGAGAAACAGGAGTGCGTGATTATGAAAAAGGCTCAGTTGTATACGAGTTTAAATAGTTTATGGGCTGCATATATCTGTATCTATATTCCGAGGTAGTTGAAGTTGTTTCTGGTATTTCATCTTGAAAAATAAACTTTCAACTTAGAACTCGGCAATTCTTCTAGGTTTGTGCCGTGTCTTGTGTGGGGTTTCGCCTAGAACACCAAGCTGGCTCATCGGCGGGCTCTTGGTGTCCCCGCCCGGACCCCCACAGGAGTGACTAACTGCGCGCCACCTCCCTTTATATTAGGTGCAACTGCACCACATGGTGCGCCCCTCCGCATGGCGCGCCCCTCCGCAAGAGGGGGGTCCGGGCGGGAACACCAAGAGCCCGCCGATGAGCCTGCTTGGTGTTCTAGGCGAAACCCCACACAAAACACGGCACAAACCTAGAAGAATTGCTGAGTTTTAATTCACCGGCCGTGAAAGCCAATATACCATCTTTTTGGAAGCCTTCATAGGGAGGTTAAGGCTGCTTGAGCTTTTAGTTCTCGCAGTCATGTGGTGCAGTTGCATCTAATATAAAGAGAGGTGGCGCGCAGTTCGTCACTCTGTGGGGGTCCGGGCGGGGACACCAAGAGCCCGCCGATGAGCCTGCTTGGTGTTCTAGGCGAAACCCCACGCAAGACACGGCACAAACCTAGAAGAATTGCTGAGTTTTAATTCACCGGCCGTGAAAGCCAATATACCATTTTTTTCAACTTATAATTTATGCTAGAAAATGAACTTAAGATACTGGTGGTATAGAATAGGCTCAAAATATTCTCCTCTATTTCCTGATCACAGCAATATATAACACACTGATATAGGGTGCATTTTTAATGTCATTATTGGTATTTTAAGGGGGAATGTGGAAAATATTTTTTTCTTGGCTATAAAAATAGTGTGTAGTATCAGTTCTGTATCGGTGAATATCGACTTTTATTTTACCCATTTTCGATTATACGATAGACATCGAATTTCAAAAAATTCAACCTAAACAACGATTGATATACTGTAATTATACTGTAGAGTGAAGCCTCCGTGGCTTTGGCGGTAGCACGTTAGCCTCTCACCGCTGGGTCCGTGGTTCAAATCCCGGTCACTCCATGTGAGATTTTGTGCTGGACAAAGCGGAGGCAGACAGGTTTTTCTCCGGGTACTCCGGTTTTCCCTGTCCAAAATTTCATTCCAGCAACACTCTCCACTCTCATTTCATTCATCTGTCATTCATTTAATCATTGCCCTAGGGGAGTGCGACAGGTTTCGGCAGCCGACACAGTTCATATCCTCGCCGCTAGATGGGGGCTTCATTCATTCCATTCCCGACCATGTCGGTCGACTGGAAGCAGGCTGTGGATTTTCATTTTCATACTGTAGAAAATTATGCATTTAATGATATGTTTAATTATATGCATCAGTTTGTCATATCTAGATTATAACAAAAAGGTACAAAAAATATTTTGACTGAATTTTAAAACTGTATCCTTCGCTCACTGCTCAAGAGTTCAATCCTTACTAAGTTCAGCAGATGTATACCCACAAGAAATGTATACAACCCTTTAAAAACGCATGAAACTGTATTCAAATAGTTTGGAAGATATTGCTCTAAATATTGGTCAGTGACTGACATTTACACTACCTTAATAATTTGGTTCTTTTTTTTACTCCTGAAGCAAAAATATCATCATCTTCATTTCCCGTTTCCAGCTTCGTGGGTCGGGTTGTGAATTAAGGACCTCCAACGTTTCCTGAAGCAAAAATATGTTGATATTTAATCATTTATTTTAAAAATTAATGCATTTCTCTGAGCCAACCTTCCTGGCAATCAACACTAACTATCCTCGTCAGAAAATTCTGGGGAAATTCAAATACAAACATAGGTCAGAGGATTGTTTTATGTCATAAAAACATTTATTTTCAGGGCAAGACATGATAAACAAATCGTTACCCTGTTTGAGTTGGCTGGTTCAAATTATTTATTCCTGTATTTTCTGTGCAACGAGAAGACAAATTAGGGCATTTTTAAGGACATTATTTTAGTATTTTAAGCCAAAATGCATTGCTCATAGAACATGAAAACATCATTGGATAGTTTATTGCCTATTGGTCAAATAAATTCATTATACTGGGTGTTAAAGAACATAATTTGAGGTGATACCGTAGTTTGCATCACAACATGAATATAATATCGAATAAACATGGGTGCTATAGGAAATGTTTTCTGGGATCTGAACAATTGTTCGTGAGAGATGCAGATCTTATAATCATAGTTGACAACCCTGGCATGGAATGCTGATAACGTCGCATGGATTAATGAAAAAAAAAAAAAAGAGTGGTTATGAATATCAGCAGAGTAGTCTTATTGGCGCTCCGTCAGTTGTGCGATTCTATCTGTGCAGTTAGTCATGATAAGCGTGTGTTTGAGTGTATGAGTGTCTTAATTAGGTACTTTGATGGGCAGAGGATACATTGCAATAAATGATCACTCTGTTCAGATCTCGGAAAGTGTGCTCTGTAGGACCCATATTTATTAGACATTTTATTCTTGTTTTGATGCATTTTCACCTTCTAAAATATTGGATACTTCTTCTTTAACACCTGTTTCATAGAAAGCTTTGAAGCCATTTTTCAGTGTTGCCTTATTGTTAATTGCTAATTTTCAGTCGGTCAACAGAAATATATCTCCAGAAAATATGGCAGCTGTTGTTCGTCTTCTATGTATTATCATTGTGCAAAATGAAAGTTGCCAGTTATAAGAAATAACTTTCGCATCTCTTTCGATTCCAACATCCAAGCCTTATGTTGAATTATTATCAGTTTTGAGAGCGTGTTCTTGCTCTGAAATTGTTTGCTGCAGTGTTGGGATGCTGTTGCAAAGAAGAAGCTGGGGGAAACTGACTGCAACTGCATACGACAAGGCTGGTGCTCCATCAACAGTATGCTTTGGATTGAAAGGAATCGGAAGATAGTTAGGTAAATAATATTCTTAGAATCAACATCTATTTTATTCTATTGTGCAGTACTATCTCTGACTAGGCTCATAAGCAGGGATGGTATACGGTATGTACAAGGATCCTCATATGCGTACGAGATTTTTGTTCTATTTTGCAAGGTACTATATAACTTGTATGAAAAGCATACACGATTTAGGCTCAGCGTATGAGATTTCCAATGGCCAGCAAGAATGCCATATTTAATTGCCTATAAGATCCCTATTTTCTGTATTTTGATACAGAAGAATTGAGGAAAATATTATATTAAAGAAAACAATTGCCTCAAGTAATCGATTAACAAACACTACCAATGAAACCACATTACAAGACTATTAACTCTGTGAAGGATTATAAACTACATATGTGTCTTCCTATATGTAATTACAGTAAAAAAAATATCAAATTATGAATTATTTGCTGGATCCATCTAGTTGAGCCCAAAAAGCACTAAAATACAATCCTAAAATTACAAAATATCAATAATTAAAAGAACTTCACACTTTGTGAAGCCAATGTTCAGCGGTCAGAACGGCATGGTCATTTGCTGCAAACAAGTTTTCTATGTCACATGGTTCGCTCAGATTACTGCAAACCAACAAGTGTTCCGAATCCTGCCTTGCCCCACATTCACAAATTTCATCATCACTGATTCCTCCCTTCTTCAGATTTATCTTGCACCTTGTCACTCCTGTTCTCAATCTGTTGAGGGACTTCCAAGTCCCATATTGGAGATGACTGCCTGATGGTAACATTTTTTTGCTTTCCACAATCCTCCAGGGGACTTCGTTCTCCACAGCCCGGTTCGGCGGGCTTCCGCTGAAGTTGTAATTGGTGCTGTTGTAAGGAAGAAGATTTTCCTGGATTTCAAACGTGATGGAGGAGCATGAGTTTCAAACACTGGATGCCTTTGATCTGTTTCTTGCTTCTTCTTTTCAATCTCTGCTGCTACTTGTCTTCTTACATCTGGAGGTGCTACTCCCATGAGTGCATAGATCCTATTGACGGGAGTTGTCTTAGGCACCCTGTGACTATGCGGCATGTCTCATGAAGAGCCACATCAACTTGATTAGCATGTGCAGAGTTCTTCCAGACTGGAGCTGTGCACTCTGCAGCAGAGAAACACAGAGCAAGAGCGGATTTGCAGAGGATGCTGGGCTGCTCTCCCCACGTGGTGTTCGTCAGTTCTTCAGACGAGATTGTACCTGGTACATACTTTGTTTGGTGTCTGTACAGTGCTGTTTGTAAATTAAGGCACAATCCAATTTAATACAATGTATGTGGTCTGATATTTGAGGTTCCGAAAATTTTAGCAGCGAGCTATGTACAATTTATAGTTTCTTGAGGACATCCAATAGCCTATATCGGGGCCATCCACACAGCGCTCCCCGAACGATAGCATTCTGACCGCACTCTAAGCCATAGCTCGAAGTGAGCAGCCGATCCATCAGTCGCTATCTAGTCCAATGCGCTTTGTTGACAACGTGTAAGTAAATTAGTTTCACAGTTGTCATGACTGAACATCATACAAGAAAAGAGATGGAGTGGTGAAGCAGCAGCTTTTAAAGCAGAATGGGAAATTTCACTTTTCTGTACAGCTTATAAAGGAGCAAAACTCACTCTAGGTTTGTACTATCTGATCATATTGGTAAAATGTTGTTGAATTTTCCTCTCTAGTATGTTCACATTTCAGTTTGGAATAAATCACAATATTCTTTACTTAACACTTGCGATCGTTTCCTGGACATTCCATACATCGGAGTATCATTCGATTTGTGTATGCGGTATATTTCTTATGGAAAACCAGCTCTATCAATATGTCAACAATCCCACAAAAGCCATCGGCCGCACGATTGTACGTACGTATCTAGTCTGCACGGTCCGAACATCGTCTGTCTGTCTCAGGTCTCCTCACTGCCACAGTGTAGTAGTGGTAGAGAAAGGAACACTAGTCTGACTGCCCAGTGCTCCCCGAGCGTGATGACTGGATGGCCCTGGTGTATATAAACCTCAAGACTCGTGCCACTTCAAACTATTCAGAACAAATGTTTGAAAATGCCAGCCCTACTTATTTGTGAAACGTCAGATATCAAGAAATGTTATGCATGGCCTCATAACCGGGAGAGCCGTCCTGGAGATTACTCAACCGGCCATGAAAGTCTACACCAGTAAAATAAAGTAAATTTAAATGTTGGAATAACCTACTGAATCTGTTGGAACAATATTGCTAGTCGCGTCACTCATGGGGTAGTGATGAGTAAATTCCCGGAAACTTTGCCATCGGTAATATTTCCATAAAAAATCCCGGCAGTCAAAGGTTTTAAAACTTAGTGTGAATTTTCAGATCAGTAGAAACTGAACTCGAAATATTTCTTCACATCTAAAACACATAAAAACAATATTTTTTTAATACTGTACCGTAGAGTTTCTTTTCTTTTAGTACGGTAATCGCGTGAACAGGTAACGTTTTGTAATAAGAATTGTTTAAATTGTAACATTTAGCCTACTAATAATAATGAGTAATGAAATCCATTTTTAACCAGATCAGAAAAAATAACTTATATAGGTTTCTTAATTAAATAATTCCATGTGAAGTTTTTCTATCTCTCATCTCTCACTCTCAAGGATCATCTTGAACTTCATCTACTTCCCGTTCCCTCTTGTAAGGGTATGTATAATCTGCAACGGTGCCAGTGTAAGTGTATGAATGTGATGGAGACGATGAGAGTGGATCAAATGAAATATCTAATGTTCCCATCACTTCTGTTTCTTCAGAATGGTTCATTCATTTCCAACGGTGTGAAATAAATGTTAACTTCCCGGCTCCAACTGAGGTCAAAGCTTAAAGTCAAGCTAAGAAAATGCTGGCAAAATTTTAGACAAATTAAAAATTCCCAACCTGGGAATATTCCCAGAAAACAGACCACGAATATTCCCACATTAACTTGTTCCCACGGAAATATAAAATTGTTTGACGTGTAACATTTACTAATGCTATTGGGTAATGAAATCTATTGTGAATATGATCAGAAAAAGTAACTTGGATAGGTATTTTCTCAATTATTTGGTTGATTAAATAATTACATTTTAAGTTTTTCAATCTTGCATAGAGTCACTCTCTCTCTCATGGACTCGGAAAGATTGGAAGATTTAAAATGTTATTATTTAACCAACCATATAATTGAGAAAATACGTATACTTCTTCTGATCTTGCTAGTGACTTCCCAATACTTATAAAATTTGTGCAACTGAAATTCCCTTCTAATAAACTTACCATCTTATCTCTTTTAAGAAACTTACCTTCTATGAAAGACTGGAAAATCAGGAACACCGTCGTCTATGAGGTGTAGAAAGAAAAGAAGCCCAATGGTACACCGGAGCAAAACACTGGCAGAACAGATGGAGACCAAACCATGTGGATGTAGCTTTGCCTCCTGGCCTTGCGCTGTGCCTTAGCGAGCTGAGCGACTGCTGTTGCTTCCGACATTATTCCAGATTATTTTAATCTTGTATTCATAAAAACAGGCACCATATATTAATCTGTTTCATAGTATTTCAACACTGGACCTGATACCTTTAACTGTTGTCGTATCTCAACCATTTTCACGCATCTGATGATCGATTGTTATTGTTTTAAGGGGAAGAACAGCGAGATCATCTGCCCCTCCCACATCAGAAGTTTCTTGATAGTCAGTTTCACCACTGTTACAGTAGGCTTATAGTCGTGGATGAATTGTTTGCTGTGTGCTGCACATAGTATTGGACTGCACAGGGACTTGCTTGCTGCCTGTGGCTAGCCAGGGTTATTTTTAGCCTATTGTATTTTCATTTATGAAAAAATAATAGGCTTATGAGATCACCTTTTGTCCGTGTGTCTGTCTGTGTGTGCGTGTGTGATAACTTCTAAACGGCCGGACCGATTTCAATGAAACTCGGTAAATTCATAGCACTTATCCGGACGACCCCGACCGTGCCCATCAAATTTTGTTAAGTTTCAGCAATCTAACATGGCGGCTGTGCGAATTATTTCACCAGCATTCAATATCTCCGAAACTATTATCGATATCACCCTGACATATTTTACGGTGATAAAGAGAACTACTAGAAGTTCACCTATGTGACGTTTGAAAACCTGGTAGCTACAAAACCAACATGGCGGCCAAGCGAAGTTGCGACTTTTAAATTGAAGTTTCTTGCGATTTAACCAACCAAACGCAATAAAACTTGGTACAGTATATGTTTATACACATTGTAATGCACAGACATCTAACTTCGTTCAATTGTTTACATAACCTCAAGATGGCGGCTGTGCGAAATATTTCACCGGCATTCTATATCTCTGAAAATATTAGCGGTTTAACCCTGAAATTTTGTACGGAGATAAAGGGCACTACTGGAAGTTCATCTATAAGACTTTCAAAAACCGGTTAACTACAAAACGAATATGGCGGCCAAGTGAAGTTGAAAATTTTAAATATACCTTTCTCGCGATTTAATGATCCAATCGCAATGAAACTTGGTACAGGATATGTTTATGCCATACACATTGTAATGCACTGGTATCTAATTATTTTCAATTGTTTACATAACCTCAAGATGGCGGCTGTGCGAATTTTAAAATTAAGTTTTTATTTCTTGTGTCGTAATCATGCGATCGAAGTGAAAGTTTGAATAATGAACCTACGCAATAATTTTCCTTTAATGGTACATGACTGTATGGCCTATACATATAACAATCCAACATGGCGACCATCCAAAATATTTAGATGGGTCTCAATATCTACGAATCTATTACAGCAATCAAACTGTTTTTTTTTTTAATGTTCATAGGGGCTATGAACATAAGTTCACCAATAGGATTTTAAATAACCTGGTGATCACAAATCCACCATGGCGGCGACGCGAAAAATTTATATTCACATGGACGTTTCTCGCAATTTAACCATCCGAGTGCAGTGAAACTTGAAAGAGTAAATCCTTATACGAACGTTAATCCACTTGCATCTAATTTATTTCAATTGTTTCCATAACCACAAGATGGCAGCTGTGCGAAATTTTAAAATCTCGTTTTCACTTCTTGTGTCCTAATCATGCGATTGAAATTTGAATACTACACGTACACAATAATCTTCATGTAACAGTACATAACTCTTAAGACCTACATATATAAAAATCCAACATGGCGACCATCCGCAATATTTAGTCGGTTCTCGATATCTACGAATCTATTACAGCAATGCAATCACACTGAAAATTTGTATGTTGATAGAGGCAATTAGCATAAGTGGGATATATGAAAATAGGCTGTATAGTTCTTCACGGAACTACTTGTTGTGTTTCTAATTGGTTTTATAATGTCAGTTACCAGACATTGCAGAGATGTATGCTCTGTTCACAATTGAAATTGTTGGGATGCTTGATGTCTCAATGGTCTTTCTCATCTTCCTGCAGTAGAAGTGGACAAGCAATTATGTCCCAAGAATATGTGCTATTAGATGAATGCTCTACCATTGCTAATTCAGAATATTCAATGTATATTGTATGTATTTTGTTAATAATTTAGTGGCAATTGTTCGACCTTTCTCTCCGCTGTATTACTATCTAAATTCATATGGTATTTTATGTACCCTTCTGCCGAGTTGCAGATAATCCGTCACTGGCCGGATGAGGTCTCATACTTTTGGTCCGCAGCTGAATATGTGAATATGTGTTTCTCCTTCTGTAGCTTCATTACTTTGTCATATTCTTCAATAAAGTGTAACTAATAGGCCCTAATTTCTACCACAGAAAAGATCAGAGAGGCCATTGGAACATCAAAGCATTCAAACAATTTTTAAGCAAATTTTCCCCGAGACCTGTAAATCAGTGGTGTAGCCAGGGCGGTGTTAGCAGGTTAGAAACCCCCCCCATCGATTGATTTTTTTTTAATAAGAAGAAAGCTGTTAATAAACTACTTACTTACTTAGTCGGATCCTCTTATACCCATCGGTGTCGAGGTTTAACAAAAGGAGCGCCAAGCCTTCCTGTCTCTGCTCAGCTGTTTTGCTTTCCTCCATTCTATTCCCCTCTCCTCGACTGCCCTCCTGACATTTTCCTCCAACGTAGTCCTTGGTCTCCCTCTTGTTCTATTACCCTGCACTTGTGTTTCCACATACTATCTTGGCAATTAGTGATTCCGGCATACGTTGGATGTGGCCGTACCACCTCATCTGATTCTCTTCGACCTTTTGCTAAAGTGGTACAACTCCTAAACCCGTTCTCATGGTCCGATCCCGGATCCTGTCACGTCTCGTCTTGCCTTCCACTTTCCTCAAATACCTCATTTCCATTGCCTGCACTTTGCTGCGGTACTTGTCTGTGAGGCACCAGGTCTCACTGCAGTACATAAGTACTGGTGTATAGACAGCCCGAAATATTGCCAGCTTTGTGTTCTTCGAAACTTCTCTGTTGTTAAGGAAACTTGACTTTATTGAATTGAACAATCTACTGGTAGCATGCACTCTGCTATTGATTTCACCCTCAATTTTTCCATCTCTTTGTAGTGTTGCTCCCAAATATTTGAAGCTTTCTGTTTGTTCCAGGTTGGTTCCTCTTATATTCACCTGCTGCACAGTTTCTTCTCGTGACACTAGCATTGTCTGTGTCTTAGCGTAGTAGCAGTATTGATTTTCATCCCACTATTGGATAATTCTTCATCCCATACGTTAATGTTATGTTGTAGATGTTCTTGGATGTCTCCCATCAGCAGGATGTCGTTGCAAAAACGAAATGTGTAACAAACTCTGGCCGCATGTTCCTATAGCCATGATGGAACTTCTTCACTCTCACATTACAGTTTTTAATGACAGAGTCCATAAGAGTTATAAACAGCAGTGGACTTAAAATGCATCCGTCTCACTCCCGATGTCGTCTGGAACTCCTCTGATTCTGCATTTGATATTCTGATCTAGTTTCTACACTTCTTGTACATGCTCTTCAGTGCTACCAACAGGCTGTCCTCCACTCCCTTCTGTCGCAAAGCTTCCCAGATCTTGTACCGCGGGACACTGTCGAAAGCCTTCTCCAAGTCAATGAAGGCCATGTGGACCTCCTTTCCCTTTTCCAGCATCTTGTCACATCTGTCTTGCACTGAAAATCAAATCCTGTGTACTCCTTTCTGGCCTAAATCCACACTGTGCTTCATCAAACTGGGGTTCTACAATTGTCCGAAGTCAGTCTTCCAACAATCGTGCATAAATCTTTCCTGGTACGCTTAGCAGTGAGATCCCTCGATGATTCCCGCATTCCCGATTATCTCCTTTCTTAAAAATGGGGATGATAATGCTGACTTCGCAATCTTCGGGGATGCTCTTTGTCCTCCAGGCAATGTTCAATACTTTTAACAGTAGTCTCTCTCTCCCTCCTCACCCATATACCTCAGCATCTCTGGGGTGATCTGATCATGCCCGGCTGCTTTACCCAGCTTCATTTTCTTCAGTGCCTTCTTGACCTCCTCCATTGTAATATATATTCCTTGATTAGTCTCTCATCTTAATTCCTGTTCTTCTTGGTCTGTTTCTTGCCCTTCCGCTACTAAGAGTTCCTTAAAATGTTCCTTCCATCTTTCCATTATATCCTTTTCCGTTCTTAGTAGGTTTCCATGCTTGTCTTTTATAAATTTGAGTGGGCATTCCTTTCCCTCCCTCATATTCTTCATAACTTTATAGAAGAGTTTTTGATTTGTACTATAATTCTCTTCCATCTCTTTACCAAAATTGTCCCATGTCGTTTTTCGTGCTTCTTTAACTGCATTTTTTGTTTGTTGCCTCTGGTTTTTATAGAGATCATAATCCCCCTGTAACCTAGTTGTAAGATACTTTTGCCAAAGCTGTTTCTTCTTCACCTCTGATTGCACCTCCTCAGTCCACCATGCCGTCCTCTTCTGTTGTACTCCAGCCTTTGACACTCCACAGGTGTCTTCTGCCGCCCTCAGAATTGTTTGCTTAAACAAGTCCCATGACTCTTCCAAGTCCAAATCCTCTGTTCCTATCCCCCGTAGTCTATCAGATATCTTCTCCTGATATGCCGCTCTCACTTCTTCCTCCTCCTTGAGTCTATACCCCTTTATCTTCTTAGGTTTTTTCCTCCCCTGCTGTTGTTTCGGCTTCGATGTAACTGCCATCTTCATAACCAGCAGGTAGTGATCGCTACCAATGTCGAACCCCCTGTGTACCCTGGCATCCAGCACATTCCTCATCATCTCCTTCTCTACAAGCACATAGTCTAATATAGACTTCTCTTGTCGGTTTGGCTCTTCTCTGGTATACATATGAATCCTCTTGTGTTGAAACATGGTATTGGAGACAACCATTTCATTGCTGTTGCATAGGTCTAAAATCCTCCTTCCATTGTCATTTTGTGTCTCTTCACCATGTCTTGCCATCACCTCTTCCACCCTTCTACTCTGTTGCCAACTCAGCCGTTAAGGTCACCCAGTACGAACACTCTTCCTTTTGCATCATCTATGGTCTTCTGCAGTTCTTCATAGAAGACCTCCTTCACTTCCTTAGTGTTATCCTCATTGGGTCCATAAGCCGCAATAAAGGTCATATCCTGAAAGTCTCTATCTCCCATTTCTATTGTCAGTTGTATGATCCTCTCACTAGTGTACTGCCATTGCTTGATATATTGCCTATATCCTTCCGGCACTTGCTCTCTCACTCTGTGCCACTCCTGAGTAGAAAAACAGAAATCTTTTTCCACTTTCCTGATCCATTATTTGTTCACATCCTCGTCCTTTCTTCTTGGTTTCTGTAATAGCTAAAACCTCTACTTGTGATTTCTGGAGTTCAGTTGCTAGCTCTATTTCTTTCCCCTGTATACCCCTCACGTTCCATGTTCCTATTCTCTTTATCCTTTTCCTCGCATAGTCGTCAATGAATTAATCAGGCCGGTTTTCTTCTTTCGATTTCTTTTAACTTGGATTTTCGGGCTAGTGAGTTGTTGGCCCACTGCGCCTTAGTCCAGTGGAGGGGCTGCCTCCTCATAGTCCCTGGACTTGCTAGATTTTTACAGGGTTTTCTCCCTTCTCCCATGTGGACAATCTCGTCCACTTGTCTCTGGTGTTCGAGACCTACTAGCTCGGGGATATACCGCCCCATCTCGGTCCCTGACTGCACTCAGCCACTGTAATTCAGTGTTGCCGGCCCCCCACGACGTGGACGTGTCAGCCAAGAGTTGCCCAGATGCACACAGTTACAGCCCAAGCCCCCTGTATGCCCTAGGCCGAGGGGCGTTAATAAACAATAAGCTAAATAAATATTTCTAAAATGAAACAGATATTTGCTGATGAGTCCATAACTCATGCTATTTGGGAAATCGGTATGGTTGAGATTTGTGTCTGCATCACCAAATCACTGTACTGATGTGCTGTTGTTGCCATTCAGCCCGGCTCCCCAATTGAGGCAAAACGCGTTCTTATATTGATTATAATGATATGCACCATGCATTATTTTGAAAGTATAAACCCCCCCTCCTCCATTGGTCGATCTTGGCTACGCTACTGCTGTAAATAATTTTGAAATTTCACTGCTTCAAAAAAATTGAAAAGTCTGATTTATCAATTGGTTCATCAAAGAATGTTGTTTGTACATCTTTTGCAGTGGTTGCTCCAGGGGCACATTAATGTTGATTGATGTCCATAAGAAGATGACTGCTATCATGAAAGTTGCTGTAGCACACGACAGCTGCATCATTTCTATGAGTTTATCTCCTGATGACTGCCATATGGCATCTACTGGAGATGACTGCAAGCTACGTGTTTGGAATATCCCCGAGTTTACACCTCATTTTGAGATTATTCAGGAGTTTCCAACACGGGTAAGGTATAGTATGGAAGAGCTTTGAGCATATTAAAAGATTTAGTGTGAAGAGAGTCCGCAATTGAAATATACTGATTTCTGTAAGAAGGAATCTAGAGCTGAAATTACCTTAAATTCTCTCTTCATTATTAAATACTAGCAGTAGTGCCCAGCTTCACCTGGTGGATTTATTTGTTTTATGGATGATAATGAATACTACTACAGAACTGGCACATGATACTTAAACTAACAGAAAACAATATTTAAAAAATATAAATTTTTGTGGTGGTGGTGGTGATAGTTGTAGTGCGGGTGATGAGTAGTACAGTATAATGGACGTAACATTCAGGTCATTTTCCCGTAATAATAATTATGAATAGGGAAACAGCTATTTGCTAACTACAGCACTGACACATATAATTTACAAACAAATTTAAAAAAAATTGAAAGAGGAGTAAGAGAAATAAAAGACACTGCCTAGGGCCTATATCTCATTGGCTGTTAGAAATGTAGAGACCAATAGTGTCGTCTTTTGTCGCATAGCACCATAGGAAAATAATCAGAACTCTTTGGAAAACCTCGGCTGTCCCGAGCTACTGAGGTAGCAATAGTACCATTTATCGCCACAAAGCGCTTAGCGATAAGTTTAGGAATAAATGAAGGTAAATTTGAAAGCACCAACGCATATTGCAGCTGATAACCTCAATGTACTGCACCAACACCATTGCACATATACAGAGGCATATTATTTTCATGATGATAACTGTTTAAAGGGGCCTAATAAATCTTTTTTCACTAATTACTCCCCGTGACTGCAATTTATAAACAGCGCAAGATGCAACTATTTTCCCAATTCTGCACCAGAACACTGGTTGGGGTGACGTGATGTAGCCCGAACTGCCCGTCAACAATAGACTTATTAAAATACTCTTACAGTTACATTACTACGGACATGAATGGTTCTAGGGCCTTAATACGTGGTTTTCAAGTTCATTTTGTCTGTTATTATAAATGTAGGGACTGGGGTGCGTTGTCCAAAATATCAAGTGGACAGTGTTACCAGCAGGGTCTCAAAGTGTGTGTAAAATTTGGTGCAATTAGGAGAAACTGTGGGGATTTGTGATGAAGGTCCTAAATGCAGGGAATGGAGTGGTCTGTCCGAAATTTCATGTAAACAGTGTTACTCGCAGGGTTCCAAAGGGTAAGTATACAAATTTTGGTTCAGATCGGGGAAAAGGTGTAGATTTGAATCAAAGGGCCTAAATGCAGGGAATGGACTGGTCTGTCATAAATTTCACGTAGACAGTGTTACCATCAGGGTTCCAAAGGGTAAGTATACAAATTTTGGTTCAGATAGGTGAAACTGTGTACATATCGCTAACCATAACGCCAGCGCATGTGGATAGAGCTGTTCGGGAGCGCTTGTTCTACCGACTTACTGAACAAAAATCTATATTTAAGGTTACCTGAGAGGTGTAGCCTAATGATACATAGCCTAAACTATTCCTCTTGAATCTGGCTATCATATAAAAATAAGAATTTTTCGAATCGGACTGGTAGTTCCAGAGATTAGCGCGTTTAAACACTTAAACACGCAAACACACAAACTCTTCAGCTTTTTTATATTAGCATAGATTCAGAGCAACAGTTTGTATGGGAGTATAAGGTGGATATTCATTCATAGGTTGGAAGTGACAGTCATTAAGGTAATGCTTGCTAGTACAAATAGGTGGGAGCAATCGTAAGCAGATAACAAAAGAAAATTAGGGCATAGTTAGGATTGAACATGATAGATGATGCTGTGCAGGAGTTGAGTTGAAGATTAAATCTGAATCAAAATATGATAAAATATCGGTCTGCCTTGTCAATACAATTTAGAGAGGCAATTAAACGTGATGGACTCAATTATAGTGGGCAAGAGAAGTCGAGGTAGACCGAAAAGACAATGCTTGGATTCATTTTTTAACAATTTTTGGATATAGGGTGCAGTTACATAAGAGATACTAAATGCAAATAGGGGATCATGTAGATGCTTACTGTTGACCAAAGTATTACGTGTAATCGAGTTTGAAGGTTGTTTGTTAAGTAACCAATAGACCTACATAAAATCCAATACCATCAACATTTTCGTCGTTCTATTTTACGTTAGTTCATGTAGGTTTGGATTTTTAAGTTCATGTAGGTTTGGATTTTTAAATTTTTATTTTAATATTTCTTATCGCAGTTGGAACACAAAAAATGCACGTTTTTAAGCGTGCCTCAACCATGCGTCACATTTAAGAATTATTATCTCAAAAGTCCAGTCATCAGATAGAATTCAAATTTTAACACAATATACATTGGAATGTTGTATAACTGGTTTATTAATTTCACAATTTTGTGTGCCCAAGAAACAAAGTTGTTGTCATTGTTGTAAGGTAACTTTTTCTCGGCTCGGGGTGGTTGGAAAATGTAGTCCTTGGTTGCGTTATAATCGTTATACATCAAAACGTTATGCTGTATGACTTGTGAAATACGTAAATTTATTCACTTATTTTATATCGGTTTGTATTTGTACGAGGAAATAACACATGGTTCTCCAGCTAGCCGCTCCGGGAAAAGCTGTACAGCGTTGCTGAGATGGAGCCCATCACTTCCGAGCGAGACGCGCCATGATGCTAGCGCTTAGACAGCCCAGCGGGGCTGACGAAGCGACCCGAATTCCCATGACCGCTACCGATTATCCATCCCCAGTCAGCTGTTCCTCGTTGAGGCAGACCAGCGCAGCGGGGCAATAAGAACGTAAGTTACCCGAAACTTCACGACCTAGACCGATCATTAGGGCTAGGATTTTTATGTAAATACATATTCTTTCCCTTTGCTTATACATAACTAAAAATGATAAATGTCCAAGTATTCGAACCTTAGCTATCATATAACTTCATAAGGAGATGCCGATTATGTTTGGCAGCGGATGGGGAACATTTTCAGCATCTACTGTAAACAAGGTGAGTAAGAATGCATGATACTGATTTTAAGTACCGTATTGTACGGTATATACCCTCGCGCGGCAGCCGGGAACTGAGCTGTCACTGGCGGAGCGCGTGAGCGAGAATGTCCTTGCCAAGCAAAAATGAAGACCCTGTACATTTTATTGTTACATATCTGATAACAATGACATTTGTTTTACATATTTTTAATTTTTAATGTAAAATTAACACTGTGATTTTACATATTTTATCAAAATTACATTTTTTAAACATAATATTACTTCATTTTATTAAATTCCCTTACTGTAAAAAAAAAAAAAGAAATTTTTCGCAAGTGAAATATACGGTAATTCTAAACAGTCTGTATGACAATATTTGTTCCCTAGAACCTCAGGTACGTGAAACAGATTTTCCAAGCAATTCGTAAGCTGTTGAGAAAGGTCCAGGGAAGGATATCAAGAATAGGTCATGGGAATTCACGTAGCACCCTGCCGGAGACTCAGCTCAGTTGTCCAGTGAGTGCCTGAGACTCATAATAATATCAACATGAAAAATGTGTACTTATATGTACTTATGTAGGTGAAATATGTAATATTAATTTCATTTTTATATAAATGATATACGGTATTGCACATGATATTGCTTGAAGATTCCTCTTTTTATGCAAAATAAAGTATGGTACGGGGCAGATAGCCTTGCTGTTCCTCCCCTTAAAACAATAACAATACAACAAAAGTGGTGTACAATAATTAATTAACTAAGCATGCCCATATTATACCAAACATAAATAAATTTCATCATGTCTGAGAAAATGTGTACGAACTCAAGAATAAGAATTGTTTGGAGCACTTTTTGTTTCCGGGGTGGGAGGTTTAACAGGTTGAAAAGTAGAGTCTCAGGCACTCACTGGGCAACTGAAATAAACTAAAGTCCAACCACTGAGTTTCCGACAGGGTGCTATGTGAATTTCCATACCCTTATCTCCACTAATATATTTCTTCCCTTGTCCTTTCTCAACAGCGTATGAATTGCTTGGAAAATTCGTTTCATGTAACTGAGTTTCTAGTGAACGAATATTTACCAACTGTTCAGAATTACCGTATATTTCACTTGCGAATAAATACTCTTTTTTTACTGTAAGAGACAGAATATGTAATTTTACATAAGAAATTTAAAGTATGCAAAACAAACGTCATGATGATCAGATACGGTGTAGCAGTTTTCCTTAGGCTGGGATGACAAGTGAAACGGTATTTACTTTGCTCCACGTTGAGCGTACAAATGTAGCAGTTTTGCTAGCCCACCCTTTGCCTAAGCTATGTTGTTTTAATGGGCGCCAAGACCTCAATGCAATGTTGAAATCTAAATTTGTATTTAACAACGTCTAGCTCTGGCAGAACACCTTCAAGACTCTATTCACTCAGATCGTGGTATGATTTGATCATTAACCCAACAAACAATTGTATCAGGAGAAGGAATTGGTCTATATCTAATGCTACCTACTGAAAGCAAAGATTGCATTGTAAAAGAAATGAATTTATTATATAAAACAAGAATAGCAAAATTAATAATAATAATAAGTTTAAAATTTAAATAGGAGCGTTGTGATTTTAATATTACCGATAGAAAATTACGTGAAAACGGAGTCTGATAAATTATTGATTTTACTCTTATTCCCAAGCTATGAAGTTACTGAAATATGAAATATAAAACAAAAAGAAATGAGAGATTGTGTATTTCTGCGTCATTCGCGCTTACCACTGGAAATTGCCAAAGCATTTCCCTCGTACTGGATGATGCTGTGAGCTTCCCACAGTCTCCTGGACGTCTCCATCTCCGTCGATATTTGATGATATTCTGGTAGATTAGATACTTCTATGGTCCGTACATTGGACCCAAACACTCGTACAACCACACTGGTTAAGTTTTACAAAAGTTAGTCCTCCACTCCACGGAACATCGGAGCGACTCCCGCGTACAACCGTACTCGTTAAGTTCTATACAGATAGTCGCTAACTCCACCGAACATCGGAGCCACTCGCACGCGCACCCATACTCGTCAAGTATTTCACAGATTGTCCTCGTTCCACGCCGCGCCGAACGATATATGCACCCGTCGCATCCCCACTCTTCATCCGACTTCTAGCTTGCGTGGTCTCCACTGATTGGCTGCTCCCTACGCGCTAGATCCCCACTCTGGCTCATCACACTCGGCGGGAGGGAGAAGTCGTTTTCCGTTCCATACATTCGCCTTTCCATGACGCTGCGACCCAGGTTTGCGTCATGCTTTCCGACAAGATTAAGCGTGTAATTGAATTCCCAGTGAGTCACGTCTCTCGATATACCCTAACTGACGAAAACTCCGTAAAATTCCGCAATCACATAATTTTCTATGATATTGTCGTTCGTAATAATTTGCTTGATAGCGTTTTCTAAGACATAGAAAACCTATTTGTATGCTTATAATTTTTATAAAATGCTCCGAAAATATCTTAATAATAATTATAATAAATTAATAATAATAATAAATTAACATGAAAAATTCTCTTGGCTGAACAATTTGCCGCGTAAATAATTATAGAATGGCTTCCTACTGACTTATGCCAGTTGCATAAAAACCCCTCGAAAAACACGTTACATATTCGCCTCGGATCATCGGATGATTTACCGTTACGACGGTCCATTATCCGATTATCCCAGACACGTTAATAAACCCCATCCAAAATACATATTACATAAATGAGATCACCCTAAATTACAGATATATACACTCATAATTTTTCTTTACGCACTTTGCGTCAAAGTTTGTTGTCACTATGGATTGCACTTTGCAACCAGTCCAATGTTTTACATATAGAATAGTGTTCCACGGATATTTCCGCCTCTCAAATTTCTCTATGTTGGAGAAATAGACATAATTAATGTGTGAGCACTATGTATTTATGAAGTCATATCACACGCATTGAAGGTGTTCTGATATATTTATATCACCATAGAACTTCCTAATTTCACTGGAGGTCCCTTCCTTATGGTGAAATTTAATCTCACTTATCACTGAGCACACGATCACACTATTGTGGCAACGCCTCGTGACTATAATACTTAATCTCTCTTTAAAGTAGATTAAATTAATATTGACTTCTGAAAAAAAAACAGTAAATGCGCATTACATATAACACCAAATATTTCTGTGCCGTAATCGCCCTGTCTTGTTAAGTTCCCGTAGACCATATTCTACTTAATACTAGTTCTCAACACAGACCAGTTCTCCTGACACAAATTATACCTTTGTACAAATTACCTTAAATTACACACTTACAAATCTTACGTGGCGAGGCCGTAAACAGAAATCACGTGTGCTGATATGTATGAGTTTCATGAAGGACTGTCTCGCATTCTGATGGCCCATCTTTTGCCTCGTGGACGCCTTAAGCAAAAATACCCTGTTCAAGCGCTCACCTATCTCTTGGAGGCAAATGGGAATTCACCAGCGCTACCAATTTCTGGCCTTGGTGTATCGAGAAATTTTAGTGTTCAAGAGCATCCGACAATCCCGTCATATTTCCCTGTACCTTAAAAACTCTCATTTACTTACATACTACCCCCCTGTGTGACTTCTGATACGCCTGCCTGGAAGACCATCTCCTCCCACGCACCAAATACCACACTTACTCATTTGATAGGCTGGCTCGCCAGCTAAACACTCACTTTATGACACATATTTTCGTAGACTATGTATATTATACGTCCCGTATAATCTGTTTCCCTTACTATCCTCCAGCACATATGCTGTTTTTCCAATACGTTTGGAAACTATAAATGTTTCTGCGTCACCTGCTTCCAACCTTGCAAGTGGCTCCCTTAAATGAACGTCATCACGTTGCTCTACCTAGCATATTTCTCAGTATCTGTAACGATGCCCTGTTGCTACTGTCCACACATGCTAACCCTACTTTCCTCTGGTGTCACACCTCTACTCGACACTCTATGACCTAAAAATGTCACTTCTGACTGACAGATTGACGACTTAGACAGCTTCAAAGTGAACCCTGCCTGATCTAACTTCAGAAAAACTATATCTAAATGACCTAGATGCTCCTCAAAACTGCGTGAACTAATTACCATATCATCTATGTAAATGGTTACAAACTCTCCTGTGTCATCCCCTAATGCGATGTTTAAAGCCCTAATTAAAGCTGCTGAACTACTCTTTAACCCATAAGGTGTTCTACAAAATTGATAAAGGTTATATTTATGACTAAAAGCTGTAAATGGTCTATCTTCGTACATAAGTGGCACTTGCCAAAAACTGGAAATCAAATCTACACAAGTGAAATACTTCTTCCCCTCAAATGTTTGCATTAATTCCTCTATTGACATAGATTTCAGCTGATCTGAACTAATTCTACTGTTAACCAAACGAGCGTCTAAACAAATACGAACCGTGCCGTCGGTTTTGGGTACTGTGATCAAAGAATTAACACACGGACTGTTAGAGTGCTCAATAATCCCATCTTCAAGCATCTGGTTAATTTGTGCCTCAACTGCACTCTGATAAGCGAAAGGTACAGGATATCTATGTCCTGTGAATACTGACCTATCAATAACGTTCAATGAATGGGTATAGCAATTGGCCATACCAATGCGATCCTCAAAAACTCTCCTATTACACAATAACACATCATAGAGCCGAACACATTGTTCCACCTCTATATTACCCTGAAATGCAGCATCACGTTACGAGTCCTCTAGACTTCCGTTCGTAATCACACTGCCCACAAAACATGGAGAACCCCGCTCTACGGCTGGCGATATCTCATTTAAAGTACAAATCACACCTACAATACTACTCCTCTGAATATGGTCATTGAACGCTACTTCTACTTCAGAATCTCCCCATTTAAATTTCAAACTCCCTACATCATAACATAAGTTACCAGACACTCTACTTAGCCACTCTGAACCCAAGATAACACTGAATACTAAATTTGGAATTACAAGGCAAATCTGCTTCTCTACATGATTATCAATTTTAATGTCTACTAAAACTTGCTTAGAAATTACTTTAGACCTCTTCCCAACAGCTGTGATAACAAAAGTGCTTTTAATTGGCATCTCCTCAAAATTTACTCCAGTTCCTTTCATTTTATCATAAAATGCACTACTTATGCAGCTCTTCATACAACCACTATCAATTAAAACATCTGTGTACGCCTCGGACACGTTAAATTTAACTATGGGGCTCTTACTAACCACTTCCTGAATAATACCTTCATCATTTAGTTCATGTAATAATTCATTTCTTACATTTAGGTCATAGGGTTCC
The DNA here is from genome assembly GCA_946902985.2 of Meconema thalassinum. Classification (NCBI taxonomy): domain Eukaryota; kingdom Metazoa; phylum Arthropoda; class Insecta; order Orthoptera; family Tettigoniidae; genus Meconema; species Meconema thalassinum. The sequence continues at coordinate 389,845,228 of OX336391.1, forward strand.
TGTATAATTGTATGGACAGGGCATGCTACAGACTGAGATTCTGACCTTACTTCGCAGCCTGGTTCGCGTTTAAAGAACCGCTACAGCTGGCCGTAGTACTACTAACTACTGAACTGGTCTGGTTGTTCTGGGCTGTGTTGTCATTGTTTGGCTGTATATTACTACCACTAGGCTGTCCTCTTCCTTGACCCATATTCTGGTTGTAATTATTGTCATTATAATTTCTCCCTTGATTTCCCCTGTAATCATTGTTACTCCCTTGATTTCCCCTGATATCATTGTTCCTCCCTTGATTTCCCCTGAAATCATTGTTCCTCCCTTGATACTGATTACCATAGCCATTTCCTCTGTTCTGATTTAGCTGATTATTATTATTTCTATTTTGAGCGTTGGCCCCTTCGCCACCGTTCCCTTGAACTTCTTGATGCCTGGCTTCATTAGGTCTATTATTATTATTACCCTGGTTCCGATTGAAATTGTCCTCATAACCCCCTCTCCCTAGTGCATCAAATGTGCTTAACAAATTTTCTACTTGTGATATAGTCTTTACATTCTGGATACAAGCAGCCTCCTTGATCCTATAGGGAAAGTGCCTAAGTAGCAACCTCACCACATCACTTTCCTCCTTCAAGCCATCCAGATATTTACACACTAATACCTGCCCTAAAAAGTATTCGGTCATGGTGGAGCTTCCTTTAGGGTTATATTTACCACACACTACTCCCTCACGATGCTGCGACTGAATAACCTCATTCCAGAACTTTTCACAGAATTTCATTTTAAAATCATTAATATCAGTAAACTTGTCTCTGTAGACAGCAAACCAATTCCTCGTTTCCCCCACAAACACTTGTTCTAAAATTTCAACTACCTGGCACCACTCAATACTACCATTTTCCAACCTCTCCCCGAATTTATTTTTTATAAATTCAAAATGGCGGAAATGTAAAAGGTTTATATTCTAAACGTAAGCAAAATTAAGAAATTACGCAGGTTTACCGAGGATTACGCGAGTGACTAAAGTGTTAAATATTGTGTGAACAGTGTAGGTAAAATACGTAAGAGAAATACAATACATAACTTGCTAAAAGAGAAGTCATATAACATTTAATATCATGACGGTCAACTGTGCTCCATGCGGCAAAAAGATCAAGAACAATCAGCAGGCTGTAGGATGTGATGGTGAGTGTGGACGCAGGTTTCATGTAACATGCATGAAAATGAGTAAAGACACGTACCAACAATTCCGGAAAGATGACACTTTCAAATGGTCATGCAATCGGGAAGACTGCCTCCCGCAACCTAACCTCAAAGTGGTTATGGCATCTTTCTCCCAGAAACTTGAGGAATCCCTTTCGGCGATGAGAGAAGAAAACCACGAGGTAAGAAAACTAGCAACTTTCTTATCAGAAAAGTATGATGAACTCCACCGGGAAATTGAAACTCTGAAGAAAGAGAGAAAAACCGTCAAGGACGCAGAAATGGCAGCATCTAGAGCTATCAACGAATTGGAGGAACTAAAACAGTACCAGCGCAAGAACAACTTGATAGTGTATGGAATACCCACGGAAAGAGAGGAGGATGTATTTCACAAAATCTCGGACATTGGCAAGACGTTAGGAGTTGAAATCACCAGGGCAAACATAGACGCAGCTCACCGCCTCCCGTCAACAAAGCCTGGGCCTCAACCGATAATTGTGAAATTAAATAATAGGTGGAAGAAGGAAGAGATTCTCAGTAGCAGAAGACAAAAGAAGACCCTGAAGACGAGTGAAATTGGTTACAGTGATGGTGGTAATATATATATCAATGAACACCTGACCCCAAGAAATGAAACCATCGCCAAAAAGTGCCGTGAATTGAGACAACAGGGAAAAATCTTTGCAACTTGGGTCAGAGACTGCAAAATATACATTCGGAAAAATCAAAATGGACCCTCAAAGCTTATATCAAGTGCTGAAATACTGGATGAACTCGCCCTCTCAAACTAAAATCAATGTAATAGTAAGATATCTACTAAGTATTATCCCATATGGAACTAGAATTACAGAAATTAAATTTTTTAGGTAATGCTAATAATAATACACTAGAATTAACCGAGTGTAACTGTAATACACTTAGCGATTATTATAAGATTAAGGACAGTAAACAGATAATAACCGATACCAGTACACTAAAATGCGTACACATAAATGCACATAGCATAAAAAACAAGTTCGATGATATCCAAATAATGTTAGACAGAATCAAAGGTGTAGATGTCCTAGCAATCTCAGAAAATTGGTTAACAGAACAAACAAAAATGTTTTTCAATATTAAGAAATATGTTGCATATCACATAGTTAGAAAACAAACTGGAGGGGGAGTATCTTTGTATATTTCAAACAAATGTAGCAGTACCCTTGTAAAGGAAATAAATTCCACCCACAGCATACTGCACATTACTGTGAGAAAAGGCCATGAAGAATACAATATAATCACTGCTTATAACCCTCATAAAAGCAACATTCCACACTTTCTAACTGATCTCGAAGTAATTATTAGTTCTTACTCAACGAATCCTGTTATAATACTAGGTGATATGAATATCGATCTATTATTTGGGGACAGATATACTAGTAGTTATATTAACCTAGTCAAATCATACGGTCTAGTCTTATGTAATACAAAATATCCAACTCGTGTAACACAAACTAGCTCTACTCTAATTGATCATGTATTGGCGAATGACTGTGACAAAATATGTAATGTCTATAATATTGATAATGATTTGAGTGATCACCATTTACTCATCTGTGAAATGAGAAACAAAAAGATAAACAGGAACTCAATATGTGATGATAGGCCAATAGAAAAGGATAAAATGAACTACAAAAAACTTAATAAATATTTAATAACTCAAGAATTTGTATGCAATGAAACTAACATCAATGACTACTACAATAAATTCTGTGATTTTATTAATAAAGGAATAGAAGCCTGTACTATGAAATATACGAATAAGGAGCCAAGTGCCCCACCAATAAAACCCTGGATCACACAAGATCTTTTAGCACTAATACACAGGAAAGATAAGATATATACAAAAACCAAAGTTAAAAATCCATCTGCAGAAATTTTAGAAGAATATAAAATTATTAGCAACCAAGTTACAAAACTTAAGAGAAACCTACAAAGAAACTACTTTGACCAAAAAATTCAAAATGCAAATAATCAGAGGGAAGTTTGGAGTGTTGTTAATGAGATGTTAAATAGACCAAAGAAGGGGAAAAATGAAATTGTCAAACTTATAGTCGACGGCACAAATGTCGAAAAAAAGGAAAATATATGTGATGAAATTAATAAATATTATGTCAATATTGCTAACAGTATATGGGAAAATCAAGGAAACGGTTCTACCTCGGGCATTACAAGCTATAAAAATACTGCTAGCACTAGCACTAAGACAATCTTTATGTTACCTACTGATGCTAATGAAATACAATCAATTATAAACTCCCTAAAACACAAAAACAATATAAGTGAGGACAACACTACTAATGTCATGCTACAATTGTGTCTTGAGGGCCTTACACCATATCTTGTCAAAATAATAAATCTTCACTGATGACTGGTATATTCCCCGATGCCTGTAAAGTCTCTAGGGTGGTCCCGATCTACAAAAAAGGGGACAAAACCCACCCATCAAATTACAGACCCATTAATATTATATCTGCCATCAGCAAGGTTCTAAAAAGCGTTGTTAAACGAAGACTTATGAATTTCTTCATGAAAAATGATTACTTTGCAAACTGCCAATATGGGTTTATTCCAAATAGAGGAGCTGATAGTGCTATATTTGAAGTAGTAACTGATGTAGAAAAGGCATTAGATGAAAACAAACTAGCTGCTGGTGTACTAATTGACCTTCAAAAAGCCTTCGATCTGGTTAACCATAAGATTCTCCTTAATAAACTAGAATTTGCAGGCATCAGAGGAGTGGCACATGATTGGTTCAAGAACTACCTCACCAACAGAAAACAATATGTTGCAATCGATAATGTAAAAGGATCTCAAATGAGAATTGACACAGGAGTACCTCAAGGTTCTGTCTTAGGACCAATTCTTTTATTGGCCTATATTAATGATATAGTATTATTAGAATTGAAAGGCAAGCTTAAACTATTTGCAGATGATATTTTTATACTCTATCTGGGAACATCTGAACAGGAAATTATGCTAAATATTAATTATGATCTCAATAAGCTGGTGGATTGGTTGAGAGCACACAAAATGGTTATCAATATCACTAAAACAAAATATTTGTTCTTCCATAAACCATCATACAAGATTGAGACCACAAACATAGTCAACATAGCCAACAAAGAAATAGAAAGGGTTAAATCGGCAACATACTTAGGTATCACACTAGATAGTACACTAACCTGGGAAAATCATGTAGAAAATGTAAAACATAAAATCAGCCCTTTAATTGGTATTATTTTCAGATTAAGATATAGCTGTCTTACTAGCCAACAATTGAAAAATATATACTTTGCTCTGATACATTCACATCTAATGTACATGAATTTCATATGGGGATATTGTAAGAAGGAGCTGATAAAAGAACTTGAGATACTCCAGAAACGTGCTATAAAATCTATCATTGGATTACCTTGGCTCACACCCTCAAATGAATTGTACTCAGGAACTAAAATTATGCCACTGCAAAAACAAATAGCTATGTCAGCAACAGTATTTGTATACAAATTAGAAAACAAATTGATACACACACACATCCATTTTACCCATGCAAATGACATTCATCACTATGCAACAAGAGGAGTAAATCAAATATTCACCAGCCATTCCCAATCCATTAAATTTGGAACTAAAGGAATTATGTCCTCTATAATAAAAGAATACAACTCACTACCATTAGGCATAAGGGAAAGTTTCTCTATAAAAACATTTAAGAGGAAAACAAAAGACTTCCTATTAAGGAATGAATAGCCAATGTACAATAGCCTTAAGCAATGCAATGTATCATACCGTATTATCTCTGTAAAGTTAGTCACTAGCAATCTAAGTTACTATTAAACTAAACAATAATGTTACTAAAATTATATATATGCCATGCTGTAACTATGTTACTTGATTGTCCCTAACACGAGCTCAGGCTCATTGGGACCTATGTAAATAAATAAATAAATAGTGTTCATGAACTCCATTGGGCACCCCTGTCGATTGCTGAACTTACCCAGTTCTACCTCCCTGTGTGTGCTATTCACAAAAACTGGCCTATTCTGACTATTTTCTTGCCTGATCCTAGCTTTTAATTTTAACTCTAATTCTGCGATCTTCTCCGCAGCCTTCCTCTCAATACTGTTTACTGTTAATTTAATGTTTCCTTCTGATTCTTCTACTTTATCATATAGCTTTGCTTGTTTCTCCTCAATCTTGCTAATGCTCTCTCTATTACTCTCTCTTAAATCATTTACTTCTGCAACTATTTGTGAGTGGACTTTCTCAATTCTACCCCCCAGCTGTTCCTTAACCTCTTTAGTAGCTACCTGAATTTTGTCAATTTCTCCCCCCAATTGCTTTATGACCTGCTGTGTTTCCAGTTGCACTAGTTCTTTTAAATTTTCAGCCTGTGTACTGATTCTAATTTCTAACTCCTCCTGTACTTTTCCTAATTTCTTGTCTACATCTGCAATGATCTCTTTAACCTTCTCTTCCATTACTCCTCTGATTTCTCCTCTAATCTGCTCCATTTTCACACTAATTTCCTTGTTGTTCTTATCTAATTTTGCATTATTCTGTTCTAATTTTTTATTTAAAGCTTCTGTACTTTCTTTATTTTCCCTACTGTTTTGTTCTAATTTAGCGTTGTTTTGTTCCAGTTTAGCATTTAAAGCGTCTGTACTTTCTTTATTTTCCCTACTGTTTTGTTCTAATCTGGAGTTTAAGGCATCTGTACTTTCTTTATTTTCCCTACTGTTTTGTTCTAATCTTGCATTATTCTGTTCTAATTTTTTATTTAAAGCTTCTGTACTTTCTTTATTTTCCCTACTGTTTTGTTCTAATTTAGCATATAAGGCATCACTACTAACTTTGTTCTGATACATAAACTCGAGAAGTAAAGTTTTTAATTCTGGTTGGCCGCTTACACTCCGTTTCAGTATCGGGATTTACCTCCGCTACCCCAGTACTACCATCACTCGACATACTGCTCGTATCATCACTCTCCCGTTGATGACCACTACGTAACCTCATCTGTCTTTCTTTCTCATCCCCCATAATGATATACACTGATACAGACAAATAACCCCCAAAATACAGGCACAGAAATATATACCCTTCTCCTTCCACAAATGTTATTAGGTTTTCAGCCCCAAGTTGTCGGCGACAATTGTAACAGTCTTGCTAGCCCACCCTTTGCCTAAGCTATGTTGTTTTAATGGGCACCAAGACCTCAATGCAATGTTGAAATCTAAATTTGTATTTAACAACGTCTAGCTCTGGCAGAACACCTTCAAGACTCTATTCACTCAGATCGTGGTATGATTTGATCATTAACCCAACAAACAATTGTATCAGGAGAAGGAATTGGTCTATATCTAATGCTACCTACTGAAAGCAAAGATTGCATTGTAAAAGAAATGAATTTATTATATAAAACAAGAATAGCAAAATTAATAATAATAATAATAAGTTTAAAATTTAAATAGGAGCGTTGTGATTTTAATATTACCGATAGAAAATTACGTGAAAACGGAGTCTGATAAATTATTGATTTTACTCTTATTCCCAAGCTATGAAGTTACTGAAATATGAAATATAAAACAAAATGAAATGAGAGATTGCATATTTCTGCGTCATTCGCGCTTACCACTGGAAATTGCCAAAGCATTTCCCTCGTACTGGATGATGCTGTGAGCTTCCCACAGTCTCCTGGACGTCTCCATCTCCGTCGATATTTGATGATATTCTGGTAGATTAGATACTTCTATGGTCCGTACAGTGGACCCAAACACTCGTACAACCACACTGGTTAAGTTTTACAAAAGTTAGTCCTCCACTCCACGGAACATCGGAGCGACTCCCGCGTACAACCGTACTCGTTAAGTTCTATACAGATAGTCGCTAACTCCACGAACATCGGAGCCACTCGCACGCGCACCCATACTCGTCAAGTATTTCACAGATTGTCCTCGTTCCACGTCGCGCCGAACGATATATGCACCCATCGCATCCCCACTCTTCATCCGACTTCTAGCTTGCGTGGTCTCCACTGATTGGCTGCTCCCTACGCGCTAGATCCCCACTCTGGCTCATTACACTCGGCGGGAGGGAGAAGTCGTTTTCCATTCCATACATTCGCCTTTCCTTGACGCTGCGACCCAGGATTGCGTCATGCTTTCCGACAAGATTAAGCGTGTACTTGAATTCCCAGTGAGTCACGTCTCTCGATATACCCTAACTGACGAAAACTCCGTAAAATTCCGCAATCACATAATTTTCTATGATATTGTCGTTCGTAATAATTTGCTTGATAGCGTTTTCTAAGACATAGAAAACCAATCTGTATGCTTATAATTTTTATAAAATGCTCCGAAAATATCTTAATAATAATTATAATAAATTAATAATAATAATAAATTAACATGAAAAATTCTCTTGGCTGAACAATTTGCCGCGTAAATAATTATAGAATGGCTTCCTACTGACTTATGCCAGTTGCATAAAAACCCCTCGAAAAACACGTTACAACGGTACCGGTATGTAACAATAAAATATAATTATTTGATACCTAAGGTTCTAATTCATTGACATTTATCATTATCAGTTACAGTAGAAGCAAAGGGAAAGAATATGTATTTACATTTCGGGTACGTTCTTATTGCTCCGCTGCGCTGGTCTGTCTCAACGAGGAACAGCTGACTGCCCTGCTGGGCTGTCTCTAAGCGCTAGTCTCTTTTTACATAGTGCAGCACATGACTTGCTTTAATCGAGGAAAATGCTGGAAGCAGGATTATCAACTGTTACAGCGTACGGTACCTTACGGAACAAAAAGGAAGAATGCCAACTCTTTTATTTAGGCTCAAAATGCAAGAGCAGTTCTTAATAATAAATTCCAGCAAATCTTATAAGTTTTTTGTTATGCATGTTGTAGGATATTTCCTAGATGTACCAATTGCGCTCGTCAGCAGGTGCCTTGTGCATCCCGTCTGGACCCTGCTGGATAGCGAATCTTGGACTACATTTCATATTTCAAGCAAACAAAGTATTAAATGCTTTCCAGTCGGTCAACACGATTGTACCCAATTTTAATGGGTGTTATCCGAAAACCTAAAAAAAAAATCCTGAGATAAATAAATTCACTAGGATTGCTCGTCAAGCGATCATCATCAGATAATTTAGATTCAGGCTTTAAATATTTGTTTGCGATTATGTGGGTGAAGATATTTACAATGAATCCAAGAAAATACTGCCAATATAGCTGTTAAAAAAACGAAGCGTTAAGACCTCTTAAAAAGAGAACTTTTATTATCATCAACGAGGATGCTAGGCTAAAATAATTGCAATCCACTTGTAAACAGTCGCCCTCCTTCGTCCAAACTGATCCACGAAGGCTCGGCTACTACTGCTGAGAAACACCCAAAGCAACAAGCCTGCAGTATGGAATTATAAGCACTGAATAATTATAGCTCCTAAGAATATGCATGCAAGACTTAGAGTAACTCGGGTGGATGCTCATATTGTCTCTAGACCAATCACATTACTACAATCACTTCCCCCAACATATGCTGCAAGCTCTATCACCATGGAAAGGCTGCTAAGGGAAGTGGTTTTAGTAGTGTGACTGGTTGAAGTGGTTAAGAGGACTGGGCAAGCTGCTTCAACTTTGCCATCTCTAGAGATGGTCCATGTATGTATGGGGGATTGAAATACCATACTATCGCAGGCAATAGATTAGATTTTTATTTATCCATTTGGTCAATTACATGTATACAATACATTTTTGATATAGGACACTCAGAAATTACATAGAAAATAAAAGAACTTACAGGTATACATTACTAATACCATGACGAATAGAAGGACCTAGTGTGAGGACTCCGCCATTATAGCACGGTAGTTTGTGGTCCCGCAGCTACAAGCACTGCAAGCGATAATGTCCAACAACGTGTACCAGGGTTGTAGGCACTACAAGCACGCCATCAAGAAACAGCAGTTGAAAAACAAGCAACAACAGCAACAACTCCATAAACCCATCCCCTCACTTCTCTCCCTCTCACCAACACTTCCGCCAAGCAATCCTAGCACTCTACATCAAATCCTACAGCTTTTAATCACGCCAGCAGCACAATAAATTTAATAAATCCAGGCTACAGAACAGAACAAAAAACTACACTTTAAGCGAAACCAAATTCACTTCTCAGCTCGACATAAGCCATAATACAGCTTAAAACCTATACAAAACATACTCTCCCTACTGTTTTACAACTATTAAGCGAACTATTCGCACTCAAAAACTAAAAACCCTGAAACGGGAGCTAATTTAAAAACTCAATAGCCTAGCCCGATTACGTCTCCGGCAGTGCTACCGCATACGCATTCATAACTTCACAATAACTTCCAAATTACGGCCAAGTGCAGGCGCGGATCTAGAGTTTGGCTTTGGGGGGGGGGGGGGGGGGGTCAGAGAATCGAAATTGTTAAGAAAAATGGTATCACTAAAAACACAATCACAAAATATCCAAACGTACAAAACCAGACCAATTTTTTTTGCAAGCTACATGGATAGACATTTGATGCGTTTAGCGCACCAAAAATATTCGTACAAATTGCAACGGCGTGTTTTGCGACTTTTACATCGAGCATCGAGAAAAGGATCAATGTACGTTACAGTTTCGGCAAGTCGAGTTGGTACCGACAAAGGGAGAAAGTCGCAGCTTAAATTGCCAACCAAGCTTGCAGTTTGGACGTCGGCAACATTTTTTGGTGCGAAAAAAGCCCCAAATTCCTATCCGTGCATTGCTGCACATTCATCGTGACATCACTATAAACATCGATTCGGTAATCACAAGGTTTGCTAAACAAAATAATCGTTTTTATATAACAGGTAAGCCTCCGTGGCTTAGGCGGCAGCACGCCGGCCTCTCACCGCTGGGTCCGTGGTTCAAATCCCGGTCACTCCATGTGAGATCTGTGCTGGACAGAACGGAGGCAGACAGGTTTTTCTCCGGGTACTCCGGTTTTCCCTGTCAAAATTTCATTCCAGCAACACTCTCCACTATCATTTCATTTCATCTGTCATTCATTTAATCATTGCCCCAGAGGAGTGCGTCAGGCCTCGGCAGCCGGCACAGTTCATATCCTCGCCGCTAGTTGGGGGCTTCATTCATTCCATTCCTGACCCGGTCGGAGACTGGAAGCAGGCTGTGGATTTTCATTTTCATATAACAGGTATGAAGTTGCAAATATGTAGAGTTGTAACAGTACATAAAAATTGCAATAAAGATATTTTCAGTATTGAATAAAATGAAAAAAAAAACTGTCAGTTAAAATTCGTTAAGTTTTATTTGTCTGGTTATTGTGTTTTCGTTTTTTGAATTTGCAAAAAAATTTGGTCTCCGTTTGGAAGGGGGGGGGGGTCATCTCCCCCCCCTGAATCCACGCCTGGCCAAGTGACCTATCTTCCTGAGTAGTTACAGGTGTTACCGGCTTGCCTGGGACGATTGGTTACCAAACCGGCATTTAAACTCAATTATTAAGCTTTAATTAACCAAATTCAGAGGAAACAGATCAGACCAAAAAACTACACTTTAAGCTACACCAAATTCACTTCTCAGCTCGACATAAACTTTAATTCAACTTAAAACCTACACAAAACATACTCTCCTTACTGTTTTACAACTATTTAACGAACTATTCGAACTCAAAACCTAAAAACCCTGAAACGGGAGCTAATTTAAAAACGCAATAGCCTAGCCCGATTACGTCTCCGGCAGTGCTACCGCTAATGCATTCATAACTTCACAATAACTTCCAAATTACGGTTAAGTGACCTATCTGCCTGAGTAGTTACAGGTGTTACCGGCTTGCCTGGAACGATGGGTCACCAAACCGGTGTTTAAACTCAATTATTAAGCTTTAATTAACCAAATTCAGAGGAAACAGATGGTGAAAAATGATGAGTTTTAAAGCTATCTGGATTCAGTTTTTCAACCAATTTATTGTGATGCTTTATGTACGGTATGGTTAATGTCAAACGCAACTAATACCATTTTATCCATAATGTAGAATTTTGGGCTTATGCCGTGTTTTATTTATTCAAACTCGACGCGTTTCGAAAGAAACCATGTCTTTCTTCATCAGGAATAAACGGAAATACGACTAAATTATTGCTAAGAGAAAGCAACAAAGAAACTAAAAAAGGTGCCCTAAGATGAACAATGAAGTGTATCTAACACGTCCTTCGAGAAGTGTATGTGGCATTCTTTTCCAGGCCGAGAACTAATTACCGGAAAATTAAACTCAAAATCGATCTGGAGCGAAATATTTATGATTGTATTGATTCCAAAGAAACAATTTCAGTTGATCCTTCAGGAGCTGGCTACTGTCTTCAGCGTGTCATGGATATTATCCCCAGACTTGTTTATTTTGGGTGCCGATTCTTCTTCAGAACGAAGGAAATCCGCTGAGATTTGCAATCTCGAACACCCGCCAAGTCTTCACGCAAGCTTTCGAAAGTCCAGTACCGTAGCCGACAAAATAAATTGTTAAGTAGTGTTACTTTAAATAGTTTATGTGTGCTTGTTTTAATATGCTGGGGATTTTTTTTTATCTGTGTCTGTATACTCCAAGAGTCTGTGCGTTCCGTAACATGTAATGAAGACCGTAGTTCTTATTTCTATGAATTATATTTTCCAGTGTGCCCTGCCATGCTATTTTAATTGGAACCGCTAATTACTTTTTAAAAAAGTATCAGTTACAAAGTAATTCGTTTCCCTTAACACCATCTCTAAGACCAGCTGACCCCGGCAGTGTGGAACGTACCCACTCGAGCGCTGCCCGGCGGGGCGCACTTGAACTTCAGGAGTCTTCTCACTTTCTCCTTCTATTCGTCATGCTAATACTATAACTATTTATAACTTATTATAATAACAGATCTTAAGAGTTACAATCTTATTGGACAACTATTTACACCTTACTCTATTATCACAATATGAAAAAATTAATTCTATACATAAAACAACTTAAAGCTAGGTATTACAATTAAAATAGAAAAGTAAAATATAATTATTGATTTAATACCTCCTATATGCTAAGGTATGGTATTCAACTATAGAGTAAAAACAATGGCACTGCAGAGAAGCTTTCAACAGTATTTCAAAGGTTTTTATCTTTGGGGAAAATTCTATATACTGGGGTAGTTTATTGTATAATTTAACTCCTGTGTGAAAAGTTCCTTTTTGATGTGTGTGTGCGTGTGCATGTGGTTTTTTTTAAATATATATATATATATATATATATATATATTTTTTTTTTTGATTTTGTCTTGTGTTATGTCTATGAACATCATTGTTTGTTTTAAGAAAAAGTCTTTATTCATTAAATTCCTTTTAAAAAACATAATACTTTAAAGATATGAATGCAGGGCAGTGGGAGAATGTTTAAATCTTTAAACAGAGGTCTACATGATTCTCTACTGTTTACATTTGCCATAATTCTAATCGTCCTCTTTTGTATCCTAAACGTGCTTAGTATATCTGGTGACATACCCCAAAATATGACCCCATATCTTAAGTATGAATGGAAATTAGCAAAATAAATATTTCTTAATGTGTGCATGCTAGTGCAAGTTTTCAAAATACGTAACGCAAAGCACATAGAGTTCAGTTTAGTATTCAGATATTGTATATGTTTATTCCATTTCAAGTCATGTTGTATCCATAGTCCTAAAAACTTTGTTTCTGATTTATTTTCTATTTGATGAGCATTTAATGTTACATTGGACGTCGCAGGATTCCTATTCTGTATAGTGGGGACATTTAGACATACTGTCTTTTTACAAGTTTATTATGAAGCGATTATCTTGTGACCATTTGGTTAACTGTTCTGTAACGGAGTCAGCAGACTGCTGTAAGACCTGTTTAGTTTCACCTTTTATTACGAGTGTTGTATCGTCCGCAAACAAAATTTCCTTATGAGAATCACGTTCAGTGTTATATCATTGATATATAAAACAAAGAGTAGTGGGCCAAAAAACGATCCCTGGGGTATTCCAAATTTAATAATACCCTCATTGGATAATGTTTCATTAAGTAATCTGGTTCCATCATCCTTGTCTCAAGCTTACTATATTTTTGAGTCCTTAACGGCTGTTGCCATTATGAATAATTGGTATTCTTGTCATGTGTTTATTAATTAACAGATATTATGCTCCTCGACTGTCTCCCACAAGTCCAACCCCTCCTCCACGTGGTGGGAGACGGGCAACGGCATGAAGTAGGGGATTGCCTGTAGGGGTGAAGTACAGTGGGGACCTTGTGTGCCCCGGGACCACTGCGGTAGCTGTGAAGGCTCTATGGGAACCCTGAAAAGTGACGGCTGACGGGGCTCTGGTGAAGCTACGATAGGCCTAGCAAGCCAGTAGTGGATATCATATTTGCTTTCAAAACAGGAACAGGCCTCGGAAAGGACGGATGCAAACGACGACGACACGGATATGCTAATGGACTATGAGTTGGGACATTAAACATACAGACACTGGCAGGAAAGGTGGAGGAGGTTGTAGATGTGATGGAGAGAAGAAAACTGGATATACTGGGCTTGGCAGAAACAAGATGGAAAGGAGAAGGTCGAAGAGAACTGAGGAAAGGGTACCGGTTGTACTGGAGTGGGAACAGTGAAGGAAGGAGCAGCGGAGTAGGAGTAGTTGTGAGAGATGGAATGAAGGAAGAGGTAAAGGGAATAAGTGACAGGATCATGAAGATCAGAATAACTGTAAAGGGAAGAAGCCTGGAGATAGCCCAGGTATATGCCCCTCAAGTTGGATGTACAGCTCAAGAGAAGGAAGACTTTGAGGAGGAGCTACAACAGCAGTTAAATGGTCAGAGTATCATTGTCATGAGAGATTTGAATGCACATGTAGGAAGTGAAAGGCAAGGATATGAAAATGTATTGGGAGCAGAAGGATGGGGTAGCAGGAATGAAGAAGGGAGAAAGTTGCTGGATTTTTGCAAGAGAAACGGTTTAGTGGTAGGCAACTCCTGGTTCCGGAAGAAAGAAAGCCACAAGGTAACGTGGTACAGCAGTGATTTAACAAAGAAATCTTTGGTAGATTACATGCTGTTCGACTGGGAAATGAAGAGAAGTGTCAGAGATATAAAGGTAATACCATCAGAGGCCTTAGATAGCGACCACAGAATACTTGTAATGAACCTGGGAGTTGTTAAGGTTAGCCAGAGGACAGAGTACCAGGAAAGGAGAATCAAAGTATGGAAACTCAAGGAAAAGGAAGTCAAGGAAGAATTCCAGAAGATAATAAGGGAAAGGATGCCAACAGACAATCCTAAAACAGGGGAAGAGGAATGGAAGCAATTCAAGAACACAATGGTGGAAGCTGCAGAGGCAGTATGTGGAAGAACTAGCAACAGAAATTGGTGTAAAGAGACACCATGGTGGAATTTGATTTATTTTTTTGATTTATTTTCACTGCTACACTTAGAGCTTAAGAGCTCCTTTACAGTAGCACCCTACATAAAATAAGGTTAGGGCTTATAAAAATAAAACATTTCACCTCATCATCATCATCATCATCATCATCTTGTACAGTTTCCAGCCCCAGGCTGGGTCTGTTTGGAACATAAGCCTCGCCACTTAGTTCTTTCTTCCCACCACCTCTCCGCTGTCACTCTGGTCCAGTCCTCCCCTCTCTTCTTGACACATTCCTCCACTCCTTTCAGCCATCTATCTCTTGGTCTTCCCCTTGGTCGTTTCTTCTGCATCTGCATCTCATGTATCCTCTTGGGAATCTTCTTCTCATCCATTCTCTTTAAGTGTCCATACCACCTCAGTCTTGATGTCTCAATCCTACCTTGCAAGGGCTCCTCTTTCACCATTTCCCTGACCTTTTCATTCCTCACCCTGTCTCTTCTTGTTACTCCGATCCTACTTCGCAAGAACTTCATTTCACCTGCCTGTATTCTGCTTATGTCTCTTTTCTTCATTGTCCACGTTTCTGAAGCATAGGTCAGTATTGGGATATAGTAGCTTCTGTATAACACTTCCTTGCTTTTTTGTGGGACATCTTTATTCCACACTAAGCTCCTAATGCTTCTCAGAAATGCTTCTGCCTGTCTGCCACGTTCCGTAATCTCTTTGTCATTTCTCCCATTTTCCTCCACTATACTTCCCAAGTACTTGAGACTTTCCACCTTCTTCAGCTGTCCACCTCCAAGTGTTATCCCACTCATTGGTCTGTCCTTTTTCCTGGTCGTTAACAGGACCTCACATTTACTGATGTTGAACTTCCATCCGTACTCTCCCACTGTTTCTTCCCAAGCCTTCAGTTGCTCCTGAATTTCCTCCTCCTTGTTTCCCCAGACCATGAGATCATCTGCAAACACCATTGCTTTCATCTTATCTTCTCCTATCTTTCCTGCTATCCGTGTCATTACCTCGTCCATAACCACAATAAAGAGAAGGGGTGACAGTGCACTACCCTGTTTCAGGCCACTCATTTGTCTGAACCAGTCTGTTCTTTCCCCTCCAACTTTCACACAACTCACACTTCCACAATACATCTCCTTCACTCTGCCTACAGTCTCTTTTTCCACTCCCATGTTTTCCATTGCTTTCCAAACCTTCTCCCTGCACACACTATCATAGGCCTTTTCGATGTCCAGGAAGGCCATCAACAGATCCTCTCCAAATTCGTAGTGGTGTTCCTGGAGCTGTCTCGCTGAAAATATGAGATCCACTGTTGATCTCCCAGGTCTGAATCCATACTGTTCCTCTCTCAATTTTCTCTCCACTTTGGCTCGTATTCTACTTTCTAATATCTTTTCATATATCTTGGCACAGTGAGGTATGAGTGTGATTCCCCTGTAATTTCTGCACTCCTTTCTGCTTCCTTTCTTAAATATTGGGACAATTAATCCTTTCTTCCAATCTTCTGGGGTCTTTTTCTCCTTCCATATCACCCTCATCACACGGTACAGCCACTGTTTCCCAACCTCCCCTACTGCCTTCACCATTTCAACACCCACTTCATCCACACCTGGTGCCCTTCCTCCTTTCATCTTGTCTATAGCCATTTCCAGTTCTCTCCAAGTCAGGTCCTTTTCCATTCCTGTGTTGTCTTCTCCATCTTCCAATACATTGACTTCCTCCCTATGACCATTTGGATTCAGCAAATCCTCAAAGTACTCTTTCCACACTGTCTTGAGTGTCTCTTTGTTGTGTACCTCATTTCCGTTTTTGTCCATCATTACCACATCCTCTCGCAGACCTCTTCTCTTACTTTTGACCATCCCATAAAGAACTTTCTTATTTCCTCTGCTGTCTTCCTCCATCATCTCTGTCCACTTTACCATCCACTTCTTCCTCTCCTCTGCGACAATCTTGTTTGCTTCTTTCTTCTTTATCTTATAATCTTCCCTTGCCAGATCAGTTCTTTCCTGGAACCACACTCTGAAAGCCTTGTTCTTCCTTCCCACAGCTTCTTTTACTCTCTCATTCCACCATGGTGTCTCTTTACACCGCTTTCTGTTGCTTGTTCTTCCACATACTGCCATTGCAGCTTCCACCATTGTGTTCTTGAATTGCTTCCATTCCTCTTCCCCTGTTTTAGGATTGTCTGTTGGCATCCTTTCCCTTATTATCTTCTGGAATTCTTCCTTGACTTCCTTTTCCTTGAGTTTCCATACTTTGATTCTCCTTTCCTGGTACTCTGTCCTCTTGCTATCCTTAACAACTCCCAGGTTCATTACAAGTATTCTGTGGTCGCTATCTAAGGCCTCTGATGGTATTACCTTTATATCTCTGATACTTCTCTTCATTTCCCAGTCGTACAGCATGTAATCTACCAAAGATTTCTTTGTTAAATCACTGCTGTACCACGTTACCTTGTGGCTTTCTTTCTTCCGGAACCAGGAGTTGCCTACCACTAAACCGTTTCTCTTGCAAAAATCCAGCAACTTTCTCCCTTCTTCATTCCTGCTACCCCATCCTTCTGCTCCCAATACATTTTCATATCCTTGCCTTTCACTTCCTACATGTGCATTCAAATCTCCCATGACAATGATGCTCTGACCATTCAACTGCTGTTGTAGCTCCTCCTCAAAGTCTTCCTTCTCTTGAGCTGTACATCCAACTTGAGGGGCATATACCTGGGCTATCTCCAGGCTTCTTCCCTTTACAGTTACTCTGATCTTCATGATCCTGTCACTTATTCCCTTTACCTCTTCCTTCATTCCATCTCTCACAACTACTCCTACTCCGCTGCTCCTTCCTTCACTGTTCCCACTCCAGTACAACCGGTACCCTTTCCTCAGTTCTCTGCGACCTTCTCCTTTCCATCTTGTTTCTGCCAAGCCCAGTACATCCAGTTTTCTTCTCTCCATCACATCTACAATCTCCTCCACTTTTCCTGTCAGTGTCTGTATGTTTAATGTTTAATTTCACCTACATTCACAATATAAATAATCATAGTCTAACAATTATAGTAACAATACAATAATAATAATATTACTAATGATAATGGAAAAATTATATACAAAAGAGTGAGAGTGCATACAGACTATCAGCCCGAAAAACAAACACCATATACTGTACAAGAAGAGCTATTGAAGTAGACAGGTTGTCAGCTATTGTCCTTGTGTTATAATTGAACTTTAAAAAAGTATTTTAACATAATACAGTAATCAAATGTGAGAGGTATACTGCTCCAAGAAGCAGGATGAAAGATGTCTTTTGTAAGCTGCAGTGCTTGCAATGTTGACGAACTTATATAAATCGAAGGTGTTGAAGAGGCGTGAGGCGGTGCAAACAAAAGATTTATTGAACTTCATGGAAGAAGCTGTGGGAAGGAAGAACAAGGCTTTCAGAGTGTGGTTCCAGAAAAGAACTGATCTGGCAAGGGAAGATTATAAGATAAAGAAGAAAGAAGCAAACAAGATTGTCGCAGAGGAGAGGAAGAAGTGGATGGTAAAGTGGACAGAGATGATGGAGGAAGACAGCAGAGGAAATAATAAAGTACTTTATGGGATGGTCAAAAGTAAGAGAAGAGGACTGCAAGAGGATGTGGTAATGATGGACAAAAACGTAAATGAGGTACACAACAAAGAAACACTCGACAGTGTGGAAAGAGTACTTTGAGGATTTGCTGAATCCAAATGGTCATAGGGAGGAAGACAATGTATTGGAAGATGGAGAAGACAACACAGGAATGGAAAAGACCTGAATTGGAGAGAACTGGAGATGGCTATAGACAAGATGAAAGGAGGAAGGGCACCGGGTGTGGATGAAGTGAGTGTTGAAATGGTGAAGGCAGCAGGGGAGGTTGGGAAACAGTGGCTGTACCGTGTGATGAGGGTGATATGGAAGGAGAAAAAGACCCCAGAAGATTGGAAGAAAGGATTAATTGTCCCAATATTTAAGAAAGGAAGCAGAAAAGAGTGCAGAAATTACAGGGGAGTCACACTCATACTTCACTGTGCCAAGATATATGAAAAGATATTAGAAAGTAGAATACGAGCCAAAGTGGAGAGAAAATTGAGAGAGGAGCAGTATGGTTTCAGACCTGGGAGATCAACAGTGGATCTCATATTTTCAGTGAGACAGCTCCAGGAACACCACTACGAATTTGGAGAGGATCTGTTGATGGCCTTCCTGGACATCGAAAAGGCCTATGATAGTGTGTGTAGGGAGAAGGTTTGGAAAGAAAACATGGGAGTGGAAAAAGGGACTGTAGGCAGAGTGAAGGAGATGTATTGTGGAAGTTGAGTTGTGTGAAAGTTGGAGGGGAAAGAACAGACTGGTTCAGACAAATGAGTGGCCTGAAACAGGGTAGTGCGCTTCACCCCTTCTCTTTATTGTGCTTATGGACAAGGTAATGACACGGATAGCAGGAATGATAGGAGAAGATAAGATGAAAGCAATGGTGTTTGCAGATGATCTCATGGTCTGGGGAAACAGGGAGGAGGAAATTCAGGAGCAACTGAAGGCTTGGGAAGAAACAGTGGGAGAGTACGGATGGAAGTTTAACATCAGTAAATGTGAGATCCTGTTAACGACCAGGAAAAAGGACAGACCAATGAGAGGGATAACACTTGGAGGTGGACAGCTGAAGAAGGTGGAAAGTCTCAAGTACTTGGGAAGTATAGTGGAGGAAAATGGGAGAAATGACAAAGAGATTACGGAACGTGGCAGACAGGCAGAAGCATTTCTGAGAAGCATTAGGAGCTTAGTGTGGAATAAAGATGTCCCACAAAAAAGCAAGGAAGTGTTATACAGAAGCTACTATATCCCGATACTGATCTCTGCTTCAGAAACGTGGACAATGAAGAAAAGAGACATAAGCAGAATACAGGCAGGTGAAATAAAGTTCCTGCGAAGTAGGATCGGAGTAACAAGAAGAGACAGGGTGAGGAATGAAAAGGTCAGGGAAATGGTGAAAGAGGAGCCCTTGCAAGGTAGGATTGAGACATCAAGACTGAGGTGGTATGGACACTTAAAGAGAATGGATGAGAAGATGATTCCCAAGAGGATACATGAGATGCAGATGCAGAAGAAACGACCAAGGGGAAGACCAAGAGATAGATGGCTGAAAGGAGTGGAGGAATGTGTCAAGAAAAGAGGCGAGGACTGGACCAGAGTGACAGCGGAGAGGTGGTGGGAAGAAAGGACTAAGTGGCGAGGCTTATGTTCCAAACAGACCCAGCCTGGGGCTGGAAACTGTACAAGATGATGATGATGATGCTCCTCGACTGTGGAGGACATTTTCAAGGTTGATTACATGACCATCATTCATGGGCACCTGCAGGATATTTTCCAGGTGGGGATAAGGGGGGGCAAGCGAAATTTTAAATTTCATTACCTACCGGTTTTCGCTTCAATTCTTATTTGCTTCGTGATATTAATTATTTGGCTGCTCTGAAACCGTTAGGTACATTATCTTTATGGCATGAATGGGAGGAATAGTTTCTTTTAGTTCGGAGATTTTGTCCATAGAAGTTTACTTTTCTTTGTGAATCAGCGTTATAATGTGCATTTCTTAAAAGCAGGTGAAAATTAGTTGTATCAAAATGTATCGACAAAAATAAAAATCAAGTAGTTCATAAAAATGGTAATGTTGAGCCAGTTCGCCAATTTACTAAATAACTGGAGATATTTTCAAATAATCCCAAATTACTAAGTTAAATAAAACTGTGGAATTTTCCCAACATCAAAATCAGTTAACTGTCAGTAACTTCAATTTATGAAGTAAACTGGGGTGACAATGAACAATCAAAATATTCTCGGGATTCCAGGGGGTGGGGGGCACGGCCCCTCCATCATTTAACCATTAACTATGGACATAAGTTTTCAGTGTCATCGACATGGACGTGAGGTCTTGGAGACTACTTCGAATTAATGTGACCCTGGAAGAGATCGTTAGGGAAAGAAATCGCTGGCAATGTTTATTTAAATATAATCACCTTAAACACGGCCGAGGTCGTGGGATTTTTAATAGCATTAAGAATCCCTCAGTACGCCTTCCTTCGGAGGGGAAGTGAAGCCGGCGGTCCTATGTTATAGATTTGTGGCATGAAAAGGAACCTTCCACTAACTACACTTGTGGAAGCTAAAATTTGTAGGTTAGTTTAATAACTCTATATTAGTTCCAACGTACGCCGCCAGGTGCTGGCTGCGATGGCATCTAGTAGCCAAATCAACAGCTAGGTGTCATGGATGGTAGCATTTGGTAGCAAAAAAAGACCGACAAATTCTACTCACCCAAAGTACACAGGGCTACATGATCGTGTTGTTGCAGCCCCTAAACTAAGGAACTAACCAACCATCACCTTCAACAACCCATTATCACAAATTCATTTTCCATTTGTTAATCAGTAATCAAAATGGCGGATATGTAAAAGGTTTATATTCTAAACGTAAGCAAAATTAAGAAATTACGCAGGTTTACCGAGGATTACGCGAGTGACTAAAGTGTTAAATATTGTGTGAACAGTGTAGGTAAAATACGTAAGAGAAATACAATACATAACTTGCTAAAAGAGAAGTCATATAACATTTAATATCATGACGGTCAACTGTGCTCCATGCGGCAAAAAGATCAAGAACAATCAGCAGGCTGTAGGATGTGATGGTGAGTGTGGACGCTGGTTTCATGTAACATACATGAAAATGAGTAAAGACACGTACCAACAATTCCGGAAAGATGATACTTTCAAATGGTCATGCAATCGGGAAGACTGCCTCCCGCAACCTAACCTCAAAGAGGTTATGGCATCTTTCTCCCAGAAACTTGAGGAATCCCTTTCGGCGATGAGAGAAGAAAACCACGAGGTAAGAAAACTAGCAACTTTCTTATCAGAAAAGTATGATGAACTCCACCGGGAAATTGAAACTCTGAAGAAAGAGAGAAAAACTGTCAAGGACGCAGAAATGGCAGCATCTAGAGCTATCAACGAATTGGAGGAACTAAAACAGTACCAGCGCAAGAACAACTTGATAGTGTATGGAATACCCACTGAAAGAGAGGAGGATGTATTTCACAAAATCTCGGACATTGGCAAGACGTTAGGAGTTGAAATCACCAGGGCAAACATAGACGCAACTCACCGCCTCCCGTCAACAAAGCCTGGGCCTCAACCGATAATTGTGAAATTAAATAATAGGTGGAAGAAGGAAGAAATTCTCAGTAGCAGAAGACAAAAGATGACCCTGAAGACGAGTGAAATTGGTTACAGTGATGGTGGTAATATATATATCAATGAACACCTGACCCCAAGAAATGAAACCATCGCCAAAAAGTGTCGTGAATTGAGACAACAGGGAAAAATCTTTGCAACTTGGGTCAGAGACTGCAAAATATACATTCGGAAAAATCAAAATGGACCCTAAAAGCTTATATCAAGTGCTGAAATACTGGATGAACTCGCCCTCTCAAACTAAAATCAATGTAATAGTAAGATATCTACTAAGTATTATCCCATATGGAACTAGAATTTCAGAAATTAAATTTTTTAGGTAATGCTAATAATAATACACTAGAATTAACCGAGTGTAACTGTAATACACTTAGCGATTATTATAAGATTAAGGACAGTAAACAGATAATAACCGATACCAGTACACTAAAATGCGTACACATAAATGCACATAGCATAAAAAACAAGTTCGATGATATCCAAATAATGTTAGACAGAATCAAAGGTGTAGATGTCCTAGCAATCTCAGAAAATTGGTTAACAGAACAAACAAAAATGTTTTTCAATATTAAGAAATATGTTGCTTATCACATAGTTAGAAAACAAACTGGAGGGGGAGTATCTTTGTATATTTCAAACAAATGTAGCAGTACCCATGTAAAGGAAATAAATTCCACGCACAGCATACTGCACATTACTGTGAGAAAAGGCCATCAAGAATAAAATATAATCACTGCTTATAACCCTCATAAAAGCAACATTCCACACTTTCTAACTGATCTCGAAGTAATTATTAGTTCTTACTCAACGAATCCTGTTATAATACTAGGTGATATGAATATCGATCTATTATTTGGGGACAGATATACTAGTAGTTATATTAACCTAGTCAAATCATACGGTCTAGTATTATGTAATACAAAATATCCAACTCGTGTAACACAAACTAGCTCTACTCTAATTGATCATGTATTGGTGAACGACTGTGACAAAATATGTAATGTCTATAATATTGATAATGATTTGAGTGATCACCATTTACTCATCTGTGAAATGAGAAACAAAAAGATAAACAGGAACTCAATATGTGATGATAGGCCAATAGAAAATGATAAAATAAACTACAAAAAACTTAATAAATATTTAATAACTCAAGAATTTGTATGCAATGAAACTAATATCAATGACTACTACAATAAATTCTGTGATTTTATTAATAAAGGAAATGAAATATGAAATATACGAATATACGAATAAGGAGCCAAGTGCCCCACCAATAAAACCCTGGATCACACAAGATCTTTTAGCACTAATACACAGGAAAGATAAGATATATACAAAAACCAAAGTTAAAAATCCATCTGCAGAAATTTTAGAAGAATATAAAATTATTAGCAACCAAGTTACAAAACTTAAGAGAAACCTACAAAGAAACTACTTTGACCAAAAAATTCAAAATGCAAATAATCAGAGGGAAGTTTGGAGTGTTGTTAATGAGATGTTAAATAGACCAAAGAAGGGGAAAAATGAAATTGTCAAACTTATAGTCGACGGCACAAATGTCGAAAAAAAGGAATATATATGTGATGAAATTAATAAATATTATGTCAATATTGCTAACAGTATATGGGAAAAATCAAGGAAACGGTTCTACCTCGGACATTACAAGCTATAAAAATACTGCTAGCACTAGCACTAAGACAATCTTTATGTTACCTACTGATGCTAATGAAATACAATCAATTATAAACTCCCTAAAACACAAAAACAATATAAGTGAGGACAACACTACTAATGTCATGCTACAATTGTGTCTTGAGGGCCTTACACCATATCTTGTCAAAATAATAAATCTTTCACTGATGACTGGTATATTCCCCGATGCCTGTAAAGTCTCTAGGGTGGTCCCGATCTACAAAAAAGGGGACAAAACCCACCCATCAAATTACAGACCCATTAATATTATATCTGCCATCAGCAAGGATCTAGAAAGCGTTGTTAAACGAAGACTTATGAATTTCTTCATGAAAAATGATTACTTTGCAAACTGCCAATATGGGTTTATTCCAATTAGAGGAGCTGATAGTGCTATATTTGAAGTAGTAACTGATGTAGAAAAGGCATTAGATGAAAACAAACTAACTGCTGGTGTACTAATTGACCTTCAAAAAGCCTTCGATCTGGTTAACCATAAGATTCTCCTTAATAAACTAGAATTTGCAGGCATCAGAGGAGTGGCACATGATTGGTTCAAGAACTACCTCACTAACAGAAAACAATGTTGCAATCGATAATGTAAAAGGATCTCAAATGAGAATAGACACAGGAGTACCTCAAGGTTCTGTCTTAGGACCAATTCTTTTCTTGGCCTATATTAATGATATAGTATTATTAGAATTGAAAGGCAAGCTTAAACTATTTGCAGATGATATTTTTATACTCTATCTGGGAACATATGAAGAGGAAATTATGCTAAATATTAATTATGATCTCAATAAGCTGGTGGATTGGTTGAGAGCACACAAAATGGTTATCAATATCACTAAAACAAAATATTTGTTCTTCCATAAACCATCATACAAGATTGAGACCACAAACATAGTCAACATAGCCAACAAAGAAATAGAAAGGGTTAAATCGGCAACATACTTAGGTATCACACTAGATAGTACACTAACCTGGGAAAATCATGTAGAAAATGTAAAACATAAAATCAGCCCTTTAATTGGTATTATTTTCAGATTAAGATATAGCTGTCTTACTAGCCAACAATTGAAAAATATATACTTTGCTCTGATACATTCACATCTAATGTACATGAATTTCATATGGGGATATTGTAAGAAGGAGCTGATAAAAGAACTTGAGATACTCCAGAAACGTGCTATAAAATCTATCTTTGGATTACCTTGGCTCACACCCTCAAATGAATTGTACTCAAGAACTAAAATTATGCCCCTGCAAAAACAAATAGCTATGTCAGCAACAGTATTTGTATACAAATTAGAAAACAAATTGATACACACACACATCCATTTTACCCATGCAAATGACATTCATCATTATGCAACAAGAGGAGTAAATCAAATATTCACGAGCCATTCCCAATCCATTAAATTTGGAACTAAAGGAATTATATCCTCTATAATGAAAGAATACAACTCGCTACCATTAGGCATAAGGGAAAGTTTCTCTATAAAAACATTTAAGAGGAAAACAAAAGACTTCCTATTAAGGAATGAATAGCCAATGTACAATAGCCTTAAGCAATGCAATGTATCATACAGTATTATCTCTGTAAAGTTAGTCACTAGCAATCTAAGTTACTATTAAACTAAACAATAATGTTACTAAAATTATATATATGCCATGCTGTAACTATGTTACTTGATTGTCCCTAACACGAGCTCAGGCTCATTGGGACCTATGTAAATAAATAAATAAATAGTGTTCATGAACTCCATTGGGCACCCCTGTCGATTGCTGAACTTACCCAGTTCTACCTCCCTGTGTGTGCTATTCACAAAAACTGGCCTATTCTGACTATTTTCTTGCCTGATCCTAGCTTTTAATTTTAACTCTAATTCTGCGATCTTCTCCGCAGCCTTCCTCTCAATACTGTTTACTGTTAATTTAATGTTTCCTTCTGATTCTTCTACTTTATCATATAGCTTTGCTTGTTTCTCCTCAATCTTGCTAATGCTCTCTCTATTACTCTCTCTTAAATCATTTACTTCTGCAACTATTTGTGAGTGGACTTTCTCAATTCTACCCCCCAGCTGTTCCTTAACCTCTTTAGTAGCTACCTGAATTTTGTCAATTTCTCCCCCCAATTGCTTTATGACCTGCTGTGTTTCCAGTTGCACTAGTTCTTTTAAATTTTCAGCCTGTGTACTGATTCTAATTTCTAACTCCTCCTGTACTTTTCCTAATTTCTTGTCTACATCTGCAATGATCTCTTTAACCTTCTCTTCCATTACTCCTCTGATTTCTCCTCTAATCTGCTCCATTTTCACACTAATTTCCTTGTTGTTCTTATCTAATTTTGCATTATTCTGTTCTAATTTTTTATTTAAAGCTTCTGTACTTTCTTTATTTTCCCTACTGTTTTGTTCTAATTTAGCGTTGTTTTGTTCCAGTTTAGCATTTAAAGCGTCTGTACTTTCTTTATTTTCCCTACTGTTTTGTTCTAATCTGGAGTTTAAGGCATCTGTACTTTCTTTATTTTCCCTACTGTTTTGTTCTAATCTTGCATTATTCTGTTCTAATTTTTTATTTAAAGCTTCTGTACTTTCTTTATTTTCCCTACTGTTTTGTTCTAATTTAGCATATAAGGCATCACTACTAACTTTGTTCTGATACATAAACTCGAGAAGTAAAGTTTTTAATTCTGGTTGGCCGCTTACACTCCGTTTCAGTATCGGGATTTACCTCCGCTACCCCAGTACTACCATCACTCGACATACTGCTCGTATCATCACTCTCCCGTTGATGACCACTACGTAACCTCATCTGTCTTTCTTTCTCATCCCCCATAATGATATACACTGATACAGACAAATAACCCCCAAAATACAGGCACAGAAATATATACCCTTCTCCTTCCACAAATGTTATTAGGTTTTCAGCCCCAAGTTGTCGGCGACAATTGTAACAGTCTTGCTAGCCCACCCTTTGCCTAAGCTATGTTGTTTTAATGGGCACCAAGACCTCAATGCAATGTTGAAATCTAAATTTGTATTTAACAACGTCTAGCTCTGGCAGAACACCTTCAAGACTCTATTCACTCAGATCGTGGTATGATTTGATCATTAACCCAACAAACAATTGTATCAGGAGAAGGAATTGGTCTATATCTAATGCTACCTACTGAAAGCAAAGATTGCATTGTAAAAGAAATGAATTTATTATATAAAACAAGAATAGCAAAATTAATAATAATAATAAGTTTAAAATTTAAATAGGAGCGTTGTGATTTTAATATTACCGATAGAAAATTACGTGAAAACGGAGTCTGATAAATTATTGATTTTACTCTTATTCCCAAGCTATGAAGTTACTGAAATATGAAATATAAAACAAAAAGAAATGAGAGATTGCATATTTCTGCGTCATTCGCGCTTACCACTGGAAATTGCCAAAGCATTTCCCTCGTACTGGATGATGCTGTGAGCTTCCCACAGTCTCCTGGAAGTCTCCATCTCCGTCGATATTTGATGATATTCTGGTAGATTAGATACTTCTATGGTCCGTACATTGGACCCAAACACTCGTACAACCACACTGGTTAAGTTTTACAAAAGTTAGTCCTCCACGGAACATCGGAGCGACTCCCGCGTACAACCGTACTCGTTAAGTTCTATACAGATAGTCGCTAACTCCACCGAACATCGGAGCCACTCGCACGCGCACCCATACTCGTCAAGTATTTCACAGATTGTCCTCGTTCCACGCCGCGCCGAACGATATATGCACCCATCGCATCCCCACTCTTCATCCGACTTCTAGCTTGCGTGGTCTCCACTGATTGGCTGCTCCCTACGCGCTAGATCCCCACTCTGGCTCATTACACTCGGCGGGAGGGAGAAGTAGTTTTCCATTCCATACATTCGCCTTTCCTTGACGCTGCGACCCAGGATTGCGTCATGCTTTCCGACAAGATTAAGCGTGTACTTGAATTCCCAGTGAGTCACGTCTCTCGATATACCCTAACTGACGAAAACTCCGTAAAATTCCGCAATCACATAATTTTCTATGATATTGTCGTTCGTAATAATTTGCTTGATAGCGTTTTCTAAGACATAGAAAACCAATCTGTATGCTTATAATTTTTATAAAATGCTCCGAAAATATCTTAATAATAATTATAATAAATTAATAATAATAATAAATTAACATGAAAAATTCTCTTGGCTGAACAATTTGCCGAGTAAATAATTATAGAATGGCTTCCTACTGACTTATGCCAGTTGCATAAAAACCCCTCGAAAAACACGTTACAACGGTACCGGTATGTAACAATAAAATATAATTATTTGATACCTAAGGTTCTAATTCATTGACATTTATCATTATCAGTTATGTAGAAGCAAAGGGAAAGAATATGTATTTACATTTCGGGTACGTTCTTATTGCTCCGCTGCGCTGGTCTGTCTCAACGAGGAACAGCTGACTGCCCTGCTGGGCTGTCTCTAAGCGCTAGTCTCTTTTTACATAGTGCAGCACATGACTTGCTTTAATCGAGGAAAATGCTGGAAGCAGGATTATCAACTGTTACAGCGTACGGTACCTTACGGAACAAAAAGGAAGAATGCCAACTCTTTTATTTAGGCTCAAAATGCAAGAGCAGTTCTTAATAATAAATTCCAGCAAATCTTATAAGTTTTTTGTTATGCATGTTGTAGGATATTTCCTAGATGTACCAATTGCGCTCGTCAGCAGGTGCCTTGTGCATCCCGTCTGGACCCTGCTGGATAGCGAATCTTGGACTACATTTCATATTTCAAGCAAACAAAGTATTAAATGCTTTCCAGTCGGTCAACACGATTGTACCCAATTTTAATGGGTGTTATCCGAAAACCTAAAAAAAAAATCCTGAGATAAATAAATTCACTAGGATTGCTCGTCAAGCGATCATCATCAGATAATTTAGATTCAGGCTTTAAATATTTGTTTGCGATTATGTGGGTGAAGATATTTACAATGAATCCAAGAAAATACTGCCAATATAGCTGTTAAAAAAACGAAGCGTTAAGACCTCTTAAAAAGAGAACTTTTATTATCATCAACGAGGATGCTAGGCTAAAATAATTGCAATCCACTTGTAAACAGTCGCCCTCCTTCGTCCAAACTGATCCACGAAGGCTCGGCTACTACTGCTGAGAAACACCCAAAGCAACAAGCCTGCAGTATGGAATTATAAGCACTGAATAATTATAGCTCCTAAGAATATGCATGCAAGACTTAGAGTAACTCGGGTGGATGCTCATATTGTCTCTAGACCAATCACATTACTACAATCACTTCCCCCAACATATGCTGCAAGCTCTATCACCATGGAAAGGCTGCTAAGGGAAGTGGTTTCAGTAGTGTGACTGGTTGAAGTGGTTAAGAGGACTGGGCAAGCTGCTTCAACTTTGCCATCTCTAGAGATGGTCCATGTATGTATGGGGGATTGAAATACCATACTATCGCAGGCAATAGATTAGATTTTTATTTATCCATTTGGTCAATTACATGTATACAATACATTTTTGATATAGGACACTCAGAAATTACATAGAAAATAAAAGAACTTACAGGTATACATTACTAATACCATGACGAATAGAAGGACCTAGTGTGAGGACTCCGCCATTATAGCACGGTAGTTTGTGGTCCCGCCGCTACAAGCACTGCAAGCGATAATGTCCAACAACGTGTACCAGGGTTGTAGGCACTACAAGCACGCCATCAAGAAACAGCAGTTGAAAAACAAGCAACAACAGCAACAACTCCATAAACCCATCCCCTCACTTCTCTCCCTCTCACCAACACTTCCGCCAAGCAATCCTAGCACTCTACATCAAATCCTACAGCTTTTAATCACGCCAGCAGCACAATAAATTTAATAAATCCAGGCTACAGAACAGAACAAAAAACTACACTTTAAGCGAAACCAAATTCACTTCTCAGCTCGACATAAGCCATAATACAGCTTAAAACCTATACAAAACATACTCTCCCTACTGTTTTACAACTATTAAGCGAACTATTCGCACTCAAAAACTAAAAACCCTGAAACGGGAGCTAATTTAAAAACGCAATAGCCTAGCCCGATTACGTCTCCGGCAGTGCTACCGCTAATGCATTCATAACTTCACAATAACTTCCAAATTACGGTTAAGTGACCTATCTGCCTGAGTAGTTACAGGTGTTACCGGCTTGCCTGGAACGATGGGTCACCAAACCGGTGTTTAAACTCAATTATTAAGCTTTAATTAACCAAATTCAGAGGAAACAGATGGTGAAAAATGATGAGTTTTAAAGCTATCTGGATTCAGTTTTTCAACCAATTTATTGTGATGCTTTATGTACGGTATGGTTAATGTCAAACGCAACTAATACCATTTTATCCATAATGTAGAATTTTGGGCTTATGCCGTGTTTTATTTATTCAAACTCGACGCGTTTCGAAAGAAACCATGTCTTTCTTCATCAGGAATAAACGGAAATACGACTAAATTATTGCTAAGAGAAAGCAACAAAGAAACTAAAAAAGGTGCCCTAAGATGAACAATGAAGTGTATCTAACACGTCCTTCGAGAAGTGTATGTGGCATTCTTTTCCAGGCCGAGAACTAATTACCGGAAAATTAAACTCAAAATCGATCTGGAGCGAAATATTTATGATTGTATTGATTCCAAAGAAACAATTTCAGTTGATCCTTCAGGAGCTGGCTACTGTCTTCAGCGTGTCATGGATATTATCCCCAGACTTGTTTATTTTGGGTGCCGATTCTTCTTCAGAACGAAGGAAATCCGCCGAGATTTGCAATCTCGAACACCCGCCAAGTCTTCACGCAAGCTTTCGAAAGTCCAGTACCGTAGCCGACAAAATAAATTGTTAAGTAGTGTTACTTTAAATAGTTTATGTGTGCTTGTTTTAATATGCTGGGGATTTTTTTTTATCTGTGTCTGTATACTCCAAGAATCTGTGCGTTCCGTAACATGTAATGAAGACCGTAGTTCTTATTTCTATGAATTATATTTTCCAGTGTGCCCTGCCATGCTATTTTAATTGGAACCGCTAATTACTTTTTAAAAAAGTATCAGTTACAAAGTAATTCGTTTCCCTTAACACCATCTCTAAGACCAGCTGACCCCGGCAGTGTGGAACGTACCCACTCGAGCGCTGCCCGGCGGGGCGCACTTGAACTTCAGGAGTCTTCTCACTTTCTCCTTCTATTCGTCATGCTAATACTATAACTATTTATAACTTATTATAATAACAGATCTTAAGAGTTACAATCTTATTGGACAACTATTTACACCTTACTCTATTATCACAATATGAAAAAATTAATTCTATACATAAAACAACTTAAAGCTAGGTATTACAATTAAAATAGAAAAGTAAAATATAATTATTGATTTAATAGCTCCTATATGCTAAGGTATGGTATTCAACTATAGAGTAAAAACAATGGCACTGCAGAGAAGCTTTCAACAGTATTTCAAAGGTTTTTATCTTTGGGGAAAATTCTATATACTGGGGTAGTTTATTGTATAATTTAACTCCTGTGTGAAAAGTTCCTTTTTGATGTGTGTGTGCGTGTGCATGTGGTTTTTTTTTAATATATATATATATATATATATATATATATATATATATATATATATATATATATGAATGTTTTGATTTTGTCTTGTGTTATGTCTATGAACATCATTGTTTGTTTTAAGAAAAAGTCTTTATTCATTAAATTCCTTTTAAAAAACATAATACTTTAAAGATATGAATGCAGGGCAGTGGGAGAATGTTTAAATCTTTAAACAGAGGTCTACATGATTCTCTACTGTTTACATTTGCCATAATTCTAATCGTCCTCTTTTGTATCCTAAACGTGCTTAGTATATCTGGTGACATACCCCAAAATATGACCCCATATCTTAAGTATGAATGGAAATTAGCAAAATAAATATTTCTTAATGTGTGCATGCTAGTGCAAGTTTTCAAAATACGTAACGCAAAGCACATAGAGTTCAGTTTAGTATTCAGATATTGTATATGTTTATTCCATTTCAAGTCATGTTGTATCCATAGTCCTAAAAACTTTGTTTCTGATTTATTTTCTATTTGATGAGCATTTAATGTTACATTGGACGTCGCAGGATTCCTATTCTGTATAGTGGGGACATTTAGACATACTGTCTTTTTACAAGTTTATTATGAAGCGATTATCTTGTGACCATTTGGTTAACTGTTCTGTAACGGAGTCAGCAGACTGCTGTAAGACCTGTTTAGTTTCACCTTTTATTACGAGTGTTGTATCGTCCGCAAACTAAATTTCCTTATGAGAATCACGTTCTGTGTTATATCATTGATATATAAAACAAAGAGTAGTGGGCCAAAAAACGATCCCTGGGGTATTCCAAATTTAATAATACCCTCATTGGATAATGTTTCATTAAGTAATCTGGTTCCATCATCCTTGTCTCAAGCTTACTATATTTTTGAGTCCTTAACGGCTGTTGCCATTATGAATAATTGGTATTCTTGTCATGTGTTTATTAATTAACAGATATTATGCTCCTCGACTGTCTCCCACAAGTCCAACCCCTCCTCCACGTGGTGGGAGACGGGCAATGGCATGAAGTAGGGGATTGCCTGTAGGGGTGAAGTACAGTGGGGACCTTGTGTGCCCCGGGACCACTGCGGTAGCTGTGAAGGCTCTATGGGAACCCTGAAAAGTGACGGCTGACGGGGCTCTGGTGAAACTACGATAGGCCTAGCAAGCCAGTAGTGGATATCATATTTGCTTTCAAAACAGGAACAGGCCTCGGAAAGGACGGATGCAAACGACGACGACACGGATATGCTAATGGACTATGAGTTGGGACATTAAACATACAGACACTGGCAGGAAAGGTGGAGGAGGTTGTAGATGTGATGGAGAGAAGAAAACTGGATATACTGGGCTTGGCAGAAACAAGATGGAAAGGAGAAGGTCGAAGAGAACTGAGGAAAGGGTACCGGTTGTACTGGAGTGGGAACAGTGAAGGAAGGAGCAGCGGAGTAGGAGTAGTTGTGAGAGATGGAATGAAGGAAGAGGTAAAGGGAATAAGTGACAGGATCATGAAGATCAGAATAACTGTAAAGGTAAGAAGCCTGGAGATAGCCCAGGTATATGCCCCTCAAGTTGGATGTACAGCTCAAGAGAAGGAAGACTTTGAGGAGGAGCTACAACAGCAGTTGAATGGTCAGAGTATCATTGTCATGAGAGATTTGAATGCACATGTAGGAAGTGAAAGGCAAGGATATGAAAATGTATTGGGAGCAGAAGGATGGAAAAAGGAAGCTTGTAGTTTAACGTGACCGTTAATCTCGCGATCATAAGCCACGGGACCTCCATTTTACGTGGAATCCGAACCACAGGACATGGCATTTCACATCGAAAATCTCACATGCAGTGACCGGGAATCGAACCCGGTCCGCCTTGGTGAGAGGCATACAGCTTGACCGCTGCACCACCACGCCCCCTCAGAAGGATGGGGTAGCAGGAATGAAGAAGGGAGAAAGTTGCTGGATTTTTGCAAGAGAAACGGTTTAGTGGTAGGCAACTCCTGGTTCCGGAAGAAAGAAAGCCACAAGGTAACGTGGTACAGCAGTGATTTAACAAAGAAATCTTTGGTAGATTACATGCTGTTCGACTGGGAAATGAAGAGAAGTGTCAGAGATATAAAGGTAATACCATCAGAGGCCTTAGATAGCGACCACAGAATACTTGTAATGAACCTGGGAGTTGTTAAGGTTAGCCAGAGGACAGAGTACCAGGAAAGGAGAATCAAAGTATGGAAACTCAAGGAAAAGGAAGTCAAGGAAGAATTCCAGAAGATAATAAGGGAAAGGATGCCAACAGACAATCCTAAAACAGGGGAAGAGGAATGGAAGCAATTCAAGAACACAATGGTGGAAGCTGCAGAGGCAGTATGTGGAAGAACTAGCAACAGAAATTGGTGTAAAGAGACACCATGGTGGAATTTGATTTATTTTTTTGATTTATTTTCACTGCTACACTTAGAGCTTAAGAGCTCCTTTACAGTAGCACCCTACATAAAATAAGGTTAGGGCTTATAAAAATAAAACATTTCACCTACATTCACAATATAAATAATCATAGTCTAACAATTATAGTAACAATACAATAATAATAATATTACTAATGATAATGGAAAAATTATATACAAAAGAGTGAGAGTGCATACAGACTATCAGCCCGAAAAACAAACACCATATACTGTACAAGAAGAGCTATTGAAGTAGACAGGTTGTCAGCTATTGTCCTTGTGTTATAATTGAACTTTAAAAAAGTATTTTAACATAATACAGTAATCAAGTGTTTAGTGCTTTTCAGTCGGTCAACACGAATGTACCCAAAAGAGATGGGTTATGCCCTAATCCTGAAATAAATTACATGAGATTAATAAAACACTAGGATGACCAGTTTCGATCGTCAAGCGATCATCATCAGATCCATTACACTTAGGCTATAAAATCTATGTTTGAAATACAGGTGAAAATATTTACAATATGTACAATTATTTAGTTGCAGTATTGGTACTGCAACTGTCAGTGTATGCTAAATCCAGTATATATGTTAGGTGAAATGCTAAATGGTGATAGCTATCCGGAGATTGTACTTTAGAGAGATTATATGGTTGTAAACTATGGTTAAACTATAAAATTTTAGGCTAACTACTTATCTGATTGTCTTCCGTACTACAGCTACTCGCAGTTTTCGTGTTTACTAGAACTCACTGTGCGGTCGACTGCGGTGGTTATCTTAACGACTGGTTTTTCCCTCCCTTCTCCCCCCTACCCCTACGTGCTGTGGGGAGTGATCGCGATGTGTTTATGTGAGGTGTTGCCAACCTAGATAAGATGTATGTTATTGAATGAGGTGGGTCTGCAACTATTAAAGACCGTGGATTAGCCCTCGCCACGCGTGGAGTATAACCCATTCGAACTAAGCGTTGACGGTCTTATGAGGACGTCCCGGCACCTTTAATACTGCCGCGAATATGGGCCTTGGTTTATTGCAGAAGAAAAGTACATCGTACACCTGATCCAGATAACATTTACCTATTAAAAACCCCCTAATTTCCCCCCTTTTTTATCTAGCTTGGCTGTGTCGCTAAATTGTGTTTTGTTTCCGACAGGGTGTGTTTTTTAGTAGCGTGAAGAGGGGTGAGCTCTCCATGAACGTGTGTTCATTTAGATTGTTGGGATTGTTTCGTTTGGCTAGGTGTATCTCGATTGCTTCCTTTATGTCAAGAGCTCTGCCTTTCGATTCGTGATGGATTATTTTAAGGTCCGACTCTATGTTGGTAAAGCTGTGCTCTGCGTCACACATATGTTCGCACGCGGCTGAATGTGTTCCGTATCTTATCGCATTCCTATGTTCATTATAACGTGTGTCTACTCGCCTTCCACTCTGCCCGATGTAATTAGCTTGACAATCGGTGTCTTGGCACGTTATAGAATATACCCCTGACCTTGAATACGGGTCACGTTTATTTAGATTACTATTTAGGAGGTGCCTTGCGGTTGTGTTTTTCGTCGTGAAAGCTATCTTTATGCCTTGCTTTTTGAATAGGTTAGTGATTTTATATGTATTCGCATTCACATAGTTGAAACGCGCAAATTTTTTCTCATTACTGTCCGGTTTGGGAATCGTTTTATCTTTATTTTTATGTTTGGCTATAATTTGGTTTATTTTGCTTGTTTTTGTTTCAACGACTTTATTTCTTTGAGTTGTTTGTTGTTTTGAATGTTATTGCTATCGCCCTCTCGTTTGAGGATTTTTTTGGCTTCGTTGGTGGCGAGATTTTTGGTTAATTCCCTGTCTTCTGCTGGGAGCTTGTGACTGGCTATCTCAATATCTGTGATCAACTGCTTTATATTGTGGTTCGTGTGTGCGTCTGTGCAGTTGTATTTCAAACCTTTGTCTAACAAAGTCGTTGAAACAAAAAATAAAAGAACATGACTTAATCATCACAAAAGCAGATAAGGGAAACACTACAGTAATTTTGAACAAAACAGAATACATTGAAAAAACAGTCGAATTCCTAAACAACAACGAAATCAAGGAATTAACAAAAGACCCCACCAACAAATTCCAAAAACAAATAAAAAGTGCGCTAAAAGAAACAGAATACATACTGACCAAAGCCGAAAAATCAAAACTAATAAACATGAACCCGAAAATACCGTCATTGAGGGGACAACCAAAAATACACAAAAAGGAATGCCCAATGAGACCAATAGTCAATTGTAGGAATGCCCCTAATTACAAAATCAGCAAAGAGTTACTAAAAATCTTAAAATGCCGTCTTTCCAACGACAAAAACAACTCTGTAAAGAACACAACAGAACTAGTAACAGCATTGAACACCCTACAAATGAAACCTAGCTTCAGGCTAGTATCCTTCGACGTAACTAACATGTACACCAATATTCCGATTATTGAAGCAATCAACACTATCGAAAACAACTTAAAATCCAACAATTCGGTAAAAGAAATTGAAGAGATTGTGAGATTACTGAGGGTCGTTCTCAACCAAAACGTGTTTCAATTCGACAATAAAATATACACACAGAGAGAAGGCCTAGCAATGGGATCGCCACTAAGTGGGTTAATCGCTGACATCTTCATCAATGCACTAGAAAATGCGTTCTTAGAAAAGACTTCAACAAAGGGAATAATAATATGGAAAAGATACGTAGATGATGTAATTTGCATCTACGATACTGAACTAACAAGCGAAGAAACAATTCTCCAATCCATTAATAGCCTTCACCACTCTATCAAATTCACTAAGGAATCCGAAATAGACCGGAAAATAAATTATCTCGATATAACTATTGAACGTAAAGACAACGACCTTTCATATTCCATATTCCGGAAAGCAACACAAACCTCGCATGCAATCGACAATCAGTCTAATCACCCCAGTACGCACAAACTAGCGGGTTTCAACTCAATGGTGCACAGGGCTTTAAACATACCCATGTCAAAAGACAACTATAATAAGGAAATAAGAACAATTATGCAAATAGCTAAGGAAAACAACTTCTCGCCAAGCAAAATAAACCAAATTATAGCCAAACATAAAAATAAAGATAAAACGATTCCCAAACCGGACAGTAATGAGAAAAAATTTGCGCGTTTCAACTATGTGAATGCGAATACATATAAAATCACTAACCTATTCAAAAAGCAAGGCATAAAGATAGCTTTCACGACGAAAAACACAACCGCAAGGCACCTCCTAAATAGTAATCTAAATAAACGTGACCCGTATTCAAGGTCAGGGGTATATTCTATAACGTGCCAAGACACCGATTGTCAAGCTAATTACATCGGGCAGAGTGGAAGGCGAGTAGACACACGTTATAATGAACATAGGAATGCGATAAGATACGGAACACATTCAGCCGTGTGCGAACATATGTGTGACGCAGAGCACAGCTTTACCAACATAGAGTCGGACCTTAAAATAATCCATCACGAATCGAAAGGCAGAGCTCTTGACATAAAGGAAGCAATCGAGATACACCTAGCCAAACGAAACAATCCCAACAATCTAAATGAACACACGTTCATGGAGAGCTCACCCCTCTTCACGCTACTAAAAAACACACCCTGTCGGAAACAAAACACAATTTAGCGACACAGCCAAGCTAGATAAAAAAGGGGGGAAATTAGGGGGTTTTTAATAGGTAAATGTTATCTGGATCAGGTGTACGATGTACTTTTCTTCTGCAATAAACCAAGGCCCATATTCGCGGCAGTATTAAAGGTGCCGGGACGTCCTCATAAGACCGTCAACGCTTAGTTCGAATGGGTTATGCTCCACGCGTGGCGAGGGCTAATCCACGGTCTTTAATAGTTGCAGACCCACCTCATTCAATAACATACATCTTATCTAGGTTGGCAACACCTCACATAAACACATCGCGATCACTCCCCACAGCACGTAGGGGTAGGGGGGAGAAGGGAGGGAAAAACCAGTCGTTAAGATAACCACCGCAGTCGACCGCACAGTGAGTTCTAGTAAACACGAAAACTGCGAGTAGCTGTAGTACGGAAGACAATCAGATAAGTAGTTAGCCTAAAATTTTATAGTTTAACCATAGTTTACAACCATATAATCTCTCTAAAGTACAATCTCCGGATAGCTATCACCATTTAGCATTTCACCTAACATATATACTGGATTTAGCATACACTGACAGTTGCAGTACCAATACTGCAACTAAATAATTGTACATATTGTAAATATTTTCACCTGTATTTCAAACATAGATTTTATAGCCTAAGTGTAATGGATCTGATGATGATCGCTTGACGATCGAAACTGGTCATCCTAGTGTTTTATTAATCTCATGTAATTTATTTCAGGATTAGGGCATAACCCATCTCTTTTGGGTACATTCGTGTTGACCGACTGAAAAGCACTAAACACTTGTTTACTAAGGCAACACTGAAAATATGGCTTCAAACACCACAAATACAGTAATCAAATGTGAGAGGTATACTGCTCCAAGAAGCAGGATGAAAGATGTCTTTTGTAAGCTGCAGTGCTTGCAATGTTGACGAACTTATATAAATCGAAGGTGTTGAAGAGGCGTGAGGCGGTGCAAACAAAAGATTTATTGAACTTCATGGAAGAAGCTGTGGGAAGGAAGAACAAGGCTTTCAGAGTGTGGTTCCAGAAAAGAACTGATCTGGCAAGGGAAGATTATAAGATAAAGAAGAAAGAAGCAAACAAGATTGTCGCAGAGGAGAGGAAGAAGTGGATGGTAAAGTGGACAGAGATGATGGAGGAAGACAGCAGAGGAAATAATAAAGTACTTTATGGGATGGTCAAAAGTAAGAGAAGAGGACTGCAAGAGGATGTGGTAATGATGGACAAAAACGTAAATGAGGTACACAACAAAGAAACACTCGACAGTGTGGAAAGAGTACTTTGAGGATTTGCTGAATCCAAATGGTCATAGGGAGGAAGACAATGTATTGGAAGATGGAGAAGACAACACAGGAATGGAAAAGACCTGAATTGGAGAGAACTGGAGATGGCTATAGACAAGATGAAAGGAGGAAGGGCACCGGGTGTGGATGAAGTGAGTGTTGAAATGGTGAAGGCAGCAGGGGAGGTTGGGAAACAGTGGCTGTACCGTGTGATGAGGGTGATATGGAAGGAGAAAAAGACCCCAGAAGATTGGAAGAAAGGATTAATTGTCCCAATATTTAAGAAAGGAAGCAGAAAGGAGTGCAGAAATTACAGGGGAGTCACACTCATACTTCACTGTGCCAAGATATATGAAAAGATATTAGAAAGTAGAATACGAGCCAAAGTGGAGAGAAAATTGAGAGAGGAGCAGTATGGTTTCAGACCTGGGAGATCAACAGTGGATCTCATATTTTCAGTGAGACAGCTCCAGGAACACCACTACGAATTTGGAGAGGATCTGTTGATGGCCTTCCTGGACATCGAAAAGGCCTATGATAGTGTGTGTAGGGAGAAGGTTTGGAAAGAAAACATGGGAGTGGAAAAAGGGACTGTAGGCAGAGTGAAGGAGATGTATTGTGGAAGTGTGAGTTGTGTGAAAGTTGGAGGGGAAAGAACAGACTGGTTCAGACAAATGAGTGGCCTGAAACAGGGTAGTGCGCTTCACCCCTTCTCTTTATTGTGCTTATGGACAAGGTAATGACACGGATAGCAGGAATGATAGGAGAAGATAAGATGAAAGCAATGGTGTTTGCAGATGATCTCATGGTCTGGGGAAACAGGGAGGAGGAAATTCAGGAGCAACTGAAGGCTTGGGAAGAAACAGTGGGAGAGTACGGATGGAAGTTTAACATCAGTAAATGTGAGATCCTGTTAACGACCAGGAAAAAGGACAGACCAATGAGAGGGATAACACTTGGAGGTGGACAGCTGAAGAAGGTGGAAAGTCTCAAGTACTTGGGAAGTATAGTGGAGGAAAATGGGAGAAATGACAAAGAGATTACGGAACGTGGCAGACAGGCAGAAGCATTTCTGAGAAGCATTAGGAGCTTAGTGTGGAATAAAGATGTCCCACAAAAAAGCAAGGAAGTGTTATACAGAAGCTACTATATCCCGATACTGATCTCTGCTTCAGAAACGTGGACAATGAAGAAAAGAGACATAAGCAGAATACAGGCAGGTGAAATAAAGTTCCTGCGAAGTAGGATCGGAGTAACAAGAAGAGACAGGGTGAGGAATGAAAAGGTCAGGGAAATGGTGAAAGAGGAGCCCTTGCAAGGTAGGATTGAGACATCAAGACTGAGGTGGTATGGACACTTAAAGAGAATGGATGAGAAGATGATTCCCAAGAGGATACATGAGATGCAGATGCAGAAGAAACGACCAAGGGGAAGACCAAGAGATAGATGGCTGAAAGGAGTGGAGGAATGTGTCAAGAAAAGAGGCGAGGACTGGACCAGAGTGACAGCGGAGAGGTGGTGGGAAGAAAGGACTAAGTGGCGAGGCTTATGTTCCAAACAGACCCAGCCTGGGGCTGGAAACTGTACAAGATGATGATGATGATGCTCCTCGACTGTGGAGGACATTTTCAAGGTTGATTACATGACCATCATTCATGGGCACCTGCAGGATATTTTCCAGGTGGGGATAAGGGGGGGCAAGCGAAATTTTAAATTTCATTACCTACCGGTTTTCGCTTCAATTCTTATTTGCTTCGTGATATTAATTATTTGGCTGCTCTGAAACCGTTGGGTACATTATCTTTATGGCATGAATGAGAGGAATAGTTTCTTTTAGTTCGGAGATTTTGTCCATAGAAGTTTACTTTTCTTTGTGAATCAGCGTTATAATGTGCATTTCTTAAAAGCAGGTGAAAATTAGTTGTATCAAAATGTATCGACAAAAATAAAAATCAAGCAGTTCATAAAAATGGTAATGTTGAGCCAGTTCGCCAATTTACTAAATAACTGGAGATATTTTCAAATAATCCCAAATTACTAAGTTAAATAAAACTGTGGAATTTTCCCAACATCAAAATCAGTTAACTGTCAGTAACTTCAATTTATGAAGTAAACTGGGGTGACAATGAACAATCAAAATATTCTCGGGATTCCAGGGGGTGGGGGGCACGGCCCCTCCATCATTTAACCATTAACTATGGACATAAGTTTTCAGTGTCATCGACATGGACGTGAGGTCTTGGAGACTACTTCGAATTAATGTGACCCTGGAAGAGATCGTTAGGGAAAGAAATCGCTGGCAATGTTTATTTAAATATAATCACCTTAAACACGGCCGAGGTCGTGGGATTTTTAATAGCATTAAGAATCCCTCAGTACGCCTTCCTTCGGAGGGGAAGTGAAGCCGGCGGTCCTATGTTATAGATTTGTGGCATGAAAAGGAACCTTCCACTAACTACACTTGTGGAAGCTAAAATTTGTAGGTTAGTTTAATAACTCTATATTAGATCCAAAGTACGCCGCCAGGTGCTGGCTGCGATGGCATCTAGTAGCCAAATCAACAGCTAGGTGTCATGGATGGTAGCATTTGGTAGCAAAAAAAGACCGACAAATTCTACTCACCCAAAGTACACAGGGCTACATGATCGTGTTGTTGCAGCCCCTAAACTAAGGAACTAACCAACCATCACCTTCAACAACCCATTATCACAAATTCATTTTCCATTTGTTAATCAGTAATCAAAATGGCGGATATGTAAAAGGTTTATATTCTAAACGTAAGCAAAATTAAGAAATTACGCAGGTTTACCGAGGATTACGCGAGTGACTAAAGTGTTAAATATTGTGTGAACAGTGTAGGTAAAATACGTAAGAGAAATACAATACATAACTTGCTAAAAGAGAAGTCATATAACATTTAATATCATGACGGTCAACTGTGCTCCATGCGGCAAAAAGATCAAGAACAATCAGCAGGCTGTAGGATGTGATGGTGAGTGTGGACGCTGGTTTCATGTAACATACATGAAAATGAGTAAAGACACGTACCAACAATTCCGGAAAGATGATACTTTCAAATGGTCATGCAATCGGGAAGACTGCCTCCCGCAACCTAACCTCAAAGAGGTTATGGCATCTTTCTCCCAGAAACTTGAGGAATCCCTTTCGGCGATGAGAGAAGAAAACCACGAGGTAAGAAAACTAGCAACTTTCTTATCAGAAAAGTATGATGAACTCCACCGGGAAATTTAAACTCTGAAGAAAGAGAGAAAAACCGTCAAGGACGCAGAAATGGCAGCATCTAGAGCTATCAACGAATTGGAGGAACTAAAACAGTACCAGCGCAAGAACAACTTGATAGTGTATGGAATACCCACTGAAAGAGAGGAGGATGTATTTCACAAAATCTCGGACATTGGCAAGACGTTAGGAGTTGAAATCACCAGGGCAAACATAGACGCAGCTCACCGCCTCCCGTCAACAAAGCCTGGGCCTCAACCGATAATTGTGAAATTAAATAATAGGTGGAAGAAGGAAGAGATTCTCAGTAGCAGAAGACAAAAGAAGACCCTGAAGACGAGTGAAATTGGTTACAGTGATGGTGGTAATATATATATCAATGAACACCTGACCCCAAGAAATGAAACCATCGCCAAAAAGTGTCGTGAATTGAGACAACAGGGAAAAATCTTTGCAACTTGGGTCAGAGACTGCAAAATATACATTCGGAAAAATCAAAATGGACCCTAAAAGCTGGATGAACTCGCCCTCTCAAACTAAAATCAATGTAATAGTAAGATATCTACTAAGTATTATCCCATATGGAACTAGAATTTCAGAAATTAAATTTTTTAGGTAATGCTAATAATAATACACTAGAATTAACAGAGTGTAACTGTAATACACTTAGCGATTATTATAAGATTAAGGACAGTAAACAGATAATAACCGATACCAGTACACTAAAATGCATACACATAAATGCACATAGCATAAAAAACAAGTTCGATGATATCCAAATAATGTTAGACAGAATCAAAGGTGTAGATGTCCTAGCAATCTCAGAAAATTGGTTAACAGAACAAACAAAAATGTTTTTCAATATTAAGAAATATGTTGCATATCACATAGTTAGAAAACAAACTGGAGGGGGAGTATCTTTGTATATTTCAAACAAATGTAGCAGTACCCTTG
Organism: Meconema thalassinum; assembly: GCA_946902985.2. Taxonomy (NCBI): domain Eukaryota; kingdom Metazoa; phylum Arthropoda; class Insecta; order Orthoptera; family Tettigoniidae; genus Meconema; species Meconema thalassinum. Next base: position 389,888,086 of record OX336391.1, read on the forward strand.
TAAAGGAAATAAATTCCACGCACAGCATACTGCACATTTCTGTGAGAAAAGGCCATCAAGAATAAAATATAATCACTGCTTATAACCCTCATAAAAGCAACATTCCACACTTTCTAACTGATCTCGAAGTAATTATTAGTTCTTACTCAACGAATCCTGTTATAATACTAGGTGATATGAATATCGATCTATTATTTGGGGACAGATATACTAGTAGTTATATTAACCTACTTCAACATGGCGGTTAACGGTCGAGATTTTTCTCCGAGCGAAAAGTTCGAAAATAACGAGTGTGTAATGTGTAATGGATGTAAAAACGATAGTAGGGCCAGTCTTGAAGTTTGTGAAACATGCGTGTTTAAGAATTCGTTCGCAAGTGAAGTGCCAAATTCGGAAGACGATGAAGTTTCAGATAACCTCACTTCGACCGCTTCGCATCTACGGTTCAGAATAAAATCGCTGGAGCTCGAGCTATTCTCAAAAGACGAAATAATCAAGATATCAATTGATTTAGAAAATGCTCTCCTGGAACTGAAGGGCTTAAAGGAAGGCAGGGCAAATATTAAGATACCGGGAGAACATGGTAGGGATTATACAGAGGTTAAGTCTAAATATCTTAGGCATACCAGGCCTCATGTAACAGGCAATGGATCTTCACATAAAGGCATCGCAACAGCGAATAGATTTCAGATCTTAGGGTCAGAAGATGACGTAGTCAACACAGAATGTAACTTTCCTATGGTCTCGGAAAGTCAAAGGAAATCTCGTCGTCGATCGAAGCGTAAACATGCCCGTACGGTAATAATAGGTGATTCAATGGTGAGGAATGTTGGGCCTGAAATTGAAGAAGGAATCACATATTGCTATCCGGGCATGCAAGTGGGACAACTGACAGCACATGTGAACAATAATAAAATAAAGGAAACACCCGAGACGTTAATTATCCACGTTGGTACAAACGACATTCTAAACTCAACAACACCCAGTGATATAATGGCCGAGGCTGGTACTCTTATTGCGACAGTAAAAGTGAAGTTTCCGGAGACAAAGCTTTGTCTCAGTGGAGTGTTATATAGGAATGATGTCGACTACCGCTATGTGGATGCTGTAAATTCCACACTAGACTGGCTGTGTCGCAATGGAGACGTCCTTTTTGTCGATGCAAATGGATGGCTTAATGACTATGATTTTAGTACAGATGGGTTACACCTCAATAGGAAAGGGACCTCTAAGTTCGGTAAACTGCTGAATAGGATATCTAAGAAAATGCTTTCGGGAAACTAATTCAGAAAATGGGGGGCATAAATGAGTCCACTGGAAAAGATACAGTAAATCAGTACCACGAAAAACAGGACTCGAGTCAGGGGAGCAAGGGATTACTAATTGCACACCCACAACATCAAAATTTGAAGGGGGAGGGGGGTCTAAGATTGCTCTTGGTAAATTGTCAAAGTGTAGTAAACAAGCAAATAAAACTCAGTACAGCAATGGAAGCATATGAAATTGATGTGGCGATAGGAGTGGAATCATGGCTGAGAGAAGGGGTAGGAAATAGAGAAGTATTCCCAGAAGGGTATGTAGTCTATCGTAGAGACCGAGGAAATAAGAAGGGAGGGGGGGTGTTTATACTGGTGAAGGAAACTTACTGCTCACATGAATGGTTTACCGACGAAAAGGATGAAATATTAGGGATAAAATTAGTTTGTGACAATATGAAGGAGGTGGGAATTATAGGAATATATAGGCCTGGGAGAGAGAAAAGAGACATGGAAATATTTGAGAAACTAATAGATTACACTCATAAAGACAATAATGACATGATAATAATTGGGGGGGATTTAAACTTGCCAGAAGTTGATTGGAATGGAGCTGCAACAGAAGCCCATGAACAGAAACTTGCAAATAAATTAGTTTGGGAGGGAGGATTTACACAAGTAGTGCAAGCACCAACTAGACTCAGCAATTTGCTGGATGTATTCCTGATAAAACCAGGGGAACTTGTTGATAAAACCCACGTAATTGAAGGAATAGGTGACCATAAGGCTGCAATAATGGACGTTGGTCTGGTACCAAAACGGCTTAATAGGAGGGTCACACAGGACAAGAAATTATACAGAAAAACTAAATTCGATGAATTTGGAGCTTACCTGAAATCAAAATTTAATTCTTGGATAAGTGAAGGGAGTAATGTGGATACACTCTGGGCAAATTTTAAGGAAATCATTTGGGAGGGTGAGAAGATATTTGTACCTATTAAGAAGGGAAAAACAACCTCAGACCCTGTTTACTATACAAAGGACATACGAAAATTAAAAAGGAAATGTAGAATGGTAAACAGTCAAATCAAAGAGGGCAGGGGAAACAGAGAAACCAGAAAGCAGCTAATAATGGAGCTCAATAGGTTGAAAAAGGAAGCAAAGGAAAATTACATGAATGGCATACTTCATGAGGGTAAAGGCCACATAGGGAAATGGAAAAAGATGTATTCATACATTAAAAACCAAAAGGGAAACGGAATCCACATTCCCACAATGGAGGGAGAAAAGGGTGAGCATTTATTTGCAGATAATGAGAAAGCAAACCTATTTAGTAGGGAATTCATAGATTCAGTGGAAGATTGTCAGGAGTTGGAAACCGTAAATGAGACTGGAGAGGGTGAAACACATAAGGACACAAGAAGCTTCACCTTTACAAATGAGGATATTTTTAGAGAAATCAAACTGCTTCAGCAAGGAAAAGCAGCAGGGTGTGATCAAATTACTGGGGAATTAATAAAGGCAATGGGGTGGTATATAGTGCCTTATTTAAAGTTTCTTTTCGACTATGTCATGAACAATAGTAGAATACCAAAGGAATGGAAGGAATCTATAATAATACCAATTTATAAAGGAAAAGGAGATAGAAATAAACCTGAGAACTACAGACCAGTAAGTCTGACCAGTGTAGTTTGTAAAATCTTGGAGAGTTTAATAGTAAAATATATTAGAGGGGTATGTGAAGATAAAAATTGGTTCCTTAGGAGCCAGTATGGATTTAGAAAGAAATTTTCTTGTGAGGCACAACTGGTGGGATTTCAGCAGGACATATCAGATCGGTTGGATCTAGGGGGACAGTTGGACTGCATAGCTATAGACCTTTCCAAAGCTTTTGACATAGTGGAACATGGAGTATTATTAAAGAAAGTGGAGAGAATTGGATTGGACTCGAGGGTTGTACGTTGGATAGGAACATTCCTAAATTCAAGGGTTCAGAGAGTCAGAGTAGGGAATTACGTATCACAGGAAGAGAAAGTTAAGAAGGGAATTCCACAGGGTAGTAAAATTGGTCCATTGCTTTTCCTAATATATGCAAATGATTTAGGAAACAATATAGCATCAAAAATAAGATTGTATGCAGATGACATTATCATCTATAGGGAAATAAATAATATAGAGGATTGTAAAATATTACAAAGGGACCTCGACAGTATCCAACATTGGGTTGAAGAGAACCACATGAAGGTTAACGGAGGTAAATCAACTGTCACAATATTCACAAACAAGAGATTAAAAACTGAATTTCAATATACATTGGATGGGGTAATCGTACCAAAAGATGACAAGTGCAAATACTTAGGTGTGAGATTTGATAGTAAATTGCACTGGAAGGGTCATGTTGGAGACATTGTTGGGAAAGCATACAGATCGTTACATGTCATTATGCGACTACTTAGAGGATGCAACAAAGAAATAAGAGAGAAAAGTTACCTAAGTTTGGTTCGTCCAATATTGGAATATGCAAGCAGTGTATGGGATCCGCACCAGGAATACCTAATAAAAGAAATTGAGAGTGTTCAAAGGAAAGCAGCAAGATTTGTGATAGGGGATTTTAGGAGAAGAAGCAGTGTATCAGATATGTTAGAGAAGCTTGGGTGGGAAACATTAAGTAAGAGAAGGGAGAAAAACAGACTTGTAGGGTTATATAGAGCATATACAGGAGAGGAAGCATGGGGGGAAATCCGTGAGAGGCTCCAATTGGAAAGTAATTATATTGGCAGGGCAGACCACAAATTCAAAATTGGACGGCACTTTAGCAGAAGCGATTGGGGTAAATTTTCATTCATTGGGAAGGGTGTGAAGGAATGGAACAGTTTACCAAGGGCGGTGTTTGATCCCTTTCCAAAATCAGTCCAGTTATTCAAGAGCAGAATACGCAAAACCAGGGAAAAGAAAGAAGTGGTATAACTTAGTGCTGTATTCCTAGAAACATTATACGTGCTATGTAATTCCTACAGCAGTTGTGAGAGGGGAGTTCAATCAATGTGTGAATAGTACATTAAGTTACTATTCTTTTAATATTGTGTAGTGTTTGTTACTGTATTCTTTTGGGTGTTTGTTACTTTATTCTTTTAATATTGTGTAGTGTTTGTACATTAAGTTACCGTATTCTTTTAATATTGTGTAGTGTTTGTAAATTATGTACCTCATTTGCCACCGAGGTTGACACCTCATTGCAAATAAAGTGATTTTGAAGCTAGTCAAATCATACGGTCAAGTATTATGTAATACAAAATATCCAACTCGTGTAACACAAACTAGCTCTACTCTAATTGATCATGTATTGGTGAACGACTGTGACAAAATATGTAATGTCTATAATATTGATAATGATTTGAGTGATCACCATTTACTCATCTGTGAAATGAGAAACAAAAAGATAAACAGGAACTCAATATGTGATGATAGGCCAATAGAAAATGATAAAATAAACTACAAAAAACTTAATAAATATTTAATAACTCAAGAATTTGTATGCAATGAAACTAACATCAATGACTACTACAATAAATTCTGTGATTTTATTAATAAAGGAAATGAAATATGAAATATACGAATATACGAATAAGGAGCCAAGTGCCCCACCAATAAAACCCTGGATCACACAAGATCTTTTAGCACTAATACACAGGAAAGATAAGATATATACAAAAACCAAAGTTAAAAATCCATCTGCAGAAATTTTAGAAGAATATAAAATTATTAGCAACCAAGTTACAAAACTTAAGAGAAACCTACAAAGAAACTACTTTGACCAAAAAATTCAAAATGCAAATAATCAGAGGGAAGTTTGGAGTGTTGTTAATGAGATGTTAAATAGACCAAAGAAGGGGAAAAATGAAATTGTCAAACTTATAGTCGACGGCACAAATGTCGAAAAAAAGGAAAATATATGTGATGAAATTAATAAATATTATGTCAATATTGCTAACAGTATATGGGAAAATCAAGGAAACGGTTCTACCTCGGACATTACAAGCTATAAAAATACTGCTAGCACTAGCACTAAGACAATCTTTATGTTACCTACTGATGCTAATGAAATACAATCAATTATAAACTCCCTAAAACACAAAAACAATATAAGTGAGGACAACACTACTAATGTCATGCTACAATTGTGTCTTGAGGGCCTTACACCATATCTTGTCAAAATAATAAATCTTTCACTGATGACTGGTATATTCCCCGATGCCTGTAAAGTCTCTAGGGTGGTCCCGATCTACAAAAAAGGGGACAAAACCCACCCATCAAATTACAGACCCATTAATATTATATCTGCCATCAGCAAGGATCTAGAAAGCGTTGTTAAACGAAGACTTATGAATTTCTTCATGAAAAATGATTACTTTGCAAACTGCCAATATGGGTTTATTCCAATTAGAGGAGCTGATAGTGCTATATTTGAAGTAGTAACTGATGTAGAAAAGGCATTAGATGAAAACAAACTAACTGCTGGTGTACTAATTGACCTTCAAAAAGCCTTCGATCTGGTTAACCATAAGATTCTCCTTAATAAACTAGAATTTGCAGGCATCAGAGGAGTGGCACATGATTGGTTCAAGAACTACCTCACTAACAGAAAACAATGTTGCAATCGATAATGTAAAAGGATCTCAAATGAGAATAGACACAGGAGTACCTAAAGGTTCTGTCTTAGGACCAATTCTTTTCTTGGCCTATATTAATGATATAGTATTATTAGAATTGAAAGGCAGGCTTAAACTATTTGCAGATGATATTTTTATACTCTATCTGGGAACATATGAAGAGGAAATTATGCTAAATATTAATTATGATCTCAATAAGCTGGTGGATTGGTTGAGAGCACACAAAATGGTTATCAATATCACTAAAACAAAATATTTGTTCTTCCATAAACCATCATACAAGATTGAGACCACAAACATAGTCAACATAGCCAACAAAGAAATAGAAAGGGTTAAATCGGCAACATACTTAGGTATCACACTAGATAGTACACTAACCTGGGAAAATCATGTAGAAAATGTAAAACATAAAATCAGCCCTTTAATTGGTATTATTTTCAGATTAAGATATAGCTGTCTTACTAGCCAACAATTGAAAAATATATACTTTGCTCTGATACATTCACATCTAATGTACATGAATTTCATATGGGGATATTGTAAGAAGGAGCTGATAAAAGAACTTGAGATACTCCAGAAACGTGCTATAAAATCTATCTTTGGATTACCTTGGCTCACACCCTCAAATGAATTGTACTCAAGAACTAAAATTATGCCCCTGCAAAAACAAATAGCTATGTCAGCAACAGTATTTGTATACAAATTAGAAAACAAATTGATACACACACACATCCATTTTACCCATGCAAATGACATTCATCATTATGCAACAAGAGGAGTAAATCAAATATTCACGAGCCATTCCCAATCCATTAAATTTGGAACTACAGGAATTATGTCCTCTATAATGAAAGAATACAACTCGCTACCATTAGGCATAAGGGAAAGTTTCTCTATAAAAACATTTAAGAGGAAAACAAAAGACTTCCTATTAAGGAATGAATAGCCAATGTACAATAGCCTTAAGCAATGCAATGTATCATACAGTATTATCTCTGTAAAGTTAGTCACTAGCAATCTAAGTTATTATTAAACTAAACAATAATGTTACTAAAATTATATATATGCCATGCTGTAACTATGTTACTTGATTGTCCCTAACACGAGCTCAGGCTCATCGGGACCTATGTAAATAAATAAATAAATAAATCTTAAAAACCTTCATATCATCAGATTACAGTTCCTGCTGCTGCAATTGAAGTTGCTCAGAATTACAGTTTTATTCAAATACACACATTCTTTATCACTAAAAATGGCTCCTAACTTGGGTATTAATGATGTTAAATAACTTCAGATATATGACAGATCTCTTTTTATGTATGGAATTGCAAGCACTGGACTGACAATTAACATGCAGTCACCTGGTCCACGACAAAACAAGATAGTTTATCCCAGCAGCTAATGGCAGACGAGGTAAACATAGTGGAACTATCTTCTTAAGATACAAACAGGGCTAGATTTGTGACGGTATGCACCGGTACGCCGTACCGAAACCTCTGATCGGGGGGAAAAGTTGAATCAAAATTAGATTGCTATTTTGTCCACTGATTTATTTTTAAAGGTGTTCAGAAAGGCGTAAAAATATCGTTTTCAGAACTCTATATTTCAAAGCCGCCGCCCCCCCACCCACCATCCGGTAGCCCACAGTACCGGAATCTCTCTTTTTTACAAATCAAGCTCTGGATACAAATGTATTATAAACAAATACACTTGGAGAGTGTATATTTATTTTTCTACCATGGTCATGTTTACTGCATGTTCATAGTTAAGGGCTAAATCATTTTATTGAACTTTCATCATTTTCTACATTATCCAAGCTTTTTGCCACCTGTCCTTCAAAACCCTGGTTAAGAATACCCAAAAATAAACCTTCTTAGACGATTTTCTTACAATCTGACCAACATTTCTGGTAAGTTTCAGTGAGATTATGAAGTTCACATTTGTTAAGAGGGCACTGTACAACATGTTGTGTTGTGCAGGCCCTCGCCTGGCACCCTTGGCAGCCCTCCCTGATGGCTGTGGGAGGAGGAACCCACCTCGGAGCCATCACGCTGATCAATGTGAAGAGTCAGAAGATCTTGATGGAGTACAGCCCCCAAACACAGTGTGCTGTCCTTGCTCTGGAATGGAGCCCACTGACTGGGGAGATGGTGGTCAGCTTCTGGGTCATACACAGTAAGTGTTAATTCCGCTAACTAACAGTAAGTGTTCACTATTATCAACATGTTGCTTGAAACCAATCTCAGGTGAATGTGCATGTCTCCACTGCTGATGTTTCTCACCAGAGTACTGTGTAACATAAAAAGCTTGTCCACCAACTACCACTGGTATAAATGAATGAATTAGGGTAATCAATGAATATCATCTTGCACAGTTTCCAGCCACTGGCCGGGTCTGTTTGGAACACAAGCCTCTCCAACGTCTTCTGTCTTCCCACCATCTCTCAGCCTCCACCCTTGTCCAGTCTTCTCCTCTCTTCTTCACGCTTTCTTCCACCCCCTTCAGCCACCTCTCTCTCGGTCTTCCTCTCGGTCTCTTTCCTTCCCACTTCGTCTCGTGTACTCTCCTGGGTATCCTCTTCTCCTCCATTCGTTTTACATGTCCATACCATCTAAGTCTAGATTTCTCTATACCATCCTGTAATGGTTCCTCCTTCATTAATTCTCTGGTCCTCTCATTTCTTATTCTGTCCATCTTTGTAGCTCCAATACTGCTTCTCAAGAACCTCATCTCACTGGCCTGTATTTTGCTCTTCTCCCTTCCTTTCATAACCCAGGTCTCCGAGGCATACGTCAGGATAGGGATATAGTACGTCCGATATATGATCTTTTTGCTGTTCTGAGGGACATCCTTGCTCCATAACATGCTTCTCACACTCCTCCGAAATGCTTCTGCCTGCCTTCTCCGCTCATTTATTTCTCTATCGTTTCTTCCATTATCTTGTATCAGGCTTCCCAGATACTTGAAACTCTCCACTTTCTTCAGCTGTTCCCCACCAATTGTTATTCCCGTTTTGGTTCTTTCCTTCTTCCTTGTTGTGATCACCATCTCACTCTTATTTATGCTAAATTGCATCCCATATCCTTGTATTATTCCTTCCCACACGTCCAACTGTTCCTGTACCTCCTCCTTGTTTCCCCAAATCATCAAATCATCTGCAAACACCATTGCTTTCATCTTTCCTTCCCCAATTACTTGTGCCACTCGGGTCATTATGTCATCCATCACCACAATGAAAAGTAACGGTGACAGTGCACTTCCTTGTTTCAGGCCGTTTCTCTGTTCCAACCAGTCTGATCTCTCTCCTCCCACTTTCACACAGCTCACGCTTCCCTTGTACATCTCCTTTATCCTCTTTATAGTCCATTTCTCTACTCCTCTATCCTCCAGGGACTTCCATACTTTGTTTCTGCATACACTGTCATCATCATCATCATCATCATTTCCCCTTATCCAGCTCCTGCCGGGTCGGGGTATTTATGGCACTTCTCCACTTTCCTCTTTCCTTCCACCATTCTTCTTCCACGATCTTGTCCCAGTCCAGATTTCTTTTTCTTACGCCGTTCTTCACTGAATCCATCCACCTTGTTCTAGGTCTTCCTCTTGGTCTCTTACCCTTGCACTTCGCCTCCAGCATCTGTCTTGGTATTCTATTTTCCTCCATCCTCTTTACATGTCCAAACCACCTTAGTTTATTCTTCTCAATTCTCTCATTTAGTTTTCCCATCCCAACTTCCTTCCTAACATCTTCATTCCTCACTCTGTCTTTCCTTGTCTTTCCTATCATACTTCTTAGGAATTTCATTTCACTGGCTTGGATTCTACTCTCTTGCCTGCTTGTCAGGGTCCAAGTCTCAGCTGCATAAGTTAATATGGGTACATAATACACTTTATACATTACCTCCTTGCTTTTCCTTGGTACTTCCTTATCCCAAACAAGTTTTCTTACACTTTGATAGAATGCATTGCTCTGCTGTACCCTCCTGCCAATCTCCATGTCCAACCTACCAGTTTGCATCAATTCACTTCCTAGGTATTTGAACGTGTCCACAATTTCCAAACTCTGACTTCCAATTTTCACAGTGCCCTTTCCTTGTCTTTCCCCTCTTGTCATCACCATGGTCTTGCTTTTCTCTATACTGATTTTCAGGCCATACTTCTGAATATTTTCGTTCAGTGCATCTAGTTGTTTTTGCACTTCTTCGGTGTTCCTTCCCCAGACCACAATATCATCTGCAAATAACAGTAACTTCATTTCTTTATGTTCATATGCTTCCTTTGTTTCCTTTACTATTTCATCCATCACCATTATGAACAAGAGAGGTGACAGCACACTCCCCTGTCTTAGTCCAGTCTTGTTCGTAAACCAATCTGTCTTTCCAACTGGGGTCAGTACCCTGCTAACACAGTTGTTGTACATTGCTTGCACCATTTCCAACATTTCTCTTCCCAGTCTCTTCTTAACCATGGTTTCCCATACCTTCTCTCTGGGGACACTATCATATGCCTTTTCTAGATCTATGAAAGTCATGATCAAATCCTCTCCATATTCCCAGTTCTTTTCCATCACCTGCCTCAAGCTAAAGATTGGGCATACACTGTCATATGCTTTCTCAATGTCCAGGAAGGCCATCAGTAGATCTGTTCCATACTCATAGTGCTGTTCTTGTAACTGCCTTACAGCAAAAATCAAATCCACTGTGGACCTTCCTGCTATGAAGCCATGTTGTTCTTCCCTCATCCCTCCTATCCTTGTCCTAATTCTCTTTTCCAAAACTTTCTCGAAGATCTTTGCACAATGACTCATCAGTGTTATTCCCCGATAGTTTCTGCAATCTGTTCTACTACCTTTCTTGATGATCGGGACAATTATTCCTTTTTTCCAGTCCTCTGGGGTCTTCCTTTCCTTCCATGCTGCCCTCATCACTCGGTACAACCACTGTATCCCCACCTCTCCTGCTGCTCTCACCATCTCCACACTCAACTCATCCACACCCGGTGCCTTCCCTCCTTTCATCTTGTTCACTGCATCTTCCACTTCTTTAAATGTTAAGTCCTTTTCTGTTTGCAGTTCATCTTCCTCTTCCCCGATTTCTTCCTCCTCACCATCTTTTCCATTTGGGTTCAGAAGTTCTTCAAAATATTCTTTCCACATTTTCTTCAGTTCTTCCCTATTTTCTATCTCTTGTCCCCTTTTGTTCACCATTCTAACATAATCCGTAGGATCCTTCCGCCTTTTATTTTTTACCATCCCATACAGGACCTTTTTTGTACCTTCACTATCCTCCTTCACCATCTTTGTCCACTCTTCCATCGACTTTCTTCTCTCCTCAGCCACTACTCTCTTCGCCTCCTTCTTTCTTTCCTGGTACTCTTCCCTTGTCTCTACCGTCCTATTTTGATACCACCTCCTAAAGGCTCTATTCTTTTCCCTTACTATATCTTTTGTCTTCTCATTCCACCATGGTATTTCCTTCCACCTCTTCTTACTACTTGTCCTCCCACATACTGCTTCTGCTACACCTACTAGTGTCAGGCGCGGATTCAAGGGGGGGGTCACGGGGGCCATGACCCCCCCCCCCCCCCAAACGGAGACCAAATTTTTTTGCAAACTCAAAAAACGAAAACACAATTACCAGACAAATAAAACTTACCGAATTTTAACTGAAAAGTAGTTTTTTTTTTCATTTTATTCAATACTGAATTATCTTTATTGGAATTATTATGTTCTGTTACAACTGTACATATTTACAACTTCAAACCTCTTGTATAAAAACTGTTAGTTATACAACAAAATCAACTCGTCTATTTTGTTTAGCAAACCTTGCGATTACCGAATCGATGTTTATAGTGATGTCACGATGAATATGCAGCAATGCACGCATAGGAAACTGGGGCTTTTTTCGCACCAAAAATTTTTGCCGACGTCCAAACTGCAAGCTTGGTTGGCAATTTAAGCTGTGACTTTCTCCCATTGTCGGTACCAACTCGACTTGCCGAAACTGTAACGTACCTTGATCCTTTTCTCGAAGCTCGATGTGAAAGTCTCAAAACACGCCGTTGCAATTCGTACGAATATTTTTGGTGCGCTAAACGCATCAAATTTCTATCCATGAAGCTTGCAAAAAAATTGGACTGATTTTGTACGTTTGGTTATTTTGTGATTGCGTTTTCAGTGATACCATTTTTCTTAACAATTTCGATTCTCTGACCCCCCCCCCCCCCCCTCAAAGCCAAACTCTAGATCGATTCTCTGACCCCCACCAAAACCAAACTCTAGATCCGCGCCTGACTAGTGTCTTCTTAAAACTAGCCCATTCCTCTTCCACCCCTCTTTCTTCATCTGTTGGAATTCCTTCCTTTACCATTTTGAGGTACTCAACCCTTCAATCCCCTTCTTTCAGTTTCCATATCCTTATGCGTCTTTCCTGGTTCTCAGTCCCTTTCTTCTCCTTACTCCCTCTCAGGTTCATTACCAGCAATCGATGGCCGCTATCCAGGTTCTCCGATGGTATAACCTTGATGTCCGTGATGTTCTTATTTAGTTCTTTCTCATACAGTGTATAGTCGACCAGCGACTTCCTTGTCAAGTCATCACTGTACCATGTGATTGTGTGGCTCTCTCTTTTCTTAAACCAGGAGTTCCCAACTAGCAGGCTGTTCCTCTGGCAGAAGTCCAACAGTCTCTTTCCTTCCTCATTTCTTCCGCCCCAACCCTCTGGTCCTAGAACACTCTCATAACCTTGTCTTTCACTTCCTACATGGGCATTGAGATCCCCCATAACAATCATATTTCTTCCTTATCAGCTGCTTCTGCAATTCCTCTTCAAACTCCTCCTTCTCTTCAGAGGCGCAGCCTACTTGTGGAGCATACACTTGCACTATTTCTACGGTCTCTCCCCTCAGTGCTACTTTCACTTTCATAATTCTATCACTTATTCTCCTCACTTCTTCTTTTAAACCATCTCGTACTCCTACCCCCACTCCATTCCTCTTTCCCTCTTCGTTCCCACTCCAGTACAGTCTATAGCCTTTTCTCAGTTCTCTCCTTCCTTCCCCTTTCCACTTTGTTTCTGCCAATCCCAATAAATCCAACTTCCTTCTTTCCATCATATCCACTATCTCCTCCACCTTCCCCGTCAGCGTTCTTATGTTTAAAGTTCCAAATCTTAGTCCATGAACACAGCTAGGTCGTCGTCCATTGTATCCGTCCTGTCCGAGGCCTGTTCCCTTCTTGAAAGCTAAAGTCTTATCCACTACTGGCTTGCTGGGCCTATCGTAGCTTCACCAGAGCCCCGTTAGCCGTCACTTTTCAGGGTGCCTGTAGGACCTTCACAGCTACCGTAACGGCGATCCCCTACTTTGTGCCGTTGCCCGTCTCCCACGACGTGGACGAGGGGTTGGACTTATGAATATACTACACTTAAATACACACTGACTGACAAAAAAGAAAAGAAAAAAACTGATCAATTGAAAAATTCAACATTATTTTTATTATATCATTAATATGAACCGTATAGTGCATAGTTATGGCACAGAAGTAAGGTTAATTGTTTTCCTGGATGCATTACCATTCTCAATGTCATTGTCTCACTTTAACAGTAGCGATTCTTTGACATGATGCTGTTTCTCACATAAAGATGTGCGCACCACGTTATTGTCAAAAATGTAATATTTTATTGCTTTTCCTTTTGCCACTTGTTGGCACAGGAAAAGATCTATATCAGTCATATCCTTGGTTATCCTTGTGCAATTCAGCAAAATTTATGTGTTTGAAGATATTGCCAGGCCAGTGGCTCTGATCGATGATGGTCACAGCAGCACGATGAGAGCACGGGTCACTGTTGACATTTGGCCAGTGCACGCTCATAATCGTACAGGGTGTGCCAAGATCTTGTCCTTTGAATTCTGGGTGGAGAACCGACTCCGGATGCACACAGTCTTCGCTGTTCCTCGAGTAGTCGGGAGACCCGGGGATCATCGAAAGTTACTTGATTGGTGCCCCTCATCCGCCCCCACGTGTTCCGTGGACTCAACTGGCTTGTTGACTGCTGGCCCCGCGGGTGATGCGGGCTGACGGACCGGCGGTTGATATTGAAACCCCGGCGGCGTGTCTAAGATGTAGTCGCCGGTGGCACTGTCCAACTGTACGGCACCCTATGGTGAGGGCCGCATAAAGAAAGTTGGCCCTGTTGTATGCGTATTTTTGTTGCACTGGGTCCAGGGAGTCCCAGGGTGACAAAAGGTATAACGTTGTTAGTGTATCGTGGTGGTAGCGGTCAGCTGGTATGTACATCAGTTGATGTTTTAGTGCCGCTGCCAAGTTCCACACACGGTTGTCGACTGGCACCGGCATCCCTTTGGGATGATCGGATGGCGCCAAGGTCCTCCAGGCGAATCCCGTGTCGTCGGAGTCGTCTTCTTCCTGATGTTGATGTTAATGGCCCGAATTGTCCGACGGCCAGTCTCTCCTGATATCGTTCTCTAAAAAACCAATCTTCTCAGTTCAATTTTGTATTGCGTTCACCATAGTTTCAAAGCACTCCGCTGTTAGCATTTGTTGACGTTGAAGCCTGAGACAGTGCCGGGTAAGCTGGAGCCGATGATCGTGATGCAGTATGCTCGGAAGTCGCCATGCTGGAAGACCTGGGTGTCTTCTTGGAAGGAGATATGAAAAACCCTTGAGAGCTTTCACTCTTCGTACTTAGTCGGTGGTCTTAGGAGTAGCCTTCACAGTTTCCGAAGTTTCCTTCTCTTGAAATTGAGATACTATACTTTGTTGTTGTTTCTTATCCTTTTGATGTTCGTTATTGTTATGGTCCTTATGATTTTCTCCCCTTGTTTGTTTTCTGGGGCATCCTCCAATGACGTGGACAAGGCAGGCCACACTAATGGTTGCAGGAACACACACACACACACACACACACTGCTGCTGACTGCTTCTCCGCCAGGAAACTACTACTCCCGAGCATCCCGGCTCCGCTCCTTATATACACCCAGAGGATGGGCGTGTATCTACATTACATTTTGTTAGTCTTTTTTCATCCAAATTCCCTTTTGTGAGTATTTTCAATTTACATTGCATTTTGTATTTTCAATCTAAATTGCATTTTGTAAGTACAGTATTTTGAATCGCGGGCAGACATATTGTGAGTATTTTGAATCCAAATTACAGTTTGTAAGCATTTTCAATTTCCATTGCATTTTGTAAGCATGATAAATTTCAATTGCATTTTGTGAGTATTTTGAATTTCAATTGCATTTTGTGGGTATTTCGAACCTGCATTGCATTTTGTAAGTATTTTGAACCTAAACGACATTTTGTGCGTATTTTTCAGTCTAAATTGCTTTTGTGAGTTTTTTCCATCGAAATTACCTTTTGTAAGTATTTCCAGTCTACATTGGTTTTAGTTATGGTTTCCATTTCATTATCATTTTCGCTATCACCCAGACCATTCGGGACCGATAACCTAGATGTTAGGCCCCTCAAACAGTAGCATAGCCAGGATTTTAGTTTGGAGGGGGCCCATTAGGTCCTCGTCTATTACTGCGGAGATCATATATTTTAGCCCATTTTCATTTATGCGTGTGTGTGCCCCTTCCCCCCCCCCCCCTCCCCTCTAATAAAATCTTAACGGCCCGAGCGATTTCAATGAAACTTGGTAAGCACATACTACTGCCTCGTCCGACCTCGACCGTGCCTTTGCAATTTTGATACATTTCACAAATTCAACATGCGGTCCACGCGAAATATTTCACTGGCATTCTATATCTTCGCAATGGTAACAGATATTATCCTGAAATTTTGTATGGAGATAAAGGGTACTACTAAAGGTTTATCTATGTGACTTTATAAAACCTGTTAAGTAAAAAACGAACATGCCGGCCAAGCGAAGTTGAAACATTTCAATGGATATTTCATGTGATTTAACCATCTGAGCGCAGTGAAACTTGAAACGGTAAATGTTTCTACCAACTCTAATCTACTGACATCTAATTTAGTTCAATTGTTTACATAACCTCAAGATGACAGCTGTGCTAAATTTTAAAATTAAGTTTTCATTTCTTGTGACCTAATCATGCGATCGAAGTGAAAGTTTGATTTTTCTTTCTCTTTTTTTTTTTTTTTCGTGTGGCTTCCTAGGAGGCCTAGTGCAGGTCTTTCTAGTTGACGCCTGTGGGCGACCTGCGCGTCGTAATGAGGATGAAGACGTCACATACACCCAGTCCACAGGCCACGGGAATTAACCCCAGGAGATTGAAATCCCTGATGGCCCGGCCGGGAATCGAACCCGGGACACTTCGGGCCAAAGCCTAGCACGCTAACCAATTAGAAGGAGCCAGACAGTTTGAATAATGAACCTACGCAATAATTTTCATCTTATGGTACATAACTGGATGGCCTACATTTATATAACAATCCAACATGGCGACCATACAAAATATGTAGACGGTTCTCAATATTTACGAATCTATTGCAGCAATCAGACGGAAATGTTATATGCTGATAGAGGCTATTAATATAAGTCCACCAAATGGACTTTCAATAACCTGGTGAGCTCAATACCAATGTGGCGGCCAAGCAAAGTTGAAACATTTAAATGGAATTGACTCGAGATTTAATTATCCGAGCGCAGTGAAGCTTGTTACGGTAAATGTTCATACAAAATCTACTAACATCTAATTAAATTCAATTGTTTCATAACCCCAAGATGGCGGCCGTGCGAAATTTTAAAATAGTTTTAATTCCTTGTGTCCTAATCATGCGATCGAAGTGAACGTTTGAATAATGAACCTACGCATTAATCTTCATCTAATGGTGCGTAACTCTATGGCCTACATACAGAACAATCCAACATGGCGTTCCTTTTCATAGGCGGGATAATTTTTTAATAAAGAAGACCAATAGGATATATGAAAATAGGCTGTATAATTCTTCACGGAACTACTTGTTCTGATTATAAGTACTTTAGGGTTCATTTTTAGCTTAGGACAAAAATCATCAGTCGGTTCATGTCTGTCTGAATTCCACCCTTTGTTGCTTTATTTTGAGGCAGCTCACAACTGTGTCAGTGTCTATATTTGTCTCTGTCGCTCAGATTTTCAATTATCTGTTATCAGAATACTACTATTATGGCATATTCACACGTTTCAGTTCAGAATGCTCTTTACACTAATACCGTACTATGTCTTGGTGTTTTTTAAATAATTTATTTACCAGAAATGTTTTTAGTCATTTGTATGAATACTGTATGTCCAAGAAACAATCAGGAGTAGATAACACGAAGAAGGGGCACTCATAAACGCATCGAAAACAAAGAAGGTACGTGGCAAAACATTTAGGTCTATTATTGTTAGTCTAATTTATACAGCGCTGTTGTATGATAAGCCTAACGGTCACCATGGATCTCATTCTTCTTTATTATTATTATTATTATTATTTATTTTGCGCATGGGCTTACACATTCTCAGCATATTTGCTGGAAAGAAAACATTTACAATCCCAGATACCGTATATATCATAAGGAGCAAATTCTTGGTGACTGCATTCAGTAGGCTACGGTAGTTGCTATACGCTTTTCCCCACTTCTTCAGGCCTGATTGCCCAAGAACAGCCTTACTACGCGACACGTAGAAAGTATGACAGTTTTCTGCATCAGTTTGAAAAGGCCAGGGTCTAATTTCAACTCAGTGAGCGATTCCTTTAAGTTGTTGGGAATCACGCCAGTGCTGGAGATGATAATTATTGTTAGTCTAATTTATACAGCGCTGTTGTATGATAAGCCTAACGGTCATCATGGATCTCATTCTTCTGACTTGTGCCATGTGCCATTGCTTCCTTATCAGTTCTGAAAGCTCTGTGTATTTTGACAGCTATTCAACATGCTTTGTTAGCATGTTGCCACTGTTTGGGATTGCCACATCTATGAAGGTAGTGTGCTTCATGCATTTGTCAACAAGAACCAAATCAGGTCTGTTGTGCACAGCTGACTGGTCTGTCAACACAGTACGATCCCAGTACAACGTAAAGCTGTCATTTTCCAGTACACTTTCAGGAGCATATTTATAGTATGGCACTTTCTCTTGGCTCAGCAGTTGAAGGCGTATAGCCAGTTCTTGATGAACTATCTTGGCAACAAAATCATGTCTCTTCCTATATTCTGTCCCTGCAAAATGGCGACAACCTGATATAATATGCTGAACAGTCTCCGATGTTGGGCAACTGTATCTGCAATGGTCATCTTGCACAGATGCATCCTTGATAATGTACTTAAGGTAGTTCCTCTTGGGGACAACCTGGTCCTGAATAGCCATCATAAAGCCTTCTGTTTCAGGAAACATCTGCCCAGAAATCGACCAAAAGTTCGACTCTAGCTTGTCGACGTGAGTTTGGATGACTTCATTGGGATGTCTTCCGTGCAGTGGCTTGGACAACCAGGCATTGAATCTATCCAAATCACTGCGCACCTGATTTTGAGTCTCTTCCTGACTTAAGAGTAGTGGAGTTGAATCATCTACTTCTGTGACAGCATTGGGCAGTATCGAATGGTTCGATACAGAACAGAAGTATTTTCTTAGCTCATAGATCTGTCGAGCTACTTGGTTGTTTATATCAACAATTCCTCTCCCACCCATATGTCTCGGTAACATGACTCGTTCCACAGACGTCCTGGGATGGTGTTTTGTGATTTTGTCAGTGATGTTCTAATTTTCTGTTCTAGATTTGCAATGTCAGTTTTACTCCACTTGATGACCCCAAACGAGTAACTAAGGATAGGGACAGCATATGCGTTGATTGCCTTAACCAAGTTTTTACTGTTGACGCTGGTGTTACAAACAAGCTTAATTCTTCTGACAAATTCCTTCGTCAGATCTTGTTTCCCTACTGAGTGTTCTATGTGTCGGGCTTGCTACATTCCCAGATACTTGTAGGTCTCGTTAGTGATCATTGTTGTAATCTGCTGGCCCTGAGCTGTTTCATATATTCCTTCCTGCAGCTTGCCTTTCATAACGTTCAGCGTTTTACATTTCTCCAGCCCGAATTCCATTTTCACATCCTGCGAGAAGGTTTCCACTATCTTCAACAGAAACTCTAGTTGTGCTCTGGTGGCAGCATATAGCTTTAGGTCATCCATATACAAGAGATGGTTATTATTATTATTATTATTATTATTATTATTATTATTATTATTATTATTATTATTCAGAGGAAACTGGAACACCATTTAAATAATAATAATAAATAAATACAAACCTTTCAACAAAAAAAAAAAAGAATAACTTTACATTCTATCAGTGACTATGCCTATATGATGAAATGGGAGGAGCCTCAATTTTCTACACGTACAATAAAGACTTTTCATGTACCGAAGATGTATCCAGTTTTGCCTTTATGACAAAGCAGTCTATCTTCTAAATACTCGCTAATGTGACAAAAAGAAGAAAGGAAAGAGCAACTATCAAACAACTCTCGACTCTTCCCCAATACTACCACTTACAAACTGTGTCTCTCCTCTCACACACACACACACCGACCATAAATCCTGACAGTGGAGACAATCAACCACGCTGCTCCAGTATTGTATCCTGGGACATTTTAACACTGCTATTTCCAGGAAACTGAAATTTAAAGCTGACAAGCTATAACTGGCCCCCGCCAGAGGGGTATCTTGCTAATTGGCAATCTCCTAATTTCTTGGTAGACTTCAGTCATCACCTGGTTGTATCCCCAGTACTGAGGCACCTACTGTTCTTGGAAAATCCCCACACGTCACAATCCTAATTGTTACGCTGTTATTTCAGCTCCTCCAAGCAATGCAGACACGGAAATGATGACTGGCCGTGCAGAGATTGTTAGTACATTCCTTGTAAATGCATTTACTGTATTTAAAATTTCGTTGTAGGTTCTAAATTTGTTCGAGCCGTAAGGAAATTTGAAGGCATATGCGCACCCCAATTTCTGGATTTATTTTGGGAGGGGCCTAGCCCCTCTTGGTCCCCCCTCTGAATATGCCACTGCCCTCAAAACAACAATTAAGTTATCATCATCAATGTTGGGTAGACTCATTCGTCATTGTAATCCATTACCGGAAATATTACATGGTTTGCGGGTGGCTCTTCTGGAGGAAAGGGACAGGATCGACCAGACAGCCATCGTAGCCTAGCCCTATTCTGAAGCATGCCCAGGATGATAGTGGTTGTATTTGCGGTTCATATCTGGGGCTTTTGGTTGTGGACAATGGTTTCATAATATTTTCTCGTGTGCATAATCTTTTTTGATGTGAAACGTAGCATGATTCTTTGCTGAAGGTAAACTGAACATTTTAAGTGTCATTCAGTCGGCGAAAAATTAGTGGAAACTAGCAGAAGTACCCGCTCTTCGAACGGTCTTTGGTATTAATAACCAGACGTTATCATTTGAGCTACTGTTGCAATGGTTAGAGGCTTGTCATTCCTTCATAAGTTTATCAGAACGAAGTTAGTTTTCTGGGTATATTGCAGACACTGTTAATTTAAGGGCCATAAAATGTGGTTTTCGGAGACCCTTTATAGACTCCCTACTTTTGTGTCACACATTGAGAAGCGCAACATATGCTTTAGTCGTCCTTCTAGGATAAATTTTATTTTTCGCCTTTTTTAGCATGTATTTTGAAAAGTTGTTCCTTATAACCACCCTTCTATGAGAAGTACGTTGAAGAGTATTCTAAATGATTGGTGTATTGACTCATGGTTACAATGCCTAATTTTACGATGCTCCAAGCACCCGAACATGAATTATAGGCGTACATAAACATAAATATATATCAACCACACGGTATCAAACAAAATCATCTTTACGATGAACCCGTTTGTCGACAAAAATATGATTACTTAAAATGTGCTCTCAAACTAAATTCACCTAACGTGTACTTCCTGACGTGAAAATAATATTGAAAACCTCGTAGACGAAACGCAATATATGTCAAATAAAACTGACCCTCACCATTATGGAAAGTCCCCATCCCCAGGAAGACCCCCTTAATAAATTATAAAGGCTTGTGGTGCATGAAAATTTGGGATTTTTAGCCTCCAATGGCCCAAATTCTCAAAAGCTGCAAAAAACACTATTCCAATCCAGGAATTTTTGAAAATAATGTTGCTGTTTGGAGATATAATAGACCTTCTGTACAACACATCGCATATCGCACGTGTAAGTCACGTGTAAAAATTCTAGGGTACCCCTTGGCCCCCTTAATCACATTGTTGAATTTTACAGTCTATGTTTGATTCCACGATGACCTTATAGCCATTTGCAAACTTTCACAGAAATGTAATAAATTGAGGGGCATTGCTTCTTACAGAAATAGATGGAAAGTTGAATGTCACGTCTTGTGATACTGTTGTCATGGTAACCGGCTTGCATTACTTCATTAGTTTCTTCTTGTTCTTCTTCTTTCGGATGGGCCAGCTAAGGACCACGACGTTCAACTTTTCAGCTTGGCGAGGGACTTGATGTTTGCCCAATATTCGTGCATTCTCTGGCTATGTTTCTCCTTTCTCTCTTTTGTACAGATGATGCTGGTTTTCTTACAGGGTGGTCTGTCCTGAAAACTCTTCTGTTTAAGTATCTTTCTGAGATGTGATCGGCTTGTAATATCACTTTTCATTATCTTCAGTTCATGGATATCCTTGTTAACTACTGTTAGCGAAAGTGTCAAGCTCTTTCTGTTCTCCCAGTAGTTGAGAAGCCGGTTGGTTAATCTTGTTAGGTTCATCCATGAGACATGTCAGTAGAAAGCCAGACGTCTCTTCCTGGCCACATACATGATTTTCTCAGAATATTTAGATAGCTCCTGATTTGGTCTTCTTCTGTATTCGTCATCTGTTTATTAGTTTATTAAATGAAATTAGTTTTCTGGGAATATCTCAGAAACGTGGTTTTAGAGCCTTAAAAGTTAGTAGCCTCCGAGCCACCGAGGGGCTGAAAATTAGGTTTGTTTCGTCCTTGTACGTCATAATATAATAACTATCATAATCTTCATTTCCCCTTTTCCAGTTTACTCTGGGTGGGGGCAAATATGGTTCCTCTCCACTTTGTTCTGTCGTTCCACCATTCCTCTTCCGACTCAGTGTTCCGATCCAGGTTCCGTTTTCTAATACTATTCTCCACCGAGTCTATCCAACGCATTCTTGATCTTCCTCGTCCTCTCTTCCCTGTCATCCGTCGTTCCAGTGCTCGTCTTGGTAGCCTTAATTCATTCATCCGTTTGACATGTCCAAACCATCTCAATCTATTTTGCTCCAGTTTGTCATTTAGTTTCTGTACTCCCAGTTCTTTCCGTATATATTCATTTCTCACTCTGTCCCTCCTCGTTTTCTGGACCGTACTTCTCAGGAATCTCATCTCTGCTGCTTGTACTCTGCTCTCATCCCTTTTAGTCATTGTCCAAGTTTCTGCTGCATATGTCATTATAGGAACATAATATGCTTTGTACATAACTTCTTTAGCCTTAATTGGTATATCTTTGTTCCTTACTAGTCCCCGTACCTGTTGGTAGAAAGCACTCCCGAGTTGTATTCTTCTGCTAATTTCCAAATCTAGTCTTCCATCTTCAGTCAATTCGCTTTTCAAGTATTTGAAGTGTTTCACCACTTCCAATTCCTTATCTCCTACTTTGATTACTCCTTTTTCTCCTTCTTATCTCGACTCATCACCACTGTTTTACTCTTCTCCACATTTATCTTCAATCCCCATTGCTCAATCTTTTCATTTATTACGTCTTAACTGTTCTTGTACCTCCATCTCATCCTCGCCCCAGATCACAACGTCGTCTGCAAATAACATTACCTTCATCTTTGCCCTACTATATTCTTTCATTGCTGCCTTCATGATGTCATCCATCACCATTACCAACAATAATGGTGACAACACACTTCCTTGCTTTAGTCCAGTGTCAATTTTAAACCATTCCGATGCCCCGGACTCTAGTCTTCACACTACTGAAGCACTCCATGTACATTCCTTTTGTCATGTCTCTCAGTTCCTTGCCTATCCCATTTGTTAAGATTTCCCAAACTTTTGTTCTAGGGATGCTATCATAGGCCTTTTCTAGATCAATAAAAGTCATTACCATATCCTTCCCATATCCTCAACTCTTTTCAATATTCTGTCTCGGAATGAAAATGGGTTCCACTGTTGACCTGCCCCCTTTAAATCCAAACTGCTCCTCCTCTATTTGGCTTTCTACCTTTACTCTAATTCTTTTTTCTAGGATTCTTTCCATTACTTTGGCAACATGTGAGATGATGGTGATTCCTCGGTAGTTACCACACACCTTCCTGTCCCCTTTCTTGAATATTGGCAATATTATTCCCTTTTCCAGGCCTCAGGTACTTTCTTCTCTCTCCACACACTCCTGAGAAGTCTGTATGTCCACTGCAGTCCCACTGGTCCTGCCGCCTTGATAATTTCTATTGCCACTTCGTCTATTCCCACAGCTTTACCCATCTTCATCTTCCTAACTGCCCATTCCACTTCTGCCATAGTAATGTCTGGTTCTTCTTCTATTTCTTCCTTCACAGTTTTGGCTGTTTGCGTAACTTCTCTGCATGCCTGGCGCCTCACCTTCAACAGCTCGCTGAAATGTTCTTTCCATCTGTCCGTTATCTCTTCTGCTTTTGTCAATATTTCACCTTCTTTGTTTTTCACGAACCATGTGTTCACCTTTTCATTCCTTCTGCTTTTTATAATTCCAAACAGCAATTTATTTCCACAATGTAAATCCTCCCTTATTTCCTGAGTGAATTCTTCCCAGCTTTTTTTCTTTTCCTCTGCAATTACTTTCTTGCAATCTCTGTTTGCTTCTATATATTTTACTCTACTTTCCTCAGTCTTTTTTGTTTTCCATTCCTTCCAAGCTTTCTTCTTCCTTCTTACCTTTTCTTTCACTCTATCATTCCATCATTTTGTCGCCTTTTCCCGTACCTTTCCTGATATTCTACCACATGTTTTCTCTGCACTGTTTACAAATGCACTCTTAAACTTTTCTCATTCTTGTTCCACATGGGTAATATCTGTCCTTGGTATCTGTTCTAGCAATTCTCTCTTAAACTCTTCTGCAACCTCCTTTTCCTTTAGTCTCCAGACTTTAATCTTTCTTTCCCTTTTATCTGGTAATCTCATGACCTTTCCTACTTTTAATTTTGCTACCACTGCCCTATGGTCTCCTCCAAGGCTTCCTCTGGCATGGATGTGACATCCATTAGCTCTTTCCGATGTCCTTTTTCGACTAATACATAGTCTATCAGAGTTTTCGTTCTTCTATCTCCCCATCCATACCTCGTTATCTTCTGACTATTTTTCTTTCTGAACCA
Source organism: Meconema thalassinum (assembly GCA_946902985.2). NCBI lineage: Eukaryota > Metazoa > Arthropoda > Insecta > Orthoptera > Tettigoniidae > Meconema > Meconema thalassinum. The sequence goes on from OX336391.1 coordinate 389,912,366, forward strand.
CGTATTCCCTATAATTAATCGGTTCCGCTGACAGAAGTCCATTAAGAAATCCCCTTCTGGATTTTTACTGCCATAACCATATGGTCCCAAAATCTCCTCTCTTCCTTGTCTGTCTCTTCCCACTCGTGCATTCAAATCTCCCATTAATATTATTTCCTTATCCTCTATACATTTTTCCACATCTTCTAGGAATTCTTCTAAGTTCTCCTCTTTTTTCTCCGTTTGTGGAGCATATACTTGAAACAGATCTTTTGTCCCTGTCTGGAACTGTATCCTTCCTATGATTAACCTGTCACTTTTCTTCTTCACCTCTTCCACATACTCTAAGACATCCTTTCTTATAATCATTCCTACTCCATCTTTTGCCTCTTGTCCTCATAATATAATAATAATAATCATAATAATAATTTAATAATATAGGGATAGCGATATAATAGACCTTTAGTACCACACCCGCCCGTGTAAATCACGTGAAAAAATTCAAGAGTACCCCTTGACCCTCTTAAGCGCATTTTTTTTTTTGAGTCGTTTCGGCCATCAATGGACCACGATGTTCTTCACTCATATGATCACTGTAAAGCTTGTTTTCTTGTCTGCCAGTAGATCTTCATTCTTGACGAATGTTCAGCTCTCCTTTCTTCCGTCCACTTGCAGTGAGGGCGAGATGTTAAAGGGTGTAGATTACTGGTTGATTTAACCGCCTTTCTGAACAGGTTCCTATCCCAAACCAGAGTTTGATTGATTCGAGCTTCTGTTAGGTCCTTTTTAACTTGCATCGACCATTTACAATAGGAATTTTTTTTAGAGATTGATGAGTGGATTCGATATGAAAGTCGATGATGCTCCATCCGCTCCAAATGTCCAAAGAAAGACATTCTCCTTTTTCTCATCACACTCACCAAATCTTCTATATGTTCAAATAATTCATTGTTATGTCTTCTTCTGTAAGTACCATTATCATTAACAGGTCCTAATATTTTCCTTAGAATTTTCCGATCCTTAAGTTCTAATTTTCTCAATGGGCCTTTGTTTGTCATCTGTAAGCATTCTGCAGCATACAGTGCTGACGGCCTAATTACTGTATTATAATGACAAAGTTTGACATTCCGGGACAAGCTTTTACTTTTGTAAATGTTTTTGCAGGTTTGAAAGGCACCTTCCAATTTGTTACATCTGCTCTCAATAGCAGCTATTTCTGAATTATTAGGGGTAATCCATTCGCCTAGGTATTTAAATTTTCGGACTTTTTTGATTTTTTGCAGACCAATCGCGATGAATTTTGAGGCATCTTTGACATTTGTGATAAAATTAGTTTTATGGAAGGCCACTTTAAGTCCAGTTTTAGCAGCTATGATTTGTAGTTTATTAAGTTGGTCAGTGGCCTCTTCCATTGAATTAGCGAACAAAGCAATGTCATCTGCAAAAGAGAGACAGTTTATATTCAGGTCTTCTTTTAGGGAGATTTCATTAGAAAGCTAACTATTGCAATGGGTACCATGTTTCGACTTCCGGAAAATTTCGACATATCTTCGCGTTTCACATCCCCCAGACCCCAAAACCACCGTCAGTTCAAAAGTTTATATATAATTTATGTATATATGTATCTATATATATATCAGTTTCTTGTGGACACGATAACTGCCGTAATTTTGTACCAATCACTTTGAATTTTTTACATGATATGTATCCCTATAAAATCTCGGTCGAGTTCGTTAATGGGTAAAATCGGTCGAAGGGGGTGAAAATGGGGGGCTTTTTTCGAAAAAGTGAAATTTCGCTATAACTCTCTTAATACGTGAAATATCGAATCCATTCAAAGTTCATAATATGTGTCGGATAAGTGCCAAAAATGTATGTCAAATAAGTTTTTTGATAGCACCAACCATTGACCAAAGGGGTGGAGAAAAGTGGGTTTTTCGGGAAACATTAATCATATCTCTCTCAATAGGCACAATATCAAAACCGTACAAAATGGAAAATATTCCCCTAATAATTACCTAAAACTTTTGTCTGAAAGAATTTTTGATATGACCCACCATTACGCCAAGGGATGAGAAAAATGAATTCGGAATTTTAAAAAATGCCAAGTGCCATCAGAGGTTACCATAACAACGCTTTTAAATTGATAAGGGATGATCTATCAGAGGTTGCCAAGACAACGCCATTGACGAGATCACATTCATTTTTAGCCTACTTTTCACACTTTTCAAAAATGAGGAAAAAGTAGACTTATGAGATCGATCCGGGAAAATGTGTTTGTCCTTCTGTCTGTCTGTCAGTCCTTCTGTCTGTCTGGCTGTGTGTGTGTCCCCCCCTCCATCAACTCCTAAACGGTTGCAGCAATCGAAACCAAATTTAGTATGAGTAAAGTTGTATACCGGAATATCTCAGGCCCATATTTGAAAAAGATGCCAGTGCTACCAACTGCTAAAAAAACGCACTAGAAATTTGAGCTCCATGTTGGATATCTTGGAAGGTATACATGGGAGCTATTATAAAATTGGCACACATGTAGATAATACTATTTCAGTTTAATTTCCAGGTGGCCATACATGACAGCGTTGCCGAAATATTTTTAAGCCTTCTGATAAGTCCAATATTTAAATGCATATAACTTCTACACTATCAATTGGATTTCAACCAAATTTTGTATGTAATATGTGTACATAAACAGGTATGACTGAGTGTATTCTTAAGAGCCACCAGGGCTGCCAACTGTCAATAAATGTTATCTCTATTATTTTATCTAAATACCAATATATCTGAAAGTATGCAAGCCGACAGGTTTAAACTATGCACACGTAAATTGCCTGACATTTTACATTAATTTGGAGTAACTTATATACGTCAGTTCTACCAACATGATTCTAAGCCTGCTGATAGGACCAATTTTTAAATACATGTAACTTCTATACCAACAAATGGATTTCATCCAAAATTGGTACAAAAAGATATAATATTTCAGATTATTTCTGACCAGCACTCGCATGACATTGTTTCCAACATGCTTTTACGTGTACTAATAGATCCAATGTCTAAATCCATGTAACGTCCTTTGAACTTCAACCACATTTTGTATTCTGTACCTTAGGAGATGGAAGTGAGAATATATTCAGTCACCAGAGCTGCCAACTGTATTGCTCTATTAGGCTACATTATGCCTAGTATACCTTATTTCGAACTAATTAAGACATTTCGATATTACCCACTTAATTTCGTCATTATTCTAGATAGTTTCATATACTGTAGATTAATCTATGGCATGAATCTCAATTTTAAGAAAAGTAGGCTCTTTAGTTCGTCACGGAACTTCTTGTTCCATCTGACTATTAGGGAAGCGGCTAACTGGTAGCATGCTGAACTTCTATGCCTAAGGTCGCTGGTTCAAAGCCGGCCAAAGTCGCCGGATTTTCTAAGAGCGCTAAAAATCCGTCAGCATGCTTTCCTTCGAAGGGGAAGTTACAACGTCCATTGCTGGTTGCGGTGGCATCTAGCAGCCAAGTTCACAGCTAGGTGTTGTTGACGTTAGTATTTGGTACAAAATTAGGTACTACTACTTAAAATTGACCGTCTGCAGACCTTAGCTGAATTACAGACTAATACAGTCATCACAAATAACACCGTTTATCAGACAGATTCTACACACATCCAATGTACACGGGGTTACATGACCACCTTGTCGCAGTCCCTAAACTGAGGAACTAACCAACATCTCTGCGGGAGATAAAATTTTGCGTGAAGAAGTAACAGACTGTTAGATAGTTACACATTAGTTCCAAACCTTGCATAAGGACAGTGTGATCACAAGTATAAAAATGAACCCCAAATGACAAGAAGGTTACCATCCCCATAAGACAGTAAAATGTTAAAAGTTTGCATAGAAAGACGACAAAATGTTAACTAACGTCCAATTGTAAAATACTTTCTCGCAATAAATGAGGTCTCATCCTCCTACGAAAACCTGCATATTTTGCCTATTATAGCCTATCCCCTAGTTTGCCCGGTGAAATCTACCTCCGCCTTCCGGCGTGCCGAGAGGAATTTTTTATAACCAATTCGAATACCATAATTATTTGGTAAGATTGTTAACCATTCTCTTATAATTTTTTCCAAGACACAGTTGAACAGCATCGGTGATCCCAGATCACCTTGTCTACAGCCAGTCTTGATTGCAAAGGCTTCGGACAATTCACCACGAAATTTGACCTTAGAAATGGTGTTTTCTAAGCTTGCTTTGAACAAATTAATTGATTTATTGTCTAGGCCAAACTCACGTAAGGTGTTAATTATTGTGTCTCTATGAATGCAATCATAAGCCTTTTGAAAGTCCACAAAAATCACAACATAAGGTTTAGATCGTACCGTACAGTAGGAAATTATGGTCTTAATGTTATGAATTTGTTCAGGACAGGATCTTGATTTCCTGAACCCAGCTTGATATTCCCCTAACTGACGGTCTAATATCGGTTCTGCTCTGTTCAGAAGAGCCCTTGCAAATATTTTGTACGTTACCGATACCAGTGAAATACCTCTATAATTATTTGGGTCGGATTTATCCCCTTTCTTATGTATAGGATGAATGATGGCAGAAGTCCAATCCTCCGGCAACTTTTCACTATGCCATATTTCTTCAATGGTTTTCTGGAGACAAATGATGGAGTCATTATCTGCATATTTCCATAATTCAGCCACAATACTATCCTCCCCAGAGGCTTTATTATTTTTTAGCGCCTTGATGATTTGTGTTATTTCTTCGACAGAGGGTGGTGAACTGTCGTGGTATGCAACGCTAGGATAGAAAGCAAGTTGTTCAGTAGGTATGTCCGTGTTCAAAAGGGTTTCAAAATATTCTCCAAAAGCTTTAGCACAGTCTTTATTATTGAGATTAAGTTTACCATCAGATCCTCGGATGTGAAGAGTAGGGGCGACGTATTTGGACAGTTGGTGTTTAAAAGTTTGATAGAAATCCCTTGTTTTGTGCCTTTGAAAATCATCTTCAATTTGAATAATTTGAGATTTGTGGAAATTTCTTTTTGCCAATTTTAAAATTTTACAAGTTTCTTTCCTGGTGCAGAGAAAGTTCTCAAGGTTCACATCGTCTTTCTTGTTATTCCACTTGATCCAAGCTTTTCTTCTTTCCTCTATTGCGTGATCACATTGACCGTTCCACCATGGATGCTTGCGCGTTCTATCAAGAGGAATGGATTCCGAAGCCGCAGTAACAATGGCGTTCCTTAAAGTAAACCATGTTCCATCTTTTGGTTTGTTGTGGAGTGTTTCCGCAAAAGTGTTGTTATTTGACTTCAGACCACCGATGTTGTACTTTTGCGTTTTCATTCCCTTTTCAACATTCACTCTATTGTTCCTAAACGGAATACCTTTCATTTTAATAAGGGACAGATAATGATCTGAGTCTATATTCGCATTACGCAGGACCTTCACATTTTGGATTTCACGATCTGATTTTTTTGATATTGCCACATGATCCAGTTGAAATTCACCCATAAGTGGATTTGGATGTCTCCATGTCTTTGCTTTCCGAGGAAGATGTTTAAACGCAGTAGATTTCAAAACTAGGTTGTTATTTTTGCAGGTGTCAATCAGCCGTTCACCATTTTTGTTTGTTCGTTTATGTGCAGGATAGTTTCCAACTATATTCCTAAACTTTTTCTCTCTTCCTACTTGGGCGTTAAAATCACCGAGAAGGATGGTGGTGTGATGCGCTGGAATATTGTCAATCACGTCTTCTAATTGTTCCCATATTATATTAGTTTGCGCATTATATATGTATTGATGAATTTTACAGCTTAAGTTGGTTCCGTGATATCCTTATAGCCGTTTGCGAACGTTCACAGTAATGCAATAAATGGAATGGCATTGCGCCTTACAGAAATAGATGGACTTCAGAGATTGTGTTGCCATGGTTACCGGCTTGCATTCTTTCAATAGCTTAATAAATGAAATTAGTTTTCTGGGTATATCTCAAAAACTGTTGGTTTTAGGACCTTAAAATATGGTTTTCGGGGCTCATAGGGCTCCCGAGTTTTGATTCTCACATTGAGACGCTGAAAATGAGCTTTGTCTAGTCTTTCTACGCCCATTTCAGCATGCATTTTAACGGGTAGGCCCTCTTTTATGAGAGGTATGGAGAAGAGTTACAGCAATGATTACTTTCGTGCCTTTGATGGACATCTGTACCAAATTTTACGTTGATCCACTCAGCCGTTCTCGAGTGATGCGCGTGCAAAATTGTACACAGACAGACAAAAATTTTGTTTTTGCACACAACCGCCATAAACCAGTCTGAAACGCATTAATAACTCAAACTTCCGTGAAAATTCAGAAAAAACATACAACTTTCATTTTTATATGTTTTATGTGGAAAAAGATCAAGGAGTTTCAATAAAAAATTAGTGATCATTGCAGAAACCCTGATAAAAGAAATATTAGTTAGTTATTGTTGTTTTTAAGGGGCAGAACTACAAGGTCATTCGGCTCAGAAAGAAATTTTAAATTGATTTTTGTGTGATACATCCCAGATTTAAAATGCAACGTAGTGTGTCTTAGCAAAGAAAGCTGAGAGCTCCCTTAGTACTATTTCTTTCTATGGAGGCATGGAAAAGTAAATTGAACACCAGAAAATCTGGGATTTTGCCATGTATGTTTTCATTTCATATTTACTAGTGCAAATACATTATATTTACAATACACTGAAGAGAGTCACTGGAAAGAACAAAGCCCCTCTTTCCATTTGAGATTCGTCAGAGCCTCCGCTATATAAACTGGGATACATTTACACTCGATATAGTCTGCTCAAATCTGATGCAAAATAAGCTGTCGCAGTTGAGAAATCCAAACAACTAAATTCATTACACGGACGATTAGAAGAATCTAACGGGTAAATGATATTTACAAGCTGGCCAGATCTCATCGTGCTTCAGTAGACATGGACATATCGTGCACATGAAGGATAAGTACAGACATAGTCAAAAAGAAACTAACAGAGATTCTTCAACGGTCGCAAGAAAACTTCAATGCTATCTGCAAAGGGGAGTTCCCATACCCACCAATTCCAGTAGCCGAAGCAGTAAAGGGTACAGTTCCATCTATCACACCCGCCGAGGTCAATACTGCGATCCACGCCATTAGAAATGGCAAGGCAACAGGCCCTGATGACATCCACGTAAAACTATGGAAGCAGATAGGGTATGGTTGTGCTAAGTTCTTTAACAAATGCATTGCGAGTAACCAGATGCTGTCAGCCTAGCAAACCAGTGTCACAATGCTGATTTGGAAAGGCAAGGGCAATGTAACCATCTGTGCCAATTGTTGCCCTATTTGTCTCCTCTGCCACACAATGAAGGTCCCGGAGCATGTGACAGATGCTTCATGAAAGGTCGCAGAGCAACTGATGCTATTCACACAATACGGCTTCTGATGGAGAAGTGTGTGGAGAAAAGGAGAACAATCCACATGGCTTTCCTTGATCCGGAGAAAGCATTCAACCAGGATCCTCATGAGCTTATTTGGTATTCTCTTCTCTCATGGTGTACCGTACCAGAAGCTTCTGTCCTCTGGATTCAGCTTCTCGACAGTAATACAACTAGTTCTGTTGGCATCACCAAATCATTTGGTATTCCAGTGGGGCTTCACTAAGGACTCCAGTTTGTACGACAGAGTCCAGGGTAGTGGGGCGAACAGTGTAACACCGCAGACTTTCTGGGCTGATCAGTAACCAAGGGAAATTTTGCCCAAAATAACAGTGGAGTCTGTATTATTGGAAAGTTATAAGGGTATAACAAATCAATTTGGGTTAATAAATTCTTAATGGAAAGAAGGCTACATTTCTGGAGTCTGATTTTAGAATCTAGGTAGGAATTGTTTGGGAGAATGAATTTAGTTGTACAATATTGTATTTGCTTTAGCTTAAGATATTTCCCTTGGTACCAGGGTTCCATGAAGGACACATGTGACTTAATAGAGGTCTCACTAGGCTCACATCAGCAGTTTTCTTCACTGTGGTGCAACAACCAAGTAGGCATGTGTTTAGCATACCCAGTTGGCAGGGAGCTTAGCTCCTCATGGCATGGGTGTGGGTGTTCCATTTCAGGTCAGTGGTGATGTCGAAACCAAAACGTTTGACATACTGGATACGTGGAGGTGGAGTGTTCTCGAAGTGGTTATGGGTTGTCCATTGACTTAAGATTGGAAGGTTTTGCCCTGGTGTCGAGACAGTGTACCATACAACTGCTGAGAGAACTCCCACAACATACGTAGCAAAAATCTAGAAGACCACGGTAGTGGTCAATTTCCTGGCTGTGTAAGCCAATACTGTATTCCAATATTTGTTTTTAAAAATAAGCTACCGCTGCAGTCACATGAAACATTCAAATATTTAAATGTACTGTAACTAGAAAGTCATATTGACAGATTTCTTAAAGAATAATTTTCAAATTGCAGACACAGATTCTCCAGACCATGAAGGACACTGCGAGGTTCTGGTGTTATCCAGCATGACGAGAGTTGTGGACAAATTTATGTCTGGGTCTACAACACAGATCATCCAAATCTTATGGAGTCCAGATGGCAGGAAAATAGGTACTCTCTTTCTATTTATTTTAAAATTGTTGAGACAAATCTCGCTCATGCAAGAAATTGGCAAATTCTGGAATTTCTCAACACATGTTCATTAAGCAACTACCTATATGTACTTCATAAATTGCTCTTAACCCCTATGCTGCCATGTTCGACTGTAGTCGAATGGCAATCGCACTCCGTCCGCTGACGTATTCTACTTTAGTCCACGTCGTCAGAATTTTATAACCGCTTGATACAACGTTCTTCTGACATCATAGGTGAACTTCTAGTAGTGCCCTTTATCACCGTGCCTAATTTCATGGTGATATATGTAATAGTTTCGGAGATATAGAATGCCGGTGAAATATTTCACACAGACGCCATGTTAGATTGGTGCGACAAAATAAAATTTCAAGTGCACGGTCAGAGGTCGGAAAATATAGTACTATGACCTTACCGAGTTTCATTGAAATCACTCCAGCCGTTTAGATTTTATTAAGGGGGGGAGGGGAGGCGACACACACACGGACGCACACACACATACAGACAAAAGGTGATCTCATAAGGCTATTTTTTTATAAATGAAAATAGGCTAAAAATTGCAATCAATTAGAAGGAAACAAAAGTAAAACAGTAATATTTTTTTCTCAACTCTGTTCGGAGTAGGTGGATTTTCGGAATAGCGGGACTCTACTGTATAAGGAAACAAACACTGCACAAATTGCAGAAATGGCAAAAGGGCTCGAGTTATAAAAGCAAAGCCAACTCCGTACAGGCCATAGAGACACTTGGAACAGTAGAAGGTAAAGGCTTCCACCCTTCGTGACATGGACACAAAATAGGACGGAGCCTGCTGATAAGCCAGCTTGGTGTTCTAGGATAAACCCCACACAAGACACTGCACTAATATAGAAAGATTGCTGAGTTTTAATTCACTGGCCCTGAAAGCCAATATACCATCTTTTTGGAAGCCTTCATAGGGAGGTTATGGCTGGTTGAGCTTTTAGTTCTCACAGTAAAGAGGCACAGGTATGCTTCATAAAACGGGAGTTAGCGCGCTGTTTGCTACTCCTATGGGGGTCCAGGTGGGGACACCAAGAGCCCGCTGATGAGCCAGCTTGGTGTCCTAGGCGAAACGCCACACAAGACACAGCACAAACCTAGAAAAATTGCTGAGTTTTAATCTAAAGAATTGTATGTCCACCCCCTTATTATTCCAACGGGGTCGGGGATGAGATGCGATGAAATTCTATGTGGTGAATGGTTTTTACGGCCGGATGCCCTTCCTGTCGCCAACTTCATGAGAGGAGTTAATGAGAGATGAATTGAATGGACGAAGATGAATGAAACTGGGCAAGGATGTGGAAGGAAGCGGCCGTGGCCAGTCAGAAGGTACCGTCCCAGCATTTGCCTGGAGATGAAAATGGGAAACCACGGAAAACCATTTCAAGGACAGCCGACGGTGGGGCTCGAACCCACGTCCACCGATTCAGCCGAGAGTTTGTTCCCATGGCCTAGCGCTGCGCTTTCATCAAGCGTAGTTACCGCTGTCAGTAATCTAAAGAATCTTATTTTTATTTTACTTTTAAATGATACTGTATTTGCCATTCTTCACTTGTATATCAACTTATAATAGATGGGTTTAATGTGAATAATTTGGTTTTCCTGTTCTTTGCAGCAACTGCAAGTACTGACGAAACTCTCCGAATATGGAATTTCATGGGTTCAGAAAGGAAGAGACTTACAAAGAAACCCAAGACTGATAAACTGAAACGATATGAATATAGTAATGACTCTCTCATCGCCAGAAGCATCATTCGTTGATGTTGTGTTCAGAAGAGTGACGTAAAACCCAATGAGGTTTAGATTGATAAATTTTAAATTAAGGACTATCAGTAATTAATTCAGAGAATTTGAAATCTCATAAGGGTAGTATTTATCAGGAAAGCTGCCAAATGATGTTTTTCAACTATTGTAACATCTTGTGTACAAGTCATAATAATGTTCACTAGAGAGTTAAAATGACTTGATGCAACCAGGACTCAAACCTGAAACGTTTGGATTTTCAGTCTGCAACAATGTATCTACAGACATCTACTGTCTAAACATGGTAGCTGAATTGGATACAGCAGTGACTCAGATATCTAAAGTCCTGGTTGTGTCAAGTCCTTTTAACTAACTGGCTTCAACATCTTGTAGACAACTCACAATGGTGTTCCACGAGGCTGTTCCAACTGAGCCAGCAAAAGAGGTTATCACAGCACTGATTGTGGATACAAGCCAGCAACTGGAGAGAGGAGTCACTGTGGTATTGACCAAGGCAAAGTACTTTTGGGAATCTCTCTCATTTCAAACAATCAAATTAATTCTGTTCCACTTAAAGTACTGATGTAAATAAAAGTTGACTTTTATTTACAGTCGACAAAAATTACTTAAGGGAATAGTCACACTGGGAGCAATCATAACTGATGAGTAACACCTGAAAATGAGAGAACAGTCAGGACCCCGAACACGAATCTCCTACTATCCGGGCAGGCACATATCGTATACCACGCCATGACTAGGACTCGGCGTCTTAAGACTTGAAAATGGGTTCTGGTCGATGTGCAGCCATGGTGGCGTAAGTGATTAAACATGCCAACCTACAAAACGCACGACTTGGGTTCGAGTCCTGATTGCGGTCTCATTTTCACGCCTTAATCAACGGTAAAAGACTGTGATATCATTTGTAATTAACTAGTTATATATTTTTAAAAATTAGATCATAGTATCCTGTTATCCACCAAAAATAATCTTGAAGAGCGTTCTAGGATATGTTTCATGATTCATTCAAGCAGAGATGCTTTATCTTTCCATCCTAAAGACGTGGAAAACCATTTTCCTTATATTTAATAAATTATTTTACCCCCATCAGTTGTATAATTTATTTCTACTGTACTTCTGTCCCTTGATTGGTTGGTTCCTTAGTTTAGGGGCTACGACAACACGGTCATGTAGCCCTGTGTACTTTGGGTGTGTGTAGAATTTGCCTGATAACCAGTGTTAATTGTGATGGCTGTATTAGTTTGTAAAAACAGCTAACACCGAATGTTGGGCGGCGGTAAATAACTCGACCCCCTGAAGGGGCCAACGGCTTCTGGCGGATGAGCCCCTTTAGGTGGGGTGATGGTCCCCTCAGTGTAGGAAATGACACTGAAACCCATTACGTATATATTCGCCCAACGGCAAAACGGACGGAGGAGGAACTTCCCTTGTGGTTCTCAACGGTCGTGGAGGCGGATGAGATCATGCCAGATGGACTGGCTGTGAAGGCGCAACTCAATGGTATTTAGAGTCTGCGGCAGTCCATTGCAGTCACGGTGCTAGAACCTGCACGTCTCATTTCTTTTGTGCCGCAGGGTATAGTTCCGAGATCATAGTGTGTGGGTCACTTCCTTGCAAGCTGTGATCCACCTTAAACAAAATCACGCTTGTGGCACCTTTTTCCTGCTGTCACATCTTTCAACACAAGTCCAGTGGCGATGGGATAAGGATGGTGGAGGCAGGTTTTTGGGTTGAAACTGGAAGCCTCTAGTTCGGACCTGCACTTTGGCAGCAGATGTGTGATGGTCGTCTTTCTGAGACCTCGCGACTACTCAGGAGTTCGGTCCTGCATCTGTGTTTGGGCAGGCCTATTTAGGATCACCGCTGCCCACCCCGAATGGGGAAGGCCCTAGAAAATGTGGGCTAAACATCGGTAGTCACACCTTCAGCCGGCTGGGAGGCCGCACCCAGCGGGTCACCCCTTTTGCGATCGAAACACAAAAACAAAGAATATCCAAACATTAATGATAGGATCCTGGAATGTTCGAACGTTACTCGATTTGAAGGACAATAACAGGCCTCAGTGAAGAACAGCACTCGTTACCCATGAGCTTGGTCGAATGAACATAGATATTGCTGCCTCAAGTGAAACCAGATTGTCCAACGAAGGTAAAATTACAGAGTTCAGTTCAGGTTACACCATATTCTGGAAGGGAAAAGATGAGGGAGAGCGCCGTATTCATGGTGTTGGTTTCGCTATAAAGACCACACTGGTGAATGATCACCAGCTAACTCCAACTGCTGTCAGTGAAAGAATTATGACTCTCCGAATCCCACTCTCCGGGGGTCAGTTTATGACTCTTATCTCTGCATATGCTCCCCCCTTGGATGCTGATATAGAAGTTAAAGATAAATTCTACAACCAGCTGAGCACAATCATCACCCAAGTACCATCTAGAGACAAACTCTTAATGCTTGGCGATTTCAACGCCAGAGTTGGTAAAGATCATCAATTACGGAACAATGTGATGGGAAAACAAGGACTTGGTAACCGCAATGCCAATGGCCTATTACTCCTTGGTCAATGTGCTGAACATGAACTGTTTGTTACCAACACTCAGTTCCGCCTGTCGAATCGCTACAAAACCACTTGGATGCATCCTCGCTCGAAGCACTGGCACATCCTTGACTATATCATCACCAGGCAATGTGATAAAAAGGACATCCTTGTCACCAGGACTGCAAGAAGTGTCGATGACTGTTGGACAGATCATAAGCTCCTTTTTTGCCGGTTGAGGATCTCAATCTGCCGCAAACCGAAACGATCCATCCACAACCTGTCGAGACGGAAATTTGACACTTCTAAACTCCAAGTAAAATCAATTGCTATAGATTACAGAAATGAAATCGCAAATAAGCTGGCTAGTCACCCTGTTAGCACAAATAGTGTAGTACAGGAATGGACAACGCTTCAGAAGGTCATTACTGAGTCAGCTGAGGGAACAATTGGTTTTGTGAAGAACAAAAGACAAGACTGGTTTGATGAAAATAATGATGAAATTATGTGTCTCATCAATGCCAAACGGGAAGCCCATCTATCCTTTCTTCAAGATCCGTCTTCCAGTGTGAAAAAATCACAATTCGTGCAACATAAGGGGAAATGTCAGGCACAAATCAGGGAAATAAAGAACAACTGGTGGCAGCGAAAAGCTGAAGAACTGCAAAGACTATCTGAAGCGAAACTTCTATGCAGGCATATAGGAGGTATACGGCCCAATCCGATCATCATCAGGTACATTGAAAACTGCTGACAATTCCGCCATTTTAACTGAACAAGGACAAATTTTGGAGCGTTGGAAGGAACATTTCTCTGCACTTCTAAATCGTGCCTTCAATGTTGCCGAGGACTTTCTTCGAAATGTCCCTCAGCAGCCCCAACAACCATGGATGGCGGTTACGCCGACATTCTGAGATTTCACCAAAGCGCTCAATCAACTAAAGCCAAGAAAGGCTCCTGGTCCTGATAACATTCCTCTGGAGTTGTTACAAAGTGGTAGTATGGCCTTGAAGACTCGACTTTTTACACTTATCCTGTTAATTTGGGAAACTCGAATTACCTGACGACTTGAAGAATGCTGCCATCATAACTATCTTCAAGAAAGGCGATCGTAGCTTGTGTGGGAACTACCGTGGTATATCGCTATTATCCATTGCAGGTAAAGTTCTCGCAAGAATTCTCTTAAACCGGCTCCAAAGTATCTCGGAGAGGATTTTGCCAGTCTCAATGTGGTTTCCGAACCTCCAGGGGCACAACAGACATGATATTCTGTGCCAGACAACTCCAGGAAAAGTGCAGAGAGCAACAGGACCCCTTGTATTTAGTTTTCTATGACCTGGAAAAAGCCTTTGATTCAGTACCAAGACCTGCTATGTGGAAAGTATTAATGCACTTTGGATGTCCAGATCGCTATGTGGAATTAGTTAAAGCTCTTCATGATGGAATGTCTGGGAAGATTCTTCAAGGTAACTCTGTATCCGATCCATTTCCAATCGCTCACGGTTTGAAACAAGGCTTTGTGCTTGCTCCAACACTCTTTGCATTGTACATGGCTGCCATGATGTATGAATAATCTTCCAACAACCCAGGCATAGAGATTAAGTTTCGCTTCGATGGAGGTCTTTTCAATCTGGCAAGACTTCGTTCACAGAGACATACCCAAGTTACCCGGGGGACAGAACTGCAGTATGCCGATGACACCGCATCTCCTGCTCAGACAGCTGCAGAGCTTCAACAATCGGTCAATCGCTTTAGCACTGCGTGTGATCTCTTTGGTCTCACCATCAATGCAAAGAAAACAAAGGTGCTTGCACAACCTGCCCCAGGATTACCTCTTCCTGAGTTCAATATCTCCATCTTAGACTCAACACTGGAGCAGGTTGATAATTTTTCATATCTTGGTAGCATCTTGTCTAAACGGTGCACTTGCGAACAGGATGTTGACAAAAGAATTGGGGCTGCCCATGCAGCATTTGGCCGTTTAATGCACAGAGTCTTCATGAATAAAGACCTAAAGATGCATACCAAAGCTGTCGTCATCTCAACGCTACTGCATGGCTGTGAAACTTGGACACTCTATCGCCGTGATATCAAGAAACTTGAGCGTTTCCACCAGCAAAAGATGAGATACATCTTGAATATCAAGTGGGAGGACTACGTGACCAACACTGCAGTTCTCGAGAGAGCGCATCTCAATAGCATTGAGACAACTATCATCGCTTATCAACTGCCGGCCATGTTCACCGTATGAGTAATACCAGGCTTCCACGTCAATTCCTTTATGGTAAACTTTGCTCCGGCACTAGACCTCATTGGGCCCCTTTGAAGCGTTTTAAAGACCAGTTAAAACACATCATGACGACGACTGGTATAGACATCCACTCATGGGAAACATCTGCTGCGGACCGTTAACTGTGGCGGAACACAACATCGACGGCTGTCAACTTCTTTGAGGAAGAGCGTCGCAGACATGAAGAGGCCAAGCGTCAAGCAAGAAAGCTTAGTCAATTGCAACCCCGCCCTCCCCCGACCATTGAGTGCAATTTATGTGGGCGCATGTTTTATGCCAGGATTGGCCTGTTTAGTCATCAGAAGCACATCCACAAGCTGGTCTGAAAAGCTCTATGCAGGATGAAATATGTTTACTCGGAATAGAGTTACAGCCGACGACGACGATTAGTTTGTGTTATCTGTGATTCAGGAACTGCAGACTATCAATTTTTCAAGTAGTTCTTACTTATGCTACCAAATGCTTCCCTCCACGACACTTAGCTGTGGACTTGGTTACTAGATGCCATCAAAGCCAGCACCTGGCAGCAAACGTTGGAACTAATATAGCGTTCGTTATCAAACAATCTAACCTACAAATTTTGACTTAACACAAGTGTAGTTAGTGGAAGGTTCTTTTTCATGCCATAAATGTATGACATGGGACTGCCGGCTTTACTTCCCCTCCGAAGGATTTTTAACTCTCTTAAAAAATCCGCCGACGTCGGCCAATTTTGAACCCCCAACCTTGGGCATAGAAGCTCAGCATGCACCAACTACGCCACCAAAGCCACCTTTGTCCCTTGATGAGTTACGGTATATTCACACCTCTTCTTAAATGACAATGGCATGCTTGAAGTTCGCTTCATCGCTTTAATGCTGCTACAAACTCTACATCCTTCCCTAGTACTGGCTTTCCACCTCTCGGACATGCTACGAGCCAGTCAGTTGTCCAGCTAGAGGGGTCCACATCATATGAATCCTGGAGATGAAACTGTTCATTACAAATTCTTTGTGGCACAATGCTGCAACAATGTGTGGTGAAGAACAGTTGATTACTTCACTTCTTGCCTTTATAATTCATCACACAGCAAAAGCTCACCTGCTTACTACACAGATAGTGGAAATAGTTTATCACATGTTCTCTGCTATACGCTGTTGCCATGCTGTGACACTAACATTCTCATGTCTATTTTAATTCAGGAGTCATATTGTGTAGACTGCAAAATATTCCTGGTTGTACCAGTGAATTGCCAGGTTTGAGGGCACGAGATGGGTAACTCGCTGCATTGCTTGGTGATTTAGTCTTGCTTATCGAGGAGAAACTAAGAACATAATCATCTGGAGGTTTCTGTCTAGCCAATTTACTGCTTTCTTGCAACCTTGTTTTAGTGAACCTTGCAGTATTTTTTATGTCAAATGTGCATTTGAGGCCAAATATGGCCACTGTCATCTTGCTTGATGAAGAACATCACTGTTATATTATTGTGACAGGAAAACTGTAGGAATTCAGACCTTAAACATGGGAGATAGTTCCTAGTACCTGATATAATGATGAGGATGATAATGATCCCATCTCCAACCCTGGATATTCCAAAAACTTGGAGGGAGGGATTATGATTTATTCTTAAAATTTTACATGCATAGGCCTGCATAAAATTACATTTTAGAATCCATGAAAATCAAAGCATTAGTTATATACATGCAGTGGCGGATCCAGGCCTTGCGGGGCCCTGGGCGATATGATAAGGTGGGGCCCACAACAATAGAAAAAATTCCTCTCGGCACGCCGGAAGGCGGAGGTAGATTTCACCGGGCAAACTAGGGGATAGGCTATAATAGGCAAAATATGCAGGTTTTCGTAGGAGGATGAGACCTCATTTATTGCGAGAAAGTATTTTACAATTGGACGTTAGTTAACATTTTGTCGTCTTTCTATGCAAACTTTTAACATTTTACTGTCTTATGGGGATGGTAACCTTCTTGTCATTTGGGGTTCATTTTTATACTTGTGATCACACTGTCCTTATGCAAGGTTTGGAACTAATGTGTAACTATCTAACAGTCTGTTACTTCTTCACGCAAAATTTTATCTCCCGCAGAGATGTTGGTTAGTTCCTCAGTTTAGGGACTGCGACAAGGTGGTCATGTAACCCCGTGTACATTGGATGTGTGTAGAATCTGTCTGATAAACGGTGTTATTTGTGATGACTGTATTAGTCTGTAATTCAGCTAAGGTCTGCAGACGGTCAATTTTAAGTAGTAGTACCTAATTTTGTACCAAATACTAACGTCAACAACACCTAGCTGTGAACTTGGCTGCTAGATGCCACCGCAACCAGCAATGGACGTTGTAACTTCCCCTTCGAAGGAAAGCATGCTGACGGATTTTTAGCGCTCTTAGAAAATCCGGCGACTTTGGCCGGCTTTGAACCAGCGACCTTAGGCATAGAAGTTCAGCATGCTACCAGTTAGCCGCTTCCCTAATAGTCAGATGGAACAAGAAGTTCCGTGACGAACTAAAGAGCCTACTTTTCTTAAAATTGAGATTCATGCCATAGATTAATCTACAGTATATGAAACTATCTAGAATAATGACGAAATTAAGTGGGTAATATCGAAATGTCTTAATTAGTTCGAAATAAGGTATACTAGGCATAATGTAGCCTAATAGAGCAATACAGTTGGCAGCTCTGGTGACTGAATATATTCTCACTTCCATCTCCTAAGGTACAGAATACAAAATGTGGTTGAAGTTCAAAGGACGTTACATGGATTTAGACATTGGATCTATTAGTACACGTAAAAGCATGTTGGAAACAATGTCATGCGAGTGCTGGTCAGAAATAATCTGAAATATTATATCTTTTTGTACCAATTTTGGATGAAATCCATTTGTTGGTATAGAAGTTACATGTATTTAAAAATTGGTCCTATCAGCAGGCTTAGAATCATGTTGGTAGAACTGACGTATATAAGTTACTCCAAATTAATGTAAAATGTCAGGTAATTTACGTGTGCATAGTTTAAACCTGTCGGCTTGCATACTTTCAGATATATTGGTATTTAGATAAAATAATAGAGATAACATTTATTGACAGTTGGCAGCCCTGGTGGCTCTTAAGAATACACTCAGTCATACCTGTTTATGTACACATATTACATACAAAATTTGGTTGAAATCCAATTGATAGTGTAGAAGTTATATGCATTTAAATATTGGACTTATCAGAAGGCTTAAAAATATTTCGGCAACGCTGTCATGTATGGCCACCTGGAAATTAAACTGAAATAGTATTATCTACATGTGTGCCAATTTTATAATAGCTCCCATGTATACCTTCCAAGATATCCAACATGGAGCTCAAATTTCTAGTGCGTTTTTTTAGCAGTTGGTAGCACTGGCATCTTTTTCAAATATGGGCCTGAGATATTCCGGTATACAACTTTACTCATACTAAATTTGGTTTCGATTGCTGCAACCGTTTAGGAGTTGATGGAGGGGGGGACACACACACAGCCAGACAGACAGAAGGACTGACAGACAGACAGAAGGACAAACACATTTTCCCGGATCGATCTCATAAGTCTACTTTTTCCTCATTTTTGAAAAGTGTGAAAAGTAGGCTAAAAATGAATGTGATCTCGTCAATGGCGTTGTCTTGGCAACCTCTGATAGATCATCCCTTATCAATTTAAAAGCGTTGTTATGGTAACCTCTGATGGCACTTGGCATTTTTTAAAATTCCGAATTCATTTTTCTCATCCCTTGGCGTAATGGTGGGTCATATCAAAAATTCTTTCAGACAAAAGTTTTAGGTAATTATTAGGGGAATATTTTCCATTTTGTACGGTTTTGATATTGTGCCTATTGAGAGAGATATGATTAATGTTTCCCGAAAAACCCACTTTTCTCCACCCCTTTGGTCAATGGTTGGTGCTATCAAAAAACTTATTTGACATACATTTTTGGCACTTATCCGACACATATTATGAACTTTGAATGACCGACAGAAGTGGCTGCGCGGGCTAAAGTGCTGCGTTAGGTCAAGGGGCCAAGCTCTCTGCTGACTCGGTAGACGCGTGGGTTCGAGCCACACCGTCGGCTGTCCTTGAAATGGTTTTCCGTGGTTTCCCATTTTCAACACCAGGCAAATGCTGGGACAGTACCTTCTGACAGGCCACGGCCGCTTCCTTCCACATCCTTGCCCAGTTTCATTCATCTTCATCAATTCCATCTCTCATCCCGACGCGCAGGTCGCCCACGGGCGTCGACTAGAAAGACCTGCACTCGGCCTCTCAGGAGGCTACACGAAAAAAAAAAAAAAAACTTTGAATGGATTCGATATTTCACGTATTAAGAGAGTTATAGCGAAATTTCACTTTTTCGAAAAAAGCCCCCCATTTTCACCCCCTTCGACCGATTTTACCCATTAACGAACTCGACCGAGATTTTATAGGGATACATATTATGTAAAAAATTCAAAGTGATTGGTACAAAATTACGGCAGTTATCGTGTCCACAAGAAACTGATATATATATATATATATATATATATATATATATAGAGATAGATACATATATACATAAATTATATATAAACTTTTGAACTGACGGTGGTTTTGGGGTCTGGGGGATGTGAAACGCGAAGATATGTCGAAATTTTTCGGAAGTCGAAACATGGTACCCATTGCAATAGTTAGCTTTCTAATGAAATCTCCCTAATAAAAACATATCAAATCAAATGGAAAATAGTTTGGTAATAATAATAAAATAAAGAATAGTTACAATATGTTGAATACACTACAGTACATTATTTTAATAATATGAAAGAAACCTATATGTCCCCTTGAAGAAGATTACGGTATATTAATATAATAATAATAATAATAATAATAAATACAGGCAATGGCCTCCTGCCTAGGCAGGGATATTGCTCCATTACACCCATTAGGTGGGTAGTCCTAAAGAGTAGTGAGGCACTTAGTGGTGCACTTTTCTGGCATGTTATTCTCTGTTCTTGAATTGCTCTTATAGCGACTGATATATCTATTCCTAACCTAGTTACAGTATTCTCTATGTGAAGTATTCTTGTTCTTATATCTAATATTTGCAAAATTGTTAATGGTTCTAGCACATTCACTTTATTTTTAGTAGAGTTTTAACTGTCCTCAATACATTATCGCTATTGTATTTAAAGGTTCACTATGTTGCACTGAGTTGCTCCTTTCCTTTCCTCGCATATACTATGTTTTGAAAAGGAGCTTTTCTAGGGTCTTCCACTCTTGTCTGTCGCTTGCTCTTCTTGTCCATTGTGGTCCGGCAAATTTCTTGAATGTGCAGCCCAGCGTGTCCTCTGTCTTCCTACGTTTCTCCTACCAGTACTGGTGTCCCACATCGTCAGTCTGTGCGTCCACCTCCTATGCTCCATCCTCGCTAAGTGGCCTCCCCATTTCCATTTTAGTCTGTCCGCTGAGTTGATGACGTCTTTGGTACTGGTTCTTCTACGCATCTCCTCGTTCCTTATTCTGTCTTTCAGTGTGATATTGAGGATTTTTCGTTCCATCCTGCGTTGGATTATCTGGAGCGTTTTTCTTTGCTGCGAAGTTAGTGACCATGTTTGGCATCCTTACAGCATTACTGGGATTACACATTTCTCTAGAACTTGTGTTTTCAGACTTAGTTTCTGAGATTTATCTCCTAAAATGAATTTCAAGGACCAGAATTTTTTCCATGCTTGCCCCATTCTTCTTTTGAGTTCCTTCTCCGTATTGTTATGGAATGATATGTTCTGGCCTAGGTATGTATAGTCCTGGACATACTCTAATGTTTCACCGTCAATGTTTACTGGTTTTTCTGTCGCATTTGTCATCAGTTTCGTTTTCCTCGGGTTCATGGTTAGGCCAGCTTAGTTGCTGACCTTGTTTAATGCTGTTGCCATTTGTTCTAAGTCTGATGCTGATTTTGCCATCAGTAGCTTATGATGTCGTCTGCAAACCGTATGTGTGTCAGGTTTTGTCCATCTATGTTGATGTCGTGTCTTGTTTTCCATTTCATTTTTCGGAATTGGTTTTCTAGCAGGCATGTAAATAGTTTTGGTGACAGAGGGTCTCCTTGTTTCACTCCTCTCTCTAGCTCGAAGTGTTTTCCCTCCATTTCTGTCCGTATTTTTGTCTGTCTACCCTCGTAGATTTTTGCTAGAAGTCTGATATACGTGTTGTGTATGTTTTGGTTATCTAGGGCCTCTAGAACATACTTGTGTTCCACGGAGTCAAAGGCTTTGTCTATAAATGCAATATAGACTTTAAGGTTGAATTCTTGCAGTTATGCAATGAGTGAGTTTACTGTTTGGAGGTGGTCCACCGTGCTGAATCCTGATCTGAAACCTGCTTGTTCTATAGGTTGGTTTTCCTCCAGTGATTTTGACATTCTCTTAGTTAATATTTTTGTGAACAGTTTGTGTAGACTTGGCAGCAGACTTATCGATCTATAGTTTTGAAGATTATGTAAACTATGAAACATTAAAATATTACTTTGCGACTTTTTTTCCCCGGCTGAAGTCTTCTATTATTTCACTGAAATCTTAACTTGCTAAACGGTCACGGGAGGTCATAGCTGCACTGAAAAAAGGAATATGAATTATAAATTAGTTTGAAAAGTATTAATTAATTAATTAATTAATTAATTAATTGTAGAAAAATCCATGGCCTCGCCCTCCCCTAGATCTTCCCCTGTATACATGCTTCCCACAAAGCCAATCCTATGGCTCATCTGTGGGACAGTGGCGGCTGGTGCAGAAAATTAGTTGTGTGCTGTAAACCATCCCCCTTTCAAAGAATAAAGAAACATAATTTAAGGAAACACTCGCTCAGTAACACTTAGGAGGCTCTTCACTGAGTTTTCCATACTGAACAAACTATAGTTCATCGATTTACACAATGTGGCTATAGGATAGGTAAGTTGGGAGTGTTAAAAGACCCGGTAACAGCTGATGACTTCCTCTATTTTTTCCACGGTTTTCTTTGAGCGATTCCCTCTAAAATGCTACCACGGAGTCTAGAAGGAGCCCCATGCTACGTTCTCATTTCGTGAGACCAGTGCTGCCGCTGTGTGCTCGAACGAAGAATTGATGTGGTGTCTTGGCCTGTAGTCTTGGCTGTTGTCGCAACAGCACAACGGAAAATGTGGCCATGCATGCGCAAAAGGCAGAGTTCATGTTTGCTGGCAATAAACGTGGAAATTCTCACTGAGCTGCGATATACACAGCCAGTATATTAACAAATTCACAAAGAAATTTGATACAATGGTCCGGCTAGCTCAAAACAGTTTCCAGCGTTTCGCCCCAGTGTACCAATGGGCTCTTCAGTTGGTTATGGTACACCTCACCAAGACGCGTGGCTAGTACATACTGTGAAGGCCGCTGCAAGGCACAAATGTTGCCACGAGCAGCGCCAATGTACTATGGAAGTCAAAACTTCCTTTCAAAAATAATGTTAGCTTACCTAGCTAATCCATATTGGAAATATCTGTTCCCGTAGGAAACATGTGTTTTACATCTTGTTTCCTACGGGAACAGATATTTCCAATACACAGCCAGTGCCAGATGGGGAATGGAGTGCACAACTAGATACCTCGTTGTGAGGGGCGTTGACATATTTCCAATTATTTTAGTGACATCTTTTTAATGCACTGTATTTGATTGTAGATATTATAACTAAAGTAATTTTCAAATAAAAAAGTGCTGTAGCTCTTCAGCACATAAGGTGCAGCCGCCCCTGCTGTGGGATATACTTTATGTACATAGATATAATTCTAATAACAATAATAATAATAATACCTTAATGAGTCAATGACTCCTCTATGTACAAAGGAATTGTATATTTGAGTGTTGATGGCAACAATTTATAACTTCCTCAGTATGTAACAAATGGCAAGTTTCATAAATTCATATACACAGTGGCATGTTAAGTAGAACAGGGGGGGTTGTGATGGTGCAGTGCTCAAGCTTCTTGCATCTCGCCAAGGCAGACAGATTTCTATTCCCGGTCAACACATGTGAGATTTTCGAAGTGGCTCATGATCACGAGATTTATGGGCACTTAAAACTACTGTACTACCCTCCTTTGTTATTACAATATGATTTCCTCAGAAATAGTCCTTGAAATCTCCTCATCTTTTCTTCTTATAGGCATTCCATACCAACTGTTTTGATCTGCGCAACACATCTTCAAAGATGTGAACAGAGTATATTTCTTATGAGTAAAATTGAGAGCAAATAGTTCAATAAAGAACTAAAATTCCTACTTTTCTTTCCTATCCATTAAAATTGAACCCTTGTTTCCCAAGAATAAGCCACCCACAGAAACAAATCATCAGAACAAATTAGAGGAGGAAGATGCATTAAATTGGAACCTTTTTAGTTACTAGTGTATCTAAATGATATAGGAGTAAACATAGGAGGGCAGATCGGAATGTTCCGTACAATAATTTTTTTCTCCCCTGGTATTGCAGCTGATATGTTGAAATTTCATGACAATATACACACATCAAAACAAGTTTTGCATATTGCTGGCCAAGAGGCGTAGTGGTCTCAAACCCATTAGTCGTTCTTGCGTGTGTGTATATCGGCTGTGTCAATGAGGATAGATCTGTGCGAGTGTGGAGATGACCTGGTGAATGTATACACGGCCAGTGCCGGACGGGGAATGGACATCTGAGACCGATACCGACAGGGAGGAGGTGGTGCAATGTTTTGGGGTGACATCATGTATGGTCGCCGAGCCCCTCTTGTGTACATCCCAGGGCGTATGACAGGCATACATTACAGGGATACTATCCTGGCACCTGTAGTGAAAGGCCATGCAGACAATTTTGGCCCAAATTTCACCTTCGTGGACAATAACGCTCGCCCGCCTCTCTTCAGGAGAATGGTATTCACAGAATGGAATGGCCTGCCTATGCTCGTCTCAATTGTGTAGAGCAGGCGTGAACACTGCTTAAGAAATAAGTCCGTCCTCCATGGCAATATGTAAAACCTTTTTTTTGATGTGTGTAGTTTGTGCTACAGAGGGTACTTTGTTTTTATGTGCAGCTCTAGCGAGAGAAGCCTGAACTACAAAACAAACATGGCGGGCATGTTTTTGTCGTCAACTTGAGAAAAGCAGCGAAGTGTAGTTCGATATTTGTGGACCAAAGGGAATAAACCGAGTGAAATTCATAGGGACATCCATGGCGTGTATGGGGACGACTGTATGGACCGTAGCAATGTCTCCAGGTAGTGTGCATTCTTCCAAGAGGGCCGTGTGAACCTTAGTGATTCGCCACGCTCAGAGCGGCTGATAACAGCTGCAACCCCACAGAATGCTCGAGCCATTGAGGCAGCAATTTTGAAACGCCGGCGTGTGCACCTGCGAACCTTATTACAGAGGTTCAACATTTCGTATGGTGCGGTGTACGACATTGTTCATCACACGTTGAAATTCCATCAAGTTAGTGTTCGCTGGGTGCCTAAGAGCATGACTGACAGACAGCCACAAGGGCCAGTGAATGATGACAAGCTTGGATCACTTCCGTTATGCCGCAGAAGGGCATGCCCGAAAGAAATCGTCACGGGTAATGAGTCGTGGGCGTACCACTACATACCCGAAACCAAGCAGGCCTCTATGGAGTGGAAACATGCTGGTTCCCCAGTAAGAGAAAAATTCATAGTGACTCAATCTGCTACTCGTAGGAAAGTGCTTGTGACAGTGTTCTGGGATGTGTGTGATGTGTTATTGGTGGACTTGGCTGAACACGGGACCCATGTGAATGCTGCAGCCTACGTTAAAACTTTGGTTAAGTTGCGCTGTGCCCTTCGTGTCGTGCCCGCCATGCCATGTCCTGTGGTTCGGATACCATGTAAAAAAGGAGGTCCCGTGGCTCATGATGCGAGATTGACGTAATTTAAAACTACAAACTTCCTTTGTTGCCTTTAGTATAACATCCATCACCGGTATAAATAGCAATTGTGAGATTAAATTCCCTTGTTTTAATCCATGTTCATTTTTAAATCATCCTGTTTAACTTACTTGACTCTTGACACAGCTGCAACAATTACTGTACATCGCTTTTATCAATTGTATTATTTCATCTCCAATACCTTTTTGCTTAAGGCTTTCCCAAACTTGGTCTCTAACGACGCTATCATATGACTTTTCTAAGTCAATGTCTTTTCCATATTCCCAGTGTTTTTCCATAGTTGGTCTTACAACAAAAATAGGTTCCACTGTTGATCTTCCCCTTCTGAACCCAAACTGTTCCTCCTGAATTTAGCTTTCAAACTGTTTTCAGATTAGTTCCTCTAGTACTCTTTCTATGATCTTGGCAGCAGAGAGATTATAGTAATTCTTCAGTAGGTTCCACACACCTTCTTGTCTCTTTTCTTGAATATTGGTATAATAATCCCTTTCTGGAACTTGTTTTGCTCTCTTACAAGGTAACCTCATGACTGGCTGCGTGTTGCAGCGGTAACGGTCTCGCCTGCTGTTCCCAAGATTGAGGTGATCAAATCCTAGAGCAGTCAGTTGGCATTTGGGGGTGCTTAAATGTGAGGGAGCAGAGTTGGTAGATATACTGGTATGTTAGTGTTCCCCTTTGGGAAAAAAATCCTGTACCCCGACGTCTCTAAAATCTGCAGTAGTTAAAAGGGGCGTAAAACTAATAACATTATTGATGTGTAACATCTTTCCACTCGGTTGCTGGATATTTTTGTGGGAGTGATTTAGAAAGATGGGACGGAAGTGGATCGGAACGATCGAGGTGGCACCAGCTGGCAGTGGTGGATCGAACGGAAGTGTAAGACGCACTGCCAACTCGATCGATCGATCCAGCTGGCAGTGGTAAGATCCAGCTGGCAGTGGTAGGAGAAACAATGAGCGTGTGGTGTCAGAAATTGATACCATGACGTACTCTCGGCCATGTGGAATGTATATGACGGTAAACGCTCATGTGAACTCTGGTGTCAAGTGATTGAAACAAAGCACATGGTACATGTTTGAAGTCTTCGTATCAGTATTTAATTGGTAAAATGTCTTAATATCAAACATTGTAAATAGTGGGCATTGCCGGTATTATGTTTCTGCAAAATATAAATGAAACTTAATTCCGTAATGCAGTATTATTGGAACGTGGAAATAAGTCGCCATCTTGTGCACAATATTTGCGTAGTCGAAATAGCCGTGGGGTTAGCACCTATAACTGTGAATCTAGAGATCTCGGGTTCGAATCCTGGACGGAGTAGATATTTTTGTTACCAGATTATCATTTTAAACGATATTTATCATATCAATATGACTCATTTTAACAGAATCCATATGAAATTACGTGTTGGTCTGTGAATCAAGATGACCTGTTTATAAGGAATTTAAGGTTATGAGCGGTGTCGCGTCTGTTAATCTAGTTGATCCATATCGTATTCTTTATTTAGGCTAGTGCTGGTGGAAGCTACAAATTATCTAGTAAAATGAGTTCCCTATTATAAACTACAATATCTGTAAAACACTCCCTTTTACAATAGATTAATATTTGTGCCAATAATAGTATAAAATACCGGTGTACCTACAAATTCACGTGAGGTTTCTTCTATGTCAGATGTTACACATCATATGCGACTACTGTAAGGCTCATATTTATTATTATTATTATTATTATTATTATTATTATTATTATTATTATTACTACTAGCACCCCCCCCCCCCCCCTCTTCCCCCTCCCCCGGCTTCTCTCGGTACCGTATCATTAACGGTTTACCCAGCGTAAGCTTAAAAGGCGTAGGCCTATTTATTTGTATTTCAATGAACTACAACCTACTGTATATCGGTTTTCCGTCTCGGCCTGATGGGTTAAAATCACTGACTGGACTAATAATTAACTTGTCATGGGATAGCGTGTGCAAGAAATTCTTGTCAGACGTAATTTAGGAATGGCGAGGTGCATGAAACACAACCCCCACCCCATTCCGTCCATCTAAACGTGACTGTATATTCTCCGGAACATAAAGTTCACAGGCGAAATGAAGATAAGCCGAGTTGCACTTCCAGGGAAACTCCAAGCACATCTACTCTTCTCTGAAGTCTTAACTCGACACCAAATAATATGGGTACATTTGTGGTCGACACGATTCGACAGTTTGCTGCTGGCTGTAACTGGGGTGATAGGCTCGCTCGCTCGCTAGCTAGCTAGCTAGCGCGGAAGCTGGTAATTGAATGGAGATTGTTGGAAGAAATGAAAACTTAAAAACACTTACAATGGGCGATGTATTGAAGATAGAGATATGCTGTCACGGACTTTTTTGTAAAACTTTTCATGCTGAACAATTCTTACACTCATAGTATATAGATATTTTTAACGGTTTACCCAGCGTAAGCTTAAAAGGCACACGAACGGTAAGGGGTTTCTTTTCGAAATTTTCACTGAAATCGTTACTGCTCGGATTCCTTTGGTCATAAATAAATTATTTTCTACAGAAACCTTCCTTGCGAAATCCTTTAGAGAATGGAGAAAACCGTGTCAAAATCCATCCTGTGGTTCTCGATATTACCTGGAACATCCAAGAATCGGGACTTTGTTTTATACATAAGTAGAGATTAAGGGAATCTCGAAAACTTGAGCTCCGATCTCACTGAAACGTTTTATGTTCAAGGTGTATTATCTAAAAGCAGTCTATTCTCTGGTGCTTCAGAATATATTTTAAATTAAGTTTCTGTAATTTGTGGATAGTCAGCCCAAATAAAGATGGTTGAGCCGCTACAGGCAGTCCGAAAAGTATTCGACTATTTGCAGGTTTTCGATAGGAACTTGTCGATAATCGTAATCCACCTAAGTAGCACATTGGTCTGTTAATTATTATTATTATTATTATTAGGTCGATTATTGTTATTGTTATTATTATTTTATTTTGTTTGTAGCCCCCGTTTACTCGGAGGTGTGGAATCTGTGTGATAATCTCTGTGACGATTACACTAATGGGTGTATTTGTAACTGTGGCTAGGATTTTGGTAGGTCTAGGAGGTGGCCCTGCCCTTAACTTAGGTACCATCTCGGCATTTCCCTGTAGTAGAAATGGGAAACCACAGAAATCCACTTTTAAGATGGCTGAGGTGGAAATCTAACCCACATCTTCTCAGTTCTGCCTCACGAGGCTTTACGTACCCCGTACAGCCCTCGGACCACATTTGAATTTCTTGGCAGAACCGGTAATCTAATCAGGATCTCCGCGGGAACAGCCAAAAATTCTAGTCACTATGTCTCGAGGTGGATATTAAGTTAATTTTGAACATACAGTATTTTGTAATGCTTGCTCAAATTCGTTCCACGACTAGACATTAATGCCATGGAACTCGTATTGAAGCATGTTTTGTCAACTGAAGTCAATAAAAGCAGAACGAGTCGTGTTATATAAGAAAACATACTTTTGGTATCCATATTTGTAGGTAACATAACTCACGTTCACTGTTGAAAGTTTGAACACGTACTCGCAGATGTACTGTACACTGTACAGCTAAACTGCATAGCCTATGTTGCCAAGAAGAAAAAAAAAAGAAGAAAAAAACAGACGAGGGGAGACCTTGTTGCTTGCTACGTGTTGTAACAATAATCTCCGTTTAAACATTCACTGAGAGTATTAGTAATGTTAACTGATTTCCTTTGCTTGCTCTACTTTAAAAGACTAAAAGATATTTTTTATACCTAATCTATGGAAGTCGAACATCGTGGACCGTCTTAGTGGGTGGTGGCTAAGCTATCGCTGGAACGCGTGGTATAATAGATATGGATGAAGGGCCTGGACATGGTGGTCATTTAGCTCCGTGTATTTGGATGTACTGTAAAAGCCTCCGTGGCTTAGGCGGCAGCACGCCGGCCTCTCACCGCTGGGTCCGTGGTTCAAATCCCGGTCACTCCATGTGAGATCTATGCTGAGGCAGACAGGTTTTTCTCCGGGTACTCCGGTTTTCCCTGTCAAAATTTCATTCCAGCAACACTCTCCACTATCATTTCATTTCATCTGTCATTCATTTAATCATTATCCCAGAGGAGTGCGTCAGGCCTCGGCAGCCGGCACAGTCCATATCCGCGCCGCTAGATGGGGGGCTTCATTCATTCCATTCCTGACCCGGTCGGAGACTGGAAGCAGGCTGTGGATTTTCATTTGGATGTACTGTATGTAGAATTTGTATGCTAACTTGTGTTATTGCGGTGTCTGTAGCAACGTGTGTGCAGGTGAGGATAGGGAAGGAGGCGGCAGTAGTCTTAGTTGTCTTCTCAGTTTTGTCTTGAGAGTTAAATTTCTTGGTAGAGCCCGGTATCGAACCTGGACCTCTGGGGTTACAGCCAAGAATGCTAGCCATTGCTAAGAGATATGGAATCATAAGCATTATGAATTAACGAACGAACTAAATTATTACCCTATTATTCTTTCTTTCCTTTTGTTTTCTCTCTCTCTCTCTCTTCCCCTTTTCTTCTTTCTTCTTTTTTCTTTTTTTCTATTTTACTTTTTACATTTTTTCTTTTCTATTTTTATTAGAGCGCATTGGAACTTGTTTATTGGCTTCATGAATTTTGCCTTCTTCATCTTCCAAAATCTCTCCATGAACATTATTATTCTACGACACTGCAGCTGGCTTGAGGAGCGCACAGCTAGCGAATACATGTACACTCATTGCATAAAGCATGTAGGCCTAATTGCCAATGCCCTTAATCTATATGACCGGACGGAACACCTGGGCCATTGTTCGCTGATAAGGTTACACATACGATCTGAATTCGGATGATTGCATTCCATTAAAGGACAGGACTAAGTCTCGGCAGGGGAGTCCAGAGAACGGTCTCATATAAGTACGACTACTTAAACTTGCTTTTGTTGTTTCATTTTGGGGCTAAGACATCGTGGTCATCAGTCCCGAGTAGAGAGAGAGAGAGAGAGAGAGTGAGTGATTTTCCCCCCTCATGAGTTAGAAATCTTTCCGCCATTTGCTGTATTGATTATTTAGGGACTTCGCGACATCGTGGTCATGTAGCCTCGTGTACTTTGCGTGTGGGTGGAAATTGTCTGATAATCTGTGTCATTGTGATAGTTGTGTTAGTGTATTGGTAATATTGAGATGAGGATTAGGAAAAGAGGCAGCCGTGGTCTTAATTTTGGAACCATCCTGACATTTTCCTGGAGTTTAAGTGCAAAACCATGGAAAGCCACTTCGAGGATGGCTAAGATGGGAATCGAACCAAACTCTTCTCAGTCCTAGCTCTCGAGGCTGAATGAATAAAATTAAATTTCTTGGCAATGCCGGGAATCATATTCAGACCTCCGGGGTGGCGACCAAGAATGCAAGCTACTACACCACGAGGTGGTCTCTCGCATTTGTGTGCATTTACTTATTTCTAATCTGCCAGATATTTGTGTTTACATTCCAGAAGTGTCCAAATGTTAAGCATAGCCTAATCACTAACGAGGCCATACCACCCGATAGGAATGTCAGATGGATTGCTGAACAAACGGAAGCTGAATCACACACCATATGTCACACAACTTGTCCAAGAAAACAGTGTCAGAAAGGTTCTAATAGCTGAGGTACACTTTTGACAAAAACTAACAAAACTTGGCAACGTCTTCCACAACAAAATATGCTGTTAGTAGGGTGGATGGTTACTCCTAACGGCCTCACATGCTTCACAGCGACGTGGCATGCTCTCTATCAGATGGTCCAAGAGCTCTTGTGGCAGTCGATCCCATTCCTCCGAAAGGGCAATGCGAAGGTCTTGGAGGGTCCTTGGTGGAGGCTGACGGGATGCAATTCGCCTCCCCAATGCATACTAGGCATGTTCTATAGGATTCAAATCCGCGGACCTCGCTCACCAATCCATGTGATGAATGTCTTCCCCCGCCAGAAATCCATCCACCAGAGCAGCGCGGTGCAGTCGGACATTTTCGTCCATTAAGAGGAAGTCTGGACCAACCGCACCTCTGAAGAGTCGAACATGTGGTCTCAGTACCTCATCCCTGTATCTCCGAGCATTCACAGTGTTCCTCGGACCACCCATGAATATGTGCAGATCGGTACGGCCATTCAACATGATGCCACCCCACACCATGACGCCACCACCACCACCATACTGGTCCCGTTCCACGATGTTCCTTTGGTTGTATCGGCTACTCGGTTCTCTCCAGATTAATGTGCGACGGGAATTGTTCTGCAAACTGAAGGGGGATTCATCTGTGAAGAGCACATGCCTCAATTCATTCATGGTCCAGTTTCGACGTTGACGGCTCCACAGTAAACAGGCCCGTCTCTGTGCTGGAGTGAGCGGGACGCACACCGCTGGACGTGTGGCAAACGGTCCTGCTGTTCCGAGCCTCCGGTACACAGTTTGCCGGGAAACGGCAACCCCTGAGACAGCTGCAAGCTCCGCCGATAATTGTCTTGCAGGTGCACTCCGATTTCGTCGGGCGGTTAAGGACAGATATCGGTCCTGTTGTGGGGTGGTTCCTCTTGGTCGACCTGGCACTGTCCTACGACTAACATCTCCAGAGTCTCAAAATCGTCTCCAAAGCCTGAAAATGACACTTCGTGGCACATTCAAGGATACGGCGATTTCAATCTCTGTCTGGCCTGCTTCCAGGCAAATTCCTGCAAAACGGGGTCCAAATGGCGTCGTTGTGCCATTATGCTATCACATTCACCACAAGGATACACTCCACACATTATAACAGGGCAAACACGACTGAGGGAATATGGGGCTCAGGCACTGGCTGTGTTTACCTTGCGGTTACGCCGCTAGTCAAAGCAGGGAATACTCCTTTCCTATACAGAGCGAACACGTAAGGTTGGTAAGTGCACATGTGGTGCGATTTGCGGTCTATTTCCTGCTGCCCTGCTTTTTCGTAACTTACGCTTAACTTTTGACACTAGTGTATATGAGAGAGTGCGGTATTTTTTCTGAGTGATAACATGTTATTGTAGTGATTGTAACAGTTGTAACGTGTTTTTCGAGGGGTTTTTATGCCACTGGCATAAGTCAGTAGGAAGCCATTCTATATTTATTTACGCGGCAAATTGTTCAGCCAAGAGAAATTTTCATGTTAACTTATTATTATTATTAACTTATTATTATTATTAATTGATTTTTTGGAGCATTTTCTTATAAAATTATAAGCATACTGATAGGTTTTCTATGTTATAGAAAACGCTATCAAGCAAATTATTACGATCAACATTAGCGTAGAAAATTATATGATTACGGAATTTTACGGAGTTTCGTCAGTTAGGGTATATTGAGAGACATGAGTCACTGGAAATTCTGATACAGGCTTATGCTTGTCAGGAAGTATGACGCAAGGTTGGGTCGCATCGTCAAGAAAAGGCGGATGTATGGAACGGCAAACGACTTCACCCTCCCGCCGAGTGTAATGAGCCAGAGGAGGGGAGTATAGCGGGGTGCTCAGCCAATCAGTGGAGACCACGTAAGCTAGAAGTCGGGACTGGAGTGGGGATGCGGCGGGTGCATATATGGTTTGCACGCCGTGGAAACGAGGACTATCGTTATAAAATTTAACCAGTATGGTTGCACGAGTGAGTGGCTCCGATTTTCAGTGGAGTTAGCGACTATCGTTATAAAATTTAACCAGTATGGTTGCACGTGTGAGTGGCTCCGACGTTCAGTAGAGTTAGTGACTATCGTTATAAAATTTAACCAGTATGGTTGCACGAGTGAGTGGCTCCGATGTTCAGTGGAGTTAGCGACTATCTTTGTGAAACTTAACCGTGGTGGTTGTACGTGTTGGTTCCGATGTACGGACCTTAAATCTTCATATCTACAAATATATCATCAACAACGAAGAAGATGACGACGTCCAGGAGGCTATGGGAAGCTCACTTCAACATCCAGTACGAGGGAAATGCTACGGCAATTTCCAGTGGTAAGCGTGAATGACACATAGCTACGCAATCTCTCGTCTTTCTTTGTTTCATATTCAGTAATTCAGTAAATTCATAGCTTGGGAATAAGAGTAAAATCAGTAATTTATCCGACTCCGTTTTCACGTAATTTTCTAGCGGCAATATTTAAATCGCAACGCTCCAATTTAAATTCAAACTTATTATTATTATTATTAATTTTGCTATACTTGTTTTTATACAATAAATTCATTTCTTTTAAGATGGCGGCCAGCAGGTGTGTATCAGTTAGAGTGCTCCAACTTTTCCTCGTGTTCTACCTAGTAAAAAGCTCAGTGGGTGCCTCGAAAAAGATCCTCGATCATTCTTTAACAATTGAAGACTCGTGTGTGAACTCGGACCTGAAGGAACACCTCATGGTAGTTTGTAAACTCAATATATCTTCTCTTACATGGTGTGGAAGCGAGGGGCTGATAGTCACGGCAGCAGGCAGAGGGCGCCCAGCACTGCGCGGGGTTGCCAGACCGCCCGCTACATTATTACATCTCGTGGTGCTGTCTGTGGCTCTCAGTGGAGATGTGGAGATGAACCCAGGGCCGAATAAGGTGTGTAAAATTTGTGATTCGAAGGGTCGTGTGAATCAGTTATTTGTGACATGTACATCTTGCCACTCTCAAGCGCACAGAACTTGTGCAAAAATCAGTGCTTCAAAACACAAAATAATCACCTCTGGGAAACAATCGTGGCTATGTTGGAACTGTTCTTTACCTCAGTTCTCTAACTCATTTTTAATACATCGACACAGAGTGCAAATAGTGTAGATAGTGACGTAACACCCTCGGATAGCAAAGCATTGTCCATTTTTTCCTTCAATGCTCGAAGTGTAACATGTCCCTCCAAACAACCGGACCTGCGTTCTTGTCTCACAGCACTTAATCCGTCAATTGTGTGTTCAGGGGAGACATGGCTGAAAAAATCCACTAACGACCCAGAAATATTTCCGGTAACATACACCATGTTCCGCAAAGATCGAACCTGGACATCAGGGGGAGGGGTACTAATAGCCATGAAACCAGAGTTAAGGCCTGTTCGCCAACGGGAGCTTGAAACTGATGCTGAGGCTGTGTGGGTGGAATTCACGTGTGCGAACAATACATTTCTAATAGGCTCTGTATACCGTGCTCCAAATTCAACTCGGCACATCAATGATGAACTTTTGGAGTCCCTCCGTCGTGTACAATACATCCAGCACAAATACAAGGCCATTTACATAACAGGCGATTTTAATTTAGAAATAGACTGGCAAAACTCTCCTCCCACTCCCAAGGATCCCATTGCTAATGAATTCCTTACCGCATTCTACGATTTATTCCTTGACCAATTAATAACCGAAGCAACTCGAATCACACAAACTACACGCTCCACAATAGACCTATTCCTAACAAGCCTTCCTTCCTCCGTACAGAAAGCTGAAGTCATACCCGGTTTCAGTGATCACGCAGCCATCTTTACCACATTGCATTACAACAAACCACGCAGCAAGAGCACAGTGAGGACAGTATACAATTACAAAAAGGCAGACTGGAAATTGCTAGCATCTTTATTCCTCAAACACCTTCCCACCCCATGTATTCTGGACACCAGCGACATCAACTCAGTGTGGCACGCCTGGCGAAATTGTTTCTTTGAATGTGTGGATATAGCTATACCGAAAATAACCATTAGTGGGAAGAAAAATTCTCCATGGGTGACGAAGGAAGTCATTAAAATGATTAGGAAAAGGAACGTTTTATACAAGAAATGGAAAAGTTGCTCAACTGACATCATGTGGGAAAAATACAAGAACATCAGGAACCAAACAAAGAAATTAATTCGCGAAACATACGACAATTATATTCACAAAATAAGCAGCACCAGTGAAATGTGGAAATTTTTGTCCAGAAGACGCGGCACCGCTGCGCCAGCCTCATTTCACTGTAACGGTACATTCCTCAGTGCACCCCAAGATATTGCAACAGCGTTCAGTGACAGTTTCAAGCAGAACTTTTCTAAGCCGGATATGACCACGAACCTGCTTCTGCCAAGGTCATCACTTCCACCCCTCCCACTCTCCAACCTGTACTTCACAACAACTGAGGTGATTCAGAGCCTACGGAAGATTAGACCACATGCGGCGACCGGCCCAGATGATGTTCCCGGACGGATCCTGCTGCAGTGTGCGGAAGCATTAGCGCCCTCTCTGAGTGCGTTATTCAACCTGTCTATCAACCAAGGTTCTGTGCCGTGTGAGTGGAAATGTGCTAACGTGGTGCCAATCTATAAGCAAGGTGACAGAGAAGATGTTGCAAATTACAGACCGGTGTGTCTAACATCTATAATTTGTAAATGTATGGAGCGGCTAGTAGCAAACAGTGTGCTGGAATTCCTACGGGAGAACAATCTGCTCGACCCAAATCAGCACGGTTTTCTTCCGGGTCGTTCTTGCACTACTCTATTGACAAAAGTCATTGATGAGTTTCAGTTCTACTTGAATCAGC
This sequence comes from Meconema thalassinum, assembly GCA_946902985.2. Lineage (NCBI taxonomy): Eukaryota > Metazoa > Arthropoda > Insecta > Orthoptera > Tettigoniidae > Meconema > Meconema thalassinum. Next base: position 389,948,036 of record OX336391.1, read on the forward strand.
CAGAAGTGAAACAAGTGGACTGTATTGCACTGGATTGGGCTAAGGTCTTCGATCAAGTGTCTCATGAAAGACTTTTGTTAACGCTACAGCAGCTTAACATACGGGGTAGCTTACTTGCATGGGTGAGGTCATTCCTAGAGGGTCGATCACAGTGTGTGGTGTACGGAGGAGCTCGATCGCAGGCTGCTCAAGTTACTTCTGGAGTGATTCAGGGCTCTGTGATCGGACCTCTTCTCTTCACTATATATGTGCTCGATCTTCCTGGCTGTGTCACCTCATCAATGTCACTATATGCAGATGACACCGTGCTATACAGGGGCATTAAATGTGAAGAAGATTCCCTCTGTCTTAAATCAGATCTGGACAACTTATCGCTGTGGTGTTCTGTGAATAATTTAAATATAAATGTACAAAAATGTAAATACATAAGAATAACCAGGTCACAAAAACCCATTGAGAATGAATACAAAATTATGAACAGTGTCATCCCACAGAGCACAAACTTAAAGCTATTAGGGGTAACAATCTCCGACACCCTGAATTGGAACATGCAAAGTGAAGAGGCAAGATGTAAGGCCACCAAAGTTCTGGGTTTCTTGTACAGAAACATGAGAGGTTGTAAACCTAGAGCCTTCAGGATGGCTTACACATGCATGGTCCGTCCGATATTAACGTACGGCTTACCTGCTTGGCATCCCACTACAGCGGAAAACATGAACAAGCTCCAGCGTGTACAGCGCCGCGCAGAAAGGCTAATAGCTCGTTATTCCCCTTCCCCTTTGTCAAAATTTCCATCTATAGAGGCAACAGCCAAACAAATTGATCTAATTTTTCTTAAAAAATCCCTTACAGGTTCCATTAATATTGACCCTTTTTGCCGACTGTCATTGGCATATCGCTCAGTTCGGAGAGGACGAGGTGTAACCCTCGTTCCGCCCTTCGCACGTAGCAATGCTTACCTGACAGGTTTCTACGGCCGCTCAGCGCGGTTATGGAACGCGCTGCCAGGGGATGCCAAGATCTTGCCTCTTAGGAAATTCAAGCCGTACGTAAAAAAAGTACATTGTATAAATAAACGTATGTATGAGTGATTGATTGTCTCGCTGAATGAATGAGTATCTGAATGGAATGAATGTATGTATCGCGTGATCGAGGTTATGAAAGTGCGTGCGTGAGAGAGTGAGTGAACAGGAAAATGTACTATGTCAATATTCTAAATATGTAAATACTGCAAATATCTTTGTAAAACTTGTAAATATTGTTAAAACAAATGTAGATGTAAGCTGTGCCTGTGAAGCATGAAATATGTATGTGGGGCTTGCCCTTTTTCACTAGGCCTTCCATACTTCGTGTACGATTTATGGTAAATAAATAATAATAATAATAATAATAATAATAACTATGCAATCTTTGTTTTCAGTAGGTAGCATTAGATATAGACCAATTCCTTCTCCTGATACAATTGTTTGTTGGGTTAATGATCCAATCATACCACGATCTGAGAGTAAAGATTCTTGAAGGTGTTCTACCAGAGCTAGGTGTTGTTAAATACAAATTTAGATTTCAACATAGCGTTGAGGTCTTGGCGCCCATTAAAACAACATATCTTAGTAGAAAACGGTATATTTGTCACGCAACAGTGAGGGCTATAGAGAACATCACATTTGGCGCCCAACGTGGGGATGAAAACCTAATAACATTTGTGGAAGGAGTAGGGTATATATTTCTGTGCCTGTATTTTGTTTTTTTTCATTTATCGGTGTGTATCAGCATGGGTAGTGTTGAGGAAGAGATGAAGTTGCGTAGTGGTCACCAGTTGGATAGTGAAGATACGAGCAGTATGGCTAGTCTTGGAAATGAAAGCAGTACAGGGATGTCGGAGGTAAATCCCGATACTGAGGGGGGTATTCAAAACAGTCAAGCAGGGTTAGAGAGTTTGCTTCTCCAATTTATGCAACAAAACAAAATTAGTACTGATGCTTTAAACTCTAGACTTGAACAAAATAGTAGGGAAAATAAAGAGAGTACTGAAACTTTAAACGCTAAACTTGAACAAAACAGTAGGGAAAATAAAGAGAGTACTGAAGCTTTAAACACTAGACTTGAACAAAATAGTAGGGAAAATAGAGTGCTGAAGCTTTAAACACTAGACTTGAACAAAATAGTAGGGAAAATAAAGAGAGTACTGAAGCTTTAAACGCTAAACTTGAACAAAATAGTAGGGAAAATAAAGAGAGTAATAGGGAATTGAGCGATAGTTTAAATACTAAACTTGAACAAAACAGTAGGGAAATTAGTGATAAATTTGAGCTGATTAGAGGTGAGATCAGAGGAGTGATGGAAGAGAAGGCTAAAGAGATTATTGCAGATGTAGACAGAAAATTAGGAAAAGTACAGGAGAAGTTAGAATGTAGAATCAGTACACAGGCTGAAAATTTAAAAGAACTAGTGCAACTTGAAACACAGCAGGTCAAAAAGCAATTGGGGGGAGAAATTGATAAGATTCAGGTAGCAACAAAAGAGGTTAAAGAACAGCTGGGGGGAAGAATTGATAAAGTACATGCAGAAATAATCACTGAAGTTAATACTTTAAGGGAGAGGAATAAGGAAAGCATTAATGAGATTAGTGAGAAACAAGCTCAGTTAAGTGGTAAAGTTGAAGCATCGGAAGGGAGCATTAGGTTAACTGTAACTAATATCGAAAGAAAAGCTGAGGAGAAAATTGCTGAATTAGAACAGAAGTTGAAAGCTAGAATTAGGCAGGAAAATAGCCAGAGTAGGCCAGTTTATGTGAATAGCACACACAGGGAAATATAACTAGGCAAATTTAGTAATCGGCAGGGTTGTCCAATGAAGTTCATGAATACTATAGAAAATAAATTCGGGGAGAGGCTGGAAGATGGTAGTGTTGAGTCGTGCCAGGTAGTTGAAATTTTAGAGCAAGCGTTTGTAGGGGAGACATGAAACTGGTTTGCTGTCTACAGAGACAATTTTGAGAATATTACATATTTCAAAGTTAAATTTTGTGAGAAATTTTGGAATGAGGTCATTCAGTCTCAGCATCGTGAGGGAATTGTGTGTGGGAAATATAACCCGAGAGGCAACTACACTATGACCGAGTACTTTTTAGGACAGGTATTAACGTGCAAATATCTAGATGGTTTGAAGGAGGAGAGTGATGTAGTCAGGCTATTACTAAGACATTTTCCATACAGAATCAAAGAAGCTGCCTGTATCCAAAATGTTAAATCTATCTCACAAGTGGAGAATTTATTGAGTACATTCGATGCTCTGGGAAGAGGCGGTTACGAGGAGAATTTCGGTAGGAACCAGGGTAACAATAATAACAGGCCTAATGAGAATAGGAACCAGGAAGTTCAAGGGGACAGTGGCGAAGGGGCCAGCGTTCAAAATAGGGGGAACCAAAATAGTAATAATAATAATCAGCAAAACCAGTACAGAGGAAATGGGTATGGTACGAACTACCAAGGTAGAAATAATGATTTCAGGGGAAATCAAGGCCGAAATAACGATTATAGGGGTAACCAAGGGCGGTATAATAATAATAATAATAATAATAATTATAACCAGAACAGGGGTCAAGGAGGGAATCAGCCCAATGGTAATAACGGACAGAGAGATACCGTTAATACAACCCAGAACAACCAGACCAGTGCAGTAGTCAGTAGTACTACACCAAGCGGTAGCAATACTTTAAACACGAACCAGGCTGCGATGTAAGGTCAGAATCTCAGTCTGTAACATGCCCTGTCCATACACTTATACAGGAACCCTATGACCTGAATGTAAGAAATGAATTATTACGTGAACTAAATGATGAAGGCATTATTCAGGAAGTGGCTAGTAAGAGCCCCATAGTTAAATTTAACGTGCCCGAGGCGTACACAGATGTTTTAATTGATAGTGGTTGTATGAAGAGTTGCATAAGTAGTGCATTTTATGATAAAATGAAAGGAACTGGAGTAAATTTTGAGGAGATGCCAATTAAAAGCACTTTTGTTATCACAGCTGTTGGGAAGAGGTCTAAAGTAATTTCTAAGCAAGTTTTAGTAGACATTAAAATTAATAATCATGTAGAGAAGCAGATTTGCCTTGTAATTCCAAATTTAGTATTCAGTGTTATCTTGGGTTCAGAGTGGCTAAGTAGAGTGTCTGGTAACTTATGTTATGATGTAGGGAGTTTGAAATTTAAATGGGGAGATTCTGAAGTAGAAGTAGCGTTCAATGACCAAATTCAGAGAAGTAGTATTGTAGGTGTGATTTGTACTTTAAATGAGATATCGCCAGCCGTAGAGCGGGGTTCTCCATGTTTAGTGGGCAGTGTGATTACGAACGGAAGTCTAGAGGACTCGTTACGTGATGCTGCATTTCAGGGAAATATAGAGGTGGAACAATGTGTTCGGCTCTATGATGTGTTATTGTGTAATAGGAGAGTTTTTGAGGATCGCATTGGTATGGTCAATTGCTATACACATTCATTGAACGTTATTGATAGGTCAGTATTCACAGGACATAGATATCCTGTACCTTTCGCTTATCAGAGTGCAGTTGAGGCACAAATGAATCAGATGCTTGAAGATGGGATTATTGAGCACTCTAACAGTCCGTATGTTAATTCTTTGATCACGGTACCCAAGACCGACGGAACAGTTCGTATTTGTTTAGACGCTCGTTTGGTTACAGTAGAATTAGTTCAGATCAGCTGAAATCTATGTCAATAGAGGAATTAATGCAAACATTTGAGGGGAAGAAGTATTTCACTTGTGTAGATTTGAGTTCCAGTTTTTGGCAGGTGCCACTTATGTACGAAGATAGACCATTTACAGCTTTTAGTCATAAATATAACCTTTATCAATTTTGTAGAACACCTTATGGGTTAAAGAGTAGTTCAACAGCTTTAATTAGGGCTTTAAACATCGCATTAGGGGATGACACAGGAGAGTTTGTAACCATTTACATTGATGATATGGTAATTAGTTCACGCAGTTTTGAGGAGCATCTACGTCATTTAAATATAGTTTTTCAGAAGTTAGATCAGGCAGGGTTCACTTTGAAGCTGTCTAAGTCGTCATTCTGTCAGTCAGAAGTGACATTTTTAGGTCATAGAGTGTCGAGTAGAGGGGTGACACCAGAAGAAAGTAGGGTTAATAAGATACTTAACGCAGAGGTGCCACAGAATGTTAAACAGTTAAAAACATACCTGGGAATTTGCAACTTTTTCAGGAGGTTCGTTCTTAAATACTCAGGGTTGGTAGAACCATTCAGGGAATTGCTTAAAAGTGGGACTCGGTGGAGATGGGAATCCAAGCATGATCAGGCTTTCAGAGCGCTAAAGGAAGGTTTTGAGAAAGCTGTAGTGCTGAAATATCCTTTAAAAAATAAGGAATATGTGGTTATGACAGATGCTTCACATATAGGCATTGCTGGAGTGTTATATCAGAAAGATGATGAGGGTAATCTGTGTATTGTATCTTTAGCCTCGCGAGGACTGACAGCAGCAGAGAAAAGATACACGATTACTGAGTTAGAGCTTTTAGGTATTGTTTTCAGTTTAGGGAAATTTAGAATGTATTTAGTAGGGGGGAAATTTGAGATCCATACAGATCACCATGCATTACTGTATATGAGGACTTGTAAACTCAGTTCTAACAGAGTTAGTAGGTGGATTCTTGCTCTGCAGGAATACGAATTCACAGTAAAATATATTAGAGGTAAAGATAACATTCTTGCAGACATGCTATCAAGGGACACTAATTTATGTAGGGATTATCCTGTGGTTAAAGCAGAGGACGGTATTTTAATATGTGCATGTGTGGACAGTAGCAACAGGGCATCGTTACAGACACTGAGAAATATGCTTGTGGAGCAACGTGATGACGTTAAGTTAGGGGAGCCACTGGCTAGGTTGGAAGGAAGTGAAGAAGGATATGTGAAAGTAGGACGGTTCACGTACAAGATGCAGGATGGGCTTCTTGCACGGAAATGTAGGAATAATCGGTGGGCACTATGTGTTCCTGCCACTTTGCGGGAGGAGCTAATTTGGTTCATTCATAGGGAATTAGGACACTTTGGTGCTGCCAAGGTCTTCTATGAAATTGGTCGTGACTTCATTTGGAGTAAAATGGGAAGGGATGTTAGGAGGATTTTAGCTAAGTGTGACACCTGTCAAAGGAGTAAATATCCAGTTAAATATTTAGTGGGGGAGAGATCTGCAGTTCTCACAAGTAGTCCCAGCGAACTACTGTGTGTGGATTTATTTGGCCCGATCGTTAAAGGACAGTACGGCTACGAGTACATTTTTATAGTTATTGACGCTTTTAGTAAGTATGTCAAGCTATATCCGCTAAGGAAAGCCACGGGACTAGCGTGTAGCCGTCTGATCATTAATAAGTATGTACCTGAGTTTGGCCTTCCTCTCAGGATACTATCTGACAGTGGACCACAGTTTACTGCAAAGAAATGGAGAACCAGTATGCAGGAAGCTGGTATAACACACGTTCATTCCTCTGTAAGGTACCCTCAGGGTAATTCTGCAGAGCGTCCATTAAGGGAAGTGGCTCGTCTTTTTCGGACTCTAGTGCATGACAAGCATACGGCCTGGGTTGGACATCTTCCCAAGGTCGAGACTTGGCTGAATTCTGTCCAGCATGAGAGCACGAAATTGACGCCATACGAGGTTCACTTCGGAAAGAGACCACGAAATGAACTAGCGAGGGTGTTGGGATTAAATGAGGGTAAGCAACCGGGGATGGATTACATTGTCCAGTTGGTGAAACAGAATTTATCTAAGTCAGCACAAAAGAGAATTCGCCAACAAAAAGAAACTAAATTTGACCTATTCGAGCCGGGAGACAGAGTCTTACTTAGAGTGCCGAAACAGTCAAATAAGCTAGAGAAAGTCATGTCCAAGTTCTTTTTATCTCTACGAGGGCCCATTTATAGTTTCCAAACGTATTGGCAAAACAGCATATGTGCTGGAGGATAGTAAGGGAAACAGATTATACGGGACGTATAATATACATAGTCTACGAAAATATGTGTCATAAAGTGAGTGTGTTTAGCTGGCGAGCCAGTCTATCAAATGAGTAAGTGTGGTATTTGGTGCGTGGAGGATATGGTCTTCCAGGCAGGCGTATCAGAAGTCACACAGGGGGGGGGGGGGGTGTAGTATGTAAGTAAATGAGAGTTTTTAAGGTACAGGGAAATATGACGGGATTGTCGGATGCTCTTGAGCACTAAAATGTCTCGATACACCAAGGCCAGAATTTGGTAGCGCTGGTGAATTCCCATTTGTCTCCTAGAGATGGGTGAGCGCTTGAACAGGGTATTTTTGCTTAAGGCGTCCACGAGACAAAAGATGGGCCATCAGAAGGCGAGACAGTCCTTCATGAAACTCATACATATCAGCACACGTGATTTCTGTTTACGGCCTCGCCATTTAAGATTTGTAAGTGTGTAATTTAAGGTAAATTGTACAAAGGTATTATTTGTGTGAGAAGAACTGGTCTGTGTTGAGAACTAGTATTAAGTAGAATATGGTCTACGGGAACTTAAGAAGACAGGGCAATTACGGCACAGAAATATTTGGTGTTATATGTAATGCGCACTTACTGTTTTTTTTCAGAAGTCAATATTAATTTAATCTACTTTAAAGAGAGATTAAGTATTATGGTCACGAGGCGCTGCCACAATAGTGTGATCGGGTGATCAGTGATGAGTGAGATTAAATTTCACCATAAGGAAGGAACCTCCAGTGAAATTAGGAAGTTCTGTGGTGATACACAAATATCTGAACACCTTCAATGCGTGTGATGTGACATCATAAATACATAGTGCTCACACATTATTTATGTCAATTTTTCCAACATAGAGAAATTTGAGAGGCGGAAATATCCGTGGAACACTATTCTATATGAAAAACATTGGACTGGTTGCAAAGTGCAATCCATAGTGACAACAAACTTTGACGCAAAGTGCGTAAAGAAAAATTATGAGTGTATATATCTGTAATTTAGGGTGATTTCATTTAGGTAATATGTATTTTGGATGGGGATTATTAAAGTGTCTGGGATTATCGGATAATGGACCGTCGTCACGGTAAATCATTCGATGATCCGAGGCGAATATGTAACGTGTTTTTCGAGGTTTTTTTTAATGCCACTGGCATAAGTCAGTAGGAAGCCATTCTATATTTACTTACGCGGCAAATTGTTCAGCCAAGAGAAATTTTCATGTTAACTTATTATTATTATTATTATTATTAACTTATTATTATTATTATTAATTGATTTTTTGGAGCATTTTCTTATAAAATTATTAGCATACAGATAGGTTTTCTATGTTATAGAAAACGCTATCAAGCAAATTATTACGATCAACATTATCGTAGAAAATTATATGATTACGGAATTTTACGGAGTTTCGTCAGTTAGGGTATATTGAGAGACATGAGTCACTGGAAATTCTGATACAGGCTTATGCTTGTCAGGAAGTATGACGCAAGGCTGGGTCGCATCGTCAAGAAAAGGCGGATATATGGAACGGCAAACGACTTCACCCTCCCGCCGAGTGTAATGAGCCAGAGGGGGGGGGGAGTATAACGGGGTGCTCAGCCAATCAGTGGAGACCACGTAAGTTAGAAGTCGGGCCTGGAGTGGGGATGCGGCGGGTGCATATATGGTTTGCACGCCGTGGAAACGAGGACTATCGTTATAAAATTTAACCAGTATGGTTGCACGAGTGAGTGGCTCCGATGTTCAGTGGAGTTAGCGACTATCGTTATAAAATTTAACCAGTATGGTTGCACGAGTGAGTGGCTCCGATGTTCAGTGGAGTTAGCGACTATCGTTATAAAATTTAACCAGTATGGTTGCACGAGTGAGTGGCTCCGATGTTCAGTGGAGTTAGCGACTATCGTTATAAAATTTAACCAGTTTGGTTGCACGAGTGAGTGGCTCCGATGTTCAGTGGAGTTAGCGACTATCTTTGTGAAACTTAACCGTGGTGGTTGTACGTGTTGGTTCCGATGTACGGACCATAAATCTTCATATCTACAAATATATCATCAACAACGAAGAAGATGACGACGTCCAGGAGGCTATGGGAAGCTCACTTCAACATCCAGTACGAGGGAAATGCTACGGCAATTTCCAGTGGTAAGCGCGAATGACACATAGCTACGCAATCTCTCGTCTTTCTTTGTTTCATATTCAGTAATTCAGTAAATTCATAGCTTGGGAATAAGAGTAAAATCAGTAATTTATCCGACTCCGTTTTCACGTAATTTTCTAGCGGCAATATTTAAATCGCAACGCTCCAATTTAAATTCAAACTTATTATTATTATTATTATTATTATTATTATTAATTTTGCTATACTTGTTTTTTATACAATAAATTCATTTCTTTTAACCATGCAATCTTTGTTTTCAGTAGGTAGCATTAGATATAGACCAATTCCTTCTCCTGATACAATTGTTTGTTGGGTTAATGATCCAATCATACCACGATCTGAGAGTAAAGATTCTTGAAGGTGTTCTACCAGAGCTAGGTGTTGTTAAATACAAATTTAGATTTCAACATAGCGTTGAGGTCTTGGCGCCCATTAAAACAACATATCTTGGTAGAAAACGGTATATTTGTCACGCAACAGTGAGGGCTATAGAGAACATCACACAGTGTGTGTAATTATTTGGACTTAGGTTAGGGGTAGGTGCCCCGGGACTTTAAATAAAATACCATCTCGGCATTTGCTTGGAGGAAGTGTGGAAAATCGTCATTTGCTCGGAGGAAGTGTGGAAAATGACGGAAAAACGAACACACTTAGGATGGCCGCTGTTAGCTCTGGGATTCGAACTGCAACTCTCCATCGCAGTGGTGGTGTGTGAGTTAACGTGAACGACTACGCCACGATGTGAGCCTAGAAGGGTCCATAAATCTCATTAAGCGTATTTAAAGTGAGTCTGACACCCGGCGCGAGGTCGTTGAAGATGTAAGGTCATTAGGGTGGCATACGCAGTGTGCTGCTTCGACATGTGAAAATAGACTCTTGTTTTAATGAGTGAGTTATACTGTAAATGTAGTTAAATCTTCCAAGAGGTGAATTAATTTATTTTTACTTCAAGTGTGCAATTATTGTTGATTTGAATTCTCCAACGAGGTTGCCATCTACACCCGAAATTAATTTGCATGGAATGATCACTAAAGACCTGTCCTGGAAATCTTCACCTACCGGCATTGGAGACATTATCAACAATTACTATACCGGTAGTTCGTTATCATGTAGGAAGCAATTTTAACCTGTTTTCATCGTATAAAAAATGTGTATGTGTCCCCTCTAATAAAATCTAAACGGCTGGGGCGATTTCAATGAAACTCGGGAAGGACTAGTAGTACTATCTCTTTACCTCTGTGCAAAATGTTTAAAATTAAGTGGTTGTTTGTGTGCGTGTGTCATAATCATGCGATCGAGGTAAACGATGGAATAATCAACCTACGCATTAATCTTTATACAGGGTGTAACTAAATATGTGGGAGAGGTCCGGGGATTCGATAGAGGACCTGAAAACAAGAAAACAGTCCTATAAACATATGATGTATGTGCGTGTGTTGCCTTGTTACAAGCATTGTAAGTTGTGCAAACCAGACATCAACAACAGTTCAGTATTAATGTGAGGGCTGGAATAATCGGTGACACATGATGGTCCTTTCATTTTACCAGGAACATTGACAGGAGCGTCATACTGCGCATTTTTAACGAATAATTTAACTGGTTTGTTGCAAGAAGTTCCACTGGATTTAGTTCATCGCATGTGGTTCAGCACCGCCTCGTTTTGCTCTTGCTGCTAGGGCAATTTTACATCAGCGATTCCCAAACGAATGGATAGGGCGTCAGGGACCGACACCGTGGCCTGCTCGTTCTCCCGAACTCAACCCATTAAACTTCTACTTGTGGGGTAATTTAAAGGCCATTGTGTATTCCACACCTATTCATAACGAGAACATGCTGCGTCAGCGAATAGAGCAAGGGTGTCAGCAGATACGGCAGACGCCGGGAATATGGTAGATTGTGAGACAGTCAATGATGCGGCACATAGACGCCTACATTAATGCTCGTGGTCGCCATTTTGAGCACCTTCTGTAGAGAACTGTAAGTAGTAACGTACACTTTATCAACACAAATTACCATCCTACATGGTGAAGCGGTCTGTGTTATGTACACTTCAAACAATGCTTGTAACACGGAAACGAAAGCAAATACACCATATTAAAACTCAGCAATTTTTCTAGGTCTGTGCCGTGTCTTGTGTGGGGTTAGATAAACGATAAAAAGTTATTGATTATTTTGAGTTTTAGTGTGTGAATAATATTAACGAAATATTTGAATATAAACAAAAAATAACTTTCCAACCGATTGGGGGTATAATTGTCATTTTTGGTTCAATGCTGCTCTACCCATAAGATTTCAGCACTAGAAGTCAATTTTATTCTAAGAATAGTTCTGCTTGACCCAGCTGGGTTGGAACATCTAATGTTTTATAGGTCAAATTAAATAAATTAATTAAACTGTAACTAAGCAACAATCCCTCACTGACGGATTATTGAAAGTTCATTGTTGTCTCCAACTGTTGGGAATGCAGGGAGGAGCATTAATAAGAATAGAACTGTGCAACCACAAGTCAATGAGGCGGGAAATTGTAATTATTTTAGGACTGTAGACCAATTCGTGATTTTTCCTTAATTTGTACGTGCGTAAAATATTTAGTGTGGTCCTACAAAAACTGTTCATTTCCGAACTTCTGCTCATTGAGAGGTGCAAGTAATACGTATCAAATGCTATCGAGATCAAACATGAAAACTTGTAGGTTTGCTTTCATTGATCGTCTTATTTTCTTACCCCCGAAAAAACAAAAAACAAACACATGACCAAAACAGAAAGCAAAAACCAAAATTCAAAAGCAAAAACAGAAAATAAACACAAAACTGAAAACACAAGCAAAAATAAAAGAAGCAAAAGCAGAAAACAAACACAAAACCAAAAACACCACTAGTTCAGATTTGACTCTGCTCATCCCCCTCCAGAAGGAAATCCTAGTTACGCCATTGACACCAGTACACAATTCCACAGCGTTAAACGCTTCATCGTGTAACTTTTGACACATATTTTCCAGTGCTGGAGGTGTGTTGACGTTAGGTAACTATTAAAGCTTTAATTTAAGACAGGGCAAGCGCTAGTACCATAGTAAGATGATTGTGCTTTCTTAAAATAGTATTTTTATGTTTCTTTACTGAAATGACTACAACTTATGGATATTTTGTTTTAAGTTTCGTTTTCTTGCTTTATACTTAATCACAACATAGGTCGTGTAGACTACAGTACTGTATTACGTATCCGCCGAACCTAAATTAAGCCCAAGTGGCCAGAATCTGATGATGTACGCTTGACGAAGCTAGTCTTGCAATTAAACCCCTCATTTGTGTGAGAAGATTTTTATTAAGTGTATAAATAATTAATGTATTTATTTCAGGCACTAGGTTATTAAATTATTTTATAAGTTTATTAAAGAAAGCTTTCTAGTCGGTACAAAACAAAATGTGCCTAATTACATTAGGCGGGAAACAAGTATTTACATACCCTAATATTATTAAAAGCAAACACGCATTTCTGTACACAATCGGGTACCTACTTAATTGGATGACATCTTTCGAATGTCAAGCGTTCATCCTCAGATCCTGTTCACTTAGGCTTAATTAGTATTATATTTTATTTATTTAGCGTATGGCTTTTAGTGTCGGGAGTGTCGAGGACATGTTCGGCTCGCCAGAGGCTGTAGCTGCTTCAAGCGGACACCCATAGGGTGAGCTACAAGTTCCGTTCAATTACAAGTAGTTACAGCTTTCGCTACCAGATGTCACTGACACCTAGTGGTGAACGTTGGGACTTCGATGGAGCGTTTCAACGAAATCTAACCTACAATTGCTTCCCATCCGAAGGAAGGCATACTGAAGGATTTTAATACTCTTAAGAAATCCGACGACTTCGGCCGGGTTTGAACCCGCGATCTTGGGCATAGAAGCTCAACATGCTACCGACTACGCCACAGAAGCCACTAGTATTAGATGTTTATTAATTCTGCACACACCCAAAGTACACGGGGCTACATGACCGCGTTGTTGTAGCCCCTAAACTGAGGAACCAACCAACCTAAATTATTTGTTACTCCTCGCCCAATTTAATTGGGAACACTCGTGTTGACAGACTGAAAAGCGATCCTATTGATATAGTCTAATACTTGGTTGGTTCCTCAGTTTATGGGGCTACGACAACGCGGTCATGTAGCCCCGTGTACTTTGGGTGTGAGTAGAATCTGTCTGATAACCGGTGTTAATTGTGATGGCTGTATTAGTGTCTGCTAACTGTTTTTAATTCATGTAAGGACTGCAGACACTCAATTTTCAAGTAGTTTTTACTCTTGCTACCAAACGCCACCGTCAACGACAACTAGTTCTGAACTTGGTTACTAGATGCCACCGCAATCGGCTCCTGGCGAAGGAAGGCATACTGAGGGATTTTTAACGCTCTTAAAAAATCCGACGACTTTGGCCGGGTTTGAACCCGCGACCTTGGGCATAGAAGCTCAGCATGCTACTAACTACGCCACCGAAGCCACTAGTCTAATACTATCCAAGGAGTTGGAAGTAAGCAGCCGTGGTTAATTAAAATTTACTGTCCCAGCATTTGCCTGGAGTTGAACGCGGGAAATCACGGAAACCCATTTCAAGGACGGTCGACAATGATGTTCGAACCCACGTCTTTCGAGCCTGGAGATATAGGCTACTGCTTTCATGGCCCGGCACCTTAACACGCATAGTAGAAAGGTCCTAGAACATCATAAATAAATTAGATACCCCTGGAATACGCATGGTATGCGTGCTTTTGTCCATAAAACTCTCACTAATATTTTGTTTTGGACTCCGCTCTGCGATGGCAACTGGTTAGAGAATGCCCCATGCTGTTTACGAGGGGACCAATGGCTGCTTTTATTGATGTTCCAGGACTTGCTACCGCGGGATCCTTTTGACTGTGCCGCCATTTTATACCAGCATCTCGAAGAAAGGTCAACGGGAATCAACCTACGATGTTTTACTGCATATTACAGCGTTCCATTGCTCTAACCGGCATTTAAAAATCTTACATGGTCATTTTTAAGTTGTTGTTCTTTTTGAATACCAAGTTCAGAGATGGTTAGCAAACGGAAACAGGAGCTATTAGGACGAGGACTGCCAGGACCATGGTCTCGACCAGGCGATGTAGGCTAATTTGTCTTGTAATTACGGAGTAAGATAATGGGAGGCTGTACCAGTTTGGTTTTATTGTTCCTCTTCGTAAGTACAGTCGGGGAATCAAACCCATTGCCTTTATCCACGTCAAACATTCCGTCAAGTTTGGTGAGGTGGAGATGTGATGGCTCAGTAGTCAATCTGTTTGCCTGTCACCAAGGCGATTCCTGGGTAACGCATGGGTCGTACGGATACCATTTAAAAAGGAGGTCCCTTGGCTAATGGATACGAGACAAAAAGCTACGTAAAATTGAAATCTTCATTCGGAGCAGATGACCTCGCTGTTCCATCCCTTAAAACGTTAACTAATTAACTAACTAACTTTCTTCCCTCAGTAGTCATTTATCAGTGATTTTGGTGAGGTTTTAATCTACGGTATGTAATTATAATTGCTTTTCTGCCCGTAAATTTTAATTTTTCGGCTGATACTTTGATTTGGTGTCCGACGATGTGTATGCTGATCAAATATACCCTCGATTTAATTTTAGCTTGTCTGTTCTAGATTCCCGTCAAACTACTGGAGTGAATGGCCCAAAATTTGTCAACGACAGGTAATCACAAGGCAAATATGTCTGTGTGTGTCTCGAGTTTACTTCGTATGTGAACATACTGAAAGCTACAGTTAGGCCCGCAAGGAAAAGAAAGAAAATATAAGATGAAAGATAAAAGAGAGAAGAGCAAAGAGAGAAAAGAGAAAAGAGAGAATTACTTATTCCTCCGAGCTTGACTGTCGATTGGCCCGCACCCCGTATGATACGTTTAGATACACAGGGTGGGCCAAAAGAAATCACCCTATTGAAATATGCTCTTTTTTTTTTTTTTTTTTTTTTTGCAGATGGCGGCCAATGTGAAATCTGTTTTGACATTTGTGAAATAGACAGATGCAAATTTTAAGTGAACAAGCCATGGAGCGATACACTCTCCAAGAACGCGGAATAATCGTGTCTATTTTTTTACGTAACAATTCGTCTGTGGTGTTGGCGCAGCGCGAATTCCGTCGCCGATTCCCTGGTCGTCCGGCACCGACTGGGCAAACACTGCGCCGTTTGGCCACCAACCTTCAAGAGTATGGAACCACACGAGACGTTGCCATGAGTGGCCGGCCCCGGAGCACCCGTTCTGCCGAGATTATCGCCGCTGTTGCCGAGGATGTCGAGCTGTCGCCAGAAACATCGACCAGACGCCGTGCCTCGCAATTAACCATCAGCCGGTCGTCCCTGAGGTGAATTTTGGTCAAAGACCTGCACATGTTCCCGTACTAAGTTCAGTCCGTGCATCAGCTGCTGTCTGTCGACCGCCAAAAGCGTGTAACCTACGCCCAAGCCATCCTCAATCTCGAGCACGAAGTGGACGATTTTTCGACCAAAATCATAATGAGCGATGAGGCTCATTTCCACCTCAGCGGGTACGTGAACAAGCAAAACTGTCACTTCTGGGGCACCGAAAATCCACGAGTGATGCACGAGGAGCCATTACACCCGCTCAAAGTGACTGCATGGTGCGCTGTTTACGCTGGAGGAGTCATCGGGCCACTTTTTTCGAGGACGCCGCTAGTCAAACAACAGTGGACGGTGCGCGCTATAGGGCCATGTTAACCGAGTTTTTTCTGCCGCAATTGAACGAATTAGGACTGGAGGACATGTGGTTCCAACAGGACGGAGCAACGGCACACACTGCGCGAGCCACAACCGATATTCTGAAGGCGGCGTTCCCGGGTCGCCTATCTCTCGTTTTGGCGATTTGCACTGGCCCGCAAGATCGCCCGATTTAACCGTTCCAGACTTTTTTGTGTGTTTTTTTTAAAGTCCCGTGTTTACGTGAACAAGCCCGAGACCCTGGAAGCCCTTAAGGACAACATTCGACACGAGTGCGAGAATCTGTCGCCCGAAGTTCTCGCCAAAGTGATGAAAAATGCCATAAAACGAGCCCGTATAGCAATCAATTGTGGCGGCGCCCATTTGGCCGATATCATCTTCTCGACTTGACCAATAAAATTGTAAAGGTTCAAATAAACATACCGGTAATCAAAAAACAGAATCGAAGTTTTTTATTTCGAAAAAAAAAAAGAGAGCCAAACAACATCGGATGACTTCTTTTGGCCCACTTTGAAAACCATCAAAAAAATGACAGTCAGTCTGAAAGACTAGACGTTATATCATTTCAAATGACGCATGCTACAAATGCTACACAAGTTAGAAAGGTTCAGGAGGGCTTCTCGCTTCGCTCGAAGCCCCAGGACTCTTTCAACAGATTCCATTACCCATTAACTTAGGCTTCCCGTGCGGGCACCTCTTTAAGGGTCACCCTGCATTTGAGTCTGACATCTTTTACAACTCTTTAAGGGTCACCCATTATTTGAATCTGATATCTTGCAAACCTCTTTAAGGGTCACCCTGTATTTGATTGAATCTAACATACTGTACACCTCGTTAAGTGTCACCCTGTATTTTGCTCTGACATCCTGCACACCTCTTTAGGAGGCACCCTGTATTCTTATCTGTCATCTTGTACATCCCTTTAGAAGTCACCCTGTATTCTTGTGTGACATCTTGTACACCTCTTTAAGAGTCACTCTGTATTCTTGTCTGACATCTTGTGCACCTCTTAAGGAGTCATCCTGTATTCTTCTCTGCCATCTTTAAGAGTCACCTTGTAATCTTATCTGACATCTTGTATATCTCTTTAGGAGTCACCCTGTATTCTTATCTGACATCTTGTATATCTCTTTAGGAGTCACCCTGTATTCTTATCTGGCATCTTGTACTGTATTTTGCTCTGACATCTTGCACACCTTTTTAGGAGGCAACTGTATTCTTATCTGGCATCTTGTATATCTCTTTAGAAGTCACCCTGTATTCTTGTGTGACATCTTGTACACCTCTTTAGGAGTCACCCTGTATTCTTGTCTGACATCTTGTGCACCTCTTTAGGAGTCACCCTGTATTCTTCTCTGACATCTTGTACACCTCTTTAAGAGTCACCTCGTATTCTTATCTGGCATCTTGTATATCTCTTTAGGAGTCACCCTGTATTCTTATCTGGCATCTTGTACCGTATTTTGCTCTGACATCCTGAACACCTCTTTAAGAGGCACCCTGTATTCTTAACTGGCATCTTGTGTATCTCTTTAGAAGTCACCCTGTATTCTTGTGTGACATCTTGTACAGCTCTTTAGGAGTCACCCTGTATTCTTGTCTGATATCTTGTGCACCTCTTTAGGAGACACCCCGTATTCTTCTCTGCCATCTTGTACACCTCTTCAAGAGTCACCTTGTATTCTTATCTGGCGTCTTGTATATCTCTTTAGGAGTCACCCTGTATTTTTATCTGGCATCTTGTACACCTCTTTAGGAGTAACCCTGTATTCTTTTCGCTTCGCTCGAAGCCCCAGATCGCTCGACGCCCCATGACTCTTTCAACAGAATCCATTAACCATTAACTTAGGCTTCCCGCGTGGCTGCATGACGTCACGCACTCGCCGTCCTTTACCCATTAACTTAGGCTTCCCGCGCGGCTGCATGACGTCACAGTCTCCGTCTCCGTAACGCAACCGTCTCCGTCCCGCGTAACGTTAGACCCAAAGCATAACGACGAAGTCGACAAGATCATTTGAAATGATAAAACCGACCTGATATTCTCCTCCTTGATCGACAGAAGATAGAAGCTGTGATAAGAATCGATATATCCGTACCACTCAACCACGACCTTCAAACAGCCTATGCTCAAAAGGTCAACAAATATACCGAACTGGCCATTGAGGCAAAACAAATGTGGAAGCTAAAGCAGGTGTACATCTGGTCTCTCATTCTGCCTGCAACTGGAATCCAGAAGTTGGTGATCTTGGACACTTGCCATATAGTGCGACGATTCCTAAATGAAGAATGAATTCTGAAAGTGCTTGACATTAGTGCGTATTTTCAGTCATTGTACCATTGTAAAATGAGGAATTTATGAATCTGTTATAATAATAATAATAATAATAATAATAATAATAATAATAATAATAATAATAATAATAATAATAATAATAATAATCGACCTCGCGGCAGACATCAGAAAGAGGCGACTAAAATGTTACGACCACATCAGCAGACTTCCACAAACCAGACTCATCAACAAAATTCTTAAGATATATACAGTACATCAGCTCAAGACTATTACACCTTGGATGATTCAAGTCACAATTGATCTGGAAAAAGCACAGGTCGACCCAGAAGACGTCATAGACAAAATCATCTTTCGACACAAGGTATACAAGTGGGAAGTGATGTCAGAAAAAGCAGCATCTACAGTCCAAAGACCAACGTGGACCGAAGAAAGGAAGAGGGCCTTTAGTGCACGAATGAAAGAGTACTGGAAAAACAGGAAGAACAAATAGTCATGATTGCTTCGCGTGGTCTAATAGGCCTGTACCGTGTAAGAAAAAAAATCTTTGTGAGTTGGCCCTGCGTCCTCTACGTCCCTAGGAGCATCATTCTGAATTTTCTCACAGAAGACTGCTGAGTCGCTGTGAGCTTTCAGAACCATGATTTATCATTATCACTAGTATGATGTTAATAGTTATTTTTAAGTGACCTTCACTGAACCTCATGCACCTCCTCTTTGCACTCTGTCGGTCGCAAGGTGATGAGGATGGAGTTAGCTTCAGTTTTACGTGCAGAATAGTTGATCCAATCTTCATACATCTCTGCATCCGTGCGTTGAAGATTCACTCTAAACGACGTTTTCATTAGTTGAAACCGTGACCGGCCGATTGGACCGGTTCTTACCAGCCAGGAAATTCCTAAATCATATCTTAATTGAGACATATAACATAACACAACACACTATGCACGACTGGCGTGAGTGGGCATGAAGGGTGTGGGTCTGCGCGCTGCGTAACTCGTTTCAATAATTGAATCGGTCATTTCTAAAAAGACCCATGAGCATGGAGACCAGTTTTGAGAAAAACAAAAAAATATGTTTTACATTTAAACTATTGATCTGAGACCAAAAATTTTTTGTACATTACGTGTCACTGCCATAATAGCTGTTTTGACACTACATTTGTTTGGTTTGGTTCATTAGAGAGGACCGAATACACTTCCAAATTCTGCAAAATAAGGGCCTTTTAGAAATGACTCTCAAGAGTCAATATTTATATGTACTAAATGTTTAATATTCTTGTGGTTATTTGTTTTTTTAATGATCACTTGTATTAAACTTGCTAAAAACTTTATTTTGTAATGTTATCATTCTCTAATGTACACATATTTTATACATATAATGGTATTTCATAAAACAGCATCATGTATTCCTCTTGTGTATGGCTCTAGGTGTTCTCTGTTGGGCATTTCAATAAATCGTCATAATACTCCACCTATTCATGTGGGATGTTCGTTATAACTTTCTTGATGTCTTCTATCTTGTTCGGGTTAATGGGAACACATCCGTCCTACATTTGATAATAATGTTGTGTACCCACAAAAGTTCCACACGTATAGCCAACATGAAGCCCCATCTTCTCATAATTCAGAACACATTTTGCTCATCCCCTGGCATCAGGGTAGGTCATATCAAAAATTCTTTCAGACAGAAGATTTTAGAGGACTACAGACCATTTTAAACAGTTTTGATATTATGATATTAGGTTTGATTGTTTGTCTCTCAAAACTCCATTTTTTCTCACCCCTTTGGTCAATGGTTGGTGCTGTCAAAACACTTCTACGAGACGTTTTTGGCCCTTATTCGAAGAATAGTACGATTGCATCTGTTTCTAGCTTGCTCTGGTTCCTAGCTAAACTGCCCCTTCTACCGCAGAGAGGGCACTTTAGAAATGAATGCAAATTGCACTGCCATCCTGTGACTACACTAAAAGGCAAAAAGAGGCCTTTTCAGCATAGAATGGTGTGTTTACCTCTGAAGAACCCCAATCCATGTTTAACTCATTTTCACCAAAAATGTCATAAAGGGACTTTTAGAAATGACCGATTCAATTATATTGTTGTTGTGGTGGTGATTGTTAATTTAACATTAAGATCATCGAGATAATCGGCCCCTAATAAAGATGTCCCGCGGCTAGGGGTGGATTTTCCTCAGGTTTTCCCACATTCCCTCCAGGCAAATGCCGGGATAGTGCCGGAGCACCTACCTCATTCCTGTCCTTAATATACACAAGTTACACACACTACAAAAAGAAGTTTACGCCACGGTTGTTGGCCAGTCAGTCCTGGTTTCACAGTCGTACAGTCTGCGAGTCTCACGCATATGTCATTGATACGTAAGCGACTTCGGTGGCGTAGTTGGTAGCATGCTGAACTGCTGTGGCCAAGATCGTGGGTTCAAACCCGACCGAAGTTGTCGAATTTTTTAAGAGCGTTAAAATCCTTCACTATTCCTTCCTTCGGAGGGGAAGTGAAGCCGACGGACCCATGTCATAGATTTATGGCATGTTAAAGTTCCTTCCACAGACTAAACTTGTGTGAAGCTAAATTGTTAGGTTAGATTTCGTCGGAACGCTATATCAAAGTTCCAACGTTCACCACTAGGTATCATTAATGTCTGATAGCGAAAGTTGGAACTACTTGAAATTGAACGAAACTTGTAGCTCTCCCTAAGGGTGTCCGCTGGAAGCAGCTACAGACTTAGGCGAGCCGAACAGGTCCTCGGACACTCCCGGCACTAAAAGCCATACGATAAATAAATAAATAAATAAATAAATAAATAAATAAATAAATAAATAAATCCGATATATTTATATAGGGCCCAAAAGTCCAACGATTCTTTACTTGGAAGCCTTTATTAAACAAACATTATGCACAATTATATCTCTTGAGGTATGTAGACTATATAAATGGATTCTGTCTTGAAGAACGAATTCATGGTGGTTGGTTGATTCCTTCGTTTAGGGACTGCGACAACGCGGTCATGTAGCCCCGTGTACTTTGGGTGGGTGGAGAGTCTGTCTGATAACCGGCGTTAATTAATTGTGGTGGCTGTATTACTGTGTGTTACCGTTTTGTGGAAGAAACGGCGGGGAAGGTGAGGAAGGCGGAGCGAGCGAGACAAGAGTAGGGAAATAGAGAGACAGAGGAGTGGAGGTTTGCACTGTGGTCAACATAGCAAAGCCATCTTTTGCACGTTGCACCGCGCATTGCACCCTGAGAGGCTTTGCAGGCGTTCTCAACCTCTTTGAAGAAGAAAGGAAGATTGTAGTTTTACGTGACCGTTAATCTCGAAATCATGAGCCACGGTACCTCCTTTTTACGTGGAATCCGAACCACAGGACATGGAATTTCAGTTTGAAAATCTCACATGCATTGACCGGGAATCGAACCCGGTCCGCCGCAGTGAGTGGCCAACAGCTTAACCGCTGCGCCACCACGCCCCCTCAACCTCTTTGAGACTGTGAGCACCACCCTCACGCAATGTCAAGTTCTCGAGCACCATTAAATCAAATACAACAATAATAATAATAATAATAATAATAATAATTATTATTATTATTATTATTATTATGCAACAAGCATGCACCTCTCTTTCCTTTACCTCTCTCTCCCTCATAAGTGCTGAAATAGCTAGGGATTCACCACTCACCAGGCACGCTGCAACTGCTTGCATGACTCGTGCAGATACATTTACGTATGGACTGTCGAGTCGAATCAGCATCTTTTTAGTGTTACTCATAAAACAGGGAAGTCGAATTATTTTCACTGTAGATTAAAAATACTATTTCACAAAATAATAACTTTTCTGTCAAATTAAAAATGAATACAGTAAGTTATTCTTCTGTTCGTGCAACAAAATTTTAATTAAAGACTGGATCTCAGGCGAGTTGTTGCTCCGCGAGCACCAGGTTGTGAGCACCTGAATCTTAAGGTTTGAGCATTGGAATATTAATTTACCTGAAGCCTTGAAATAACTTATTTCTTCATACCTTTTTAAACACAACTCCCATCTGGCCAGGTGGCACCTCTTAATAATGATGCCTAACTATAGTCTATAATATGCATACAATATGTCATGAAGGTGTTGAAGACGAACATACGACATTCATTCTATTCAAATTCGGGTGGTACGGGTAGAGTCAGTGATTCATTATACCACAAGCTACAGACTCCCTTGCGTCTTAACGGTTTTGGAGATTTTTATGTTAAAGAGTTAAGTTAGTACATAAGAATAACCTCCAAGCATTAACATTGATTTAAAAAAAAGAAAGAAAGAACCGTAGGTGGGGAAAATATGGGGAGGGTGTACAGAAGGAAAACATCAGTATACGTAAGATTTTCTCATAGAGAACAAGTAAGTCACTAAGTTTGTCACCTTTAAGTATCTTGAAGTGCTTGGGGAAGTGTTTCTGTCTCGCTGCAGTACAATACACGACATTCAAACTTATTATTATTATTATTATTATTATTATTATTCGTCCTCGTTTGGGCCTACTGAGGACCATGGGGCTCGTATCTCCTCGTCGCTTTGTCTTTTCTCTTCTTCCAGTACTCTTTCATCATCTGACTATGAGCCAGCTTTCTTTCCTCCGTCCATGGTGGTCTGCTGACACCAGTGTTCTTCCCAGCTGTCAGTGATACAGGAAAAACTCCCTGTCGGATGGCTTTCCGGAATTGTTGGCGGTCCTGTATGGAATTAAGTGGGACCCCTAGGTGGTCTAAATCCGTCCTGACCGAAGAGATCCACTTGGTCCTAGAGGCCTTCCCTCTTCCTGCCACTGTGAAGATCTTACTGCTGAGACGGCAAGGGATCATGCGGGTCAAGGGTCCATAGAAGGCCAAGCGCCTCTTTCTTATACAAGTCACAATGTCTTCTTGATGGCTGTAAAGCTCATCATTGTGCCGAATTCTGAAGGTGCCTCCCTCTTCCCGTATAGGTCCTAGTATCCTCCGCAGGATCTTCCTCTCCTTGAGTTCAAGTTTCCTGAGTGGGCCTTTCCTGGCCATCACGAGGCATTCAGAGGCGTACAGAACAGATGGTTTTACTACTGAATTGTAGTGTCTGAGTTTTAGGTTTTTGGAGAGGAACTTCGATGCGTAGATGCTGCGGCAGGAGTGGTAGGCCCTCTCGAACTTGGTGCACCTGGTATCTATGGCCAGATTCTCACTCTGGTTTGCCGAGATCCACTCTCATAGGTACTTGACCGCAGGGACTTTTCGGATGAAGACCCCCTCAAGTGGAATTGTGGACGGGGCTTCCTTGATGTTAGTCATGAATTCAGTCTTCCCAATGTTGATCTTCAGGCCAGCCCGAACCGCTACATCGTGAAGACTCTGTAGGTGGTGAGTAGCTTCCTCTATAGTGTTGGTCAGTATGGCGAGGTCGTCGGCAAAGGCCAGGCATGACACATGAAGGTTATCTTTCTTGTATCCAAGCTGCAGTCCAGTCCTTGGTGTTAGTCGCACCATCAATTCCTTTATGATCTTCTCCAGGATGTAATTGAAGAGGATGCAGGAGAGTCCATCACCCTGTCTAACTCCCGTCTTGATGGCGAAACTCTCGGATAGTTCACCTCTGAACTTGACTTTAGATGTTGTGTTTGTCAAGGTGGCCTGGACTAGTTTAAGGGCTTTTTCATCAAGGCCAAATTCTCGCAAGGTGGAGAAAAGACTCTCTCTGTCCACCGAGTCGTATGCCTTCTGAAAATCCATCAAGACAACTACCCAGGGTTGTCCCCCCACGACTCTTATAAGTGATGATGGTCTTGGGATTTTGTATCTACTCTGGACAAGATCGATTGTTTCGAAAGCCGGCCTGGTATTCCCCTAATTGAGAGTCTAGTTGGTTGGTGACTCTAGATAACAGAGCTTTCGAAAGAACCTTGTAGTTAACCTGCAATAAGGAGATACCTCAGTAATTGTTGAGGTCAGTCTTGCTTCCCTTCTTGTGTAACGGGTGAATTACTGCTGATGTCCACCCTTCCGGTAGGGTCTCTGTTGTCCATATGTCTTGTATGATCTGTTGGATGCTCTGCAAGGACTGTTCACCTGCGCATTTCCACATCTCTGCTACTATTCCATCTTCACCTGATTATTTTTCAGGTTATTGATTATACTCTCTATTTCCTCTCTGTCAGGCGGTTGAGAATCAGGATTCCTGATAGATGGTTCATGAAAGATTAATCTTGCACTAGGTTCTTCTGTGTTGAGCTTCTGGAAATAATCTGCAATAACGGTGGTACAAACCTTGTTATTTAGTTGGATCTTGCCGTCTGGTTCACGAAGAAGTAAGGTAGGGGCAGTGTACTGGGTCGTCTGTTTCTTAAGACCCTTGTACAGGTCTCTAGAGTTGTGTCTCTAGAAGTCCTCTTCTGCCTGTTGTAGCAGGGTGCGTAAGTAATTCCTTTTAGCTCCACGTACATTGTTCGCTGTTGCCTTTCGTTGCGTGATGAAAGCCTCAAGGTTGAAATCATTCTTGTGCAGGTTCCACTTGATCGCTTATCCTACCAGCTTGGCTTCATCAACGGACTCTGCATGGTTCATTCCTCTACTGCTGCAAGGACGGTGTCTTGGAACTGAACATACTTTGCCAGCAGATACAACAGGGGACGGTGACAGGCCAATCGCCCAGGGAACCGCTAACTTGGGTCTAATTAACGATATTAATGTGTATTATAAATAAATACCAATATGTCGCAGATAATGGCCACCGCTCGTTCTCAGAGTAATATCGATGCTATAGTGACGTTATGCCGATACGACCTACATGGCCTGCAGGAGGTAGCATTGGTCTGTTCATAGATTTTCCTTCTATTGTATTTAAAGCCGACTGCTGCTGGCTGATCTTTACTTTTCTCAAAGCGTACCGTACGTCTTCCACTGGCCTGTCCAGTGCAATGATGTCGATTCGTCGGATGCTTCATGCTTCGGCAACGCAGTGGACCTCCTCATTAGTTTCAAAATTAATATCTGTGAAAACCTTTGCAAACAGTTTCCGGACTCGATGGTGTCTTTTGTTTCTCAAATGCTCTCGGTGGGGACAAGAGCAAATCGCTTGAGGAAGTGTTTTCTGTCTTGCTGCAGTGTCTGTAGTACAAGTGGGAGACAATGGAAAACCAATGGTGGGGGTGAAACTCACCTCCTCAACTATCCTCACGAGGCTGTTTCCCCCATTTCTTCTGTCAGATGAGAATTAACTTTCTTTACAGACCTGGAAATCGAACCCAGGACTTTCGGACAAGCGTCTCAATAGGTAACCTTAGACCACAGAAGATGACCTGCAATAGATGGTTAGTTCCTGGTACTTCTAATTAACCACTAATCTCATAATGCTCGTATTCCATGAAAATAGGCTACACATGTTGTTGCCAAGTAGTAATTGACTGCTTTAGTATGCACATAAATTATATCATGCTAGAATCAAGCACAAACGTTCTGGCTTTTTATGCAAGAATGTTATGCATTTGGAATCGACTGGCACTAGATTGCGCCAGTTATCAAGTCCTGCACTGGATCCTTAATTGTTTCTGTTGCATCAGAGTAAAAAAAGTAAGGCAATAAGAGAGCACAGGATGCACTTGTAAACACGTGAAGTCTTTAGCTAATGAGATTGCGGCCGTGGTGTTTACTACACACACCTCAGGCTTGCTTTCAGGGTTGTCAAACATCACAACAGAAAATATTAGTGCAGTGGTGTACCCAATAGCGTAGCCAGGGGGGAGAGGGGAGGGGTGTTACTAGGGGTTAGAACCCCCACGATTTCCTTTTTTGGTATTAAAAAAAACAACACAGGAACTGATGGTAATTAATAAGCTAAATTAAATAATGACATGTTTCTCTTGCATATT
The DNA here is from genome assembly GCA_946902985.2 of Meconema thalassinum. Taxonomy (NCBI): domain Eukaryota; kingdom Metazoa; phylum Arthropoda; class Insecta; order Orthoptera; family Tettigoniidae; genus Meconema; species Meconema thalassinum. The sequence continues at coordinate 389,974,169 of OX336391.1, forward strand.
TGGATCTGAAGATGCTCGCTTGACGAGCGAAACATGTCATCTCTCAGTTTTCTTCTTCTTCTTCTTCTTCAATAGTCCGTAAAAATATACATACATTATATCTTAATCACATGTAATTTATTTCAGGTTATTTTTCACATATTCCAGTGATTGGAATTATTTTGTGTTGACCGAGTGAAAGTTAAAATATTCATTGTCAATAAGGCAACACTGTCTTTATGCTTGTCTAGAAACTGGGCTATTTCTAACGAATTACACTAAGAGCCCAACACTGAGTATAGATGGGCCGGTCATTCGTGACCAGTCGTAAGCACGTGACAATAAGCCCGAGTAGAACACTGAGACCACTGACTATGCCCATGCGCTGCCGAGGACACATTGCGCACTTTATTTACATTGATCACAAAGGTATGAAGGCTCACTGTGAGTGGAGACATCACTGCGCACGTAATATGTACCGGTCAAGAAGGAACGGCCCACTTATACTTATTGTTCGCGAAGTGCTATCGATATTTGCTCCTCTTTGCGCCTCGTTATGAACGAAACAGCACAACCTTGTGATTCCTTCCAGTACTTAGAAGCTGACGGTAAAGAGAGACAGACGCTGAACGTTATTGTTGAAAATTATATATCAGTATCCTTATTCAGCTCTAACAGCGGCCGTCCAGTGGTATATTATGAAGTCTGAAATAAAACACCGCCCAAGGTCCGCATTGCACTTTCTCAATCCCTAATTACAGTCCAACCTCACTGTATCTCGCTTGAGGATAATGAGAAGCCTGTAATGGCTTCTCTTGACACCCACCCACTACCTGTTCTACCTGCAGCTCTGAATCCTCGCTGAACGGGTTTAATCATGAACTCAATGACCAGTTATTTCGATCTGATTTACGCAAGAGAGGAGATTAAGTCATGATTCATCTTCTTGAAAACTGTGCTCCAGTTCTGAGCTCCTGTATTCAGGCCTTCACTGCGAAACTTCAGCTCCGGATTGGCGAAGATACTTACCAAGTTAAGTGGGCCAAGAGGAGGTAACGCCAACTCATAAGACGCGTGCAAAACCTGTGAACTCTGAACTGAACGAAACTTTCAGAGAAGCCTCAAATTAAACGTGGCCTCCACAATACCCAATTGGTTTGAGAGTTCTAGGACATCAAGACACTAAATTTATTTATATATATTTAATAACAACTTTATACATTTTGCTTTCTGATTTTGAACACCAGATATATTTTTCATAATTAAAATGTTTGGACGTTCATTGCTAGTAGTGTTAATTTATATTGTCATTCTTTTCATAAAATACCATATATAGTGTTAAGCTAAGCAAGCAAGCTGAAGAAGGCCTCACTGAAGGGCCGAAAATATGTTTCAATAAATAAGAAAACATATTGAGTACTGTATTAACACAGGCGTCAAAGCAATTTAAGCTGAAAAAAAAACACGTACCGTACTTGATCATTACTATTTCTTATTAAAGCACTTAGAAAACTTTTACACACATTTTAACCTATAGACATCTTTTGTAACACTTAAACATGTTTTTGACTCTAGTTTTTTCTTCACTGCCTTTTCACGATAAATTAACATCATTATGCAGAATTTGGAAAATTGTGTCCAGCGTTAAATTTGTCACTGTATATTGAATATCTGTTCATTTTTCCATTACTCTCAATAAACTGCACACATTGAGTACTAAGAATCCAGTATTTCCTCCTCTGGCCCTCCGTAATTCCTGGAGTCGCTGAAGCATGCTTCTAATGAGAGTTGCAATGTCCTCTTGTGGTATTCTCAACCATTCTTCCCGTAGCATCACTCGAAGTTCTGCCAAGGACTCTGGAACATGTCTTCTTACATTTCTCCCCATAACAACCCACATGTGCTCGTTGGGTTTCATATCTGGACTCCGGACAGGCCACACCAAAGTCTGGATCCCCACTTCTTGCAGGAAAATTTCTTCAATGCACCTGTGGGATGTGAGATCACCATTCTCTATGAAAACAAGCTCCGTCCTAGCCTCTAAGCAGTGACCTCCACAAACCATGACTGATCCTCCAAGAAATAGTGTTCTGGAAGAGAAGGTAACAGGGGAATACCTCTCTCCAGTTCTCTTTCATCAGGTGATCTCAGGCTGAACCGCGACTCATCTGAGAAGAGTGAAAAAGTTTAGTGTTGCGTTTTTTTAGCACCTGAGTGTATATTCTCCATCAAACTTAAGATGTTAAAAAGCTTCCAGATGATCTAAAAACTATTGTGTGATATAATATAAAGTAACTCTAACTTCCCGGTATTCCCGGTCATTCAGCACGCCAAAATTCTCTTTCAACCCTAGCGTGCGATCATAGTCTGCTGTACTGTATGTTACTACAGAACGAAGAGCTCAAAGCCTCGGGGAGATGGGTTCAGATCACAATATTGAGCTGAAGACCTTGATGGCAAGCCCTTGAAAGGGAAACATCTTTCATTTTACACCGCCTCCACATTCTATCTCATCATCCAGCCGCTTCCTTTGCCCAAGGTAACGGATTCAAAGTTGTTGTTTTAATTGGGGGCTTGGAAATCGTGGTCATTTCAGCCCTGCATTCTCGGGTCTGATAACCTGCGATGCTGTGGTGTCTATATTAATAATTGATGCTAACTTAGGATCTCGAAGGAGACAGCCATGGCCATAAGTTAGGTATCATCCTGGCATTTGCTTGGAGTAGAAGTGGGAATTGAACTCACCTCTACACAATTTTGCCTCACGAGGCTGAGTATATCCCGTGCAAACTCTTAAGACCAAAATTAAATTTATTGGCCGAGTCGGGAATCGTACCATGGACCTTTGGTAATGGAGCCTTAGTATATACCCGATATCACAGAATGTAGCTAAAGGAACATTATTCTTATTATTATTCCGACTACGGTGGCTGGGAGCACTAACGTGGTAACTAATGCCTCACTGGCATCGGGAGAGCGTGGGTTTGAATCCCACCTCGGCGCCCTAAAAATTGTTTACGTGGTTTCCCAATTTCACCAACAGGCAAATGCCGGGACGCTTTCAGTCAACAGGTATACGGCTGACTTCCTTCCAAAATCCCTTCCCTGACCCTTCCTTAATTAGACCCAAGTTAGCGGATACCTGGGCGATCGGTCTGTCAGCCTCCAAAGTTGTAACTGCAGACAAAATGTGTGCAGCTTCCGGACACCGTCCTTGCGACGGTAGAGGAATGATACATCGCAGAGTCCGTGTATGAGGACGAGCTGGGAGGATAAGCGATTAAAGAAAATGTATTATTACTATTATTATTATTATTATTATACAAGCGAATTGGCCACTTAGGATCACGCTACAACTTCCTTCGTTCTTCTGTCCAGGTTCTTTTGGTATTCTGAGTTCTTTCTGCGCTTGGAACCCCATCCAAATATTTCAATGTTTCTAAATTATTATTATTATTAGTGGTAGTATTGTTGTTGCTGTCCTATTCTTCTAGTGCTAATATGCAACATGAAGACTGCTTTGTGATCATAATCAGTGTCTATTTTGGAACGATAAACACCTTCAGTAATTTATTACTTTCATGCAGCGTTCACATCGTAAAATGTCAGGCATGTTTATTTGGGCACAGAGTTCATGGCAAGACTTCACGATGTAATATTTTATGTCCTCTATAACATAGTTGTAAAATTATTTAAAGAATATTTTAAGGCTGAACAATAGCACAGAGAATTAATTTGTAATTTAGTTTCATACCGAACCTTTGATGTAAGTGTTCAAATCCCAGCCGTTTGCATCAAACGATGTTGTTGTTGTTGTTATTGTTTGAGCCTTCAGTCTTTTGACTGGTTTGATGCAACTCTCCATGCCTCCCTGTACTGAACTAATCGTTTAATCTGTACATAGCTACCACACCCTACATCCGAGGCAATCTGTTTAACATATTCTAACCTTGGTCTACCCCTACAGTTCTTATCCTCGACCCTTCCTTCCATAACTAAGCTTTCTATTCCTGGGTGTCTTAGTACGTGTCCTACCAACCTATCTCTTCTCTTCAATAGCAGTCGCCAGAAACATCTCTCCTCTCGCACTCGTCTTAATACATCTTCGTTTATAACCCTATCTATCCATCTGACCTTCATCATTCTCCTGTAACACCACATATCAAACGCTTCAATTCACCTCTTTTCTGCTGCACCAATAATCCAAGTTTCACTTCCATAGAGCGCCACTCTGCAGACAAAGGCTTTCAAAAATAACTTCCTAATACCTAAATCTATATTCGATGCCAACAGATTCCTATCTTTGTAGAAATGCTTTCCTTTGCTGAGCCAACCTACTTTCCATATCCTCTTTGCTTCGTCCATCACTGGTTATTTTGCTTCCTTTAGCTTTTCACCTACCAATTTGATGTCCATAGGGGTTTCTGATTTATTTCGGCTGCATCCAATATGTTTGTTTTACATTTATTAATTTCCATCATGAATTCTTTTCTCAAGACGGAGTCCTTTCCATCCAAACGATTTCATATAAATATTATTTGAGTAGTATAAATCCCATTTGTGGCGCTCACAAGTAACCGATTGTAACAAATGAGCATTCAAGGAAAGATAATTACCCGGAGCAGTGACGAATTCCACACTATTTTCATAAATATAGACAATTTGTTTATAAGCAAAATACAGTATGTTTAAAGAATAAACAAGACGATATCTCCTTCCATACCTGTGTCGCGTCGAGCCTTACTGTTGTGCGAGGCTACTGCACAACAACAATTATGTTGAAATGCGAGATACGGATCCCCTATCATCATCATATATATTATTTCAGTAGTATAGATTCCTCCTGCGGCACTCACAAGCGACCGATTGTGAAAATGAGCATTTAAATGGAAGAGAATAGACATTAGCAGTGACGAATTGCACTCTAATTTCATAAATATCTATAATTTCGTTATTAAATGACTTTTAAAAATGTACGAAGTGTGCGATTTGCAGATACTGTTGCTGTATGAAAAAACGCTCCATAATTGCTGTCCACTTCACATTTAGGCCGCTTCGACACCTGTTTCATGTCATTTTAACATTCTGAGGTATTTCCTTTATCATTTTGCATGGATTTCAGAAACAGTAAATCAAAGGAATGAGTACTCAAATCGTATAATTTCATAAATATCGAATAACCGGTGAGTGTTACAGCTTTCTTCTTAAGTCTCTCATTATAAACCTACTGGGGAAAGTGTGGTTTATGAACATGCGAGATTTCTCGCACGGGTCCGCTAGTATGTCTTCAAGTAAAAGCCATTCCCGTTCTCTTCCCTATTGGACTGGCTGCTTGGCGGAGCGGTTACTCTCGCCTGCTGTTCCCACGGTTGCTGGATCGAATCTCGGTGTGGTCAGTTAGCATTTGAGGGTGTGCAAATGTGAGGGAGCCGTGTCAATAGATTCACTGGCACGATAAATATCTCCTACAGTTCAAACTTCGGGCACCTCGGCGTCCCTAAAAGATTTAATTCTGATCTGTGAGCTGGAACGGGGCACACTCAGCCTCGTGAGGCAAAACTGAGGAGAGATGGGTTCGATTCCTACCTCAGCCATCCTGGAAGTGGCTTTCCGTGGTTTCCCGCTTCTACTTCAGGCAAATGCCGCGATGGTACTGTACCCGTAAATCCGGAAAGTAGCCTGTTGGAATATTCATTGCCCCAGCTGGATCGCCTATTTCTAACAGCACCGGCAAATTACTACATTAGAAATCGCTCCCAACATGGCCTTTAGGGATTTACATACAGCAGTTACAAGAATATTGTGCATCAACAACGAAATACACGGGGCACACCTACCTTTACTTACCTTCTCGGGGACTGGGAATTCAGCTTCGCCTACAATACATCCACAATACTCTACCCCTTATATTTAAAATGAATCACACACCAACAACAACAAATAACGAACTGAATAAAATTTATTAACAATGGTAAACTAACATAGTATAAACAAAATAACAATAAACTAATCTAACCATAAAAGGAAAAAAAACACACAATCATTCACACTTCCTTTCTATTACACGTCTTATTACAATGCTGTGTAAATATTATGAGCATAAAAATCTTGGCTTGATTAGACCTACATTTACGTAAAAAGAAAAACGTTTAAGGAAGGCTCTTACATTCATGGCATTCCTGACACCTGGTTTCATTCACTAGCACGCGTTTGGAGAACGCACGTGCACTAGCCTTGTTTCATCAATGAAACACCAGCACCACGCTGCATATTATGTCACACCGCTCTCCCATTCTAACGGTGAATCATGCTTGCCAGCCCACATTGAGACTGCTTTGTGTGCGTTTATAATACACGTGAAATTAACATTCAGGTCTTACAAAAATGCACATAACTTCTATGTTTCTTAAACAGTCATTCTGAAAATGTTTATACACTCTTTCATTCGCACCCCGAAATTGCTCATGACCAATTCGGTTCAACAATTACTCTTAACAGTGGACAATCGTTCATACAAACACATCTGCTCACAAAACACACGCTATTCCAAAACATTCGATTAATAAATCCTACCAAAAATTATTTAACTAATTAAATCATTTCCGAAAAGATATTTACATATAATTTGTTCATAATAATATATACTATTTAGTGTTGCTAACACGTTACTTTCGAGATTCTGGCTTCTCGGTTACAATACAATTCTCAATTAATTATATACACTGGTTTTCTCTAACATTCCGTAGTTTAGATATACTGCTTACACGTAGTCTTATATAGGTTTCGTTGCATTGTCGGTCTAATACAATCGACTGTTTAAGGTTAACTGTACGTAATTACATAACTTCGGGTTTAATAAAATATAATAGTTGTATTATTGACATGAGTAGAAAATCGTTCTCTAGTTCTATTTCCGCTAAAACCCTTCCTGTCAACACAGCTAAACCGTTACTTCACATGAACTGGACTACTTGTATACAACGGCTCTTATCATGATCCATGCCTTTCTTATCATAGAACAATAATACTTTGACTTCCTTTAAAATGCGGAACTACCTTCGCATGAGCATTCTTCAAAGCTCTACAAATCCTCATATAACAGTATATATGGCATAAACAATTATCATCCACTATGTTAAACAATAACCAAAATAGATTAATTGTAATTAACATTTCTTCTGTAGGAACTTCTCTCAAATAATGGCATGACCCTCAGTATCATTCCACATGACTAATGAACTACAATTATACATGCTTTAGTTCTTCAAACGAAACTTCCAATTGTAATGAACGATATTAGACTGTCGTGATTGACCTCCTAAAGTTTACTCCACAAAAAGATAATTAACTGTTAACTCGTCTGTCGCAAATACATGTAATCAAAATAATACTCCTGTCTCATCTCACTTGTCAAGCTTTAAATTGTTTATCGTTGTAATATCAGGTCCTCAAAATGACGTGATGTTACACAAATAGTGAAAAATAACACACATGTTATTTATAGTGTCAAATAGAATTCAATCTTGACCGGGATAAACTAGCTTTGAATTCCCAGCCAAAGATTTGAATAATCTTTTATCAAAAGGTATTTCCTCTAACATATTAAATGAACAAAGCTCTCAGCTTCACAAATAATAAAAAGGTTTGTCAATGTCGTAATGTTTTTCCACTCTACACAAAGAATGTTTATAGGGATTAAGACTTCGGTCTTATCAAACGACTAGTATTTCCTAGATCGTCGACAGTTTAAGTACAATAATGATATAACAATATCATTCGATATTTCTTCTGTTCTTGAAGTTAGATGTTGTTACATTAAAGTGCTCAAATTAAATTTAAAAAGAATTTAATTTGAAGCTGCGACACAATGTCAGAATACTCGGTTTAAATAAAATTATTAAAATTCGAGAGTCGAAACGACTAGTCTTCTATGAGGCAATATGATTCCTCAAACAAAAATTTTTAATGTCAGATCCACAACTGATCCGTAGAATAAAATTGAAAAATAGATGTTTCTTCTGTTCTTGAAGTTAGATATATAATCTTGAAGCATAAAAATCTTAGCACACATCTGAAGTGTAAAATGCATGAAAACACTGAAATACATGAAATATGAAAATATGGAGTAAGATCGTTGGCTCAGGATGTCACTAATCAAGCTCTATACTAAAAATAAGAGACACTGCTACCTTATTTGGACGAAAACTTGAAGATCTATGTAAGTATTACTACAATACTTTAGATGTTTCCTCAGTTCAAGATACTGAGATGGATCTGCATTCGAACCTCGGATCTGCGACCTCAGAGATAGGAAACGTCCCTCTCTGGAATTCACCAAGATTCGCCTGGGCTCGAAAGACATCCTTCTGGCAAATTCTTCTGTGGTTGCTGGGCTACCTTAGCATCTTGACAAATCTCTTCTGTAGAATCTTCATTCTCCGTCGCAAATATGTATCAGCCTCATCATTTGAATATAATTTATAGAAATATTCATATAAATGGTGAATGAAATATTTCTATTGCTAGTTGATGTTACATTAGTGTTCGTAGACTGACGAAAATGTACAAGATGGACCGTACACTACGTCTGTATTCAAGAATACGTCGTCTAACGAAGTTCCATCGTTGTATCTTAACTTCTGTTATCGAATATGTCTCTGGTGCATGACTATCTAGTTCATCATATCAACAATGTTAATTATGTTGAATGAAACCATTTGAAGAATAATGATAGTCATTATAATAATGTTTATATGCTGCGCCAATGTTAAAAGTTCGCTACTGTTCACTTGAACTGCGCTCACCAACTTCACGTTGCAATCTAAAATTATATTCTGCTTTATTTCCAACACATTTGAAAATCTGTCTTAACAGGCTAATGTTGTCGAAACGGTAAATTTTAGAACGCTCGACTTTCAGCAGAATGTAGTGTGCTACCTGTTCTTTATAATATATTTACTTAGGTGAACTCAAATCTCAATAATATAAGAGATATACTAATTTCAATGTTCCTCACAACTTCACATAGAAGGGAAGTGCGGTATTCTCCTACGTTCTACCTAGCTATCCTCGCGTCTCCACAAGTCGACAGTCGTCGCACTCTTACAAAGCCTTGGGATCTCTGTTAACCCAGTAAAAACACTTCCTCACTCTTCAAAGACTGCTAGAATAAGAACATCGATCCTTGGATCTCCCCCTCCAAGTCGAAATTTTGGCGGCCATATCAATCTCCCACCATAATTTTAGCGCGTAGATTACTAATGCTTATTACTGCGTAGATTAACCGATCTGCGGTTTTTCAAGTATCAGACCTAATTTCTTTTAATATTCTCTTCATTACCAAATAAGAAAATCTTCTTCTAAGGGCCTAAATGCATAATTTCACCAAATTATGTAGTTGAAGTTGATCCCGTCTTCAATAAGACCTCTTCTCATTGGCTCTGAGCTGGGATCCAATAGCATAATTTATAACAATATTTATAATATTAATTTCCACACTCACTGTTGCTATGCCAATTTTAGCCTTCTAGGAGCGTCTATTGTGCAATATATCACGTGATCGGGCTCTCCCACGGCCTTGAGCTTGTAACACTACCCTCCTGTGTCACACTTCCAGAATCTATATTTGCTGGTTACATTTTATCATGGGGACGGAAAATACTCTCATTTTGTCACAGAATAATTCAATTTTCGGGGGCAGTACCTAACCTAAGGCCACGGCCGCTTCATACCCAAATCCAGGGGCGTATATAAGGGAGGTGCTGAGGGGGCTCCAGCCCCCTCCCCGAAAAAAAAGCCAATAAAAATTAAGAAATTGCAGCTATGGTAAGAGCATAAAATAATTGTAAATTTGGTTGTACCCTAATCTGAACTTATCGGCCAAGTTATAAACAATATTAAAATTGAAATTATACTAACTCGTGGTGTAGTGGGTAGCATTCTTCGCTGCCGCCCCGGAGATCCGAATTCGATTCCCGGCTCTGCCAAGAAATTTTAATTCTAGTCTGAGGGCTGGAATAGGGTGCACTCAGCCTTGTGAGGTAAAGCTGTGAATTCCACAGTATGTTTTTTTGAGAAATACATGTAATCAATAACCTGTTTATTTTTCTGCTTAGTAAATTGATAAATATTTAGATATTTGCCATTCATTAAGTTCATTAAGTATAAAATTTTATTTGTGTGTTGTGTTGCATTTTACAACTTTTTTGTATTGCCAGTAATAATTGTAGGCTATATAAACTTTGAATCTTATCTAAAATAATTACACAAAGTTATATGCTCTAAGGTATTGGTTGATATTTCTGGGTGTTTTGCGGTGACAATCCCCTGAGAATACTCACAATTTTCCACGATAGTCAACCCCCCCCCCCGAATTTATTTCTATACACGCCCCTGCCCAAATCCTACCTCAGTTACAAATACACACTACTAGTACAGACATCGCAGTGACACAGGTATTTAGACATATTCTACACACACCCAAGTACACGGGGCTACATGGCCACAATGTCGCAAAGCCCCTAAAAGAATCAAGATCAACAACGCATTATTTCTTCCCTAATGAGAGAGCTCTTCGGCTTAATAAAACTAGCTTAGAATGCTAAGAAAACATCGATGGTGGTATTTCAACCCCAAAGTTATGAAGTGCTTTGCTAGAGAGGGACAAAATGTACACGTTTGACATGATATTTGGATAAGCAAAAATTGACCACAAATATTCCCTTTGTAGGGATCGCCTAAGAGAATTCAAGACAAGACATCATCATAAATGATTTTCTTGCTACCTGAACAACATTTGTGCCAAGTTGCAGTAAGATCAGGAAATAGAAGTTCACGGTGGTCTCTTGTTAGACATGCAGGCACTGTTATACACACTCAAATTTGTTGCTTCGTTTCTCGATGCGGGATGAGAAGAATTTGTCGATCAAGATCAAAGGCCGGTAATTGCTGGTTGATCTGATGGGGAGGGGAAGTGACACACAGTGACATGCAAGCCCCCATTTCTCCTCCTCCTCAAGTAGCTGTGCTATGCCGCGGGTGTGGTTGGTTCTCAACCTGTCGGATTGTAAAGCCCATTATTGGCGGCTCCGTCAACTGTTTTGACAGCTTCTGCGTGTTTGGGCATCTCCTATAAGGTAACCCACAGTACTTGCCGTGGTGCTCACAGTCGAAGACCCAAGTAGTAAACAGTAGGTTACGGAATTGCGATTGCTAAATATTACATTCTGTAGTGCATAAACGACACTCATATCCATAATAATAACAACAGGCCTCGTCACGTCAGTCCTCAACACGTCATAACACGTGACATCTCAGCAAAACTCGTCAAGTCTCATCATGTCACATCACGTCACATCACGATACATCATAACACTTCACGTCTCAGCAAAACTCGTCAGGTCTCATCACGTCACAACACGTCACGTCTCAGCAAAACTCGTCAGGTCTCATTACGTCACAACACGTCACAATACATCATGTCTCAGCAAAACTCGCCAGATCTCATCACGACACATCACGTCACAGCACGTCATAACACGTCACGTCTCAGTACAACTCGTCAGGTCTCATCACGTCACAACACGTTACGTCAGGTCTCAACACGTCACATTACGTCACAACACGTCATGTCTTAACACGTCACAATACGTCACAACACATTACGTCAGGTCTCTACATGTCACAATATGTCACAACACGTTACGTTAGGTCTCAACACGTCACAATATGCTACGTCACGTCAGCTCTCAACACGTCACAATAAGTCACAACACGTCACGTCTCAGCAACTCTCGTCACGTCTCATCACGTCACAACACGTCACGTCTCAGTCCAATCACCCAACGGATCCCCACCGGTGACCGTGTTTGATTTGCCCACCATTACAAGTGCCTCTCGCCCGACAGGTGGGTAGCGGTCATTAGGCGGAAGTTATTTAAGGGTACAGCCTCTAAGACGAATCCTTGCCGCAAATGTTGCCAATATACCTCTTATTTTAGAATAGACGTCAGTGCAAATGGTTCACACGTGTTCTACTCGCTGTTGAAAATCTTGCAATATTTATTTCATTAATTGATGTTAAATTTTGTGAAGTGTAGTCGATTATTTTTCAGTTCACTTCTGACGCAAAATGTGGCGGCTATGCAATTGGCAGTGTATTCAGCCTCTTTAAATTCTATGGAAACACTGAACCCATCTGTTGTCCAGAGAGAGGATGCCGACACCGAACCCTTATAACGAATTGGGCGGGTCTCAGCGGCAAGTTTGTGGATATAAAAGGCTTTCATGTGGGTATCGGTTGGGTAACTTAACTTTTTTTATAATATATGAAAGGCAGCATACTGGAAGAGGCACAGCAGTTAACTAGCTGGCTGTTACACGGTTTGCGGTGATACACTAAGATCTTCCGTGCGCGGGATTTTGGGTGCTGATACAAAATATAGGATGCCAGGGAATGTTCTGCACAGCGGCTACATGCTGCTGCGAGAGGAAGCCTCAGCAGTTACATTGGGAGCATGGTAAACGTTGTTCTCACCACAGCCATTCATAACAGATGCTAGAAGTGTTGTCCTTGTGTTCGAAGACAGACTTCAACACGTCTACACACATTGTCGAATACTTTCACTCAAGTTTCTTGCGTAACGGACTGCACACAATTAATGATATTCACTCAATCGTTTTTGGATTAGTTTGTGAGCCGGTCACACGAAATTTACTTATCAAATCCCGAATGGTATCCTGGTTTGGACACTTAGAATTAGGAAACTTGAAATATTAGTTTTACATTTTTTGTAAACCGATCGCCTTCGTATAAAAGGTATTCCACCAAAAAATAAACTCTCTCTTCAGCAGTAAACATTATCGCCTGTAGACTGTTGCACTCTTCCAATAATCTATCTGAACGTTCGCTAACTGCAATACTCACTGACGATTTCAACAGCCTACAGCCCACACGTGTAGCCTTCACTGTACCGCTACCCTGTCCAGGACAGCGTGCTGTCAACTAAACTGCTGACGCTACCTCTACCTTGTAGCCGCTGCGGATGAACATTTCCTGGCGCCCTGTACATTAGATTCAAGCCCAACCCTGCTGGGGTAGATGGGGCTGAATTCACATTATAGCTACTTAACATAGTCAATACATTTCTTGTCCAGACACTTGTTTCAACGGTACCCCAAAGCATGGACTAAGTCTGCGTGCAGTTCCTGAAGTCATGTTGAAGAAGCATCTGTGAAGTCTGTCACAGCCCCAGCTGAGTCCGGCATTGCTTCCGGCATTGCATTACTTGTGCCGGGCTCCTCTCCGTCTTCTTTTATGTCGACCTCGCTTGGTCAACTCTTGTTCTCTTCCGACCCCGACGGTATTAAGGTATCCGAGGCCTAGGGAGTCTCTTCCTTTCCCGCCTTAATTGGCCCTTGTCTCATCTTTTCTGATACCCTCCTTCTGCGAGGGGTCAGCCTTCTTTTTCTTTTCATGTTATCTCCTGCCTTCTGCTCAAGGCCCTCAAGGAGGCAGGGTGTATGTAGCCCCATCACTTCTGGTGCACCCTGGATAGTGCTACACCCTCAGGGGCTCACGGCTGGTGAGTTCAGGCGTTGGCGACCCCGAGGGATTCCTGAGCTGGGTTCGGTTTTCCCCCTTTTATCCATTACCTCTTGGACGGACCCTCTCCTGTTTCACTTTCCTATCTGCCTTTCATGGCTCTCCTTCCTTTCAAGTCCCTCAATCCTCATTCTTCGACGGTTGAGGGCATTTCTTTTCCTCTTTCCTTTATTTGCCTTATTCTCGTTTTGTTTTCCATTTCTTCTTCTAGTATATAAGTTAGTAGTTAGTTTTAGTTATAGTTTACATTTCATTCTCATCTTCACGACCACCCAAACCATTAGGGGTCGATAACCTAGATGTTAGGCCCCTTAAAACAACAATTATCATCATCATCATCAGTCTGTCACAGTAATTGACAACAATCACTTGGTGAGGAAATCAACCAGAAGGTATCAAAAGACCATCGCTATAACTTTGTTCATGGATGAAATTGTTTGGACATTCTTTCGATGCGAGGACAAGTGGTGCTTTCATGACTTGGATACTCGCTTCATCTCCGGTGTCGCATGATGAACCCACGTTTCATCTCATGTTACGATACGCAGTGGCGCAGTCATCTTTCAACTGATATTATTATTATTATTATTATTGTCTTTATTGGTGGCACAGTTAGGGCTCTTGGCCCTCTCTTACAATAAACCACTTTAATACAATACAATAGAGCCTCCGTGGCTTAGGCGGCAGCACGCCGACCTCTCACCGCTGAGTCCGTGGTTCAAATCCCGGTCACTCCATGTGAGATCTGTGCTGGACAGAACGGAGGCAGACAGGTTTTTCTCCGGGTACTCCGGTTTTCCCTGTCAAAATTTTTCATTCCAGCAACACTCTCCACTATCATTTCATTTCATCTGTCATTCATTTAATCATTGCCCCAGAGGAGTGCGTCAGGCCTCGGCAGCCGGCACAGTTAATATCCTCGCCGCTAGATAGGGGCTTCATTCATTCCATTCCTGACCCGGTCGGAGACTGGAAGCAGGCTGTGGACTTTCAATACAATACAATAAACATATGACATTTATATAGCTGAAAAATTAAACAATAATAATAATTGACATAAATAATGACTATCACACTCTCACTCATCCAGTCACACTTGTTGTCGGTCAGCAGCGTTCAGCAGGCAGCCTGACGCACCAAAACCACATGATGAAGCTATGGTCTCCTGCTTTAGCTCTGGTGGAATTTTTAAACACTAGGGGGAGTGTGTCACCCTTGAGAGTGCGTATTACTTTACTTTTTGAAGCTGCCTTGTACAAGTTGTATTCGTTATAGTGTTAGTATGAACCAAGGGTGGTGCACCGGGTGGGCTGGGGTTAGTATAAGCCTCTCCCCACCACCACCACTACCACCACTAAAACGAGGCTCTGTCCACCCACTTGTTTAGGGATGAGAAATAAAAAAGATCATCACAAAATTTTGTAACGTACGAACATCACTGCAATGCTACCACCACTCAAACTCAAACATATTCTCCACTCAACCAAGTGTGGTAGTGATTTTAAGTTTAACATTTTGTTTATAACTTTTCTTTGTTTAAAAGCCAAGGTGCCCTTAATATATTCATGCTTCAAGAGTGAACCTACTATTAACAAAAAGTGCTATACAGTATTTCATTATTGGCAATCAAGCGATTTTATCGTCATATCCACATTTTAAATATAGACGCTTTAAAATTCTCTTTGATCACAGAAATAAACATTTCTCTATCCTTTTGTGATTTTACATTAAATTGAGAGTAAATTAATGTGCCAATTTCATAAGTGTGTATAGGAATCTATAAAAATGAATTGTTTAGGCATTTGCTGAATAGTATAAACTAGTGATATTTAAATCTCTGCCTGCCCCCCTATTGCCCTCCAAGCTGTTGATACAAATTTATTTTTGCTGTTGGCTTCTTTTTGAAAATATAGCATCTTTCCCCCCTAGTGGGCACTTCTCGTGGGATAGCAACAGTAGAGTGTTAAGCTATCCCGTGGGCAGGCAGGCAGGCAAGCAGCTCGTGTGTGCATGGTCGACCTGCCCCTGCCCCCGGGACCTTCCGTACTACCCTGCGTGCATACACGCGTGTGACCTCCTTCTATTCGCTCCTCAGTTTCCAGTTATACAAGGCCTGGTCATGAAGCGCAGCCTGCGGGGTACAGCACGCGAATTTGAAACAGCTTCGTCCCATGTCCTTATTGCACTTGGTACTTGTTGAAATATTATGTTCCCTTTGATCGTCAGCCCCGTGTACCATATGCGCACTTTTTCTTGAGCTCTCCAATGACCTTTACGCTGCGAGGATTGGCGCATGGGCATTTTTGACCCGAGGCTTTAATAATGCTCTATATTTTCGTTTAGGTCAACCCTAATTTCCTGTCACTTGCTGTACCTTCCTTCCTAGCCTTGAACTTCACCCTTTAAAAGAAATATGTGCATAGCTTTTTGAACACTCAAGTTATTTCTATATTATTTACGGTCGGGTCTGATTTACCAATGGTGCCAGCCCTCGCGTAACAATTTTCGGTTTACGTTCGTTGGAACAATCTGTAAAAAATAAGGGGTAAAATGCACGTATTTTGGTGCAGCACAATCACATAGCTCACGTTCTTGTTCATCCATGTTTAGGGACTAGGGACACATTGGTCATCAGCTCCTTTGTTCAAAATCATTAAAAGATGACTGCTTTACCGCCACTATCAAGACCAATGATACTGTTACGAAGATTAGCACTTTTCTGCATGTTACATTTTAAATATACTGTATAAATACACCTTATTTTATATTGGGAATAGTTCATAGGAAGAAAAAGGAAAGCTTGTAGTTTAACGTGGCCGTTAATCTCGAGATCATGAGCCACGGGACCTCCTTTTTACGTGGAATCCGAACCACAGGACATGGCATTTCACTTCGAAAATCTCACATGCATTGACCGGGAATCGAACCCAGACCACCTTGGTGAGAGGCATACAGCTAGACCGCTGAGCCCCCAGGCCCCCCTTCATAGGAAGACACCAGGTGTAAAATTACTTTATTTAAATACGTACGACTACGACAAAAATGGAATGACACCCTATGGGCCTAAATGATCCGGCGCCAGTTCTCGTGTTATATTTATTCACGCCAGTTCTCAAGGGTTAACCGGACCCTCCCTTCTTTCCCTTTCCTTTCATGGCTCTACTTCTATCCAAGTTATAGTCTTACAGCGGCTTCGGTGGCGTAGTTGGTAGCATGCTGAACTGCTGTTCCCAAGATAGCGCGTTCAAACTCGGCCGAAGTCGTCGGATTTTTTAAGAGCGTTAAAATCAGTAAGTTATGCCTTCCTTTGGAGGGGAAGTAAAGCCGGCGGTCCTATGCCATAGATTTATGGCATGTAAAAGATCCTTCCACAGACTAAACTTGTGTGAAGCTAAATTTCTGGTTAGATTTCGTTGGAACGCTCTTTAAAAATTCCAACGTTCACCACTAGGTACCATTGACATCTGGTAGCGAAAGTTGTAACTACTTGAAATTGAACGGACTTTGTAGAACACCCTATGGGTGTCCGCTAAAAGCAGCTACAGCCTCTGTCGAGCTGAACATGTCCTCGGACACTCCCTGCATAACAGCCATACGATAAATAAGTACTCTTACAAGAAGGGGGAGTATCGAGAAGTCCTGGAGAAGTATTCAAATGCACTCGTTTATACTGAACGACGTTCATAGCTCGCCCCCCGGGTAGCGGTTGGCACCTTGTATCGTAAGGCAGACATTAAAATCTCATTTAAGAGACCGCCGCGCCCTGTCAGATTCTGGAGGCGTAAGTAACAAGTTAATAGATTGCAACCATTTATTTCCGTTACGTGTTGCTCCTAGACAGCCTCGTTACGAAACGGCTCTCAACGAGGCATGGAGCGAGTTCTTGGTGAGGGGGCAGTGAGATATATGCTTGAACTTAAGGGGATCAACCGTAAAATGTTCCTCAGAGAGGTGTTGTTGTTGATGTCCTCTTTGATCGTCATACCCATGTCTCGTTGGCCCCGTGTACCATATGCGCACGTTTTCTTGAGTACTGGTAGCAGGAGATGAACGCTGGACTACATGTCTACCTCTCTTCCTGCAGTGCGGCCAACCAACTGGAAATGTAACCAACAGTCATTAATTCAATCGTGTTAGACGTATACAAATAATAAATATCAAAGTAAATTAAATCACTTTTAAATAAACTAAGGCACAGGAAGTTAAACACCAAAGCAAAAGAGTTGCGTGATTCAACTATCGAGAGTACGCTATGCCCAAACAACCTGACAAGAAGAAGAACAATCGACAGTCGATGGGCTCATACAAGATTAAAGCTGGTCTTGGTTCCCAACCCTAGCGACTGGCGCTGTCATAAATGAGCGATGAAAGTAGGAATAGTATCTCGCGTCATTTCACGGAAAAGCAAAACATATGAAGTTCTTATTTTCCAAAGGATGACATTTGAAGTTCACATTCTCTCAAGAATGACATTTGAAGTTCACATTCTCTCAGGGGTGGCATTTGAAGTTCATATTCTCTCAAGGATGATATTTGAAGTTCCCATTCTTCAAAGGAAGGTACAGTACTTGAAGTTCGCATTCTCCAAAGGAGGCTATTTGAAGTTCTCATTCTTCAAATGGGGATATTTGAAGTTCCCATTCTCCAAAGGGGGATATTGAACTGTCCATTCTCTAGAAATGTTGGCTTGTTAATAACAGACTTTTGAAGGTTTTAGATGTTATAAATTTAGAAAATTGCTGAAAATGAAGAACTAGCTTCAGATTTTGTATGATTTGCTACTTACGCTACTTCGATGTCATTGATATAATCACTAAAGTAGACAATACTCAAGCCTTGCCCGCTTGTCTCATTTAAAGGTAGCAGTTTCCGGGCCTTCAGTCGATAATTCAGATTTTGTTGTTGTTTTATTTAGGAGCTTGGACATCTTGGTTATTTCAGCCCCGTGTATCTAGGTGTGTGTACGTAGAATTTGTGTGATAATCTGACTTATTGCGGTGTCTGTAGTTGTATGTGTATTTGTAATTGAGGAGAGAATTGGGATAGATGCAACCGTGGCCTTAAGTTAGGCCCCATCCAACATTTGCCTGGTCAAGGGCTGGGAAACCACGGAAAACCAATTTTAGGATGGTTGAAGTGGGAACCGAACCCACCTCAGTTTTATCTCATGAAGCTGAGTGAACCCCATTCCAGCCCACAGACCAGAATTAAATTCCTCTTCAGGTCGGGAATCGAACCCAGATCTTATGGATGACAGTCAAGTAGGCTATTCACTGCACCACGTAGTGGTCATTCAGGTTTTGTAATGCCACGGCCCATCTACTGCCGACCAAAGTATTATGTGCACTCGAGATTGAAGGTTGTTTGTGAAGTAACTAATAGGTCAGCAGTTGGCAGTCAAAGTGAAAGGTTGTGTTTTTCCCGAGCTCTCAGGTGTGCTGAAATGGGTTGTTCTCTGGAGTGTTATCGCGCGAGGATCGGACTGTGGTATGTGAAGGGTAGTCGGGATTTCCGGTGTTTGTGTGTGCGTACGGGCCCTAGTAACTTGTGGTTCATAGCCCTAGTGATAGCTGCATTGCTGGTTATTGGTGGAGTGGAAGTGAATCCAGGCCCTGTTACTCCAAATATGAATCAGGCAAATGATCCAGTGGCAGCTTTAAAGTGTTCGACGTGCAGTAAAACATTGAAGAACGGTGTTCAGTGTGGACTATGTGAGAAATGGTTTCACTTCGGCTGTATTAAGGTCATGAAGGAGGATTGTGATTGGTTTTGGAAAGTATGTAATACGCCGGACTGTTTGAGGGTGCAAATCAAAGCAAGGGATCAAATAATACAGGAACTTAGAACAAAGCTTCGTGAATCAGAGGAAACGGTGAAGGATGTGACTGAACGGCATTCTACTGTGATCAGTGTGGAAGAGGGCGTGCAGGAGCAAACTGAGGATGACGTCATCATAATGGGCGATTCTATGATACGATGGAGTGCGAATATCTCGAGGAAATCAGGTGCGAAAGTGCGGTGTTATCCGGGGATTAAAATTGACCAGCTTGCCCAACAAGTGGAAGAAGCAAATGTAGAGGACTGTGACAAAGTTAAAGTGTTGTTGCTCCATGTTGGGACGAACGATTTGAAGAAGAGGGCTACAGCTGATTACATCATGGGGGAGCTCTACGAACTAGGCAGAAAAACTAAAAGCAAGTTTGGAAATGCAAAAATTATAATGAGTGGCATTGTTCGGCGGGAAGATGTTCCGTTAAGGCGAGTTAAGACTGTAAATGACCGCATGGACTGGGTTTGTGCACAACTGGGATTAGTGTACGTAGATGCTGACTGCTGGATTGGTGGCCGTGACTTCGCCCGAGACGGGCTGCATTTAAATCGACGGGGCGCTTTTAACCTAGGGAGCCTACATGACAGGGTCATCGGTTCGTGCCGGCCATTGTGAGGAGGAGCAGGTCCAGAGGTTGCCAGCCGACGGGAACAGAAGGAGCTACTTCGGGATATTTGCTGTGGAGGTAAGACTCTAAGATTACTGCAGGTTAATTGTCAGAGTTTAGGAAATAAATTAATTGAATTTTGGAATCTTGTAGAGACGTATTCTCCGGACATTGTCATTGCTACTGAATCTTGGTTAAATAGTAATGAAATAATTCAAGGGACCTACGAAATGTACAGAAGGGATCGGGGGAAGCGAGGTGGTGGGCTATTTATTTGTGTGCGCAAAAATATAGCTAGTTTCTTAAAGTGGGCTGATACGGATCATGAAATGTTATGTGTACAAATTTCGGATAAAGGGAATAAATTCACTCTTTAGGTGATAGGGGCGTATAGAGAACCGAAAGATAACTTTTCGCTTCTCGCCACACTGTATGATAAAACATGTACGAGTAATGCTATGAAAAAGAGCATTATAATTGCCTGAGATTTAAACCTCCCCAAAGTAGACTGGTCTGGTGAGTCAACTAGCTGTGGTCAAGCTCAGGGCGCTGCAAACAAATTCTTAAGGGAGGAGGGATTTTCCCAAGTAGTTGACTTCCCAACTAGAGGCAATACCTTAGATGTTTATCTCGTAAGGCCTGTAGAGCTGTATATTAACTGTCTGAAAGTACCAGGAATTAGTGACCATTCTGGGGTTGAATTAAATATTAGATACGGTGACATTACAAAATTAGACTCGGATGTAGCAAATAAGATCATATTCCAGTATCGCAGGGCGGATCAGGGCAAATTTCAGGAGTATTTGAATGAGCTATTTGTAGGATGGGCATCGGAAGGAAATCACATTAATATCCTGTGGACTAACTTTTTGAAAATTTTAAATAGCGCTATTGATAAATTTGTTCCATTTAAATTACTGAAACAAAACCCCGATCCTGAGTATTACACACGGGAAATCAGGAGTCTTAAACGGAAAATTAGGAAATTATACAATAAAAGACATGATAGTGACAAGTATATGTTGAAATTTAAGTCCTTATCAAGAGAGCTCGTCTTAAAAAAGAGGGCTGCTCATGACAATTATATGCAAGGTTTACTTGGTTCAGGAGGCGATGGGTGGAAAAAAAATTAGTTATGTTAGGCGAAGAAAGGGAAATTCAAATAATTTGTCGATGATAATGTCCGGTGACGGTAAATTAATTACTGAGAAGCAAGCCATTGCTAATGAATCAAATGTCTTTTATGGTAGTGTGTTCAATAAATCCAATAGCTGTGTGTTGGACCTTAACGGTGAATCAGGGGCTCCACTTCTCCAAATAAACCAGTCAGCAATTGTAAAGCTAATACAAAAATTACGTTACAATATATCGAAGGGTCCTGATAATATTGTTAGTGAAGTACTTAAACTAGGAGGTAGGGCCGTGGCACGATACTTAGAGGTGAATTTTAATGTGTCCATAAACAATGCGCAAATCCCGGATGACTGGAAAAGAGCTACGGTAGTCCCAATATTTAAGGGAGGGAGCAGACTTGAATTGGACAACTACAGGCCGGTTAGTCTTACGTCCATCGTTTGTAAACAGATGGAGCATCTCATTTGCGACTACTTGAGGGAACAGTGGGAAACATTATCATGGTTTAATGATAGGCAACATGGATTTCGGAAAGGTTACTCATGCGAGAGTCAGATGCTATCGCTTTTTCAAGATATTAGCCAATCGTTAGACGATGGAGTTTCAGTCGACGCCGTAGTTATAGATTTTACGAAGGCATTTGATGTCGTGCCGCATGACATGCTACTCCATAAATTAGCTTCGACGAAGATTGATAGAAGAGTAATTTTATGGATCCAAGAATTTTTGACGGGTCGTTCCCAGAAAGTGAAAGTTGAAGGCCGATTCTCGGATGAAATTACCGTAACGTCGGGTATACCTCAGGGCAGCGTAATCGGAACTTTGTTATTTTTGGCGTTTATAAATGACTTACCAAATGGGATTCGCAGTGACTGTCGATTGTTTGCGGATGATTGTGTAATATATCGAAAGATACATGACTCACAAGACAATGCAGTACTTCAAGATGACCTGAACCTGGTCTATAAGTGGGCGATTGAAAATAAAATGAAAATAAACACAAGTAAATGTAGTCTAATAAAAATAGGGAAAGTGCGAAGGCAAGCTTTTCAATATAACATTGGCTCGGAAATACTTGTAGAAGAAGATTCTTGCAAATATTTGGGCGTTCACGTAAGAAATGATATGAAATGGAGTAGTCTTATAGGATGTGTAGTTTCTAAAGCTTACAAATCCCTGCACTTTGTAATGAGGGTATTAAAAGGAAGTAGCACCTCTGCTAAAGAATTAGGATATTTGTCACTTGTAAGACCTATTCTGGAATACTCCTCGGCGGTTTGGGATCCATATCAAGTAGGGCTCATAATTGAGTTGGAAATGGTACAAAGAAAGGTTGCTAGATTTGTGCTCAGTGACTTTAATCCCAGGAGCAGTGTGAGCCGTATGTTAAAGAAACTTGGGAGGGAATCACTTGAGGCTAGGAGGATGAAATCTAGACTCTGCGCTATGTACAACGCGTATACAAATCAACCAGCATGGGGTGAGCTTAGCAAACGTATGGAAAAGCCTACTTACATGGGTAGGAGCGATCACCCTTTCAAAGTTAAGGGCCGACCACAGCGAACGAATTATGGTAAATATTCTTTCGTAAACCGTGCCATTGATAATTGGAACTCTCTACCTGCCGCAGTCTTCGAGCCTTTTCCCAAATATATAGGTGTGTTTAAGAAAAGACTGAATATTTGTGTAAATACTCCAGTTTAATTGTTAGTGAATTGTTATGTACAATTATTTATTTGTTATGTATATCTAATTTGCCACCGGGGGACACACCCCCAATTGCAAATAAACGAATGAATGAATGAATAAATAAAATCCAATAACATCATCATTTTCGTCGTTCTATTTTACGTTAGTTCATGTAGGTTTGGATTTTTAAATGTATTATATTTTTTTATCACAGTTGGAACACAAAAAGGGCACTTTTTAAGTGTGTTTCAACCATGCGTCAAATTTAAGAATTATTCTCTCAAAAACCCGTTATCAGATCGAATCAAAATGTTAACACAATATACATTGGAAAGTTGTATAACTAGTTTATTAATTTCAAAAATTTGTGTGTCCAAGAAACAAAGTTGTTATCATTTTTGTAAGGTAACTTTTTCCCGGCTCGGGGTGGTTGGAATATGCAGTTCTTGGTTGCGTTGTAATCCTTATACATCGAAAAGTATGTATGACTGTGAAATATGTAAATTAATTTTATATCAGTTTGTATTTGTAGGGGGAAACAACATGGTTCACCAGCTAGCCGCTCCTGGGAAAGCTGTACAGCGTTGCCGAAATGGAGCCCATCACGCATCATGGCGCGCCTCGCTCGGAAGGGATGGGCTCCATCTCAGCAACGCTGCACAGCGTTTCCCGGAGCGGCTAGCTGGTGAACCATGTGTTAAATTTTCAAATTAATAAACCAGTTATACAACATTCCAATGTATATTGTGTTAAAATTTGGATTCGCTCTGATGACAGGTTTTTGAGATAATAAATCTTAAATGTGGCGCATGGTTGAAACACGCTTAAAAACGTGCACTTTTTGTGTTCCAACTGTGATAAAAATATTAAAATATAAATTAAAAAATCCAAACCTACATGAACTAACGTAAAGTAGAACGACGAAAATGATGATGTTATTGGATTTTATGTAGGTCTATTGGTTACTTCACAAACAACCTTCAAACTCGAGTGCACATAATACTTTGGCGACAGTGGTAGTTACCATGACTCCCTTTAAAGAGCTTCATACACACTTGTTGCGTGCAATACTGGAGACATTCAACGACCTGTTTCACATGTGTTCACTTTTACGTCAGATAGGCCATGTTTATTTATTATGACTTTCAATATTCCCCGAGCTGAAAAAGTCTTTCAGGATGTTGTGTCAAGTGGGTGAACTCTGTTTACAATCAAGGCTAAACATAAGCAAATCCTCAGTTTTAACGATGATGTGATGAGGTGACTGCCTTGAATGGTTTTCTCTACAAACAATGGATCTTTATTACTAGCTATAAGGGAAATAAATGCACTAAAACATTAAAATATACTTACATAGGCTACAAGATGGGTGGTGTATTACAGTAAAACCAGCCTTTAACGGACCCTTTATTAAACGGAAATATTTGACGATTCCGTGAGTTTATTTGGTTGGTTCCTCAGTTTAGGGCCTGCAACAACGCGGTCATGTAGCCCCGTGTACTTTGGGTGTATGTAAAATCTGTCCGATAACCGGTGTTAATTGTGATGGCTGTATTAGTGTGTGTTATCTGCCTTTTTTTTTTAAATTCAATTAAGGACTGCAGAGATTGAATTTTCAAGTAGTTCCTACTTTTGCCACCGTCAATGACTACTAGTTCTGAACTTGGTTACTAGACGCCACCGCAGTCGGCTCGTGGCGACGAACGTTGGAATCTAAGAGTGTTAGCCAAATTTAATCTATAATTTAGCTTCACACAAGTGTAAATAGTGGAAGGGTTTTTAACATGCTATAAATCTATGACATGGGACCGCCGGCTTTACTTCCCCTCCGAAGGAAGGCATACTGAGGGATTTTTAACGCTCTTAAAAATCCGACGACTTCGGCCGGGTTTGAACCCGCGATCGTAGGGGTGAAAAACCTGTCAAATTCCCTTTATTAAACGGAAACTATCTTATGTGGACAACGAAATTCAAAATACGTATTTTAACGGATAATTTCCTCCGGAATGCAGTGCTCAGAACATTTTCAGGCACCCTGTGAAAGTCTACTTTGTCTGCTATAACAGTTCATTCTGTAGCTGACAATGAATGTGCAAATATGTCTTCCTTCTTTCGTTCTCCAACCCACACGTCAAAATGTGCGACCAATTACCTGTTTCCTGTTCCCGAAGGCTTTCCCAACGCTTGCTTTAATGCGCTGTCAATCAACAAAATTCTTGTCAGAGCCAGGAATCGAACCCAAAACTCTGGGGTGACAGTCAAGAATGCTAGCCGCTACACCGCGAGGTGAACTATAAATGGAACTATAACATGGTTTAACAATTAATAAAACAAAATGAGAATGGGACTTATAACTAAGCATAACAGTTAGGAAACAGATAATGTGAGAAACAGACACCGTACACGTCATGCACAAAAGGAATAATAATAGTAATAATATTATTAATAATAATAATAATAATCCTACTAATAATTATTATACAATACATAAATTTCTACGTAATGGAACATTAAATCTATTGTTAAAACAAATTACAGCATATTAAAGATGACTATAGGCTAATTTTAATATGAAAGCTAATGCACTCTAGCATTAATACAAAATTCGAGCAAGATGATATGTACACATAGAGCAAGAGTGACTTGATTCTCGAACTGCTATCAATTCCAAGGAAAGAGGGGAATTGAAATCAAACCATATTGAATTATATCGATCGTGGCCAGTGATCTATCTTGGTCGACTGTTCGTAGCTTCCTTTGTCCACACGGCTGTGAGGCCGTACATTTCGTTGCGTGTTTGATTCAAGCCTGAGGCCATCCAATTCTCAGAAATTACCGTGTTCATTTTTGGACACTTAATAAGCTTGATTTTTAAAAAGGCCAGATTTTGAAAGGTACACCACCGCTTTAGATTGCAGCTGTTCCTTGATCGATGTGGCCCCGGGTCAAATAATATAATCGAAGGCCAGTGCACGATTAGAAAGAGTTAAGTCTTGTAGTAATTTGATTTGAAACCTGTACATTCCAGTTTTTAGTGTGTCGTTCTGAGTGTTCCCTCTGGGGCATGTGGACTCAATCGACAAGAACGGTTGTGCTTGACACCGTCCGCCTCGTTGCGCAGTGGCTAGCACTCTTCGCTGTCACCGCGGAGGCTCGGGTTCGTTTCCTGGCTCTGCCAAGACATTTAATTCTGGTCTGAGGGCTGGAACGGGTTATACTCAGCCTCGTGAGGCAAAAGTGAGAAGAGGCGGGTTATATTCCCACCTCAACCATCTTGGAGGAGGTTTTCCGTGGTTTCCCACTTCTACTCTTGGTGAATGCCGGAATGGTTCCTAGCATAAGGCCACGGCTGTCTCCTTCCCAATCCTGATCTGAATTACTAATACACACACTAATACAGCCATCACAATGACACAGGTTATCAGACAAATATCACACACACACACATGTACACGGGGCTAAATGACCACGATGTCGCAAAGCTCCTAAATGAATCAACGACAACAAAACGTACTTTACACCATCTGTGGCTTACAACACTGAGTAGGTACACACGGCGTTATCCTTATCCAGTCCGCGCATTACAAATATCTAACTACGTTATTTAGGCTACAACACTACTTAACTACTAGGCCTACCACTAGGTCATCGTCAACCAGCGCATTTGCCATCTGCTTACTCATGGAGATCCTACAACTGCGGAGAAATCAAATACCGGTGCGTCCTGGCTTTAAATATCCATCCCAGTAGTGGAGAGGCTTGACCGAGGCTAATGCCTCGCTCCCTCACAACACAAATCTTCTGTGGTCGAGCGTATTGGGAGGTCCTGGCCGAGAAAGACCCCTGTAGAAGGCAGTGTTCAATGTTTTGACGTCACTAGTAGACTCCCTCGCTCACAAAATCTGTGTTCTGTACTGAGCTCTCTCCCTGGCGCACTCAAGTGAATATGTCGATCACTTAATGTTCCAAGGTGTCCGGCATTTGCCTGACATCTTATTAGTTGTAGCAATTACGTACACACGTTATACAAGGAACGATTTGTATGGAAGTGATTATTGAAGACAGGTTAAGTACGGAGTGAAGACACCTTGCGGCGAATACTATAATGATCTTACACACTTGGTCGCGAAACGTGCTCATATGTGTGTTAATGTGTTTGACCGTGAGTTAACCCGACTGTAAATTGCGGTCCATTTTCCGTGATGTTAGAAGGGTGGAGATTACCACATCGTCTTTTGTAGGGAAAGATGTCTTTATTGTTCCACCCCTTGATCATCCGTGGCGTAGCCGTGTTCATTAAATCAACACCACGACTGCGATGGGGAGTCCGGAGATCGGAGGTTCGTATACCGGCGCTGATAGTGGCCATCCTGAGTGTGTTATTTCCCCGGGGTTTTCCGCACTCTCTCCAGACAAATGGCGAAATAGTACTGTACCTTATTTCAAGTTTCGAGGCACCATTCCTATCACCGACTCTAACAATTACAGCTACACACACTACTACAGTCACTACAGAGATACATATTATTCGATACATTGATCACACACCCACACACGGGGTTGATGACCAACGGTGACCCAACCCCTTAATTAACATCATTCACTATCACCAATCATCTCTAGGACTGAAGAACATGTGCCCAAACCACTATAGCATTCGAACCTACAATAATCTCAAAGTTAAGAAATGGTTGTGTGTTCATTTTTGATGTTGGTTCATTTGAGTGGCTTCGGCTGTTGGCTTCTCACCAAGGTGGACTGGGTTCGATTTCCGGTCAATACATGTGAGATTTTCAAAGTGAAATACCATGTACTGTGGTTCGGATTTCACGTAAAAAGGAGGTCCCGTGGCTCATAATCACAGGATTCACTGTCACGTTACACTACAATCTTCCTTGACATCATGGTAATTTAGCCCCGTGTACTTGGATGTGTGTGGAACATTCGTCTGATGACCTGTGTTATATGATGGTTGTAGTAGGGTCTAGTGTGTTTATTTGTAATTAAGGTGCGGATTGGAGAGGAGGCATTTGCCTGGAGTGGAAGTGCGAATCCACGGAAAACTACTTCCAGGATGGCTGTGGTGGGAATCGAAACCCACTTCCAAGGTAGCTATACTGAGAATCGAACCCACCTATTTTCAGTTCTACCTTGTCTCAGTTTTGCCTTCGAGGATGGGTGTACGCCGGTATAGCCCTCAGACCAGAGTCTGGGAGCTGAGCTGAGCTGAGCTGGGATTCAAACCCGGACTTCAGGGGTGACAGCCAAAAAAAGCTAGCCACTACTACACCATGAGGTGGTCTGAGAACTATTCAGTAACGTACAGGTAATTACTGTAAAAGTTGTACTCACTACCTAAGCTCACCTCGTTGGGCAGGGGCTATCGTTCTTGGCTGTCACCTCAGAGGCCCGGGTTCGATTCCTGGCTCTGCCAAGAAATGTACTGTAATTCTGGTCTGAGGGCTGGAACGGGTTATACTCGGCCTTGTGAGGCAAAACTGAGAAGAGATTGGTTCGATTCCCACCTTAGCCATCCTAGAAGTGGTCTGTCACTTCTACTCCAGGCAAATATCGGGCTGGTTTCTAGTTTAAGACCACGGCCGCCTCCTTCCCAATACTCACCAAAATTACAAATGTACACATTCCTACAGACAAATTTTACACACACCCAAGTAAACGGGGTAAACGACCGCGATATCCAAGCCCCTGAAATGAAACAACAACAATTTCTCACAAGAAATTAGAAGTTCAGCTTGTTGTGATCTGGTAGTTGGACTCTTGCGTTCAAACAGAAGATATAAACACGAGTTGAGCATTGCAACAGGCAGGGAATACCGAAGGCTGATATTCCTTGCAGTCACGCTAAATTATTTCTTTTATTTGTCACGAGAAATCTATTCGTGTGAACAGAATACACCAACACGGCGAGATTAAACCAATGTGTTCATTACTCTCGAACAGCATGTGTCTCTCCTCTAGTTTGATATGATCATACTCTGTGTGTTGCTGCTATCTGGTGAAGCTTTCGTGAGTTAGGTCAACTATTTTTACGCAATGTAGCCTTCATCTTCCACTTCGAGTATTCTTTTTATCATCAGCAATAGTGATGTTTTTAATATATCTACCAAAAATACAATCATTTCGTCTCATAGACTCTTAATTAGTGTATCAAATGATATTGATGAACATAGGGATAGGGAAAAGCTTAAACGTTATGTTGGGGCATTGAAAAACTTCTTATGAAGTATATTATTAACTGACCGCTGTGACCTAGGTTGCGGGATCGAATCCTGGCGCTGTCACTTGGCATTTGAGGATGATTATATGTGAGGAAGCCGTGTCAAGATTTACTGGCACGTTAAAACCCCATTCAGGGCAAAATTCCCGCAATCGAACGTCTCTAAATCCGCGGAAGTTTAAAGGAACATAAAAACAAAAATAACCTGTGTCCCACAGCTCTTCAAGGGCCTTGGTACGCGTACCAAACTATCACTGCTCAGCCATTTGGCCTACAGATTGCGGGGTGAAGTGGTCAGTGCGTCGGCACCCCTCTCCGTTAATCTTGGTTTTCCAGACAGGGCCGCTGCCTCACTCTCAGACAGCTACTCAGTTGTCCTCGCGAGGCTGAGTGCATCCTGTTCTAGCACTCACATCAGCTTCTAAAATCCCTGACGGAGTCCGGAATCGAACCGGGAGCCTTAGGCTGAGAGGCAGGCACGCTACCCGAATGCCACGGGCTGGCTTAAACCTATAATATTATACGATTACCATGCTATTTCTCTTTCTTTATCGTTGAGGCCTACTTAGGACCACGGGGCTCATAGTCTACTCTTCGCTAAAGTTGTTGCTTTCTTCGTCTTCCAATAGCCCCTCGACTATGAGTCAGTCTTCTTTCTTCTGTCCACTTAGCTCCTGTAGTTACTTGTAAGGGACGTTGGGAAAACGCCCTGTCGGATGACCTGACGGAACATCAGACGGTCACGAGTTTGTTCCAACGGGATTTCTTGCTGTTCCATATGTAACTCAACTGACGCAATCCATTTGTTCTTAGAAGCCTTGCCTCTTCCAGTTACTGTGAATATCTTGTTGGTGAGTATTTCAGAATCCAGACGTGCCAAGTGTCCATAAAAGGTCAGGCGACTTTTCCTTATAGACGTGATGATGTCCTCCTGGTGTTCATACAATTCATCATTATGACGGATTCTGTAAATGCCTCCTTCCTCTCTAATTGGACCTAATATCCTCCTCAGGATCTTCCTCTCTTTTAACTCCAGTTTCCTGAGTGGACCCTTTCTGGTCATTACAAGGCACTCGGAAGCATACAGAACAGGTGGCTTGACGACGGAGTAATAGTGTCTGAGTTGGAGTTCTTGGAGAGGCATTTAGATGAATAGATACTACGACCGGAATGATAAGCCCTTTCAAACTTGGTACATTTGGCATATATGGCTAGGTTCTCGCTCTGATTCGCAGAAATCCATTCTCCCAAGTACTTAACTGCAGGTACTGCCCCCGTAAAAAGAATTATTCGGGATGAAAATGGGTATATTTTTTCGAAGCCCATGATAAAATTTAACCAAGCAATATCGAGGCTGAAAGTTTGCAGAAACCAGTCTCTCGGCGACGTCGAGCAGGAGGGAATTTCCGTCACGTGATTATATTGCGCAATGGAAGGATCGAGAAGCCTAGAATCGGCCTAGCAACAGCGAATCATCCCAGGAATTATTTAAACATTGTTATAATTATTTGATTGAATATGAGCCTACAGCCAATAAGAAGAAGTTTTAGAGGAGACGGGAGTTCCAGCAACTAAATTTTATGGATATTTATCACATTTAAGCCCCAATAGAATGATTTTATATAATGGTAAAGTGAAGAAAATTATAATAAAATATTGGAAATATTTTATAAGCTGACAGCCAGTCGCAATTCGAAGAAATTAGCAATTTGCTACAGCCCGCTCAAATTTTCGAGGGAACGGAAAAGGCGGCCAGAGTCGGTGACTTGGAGGGGAGACGCCAAACATCGAGGCTCTTATTCATTGGAAGTTTGAACTGATCAGACGTGTTTTATCGGAAGAGATAGGAGTTCCGAGTGCATCACCGAGTCCGTGTAAGGTTGACTCGTGGAGACGCGGTGTCGCAAGGCTAGGAGTAGGAGATTGCCGCGCCAATAAAGTAAGTAAAGTTGCGAGGAATGTAAATGCCGCAAAAACTTCGAACTGATCAACTTCAGAAACATTATTTCTACTACAGATTATAGCATACAATCTTGTGGAGTATATTACGAACTTTTATTGAATTCGGATGAATATTTTAGGAGATATAAACATTTTATGAAGAGTTAGAAAAGTGTCTGTATCCAGCGCTATAAAACACTTTTGTCCGAGAAGACGACGGCGTATGCACAGATTCACGTGAGTAACAGTGATTGTTAGCATTGCCAGTGAGGAACTTTATGGTAACACCAGTATGATGACGGTGTATTCTAATCAGAAGAACATTGTTAAGTCTTATAAAATGAGTATAATATGGACTAAATTAGTATGTGCGCCAGGGATACAAGCAGATAGAAGCAATATAGTCAGCGATGAAGCTTCGTTAGAGGAGTTTGTTCATGACTGTCTACTTTACGAGCAAACATGAGACGTTATGTACAATCACATTCTCGTGCATTATCGTCAAACATGAGCTTGATGTTAACACCAGCGACTACAGAACGATATTCATACTCCATATCTATGAATATTCAGTATACGAGTGAGGTCCACGACTTCCTTTTCGAATTTATTTCGGAACGTGAAGCTGAACTTTCGACACTTCTCGTTGCTTTGATGAAACTGTACCATGACGGAGTGAGAAGAGACATGACGATTATCAAGAGGTCCAGGGTATACCCGGTCACAATGAAGATGATGGTTGGCGGTCCGCAGTTCGATCCCGGTCGGAGCTTGCTGTTTTCCAGTCGGGGAATTCGTTCCTTTCCTGAGGTCGTGAGTTCTTGGAGATGAGCTAGGATCCAACCCGGATCCTTGAAGGACGTAACAACTGAGTGTTTTATAATACTCTATTTGAACTTCTAGACACCCATACAAGGTAGCTGTGTTCATTAAACGTGTAGTTAGAGCCTTATAGTGGCATTCTAGAGCAAATCCTTTATCCATATTTCGACACAATATTTATGTACGGTATTCCATGTATAGACATTTTATTCTTCGAGATCATTTGTAGCGATCGTCTTTCGACGTTTTTTAGCTTTGTTAGTTTGCAATCCAGTTTCTGAACTGAGAATTTTGACTTGTTTGAGGAACTAGTATTTTTGTCATTTCCTTTAAGGAACAGTAATGTATTTTCGACGTTTATGAATTCATTTTGAATTCAAGTGATAGACATTTTCGTCTATGTTACCAATTAAATTAATTTATTAGTTTAATTTGGGCCTTTTATTTGCCGTGAAGTAACATCAAGAGAGAAGAAAGAAACGGTGATATACTGTGAACTATCACAGCATCGTAAAGATCTTAGCATCGTATTGGAGAGAAACATTTAACGTGGAAACGATGATTATCGTTAGAACTCATCGACATTCGTTCAGAATGGAGTTAGTACGAATATGACTAACTGTATGTTTTATTGAAGAAAGCTATGATCTTTCAGTCAGTTAAAATACTTTGAGAATAGAATCTTCTTGGAAGAACTTTATCAACCGACGTTAGGGAAGTTTTAGTTTGATTACCTCGTCGAGATTGATCCGTATCGAACACACACAAATATTTTTTGTGATTAAGTATTCACGATGGGTAATATAATGTCACATTGTAGACATGATATTCCATCTGTGAAAGTGAAACCAGAAGGATGGAGTAACAGTACAGTATTTTTATTAAATGTATACGCAACAGTTTAGAGATATCCTAGTAACGTTTTTAAAGTAATTGTGAGGAGGTCTTTCACGCTTAGTCCAAAGGTCGTTGACATGTATAGGTTAATGGATTATCAACTGATGTTATTGTTTGTTATACCAGCGGTTGGTTTGACAACGCTGAGGAATTATGCCCTTTTAAGGAATGCCAGTTTTTAGGAAGTCAAGATGATAACCTTTTGATAGTGGTTAATAGGTTTGTAACTCCGTGTGTAGTTTGGCATACGAGAGGTTTTTAGCGATGGAGTTTCCGCATTATAATACAGTCATTGCATGGGCAAGACTATTTTTGGCAAGGCATAAGGTGAGTTAGTAGAACTCTTTTCTTGCATACACGACTTTGGATAAGTGAAGATAATAGGGTCACTGTTGAAATTTAGACGGTAAATTGGATGTCGATGTCTGTTACGTTTACTCTGATTAACTTTTATTAAACCCAAGGATGGAAATACGTATGTTTAACCTTTGCTGGTCGAATATATTTGACTTGTTTTGACGACAGACCAGAATTGAGGATAAGTGGTAGTATTTCTGTAATTATGGAGAATTGTGAGGATCCCATTTAATTGCAATTAGCATGGATGCGAGATCGGAGCTTTGGCTCGAGTGTAAATAGACATTACATTTTTATCTTAATAATAGCTCATGCTATTGTATGTGCTTTAATTTTATTGGTTGTTAACTTTCATTACTTGTCAATCGAGGGTATAATGTGTTAGGTTTAGGAAGTTATTTGATGTTTTAGCATAGTGGATAGCGTATGAAAGTCGACGTGATTGAATGCGGTTTGTTTATTGTTCAGTGTGTATGAAAACAACTCCGTTGGGGTATCACAACGCGAGAGAGTGATAGGAACTGTGTGTGGAAGTTTTATCTTGTTAACAGGTAGGGTGTATGAGAGATTTGCGTTTTTGTCTGGCGTAAGTCAGACTTTATAACGAGGCTTGTTTGGTGACAGATGTGTGCGTTCTCGGTCGAGGGAGGCAAGCGAGGGTCTTTTCAAGAACTCGTTTTTCTGCCAAGGCCAACGCACCGCCACATAAATGAGGTGACATGTTGCTAGCCAACAGTGTCAATGAATGGATCAGCCGGTGTGGGAGATTGTAACGGGCTGGATTATGTAATCTGTCACGTGGCATGAGTCGTGCGCTGCAAGGACCCAGGTGTCCAGCGGAGCGTGCCACAAGAATGTGAAACACGCAGGGGTTTTAATTGTTATAGCTTGTTGAAATAGGCTCTAGCCGCCCCAAAATTTTGTCACAGTGTTCGTGGAACACAGGAGTGTCAGAGGCGTAGATGTGAAGAGGTGAGAATGGGTGTGCGTTTTATTGAGTGTATGAATGTTTAGATTTAGTTTACATTTTGTTATTAAATTGTTTAGTTTTGTTAGACGCCGCGTCGTTTCGATTTATTTTAGATATAATGAGATGCAACTGTGAAACCCATTTTAGGTCCAGAGGCTGACCACGAGATCCCCGAGATCGCAGGTAGGTGCTCTACTTTGAGCTAAGTGCATATTTGTAATTCACAGTTTCATCGTATTTCCCGCTACGTATATTCTTGAGGGTCATGTTGGAGTGGATTATTGACTAGTATTCAAGCCGGAGCAGTCAGGGTCTACAACTCCAGCGTTGCTTCGGATATCTGACAGACCGCCTCTCGAATATACGGGCACAGTACCTTTCGTATGGTAGTGTCTGTGAGAGGAATATTAGAAGGGGTCTCTTTGATATTGGTCATAAATTCAGTCTTCTGGATGTTGATCTTCAAGCCAGTCTCAACCGCTACATTATGAAGACTCTGTAAGTTGTAGGTAGCCTCCTCTATATTATTTGCCAGTAGAATGAGGTCATCAGCAAAGGCTAGGCAAGGGATGAAGAGGTTGTCTCTCTTGTAACCAAGCTTCAGTCCAGCTCCAGGTGGTAGCATCGTTCTCCATTCCCTAATTATCTTTTGCAGTACACATTTGAAGAGATACCGGAGAGACCATCACCCTGTCTAACTCCTGTTCTGATTGGAAAGCTTTCGGATAGTTCACCTCTGAACCTGCCCTAGGACGTCGTGTTTCTCAGAGTGGCTTGGACTAATCGTAGGGTCTTCCCATCCAGACCGTATTCCCGTAGTATGGAGAAAAGGGTATCTCTATCCACAGAGTCATAAGCTTTCTGAAAATCTACTAGGACCACCACCCAGGGATGGCCACCTCGGTCCGTGTAGGTGAGAACTGTCTTAAGATTGTGTATCTGTTCTGGGCAAGATCTAGTCATACGGAAACCAGCCTGGTATTTACCTAATTCTGAGTCTAGCTGTGCAGTGACTCTATTGAGCAAGGCTACAGGAAGGATCTTGTAGGTAATTTGTAACAAGGAAATACCCCCATAATTGTGGAGGGGATAAATCACAGCAGACGTCCAACCTTCGGGTAGGGACTCTGTTGCCC
Organism: Meconema thalassinum; assembly: GCA_946902985.2. Taxonomy (NCBI): domain Eukaryota; kingdom Metazoa; phylum Arthropoda; class Insecta; order Orthoptera; family Tettigoniidae; genus Meconema; species Meconema thalassinum. Next base: position 390,009,372 of record OX336391.1, read on the forward strand.
ATATGTCCTTTATGATTTGATAGATGTTCTGTAAGGACAGGTCATCTGCATGCTTCCGCATCTCGGCTAGTGTGCCGTCTTCACCTGGAGCCTTGTGGTTCTTGAGACCATTCGAAATTATGTTCATTATTTCTTCTCTTGTAGGCAGTTGAGAATCAGGGTTCCTGTGTGGAGGTATATTGAATTGGAAAGATAACAGTGATCTCCAACACCTGGTGGATTATAATCTCATCTCCATCTACGTAATTCTCTCGGAAGAGGTTTGTAGCAGTTATTTCATTTAGGGACTTGTGAAATCTTGGTCATTACCCTAGTGCAATTCTGTGTAATCTGTCTGGTAACCTGTGATACTGTGTTGTCCGTACTAGATATTGTATTTGTAAGTGGGACTAGTAGAGCATCTCTACTGTCTGCAGAATACTGTGTTATGTTCGCTCTCAATACAATGAAAGTACTTATTACAGGGGCACATGACCTCGATGTTTCTCCCTTTCTAAAGCGCTCACGGCATTACTAAAGTACACGATAACTAGAGAACTCCGGACTGTTAAATGTCTGGCGTGCGTATTTCAAAATATGCAGTTACCTCCTCTCTAGGAGGTGAAACAAGTGGACTTGGGGGAGAAATACCATTACAGATGTTCTTCTTATAGTTTGACCAGCACATGTGTAAGGTTTCAGCACGACTGGGAAGTTCGCGATCTCCAGGTCAGGCCCGATGAAATGGAGGGGCGGGTACTGCCCTAAGACCCTGAAGAAGAAATCACACTGTTCGTATTTTATCTCTTCTTAGTATAATTCCCCAATTCTTGGATCTAACGGGTTATCTCGAGAACTACTGGATGGATTTTGATGCGGTTTTCAACATTCTGAAAAGGATTTCTCGAGGAAGGTTTCTGTAGAAAAACATTCATTTATGACCAAAGAAAGCCGAGCAGTAACGATTTCAGTGAATAGAATCGAAGAAAAACCTGCCGTTCGTGCGCCTTTTAAGCTTACGCTGGGTGAACCACTAAAAATATCTATATAGGCTACTATGAGTGCAAGAATTGTTCAGCATGAAAAGTTCTACAAAAAAGTACGCGGCAGCATATCTCTATCTTTAATACATCACCCACTATTAGTGTTTTTACGTTTCCATTTCTTCCAACAATCTCCATTCAGTGGAAAAAATACCATCTTTGAGCGAGCCTATCACCCCAGCTTCGGCCAGCATCAAAATGTCGAGTCGTGTCGACTTAAAACTTCAGAGAAGAGTATTGAATTCGCCCGCGATACGATCTTATTGGCGAACTTCAGCAGCTGATAAAATGACACCGGTGCGGGATATCAACTTATTCTTTCAAATTATTCATCAGTTTGACCAATTCTCTGACGTTCATATACCCGGTCCCCGTTCTTTTCGACCACCGTATGTAATAAAATAATTGGGAAGAATTTTCACCTTTTACTAAAACTGTCATGGAGGCTCTGCCTGATAGTGCAGTGGTCAAGCTACTTGCCTCTCATCAAGGTGGATATGGTTTGATTGTCTATTAATGCATGCGAGACTTTTGAAGTAAGAAATAACAGGTCCCTTGGTTCAGATTCCATGTAAAAATAGACGTCCCGTGGCTCATGATCGCGAGTTTTATGGTCACGTAAAAGCTACAAGCTTCCTTCCTTTTTAAACTGAAATATCTTGACAAGAAATTATGCTATGACGATGTTTGTTGGCTTGAGACATTATGCACGTCACTCATTAACACTAGCTTACTTGATTCTGCCATCTATATCTATACTATCTATTAATCTATATTAATATAATAAAGCTGAAGAGTTTGTTTGTGTGTTTAAACGTGCTAATCTCTGAAACTACCAGTCGGATTCAAAAAACTATTTTTGTATATGATAGCCAGATTCAAGAGGAATAGTTTAGGCTATGTAGCATTAGTCTAAACCTCTCAGGTAACTTTAAAGATTGATTTTTGTTCAGTAAGTCGGAAGAACAAGCGCTCCCGAACAGCTTCAATAATATCTATAAGTCTATTGTTGCCTGGCAATGCGGGCTGCATCACGTCACCCCTACCAGTCTTCTGGTGCAGAATTGCGAGCTGCTTATAAATTGCAGCCACGGGGAATATTAGTGCAAAAAGATGTCTTAGGCCCCTTAAAACAGTTATCATCTTGACAATTGTATGCCTCTGTATAAGGGCGATGGTGTTGGTGCAGTATACTGAGGTTATCAGCTGCAATAAGCGTTGGTGCTTTCCGATCCTTATCCTTGAGCGCTCCAGTTCTATAGTAGTAGGCCTATTCATTATCATCCATAAAACAAATAAATCCACCGGGCGAAACCGGGCACTACTGCTAGTATGAACAATTGAACATAATTGCGAATATTCTTGTGACCAATCTGTGTGTCAGCCGTAGTGAGGGGAGGAGCGGGTCAAGTGTTCTGTAATACGCATGTGCCCAGTAGCCAGATAACCTGCCCCGCTGCAACATACAAGCGCTGACTGCATTTTGTTTCAGCATTCGTTCTTATGTGCTCTCAAAACGGTGATTAGTATGATGAGTTGAAGTTGAACCTCAATTTCAGATTGATATTGATATTGCAGTCAGCACAATATAGCCCAATCCGAATTACTGGGAAATGCGAAATCTACCTGAAAAGAATTACATGTGATTAAAAAAGTATTTGTTACAGATTACCAGAAGACAGGACGACAATAAATTACAGATGTTACAAAAATGAAAGGCGACAGTAACTGTCTGTTCAGGTCATTAGCATCAAGTCATATAAAAAGCAAATGTCATGATAGGCCTATGGAAAGATGTGCTAGAGGGTTATTGAAGTGAATGCTGTGGAGCAGCACGGGTCTACCTTATGAATTATAAATGTCTGTTAGGGAGTCAGCCCGGAGGCTGGTTGGATCCTCAAAAAGTGCCACTATCGGTTGTGTGGGCTGAAACCCACAAAAACAAAAGGGAGCACTATAAAGAGGCGTACTAAGCAAGGTGAGGAGTGAAGACGTTTGTCATTGCTTTCCTCACTGAGCCGGTACAGCCGTACCAACCCTACAAATAGAACCTTCCACAGCATCCACAGACACTAGTTGTGCCCCGAAGGTCATTACTCAGCACCACTCATACCTCAGTAGCTTCCATATAATCACAGCCATGAGTGAGACTGAGACATTGGTGTAAAGCCACATTTTACTCTAGCCTGTGCCAACAGGCAAATGCAAAAATACTGCTTCCATCGAGAGCTGGTAAACAGGCGTATAAATTATATACACATCAAAAAAAGGTTTGCATAACACTTGTTTGCAATGATGCAGAGCGTATGTGGGATTGTGGGCGAGATTATCACAAAAGAGACTGCATTCTGACAAAGCCTGCACACTTTATTCGTGTGTGAAAAGAAAATTACAAACAGGAAGACATTTGGCGTGTTAAACAGGGACTGGTTGGTTGGTTGGTTCCTTAGTTTAGGGGCTGCGACAACGCGGTCATGTAGCCCCGTGTACTTTGGGTGTGTGTAGAATCTGTCTGATAACCGGTGTTAATTGTGATGGCTGTATTAGTGTGTGTATCTGTTTTTTAATTCAAGTAAGGACTGCAACTTTGAATTTTTCAAATAGTTCCTACTTTTTCCGCCAAACGCCACCGTCAACGACTACTATGCCTAGTTCAGAACTTAGCTACTAGACGCCACCACAGTCGGCTCTTGGCAACGAACGTAGGTATCTAAGAGCGTTGTTTACATTCTTAACCTAGACAATTGAGCTTCACACAGGTGTAATTAGTGGAAGGTTCTTTAACATGCCATAAATCTATGACATGGGACCGCCGCTTTACTTCCCCTCCGAAGGAAGGCATACTGAGGGATTTTTAACGCTCTTAAAAAATCCAACGGCTTCGGCCGGGTTTGAACCCACTATCTTGGGCGATATGTGGTGTAATCTTGTCATCCTGTGACGTTTCAATAAGGAACATGGCCACAACGGGCGTCCAGCAGTGGTCTTACTCGCCGTGACATACCACAGATCAAGTTGTCCAGGTCCTCTTGAGGCAGGCGATCCCACTCTTCGACGGTGATCTCCATGATGTATTAGCGGATTATGGGAGGGCGTGGACGCTGAGCAATAGCACGTTTCAGCATATCCCAGGCATGTTCGATACAGTTCATGTCTGGCGACATCGCAGGCCATTCCATTCGTGCAATGGTGGACTCCAGGTGGAAGTTTTGTACCACCGGCGCTCGATGTGGAAAGTATATGCAAAACGTATTTTGATGTGTATATATAGAAAACGTAAAATTGAAGGAGTCACTGAAGGGCCCTAGGGCCCACAATCGCTCAACATGGCCCTGTTGAATGGGGTCCCGGTGAAATTGATGCCCCCTTTACGCTAAATTGGTGGTGGTGAGCATGGTTTTAAGGCAGACCTACACAACGGCCCAGGACTGGTTGTACCGCCCCATTGCGGTCGAGATGAGCGCTTTAACGCGCACGGAGACAAACAAGAAAGATATACTCAACAATGTGACTGCTGGTCTCACAAACCATGTCTGAAGGTGTGTAGCTACTAGGCTGCGCACTTGGCCGAACCCTGTACGGGAGCGCGTGATTTAGCTGAATTGAAGCAATGAGTAATTGCTGTATTCCTCATCTGGCTGTCTGGCCCACACACAGGATGCTCTACGTAACACAGGCTAGGAGTACCTCATGGGATACACACCAGACTATTGGCCTGCCTACCTTCATGTTGGGGCCCTTGGTCATCACCCAATGTAGCCTACTTGTATTTGTCTGGAATCTGGTTGGTTGGTTCTTAAGTTTAGGGGCTGCGACAACGCGGTCATGTAGCCCCGTTTACTTTGGGTGTGTGTAGAATCTGTCTGATAACCGGTGTTAATTGTGATGACTGTATTAGTGTGTGTTATCTGTTTATTTTTTAAATTTAAGTACAGACTGCAACTTAGAATTTTTCAAATAGTTCCTACTTTTGCCGCCAAGCGCCACCGTCAACGACTACTAGGCCAAGTTCAGAACTTAGCTACTAGACGTCACCGCAGTCGGCTCTTGGCAACGAACGTAGAAACCTAAGAGCCTTGTTTACATTCTTAACCTATCCAATTTAGCTTCACACAGGTGTAATCAGTGGAAGGTTCTTTAACATGCCATAAATCTATGACATGGGACCGCCAGCTTTACTTCCCCTCCGAAGGAAGGCATACTGAGGGATGTTTAACGCTCTTAAAAATCCGACGGGTTCGGCCGGGTTTGAACCCGCGATCTTGGGCATAGAAGCTCAGCATGCTACCGACTACGCCACCGAAGCCGCTTGTCTGGAATCTGTCTCATAGCCTAATCTATATAGCAGGGGTGGCCAATACGAGGTTCACGAGCCGCATGTGGTTCTTGATTCAATCTCGTGTTGCTCCTTGAAACCAAGCTGAAAGTAAAAACAAGTAGCTCCGTGAAGAACTAATTAGCCTATTTTCATATATCTCACTGGTCTTTTACATTAAAATTCCCCTGCCTATTACAAGGATTTTCGGAGAAACATCTACATAAATATTTAACTTTCGAATCACCGCCATGTTGGATTTCTATTCATCAGGTTATTGAAAAGCCCGTAGGTGAACTTATGTTAATAGCCTCTATCAACATACAAAATTTCAGGATTGCTGTAATGTAGGTAGATTTGGAGATATTGAGAACCGTCGAAATATTTTTGATGATCGCCATATTGGATTGTTCTATATGTAGGCCATAGAGTTATGTACTATTAGATGAAGAATAATACATAGGTTTATTATTCAAACGTTGATTAGAAAACAAAAAAATAAAAATAATAATTTTAAAATGTCGCACAGCCGCCATCTTGTTGTAATGAAAAAATTTGAAATGAATCAGATACCAGTAGATTAAATCTTTTATAAACATTTATCATACACAGTTTCACTGCGCTCGGTTGATTAATTCTCGAGAAAATGCCATTTAAATATTTTAAATTCGCTTGGCCACCATGTTGGTTCTGTACTGAACCCTTTATCCACAGGCTGTATAAAGGATTCTAATAAATTATTCATCATCTTTTGATACATTTCTACAGATAGCAGATATGAGAGCCAGACGGTGTTGGGAAATATTGAGAAATCAGTGGCCAAGAGGACACAATGGTTTAAGCTCCTGTGGTATTTTAGGAAGTAGCATAAATATTCTTGAGACATAGGACAGGTGCAACTTTTAGCGCGGAGATGGCTTGGGCAGGCACAAAATGGCCTGTTGCTATGAGTGTTGGCGCCAAGAAGAAAATCGAATGCTACGAGGTAATTGGTCAATCATCATGTTAACCACTCCCTATGGCAGAAATACTTGTAAAAGCGCGCAAAGACATACAAGTGTCTGAGCCAATAATATCAAGACGCCTTGTTTTAGCGGCAACTCGGCTTGGTAACGCATCATGGTAAATTAACGCGGGAGTTATCTACGGATTAATTCCACGATCGATTCGAGCCGGCTTCAGCATAATCGTAACCTCCACATCGCTACGAACTCAATGATACCGATCGCATGCTAGTCTGATAATTATTATGGAATATTTTTTCATAAATCCCCTTCCACATCTACCCTAGTCAGTTTCATTTATAAGGGTCCAGATAGCTTCGAGAAAACACTTAATTTTGTGCGTCTGAGGACGTAACGTTGATTTTTATTTGTGCATTTGAGGGCATAAGGTTTCCGAGGACACGAGGCATACTCTGCAATAATATTTATGTTATTGAACATGGAACATTTTCGTCAAGTTATAAGTGTAACTTCAGTGATTTATTTGTAGTCACAGCACTACCAGTAGGACCAGTTCATCGAAATAATTCACCAAATAGACTGTCAAGGAATTTAGTACTTGATAGGTGAATGTAGTAGGAAATATATCGTGTGTGTATCTGACAAACCTTTATTTAATTCAGCACGAGATGACGTCTAGGAACGAGACCGGATCTTGGAACCAGCAGGACATTTGCCAGAAGATGTCGATGACGAGATAAACATCTTAAAGGAGATGGTTGCAGACGTTTTCCTGGCGCTGTTTTAAAGGATTGAGTACAAATGAATTTATTTATTTATTAAATCAGCTATGGTATTATGGGACATATTTTTGTAGATATTTGTTTGCTTGTTTGGTAATGTAGATTCTTAGTTTTTGTTTTACTGACACATTAAATATGGGACAAGCCGAGCGCTGTGTAATTTGTAAATATTGTGATTTGTGTTTGTTCAACTTTACGGGGCGACGCGCAGCCCGTGCTCGCATTCGCTTGCGTAAATCGCGGTCAAGCATTATTATTCGGAGGTATGCCTTATAACAAAAATGGAACTGAATTAAATTTCAGATTAAAAATAGAATTTGGAGGGTAAAGATTATTTGTGAGCAGAATTTTATGATGGATCAGGATTATTTTGATAGTTGCTTTTCAGCAGAGCTGAACGGGATGGCACTTTGCACCCGAGTTTTTGTTGTGTATTTTTTGTGTGTCATTGGACGCAATATTGTTGATCTGTTTTGAGCCGACCCAGTGGTATGTTTATATGAGAGTCAGTCCAAGCTTTTGGTGCGTTGTGTGATTTTTATGATGTGCTTGCGAGAATATATCATTGTGATTATTCTGTCTTGCTCCACGTCAGCCCAGTTCATGACCTCGCGAGGCTGGACTTGTGGTATATATTTGTGTTTTCTTGCCATCCAGGGGATGAGTGAGATATGTTGGCGTTTCCTGCTGGAAACTTGCACCTAGCTTGAGGGGCTGAGAGAGATAATTGAGGCAGCGGTGACTCATACAAGAGGGGCGCGCTCAAATCAGATAACGTCATTAGTAGCAGGCCAGGATCCTGTACTTCAATTTAAGACGTTGTTTAAAATTCACAAAACCTGATCGGTTATAATGAGTTTTGATTGATTAAATGGGTGCTGTCCATAGTTGTATGGTAGCTTCCGAAACTCCTGTTTGTCTGGTGTTTTATAAAAATGTAAACATAGTTTTTCAGCCGTTAGGCTTGTATTTTGTTGCTTTTGCTTTAATTCTTGTGTGTTTATTTTACGCGTTCAATGACCCGTGTGGCATTAGGGTGCGCGAGGCTATGTTTCCAGTTGTGATGCGAGCGTTTTGGCCTATTTCTGGCATGCTCTTTTATTTCATGTGCTCTGGCACCAGCTGGAATCTCAGGGAGATTCTTCTTTTTTTTATTATTATTAGATTTTGCATGTGTCAGTAGTAATTACAGTGTGTTAATTAAGGGTGGGTCCCATAGCCGTAGTATGATTTAAAAGATGCAACTCCGTGAGCAACATGACTGTTTCAGTTGTAAACGGACTCGCATCAGTACTCAGTTTCTTATTAACGAGCAGTACACCACGGATTATATAACTTCTTGACCAGGAAAAATGGACTTGCCTCCATATGTTGTGAAGAGTGAGTTCTTACAGCTCAAAGTTTATGTTATGATTTATCATATTGTGTGAAGCTGTATTCACATTGTTTTGTTGTAACGAGCGAGTTCCTACCGCTCAGTGATATATTTATTATTAGGGGGTGAGAGTCAGGGAGGATTTCGTTTATTTATTATTATTATTATGCACATACTTTTCAGTCATTAAATTTTCTTTTATTCTACTTGTTATTCATTTTATTTCTAGTATAGCCTCTGTCATGGACCTTTCTATTCATTAGAGCATGTTGTTTTTAAGCGAACTTTGCTGTGTAACGCAGTCAGGACTGAACACGACCCCGTAGATGAATCTTGAGAAAACCATGCTTTATTGAAGGGTGCAGTACTTACCATGTTTTTACGCATCACATAGCTGAACTTAACTGAGAATTCTCTATCACCGTACAAACTTTCAGGGCGATATCAGTAATAGTTTCGTAGAAATAGTATGCCGGTGAAATATTTCGCACAACCGACATGTTGAATTAGGGAGACGTATTAAAATTTTAAGGTTCGGTCGGGGTCAGACAAACTTGTACTAAGTCTTTACCGAGTTTCACTGAAATCGCTCTAGCCGTTTATATTTAATTAGGGGGCGGGAGGGACGACACACACTTACGAGTATGTAGACTACACAGTACACAGACGGACAAACGGTGATCTCATAAGCCTACTTTTTCGTGAATGAAAATAGGATAATAATACAGATCTTAAAAAGTAAAAAAAGTAACTTATATAAAAGGACTGAAACGATTTGGCGTTTTGGCCATACAATTTTGGAATAAACTTCCAGATTGAAAATACCGACTAACAAAGAGACTTATCTTGGGACTACTATTTTTTGTTGTTGTTGTTTGATTTAGGGACTTTGCGTCATCGTGGACATGTAACCTCGAGTACTTGGGTGTGTGTGTTGAATTTGTCTGATCACCCGTGTTATTTTGATGACTGTAATAGTGTATGCATTTGTAAGTCAGATGAGGATTGGCAAGGAGGCAGCCGTAGCCCTAATTTAGGAACCATCACGACATTCGTCTGGAGTAGAAGTGGGAAACCACGGGAAACCACTTCCAGGATGGGAATCAAACCCATCTCTTCTCAGTTTTGCCTCACGAGGCTAAGGTTGTACTGGTAATGTATGTAACAAAATATTTTTAGCCTACTTTTTACAGTTTACAAAAATGAGGGAAAAGTAGACTTATGAGATCGATCCGGGAAAATGTGTGTCTGTCTGTCTGTCTTTCTGTCTGTCCTTCTGTCTGTCTGTTTGTGTGTGTGTCCCCTATCAACTCCTAAACGGCTGCAGCAATCGAAACCAAATTTAGTATGAATCAAGATGTATACCGGAATATCTCAAGCCCATATTTGAAAATGATGTCAGTGCTACCAACTGCTGAAAAACGCAATAGAAATTTGAGCTCCATGTTGGATATCTTGGAAGGTATGCATGGGAGCTATTCCAAAATTGGCACACATGTAGATAATACTATTTCAGTTTAATTTCCAGGAGGCCATACATGACAGTGTTGCCAAAATAATGTTAAGCCTTCTGATAGATCCAATTTTAAATGCATATAACTTCTACACTATCAATTGGATTTCTACCAAATGTTGTATGTAATATGTGTACATAAACAGATATGACTGAGTGTATTCTTAAGAGCCACCAGGGCTGCCAACTGTTAATAATTGTTCTCTCTATTTTCTTCATCCAAATACCAATATATCTGAAAGTATGTAAGCCGACAGCTTTAAACTATGCACAAGTATAGTACCTGACATCTTAGATTAATTTGGAGTAACTTATATACTTCAGTTCTACCAACATGATTCTAAGCCTGCTGATAGGACCAATTTTTAAATACATGTAACTCCTATACTATCAGTTGGATTTCAACCAAATTTCGTATGTGCTATGTGTAACATAACAGATATGACTATAAGTATTCTTAAGAGCAATCAGGCCTGCCAACTGTTAATAAATGCTGTCTATATTTTTTACCCTAATATCAATAGCCTATATCAGAAAGTATGCAAGCCAACAGCTCTATACTTTGCACAAGTATAGCACCTGACACTCTAGATTAATTTGGAGTAATTAATATAAGTCAGTGCTGCCAACATGATTCTATGCTTGCTGATAGGTCAAATTTTAAAATACATGTAACTTCTATACTAACAAATGGATTTCATCCAAAATTGGCACAACACGATATCATAATATTTCCGATTATGTCTAACCAGCACACGCATGACATTGTTACCAACATGCTTTACGCGTGCTGATAGATCCAATGTCTAACTGCATGTAACGTCCATTGAACTTCAACCAATTTTTGTATTCTGTACCTTAAGAGATGGAACTAAGAATATATTCAGTCACCAGGGCTGCCAACTGTAGTGCTCTATTAGGCTACATTATACCAGGAATATTTCGAACTAATTGGACATTTCAATATTACCAAATTAATTTCGTCATTATACTAGATAGGTTCATATACTGTAGAATAATCATTGGCATGAAAAGTAGGCTCTTTAGTTCGTCACGGAACTTCTTGTTTAATATTGAGTGAGTGTACTTCGCTCCAGCCCTCAGACCAGACCGCGGTTTCAGTCAAGAGTGCTGACCACTACACAACGAGTCGGACAAATATAATAGTCAAACCATATACAGTACTGTACATTATCTAATTATAGTTTTTAAACGTGTGCAAGTATGGATTAGTATGATTTTTTTTACAAAAGTAAAAGTATATTTACCTACCCAACATAATTATCTTTTCATGAATCACAGATATGCATCAAACTACTGAATTCATCAATTAATTAACATTGATTTGCATTTCACTTTCAATTTCTTCCGGTTCTTAATTCAGTCTGAACTGGAAATGTATGCCACAAAATAATGTTTAAAGTTGTCAAGTGTGAAGATTTATTTGCCTAGAAAAGATTCCCGAGGGAAGAGCTCTATCGTGGGCAACAGTACATAGTTCATTAGAGAGACGACGGACTAACTAAACATATGCTAAATTATAATACATTTAGAGTGTACAAATATAAAATTGAAGTGTGTTCCAAGCAATGCTTTTGACACATTATAGTATCACAATACATGAATAAGGTAAAAGTGTTACAATGAAAATGAGAGTATAAGCAAACGAGCATTCTGGTTGGTTCCTTAGTTTAGGGGCTGCGACAACGCGGTTATGTAGCCCCGTGTACTTTGGGTGTGTATAGAATCTGTCTGTTAATAACCGGTGTTAATTGTGTTGGCTGTATTAGTGTGTGTTATCTGTAATTCAGGCAAGGACTGCAGGCGATCAATTTCAAGTAGTTCCTACTTTTGCTACCAAATGCTACCATCAAAGACGCGTAGCTGCGAACTTGGTTACTAGATGCCAACACAACCGACACCTGGCAACGAACGTTGGAACTTAATAGATCATTAATCAAATCTAACATACAGCTTCACACATGCCATAAATCTATGACATGGGCCCGCCGGCTTTACTTCCCCTACAAAAGAAGGCATACTGAGGGATTTTTAAAGCTCTTTAAAAATCCGACGACTTTGGCCGGGTTTGAACCCGTGATCTTGGGCATAGAAGCTCAGCTTGCTACCAACTACGAAAACGAGCATTCTTTAAGATGTTTTGAAGGTATAATACGATTAAAAATAATACACGTAAAAATATTTGGAAGAATGTGGTATCACAAGAGTAAATTATTATCGATCGATGGTATTATCCCTCTCAAGTGATTCATACTGACTGGAGGAGCTACGGTTTCATTTCGTGAGATGATTGGCGCGTAATTAAAATTACCATGCCAATAACAATCTCTACCTGACTCAAACGGATATTTCAAGTTATAGCCATTTATTTTTTGTCTATTTTCAATTTTGAAAAAATAGGCTTATGAGATCACCTTTTGTCCGTGTGTGTGTGCGTGCTTGTGTGTGTGTGTGTCCCCTAATAACTTCTAAACGGCTGGAGCGATTTCAATTAAACTCGGTAAGTCCATAGCACTAATCCGGACGACCCCGACCGTGCCCTTCATTTTTTTTTACGTCTCACCAATCCAACGTGGCGGCTGTGCGAAATATTTCACCAGCATTCAATATCTCCGAAACTATTCCCGATATCACCCTGGAATTTTTTACGGTGATAAAGGGAACTACTAGAAGTTCACCTATGTGACTTTTGAAAAACTGGTAACTACAAAACCAACATGGCGGCCACGCGAATTTGCGACTTTTAAATAGACGTTTCTCGCGATTTAACCAACCAAACGCAATAAAACGCGGTACAGTATATGTTTATACACATTGTAATGCACCGATATCTAACTTCGTTCAATTGTTTACATAACCACACGATGGCGGATGTGCGAAATATTTCACCGGCATTCTATATCTCTGAAACTATTAGCGGTATCACCCTGAAATTTTGTACGGAGATAGAGGGCATTACTGGAAGTTCATCTATAAGACTTTAAAAACCCGGTTAACAACAAAACGAATATGGCGGGCAAGCGAAGTTGAAAATTTTAAATATACCTTTCTCGCGATTTGATGATACAAACGCAATGAAACTTGGTACAGGAAATGTTTATACCGTACACGTTGTACATTAAGTTTTTCTTGATTGTGTCGTAAGCATGCGATCGAACTGAAAGTTTGAATAATGAACCTACGCAATAATTTTCCTTTAATGGGACATGACTCTATGACCTATACATTTAACAATCCAACATAGCGACCATCCGAAATATTTAGACGGGTCTGAAAATCTACGAATCTATTATAGCAATCGAACTGATTTTTTTATGTTCATAGCGGCTATGAACTTGAGTTCACCCATAGGACTTTAAATAACCTGGTGATCACAAATCCAACATGGTGGCAACGCGAAGTATAAATATTCACATGGATGTTTCTCGCAATTTAACCATCCGAGTGCAGTGAAACTTGGTACAGTAAATCCTTATACGAATGTTAATCCACTGGCATCTAATTTATTTCAATTGTTTCCATAACCACAAGATGGCAGCTGTGCGAAATTTTAAATTCCCCTTGTTACTTCTTGTGTCCTAATCATGCGATTGAAGTTTGAATGCTACACGTACACAATAATCTTCATGTAACAGTACATAACTCTAGGACCTACATATATAAAATCCAACATGGCGAGGATCCGAAATATTTATTCGGTTCTCAATATCTACGAATCTATTACAGCAATCAAACTGAAATTTTGTATGTTGATAGCGGCAATTAACACAAGTAGGATATATGAAAATAGGCTGTATAGTTCTTCACGGAACTACTTGTTTAAATTTCTTTTTGCCCTCTGAGAAACTTTACGTTCATGAACTGTATTTGTATATTACTGCATTGCCACACTTTCCGACACGCAAAATGAGAAGAATTCCGGTTATCTATACAACAAAAGAAAGTTGCATATGTGTGAATATTGTGTTACTGCTGGAAAATATGGAATAGTACTTTTTATATCATTTTAATATGTGCTAAACCCTGACTCCATCGTGAGGTAAGAATTCATGTTGAAAATAAATGTAAAACTAAAATATTGGAATGCAGCTGAAATAAATCAGAAACCCCTATTGATGCCAAATTGGCAGGTGAAAACCTAAAGGAGATAGGAGATTTCTGCTGCTTATGAAGCAAAACAAACAGTGATGGACGAAGCAAGGAGGATATAAAAAGTAGTTTGACTCAGGCAAGAAAAGCATTTCTCACAGAAAATAAATCTGTTGATATCAAATATAGATTTAGGTATTATGAAGCCATTTTTGAAACCCTTTGTCTAGAGCGTGACGCTCCATGGAAGTGAAACTTGGACAGTTGGTGCAACGGAAAAGAGGAGAATAGAATGTGGTGTTACAGGAGAATGATGAATATCAGATTGGTAGATACAGTAGTCTAACAAAATGAAGAGGTATTAAGACGAGTGGGAGAGGAGAGATGTTTCTGGCGACTACTAATGAAGAGAAGAGATAGGTTAGTAGGACACATACTAAAACACCCAGGAATAGCAAAGTTAGTTATGGAAGGAAGGGTCGAGGACAAGAACTGTAGGGGTAGAGCTACAGACTGTCTCGGATATAAGGTGTGATAGCTATGTAGAGATGAAACGATTAGCTCAGGACAAGGAGGTCTGTAGCGCTGCATCAAGCCAGTAAAAGACTGAAGACTCAAACAACAACAAACCCAGCAATATGGAAAATACTTAAATAAATATTTTATATTACAAATAACGTAATAAACAAAGATAAGTTTTGAAGTAGAACTATGTATATACATATATGTGGGCTATTTAGCCAAGCTGATGAAGTGATGATTAATGAACAATATCGGTGTCACTGGTTGGTTAGTTAGTTAGTTAGTTAGTTTGTTTGTTTGTTATTGTTGTTTTAAAGGGCGGAACTACAAGGTCACTGGAGGAATGGTTACTCAGTGGTCTCGATCTGGTTTACCTCTGTAGCTTCCTCCAATACAGATATATGTGATTCATTCGAGGAAGATAAAACGTATAGTATTCCTTGAAAGGAAAAGCTTCTTGCTTTAGCTTTCTCGTATAGTTTAAAAGCCGCAGGCAAAATGCGGGGAAGAACAGAGTACCGGTCATTCAGGTCACAAGTAGCTGTAGGCTACAGACCGAGCAACTGTGCTGTTCCTTTGCACTTCATGCATAAAACAGTAATAATAATAATAATAATGATAATAACGAAGTTCATGACAAATATCAGTGATGCCTCTAAAAATATCGTAATTCATAACAAAACAATATGTTAAACAACTTGTTTTAAAACCTTGGTTGGGGAATGGTAATAAAAGAGCACCACCGTGGGCATATCACGAACTAATTTGTATTCTTGCTCTTTTAACATTAAAGTAATTATGTTGCTAATAAAATATCTGTGGCACAGATGGTGTAGCTTAACCATATTGCGAAGTAACTCCTCACAAACTCGGAGAAAGGTTAACAAACAACACCAAAGAAAAGATAGCTATATAAACTAGAGTGCACAAATTAGAAAGGGTGTTTCATATAACAAAAGAAACCTATCCCGGAACACGAAATTAAGACACTATCGAACAGTGGTCAGGCCCGAAACTCTGTGTGTAGCAGATACACTTAAACTCGCAAGAATTGGAGATCTAGAAGAACTAGAGAAGGCAGAAAAAAGAATTTTGATAAATATACTGGGAACTAAAATAATTACTACAGCAGAATATAGGTTAAGACCAAATTAAGAGTTATATTTAACTGATGTAATGAAGAAGAGATGATTACAGTTTTTTTGGGAACATCTACAGAATGTGCAATAATAGACTAACTAGCAGATCTTCAATCTACTGAACAAGTCTACACCCACATGGTTCGTTGAAATTTAAAAAGATATGAAACACTCTGGATTACACCAGACGCCATAGAAAACAGAACACTCTTCCGAGAAGTTACGCAAAAGACAGTACAGTATTTCAGGCAAGAAGGAAACTAACAACCAGAAAAAAGTTACAGGCAGTCTGAAAGACTAGACTTTATATCATTTCAAATGACGCATGCTAAAAATGCTACACATGTTAGAAAGGCTCAGGAGGGCTTCGAGCGAACGCCATAGCCCAGGAGTGAACTCAGACTCGGTGCATATGCACTGAACAACATGACGACGTCATACGCTCTCCGTCTCCGTATCGCATAACGCCATAGCCCAGGAGTAAACTCAGACTCGGTGCATATGCACTGAACAACATGACGACGTCATACGCTCAAGTGCAACCTTAGTACATTTCCTCTCCATAACCGTAACGCATAACGGTAGACCAATGCATAACGATGACGTCGACAAGATCATTTGAAATGATAAAAAGTGGACTCAAGAGGAGAAGGACCCCCACTCGAGCAGGATGAAGGAAATTTAGAAGTAAAGGAAATTGAATACGGTGAAAAATAGCCCAAGTTGATTCATCTATTAAGGTAGATTTATATTAACTTTAGTCTTGTTTCTTTTATGTATTTTTCTTGTTTCTTTGTGTCCTTTCATTTTATTTAAATTTTAATGTGTTATTTGTAAGGATATCCATTTTCACTTTGGTATTTGTTAAAATTAACATAGTTTTTAAGTTTCTTTTTTTAAAATCTCAATATACGTTGACGAGGGTATCATTGTATACCGAAACATGTACGTATTAATTTAAATATTAAACGTCTTTTAAGTGATTTACAAGGCGGCTATTATAATTAGAGATTAATAATTTGAGATTCATCTTACCCTCCAAATGGGTTATTCGAAAGAAGAAGAATATAGTATTTTTAATTGCTCATCCTCCCAGCTCGGCTTCACTCACGGACTCTGCGAATGATCATTCCTCTACCGTCACAAGGACAGTGTCTGGAAGCTGAACACATTTTGTCAGAAGCTACAACTGGGGACAGTGACAGACCGATCGCCCAGGCAACCGCTAACGTGGGTCTAATTAAGGAAGAGTCAGGGAAGGGATTTTGGAAAGAAATCGGCCGTGACCTGTTGAAAGGAACGGTCCCGGCATTTGCCAGGTGGTGAATATGGGAAACCACGAAAACCATTATCAGGACGGCCGCGATGGGATTCAAACAGACACTCTCCCGATGCCAGCGAGGCACGTGCTAACGTATTAGTGCACTTGGCCACCGTGGTCGTAATAATAGTTTGTGTTATGTAGGCCTAAAACTTAATAAGGGTATGTGTAGCCCGGTCGGTAGAGGTGCTGAGCCGGAAGGAAGTGAGTTTGATTCCCTGCCAGGTAGTGGTTTTAAGAAACAAAACTACCACTATCAGAAACACAAATGGCCATGGGGTTTATTCAGCCTACAACAGGTACTGTCCCCGATAATCCGGATAGTAGGCTGTCAGAAATCCGCCCCCTCAATCGGATTGCCAATAATCGATTGCACCGGCACAGCTACATCAATGAAAATGGCACTGACAGATACTACCGAGATTAGAGCACAGTAGTTAACATGAAATTATTGTGGAACACACCAAAATATACGGGGGTTCATACTTACCTTTTACTTACCTATTCAATTTAATCTCGGGTCTGGATTTTCAACTGGATCATTTAATAGTATGCCCTCACAATAACCTCCACCACGATATTTAAAATGAACCAAGTCGGAGACCAGAAAATTTAAACTGCACAATAATTTATTTCACATAAAGAAAAAAAAATATTTTAACAAAATTTAACAACAAAATAGTTATGGCTGTCTGAAGCCATTGCCAATGCAACCATGTCCTCCTGTAGGACTGTAGACTTCACATACAAAAATTCAGCTTTCTCTAGCTCAAAAGAACGTAATAATAACAACAATGCACATTGGAATGGATAAGGGAGCTGGGACGAGACATATAGCATTTGTTTCCTTGTTCATGAACTTCATAATTTAGTTCATTGACACACATTTATTAATAACCGCAAGGCCGCTAAGTAGTTGACCTTGACCTCCACCATTCAGTTATCTGGCCACCTGCAATACACCCTATGCAGTGTTGCATGCTTGCTTCGTCAAATGGACGCACCTGCCCAACCTGTATCAGCATATGCTTGTTACCTCAGAGCCTAGCTCCTTTTCAAAACACTTTAAATGCTTGCATCTCAACTCAAATATAATCACGCAAAATCTTTTAAATGCTCCGTTCAAATATCAATGGATTACTCTAATAATCCCAAATCTTATTTAATTGTTTATTCCAATTGTTGAACTAGCGTTGTTTAAGTTTAATAACGAAAACGCATAATAGTTTATTATAATGTTCATTAATTATTTATAACAATTAAATTGTTTATAACATTGTCAAATGACAATTGAAAAATATATACACGCCTCTATTAATCCCGTTCGTTCAAATTATTATTAAAGATATTTACATAGTTATTTACATTATTTATATTATTTATATTTTAAATACATTAACCACACGTTTATTCCGGTTGATATTTACTTAAATCGTGGTAATATAATCGACCAATGAAGGTTAGTTATATTTAAATTTTAGATTCAGGTATAATAAGTTTAATAATTATTATCTGTGACGGTAACCTCCATTCAAAATCGTTATCTCAAATTATTTAAACACTCTTGTTAATTTTAACAGTAACTTCACATGAATAATTTTCAATGGACCTGAACAATACAATCAGCGGAAAAATACCTCGCACAAACGCACAAAATTGGCCCATAATTCATCATATATCTCATTATATATGGCATCAAAATCTTCCACAATACACACAAAAAACCTCCACTTATAAATTCATCATCATCATCAATATTACTGTGGGAACCTCCTTCACTTATTAAAGGGCATTATTCATCAGCGACTTTTACACGTCCACTGAATTAACGATTATACATCCATAGTTCCTCTTTAAAAATTCTTATATTCATCAATTGTATCGAAAACTGTTATTATATTTAACCTTCGTGGGTTTCATTCATGAAGCGATATGAAGTAAAATTTTTCCAGTCAAAAATAAATTTAATATCAAATACGACTAGACTCGCCTCCCTGGTCTATCAAAATTGAGATTAACATCATCAAAGTATCGTAGTATAAAAATACTATCTTCAATCAAAATTCATCTAAACTGCAAAAATAGTCGAATAGAATACAATTAGACTGTGGAATGCAAACATTATTGTTCCAATCTAGAATTGAGAAAATCTCCTATCAAATGTTCATTACTATCGTGTACTCAATAAATCGTATTCAAAGTTCATATTTCATAAAATTGTCTATAATGCAATGGTATTTCAGAATTGACTAAAAATGTCTGTGTTTCAATCATGTTCATAAAAACGACTAGTATTTCCAAGATCGTCAAATAAAGTAGTAGATTTTAACGCTCTAAAATCTTTTAATCATTCTTCTTTCTTGAGGATGACAGAAAATTGGTCAAAGTAATTTACTGGAAAGAATTACTTCAATAAAACGACACGCTGTCTGAATTCAAACTTGCCATAGAAAATCGTTAACTTTACAGTCAAATCGTGACCACAAAAATATGTAAATTACTGAAAGAATATTTAATATCAGTCTAAACTGATCCAAAATTATTTAAATATGCCAATGACATAATAATGTCTCAATAAATCGTAGAAAAAGGCATAAATCAGCAAAGTGTACAGAGTACAGAAATATCAAGCAAGAATATGGGGCAAAATATATGGGACAGAAAATATGGGAAAAATGGTTGCTCAGATATCGCTAAAATGGCTCAAATAAATCAAGAAACGTTCACGACTACCTTATCTGTTGATTGAAGTTCTAGAAGAAAATGTCCAAAGAAGACTGCTATTGGTTCCATTTCACCACAGGAAAGATGTGCTCCGACCTCGAACCTGGAACCTGCGCCCTCGGAGAATAGAACAGCTTCCTCCTCCGGAAATCGCACTGCTCCGTGTAGACGATAGACATCCTTCTGGCAAAACTCTTCTGCTTGAGCCGGGTCCACCCTGGCCTCTCTTGACAGTTCCCTGAAGTTCTGGTAGAAATTCGCCATGAAGTTCATTGCAAATATTTCCGCAGAAATGTTCATAATTGTAGAGTATGAAGATATTTCCACTGCCATTTGATGTAATTCAGCGATGGATTACGATGCATGAGTGTAGTTGAATGTTCTCTACATGCTCGCTTTTGTAGAATGGCGATTAACGAAGCTCCATGTTGCTATTTCACTCCATTGATGTATATCCCAATTGCATTAAAGTTTTAGTCTTCCAGCTCCACTTTCGTAATAATAATAGTCGAAAGTACTGCCAGATTATATAATTCCATTGTAGAATGTAGCGTTGTATCACCAAATGTAATCTTCAGTATCACGGTTGCAATACACGTGTCTGCCGTAGCGTAGAATGTGGTATTATAAAAGTGCTTCTCAGGTGGCGAGAAAATCACTTTTGTCTGCAGTCTTAAAATGCGAATATCTTCCAAAGTATAATAGTGAAAATGTTCAACTTTCGCACACGCCTCAATATTGTAATGCACAATTGAATTAGCATAAATGCAGTAACTAACTCTTGATAGATAATCTTGTAGAATCGTTTATGTGTGCGCTCCAACTTCGCCTAGTTTTAGTAACCGTAAAATTGCACTGCTGCACGCTCAGTGCTTGTTCGATGCGGTGGTCTCTGCCACGCTTGCTAATGACGACTCGCTTCACTGAAAAATATATACTTGTTCTATACGAACACGACGTCTGACAATATGAGAAGTGAGAATTGAGAAATGAGCTATGAGACTCTCCGCTCTGCTGTGCAAGGCCTTTTATCAACTTCGAAGGGGCGTATCCATCCCTACCATAGCTTGTTCCTCCGTCATTGCTAGAAGTTCTAACTTTGGCTATACTTGACGGATTTTCAGATTTCAAAAACATATAATTAATTTCTTCAAAATTCCAAATCAATGCCATAACTGAAAATAGATTTCCACAATTCTGCATGCCAAATGTTATTAAATACGGTAGTTTCAGGAATCTCCGTCTCTCTGTAAGCTATTGCTCATTGGTTCGAGCCTCTCCTCCAATCGCGTAACTTCTTCCTCAGCACAATTCCTTGCTTCCTTGCGACTGCGTCGTAAATCTCAGATCCTTCTCGAACAAAATCGTGACGTCATCAAGAATCTCAGCTCATCCAGCCTACTTGCATGAATGTTGCGTCAACTGCGCCTACGTCATGAAGTTCACACGTCACAACTATGACGGCCACAACTATATCCACATATACCAATACAGCCACCGTGGTCTCAGTATAATTCAATTTACGTGGGCAGTACAACCACGCCAAGGAGAACTGTGTCCTAAAGCTATTTAATAATATATATATATATATATATATATATATATATATATATTTTAGTTTTTCGAGAGAAACGTGGGGAAATCTTCGAAAGACAGATTGCAATCTTCCGGACTTACAACTGTGCAGGATTCTTACCCACTAAAAACCCACAAACCCTATACTTGGCTTAAGGCCACCCCGGAACTGCCTGTTCAGCCTTACTTCAGGGTGGAGCCACTGTTACGACCAGAGGTCTCAGTCAATTTCATTAAACGTGATGATAATGAAATTACTCATCATCATCTTCACTGTCTTCAGCAACCAATCTTCTCGGTTCCTCTTCTTTTTTTGTTTCCAGCAGCTCAGAGATGTAGACAGCAATCTGTGCCCAACTTCCTCTGCTGCTGAGCATTTTATCCACCACATTGTCTGGTGTAATGACACCAACTTTTGTCTCCAGAAGCCTTCGACGATTTCTCCACCTCAAGCACGCAAAGAATGTGTGCTGAACATCGTCCGATTGATCATCACAATAACGACACCGTGAACTCGGTGAAATTCCCATTCGATGGAGGTATGCTTCATAATAACCATGGCCAGAGAGAAACATGGTAATGTAATAATTAACCTCACCATGTTCCCTCGACAACCATGGCTTCAGTTGCTTGATGAGCCTAGCGGTCCACCTCTGCCACGATGTTCACGTTCCCATTCTTCCTGCCATTCCAGAAGAGATCTGTCTCTTTCCTCCCTCTTCACGCGTATCTTAGAATGCTCGTCTTTCTGCAAGTATATACGGCGCCTTTCCTTGGCCAGGATGTAAATGGGTATCGCCCCAGCTATTACTAGCACTGCCGGTCCAGACACTGTACGATAGGCAGAAGTTATTCTGAGGGCAGCTCTTCTGTGAACAGAGGTTATCCGCTTCCTATACATCTCAGAGCCAAGAGCTACTGACCAAATCTCTGCACCATAAACAATAACTGATTCCGCCACTCTCATCAGCAGTTTCCTCTTCAGTGGTGAAGGGCCGCCAATATTAGCCATGAGCCGCGACAAGTTGTTAACAATCCTTGCAGCCCTATCAGCAATCTTGCTGATATGATTCCAGAATGTTAACTTGCTGTCAATCATAACACCCAAGTAACGAACAGCAGGAGCTGTTTCTATTACTTGATTATCTACTAGCATTGGTACAACTCGTGGAACTCTCTTCTTAATAGCAAGGACTAGTTCTGTTTTATGAACTGCTAGTTGGAGACCATGTTCATTCATCCAGGTGGAAACTCTCCGCATTACCTGATTAAGTTTAAGTTGCATACCCTCCATGGAGCGCTCCATAATGAGCACAACAAGATCATCAGCATATCCCACCAAAGAAGTGTCCTCTGGCATCTCCATCCGTAAAATGCTGTCATAATTTACGTTCCATAAATCAGGACCTAACACCGAGGCTTGAGCCGCCCCCGCTGTTACCTTGCGACACTTGGCTCCTTCATCTGTGTCATACTGTATCCAACGATCACAAAGATAATTCCTCAGAACAGACGCCAAGTAGCGAGGAATGTTAAATGTTGTTTCAAGTGCAGCTATTATGTCAATCCACCGGGCAGAATTGAAGACATTTTTCACATCCAGAGTAACCAGTAAGCACATTTTCCTAGAGAAATGGTTGCCATGCTCAATGGATCTGACAGCCATCACCACTTCTTCAATGGCGCTGATGGTGGACTTACCCTTCACAAAACCGTATTGTTTGGGGGACAGACCTCCTGCAGCAACAATCGCTGCCTGAAGCCTTCCTTTAATCATCTTCTCAAACAGTTTGCCAGCCATGTCCAACATGCATAGAGGTCTCTGACCTGAAGCAGTAGTGGGATCTCCTTTGCCTTTAGGCATGAGCACAAGCCTGGCCACTTTCCACGGGGTCGCAAAGACTCCCTGTAGTAAACAACAATTATACATGTTCAGCAAAATAATAATAATAATAATAATAATTAATAATAGTCCAATAATAATATAATAATAATAGTTTAATAACATTATAATAATTATAATTGTCTGATAATAGGCTAATAATAGTCTAATAATAATATAATCATAATAATAATGTTATGGACTTTAAACTTCTCCTTGAAACGCCTATTTACGTGCCAATAAATCTACTGACACGGGTTTCTTACTTTTAAGAACCCTCAAATGTCAACGAACTACGTAAGAATTCGATCTCACAACCTCGCTTATAGATGGCTTAAGTCTTACCAGCCACGCTACGTAGCCGGCCATGTACGGCATGGCTCTCCAACTCAGCTGCCTTCTGGCCGGCTCAAGGCTGTGAACGGAGCTAATCGCCATGTACAAGACCGACAGCTGCATTGTGCTGGAGACTGGTGACGGGTTTCGGAAGTTTCACCAAATAGAGGGATGCGAGACAGGCAGGTGGCGGACAATACATGGAAGCGAGATGTATTAAACAAAATGGCTAGAAAATCTACCGGTAGGGTGTATAGTTGAGTCCCTAAAGTGGCCAAATTTAACCAATTGGCAACTTCACTTCGATACTGCCCAATGACAGATATGCAATATCTATCCCCTTTCTTCGCTCTTTTCATAATGTGCGCTACTCGATCTAAATTCTGTCACTGATCCAAGACATGAGTCCTTCCTTAAGTGCAAGTGATTTGATTCCCGCATGGAGTCAACTGTTAAGTAACTCATGAATATGGATGGACTTTCAGGTTTATGAAATCGCTGATGAGTTTGAGCAAGAAATGTGCTATTTTATTCGCGGTAATTTATGATCTTATCAAGGCATCATCCTTGAAATCAAATTAATTACAGTTGCTTGGCATTTCGACATGACTAATTAAAGTAAGGTGGATTTGGAAACAAGCCCAAGGAGATGAAGATAATAACCGCGATAATAGGAGCACCAGACAGGAGCGTGGTGCTAAGACGACAATCAAGGAAGCATTCAGCTATTAGGTCGTGTTGTGTCGTTTACTGCTTAGTTATTGTTATTTTAAGGGGCGGAACGGCGAGGTCATCTGCCCCTAGGTTTTATGTCGTTGTGGGGTTCTCTAACTCAACTGTCCTCTCGCCGGCTCAGGGCTGCTAAGCAATGTGAGTGTGAATTAGCTGCCCTGTACAATGTTGTTTCATTCGAGGGGCTTGGACATCGTGGTCATTTAGCCACATGTACTGAACCCGATGGGGTTATGCTGACTGGAATTGAACATGGTTCTCAGAGACTGTGATCTCAGTATAAAGGTTCCACCAGGAAGCGAACCAGAGATCTGTACAGGGAGTTTCTTGGTAAAAACCCCTCGAAAGAAATGTATATTTAATCACTGGTGTGATTTTGATGAAATGGCATTATTTATTAAAATAATGTAGGAAATAATGAGCAGATTATATCATTCTAAGACGATTTGGTGTAAGCTATTGGAGTCTTGAAGCACAGAGGAGGGCAGAGCTGACATTTACTAATCGGCCCAGAATTGTGGGTTGGTCCCAGTGGAGCCACGTCCATCTCTGTCACCCCATTATGTCGTCTGGAGCAGGGGAGAGGCCTGAATAATGACATAGTTATTCCCCGACGGAGAATAGATTTGGAGTAGGGGCGGAGAAATGCCCAGAAAAATCATTGATTACTCGTGATTGGAGTAACGAATCGAGATGAGAGTTGCACACAGGTGAATATCTTGGCAAGAAGATAATTTTAGAGTCTTTTACCTGCGAAATTGGTGCATATTTAGTGATGTGCGTAAGGACTGTAAAACGACCATTGTTCGCGGATGGATGTGGAGATGTTGCCGGGGACTTCCCGATTAGGTAGCGTCCCACGCCATGGAGAAAGGAATTAATATTAATTAATTGAACGAGCGATTCCTTTGCACACAGATAGTTTTGGGACCTGTGAAGAGAGAGGAACACAATGATCATGGTTTGAAGACCTGAATCATGCTGTGAGAGGAGCCAAGATTACGCGGGAAGATGTTGCTCTACTTTCTGTGGAAATCCGATATAAGGGAGTAGACCCCAGGAGGAGCTCTCTGTTCTAACTCAGTTGAATCTCACTTGAAGTCACTTGAAGCCCAGTTGTAACTCAGTCGAGACGCAGTCAAGCTCAGTCTACATGCCGCCAAGCGCAGTTACAGCCAGTTACAATCTTACTCAATTGTCAATTGTAGCACAATGGAAATAAGTTGCAATCAGTATGCAGCAAATATGCAGCAGTACGAGACAGCGTGTAAGCCGCAGACAGAAGTCTTCAAATAAGTTACGTGCAGTCTTCGAGTGAAACTTCAGTCAGCTACAGCCAGGTTGAAGCAAGTTCGTCAAGGCAAAACGCATGACGGATTTATTCATCAAGACGCCGAACAAAGGCTGGTATGTGTAATAGAAACAGTAAACATGCTTGTATGAATAATAGTCGTGATACAGGCATAATCAGCAGCACGAACTATGACGTGTTCAGTTACGAAGCACCGTATAGACTAACGGTAGAACTATTGTATATAATTATTTGTGAAAGTGTTGAACTTTATTAAGCGCAGTGTGTATAGTATTAACTAATCGTATGTGTGTAACTACGATAGAATGCGCTACAGAAACTCTACTAAGTGTTTGGTATTGCCATGAGAATACCAGATGTTAACGCTCATGTTTGGGAGCCAGCGTATGGATGTAACGCAGGACGCTTACTGTAGGAGTAATGATCGTCATAAAACTGTTGGAGAGTTCCGAGAGCAGATAACCAGACTTTCAATCAGGAGTTGATAACGTAAGATGCCGTCGACACCTGCAATTTCGATCTCTGCTAGGGAATTTCAGCATTGAAGTGTGTATAAAGTGACGAGTGTTCAGTGTAATGTATATGTAAAAATATCATTTAATGTAGTGTTTGATGAAGTGTTTCACATGTTTGGGGAGTGATAACTTCCTGAAAGGTATGCAACGTGTCGTGTTGGTGATAGAAATTATGTGTAATCAAATGTGTGTAAACAAGAGAAATATGTCGCGTTAAACCCATTATGGCGGGCGACATGGAAGAATATGATTGGTTGGAGCCACCTTAGATGCCTATAGCGATGTAAGTACCCCACACAAATTATGGTTATTATTATGTAGAAGTATGGACCGATGCATGTCTGTGATTCCGTAAAGATATTGTGAATTCCTTATAGATGCCCGTAAAAGTCAGTTAGGAGGCTGATCCTCCATGTTTAATCAGTAATGAGTTGATTTTTATAGAGTTGAAATGATGATTTGCATCATTAAGTGGAGTAATTATTCCCACTATGAATTAAGAATGGCAATCAGTTATGTAAATGTAACGAACGCGATTGTTCGAGTTTAAAACGTTTAGCTATGTCGGAAATTTTGGTAATTTATGTGAGAATAATAATAAATGATGATTTTGGTCATTTATGTCAATGAGATTTACAATAATAATAATAAATAATGATTTTGGTCATTGATGTCAGTGAGAAATGATGATAATAATAATAATGGTTATTAAGAGTATGAATGAACACATCAGGAAACAAATAAATGTTGTAAGCGAGAATTGTTAACGCTAAGTGCAAGACTTATCAATCTAAGCAGGAAGATGTTACAGTGAGATTACATTACAGTAACTATGGAAAGAAGTTTTATATCAGAATATTGCATATATTCAGTAATGATACCAGTAATGAAAGAGCTTTTAGTGAATTGAATTTGCAGCTTAATTGAGAAGCTTATAGAGTAAATGTTAGATTTCTCTTAATATTATAGGTCGGAGTGTCGTAGCATGGAGCATTAGGGGCCAGATAGTCTATTCTACGTATGAATTCTCCTATGTCGTGGACATTGTTGGAGATATTATTTATTCCAGAGTTCTAGTGAATGGACCCTAACTCTGAAGAAAGGATTGAAATGTGTTCCGGATTGGAATCTTTATAAGAGTCGAGGAAACAAGGACACCTCGCAGCTCTATGATTTCCCGAGAACTTTTCGATGAGTTATTTACGCTCGTGGGCAGCGAAAACTCATGGCGACAGTGGTCTTCTGC
Organism: Meconema thalassinum; assembly: GCA_946902985.2. NCBI lineage: Eukaryota > Metazoa > Arthropoda > Insecta > Orthoptera > Tettigoniidae > Meconema > Meconema thalassinum. Next base: position 390,036,758 of record OX336391.1, read on the forward strand.
GCCTGTATTATACTTGAGACATCGGTTACCGCCAGGCTCATGCATTGCGAACCCCGAACCTTCATGTTGAATGGACCCATGTGAGGCCATTAATTAATCATTATCCTCGACGTAGGAATAATTACAAAAGCTCATTCAATACCTGTTGGCTTAATAGTCAATTAAGATCCTTTGGGAACATGTGTGTCGGTCAGGACACAGTATTTGTCCTGTAAATCTCCACTGCTTAGAGAGGGAGGCTTTCAAACTTTTAGAAAGGTCGAGATAATTGGTGAAACGACCCATTCCACTTTCTATTGTGTAGCGACTTCCTTAGCCAAGGGTCGGTGCCAGCCACTCGGACCGCCCAGGCAAGTTACAAAGGGAAGAGATTCTAGACCTTGTTAAAATGACATATAATGCAAGATTGTTATGTTGAGTATTATGGCCATGTGGTTTGTGAACACATGGATAATTATAGTTCATCCTGATGGTTCATTAATTTAGCTATCTGACGAATAGTTACATGATATATTTGTACTGTCACTGGAACCAAGTCATGTAGTTGGTGACTAGATGCCAATCGCCATGGGCGCAAGGTAATCTATTGTACAATCCGACATAAGCTATAACGTAACGTTTTATCTAGGAATCACAGACAGCATGCGGTGAAACCATATAATTGGAGGATGTGTAGGGGGTAGCTTACATAATTATGGAGTTGCACGCTGATTGTGGTGCAACGTCCAAATAGGTAAATGCATGAAAAGCATTTCATTGGTGAGAAGAAAAATATTAAAACACGCACGGCACACATAATTGTTTAACATAAAGAGGTTTAAGGAATAATCCTTGTTGTAATATTAAAGAAGTCACATTGTATGACTGTTATGTTAATGTACAGTTTGTTTTGAAGTCGTAGGTGCATCAGCGCACTAGTATATCCTTGTGAAGTTCACAGAAGGGTAAAGCCTTATGGCTAGGTATGACTTTGTTGTGATTTCATATTTGTTTACTTGTGGATTGTGGAAGTACATATTTTGTTTGCTTTTATTTTATGCTTTTTGGGTATTGTTTTGTGTTTGAAGCCATGATTTATTTTACTGGATTAAAGTTTTAGAATAGAGTTGTGCTTTATCATTGTAGAGTTGATACCTTTTTGCCTCAAATCCAAAATATGCACTGCAAAATTGGGGTTACCGTACACGCCTGAGAGCTGATGCTAGTTGGAGGCAGATGCATATTATCCAACGAGATTACTCACATGGGTACATGGGAATTGATGTCCTATACTGTGATTTGAGCTAAAGGTACGACTAAAGTCGGTCAGATTTAATGCACACAACTCTATTAAAGTAAGAATTAACGAAGTAGGGTGTGACCGCTCCTAATCCATAGCTAAGTTCCGATACGTATATATAAATTTTGATAGATACCTGTAGACGATAGAGTCTATTAATTTATCATGACGCCCGTCTGTGGGGTCTATGGTAGTAAAAGCTCTATTAATTTATCATGGCCCAAGCAACGTGGGGCGGTATTAACTCGTTATGGAACCGCCTGCGTCAGTGCAATATGAGCGATTTTGGCATTGCACGAACCGGGCAACGATAGATTGTGCATATCACTATTCATTTATCATGGCGCCCAGAATACGTGGAGCTTATGGGATTTAGGGAAAACCCATAGATTTTTTATGGTATTTCATGGGGAAAACCATAGTAATTGTTTTGCCTCAAACTGTGTTTGAGTGATTTTTGAATTCAGTAGGCTTTTGAGGTAACGCAGAATCTCTCTATTGAGAAGAGAATGGCCTAAGGGTACTAGCGTTACATACCCAATCCGCAATCTACCATAATATTATCAGGTTTTGTACGACTTCACAATATGTGTGCAGTGTTTGATGTTTCTCTTCGAAACGTATCCACATATTTTTCCAGGAAGCCTGCCTGCATATTTAAGTGTGTTATTGTAAAATGTCAGGTACGGAGGAAATCTTGCAAGTTATTGCAGGACTGAAACAACATTTTGATGCTGCTCACGAGCAGAATAAGCTGGAAACCAAGGCTTTCCAGGAGAGTATAAACAATCGTTTAGATGCCAATCAGGAGGCAATTAATGCAACTCAGGTTGCAATGAACAATAACCAGATTGAATTAAACAACCGTTTAGAGGCAAATAAAGTTGAATATAAAGCTGAATTGAGTAATCGGCTAGATGCAAATCAGGTTGCACTAGATAATAAGTTAGGTCAAATGCAAGAAGTCATTAAGACCGAAGTAACAGATACTGTTGTAAGCATTGTATCGGAAATGCAGGTAAAAACTGATAAACGTTTTGAGGCTATCGAAGCCAAACTTGAGGGTAATTTGCAAGCGTGTAGGCATGCTCAGGAGCAAACCAACAGTAAATTAGAGGCGTTGTCTAACGATATTAAGGATATTCAGATCCAAAACGAGGCGAATCTCGAACGCCAAGCGAAACAGTTCGCAGAGTTTACGAAAACAGTAGACCAGAGATTAGAGGAGAACGACTCCAAATGGGACCAGAAATTGAAAAGCTACGCTAGAGCAATTAACGGTGACCTCAAGAAACAGGACCAGAATATATTAGGTCAATGCCAGGAAATAGGCGAAATTAAGGCTATCGCTCAGGAAAGTAAGGAGCTGGTAGGCAACGTGAAAAGTCAGATGGGTAAAGTTCATAAAGAACTGGACCAAGTTCAGAGTGATATTGTCATAGTCAATAAAAGACAAGAGGAAAATAGAGGCGAGATCACCAAGGTCCGGAATGAATTGTCTAAAGTCAATGGACACATTCAAGATGAAATTAAAGGTCTGAGAGAAGAACTCGAAATAAGAGAAGGCCAGAAAACAGAGGCAAGCGACAAGACCCTTGCTCAAATTAAAGAGGACGTAGAGGATGAAATATCCCATATCAAACAAAGTCTGAAAGAAGACAAGGTGAAAATTTTTCAAGTAGCCGAGGAAAACCGAGATAGGCTTACGAGAATAGAAAAAGAAGTCATTACTCGCCTAGAAAGAGCAGAAATGCGCCATAACCAAATGGAGACTAGGATAATAGCACAGGAGGAGACACTTCTGAAATATCCTAAGTCAAGTGAAGGCAGCATAGAGGATATAAGAAAAACAAGGTGGGCAGACCTAGAAACCCAACCTATAAGCAGGAATGCTGCAGGCGCAGGAGAAAGTCCTTACATGACGCCAGGTGTACCAATTGCGGCATCGACGCCACATGAAAATGCGATGCACACCCAGGTGATAAACGTCATTAGGGCAAGCGAAGAAAAACCTAGGAAGTTTTCAGGTAGTCACTGTAGTATGACACCAAAATATTGGTTAAAGGAAGTGACTGAATATCTCAATGATGCACGAATACCGCAGGAGCGTAGGCTACGTGCTATAGAGAAGTTAACAGAGGGGGAGTGCGCATTATGGTTTCGCAGCTTCCGTTACACTTTTGATACTGTTGAGGAATTCCGCGAGGCATTCTTGAAGAGATATTGGGACGCCGCGACTCAGCAGAATTTACGGCTGGATTTGTATGCCAAAAAGTACAGCACGAACAACCCGACGAAGTACGCAGAATTCTTCATATCGCAGATGTGTCGTTTTAAAGAGCTGGATCAAAAACCTAGTGAACTGGAGCTATGCATTGCTATCGCCAAACAGCTTCCATACGAGATCCAAAGGCTACTAATCTCGGCTAATGCGAAAACTGCTATGGAAATGGAGACAGTTCTAAGGCAACTGGACCTCACCACAGCAAATACTATGCGTCAGAGTCGAACCGTGGAACAAGTCCACGTGACCAACACACAGACTGACCAACAGCAAGCTCCAAGGAACAACAAGGCCACGAGCACAGAAACTTTAGATTCCTATGGACGGCAATGGGAACAGGAACCCAGAAGATGGCAGTCAAGGTACAAAGGAAATGCTAATAAAGCAGGAAGAGGTCGAAGTTCGTGGAATAAACACAATAACAGGGGCAAACCGTACCATAACAATGGAGGTAATAATGGCCAGGAAGGCAATAATAGAAATTGGAGACCCCAAGAGAGAAGAAATAACTTCGATGACGAGGCAGAAGAGCGATATCATGCTTCTTTGCGATACCTCGAAGAAAGGGGAGATGAGCCCCAGAAATCACAAGTCCGCTGGCAAGAAGTCATGCAGAACAGGACATCGCCAGACAGATATGGAGATGGAGCTAAGAGTTTGGAACTACAGCGCAGCGAACAGGAGAGAAGGAACTCCAAAGGGGCGGGCGCTGAAGAAAAAAAAAAAACGCCAAAATTAGAAGAGCTCGAGACTGATGGATGGAAGTCTATTAACATCATCAATTGGATAGCCAAACCAGAAGAATTGATTGAGGATACAGGAGGACCACAGGTCATGGTCAAGAGAGAATTGCCTATTATAATTGTGAGAGTGGCAGGATTAAAAGTCAGAAGTCTGCTAGACACAGGATCAACAGTGAGCCTGATGACACAAGCTCTATATAATGAAATAGCCCGGAGAGAGAACATTTTGAAGATACCGATCTCCAGTGTCAAAATTAAAGGGGTAATTCCAGACAGAACAATGATATGTAAATACCAGGTATTCCTAGATTTACAGATAGGAGGCTCTATTTTCTCACAGAGTTTCCTGTTAGTAAACAAACTACCTTATAACCTACTTATTGGGGCAGAGTTTATAAGGGAATACAGAGTGATAATTGACCTAGCACAGGACAGGGTTATGTTCCATGTGAATGAAGAAGCTGAAGGCTTAGAGGTCGCACTCAATGAAATTGAACCAGGATCCAGTGAACAAGTATGGCATACATACAGAGATGTGGCTGATGAAGAAGTGTTAGCTATGGAGCAGTTAGAAGCGGAGCTCAAAACACTAGCCACAGACTTGGAAAAAGATCTGGAACCCAAATTGGAAGAATACATTTCGGAGAAGCTAGAAGAAGCGAAAATTGGGCTAAAAGAGAAGGAAAATTTAAAGCAGTTATTGCTGGAACAGAAGGAAGTCTTTGATTCGAGACCTGGTCGGATAAAGAACTTCACTTATGCTTTTCAAGTCAGTGATTGGACACCATTTAGGCAGAAACCCTACCCTATAGCTGAAAAGCATTATGCTAAAGTAAAAGAGGCAATTCAGGAGATGTTGGAGGCCGGCGTTATTGAGAAAACACCTACGCCTTATGTAAGTCCATTGGTAATTGTACCAAAGACAGACGGATCTGTCAGAGTCTGCTTGGACCTGAGACGCTTAAATTTGAGAGCTATTCCGGAATTTGACCAAGTGCCACCTATTAAAGAGATCCTCAGGAAGTTTAGAGGGAAAACTATATTCTCAAACTTGGATATCACATCCAGTTTCCACCATCTTGAATTAGAGAAGAAAACTAGTCTGTTGACAGGATTTATGTTTGATCAACATACATTCACATTTTTAAGGCTACCTTTTGGGTTGAAAACAGCTGGTTCAGCCCTGATAAGAGCGTTAGATCGCAATCTATCAGATGAGGTTAAAGAGAGTACCATCAGATATGTAGACGACATTCTACTCACATCAGAATCTCTGGAGGAGCACATGAGAGACCTGAAGAAGCTGCTAGATGACCTTCGAGAAGCGAACTTTAAGGTCAATATCAAGAAATCGCACTTCTGTCAGAGGGAAGTTAAATTCCTAGGGCATGTTATTGATGCAAACGGAGTGAAGCCTAATCCAGATAAATTGGAGGTAATTCGGAATTTCCCTCGACCCACGAAAGTTAAGCACGTCCGACAGTATTTGGGAGTAATTGGATTCTTTTCGAACCACTGCCCAAACTATACTGCGACAGTAGCACCACTGCAGGACCTATTGAAGAAAGGCGGCAGATGGAATTGGACGGAGCAATGTCAGGAAGCATTCGTGAGGTCAAAACAAATGCTTTTGGAATATGTGAAACTGGGATACCCAGATTATACCCAGAAGTTCATCATACAGACGGATGCATCACTTATTGGGATTGGAGCGATGTTATTCCAGGAAAATGTTGACCAGCCTGAGAAGAAAGTTTTTATCGCCTTTATCAGCAGAAGACTGAGAGCCCAGGAGAAAAATTACACGATCACAGAGATAGAATTGCTCGCAATTTTGTACGCGTTGCAATCGTGGCACAAACTCGTGTACGGCTTCCGAATAGTTCTGAGAACAGACCATAAAGCTTTAACATTTTTGTTAAAGACAGATTTGTCTAGTCAGAGATTGACAAGATGGTCCCTGTATATCCAGCAATTTAATGTGGAAATAGAATACTGTCCAGGGAAAGAGAATGTAATACCGGACATATTAAGTCGTTACCCTAGAGAAGAAGAAGTACTAGCGGTCCAGATTGAGAATCGAGATCAGAAGACGTTGGATGACTTAAGGAACATTACCAACCTACAACGCGAAGACCCATGGTTGAAGATGATAATCGATTACTTTGAGGGACGATTAGCAAGGGGAACTGCGATATACAGAGAGGCGGAGGCATTGGCAACAGATTATGTATGGTATAATCAGATATTACACAAGTGGGACGATGTGGATCACACACGTCAAAGAATTGTAATTCCTGCATCTTTGCAGAGGAGGTTAGTATGGCTAGCCCACAGAGCATTTGGCCATCCGGGGATAGATAAAATCTGTGCTCTGTTGAAGGAAGCATTTACTTGGCCAAAATTGAGAGAAACGGTGAGAAATGCTATTAGAACATGTGATCTTTGCCAAAGGGTAAAGCCGAATCCCTTTTTAATGAGGCAACGACCTATCCCGTTGTTACCAGAGAAGCCAAGGCAGCTATTGAGTATCGACAACTTTGGACCATTGCCTAAAGCACGTAGAGGCAATAGACACATTTTTGTAGCCATGGATGTATTTTCGAAAATGGTGGTGTTGTGCCCCATTCAAAAGACAAGTTCAAAACAGATCTTGAAGCGCCTGAAAGAGAGAGTTATTCCGATTCTTGGGAAGCCGGATAACATTCTCTCGGACCACGGAAGTTGCTTTACTAGTGCAGAATTTCGTCGAGAACTGGAAACTCTAGGAATTAGGCAGATTTTATCTACCATTCGCCATCCTGAGGCAAGTCCCGTTGAAAGAGTAATGAGAGAGATCCAGAAATACATGAAGATCTACTGTTCTGAAGCGAATTGGCGTTGGATTGAATTTTTAGAAGTCATTGAATACTGTATAAATAATACTGTACATGAGGCGACAGGTCAGGTTCCCGTTACTCTACATCTGGATCAGAGACCAGAGAGACCGTGGAATGGTGTTATTCCATTACCAGTAGACGCACAGCCCGGTAGAGAATTGAGGATCCAACGAACCTTTGAATATCTCAAAGCACAGGCGGAGAGACGTCAGAGAAGGAATCGTGCGAAGAGGTATCATAAACCGCTTCTCGTGGGACAGAAAGTTTTAATTAAGAAACCCGCCAGTTCAGATCCAGAGGCACGGAAGTATAAAAAGTTTAATTTTTCTTACCACGGCCCGTTCGAGGTGATAAGAGACCTCCAGAACAATGCATACAGGTTAAGGCATTTAGAGAATGGAAACGAGGTCGTTATGAACATAGCCAACTTAAAAATTTATTACTCGCCAGAAGAAGTCGACGAACCAGAAGAAGAATTAGTAACGCACACCCAACTCAACGTGGAGAGCGGAGGCAGCCAAGCAGGCAGACCTGAATGTTGGAACGGCGAGACGGGACGAGAAGCAGACAGTTTACCCAGTGTAAGCGGAGAGCAGAAAGAATGCCAGTGTTTGCGAGAACTCTATGAAGAAATGGTCAGAGTGGCTAGAGAGGTTGAGGCTGTAAACGCGACCCTTCGCAGGGAGAATAGACAGCTCAGAAACAAGGCCGAGTGTGGAAGGGGGAACACTACTAACCCACTCGCAGCCAGACAAGGTGAAGGACCCCAGACGTAAACACAGACGGTGGTCGACAGTCAGCTGGTTACTTATATAAGCCACTTGCATTGGACTTTTATAAGTTTTGCAAGGGGAACATGAACCCGATGGGGTTATGCTGACTGGAATTGAACATGGTTCTCAGAGACTGTGATCTCAGTATAAAGGTTCCACCAGGAAGCGAACCAGAGATCTGTACAGGGAGTTTCTTGGTAAAAACCCCTCGAAAGAAATGTATATTTAATCACTGGTGTGATTTTGATGAAATGGCATTATTTATTAAAATAATGTAGGAAATAATGAGCAGATTATATCATTCTAAGACGATTTGGTGTAAGCTATTGGAGTCTTGAAGCACAGAGGAGGGCAGAGCTGACATTTACTAATCGGCCCAGAATTGTGGGTTGGTCCCAGTGGAGCCACGTCCATCTCTGTCACCCCATTATGTCGTCTGGAGCAGGGGAGAGGCCTGAATAATGACATAGTTATTCCCCGACGGAGAATAGATTTGGAGTAGGGGCGGAGAAATGCCCAGAAAAATCATTGATTACTCGTGATTGGAGTAACGAATCGAGATGAGAGTTGCACACAGGTGAATATCTTGGCAAGAAGATAATTTTAGAGTCTTTTACCTGCGAAATTGGTGCATATTTAGTGATGTGCGTAAGGACTGTAAAACGACCATTGTTCGCGGATGGATGTGGAGATGTTGCCGGGGACTTTCCGATTAGGTAGCGTCCCACGCCATGGAGAAAGGAATTAATATTAATTAATTGAACGAGCGATTCCTTTGCACACAGATAGTTTTGGGACCTGTGAAGAGAGAGGAACACAATGATCATGGTTTGAAGACCTGAATCATGCTGTGAGAGGAGCCAAGATTACGCGGGAAGATGTTGCTCTACTTTCTGTGGAAATCCGATATAAGGGAGTAGACCCCAGGAGGAGCTCTCTGTTCTAACTCAGTTGAATCTCACTTGAAGTCACTTGAAGCCCAGTTGTAACTCAGTCGAGACGCAGTCAAGCTCAGTCTACATGCCGCCAATCGCAGTTACAGCCAGTTACAATCTTACTCAATTGTCAATTGTAGCACAATGGAAATAAGTTGCAATCAGTATGCAGCAAATATGCAGCAGTACGAGACAGCGTGTAAGCCGCAGACAGAAGTCTTCAAATAAGTTACGTGCAGTCTTCGAGTGAAACTTCAGTCAGCTACAGCCAGGTTGAAGCAAGTTCGTCAAGGCAAAACGCATGACGGATCTATTCATCAAGACGCCGAACAAAGGCTGGTATGTGTAATAGAAACAGTAAACATGCTTGTATGAATAATAGTCGTGATACAGGCATAATCAGCAGCACGAACTATGACGTGTTCAGTTACGAAGCACCGTATAGACTAACGGTAGAACTATTGTATATAATTATTTGTGAAAGTGTTGAACTTTATTAAGCGCAGTGTGTATAGTATTAACTAATCGTATGTGTGTAACTACGATAGAATGCGCTACAGAAACTCTACTAAGTGTTTGGTATTGCCATGAGAATACCAGATGTTAACGCTCATGTTTGGGAGCCAGCGTATGGATGTAACGCAGGACGCTTACTGTAGGAGTAATGATCGTCATAAAACTGTTGGAGAGTTCCGAGAGCAGATAACCAGACTTTCAATCAGGAGTTGATAACGTAAGATGCCGTCGACACCTGCAATTTCGATCTCTGCTAGGGAATTTCAGCATTGAAGTGTGTATAAAGTGACGAGTGTTCAGTGTAATGTATATGTAAAAATATCATTTAATGTAGTGTTTGATGAAGTGTTTCACATGTTTGGGGAGTGATAACTTCCTGAAAGGTATGCAACGTGTCGTGTTGGTGATAGAAATTATGTGTAATCAAATGTGTGTAAACAAGAGAAATATGTCGCGTTAAACCCATTATGGCGGGCGACATGGAAGAATATGATTGGTTGGAGCCACCTTAGATGCCTATAGCGATGTAAGTACCCCACACAAATTATGGTTATTATTATGTAGAAGTATGGACCGATGCATGTCTGTGATTCCGTAAAGATATTGTGAATTCCTTATAGATGCCCGTAAAAGTCAGTTAGGAGGCTGATCCTCCATGTTTAATCAGTAATGAGTTGATTTTTATAGAGTTGAAATGATGATTTGCATCATTAAGTGGAGTAATTATTCCCACTATGAATTAAGAATGGCAATCAGTTATGTAAATGTAACGAACGCGATTGTTCGAGTTTAAAACGTTTAGCTATGTCGGAAATTTTGGTAATTTATGTGAGAATAATAATAAATGATGATTTTGGTCATTTATGTCAATGAGATTTACAATAATAATAATAAATAATGATTTTGGTCATTGATGTCAGTGAGAAATGATGATAATAATAATAATGGTTATTAAGAGTATGAATGAACACATCAGGAAACAAATAAATGTTGTAAGCGAGAATTGTTAACGCTAAGTGCAAGACTTATCAATCTAAGCAGGAAGATGTTACAGTGAGATTACATTACAGTAACTATGGAAAGAAGTTTTATATCAGAATATTGCATATATTCAGTAATGATACCAGTAATGAAAGAGCTTTTAGTGAATTGAATTTGCAGCTTAATTGAGAAGCTTATAGAGTAAATGTTAGATTTCTCTTAATATTATAGGTCGGAGTGTCGTAGCATGGAGCATTAGGGGCCAGATAGTCTATTCTACGTATGAATTCTCCTATGTCGTGGACATTGTTGGAGATATTATTTATTCCAGAGTTCTAGTGAATGGACCCTAACTCTGAAGAAAGGATTGAAATGTGTTCCGGATTGGAATCTTTATAAGAGTCGAGGAAACAAGGACACCTCGCAGCTCTATGATTTCCCGAGAACTTTTCGATGAGTTATTTACGCTCGTGGGCAGCGAAAACTCATGGCGACAGTGGTCTTCTGCGCCTGTATTATACTTGAGACATCGGTTACCGCCAGGCTCATGCATTGCGAACCCCGAAACTTCATGTTGAATGGACCCATGTGAGGCCATTAATTAATCATTATCCTCGACGTAGGAATAATTACAAAAGCTCATTCAATACCTGTTGGCATAATAGTCAATTAAGATCCTTTGGGAACATGTGTGTCGGTCAGGACACAGTATTTGTCCTGTAAATCTCCACTGCTTAGAGAGGGAGGCTTTCAAACTTTTAGAAAGGTCGAGATAATTGGTGAAACGACCCATTCCACTTTCTATTGTGTAGCGACTTCCTTAGCCAAGGGTCGGTGCCAGCCACTCGGACCGCCCAGGCAAGTTACAAAGGGAAGAGATTCTAGACCTTGTTAAAATGACATATAATGCAAGATTGTTATGTTGAGTATTATGGCCATGTGGTTTGTGAACACATGGATAATTATAGTTCATCCTGATGGTTCATTAATTTAGCTATCTGACGAATAGTTACATGATATATTTGTACTGTCACTGGAACCAAGTCATGTAGTTGGTGACTAGATGCCAATCGCCATGGGCGCAAGGTAATCTATTGTACAATCCGACATAAGCTATAACGTAACGTTTTATCTAGGAATCACAGACAGCATGCGGTGAAACCATATAATTGGAGGATGTGTAGGGGGTAGCTTACATAATTATGGAGTTGCACGCTGATTGTGGTGCAACGTCCAAATAGGTAAATGCATGAAAAGCATTTCATTGGTGAGAAGAAAAATATTAAAACACGCACGGCACACATAATTGTTTAACATAAAGAGGTTTAAGGAATAATCCTTGTTGTAATATTAAAGAAGTCACATTGTATGACTGTTATGTTAATGTACAGTTTGTTTTGAAGTCGTAGGTGCATCAGCGCACTAGTATATCCTTGTGAAGTTCACAGAAGGGTAAAGCCTTATGGCTAGGTATGACTTTGTTGTGATTTCATATTTGTTTACTTGTGGATTGTGGAAGTAAATATTTTGTTTGCTTTTATTTTATGCTTTTTGGGTATTGTTTTGTGTTTGAAGCCATGATTTATTTTACTGGATTAAAGTTTTAGAATAGAGTTGTGCTTTATCATTGTAGAGTTGATACCTTTTTGCCTCAAATCCAAAATATGCACTGCAAAATTGGGGTTACCGTACACGCCTGAGAGCTGATGCTAGTTGGAGGCAGATGCATATTATCCAACGAGATTACTCACATGGGTACAGTACTTGGGTGTGTATAGCATTTGTCTGATAACCTGTGTTTTGCGGTGTCTGTAATGTGTGTGTACTTGTAATTCCGGTGAGGATTGGGAAGGAAGCGGCTGTGGACTTCAGTTAGGAACCATCCCGGCATTTGCCTGGAGTAGAAATGGGAAAGCACTTCCGGGACCGTTTCATGAACTTATGAGCTAATAATATTAGTTGTTAGTATATGACTCTAAAATATTAGTGCTTGTTTATAATATCAGCAAACTGTTTCATAAACAAAGAAGATTATTAACATAGTCTCATATTATTAGGCTTATTTCCATGAGTGTGTTAAGTGTGAAATGAATTTATATTTAGCCACTAGATGACCCGACAGACGTCGTTCTGTCAAAATATATGACAATGTATTGAACTCCAATTCAGTTGGAACTTTGATAGAGCGTTCCGACGAAATCTAACCTAACAATTTAGCTTCACACAAGTTTAGTCTGTGGAAGTATCTTTTACATGCCATAAATCTATGACATGGGACCGCCGGATGTACTTCCCCTCCGAAGGAAGGCATACTGAAGGATTTTTAACGCTCTTAAAAAATCTGACGACTTCAGCCGGGTTTGAACCCGCTATCTTGGGCACAGCAGTTCAGCATGCTACCGACTACGCCACTGAAGCCGCACATGCCTGATTAAAATACTGATACGAAGAGTGAGCCTACTAATAATATTAGTAGACATTTTATCAGTCTTCATGATTATTTATGAAACAGAATTTAGTTAACGAATAAACATTGTTCTGAGTACTGTACTAATAGTATTAGCTAATGTTATCAGTCAGTTTTATGACGGGCTGATTGAAATTTCTTGGCAACGCAACGAGGCGGTTCATGGGAATTACTCTTAGAGCGTTCATATCTGGTGAATAACAAATACTACACAGACCAAGGACAAAAGTTTAGTGATTTTCAGTCGGTCAACACGAATTTACCCAAAAGAGTTGGGTTATACCCTAATCCTGAAAAAAATTACATTGAGATTAATATTATTTATTATTTATTATTTATTATTTATTATTTATTATTTATTATTTATTATTTATTATTTATTATTTCTTCTTCTTTCTTTTTGCGTCTTGCCCATTATAGAGCGCGCTTGAACTTGTTTTTCGGCTTGATGATATTCGCCTTCCTATCTTCCCAAAATCTCTTCATGAAGTCACTGTGCTGCTTCTTCCGTTCTTCTGTCCACTTGGTTCCAGTCCTGCCACTAGTTTTCACCTTAAACTTGTGCTTTGTTACTGCGGTCCTGAAGACTTTGCGGTTTCTCAGAATATTTTCTCCGATGTTCAACTCTTGCAGGTCCAATACGACCCATCATACCAGGTTCACAAGTTGAAAGTGAAAGGTTGGGGTGATCACACGAAATGATCACATGGTTGCTACTCGATTGTTGAGATCGAGAGGTGCCACTCGATGTTCTGCAGCTGTTTACAGAGTGTTTGGTCCGCGAGAGGTATTTTATTTCCCTCAAGTCCGCTGGCAAGCCAGTGAGGACCCCCCCTATCCGCCACCTGGGACGCGCCACGTGGGAGTATCCCCTCTCCCCCTGCTACGACAACGTAGTAGGTTCGTGGTATTTATTATTTATTATTTATTATTTATTATTTATTATTTATTATTTATTATTTATTATTTATTATTTATTATTTATTATTTATTATTTATTATTTATTATTTATTATTTATTATTTATTATTTATTATTTATTATTTATTATTTATTATTTATTATTTATTATTTATTATTTATTATTTATTATTTATTATTTATTATTTATTATTTATTATTTATTATTTATTATTTATTATTTATTATTTATTATTTATTATTTATTATTTATTATTTATTATTTATTATTTATTATTTATTATTTATTATTTATTATTTATTATTTATTATTTATTATTTATTATTTATTATTTATTATTTATTATTTATTATTTATTATTTATTATTTATTATTTATTATTTATTATTTATTATTTATTATTTATTATTTATTATTTATTATTTATTATTTATTATTTATTATTTATTATTTATTATTTATTATTTATTATTTATTATTTATTATTTATTATTTATTATTTATTATTTATTATTTATTATTTATTATTTATTATTTATTATTTATTATTTATTATTTATTATTTATTATTTATTATTTATTATTTATTATTAATCTCAATGTAATTTTTTTCAGGATTAGGGTATAACCCAACTCTTTTGGATACATTCGTGTTGACCGTTTAGTAGGGCAACACTGCAAAATGGCTTCAAATCCCATAACAGACCAAGGATATCACAAAGCCCCTAAATAATGAACATAATTTCTATGTTGCAAAAATTCCCTTTTATAAATCAAATGCGGTATTTGAAACGACGCGTTGGCTAAAACTTGGCAACGCATCTCTGTACCTAGACCTGCATGTTTGCGAGTACAGTAAAAAGAGACGAGAAGCAAGCCACTAGGCAAACATTGCTTGGCGGGCTGTTTTATGACCGCTCTAGACAATAATGATGTTGGCTGACTGGCGACTCGGAGTCCACCTCGAGGTTATGTTGAGGTTTTACAAACTGGTCTCCAATAGCACCATATAATTCCCACTAACTAGAATTCAATGTGCTTCGTATACTGCAATCACCTTACATCTACGAAGGCTGATCAATAAAGTAAGACTGATTTCATTTTCCACATGTGAATGTTTCTCTGTTGTCAGGCATCGCGTCTTGCATCAAAAATGTCCCGCGGGACGCCAAATTTCCCGGAGGCTATTTGAATACTTTATTTTTCTCTCCAATGTTCTCGTTTTAGGAAGTGACCTTCCTAGTGGAAAACACCCCAGGGGCTCACAACTAGTGGGACGTGGGTTGGCGACAACGGGGCCCTAGCTGAGTCCGGCATTGCTTCCACTTACATGTGCCGGGCTCCTCTCCGTCTTCTTTCCAGTCGACCTCACTTGATCAAATCTTGTTCTCTTCCGACCCCAACGGTATTAGGATATCCGAGGCATAGTGAGTCTCTACCTTTCCCGCCTTAATTGGCCCTTGTCTCATCTTTTCTGCTACCCTCCTTTTGCGAGGGGTCAGCCTTCTTTTTCTTTTCCTGTTATCTCCTGCCTTCTGCTCAATGCCCTCAAGGAGACAGGGTGTATGTAGCCCCAGGACTTCTGGTGCACCCTGGATATTGCTACACCCTCAGGGGCTCACGGCTGGTGAGTTCGGGAGTTGGCGACCCCGAGGGATTGCTGAGCTGGGTCCAATTTTCTCCCTTTTTTCCATTACCTCTGGGGCGGACCCTCTCCTCTTTCACTTTCCTATCTGCCTTTCATGGCTCTCCTTCCTTCCAAGTCCCTCAATCCACATCTTCGAGAGTTGAGGGCATTTCTTTTCCTCCTGTCCTTCATTTGCCTTATTCTCGTTTTGTTTTCCATTTCTTCTTCTAGTATATAAGTTAGTAGTTAGTGTTAGTGTTTGTTTACAGTTCATTATCATCTTCACGATCACCCAAACTATTAGGGGCCGATAACCTAGATGTTAGGCCCCTTAAAACAACAATTATCATCATCACCTCGTGGAAAATAGCTTTAGTTAACATTTGTTTAAGCACAGTTCTTCTGTACATTGAACAAGCAATGAAGGATATTAGAGAAAAATTCAAAGTCGGAGTAAGGATTAAGGAGAAATAAATTCAACTCTTAGATTTGCAGATGACATTGTGATTTTAGCCGATTCACCAGCATATTTGAATGAGTTTCTAAATGGTATGGACTCCGTCTTGAGGAGAGAATTCATGATGAAAATCAATAAATGTAAAACAAAATTAATGGAATGCAGCCAATAGAAATTAGCAACCCCTATTGACGTCAAATTGGCAGGTGAAAACCTAAAGGAGGTAGGAGATTTCTGGTACTTAGGAAGCAAAATAACCAGTGATGGACGAAGCAAAGAAGATATAAAAAGTAGGTAGGTTCAGGCAAGGAAAACAATACTACAGTAAATAAATTTGTTGACATCAAATGAAGCATATGCGGGAACAAACGTCTATGATACATTTAGTGTAATTTGAGATAGCCTATTCATGGAACAAACATCTACGATGTTTTCTGAATAAGTATTTTTAAGTAGTTCAAGCATATCACAAAAGATGGCTTTAGTATTCCCGAAATTGTGAAGTGAAATTAACTTAAAAATAATGGAACAAAAGTCTGTTACATCGCTTCCTGCTCGAACGCGGCAATAATGTTATGATGTGAATGGATATAATAAACACATTCTCGTCATGAGGCTATTCTAGTGTTATCAGCGATGTGTTACTATAGACTGGTTCTGTCTGTTAGGTAGTCAGCCCGAAGGCTGGTTGGATCCTCAAAAAGCACCGCCGTTACGTTATGTGAGTAGATACCAACAAAAACCCAAGGCAGCGCTATATTGAGGCATTCTAGGCAAGGAGAGGAGTGAGGTAGTTTGCCATTGCTTTCCTCACTGAGTCTGAACAATAGTCCTAACCCTATGAGTAGAACCTTTCACAGCATCCACAGGCACTGACTGTGCCCCGAATGCCATTACTAAGCACCACCCATACATCACTAGCTTCCATATAATCACAGCCATGAGTGAGACTGAGACATCGGTGAAAATCCACCTTTTACTCTAGCCTGTGCCAACTGACAAATGCAAATGTACTGTATTCATCAAGAGATGGCAAACAGGCACAATAGACTGGTTCAGTTTTACCAAATTCCAAATTTGAGCAGTATTTTGGGTAACATTTGGGCAAATGGCATATATTTACTGATTCGGACCTGCTGAACAAGAATATCGCTGTTGCCAGGCTGATTTCTCGACCGGAAGCCAGAAAATCAATATGGCGGCCAAGATGGCAGACAGCCTTATATTTGCATTATTTTCGTTTCCTCAGGTTGTATTTTTATTCTGAAAACGGTTTTGGGGATACATTTGTCGTGAGAAGCGATATAAATGATAGTTATGCGTTACAAAGAGCTACCAACGCTAATTTTTTCGTATATAATATAATTCGGACAAAAATATGACTATTTACAACGAAAATTAAGAAAATGTTCAATAAGATTACTTTTTTTAGCACAACGTAAAATCAGTTAGTCATCCTGTTTCGAGTTCTGGCAGATTCCAGAATAGAAAATCATCCTTGTATCAGCTTCTTCGTGGGAAGCTTCCAGAGAGGTGACATTTGAAGACGACATGTTGGAAAAAACTTTTCTTTCATCACTGAACCCTCCGGCGATAACTAGTTCAACTTCCTTTATCTCGACTGCACTGAGATGTTTTGATACGAACTCGATCAGGTTGACCTTATTTTCTTCTAAGGACAGAAAGTCTTTCCTGTTTTGTGGCAAGGGCACGTTTTCATCGTCTATCACGCGACGCACTGGGGCAGTATTCTTTGAGCGCCTAGCACGGGTTGTGGACTTGACTGATTTGGATCTGTACCTAAAGAAAAAAAATGGAATTTGAATAATAATAATAATGATAATGTAAAACACCTACTGGTCGAAAACAATGTCTATTCTTGAATAGACAGAAGTGTAGGAACGGATATGTCTTTCCACTGCCATGGCGTAATCTCCAAACGTAACACATTTTGCTGGCTTCTGCAGTGCATTGATCATTGCCATGCCGTCAATGAGTAGGCTAAATGTGAAGATTTTCTCTCCGGAACTATATTATCAGGACAGTCAATGTCCTTAGTTAGAGTTGTAATCAGGGTAGACTTATCTCCACTTCTTAAATCTCCATCCGTGTTTGTTAGGGGTGGAGGACAGGCCATGAGCTCATGTTTTAAAATTTCTTGAAGATCAATTTCCCTCCCGGCCTCGTAAGCCTTTACTATTCTTTGGAGAACGCGCCTGTCACTACTCAGCACTGTTTTGTGCGTAGTTTTCTTCGTCAAATCTTTCGGCAAGTCGTTCAGTGTGAGAGGGCGATTCTTAGAAATGGACAAATGGAAGCTCACCTGCGGTTTCCCCATGTCTTCAGATGACACAAGGCGTTCGGAGACGAACTTATTTACTTGTTCAAGCCCCAGTTCTCGTGCGCGTAGCAATGTCCTTAGTTGCCACATTGTGAATATTTGAGAGATCAGCATTGTCTTCTGAGAAAACTTTAAACGTTTTCAAAGTGGACAAGAGTTTTTCTTCGTCCGAGTTGCCTCGCCGTCTCCTACCAGGATTGACAGATTGTTCTTTATATGAGCAGCCTTCTGTTCCTACCCCGAACATTTCAAACGCGGAATTAGTAATATCGCTCCTCCAGTGAAATGATAAGGCCCAACATTGCAGAGCCGACTCTTCCTGCGTGATTCCAACTAATCCGCCGGCTTTCTTAGAAGTGCCCACTATCCATTCCTGTGCATGATCCGCGTCAACTTGACAAAATTTTCCGTTGCTCCGTTGGACCCCGAAGTCTCCCTTCCTGAATGCCACCTCGACTTCTTCAGGGAGCTGATGCATTTCAGCTATATACACTGCCAAGGACTTAGTGTGATTGGTGTGGTCGTATCGTGCAGTAAAAGGAAGCATCTCCTTAAGAGCAGTCAAGTACATGTCGCAATTTCCAGAACGGATCCCCCTTGTAAATTTGAGTAATGTCGAAACTATCTCTAGATATGACCACCAGTACGCAAAATTTGAACTCGATCGTGATGCCTCGGAAACAAAGTCTTTGATTTTTTCCCGGTTTTCTTGTACGAGGAAATGCTCGATAGCTGTTTCTGCATCATAGGGGAGGTTTTCAAAAATATCGCAGCTCTTCTCATTAGCCAGCATACCCAGTAAAATGCGCCATAAAGCCTGGAACATAAGTTTGTGAATATGAAGACCTTTACCATATGCCCTTCCATCAAGAACTCCAGCGGCCGATCCCTCGCTAAGACTCCGCTTTCCACCCAGATCTCACGAATACCACTTCCTGCATACGCTGTCCTATGGTTTTCAGAAAATTAAGTGCAAGGTGTAAACCTCCCATCTTCAAAACAACTCGATTTGAACAGAACTAGTAGTTATGGTATCAGTAGTATTTGTAATTATACGTATAGAATAACGAACATAAATCAATCTAAACACAAATTTTGTAAAATATTACAAGGAGAAAATGTATATATTGTATATATTTTTAAGGGAAAAAATCTATTCAGTGTGATTAAAAACTTATTTAATCGACAAACCATTGTTTCAACAATGCTTTACGGCATAATTTACCCCTATCGGAATAAAAATACGCGAGGAAACGAAAACAGTGCAGATATAGGGCTAAGTCCGCCATCTTGGCCACCATCTTGGATTTCGGGTTCCCGGTGGAGTAATCAGCCAGGCAACAGTGATATTCGTGTTCAGCAGGTCCGAATTAGTAAAAATAAGCCATTTGCCCAAATGTTACCCAAAATGCCGCTCAAATCGGAAAAGAGGCGTTTTTTCGAAAAAGTGAACCAGTCTACTAAGCTTATTAGTGCAAATTATTGTGTTGAAACCAAAAAGAAAAGCACCATAGTTGTACTGTATTTTGAAACTTAATAAAAATACCTTGATCACGGCAAAGAAACGAGTTCATTCGCCTTTTACATTTAATGGAAAATTATTTTCACGGACTAATACATTATAAGTAGGTTCAAACAATAACATTAAACTTGAAATAACGCTTTCCTATTCTGTTTGACACCATTCTGGGCGAGTGAGTGAGCGCGCGCACTGTAGTGTGTTGATTTACGGAACTAAAGTCTATGTTACGTCTTACCACGCAGCCCTGTCTCGCGGACAAGTCACCTTTATTACTGTTTCTCTCAGTAAGTAAGAAATGTAACATGACGTTTGTTCCCACATACGCTTCAAATATACATTTCGGTACTTGGATGGAGCGTGGCACTCTATGGAAGTGAAACTTGGACTGTTGGCGGAGCAGAAAAAAAGAGAATAAAGCATTTAAAATGTGGTGTTACAGGAGAAAGATGAGAATCGCATGGGTATGTAGAGTAAAAAATGAAGAGGTTTCAAAGCGGGTGGGTGAGGAGAGATATTTCTGGCAACTGCTAATGAAGAGAAGAGTTACATTGGTAGGACACATATTAAGACACCCAGGAATAGCAAATTTTGGTATGGAAGGAGGGGTCGAGAAAGCAGATTGCCTCGGATGTAAGATGTGTTAGCTATATAGAGATTAAACGATTAGCTCATGACAGGGAAGTACGGGGAGTTGCGTCAAACCTGAAGACTGAAGATTCAAACAACGACAACAACAACAACAACATGAATCGTCCAGTTGCAAAATTCGTTATGCCCATTTATTTCTCAAAACCGGATAAGACTGCCATTTTATGTAGATCGTCAAGATACACATTCCAGTATTTAATAGTAGTGCAAACTCCGTTTTATCTGCTTGTTATTTACCCGTTTAACATTTGATTGCCGCTGAGGCTGGCTGCGCCAGTGTTTGTTGTTGATGATTGTAGCAGCTGCCCCGCGGGACGAAGCGGGGAACACAGCGATGACAAGAGTTCGTTCTGCACATAAGACAAGCAGCATTGCGCGTCACAGGAGCTCATGACAAACGATAACTGAGCCTATTGGAGCTGAGTCATATCCTACTCGCGCAACTGTACCTGTCAACGAAGCAGGCTGACGTGTGACTCAAGTAAACAAAGAATAGTTTCCAACTCGACCGCCGGCAATCAATTCGTGAAAGGGTAATAAGAGCTGATGAGAGATTGGGACTGCTGCAGAAGTCCAGCGTGTGTCATGTCCCACTTAACAAATTATTTGCAAGACTCGTTGTGTCCCATCATAAAATATTGATAATATAACTGTGCGAATTTTACATAAGAACATATTATTGAAATGAAAATCCACAGCCTGCTTCCAGTCTCCGACCGGGTCAGGAATGGAATGAATGAAGCCCCCATCTAGCGGCGAGGATATGAACTGTGCCGGCTGCCGAGGCCTGACGCACTCCTCTGGGGCAATGATTAGATGAATGACAGATGAAATGAAATGATAGTGGAGAGTGTTGCTGGAATGAAATTTTGACAGGGAAAACCGGAGTACCCGGAGAAAAACCTGTCTGCCTCCGTTTTGTCCAGCACAGATCTCACATGGAGTAATCGGGATTTGAACCACGGACCCAGCGGTGAGAGGCCGGCGTGCTGCCGCCTAAGCCACGGGGGCTTAAGAACATATTATTACTATTATATAATGCGTTTGGCCCTGTAAGGACCACGTAGAACCATTAGTTAGCATTGGTCTTCTTGTTCTTCTTATCTTCCTCATCCTTTCGCTGTGTGTCTGCCTTCTTTCTTGTGTCCATGCAGCTTTGAGTTTCAATTTCCGTCCCGTAGGGAACTTGGGTGGAAACTTATATGAATTTACTTTCTGTCTATTTGCAGTCCGTGTCGTTGATAGTGGGTCAATGTTGATTTCAGTGAGGTCCTTTTGGGTGTCTGCTAGCCCGTGCACTTCGGTTTGTCGGGTTCCATTGACTATGAGGAAGATTGTCTTGGTCAGTCCATTTGAGCTATATGTCCGTAGAATTTCATGCATCTTTTACGTGCAAGTGAGGTGAATTCTTCAGTCAGTGAATACAGTTCTTCTGAGCTTTTTCTCATCCAGATACCGTCCTGAAGCTTTGGTCCAAATATTTCCCTCAATATCTGCCGTTCTATCTTCTCAATGTCTTTGATGTTGATGGTTATTTATTTATTTATCGTATGTTGAATATATGTACAATATATACAAAAAATGTGCACACACAAGTCCATAATATCTCATATTTCAAGATCAAGAACTCTGACCCATTCAACCGCTTCAACTAATGCTTGATGGACATCCGTCAACGTTCCATGGAAAGCTCGGAGAGGGCAGTCAGCGACAATGTGATGGATTGACTGTAAGGAGGCAGCACAGTCATAAACTGCAGAGTTAGACCAGCCCCATTTATGCAGTGAATACGCACCTATGCCCTGTCCTGTGCGTATCTGATTTATGCTTCTCCATTGGCGTCTGGAAAGATCAAATCCATGTACCCGTTCAAAAGGGTTCCCAGCTAGGTGTTTGTTGGTTACTGAAGATTGCTCCCACTGGATTTTCCAAGAGTTATTTACATTAAAGGAGGATCCTTCAAGGTTAATTGCTGTGCGCCACGGTGGTTTCCTTGACTTCAAACTTTGGTATACTATTTGTGTGATATCTTGATGAATGTGCAAATAGGGATTTTGATTCTGCTGGATTTTCTTCCATGTTTTTAAGAGTGCCTCTGATCTTCTCAAGGCTGGAGGAGGAATGTTGCAGAGGACAGGCAGCCAAAGTGTGTTCGTGCTCCGAATACATCCTGTAATTATACGCATTGCTTGGTTAAGCTGGACATCCATTTTCTTTGTGTGGGCACTATTAATCCAGGCTGAACAGCGTTAGCTACCCATGATGTGCCAGCAATTTTCTGCAGGGTATTATTTCTAGTTTTATCATTTTAAATGATCTAGTCGACTTCGTCGTTACGTTACGGCGACGTCACGAAATGTACCGAGAATGCACTGAGGTGTGTGACGTCATAGTACCGATTGGTGCATGTGTACTGAGTTCACTGGTGAGCTCTGGAATTACGAGATGGCAACGACACCTCGAGCGTAACGTCATCCAGCCAGCTCCCTCCTTTCACCGCGCGCTCCAGCTCCCTCATGACTTGTAACTTTCTAGCGTTCTGATTGTTTCTTGATCCTCTAACATGTCAAGAGTCATTCCAGCCTTTCTAGCATTTTTCAGCATTTGTAGCATTTAAAATGATATAAAGTCCAGTCTTTCAGACTGACTGTCTCTTTTTATTTTAGCAGCCACATTTGAGAGATGTTGTTTGAAAGTCAGGGATCTATCCAATGTTATTCCCAAATATTTAGGCGATCTACTGAATGGCAATAAAAGACCTCTGGCTCTGACTTCTGGTTTACAAATAGACTGCATGTTACGTATATGGAATGCCGATATGACTGTTTTCTGGGGATTTAAGTGGAGGCACCGTTTCTCGAAGTATACAACCAAGGTTTCCAGGTCAGAAGATAAAATAGTTTCTGCGTCCAAAAAGGTAGAATGTTGAGACACCAAACAAATGTCATCAGAATAAATGAATTTCCTTGAAGATGTTTCCGGTATGTCGTGAGTATTTAGATTGAAAAGGAGGGGACCCAGGACAGATCCTTGTGGGAGACCATCATTTATTGTAAATACTCTACTCTTGTCATTATCAGAGTAGATTTGAAAGTACCTATTACTTAACATGTTGTTGAGTAATGCTGTGAGCTTACGGCATGGAATGACATTCACAAATTTCAGTAGGAGTCCTTCACGCCAAAGGGTATCATAGGCAGCTGTTAGGTCCAAAAAGACAGCCACGGTCACTAACGTCTTCTCCTACCCATTCTCAATGTGAGTAGTTAGAGGGAGCACTTGATCATTACAGCTTCTACCAGATCTAAATCCTGCTTGATCTATAGGAATGTGGTTGTTTATTGTTTCAGAAATTCTATTATAGATCAATCGTTCAAGTAGTTTGCATGTGACACTAAGAAGAGCTATAGGACGATAGGTTTCCACTTTCGTAGGATCCTTATTTGGTTTAGGTATAGCTATTATTTTAGTTCATTTATAGTTTGTAATGCGATCCCTGACGTAAGTTGCAAGACCATAATGTTGATGGTTGTAAGAGGCTACCAATTTAAAGCCTGGTATTTTCCCTCTGCACTGAAGCTGAAGTTCGTCTGCTGTGTGTGTTTCTTGGAGCACAATGATATCGACTGAATATTTATTTAAGAGTCAGAGAAGATATTCACATTTCGCTCGACTAATCCCTTCTATATTTAATTGCCAAATGCGCAGAGATGGTCCAATTCTACGAACTTGAGGGTCCTTAAAAGGACCGCACATTTCTTTCCTTTCCTTTCCTTTCTTTGACCGAGTGGTCGTTTCCGACAGTTCGGTCTCATCTTTGCTGTTGCTTTCTTAGCATCACCCGGGGGACACGTGTTGGGTTATTCAAGGTTATACCTAAGGACGTGAAACAACGTTGTCTCCCAAGTTGATGGTTAACGATGACGTCTCAATCGCTTAAAGTGCCCCCGGGAGTATGAATGTGTGGCAGTGATAGAGTTTGGCGTCAGTGGAAAGTGATTTCTTGTTGTAAATTATTATTACTATTATTATTATTATTATGATTATGATTATGATTATGATTATTATTATTATTATCATCATCGTTAAGTTTCGCTGCCTAAGACAAATCTTCGAGGTGGTGCCAACCAGACTATCTACTATGAACAGCAATTGCATCGTTCCTTTTTCACGGTCATCTACCACAGGATTGGAAACTTTATGTGAGCGACACGATAATGAGATTTAATTCCTTCTTAAATTCTCTAAATGTGATACAGGAAATCTTGCAAAGCAACACCTTACGACACCGACCAATGATTTTTTCATGCCTTTCAAAAATCTGACCTCCTGGATCGAGAATGGAGCCAAAATATCGAGATAATGAGGCAGACTTTTTTCTGCTAATTCACCGAGAAACATAAAGATGCTCAATATGAACTCCATTAAGAGACGCGACATTCTCAGACCATTCCATTCTCGTTCTAACATGACTATAAAAGGAAGGAATCTTGTAGTTTCAGCGACAGTTAATCTCGCAATCATGAGGCATGGGATCTCCTTTTGACGTGGAATCCCAACCAGTAGACGTGTCCTTTCATATCGAATATCCTACAGTACATGCATTTTGATACATGCCCCTGTCTCGATTACTATGATCATTCCCATTGGTCAATCATCAATATCCAGTGGAGGAGGGGATGCAAACTCGTTATGGTTTTCGTAATTCCATAGAAATAAAGAGTAAGATTGGGAGAACTAGGTCGCCTGATGAACTTTGGTGCATGGATGTTTACGCGTACACAATCACTGAAAGGATGACGCTAAAAAAAGAACGCCAACAACTTTTGCACATCGATGAGCAGTAAGTTAAAAACAAGAAGTTCTGTGGCGAACTAAAGAGCCTACTTTTCATGCCAATGATTATTCTACCGTATATGAACCTATCTAGAATAATGACGAAATTAAGTTGGTAATATCGACATTTCTAATTAGTTCGAAATATTCCTGGTATAATGTAGCCTAATAGAGCACTACAGTTGGCAGCCCTGGTGACTGAATATATTCTTAGTTCCATCTCTTAAGGTACAGAATACAACATTTGGTTAAAGTCCAATGGACGTTACATGCAGTTAGACATTGGATCCATCAGCACGTGTAAATGCATGTTGGCAACAATGTCATGCGTGTACTGGTTAGACATAATCGGAAATGTTATGATAATTTTGGATGAAATCCATTTGTTAGTATAGAAGTTACATGTATTTTAAAATTGGATCTATCAGCAAGCATAGAATCATGTTGGCAGCACTGACTTATATTAATTACTCCAAATTAATCTAGAGTGTCAGGTGCTATACGTGTGCAAAGTATATAGCTGTTGGCTTGCATACTTTCTGATATATTGATATTAGGGTAAAAAAAATATAGACAGCATTTATTAACAGTTGGCAGCCCTGATTGCTCTTAAGAATACTTATAAAAATATCTGTTATGTTACACATAGCACATACGAAATTTGGTTGAAATCCAACTGATAGTATAGGAGTTACATGTATTTAAAAATTGTCCTATCAGCAGGCTTAGAATCATGTTGGTAGAACTGACGTATATAAGTTACTCCAAATTAATCTAAAATGGCAGGTACTATACGTGTGCATAGTTAAAAGCTGTCGGCTTGCATACTTTCAGATATATTGGTATTTGGATGAAGAAAATAGAGAGAGAGAGAGCAATTATTAACAGTTGGCAGCCCTGGTGGCTCTTAAGAATACACTCTGTCATATCTGTTTATGTACACATATTACATACAAAATTTGGTTGAAATCCAATTAATAGTGTAGAAGTTATATGCATTTAAAAATTGGACATATCAGAAGGCTTAAAATTATTTTGGCTACACTGACATGTATGGCCTCCTGGAAATTAAACTGAAATAGTATTATCTTCATGTGTACCAATTTTGGAATAGCTCCCATGCATACCTTCCATGATATCCAACATGGAGCTCAAATTTCTAGTGCGTTTTCTCAGCAGTTGGTAGCACTGGCATCATTTTCAAATATGGGCTTGTGATATTCCGGTATACATCTTTACTCATACCATATTTGGTTTCGATTGCTGCAGCCGTTTGGGAGTTGATAGGGGGGACACACACAGCCAGACAGACAGATAGACAGAAGGACAGACAGACAAGACAGACAGACAGACAGACAGACATACACACATTTTCCCGGATCGATCTCATAAGTCTACTTTTTCCTCATTTTTGCAAAATGTGAAAAGTAGGCTAAAAATCAACTTTTTGGAAACGCCTTCTAGATTTTAGTCAACGTTCCCCTGATTAAATATGACAAGAAAGTAGTCTTCATATGGCGATGTGAGGTGTATAAATCTATGTATCCTTCCCATTAACTTTGCATCCGACATTTTTAGCCTACTTTTCACATTTTGCAAAAATGAGGAAAATGTAGACTTATGAGATCGATCCGGGAAAATGTGTGTCTGTCTGTCCTTCTGTCTATCTGTCCTTCTGTCCTTCTGTCTGTCTGGCTGTGTGTGTGTGTCCCCCTATCAACTCCTAAACGACCGCAGCTATCGAAACCAAATTTAGTATGAGTAAAGATGTATACCGGCATATCTCAAGCCCATATTTGAAAATGATGCCAGTGTTACCAAGTGCTGAAAAAAGCACTAGAAATTTGAGCTCCATGTTGGATATCATGGAAGGTATGCATGGGAGCTATTCCAAAATTGGCACATATGTAGATAAAACTATTTCAGTTTAATTTCCAGTAGGCCATACATGACAGTGTTGCCAAAATAATTTTAAGCCTTCTGATAGGTCCAATTTTTAAATGCATATAACTTCTACACTATTAATTGGATTGCAACCAAATTTTGTATGTAATATGTGTACATAAACAGATATGACTGAGTGTATTCTTAAGAGCCATCAGGGCTGCCAACTGTTAATAATTGCTCTCTCTATTTTCTTCATCCAATTACCAATATATCTGAAAGTATGCAAGCCAACAGTGTAACGTGTTTTTCGAGGCTTTTTATGCAACTGGCATAAGTCAGTAGGAAGCCATTCTATATTTATTTACGCGGCAAATTGTTCAGCCAAGAGAATTTTTCATGTTAATTTATTATTATTATTATTAATTTATTATAATTATTATTTAGATATTTTCGGAGCATTTTATAAAACTTATTAGCATTCAGATAGGTTTTCTATGTCTTAGAAAACGCTATCATGCAAATTATTACGAACGACGATATCATAGAAAATTATCTGATTACGGAATTTTACGGAGTTTTTGTCAGTTAGGGTATTTGAGAGAGATGACTCACTGGGAATTCAAATACAAGCTGATTCCTGTCGAGAAGAATTACGCAAGCGGGCTCGCATCGTCCAGGAAAGGCGAATTGTTGAAACGGAACCCTCCCGCCGAGTGTAATGACCCAGAGGAGGGGAAGATAGCGCGGCGTGCTCAGCCAATCAATGAGGACTACGTAAGCTAGTAGACGGCTCCGGAGTGGGGAGCCAACGTGTGCATATATCGTTCGACGCGCCGTCGAAGAAGGACTATCTGTGAAATACTTGAGGAGTATGGGTGCGCGTGCGAGTCGCTCCGATGTTCAGTGGAGTTAGTAACTATCTGTGAAATACTTGAGGAGTATGGGTGCGCGTGCGTGTCGCTCCGATGTTCAGTGGAGTTAGTAACTATCTGTGTAGAACTTGCCGAGTACGGTTGCAAGTGCGTGTCGCTCCGATGTTCCGTGGAGTGGAAGACTAACTTTGGTAAAACTTAACCAGTGTGGTTATACGAGTGTTTGGCTCCGATGTACGGACCATAGAATTATCTAATATACCAGGATCCCATCAAACATCGACGGAGATGACGACGTCCAGGAGACTGTGGGAAGCTCACAGCATCATCCATTACGAGGGAAAGGCTTCGGGCATTTCCAGTGGTAAGCGCAAATGACGCAGAAATACGCAATCTCTCATTTTTCGTTGTTTTACATTTCATATTTCAGTAACTTCATAGCTTGGAAATAAGAGTAAAATCAATTTATCAAACTCCGTTTTCACGTAATTTTCTATCGGTAATATTAAAATCGCAACGCTCCAATTTAAATTTTATACTTATTATTATTAATTTTGCTATACTTGTTTTATATAATAAATTCATTTCTTTTACAATGCAATCTTTGCTTTCAGTAGGTAGCATTAGATATAGACCAATTCCTTCTCCTGATACAATTGTTTGTTGGGTTAATGATCAAATCATACCACGATCTGAGTGAATAGAGTCTTGAATGTGTTCTGCCAGAGCTAGACGTTGTTAAATACAAATTTAGATTTCAACATTGCGTTGAGGTCTTGGCGCCCATTAAAACAACATAGCTTAGGCAAAGGTAAACAGTTACATTTCTCACCCAACAGTTAGGGGCTAGCAAAACGTTTCATTTGTCGCCGACAACTTGGGGTTGAAAACCTAATAACATTTGTGGAAGGAGAAGGGTATATATTTCTGTGCCTGTATTTTGGGGGTTATTTGTCTTTATCAGTGTATATCATTATGGAGGATGAGAAAGAAAGACAGATGAGGTTACGTAGTGGTCATCAACGGGAGAGTGATGATACGAGCCGTATGTCGAGTGATAGTAGTACCGGGGTAGCGGAGGTAAATCCCGATACTGAAACAGGGAGTGTAGGCGGCCAACCAGAATTAAAAACTTTACTTCTTGAGTTCATGTATCAGAACAAAGTTAGTAGTGATGCTTTAAATGCAAAATTAGAACTGAATAATGCAAAATTAGAACAGAATAATGCAAAATTAGAACAAAACAGTAGGAAAAATAAAGAAAGTACAGAAGCTTTAAATGCAAAATTAGAACAAAACAGTAGGGAAAATAAAGAAAGTACAGAAGCTTTAAATAAAAAATTAGAACAGAATAATGCAAAATTAGATAAGAACAACAAGGAAATTAGTGTGAAAATGGAGCAGATTAGAGGAGAAATCAGAGGAGTAATGGAAGAAAAGGTTAAAGAGATCATTGCAGATGTAGACAAGAAATTAGGAAAAGTACAGGAGGAGTTGGAAATTAGAATCAGTACACAGGCTGAAAATTTAAAAGAACTAGTGCAACTGGAAACACAGCAGGTCAAAAAGCAATTGGGGGGAGAAATTGACAAAATTCAGGTAGCTAATAAAGAGGTTAAGGAACAGCTGGGGGGTAGAATTGAGAAAGTCCACTCACAAATAGTTGCAGAAGTAAATGATTTAAGAGAGAGTAATAGAGAGAGCATTAGCAAGATTGAGGAGAAACAAGCAAAGCTATATGATAAAGTAGAAGAATCAGAAGGAAACATTAAATTAACAGTAAACAGTATTGAGAGGAAGGCTGAGGAGAAAATCGCAGAATTAGAGTTAAAATTAAAAGCTAGGATCAGGCAAGAAAATAGTCAGAATAGGCCAGTTTTTGTGAATAGCACACACAGGGAGGTAGAACTGGGTAAGTTCAGCAATCGACAGGGGTGCCCAATGGAGTTCATGAACACTATAGAAAATAAATTCGGGGAAAGGTTGGAAAATGGTAGTATTGAGTGGTGCCAGGTAGTTGAAATTTTAGAACAAGTGTTTGTGGGGGAAACGAGGAATTGGTTTGCTGTCTACAGAGACAAGTTTACTGATATCAATGATTTTAAAATGAAATTCTGTGAAAAGTTCTGGAATGAGGTTATTCAGTCGCAGCATCGTGAGGGAGTAGTGTGTGGTAAATATAACCCTAAAGGAAGCTCCACCATGACCGAATACTTTTTAGGGCAGGTATTAGTGTGTAAATATCTGGATGGCTTGAAGGAGGAAAGTGATGTGGTAAGGTTGCTACTTAGGCACTTTCCCTATAGGATCAAGGAGGCTGCTTGTATCCAGAATGTAAAGACAATATCACAAGTAGAAAATTTGTTAAGCACATTTGATGCACTAGGGAGAGGGGGTTATGAGGACAATTTCAATAGGAACCAGGGTAATAATAATAACAGACCTAATGAAGCCAGGCATCAAGAAGTTCAAGGGAACGGTGGCGAAGGGGCCAACGCTCAAAATAGAAATAATAATAATCAGCTAAATCAGAACAGAGGAAATGGCTATGGTAATCAGTATCAAGGGAGGAACAATGATTTCAGGGGAAATCAAGGGAGGAACAATGATTACAGGGGAAATCAAGGGAGAAACAATGATTTCAGGGGAAATCAAGGGAGAAATTATAATGACAATAATTACAACCAGAATAGGGGTCAAGGAAGAGGACAGCCTAGTGGTAGTAATATACAGCCAAATAATGACAACACAGCCCAGAACAACCAGACCAGTTCAGTAGTTAGTAGTACTACGGCAAGCTGTAGCGGTTCTTTAAACGCGAACCAGGCTGCGAAGTAAGGTCAGAATCTCAGTCTGTAGCATGCCCTGTCCATACAATTATACAGGAACCCTATGACCTAAATGTAAGAAATGAATTATTACATGAACTAAATGATGAAGGTATTATTCAGGAAGTGGTTAGTAAGAGCCCCATAGTTAAATTTAACGTGTCCGAGGCGTACACAGATGTTTTAATCGATAGTGGTTGTATGAAGAGTTGCATAAGTAGTGCATTTTATGATAAAATGAAAGGAACTGGAGTAAATTTTGAGGAGATGCCAATTAAAAGCACTTTTGTTATCACAGCTGTTGGGAAGAGGTCTAAAGTAATTTCTAAGCAAGTTTTAGTAGACATTAAAATTAATAATCATGTAGAGAAGCAGATTTGCCTTGTAATTCCAAATTTAGTATTCAGTGTTATCTTGGGTTCAGAATGGCTAAGTAGAGTGTCTGGTAACTTATGTTATGATGTAGGGAGTTTGAAATTTAAAAGGGAGATTCTGAAGTAGAAGTAGCGTTCAATGACCATATTCAGAGGAGTAGTATTGTAGGTGTGATTTGTACTTTAAATGAGATATCGCCAGCCGTAGAGCGGGGTTCTCCATGTTTTGTGGGCAGTGTGATTACGAACGGAAGTCTAGAGGACTCGTTACGTGAGGCTGCATTTCAGGGTAATATAGAGGTGGAACAATGTGTTCGGCTCTATGATGTGTTATTGTGTAATAGGAGAGTTTTTGAGGATCGCATTGGTATGACCAATTGCTATACACATTCATTGAACGTTATTGATAGGTCAGTATTCACAGGACATAGATATCCTGTACCTTTCGCTTATCAGAGTACAGTTGAGGCACAAATTAATCAGATGCTTGAAGATGGGATTATTGAGCACTCTAACAGTCCATATGTTAATTCTTTGATCACGGTACCCAAGACCGACGGCACTGTTCGTATTTGTTTAGACGCTCGTTTGGTTAACAGTAGAATTAGTTCAGATCAGCTGAAATCTATGTCAATAGAGGAATTAATGCAAACATTTGAGGGGAAGAAGTATTTCACTTGTGTAGATTTGAGTTCCAGTTTTTGGCAAGTGCCACTTATGTACGAAGATAGACCATTTACAGCTTTTAGTCATAAATATAACCTTTATCAATTTTGTAGAACACCTTATGGGTTAAAGAGTAGTTCAGCAGCTTTAATTAGGGCTTTAAATATCGCATTAGGGGATGACACAGGAGAGTTTGTAACCATTTACATAGATGATAAGGTAATTAGTTCACGCAGTTTTGAGGAGCATCTACGTCATTTAGATATAGTTTTTCAGAAGTTAGATCAGGCAGGGTTCACTTTGAAGCTGTCTAAGTCGTCATTCTGTCAGTCAGAAGTGACATTTTTAGGTCATAGAGTGTCGAGTAGAGGTGTAACACCAGAAGAAAGTAGGGTTAATAAGATACTTAACGCAGAGGTGCCACAGAATGTTAAACAGTTAAAAACTTACCTGGGAATTTGCAACTTTTTCAGGAGGTTCGTTCTTAAATACTCTGGGTTGGTAGAACCATTCAGGGAATTGCTTAAAAGTGGGACTCGGTGGAGATGGGAGTCCAAGCATGATCAGGCTTTTAGAGCGCTGAAGGAAGGTTTTGAGAAAGCTGTAGTGCTGAAATATCCGTTAAAAGATAAGGAATATGTGGTTATGACAGATGCTTCACATATAGGCATTGCTGGAGTATTATGTCAGAGAGATGATGAGGGTAATCTGTGCATTGTATCTTTAGCCTCGCGAGGACTGACAGCAGCAGAGAAAAGATACACGATTACTGAGTTAGAGCTTTTAGGTATTGTTTTTAGTTTAGGGAAATTTAGAATGTATTTAGTAGGGGGGAAATTTGAGATCCACACAGATCACCATGCATTACTGTATATGAGAACTTGTAAACTCAGTTCTAACAGAGTTAGTAGGTGGATTCTTGCTCTGCAGGAATACGAATTCACAGTAAAATATATTAAAGGTAAAGATAACATTCTTGCAGACATGCCATCGAGGGACACTAATTTATGTAGGGATTATCCTGTGGTTAAAGCAGAGGATGGTATTTTAATATGTGCATGTGTGGACAGTAGCAGCAGGGCATCGTTACAGACACTGAGAGATATGCTAGTGGAGCAACGTGATGACGTTAAGTTAAAGGAGCCACTGGCTAGGTTGGAAATAGGTGAAGAAGAGTATGTGAAAGTAGGACGGTTCACGTACAAGATGCAGGATGGGCTTCTTGCAAGGAAATGTAGGAATAATCGGTGGGCAATATGTGTTCGTGCCACTTTGCGGGAGGAGCTAATTTGGTTCATTCATAGGGAATTAGGACACTTTGGTGCTGCCAAAGTCTTCTATGAAATTGGTCGTGACTTCATTTGGAGTAAAATGGGAAGGGATGTTAGGAGGATTTTAGCTAAGTGTGACACCTGTCAAAGGAGTAAATATCCAGTTAAATATTTAGTGGGGGAGAGATCTGCAGTTCTCACCAGTAGTCCCGGCGAACTACTGTGTGTGGATTTATTTGGCCCGATCGTTAAAGGACAGTACGGCTACGAGTACATTTTTATAGTTATTGACGCTTTTAGTAAGTATGTCAAGCTATATCCGCTAAGGAAAGCCACGGGACTAGCGTGTAGCCGTCTGATCATTAATAAGTATGTACCTGAGTTTGGCATTCCTCTCAGGATACTATCTGACAGTGGACCACAGTTTACTGCAAAGAAATGGAGAACCAGTATGCAGGAAGCTGGTATAACACACGTTCATTCCTCTGTAAGGTACCCTCAGGGTAATTCTGCAGAGCGTCCATTAAGGGAAGTGGCTCGTCTTTTTCGGAATCTAGTGCATGACAAGCATGCGGCCTGGGTTGGACATCTTCCCAAGGTCGAGGCTTGGCTAAATTCTGTCCAGCATGAGAGCACGAAATTGACGCCATACGAAGTTCACTTGGGAAAAAGACCACAAAATGAACTAGCGAGGGTGTTGGGATTAAATGAGGGTAAGCAACCGGGGATGGATTACATTGTCCAGTTGGCGAAACAGAATTTATCTAAGTCAGCACAAAAGAGAATTCGCCAACAAAAAGAAACTAAATTTGACCTATTCGAGCCGGGGGACAGAGTCTTACTTAGAGTGCCGAAACAATCAAATAAGCTAGAGAAAGTCATGTCCAAGTTCTTTTATCTCTACGGGGGCCCATTTATAGTTTCCAAACGTATTGGGAAAACAGCATATGTGCTGGAGAATGGTGAGGGAAACAGATTATACGGGACGTATAATATACATAGTCTACGAAAATATGTGTCATAAAGTGAGTGTGTTTAGCTGGCGAGCCAGCCTATCAAATGAGTAAGTGTGGTATTTGGTGCGTGGGAAGATCTGGTCTTCAAGGCAGGCGTATCAGAAGTCGCACAGGGGGGTAGTATGTAAGTAAATGAGAGTTTTTAAGGTACAGGGAAGTATGACGGGATTGTCGGATGCTCTTGAGCACTAAAATGTCTCGATACACCAAGGCCAGAATTTGGTAGCGCTGGTGAATTCCCATTTGCCTCCAAGAGATGGGTGAGCGCTTGTACATGGTATTTTTGCTTAAGGCGTCCACGAGGCAAAAGATGGGCCATCAGAATGCGAGACAGTCCTTCATGAAACTCATACATATCAGCACACGTGATTTCTGTTTACGGCCTCGCCATGTAAGATTTGTAAGTGTGTAATTTAAGATAATTTGTACAGAGGTATTATTTGTGTGAGAAGAACTGATCTGTGTTGAGAACTAGTATTAAGTAGAATATGGTCTACGGGAACTTAACAAGACAGGGCGATTACGGCACAGAAATATTTGGTGTTATATGTAATGCACATTTACTGTTTTTTTTTCAGAAGTCAATATTAATTTAATCATCTTTAAAGAGAGATTAAGTATTATGGTCACGAGGCGCTGCCACAATAGTGTGATCGTGTGCTCAGTGATAAGTGAGATTAAATTTCACCATAAGGAAGGGACCTCCAGTGAAATTAGGAAGTTCTATGGTGATATAAATATATCAGAACACCTTCAATGCGTGTGATATGACATCAAAAATACATAGTGCTCACACATTAATTATGTCTATTTTTCCAACATAGAGGAATTTGAGAGGCGGAAATATCCGTGGAACACTATTTTATATGAGAAACATTGGACTGGTTGCAAAGTGCAATCCATAGTGACAACAAACTTTGACGCAAAGTGCGTGAAGAAAAATTATGAGTGTATATATCTGTAATTTAGGGAGATTTCATTTATGTAATATGTATTTTGGATGGGGTTTATTAACGTGTCTGGGATAATCGGATAATGGACCGTCGTCACGGTAAATCATCCGATGATCCGAGGCGAATATGTAACGTGTTTTTCGAGGGGTTTTTATGCAACTGGCATAAGTCAGTAGGAAGCCATTCTATATTTATTTACGCGGCAAATTGTTCAGCCAAGAGAATTTTTCATGTTAATTTATTATTATTATTAATTTATTATAATTATTATTTAGATATTTTCGGAGCATTTTATAAAAATTATTAGCATTCAGATAGGTTTTCTATGTCTTAGAAAACGCTATCATGCAAATTATTACGAACGACGATATCATAGAAAATTATCTGATTACGGAATTTTACGGAGTTTTTGTCAGTTAGGGTATTTGAGAGAGATGACTCACTGGGAATTCAAATACAAGCTGATTCCTGTCGAGAAGAATTACGCAAGCGGGCTCGCATCGTCCAGGAAAGGCGAATTGTTGAAACGGAACCCTCCCGCCGAGTGTAATGACCCAGAGGAGGGGAAGATAGCGCGGCGTGCTCAGCCAATCAATGAGGACTACGTAAGCTAGTAGACGGCTCCGGAGTGGGGAGCCAACGTGTGCATATATCGTTCGACGCGCCGTCGAAGAAGGACTATCTGTGAAATACTTGAGGAGTATGGGTGCGCGTGCGAGTCGCTCCGATGTTCAGTGGAGTTAGTAACTATCTGTGAAATACTTGAGGAGTATGGGTGCGCGTGCGTGTCGCTCCGATGTTCAGTGGAGTTAGTAACTATCTGTGTAGAACTTGCCGAGTACGGTTGCAAGTGCGTGTCGCTCCGATGTTCCGTGGAGTGGAAGACTAACTTTGGTAAAACTTAACCAGTGTGGTTATACGA
Source organism: Meconema thalassinum (assembly GCA_946902985.2). Classification (NCBI taxonomy): domain Eukaryota; kingdom Metazoa; phylum Arthropoda; class Insecta; order Orthoptera; family Tettigoniidae; genus Meconema; species Meconema thalassinum. The sequence continues at coordinate 390,072,757 of OX336391.1, forward strand.
GTGTTTGGCTCCGATGTACGGACCATAGAATTATCTAATATACCAGGATCTCATCAAACATCGACGGAGATGACGACGTCCAGGAGACTGTGGGAAGCTCACAGCATCATCCAGTACGAGGGAAAGGCTTCGGGCATTTCCAGTGGTAAGCGCAAATGACACAGAAATACGCAATCTCTCATTTTTCGTTGTTTTACATTTCATATTTCAGTAACTTCATAGCTTGGAAATAAGAGTAAAATCAATTTATCAAACTCCGTTTTCACGTAATTTTCTATCGGTAATATTAAAATCGCAACGCTCCAATTTAAATTTTATACTTATTATTATTAATTTTGCTATACTTGTTTTATATAATAAATTCATTTCTTTTACAATGCAATCTTTGCTTTCAGTAGGTAGCATTAGATATAGACCAATTCCTTCTCCTGATACAATTGTTTGTTGGGTTAATGATCAAATCATACCACGATCTGAGTGAATAGAGTCTTGAATGTGTTCTGCCAGAGCTAGACGTTGTTAAATACAAATTTAGATTTCAACATTGCGTTGAGGTCTTGGCGCCCATTAAAACAACATAGCTTAGGCAAAGGTAAACAGTTACATTTCTCACCCAACAGTTAGGGGCTAGCAAAACGTTTCAACAGCTTTAAACTCTGCACACGTATAGTACCTGACATTTTAGATTACTTTGGAGTAACTTATATACTTCAGTTCGACCAGCATAATTTTAAGCCTTCTGATAGGTCCAATTTCTAAATGCATATAACTTCTATACTATCAGTTGGATTTCAACCAAATTTCGTATGAGCTATGTGTAACATAACAGATATGACTATAAGTATTCTTAAGAGCAATCAGGGCTGCCAACTGTTAATAAATGCTGTCTCTATTTTTTACCCTAATATCAATATAACAGAAAGTATGCAAGCCAACAGCTTTATAATTTGCACACGTATAGCACCAGACACTCTAGATTAATTTGGAGTAATTAATATAAGTCAGTGCTGCCAACATGATTCTATGCTTGCTGATAGGTCCAATTTTAAAATACATGTAACTTCTATACTAGCAAATGGATTTCATCCGAAATTGGCACAAAAAGATATCATAATATTTCCGATTATTTCTAACCAGCACACGCATGACATTGTTGCCAACATGCTTTTACGCGTACTGATAGATCCAATGTCTAACTGCATGTAACGTCCATTGGACTTCAACCAAATTTTGTATTCTGCACCTTAAGAGATGGAACTAAGAATATATTCAGTCACCAGGGCTGCCAATTGTAGTGCTCAATTAGGCTACATTATACCAGGAATATTTCGAACTAATTAGACATTTGGATATTACCAACTTAATTTCGTCATTATTCTAGATAGGTTCATATAGCCTACTGTAGATTAATCATTGGCATGAAAAGTAGGCTCTTTATTTTGTCACGGAACATCTTGTTGTAATTTACATTTCCGTCACTGCTGTCAACCACATGTTATAGGTGGTGTGCTTCCAACTGTAAATGATGGATGCCAGTGCCAAGCCCACCAATCAGACTTACTGTGTGCTTTGTGGTGTAGTGCTTAGCGTAACTGGCTATCAACCTGGAGGCTCATCATCATTATGTTCGATTCCGGGCTCTGCCCGAAATTTAAATCTGGCATGAGGTACTGGAGCGGTATTGTTGATACGTGAATCATGTAAGTGGTGCCATTTTCAAGGACTTGCTGTGCTTCACATGCATTTACTTTCCCGGCTTCGTGGTTGAGTGGGAGACCACTTTCCTTCGGCCCGGAGAACTTCGAGTTGAATTCCTGGCCTGGTAGTGAGATTTGATCTTCAAACTATTGATACCCTTCACTCGGGTGTTTGTGGCGTGTCCATTGAAAAATGAAAATCCACAGCCTGCTTCCAGTCGCCGACCGGGTCAGGAATGGAATGAATGAAGCCCCCATCTAGCGACGAGGATATGAACTGTGCCGGCTGCCGAGGTCTGACGCACTCCTCTGGGGCAATGATTAAATGAATGACAGATGAAATGAAATGATAGTGGAGAGTGTTGCTGGAATGAAATTGTGACAGGGAAAACCGGAGTACCCGGAGAAAAACCTGTCTGCCTCCGTTTTGTCCAGCACAGATCTCACATGGAGTGACCGGGATTTGAACCACGGACCCAGCGGTGAGAGGCCGGCGTGCTGCCGCCTAAGCCACGGAGGCTTGGCGTGTCCATTACGTGTGTCAATTTGAACGACCTACATCAGACCTCTCCAGAGACCACACACCATTTTATTTCACTATCTACTTGTACGGCCCCTGAGGACAACTTGTTATGTTTATTGGACTATTCTTTCACTGCATAGTAACGCTAAATCTGTTGCCAATAAGTACGTGACGATCAGCTGCATTTCTGAACGGTTACTGTTTATCGGTGACTCACTCGTCTCAGTCTGTCACAATGCACGGAACAAGATAATGTGCCTTACGTGACAAGAGCAGATTTACAAACAAGGGCAGGTATTTAAAACAGGAAGTTTGATTTTGCAAGATATGATAAAATATCCTTTAGTTCAGGGGTTCTCAACCGGTGGCACGCGTACCACTGAGTAGGAGAATATATCTGTATTTCCTATCCTATCATCATTCTTTGTAGAAAATGAAATATCTCCAATACCAGATTTGGTTGCTTATATCGGCGTTCACTTGGAAGTCCTTCAAGAAAGTTTTAATAAATATTTCTCCAAAGATTATTCCAAATTTTACAGGATCAGAAATCCTTTTTCGGAAACCTCACCAAATGAGTTGAAATTAACAGAACGTTTTATCGATCTAACAGAAGATAGTTCAATGAAAGACAGTTCTAAAGAGAAATCTTTAATTTACTTCTTGATCGGACGTAAAACCGAGTACCGGTACCCAAAATAAATATAGAAACAGAATGTTGAAGAGGACTTAAGATTGAAGTTAAGTTCAATTACTCCTGATATTGACATTTTAATCACAGGCAAACAACAAGTTTCACACTAAAAGTAGATTTTGGATGATGTCAACTTCGCCTGGTATGGGACAGCGAAGCTGTGACTCGGGAGGACGACAATTTTGTAAGCATTTTTTTAAGGGAACACTCTGCTCACCTTAGTTGTGGAGAGTCGGGATGCATTTGTTGCTATCCGTCATGGTAAGATCCCTATATTTTTTGCTTGTGTTATGGTATATCTTATGTTATGGTGTCTTGGTGACTGCTTATTTTGCATACTTGTGCGTAGATGGGGAAATGTATTACTTGGGGTGGGAAAGTTTATTGTGGATGTGTGATGGATGACTGTCGTGTGTGTTTCTGGTTTGTCCTTCTCGTTTCGGTCTGTAAATTTACGGATGGTGATCAAATGTAACCCCCCTCCTACACACTACCCTATCTCGCTCAGCTCGACAGACTCCCTAGAGGGCCTGCCAACCTGAAGGAAACTTACCAACGGCGGCCCCAAGACATCCTTTACGGGACTTGATGGCCTTACCTCGGCGGCCGGTGTTGACGACGCACTCGGGTGACCCCCTCAGATGTACAAGAGAGGTAGTACGTCGTTTTATCCACAAGATTGAAAAGTGGAAGACTTACCTGGTGAGGATATTTCCACCGTAGCTGTCTTGAGGGTGGGGATGGGACGTTAAAGGCGAAATGAAGTCGTAATCAAAAATATAAAAGGGGGCTGTATTATAAGATATCACAATATGTAAAAATAGGAACTACATTCTTGAGGGACATATTTCAATTACAAACAGTTTTTATCATGAATGAAATAATTGCCCTCGAAAGGACGGTCACAAGGTCAGTAACACTGTGGCACGGCAGACCACTTAACATGATTTAAGACGCCAACGGAAAATACTAGATCAACAGGTACACAAAAGGTAAAATCTTATAATTAATTAAAACACAAGAGGGAGCTATCCCTAGCAATATGGAATGATAGGAGAATCGAACGGGGAACACGTGCACACAAATCCCCTGAACGAAACATAACTTGAAAATGCCACCGTGAGGTTACACAAATGAGAGGACAAATTACAAGTTACACACGTAAAAGAAAATTAGGATCAACTAACACGCACGAACATACCAGGGAATAAACGTAAAAGTAAATAAATAGAAATTAAATGAAAAGCTACATTACTAATTACAGGCTCCAGAAAAGCGGAGCGGAAGGTATCACACGACCGCCAAGGACCCGACGCGAACTAGACCCTACTCTTAATAATGGCGGAAGCTAACGGAACACCAAGGTACGATTGCACCATAAGGCGCTACTCCCAAAATTTGGGATTTGAACCAATCCCATAGGTTACGCAGAAATACAAGCAAATGAGAAATGCAAAAATGGAACGCACTAGGGCGTAAAGGAGAAAAACCTGGCGAAATGTCACGTAAACCACAACGAGCACGTGGACGTAAGGTGATGCAACTTTAGGAACAGGGCCCCCATAAAACTAAAATAATAAAAATTCTACATGGCTGAAAACGGGAAAACTCCAAGAAGCGTGATCACAGAAAATAAATGAATAATTTTGGACCCAAACTAAAGGACGCACAAGGTTGCACAACAAGGTAAATCCTCGCCCAAAACAAGAGAGACTTCCCACCATGAAAACTACTTCCGAAGAAGGGAAAATTGATAAACAATTCAGATATTAAACAGAGGGAGAAATCAACCCATTAAATCGGCCGAAGTTCAACCAGTTGCGCCGTGCCCACGAGGTACGTAATTCCACGACGCAATACACAGAAGGAAAAAAAACAAGGCCCCGAAAATAGGTAGATAAACAACAAACACAATATCACACTTCTTGGAACTTACCTGTGCCACTACATGTTAAGAAAACTAAAAAACTAAATAAATAATATCGCTCCACGAGGAAGCCGATACCTGTCCTATAGGCCCGGGGTATCCGAATCCCCGGGATATGTTTCCTTTTTGAAAGTCAGGCACCAAGAGAGAAAATTCGCACGCAAACATTCAACATATATCAAAATGGCACGATAATTTCTAAAGAGCAGTAGTAGCACACACGCACACTAGAATCCCCTGGCTTTCTTGAATGTAGTCCATAAGACACTTCCGTGTTCGCTTCCGTGAGAGTTGGCCACACTGGTTGTTCGCCATGCGCACGTCTCTTGTCATCTACGGCGGTCGATACATCTCGCGATGGTCGTGGTTGGAACAATCGATACAGCTGATATTGACGTATTTAAATGCGTAAATCCAATGTTTCATCTTTGAGGTTAGGAAATGCAGAATTCCAGAACCAGTGCACATCAGGTCCAGAGTTATACCTCGCGTGTTTGGACTGCGAGTGCGGTGTTTTATCCATGAAGATTTAGTTTACAAGGTCTTCACAGGTCGAATTTGCGACAGTCGGCATAGGCCACAATGTTCTTCAGATTTAGGGTTAAGTGAAGGAATTTATGAAGCGTTCGCTCCAACTGGAAATACAGGGACGGGTAAATTTGGCGGGAAAGAATATCTTAGGTTAGGTATATTTTTATGTCAGCTAAGTGGCGTGAATAACGTCACAGTTTTCTTTCTTGCTTAGTATGTATTAATGATATAGACCTACAATTGTATGTTTTTAGACCTATGGGTAATACATAAAACTGTAAATTGCAATAATAGTTTTATTTTTTTCTCTTATTGTAAAAATATTATTAACTAGTGCGCCCGTGCGAGCTTTCGCAACGTTAATGTAGGTTTATGGGGTAGTAGGGATGAATGTGGGAGAAGGAAGCTTTAAATATTGAAGAAATGTATTTATTGTTGTTAAACGGCATATGTACATGAGAAGAACGCAAAGAAATATGTATGTTTTTTACTTTTTACAACACCTCTTTTTAGACAATATTCGATGTTACAATGAATTCATCGGTTATTGTTTGCTCGGGAGTTCCTTCTACAGCAATTTTTACATTTGCAAAGGATTGAACCCTAGAGAAAGCGACATATAATTTTCCGTGTGAGAATACTGGATTTGGTAGGTAAATGCCTGCTTTAGCTAGAGTTTGACCCTGGGCCTTGTTTATTGTCATTGCGAAGGCAATCTTTACAGGGAACTGTTTTCTACATAGTTTGAATGGTATAGTTGGATCGGATGGCGTCAATTTAATTCGAGGAATTATAACTAATTCATTGGAACCTACTGGTTTTGCGATAATATTGTGGTCATTCAACTGTGTGACGATTAGACGTAATCCGTTCACTAATCCACGTTTGGAGTTGAGGTTTCTTATGAGCATAATTATGGTATTAATCTTAAGAGTCAATTTGTGTGGAGGCAGTCCTTAGGGGTCAGTGCTGTTTACGAACTCGGTCGGATATATTTGAACATCTAGTGGATCCTGTGTTTGAACTGAATCCAAGCTGATGTAGGTTTTGCTTTCGGCGGTAAGTAAGTTCTGAACGATCTGATCATTGACTTTTCCGCAATCTTCATTCTTAGCGCCGAGGATTGCTGTACGTAATAAGGTGTGGCTGTTGTCCGCATTGATTTGGCTTCCGAAAGTGTGTTGTACTAAGTCCTGAGGGGAGCAAAAGCATTGCTTGGGTATTCGAATACTGGTGGGGTTGACGGTGTCGTGTGGTGGCAAGGTTCCATTTCCCATCTGGAGTAACCAATGAGAGAATTCTTGGTCACCAGCTGCTCGCATGTTGGTGGTGAGGCGGCGAAGTGCTACTTGCGACCACAGTGGCCAGGACTTGACACACGCCTCTACGATGTTGATTCTATTTCCACGCCTCAGAACTGGAAGGACCTGCCGGAAATCCCCTCCAAAAAACGATAATTTCTCCTCCGAAAAGAATGTTAAGCCCTGTGATGTCCGTCAGGAGTCGATGCAATGAAGACAGTGCTTCTTCAGTGACCATTGAAACTTCGTCCCATATTATGATTGCTGTGTCTCTAATTGTCTGCGCCTCAATGGAATTAGGTCTGATTGAGGAGACAGACGTGTCCGTAATGGGAACGGGAAATTTGATGACGGAATGGGCAGTGCGTCCATCTTCGAGCAACCTCGCCGCTATTCCAGTCCAAGCCACAGACAGAACAGTTTTTCCCTGGCCACGAAGTGTGTGTATGAAGGTCTGGTAGACAAATGTTTTGCCAGTTCCGCCTGAACCATCGACGAAGAATGAATTGTGTGCGTCGCAATGAACGCTCGCTAGAACCTCATCGACAATTGCTCGTTGCTGGTCGTTTAATTGGCTGTACATGATGTGTCCCTTTTCTGCGTCGGCTTGACGGTTGATTGGGGAGCTCTTGAAGATGAGGCCCTGGTAAGCCGTTGTCTTGACAGGAGCGTCCGTGAATCTCGAGGAATTGCTGAATTTGGAGCATAGCCAGGTTATGCGCAACGTCAGGTTCACAGTCCCTCAAGTAATCTTCCGCCAGATGTCCTTTGAAAGTGTCCCAAAGTTGCAGAGCGTCTACCGGTGAACAGAACACGCAAATGGTACCGAAGAGATCCCGTAGTTGCCTCGGCATTTGAAACGTCGAAGCTTCCGCGAGACATTGAAACCACTCTCTGTCATTCTGCAGCAAGTTTAATCGAGTTGCCGCCTCGGAGAAAGTTTGAAAGACCACACCTTCGACGGTCCGGAGAGATTCGTAACTGATGCGTCCCTTGACATGAAGGAGTAGAAGGCGCAAGCTGACGCGCTCTTTATCGGCTGGATTGACTGTGTAGATTCTACCCAGAGTTTTGGTGAACCTTTGCCTTGGCTTCCACTGGTTATTTCCTCAAACAAAGTCTTGTGGTATCTCCGAGTAGAAGTACTCCCTCGCGCAAACATTGTTTTGGCACAGTTGAAAGAATGCAGTCAACTTTGTGTTTCGCTCATTTCCCAAGTCAGGTATAGGATCATCGTCGACATGGAAGTACACTAACTGTTCCTGTGGTAAGTGGACAGGCAGCCGCTCTATTGTGTGCGATTTTTGGTACAAAGGACGTTCGTGGAGGCGCCACATTAGCTCGGGAGGACTCACGTAGCGACAGTTGATAAATCTTTCGGCCTCGTCATGATTCAGCTGTTTCCCTGGATCCTGTGCTGCTGCCAAACGCATGGCCGCGCAATCGTGGCCTTTGTACGTATTTGTACAGGTACTTAACGGAAGTGATCGTTGAACATATTTCTACAATAATGTGAGCATTATATTTTTTCGAAAACCATTTGTTGTAAGGTACAACCCACCTATTGTCTAGGGCGTAATTACCTTTTAGAACTGTACGACCGTCATTTCTCCTACGGTACAGAGGATAACCGTTCCCGTTCATGACTGTCTCTGATGCGAATTCTTTAGGGAAACCTTTAGTATATTTGTCGCCATCCATGCAAGGTGCCTGTAAATTTAAATGACCACAGGGTCCATGAATCATGGATTGAGAAACTACGGCATGTAATTGCGGGTCTTCATTTGGGTCAGGAATTTCAGCGCAAACTATTGAATCAGCAGCTTCATGATCCCTAATTTTATCGGCCTCTCGTAAAATGAGGAAAATATGCGCATGGAGCAGTCCGCGTTTTTGGAATTCGATCACGTGAACATTTGCAACGGCAACTACGAGAACGTGTCCTTTCAGGAGATCGTCTAAAATGAGTCTGAGTTTAGCATGGAAAACTCTTGTGACCATATCAGGCCTGTTAGATACTTGTTCAAATAGCTGAAGATTGTCAGTAATTTCTTTCCACTTGGGATTGCATGTAACGGTAACGAAGAGATCAGGTTTCCCAAATCTACTGACAATTGACATTGCGTCCTGGTAATTTTGAATCATATTTCGAGGACTACCTACTAACGTTGATGGCAATATGACAGGGATGCCTGTTCGGGAGCCTTGGTTGTCGTTCAGCATATAATCAAGAAGGCCCTTATAGCTTTCAGCGCGCAATTCTTTCTGATGTGATTTTATATACGCAATTATTGCCCCCTCTACTTTACGGTAGTAATCAACAATATATTGCTGAAACAATTTACCTGAATAGTGCAATAAATTGAAACCATCACGGAGAGCTAACCTCAAGCAGTAATATTGCAACTGAGTCGTTGTGTTTCGAGCCACTGTGCTACGTACTTGAACGTGAGGCATACCAGGTTTCCATCCAGTATCACCACAGGGAAACAGAAGTGGATAACACATGGGATCTGAATGGGGATTGAGGTTGTTGATGGTGGAAAGTCGTCCCGTTGCTTTGTGATATACAGTGAAGTTAAATTTACCTGGTGGTGCAACATCCAATGAGGTAAATACTGCAGCAATTTCACCCGGTGCTGTGGGAGCATTGTATCTCCTCCTATCAAAAGCATTATTCACAGTGAAATGTAATTGAATGTCTTGGGAGTCTCTTACCATTGTTCCTGCAGACGTGAACAGCTGTGCGTATGGATTGCATTCCTGTAACATTGTATGTAAAGTATTCATTACGACAGGACATCAGTCTTTGTTTGCTGCATGAGCCATACGTATTTGTAATGCTTCTTCAGAATCAATAATGAATAATGAAGCATACATTGGGACAGATCCCTGAGGTACATTCAATGTGCCGACTGAATGATAAATTTGCCCAAGCATTTTATAGCAATATGGACCCCTTGGTGGAAAATGTATTGCTTGCGCCTGAACAGATGCAAAAGCTAATGCACTGTTATATTGCCTAACATTAGCAAAATATTCTTGAGTTTGCGTGTCATTTCTTTCTATGAGGATCTTTAACACGGGAGGTACATCTAAAGGTGGCAAATGTATCTTACCCTTATGGCAGCAAATGCCAATATCACTGTTAGGCACAATGCTGTCACATAATCTTGCAGCACAATAAGTTATTGGTAGGTGTTCTTCAATCTTCCTGTGGTTAATTGCCAAGGCAATCAGATCTTGTGGCGGCACAGTCACAGGCAAATTTTGTTGTTCGTCCTCAGTTGTCACTTGTGTGTGGTAAGAAATTGGTGGACGAACACTAATTCTTGTCGAAGACCTGGTTGGTTGAGGTTGAATGGATTGAATCCTTCTACGCCTTCTGGTTGGTGATGTGACACCCGAAAGTAGCTCGACAGGATGTGGTGAATGGGTTGGATTGTTTGGAGCTGTTTGATGGGTTGACGTAGAAGGGATGCTGTTGGCATGTTGAAGTCCCGAAGTTGATGGATGTGCAGTTGTTGTCGGAGAAGATGTAACACTGCCAGTCACAATGCAGTTGGCTTCGGGCTTGGTTGTGATGAGGGCACAGTTTCAGTACCTGTTGTTTCACCATGTTTCTGCAGGTTGCGTTTATCTCTTGCAGTACGATAGTTTAGTGGCTTTTTCCTTGGCATATTTCACGCAGCGTGTAGGTCACTGCAAGGGAAATGAATGAGTAAACATATTGTACAGAAATCTGAGATTAGGTAGTAGTCTATTGTAGGTCTTACCTTGTTCACATATGTTCAGGCACATGAGAAGTAAACATGCCAATGCAATGCAAGAAATGCAAAGCATAAATACGGTATGGAAATGTTCACATAAGTTCAGGCAAAAGTAAACATGCCAATGCAATGCAAGAAATGCAAAGCATAAATACAGTCTGGAAATACAGAAAGACATATAGGTTAGGTATCTTGCCAATGCCGCCGCGCTGCCCTGCGCTCTAGCGGCAGGTTCGCCTAGCAGTACGCCGCGGTACAAATAGTGTCAAGTCTTTGTTAAGCTATACTGGGTTGACAGTGCTGTATGAGCAGTAGAGTAACTAACGGGATTTCATGTAAAGAGCCTCATTTTCTATACCGGTATTGGAGAGCGCTACTCACATCCAGTCGGCCGTGTCTCGTCAAGAGCTACTGTTGCCTGGAAACGACATGACTTGCCATTCCTTCATGAGTTTATTTTATGACTTTACTAGCAGGTACCCGTGGCTTCGCCCGCGATCAAGACAATCGGGACGATGCATTATTGCTGATAATTGGTCTATTCTACTACAGCAATCGCGGCTACAGGTGGGTCCATTCTAATTCTGAATATTCTGATACATACAGTATATTGATATGAGCAGCAAAGTGGGAATTTTATAGAGTTATGAAAGTCTGCAGGATTCGATGTTACATTAGGTTAACACATTTTAAAATTACGTTTTTGGTTTTGCCATCTTCTGCTGAGACATAACAATTTTGTTTTCCGGATGCTCGCGAGCACGCCACATACAGTTGCCCATGGGAAAAATGGTTTTGTCTAAATGTACACGTGCTACTGTTAAGTGCGTGTCATTGCGCTTTGATAAAGAAATTGCGAATATTGTTTGAAGAGGGAACTGCACTCTTGCACACTGGAATGGCAAATCTATCGGAATATGGGGAATTAAAGTATTCTTACTTAAGCTATTCTGGATGTTATTAGGAAATACTTATTGATGATTTGAACGTCAATATATCGCTATTAATAGATCTATAATTAAATATCTCTCACCTTGGCCGCTGATGTACATTATGCAGTCTCATGCAGTGTTACATCCCAGGGACTTAAATTTTCCAACAACCCTTTTGTCTCACATGCCTCTCTAAGCAATTAAAATTCCTGATTGTTGTTGTTTGAGTCTTCAGTTTTTTAACTGGTTTGATGCAGCTCTCCATGTCTCTCTCTCCTGAGCAAATCGTTTCATCTCTACATAGCTACCACACCCTACATCCGAGGCAATCTGTTTAACCCTGGTTTACCCCTACAGTTCTGGTCCTCGACCCTCCCATCCATAACTAAGCTTGCTATTCCTGGGGGTCTTAATATGTGTCCTACCCTCCTATCTCTTCTCTTCATTAGCAGTCTCCAGGAACATCTCTCCTTTCCCACTCGTCTTAATACCCCTTCATTTGTTACCTTATCTACCCATCTGATCATCATTCTCCTGTATCACCATATTTCAAAATCCTCAATTCTCCTCTTTTCTGCTGCACCCTTAGTCCATTAGTCCAACTCAGCAACTTTTCTAGGTTTAAGCCGTGCCTTGTGTGGGGATTCAATGGCCATGAAAGACAAAATACCAACTTTATTGAAATAAGTTTGCCCAATTCCTCAGTAAGAGTAATTAAGAAAAAATAATAATTTAACGTGACAGCCGGTAGAATACGACACATTCGTCTGTGAATATGGGTTGCTGATCATGGTAAAAATCGAAAAATAGCAGATCAATATTGGCAAACAGAAATATTCAGTTAACAAAAAAACAAATAGATAAAGAAAATGAAAGCATACTGTGCAAAATATAAAGCATCTTAACACTGTTAATTAGAGTAAAGATCTGAAAGCTCGCTTACAACAACCAGCCCAAAGAGTACAAAATTAGACTCAAAATCACGATCGTATCCAACCCCATAAACCACCTCTATAAATAAAATACATCTCATTTTGCGCGTATCAATGCGAGGAGCAATGTTCGTGGTTTACACTTCTACGAAGTGGGAACCGAACCCCGCGTTTTAAGGCCCTAAAACGAACGGTTTTCGAGAAATTGCCAGAAAACTATCCCCAGTCTGCGAAATTTCAGCGGTTGCCCTAGTAACGTTGATCTGTTTCTCAGAGGGAACACAGTTATTTGGGAATATCTCCGAAACCGTTCATTTAAGGAACTTAAAAGGTGTGTTTCGGGGTCCCCACAGGACCTCCGAGTATTGTTTCTCGTATCTGGCGGCTTAAAAAGAGCTAAATCAGATCTTTGTACCGACTGTCCATGCTCAGTGCCAAAGGGCCGAAAAAAGTCACTTACAAATTGAATTTTCAAAAACCGTTTCTTAGTGAGCCTCTACATACTCGGTCAACCAACATGCAAAATTTCAGCTTTCTAGGTCTAGTGGTTTGAGCCCTGAGTCGATGAGTCAATTTTGGATGCTCAATGCCAAAGGGCCGAAAAAAGTCACTTACAAATTGAATTTTCAAAAACCGTTTCTTAGTGAGCCTCTACATACTCGGATCAACCAACATGCAAAATTTCAGCTTTCTAGGTCTAGTGGTTTGAGCCCTGCGGTGATGAGTCAATTTTGGATTATATATAATAGATAAGCCTTTTCTCGAGTGCAAAATGGTATTTATTTAATTGTGAGGCATTTAAGGAGTAAGTGAGTGTGTTTCGCGCACACATTGGGTTATGCGGAACCGTCAGGTACCCCATATGTGTAGGTTGGTGTTAATAGGACCTTATTTTCGGTACAAAACTGGAATGGGACCTTAGCAGAATAATATAGGGAGGGATACTGAATACATCTATCTTTACTAATATAATAAAGCTGAAGAGTTTGTTTGTTTGTCTGTTTAAACGCGTTAATCTCTGGAAATACCAGTCGTATTCGAAAAATTCTTTTTGTATATGATAGCCTGATTCAAGAAGAATAGTTTAGGCTATGTAGCATTAGGCTACACCTCTCAGGTACCGTAACCTTAAATATTGATTTTAGTTCAGTTTTTTTTAGCGTATGGCTTTTAGTGCCGGGAGTGTCCGAGGACATGTTCGGCTCGCCAGTTTTGTAGCTGCTTCGAGACGGACACCCAATGGGTGAGCTACAAGTACCGTTGGGGAGGAATAAGTCGGGAGAACAAGCGCTCCAGAACAGCTTCAATAATACCGAAGTCTATTGTTACCTAGGAATGCGGGCTTCATCACGTCGCCCCTACCAGTGTTCTGGTGCAGAATTGCGAGCTGCTTAATTGCAGTCAGGGGGAGTAATTAGTGAAAAGAGATTTCTTAAGCCCTTTAAAACAGTTATCATCATGACAATAGTATGCCTCTGTATAAGGGCAATGGTGTTGGTGCACTATACTGAGGTTATCAGCTGCAATAAGCGTTGGTGCTTTAAAATTTACTTTCATTTATTCCGATCCTTATCCTTGAGCGCTACAGTTATGTTGTAGTGTTCATTATCATCCATAAAACAAATAAATCAACCGGGCGAAGCCGGGCACTACTGCTAGTCTCTATATATTTTTAAATATAAATTAGCATGAGAAAATGAAAAATCTATATATACATAGGTATGTTTATTGTTGTTTTGATAAAGGGTTGAGAACACCGACATACAAGTGAATTAATAATTAAATATGAAGTGTTCACAGTAATTTAATGAAAACAATACAACCCATTGGGCACTTTACAGACACCAAATATATGTTTCTTAAAAAATATAGGACTGATGGTAAGCTAAAATTTCTAAAAAAAATCAAGTGGTGCGAAGTTGCTAAACTGTTGGGAACTCCTGCTTTAATTAATCGATTACCCTCCCAGCTGGGCTTCACCCACGGACTCTGCGAGGGATCATTCCTCTACCGTCACGAGGCCGGTGTCTGGCACCTGAACACAGTTTGTCAGCAGATACAACTGACGATAGTGATAGGCCAATCACCTACGCGACTGCAAAGTTAGGTCTAATTAAGGGTCAGGGAAGGTATTTTTAAAGGAAGTCGGCCGTGGACCTGCCAAAAGGAATTTGCCTGGTGGTGAAAATGGGAAATTACGAAAGCTATTTTCAGGATGGCTGAGGTGCGCTTCGAACCCAAGCTCTCCCGATTCCATCGGCCACTGTAGTCGGATAAGTGAATATTTCAGTGTTAAATATCTTTATTTTATAGTTAGAATGTTATTTTCATTGTACTTTCCTTCATACACTAAATGTAAATACTTAAGTCCTAATGGTTGGAATGTTAAGGAAGGCCACAAGCTGATGTTTCGTGTACCGCCAGTTGAGTAAGCTTGCTTAAGATACCGTATCACTGGTCTTGAACCTAATTACAAATGTTGTTTGAGTCTTCAGTCTTTTGACTGGTTTGATGCAGCACTCCATGCTTCCCTGTCCTGAGCTAATCGTTTCATCTCTACATAGCTACCACACCCTACATCCGAGGCAATCGGTTTAACATATTCTAACCTTGGTCTACCCCTACAGTTCTTGTCCTCGACCCTTCCTTCCATAACCAAGCTTGCTATTCCTGGGTGTCTCAGTATGTGTCCTACCAACCTATCACTTCTCTTCATTAGCAGTCGTCAGAAACATCTCACCTCCCCCAATCGTCTTAATACCTCTTCGTTTGTAACCCTATCTACCCATCTGATCTTCATCATTCTCCTGTAATACCACATTTCAAAAGCTTCAATTCTCCTCTTTTCTGCTGCACCAATAGTCCAAGTTTCACTTCCATAGAGCGCCAAGCTCCAGACAAAAGCTTTCAAAAAATTACTTCCTAATACCTAAATCTATATTCGATGTCAACAAATTCCTTTTTTGTAGAAATGCTTTCCTTTGCTGAGCCAACCTACTTTTTATATCCTCTTTGCTTCGTCCATCACTGGTTATTTTGCTTCCTAAGTAACAGAAATCTCATACTTCCTTCAGCTTTTCACCTGCCAATTTGATGTCCATAGAGGTTTCTGATTTTTTTCGGCTTCATTCCAATATTAGCCTACTTTCGACTTTTGCAAAAAATAAAAGTAGACTTATGAGATCTACACAGGGCCAAAAGTTGTGTGTCTGTGTGTGTGTGTGTGTGTGTGTGTGAGTGTGTGTACTCTGAATGTCTGTCCCCCTCTATCAATTTGAACACGGAGAAACCGAATTGAACGAAATTTGGTACAGAGGTATCACTAGCAAAGGGCACCTCAGTGTCATGTTTTATATCGCCGCCATCTTGACGGAAACGGAATAGCGGCCACCCAAATGTTAAAAGCTTAAATCGAATTACGACCAACCTAATCATTTGATCTCTACCAAATTTTGCAACAACATACCTTTTTGTTGGGAGCATCCTTTGACTGAACTACAAGGTCATCAGCCCAATAGTTTGCAGGTAGCGGCCATGTATGTGTGCAAATCGATTCCTCATATCATTTCAAACACGGTGAAACCGAATTCAATGTTTTTTTTTTTACAGAGGTAGCACTAGCAAAGGGCGCTTCATATACATGTTTAATATCCGTATAGCACGTTGTATGTCAACAAGCTACTACAACCAACATTCAGTTATACTCCTTGAAAAGGACAAAGAGTTATAACAATACCCATGCATTTAGGAGAAAGTAGGCTATATGTTCTTTACTGAACATCCTGTTTTTATTTTATATTTATTAATTTTCATCATGAATTATTTCCGTAAGACGGAGTCCATACCATTCAAAAACTCATTCAAATCCTCAGGTGTGTCGACTAAGATGACTACGTCTTCGGCAAATCTCAGAGTTGAAATTATTTCTCCTTGAATCTTCACTCCCACTTTAATTTTTTCTCCAATAACAGTCTAACCTCGATATATCGAAGTTCTATCACTCAAACTTTCGATAACTCGAAGTAATTATTATTTCCCGAACAAACTTCCTATAATTTACATGTGTTACATTTCTCTTTAAATCGAATTCTATAACTCAAATTTGTCGATATTTCAAAGCTTATATTACATCTATGGCACTTAAACTTGATCTTTATCGCGAACATTTACGTATTTTTGCAGTGCAACTTATCTCATTGTTATAACTCGATTGAAAGGGTTGCTGGGAAGGTTACCACTCGTTTCAAGATTACTGCGGACGTTCCGGGAGTAAAGAAATTCGTGTCCGAAGTCCGGAGCAATTCGGACTAACTCCGGTTCTAATTCGAATTGTCCACCAATTACCCTAGCTAAGTCAATGGTGTACAACTTCTATACTTAGATAACGTAATAAAGTTGTCATCATTACGAACATCCATTTTGAGCCTATTTGTGAATAAATAGGCTTATGAGATCACCCTTTGTCCGTGTGTGTGTGCGCATCCCCCCTAATAAAATCTAAACGGCCGAAGCGATGTCAATGAAACTGTAGCGTTATTTATCGCCCCATGTTGGTAGCGACAAGTGTAACAGTTTGACCCTCACGTTGAGCGACAAATGTAACAGTTTACCTTTGCCTAAGCTATGTTGTTGTAATGGGCGCCAAGACCTCAACGCAATGCTGAAATCTAAATTTTTATTTAACAGCGTCTAGCTCTGGTAGAACACCTTCAAGAATCTATTCACTCAGATCGTGGTATGATTTGATCATTAACCCAACAATCAATTGTATCAGGAGAAGGAATTGGTCTATATCTAATGCTACCTACTGAAAGCAAAGATTGCATTGTAAAAGAAATGAATTTATTATATAAAACAAGTATAGCAAAATTAATAATAATAATAATAAGTTTAAAATTTAAATTGGAGCGTTGCGAGTTTAATATTACCGATAGAAAATTACGTGAAAACGGAGTCTGATAAGTTATTGATTTTACTCTTATTCCCAAGCTATGAAGTTACTGAAATATGAAATATAAAACAAAGAGAAATGAGAGATTGCGCATTTCTGCGTCATTCGCGCTTACCACTGGAAATTGCCAAAGCATTTCCCTCGTACTGGATGATGCTGTGTGCTTCCCACAGTCTCCTGGACGTCGTCATCTCCGTCGATATTTGATGATATAGGCTACTTGTAGATTTGGTGACTTTATGGTCCTAATATCGGAGCCATACCCTCGTACAACCACACTGGTTAAGTTTTAAACAGAAAGTTCTCCACTCCACGGAACATTGGAGCGACACACACTTGCAACCGAACTAGTCAAGTCTTTCCCAGATTCTCTTCGTTCCACGGCGCGCCGAACGATATATGCACACGTCGGCTCCCCACCTCGGTTCCGACTTCCAGCTTACGTGGTCTCCACTGATTGGCTGCTCCCCACGTGCTACATCCCCTTCTCTCTCTCATTACACACGGCGCGCGGATGATGAAGTCGATTTCCGTTCCAACTATCCGCCTTTTCTTGACGCTGCGACCCAAGCTTGTGTAATACTTCTTGACAAGAATCAGCCTGTACCTGAATTTCCAGTGAGTCATGTCTCTCATAATATCCTAACTGACGAAACTCCGTAAAATTCCGTAATCACATAATTTTCTATGATATTGTCGTTCGTAATAATTTGCTTGATAGCGTTTTCTAAGACATAGAAAACCTATATGTATGCTTATAATTTTTATAAAATGCTCCGAAAAATATCTTAATAATAATAATAATAAATTAATAATAATAATAAATTAACATGAAAAATTCTCTTGGCTGAACAATTTGCCGCGTAAATAAATATAGACTGGCTTCCTACTGACTTATGCCAGTGGCATAAAAACCCCTCGAAAAACACGTTACATATTCGCCTCGGATCATCGGATGATTTACCGTGACGACGGTCCATTATCCGATTATCCCAGACACGTTAATAAACTCCATCCAAAATACATATTACATAAATGAAATCACCCTAAATTACAGATATATACACTCATAATTTTTCTTCACGCACTTTGCGTCAAAGTTTGTTGTCACTATGGATTGCACTTTGCAACCAGTCGAATGTTTTACATATAGAATAGTGTTCCACGGATATTTCCGCCTCTCAAATTTCTCTATGTTGGAAAAATAGACATAATTAATGTGTGAGCACTATGTATTTATGATGTCATATCACACGCATTGAAGGTGTTCTGATATATTTATATCACCATAGAACTTCCTAATTTCACTAGAGGTCCCTTCCTTATGGTGAAATTTAATCTCATTTATCACTGAGCACACGATCACACTATTGTGGCAGCGCCTCGTGACCTTAATACTTAATCTCTCTTTATAAAAGATGAAATTAATATTGACTTCTGAAAAAAAAACAGTAAATGTGCATTACATATAACACCAAATATTTCTGTGCCGTAATCGCCCTGCCCTGTCTTGTTAAGTTCCCGTAGACCATATTCTACTTAATACTAGTTCTCAACACAGACCAGTTCTCCTCACACAAATAATACCTTTGTACAAATTACCTTAAATTACTCACTTAGAAATCTTACATGGCGAGGCCGTAAACAGAAATCACGTGTGCCGTTATGTATGAGTTTCATGAAGGACTGTCTCGCATTCTGATGGCCCATCTTTTGTCCCGTGGACGCCTTAAGCAAAAATACCCTGTCCAAGCGCTCACCCATCTCTTGGGGACAAATGGGAATTCACCAGCGCTACCAAATTCTGGCCTTGGTGTATCGAGACATTTTAGTGCTCAAGAGCATCCGACAATCCCGTCATATTTCCCTGTACCTTAAAAACTCTCATTTACTTACATACTACCCCCCCCCCCCCCTGTGTGACTTCTGATACGCCTGCCTGGAAGACCATCTCCTCCCACGCACCAAATACCACACTTACTCATTTGATAGGCTGGCTCGCCAGCTAAACATCCTCACTTTATGACACATACTTTCGGAGACTATGTATATTATACGTCCCGTATAATCTGTTTCCCTCACTATTCTCCAGCACATATGCTGTTTTCCCAATACGTTTGGAAACTATAAATGGGCCCTCGTAGAGATAAAATAACTTGGACATGACTTTCTCTAGCTTATTTGACTGTTTCGGCACTCTAAGTAAGACTCTGTCTCCCGGCTCGAATAGGTCAAATTTAGTTCCTTTTTGTTGGCGAATTCTCTTTTGTGCTGACTTAGATAAATTCTGTTTCGCCAACTGGACAATGTAATCCATCCCCGGTTGCTTACCCTCATTTAATCCCAACACCCTCGCTAGTTCATTTTGTGGTCTTTTTCCGAAGTGAACTTCATATGGCGTCAATTTCGTGCTCTCATGCTGGACAGAATTCAGCCAAGTCTCGACCTTGGGAAGATGTCCAACCCAGGCCGCATGCTTGTCATGCACTAGAGTCCGAAAAAGACGAGCCACTTCCCTTAATGGGCGCTCTGCAGAATTACCCTGAGGGTACCTTACAGAGGAATGAACGTGTGTTATACCAGCTTCCTACATACTGGTTCACCATTTCTTTGCAGTAAACTGTGGTCCTCTGTCAGATAGTATCCTGAGAGGAAGGCCAAACTCAGGTACATACTTATTAATGATCAGACGGCTACACGCTAGTCCCGTGGCTTTCCTTAGCGGATATAGCTTGACATACTTACTAAAAGCGTCAATAACTATAAAAATGTACTCGTAGCCGTACTGTCCTTTAACGATCGGGCCAAATAAATCCACACACAGTAGTTCGCCGGGACTACTGGTGAGAACTGCAGATCTCTCCCCCACTAAATATTTAACTGGATATTTACTCCTTTGACAGGTGTCACACTTAGCTAAAATCCTCCTAACATCCCTTCCCATTTTACTCCAAATGAAGTCACGACCAATTTCATAGAAGACCTTGGCAGCACCAAAGTGTCCTAATTCCCTATGAATGAACCAAATTAGCTCCTCCCGCAAAGTGGCAGGAACACATATTGCCCACCGATTATTCCTACATTTCCTTGCAAGAAGCCCATCCTGCATCTTGTACGTGAACCGTCCTACTTTCACATACTCTTCTTCACCTATTTCCAACCTAGCCAGTGGCTCCCGTAACTTAACGTCCTCACGTTGCTCCACTAGCATATTACTCAGTGTCTGTAACGATGCCCCGTTGCTACTGTCCACACATGCACATATTAAAATACCGTCCTCTGTTTTAACCACACGATAATCCCTACATAAATTAGTGTCCCTCGATAGCATATCTGCAAGAATGTTATCTTTACCTTTAATATATTTTACTGTGAATTCGGATTCCTGCCGAGCAAGAATCCACCTACTAACTCTGTTAGAACTGAGTTTACAAGTCCTCATATACAGTAGTGCATGGTGATCTGTATGGATCTCAAATTTCCCCCCTACTAAATACATTCTAAATTTCCCTAAACTGAAAACAATACCTAAAAGCTCTAACTCAGTAATCGTGTATCTTTTCTCTGCTGCTGTCAGTCCTCGCGAGGCTAAAGATACAATGCACAGATTACCCTCATCATCTTTCTGACATAATACTCAAGCAATGCCTATATGTGAAGCATCTGTCATAACCACATATTCCTTATCTTTTAACGGATATTTCAGCACTACAGCTTTCTCAAAACCTTCCTTCAGCGCTCTAAAAGCCTGATCATGCTTGGACTCCCATCTCCACCGAGTCCCACTTTTAAGCAATTCCCTGAATGGTTCTACCAACCCTGAGTATTTAAGAACGAACCTCCTGAAAAAGTTGCAAATTCCCAGGTAAGTTTTTAACTGTTTAACATTCTGTGGCACCTCTGCGTTAAGTATCTTATTAACCCTACTTTCTTCTGGTGTTACACCTCTACTCGACACTCTATGACCTAAAAATGTCACTTCTGACTGACAGAATGACGACTTAGACAGCTTCAAAGTGAACCCCGCCTGATCTAACTTCTGAAAAACTATATCTAAATGACGTAGATGCTCCTCAAAACTGCGTGAACTAATTACCATATCATCTATGTAAATGGTTACAAACTCTCCTGTGTCATCCCCTAATGCGATATTTAAAGCCCTAATTAAAGCTGCTGAACTACTCTTTAACCCATAAGGTGTTCTACAAAATTGATAAAGGTTATATTTATGACTAAAAGCTGTAAATGGTCTATCTTCGTACATAAGTGGCACTTGCCAAAAACTGGAACTCAAATCTACACAAGTGAAATACTTCTTCCCCTCAAGTGTTTGCATTAATTCCTCTATTGACATAGATTTCAGCTGATCTGAACTAATTCTACTGTTAACCAAACGAGCGTCTAAACAAATACGAACTGTGCCGTCGGTCTTGGGTACCGTGATCAAAGAATTAACATATGGACTGTTAGAGTGCTCAATAATCCCATCTTCAAGCATCTGATTAATTTGTGCCTCAACTGCACTCTGATAAGCGAAAGGTACAGGATATCTATGTCCTGTGAATACTTACCTATCAATAACGTTCAATGAATGGGTATAGCAATTGGCCATACCAATGCGATCCTCAAACACTCTCCTATTACACAATAACACATCATAGAGCCGAACACATTGTTCATCCTCTATATTTCCCTGAAATGCAGCATCACGTAACGAGTCCTTTAGACTTCCGTTCGTAATCACACTGCCCACAAAACATGGAGAACCCCGCTCTACGGCTGGCGATATCTCATTTAAAGTAGAAATCACCCCTACAACACTACTCCTCTGAATATGGTCATTGAACGCTACTTCTACTTCAGACTCTCCCCATTTAAATTTCAAACTCCCTACATCATAACATAAGTTACCAGACACTCTACTTAGCCACTCTGAACCCAAGATAACACTGAATACTAAATTTGGAATTACAAGGCAAATCTGCTTCTCTACATGATTATTAATTTTAATGTCTACTAAAACTTGCTTAGAAATTACTTTAGACCTCTTCCCAACAGCTGTGATAACAAAAGTGCTTTTAATTGGCATCTCCTCGAAATTTACTCCAGTTCCTTTCATTTTATCATAAAATGCAATACTTATGCAACTCTTCATACAACCACTATCAATTAAAACATCTGTGTACGCCTCGGACACGTTAAATTTAGCTATGGGGCTCTTACTAACCACTTCCTGAATAATACCTTCATCATTTAGTTCATGGTGTAATAATTCATTTCTTACATTTAGGTCATAGGGTTCCTGTATAATTGTATGGACAGGGCATGCTACAGACTGAGATTCTGACCTTACTTCGCAGCCTGGTTCGCGTTTAAAGAACCGCTACAGCTGGCCGTAGTACTACTAACTACTGAACTGGTCTGGTTGTTCTGGGCTGTGTTGTCATTATTTGGCTGTATATTACTACCACTAGGCTGTCCTCTTCCTTGACCCCTATTCTGGTTGTAATTATTGTCATTATAATTTCTCCCTTGATTTCCCCTGAAATCATTGTTTCTCCCTTGATTTCCCCTGTAATCATTGTTCCTCCCTTGATTTCCCCTGAAATCATTGTTCCTCCCTTGATACTGATTACCATAGCCATTTCCTCTGTTCTGATTTAGCTGATTATTATTATTTCTATTTTGAGCGTTGGCCCCTTCGCCACCGTTCCCTTGAACTTCTTGATGCCTGGCTTCATTAGTTCTATTATTATTATTACCCTGGTTCCGATTGAAATTGTCCTCATAACCCCCTCTCCCTAGTGCATCAAATGTGATTAACAAATTTTCTACTTGTGATATAGTCTTTACATTCTGGATACAAGCAGCCTCCTTGATCCTATAGGGAAAGTGCCTAAGTAGCAACCTTACCACATCACTTTCCTCCTTCAACCCATCCAGATATTTACACACTAATACCTGCCCTAAAAAGTATTCGGTCATGGTGAAGCTTCCTTTAGGGTTATATTTACCACACACTACTCCCTCACGATGCTGCGACTAAATAACCTCATTCCAGAACTTTTCACAGAATTTCATTTTAAAATCATTGATATCAGTAATCTTGTCTCTGTAGACTGCAAATCAATTCCTCGTTTCCCCCACAAACACTTGTTCTAAAATTTCAACTACCTGGCACCACTCAATACTACCATTTTCCAACCTCTCCCCGAATTTATTTTCTATAGTGTTCATGAACTCCATTGGGCACCCCTGTCGATTGCTGAACTTATCCAGTTCTACCTCCCTGTGTGTGCTATTCACAAAAACTGGCCTATTCTGACTATTTTCTTGCCTGATCCTAGCTTTTAATTTTAACTCTAATTCTGCGATTTTCTCCTCAGCCTTCCTCTCAATACTGTTTACTGTTAATTTAATGTTTCCTTCTGATTCTTCTACTTTATCATATAGCTTTGCTTGTTTCTCCTCAATCTTGCTAATGCTCTCTCTATTACTCTCTCTTAAATCATTTACTTCTGCAACTATTTGTGAGTGGACTTTCTCAATTCTACCCCCCAGCTGTTCCTTAACCTCTTTAGTAGCTACCTGAATTTTGTCAATTTCTCCCCCCAATTGCTTTTTGACCTGCTGTGTTTCCAGTTGCACTAGTTCTTTTAAATTTTCAGCCTGTGTACTGATTCTAATTTCCAACTCCTCCTGTACTTTTCCTAATTTTCTGTCTACATCTGCAATAATCTCTTTAGCCTTTTCTTCCATCACCCCCCTGATCTCACCTCTAATCAGTTCGAATTTGTCACTCATTTCCCTACTGTTTTGTTCTAATTTAGCATTTAAAGTTTCAGTACTCTCTCTATTTTCCTTACTGTTTTGTTCTAATCTGGCGTTTAAAGTTTCATTACTCTGTCTATTTTCCCTACTGTCTTGTTCTAATTTAGCATTTAAGGCATCTGTACTTTCTTTATTTTCCCTACTGTTTTGTTCTAATCTTGCATTATTCTGTTCTAACTTTGCATTTAAGGCATCACTACTAACTTTGTTCTGATACATAAACTCGAGAAGTAAAGTTTTTAAATCTGGTTGGCCGCCTACACTCCCTGTTTCAGTATCGGGATTTACCTCCGCTACCCCGGTACTACCATCACTCGACATACTGCTCGTATCATCACTCTCCCGTTGATGACCACTACGTAACCTCATCTGTCTTTCTTTCTCATCCCCCATAATGATATACACTGATACAGACAAATAACCCCCAAAATACAGGCACAGAAATATATACCCTTCTCCTTCCACAAATGTTATTAGGTTTTCAGCCCCAAGTTGTCGGCGACAAATGTAGCGTTAATTAGCGCCCCATGTTGGTAGCGACAAGTGTAACAGTTTGACCCTCACGTTGAGCGACAAATGTAACAGTTTACCTTTGCCTAAGCTATGTTGTTTTAATAGGCGCCAAGACCTCAACGCAATGTTGAAATCTAAATTTGTATTTAACAACGTCTAGCTCTGGTAGAACACCTTCAAGAATCCATTCACTCAGATCGTGGTATGATTTGATCATTAACCCAACAAACAATTGTATCAGGAGAAGGAATTGGTCTATATCTAATGCTACCTACTGAAAGCAAAGATTGCATTGTAAAAGAAATGAATTTATTATATAAAACAAGTATAGCAAAATTAATAATAATAATAAGTTTAAAATTTAAATTGGAGCGTTGCGATTTTAATATTACCGATAGAAAATTACGTGAAAACGGAGTCTGATAAATTATTGATTTTACTCTTATTCCCAAGCTATGAAGTTACTGAAATATGAAATATAAAACAAAGAGAAATGAGAGATTGCGTATTTCTGCGTCATTCGCGCTTACCACTGGAAATTGCCAAAGCATTTCCCTCGTACTGGATGATGCTGTGTGCTTCCCACAGTCTCCTGGACGTCGTCATCTCCGTCGATATTTGATGATATAGGCTACTTGTAGATTTGGTGACTTTATGGTCCTAATATCGGAGCCATACCCTCGTACAACCACACTGGTTAAGTTTTAAACAGAAAGTTCTCCACTCCACGGAACATTGGAGCGACACACACTTGCAACCGAACAAGTCAAGTCTTTCCCAGATTCTCTGCGTTCCACGGCGCGCCGAACGATATATGCACACGTCGGCTCCCAACCTCGGTTCCGTCTTCCAGCTTACGTGGTCTCCACTGATTGGCTGCTCCCCACGTGCTACATCCCCTTCTCTCTCTCATTACACACGACTCTCGGATGATGAAGTCGATTTCCGTTCCAACTATCCGCCTTTTCTTGACGCTGCGACCCAAGCTTGCGTAATACTTCTTGACAAAAATCAGCTTGTACCTGAATTTCCAGTGAGTCATGTCTCTCATAATATCCTAACTGACGAAACTCCGTAAAATTCCGTAATCACATAATTTTCTATGATATTGTCGTTCGTAATAATTTGCTTGATAGCGTTTTCTAAGACATAGAAAACCTATCTGTATGCTTATAATTTTTATAAAATGCTCCGAAAAATATCTTAATAATAATAATAATAATAAATTAATAATAATAATAATAAATTAACATGAAAAATTCTCTTGGCTGAACAATTTGCCGCGTAAATAAATATAGACTGGCTTCCTACTGACTAATGCCAGTGGCATAAAAACCCCTCGAAAAACACGTTACAAAACTTGGTAAGTACATACTACTAGGCCTACATTGTACGACCTCGACAGTGCCTTTCAAAGTTAAATATGTATCACCAATCCAACATGGCGGCTGCGCGAAATATTTCTCCTGCATTCTATATCACCGAAACTATTATTGATAACACGCTGAAATTTCTTATGGTGATAGAGCATATTGCTATAGGTTCACCGATGTGACACTGAAAATCCTGTTATGTACAAAACCAACATGGCGGCCAAGCGAAGTTAAAATATTTAAATGAGATTTTCTCGCGATTTATTCATCTGAGCACAAACTTGGTACGACACACAATTATACATGATTTAAGCTAATGACATCTAATTTTATCCAATTGCTTTAATAACCTCAAGATGTTGACTGTGCAACATTTTAAAAGCGGCTTCGGTGGCGTAGTTGGTAGCATGCTGAGCTTCTATGCCCAAGATAGCGGGTTCAAATCTGGCCGAAGCCGTCGGATTTTTAAGAGCGTTAAAAATCCCTCACTATGCCTTCCTTCGGAGGGGAAGTAAAGTCGGCGATCCCATGTCATAGATTTATGGCATGTTAATGAACCTTCCACTAATTACACCTGTGTGAAGCTAAATTATAGTTAAACATTCGACAAACGCTCTTAGGTTCCTACGTTCGTTGCCAAGAGCCGATTGCGGTGGCGTCAAGTAGCTAAGTTCTGAACTAGGCCTAGTAGTCGTTGACGGTGGCGTTTGGCGGCAAAAATAGGAACTATTTAAAAAATTCAAAGTAGCAGTCCTTACTTGAATTAAAAAAAGAGATACACACACTAATACAGCCATCACAATTAACACCGGTTATCGGACAGATTCTACACACACCCAAAGTACACGGGGCTACATGACCGCGTTGTCGCAGCCCCTAAACTGAGGAACCAACCAACCAATTTTTTTAAATATATTTTTTGTGTCCTAATCAAGCGATCGAAGTGAACGTTTGCATAATCAACCTAATAGTTGCCTCACTTTCCCGGTTATCGTGCGGCTCGCCTTTGAAATCTAGCTGGGCGGATATGTTAACATTCCATGGCGCCTGGAGCCAAGGCTTTCCCAGCGTGGGACATGGCCTTGGGTGCCGGGTCAGGCTTTGTTAATTGACGCCCAGAGGGCAACTTGCATGTCGAATTTTAGCGCTCCTTGAAGCGCTATGAAAGTCAAGGAGGTTAGATATCTAAGCTCCTTGTCAATATAGCGCTTCCTAGTAGAGAAATGAGGAACTTTGTGTTGACGGAAAATCCCGAGATTAATTTTGCCATTATGAACACGGCCTACTGAATTCAAATGGGTTCTCTAACATGCCAACATCGTATGACATACCTATCGTGATTTGTCGCAGTTCAAAAATCACTTACCACGGCCAGGAGTGAACCTGCAATCTTGGGGTTGGCAGTCCGACACGATAACCACTCACCCACCGTGGCAAGCTATTAAAAACAATGACCAGCGGTATTTGGTGGAGTCTCATAATCATGAATTAATAATTACAGTTTCTGCTTCCACTTGTTAGTATTTAACATTTAATCTCAAACTATTTTTTACTAGACCAATTGTTTGATAACGCACTATCCAAATAGGTTATGAACATTCCCGAATGGGAATATGATGTTATTTCCGTTTGATCAGATAAATTATCAATTAGTATGATAAAATAGGTCCGGCTAGATCAAACATAAAATGCCAGCGTTTCGCCCCGGTGTACCGTTGGGCTCGTCAGTTGGTACAGACACACCTCACCAATACGCATGGCTAGCACATACTGAGAAGGCCATCACAAGACACAAAATACAAGTAGTATTGACGTCACGAGTGATGCCAATGTGCTACGGAAGTCAAGCTCCCTTTCATAAAACAAAAACCTTACCTTGGCAAACCAAATAGGTTATAAACATTCCCGAATGGGAATATGATGTTATTTCCGTTATAGCCGGACCTATTTTATCATACTAATTGATAATTTATCTGATCAAACGGAAATAACATCATATTCCCATTCGGGAATGTTCATAACCTATTTGGATTGCCAAGGTAAGGTTTTTGTTTTATGAAAGGGAGCTTGACTTCCGTAGCACATTGGCATCACTCGTGACGTCAATACTACTTGTATTTTGTGTCTTGTGATGGCCTTCTCAGTATGTGCTAGCCATGCGTATTGGTGAGGTGTGTCTGTACCAACTGACGAGCCCAACGGCACACCGGGGCGAAACGCTGGCATTTTATGTTTGATCTAGCCGGACCTATTTTATCATACTAATTGATAACGCACTATCCACCCAAAGTATCCGCGACACAGATTTCTAGCAAGCACTTAAGTGTCCAATTACATGAACCTGTAGGTCGACGATATTCTATGTAAGTCAGTGTCATGGCAAGTAAGCGTTAGCCTAAGTGTTCTTGAAGAAAGTGAGAGAGAGGCAATCGTTGAGGTCAAAGACATGCAATTGAAATGCACAACAGACAAGTTCAAGGTACACATTATTAAAAGTGTTGGCTGCATCATGACCGGTCATTGCTCTCAGTGACGTTTCCATTAACTTAAAGTAATGATTGTTTGTTTATTTGCAGACAGGATGCTCAGCAGAAAAACTCTTGTCTACTGGCAATAAGCAAGCACACCGCTTTGCCAAAAGAAGGTAATAGTGTACAAGCCTATCATTATCTACTTCTTTGAAGTACAGCATCAGTGACAACAGCTGACAGGCCTGGGAAAACTTTAATAATCCGCGGATTGCATGCGTCTGTCTCTTGACCAGATTATTGCAAAAGAACGATAACTTTTACTTATCGACACATCATTCTTTCTAAGCGACAATTTTTGTGGGAATATATTAATATTAAATCCAAAGGAGCTATTATATTCAAATGGGACCTGTTAAAATCACACATAGTAATGCCAAATACGTATGTAGGCTACATTATATTCTGGGGTTAATAGAGAAGAGTTTGTACAATAAATACCCTCACTGTGCTTTAGTGTAGGAGTCATTGTTCTTTTCATTCACTGATTATTGAATGACAATAATAATAATAATAATAATAAAATTGCAGACATTGAAAAGAAAGAACAAAAATGTCTTAGAAAAATATTCGGTCCTACACAAGAAAATGGAATTTGGATCAAGAGACGAACTGCAGATCTCTATAGTCTCACAGACAGTTTCACAAACATTGTACGCAGAAGACAGTTGAAATTTTTGGGCACATATTTAGGATGGACAACAATAGACTAACAAAAAGAGTGATAGTCAGTCTGAAAGACTAGACTTTATATCATTTTAAATTCTACAAATGCTGCGTGAACTCAAAGTCCGTTAGCAAGTGCAAAACATGGTCAAAGGAGGTAGCTGGCTGAATGACGTCACGCTCACCGGAGCGCGAGGGGAAATGAGGAAGCTCAAGCAGTACTATGACGTCACTCACCTCAGTGCATTCTCGGTACATTTCGTCCCGTCACCGTAACGTAACGCCTGACCCCAGCGAAGTCGACATAATCATTTAAAATGATAAAAGATTATTCAATATAATTAATTCAAATAATTCGAGGATCAATTGTCTGGAGGAAACAAGGGAGACCTGAATGAGATGAACATCGGGGAGAATATAAGAAAGACTGAGAAATCTTCAGAACCTCAGTAAATAAGCACACATTTAGGGAGAAATCTAGCTGCAGGCCTGGTACAAGATGGACAGAAGAACGCAAAAAGAAACACAATGAGTTCATGAAGACATTTCGGGAGAAGAAGAAGGCAAAATCCATCAAGGAAACTAACAAGTTCCAACGTGCTCTATGAATGGGCAAAGCGAAGAAAGAAAGAAAGAAAGAAAGAAATCAATCAATCAGGCACCCAAAGGACCTCACAGAAATAATCATTGACCCACTTCAACGACACGGACTGCAAATGGACGGAAAGTAAATTCATATAAGTTTCAACCCAAGTTCCCTACGGGACGGAATTTGAGACTCAAAGCTGCATGGACACAAGAAAGATGACAGGCACATAGTGAAAGGATGAAGAACTTTTGGGAAGATAAGAACAAGACCAATGCTAACTAATGGTTCTACGTGCTCCTTAGAGGGTTAAACGCATTATATATAATATATATACAAATTGCAGACAGAGGTCTATAGGGACCTACAGCAGGTCAACACAGAAAATCTCGAGGACCGCACCAAGTGCGGAATAAAATAAAAAAATGTTAAGTTTGAGCATAGATCATCATGACAGCCTGGAAGAAAATGGACAGCTGAGTGGAAAAAGGAGCATTCTGAGACAATGAAGAGATTTTGGTAAGAGATGCGGGAAAACGCCAGAAGGTGAAATCATGTAATCAAGTTCAATCGCTCTCCTAAAGGGGAACAATCGATTAAATAAATAAATAAATAAATAAATAAATAAATAAATAAATAAATAAATAAATAAATAAATAAATAAATAAATAATATCAAAAATAGATTGCATGCGTCTGCCCCTTGACCAGATTATTGCAAAAGAACATCATTCCTAGATAACCAGAATTTTCTAAGTGACAACTTTGGTGAGAACATATAAAGGTGCTATTATATCGCATTAGCAGGTAAATAAATATACGAAATAAATAGTAAATGGCAGACATTCTATTTACTGCAGTATTCTGATAGGAATAGCATCTAACGCAGGAGTTCTTAAACATTTTTTAAAATTCATTGCGAACTGTGTCCTCGGGTGGAATTGTTCATTTTAGGGGCTTAGGATATCTTGGTCATCAGCCTCGTGTACATGGATGTGTGTTGAACTTGTCTGAAAACTTGTGTTACAGTGATGAATGTAGTGGTGTGTGGAACTGTATTAGGGACAGGGATGAGGTAGGTGCAGGTAGGTGCCACGGGACTTGAAATAAGGTACTATCCCGGCATTTGCATGGAGGAAGTGTGGATAAATCCGGAGAAAAACCACATTCACGATAGCCGCTGTCAGCGCCAGGATTAGAAACTCCGGACTCGTTGCACCTCCCCGTCACGGTTATAAGATATTTTCTCTTCTATTTTTTAAGTGCCTGTCAAACCTGCAGCCACACATAAGTTAATTAAGCCTAGATATTTCATTTTCATTCCAGACAACTTACGGTAAATTTCAATTGCTTTTAGGTAGATTTCATTAGAAAGCTAACTATTGCAATGGGTACCATGTTTCGACTTCCGGAAAATTTCGACATATCTTCGCGTTTCACATCCCCCAGACCCCAAAACCACCGTCAGTTCAAAAGTTTATATATAATTTATGTATATATGTATCTATCTATATATATATCAGTTTCTTGTGGACACGATAACTGCCGTAATTTTGAACCAATTACTTTGAATTGTTTACATAATATGTATCCCTATAAAATCTCGGTCGAGTTCCTTAATGGGCAAAATCGGTCGAAGGGGGTGAAAATGGGGGGCTTTTTTCTAAAAAGTGAAATTTCGCTATAACTCTCTTAATACGTGAAATTTTGAATCCATTCAAAGTTCATAATATGTGTCGGATAAGTGCCAAAAATGTATGTCAAATACGTTTTTTGATAGTACCAACCATTGACCAAAGGGGTGGAAAAAAGTGGGTTTTTCGGGAAACATTAATCATATCTCTCTTAATAGGCACAATATCAAAACCGTACAAAATGGAAAATATTCCCCTAATAACTACCTAAAACTTTTGTCTGAAATAATTTTTGATATGACCCACCATTACGCCAAGGGATGAGAAAAATGATTTCGGAATTTAAAAAAATGCCAAGTGCCATCAGAGGTTACCATAACAACGCTTTTAAATTGATAAGGGATTATCTATCAGAGGTTGCCAAGACAACGCCATTGACGAGATCACATTCATTTTTAGCCTATTTTCAATTTTGAAAAAATAGGCTTATGAGATCACCTTTTGTCCGTGTGTGTGTGCGTGTGTGTGTGTGTGTGTGTGATTCGTGTGTGTGTCCCCCCCTAATAAAATCTAAACGGCAGGAGCGATTTCAATGATACTCTGAAATTTCATAGCACTATTCCCGGCGACCTCGACCGTGCCCTTCACATTTTGTTACGACTCACCAATCCAACATGGCGGCTGTGCGAAATATTTCACCAGCATTCAATATCTCCGAAACTATTACCGATATTACCCTGACATTTTCTATGGTGATAGAGGGAACTACTATAAGTTCACTTATGTGACTTTTGAAAACCTGGCAACTACAAAACCAACATGGCGGCCAAGCGAATTTGCGACTTTTAAATAGACGTTTCTCGCGATTTGACCAACCAAACGCAATGGAACTTGGTACAGTACATGTTTATATACATTGTAATGCACCGACATCTAACTTCGTTCAATTGTTTACATAATCACAAGATGGCGGATGTGCGATATATTTCACCGGCATTCTATATCTCTGAAACTATTAGCGGTATCTCCCTAAAATTTTGTACGGAGATAAAGGGCACTACTGGAAGTCCATCTATAAGATTTTCAAAAACCGGTTAACTACAAAACGAACATGGCGGCCAAGCGAATTTGAAAATTTTAAATAGACCTTTCTCGCGATTTAATGTTCCAAGCGCACTGAAACCTGGTACAGGAAATATTTATACACATTGTAATCCACTGGTATCTAATTTAGTTCAATTGTTTACATAACCTCAAGATGGCGGCAGTGCGAATTTTAAAATTAAGTTTTTATTTCTTGTGATGTAGTCATGCGATCGAAGTGAAAGTTTGAATAATGAACCTACGCAATAATTTTCCATTAATGGTACATGACTCTATGGCCTATACATTTAACAATCCAACATGGTGACCATCCGAAATATTTAGACGATACTGAATATCTACGAATATATTTTAGCAATCAAACTGCATTTTTTTAATGTTCATAGGAGCTATGAACTTAAGTTCACCTATAGGACTTTAAATAACCCGGTGATCACAAATCCAACATGGCGGTGACGCGAATTATAAATATTCACATGGACGTTTCTCGCAATTTAACCATCCGCGTGCAGTGAAACTTGGTACAGTAAATCTTTATCCGAATGTTAATCCACTGGCATCTAATTTATTTCAATTGTTTCCATAACCTCAAGATGGCAGCTGTGAACAATTTTTAAATTTCCTTGTTTTTTCTTGTGTCCTAATTATGCGATTGAAGTTTGAATACTACACGTTCACAATAATCTGCATGTAACAGTACATAACTCTAGGACCTACATATATAAAATCCAACATGGCGATCATCCGAAATATTTAGTCGGTTCTCAATATCTACGAATCTATTACAGCAATCAAACTGAAATTTTGTATGTTGATAGTGGCAATTAACATAAGTAGGATATATGAAAATAGGCTGTATAGTTCTTCACGGAACTACTTGTTAGCCTACTTTTCACACTTTTCAAAAATGAGGAAAAAGTAGACTTATAAGATATATCCGGGAAAATGTGTCTGTCCTTCTGTCTGTCTGTCCTTCTGTCTGGCTGTGTGTGTGTGTGTGTGTGTGTGTGTGTGTGTCCCCCTTATCAACTCCTAAACGGCTGCAGCAATCGAAACCGAATTTAGTATGAGTAAAGATGTATACCGGAATATCTCAGGCCCATATTTGAAAAAGATGCCAGTGCTACCAACTGCTAAAAAACGCACGAGAAATTTGAGCTCCATGTTGGATATCTTGGAAGGTATACATGGGAACTATTCTAAAATTGGCACACATGTAGATAATACTATTTCAGTTTAATTTCCAGGTGGCCATACATGACAGCGTTGCCAAAATAATTTTAAGCCTTCTGATAAGTTCAATTTTTAAATGCATATAACTTCTACACTATCAATTGGATTTCAACCAAATTTTGTATGTAATATGTGTACATAAACATATATGACTGAGTGTATTCTTAAGAGCCACCAGGGCTGCCAACTGTTAATAATTGCTCTCTATTTTGTATCCAAATATATCAGAAAGTATGCAAGCCGACAGCTTTAACTATGCACACGTAAATTACCCGACATTTTACATTAATTTGGAGTAACTTATATACGTCAGTTCTACCAACATGATTCTAAGCCTGCTGATAGGACCAATTTTTAAATACATGTAACTTCTATACCAACAAATGGATTTCATCCAAAATTGGCACAAAAAATTATAATATTTCAGATTATTTCTGACCAGCACTCGCATGCAATTGTTGCCAACATGCTTTTACGTGTACTAATAGATCCAGTGTCCAAATCCATGTAACGTCCTTTGGACTTCAACCACATTGTGTATTCTGTACCTTAGGAGATGGAAGTAAGAATATATTCAGTCACCAGAGCTGCCAACTGTATTGCTCTATTAGGCTACATTATGCCTAGTATACCTTATTTCGAACTAATTAAGACATTTCGATATTACCCACTTAATTTCGTCACTATTCTAGATAGGTTCATATACTGTAGATTAATCTATGGCATGAATCTTAATTTTAAGAAAAGTAGGCTCTTTAGTTCGTCACGGAACTTCTTGTTCCATCTGACTATGAGGGAAGCGGCTAACTGGTAGCATGCTGAACTTCTTTGCCCAAGGTGCTGGTTCAAAGCCGGACCAAGTCGCCGGATTTTCTAAGAGCGCTAAAAATCCGTCAGCATGCTTTCCTTCGGAGGGGAAGTTACAACGTTCGTTGCAAGTTGCTGGTTGCGGTGGCATCTAGCTGCCAAGTTCACAGCTAGGTGTCGTTGACGTTAGTATTTGGTACAAAATTAGGTACTACTACTTAAAATTGACCGTCTGCAGACCTTACCTGAATTACAGACTAATACAGTCATCACAAATAACACAGTTTATCAGACTGATTCTACACACACCCAATGTACACGGGGTTACATGACCACCTTGTCGCAGCCCCTAAACTGAGGAACCAACCAACATCTCTGCGGGAGATAAAATTTTGCGTGAAGAAGTAACAGACTGTTAGATAGTTACACATTAGTTCCAAACCGTGCATAAGGACAGTGTGATCACAAGTATAAAAATTAACCCAAAATGACAAGAAGGTTACCATCCCCATAAGACAGTAAAATGTTAAAAGTATGCATAGAAAGACGGAAAAATGTTAACTAACCTCCAATTGTAAAATACTTTCTCGCAATAAATGAGGTCTGATCCTCCTACGAAAACCTGCATATTTTGCCTATTATAGCCTATCCCCTAGTTTGCCCGGTGAAATCTACCTCCGCCTTCCGGCGTGCCGAGAGGATTTTTTTTTAAATGATTAATGCAGCCAATGGCCATTCATTTCATTTTCGGGACGGGCCAGAGAAGTGATTTTGTAAGGAAATCGGCTGTGGACCCATTGAAAGGAACCGTCCCGGCATTTGCCTGGTGGTGAAAATGGGAAACCAAGAAAACCATCTTTAGGACAGCCGAGGTAGGATTTGAACCCACGCTCTCCCGATGTCAGCGAGGCACCACGGCCCAACAACAATGAGATTCAATTTGTAATACTAAAAAAAATCCTTTAATCAAGGGGAATGTGAGATAAACGGCAAAGGACAGCTCAAAGCATGAGTGAATTTTGAAAATTTAAATGTTTATCGTAACAAAGAAGTTTAGGCCTACGATTTATGACAGGTTCAGTCTTAAAATTAATATTGCTACTTTTTTGAACAAGGATTTGTTTTGGGGCTGGGGCAGTTGCGGCTCGTGGATATTTTTGTTAAAAGGAGGAAAGAAGTTAGCTGCATAAAATGACAGCATCTTAAAACATGCAATCAATTAGCCTACATCCAGATGTACAATTTCAAACATCCCTCTATAAAATAGACAACCTGTCTATAGCGTTCTAATTATAGACTATTGAAAGTTTCAATCCATGAATAGTATGTAAAATGCAATGAATAATATTGATTTTAAAATGAAAAGAAGTCATATTTTCACAGCTCGGCTTGAAGCCATTCGAGTTATGGTCTGATATAACTGATTGAATGCAACGCCGCTAGACGGCAGCTGTAGCAAGGTAGTCACACTACACGCATGTGCATAACGAGGGGAGGATATCCTCCTCTGTCATTCATTTGGCGGCGTTAAAACTGCAGTTCCTTCTCTGGTCACTGGTGCACCTGCACCTATGTAGTACAGGAGGAATGTATGCGCTCCCCACCGTACAAACAACCAGCCAGACTTTTCAAGTAGTACACGTGCGCGCGTAGTTTCAAATCCGATAAAGCCTGTTCCTGTTGAAACTCCACAGCCTGTCTCCAGTCGACCGACGTGGTCAGGGAATGGAATGAACGAAGCCCCCATCTAGCGGCGAGAATATAAACTGTGTCGGCTGCCGGATCCTGTCGCTCTCCCCTGGGGCAATGATTAAATGAATGGCAGATAAAATGAAATGATAGTGGAGAGCGTTGCTGGAATGAAATTGTGACCGGGAAAACCGAAGTACCCGAAGAAAAACCTGTCTGCCTCCGCTTTGTCCAACACAAATCTCACATGGGATTTGAACCACGGACCCAGCGGTGATAGGCTGGCGTGCTGCCGCCTAAGCCACGGAGGCTCTCCTGTTGCTGTTATAGTTGTGAATTTCAAGGTAAACATTTTATATGTAAATATCTGAAAAATATGAGGAGGAAATTTCTCCCTTTCCTCCCTCGAGGAACAGCCGCTGGGCTGGGGGTCTATCTGCAATTAGCGTGGACAAAATTCCGACAACCAGTTACCATGGCAACAATTGCAAGCGCACTTAGTTCCCACTTGTTGAAGCGTGTGCGATACTTACACACTTTGTGGCCAAAAGTCATGGGGAGGCACGGAGTATGATGTTAATAATGAGTTGCTCCTCCGCGAGCCCTCAAAATGGCAGCATTACGGCGAGGCATCGACTCGACAAGAAATGGGTTCCTGACTGCCAACATTCAATTGGGCGGTGATCTGACTCTTAGGGACTTCGGTGGCGAAGTTGGTAGCATGCTGAGCTTCTATGCCCAAGATCGAGGTTCAAATCCGGCCAAAGTTGTCGGATTTTTTAAGAGCGTTAAGAATCCCTCAGTATGCCTTCCTTCGGAGGGGAAGTAAAGCCGGCTGTCCGATGTCATTGATTTATGACAAGAAAAAGACCTTCCACTAATTACACCTGTGTGAAGCTAAATTATATATCGGTTCAACATTTGACTAACGTTCTTAGGTTCCTACGTTCGTCGTCAAAAGCTGACTGCGGTGGCATCTGGTAACTAAGTTCTGAACTAGTTGGTCGTTGGCGTTTGGCGGCAAAAGTAGGAACTACTTGAAAAATTTCAATGTCTGCAGTCCTTACTTGAATTAAAACAGATACACACACTAATAAAGCCATCACAATTAACACCGGTTATCAGACAGATTCTACACACACTCAAAGTACACGGGGCTACATGACCGCGTTGTTGCAGCCCCTTAACTAAGGAACCAACCAACCAACCAA
Organism: Meconema thalassinum; assembly: GCA_946902985.2. Lineage (NCBI taxonomy): Eukaryota > Metazoa > Arthropoda > Insecta > Orthoptera > Tettigoniidae > Meconema > Meconema thalassinum. Next base: position 390,110,189 of record OX336391.1, read on the forward strand.
CCAACCAACCAACCGATCTGACTCACATGTCTGGCTGCGTGGCTCAGGGGTAACGTTCTCGCTTGCTGAGTCCAAGGTTGCAGGTTCGAAACCTGGCGCAGTCAGCTGGCATTTGAGGGTGCGCAAATGCGAGGGAGCCGTGTCAGTACATTTACTGGCACGTTAAAGATCCCCTTCGGGGCAAAATTCCGGCACCCCGGCGTCTCTAAAAGCCAGGGTAGTTAAAAGGGACGTAAAACCAATAACATTATTATCTGACTCACAGTGGCCCTTCGATCGTCCCGTATGGTTCTGCTGAGGTGACGTTATGTCCGTTCGTTAAACACCTGTGGTCGTCCCGTGCGGCGGTTTACGCGGATGGCAACATTATCTCTGTGGTATTGAAGATCCACCCTCGACACTGTGGACCTCAGGAAACCGAATTCGTGGGTAATCTCCGAACCGCTATGACCCATGCGTCGTACGCCAAAGATCATCCCACGTTCAAAGTCTGTTAACTCGTGACGTGTTGCCATATTCACTACACTCATGTCTGTGACAGACTGATCTGCTCCGCTGCAGCTATGCTCTGATTTACGAAAGGTGAACGGTGAAGGTTGCCATTCGCTTGATGGGTGAGGCGAGGAGTGGAGACGAGAGGGGGTAACGGTATCCATGGCAACAGCGAGGAGTGTTGCAATGTATGGAGACACAGCAGTGAGCACATGTTTTGATACAGTGTTCTACTGTGCCTTGACTCAATAGCATTAGACCGCCAGGCAGGGGGGCTAACTTCCCCAGTATTTGTGTCTTCCTGCAAGTCTCTTAGAATGTTATGAGTCATGACCTGTCTCAGTGGCAACGCAGCATTTCCCCACATGCTAGCTTTGACAAACGTCAGCGTTCATTATTGGTAATACAGAGTATAGCCGCACCGCTCAGGAGTCATGCACGGCACATTTTCTCATGAGACTACCCTTCCCGAGACCTTTGCCCACTGTGTATAATACTAATAGACGAATACAAATGAATATATCCATGATCGTATGCTTTTGTTATGCAACTGTCTAAGCAGTACATACCTCCTTAAGCCTTTCGCTCTTATAAATTCCAATGTTCATATCAAATTATTATTCCCTACACAAAGGAGCTTGATGGCACGAGGGCACAGCCTACTCCTACTCTCAATTCTCTCGCTAGAAGAGACCTGTCTTCAGCACTGTGTTATGTGTAGAGCTCTGCGCTGATAAATGAAACGTTATCCGCATCCACCCCGCATCCGCACGACTGTTATCCGCATCCGCCCTGCATCCACACGACTGTTATCCGCATCCACCCCGCATCCACACGACTGTTATCCGCATCCGCCCCGCATCCACACGACTGTTATCCGCATCCGCCCTGCATCCACACGACTGTTATCCGCATACGCCCTGCATCCACACGACTGTTATCCGCATCCACCCCGCATCCACACGACTGTTATCCGCATCCACCCCGCATCCACACGAGTGTTATCCGCATCCACACGACTGTTATCCGCATCCACCCCGCATCCACACGACTGTTATCCGCATCCACCCTGCATCCACACGACTGTTATCCGCATCCACCCCGCATCCGCACGACTGTTATCCGCATCCGCTCTGCATCCACACGACTGTTATCCGCATCCACCCCGCATCCACACTACTGTTATCCGAATCCGCCCCGCATCCACACGACTGTTATCCGCATCCACCCCGCATCCACACGACTGTTATCCGCATCCACCCCGCATCCACACGACTGTTATCCGCATCCAAACGACTGTTATCCGCATCCACCCCGCATCCACACGACTGTTATCCGCATACGCCCTGCATCCTCACGACTGTTATCCGCATCCGTCCCGCATCCGCACGACTGTTATCCGCATCCACCCCGCATCCTCACGGCTGTTATCCACATCCACCCCGCATCCTCACGACTGTTATCCGCATCCACCCCGCATCCACACGACTGTTATCCGCATCCACCCCGCATCCACACGACTGTTATCCGCATCCACACGACTGTTATCCGCATCCACCCCGCATCCACACGACTGTTATCCGCATCCACCCTTCATCCACACGACTGTTATCCGCATCCACCCCGCATCCGCACGACTGTTATCCGCATCCGCCCTGCATCCACACGACTGTTATCCGCATCCACCCCGCATCCACACTACTGTTATCCGCATCCGCCCCGCATCCACACGACTGTTATCCGCATCCACCCCGCATCCACACGACTGTTATCCGCATCCACCCCGCATCCACACGACTGTTATCCGCATCCACACGACTGTTATCCGCATCCACCCCGCATCCACACGACTGTTATCCGCATCCGTCCCGCATCCACACGGCTGTTATCCGCATCCACCCCGCATCCACACGACTGTTATCCGCATCCACCCCGCATCCACACGACTATCCGCATCCGTCCCGCATCCGCACGACTGTTATCCGCATCCACCCCGCATCCACACGACTGTTATCCGCATCCGCCCTGCATCCACACGACTGTTATCCGCATATGCCCTGCATCCTCACGACTGTTATCCGCATCCGTCCCGCATCCGCACGACTGTTATCCGCATCCACCCCGCATCTTCACGGCTGTTATCCACATCCACCCCGCATCCTCACGACTGTTGTCCGCATCCACCCCGCATCCGCGCGACTGTTATCCGCATCCGTCCCGCATCCACACGACTGTTATCCGCATCCGCGCGACTGTTATCCGCATCCGTCCCGCATCCACACGACTGTTATCCGCATCCGCGCGACTGTTATCCGCATCCGCACGATTGTTATCCGCATCCACCCCGCATCCTCACGACTGTTATCCGCATCCGTCCCGCATCCGCGCGACTGTTATCCGCATCCGCCCCGCATCCGCACGACTGTTATCCGCATCCACCCCGCATCCTCACGACTGTTATCCGCATCCGTCCCGCATCCGCGCGACTGTTATCCGCATCCGTCCCGCATCCACACGACTGTTATCCGCATCCACCCCGCATCCGCACGACTGTTATCCGCATCCACCCCGCATACTCACGACTGTTATCCGCATCCGCCCCGCATCCGCCCCGTATCCACAAGATTTTTATCCGCATCTGCAGGTTTGTTATCCGAATCTGCTGACATTACAATATGTTTAGCCTACTTTTCACATTTTGCAAAAATGAGGAAAAAGTAGTCTTATGAGATCGATCCGGGAAAATGTGTGTCTGTCTGTCTGTCTGTCTGTCCTTCTGTCTGTCTGTCTGTCCTGTCTGTCTGGCTGTGTGTGTGTGTCCCCCTATCAACTCCTAAACGGCTGGAGCAATCGAAATAAAATTTGGTAGGAGTAGAGATATATACCTGAATATCTCACGGCCATATTTGAAAATGATGTCAGTGCTACCAACTGCTGAAAAATCGCAATTGAAATTTGAGCTCCATGTTGGATATCTTGGAAGGTATGAATGGGAGCATTTCAAAATCGGCACACATATAGATAATAATATTGCAGTTTAATTTCCAGAAGGCCATACATGGCAGTGTTGCCAAAATGATTATAAGCATGCTGATAGGTCCAATATTTAAATGCATATAACTTCTACACTATCAATTGGAATTCAACCAAATTTCGTATGTTGTATGTGTACATAACCAGATATGACTGAACGTATTCTTATGAACCACCAGTGCTGCCAACTGTTAAAAAATGCTCTTAATTTCTTTTATCCAAATACCAATATATATGAGAAATTATGCAAGCCGACAGCTTTAAACTATGCACACGTATAGTACATGACATTCTATATTAATTTGGAGTAACTTATATACGTCAGTACTACCAACATGATTCTAAGCCTGCTGAGAGGTCCAACTTTAAATACATGTAACTTCCATACTATCATTTGGATTTCAACCAAATTTCGTATGTGCTATGTGTACCACAACAGCTATGACTATGCGTATTCTTAAGAGCAGCCAGGGCTGCCAACTGTTAATAAATGCTGTCTCTATTTTTGTTACCATAATATCAATATATCAGAAAGTACGCAAGCCAATAGCTCTAAACTTTGCACACGTATAGTACCTGGCATTCTAGATTACTTTGGAGTAACTAATATACGTCAGTACTGCCAACATGATTCTAAGCCTGCTGATAGGTCCAATTTTAAAATGCACGTAACTTCTATACTAACTAAAGGATTTCATTCAAAATTGGCACAACAATAGATCATATTATTTCAGATTATTTCTGACCAATACATGCATGACACTGTTGCCAACATGATTTTACGCGCGCTGTTAGATCCAATGTTTAACTGCATATAACGTCCATGCTATTCATTGGACTCCAACCAAATTTTGTATTCTGTACCTTAAGAGATGGAACTAAGAATATATTCAGTCACCAGGGCTGCCAACTGTAGTTCTCTATTAGGCTACATTATTCCAGGTATACAGTATTTCGAACTAATTAGAAATTTCGATATTACCAACTTAATTTCGTCATTATTCTAGATAGATCCATATCGATTTATCATTGGCATGAATCTTAAATTTTAAGAAAAGTAGGCTCTTTAGTTCGTCACGGAACTTCTTGTTAATTTATTAGATAAGGCGTAAAGTACTAAAGTAACACATTTAGACATTTGAGGAGACATTTGTTCCCCTAGGCTATTTGTGAATCGCAAGACAATATTGACTGAGGTTTGTCCTGAGTAACGGCATGTGATACAGCTAGTAGCTAATATAACACTTACTTAGTCGTCGGATATACCCCAAGCGCAGGTATAAAGGACTTTTTCAGGGATAAGTCAACACTAATTGAGGGTGTTTCCAGGATTGGCTGCTCTCACTTCCCTATTATTCTCATACAATCCAAGTGAAAGCAAATAGGGAAATTATGAGAAACGTTAATGACGCAGATCTTTGCAAAAACTGAAATGATTTTAAAAGAATCCAGTTCAACATTGTATTCTAAAAACTATCCGGAAATGTATTCTAAACATTATTCGCAGAATATCCGCTGTCCGCACAGTCATGCAAACTCTATCCGCATGGCGAAAATTTTGCGGATATCCGTGGGTTTATCCTCGGATATCCGCTTCCACGCAGGGCTTTAGTTATGTGTTCCCTGAGTGAGTAGGAAAGGTTCCAGGAACTACTGTGCATTGATGATGGCTGCAGAGAGTGCAGTATTGCATCATACAGCAAACAGGTGTATTGCCAAGTCAGATGTTGACCATGATCTTCTCAAGACACTCTGGACCTTGACTCGTGCCAACACTCTCTCCTTGGCGACAAATTATTATTATTTTCTTTCTAGAAAACAGCCCAAATACAGTTTGCAGACTGAATATGTTCGTGTGTATTGTATGGTCAGTTAATTAATTGGCTGCCTGAATAAGATTTAGGGACGTCGTATTCAAAAGCAAGACGTGCCACCGTTTCGTATAGGGATGAACATAAATAATATTAATCAGGGGCGGCTCCTGATAGTATCTTAGGGTGGGCAGATGATACTATTGTTGTTTCATATTAAATATTGTTTTATATTTTGCATTCATTGTTGCCAATATTGCCATTATCATCATTCCACACAACACAACATTTGAAACAAGTTTTAATAAATAGTTGATGCATTAAAAACTGTACTCACATGGCTCTTTATTGATAAATATATTCTCTCCTGTGCTTGAATGAAGCAAATTTATCTATCAGGTCATAATGAGGCCATAATTATTTAATTTCTAAATTTGTGTTCAGAGCTATAGAAGAAAATGGATTTGTTAATAAATATTCCACTTTCATTTTCCTATGTCGCATACAATCAACATATAAAATAACTACGTACCGTGCCACAAAAGTTAAAAACACTTTTATGCAGTAGAAATTAACTTCAGACAACTGAAAATGCATAAAAATAGTTTTGTCTAATGTCAGAAAGCTGCAAACAATGGCTGAATACCTGTTCAAGGGCGTGGGGAGACCCTTCTCCCGTATTTAACAGAGACAGAAGCAGGAAGTGGAATGAAGGGATCTTCCGTTTCGCTTCGAAGCAACGCTATGGGCCCAATCTGCTGGCCCTTGAGAGAGAAAGAAAGTTCCCTTCATAGCACTGAAGAATTCGCGTGCAAGACAGTGCTATGTCCACTGTTTCCTCACCTGGCCCATCAAGCCATATACTTTACATGAGACTTTCTGTGGACCGGCCCTCGCTATGACGATACACCGTACGAGACTGTCAGGATCTTAACCTAGGGATGAGTTATTTATAATGAATTCTCTTTAGAGATTCTAGAAGGGTAAAACACTTATTTTAAGTTGAGTATCTGCATTATAAAGTAATTTAAAAAAACATTAATTAAACAAATTCTTTGCAATGCTGCCTAACGGCCTTGGGTGGGCAGGGCCCATTCGGCCCTTAATGACGCACCGTCCCTGATATTAATTATACGCAAAATACTCGGTCCTTTAAAAACTGCAGAATTCTGGAAATTAAGAAGTAATGATGAAATATATCGAAAAATAGAAAACATATCAGAAACAATACGGAAGAGGAGAGTGCTATTTTTTTGGACATTTGTACAGGATGGATGGCACTAGGTTAACCAAGCAGACCTTCACATTCCTGTGGAACAAGAAGTCAACAACAACCTGGGTACAAGAAGTCAAAAAGTATTTGGAAAGAAATAATATTAGAGAAGACGATACACCAAAGAGAAATATTTTAGGCAAAAAGTGCTAAAAATTGAAGGATTTCATGGGTGGAAGGGAAAGAAAACCGGCTCGAAATGTTCCGAGGAAAGGAAGAGGAAACATAGTGAGATGATGAAGGAATATTGGAGGAAGAAGAAGGAACAGCAAAGGACAAAGCATTGGAATTGGATCGTGGTCCCTAGACGACGAAAATAATAATAATAACACATACATACATTTTCATTCGAGACTTTTTGCCTTTCAGCGTCCAGTCCAGTCTGCAAGCCTCTGTTTGTGAACAAGTCTCTTCCATGATCCCCTATTTGCAGTTACACTGAGACCTCCTCTGCTTCTACACATCTCATTTTGAGAACGTTCATCACTGAATCTAACCATCGCCTCCTAGGTCTACCTCTGCTTCTCTTACCCTCTACAGTCGAATTCATTAACCTCTTAGGTAATCTCTCCTCCCCCATTCTCATCACATGACCTCACCATCTGAGTCGGCTCATTCAAACAGCTTCATCTAGCGTGTTCATTTCTAACTTAGCCTTTCTCTCTTCATTACGAGTATCCTACCTTCCTGCCATTGCTCCCATCTATTTCTCTCAGCAATCATTCGTGCTACCCTCATATCAGTTACCTGCAGCTTATGTATCAGATATCCCGAATCTACCCAGCTCTCACTTCCAAACAGCAAGGTTGGTCGAAATACTGAGCGATGTAGGGAGAGTCATTATACACTAGCATCTTTCTTACAGAACTGAGAACTCACTGCATCGGCTTTTCCACACCTCGACACTATTTACTTACGGATGAAAGAATTCCTGAAAGAATACAGGTACTTAAAATACTTAAAATGTTCCACCCACTCCAATTTAGTTCCTCCTATCGTCGTGGATATCCTCAAGAAGCTTGGCATCATCGAGGATGATCTTGAGAAGATCTGCTTTGGCATATTGAGAGCTTCCATCAACATGCTACATAACCATTTAAATGGTATATCGTAATGAATTATGTACTGTAGAGCCAACAATGTACCTACACTGTATATTATTCTGGATCTTTATGGTCTCCCGGAATGTCGGGCGGATGTCCTTCAGGAAATATATATATATACTTGCGTTTCTTCTATCGACATAACATTCGGCATTGAAATGCTGATTTTCTCACCATACTTCCTATATTTCTGTTCAAGTTCAAACATGTTGGCTCGCAAGCTTTCAACGGAGTCCACCATTACTACCAGGTCATTAGCATCGGCCAGATTTACCATCATCAGAGAAATGATTTCTATGAAAATGCATATCTACATTGGAAGCTAAAATTAATTGTATTTTGTATTATCTTTACGAATAAGCCTCCGTGGCTTAGGCGGCAGCACGCCGGCCTCTCACCGCTGGGTCCGTGGTTCAAATCCCGGTCACTCCATGTGAGATCTGTGCTGGACAAAACGGAGGCAGACAGGTTTTTCTCCGGGTACTCCGGTTTTCCCTGTCAAAATTTCATTCCAGCAACACTCTCCACTCTCATTTCATTTCATCTGTCATTCATTTAATCATTGCCCCAGAGGAATGCGTCAGGCCTCGGCAGCCGGCACAGTTCATATCCTCGCCGCTCGATGGGGGCTTCATTCATTCCATTCCTGACCCGGTCGGAGACTGGAAGCAGGCTGTGGATTTTCATTTTTCATTATCTTTACGAATACGTGTGGAGTTGAGAAATGAAGTATTTACTTTCCATATTTTTCCATATTGTAGAGTTTAAGACATATGTTCCAAATTCTTATTTCGGCTGCTTGCCACGGTGGGTGAGTGGTTATCGTATCGGATTACTAACCCCAAGCTTGCAGGTTCGTTCCTGGCCATGGTTAGTGATTTTCGAAAGGCGGAAAAAGTCACGACACGCATGTCATACGATGTTGGCATGTTAAAGAACCCATTTGAATTCAGTAGGTCGTGTTTATAATGGCAAAATTAATCTCGGGATTTTCCGCCAAAACGTTTTTCGGCTAAAACGTATTAAATTCTATTAAATTGGCAGTCCTGTCAAAAATGGAGAAACATACACACATCAAAAAAAGTTTTGCATCACCTCGGTTCCAAGAGTTCCGGAACCTTTAAATACAAAGGGAATAGAGATCAACACAAACAACATTTCAGCTCGTTTTATTGCTCATGAGACCCACACATTGCATGTTGTACCATCATACAGCTAGACTTTCAGCATTTGTGGTCCAGATTGCAGTACACACCACTACCTCTAATACCCAGTAGCACGTCCTCTTGCATTGATGCATGCCTGTATTCGTCGTGGCATACTATCCACAAGTTCATCAAGACACTGTTGGTCCAAATTGTCCCACTCCTCAACGACAATTCGGCGTAAATCTCTCAGAGTGGTTGGTGGGTCAAGACGTCCATAAACAGCCCTTTTCAACATATCCCAGGCATGTTCGATAGGGTTCATGTCTGGCGAACATGCTGGCCACTGTAGTCGAGCGATGTCGTTATCTTGAAGGAACGCATTCACAAGATGTGCACGATGAGGTCGAGAATTGTCGTCCATGAAGACAAATGCCTCTCCAATATTCTGCCGATATGGGTGCACTATGGGTCGGAGGATGTCATTCAGGTATCGTAAAGCCGTTTCGGAGCCTTCCATGACCACCAGTGGCGTACGTCGGCCCCACATAATGCCACCCCAAAACATCAGGGAACCACCACCTTGCTGCACTCGCTGGACAGTGTGTCTAAGACGTTCAGCCTGACCAGGGTGCCTCCAAACACGTCTCCGACGATTGTCTGGTTGAAGGCATATGCGACACTCATCGGTGAAGAGAACGTGATGCCAATTCTGTGGGGTCCATTCAGCATGTTGTTGGGCCCATCTGTACCGCGCTGCATGGTGTCGGGGTTGCAAAGCTGGACCTCGCCATGGACGTCGGGAGTGAAGTTGCGCATCATGCAGCCTATTGCGCACAGTTTGAGTTGAAACACGACGTCCTGTGGCTGAACGAAACGCATTATTCAACATGGTGGCATTGCTGTCAGGGTTCCTCCGAGCGGCAATCCGTAAGTAGCGGTCATCCACTACAGTAGTAGCCCTTGGGCGGCCTGAGCGAGGCCTGTCATCGACAGTTCCTGTATCTCTGTACCTCCTCCATGTCCGAACAACATCGCTTTGGTTCACTCTGAGACGCCTGGAAACTTCCCTTGTTGAGAGCCCTTCTTGACACAAAGTAACAATGCGGACGCGATCGAACTGCGGTATTGACCTTCTAGGCATGGTAGAACTACAGACAACATGAGCAGCGTACCTTCGTCCTGGTGGAATGACTGGAACTGATCGGCTGTCGTACCCCCTCCGTCTAATAGGCCCTGCTCATGCATGGTTGTTTACATCTTTGAGCAGTTTTAGTGACATCTATGAACAGTCAAAGGGACTGTATCTTTGATACAATATACACAGTCAACGTCTATATGCCGGAGATCTGGGAACCGAGGTGATGCAAAACTTTTTTTGATGTGTGTATTACAACTCTATATATATATTAAACAAGATGTTCAGTAAAGAACATATAGCCTACTTTCTCCTAAATGCATGGGTATTGTTATAACTCTTTGTCCTTTTCAAGGAGTATGATTGAATGTTGGTTGTAGTAGCTTGTTGAAATACAACGTGCTATAGGGATATTAAACATGAATATGAGGTGCCCTTTGCTAGTGCTACCTCTGTACCAAATTTCGTTCAATTCGGTTTCACCGTGTTTGAATTGATAGGGGGAATCGATTTGCACACATACTTGGCCACCATCTGCAAACTATTGGGCTGATGTTCTTGCAGTTTGGTCTGAATATGTTTCCCACATAAAGATATGGTGTTGCAAAATTTGGTAGAGACTAGATTATTAGGTTGGTCGTAATTACATTTTAGCTTTTAACATTTGGGTGGCCGCGATTACGTTTCCGTCAAGATAGCAGTGATATAAAACATGACACTGAGGTGCCCTTTGCTAGTGCTACCTCTGTACCAAATTTCGTTCCATTCGGTTTCACCGTGTTCGAATTGATAAGGGGAATCGATTTTCACACAAAGATGGCCGCCATCCGCAAAATATTAGGCTGGTGACATATTAGTTTGGTCAAAGGATGCTCCCTCCATAAAGGTATGTTGTTGCTAAATTTGCTAGAGATCGGATGATTAGGCTAATCGTAATTTGATTTAAGCTCTGAACATTTGTGTGGCCGCCATTACGTTTCTGTCAATATGGCGGCGATATAAATCATGACACTGAGATGCCCTTTGCTAGTGCTATCTCTGTACCAAATTTCGTTCCATTCGGTTTCACCGTGTTTGAATTAATAGGGAGAATCGATTTTGACACAAAGATGGCCGCCATCCGCAAACTATTAGGCGAATGACCTATTAGATTGGTCAAAGGATGCTCCCTCCATAAAGGTATGTAGTTGCAAAATTTGGTAGAGATCGGATGATTAGGTTAATCGTAATTTGATTTAAGCTTTGAACATTCGTGTGGCCGCCATTACGTTTCAGTCAAGATGGTGGCGATATAAAACATGACACTGAGGTGCCCTTTGCTAGTGCTACCTCTGTACCAAATTTCGTTCCATTCGGTTCCACCGTGTTCGAATTAATAGGGGGAATCAATTTTGACATAAAGATGGCCGCCACCCGCAAACTATTAGGCTAATAACCTATTAGATTGGTCAAAGGATGCTCCCTCCATAAAGGTATGTAGTTGCAAAATTTGGTAGAGATCGGATGATTAGGTTAATCGTAATTTGATTTAAGCTTTGAACATTCGTGTGGCCGCCATTACGTTTCTGTCAAGATGGCGGCGATATAAAACATGACACTGAGGTGCCCTTTGCTAGTGCTACCTCTGTACCAAATTTCGTTCCATTTGGTTTCACCGTGTTTGAATTAATAGGGGGAATTGATTTTCACACAAAGATGGCCGCCATCCGCAAACTATTAGGCTAATGACCTAGTTATTTGGTCAAAGGATGCTTCCTCTATAAAGGTATGTTGTTGCAAAATTTGGTAGAGATCGGATGATTAGGTTAATCGTAATTTGATTTAAGCTTTGAACATTTGTGTGGCCGCCATTACGTTTCCGTCAAGATGGCGGCGATATAAAACATGACACTGAGGTGCCTTTTGTTAGTACTACCTCTGTACCAAATTTCGTTCCATTCGGTTGCACCGTGTTCGAATTAATAGGGGGAATCGATTTTCACACAAAGATGACCGCCATCCGCAAACTATTACGCTGATGACTTATTAGTTTGGTCAAAGGATGCTCCCCCCATAAGGGTATGTTGTTGCAAAATTTGGTAGAGATCGGATGATTAGGTTAGTCGTAATTTGATTTTAGCTTTGAACATTTGTGTGGCCGCCATTACGTTTCCGTCAAGATGGCGACGATATAAAACATGACACTGAGGTGTCCTTTGCTAGTGCTACCTTTGTACCAAATTTCGTTCAATTCGCATTCACCGTGTTCGAATTGATAGGGGGGGACAGACATTCAGAGTACACACACTCACACACACACACACACACACACACACAGACACACACACACACACACACAGACTCACACACACACATACACACACACAGACAGACACACTTTTTTCGCCCTGTGTTGATCTCATAAGTCTACTTTCATTTTTTGCAAAAATCGAAAGTAGGCTAAAAAAAGATAGCTGGTGTACAGCTCATCATCATGCCTGTCCAAGCTTGAGTTGATAAGGTGGGAGGAAGAGAGGGCACTGAGCATGGAAGAGGTGAGATCACAAAAACACTCAAAATGCTTCTGAAAGTGTTGAGAATGTGAACAAAACTGTGGAACAACTAAATCGTGCTACAGGTAAAGTTGCAGATGTAACGACAATGAAAATGGACACTGTACTTTCAAAGAAGCATGGACATTAGGACATGAAGGAATGGGAAAGGTTACTGCAATTTTGTATGGAGATTTAAGTGTAAAGTTAACGTTGGATATAACCCCAGCAGACACTGTGAAGTTCAAATATGCCCCCATTAGGTACGTCTTCTGATGTTGGTTGGTTCTTTAGTTTATGGGCTGCGACAACGTGGCCATGTAGCCCCGTGTCCTTTGGGTGTGTGTAGAATCTGTCTGATAACCGGTGTTAATTGTGATGACTGTATTAGTGTGTGTTATCTGTTTTTAATTCAAGTAAGGACTACAGACGATAATTTCAAGTAGTTCCTACTTTCGCAACCAAATGCTACCGTCCACGACACATAGCTATCTTCTGATGTTGAAGGCAGTTTGTCCTTAGAGTGAATAGGAGAAGATTCATTTTCCAGCACTTAAAAGAACATTTTGTAATCCATTGTTTTGGTAACAGAGAATAAAAGCTTGAGCATTCTTCAAAGATCATATTGATATTAAAATGGGAAGTGCAACAATGTTTCAAGTAGATCTACTTTATTTAGCTTCTTTGAACTTGTTTATAATTAGGGCTCAGATGTTGATGCCGTAAAAAAGTTTAAAAATGCACTTCAAATTTTCAAAAATGACTGTAATAAATGACCTAAAAAATCGAAAAATGCACTATAAAATGGAGAAAATTATCTTATAATAATAAACTCACCAATATTTCAAAAATGACATCTGAAGCTCAAACTGAAAAGTCAATCAAAATAGATTTCTAGCACTTAACAAAAGGCTTATGTTCATAGCTACTAGCTTCTTCTTAACTCTGAGAGACGTAACTCCCTTATATAAAGCAGTGACATGACTAAATTGAAAAAAAAAAGACCTTAAAAGGCTGATTTCTCTAAAATACGACCAAAAAAATCTACCAAACTTCAAAAATGCTCTTAAAATGAAAAAATAGCAAAAAATGCAAAAAGTTGTAAAATAAAAATGACATGGCCTATTTGAAGACGGGGTGGCCCGTCCTGAGTTTCTATGTTCATCAGCATTGTTTTAGACAACTCAGTAAAAAGATGACATGTCATCAACATCCAAGCCCTAGTTATAATAATAATAATAATAATAATAATAATGATAATAATAATGATGATGATAATAATAATAATAATAATAATAATAATAATAATAATAATCTCAAAATAAATGGGTTTGGACGACAAAACACGAGCAATTATCCAGCAGACCTTGGCTAACACAAACTCCAGAGTGAAATTTAGAAGATAAATTTCGGACGCTTTCAAAATCAGGACTGGTGTGAGGCAGGGAGATGGACTGTCACCTTTACTTTTCAACTGTGTACTGGAGAAAGTAATTCGTGAATGGCGCAAGGAGATGGGTAAAGAAGTGTTAGAAAATGGTGTCAGAACGGGCTGCAGGAGCTTGGACCTGACAATCGACTGCCTAGCTTTCGCAGATGATCTAGCAATCTTTTCTGACTCCCTAGACACATCCGCAAAACAAGTCAACCAACTCAGAATACAAGCGGCAAAGGCAGGCTTACAAATTTCTTTTGAGAAGACTGAGTTTATAACTAATATTAGCCCTGCAGTCAAAGAATTAAATGTTGAACATGGAAAGATCCGTCAGGCAAAAAGAGTTTAAGTCACTAGGGGAGTGGATCGAGCCCAACATATCAGAGAAGGAAGCCTTCACGTCAAGAATGAACAAGATGGAAGTGGCCTACCAGCTAACGAAAGGCGTGTACAACAAGCGAACAGTGTCCCGCAATGCCAAACTAAGACACTATCGTGCAGTTATCCGACCTGAGGCGCTGTACGCAGCAGAATGCCTGGCAATGAATAGGAAGGCTCTGGTTGAGAAATTGGAAGCCAAGGAAAGGAAGATCCTCAGGAAGATATTAGGGCCGTTGAAAGACGATGGTAAATACAGGAGACGGCATAACAATGAGCTGTACCATCATGTAGAAAGGATATCTCAAGTAATTCGGAAGAGAAGAATATCTTTCTATGGCCACTTAACCCGTATGAAACCCGAGAGAATCACCAATCGGATATTTACCTATTTTCTTAACAAAAAACAAAAAACAAAACAAGGGACCCTGGTTTTGTGAGGTAGACAAGGATTTACACGTAGTAGGGATCACCTACGCAGGCATTATGGAACGTGACCTTTTGAAGGAAAAGCTTGGAGCACACCACCAATTCCAAGAAAAAGCGAAATTAAAAACCGGCAAGAAGTGGTCTGAAGAAAGAAAGGAGTTTCACAGGCAGCGAATGCGTGTACACTGGGCTAAGATCAAGACCCAAAGACGGAAGCAGTTGAAATGACGTAGTCCATAGCTGCCCTAAACGAAGAAATAATAATAATAATAATAATAATAATAATAATAATAATAATAATAATAATGTTACGTGCCACCCCCCTAGTGGCACTTTTGTTAACTGGATTACGGTGGGTAGAAAGCACAACACCAATTACTGCTTAAAGAAATAATTAAGTTTATTGTGGCCAGAAAGATACACTACTCAACAGCAAATACAAGCAATTATTACCTTACTCCAGTTTCCTCACGTCGAGAATACTTCCCCTTTCACTTGTCAACAGACCACAGTTAATCCTCTCGCTAATGAGTCCGGTCCCGTACGCTGGCTGAAAATAGCTGCACTAGGTCTGTCACTCACTGTTTTGCAACTCACCACAATGACCTCTCTCGCACTATGTAAGCACACTCGCTCAAAACACAGGCAGTCCCCTGTAAGCTCCTCACTCCCTTCGCTGTCAAGAGAATCGGCTTCACTAGGGGTTTCGCAAGTCCCCACACTTCTGTCGCTCAGGATAAGCGTTCGCACTCGCTCGTAGAACACAACAACAACCACTGCTTGACAGGTCGCACTTATATAGCAGGCCGGTGACTCAATAAATGCTTCTAGATCCATCCAGGGTTCACGGCTTCTCGAGGTCTCCATCGCTGACTCAGTCACGAATATTCTGGACCATCCCTTTGTCCTAATAGCCCTGTTCCATAAGGCGCACGCAATACACGAGGCAGGGCACAGCCCAGCCCTGGGGCAGTTGTGACTCATGCGGCGAGCGATGACACAAACTCACAGCCGTAACACCACCCCCTTCCTAAAAAGGCTGATCGTCCCGATCAGTCATGGGTCCGTCTGTGTCCCTCCGTAGGCTGCCAGGCGATCTCGATGCACGATATTCATCTTCGCCCTCGGGCTCCGCTGGATCCTGTAGACGACATCGTTGATCCGTTTCACGACTCGGTACGGGCCCTCCCAGGACTTCTGCAGTTTGGGTGACAGGCCTTTCTTCCGTAATGGGTTGAAGAGCCAGACCAGGTCGTCCTCGTGGAATCCGCCGGCATCCGTCTGCTGGTCGTATCGGGTCTTCATTCGGTCGGTCTCGATCCGCAGTTTCCTCCTCGCGAACGCGTGCACGTCCTCCAGTTGGTCGACCAGTTCTTGACAATACTGGCTTACCGGGATCGGATCATTCCCAGGTCGGCCGAAGGCAAGATCGACAGGTAGACGGAGCTCCCTCCCAAACATGGCCCGGGCTGGTGTGCACCCGGTGGCTTCATGCACGGGGGCGCGGTAGGCCAGGAGAAATAGTGGAAGATGTTTGTCCCAATCCCTCTGGTACTCGCTGACGACTATTCGGAGATGGTTCTCATGGTGCGATTGAATCGCTCTACCATCCCGTCGGACTGAGGGTGTAGCGGCGTTGTCCTTGTCTTCCGGATTCCCAGCAGCTGGCATAGGTTCTGGAACACCTGCGACTCGAAGTTCCTCCCTTGGTCGGTGTGCAGCTCCAGGGGTACTCCGTACCGGCTGACGAATTCCTTCACCAGGGTCTCTGCAATCGTCACGGCTTCTTGGTTAGGGAGCGCATACCCCTCCGGCCATTTGGTAAAGTAGACGCTGACGACTAATATGTAGCGGTTCCCTGCCTCGCTTAAGGGGAATGGCCCAGCAACATCGATGGCCACTCTCTCCATGGGGCCGCCCACGTTGTAGGTCTTCAGTGGACCCCGTCGTCTTCGTCCTGGGCCCTTGCTGGCTGCGCAATCGTGGCACCTCGCGCAGTGGTTCTCCACGTCTGTTCGGCATCCGATCCAGTAGAACCGCTCTCTCAGCTTCTCCAGGGTCTTCTTTATCCCTAGGTGTCCACCAGATGATCCTCCATGAACTTCCTTCAGGACTTCCTCCGTCATAGCCTTTGGAACGACGACTTGTTCTCGAGATGTCTTCCCGTCGGTGCTCTCCCAGGTACGGCAGATGAGGCCATCCCTTACAATCAGCGAGTCCCACTGCGCCCAGTAGGACTTAAACTTTGGGCTGCAGTCACTCACAATGTTCCACCCGGGTCTGGGGACACAGGCCCTCTTCCATTCGGCTATCAATCCCAGGTCATCATCTTCTGCTTGTGCCCGCGTGAAAGATTCGCGGCTCCAGCTTCCTTGAAGTTCCACGGTAGTCCTTCGGCACTGTATCCCGGTGTTCTCCTCCCTCCTAGTACAGAAGGTGCAGTCTTCGGGCCACGGTCTTTGTGACAGGGCGTCGGCGTTAGAATTCAGTTGGCCTTTCCTGTGCTGAATCTCAAAGTTGTACTGTTGAAGCCTCTCTAACCACCGCGCGAGTTGACCCTCGGGCTGCTTGAAGTTCAGAAGCTACCGCAGGGATGCATGGTCGGTCCTGATGAGAAATTCTTGCCCGTACAGGTACTTGTGGAAGTGTTCAATGGTCTTCACGATGGCGATCAGCTCCTTCCTGGTGACGCAGTAGTTCCTTTCTGGCTTTGACAAGGCCTTGCTGAAGTAGGCCACTACTCTCTCCTCGCCGTCCACAACTTGCGACAGGATCCCCTCTATGCCAAAGTCGCTGGCATCGGTATCGACGATGAACCTTGTTCCAGGTCTGGGGTAGGCCAGAATAGGCGCGGTGCACAGAGCCTGCTTGAGTTGTTCGAAGGCACTATGGCATTCTGCTGTCCACGTGAAGAGTTGGTCCTTCTCAGTCAGTCGATGTAAAGGTTTGGCGATGTCGGCGAATCCTCTCACGAAGCGACAGTAATAAGTGCAGAGTCCCAGGAAGCTTCGTAGTTGGGACTTGTCCTTCGGAACTGGCCACTCCCTCACAGCTGCGGTCTTCTCTGGGTCGGTGCGCACCCCTTTCTCGGAGACAATATGCCCAAGGTACTGGACCTGCTTCTGGAAGAGCTGACACTTCTTGGGGCTCAACTTCAGCTGGGCAGCCCGTAGCTTCAACAAGATCACCTTCAGGTTGCTGTAGTGCTCCTCGAAGCTTCTCCCCAGAACGATGACGTCGTCTAGGTAGACCAGGCAGGTCTTCCAGTGTAGTCCCCTCAGAATGGACTCCATTAGCCTTTCGAAGGTCGCAGGGGCGTTGCACAGACCGGATGGCATGACGGTGAACTGCCAGAGCCCGCTGCCCACAGAGAACGCAGTTTCCTCGCGGTCCTTAGGGTGGACCTCCACCTGCCAGTAGCCACTCTTCAAATCCAAGGTGGAGAACCATCTCGACCCTGATATGGTGTCCAGGGTGTCGTCGATCCGGGGTAGAGGGTAGCTGTCCTTCTTCGTGACGTCATTCACCCGCCCGTAATCCACGCAGAACCTGGTGGAACCGTCCTTCTTCACTAGCACGACCGGAGAACTCCAAGGACTATGTGATGGCTCGATCACCCCTTGCTCCTTCATCTCTTCTACCATCCGGTCGAATTCGGCTTGCTTGGCGAGCGGGACACGTTGGAATGGGGCCCTGATCGGTGCGCTGTCCCCAACGTCGATTCTGTGCTGGACCAAGCTTGTCCTGCCGAAGTCTTTGCTCCCCACGGAGAAGACGTCCTGGAATTCGCGTAGCAGGTCCTAAAGTTGGCGTGATTGTTCCTCGTCTAAATGGTCCTGGGATCCTTGGTACAGCTTCTGTAGTTCTTCTGGCAGTGTGCGTCTTCTTCGGTTGTCCGTCTGCAGGTGTCCGTCCGTCGTATCTGTGATGCGGGCAATCCAGGTAACGGGCTCGCAGACTCCTAGGTTGGTGTCCCGGTGACCGTAATGTCCTAGTCGTTCAGGTTGGACAGGCTGACGTACGGCCGAGACGTCGTGTTGATGAGAGTCTTGGCAACTAGCAATCCTTTTGTCTGGATGTCCTCATATTTTGGCTCGACGACAGCCGCCACTCCCTCAGCAGTTCCGTCGACAATTACGGCAGCGCTGACCTCCGTCCTGGCGGGAACGATGACGTCTTCTCTCAGCCTTACTCGTCGTGCGGTGATGGACTCGTGCGCAGGTTGCAAAGCAAGTTCCTCACCTCCCAAGTGCAGAGTGTTGGTACTCAGATCCAAGATGATGTTGTTCTGGTCCAGGAAGTCCAGTCCGATGATCACTTCATTTGATACGTCAGCCACAAGCACTGGATGCTTTATCGCCCGTCGACCAATGACGAACTCCAGTGATGCTTCGCCATGTACCAGTGCGGTCTCTCCGGTCGCGGTCATTAGCTGGAGGTTCCTTTGTGTGGGTTGCACTCTCCACTTCGGGATCACGGTGGGACTGACGATGGTCCTCGATGCTCCCGTGTCGATTAGCATGGGCCCGCTCTCTCCTTTGACGACTCCGTCGACCATCAGGCTGCTATTGTCCCTGCGTAACTTCGTCACACGAACCTGAACTGCCGGGGCTTGACGACTGTCACAAGCCAACCTTTGCCCCCCAAGGCTGGTTAATACTCGTTTCCCTGGGTCGCGCGGTTTTCAGACGACTGATTTCCCGTCGGATACCCTCGGCGGCGGCGATCACCGCAGTCCTTGCTCAGGTGGCCTTTCTTACCACAGGTCCAGCAGGTCGGTAGTCCTCTTCCGGGCCGCCTCTCCGGTTGCCTTCCGGCTGTGTCGTAACAGGTGGTGCTGCGACTATCGAAGAAACGGCTTAGCGCCTCCATTAATTCGTCGGCCAGGGGCTTGGTCTCGTTGGTTTTTACTGGTTCGTCGACGTCCACTTGACGCACCCGCGCGTGCATTCTGGATGCCTGTTTTGCCGTCTCGAACTCAGGTGCGTGGCTCAGCGCATCTGCCAGGGTCTTATTGCGCGCGAGTCGCAGCGCCTGTTGAGTGTCCGAGTCCCGTAGCCCGTCGGTGAAGGTCTGCGTCGCAATCTGTTCCAGAAAGTCGGCCGGCGCTGTTGGATAGGCGAGCCTTACGAGGCGTGCTATGTCCATCTCGAACTCCTGCAGGGTTTCCGCGTTCTTCTGTACCCTGGTCCGGAGCTGCATCTGGTAGGCCTGCTGATGATGGCTATCTCCATATAGGGACTCCATATGGGCGATCAGTGAAGCGTAGTCCTGGGATCCAGTCGGGATGGCCTGAAGGACGTTAAGGGCGTCACCTCTCAGCGCTACAATGAGAGCTGTAGCCTTTTCTGTGTTGTTCCAGTTATTTATGGAACAGGCCGCCTCGAACTGACGTAAGTAGGTGCTCCACGGGTCCTTTCCGTCGAAGGTTGGGGGCGTCACTCTGCTATGTCCCGTTCCTGATGTTCCCGGTGTAATGTTGGGCGGGCGTTGGCGTAGCTCGGCAACTTCCTCTCGTAGAGCGTTGAATTTCTCTTCCACCCCCGTCAGTGGGCGTTGGCGCAGCTCGGCAACTTCCTTTTCTAAGGCGTTGAATTTCTCCTCCACCCCCATCAGCGGTCGTTGGCACAGCTCGGCAACTTCCACTTGCAAGGCGTTGAATTTCTCCTCCACCCCTATCAGCGGGCGTTGGCGCAGCTCGGCAACATCCACTTGTAAGGCGTCGAACTTCTTTTCCACTGCTGCGACTTCCTCACGTAGGCCCTGTTCTAATTTCCTTTGGCTCTCCTCTAATTTCGTCAGCAGACACTCTTCCATATTTTTCTGGCCATCCAGAAATTTGGCGGTTAGGTCCTCTGCTAACTTATTCTGGCCGTCCTTCAGGTCCTCTGCTAGTTTATTCTGACCGTCTTCTAATTTGGAAGTTAGGTCCTCGGCTAAACTTTTCTGGCCGTCTCCCATCTTCTTCAGGTCATCCTCCAGGTCCTTGGCTAATTTCTTCTGGCCGTCTTCCATGCCACTTAACTTTTCTAGCAATGCTGCCAATTGCGCCTCCATTTTAGTTGTTTGTCTTGTAAAGGGCATGCACTCACAGGAAAATTAGAGAAAATGACCAGCTCGGGTTTTGAAACCAGGACCGTCAGGTGTTGTGCTTGAGTTCGTAATCCGGCTTCTGACACCAGTTGTTACGTGCCACCCCCCTAGTGGCACTTTTGTTAACTGGATTACGGTGGGTAGAAAGCACAACACCAATTACTGCTTAAAGAAATAATTAAGTTTATTGTGGCCAGAAAGATACACTACTCAACAGCAAATACAAGCAATTATTACCTTACTCCAGTTTCCTCACGTCGAGAATACTTCCCCCTTCACTTGTCAACAGACCACAGTTAATCCTCTCGCTTATGAGTCCGGTCCCGTACGCTGGCTGAAAATAGCTGCACTAGGTCTGTCACTCACTGTTTTGCAACTCACCACAATGACCTCTCTCGCACTAGGTAAGCACACTCGCTCAAAACACAGGCAGTCCCCTGTAAGCTCCTCACTCCCTTCGCTGTCAAGAGAATCGGCTTCACTAGGGGTTTCGCAAGTCTCCACACTTCTGTCGCTCAGGATAAGCGCTCGCACTCGCTCGTAAAACACAACAACAACCACTGCTTGACAGGTCGCACTTATATAGCAGGCCGGTGACTCAATAAATGCTTCTAGATCCATCCAGGGTTCATGGCTTCTCGAGGTTTCCATCGCTGGCTCAGTCACGAATATTCTGGACCATCCCTTTGTCCTAATAGCCCTGTTGCATAAGGCGCACGCAATACACGAGGCAGGGCACAGCCCAGCCCTGGGGCAGTTGTGACTCATGTGGCGAGCGATGACACAAACTCACAGCCGTAACAACAATAGTAATAATAATAATAATAATAATAATATCGTATGGCCTCGGATGCCGGGGGCAAGCTTTTTTATTTGACGCCCAGAGGGCAGCTTGCATGTCGAATTTGGTCGTTCCTTGGAGCGCTATGAAGGTCAAGAAGGTTAGATATCTAAGCTCCTTGACACTATAGCGCTTTCTAGTAGAGAACTTTGTGTTGGCGGAGAATGCCGGGAGTTATTTTGCCACAATGAACACGGCCTACTGAATTCAAATTTGCTCTTTAACATGCCAACAACGTATGTCATGCGTGCCGTGATTTTTGTCGCCTTTCAAAAATCACTTACCGTGGCCAGGAGTGAACCTGCTAGCTGGTTATTAAATAGAAATTATTGTTTTTTGTAATTTTAAGTCCATATATAATTACATATTTCAATAAAAATTACTAAATTTAGACTATATGTACATACAGTATTTCATTAATTATTAGCACATATAAATCCGTTCCCTGATCATCATCATCACACTACACCTTTTCCATTTTCCCCACCGAGTAAAACAAAGTTTGAGTTTATAGCGACTGCAGGTACTCCTGCTTCAAACCAATAACAGGCCAACTCATTAGGTTGTTGTTACACTCATTGATTTACTGCTCAGCACGGAGCGATATTTGCTGATTTATTGCTTAAGTAATAAACTGCGCTTCATAAAAGTGAGCTCTTAAAGTACGTGATCCCATTGCCTCGCAATTCCAAATAATTTCGTTCCCTGATCAGCTTTAATTTATTACTCTGCAGAAGTCGTAAATATAATTTCATGATGATCGAGGAGGCCTACACTTTGTGACTTGCATGTATCATGTCATATTTCATATCCATCGTTCGTATAGTCATCACACCAGGAGATGGCGGTTTAACACGCTGTGACGGGGGAAGGGGGGTCTTTCAGTACGCATGCGCGGCCCGCCTATTTCAAACCTAAATATATCGGCTGGCTCAGTTGCTGCTACTTCTTGCATGATAATATGTTATCAGGCTTCACGTGTGTGTATATTGTCACCTTCCTTCCTACTGTCGATATTCTTACCAGCCGTTGTGTTTACTTTGAACAGTGTGGCAGTATCAGGTACAGTAATGGAAACAGTGACCAACTTAATGTTTTTGGAATGCGCGACACGCAGTGAGCGGGAAGACAACTGAAGTTCAAACCCGCTGCCATCTCCCGGCGCGATATCAGTAATATAAGTTAGACTTAATGCATTCTCAAGTAAAGGAGACTCACCTAAATACCGAATATTAAGGGGTTGATGTTAAACAGTGGCGTAACTAGGATTTGCTTCAGGAGGGGGATGAGCGGAGTCAAATCTGAACTAATAAGCTATGAAGAGCGTTTTACAAGGTCTATAGACTTTATAGGACACAACTATGTATTTCAAATGTTTACTATTGTTTCATGTTCTCTTTTGTTTGAAGTTTAGGGTTTCTGTCTGTATTTTGTTGTGTTTTCTGTTTTTATTTAGAGTTTGCTTTTGATTTTGGCTTTTTTGTTTTGTTTTTGCTATTAAATTTGCTCTTGTTGTTATTAGTCTACTTTCCTCTTTTTTTTGTGCAAAAAATCTACACGGACCGCGGATATCCGCAAAATGTTTCACCATGCGGATATAGTTTGCATGTCTGTGCGGATAGCAGATAAACTGCAGATAATGTTTGTAGTAAATTTGCGGATAGTCTTTAGAATACAACCCGAACTTGTTGAATATCATTACTAGGACCCGGATGTTAATGACATATATTTCCTCCATTATGTTCTTTTCATGACAAATGTAAGATGATGATTCAAGCTAATCTCATTCAAATTATGTCATTAAGCGCAATTAACACTCCGAACTGAAAAGGGTTGCAATTCTCGCTGTATAACATTCATTTTAAACTTAGCACATGGCACGACATTCGCCTCAAATGTCTAAAGTGAGTTGCTTTAATACTTTATGCTCTATCTAATAAATTAAAAATATTATTGTAATGTGTGTAGATTCGTCGTCGCCTCCGTAGCGTAGCGGTCAGCATAGTTAGCTGCCGTCCCGGAGGTCCTGGGTTCGATTCCCGGCTCTGCCACGAAATTTGAAAAGTGGTATGAGGACTGGAACGGGGTCTACTCAGCCTCGGGTGCCCCAAATGAGTAGAGGGGGTTCGATTCCCACCTCAGCCATCCTCGAAGTGGTTTTCCGTGGTTTCCCACTTCGTCTTCGGGCAAATGCCGGGATGGTTCCTACTCTAAGGCCACGGCCGCCTCCTTCCCACTTCTTTTCCTAACCGTCCCACTCTTCCCATCCCTTCATCAGGCCCCCTGTTCGCTTTGCAGGTGTGGCCGCCTGGGCGTAGTGCTGGTCACACACCCCAGTTGTATCCCTGACTCAGAGTCTCAGGCTCCAGGACACTGCCCTCAGTGGCGGTAGAGGTGGGATCCCTCGCTTAGTCCGTGGGAAAAGCCAACCCTGGAGGGTAAAACGATAGCGAAAAAAAAGTAGATTCGTCGCCTCCGTTGCGTAGCAGTCAGCGTGATTAGCTGCCACCCCGGAGGTCCACGGTTCGATTCCCGGCTCTGCCACGAAAATTTGAAAAGTGGTGTGAGGAGTGGAACGGGTCTACTCAGCCTCGGGTGGTCCAAATGAATAGAGGGGGTTCGATCCCCAACTTCAGCCATCCTCGAAGCAGTTTTCCATGGTTTCACACTTCGTCTTCGGACAAATGCCGGGATATTACCTACCGTAAGGCCACGGCCGCCTCCTTACCTCTTCCTTGTCTATCCATCCCACTCTTCCCATCCCCTCATAAGTCCCCTATTCGCTTTGCAGGTGAGGCCGCCTGGGCGTAGTGCTGGTCACACTCTCCAGTTGTATCCCCGACTCAGAGTCTCAAGCTCCAGGACACTGCCCTCAGTGGTGGCAGAGGTGGGATCCCTCGCTTAGTCCGTGGGAAAAGCCAACCCTAGAGGGTAAAACGATAGCGAAAGTAGATTCGGATAACAAAGGTGCGGATGCGGATAAAAATAGTATGGATGCGGGCGGGCCGATGCGGATAACAGTCGCGTGGATAAACGTTTTGTTTATCCGCGCAGGGCTCTACCTATAGGTACAATGAACGGTAATTCCCAAATCTATATCTCCTAACTGAATAGTGTTGATGGAAGGTCTAGTCCAGAGGTTCCCATTAGGTGGTCCGCGGACCCCCAGGGGTCCGCGACGGTTGGCCAGGGGGGTCCGCGAAGATTCGTCAAGAAATAACGCAATAATGAAAACGGAAAACGGAGAAAGTACAAACAGTTCCTTAAAAATAATAATTATGCGTTGTCATGCACAGCATAAGTGGCGCAGCGTAATTTGAGCGTTTCAAGTTTCTCGCTAAAAAGCGTTCTGCTCCACAGCCATTTTGCATTTTTTGTGTTAACATATTTACATGAGTTTTGAAAGTTGAAACTTTTGATTGATTTAATTGTTAAAAGTTCATTGAATATGGATCGTTGGTTGAAGAGTGGATCTTTGAAACGAAGTAGGCCCACTGCTATGGATAGTGACGAAGAGGAAACTGTGGTAATATAGAAGTGAATGGGCCACCTGCTGCCTCTATTGAGACTAGCCATTCAAAGAGTAAGCATACTGCGAAAAGTAGGAACTGCGACATAAAATATTGAAAATTGGCTGTACGTATTGTGGACCTAAAGATTGCCCTAAGACTCAATGCGTGGTATGCTTTGAAACCCTTACCAACGAGAGTATGAAACCTGCAAACATCCGTAGGCACTCAGAGCACTACGGTAAAATGAATCCATTGAATTCTTCAAAATAAAGTTAGCTGAACAGAAGTCATGCCTGAAAGTAATTACCAAACATTCTGGTGCAAATGTGAATGAAAATGCAACGATTGAATCCCACGAAGTATCTCAGCTTGTCGCAAAACGTGCCAAAAACCATACCATTGCTGAAGAGCGCATATCTACCTTTAGCAATTATTTTGTGCGAGAGAATGCTGGGCGATGCTGCCGCAAAGCTTGTAAGTACCGTCCCGCTGTCTAACAATACTGTTCAAAGGCGAATCACAGATAGGCTATGTCAAGCAATGTCGAAGAGACGTTGTTTGCAAGGTTCCACATGTGTGACATGTTTGCTCAGCAGTTGGATGAGAGCACCAACATATCAAAAAAGGCGATAATGTTGGTTTTTGTACGTTTTTTACGTCATGACGAAATATATTAAGATTTTCTTATTTCCTGTGAACTAGTACAGAGGTTCCATTTGGATTTTAAATATTTTAAGTCTTGACTTAAAAGATTTTGGAGCAGGGGTCCGTGCTTACATAACGATCGCTTTAGGGGGTCTGAGAAATAATCCTAATGGGAACCTCTGCTAGTCTATAACGTTAAAGGATGTTTTCAACATTGAGTTGAAGGGTTAGAACTGTGGATTTTTGAAGGTGCCTCACGGAGGAATTGTTTAGTCAAAATAATAACCTACTTGCTCGAGGATGTTCATGGGCACCACTTCAATCACGCTCGCCTCGAGGTCTACAGTATACAATCAGCTTGCGTGCGTCATGATAGGTACTCAGAAAAAAGAAAACATGGAGAACAGAAGCTCAAGTAGGTCTCACAGAATTGTTTTATTATTACGGTACCTCTGTGCAGGTTATTACCCTGTTAGTTAGCTTTCCTTCCTCACGTCAGTGTTCACAGTGAGTCATCAGCTGCGGTCTATGGCGTCAAACAGGACGAAAGGTTACCGCAAGTTTCTACCAAGGTCTGATGACATCCTGGACACAGTTGAAGCTTGCTCTGCCAAGACTTGAGATTGACAGTTTCTTAAAATATTTTATGTTTGACCCTGGCGAAATGTAAATATTATATGGCAGAAAACTGTAGCCTAGTATAATGAGGCTCATTATGGTACATGTTTTCATTATGATACAGTTTCTCCCACCAATCAGAACTCAAGAAACAGTTGTGTGACCAATTAGGTGAGGATAGCATCGCACCTGCGCTCACTTCCATGGCACCCTATTTTAAATTTCACTGCGTGGCGAGTGTCATAGTGACGTATTCCAGGAGGCCATGGTCAAATACAAGGTATTCTCTGCGTCCCATACGCTCTGTACATAAAACTAGTGAAATCTCGACCGATATTTATCAATACTTATGTTCGAACATAAAAAAAGTTCTAATTATCGAGTATGTTTATAAAACGAGCGTAGCGAGTTTTATAATTTCCAAACGAGTGTCTTAATTATTGCCTTTATAGGCTCGTTGCATAATATACTAGTTTTGAATTCCATCCGTAGACCTGGTTCATTCATGACTCAGAAACAAACACATACAGTACGCAGAAAGAGGATTGATTTTCCGAACAGGTGCATTTGTAAGTTCAAGTGAATATGGATGGCACAAACATAAAAGAGGCGTTCGGAAAATAAGTATCGTAATATATTTCACATGAAAACTATATTTCATAGTGGGGGCGTGGTGGCGCAGCGGTCGAGCTGTTGGCCTCTCACCACGGTGGACCGAGTTCGAATCCCGGTCAATGCATGTGAGATCTTCAAAGTGAAATGCCATGTTCTGTGGTTCGGATTCCACGTCGAAAGGAGATCCCGTGGCTATTGATCGCAAGATTAACGGTCACGTAAAACCACAAACTTCCTTTCTGTGTTACAAAGTGAGAAAATACATTGCCATGACAGAAGATAGAAGTGGTTTAATTTTCCAGTTCGCCATCATTGATGTGTTCTTTCTGATTGTTTTACTGGACTGTCGACGTTGGTTGCACTCGTGGACGTAGATGGGTGCCCAGATCGATATTCAACTTACTTCCTTCCTTTGTTCCTTCCTTACTTTGGTTTTTTTCCTCATAGTGGCCACACACACTGATACGATAATGACATTATTTTCAAAAAACATTGCTGGTAAATTTCGGTGTTCCAGCTATTTCAGAAAGTTCTTCACGGTGAGCTGGTATGTTTCCTTTTCATTGAGGCGGCCTTGGTCTCTGGGATAAAGTGGTGCACCCATGTCTCATCCACTGTGGTGTTCCTGAACAGGAAGTCAACGTCCTCCTGCTGGTACCACCACAAGTGTTGGAGGCTTATTGTCTGTCATTCTTGTACAGTCTTGTGATCAGGGGTGAGCTGGTATGTTTCCTTTTCATTGAGGCGACCTTGGTCTCTGGGATAAAGTGGTGCACCCATGTCTCATCCACTGTGGTGTTCCTGAACAGGAAGTCAACGTCCTCCTGCTGGTACCACCACACGTGTTGGAGGCTTATTGTCTGTCATTCTTGTACAGTCTTGTGATCAGGGGTGAGCTGGTATGTCTCCTTTTCATTGAGGCGACCTTGGTCTCTGGGATAAAGTGGTGCACCCATGTCTCATCCACTGTGGTGTTCCTGAACAGGAAGTCAACGTCCTCCTGCTGGTACCACCACAAGTGTTGGAGGCTTATTGTCTGTCATTCTTGTACAGTCTTGTGATCAGGGGTGAGCTGGTATGTTTCCTTTTCATTGAGGCGACCTTGGTCTCTGGGATAAAGTGGTGCACCGATGTCTCATCCACTGTGGTGTTCCTGAACAGGAAGTCAACGTCCTCCTGCTGGTACCACCACAAGTGTTGGAGGCTTATTGTCTGTCATTCTTGTACAGTCTTGTGATCAGGGGTGAGCTGGTATGTTTCCTTTTCATTGAGGCGACCTTGGTCTCCGGGGTAAAGTGGTGCACCCATGTCTCATCCACTGTGGTGTTCCTGAACAGGAAGTCAACGTCCTCCTGCTGGTACCACCACAAGTGTTGGAGGCTTATTGTCTGTCATTCTTGTACAGTCTTGTGATCAGGGGTGAGCTGGTATGTCTCCTTTTCATTGAGGCGACCTTGGTCTCCGGGGTAAAGTGGTGCACCCATGTCTCATCCACTGTGGTGTTCCTGAACAGGAAGTCAACGTCCTACTGCTGGTACCACCACAAGTGTTGGAGGCTTATTGTCTGTCATTCTTGTACAGTCTTGTGATCAGGGGTGAGCTGGTATGTTTCCTTTTCATTGAGGCGACCTTGGTCTCCGGGGTAAAGCGGTGCACCCATGTCTCATCCACTGTGGTGTTCCTGAACAGGAAGTCAACGTCCTCCTGCTGGTACCACCACAGGTGTTGGAGGCTTATTGTCTGTCATTCTTGTACAGTCTTGTGATCAGGGGTGAGCTGGTATGTTTCCTTTTCATTGAGGCGACCGTGGTCTCCGGGGTAAAGTGGTGCATCCATGTCTCATCCTCTGTGGTGTTCCTGAACAGGAAGTCAACGTCCTCCTGCTGGTACCACCACAAGTGTTGGAGGCTTATTGTCTGTCATTCTTGTACAGTCTTGTGATCAGGGGTGAGCTGGTATGTCTCCTTTTCATTGAGGCGACCTTGGTCTCCGGGGTAAAGTGGTACACCCATGTCTCATCCACTGTGGTGTTCCTGAACAGGAAGTCAACGTCCTCCTGCTGGTACCACCACAAGTGTTGGAGGCTTATTGTCTGTCATTCTTGTACAGTCTTGTGATCAGGGGTGAGCTGGTATGTTTCCTTTTCATTGAGGCGGCCTTGGTCTCCGGGGTAAAGTGGTGCACCCATGTCTCATCCACTGTGGTGTTCCTGAACAGGAAGTCAACGTCCTACTGCTGGTACCACCACAAGTGTTGGAGGCTTATTGTCTGTCATTCTTGTACAGTCATGTGATCAGGGGTGAGCTGGTATGTTTCCTTTTCATTGAGGCGACCTTGGTCTCCGGGGTAAAGTGGTGCACCCATGTCTCATCCACTGTGGTGTTCCTGAACAGGAAGTCAACGTCCTCCTGCTGGTACCACCACAAGTGTTGGAGGCTTATTGTCTGTCATTCTTGTACAGTCTTGTGATCAGGGGTGAGCTGGTATGTTTCCTTTTCATTGAGGCGACCTTGGTCTCCGGGGTAAAGTGGTGCACCCATGTCTCATCCACTGTGGTGTTCCTGAACAGGAAGTCAACGTCCTCCTGCTGGTACCACCACAAGTGTTGGAGACTTATTGTCTGTCATTCTTGTACAGTCATGTGATCAGGGTTGAGCTGGTATGTCTCCTTTTCATTGAGGCGACCTTGGTCTCCGGGGTAAAGTGGTGCACCCATGTCTCATCCACTGTGGTGTTCCTGAACAGGAAGTCAACGTCCTCCTGCTGGTACCACCACAAGTGTTGGAGGCTTATTGTCTGTCATTCTTGTACAGTCTTGTGATCAGGGGTGAGCTGGTATGTTTCCTTTTCATTGAGACGACCTTGGTCTCCGGGGTAAAGTGGTGCACCCATGTCTCATCCACTGTGGTGTTCCTGAACAGGAAGTCAACGTCCTCCTGCTGGTACCACCACAAGTGTTGGAGGCCTATTGTCTGTCATTCTTGTACAGTCTTGTGATCAGGGGTGAGCTGGTATGTCTCCTTTTCATTGAGGCGACCTTGGTCTGCGGGGTAAAGTGGTGCATCCATGTCTCATCCACTGTGGTGTTCCTGAACAGGAAGTCAACGTCCTCCTGCTGGTACCACCACAAGTGTTGGAGGCTTATTGTCTGTCATTCTTGTACAGTCTTGTGATCAGGGGTGAGCTGGTATGTTTCCTTTTCATTGAGGCGACCTTGGTCTCCGGGGTAAAGTGCTGCACCCATGTCTCATCCACTGTGGTGTTCCTGAACAGGAAGTCAACGTCCTCCTGCTGGTACCACCACAAGTGTTGGAGGCTTATTGTCTGTCATTCTTGTACAGTCTTGTGATCAGGGGTGAGCTGGTATGTCTCCTTTTCATTGAGGCGGCCTTGGTCTCTGGGATAAAGTGGTGCACCCATGTCTCATCCACTGTGGTGTTCCTGAACAGGAAGTCAACGTCCTCCTGCTGGTACCACCACAAGTGTTGGAGGCTTATTGTCTGTCATTCTTATACAGTCTTGTGATCAGGGGTGAGCTGGTATGTTTCCTTTTCATTGAGGCGACCTTGGTCTCTGGGATAAAGTGGTGCACCCATGTCTCATCCACTGTGGTGTTCCTGAACAGGAAGTCAACGTCCTCCTGCTGGTACCACCACAAGTGTTGGAGGCTTATTGTCTGTCATTCTTGTACAGTCTTGTGATCAGGGGTGAGCTGGTATGTCTCCTTTTCATTGAGGCGACCTTGGTCTCCGGGGTAAAGTGGTGCATCCATGTCTCATCCACTGTGGTGTTCCTGAACAGGAAGTCAACGTCCTCCTGCTGGTACCACCACAAGTGTTGGAGGCTTATTGTCTGTCATTCTTGTACAGTCTTGTGATCAGGGGTGAGCTGGTATGTTTCCTTTTCATTGAGGCGACCGTGGTCTCCGGGGTAAAGTGGTGTATCCATGTCTCATCCACTGTGGTGTTCCTGAACAGGAAGTCAACGTCCTCCTGCTGGTACCACCACAAGTGTTGGAGGCTTATTGTCTGTCATTCTTGTACAGTCTTGTGATCAGGGGTGAGCTGGTATGTTTCCTTTTCATTGAGGTGACCTTGGTCTCCGGGGTAAAGTGGTGCACCCATGTCTCATCCACTGTGGTGTTCCTGAACAGGAAGTCAACGTCCTCCTGCTGGTACCACCACAAGTGTTGGAGGCTTATTGTCTGTCATTCGTGTACAGTCTTGTGATCAGGGGTGAGCTGGTATGTCTCCTTTTCATTGAGGCGGCCTTGGTCTCTGGGATAAAGTGGTGCACCCATGTCTCATCCACTGTGGTGTTCCTGAACAGGAAGTCAACGTCCTCCTGCTGGTACCACCACAAGTGTTGGAGGCTTATTGTCTGTCATTCTTGTACAGTCTTGTGATCAGGGGTGAGCTGGTATGTTTCCTTTTCATTGAGGCGACCTTGGTCTCCGGGGTAAAGTGGTGCACCCATGTCTCATCCACTGTGGTGTTCCTGAACAGGAAGTCAACGTCCTACTGCTGGTACCACCACAAGTGT
Organism: Meconema thalassinum; assembly: GCA_946902985.2. Lineage (NCBI taxonomy): Eukaryota > Metazoa > Arthropoda > Insecta > Orthoptera > Tettigoniidae > Meconema > Meconema thalassinum. The sequence continues at coordinate 390,141,823 of OX336391.1, forward strand.
TGGAGGCTTATTGTCTGTCATTCTTGTACAGTCTTGTGATCAGGGGTGAGCTGGTATGTTTCCTTTTCATTGAGGCGACCTTGGTCTCCGGGGTAAAGTGGTGCACCCATGTCTCATCCACTGTGGTGTTCCTGAACAGGAAGTCAACGTCCTCCTGCTGGTACCACCACAAGTGTTGGAGGCTTATTGTCTGTCATTCTTGTACAGTCATGTGATCAGGGGTGAGCTGGTATGTTTCCTTTTCATTGAGGCGACCTTGGTCTCCGGGGTAAAGTGGTGCACCCATGTCTCATCCACTGTGGTGTTCCTGAACAGGAAGTCAACGTCCTCCTGCTGGTACCACCACAAGTGTTGGAGGCTTATTGTCTGTCATTCTTGTATAGTCATGTGATCAGGGGTGAGCTGGTATGTTTCCTTTTCATTGAGGTGACCTTGGTCTCCGGGGTAAAGTGGTGCACCCATGTCTCATCCACTGTGGTGTTCCTGAACAGGAAGTCAACGTCCTACTGCTGGTACCACCACAAGTGTTGGAGGCTTATTGTCTGTCATTCTTGTACAGTCTTGTGATCAGGGGTGAGCTGGTATGTCTCCTTTTCATTGAGGCGACCTTGGTCTCCGGGGTAAAGTGGTGCATCCATGTCTCATCCACTGTGGTGTTCCTGAACAGGAAGTCAACGTCCTCCTGCTGGTACCACCACAAGTGTTGGAGGCTTATTGTCTGTCATTCTTGTACAGTCTTGTGATCAGGGGTGAGCTGGTATGTTTCCTTTTCATTGAGGCGACCTTGGTCTCCGGGGTAAAGTGGTGCACCCATGTCTCATCCACTGTGGTGTTCCTGAACAGGAAGTCAACGTCCTCCTGCTGGTACCACCACAAGTGTTGGAGGCTTATTGTCTGTCATTCTTGTACAGTCTTGTGATCAGGGGTGAGCTGGTATGTTTCCTTTTCATTGAGGCGACCTTGGTCTCCGGGGTAAAGTGGTGCACCCATGTCTCATCCACTGTGGTGTTCCTGAACAGGAAGTCAACGTCCTCCTGCTGGTATTACCACAAGTGTTGGAGGCTTATTGTCTGTCATTCTTGTACAGTCTTGTGATCAGGGGTGAGCTGGTATGTCTCCTTTTCATTGAGGCGACCTTGGTCTCCGGGGTAAAGTGGTGCACCCATGTCTCATCCACTGTGGTGTTCCTGAACAGGAAGTCAACGTCCTACTGCTGGTACCACCACAAGTGTTGGAGGCTTATTGTCTGTCATTCTTGTACAGTCTTGTGATCAGGGGTGAGCTGGTATGTTTCCTTTTCATTGAGGCGACCTTGGTCTCCGGGGTAAAGTGGTGCACCCATGTCTCATCCACTGTGGTGTTCCTGAACAGGAAGTCAACGTCCTACTGCTGGTACCACCACAAGTGTTGGAGGCTTATTGTCTGTCATTCTTGTACAGTCTTGTGATCAGGGGTGAGCTGGTATGTTTCCTTTTCATTGAGGCGACCTTGGTCTCCGGGGTAAAGCGGTGCACCCATGTCTCATCCACTGTGGTGTTCCTGAACAGGAAGTCAACGTCCTCCTGCTGGTACCACCACAGGTGTTGGAGGCTTATTGTCTGTCATTCTTGTACAGTCTTGTGATCAGGGGTGAGCTGGTATGTTTCCTTTTCATTGAGGCGACCGTGGTCTCCGGGGTAAAGTGGTGCACCCATGTCTCATCCACTGTGGTGTTCCTGAACAGTAAGTCAACGTCCTCCTGCTGGTACCACCACAAGTGTTGGAGGCTTATTGTCTGTCATTCTTGTACAGTCTTGTGATCAGGGGTGAGCTGGTATGTCTCCTTTTCATTGAGGCGACCTTGGTCTCCGGGGTAAAGTGGTACACCCATGTCTCATCCACTGTGGTGTTCCTGAACAGGAAGTCAACGTCCTCCTGCTGGTACCACCACAAGTGTTGGAGGCTTATTGTCTGTCATTCTTGTACAGTCTTGTGATCAGGGGTGAGCTGGTATGTTTCCTTTTCATTGAGGCGGCCTTGGTCTCCGGGGTAAAGTGGTGCACCCATGTCTCATCCACTGTGGTGTTCCTGAACAGGAAGTCAACGTCCTACTGCTGGTACCACCACAAGTGTTGGAGGCTTATTGTCTGTCATTCTTGTACAGTCATGTGATCAGGGGTGAGCTGGTATGTTTCCTTTTCATTGAGGCGACCTTGGTCTCCGGGGTAAAGTGGTGCACCCATGTCTCATCCACTGTGGTGTTCCTGAACAGGAAGTCAACGTCCTCCTGCTGGTACCACCACAAGTGTTGGAGGCTTATTGTCTGTCATTCTTGTACAGTCTTGTGATCAGGGGTGAGCTGGTATGTCTCCTTTTCATTGAGGCGGCCTTGGTCTCTGGGATAAAGTGGTGCACCCATGTCTCATCCACTGTGGTGTTCCTGAACAGGAAGTCAACGTCCTCCTGCTGGTACCACCACAAGTGTTGGAGGCTTATTGTCTGTCATTCTTATACAGTCTTGTGATCAGGGGTGAGCTGGTATGTTTCCTTTTCATTGAGGCGACCTTGGTCTCTGGGATAAAGTGGTGCACCCATGTCTCATCCACTGTGGTGTTCCTGAACAGGAATTCAACGTCCTCCTGCTGGTACCACCACAAGTGTTGGAGGCTTATTGTCTGTCATTCTTGTACAGTCTTGTGATCAGGGGTGAGCTGGTATGTCTCCTTTTCATTGAGGCGACCTTGGTCTCCGGGGTAAAGTGGTGCATCCATGTCTCATCCACTGTGGTGTTCCTGAACAGGAAGTCAACGTCCTCCTGCTGGTACCACCACAAGTGTTGGAGGCTTATTGTCTGTCATTCTTGTACAGTCTTGTGATCAGGGGTGAGCTGGTATGTTTCCTTTTCATTGAGGCGACCGTGGTCTCCGGGGTAAAGTGGTGCATCCATGTCTCATCCACTGTGGTGTTCCTGAACAGGAAGTCAACGTCCTCCTGCTGGTACCACCACAAGTGTTGGAGGCTTATTGTCTGTCATTCTTGTACAGTCTTGTGATCAGGGGTGAGCTGGTATGTTTCCTTTTCATTGAGGTGACCTTGGTCTCCGGGGTAAAGTGGTGCACCCATGTCTCATCCACTGTGGTGTTCCTGAACAGGAAGTCAACGTCCTCCTGCTGGTACCACCACAAGTGTTGGAGGCTTATTGTCTGTCATTCTTGTACAGTCTTGTGATCAGGGGTGAGCTGGTATGTCTCCTTTTCATTGAGGCGGCCTTGGTCTCTGGGATAAAGTGGTGCACCCATGTCTCATCCACTGTGGTGTTCCTGAACAGGAAGTCAACGTCCTCCTGCTGGTACCACCACAAGTGTTGGAGGCTTATTGTCTGTCATTCTTGTACAGTCTTGTGATCAGGGGTGAGCTGGTATGTTTCCTTTTCATTGAGGCGACCTTGGTCTCCGGGGTAAAGTGGTGCACCCATGTCTCATCCACTGTGGTGTTCCTGAACAGGAAGTCAACGTCCTACTGCTGGTACCACCACAAGTGTTGGAGGCTTATTGTCTGTCATTCTTGTACAGTCTTGTGATCAGGGGTGAGCTGGTATGTTTCCTTTTCATTGAGGCGACCTTGGTCTCCAGGGTAAAGTGGTGCACCCATGTCTCATCCACTGTGGTGTTCCTGAACAGGAAGTCAACGTCCTCCTGCTGGTACCACCACAAGTGTTGGAGGCTTATTGTCTGTCATTCTTGTACAGTCATGTGATCAGGGGTGAGCTGGTATGTTTCCTTTTCATTGAGGCGACCTTGGTCTCCGGGGTAAAGTGGTGCACCCATGTCTCATCCACTGTGGTGTTCCTGAACAGGAAGTCAACGTCCTCCTGCTGGTACCACCACAAGTGTTGGAGGCTTATTGTCTGTCATTCTTGTACAGTCATGTGATCAGGGGTGAGCTGGTATGTTTCCTTTTCATTGAGGCGACCTTGGTCTCCGGGGTAAAGTGGTGCACCCATGTCTCATCCACTGTGGTGTTCCTGAACAGGAAGTCAACGTCCTACTGCTGGTACCACCACAAGTGTTGGAGGCTTATTGTCTGTCATTCTTGTACAGTCTTGTGATCAGGGGTGAGCTGGTATGTCTCCTTTTCATTGAGGCGACCTTGGTCTCCGGGGTAAAGTGGTGCATCCATATCTCATCCACTGTGGTGTTCCTGAACAGGAAGTGAACGTCCTCCTGCTGGTACCACCACAAGTGTTGGAGGCTTATTGTCTGTCATTCTTGTACAGTCTTGTGATCAGGGGTGAGCTGGTATGTTTCCTTTTCATTGAGGCGACCTTGGTCTCCGGGGTAAAGTGGTGCACCCATGTCTCATCCACTGTGGTGTTCCTGAACAGGAAGTCAACGTCCTCCTGCTGGTACCACCACAGGTGTTGGAGGCTTATTGTCTGTCATTCTTGTACAGTCTTGTGATCAGGGGTGAGCTGGTATGTTTCCTTTTCATTGAGGTGACCTTGGTCTCTGGGATAAAGTGGTGCACCCATGTCTCATCCACTGTGGTGTTCCTGAACAGGAAGTCAACGTCCTCCTGCTGGTACCACCACAAGTGTTGGAGGCTTATTGTCTGTCATTCTTGTACAGTCTTGTGATCAGGGGTGAGCTGGTATGTTTCCTTTTCATTGAGGCGACCTTGGTCTCCGGGGTAAAGTGGTGCACCCATGTCTCATCCACTGTGGTGTTCCTGAACAGGAAGTCAACGTCCTCCTGCTGGTACCACCACAAGTGTTGGAGGCTTATTGTCTGTCATTCTTGTACAGTCTTGTGATCAGGGGTGAGCTGGTATGTCTCCTTTTCATTGAGGCGACCTTGGTCTCCGGGGTAAAGTGGTGCACCCATGTCTCATCCACTGTGGTGTTCCTGAACAGGAAGTCAACGTCCTCCTGCTGGTACCACCACAAGTGTTGGAGGCTTATTGTCTGTCATTCTTGTACAGTCTTGTGATCAGGGGTGAGCTGGTATGTTTCCTTTTCATTGAGGCGACCTTGGTCTCCGGGGTAAAGTGGTGCACCCATGTCTCATCCACTGTGGTGTTCCTGAACAGGAAGTCAACGTCCTCCTGCTGGTACCACCACAAGTGTTGGAGGCTTATTGTCTGTCATTCTTGTACAGTCTTGTGATCAGGGGTGAGCTGGTATGTCTCCTTTTCATTGAGGCGGCCTTGGTCTCCGGGATAAAGTGGTGCACCCATGTCTCATCCACTGTGGTGTTCCTGAACAGGAAGTCATTACTCTCGCTCTCGTACCGCTAAAAGTGCTTGGGGCTTATTGTCAGGATCAGGAGTGAGCTGCGTCGGCAAGTCATAACTGCAAAAAAAAAAACTAGTGCTAGTCCAAGTATTGAAGGCACCCTACGCTATAGTAAAGCCATCATTACTTCCGACTTGACGTTTCAGTGTTACCCTAGAGTTATCTAGCGGTCAGAAGGAAAATCACTTTAACTAGACAATCACAGGCAGCCAATCAAATCGATACATGACGACAAATTGAGTTTCGTTCGCAATGTCGTGATTTAGCGATCGAAACTCTAGAGTGGTTAACAGTGAGACACGTGCAGGCTAAGACAAACCGCTGTGACCATGTTTGCCGACGTGTTGGTTGCATATTGCCATCAGTATTACAATTTCTTTGTATTTCAACGACCAGTTGTGCTGGTAACATATTGACGTTGTTGGGCGACACCATGGGCATGTTGTTGATAAAAGGCTCTAATTTAACAAGAGTATCATATCTATGGCACCAATTGCATAACATAATGTGGTGCAACGTAAAAAAACAACAACTATGAAACACTCACGTTCGTGTCATGTGTGTTGTTTACCTCACAGGCGAGAGTACCGAGGGCATGAGTGTTTCATAAATACAGTAGGCCTATATCAATACAAAACCGACAGTGGTAGCTACGCTCGCTGATGGGGCCAATCTCTCTGCGAACTCGGTAGAAGTAGGTTCGAGCCCCACCGTCGGCCGTCCTTGAAATGGTTTACGTGGTTTCACATTTTGAATTCCAGGCAAATGCTAGGACGGTACCTTCCTTCCACATCCTTGCCCAGTTTCATTCGCCTTCATTCTTTTATTCTCTCATTAACTCCTCTCATGATGTTGGCGTCAGGAAGGACATCCGGCCGTAAAATCCATCCGCCAGATAGACTTTCATTGCATCTCATTCCCGACCCCGTTGAAAACGGGAATAATAAGAGGTAGACATACTACAATTTAAAAATAAACACTTATCAACGACGCGTGCAGTTAGTAATAATATGAAAGTGAAATTATTTAGACTAAATAGAAATAACGAATTATTAGCCTACTTTCATAAATGAAATAGGCTTATGCGATCACTCGGGTACCAGTGACTATGTGTGTATGTTCCCTATCAATTCCTAAACATCTGAACAAGACTGCACATATTTAAGATGGTGACCATGGGTAACGTTGCAATATTAAAATCGATAGATAACCACAGAAATATGCGAGATTTCAGTGGCATGAATTGCAAGATAATTATATTGTATATTAGGCTCATCCAGCATCTTGAATATAAACCATAGTGAAATCGATCTCTTGCCAACTAATAAATTTAGAATTTCGAAACGTCGCATAATGTTAACACTGTGTAGTAGATTTGCTTGGGTGAAGATAACACATATAGCTATTAGCATATATATTCAAGTTGGTGGATATGTGTTACCACGTACTTTGCGAAAAATGAGTCTTTTTTGAGAGCCTTGTGTTACACAAGCCATAAGGCTATCAGACTAAATATTAAGCATAATCTTGAATATGTAATTGTTTTAAATCGATGACTCACCATCTAATAAATGCATAACACACACTTGACAAATAAGCTTGCCACGGTGGGTGAGTTGATAGCGTGTCGGTCTACTAACCCCCAAGATTGCAGGTTCGCTCCTGGCCGTGGTAAGTGATTTTATGAAAGGCGGCAAAAATACGACACGCATGTCATACGATGTTGGGATGTCAAAGAACCCATTTGAATTCAGTAGGCTGTGTTCATAATGGCAAAATTATTCTCGGGAGTTTCCGCCAACACAAAGTTCCTCATTTCTCTACTAGAAAGCGCTATAGTGTTCAAGGAGCTTAGATATCTAACCTCCTTGACTATCATAGTGCTTCAAGGAACAACGAAATTTGACATGCAAGCTACCCTCTGGGTGTCAAATTTCAAAGCTTGCACCCGGCACCCGAGGCCATACGATATTATTATTATTATTATTATTATTATTATTATTAATAATAATAATAATAATAATATACACTTGACAAATACATAGTACTGTAAGTTATTGAATAGGGAATGTTCACTGCTGAAGGCACATCGGTGGTAAAAAGTGAGACCACATATCTCACATCGGTTAGTAAAGTGGAAATCTATTATATGAAACTAAGTGTCCTGACTGACTCACTCACTCACTCATCATCGTCCAGCCAAAGCTATTAAAGTTAGAAACATGAAATGTTGTGGATATGTTCGTTGTAAGTCGAAAACTTCGACTAAGGAAGCAATTTTGGACATTCAGGTTCTAAAGGGGCGTTAAGGGGGTAGACCTGCATTTCATTGAATAACAATATCTCACGATTGGTTCCATTGGGGAATGTGATACTCGGCATATATACTAATCATTAGAAATAAGAAGACATGTGTCTAAGGGTTTTTCGATGTGGTGTATATTATGAGGTGAAAGGGGTGAAAAGTGGAGGTTGAAGGATTCCTAACGGAGCGTGTATCTCTTAAACGACATAGGCGAAAAATATGAAATTTAGGGGGGAAAATCAGCTTAAAAATAAGTAAATAGGTGTTTGACTGTTTTTTTTTCATAAATCCAATTTAAGGGGCCCATGGGGAGGGGTGAAATTCTGGAGAAAAAAAAAGTCCACTAAAGAAGGATCATCATTGCAGCGCTCAAACCACTAGGCCTAGAAAGCCGCCAGATACGAAAAACAATACTAGGAGGTCCCGCAGGTACCCCGAAACACACTCCTTAAGGTTAAAAAATGAACGGTTTCGAAGGTATTTCTAAAACAAGTAGTTCCGTGAAGAACTATACAGCCTATTTTCATATATCCTACTTAGGGTTACGTTAATTGCCTCTATCTACATACAATATTTCAGTTTGATTGCTGTAATAGATTCGTAGATATTGAGAACCGACTAAATATGTCGGATGGTCGCCATGTTGAATTTTTTATATGTAGGTCCTAGAGTTATGTACTGTTACATGAAGATTATTGTGTACGTATAGCATTCAAACTTCAATCGCATGATTAGGACACAAGAAGAAACAAGGAGATTTTAAAATTTCGCACAGCTGACACTTGTGGTTATGGAAACAATTGAAATAAATTAGATGCCAGTGGATTAACATTCGTATAAGGATTTACTGTACCAAGTTTCACTGCACTCGGATGGTTAAATTGCGAGAAACGTCCATGTGAATATTTATACTTCGCGTCGTCGCCATGTTGGATTTGTGATCACCAGGTTATTTAAAGTCCTATAGGTGAACTTAAGTTCATAGCCCGTATGAACATAAAAAAAATCAGTTTGATTGCTATAATAGATTCGTAGATATTCAGAGCCGTCTAAATATTTCGGAAGGTCGCCAAGTTGGATTGTTAAATGTATAGGTATAGCGTCATGTACCATTAAAGGAAAATTATTGCGTAGGTTCATTATTCAAACTTTCACATCGATCGCATGATTACGACACAAGAAATAAAAACTTAATTTTAAAATTCGCAATGCCGCCATCTTGAGGTTATGTAAACAATTGAACTAAATTAGATACCAGTGTATTACAATGTGTATAAACATTTCCTGTACCAGATTTCATTGCGTTTGGAACATTAAATCGCGAGAAAGGTCTATTTAAAATGTTCAAATTCGCGTGGCCGCCATGTTCGTTTTGTAGTTAACCGGGTTTTGAAAGTCTAATAGATGAACTTCCAGTAGTGCCCTTTATCTCCGTACAAAATTTCAGGGTGATACCGCTAATAGTTTCAGAAATATAAAATGCCGGTGAAATATTTCGCACATCTGCCATCTTGTGGTTGTGTATACAATTGAACCAAGTTAGATGTCGGTTTATTACAATGTGTATAAACATGTACTGTACCAAGTTTTATTGCGTTTGGTTGGTTAAATCACGAGAAACGTCTATTTAAAAGTCGCAAATTCGCGTGGCCGCCATGTTGGTTTTGTAGTTACCAGTTTTTCAAAAGTCACATAGGTGAACTTCTAGTAGTTCCCTTTATCACCGTAAAAAAATCCAGGGTGATATCGGGAATAGTTTCAGAGATATTGAATGCTGGTGAAATATTTCGCACAGCCGCCATGTTGGATGCGTGAGACGTAACAAAATTTGAAGGGCACGGTCGGGGTCATCTGGAATAGTGCTATGAACTTACCGAGTTTCATTGAAATCGCTCCAGCCGTTTAGATGTTATTAGGGACACACACACACACTCGCGCGCGGACAAAAGGTGATCTCATAAGCCTATTTTTTCAAAATTGAAAATAGGCCAAAAATGTGTTACCTCTGAGAAACAGATCAACGTTACCATGACAACCGCTAGATCGGAAATAGTTTTCTGGCAATTTCTCGAAAACCGTTCGATTTAGGGCCTTAACATTTGGGGTACGTGGTTCCCACTTGCAGCCTCGAGGAGGCATCATTGTTTTACAGTATGAGCCGAAAAATATTACTTTTTCTTCCCTTTATGCATACTTTGTTTGTTTTGTTTTTTTTATTTTGGTTTATTTATATACTAAGTGTGTTTGTTTCGTGTACGAGTGTGTCAATATGATTTTATCTGAAGAAGGAGAGCTTTCGTAACTATAGCTTCAGAGTGGATTTGTTAATAATCTTCTAATTTTTGTCGTCAAATTTCGCCGTCACATATAGCCTGGTTCCTTTTGGTGTAAGATTTTCACCTCTACATTTGGGTGATATGGTGTCTGAATAGCGTTAGTTTGTCTTGTCACGCGGCTACAAGATGTCTCTGTTGGACCAAATTTGTATTGATATGTGGAGCATTTAAATTAATTATCTGTAAACCAATAGGGCAATTTTCGTACATTTTATAATTTTACTATTTTGAACATTTAAAGTAATAAATGTCGTTTAAAAGATCCGACGGAATTCCATGAAATATACATTTTAGACAATTTATTGTTGTGTTACCAAATTACTTTATTCAACATTAAATGATTAATAAGTCGTAGCATTCATGATTGAGACATTTTTAAGTGTACTCTTTACAACTACAATATTCGCGGGCGAAGCACCGACGGGTAATTTGCTTGTATTCCATACGAGACAGCGGTTACGGAATGTTTCATGTAACTGACTTGACGAATGTGAAACCACGTATCTCACATTGGTTAGTTCTGCGGAAATATTCTCTAGTTAGTTGGTTATTGTTGTTTTAAGGGGCGGAACTATGAGGCCATCTGTCCCTCTAATATTCTCTAAGGGAGAGTCAGGTAGTATGTTCATGAAAGAAACTTGGTAGAAATAAGCCTCGTGCACCAGAATGATAAGTTTCCCAGCGTGGTTTAGGTATTTGACGCTGAAATTTGACCTTCCTAGTTGAGCTGAATACAAATGAACTGAATATAGAAAAAAAAAACATGAATTTCAAAGAAAGTACTCTATGTATTCCACAGAGAGCATCGTGCTTTAGCTGTTATAAACAAATAAGACAGCTCGAATTAAACCAACAGGTTGCCCATGGGATTAACATGATGAAGCTCAAAAGAGTTTGTTGTTGTTGTTGTTGTTGTTGTTGTTTTCGTTGATTCATTGAGGGGTTTGTGGCATCGTAGTCATGCATCCCCGTGTACTTGGGCGTGTGTGGAATTTGTCTGATAATCTGTGTTGATGTCATGGCTGTATTACTGTAAGTATTTGTAATTCAGAGGAGGATTGAGAAGGAGGCGGCCATGGCCTTAATTTAGGAACCATCACGGCATTTGCCTAAAGTAGAAATGGGAAACCACGGAAAATTCTCGGCAGAGCCGGGAATCGAATCCGGGCGTCCGCGGTGACAGCCTTGAGTGCTAGGCACTACGCAACGAGGCGGACTAAAAGAAGAAAAGAGTTTGAACGCAAAACGTAATAAATACAGTAATTCAGGCAAATTATTATTATTATTATTATTATTATTATTATTATTATTATTATTATTATTATTATTATTATTATTATTATTATTATTATGGGGATTGTTGTGGTTATTCTAAGGAAGGCGCACGTGAGTTTCGCAGCTGCAGAATAGCTTCGGAGAGTGAGTTTGCATTGTGAAGTGACTTACCAAAGCGGGTGAGTACAGTTGTTTAACCTCCATTGTGTGGTAGATGTGTTAGTTTGCAATTGGAACGACATAATATCGTGTGTATATTATAAATCTTGTGGTGAAATAACCTTGTTGTGAACAGCCATCTTGTCAAAGATGAAATCACACAGAAGATAGATAGACGATCATTTCCTTATGCAAGCGCTCCTATCGCTAACCAAAGACCTCATTCTCTCGATCCGAGTCACGGCCTACTAGACTCCACCATCGGTATGACGGAAGAGGCAAAGATTCAGCGTGATACAGCGGAGTTGTTGGGAGCATCAAAGGAAAGCATCCAAAATGGCGGAGATGGTAGGCGTATTGACTCAAACCAGATTGATGATATCGGTCGGCAGATAACAGAGAATCAACATGAAGAAGAGATGCATCTTGAGACTGCCAGATCACTACTAAAGAAGATTATGGCTATTCCTCTTAAGAACTTAAAAATGGACATAAAAAACGGTCTCATGAAGTTGGAAGAAGCTTTAGATGCTGGAGCAACATGTAGGTTGTCATGGGAGAAATCAGCAGGAGAACTCAAGCAGGAAATAACTATCATGGAGAATAAAGAATTGACCAGGACATCATTAGTAAGAAATGAAATGGTGGAAGATCCAGGAAATTGGGAAAAGGTTCTACCTAAGAAGAAGAGAAAGAAGAAGAGTGAGGAGAGGAAACCTGATGATATTCCAATGGAGCAGGCCAAAAACGATCTTAAAGACACAGCGGTTAGCGAGAGAGGTAAACGACCTTATTCGAAATTAAGGAGTCGTTCAGAAGCCGTAATCATCAAACCAATGAAGGGTAAGACTTTCGCTGATGTTCTGAAGGATATCAGGAATAAGGTGAAGCCGGAAGACAATGGAGCAGACATTCGATCCATCCGTAAAACTAGAGATGGGGCTGTTCTTCTTCAGTTCAAGAAAACAACGCAGATTGAAAACAGGGAGAAATTCAGTAAATCTTTGAGAGATGCTCTTGGACAAGATGGTGATGTAAAGGCTTTAATTCCCCGAACTACACTGGAGATTCGGGACTTGGATGGTATCACTACCGTTGCAGATGTGGAGGAAGCTGTAAGGCGGGATTGTGGTAATACTCATGGAGAGCTGAAAATTTCGGTAACTACAGTAAACCAAATAGTTGGGGACAGAAACTTGCCATTTTTGAAACTAAAGATGAGGATACTCAGAAACTTCTGGAAGCAGGAAGAATTAAGATAGGATGGATATATTGCAGAGTACGTGTTAGAACCATTTTACCTCGCTGCTTTCGATTGTCATATGGACATTTGGCACGGAAATGCGAAGGCCCTGACAGAAGTAAGCTTTGTTTTATGTGTGGAGAAGCTAGTCATAAAGCAGTAGACTGTAAAAAGAATAATCCGTGATGCATGCTTTGTACAGATAAAGGTGTCAATGAAGTTAAACGAAACCATGCTCCTGGATCAGGTGCATGCACAGTTTTTCGTGAAGCTCTTGAAAAGGCCAAAAATAACAGCAAATGATGCGAATCCTTCAAGCAAACATGCACAGGAGTCAAAAAGCTAACGACCTTCTGACACAGCTGATTTATAAGAAGGAAGCAGACATCATTATTATTAGTGAACAATATCAAGAGAGGGACCATCCTGGGTGGTTTGCGGATAATCTTGGAACAGCAGCAATTTGGATACCAGATCTAGGAAAATTCTCAGTCGCAGAGCATAGATGTGAAAACGGTTTTGTCTGGGTACAGATTGGGGGAATCACTATTGTAAGCTGTTATTTTACGCCAAATGAATCTGTCCCAAACTTTCAAATGAAACTTGATGGCCTTGAGGATGCATTGGGTGGAATGGACAAAAGACTAGTGGTCGCTGGTGATTTTAATGCTCAAGCGTTGGAATGGGGCATGCCGCAAGTAGACTCCAGAGGAAGACGCATAATGGAAATGGCAGCTAGAACAGGTTTAGTGGTCAATAATATTGGAAATGTACCAACATTCCGACGGCCAGGATGTCAGGGAACAATACCGGATATAACATTCTCAACGGAGGATATCGCGCCTAAGATTACTGGATGGCAAGTTATTGAGGACTATACAGGGAGTGATCACCAATATATCATCTTTCGTTTACTTCAGGAAGTTCCCCAAGCAAGAAACATACTGCGCAGGCCAGCACGGTGAAATATAGCCAGCATTGACAAGGAAGCGTTTCTTGATGTAATACAAAATGGAATGGAGAACATGGCAGAAAAATGTTCTTGCTGTAGAGGAAAAGTAGCAGCTGGTGTACGTGTTGAAATCACCATGCATCTAATCCAGCAAGCATGCAATACATCAATGTCCCGAAAGAGACCACGAACTAGCAGACGCCCAGCGTATTGGTGGACCGAAGAAATTGCAGAATTGAGAAGAAACTGTCTGCGACTTCGACGCATGGCCCAGAGGACGAGAGGCAGACAAGTGAATACCTCAGTCACAGCGGAGTATAAGTCAGCAAAGAAGGAACTCGGCAAAGCAATTAAGAAGAGTAAAGCTGATAAATGGTGGGCTTTGGCTAAGGAAGTGGAAGATGATCCATGGGGTCTGGGTTACAAGATTGTAATGAAGAAACTTGGTAAATTCTCAAACCCGAGCATGGATTCACAAACCATTCAAAAAATTGTGGATACGCTATTTCCCGACCATCCAGAGAGGACTGATTGTGACGATGAAAGTGAACTGAATGATATACCTCTCTTCACAGTAGAAGAACTGAATACTGCTTTTAGCTCCCTTAGAAACAAGAAGGCTCCAGGACCAGATGATATACCTGCAGAAGTGCTAAAGATAATATCAGAACTTTGTCCAGAACTGTTGTTGAATATGTACAATCATTGCCTGCAAGCGGGTGTTTTTAATGCCCGATGGAAAATGGCTCGATTGGTTTTGATTAGCAAAGGAAAATCTGGTGGTTATAGACCTTTATGTATGTTGGACACAGCTGGAAAAGGCCTAGAGAAACTTCTGCAGCCAAGAATTCTCTCAGCAGTTCAGATAGCAGGGGATTTATCTGTTCATCAGCATGGATTTCGCAGAGGACATTCTACTATTGATGCAATATGGGAGGTGGTGAACACAGTAGAAAGAGCGCAAACGGGCAATCGTCATTCTCGTAAAGTGACACTTCTTGTGACCCTGGATGTAAAGAATGCTTTTAATTCGGCAAGTTGGAATGACATGTTGGAAGCTCTTGAAGAGACTTTCAAAGTACCACAGTATCTTATGCGCATAATGAGAGACTACTTCAGGGATCGCACTTTGCTGTATGATACGGAAGATGGACAAAGGGCAAAACGACTAACGGCTGGAGCAGCGCAGGGATCGATCCTTGGTCCAGATCTCTGGAACATCATGTATGATGGCTTGTTACGTCTGGAGATGCCAGAGGATACGAATCTAGTGGGCTACGCTGATGATGTGGCTGCCTTGATAGTGGCCCGCAATGTTGAGATGGCTCAAATCAAATTGAACCAGGTGATGCGGCGCATAAAAAACTGGATGACGAGTCACAGACTAACACTAGCAGAACATAAAACTGAGATAGTTCTTCTGACGAGGAAAAGGATTGAGACTCTTGTACCAATGACTGTTGGAGATACAGTGATTGAAACATCTACGAGTACAACATACACACATCAAAAAAGGTTTTGCATCACCTCGGTTCCCAGATCTCCGGCATATAGACGTTGACTGTGTATATTGTATCCAAGATACAGTCCCTTTGACTGTTCATAGATGTCACTAAAACTGCTCAAAGATGTAAACAACCATGCATGAGCAGGGCCTATTAGACGGAGGGGGTACGACAGCCGATCAGTTCCAGTCATTCCACCAGGACGAAGGTACGCTGCTCATGTTGTCTGTAGTTCTACCATGCCTAGAAGGTCAATACCGCAGTTCGATCGCGTCCGCATTGTTACTTTGTGTCAAGAAGGGCTCTCAACAAGGGAAGTTTCCAGGCGTCTCAGAGTGAACCAAAGCGATGTTGTTCGGACATGGAGGAGGTACAGAGATACAGGAACTGTCGATGACAGGCCTCGCTCAGGCCGCCCAAGGGCTACTACTGTAGTGGATGACCGCTACTTACGGATTGCCGCTCGGAGGAACCCTGACAGCAATGCCACCATGTTGAATAATGCGTTTCGTTCAGCCACAGGACGTCGTGTTTCAACTCAAACTGTGCGCAATAGGCTGCATGATGCGCAACTTCACTCCCGACGTCCATGGCGAGGTCCAGCTTTGCAACCCCGACACCATGCAGCGCGGTACAGATGGGCCCAACAACATGCTGAATGGACCCCACGGAATTGGCAACACGTTCTCTTCACCGATGAGTGTCGCATATGCCTTCAACCAGACAATCGTCGGAGACGTGTTTGGAGGCACCCTGGTCAGGCTGAACGTCTTAGACACACTGTCCAGCGAGTGCAGCAAGGTGGTGGTTCCCTGATGTTTTGGGGTGGCATTATGTGGGGCCGACGTACGCCACTGGTGGTCATGGAAGGCTCCGAAACGGCTTTACGATACCTGAATGACATCCTCCGACCCATAGTGCAACCATATCGGCAGAATATTGGAGAGGCATTTGTCTTCATGGACGACAATTCTCGACCTCATCGTGCACATCTTGTGAATGCGTTCCTTCAAGATAACGACATCGCTCGACTACAGTGGCCAGCATGTTCGCCAGACATGAACCCTATCGAACATGCCTGGGATATGTTGAAAAGGGCTGTTTATGGACGTCTTGACCCACCAACCACTCTGAGAGATTTACGCCGAATTGTCGTTGAGGAGTGGGACAATTTGGACCAACAGTGTCTTGATGAACTTGTGGATAGTATGCCACAGCGAATACAGGCATGCATCAATGCAAGAGGACGTGCTACTGGGTATTAGAGGTAGTGGTGTGTACTGCAATCTGGACCACAAATGCTGAAAGTCTAGCTGTATGATGGTACAACATGCAATGTGTGGGTCTCATGAGCAATAAAACGAGCTGAAATGTTGTTTGTGTTGATCTCTATTCCCTTTGTATTTAACGGTTCCGGAACTCTTGGAACCGAGGTGATGCAAAACTTTTTTTGATGTGTGTATTTAGGAGTGACACTTGACTCCAAGCTCACATTCTGGAACCATATTCAGAGAGTGACAGATAAGGCAGTGAAATACATGACAGCACTTAGTAGTCTGATGGGCAATATTAACGGCCCAAAATCAAGTAAAAGACGCCTCCTCATGACGACGGTTCAGTCAGTGCTCCTGTATGGCTCTGAAGTTTGGGCCGAATCCTTGAGATTTGCATGGTATCGGAGAAGGATAGCTGCCGTACAACGGAGAGCAGCTTTACGTATTGCATGTGCATACCGCACGGTTTCTGAACCTGCAATCCTCACGGTGGCAGCAATAGCCCCAATAGATCAGCTTGCATTGGAGCGACAAGAAATCTGGCGTACCCAAGGAGAGCTGGGAAAAAAATGTGCAAAGAAGCGTGCCTTTAATCAACGGATGAGGCGATGGCAACTCAGATGGGAAAGTGGCCCTCGTAGTAAATGGACCAAGCGACTGATACCACGCCTGGATACCTGGGTCAAAAGAGTCCATGGTGAAGTCAATTATTACCTCACTCAACTTCTAACAGGACATTTCCGGAAATTCCTGAATAGAGTAGGCGGAGCGAGTGGTGCAACATGCATATATTGTGACGACATCGATCATGTACTTCACACCTTCTTCGTGTGCGGCCATTGGATGATAAAGAGAGAATATGTGGAAACTGAACTGGGAGAACTGACACCAGATAATATTATTGCTGTGATGTTATGGAACCAGCAATCATGGGATCATGTAGCAGTGTATGTGGAGGATGTCCTTCGCCAGAAGAAGTGGGATCTGGAAGCGTACGAACGCCCTTAAGAAGAAATGAAGAAAGAAGATGTCTGAAAGGCTAAGTAAGCACGACATCACCCTGAAGTAATGCGAGAGCGGTTCCGGGGTGATGAACGCATCGTGGGAAAAGGGATGTGGTTTTTAGTGGGTAAGAATCCCACACTACTGTGGAGTGCGGACCCTTCACAAGTGTCTTTTGAAGATTTTCCACAGTCCCTCGTAAAAAAATATTATTATTATTATTATTATTATTATTAACGTCTCGTGTTGTAGTAGTTAGTATCGTTTTGTTTCCACTCTACCATGAAATTTAGTTCTGGTTTGAGGTACTGGAGCGGCATCGTTGACATGTACGTAAGTGGGGTCAGTTTCGAAGACTTGAACCTGGTCAGTGGGACATATAAGTTGGTTTTACTATTATTATTAGTTATTATCATCATCATCATCATCATCATCATCATCATCATCATCATCATCATCACCACCACCACCACCTGAGTTTGCTGCATGTAGCAAGTGGCAGTCTGTGAACTAAATCAGAAGTGTGGATGCTGTGTGTGGTGTTGGCCCATAGAAAGCGATTATATTTTGCGACCTCCGTGCCACAGCGCAGAGAGCATTGCAACAGGTAATGGTTCCCACGCCAGCAGTGCAGTTGGAAGCGTCTTGGAAGGCCCGTTTCATTTCATACCTTCTTTAAAACTGGGTTCAGTCTGAAAAAACAGTATGTCCCTAAACAACTTAAACTTATGTAACCAATAAACTCCAGGCAGCCGTGCAGCGAAGCCTGTAGTGTCCATGATTGGAGAATCGAATCCCGGCAATGAATTAATGAATTGCTAATTAATAACTGACTGAATTACTTAATGCATGAGTGAATTAATGAATAACTGACTACACTAATTAACGCACGAGTGAATGAACGAATTAATCCATGAGTGAATGATTAATTAATTAATTAATTAATTAAATGAATGAAAATCCACAGCATGAGTGAATAAATGAATGGATAACTGACTGAATTAATTAATGCATGAGTGAATGAATAACTGACGGAATTAATTAATTAATTAATTAATTAATTAATTAATGCAAGAGTGAATATATGAATAACTGACTGAATTAATTAATGTATGAGTGAATGAATAACTGACTGAATTAATTAATTAATTAATTAATGCATGAGTGAATATATGAATGAATAACTGACTGAATTAATTATTGCATGAGTGATTAAAGGAATGAATAACTGACTGAATTAATTAATTAATTAATTGATTAATGCATGAGTGAATATATGAATGAATAAATGACTGAATTAATGAATGTAAGAGTGAATGAATAACTGACTGAATTAATTAATGCATGAGTGAATAAATGAATGAATAACTGACTGAATTAATTAATGCAAGAGTGAATATATGAATAACTGACTGAATTAATTAATGTATGAGTGAATGAATAACTGACTGAATTAATTAATTAATTAATTAATACATGAGTGAATATATGAATGAATAACTAACTGAATTAATTAATGCAAGAGTGAATGTATGAATAAATGACTGAATTAATTAATGTAAGAGTGAATGAATAGGTGACTGAATTAATTGATTGATTAATTAATTAATTAATGCATGAGTGAATATATGAATGAATAACTGACAGAATTAATTAATTAATGAATGAGTGAATGAATGAATAAATGAATAAGTAGAATTAATAGTAATGACTCATGTTTCTGCTATACAGTCCATTGCGGGTAGATAACCAAAATGTTTTATGGGATTCTTGTCAGGAAGTTTCGTTGCCAATCTACCAGTAGTACTTGAATACCAGATTCCAATGACCAAGAACTTCAAGAACTAGGACTAGATATTGAATCCGCTGAAGAATCTAGGCCCTACCTCAATTAAAAATACACGCAAACGCTAGTACAGCCATCACAATAACACTAAGTTACCCCATACACGCACACACGATTCAGTTGACCATGATGTCCAGTCCCCTAAATAAAATAAAACGAATTTCTTTAAGATATTGTTCTGTGTGCATTAAATTGTTGTTATTGGTATTTTTCTGGTTTTGCTTGTGTAGGGGTGGGGGAGAGGGTTGCGATATCGTGGACATGTAGACCCGAGTACTTGGGTGTGTGTAGAATTTTTCTGATAACCTGTATCACTGTGATATCTGTAGCTGTACTAGTGTATGTATTTGTAATTGAGGTAGGATTCGGGTAGGAACCATCCCGGCATTTCCCTGGAGTAGAAGTGGGATACCACGGAAAACCACTTCCAGGATGGCTGAGGTAGGAATCGAACCCATCTCTACTCAGTTTTGCCTCACGAGGCTGAGTAGACCCCGTTTCAACCCTCAGATCAGAATTAAATTTCTTGACAGGCCTTAGCGGTGACAGGCAGGATAGGTTGGTTGGTTGGTTCTTAAGTTTAGGAGCTGCGACAACGCGGTCATGTAGCCCCGTGTATTTTGGGTGAGTGTAGAATCGGTTTGATAACCCGTGTTAATTGTGATGACTGTATTAGTGTGTGTTATCTGTTTTTTAATTTAAGTACTGCAACTTAGAATTTTTCAAATAGTTCCAACTTTTGCCGCCAAGCGCGACCGTCAACGACTACTAGGCCAAGTCCAGAACTTAGCTACTAGACGCCACCGCAGTCGGCTCTTGGCAACGAACGTAGAGACCTAAGAGCGTTGTTTACATTCCTAACCTATCCAATTTAACTTCACACCGGTGCAATTAGTGGAAGGTTCTTTAACATGCCATAAATCTATGACATGGGACCACCGGCTTTACTTCCCTTCCGAAGGAAGGCATACTGAGGGATTTTTAACGCTCTTAAAAAATCCGACGGCTTCGGCCGGGTTTGAACCCGCTATCTTGGGCATAGAAGCTCAGCATGCTACCGAAGCCGCCACAGGCAAGATATCTAGCTATCTGGTATGGTTTATGAGCTGAGGAGCTCCCCTCGCAAAGTTGGACATGTTTTCAGTCTAATGTACTGTAGTTCAGTGGGAGTGTTCTGAAGATACCGCGTTAAGAGCACTTCTGTGTACTTGCTACATGATCGCATTCTTTGAAACCTTAAGGCCACATTCAATTGAAGACCAATAATAGACCCTTAGTGGCTTTTTAAGAGCCACTTTACTCCAGGGTAAATGCATGAAAACGCATGAAAGCACTCATGCAAGTGACTTTTACTGCTGTACAATCAGTTAATTTCGTCTTCGGTAAGGATGGAAAGTCTGGTAAAGGTTCTTAGTCTAGAATGGATGGATAATAGACGGCAACACATGCGCAATGCCACCTCTATAACTAATTCTAATCACAGACAGATCTTGTATACCTCGCGGCGCCATAGCTAACATTCTTGGCTGTCACCACGGAGGTCTGGGTTCGATTCCCGGCTCTGCTAAGAAAATTAATTCTTGTCTGAGGGCTGAAACGTGGTACACTCAGACTTGCGAAATAGAACTGAGAAGACGTGGGTTCGATTACCATCTCAGCCATCTTGAAAGTGGTTTGCCGTGTGTTCCCCACTTCTACTCCAGGCAAATGCCGAGATGGTACCTAACGGCCATCACCTTCCCAATCCTCATCCTAATTTCACTCACTATCACTATCCCTAATACAGCCATCGCAATAAGACAGGTTATCAGACACATTACACACTCACCCAAGTACACGGCCATGATGTCGTATAGCCCGTTAATAAATCATCAAGAGCAACAACAACAACGCTATATAATTAGCAAAAATATTGACCATATGGGTTAAATAATAGTTATCCATAATGACCTACAATAATTCTTGTAAAGAAGACAATGAACGCCTATCAATTTACGAGAACGTTCCGTGTGCATGTTTCGAACCATCTTGAGCACAAATGATTCGATAGTTAAAATCTTAAAAGTAATACAATTAAATGCAAAGAATCTAATTGTAAGTTCTTCTTATCTAACCAACATATATTGAACATCAAACCTAATCAAAGAATCAGTAAGAACCCCGTAGGCCTATATACAGAGTTGTGCAAATCATACTACTCAAAGAATTTAAACCAGCCACGATCTTTTATTCAAAATCATTTAATTGAACAACTGCTGAACTATTGTATAACCCTACTTAGTCAAGTTTTCTCTTCTATTGATTTACAAAGTTTTGCGTAATGAGCTGCGTCAGGTCATTTTTGGAATTGGGGATTCCGAGGGACACCTGAGATGGGTCTGTTTTGTCTTCTATCATTGACTTTGGAATGTACCCTCTAAATCAGTTCATTTCAATCCAAGGTTCACTTATGACTCTAGAGCGGATCATCAGTAAAAAGGACTTTGAATCGCTGAGCTCTAAATTCACATGGAAATTTGAATGAAAAATCCACAGCCTGCTTCCAGTCGACCGAGCGGGTCAGGAATGGAATGAATGAAGCCCCCATGCAGCGGCGAGGATTTGAACTATGCCGGCTGCCGATGCCTGTCGCACTCCCCTGGGGCAATGATTAAATGAATGACAGATTAAATGAAATGATAGTTGAGAGTGTTGCTGGAATGAAATTGTGACAGGGAAAACCGGAGTACCCGGAGAAAAACCTGTAACCAAAACAAAAGGTGTGACATTTTTCAGTAGCAAGGCTCCTCTTTTAGGGGAAATTCTAAAACATTATGTTGGTTGATTGGTTGGTTCCTCCGTTTAGGGGCTGTGACAACGCGGTCATGTAACCCCGTGTACTTTGGGTGTGTGTAGAATCTGTCTGATAACCGGTGTTAATTGTGAGGACTGTATTAGTGAGTGTTATCTGTTTTAATTCAAGAAAGGACTGCAGACAGTAATTTCAAGTAGTTCCTACTTTTCCTACCAATTGCTAGACCTACCGTCCACGACACCTAGCTTGCGGACTTTGCTACCAGATGGCATCGCAGTCAGCACCTGGTGACGAACGTTGGAGCTAATAGAGCGTCATCAATTCCAACCTACAAATTTTGGCTTCACACAAGTGTAGTTAGTGAAAGGTTCTTTTTCATGCCATAAATCTATGACATGGAACCGCCGGCTTTACTTCCCCTCCGAAGGAAGGCATACTGAGGGATTTTTAACGTTCTTAAAAAACCTGATGACTTCGGCGAGGTTTGAACCCGCGACTTTGGGCATAGAAGCTCAGCATGCTACCAATTACGCCACCGAAGCCGACAAAAACATCATGTTATTTTGTCTTTTGTAAAATAAAATAAGACTATTCGTTAAACATTTGAAATACACACATTGAAACGAGTTGATTTGAGGCGAGGAGATATATACAAGGTTTGGCTAAGGATAGTACGAGGATAGAAATGGACTGTATGTATAGAACACGAGGTAGGTAGCTGATTCATATCACTGGATCTCTGTGGAATTATTACTACAGTATATTTACACAATTTACATAAACACGTCATACACGATAAGAAAACACTCCCTACACATATTTACACACAAAAGAAACACTGAATGTAGGTGTTTGTTACACCGACTACGCCATTGTCTAACATCACGCAACTGACCGTTACCGCTCTTACTCAGAGACACACTGTCTTACTCTCCCCCCGGCAGGGAAGAAGTTAGCAGGTATGCTACCCCCTACAGCGGGCAGTGGAGTTACGATGAGCACTGTCCTAATCTGACATCTGGTGAGGGCTTGCTAAACTTGACGTAAGATACAATGTTCAAACACACATCAAGAAAGTTTTGCATATTGCCATGGGGCACAGTGAGGACGAACTTATTTAATAAGCAGTGTACCCGCCTTCTCTACAATATTGAGATCAGGAGCATAGGCAGGCCATTCCATTCTGTGAATACCATTCTCCTGAAGAAAGGCGTTGGCAAGCGTTATCGTCCACGAAAGTGAAATTTGGGTCGAAATGGTCAGCATGACCTTTCACTACAGGTGCCAGGATACTATATCTGCAACGTATGCCTTTCATACGCCCTGGGATGTACATAAGAGGGGATCGGCGACCATACATGATGTCACCCCAATACATTGCACCACCTCCTCTCTGTTGGTATCGGTCTCGGATGTATTGGTCGTGCATACGTTCACCGGGTCGTCTCCATACTCGCACAGATCTATGCTCATTAACACAGACGAGTACACACAGCCAATATACACGCGACTAATGGGTTTGAGACCACTACGACTTTAGGCCAGCAATATGCAGAACTTGTTTTGAGGTGTGTAATTTCAGCGCCTTGCAACATTTTAATGCATTAGGTCGTGAAAAGTATAAAGGAAATGTTGATAAACCGGCGTCGAGTCTTCCGCATGCTGCCTTATCGAAGCGACCAGGCAGCCGACAGCCTGCCATTTATTTATTAGCCTATCTACAAAAAAGGAATCTGTTGATATCGAATATAGATTTAGGTATTAGGAAGTCATTTTTGAAAGCCTGTGTCTGGAGCGTGGCGCTCTATGGAAGTGAAACTTGGACTATTGGTGCAGCAGAAAAGAGGAGAATTGAAGCATTTGAAATGTGGTGTTACAGGAGAATGATGAAGATCAGATGGGTAGATAGGGTGACAAACGAAGAGGTATTAAGACGAGTGGGAGAGGAGAGATGTTTCTGGCGACTGCTAATGAAGAGAAGAGATAGGTTAGTAGGACACATACTAAGACACCCAGGAATAGCAAGCTTTGTTATGGAAGGAAGGGTCGAGGACAAGAACTGTAGGGGTAGACCAAGGTTAGAATATGTTAAACAGATTGCCTCGGATATAGGGTGTGGTAGCTATGTAGAGATGAAACGATTAGCTCAGGACAGGGAAGCATGGATAGCTGCATCAAACCAGTCAAAGACTGAAGACTCAAACAACAACACATCTTCATTTATGAAACAAGTAGTTCCGTGAAGAACTAAACAGCCTATTTTCATATATCCTACTTATGTTAACTGCCACTATGAACATACAAAATAACAGTTTGATTGCTGTAATAGATTCGTAGATATTAAGAACCGACTAAATATTTCGGATTGTCGGCATGTTGGATTTTATATATGTAGGTCCTAGAGTTATGTACTGTTACATGAAGATTATTGTGTACGTGTAGCATTCAAATTTCAATCGCATGATAAGACACAAGAAGTAAAGATGAGATTTTAAAATTTCGCACAGCTGCCATCTTGTGGTTATGGAAACAATTGAAATAAATTAGATGCCAGTGGATTAACATTCGTATAAGGATTTACTGTACCAAGCGAGAATCGTCCATGTGAATATTTATATTTCGCGTCACCGCCATGTTGGATTTGTGATCACCAGGTTATTTAATGTCCTATAGGTGAACTTATGTTCATAGCCCCTATGAACATAAAGAAATTCAGTTTGATTGCTATAATAGATTCGTAGATATTCAGAGCCGTCTAAATACTTTGGATGGTCGCCATGTAGGATTGTTAAATGTATAGGCCTTAGAGTCATGTACTGAACCCTACGGTATTAGGCTGACTGGTGTCGAACCTGGATCTCTGGGAAAATGAGAACAGACTAGAGATGCCAGCAAGAAACGAACCCAAGGTCTTTGAGGGAGTTTAAGCCATAAAAACCCCTAGAGAAAGGACACAGTAAATCACTGTTGTGATATAAACAAATTATGACATTATTTGATAACATAATGTAGCAAATTTTAGCAGAATACGGAAGTATTGGGCTGTAAGATGCATACAATTCTGGACTTAGTGCAGAAAGTTGGAACTCTTGACAGGTTGCAAATGAGGCTGGAATATAGGTGTGGTTTCGTGGCGCCCTGCCAGTCACTGGGATCTATTTGCGCTGTCTGAGAGAAGGGAGGACAGTAATATATGGTCAAGTGAATCCCCTACACATAAGAGGAAGCCCAGTGGAGTGGGAATATGCCAGAATAATTTAATGATTACTCGTGATTGGAGTAACGCAGAGACATGAGGATTGCACCAACGTGAATGAATTGCAAGGAGGCTAATTATCAAGCCGACAAACATCGAAATCGAGCCAGATTTAAAGTAACGCGCAAGGACACAGGAGGAATGAGTCCAGCGCAATACTATGACCATGTCGTTGGGGAAAAACCACTGACGCGGCTTGGGGACGCGCTGGCAAAGGCAATTAATATTAATTAATTGACCGATAGATCGTCATGCACGCAGGCAGATATGTAATCAGCGAGGCAAGACGGACCAGGAAAACGTCATTTCAAGACCAGAGATGCACGGAGAGAGGAGATGAAGCTCCAAGGAAATTTTAGACCTACTTTTCGGCTCCAAACAGATATAAGGTCAGTGGAGCAGACAGTCGAGGTCAGTTGAACCATAGTCTAGTGCGGAGCGCACGTCGCCCGAGTCCAGGAGGGGCGCGCGCACTTTAACATTTTTTTAGTGTTCAGCATTATAGTAACCATGCAGTGAAACGCACTAGTGAGAACAATTAAAGAGGACAGTCGTGCCATACTTTTATAGTCGGCATTACAAGTGATTAATATTGAGTACGCAGTAAATGTACAGTGTGGTGTACAAGTTAAGACAATGCCATATTAGGTCAATCGTACCTCATGACGAGGAGATATTACAGTAGACTCCCGTAAGTTCGGCCACCTCGGGACCGGACCCTAGGCCGAACTTAAAAGTGGCCGAACTAACCGATGTCTATCTATAAAATGCCCATTTATTGTTTGTAAGTATCGTTTTCCATCGAAAGTAATTAAATGAATGTTAAATCAATGTTTCCAGACACTAGCAAGACAGAAATAACTACTAAACTACTGCACATAGAGAACAACACAGAGTAACACTCTGACATATATTTAACACACATAAAAAAGAGAAAAGGTTACAAAAACATAGCCTACTGTGAGTTACAGAACTGTAGGCTTAATACAATTTTAAAGTACCTGTATTACTGTTCGTTGGTGGTTTGTATTCTTAAGCACTTAAAGAAAATCTGTAATTTTTTTCTGAACTTTCTTTTCTAATGATTTTTATGTGCAAAGTCACGCCACTTTTTAATAAAAATTACATCGACGGCAGTTGCTTCTTTTTGTTGTTCGATGTAGGTAGCTGCCAGTTGCAAAGCTGCTTTGCCTTCAGAGTGGCTCATTTTATTTTCTTCATCTTCATCTTCAATCTCAGCTTCATCTGCGTCATTGGCCTTCTCATTTTCCTGGCGAATAACGCACTCTGCGATTTCGTCATCATTCAAAACCTCGTTGTCTAGTTCCTTTTCAAATTGATCCACTCCAACACATCATCTTCAACAATGCAACCACAGTTTGGTAGTTGCTGAAGGTCGTGCAATAGACCTGCATTTGTCATCAGGTTCGTTAATAAGAATGTTGTTTGGCTCATCAGCTGTTGTGTTTTATTGGCCATTCTTGTCTTCTATATTTGGCCAAAGTTTTTTCCAAGACTTTTCAAACGTCGATGGTGGTATTTCGTCGTATGCCTTGGCCGACATGTACACAACATCCTACATGTTAACGGACTTAAGCGCTTTTATGAGGTCTAAGCTGTCATCAGTCTCCAGTTTGGAAAGAACTTCCGAAAGTAGTTTACGACGATACTTCCTCTTGAAGCACTCAATGACCCCTTGGTCCATTGGCTGTTGAAGACTGGTTACATTGGGTGGCAGGAAGAGCAGTTTAATTTCTTTTTCATCGTCACACTGAAGATTTTCCTGGTGAGTAGGCGCGTTGTCAAGAAGTAGAAGTGCTTTGGTGGGGAGTTTTGATTTTGCCAAATGTTTTTTCACTTTGGGAACAAATTCACAGACGAACCATTCTCTGAACAAGTATGTGTCCATCCACGCTGATATCTGTGACCGATAAAACACTGCGAGGGTTTCCATATTTATGTTCTTAAACGCTCTAGGTTTTGCTGCTTTGCCAATGACAAATAGGGGTATCTTGTGAGTCCCCGAAGCATTTGAACACAAGGCGACCTTTATCCTCTCTTTGCTGATTTTAAAACCTGGAGCAGATGTTTCTTGGGGGTGTGGCAAAGGTTTTGCTGGGCAGAAGTTTAAAATTTAACCCAGTTTCGTCGATGTCGAATATTTGCTCTGGGCTCAAGTTCTCATCATCGATGATTTTTAAAAATCTTGCAGAAAAATCGGTGCGCACTGTTGGGTTTGCTGATAGCTTCTCACCACAAACTCCCATAAAATGAACTCCATGTCTCTTTTTCCAACGAGAGAGCCATCCCTCACTAGCCACGAGCGCCTCTTCTGGTTGAAGCTTTGAGGGTAAGATCATAGCCTTTTCTTTTAGGATTGGTCCACTTAACGGCGTTCCTCGTCTTCGTTCTTGAATGAACCACAACCATAGAGCATCTTCCACCAGTTCGTGTTTGGCCTTCCTTAGTGTGCAACGCTTTTCTATAATTTTTTCGGTTTCAATTTGTGTACAAAAGCCCTCGATAGTTTTTCTGTTGCGTCGCCAGTCGTTGACTGTACTTTTGCCCACGTTTAAATCCTTGCAGGTACTTTGCACGGATTCTCCTTTGTCTAGTCCCTCCAGAGCTTGTAGTCTCTGTTCCATCGACTTGTACTTACGCTTACGCGTTTCACTCATTATAAACAAGGCGTTTAAAACACGACGCGAAACAGTTATTAGAGAACAGTAAAAAACGCAAAAGAAACCAAAATCACTGACTTTGTAGGCCTACTATAAAGATTAGCACCACACGACTGCACAGTATGAATACACAAGATGAACTGAATGATCTTTTTTGACAGAGTAGTAAACTAAACAAAGAAAACAACAAACAAGTACTGTACGTAGAGACATGCCGCCCGCTCTCTCCCGGCTTTCGGCCGCCAAGTGCGTGACTCATGCTCAGGTAACCGACCGGACTAAGCGGAGACCGAACTAACCGAGGCCGAACTTACGGGAGTCTACTGTATGTGGTATCATAAAGATGTACGTGGAACTGTCCAAGGCTTTGTTATAAGCAGATCATTCAAGGAGACTGTAAGTTCAGTCGAAGGACATTTGAAAGTGGTAATTGTACAAGTTCAATGTACAATGGACGAGCGCAATATATAAGCTATTTGTTAGACATAACAATAGGATGTCGAACTGCGCAGGTATAAACTTTGTTATACGGGTGATGCATTTTCGCAGGGATACCACTTGAATTAATGTTCAGGACGATATGGAAGCAAATCTATGCTATATCGGGAAATTATCAAAGGATAGGAATTGATAGACATTGGGGACCACTAGGAATCGTCAGGCAGTGTATCGAGACTTTCGAACGAGATACGGGGGTATTCGTGGAGGAAAGATCTTCAACGCCAGCATTTCTGAAATTCTGCAAAGAAGGGTCAACCAGTAAGAAATGTACATAGTGATCGTGTGATTTTTAGTGATGGTCATTCAAATATGTGTAAATTACCAGTGTAATAATTAATATAACGTGTTTTTGTGGAAAAGGAAGCGATAGCTTCGACATGAAGAAGGAAAGTGCAGTGTGTGTTGTAATGGGAAAATTATGTAAAATGTGTGTGGAAAGTGTAATAATGCCTTGCTAATTTGCAAATGATGGCGGGCATTAACGGAAAGAATGTGTGGTCGGAGCCGCATGATTTTGTAGTGAATGTGTAGTCCACTGTATGTTGAGTAGTTTCAAAAATTGTAGAATATGCCATTGAGAGTCAAATTTGGGAGGTAGAACCTTCAGATATTAATGTTGTGTTGATTTTAGTCAAGTTGAGATGTCTTTGTACATCATTGTATGGATAAATCGTTACCACTAACGTAGAAATGGCAATTGAGTTAAATAGAAAGTTAACGTCACGAACACGGATGTTCGGTTATTGATTATATAAATACGGTTACGTTGTGTCGGAGTAGGGGAAATTTATGTCAGTAATAATAATAAGAAGAAGAATAAATACACATCAGGGAAAAATGTTTGTAAGCAAAATATATGCTAATTTGAATAACTGTGTATCCAAGCAGTAGTATTACAAGTGATGGGCCAAGCAAAGGAATTTAATATCAGGGTATATTATGATAATGGAAAGATATATGCAAGGAGATAGGAACTGGAAGTGTTTAATATTGAATTGAATCGCAGCTTGATGAATAAGCTTATAAGAGTAATTGGTAGAGATTATCTTATTAATTAAAGGACGGGATCTTCTCACAATGGTCAAGGAAGCCAGGCAGTCTAATCGACGTGTGAAATCTCGTATAGCCAAGGGCATGCAGAGAGATATTATTTCAATCGAGCATATTTAGTGAGGAAACCCTAGCTCTGATTATTGCTATGAAACGTTCCGGGTTCGAATCCAGTGGTGTATGGGAGGATAACATGGACACCTCATCATGACACCTGACATCGACCGAGAACTAGCTATTGTGTGAATAAATTCAGCTCCTAGGAGTGAAATTGGATGGCAGGAAGTTGCCCTGACCGTGTTCTTTGACAAAAAGATGCCGGCTATTCCAATTCGACATGTGTTTGATGAATCTCGTTTCCTTCATATAAATGTAAATGGACCTGTTGAGGCCAGCTATTAATATCCTAATGATAGGAATAAATCCTTAAACAATTCCATATTCCGTCTTGCATTCAGTATGAGTTAGATCATCTGTGTTGTGTGGGTCACTGAGACGGCACTATTGTATTTGAAGCCACGGGCCAATGCTTGGAAAAGAAAGGGACGTGAAGGGAAGTAACGACCATCCTGTTACAGCCCGGCGCGGAGCCCATTGTATGCAGGAAGGATCGGGGGGGGGGGGGGGGGGGGAGACCATTCCCTACCCAGGCTTGGAGGATAATGTTTAAAGTGGAGAAACTATGAAACCCTGTTTGTGATAAAATAATCATTGTAGTAGAGTATAATGAATTTGTGTGGTTTGAGACACATTGATAATTAAGAATCATGCTGATAACTTAATATTTGGCAAATTTATGAGATGTTAAAAGTTGCATTTGTATACTGACATTGTCACCTATTTCCGA
Organism: Meconema thalassinum; assembly: GCA_946902985.2. Classification (NCBI taxonomy): domain Eukaryota; kingdom Metazoa; phylum Arthropoda; class Insecta; order Orthoptera; family Tettigoniidae; genus Meconema; species Meconema thalassinum. The sequence goes on from OX336391.1 coordinate 390,172,121, forward strand.
AGGTGGATACCAGATGTCATACGCTACGCCCACGCAAGGGTAGCATAAAATCCCACCCGACACAGCGGTAACGGAATCATTATGAAAGTACACTCATTACGGCATATAGTGGACCTACACAAAGGGTAGAATTACAAGTAACAGTGGAGCTGCAAATAAATCTGATGTGCAACTCATAAATTTGTTAATGCATGGTAGAGCATTTTGTTGGGAAGAGAAATACAGAACATAATTGTACGCATAGTGTAAAGTAAAATGTGTTGATAATAAGTAACTAGATTATGAAAGTAAAATGGTCACAGTAAGTGACGTAAGATTGTAAGAACAGTTGTGTGTGTATTTTACCAGTGCAGCAGCGCACTTGAGAGTGAATTTCATGTTAATCTCATGGTAAATAATTCAGTAATAATTTGGATTTGCGAGGATAAAATGCGAATAATAGTGGATTGAAGGAATAAGTTTTGCATTGTTTTTGTGTATTATTGTTGGGATTGTGTTTTTGTTTGTGTGAAGCCATGATTTAAAGCTCAATTAAAGCAGTTAGAATAGAGGTGTGTCTTGTTATTGTAGAGTTGATACCTCTTAGTCTCAGATCAAAAATATGCAACTGCTCAGTGGGTGAACGGTACACGTCTGAGGACTGATGCTAGGTGGAGGCAGAAGAATGTTTTCCATGGAAATTATTCACATGGGTACAGTACCATTAAAGGAAAATTATTGCATAGGTTCATTATTCAAACTTTAACTTCGAACGCATGATTACGACACAAGAAATAAAAACTTAATTTTAAATTTCGCACAGCCGCCATTTTGAGGTTATGTAAACAATTGAACAAAATTAGATACCAGTGTATTACAATGTGTATAAACATTTCCTGTGCCAGATTTCATTGCGTTTGGAACATTAAATAGCGAGAAAGGTCTATTAAAAATTTTAATTCGCTTGGCCGCCATGTTCGTTTTGTAGTTAACCGGTTTTTGAAAGTCTCAGAGATGAACTTCAAGCAGTGCCCTTTATCTCCGTACAAAATTTCAGGGTGATACGGCTAATAGTTTCAGAGATATAGAATGCCGGTGAAATAATTCGCACATCCGCAATCTTGTGGTTATGTAAACAATTGAACGAAGTTTGATGTCGGTGCATTACAATGTGTATAAACATATACTGTACCAAGTTCTTTGCGTTTGGTTGGTTAAATCGCGAGAAACGTCTATTTAAAAGTCGCAAATTCGCGTGGGCGCCATGTTGGTTTTGTAGTTACCAGATTTACAATAGTCACAAAGGTGAACTTCTAGTAGTTCCCTTTATCACCGTAAAATATTCCAGGGTGATATCGGGAATAGTTTCGGAGATATTGAATTCTGGTGAAATATTTCGCACAGCCGCAATGTTGGATTGGTGAGACGTAACAAAATTTGAAGGGCACGGTCGGGGTAACCCAAAGTAGTGCTATGAACTTACCGAGTTTCATTGAAATCGATCCAGCCGTATAGAAGTTATTAGGGGGGACACACACCTCACACACACACACCCGCACACACAGACACACGGACAGAAGGTGATCTCATAAGCCTATTTTTTCAAAATTGAAAATAGGCTAAAAATAAGCTTATGAGATCACCTTTTGTCCGTGTGTCTGTGTGTGCATGTGTGATTCGTGTGTGTGTGTGCGCCCCCCCCCCGCCCAATAAAATCTAAACGGCTAGAGCGATTTCAATAAAACTCGGTAAGTTCATAGCACTATTTTCGACGAACCCGACTGTGCCCTTCTTATTTTGTTACGTCTCACCAATCCAACATGGCGGCTGTGCGAAATATTTCACCAGCATTCAATATCTCCGAAACTAAAACCGATATCACCCTGGAATTTTGTACGATGATAAAGGGAACGACTAGAAGTTCACCTATGGGACTTTTGAAAACCTGGTAATTAAAAAACCAACATGGCGGCCACGCGAATTTGCGACTTTTAAATAGACGTTTCTCGTGATTTAACCAACCAAACGCAATAAAACTTGGTACAGTATATGTTTATACACATTGTAATGCACCGACATCTAACTTCGTTCAATTGTTTACATAACCTGAAGATGGCGGCTGTGCGAAATATTTCACTGGCATTCTATATCTCTGAAACTATTACCGGTATCACCCTGAAATTTTGTACGAAGATAAAGGGCCCTACTGGAAGTTCATCTATGAGACTTTCAAAATCCGGTTAACTACGAAACAAACATGGCGGCCAGGCGAATATGAAAGTTTTCAATAGACTTTTCTCGCGATTTAATGATCCAAACGCAATGAAACTTGGTACAGGAAATTTTTATACACATTGTAAAGCACTGGTATCTAATTTAGTTCAATTGTTTACATAACCTCAAGATGGCGGCTGTGCGAATTTTAAAATTAAGTTTTTATTTCTTGTGTCGTAATCATGCGATCGAAGTGAAAGTTTGAATAATGAACCTACGCAATCATTTTCCTTTAATGGCACATGACTGTATGGCCTATACATATAACAATCCAACATGGCGACCATCGAAATATTTAGACGGTTCTCAACATCTACGAATCTATTGCAGCAATCAAACTTAATTTTTTTTATGTTCATAGGGGCAACGAACATAAGTTCACCTATAGGACTTTCAATAACCTGGTGATCGAAAATCCAACATGGCGGCGACGCGAAGTATAAATATTCACATGGACGTTTCTCGCAATTTAACCATCCGAGTGCATTGAAACTTGATACAGTAAATCCTTATACAAATGTTAATCCGCTAGCATCTAATTTAGTTCAATTGTTTCCATAACCACAAGATTGCAGCTGTGCGAAATCTTAAAATCTGGTTTTTACTTCTTGTATCCTAATCATGCGATTGAAATTTGAATGCTACACGTACACAATAATCTTCATGTAAAAGTACATAACTCTAAGACCTACATTATATAAATATCCAACATGGCGACCATCCGCAATATTTAGTCGGTTCTCAATACTTACGAATCTATTACAGCAATCAATCTGAAATGTTGTATGTTGATAGTGGCAATTAACATAAGTAGGATATATGAAAATAGGCTTTAGTTCTTCACGGAACTACTTGTTTTATTTATGATATGGTATGGTACACACTTACATCATAATACATCTTAATGAAATATTAAAAAAAAAAAAAACATATAGTCTCGTAATTTAATATCTAATTTAAAAATATAGTCCACTGATGCAGGAGTCACTGAGAGAAAATCCAATGTGTTACCACCATAGACTCTTAGAAGACAGTCCTTAATGATGTACTTCACCGTTTGTCTATCGTCTCCACAGTCACACTTTGGAGAGGGTAACCTCTTCCACTTAAACAAAGAGTCCGCACGCGCTGACTCCCTGTTCCCCATCTTGGTTGGTTGGTAGTAAGATAGTAACGCCGATTCTAAGCCACCCATTTTATTTGTACCCGACTGTACATGTTAAAATAATTAATATCTCTCGAACGCTTGGTCCGATTTTAACAAATGAGGTGTCGTTCGACTTGAGTTGACGCCCTCTTTCCAATGGACCACTCATTTCAACCCCTAAATAAAACCTACCCCTACTAGGGGCTGAAATTGTAATTTTTTAGTGAAAGTCTCTTTTCAAATGCAACATGTATAAGGTGCGCTGCTAAAATGAACTTAAACGTTGTTGCTCATATCGCGCATGCGTTTGGCTGTCTACCGCTATGGATAAACATTTTTGTTTTTGTTTTGTACGCATGCGCACTTGGGATTTTTGTAAGAGAGCGAGCTCTATGAAAAAATGATTGATAAGAAGGGGTTTTGGTGGTGAGGAGAGAACCAGATAGTCGCCTACTTTCCTACGAAGTTTGCCGATATATCTTGAACGCAAGGTCGGATTTGGACGTGTGACGTGTCAAATCGCTTGTCTCGAAGCCCTATACATGTTATTAATAGGTTAAAGTTTTGAGAATGAGGGAAACAGGCTTTTTGGGAGTAAAACCGTGATTTTAGACTTTTTCCGATATTTCACGAATGCCTGGTCGGATTAGGTCCTATGACGTGTCAAATGACTTGTCTAGAAACTTTGTTTATTTTGGTAATAGGATAAAGTTTTTGAGAATGAGGGAAACAGTATGTTTTGGGGTTAAACCGTGATTTTAAACTTTTTGCTATATTTCGCGAACCAATTATGCTAGAGGCGTGTACGAGGGGTCCAAAGACTCGGGATGACGTCCTCTTTACTATAGACTACTCGCTATATTAAAAAAATAATTGGAAACTCGATTTTGGGGTAAACAAGTGTTTTTTGTGATTTTTGCTGATAACTCACGAACCAATAAGCCTAGAGACAAGTGCGAGGTGTCATTTTTTTTTCATTGCGTTGCCCTCTTGCCGAGGATGTTCGTGTTGAGCAGGAATGAAAAACCATGTTGAGGTAAAACCATGATTTTAGACTTTTTGCTTTATCTCGCAAACCCATAACGCTAGAGACGTGTACGAGGTGTCCTAGGACTCGGGATCACGCCCCCTTTTAGAAACTATGTTTGACATTTTGACAAAGGGCCTAACGCCATACATGTTGACAAAAAATTCTTTATCGATACCTGTTTATAATGTACATGAAGCGTGATGGTTGAGAGAGACGATACTGCTGGGTGTGTGTGTTTCAACGAACCTGTCGCTGACCACGGTGGCTGTGCTCAATAGATCAATCGCTATTTCGACAGGTCGGCTTATGACAGAGCGAGGGTGCGTTTTTTCTGATACTTTACCTCGAAGATGATCTTTAACGTGTAAACGGTGATGAGAACTTGGTTCTATGTTGGTCGAAGCGAGTACAGAAAACAAACTTGCAGAGGAGCAGGATGTGAATGTCATTTGAGATTATTGGAATGCGCTGATCTGACTTGACAACAGGTGCAATGGAAAATGACAAAGACGCAGAGGACACTTGAAGGTGAAATAATCTGACCATCGTGGTGGCAGGGAAGAGCGAAATGCATGCATACACGTGTGAGATGACATGTACGCTAAACAAGTTACATCCTTATATAAATAATTCATTCTTTTAGGCTAATGCCGTGTGTATTTTTAATTTAAAACCATACGTTTCGGAGAAACCTTCCCTCCTTTTTCAATGGAAATAAACAATGTGGCCAAAGAAAGTATATCAATGAGATTACAAAAAATATAGATAAATTCCTCTGTTCGTCACCAGAGAGCAGCTGATGCGCTTGCCCTTGTCGGGCTGTAAATAGACAAAGAGCTAAGTTCCTTCGATTGTCCTCGAGACAAACAGCTCCTCGTACGGTTCTTGATACTAGTAAAGTTGTAGTCAATCTTTCTAATACCCCTTTAGATGACTATCAAACAACTTTACTAAGCAGAGGTCTCAACTTTGCTCTCGCACCCTCCAAAATTCCTACAGAGGAGTTGATCACATCCGTTGAGGCTGCCATCTACAATTTACCTCCAGATGAAGCTGAAGAAGTTAGACAAGAAAGTGTGAGGATATTAAGATCCTCTAAAGTACCCACACCCAATTTAACTCGGGGTGAAAGAAAGGCATTGAAGGAACTAAGAAATAATGACACCATTTCTATTCTTCACGCTGACAAGGGAAATGCGACAGTGGTGATGGATACCGTTGAATATAAAAGTAAAATCTCGATTCTGTTATCTGATCCTGTCTACAGACTGTGCACTCGTGATCCAACCACTCGTGTATCCAATGCCACTGCTAAGCTTGTTAAACTGTCATCTATTCCAAAAGAAGAGGGAAGATGTCTTATTCCGAGAGATGCTGTTCCTCCGAGATTGTATGGTCTTCCAAAAATCCATAAGCAAGACGTCCCTCTTCGACCAATTGTTAGCACAATAGGTTCTCCAACGTATGCTCTTGCGCAATATCTCAGCAAGTTGCTTCAGCCGCACTTGGGGCGCACACAGTCCTACATTAGGGATTCAACCCATTTCGTCGAAAAATTGTCAACCATCGCCGTTCAACCAAATGCTATTTTGGTGAGTTTTGATGTAGAGTCCTTGTTTACCAGAGTGCCGGTGGACTCGGTCATGTCACTCATCAAGGATTTGTTTCCTGAGGACATTGCCCGATTATTCCACCACTGCTTGTGTTCCAGCTATTTCTTGTGGGATGGTAAATATTACGAGCAGACTGATGGTGTGGCCATGGGAAGTCCACTCTCGCCTGTCGTGGCAAATTTTTTCATGGAACATTTTGAGGGGGAGGCTATATCTTCGGCGTCTTTGAAACCTGTGATTTGGTGGAGGTATGTGGATGATACGTTCGTGGTGTGGGAGGAGGGTTCTGAGAAACTGAACCACTTTCTGAACCACCTAAATCAGCTGCATCCTTCAATCCACTTCACAATGGAGCTAGAGTCAGGTGGATGCTTACCTTTTTTGGATGTTCTTGTGAGGAGGAAAGCGGATGGCTCCATGGGGCACAGCGTCTACCGTAAGCCAACTCACACTAACCGTTATTTACATGCGGACTCCCACCACCACCCAGCACAAAAACAAGGAATTATAACAACTCTAGCCAAAAGAGCGGAACGTATTTGTGAGGCATCAACTCTTCTGGAAGAGTTACATGCCTTACAAACCATGTTTAAGGGTAATGGCTATAATGAATCCACTATATATAGGTCCCTACATCCCAGAAGGAGGGATAGACAACCTTCTCAGAGCTCCGACGTGAGAGGAACTGCTTACCTCCCTTATATTCACAACACCACTGACCGCGTTGCTAAGATTCTCCGCAAGCACAAGATAAAAACAGTTTTCGGCACTATGACGAAAATTGGTCAACGTTTAGCATTAAACAAAGATAAATTGTCCCCAATACTACAACCTGGGGTGTATGAAGTCCCATGTACTTGCGGAAAAGTCTACATTGGACAAACAAAACGATCCATTGCCACTCGCATCAAAGAGCATCAAAGGAACATCCGTCTAAACCAACCTGACAAATCAGCTATAGCTGAACATGCCCTGTCTTCAGGGCACGATGTATGTTTCAAGGATGCTCATGCGCTTGCCCTTGTTAAGCACAACTGGTCTAGAATTATAAGGGAGGCAGTTGAAATTCGTAAAATTCCCAATAATTTTAACAGAGACACTGGATATCAGCTAAGTGACACTTGGCTACCAGTTATTAAGGATCTAGGGAGATAGTTCCTCTCAGTCTCTCTGTTCTTCACATATTAAAAATTGTACATTTTCCCTCTAGGGCTCAGAGCCTGGATTTGATCTCCTTTGTTCGTCACTGGAAGAGTTTCCATCTGTTTATTCGCCGTTGACTGTATGACGTTAGGTATCGTTCAGCTACTATTCCCTTTTGTTTATGTTTCCATATATCCATCTAACCCTCCCACCTCCCCCCTCCCTCCTCATTCTTCGAGGAGTTTCTATATTTTCACACCGCCCCCTTTACCTTCTTGTTACTTACTACTCTGTCCGCCGTTCCACCATGGTCCATACAGTTATTTCTGGCAGCTGCTCTCTGGTGACGAACAGAGGAATTTATCTATATTTTTTGTAATCTCATTGATATACTTTCTTTGGCCACATTGTTTATTTCCATTGAAAAAGGAGGCAAGGTTTCTCCGAAACGTATGGTTTTAAATTAAAAATACACACGGCATTAGCCCAAAAGAATGAATTATTTATATAATAATCCGGGCCGTGAAAGCCTTAATATGCAAGTTACATCCTGTTTTGCTTCGTACGTGACAAAATGCAAGTTTATGTGAAATTTGATACGGCACAGGTGTTCATTTTGGGTATTAGCTGACCACGTGATCGATAACAGGATGTTCAAAGCGTGGGAAAAAAAATGATTATACATGCAATGTAACATATATAAAGACATGTCGTTATCATTTCCACTCTCACTATGGTGACTACCTTTGAACACATTGCGTTGCGTGAAACCCTTGGTCTTGTTTAACAGTTTTGGTGTTGGTGGAAAATACTTAACCTTGTTGTGGGGTAGGTATTTATTTATATACTTATTCATGTATACATTTTATTGATTTATATATATATTTACAAGCAATTATTTATTGATTAGGTAATTAATGATTTTATTTATTTGTTTGCAGATAACCGGTATACCTTACATGACTGAGAGAGAAGAAACCATTGCACTTTTGAGCCCACTAGAAGGAAACAGCAACAAGCCACTGCAAGTAAAGGTGAGATGATTTTTTTAAACTAACTTGTTTCATTTTTTTGTTTTATGTTTTATTTTATGAAATGCACGTATTAACCTGAATTTAGGTATTTATAGCGGTTTATTTGATTTATTTTTAGAAACTTGGAAAGAAAAGCCTTACCGCCGTAGCAGTTGCTGAAAAAAACCCGAAACGCACTAAAGCGAAACCACTGCCAAAGAGTGAACTGTTTAAAACTCAGGTAAGTCTAACTTAAAAATGCTATTCCATTTTACCACTACTGAAAACTCGTAGACAAAAAAAAATCATTACCTGTACATGACTGGGACAATGATTGCTTTCTTGATTAATGGCTATGTTGTTGTTGACTGGGAAAAGTACAAGGCCATGTTAGATTTTCTAAAAATAAAATAAAAAAATTATGGGTGGTTCCCTATGGACTCAACGAATATACACAGGTTTGAACAAGATAATGTGAAAAAAATGACATGACATTCATTTTTGTTTATATATTGGTTAAAGGGGGGGGGGGTGTAAATGACTGTAGCTTTATAAAAAGAAAATAAGTACATGGGTTACTGTTAGTGCCAACATACAGTTTATTTTTAATGGTGTTTTGATATATTAATGCCAATTAACGTTAACGTTTTATTTACAAGTATTGGTTGATTGATAGATTGATTGTTTGATTGATTGATTGAGTGATGGGTTATTTTGTTTGCTTTAAGGTGTCGTCATGTGCCATTAACGTAATGAACAGACAGTGAACAAGCATGCATTATGCTTTAAAGTACTCTGTGCTCTTGTGCAACGTTAATAACTTACAATAAGAAAAAAGTTCTATTATAACACATGGCGTTAGTACCAAATACAACAAGTGAGCAAGTTGGTTTACCACGAGGGTTAAATTTAAAATCAGAACATTATCGATGGTTAACATTTGAATCCTGGCCTGTATGCTTTTTGTCGACACATAAACTTGCAAAAGCCGTTTTTTTTTTTTTACTTGAACCGAGAAGATGTGGTGCGCTGTGTGTTTTGTCGTATTGAACTTTCACACTGGAAAGAAGGGGGTGATTCCTTTAGAGACCATTTGCGATGGTCTCCTCATTGTCCTTACATGCTTGGAAAGCAAGTGGGTAACCTAACCGTGCATTCATTTTACTGAACCACAAGGCCTTTGGCCGCTACTTACGTTGCTGAATCACAAATAAATAATAATAATAATGATGTATTACCAGCCAACGGTAGTGTCGATATATGTGGTCCATATGCCATACACAGTGTTGAATTGGCGTGTGATTTTTGAAAAATTGGGAGTTGCAAGACTAAAGCACTAGCACACCCAGAGTTCAGCTCTGTTGAAAAACGTTTAGAATCTTATAAAAATGTTTGGCCATTAATATTAAAACACCTTACCAAACAGTTAAGTGAAGCTGGATTTTTTATACTGGTGAAGGGGATAAAACAATATGTTTTTATTGTGGATTTGCTTTAAAGGATTGGCAAATGACTGATGACCCTTTTGTGCAACACGCTCGTTGGTTACCAAACTGTAAATACATGGTGTTGCTTAAAGGTCAAGAATTTGTGAACACTATTCGTAAAGAAAACGTGATTGCAGCACAAGACATAAAAGTGCCTTTAGAGTTTGAACACGCGGAGCAAATACATAAGGGTGAAAGAAAAGACTTGTGTTACGAACAGATACAAAAGTGTGACCAACAATTATGTAAAATTTGTTATCAAGATGAACTAGGTGTTGTATTTTTACACTGTGGACACATGATAGCCTGTGTCAAGTGTGCATTAGAACTTAACACTTGTGCTATATGCAGAAAAGTAGTATCTGCTACAGTTAGGGCATTTCTTGCATAACTAGTATAATTTATTCGCCATGCATAGTGCAAAATCCCTAATAGCACAATATTATTAAAGCTGTTTTAGAGTGTAATTGATATGCTTTTGTTTTGTTTATAGACTACTACAATGAATGTTTTGAATGCTGTCGGACAATCATGTGGCTTAGAGACAAAGAAGCTCAGCGAATTGCCAACGCATATTCCATTCCGCATTATCAAGATTCGGAAATTGAAAACAGCATATGGTGATCGTGTACTTTGTGTATGTGAAAACTTTGAAACATTTCTGCCTATACGGTTTAATGATATGTTGGAGAGTGTTTTTGATGAAGTCAATAATGCTGTGCAACCTGTACACTTAATATATGAAGGTTTTAAAAACAATAGGTGCATGGTTCGTTTTAATTAAATAAATAAAAAATGTGAAATAATAATGGAAAATATAAGTAATGACAGTATACTGAAAAAGAAAGAAAATATATGTATAGAATAGTAATGTTTTAGTGTTTAGTGTTGTCTTTAAAAATATTATGATGAAACAAAAAAAAACAAGAAATGTATATAAAGTTTGTAAATAAATGCAAAATGATGTTACAATGTTGTTTTATTTTATACAAAGTTAGTATATTTAACATTGCAAAGTATACATGATTATGACAAGAGTTTAGTGCTTTTCAGTCGGTCAACACGAATGTACCCAACAAGAGCTGGGTTATGCCCTAATCCTGAAATAAATTACATGAGATTAATAAAACACTAGGATGACCAGTTTCGATCGTCAAGCGATCATCATCAGATCCATTACACTTAGGCTACAAAATCTATGTTTGAAATACAGGTGAAAATATTTACAATATGTACAATTATTTAGTTGCAGTATTGGTACTGCAACTGTCAGTGTATGCTAAATGCAGTATATATGTTAGGTGAAATGCTAAATGGTGATAGCTATCCGTAGATTGTACTTTAGAGAGATTATATGGTTGTAAACTATGGTTAAACTATAAAATTTTAGGCTAACTACTTATCTGATTGTCTTCCGTCGTGTCGTGTTGACCGACTGAAAAGCACTAAACTCTTGTTTACTAAGGCAACACTGAAAATATGGCTTCAAACACCACAATGATTAAGACAATAAATGCACACTGAATACAAGCCTTTCTCACTTTACAATAGTCTGTTTTAGTTTTAAACACAAGGCTTGTTGTAGATTATTTTATAGCAATGTCCATTCAATGTTGTTTTCGAAAAGTGGGGAAGCCGCAATGGTTGTATAGGCATAAAATCCTTATTGTTATTACTATTTAGTCACTTTGATCCCCTTGCATATCAAGAGCAGATGACCTAGTTGTTCCACTCTTTAAAACGACAACAACAACACTACCTCTTGCATAGTTTGTGATGTTGATGGCTCTTGCGACGTGGAAGATGGATTAAAAATAACTTTTAGAACAGGGGTTAAACGTTGCTCATTAAACAATGCACTATTTTGAGTAGCAATATGGTTTTCTTGATTTTTTGTCGACGGCAACTGTGTTTCATGCAGTACACTACATTGATGATCACTGACACTTAAAACCTCACTATTTTTACTTTTTAGGTCACCACGACAATGTTTGGAACGTTGCTTTGAACAACGCCAAATAACAGTTCCATTTTTATTGGTTCGTTTCACAATATATGAATATCCTTCATAGTATGCGTAAGGCTTACGATACCTAGTCACTGATACTTCCATATCAACTGTCAAGCATAGACTAACAAGGGAACGGATCGCGGTGTAAAATTCTGATCTGGTTGAAATTTAGTGCACACTAATCCTACAAAGTTGTAGAATGACGTAGTGAAAACCGCATGGGCCGATTTCAATTTTGAACGCCAATATTGAACGCCGAAAATCTGCCGGACGACGGCATGAGCGAGGAGGTGAGAAGAGGTAAAGCTGACCTTCAATCCTAGCAGCACGCGATGGCTCCCGGCCACTAGGCAGCAACCTGCCGAGCTGCGATGCATTCCCCACCTTAAACGTTCCCCCTCACTCTTCTACCCTCTCGATTAGAGTATAAAATGTAACATAATGTGATGTTTTGCACTTGGCCATACTGTAAATAAATAAAACAACTTTTTTCTGTTTATTCTTTGTAATCTTTGCAATAGTGAATGCTTACAAAAAAGTGGTCAATGCAAAGTGATTGCTTGCACCACGCGCATCTTGCAACACTTTCTTTTATACACATATCGCAAGCATTTTGGATATCATCATCCTTGAAACAAAATTGAACGGGGTTCGCAAAGCAAGCGGGCTGTGTTTCAACATAACCGGATTTGTACCAACTATAATTCCACATGTTACGAAACCGCGGAGAAGATAGTTGGTTGTGGGTCAATGATTGGGTTTTTAAAATATTGTTGCGCAAATGAATGTTAATGTCGAAATTGTATAATACAATCAGGTCATAAAAATAACGAACAAATTGTTTCCATATTCGGAAACCAAGCACATCTAACGGCTGAATCATTCCAGTAGTTCTCTGGGGAATAGTTTTAACAATGATAGTTTTGTTGGCGGGTTTTGCTGCTAATATATTTGCTTCACTTTGTGCTGTCCACGAATCCAAGAGTAAAACACTGTCGTCTGGTACAGTTTGAAAATAAACATCTTGTAACCACTTTTGAAGTAACTTTTTAGTTAACTTTCCGGACGGGGACGCCAATACAAATAAATTATCTGCTGTAAACAAAGTTCTTTTAACAATAGAGCCAAATTCACCGTCCCTTTCTTTTAACACAACTAACAGTTTAGGTAACAGTTCTCCATCGGCAGATATTACAGGCTGAATTGTATAGCTGTGTGTTAACGAGTTCAACGATTGCGCTTCTGCGAAAATTCATTTGTCACCCTTTACATGTAGCGTATGTCCTGCATGGAACTCTTCGTTAAACCCGCTTTGATCTGTGTTAAAAACACGCTTTGGAGAGTGAGTGTTTATTAATTCGGATACCTCTCCTACAAAAATTGTTGCGTTGGTCGCAAGGTCAAGTTGATCGGCTGTGTAACTTTTGGTTACAAATTTCGTAACTTTTCGGGAACCAATATTGCATTTATTTTTAAACTTGCGAACCCAGAAAGTTGAGGTGCGGAAGGTATCGTCGTGAACACGCCGAACATTCTTCAGGGCCCATTTCCTAATGTGTACGTCATGGACGTTTTTGTTGTTATTCAGCCTCGCCTTTTAAAAATCTTCAAATGTTTCCTTGGTGATAAATTTCAGTTTTTCATCCTTTGTACCGCCTGATTCAACTTGTAGCTTCCATCTAGAAAGGTCCGACTGGTGCCGTAGCTTTTTAAATTTGTGCTGAATGACTTTAAATGACCTTTTTTTTCCCTCCTTTGTTCAGCCAATAATCAACCACCTTTTTTTTTATATGTGACACTTATTGCAGGTGTTGTGGTAGCATCTTTTTCACTATCAGTGTCGGATATTGCAAATTCATCGTCTTGAATAACATTGTTATTGTCAGGCAAGACTAACGTATCCTCATGTTCAATGGTGACCTGCACATCACCAACCCTTTCTGCAATGAGGCCTGTAAACAAGGATCATGATTCAGTCTTGGAGCATGTCTGCCTTTGCCATGAGAAAATGTAAACAAAGTTTTTACTTACGGTACAGTTCAAAACCCAATTCTCTTTCACCAGGTGTTATTTGGCTTTCACAGCGATCACTTTCAGCAAAGCAGCTTTGTAGACAAACTACCACATTCCAAGGATTAAAATTTGGAAGGTGTTCCAATTGAACATCGTCGTCGTCACTTTCTGACATTTGTAAATATTCTGACTGTAAAGTAAAGGATTTAACATTAATTGCTGTCTGTGCCAGTAAAATTAAACACAGACACAATAAAATTGTCATACTTACATGGCTAGATGACGGAACGATTTGGGACCTGTTCATCCGAAACACAGCTCTTGTTTTGCATAGCCATACTGAACTGATAAGGAAGTGACAGGTTGAGGGGGAAGGTGAAAGGTGGGGAATGCAACGCATTACGGCAGGTCGCTGCCTGGTGGCCGGGAACCAGCGCGTGCTGCTTGGATTGAAGGTCAGCTTTACCTCTCCCCACCTCCACGCTCATGACAACGCCCGGCAGGTTTTTAACGTCCAAAACTGAAAGTGGCCCGTGCGGTTTTCACTACGTCATTGTACAACTTGTACAACATTGTACTACAAAGTAGCCGCTTGCTTTGCGAACCCCGTTCAATTTTGTAGCAAGGATGATGCTATCCAAAATGCTTGCGAGATGTGTATAAAAGAAAGTGTTGCAAGGTGCGCCTGGTGCAAGCAATCACTTTGCATTGACCACTTTTTTGTAACCATTCACTATTGCAAAGATTACAAAGCATAAACAGAAAAAAGAAAGTTGTTTTATTTATTTATTTATTTACAGTATGGCCAAGTGCAAAACATCACATTATGCTGCATTTTATACTCTAATCGAGAGGGTAGAAGAGTGAGGGGGAACGTTTAAGGTGGGGAATGCATCGCAGCTCGGCAGGTTGCTGCCTAGTGGCCGGGAGACATCGCGTGCTGCTAGGATTGAAGGTCAGCTTTACCTCTTCTCACCTCCTCGCTCATGCCGTCGTCCGGCAGATTTTCGGCGTTCAATATTGGCGTTCAAAATTGAAATCGGCCCATGCGGTTTTCACTACGTCATTCTACAACTTTGTAGGATTATTGTGTACTAAATTTCAACCAGATCAGAATTTTACACCGCGATCTGTTCCCTTGTAAGCTCTAGTAAAGTCAACTTGGTAATAAGAATAATAGTTTAATGTGAGAGCAAATATGGATCCAAAGAGTTCAGGTAAAAGTGGAAGCAAATAAGCAAATATTAGAAACAAGAGTTGGGGTAAAAGTGGTCGCAAAGTGGTAGACCCATTACACCATAATTTCAGCACGACGAAGCTCTTGTTCAATTTCTTTGATTTCCCAATCGTGACCGGTATGCCCAGCTTGTTGTAAAGCATGCAATTGTCGAAGCCGTTGAATTAGCTTACTGGGTTTGTTCCAGTATACAAATTTAACAAATGGATTTTTAGGTGTAAACAAAGCATTCCCATTATCATGATCATTATCATCATCATCATTATCATTATCATGATCACCATTATCATCATGACCATCATCACTGTTACTATATAGTCCTTTTTGATCCTCTTGCAATACCACTTCATTTATAGTCTGAGTTGATTTTGATAGTGTTGAAGGTTTCTTGGACGTTGACAACTGTCCTAACATGACGTTTTGAGGACATGATAAGTCTTTTTGAACAAACACTGCACTATTTTTTAGCCGCAATATCGTTTTCTTGAACTTGCTTTTTAGCATTTTGATAATTGTTTGTAAACAGCAAGCGTGGTTCGTTTAGAGCACTACATTGATGAACACTCACACATAAAACCTTTCCATTTTTACTTTTCAGATTGCCTCGACATTTTGCTGACCTCTCTTTTGAGCATCGCCAGAATATTATTCCATTCACATTCTGGCGATTATAGTTATAAGAGTAGCCTTGATAGAGTGCACGTAGCCTACCTTTGTTGGTTGTAATAAGTTCCATAGTAGTAACTGACCTGTCAGTACGATGTTCACACTACAAAGGTTACAACTGTTTTGCTGATGGAGTGACCTACCATAAGCTTATATATTGGCTTATGTGTTGGCTTTTTGTGTTGGCTTTTTGTGTTGGCTTTTGTGTTGGCTTTTTGTGTTGGCTTTTTGCGTTGGCTTTTTGTGTTGGCTTTTTTGTTGGCTTTTTGTGTTGGCTTTTTGTGTTGGCTTTTTTGTGTTGGCTTTAGTATTGGCTTTTGTATTGGCTTATTTGACAAGTTATTTGTGTCAATGTATTTAGTGGATTTTTTCCTTGGTGTTGGAAAATAGTTGAAAGAGAGGGAATATTTAAAGACTCAACCTCAGCTCACTAACCTAAACTAACCTAACATCACGCAGCCTAACCTAACCTAACCTTTCAACTCTCAGATGTTAATTAAATTCTGTGCATAGTCGAGTTGGAACCCAAGACCTCAGGGGTAAAAAAAACAATTATTTTTGATGGCTTATTTTGGTAACTTATTTTGATGGCTAACCTAACTTTACCTAACCTAACCTCAGCTCAATTTGGATATTACTAGTAAGTGTTCATATCCTGCGCTAGTTAGTATGCTAGTAGTACAGGTAGTGCTCATATTTACCGCTAGGTATCGGAAACATATTTTGCGTGTTGCATGTGACACTTGTGAAGTTTAACCGCATGCAAGACGTGCTTGTATAAGTTCTCTATTTAAACCCAATATACAATTAACCACTAAATGTTCAGAACTAACATGTATAGCCATGTTTAGGGTATATAGGAGACCCTTAGCAAGAAACTCTGTCTAACCCACGAGTGTACAGCTTTGTCATACGCAGTAAACACCTGTTGGCAGAAAACAACAACTACAACAATTTGAGAAAGCCAACAACATATCCATTAATGTATTTAAAGGAAACAGTTTCTTGTTGACTTTCTCAAATTGTTGTTGTTGTTTTCTGCCAACAGGTGCTTACTGCGTATGACAAAGCTGTACACTCGTGGGTTAGACAGCCTTTCTTGCTAAGGGTCTCCTATATACCCTAAACATGGCTATACACGTTAGTTCTGAACATTTAGTGGTTAAATGTATATTGGGTTTAAATAGAGAACTTATACAAGCACGTCTTGCATGCGATTAAACTTCACAAGTGTCACATGCAACACGCAAAATATGTTTCCGATACCTAGCGGTAAATATGAGCACTACCTATACTACTAGCATACTAACTAGCGGAGGATATGAACACTTACTAGTAATATCCAAAGTGAGCTGAGGTTAGGTTAGGTAAAGTTAGGTTAGCCATCAAAATAAGTTACCAAAATAAGCCATCAAAAATAATTGTTTGTTTTTTTACCCCTGAGGTCTTGGGTTCCAACTCGACTATGCACAGAATTTAATTAACATCTGAGAGTTGAAAGGTTAGGTTAGGTTAGGCTGCGTGAAGTTAGGTTAGGTTAGGTTAGTGAGCTGAGGTTGAGTCTTTAAATATTCCCTCTCTTTCAACTACTTTCCAACACCAAGAAAAAAATCCACTAAATACATTGACACAAATAACTTGTCAAATAAGCCAATACAAAAGCCAATACTAAAGCCAACACAAAAAAGCCAACACAAAAAGCCAACACAAAAGCCAACACAAAAAGCCAACGCAAAAAGCCTACACAAAAAGCCAACACAAAAGCCAACGCAAAAAGCCAACACTAAAAGCCAACACAAAAAGCCAAGACAAAAGCCAACACAAAAAGCCAACACATAAGCCAATATATAAGCTTATGGTAGGTCACTCCAACAGCAAAACAGTTGTAACCTTTGTAGTGTGAACATCGTACTGACAGGTCAGTTACTACTATGGAACTTATTACAACCAACAAAGGTAGGCTACGTGCACTCTATCAAGGCTACTCTTATAACTATAATCGCTAGAATGTGAATGGAATAATATTCTGGCGATGCTCAAAAGAGAGGTCAACAAAATGTCGAGGCAATCTGAAAAGTAAACAAGATGTTCAGTAAAGAACATATAGCCTACTTTCTCCTAAATGCATGGGTATTGTTATAACTCTTTGTCCATTTCAAGGAGTATAATTGAATGTTGGTTGTGGTAGCTTGTTGAAATACAACGTGCTATAGGGATATTAAACATGAATATGAGGTGCCCTTTGCTAGTGCTACCTCTGTAAAAAAATTAATTCAATTCGGTTTCACCGTGTTTGCATTGATATGGGGAATGGATTTGCACACATACATGGCCGCTATTTGCAAACTATTGGGCTGATGACCTTGTAGTCAGTCATAAGATGCTTTCCACAAAAAGGCATGTTGTTGCAAAATCTGGTAGAGATCAAATTATTAGGATGGTCGTAATTTGATTTAAGTTTTAACATTTGGGTGGCCGTCATTACGTTTCCGTCAAGATGGTGGCGATATAAAACATGACGCTGAGGCGCCCTTTGCTAGTGCTACCTCTGTACCAAATTTCGTTCCATTCGGATTCACCGTGTTTGAATTAATAGGGGGAATCGATTTTCACACAAAGATGGCCGCCATCCGCAAACTATTAGGTTGATGACATATTAGTTTGGTCAAAGGATGCTCCCCCTATAAAGGTATGTTGTTGCAAAATTTGGTAGAGATCGGATGATTAGGTTAATCGTAATTTGATTTAAGCTTTGAGAATTTGTGTGGCCGCCATTATGTTTCCGCCAAGATGGCGGCGATATAAAACATGACACTGAGGTGCCCTTTGCAAGTGCTACCTCTGTACCAAATTTTGTTTCATTCGGTTTCACCGTGTTCGAATTAATAGGGGGAATCGATTTTGACACAAACATGGCCGCCATCCGCAAACTGTTAGGCTAATGACCTATTAGATTGGTCAAAGGATGCTCCCTCCATAAAGGTATGTTGATGCAAAACTTGGTAGAGATCGGATGATTAGGTTACTCATAATTTGATTTAAGCTTTGAACATTTGTGTGGCCGCCATTACGTTTCCGTCAAGATGGCGGCGATATAAAACATGGCACTGAGGTGTCCTTTGCAAGTGCTACCGTTGTACCAATTTTCGATCAATTTGCGTTCACCGTGTTCGAATTGATAGGGGGGGACAGACATTCAGAGTACACACACTCACACACACACACACACACATACACACACACAGACAGACACACTTTTTTCGCCCTGTGTTGATCTCATAAGTCTACTTTCATTTTTTGCAAAAATCGAAAATAGGCTAAAATGGAAAGGGTTTAAGTGTGAGTGTTCATCAATGTAGTGCTCTAAACGAACCACGCTTGCTGTTTACAAACAATTATCAAAATGCTAAAAAGCAAGTTCAAGAAAACGATATTGCGGCTAAAAAATAGTGCAGTGTTTGTTCAAAAGGACTTATCATGTCCTCAAAACGTCATGTTAGGACAGTTGTCAACGTCCAAGAAACCTTCAACACTATCAAAATCAACTCAGACTATAAATGAAGTGGTACTGCAAGAGGATCAAAAAGGACTATATAGTAACAGTGATAATGGTGATCATGGTGATGATAATGATGATGATGATAATGATCATGATAATGGTAATGCTTTGTTTACACCTAAAAATCCATTTGCTAAATTTGTACACTGGAACAAACCCAGTAAGCTAATTCAACGGCTTCGACAATTGCATGCTTTACAACAAGCTGGGCATACCGGTCACGATTGGGAAATCAAAGAAATTGAACAAGAGCTTCGTCGTGCTGAAATTATGGTGTAATGGGTCCACCACTTTGCGACCACTTTTACCCCAACTCTTGTTTCTAATATTTGCTTATTTGCTTCCACTTTTACCTGAACTCTTTGGATCCATATTTGCTCTCTCTTATTACCAAGTTGACTTTACTAGAGCTTAGTCTATGCTTGACAGTTGATATGGAAGTATCAGTGATTAGGTATGGTAAGCCTTACGCATACTATAAAGGATATTCATATATTGTGAAACGAACCAATAAAAATGGAACTGTTATTTGGCGTTGTTCAAAGCAACGTTCCAAACATTGTCGTGGTGACCTAAAAAGTAAAAATAGGGAGCTTTAAGTGTCAGTGATCATCAATGTAGTGTACTGCATGAAACACAGTTGCCGTCGACAAAAAATCAAGAAAACCATATTGCTACTCAAAATAGTGCATTGTTTAATGAGCAACGTTTAACCCCTGTTCTAAAAGTTATTTTTAATCCATCTTCCACGTCGCAAGAGCCATCAACATCACAAACTATGCAAGAGGTAGTGTTGTTGTTGTCGTTTTAAAGAGTGGAACAACTAGGTCATCTGCTCTTGATATGCAAGGGGATCAAAGTGACTAAATAGTAATAACAATAAGGATTTTATGCCTATACAACCATTGCGGCTTCCCCACTTTTCGAAAACAACATTGAATGGACATTGCTATAAAATAATCTACAACAAGCCTTGTGTTTAAAACTAAAACAGACTATTGTAAAGTGAGAAAGGCTTGTATTCAGTGTGCATTTATTGTCATAATCATGTATACTTTGCAATGTTAAATATACTAACTTTGTATAAAATAAAACAACATTGTAACATCATTTTGCATTTATTTACAAACTTTATATACTGAACCCTTTATCCTCTGTTGGATAAATGATTCTATGTTTTATTTCTTCAATTAATAAATATTTCCACCAGCATCATGAAAGTAGCCAGACGGAGATGAGGAAATTTCAAGCATTTGTTGGAGACAGTGGGTACATACCTGAAGCTGTTTGACAAAAGGCTAAATACTTCAGCTGTGAAAGGAAATAGCCTAGCGATGTGTCAGAAGGACAGGTGTTGGCCACCTCAAAATAGAAGCGACGTGCAGTGAGACATGCTGCTGGTATGTTCATTGTAATATTCGCGCCTAGAAGAAATTTGATGCAGTAACGTGAGTGGCTGATGAAGAAAATAGACACTCCTACGACGCCAAGGTCTGCTAAAAACCGCCAAATTACAGAAAATGTGGGAACCAATGAGAGAAGAATGCCTATTTAGCGCGGCAGGTCTAGCGTGGGCACGCTCGGCTAGCATTCACGCGGGAGATCGCCTAGACAACATCTCTACGATCGATTCTAGGATTAATGGGCATATTATTGACCTGCGCTATTTTTCGAGTTCAGTGATATTTATTTCATTCCTGTATCACTATTATTTTGTGAAATTTTTATCTAATTTCCCCCTCTATCTACACCTAGGGCTGGTTCATTTATAAGTGGTGTGAAGAGCCAAGATAGATTATTATTATTGTGTGTGTCGAGGGCACAGACTATTACTCTGTGTGTCGTGGACACAGGTTGACTATTACTTTGTGCGTCTACGGACGTAGACTTTGATTTTGTGTGTCAGTGGACACAGGCTTTTATACTTTGCGCGTCTAAGGACGTTGACATTTATACTTTGCGTGTCATGAAGGACACAGAAATTATTATTAAAAGTGTTAAATTCAGTGTTAGATAGTCACAGTACTATATTTGTAGGGACAGTATCTTCGATAATTCGCCAACAGACTGCTTTGGGGAAAGTAGTACCCAAACGGCGAATTTAGTAGTCAGACATCAAGTGTATAATAATTTAATTTCTGAATCAGCACGAGAGATGACATCATTCACCATGGAGGAAGCCTGGAAATATCAAGACTCCATCAAGATGGTTGAGATGAGATAAGAAGGATCCAGTTGGGAGATGGCTGCGGATGTTCTTTGACGGATGGCTGACTGAGGATGAGTACTGAATAATATTTATTATTATCTGATAAATTAACTTATGGTGTATGGGACATATTTCGTTTTGTAAATAATTTGCTTGTGTGATTAACGTAGTCTATTTAGTTTTGGTCTGACACACCTTTTGCATGGAAACAGCTCGCATATATTATTAGTAGAAGGTTCTTTTCTTGTTTGTTGTTTTAACTAACGTAACTATGTGGACGACCGTGTTTGCATATGTTACGCGATGCGGTTAAAAACGTCTCTCGGAGATATGTTGTGTTTCAGAAGTAGGACTGAAGTAAAATAATTATACAGTAGATTGGAGGGTAATTAATTTCTTTTGGTTTATTATTGATCAGATTCAATGAGATTATTGCCTTTGGAGCAATGTGATTTGTGACGAAGAGCAGTCAGCTCTATCGTAGGTTTTAAATATTTTTTAAATTGTTGGCGAGCATCCATTCAGCCGATCTGTGTGAAAACGTATTGTCATTCCCAAATGTGTGTATGTGAGTGTGTGTATTTATGTCATTACAAGCGGGAATTTCAGCGTAGACTGATTTCTGGCAGCTTGATGACAAATCCATATTGTGACCTCGCGAGGGCAATTCTGGATATTTTGATTATGTCTGACCATAGTGGTTGAGTTTGTTGCTGTTGATTCCTTGAGATAACGGCACAGCTGGTCAGTTATATTTATACACACTGGAATGGGACGATGACAGGTAATTGAGGAAGAGGGGAGATGTTTCACAAGACGACTGAAGGTTGCCAGCCAGGTCATTATGGAGAGTGCCTGTGTGGCTCAGTAATAACTTGTTATACAGAATTAAGAACTGATCAATGATAAAAATTGTTTAATAAATGGGAGTTGCCTACGAATCACGATAATCTCCGAAGCGTTATCTTAACATGCAGTTTTGTTCATATAAAGTAATATCAGCCAGTCAGGCTTTTGTTGTTGTTGGTTTATTCCATGTTTATATTCCATTCAGTGACCCGTGAGTCATGTGCTATGCTGTATTTCCTTGTTTGTGTTGAGCAATTTGGCCGGTGTTGGCAGCTCGAAGTCAAGTGCGTCTTCGCGCTAATGAGGGTCCCGAGGGAGATTCCTGTAAATAGTAGATTTAGTGCGTGTGTCAGCATTACTTTTTAAGGGTTTTTATTAATGTCATGTTCCATATCCGTAAACGTTGATTTACGAGAGGATTGTTCGTAAGCATCGTGGCTGTTAACCCGTTGTAAACGAACAGTCATCCAAAGTACTCATTCCTAGTAGTTAGTCATTACGCGCACATAAAACCCAAATTGCAAGGTAGTGGAACCAGGATCCACATTTTCAATAAAGGGGAGATCCGTCTGACTCCTCAAATTGATAGATTATTCCTGTCATGGGAAATTCAGGGAGGATTGTTTTATATTTTATTGTTGTTTATTTCTTTTTATGCACTATTAGTCATTAAATCATGTTATTATTTTACATCTTGTCACCTTTCTTTCTAATTTTTAGTTTATATCCTATGACCCTTACCTCAGTAGAGCATGTTGTTTGGCGAACGTAAACATCACATAGGAACTGAGCGCGACCCCTTGATTAAGATTTCTTACATTAAACACTGCTTTTCTGAAGGGTTCAATACATTTCTTGTTTTTTTTTGGTTTCATCATAATATTTTTAAAGACAACACTAAACACTAAAACATTACTATTCTATACACATATTTTCTTTCTTTTTCAGTATATTGTCATTACTTATATTTTCCATTATTATTTCACATTTTTTATTTATTTAATTAAAACGAACTATGCACCTATTGTTTCTAAAACCTTCATATATTAAGTGTACAGGTTGCACAGCATTATTGACTTCATCAAAAACACTCTCCAACATATCAATAAACCGTATAGGTAGAAATGTTTCAAAGTTTTCACATACACAAAGTACACGATCACCATATGCTGTTTTCAATTTCCGAATCTTGATAATGCGGAATGGAATATGCGTTGGCAATTCGCTGAGCTTCTTTGTCTCTAAGCCACATGATTGTCCCACAGCAATCAAAACATTCATTGTAGTAGTCTATAAACAAAACAAAAGCATATCTATTACACTCTAAAACAGCTTTAATAATATTGTTCATTTAGGGATTTTGCACTATGCATGGCGAATAAATTATACTAGTTATGCAAGAAATGCCCTAACTGTAGCAGATACTACTTTTCTGCATATAGCACAAGTGTTAAGTTCTAATGCACACTTGACACAGGCTATCATGTGTCCACAGTGTAAAAATACAACACCTAGTTCATCTTGATAACAAATTTTACATAATTGTTGGTCACACTTTTGTATCTGTTCGTAACACAAGTCTTTTCTTCCAGCCTTATGTATTTGCTCCGCGTGTTCTAACTCTAAAGGCACTTTTATGTCTTGTGCTGCAATCACGTTTTCTTTACGAATAGTGTTCACAAATTCTTGACCTTTAAGCAACACCATGTATTTACAGTTTGGTAACCAACGAGCGTGTTGCACAAAAGGGTCATCAGTCATTTGCCAATCCTTTAAAGCAAATCCACAATAAAAACATATTGTTTTATTCCCTTCACCAGTATAAAAAATCCAGCTTCACTTAACTGTTTGGTAAGGTGTTTTAGTATTAATGGCCAAACATTTTTATAAGATTCTAAACGTTTTTCAACAGAGCTGTACTCTGGGTGTGCTAGTGCTTTAGTCTTGCAAACTCCCAATTTTTCAAAAATCACACGCCAATTCAACACTGTCTATGGCATATGGACCACATATATCGACACTACCGTTGGCTGGTAATACATCATTATTATTATTATTTATTTGTGATTCAGCAACGTAAGTAGCGGCCAAAGGCCTTGTGGTTCGGTAAAATGAATGCACGGTTAGGTTACCCACTTGCTTTCCAAGCATGTAAGGACAATGAGGAGACCATCGCAAATGGTCTCTAAAGGAATCATCCCCTTCTTTCCAGTGTGAAAGTTCAATACGACAAAACACACAGCGCACCACATCTTCTCGGTTCAAGTTTAAAAAAACCGGCTTTCGCATGTTTATGTGTCGACAAAAAGCCTACAGGCCAGGATTCAAATGTTAACCATCGATCATGTTCTGATTTTATTAAACCAACTTGCTCGCTTGTTGTATTTGGTACTAACGCCATGTGTTATAATAAAACTTTTTTCTTATTGTAA
Source organism: Meconema thalassinum (assembly GCA_946902985.2). NCBI lineage: Eukaryota > Metazoa > Arthropoda > Insecta > Orthoptera > Tettigoniidae > Meconema > Meconema thalassinum. Next base: position 390,196,783 of record OX336391.1, read on the forward strand.
GTTATTAACGTTGCACAAGAGCACAGAGTACTTTAAAGCATAATGCTTGCTTGTTCACTGTCTGTTCATTTCGTTAATGGCACATGACGACACCTTAAAGCAATCAAAATAACCTTTCACTCAATCAATCAATCAATCAATCAATCTATCAATCAACCAATACTTGTAAATAAAACGTTAACGTTAATTGGCATTAATATATCAAAACACCATTAAAAATAAACTGTGTGTTGGCACTAACAGTAACCCATGTACTTATTTTCTTTTTATAAAGCTACAGTCATTTACCCCCCCCCCCCCCCTGTAACCAATATATAAACAAAAATGAATGTCATGTAATTTTGTTCACATTATCATGTTCAAACCTGTGTATATTCGTTGAGTCCATAGGGAACCACCCATAATTTTTTTATTTTATTTTTAGAAAATCCAACATGGCCTTGTACTTTTCCCAGTCAACAACAACAACATAGCCATTAATCAAGAAAGCAATCATTGTCCCAGTCATGTACAGGTAATGATTTTTTTTTGTCTACGAGTTTTCAGTAGTGGTAAAATGGAATAGCATTTTTAAGTTAGACTTACCTGAGTTTTAAACACTTCACTCTTTGACAGTGGTTTAGCTTTAGGGCGTTTCGGTTTTTTTTTTCAGCAACTGCTACGGCGGTAAGGCTTTTCTTTCCAAGTTTCCAAAAATAAATAAAATAAACCGCTATAAATACCTAAATTCAGGTTAATACATGCATTTCATAAAATAAAACATAAAACTAAAAAATGAAACAAGTTAGTTTAAAAAAATCATCTCACCTTTACTTGCAGTGGCTTGTTGCTGTTTCCTTCTAGTGGGCTCAAAAGTGCAATGGTTTCTTCTCTCTCAGACATGTAAGATATACCGGTTATCTGCAAACAAATAAATAAAATCATTAATTACCTAATCAATAAATAATTGCTTGTAAATATATATATATATATATATATATATATATAAATCAATAAATGTATAAATGAATAAATATATAAATAAATACCTACCCCACAACAAGGTTAAGTATTTTCCACCAACACCAAAACTGTTAAACAAGACCAGGGGTTTCTCGCAACGCAATGTGATCAAATGTAGTCACCTAAGTGAGAGTGGAAATGATAACGACATGCCTTTATATATGTTACATTGCATGTATAATCATTTTTTCCCACGCTTTGAACATCCTGTTATCGATCACGTGGACAGCTAACACCCAAAGTGAACACCTGTGCCGGATCAAATTTCACATGAACTTGCATTTTGTCACGTACGAAGCAAAACAGGATGTAACTTGTTTAGCGTACATGTCATCTCACACGTGTATGCATGCATTTCGCTCTTCCCTGCCACCACGATGGTCAGATTATTTCACCTTCAAGTATCCTCTGCGTCTTTGTCATTTTCCATTGCACCTGTTGTCAAGTCAGATCAGCGCATTCCAATAAGCTCAAATGACATTCACATCCTGCTCCTCTGCAAGTTTGTATTCTGTACTCGCTTCGACCAACAAGGAACCAAGTTCTCATCACCGTTTACACGTTAAAGATCATCTTCGGGGTAAAGTATCAGAAAAAACGCACCCTCGCTCTGTCATAAACCGACCTGTCGAAATAGCGATTGATCTATTGAGCACAGCCACCGTGGTCAGCGACAGGTTCGTTGAAACACACACACCCAGCAGTATCGTCTCTCTCAACCATCACGCTTCATGAACATTATAAACAGGTATCGATAAAGATTTCTTTTTCAACATGTATGGCGTTAGGCCCTTTGTCAAAATGTCAAACATAGTTTCTAAAAGGGGGCGTGATCCCGAGTCCTCGGACACCTCGTACACGTCTCTAGCGTTATGGGTTTGCGAAATAAAGCAAAAAGTCTAAAATCATGGTTTTACCTCAACATGGTTTTTCATTCCTGCTCAACATGAACATCCTCGGCAAGAGGGCAACGCAATGAAAAAAATGACACCTTGCACTTGTCTCTAGGCTTATTGGTTCGTGAGTTATCAGCAAAAATCACAAAAAACACTTGTTTACCCCAAAATCGAGTTTCCATTTTTTTTAAATATAACGATTAGTCTCTAGTAAAGAGGACGTCAGCCCGAGTCTTTGGACCCCTCGTACACGCCTCTAGCATTATTGGTTCGCGAAATATAGCAAAAAGTTTAAAATCACGGGTTTACCCCAAAACATTCTGTTTCCCTCATTCTCAAAAACTTTAACCTATTACCAAAATAAACAGAGTTTCTAGACAAGCCATTTGACACGTCATAGGACCAAATCCGACCAGGCATTCGTGAAATATCGGAAAAGTCTAAAATCACGGTTTTACCCCCAAATAGCCTGTTTCCCTCATTCTCAAAACTTTAACCTATTAATAACATGTATAGGGCTTCGAGACAAGCGATTTGACACGTCACACGTCCAAATCCGACCTTGCGTTCAAGAGATATCGGCAAACTTCGTAGGAAAGTAGGCGACTATCTGGTTCTCTCCTCACCACCAAAACCCCTTCTTATCAATCATTTTTTTCAAAGAGCTCGCCCTCTTACAAAAATCCCAAGTGCGCATGCGTACAAAACAAAACCAAAATGTTCGTCCATATCGGTAGCCAGCCAAACGCATGCGCGATATGAGCAACAACGTGTAAGTTCATTTTAGCAGCGCACCTTATACATGTCGCATTTGAAAAGAGACTTTCACTAAAAAATTACAATTTCACCCCCTAGTAGGGGTAAATTTTATTTAGGGGTTGAGATGAGTGGTCCATTGGAAAGAGGGCGTCAACTCGAGTCGAACGACACCTCATTTGTTAAAATCGGACCAAGCGTTCGAGAGATATTAATTATTTTAACATGTACAGTCGGGTACAAATTAAATGGGTGGCTTAGAATCGGCCTTAGTATCCTACTGTTGGTTCCTCAGTTTAGGGGCTGCGACAACACGGTCATGTTGCCCCGTGTACTTTGGGTGTGTAGAATCTCTCTGATAACCGGTGTTAATTGTGATGGCTGTATTAGTGGGTGTTATCTGTTTTTAATTCAAGTAAGGACTGCCGACATTGAATTTTCAAGTAGTTCCTACCTTTTCCACCAAACGCTACCGTCAACGACTACTGGTTCAGACCTTGGTTACTCGACGCTACCGCAGTCAGCTCCTGGCGACGAACGTTGGAACTTAAAAGCGTTATTCATATTTTTAACCTATAATTTAGCTTCACACAGGTGTAATTAATGGAAGATTGGTTAACATGCCATAAATCTATGACAAAGGGCTGGCAGCTTTCCTTCCTCTCCGAAGGAAGGCATACCGAGGAATTTTTAACGCTCTTAAAAATCCGACGACTTTGGCCTGGTTTGAACACGTGAACTTGGGCATAGAAACTCAGCATGCTACCATCTACGCCACCGACCCCGTGTTCCGCATCTTTTCAATCATTTTAAATAGAGGTTTAATATAAATTTGAGCCGACTTTTTCTTATCACCGCCGTATAGAGTGACCTTCCTTCTGCCAATTACAAGGAAGGAAGGAAGGAAGGAAGCTTGTTGTTTAACGTGACCGTTAATCTTGAGATCATAAGCCACGGGACCTCCTTTTTACGTGGAATCCGAACCACAGGACATGGCATTTCACTTCGAAAATCTCACATGCATTGACCGGGAATCGAACCCGGACCACCTTGGTGAGAGGCATACAGCTAGACCGCTGAGCCACCAAGCCCTCTGCCAATTACAATACTAACGGCAGGTAGACGTTACCAGAGTTACCTTGTTTGATATTGAATATATCTGTATACGTATTAAAATTATCAAGCATCATATGTTTGTACTTTATATATCGTACGGCAAAATTCTCGTATATCTGCGTAAGAGAATTACTTAAGCCTCGTCCACAGAAAAACTGATGAAATCTTTAAATTTGTACGCAAATCATAGCCTATTGTGCAGTGCTTTACAGAATACGACAGGGATTACCATACTTCTTGGGCCGCACCACCCTTTGTTCGTACGACTTTGCGATGTCCCTGCAGCCAATACTTTATAAATAGTAAAATTTGATTTCATGATATTATTGTACGGTACTTTGCTTAAGTTTAACAAGTAGTTCTGTGAAGAACTACACAGCCTATTTCCATATTTCCTACTTATGTTAACTGCCACTATTAACATACAACATTTCAGTTTGATTGCTGTAATAGATTCGTAGATATTGAGAACCGACTAAATATTTCGGATGGTCGCCATGTTGGATTTTATATACGTAGGTCCTAGAGTTATGTATTGTTACATGAAGATCATTGTGTACGTGTAGTATTCAAACTTCCATCGCATGATTAGGACACAAGAAGTAACAAGCAGGTTTTAAAATTTCGCACAGCTGCCATCTCGTGGTTGTGGAAACAATTGAAATAATTTAGATGCCAGTGAATTAACATTCGTGTAAGGATTTACTGTGCCAAGTTTCACTGCACTCAGATGGTTAAATTGCGAGAAACGTCCATGTGAATATTTATACTTCGCGTCGCCGCCAAGTTGGATTTTTGATCACCAGGTTATTTAAAATCCTATAGGTGAACTTAAGTTCATAACCCCTATGAACATAAAAAAATCAGTTTGATTGCTGTAATAGATTCGTAGATATTGATTGATTGATTGATTTTATTTCACGGCTACACTTATAGCTTAAGAGCTCCTTTACTGTAGCGCCCTACATAAAATAAGGTTAGGGCTTATACAAATAAAACATTTCACTTACATTCACAATATAAATAATAATAGTCTAACAATAGTAGCAAAAATACAGTAATAATACAATAATAATAATAATAATAATAATAATAATATTAATAATGATAATGGAAAGATTATTTACAAAAGAGAACATACAGACACAGTATCAGCGCGAAAAGCAAACATCATATACTGTAGAAGAAAAGCTATTAAATTAGACAGGTTGTCAGCTATTGTCCTGATGTTATAATTGAACTTAATAAAAAAGTATTTTAACATAATGCAGTAATCAAATGTGAGAGGTATACTGCTCCAAGAAGCAGGATGAAAGATGTCTTTTGAAAGCTGCAGTGCTTGCAATGTTGACGAACTTATATAGATCGAAGGTGTTGAAGAGGCGTACGGCGGTGCAAACAAAAGATTTATTGAACTTCATGGTTCGGTGTATAGGAATCTGGAGTGTTAATTTTGTGTATCTATTTTCTCGATTATGAACAGAATGCATTGGTGTAAAGGCATTGTAGAGATATAACGGGGTCTTGGTATGTAATATTTTATGTGTCAGAATGGCAACTGATAGCTGCCTGCGCTCGTGGAGTTTCAGCCATTTCAGCTGCACGTAGTAAGGTGTGATATGTTCATCTCGCCTTACATCCGGAATGTACCGAACACATGCATTCTGGACTCTTTGTAATTTGATGTTCTGTGTTTCTGGTAAATCATTGTATACAGCAGTCCATAATCAATGATTGGAAAAATGAGAGTTTGGACGAAGAACTTACGTATGTTAGGAGAGGTGTAAGAAACAGTTCTTTTCAGGAGATGCATAGTTGATACAACCTTCCTTACCACATTAGACGTATGCTCTGCCCACGACAGTGTTCTATCAAATATCACTCCAAGATTATTGACAGTGTTGCTATATTTAATATTATTATCTAGTATCTTGATGGGTGGTAGTGAATTAAAATCTACTGAATTTAGAAGTTTTGTATATCCAATGGATATAAGTTGTGTTTTAGATATGTTCAAGTTAAGATTATGATTTAGGGCCCATTCACAAAGCCTGTCAATGTCTTCATTAAACAGATTTATACGATCACATGCAGTGCTAGGCGTGAGGTGAAAATAGGCTTGGAGGTCATCAGCGTATATATGAAAAGAACTATTTACATCGATTATATATATCGAGAAGCATAGTGGACCTAAGCCAGATCCCTGGGGTACTCCACTTTCTGCCGATTTCCAGTCTGAGGAGGAGCCATCCGCGAGGACCACTCTCTGTGTACGCATGGAAAGGTATGATTTGAACCAGGAAAGAGCACTCTGAGAGAAGCCAAAAGATTTCAGCTTTGCAAGAAGTATATTGTGATTCACACAGTCAAAAGCCTTACTGAAATCGAAAAGACATAAGATTGTAAGCTGACGCTTGTCCATAGCTGAGCGTATATCATCGCTGACCTTTAACAATGCAGTGGTGGTACTATGCCCCTTTTTAAACCCAGATTGGTAAGGATTGAATATATTAAATTTAGTTAGGTATTCACATACTTGTTCATGAACAATTTTCTCAAGCGCTTTACTAAGGGCACAAAGGATATTTATTGGTCTAAAGTCACTACAACTAGTGGGGTTTTTATTTTTTGGTACTGGAGGTATGTTAGCACACTTCCAAAGAGACGGGTATACTCCACTTTGTAGAGAGAAATTAAATAGATGGATAATTGGGGGTAGAAATACTTCAAGACAGTTAGAAATAAGAGAAATTGGGATGCTATCAGGGCCTCTTGCTTTTGTACGAATTGATCTGATGGCTTTCACAATCTGGTGTGGGTAAACATACATAAAGAAAAATTTTTCATGGGCAGGGGGAGGGATGGATGTGTATTTCATGACGGTCTCATCTTCAGAGCCGTCTAAGTATTTCGGATGGTCGCCATGTTGGATTGTTAAATGTATAGGCCATAGAGTCATGTACCATTAAAGGAAAATTATTGCGTAGGTTCATTATTCAAACTTTTACTTCAATCGCATGATTACGACACAATAAATAAAATCTTAATTTTAAAATTCGCACAGCCGCCATCTTGAGGTTACGTAAACAATTGAACTAAATTAGATACCAGTGCATTACAATGTATATAAACATTTCCTGTACCAGATTTCATTGCGTTTGGAACATTAAATCGCGAGAAAGGTCTATTTAAAATTGTCAAATTCGCTTGGCCGCCATGTTCGTTTTGTAGTTAACCGGTTTTTGAAAGTCTTATAGATGAACTTCCAGTAGTGCCCTTTATCTCCGTACAAAATTTCAGGATGATACCGCTAATAGTTTCAGAGATATAGAATGCAGGTGAAATATTTCGCACATCCGCCATCTTGTGGTTATGTAAACAATTGAACGAAGTTAGATGTCGGTGCATTACAATGTGTATAAACATATACTGTACCAAGTTTTATTGCGTTTGGTTGGTTAAATCGCGAGAAACGTCTATTTAAAAGTCGCAAATTCGCGTGGCCACCATGTTGGTTTTGTAGTTACCAGTTTTTCAAAAGTCCCATAGATGAACTTCTAGTAGTTCCCTTTATCACCGTAATAAATCCCAGGGTGATATCGGGAATAGTTGCGGAGATATTGAATGCTGGTGAAATATTTCGCACAGCCGCCATGTTGGATTGGTGAGACGTAACAAAATATGAAGGGCACGGTCGGGGTCGCCTGGAATAGTGCTATGGACTTACCGAGTTTCATTGAAATCTCTCCAGCCGTTTAAAAGATATTACGGAGGGACACACACACACTCCTCACACACACACACGCACACACACACAGACGCACACACACACACACACACACACGCGCGCACACACACACACACGCACACACACACACACACACACACACACACACACACGGACAAAAGGTGATCTCATAAGCCTTTTTTTTCTTTTCAAAATTGAAAATAGGCTAAAAATAGAACTGAATGAATATGGTCAAGTTGATGAGATGTTGGCATATTTTACTGTACGTGATCTACTCAGTGCGGTAGCCTATATTCATAGTAGCGAAACATTTAATAACGATACACATCCGTGCATTGGACGTAATATGTTTTATTCTGACAGCAGTAAATGTATGAATGTATTTTTCAAAGACTGGCTGCATGGCTCAGCGGTAACTTTCTCGCCTGCAGAGACCAAGATTGCGAGATTGAATCTCGGCGCAGTCAGTTGGTATTTGAGGGTGCATACATGTGAGGTGGCCGTGTCAGTAGAATTCTTGGCACCTTAAAGATCCCCACTGGGGCAAAATTCCGGAACCCCGGTATCTCTAAAAGCCGCAGTCGTTAAAAGGAACGTAAAACCAATAACATTGTTACATTTTACAATGGTAACACTTTTCATTTCGCTTTCACAGTAATTGTAGGAACTAGTTAACAGAGGTCAAACTGTAACGGTTCTGATCACTAAAGGCTTGGTTTGAAATAAATTAGGTAGCGGGAAAAGAGACAATAAACGAAAGAAGAGAAAGAAAGAAAGAAAGAAAGAAAGACGGAGGGGTGACGTAATTTTGGCTCGAGGAGGATCTTTATTATGCCAGTAAATCTACTGGCACGACCCCGTCGCATTTGCGCATCTTCAAATACCAACCGACAGCGCCAAGATTCGATCCTGCAACCTTCGGCAAGGAAAGAAAGAATGACAGGATATGTAAGAAGGCAGCCGTGCCCTTAAATGAAGAACCCTCCCGTCATTTGCCTGGAGTAGAAGTGGGAAAACAAGGAAAAGGCTCTTCTAGGAGAAGTTCCGTACGACGACACGTCACGTTTCCAAAGAGGATAGGAAGGGAACAATTCTTCAACAAGAAAAGCATTTCTGCCATTCTTTAAAATGTGTATCCGTATTGAAAATTGCCTGTTTCAATATTCATTATAGGCTATGTTTAAGTTATTTCTTATAACTGTGATGCCTCAACCAGAGATGGGTGATACTCCGGGGCGTCGCGACGCACAGTTTGGGAACCCCTTGTATATCGTACACTCCTTAAGATGTTTCACTTTCAATATTAGCCAAGAGGAACTCTAGTTTCACAAGCCTGAGAAAACAAACCCAATTTAGGTATAATAAAGTTCTGAAATTCCCATCGTTTCCCTCATTTCTGTGACTAATTAATTCATTTGTCCGACTAGAACTCACAATGGTAATGAGCTTGTAGTTAATGAACTCTCCTCACGCTAGCCTCACCGGGCGAGTTAGCCGTTGTCGTTACGACGTGGCTGCCGGCAGTCGCTCACATCTGGAAGGCGAGAAGGTTCGAATCCCGCCGCCGGCAACCTTGAAGACAGCCTTCTGTGGTTTCCCATCTTCCTTCCAGGCAAATGCCGGGATTGGTCCCTAACTATAGGTCACAGCCATTACCGTCCAATTCCTCGTCCTTACATTCACACTTTCCTCCCCAGACAACACTCTACACGCGACGTTACTTGTAGCTCACCCCATGGGTGTCCGGATAGAAGCAGCTACAAACTCTGGCGAGCCAAATATGTCCTCAGACACTCCCGTCACTAAAAGCCATATGCTAAAGAAAGAAAAACTCTAGCCTCACTCAGGGTGCGAAAAGGAAATATAGGCGAGAATTTCCTTGCTCAACTGCTGTTTCATTTACGGGCTTGGTCATCGAGGTTACCAGCCATGTGTACTTGGATGTGTGGGTGTAGAAATAGTCTGATAACTTGTGTTATTGTGGAGCCTGTAGTAGTGTGTCTGTGTGTTTTAATTAAGGCTAGGATTGGGAAGAAGGCAGTCGTGACATTAAATTAGGAAATATCCCCCGGCATTTGCCAAGCATAAAAGTGGAAAACCACGGAGGACTTCTCCTAGGATGCCCTGTGACGTAGTCATGCTCATTAGATCGTGCACCACGGCCGCGAGGATAGCAGGTCTGGAGATGGGAGGGTCGAATCCCGGTGCTGACAGTAGCTATCTTGGGTGTGGGTTTTACCCTAGTTCTTCTACACTCACTCCAGGCAAATGTCGGGATAGTACCTTACTTCAAGTCCAGGGGCACCTAGCCAATCCCTGTCCCTGATACATGTACCCACACTACTACAGTCATCACAGGAATACAGGTTATCAGACAAGTTCATGCTATTGGTTTTACGTCCCTTTTAACTGCTGTGGCTTTTAGAGACGCCGGGGTGCCGTAATTTTGCCCAGAAGGGGATCTTTAACGTGCCAGTAAATCTACTGACACGACTCTCTCGCATTTGCGCACCCTCAAATGCCAGCTGACTGCGCCAGGATACGAACCTGCAACCTAGGGTCCAGCAAGGGAGAACGTTACCGCTGAGCCACGCAGCCAGTCCAGAGACAAGTTCAACACACGCTCAATTGCATGGGGATAGTGACCAAGATGTCCCAAGCCCCTCAAATTAATTAACAACAACCTTCTGGGGTGGATGAGGAGGGATTCTAATCCGAACTTAAGATATGACTGCTAAGAATGCTAACCAGGGTTGACAACATCATAATCGATCACAAGCGGGTGTCGAGGTGTTGTCCTCGGTAATCATTCGAAACGCACAGATGGAACGACAAAGAAACTGGTGTGCGAAGCAGCTGTGCTTGCTTCACAATACATTACACATGGTTCCGAGTAAGGAATGCGCTGTATTCTAAACTATCAGTCACATATCCATTCTTCCTTGACATGTCCTTGTGTGTTTAGCAATAACAGTTCCTTATCGTCTTGTGTATGCTCCATTTGCATTCTCTGACAAAGCTCATTACATTCTAAGAGGCATTAACCAAGAGCTAAGTACAGTGCGTCCGAAAAGCCGAATACCCGTATACCTTATTACACTCAATTCTCTATTATCCGCAACCTGATTAATCAAACGTACGGATTAACGGAATCGAAAATAAAAAAATAAAAAATGCCTTTGACCGCTTTGGTGGCTGAGCTTCTATGCCCAAGATTGTAGGTTCAAACACGCTCGAAGTCGCCGGATTTCTTAAGACCGTTAAATATCCCTCAGTATGCCTTCCTTCGGAGGGGAAGTAAAGCCAGCGGCCCCATGTCATAGATTTATGGCATGAAAAAGAACCTTCCACTAACTACACTTGTGGAAGCTAAAATCTGTAGGTTATTCTGATAACGCTATATTAGTTCCAACGTTCGCCGTCAGGTGCTGGTTGCGACGACATCTGGTAGCCAGGTCCGCAGCTAGGTGTCGTTGACGGTAGCATTTGGTAGCGAAAGTAGGAACTATATGAAAAATTGATCGCCTGCGGTCCTTCTACCTGAATCACACACTAATACAGCCATCACAATACAGCCATCAAATTAACACCGGTTGTCAGACAAATTCTACACACACACAGAGCACACTATCGAATTTAAGACGCGTGCAGGTGCCTTAAATGCTCGCTATATCGCAGAAATTTAATGTTTCGGGATTGTCCGAATTCTCAATTAAATTTAAATCGTTAGAAGACGCGAAACATGGAGTCAGTGCGTGCAAGTATTCCTCGTCTAACGAGTCTCTGCCGTTCTGAAGTAGGTGCGCTATCAACTGTTTACATCTGTCTTTCGGCGAGTCAGGGCGAGATTGGGGCAAGAGGGAGGGCATGTACACTCCGCATCAAGTGTTATTAACACTAGGAGATTGTGTGCTGTTCTTCTTCTTGTAAAAGTATACACTACTAATAAAATACCAATTCTACTGTAATAATTCACTACTCTTCCCCTAAGCGCATGAATGCATCACAACTATACACTTAACATAGTCATGAAATACCCAACTGACCAAACACAAAGCTTGTGCCACAATAATTCATAAACATTCAGTGCAGACTGTACCACTATCTCCAGGAAAACTGGTTGCTGGTTAGGCTATGTATGTCATGTGCTATGTAATGAATGTTTTACAGCCAGAATTGCAACCCTTAGGCCTATTATGCTTAATGACATAATTTGAATGAGATTAGCTTAAGTCATCTAACATTCCTCATGAAAATAATATCGGCCTAACGGAAAAAAATATGTCATAACATCCGGGTCGTATTATTGATAATAAAAAAGTTGGGATTGTAATCTAAAAACTATCCGCAAATTTACTCCAAACATTATCTGCAACGTATCCGCTATCCGCACAGCTATGCAAACTATATCCGCACGGCTAAACATTTTGCGGATATCCGTAGCCACGCAGGACTTTATCTATAGGCCTTGGCCTTCTGAAGAAGTATTTTTCATTCTTCCCTGTTTAGTGTCGAGCTCCTTCAATTGGTAATCTTAGGGATCTTAACATCCTCTCTCACACCTTCTTCTCATTTGAGCTTTGGTCTTCCAACTTTCGTGGTTTCTTCTGGCTTGTCATCTTCTTTATCGTTCTGTCTTCCAAGAGCATCCTCTGCCAATTACAATCTGATCGGGGGGGATAGACGACACAAGAGTTCCCTTGTAAGTTCACTCACCAAGAAGACTGAAGTATTTACAAGAATTTACTTAGTGACCGAAGATGCCCCACTGAAAATTGAAAATCTGTTTTAACATTGTTCTGGATGTGTGATTCTATCATTGCGTTCTGGAACTACTTGTAAGCAGACTCTTTAATACTTGATAGGCTAACAGGAGTGAATTTTGTGTATATTTTTGTGATGTTTTGGTAATGTTTGTGTAAATATTTCCATTTAAAATTAGCACCTTTTATTGCTCCTTTTTTGACTAAATCATTACACTTCTTTGCACCTTTTTAACGAAAGTTTTGCGCCTAAAATTCCTACTCTTAACACGAGCGGCAGATGAACAAGATTCCAATGAATCCCACAGCCTGGCCACGGAAGTGTTCAAGTCAAAGGAGTGAACTCGTTTTGTTTAAGGTTTCCTACCGTATGGACCCGACGGCAACGGGAAATGAAAGCCTACTTTCAATTTTTGCAAAAAATGAAAGTAGACTTATGATATCTACACAGGGCCAAACGTTTTGTGCCTGTCTGTGTGTGTGTGTGTGTGTGAGTGTGTACTCTGTATGTCTGTCCCCCTATCAATTCAAACACGACGAAACCGAATTGAACAAAATTTGGTACAGAGGTAGCACTATCAAAGAGCATCCGAGTGCCATGTGTTATATTGCCGCCATCTATATCAAACCTGAATTGCGGCCACTCAAATGGTCAAAACTTTTAATTAAATTACGACCAAACTAATCATCAGATCTTTACCAAATTTGGTCAAAACATACCTTCATATGGGACGCGTTTTGCGCCCAAACTACAAGGTCATCAGCCATACCATTTCAGGATGGTGGCCGTGTGAATTATGCAAGCTTTATAATCCATAACTTGGGACCAACCAGTTCCGATTATCGAACCGAGAATGGTTTAAACTGTTCTAAAGGGCGTGGGCCGTTCCAAATTAAAAGTTTATATTATAATATTATACTACAGAAGTGACTTTAAAAAGCTGAGCCATCGGTTACAACACAAGATGCCAGCAGATCTCTCGTTCTGACCTATGTTTCACTACTTTGAGTATGTTGCATGCAATATAGCCTACAGATCGAAATAATATAAACTTTGTATGAAATGGATTATAATGAATATATACTCCAGTGAAGAAATCGTTTCATCCAAGCCATTATTCGCTAAGACGTTGTATGTAATTCGATTGAAAACGGTTGACTTCGGTGGACACGTTTGGCAATGTGGTTAGAGCTTTGGTGTTTCACCCAGTCGGCCGGGGTTCAAAACCTATCAGAGTTATATTTATTGCTTGATTTTTTATATTTATTGTTTTTTAAGTACTGATTTGTTATAAAATTTAGCGTTATGTTGTGCATGTTGCAATGGAAAATATATATTTAATTAAAACATAGTTCGCCACCGGATCTGCACGAGTGATATCTACTAGCAACCAGTTGAACTATGCGTGTGCTAACACGAGTGGCTATGCTAAGTACAGAGCTGATCCACTATTTGATTGCCTGGAGGCAGCCGGTTTCTTATTGGTTGTAGGTGGAATATATTTATATTCCTTGGTTTTTAAGCTATTTTCTTGCTTTAAATTCATTGAATGTTTAAATTAACACTTTCTGGATGGCACAAAGGAGCAGAAACGAAAGCATGTTTTTTAAATCTTTCTGCGCGTGGCTAAAATTTAAAGCATAGCGTGGGATCCGTAATTATTCTCTATGTGGCCAAATGCCCTAAACGCATTGTCGCTTCGAAAAACGATATTAAATTTCCATTTTGTGTGTATTCTGAGTGGTGTAATAATGTATAGCTGTGTAAATTAGGAAATGTTTTATGTAATATCCCAAATGTGCTGTCATATAGGCTATTTGTCTGGACTAGATGACTTCACTGTTCCATCCCTTCAAACAATAATAACTAATAATAATAATAATAATAATAATAATAATAATAATAATGATGATGATAATATTAACAGATACTTGGCTTACGTACACAATTGCAGAATAAAGCTTTCCAGCAAGCCTATGTCATTAGTATAAATGAATCGCACATTAATTAAAATAATTGATTTTTTCTCTCAATTTCAATTCGATATCATACGGGCCACATTCACAATAAACCTTACAGCAAATACACTTTTCTAACAGCCAATGAAATATAGGCAGCGTTTTGCCAATCACAGAGTGGATCAGCTCTGTACCTAGCCACTCATGTGCTAACCACGACCAACTAGATGCGAGCTGCGCTCTATCCGGTCTTGACATTCCCATGCATATGGTGTAATTCAAAAATTTCCTCTTGTTGCCGATAGAGCGCACTTTCCCCCCCAAGGATAGGCGCGATTAAAAATTAGCTGTGCAATAGGTTAATAACATGTGTTTCTCCCAGTGCTACGTTTACACCAACGATGTTTTGTTTCATTTTCAATTATTGAAAGTAGTCGGTGTCAATATACTGAATGCCTACGTTGTTTGGAGTGTTCGCTGATTAAATAGTAAAATGCTGGGGTAAATTATAAACTATGGTTTGAACGCCGCTACTCAAATCCAGTGTGCCAATTTGCACTTCGAATAGGAAGAAATTAGGAGGTGATAAGGACAAAGAGTTATAACTATGCCCATACATTTAGGAGAAAGTAGGCTATATGTTCTCTCCCGAACATCTTGTTTAAATATATATGTGAATTATGTTGTTGTTGATTCTTTATTGGCTTTGCGACATCGTGATCGTGTAGCTCCGTGAACTTGGGTGTGTGTGGAAGTAGTCTGATAACCTCTGTCACAGGCATGTCTATACTAGTATGTGTATTTGTCATTGAGGTAGGATTGGGTAGGAAGCGGTCGTGGCCATACGTTAGGTACCATCCCGGCATTCGCCTGGAGTAGAAATCGGAAACCATGGAAAACCACTTCAGGATGGCTGAGGTAGGAATCGAACCCACCTAATCTCAGTTTTGTCTCATGAGGCTGAGTGTGTTCCAGCCCTCACACCAAAATTAAATTTCTTGGCAGAACCAGGAATCGAACTCGGGCCTCCGCGGTGACAGCCAAGAATGCTAGCCACTATGTAATGAGGCGGACTATAATTGACTTAATATGTTAATTTGAAACTATACATTGTTTAGGTGCTTGGAAAATAACAGCCCTCCACCATTGTAAAAAAAAAAAAGTCAACCTAGTGACCTTTAAATCTCAGCCACCCTAAAAATTATCTGCCACCCCACATGGCCCCCTTGGTGAAATACACTGGTGCCTCTACAGGTAGGGTAGCACTGCACCTCGACCGGCCTACTCCCTGAGGGAATTCCGCCAGTACTAATTTTTACAGCTATCTGAGTAAACCAGGAGCCTACTGGTAGGTGAGAGACAGTTCAGAAATCTCTGCTGATACTGGGAATCAAACCCGGTCCTTCCAGTCCGTCCTGTGGAGCCACCAAAGCATAGTCTTGCAACACGTGTCAAGAAACTGCGCTTTGCATGAAGAACAGTTGAGGAAGCTCTCGTAGCAAAACATAGTGAGTGATAGTAAGTTTATCCTTGCTGGGAATTCATGATCAGATGCGGTGGGAGCTACTCGTATTTCCTCCAGCCTGGTGTCGAGGTCACTTCTAAGAATTATTGACGTCACGTGGAGAAGGAAACTGG
Source organism: Meconema thalassinum (assembly GCA_946902985.2). Lineage (NCBI taxonomy): Eukaryota > Metazoa > Arthropoda > Insecta > Orthoptera > Tettigoniidae > Meconema > Meconema thalassinum. The sequence goes on from OX336391.1 coordinate 390,212,661, forward strand.
CAGCGACTCCTGTTAATGTGCTGTTGCAGACACACTTCGCCATCCTTGGGACTTCACACCAGATACCACAACTTTCACATCACATTCAGGATTTCCGTTTGGAATTTGGCTGACGCAAACACCTGAATACCTGAGTGGCGTGTATAAGGGGGAGCTGTGGGGGCTCCAGAACCCCCCCAGAAAAATGCCAATAGAATTAAGAAAGTGTTGCATTGGTAAAAGCATAATATAATTGTAAATTTGGCTGTACCCTAATCTTAACTTGTTGGCTACGTTATAAACATTATTAAGATTGAAATTAGACTACCTCGTGGTGTAGTGGCTAGCATTCTTGGCTGCCGCCCTGGAGGTCGGAATTCGATTCCCGGTTCTGCCAAGAAATTTTAATTCTGGTCTGGGGGCTGGAACGGGGCACACTCTGAGGCAAAACTGAGAATCCCACAGTACGGTACGGTACTTCTGAGAAATGAATTATCAATTTGTAAGGGGAAAAAAACTTGTTTACCTTTCTGCTTAATAAATAGACAAATATTTAGATATTTGTCATTCATACTCCATAGGCCATAATAGAAAATTCATTAAGTATAAAATTGTATTTGTGTGTTGTATTTTACAACTTTTTTCGTATTGCCACTAATTGTAGGCTACGCTATATAAACTTAGAATTTTACAATTAGTCTAACACTTATCTCAAATAATTAGCCTAGACAAAGTTAAGTTATATGCTCTAAGATATTGGTTGATATTTCTGGGTATTTTGCGGTGACAGTCCCCTATGAACACTCACAATTTTCCGGGATAGTCAGCCCTCCCCCTGAAAAATATTGTATATACGCCCCTGGTCCACAATCTTCCGCAGCTTCATGGGCCCACTGGGAGACAGGTGGAGTATTTGGTCCCACCCAAACCCTGATCCTCTCTTCCGATAAAAATATGATTGAGTCATAGTTCAGAGCATTGCAGTGAAAAGCACAATTAATTTTATACCTTCTTGCCCTTAAACTTTGCCTCTTCCTTTAATAATACTCTGCTTAGTTTATTGATGACCAGTATTAACCCTTACAGTGCTATGGGCACCTTATTTTAAATAAATCACGAGGAATATCTGTTGTCGAGAGAAAGGAAGCCGACATCAAAACCTCATAACCACTTGGGTGGGATTGAGTGGCAGGATTGTGGCTATGCAAGAAAGACGACAGGGCACGCGTTGGCCGCCAGGACAATACTATACGAGGGCTGTTTTTTAAGTAAGGGCCGTTTATTTAAAGCCCGTAGTTAGTGCGCACGCCCCAACAAGCGTGCGTGCTACCTCCCGGCATCCTTTGCGAATAAGCAGGCGTCAATTGCAGCTGTGTAGCTAACCTGTACGCAGAACTGTGCATCTTTACAATGTTCAAGATTATTGATTCGCCCGCCGCGTGTGAGGTACGATCTGTGATACGTTTTTTGAGTTCAAGAAACATGTCGGCTGCAGACATTCATCGTCAGCTTTGTGAGGTGTATGGTGATAATGCAATGACGGAAGGTAAAGTGCGAAAATGGGTACGCGAGTTCGAAAGTGGCCGTGAAAATATTCATGACGATGAACGCTCAGGTCTGTGATCACAGATGACTTGGTGACTGCAATTGCACGAAAATTCGCGATGACTGAAGATTCATGATAACCACTCTATCAATGGATTTTCCTCAAGTGTGAATTCTTGGTTGTCAGAGCAGGCGGCAAATTTTTATGCAGAAGGATTTCAGAACTTAGTTTTAAGGTATGACAAGTGCCTAAATAAACAAGGCAACTAAGTTATGTAGAAAAATAGAGGAAGGTATGTAAAACCTAAAAATAAATTTAATTCCCCGTATGAAAGTTAGATCGACAGGAAATCAAACTCGTGTCAACAATAGCTGAAAATAGAGTTGTTGTTGATTTATTTAAGGAGCTTTGCGACATCGTGGTCATGTAGCCAGGAAATATCCCGGCATTTTCCTGGAATAGAAGTGGGAAACCACACGGAAAACCACTTCCACAATAAGTGCTGTGGGAATCGAACCCACCTCTTCTCAGTTTTGCCTCACAAGGCTGGGTGTACCCCGTCCCAGCCCGCAAACCAGAATTTATTGGCAGAGCTGGGATTCGAACCCGGACTTCCAAGGTGCCAGCCAAGAACGCTAGCCGCTACACCACGAAGTGGTCTTGTCACCAGATTTATTTATTTTCATTTAGCGTATGGCTTTTAGTGCCAGGAGTGTCCGAGGACATTTTCGGCTCGTCAGAGGCTGTAGGGGCTACAAGCGGACACCCATGGGGTGAGCTACAAGTTCCGTTCAATTTCAAGTAGTTCCTACTTTCGCTACCACATGTCACTGACACCTTGTGGTGAACGTTGGAACTATGATAGAGCGTTTCAACGAAATCTAACCTAGAAATTTAGCTTCACTCAAGTTTAGTAAGTGAAAGGATCTTTTACATGCCATAGGTTACTGAAAGAATCCCTTCATAGCTAAATCATGACATCCCGGAGTCTCTAAAACCGTTAGAGTTTTCCGGGACTTTTAATCCATAACATTATTTTATTACGAGTATATACTGTAGCCGGCCCCGTGGTGTTGGGGTAGCGCGCCTGCCTCTCACCTGGAGGCCCCGGGTTCGATCCTCGGCTCCGTCAGGGATTTTAAAACTGACGTGAGGGTTGGAACGGGGTGCACTCAGCCCCGTGAGGACAATTGAGTAGCTGTCTGACAGTAAGACAGCGCCCCAATCACGAAAACCAAGATTAACGGCCGAGGGGACCCGACGCGCTGATCACGCGTTTCCCCAATATCTGCAGGCCGAATGGCTGGGCAGCGGTCGCTTGGTCGGCCTTAGCCCATCATGGGCTGTATAGTGCCAGGGGTTGACCTTTTATATATATATACTGTAGTTATGCCCATCTGTGAAGCGCGATAGAACGAATTTAGCTCATGTTCTCGCAGTCAAGTGGTGCAGTTGCACCTAATATAAAGGGAGGTGGCGCGCAGTTCGTCACTCCTGTGGGGGTCCAGGCGGGAACACCAAGAGCCCGCCAATGAGCCAGCTTGGTGTCCTAGGCGAAACCCCACACAAGACACGGCACAAACCTAGAAGAATTGCTGAGTTTTAATTCACTGGCCGTGAAAGCCAATATACCATCTTTTTGTTTACCTTTCTGCTTAATAAATTGACAAATATTTAGATATTTGTCATTCATACTCCATAGACCATAATAGAAAATTCATTAAGTGTAGAATTGTATTTGTGTGTTGTGTATTTTACAACTTTCTTCGTATTGCCACTAATTGTAGGCTATATAAACTTACAGTTTTACAATTAACTCTTATCTAAAATAATTACACAACGTTATATGCTCTAAGATATTGGTTGATATTTCTGGGTATTTTGCGGAGACAATCCCCTGAGAATACTCACAATTTTCCAGGATAGCCCCCCCCCCCCTCTGAAAAATAATTGCATATACTCCCCGGGTTTATATACAGTGTAATTTATGGTTTTATCACCTCCTTGTGGACACGATAACTACCGTCATTTTGCACCAATACGTTTAAGTTTATACATAAAAGATAACTATTCAAAATCTCGGTCGAGTTCTTTTATGGGCAATATCGCATCCAGAAATGGGGGCCTTTCTCGAAAAAGTGAAATATCGCTATAACTTTCTTAGGATGTGAAAATTCGAATCCATTCACAGTTCGTACTATTCTTCGGATAGACTAAGGGCCAAAAACTTATCTCCGTAAAGTTTATCGACAGCACCAACCATTGACCATAGAGGAGGGAAAAATAGACTTTTGAGAGTAAAAAAAGGGCATACCTTCCGTAATAGGCTCAATATCAAAACAGTTTAAAAATGTCAATAGTCCTCTAAAAAGTACCTAAAACCTTCGTCTGAAAGAATTTATGATATGAGCAAAATGTATGCTAAACATGTAGAACATTTGAGTTATACAACAATTAATTGACAAACTTAGTGAAATACAATAAGAAGATTAAAACCTTAAGTCAGCGATTTCGGTGGCGTAGTTGGTAGCATGCTGAACTGCTGTAACCAAGATATCGGGTTCAAACCCGGCCGAAGTCGTCGGATTTTTTAACAGCGTTAAAAATCCTTCAGTATGCCTTCCTTCGGAGGGGAATAAAGCCAGCGGTTCCATGTCATAGATTTATGGCATGTAAAAGATCCTTCCACAGATTAAACTTGTGTGAGGCTAAATTGTTAGGTTAGATTTCGTCGGAACGCTCCATCAAAGTTCCAAAGTTCACCACTAAGTATCATTGATATCTGGTAGCGAAAGTTGGAACTACTTGAAATTGAACGGAGCTTGTAGCTCACCCAAAGGGTATCCGATGGAAGTTGCAACAGTCTCAGGAGAGCCGAACCTGTCCTCGGACACTCCCGGCACTAAAAGCCATACGATAAATAAATAAATAAATAAATAGCCTAAGTAAATAAATAAATAAACCTTAAGTCAATATATGATGTACTTTTAATGTTGTACCGGTTTCGGCCACATTGTAACTTTCCTCGGCGCAAATTATAATAAGAAAAGGTGCAAAAATCTACATCCAACCAATTTACTACAACAGAAGTAGTTATCAAAAATAATTCTAAAAATATTAATCGTCTAAAAGTTAAAAACAACACATTAAAATTTAGAAAAACCAGATCTGTTACAAAAATATATTGAACTAGCGGACGGGTCCGAAGAATCTCGCATGTTCAAAAGCCACACCTTCCCCAATAGGTTTATAATAAGAGACTAAAGGAGAAAGATTGTTATGTTTTTATTTGAACCAAATGATTATAAAACACTATTTAGGTTTCAGGCATCCCTACGGCCAAAATGCGAACTGAACAGCAACCATGTCGCGTATTTTCCTACAGCAACAGTATTTGCAAATCGCACACTTCTTACAAAAATTGATATTTATGAAATTAGAATGCAATTCGTCACTGCTAATGTAATTTGTGTGCTGAGTTCATTGATTGACAGCTTAGCTGTAACACTCACCGGTTATTCGATATTTTATGAAATTATGCGATTTGAGTACGGTGCTCATTCCTTTAAATTACTGTTTCTGAAATCCATGCAAAATGATAAAGGAAATACCTCCGAATGTTAAAATGACATGAAATAGGCGTCACAGCGGCCAAAATGTGAAGTGGATGCAATTATGGAGCGTATCTTCCTGCAGCAACAATTCGCACACTTCGTACAGTTTTTTAAAGAAATTATAGATATTTATGAAATTAGAGTGCAATATGTCACTAGTAATGTATATTCTCTTTCATTTGCTCATTTTTCACGATCGGTCGCTTGTGAGCGCCGCAGGAGGGATCTATACTACTGAAATAATATATATGATGATAAGAAAGAAGTTAGTCTTGATACAAAACCAGCTTGAAGTAGGACAGATGTGGATTTAATACTGTATATGTGGAATTTGTAGGTTAGGATTGAGTTAATAGATGGGTACGAATAAGCGTAATAATGAAGTAACTATGGAATATAATAGTTGGAAATAAGTAATCCAAGGTATGGTATAGGTAGGGCAAGGAATTTTGGAATTAAGTGAATACGATATACATGAATTTTTCTTCACCTCCATCTTCCGGCGTTTACCAAAATCTGTTCTCTGAAAATCTTCCTCCGTTCTTCACTCCATGATTTATTGGTCTTGGTATTGTTTTTGTTACGGCTGTGAGTTTGTTTCGTCACCTCGCCGCGTGAGTAACCGCCGCCCCCGGGCTATGCTCTGCCTCTGTGTGTTCCCTGCGCCTTAAGCAACAGGGCTACTAGGACAAAAGGGATGGTTCAGAATATTCGTGACCCAGCCAGTGATGGAAACCTCGAGAAGCCGTGAATCCTGGACGGGTCTAGAAGCATTCATTGAGTCACCAGCCTGCTATATAAAAGCGACCTGGCCAGCGAGGTGGACAGTGTTTTTGAGCTAGTGCGTGCTTTTACCTGAGCGACAGTTGTTGGAGACGTGACTTGCGAAACCCTAGTGAAGCTGATTCTCTTGACAGCGAAGGAGTGTGAAGCCTACGGAGGGACTGTATTTGAAGAGTGTGTGTTTACCTAGTGCGACAGAGATATTGTGGTGAATTGCGAAAACACCGGGGGCTGTTTCCCTACCCAGCGGACAGCGAAGCAGAGTGTAGTGGTGAGTGACTGGCTATCGTAAATAACTGTAGCTTGTGTATTCAAGGAAGTGTTGCAGGTAGTTCTACCGAGGCCACCGGTCCCATTAGGAGGGATTAACTTCTGTGGCTTATTGACAAGTGAAAGGCAAGTGTTCCCTACAAGAGGAAACTAGAGTGAGATACTAATTGCTTGTATTTGCTATTGTGTGGTGTATCTTTCTGGCCCGCAATAAAGCTAATACGTTTCGTTAAAGGAACAATTTGTGTTGTGCTTCTACCCACCGTAATCCAGTTAACGGAAGTGCCACTAGGGGCGGGCACGTAACATTTTTCTCATCAAATGATGGTTCTTGATTAGATGATTACTGTTTTGAACTGGAGTCGATGTTGTATAATTTCCTCTGTGTTGTGATTTCTTGAAAGTATTTTTTATTTCACTAACAGGGCCTGTTTTAAGTCAGTTGATGTTGAATATCACCGAGAGAGCAAGGTTGAGAATCATTTTGGTAAGCCTATCATTGTTCTTTCTGTGAATGTAACTATAGAATTGCAATCGTCTTTTCCTGTGTCAGTGAACATCGCAGAGTACTCATTGAGCTAACGAAACTTCAGTTTTAACCAAATTTCTTCTGAGCAAACTGGGCCAAAGATTTTCCTCAGTATTTTCCTTCCTATTATTATTATTATTATCATCATCATGAATTCCCCTTAAGGAGAGCGCTAAAACATAATCAATTTTCATGTTTCTTTTCCTGTCTGTTTTTTTTTTTCATGCCAAAAACCTCTCATATATTCACTGTGTTTCCTCTTTCTCTCTTCTGTCCATTTCTTTCCTAGTTTTTTTTTTCTCTTTGGGCGTTTGCTCAAATTTTTTTTTCTGATTGTTTGTCTGTAATTTTCCTCTCTGCCCTTCTGTAGAGATTGTAATGGTTTCTTTCGCCCTCACGTTGAGCGACAAGTGTAACGTTTTGCTAGCCCCTAACGTTGAGCGTACAATGTGGCAGTTTGGCTAGCCCACACTGTTGGGAGATAAATGTAACTGTTTACCTTTGCCTAAGCTATGTTGTTTTAATGGGCGCCAAGACCTCAATGCAATGTTGAAATCTAAATTTGTATTTAACAACGTCTAGCTCTGGCAGAACACCTTCAAGACACTATTCACTCAGATCGTGGTATGATTTGATCATTAACCCAACAAACAATTGTATCAGGAGAAGGAATTGGTCTATATCTAATGCTACCTACTGAAAGCAAAGATTGCATTGTAAAAGAAATGAATTTATTATATAAAACAAGTATAGCAAAATTAATAATAATAATAAGTACAAAATTTAAATTGGAGCGTTGTGATTTGAATATTACCGATAGAAAATTACGTGAAAACGGAGTCTGATAAATTGATTTTACTCTTATTTCCAAGCTATGAAGTTACTGAAATATGAAATGTAAAACAAAGAAAAATGAGAGATTGCGTATTTCTGCGTCATTTGCGCTTACCATTGGAAATTGCCAAGGCATTTCCCTCGTACTTGCTGATGCTGTGAGCTTCCCACAGTCTCCTGGACGTCGTCATCTCCGTCGGAATTTGATGATATTCTGGTAGATTAGATAATTCTATGGTCCGTACCTCGGACCCAAACACTCGTACAACCGCACTGGTTAAGTTTTGCAAAAGTTAGTCTTCAACTCCACTGAACATCGGAGCGACACGCACTTGCAACCGTACACCGCAAGTTCTACACAGATAGTCACTAACTCCACTGAACATCGGAGCGACACGCGTATAACCATACTCCGCAAGTATTTCACAGATAGTCCTTTCCACGGAACATCGGAGCGTCCCCCGCGTATAACCATACTCCGCAAGTATTTCACAGATAGTCCTTGTTTCACGGCGCGTCGAACGATATATGCACACGTTGGCTCCCCCACTCTTCAGCCGGCTTCAGCTTGCGTGGTCCTCACTGATTGGTTGACCCACCGCTAGTTCCCCTCCTCTGGTTTCTTTACACTCGGCGCGCGAGAGGGAGAAGTCGTTTTCCGTTCCAACAATTCGCCTTTTCTAGACCTTGCGACCCAAGATTGCGTCATGCTTCTCGACAAGATTAAGCGTGTACTTGAAATCCCAGTGAGTCACGTCTCTCGATATACCCTAACTGACGAAAACTCCGTAAAATTCCGTAATCAGATAATTTTCTATGATATCGTCGTTCGTAATAATTTGCTGGATAGCGTTTTCTAAGACATAGAAAACCTATCTGAATGCTAATAATTTTTATAAAATGCTCCGAAAATACCTAAATAATAATTATAATAAATTAATAATAATAATAATAAATTAACATGAAAAATTCTCTTGGCTGAACAATTTGCCGCGTAAATAAATATAGAATGGCTTCCTACTGACTTATGCCAGTTGCATAAAACCCCTCGAAAAACACGTTACATATTCGCCTCGGATCATCGGATGATTTACCGTGACGACGGTCTATTATCCGATTATCCCAGACACGTTAATAATCCCCATCCAAAATACATATTACATAAATGAAATCACCCTAAATTACAGATATATACACTCATAATTTTTCTTCACGCACTTTGCGTCAAAGTTTGTTGTCACTATGGATTGCACTTTGCAACCAGTCCAATGTTTTACATATGGAATAGTGTTCCACGGATATTTCCGCCTTTCAAATTTCTCTATGTTGGAGAAATAGACATAATTAATGTGTGAGCACTATGTATATATGATGTCATATCACACGCATTGAAGGTGTTCTGATATATTTATATCACCATAGAACTTCCTAATTTCACTGGAGGTCCCCTCCTTATGGTGACATTTAATTCCACTTATCACTGAGCACACGATCACACTATTGTGGCAGCGCCTCGTGACCATAATACTTAATCTCTCTTTAAAGTAGATTAAATTAATATTGACTTCTGAAAAAAAAAACAGTAAATGCGCATTACATATAACACCAAATATTTCTGTGCCGTAATCGCCCTGTCTTGTTAAGTTCCCGTTAACCATATTCTACTTAATACTAGTTCTCAACACAGACCATTTCTCCTCACACAAATAATACCATTGTACAAATTATCTTAAATTACACACTTACAAATCTTACAAGGCGAGGCCGTAAACAGAAATCACGTGTGCTGATATGTATGAGTTTCATGAAGGACTGTCTCGCATTCTGATGGCCCATCTTTTATCTCGTGGACGCCTTAAGCTAACAAGCCCTATACAAGCGCTCCCCCATCTCTTGGAGATAAATGGGAACCCATCAGCGCTGCCAAAAATGGCCTTGGTGCATCGAGACAATTTAGTGCTCAACAGCATCCGACAATCCCGTCATATTTCCCTGTACCTTAAAAACTCTCATTTACTTACATACTACCCCCCTGTGTGACTTCTGATACGCCTGCCTTAAGACCAGATCCTCCCACGCACCAAATACCACACTTACTCATTTGATAGGCTGGCTCGCCAGCTAAACACACTCACTTTATGACACATATTTTCGTAGACTATGTATATTATACGTCCCGTATAATCTGTTTCCCTCACTATTCTCCAGCACATATGCTGTTTTGCCAATACGTTTGGAAACTATAAATGTTTCTGTGTCACCTGCTTCCAACCTTGCAAGTGGCTCCCTTAAATGAACGTCATCACGTTGCTCCACTAGCATATTTCTCAGTGTCTGTAACGATGCCCTGTTGCTACTGTCCACACATGCTAACTCTACCTTCCTATGGTGTCACACCTCTACTTGACACTCTATGACCTAAAAATGTTACTTCTGACTGACAGAATGATGACTTAGACAGCTTCAAAGTGAACCCTGCCTGATCTAACTTCTGAAAAACTATATCTAAATGACGTAGATGCTCCTCAAAACTGCGTGAACTAATTACCATATCATCAATGTAAATGGTTACAAACTCTCCTGTGTCATCCCCTAATGCGATGTTTAAAGCCCTAATTAAAGCTGCTGAACTACTCTTTAACCCATAAGGTGTTCTACAAAATTGATAAAGGTTATATTTATGACTAAAAGCTGTAAATGGTCTATCTTCGTACACAAGTGGCACTTGCCAAAAACTGGAACTCAAATCTACACAAGTGAAATACTTCTTCCCCTCACATGTTTGCATTAATTCCTCTATTGACATAGATTTCAGCTGATCTGAACTAATTCTACTGTTAACCAAACGAGCGTCTAAACAAATACGAACAGTGCCGTCGGTCTTGGGTACCGTTATCAAAGAATTAACATATGGACTGTTCGAGTGCTCAATAATCCCATCTTCAAGCATCTGGTTAATTTGTGCCTCAACTGCACTCTGATAAGCGAAAGGTACAGGATATCTATGTCCTGTGAATACTGACCTATCAATAACGTTCAATGAATGTGTATAGCAATTGGCCATACCAATGCGATCCTCAAAAACTCTCCTATTACACAATAACACATCATAGAGCCGAACACACTGTTCATCCTCTATATTTCCCTGAAATGCAGCATCACGTACCGAGTCCTTTAGACTACCGTTCGTAATCACACTGCCCACAAAACATGGAGAACCCCGCTCTACGGCTGGCGATATCTCATTTAAAGTACAAATCACACCTACAATACTACTCCTCTGAATATGGTCATTGAACGCTACTTCTACTTCAGAATCTCCCCATTTAAATTTCAAACTCCCTACATCATAACATAAGTTACCAGACACTCTACTTAGCCACTCTGAACCCAAGATAACACTGAATACTAAATTTGGAATTACAAGGCAAATCTGCTTCTCTACATGATTATTAATTTTAATGTCTACTAAAACTTGCTTAGAAATTACTTTAGACCTCTTCCCAACAGCTGTGATAACAAAAGTGCTTTTAATTGGCATCTCCTCAAAATTTACTCCAGTTCCTTTCATTTTATCATAAAATGCACTACTTATGCAACTCTTCATACAACCACTATCAATTAAAACATCTGTGTACGCCTCGGACACGTTAAATTTAACTATGGGGCTCTTACTAACCACTTCCTGAATAATACCTTCATCATTTAGTTCATGTAATAATTCATTTCTTACATTTAGGTCATAGGGTTCCTGTATAATTGTATGGACAGGGCATGCTACAGACTGAGATTCTGACCTTACTTCGCAGCCTGGTTCGCGTTTAAAGAACCGCTACAGCTGGCCGTAGTACTACTAACTACTAAACTGGTCTGGTTGTTCTGGGCTGTGTTGTCATTGTTTGGCTGTATATTACTACCCCTAGGCTGTCCTCTTCCTTGACCCCTATTCTGGTTGTAATTATTGTCATTATAATTTCTCCCTTGATTTCCCCTGAAATCATTGTTTCTCCCTTGATTTCCCCTGTAATCATTGTTCCTCCCTTGATTTCCCCTGAAATCATTGTTCCTCCCTTGATACTGATTCCCATAGCCATTTCCTCTGTTCTGATTTAGCTGATTATTATTATTCCTATTTTGAGCGTTGGCCCCTTCGCCACCGTTCCCTTGAACTTCCTGATGCCTGGCTTCATTAGGTCTATTATTATTATTACCCTGGTTCCGATTGAAATTGTCCTCATAACCCCCTCTCCCTAGTGCATCAAATGTGCTTAACAAATTTTCTACTTGTGATATAGTCTTTACATTCTGGATACAAGCAGCCTCCTTGATCCTATAGGGAAAGTGCCTAAGTAGCAACCTCACCACATCACTTTCCTCCTTCAAGCCATCAAGATATTTACACACTAATACCTGCCCTAAAAAGTATTCGGTCATGGTGGAGCTTCCTTTAGGGTTATATTTACCACACACTACTCCCTCACGATGCTGCGACTGAATAACCTCATTCCAGAACTTTTCACAGAATTTCATTTTAAAATCATTGATATCAGTAAACTTGTCTCTGTAGACAGCAAACCAATTCCTCGTTTCCCCCACAAACACTTGTTCTAAAATTTCAACTACCTGGCACCACTCAATACTACCATTTTCCAACCTTTCCCCGAATTTATTTTCTATAGTGTTCATGAACTCCATTGGGCACCCCTGTCGATTGCTGAACTTACCCAGTTCTACCTCCCTGTGTGTGCTATTCACAAAAACTGGCCTATTCTGACTATTTTCTTGCCTGATCCTAGCTATTAATTTTAATTCTAATTCTGCGATTTTCTCCTCAGCCTTCCTCTCAATACTGTTTACTGTTAATTTAATGTTTCCTTCTGATTCTTCTACTTTATCATATAGCTTTGCTTGTTTCTCCTCAATCTTGCTAATGCTCTCTCTATTACTCTCTCTTAAATCATTTACTTCTGCAACTATTTGTGAGTGGACTTTCTCAATTCTACCCCCCAGCTGTTCCTTAACCTCTTTAGTTGCTACCTGAATTTTGTCAATTTCTCCCCCCAATTGCTTTTTGACCTGCTGTGTTTCCAGTTGCACTAGTTCTTTTAAATTTTCAGCCTGTGTACTGATTCTAATTTCTAACTCCTCCTGTACTTTTCCTAATTTCTTGTCTACATCTGCAATGATGTCTTTAACCTTCTCTTCCATTACTCCTCTGATTTCTCCTGTAATCTGCTCCATTTTCACACTAATTTCCTTGTTGTTCTTATCTAATTTTGCATTATTCTGTTCTAATTTTTTATTTAAAGCTTCTGTACTTTCTTTATTTTCCCTACTGTTTTGTTCTAATTTTGCATTATTCTGTTCTAATTTTTTATTTAAAGCTTCTGTACTTTCTTTATTTTCCCTACTGTTTTGTTCTAATTTTGCATTATTCTGTTCTAATTTTGCATTATTCTGTTCTAATTTTTTATTTAAAGCTTCTGTACTTTCTTTATTTTCCCTACTGTTTTGTTCTAATTTTGCATTATTCTGTTCTAATTTTGCATTATTCTGTTCTAATTTTGCATTTAAGGCATCACTACTAACTTTGTTCTGATACATGAACTCGAGAAGTAAAGTTTTTAATTCTGGTTGGCCGCCTACACTCCCTGTTTCAGTATCGGGATTTACCTCCGCTACCCCGGTACTACCATCACTCGACATACTGCTCGTATCATCACTCTCCCGTTGATGACCACTACGTAACCTCATCTGTCTTTCTTTCTCATCCCCCATAATGATATACACTGATAAAGACAAATAACCCCCAAAATACAGGCACAGAAATATATACCCTTCTCCTTCCACAAATGTTATTAGGTTTTCAGCCCCAAGTTGTCGGCGACAAATGTAATGGTTTCTTTCGCCCTCACGTTGAGCGACAAGTGTAACGTTTTGCTAGCCCCTAACGTTGAGCGTACAATGTGGCAGTTTGGCTAGCCCACACTGTTGGGAGATAAATGTAACTGTTTACCTTTGCCTAAGCTATGTTGTTTTAATGGGCGCCAAGACCTCAATGCAATGTTGAAATCTAAATTTGTATTTAACAACGTCTAGCTCTGGCAGAACACCTTCAAGACACTATTCACTCAGATCGTGGTATGATTTGATCATTAACCCAACAAACAATTGTATCAGGAGAAGGAATTGGTCTATATCTAATGCTACCTACTGAAAGCAAAGATTGCATTGTAAAAGAAATGAATTTATTATATAAAACAAGTATAGCAAAATTAATAATAATAATAAGTACAAAATTTAAATTGGAGCGTTGTGATTTGAATATTACCGATAGAAAATTACGTGAAAACGGAGTCTGATAAATTGATTTTACTCTTATTTCCAAGCTATGAAGTTACTGAAATATGAAATGTAAAACAAAGAAAAATGAGAGATTGCGTATTTCTGCGTCATTTGCGCTTACCATTGGAAATTGCCAAGGCATTTCCCTCGTACTTGCTGATGCTGTGAGCTTCCCACAGTCTCCTGGACGTCGTCATCTCCGTCGGAATTTGATGATATTCTGGTAGATTAGATAATTCTATGGTCCGTACCTCGGACCCAAACACTCGTACAACCGCACTGGTTAAGTTTTGCAAAAGTTAGTCTTCAACTCCACTGAACATCGGAGCGACACGCACTTGCAACCGTACACCGCAAGTTCTACACAGATAGTCACTAACTCCACTGAACATCGGAGCGACACGCGTATAACCATACTCCGCAAGTATTTCACAGATAGTCCTTTCCACGGAACATCGGAGCGTCCCCCGCGTATAACCATACTCCGCAAGTATTTCACAGATAGTCCTTTCCACGGAACATCGGAGCGTCCCCCGCGTATAACCATACTCCGCAAGTATTTCACAGATAGTCCTTGTTTCACGGCGCGTCGAACGATATATGCACACGTTGGCTCCCCCACTCTTCAGCCGGCTTCAGCTTGCGTGGTCCTCACTGATTGGTTGACCCACCGCTAGTTCCCCTCCTCTGGTTTCTTTACACTCGGCGCGCGAGAGGGAGAAGTCGTTTTCCGTTCCAACAATTCGCCTTTTCTAGACCTTGCGACCCAAGATTGCGTCATGCTTCTCGACAAGATTAAGCGTGTACTTGAAATCCCAGTGAGTCACGTCTCTCGATATACCCTAACTGACGAAAACTCCGTAAAATTCCGTAATCAGATAATTTTCTATGATATCGTCGTTCGTAATAATTTGCTGGATAGCGTTTTCTAAGACATAGAAAACCTATCTGAATGCTAATAATTTTTATAAAATGCTCCGAAAATACCTAAATAATAATTATAATAAATTAATAATAATAATAATAAATTAACATGAAAAATTCTCTTGGCTGAACAATTTGCCGCGTAAATAAATATAGAATGGCTTCCTACTGACTTATGCCAGTTGCATAAAACCCCTCGAAAATCACGTTACAAGATGTTTGGTTTCTTGAGGTATTCCACAGTTTCTTTTACCCAATTGGTTTTCAATGTACTATTAACCCTTTATAAGGCAAAGCAGTTTATTATTTTTATGTGTTTTTACTTTTAATTTATTTAAATTACTATAATCATGAATAATGTTATTTTTTGCTTCTCTAATTTTAATGTTTATATATTTCTTTTTTATTTTCAATTTATGTTCTTATAGATTTAATTTTGGTATTTTTTATTGAATTAATTATTTAACTAATTTCCGATTGATTTTTTCAATTATTTTCATAATTGTTTTATAGTTATATTCATTACTTTAATTTTCATATGTCTTTTATTATTGTAATTTTCTCTTTATGATTCTTATTTCTATATTTATATTTTATTTTTACACTTTAATTGTCAATATTTTTAATTTTAATTTTTTGTTTAATTTTATGCAACACAAAACGCCAAGTAGATACGCAGGTATATTTGATTTTTAGAAATACTAGCACTTCGGCATGAATATTCTCCGAAATTTGGCCTAAAGATTCAACTATCAGCATCTTTAAAAGCATAAACTGTCCTAATAATAATAATAATAATAATAATATCGTATGGCCTCGGGTGCCGGGTGCAAGCTTTGTTATTTGACACCCAGAGGGTAGCTTGCATGTCGAATTTCGTTGTTCCTTGACTATGAAAGTCAAGGAGGTTAGATGTTAGATATCTAAGCTCCTTGAACACTATAGCGCTTTCTAGTAGAGAAATGAGGAACTTTGTGTTGGCGGAAACTCCCGAGATTACTTTTGCCATTATGAACTCGGCCTACTGAATTCAAATGGGTTCTTTAACATGCCAACAACGTATGACATGCGTATCGTATTTTTGCCGCCTTTCAAAAAATCACTTATCACGGCCAGGAGCGAACCTGCAATCTTGGGGTTAGTAGACCTACACGATATCCACTCACCCACCGTGGCAAGGTAACTGTCCTAATCGTATCGTAGTGTGACCTCCTGAGAGGCCGAGTGCAGGTCTTTCTAGTCGACGCCCGTGGGCGACCTGCGCGTCGGGATGAGAGATGGAATGGATGAAGGCGAATGGGCAAGGATTTGGAAGGAAGTGGCCGTGGCCTATCAGAAGGTACCGTCCCAGCATTTGCCTGGTGTTGAAAATGGGAAACCACGGAAAACCATTTCAAGGACGGCCGACAGTGGGGCTCGAACCCACGCGTCTACCGAGTCAGCAGAGAGCTTGGCCCCATGACCTAACACTGCGCTTTAGCCAGCATAGCCACTACTGTCGGTACTGTCCTAATGACAGTTGGTTAATATATATAAAGACCACTATCCCATAGAGCATAGAGGGTTGATGACTATATTAGAAATCTTCTTGGTCAGTCTCTCTTCGTTTATCCTATATTTTGTGTGTAAATAAAAATTTGCCTTTCTTTTCCTGATGTTTTTTTCTAATCGTCTCTGTTTGTATAAGGAACTTTCCTCTTGAGACATGTTACCAAGAAGCGATGTTTGCATATCGGGGTCCATCCCACTGCAGAGTTTCCTCAACAGAGCCACTTAACCGCAAGCGGAGGCCGATCTGCCAAGAACACGAACACTATATTAACAGTCGCACGAAACCATGAGGAAACCAATTACCTTCGATAACGGTACTTTGGGTCAAGACTCAAATGAGCTTCTGATGACTCACAATGGAAGACATATGAGCAACTTGTAGTAAAATGCAATACCATAATTTCCCCCTTTCCCTTTCTTTATGGACCGCCACATGTGGTTTCGGGAGTACCTGGTGAGACTTCGGTACCAGGGAACCTGGGTTCGATACACTACTCTGGCAATAAGTTTAATTCTGGTCTGAGGGCGGGATCGGGGTACAAAGTGAGACGAGGTGGGTTCAATTTTCACCATGGCTATCATATAAGTTGTTTCGTGTGATTTCCCCATTTCTACTCGAGACGAATGCTGAGATGGTTCCTATCTGACTCCATCCCAATCCTAACTCCAATTACAATTACACACACTACTACTACACCGCAATAACACAGGTTATAAGACAAATTCTATATGCATTAATACCCAAGTACATGGGAAGAAATGACCACGATGTCCAAGCCTCTAAACCAGGCCACGCCAACGCGAGCACTTAGTGCTTGCGCGCCCAAGTGCCGCACCGAGTGCCACCAGTTTCCCGCCCCTCTTCCTCCACAGTCAGACTTGTTGGATGATGAGCAGTGGATCGCTAACCTCGCCTTCATGAAAGACATCACGGGATATTTAAATGATTTAAAAATCTCGTTGCAAGGCAAAAATAAATTAATCTGTACTATGTGTGACCGTATTGAAAGTTTCAAATTGAAGCTTGTGCTTTTTAAAAGTCAGCTTCAAGAAGGAAATTGGGACAATTTTCCCTCTCTAAAATCCTTGAATGTAAGTACTTATGAACAAATCGGGGAGTACACAAAACCGTTACAGTCATTGCATAAAGAATTTGAAGATAGGTTTGATGAAATAAAACAAGTAAAACCGGCACTCAAACTTTTTATGACGCCTTTTTCGGTGCGCCCAGAGGATGCCCCATCAAGTCTCCAAATTGAGCTGATAATAGTACATTATGCAACGAGCCTATAATGGCTATAATTAAGACACGAGTATTTTTTATAAAACGAGCGTATGCGAGTTTTATAATTTCCATACGAGTGTCTTAATTACCATTATAGGCGAGTTGCATACGACTGTTTATGTTCGACGATAATTATAACTTTATTATATGTTTTAACATAAATATTCATAAATATCTGTTGAGAGTCAGCTACTGGAATTTTGTGATCGCAGAGCGAGCGTTGGGTGTTATACCTTCGTCTTTCAAGAGCTTTGAACGGCCGACGCATGCGCTCTGCCATATGCAGCCATATGTTTACATCAGCCGTCCCTCAGTAATATTGTCACCGCAGTCATTTGAAGACAATGCGCTGTGTAGAAATTAGTGTTAGTGATTTTAAGGTACTGTGCTATTTCTTGTCTCATATTCGCCAGTTTATTTACGCGAACATATGGACGGTGGGTATTCCATGTCGGTAATTTATTATAGTTCGATGTTGTGTTTATGTCCGACATGTTGGATTTTGAGCGCATGCGCGAAATTATCGTTACCTAATTGGTCAATGAACGAGCTCTGATTGGCTGGAGAAACTGTATCGTAATGAAAAACGGTGTTATAATGACCATCATTATGATACAGTTTTCAAACACATAATAGTGAGGGTCGAACATAAAACTACAGTGCGATTCAATTTCGACAGACTGCTATTACAATTACAATGGTGATTTTATTTTATTTTATAAAGGCGTTGAGGAACAAGAATTTCCGAGGATTCATGCCCTTGCCCTGAAATTTGTTGCTATGTTCGGAACAACGTTCGTTTGTGAACAAATGTTTTCAATTGTAAATATTAACAAAACAAAAACATGGTCAAGTTTGTCTGATGCTTCCTTGGAAGCTATACTACGCATTGAAACTGCCAAAACGATTGTTCCAAATATCGGAAAATTAGTGGCTTTAAAGCGATGCCAAAGGAAATCAAAATGCTGAAAATTAGTTCAAAATCAGGAGCGCAATAAAACTATGATTTCTGACTGTACACAAAATTGGCATTATTAATATTAGTTTTCATACCAGTACGCCGTCTGACGTGCGTTGATTTGCTCAGCCCCATTCATCAAACAATGGGTGGTATGAATAAAAGTGAGCACATGCTCTTTACTCGCGAATTTAGAGCGGGCACTCGCATTGAGGTGAATAAAATCCGCTGGTCGGTAGCAGTCACTCTCAACAGTCCCTGCGTCCTTGAGCGCACGCTCCAGTCACTTGAGTAGCAGAGCGGGCGCTCCAGATTCCTGATGAATAAAGTTCGAGCAGGCACTCATGCCTGTTAGCGCCAGCTCATGTTTTCTTGAGCTAGCTCAGTAGATGACTCCAAACCAGTAGCGTAGCCAAGATGGACCAATGGGAGGGGTTATAGTTAACTGGGGGATAATCGTAATTTCGGGAATTGCTGGACATAGTAATATTTAGCAACTCTGCTATCTCACACTCAAGAAATTAACGGTCTCCAAATTAGTGTTAATCCATTTTCTACGTCCTTATTGAAACATTTTATTTCGAATTAATTAAACGAAATTAATTTATATATAACCTACCTCCCGCTAAGAAACGAAAGAAAGCGGATTGCCTCGCTGGGTTGGATTTTTTAAAAATATCAATATTTAGCGGGTGGAAGCTAGATTGGCAACCCTGAAAGGAGGGAGTTATGAGTTGTCATGAAGACACACTGGACCGAAAACGACAGCAGTACATCTCCAAGCAGTGATACAGACACAAATCACAACCATCATAACTGTGTTAAGAGGGACAGATGACCTCGTAGTTCCGCCCCTTAAAACAACAACAACACAACCATAACGATTTCCCACATAGCATGAGTTATACACTCATCATCAGCGAGTACCATTACCGGTACATAATTTAAGACATGTTTATTTAGCTTCTTAATTATCAGTCTTTTTGTAAAAATTCCAAGGTGGAGGGAGGGGTTCTAACCCCCAGTAGGCTAATACCCGCCTGGCTACGCCACTGCTCCAAACAGTAGCGTCAAGTAGCATGGCAGAGTTTATGATGATGGTTAATAGGAAAAGGAAATTATATACTTATAAACTTCGCAGAGAATCACTTGAGTAGCAGAGCGGGCGCTCCAGATTCCTGGTGAATAAAGCCGCTTGAGTGTACGCTGTGCTTGCACTCCACATTCTTATTCACCAGAAATGCGGAGTAGAAGCTCATCGGCAGTCAGACACTCGGGCACTCACTGAGCATATGCTCACGAGCTTTGACTCATTTTTATTCACACCACCCAATAACAGCACGACTCTCGCCTCGCTAAGCTCTACCACTACAATGTTCTGTCAGCCACTACAGCAGAGCACCTGTGCTTTCGCCGGTGCAGGCCGGTGTTCGCGAAGCACCTGAGTTGGCTTGGCATGCTTTAGGTCAATAGATGCAGAACAGTATAAGAGACCATAAGAGGAGAGCAATAGAACTTCAACATGAAAGTTTCCCTTGGAAAAACTTTTTAGCCCAACTTCATGGGTAATCATGAGAAGGAGGGATTCTTTATCACAGTAGATGTAAAGTCTGTTCGGGATATAATGATAACCCTTTTAAATACGAGAAGCAAACCAGTTATACGCAAAGAATATGGTTATAGTTCTTGTGCCTTAGAAAGCGGAAGTAGTAATGGAGTGCCACTGTAACACACTCCAGTAATCCAATGCTCATCAAGTCAATTGCCATAGTTATGAAGGCTGTAGTTTTCATAGTGTTTTAAAACGTCTATCTATCTCACTTTTACAAAATTTGATAGTAGGTAAGTCATTATTTGAATAATAAAGACGATTGTTCTTTGGCACACTAAGAGATAGCGCTACGCTCAGTAATGCTATATGACTTGCATATGATATTGTCATTTAATTTACATCCCATTAAAAGAAAAAGCTGTGCATTTAAGTCATTTGTATGCTTATTTTCATTTACTCTGCATGCATTGAATTGTCACTTTATTTCTGACTCGGCGCTTGAGGCGTTAAATCAAAATGACAAGGCACTAGAGCAAAGCTTTTCAACATATTTAAATCTGAGGCAGAAAAACAGAATTGCTCATCGTAAGTGACATATTCACCTAGATTATGGGTGAATAGGGCCCTTACGAAACTAAAAAAACAAAGCAAACATAACTTAACTTGCCTGGGTCGCCTCGTTGCGTAGTGGCTAGCATTCTTGGCTGTCACCGCGGAGGCCCGGGTTCGATTCTCCAGTCTCTGCCAAGAAACGTAATTCTGGTCTGAGGCTAGAAGGGGTACACTCAGCCTCGTGAGAAGAGGTGGCTTCGATTCCTACCTCAGCCATCCTAGAAGTGGTTTTCTGTGGTTTCCCCACTTCTACTCCAGGCAAATGCCGTGATAGTCCCTAACATAAAGTCACGGCCGCCTCCTTTCCAATCCACATCTGAATTACAAATACAGCCATCACATCAGACAAATTCCACAAACACCAAAGTTCACGGGGAGCTGTATGACCACGATGTCGCCAAGCCACTTAATCAACAACAATACAAATGTCTGCTCAGTCGTATGATACGATATTACATATATCCTGCTCCAGCCCTCAGACCTGAATTAAGACTTAAATCATGGCATTCAAAGGCACCGAACGGTAAGGGCAAACATTATTATCTTCATTTAATTACCTTGGATGTTGGAGCTCTTTCTTTGGGGTTTAGGCCAATAGATGCAGAACAATACAGTATAAGAGACCATAAGAAGAGAGCAATAGGACTGGATATTTACACCACATCAGCCATGATGGATGACAGCTGGAAGAAAGAGTGACTAAACCAGAGACACGTCACAAAAAGACTCCAATACATGGATTTCATCACAAATATGCGACAACAATAGATTTCATGAGCCAACCTATGAGTGTGAATGTTCGCCATGTGGAAAATCTTATTATAATATGTCCAAATCGAACAAAATTAATAACAGACTACAGCAAGGACTAATGATTGTTATTGTGTCTTGAATATTAATGGTCCACTTGAGCGCAATTTATTTCATTAATATTAAATTAAGGTGGATTCCAGTGAATATCTGAACAGGAACATTATTTGGTTATCAATCTTCCTTCAACATGTAAGTTTTCCTTGGAAATAATTTTTAGCTCAACTTCATGGACAATCATGAGAAGGAGGTATTCTTTATCACAGTAGATGTATTAGTCTGTTCGGGATAATAATGATAACCCTTGTAAGTACGAGAAGCAAACCTGTTATACGCAAAGAATATGGTTATAGTTCATGTGTTTCAGAAAACGGTAGTAGTAATGGAGTGCCACTGTACCACACTCCAGTAATCCAATGCCCATCAAGTCAAATTGCCATAGTTATGAAGGCTGTAGTTTTCATAGTATTTTAAAACTTCTATCTATCTCACTATTACAAAATTTGATAGTAGGTAAGTCATTATTTGAATAATAAAGACGATTGTTCTTAGGCATACTAAGAGATGGCGTTACGCTCAGTGTTGCTAAATGACTTGCATTTGATATTGCCTTTCAAATTACATCCCATTAAAAGAATAGCTGTGCATTTTAGACATTTGTATGATTATTTTTCTTTACTCTGCAAGCATTGAATTGTCACTTTATTTCTAACTCAGCGCTTGAGGCGTTAAATCAAAATGACAAGGCACTAGAGCAAAGCTTTTGAACATTTTTAATTCTGAGGCCGGAAAACAGAATTACTCGTCGTGAGTGACCTGTTCACCCAGATTGTGGGTTAATGGAGCGCTTACGACCCCCAAAAAACAAAGCAAAGATAACTTAACTTGCCTAGGTCGCCTCGTTGCGTAGTGGCTAGTATTCTTGGCTGTCACCGCGGAGGCCCGGGTTCGATTCTCCTGGCTCTGCCAAGAAACGTAATCCTGGTCTGAAGGCCAGAACGGGGTACACTCAGCCTCGTGAGAAGAGGTGGGTTCGATTCCTACCTCAGCCATCCTAGAAGTGGTTTTCTGTGGTTTCCCCACTTCTACTCCAGGCAAATGCCGTGATAGTTCCTAACACCTGTAAACGTAAAGAATACAGACTTTTACAATTCTATCAAATTCATTTTGTTAGTGTTGTAACTACAATAATATTGTGCTTATGAAATGTTATGGTACTCGTGTTTTCTGTATCAGACAAGATTTGATGCACATTCCCTCTCTTATCAAGTTTTCTCACGATGTAGGTAGATTCTTAGTGTTTGATATATTTACTGTGCGAGTCCAAGCTCTATGAACTAGTGGGACGAGGAGAAAGAGCAGGGAAGGGTCAGGCGAGAAGAGAAGGGCCTGTCAACAGCCCGCAGTGTTACATGACATGCTCATCTATTCCAATACTGCTAACATAGGGTCTTCTCTGAAACCAGTGTGGTGTTACGAATGAGTCAGTGAGTCACCGACCAATGTATTTGGTTCTGTACTATGCACGGACCGAGAAACCTCATCACTCGTCAACATCGTTTCTCATAGTCCGCGATGCACATTCCTCTCAGGTTCACGCAGCTTAGACTCGAGCAGTACTTTTGTAATGTGTACGTTGATCCTTTATAGTTGACTATAATGGTCTGTATATCAATCCCACCTCGTTCCTTAGTGGCTAGCAATCATGGCTGATACCCCGGATGTCCGGGTTCGATTCTCAGCTCTGCCAAGGAATGTAATTCTTGTCTGAGGGCTAGAACGGGGTACACTCAGCCACAAGAGGCAAAACTGAGAAGTGTCGGGGTGTCGATTTCCACCTCAACCATCCTGGAAGTGGTTTTCCGTGGTTTCCCCCACTTCTACTCCAGACAAATGCTGGGATGGTATCAAACTTAAAGCCACGGCCGCTTTCAACCCAAATCCTACCTTGATTATAAATAAACACACTAGTACTATACAGACATCACAGTGACACAGGTTATCAGACAAATTCTACACACAACCAAGTACATGGGGCTACATGCATGACTACGATGTCGCAAAGCCTCTAAAAGAATCAAGAACAATAATAATTTAAAATACTTAGGGGAGAACATACAACCATCGTGAAGCAAACAAAGACAGAATCTCTAAATTAAAGAAAAAGCCTTTAGAATTACCTGGAACAGGTACAACAAAAAATCAATTAGAACGCAAAAATTAAAACACTATAACATGGTACTTCAACCTGGAGCATTGTACGCATCATCGGAAGCAGACCATAAACTTAAAAAAAAAAAAAAAACATGGAAGGAGAATCCTTAAGAAAATCTTTGGTTGGTTCCAAGTTTAGGAGCTCAACAACGCGGTCATGTAGCCCCGTGTACTATGGGTGTGTGTAGATTCTGTGTGATAACCGGTGTTAATTGTGATGACTGTATTAGTGTGTGTTATCTGTTTTAATTCAAGTAAGGACTGCAGACGATAATTTCAAGTAGTTCCTACTTTTGCTACCAAATGCTACCGTCCACGACACCTGCTGTAGCTTGCGGACTTGACTACTAGATTTCATCGCAGTCAACACCTGGCGGCGAACGTTGAAACTAATAGAGCGTTATCAATTCGAACCTACAAATTTTGGCTTCTCACAAGTGTAGTTAGTGGAAGATTTTCTTTCATGCCATAAGTCTACGACATGGGACCGCCGTCTTTACTTTCCCCTCCGAGGGAAGGCATACTGAAGGATTTTTAACGCTCTTAAAAATTCCTAAGACCTTTGCCGGGCTTGAATCCGCGACCTTGGGCAAAGATGCTCAGCATGCTACCAACTATCCCACCTAAGCCGCCAAGAAAATCTTTAGTGTGCATAGAGGGAGTGTGGATGAAAATGAGGTCTCACGATTTATACCAACATTCAGAGAAGATATCAGACACTGTTAGAAAAAGACGAGTGATATTTGATGGACATATTCAAGGAATGGACAATGACATACACCCTCTGTCTTAAAAGTTCGGTGAATGAGTCTATAACACGAACGGATTGTTGACTTACCTGAAACAACCGTTACTATCCTTCGAAGTAATCCCCGTGGATGGTTATGCACTTCTTAGAACGGCTGTACAAGTCCTGGCATAGTCATTTGAAGGATAGCCTTCAGTTGGGCCGTCACATTACGTTGGATGACCGAAATGTCCGAAAACCTCTGGCCCTTCAGGGCTTTTCAGTGACCCTGGACCCCGATACGCCATACTTTGACGCTTGCCTTCGAGGTTGTACCTCAGGCACCAGGTTTCGTCACCCGTGACGATGGTTTTCAGGACCATTCCATTCCACGGAACATTCACCTTTCTCACTGCCACCCGTCGAACAGGTGTGCACGTTAGGTTACATAAATTCACCCTTCTCACTGTCACCCGTCTATCAGGTGTGCAAGGCAGGTTGCATAAATTCACGCTTCTCTTTTGCTTACAATTTAGAGTATGCCAGGAGTTTCCAGGACTTGTTCAGTCGTTCTCAGAAGTGCATAACCATCCATACAGTAAAGCCCCGATTATCCGCGAGTGGATGATCCGTGGTGCGACGAGTGCCGCGTAAAATAGAACTGAAATACAAACCTCAATCTTCTCTCGACAGATGAATTTTTAAGATGTGAAATCTTAAACAATTTTGGAAGAATTATAAAATTTTGGATAGAATTGACGATATTGCGTCTGCATGGGATTACATCAAATCCTCAAGACATGTTAAATCATGGAGAAAACTCCTTCAGCATATCGAAACAAATGTCAACCAAAGCATTTGTGAAGAAGAAAATGAAGTCATGCCGACCGCATGTAGACCTAGTGACATTCGTTTCGGGTGGTGAGAATGTCGACGAAGGAAACATAGAAGAGTGGCTGGAATGGGACGCAAGTGAGCCGGGCTTTGAACGACTGACTGACGTAGAAATATCGAACAAAGCAATGGGAGTGACTGAAAACGAAGAAGAAGAAGAAGAAAGAGAAAGCGAAGAAGCCTGCGCGGATGACTCACGAAACTGCTTTGCAGCATGTAGACCGGATGTCATAAATTTACGGCATGTAAAAGAACCTTCCACTAATTACACTTGTATGAAGCTTAAGTTCCAACGTTCGTTACCAGGAACCGACTGCGCTGGCATCTAGTAACCTAGTTCAAAACTAGTTGTCGTTGACGGTGACAGTTGGAAGCAAAATCAGGACCTACTTGAAAATTGAATGTCTTCAGTCCTTACGTGAATTACAGATATCACACACTAATACTATCATCACAATTAACACCGGTTATCAGACAGATTCTATACACACCTTAAGTACACGGGGCTACATACCCAGTTGTCGCAGCCCTTAATCTGAGGAACCAACCAACCAACATGTAGACCAGTGGTTCTGAACCCGTAGAAGTCAGGGGGCCACTCAGCCTGAAATTGAATCATGCACGGACCCCACCCCCCAATACACCTTATCAGTTGTAACCCTTCCTCAGCACCTTCGCCATTAGAATATTCAAAGATGATTAAGCAGTTTTTAGAACACATTATTTATTATTACTATTCATTAGTGTACAGTACAACTTAATTTAAATCCAATAATAACCGTATTCATTTTAATTAATGGTTGTTGCCCATGTGACTTTCTGGTTGTTTAATGTTGGTGAAAGTTTATTTGCCACAATTAAACATACTGTAAGTTGTGAAATTTTTTTTTACCGTATTCTAATAACACTTATTTTACAGAATTTTTATTTATTTAGTCAATTTACCCTCTAGGTTGGTGGTTCCCACGGACTCAGCGAGGGAACTCACCACTACCGCCTCTATGGGCAGTGTCCTGGAGCCTGGAACATCTGGTCGGGAGGGATACAACTGGGGAAGTGTGATCAGCACTTCGCCAAGGCGGCCTCACCTGCAAAGCGAACAGGGGCCTCATGAGGGAAGGGAAGGAATGGAAGAGGGGGACGGATAGGCGATGAAGAGGGAAGGAGGTGGCCGTGGCCTTACAGTAGGTACTGTACCCGAAAATCCGGAAAGGAGCCTGTTGGAGTATCCATTGCCCCAGCTGGATCGCCTATTTCTAACAGCACCGGCAAATTACTACATTAGAAATCGCTCCCTACATGGCCTTTAGGGATTTACATATAGCAGTTACAAGAATATTGTGGATCAACAACAAACTACACGGGGCACACCTACCTTTACTTACCTTCTCGGGGACTGGGAATTCAGCTTCGCCTACAATACATCCACAATACTCTGCTCCTTATATTTAAAATGAATCACACGCCAACAACAACAAATAACGAACTTAATAAAATTTATTAACAATGGTAAACTAACATAGTATAAACAAAATAACAATAAACTAATCTAACCATAAAAGGGGAAGAAAGACACAATCATTCACACTTCCTATCTACTACACATCTTATTACAATGCTGTGTAAAAATTATGAGCATAAAAATCTTGGCTTGGTTAGGCCTGCGCTACGTAAAAAGAAAAACGTTTAAGGAAGGCTCTTACATTCGTGGGATTCCTGTCACCTGGTTTCATTTACTAGCACGCGTTTGGAGAACGCACGTGCACTGGCCTGTTTCATCAATGAAACACTAGCACCACGCTGCACTTGGAACTAAATACAATTTATACAAGGTGGTGAGTCTTCACCTGTTCATATTATGTCACACCGCTCTCCAATTCTAACGGTGAATCATTCTAGTGAACTCGAATATTGAATTATTTTAGCCTATTTTCTTATGATACTTTTTTAGATTCTTAGCATTGAATTTTCCTAGAATAACATTATTTTCATCATCAAACAACTCATAACAGTTATTCTCATAAGCATTAGTTATGCGGAATGCTCCTTCTTCCATGTTTTATTGCAGTTGTATTCATCTGACCCGTTCTTCTTCTTCTATTCTTCTCTTCTACAACGTCTTCTTCTTCTTCTTTTTTGGTTCTGTGCTGCAGTATATTCTCTTCTCTCTTCTACTTCTTTTGTTCAACGTAAATGGTCCCACCATATCGTCCATGAAAACCGTTTCCATTACCATCTCCTTTACTGGTGCTTGGTTTGGAATCGATACTCAATTTTTTAAAATCATCATTCCCATTTTCCTTGTCTCTTAAATCTTTAAGATATTCTTTTCCTTCCTTATGACGTTCATCATACTTCTCCTTCGTCATTATTTCATCTTGGGAGTTTCTGTTACGATTATAATTTTGGTTATTCCTATTGTTATTCCTGTTATAATAACCATTATTATTGTATCTGTAGTTATTATTATTGTGATAATAACCACTTCTACGGTTGCCATTGCTATTATCGTTACTAGGTCCTTGCTGTTGCTGATACGGACGACCTCCACGGAATCTTCTGGTCTACGATCACGGAAATAATTATTCCTTTCAGGACCAATATTTCCCTTTTCTGGTTATTTTGGATTGTCTGTCTGTTGTGTTTGGTCAAGATATACTGTATTAATGTCTTTGTATTCTTGCCTTTGATTCTTCGCAACAACGTTTTGCATCGGGCTCGTGCAATCGAGTTTTCTGAGCAATTCGTCCATACTCGCTAGATCGTTGATCCCTGACGAGATAATTAGACGTCTGACTTCAACAGGGAGCATCCTGGCTATCGCGTTTATCAACTGAGCTGTAGATAACGGGGGTTGAAGAAATCTCTGTCTGGCGAGCTGACTCTTGAAGAAGTCTTCATAGCGTGTCGGAAGAGTACCTGAATACTTTCGTGAGTATACTTCTGCGCGTGGTGAATTTTGAGCTGCAATAGACCATAAACGCTTTATCAGTGCTTCTGCGAATTCATCGAAGTTCATGAAGGTATATATAAAGGCGCAAAACCATTCAAGGGGCCCATCTGACAGATAGAGCACTACGATCTTCATTTCTCTCTCTCTCTCTTGGAATATGCGCTTAGATAAAGTAATCTTTGGGATTTCTGATGTACTCTATCGGTGTGAAACTATCTAGGTTGCTGAACCTACGCGGTTTGTCTTCGAAGTTTCTTATGACTGTCAGGTTTCTCGGATATGAATCCTGAAGGTTTGGTCGAAAATCTCTATTGTAACTTTCGGGCTCTTTACTCCTCACCTCTAAACCTTCCGTAAACCTGAATAATCTTTCTTCCGGCCTGATTTCCCTTTCTTCCATTTCTAGGATACTTCTTCTTGTCTGATTCATCGAATCTTCAAAATCTCCCTTTTCTTTTCTTCCATCTCAGTGATAATCTTCTTCAGCTGTTGGCCTACTTCGGTCTTTAAATCCCCTTATAAGTCTCACGACTGGCAACATCTCCTAGATTAAGATTTTGTAATTTCTTGGTTACGTTTTCTTCTAGTTCATTAGTTTTCTCCTCACTCATGGCATTAACGTTAGTGACAACCTTGTTTAAGCGTTCCTCTATCGTTTTAGTCTTACTCTCTAACGATTCTTTCAAAGCTTGCACATCCTGAATACACTGAGTTCTATCTTCTACTTGCTTTTCAGTGAGCGTATCAATCATTTTTACCTAAATCCTTTCTTACTTCAATAACCTCTCGATTAATTTCGACTTGAGTACTGGCTAATTTCTTTTCTATGTTATCTTGGATTTGCTTAACATGTTCCCCACTGGATTTGTTCCACTCGTCTATCCAGACAACTACATTAGCTTTTAACATTTCAGCTATGTCTTCCTCAATATCTGCTTTAAGAATTTTATTATGATCAATAACCTGCGTTCGCAAAGTTTCTACATTACTTTTTCATTCGGCCAGAGAAGCTGTGGTTTTTAACGCATCGTTAACAAAACGTGTCGTTAAAGCAGTTATATTCTGAGTACACAATTCTTTAGAAGTCTCTACCTCTTGTCTAATTTTGTTAATGTCCACTTGGATTTTTGCTAGATCCACAAATGCCGTATTGACTTCTGTTTGTATTTTACCTATGTCAGACTGTACATCAGTGACATCTGACTGTATATTGTTTATGTCAACCTGAACATTAGTGACATCAGCTTGGACTGAATCTACCTTAGATTGGACTGTGGACACATCTACTTGGACTGTATCTACTTTAGATTGGACAGTGGATACCTCTAACCTCACATTACCAATATCGGACTGTACTATGTCTACTTTGGATTGGACTGTGGATACATCTACTTGGACTGTATCTACTTTACTTCGGACATCTCCGACATCTGTCCATACACCACTTACATCATCCTGAATCGGCTTTGAGCTGGCCTGTAAACGCGTGACATTTGCAACCATTTTAGAGGCACTAGTTTGTAAACCCTCTAAAGAAGTCTGAACTTCCTGAATTTCAGTTTTGAAATTCTCTTTGACACTTTCTGCAACTTCATCTGTAATAGAATCAACAACTTTAACAATCACTATGTCTAGGTCCTCCTATCGTTCACGCTTCAGTTGTTCTAGGTCCTGCTTCGCTTCCTGAAATTTACCTTCAACAGTTTTCAAACTGCTCTGCAGTTGCTCCTTCAAATTCTGCTGCATCACCTCCAACATCCTCTTTACATCCTCGGTTGCCATTGCAATAACCCTTTATATAATGCTATAGAGACACATTCGACATCAGAGCAAAATAACAACATCTGAGCAACGTCCTCCTCCATATATATTTTTGAGCACCTTAATATCTAAAAGTAACTTAAAATTACCTTAGCATTAACTTTTTGTACACCCTACGTTAAATAAACTTACTCATAATGTTCGTTCTCCTGTGAATCACTTTGAATATATTACCACAAAGAAAATTCTACCATTACCATCATTAAAACAAGTTAGCTTTATTTTTAACATGACCTTAGCACTCGCCATGTACCGGTGAAATAAAATAAATATTCAGATCGTAGGTCGTTTCTCGAAACTGTCTACCTACTACACCTCTCTCAGGTTTCTAAGCTCTGATCTTTATCTGAGTGCAACCTTCCTAATATCAATTTAAAATAGGCCTATATAATTACACTCACATCCATCCGAAATTGGACAAGACATGCCACAAGTCTGGTAATTATTTCTTTCACAAGAAATGTGCAAATCAACTTCCTTTAGAGGAACTATGATGCTAATTTCGTATCCCCACGTTGGGCGCCGTTCCTACTGTACTCGAAAATCCGGAAAGGAGTCTGTTGGAATATCCATTGCCCCAGCTGGATCGCCTATTTCTAACAGCACCGGCAAATTACTACATTAGAAATCGCTCCCTACATGGCCTTTAGGGATTTACATACAGCAGTTACAAGAATATTGTGGATCAATAACTAACTATACGGGGCACACCTACCTTTACTTACATTCTCGGGGACTGGGAATTCAGCTTCGCCTACAATACATCCACAATACTCTGCTCCTTATATTAAAATGAATCACACGCCAACAACAACAAATAACGAACTGAATAAAATTTATTAACAATGGTAAACTAACATAGTATAAACAAAATAACAATAAACTAATCTGACCATAAAAGGGGAAAAAAGACACAATCATTCACACTTCCTATCTACTACACATCTTATTACAATGCTGTGTAAAAATTATGAGCATAAAAATCTTGGCTTGGGTAGGCCTACGCTACGTAAAAAGAAAAACGTTTAAGGAAGGCTCTTACATTCGTGGCATTCCTGTCACCTGGTTTCATTTACTAGCACGCGTTTGGAGAACGCACGTGCACTGGCCTGTTTCATCAATGAAACACTAGCACCACGCTGCACTCGGAACTAAATACAATTTATACAAGGCGGTGAGTCTTCACCTGTTCATATTATGTCACACCGCTCTCCAATTCTAACGGTGAATCGTTCTAGCCAGCCCACATTGAGACTGCTTTGTGTGCGTTTAGAATACACGTAAATTTAACATTCAGATCATACAAAAATGCTCATAACTACTATGATTCTTTACCAATCATTCTGAAATTTTGTATTAACTCTTTCATTCGCACCCCGAATTTGTTCATGACCAATTCGGTTCAACAATTACTCTTAACAGTGGACACTCATTCATACAAAACATCTGCTCAAAAAACACACGCTATTCCAAAACATTCGATTAATAAATCCTACCAAAAATTATTTAACTAATTAAATGATTTCCGAAAAAATATTTACATATAATTTGTTCATAATAATATACACTATTTGGTGTTGCTAACACGTTACTTTCGAGATTATGGCTCTTCGGTTACAATACAACTCTCAATTATTTATATACACTGGTTTTCCACATAACCATTCTCTAACACTCCGTAGTTTTGATATACTGCTTACACATCGTCTTATATAGGTTTCAATACATTGTCGGTCTAATACAATCGAATGATTAAGGTTAACTGTACGTAATTACATAACTTCGGGTTTAATAAAATTTAATAATTGTATTATTGACATAAGTAGACAATCGTTCTCTAGTTGTATTTCCGCTAAAACCCTTTCCGTCAGCACAGCTAAATCGTTACTTCACATGAACTGGACTACTTGTATACAACGACTCTTATCATGATCCATGCCTTTCTTATCAAAGAACAATAATACTTTGACTTCGTTTAAAATGCGGAACCTCCTTCGCTCGAGCATTCTTCATAGCTCTACAAATCCTCATATAACAGTATATATGGCATAAACAATTATCATCCACTATGTTAAACAATAACCAAAAAGGATTTATTGTTATTAACATTTCTTCTGTAGGAACTTCTCTCAAATAATGGCATGACCCTCAGTATTATTCCACATGACTACTGAACTACAATTATACATGCTTAAGTTCTTCAAACGAAACTTCCCATTGTAATGAACGATATTAGACTGTCGTGATTGACCTCCTAAAGTTTACTCCACAACAAGATAATTAACTGTTAACTCGTCTGTCGCAAATACATGTAATAAAAATAATACCCATTTCTCATCTCACTTATCAAGCTTAAATTGTTTATCGTTGTAATATCAGGTCCACATAATGACGTGATATTACACAAATAGTGTAAAATAACACACATGTTATTTATAGTGTCAAATAGAATTCAATCTTGACCGGGATAAACTAGCTTTGAATTCCTAGCCAAAGATTTGAATAATCTTCTATCAAAAGGTAATTCCTCTAACATATTAAATGAACAAAGCTCTCAGCTTTTCAAATAATAAAATGGTTTGTCAACGTCGTAATGTTTTAAACTCTACACAAAGAATGTTTATAGGGATTAAGACTTCTGTCTTATCAAACGGCTAGTATTTCCCAGATCGTCGACAGTTTATGTACAATAATGATATAACAATATCATTCGATGTTTCTTCTGTTCTTGAAGTTAGATGTTGTTACATTAAAATGCTCAAATTAAATTTAAAAAGAATTTAATTTGAAGCTAGGACACAATGTCAGATTACTTGGTTTAAATAAAATTATTAAAATTCGAGAGTCGAAACGACTAGTCTTCTATGAGGCAATATGATTCCTCAAACTAAATGTTTAATATCAGTTCCACAACTGATCCGTAGAATAAAATTGAAAAATAGATGAAAGGCAATCATCTCCTAAATAATCTTGAAGCATAAACATCTCAGCACACATCTGAAGTGTAAAATACATGAAAACACTGAAATACATGAAATATGAAAATATGGAGTAAGATCGTTGGCTCGGGATGTCACTAATCAAGCTGTATACTAAAAAATAAGAGACACTGCTACCTTATTGGGACGAAAACTTTAAGATCTATGTAAGTATTCACACAATACTTAAGATGTTTCCTCAGTTCAAGATACTGAGATGGATCTATATTCGAACCTCGGATCTGCGACCTCAGAGATAAGAAACGTCCCTCTCTGGAATTCACCAACATTCGCCTGGGCTCGAACGACATCCTTCTGGCAAATTCTTCTGTGGTTGCTGGGCTACCCTAGCATCTTGACAAATCTCTTCTGTAGAATCATCATTCTCCGTCGTAAATACGTATCAGCCTCATCATTGGAATATAATTTATAGAAATATTCATATAATTGGTGAATGAAATATTTCTATTGATGATTGATGTTACATTAGTGTTCGTAGACTGACGAAAATGTACAAGATGGACCGTACACTACGTCTGTATTCAAGAATACGTTGCCAAACGAAGTTCCATCGTTGTATTTTAACTCCTCTTATCGAATATGTCTCTGGCACATGACTATTTAGTTCATCATATCAACAATGTTAATTATGTTGAATGAATCCACTTGAAGAATAATGATAGTCATTATAATAATGTGTATGTGTTGCGCCAATATTAAAAGTTCTCCGCTACTGTTCACTTGAACTGCGTTCGCCAAATTCACGTTGCAATCTAAAATGATATTTAGCTTTATTTCCAACACATTTGAAAATCTGTCTTAACAGGCTTATATTGTCGAAACGGTAGGTTTTAGAACGCTCGACTTTCAACAGAAAATATAGTATTCGACCTGTTCTTTTTATATTCGCTTAGTTGAACTCAAATCGCAATTATATAAGATATATAATTATTTCAATGTTCCTCACATCTTCACATAAAATGGAAGTGCGGTAATCTCCTACGTTCCACCTAGGTATCCTCGCGTCTCCTCAAGTCGACAGTCTTCGCACTCGGACAAAGCCTTGGGTTCTCCGTTAACCCAGTAAAAACACTTCCTCACTCTTCAAAGACTGCTGGAATAAGAACCTCGATCCTTGGATCTCCCCCTCCAAGTTGAAATTTTGGCGGCCATATAAATCTCCCACCATAATTTTAGCGCGTAGATTACTAATGCTTATTACTCCGTAGGTTAACCGATCTGCGGTTTATTAAGTATCAGACATAATTTCTTTTAATATTCTCTTCATTACCAAATAAGAAAATCTTCTTCTAATGGCCTAAATGCATAATTTCATCAAATTATGTAGTTGAAGTTGATCTCGTCTTCAATAAGACCTCTTCTCATTAGCTATGGGCTGGGATCCAATAGCATAATTTATAACAATATTTATAACATTAATTTCCAACCTCATTGTTGCTATGCCAATTTTAGCCTTCTAGAAGCGTCTATTGTGCAATATATCACGTGATCGGGCTCTCCCACAGCCTCGAGCTTGTAACACTACCCTCCTGTGTCAGACTTCCAGAATCTATACTTGCTGGTTAAATTTTATCATGGGGACGGGAAATACTCTCATTTTGTCCCAAAATAATTCAATTTTCGGGAGCACTTCCATCCCGCTATTTGCCCGAAGACGATGTGGGAAACCACGGAAAACCACTTCGAGGATGGCTGAGGTGGGAATCGAACCCCCTCTACTCATTTGGACCACCCGAGCCTGAGCAGACCCCGTTCCAGTCCTCATACTGAACCCTTTAGTATTGCAGTGTTTATATGCAAGAATCTTGATCAAGGGGTCGCGCTCAGTTCATAGTGTGATGTTTACGTTCGCCAAACAACATGCTCTACTAAGGTAAGGGTCATAGGATTAAAACTGGCGCCCAACGTGGGGCGCTAGTTTACCTCCTATGAACCCTTTAGTATTGCAGTGTTTATATGCAAGAATCTTGATCAAGGGGTCGCGCTCAGTTCATAGTGTGATGTTTACGTTCGCCAAACAACATGCTCTACTGAGGTAAGGGTCATAGGATTAAAACTATAATTAAGAAAGGAAGTGGCATGGCGTAAAATAATAACATAATTGAATGACTATTAGTGCAAATAAAATGAATATAGACAACAACAATAATAAAATTCCTCCCTGAATCTTCCCATGACAGAAATATTTATCAAAAGTTGAGGAGTCAGACGGATCTCCCCTTATAAAAAAATGTGGATCCAAGCTCCACTAACTTGCATTGGATTTTATGTATGCGTAATGACTAACTACGAGGAATGAGTACTAGGATTACTGTTCGTTTACATCGGGTAACAGCCACGACGCTTACGAACAATCATCTCGTAAATCAACGTTTACGGATATGGGACACAACACTAATAAAACCCTTAAAAATTAATGCTGACACACAATCTAACAAACTAATATTTACAGGAATCTCCCTCGAGACCCTTCTTCAATGCAATGACGCATCTGACTAATGAGCTGCCAACCCGGCCAATTGCTCAATACACAAACAAGGAAAAGACAGCATCGCACGTGACTACACGGGTCACTAATACAGAACTTAAACATGGAATGTAACCAACAACAACAAAAGCCTCACCGGCTCAGATTACTTTTTGTGAACAAAAATGCACGTTAAGCTAACGCTTCGGAGATTATAGTGATTCGTAGGCAACTCCCATTTATTTAAACAATTTTTGCCATTGATCAGTTCTTATTCTGTATTTCAAGTAAATACGGAGCCAACAAGCACTCCCCTAATGACCTTGATGCAATTCTTTCAGCCCGCCTTGTGAAACAGCTTCTCCCTTCCTCAACTCTGTCATCGTCCAGCCCCAGTGTGTAAAAATAACATGACCAACTGACCGTTATCTCGTAGAATCAACAGCAACAAATCTCAACCACATAAACATATGGTAAGACCTTAATCGATATAGCCACATATGTCCTCGCAAGGTAACCATATGGACTTGGCACCAAGCTGACAGAAATCAGTCTACGCTGAAATTCCCGCTTGTAATGACCAATAAAATACACACACACACACACACTGCTGGGAATGACAAAACATTTTTCACACAGGTCGGCTGAATCAGATCCTCACAAACTATTTTAAAAAAATATTAATACCTACGAGAGAGCTGACTGCTCCTCGCCACAACACACATTGCTCCAGCGGCAATGAACTCACTGAATCTGATCAATAATAAACATTACAAGATTATTTTACCCTCCAATCTACTGCATGGTTATACTAATTTAGTCCTACTTCTGAAAGACAACATATCTCCGAGAGACGCTTCTTAATCGCACTACGTAAACATATGCGAACACGGTCGTCCACATAGCTACGTTAATTAAAACAAACAAACAAACAAACAAGAACTTACGGCTGATAAAATATGTGCGAGCTGTTTCCATGCAAAAGGTGTGTCAGACCAAAACTAAATACACTACGTTAATCAACACAAGCAAGATATTTACAAACAAAATATGTCCCATATACCATAAGTTAATTTGTCAGATAATAAGAATATTATTCATGTACTCATCCTCTGCCAGTCACCGTCAACGAACATCTGCAGCCATCTCCCTATTTAAATTCTGCTTAGCTCATCTCAAACATCTCGATGGAGTGTTGACAGTTCCAAACTTCTTCCAGGATATGCGATGTCATCTCTCGTGCTGATGCAAAAAGTTATAGATTAATTCACACTCGATATCTGTTTACTAAATTCGCCATTTTAGGTACTCAATTCCCCAGAACAGTCTGTTGGCGAATTGTCGATGATACTGTCCCTACAAAAATAGTACAGTGACTATCTATCACACTGAATTTAACACATTTGTATTAATAAAAATCTGTGTCCTCATGACACGCAAAGTACAAGTGCCTACGTCCTTAGACGCACAAAAATATTAGTAACCTGTGTCTTCCGACACACACAATATAATAGGTTACGTCCTCCGACGCACGAAAGTAATAGCCTACGTCCTCAGACGCACGAAAGTAATAAGCAATGTCTTGGCTCTTCACGCCACTTATAAATGAACTGGCCCTAGGTATCGATAGAGGGGGAAATTATATAAAAATTTCTCAAAATAATGGTGGTACAGGAATGAAACAAATATCACTGAACTCGAAAAATTGCGCAGGTTAAGAATATGCCCATTAATCCTAGAATCGATCGCAGAGATGTTGTCTAGCCGATCTCCCGCGTTAATGCTAGCTGTTGCGTGCCCAAGCTAGACTTGGCGCGTTCGTAAGCATTCATCTCTCATTGGTTCCACATTTTCAATAACTTGGCGGTTTTTATCAGACCTCGGCCTCGTAGGAGTGTCCAGTATTATCATCAGCCACTCACGTTACTGCATTATATTTTCTTAGGCGCGAATAGTACAATGCACATACCATAAGCGTGTCTCACCACGCGTCCCTTCTATTTTGAGGTAGCCACCACCTGTCCTTCTGACACATAGCTAGGGTCTTTCTTTTCACAATGCTAAAAGTATTTATCCTTTTGTCAAACTGCTGCAGGTATGTTCCCACTGTCTCCAACAAATGCTTGAAGTTTCCTCATCTTCGTCTGGCTATTTCATGACGCTGGTGGAAATATTAATTAATCGAAGAAATGAAACATCGAATCATTTATCCCTCAGAGGATAGAGGGTTCAATACCACTTTTCAAATTTCTTGGCAGAGCCGGGAATCGAACCCAGGACCTCCGGGGCTTCAGCTAACCATGCTGAGCACTACGCTACGGAGGCGACATTTTACAGATATTTCAATTCAAAACTTGTTAGACATCGCGGCGGATACATTCGGACGATTCTTGTTCAACACACATCTTTTTCGAAATCTCCATTTATTGGCCACTTTTTTTATGTGTGCTTGTAGACCATTCTCTCCCGAGGCTCTCTCGGACCACTGGTTATGAACCAGTGATGAAGACGGATTGCTTCCTGTTGTTCGCAATTTTCGCTATTGGCGGTGCCCTTGCCACCCAATTCCTCGGATAATCCGGGCTTTACTGTACAATATTTAAATGTTCTTAGACTATATGAAAAATATTACATAAGATATTTAACACAAAATGACATGCTTGTATGTATAAAATTAGACTTAAAAAACGGATATTTAATAATGCTTCTCACTCAAAGTGAAGAACAACAGGAGAGTAACAAGAATTTCCGTGACGAACTAAAGAGCCTACTTTTCTTAAAATTTAAAATTCATGCCAATGATTAATCTATATGGACCTCGGCTATCTAGAATAATGACGAAATAAAGTTGGTAATATAGAAATTTGAAATTAGTTCGAAATATAGCTGGCATTATGTAGCCTCATAGAGCACTACAGTTGGCAGCCCTGGTGACTGAATATATTCTTAGTTCCATCTCTTAAGGTACAGAATACAAAATTTGGTTGAAGTCCAATGGATGGCATGGACTTTACATGCACTTAAACATTGGACTTAATGCAGCGTGCGTAAAATGATGTTAGCAACAATGTCATGCATGTGTTGGTCAGAAATAATTTGAAATATTATCATCTATTGTTGTGCTAATTTTGGATGAAATCCATTTGTTAGTATAGTAGTTACTGGTATTTTAAAATTGGACCTATCAGCAGGCTTAGAATGATGTTGGTAGCACTGACGTACATTAGTTGCTCCAAATTAATCTAGTATGGCAGGTACTACACGTGCGCAAATTTTATAGCTGTTGGCTTGCATGCTTTCTGATAGCCTATATTGATGAAATGAAAATCCACAGCCTGCTTCCAGTCTCCGACCGGGTCAGGAATGGAATGAATGAAGCCCCTATCTAGCGGCGAGGATATGAACTGTGCCGGCTGCCGAGGCCTGACGCACTCCTCTGGGGCAATGATTAAATGAATGACAGATGAAATGAAATGATAGTGGAGAGTGTTGCTGGAATGAAATTTTGACAGGGAAAACCGGAGTACCCGGAGAAAAACCTGCCTGCCTCCGTTTTGTCCAGCACAGATCGCACATGGAGTGACCGGGATTTGAACCACGGACCCAGCGGTGAGAGGCCGGCGTGCTGCCGCCTAAGCCACGGAGGCATGTAGCCTATATTGATATTAGGGTAAAACATATAAACAGCATTTATTAACAGTTGGCAACCCTGATTGCTCTTAACAATGCGCATAGTCATATATGCTATGGTACACATAGCACATACGAAATTTGGTTGAAATCCAATTGATAGTATAGAAGTTACATGTATTTAAAAATTGGTCCTATCAGCAGGCTTAGAATCATGTTGGTAGCACTGACATACATTAGTTGCTCCAAATTAATCTAGAATGTCAGGCGCTATACGTGTGCGAAGGTTAAGGCTGTTCGCTCGCATACTTTCTGATATATTGGTATTTGGATGAAAAAATTGAGAGAGCATTTATTGACAGTTGGCCGCCCTGGAGGCTCTTAAGAATACGCTCAGTCATATCAGTTTATGTACACATAGTGCATACGAAATTTGGTTGAAATCCAATTGGTAGTGTAGGAGTTATATGCATTTAAACATTGGACCTATCAGTAGGCTTAGAATTATTTTGGCAACACTGTCATGTATGGCCTCCTGAAAATTATACTGAAGTACTATTATCTATATATGTGCCAATTTTGGAATAGTTCCCATGTATATATTCCAAGATATCCAACATGGAGCTGAAATTTCGATTATGATTTTTCAGCAGTTGGTAGCACTGACAACATTTTCAAGTATGACGTTGAGATGTCCCGGTATAGATCTTTACTCATACCAAATTTGGTTTCGATTGCTGCAGCCGTTTAGGAGTTGATAGACACACACACACACACACAGACAGACAGACAGACAGACAGACAATAGGACAGACAGACAGTCATTTTCCCGGATCGATCTCATAAGACTACTTTTTCCTCATTTTTGCAAAATGTGAAAAGTAGGCTAAAAATTGAAAATCACCTTCAAGAAATCAACATAACAGTCGAAATGTTATGGGACAGGTCTAGCTTCAGAACGTTGGTGAACAAACATCACTTCGCTGCAAACCCCCGGATGGGTCAGTTGTTGTTGATTCTTTTAGGGGCTTAACTACATTGTATACTCTGCGAGCTGCCAGAATAGGATTGACAGTTCTCTTATCGCCATGTGGTCTGAGAACGAGATTGCCAAACTGTACAAACCAGCGATACAGCTGACCAGGCACAGAAGCACGTGGGCTGTAATATTGCAACGCAGAGTATTATGACATCAACTATGCGAACATGCATTGGTCAGGAGGCAGAGGGGTGATGACTGACGTGGAATTTCCGGCGAAATGTCAATCCTATTCAGGCAGCTCACAGAGTATAGTCATGTAGGCCCGTGTACTTGGGTCTGTGGAGAATTTGTCTGATAACCTTTGTCACTGTGATGTACTAGTATGTACATTATTTCGTAATTCCATTTGTTGTTGTTGTCTACTGCATGGTAGTTAGTTATTGTTGTTTTTGAGGGGTGAAACTACGAGGTCATCCGCCCCTAAATACGCTGCATGGACCGAAGGAAGGAAGAAAAATCATATTGTGAGGATGTAGAGATTTTGGGAAGAGAAGCAAGCAAATTCATATTCATCTGTTAGATAAGTTCAATCGCGCTCCTTACTTGGGCATAACGTTCTTTAAAATATTGACTAATAATAATAATAATAATAATAATAATAATAATAATAATTTAATTTAATTAAATTTATTTATTAAATACTATTGATATTACATTATATTACATATTACATAAAGGTTTTACATATTTAGTACTTGTTATGCCTCTTGTTTGTATGTTCTGAGAGACCTTATGCCTGAATCTTGCATCATGGTAGTAGAGATTCAGTACAGTAATTTGCAAAACTCTTTAATATTAAAATAATAATAATAATAATATTAATAATAATCAACGCCTTGATAGATGTTTATAACGATAACTCTACAATACACGTAACACTGTTTCACAGTAGCCTAGTTCTCTCATGAGAATGAATGAATATTTCCTCGTATAACGGTTTATAGTAGCCTATTAGTCCGAAAAGTGTGTTGTAACAGCATGACTAGTGGGTTGATCTCAGCTTCCTTCCTTGTTTCTAGTGATTCATCCACTCTGCGTGTTCTCCAGAAGAGTACTTGACTTGTTGGTTGGTTGGTTCCTTAGTTTAGGGGCTGCGACAACGTGGTCATGTAGCCCCGTGTACTTTGGGTGTGTGTAGACTGTCTGATAACCGGTGTTAATTGTGATGTCTGTATTAGTGTGTGTTATCTGTTTCTAATTCAAGTAAGGACTGCAGACATTGAATTTCAAGTAGTTCCTTCTTTTGCCACCAAACGCTACTGTCAACAGCTACTAGTTCGAAACTTGGCTACTAGACGCAACCGCAGTCAGCTCCTGGCAACGAACGTAGGAACCCTAAGAGCGTTGTTTAACCTATAATTAATTTAGCTTCACACAGGTGTAATTAGTGGAAGGTTCTTTAACATGCCATAAATCTATTATATGGGACCGCCGGCTTTACTTCTCCTCCGAAGGAAGGCATACTGAGGGATTTTTAACGCTCTTAAAAAATCCGACGACTTCGGCCGGGTTTGAACCCGCGATCTATTTGTTTCATCAAATAGTACAGAAACAATAGAGGAAAAGACCCCGTTTCGCACATCGCTGCCGATCTTTGTTGCATTACCTTTACATGTAAACAAATGGGACTGGTACTTTGCGATGGCGATCATCGCCGGGCTTGATTTCATATCAGTTCTGCAGCGATGATAGCTGGCCGTTTCGTGAACTAAAGAGTAACGATAACGTACCAAAACAACGTATTCCATATTTTATAATTTATCCAGATGAAGGCCTACATATGAAAGAAGGAATCTGAACAACCCACTAGTAATACTGATAAGTAGGGCTCGGACTCGAGCATATTTGCATATTTTTTTCCTGAATAGTACACATCGAAAGAAGCCTTTCGGTGGTATTTTCTCCTCTCTGGGACCAACAGAATTGAAATTTATCGAGCATATAAATGCATAAAACCGCGGTTTTCAGAATAGAAGCATATAAATGCATATTCTTGTGGTTTTCGTCTAAATAGTTTGTTTTTCTTCAAATTCTCCCCCGAATTCGGGCCCTGACCATCCTTAAGGTTCGAAAACAGAAATAATAAAATTATTGAAAAGCCTATCTGGTGCGAATAATAGAACCGCAGGTTTTTGACCTTTAGTGAGGTCGTTCTCGTCATTGAAACTTTTATTGACTGATTTAAGAAAATCATTCAAAACTGAAAACATAGAAAATTTCTTGTTGTACAGACCAATGCAGATCTACTTCATTGACTCGCCTAATTCTGAACATTTTGTAAATGAACTTTTAAACTGCAACTTTTATAAGAAAACTTCTCTTATATATACTTGAAAAACTTGAATGGGAGTATATTGCAGTGTATCAACATACAATTAGAAAATATAGCTCGTATATAAAGGTATGTTATTGGTTTTTTCGTTTCACTTTCCTTTGTGTAGTGTTTAACGGTGTTTATCGAGCATATTCTGCATATTTAACCGCATATAATGGAGGTTTCGAGCTTATCTATCGAGCATATAATGGTTTTTTTGAGCATATCTATCGAGCATAAAACACATGGTTTTCGAGCATATCTGGAGATTTTATCGAGCATATCGATCCGAGCCCTACTGATAAGACACAGGGAAACATTGGCAAACATATAAGTAGGTCTACATAAGTTTACTATGATTCTGTTTTGGTGTATACAAACAGGAAATAAAACGTGGGCGCATCGTGTGACACCAGAGGCCAAGCGGACACGCATATCATGGAAACACCCATCATGCCCACTATACAAGAAAAATTATCTTCTAAAAACCGTGATTGACTATGTTGTTGTTTGAGTCTTTAGTCTTTTGAGTGGTTCGATGCAGCCCTCCATGCTTCCCTGTCTGGAGGTAATCGTTAGCACCGACATCACAGGAGCTCAGCATGCTACCAACTACGCCACCGAAGCGGCCAAGAAAATCTTTAGTGTGCTTAGAGGGAGTGTGAATAAAAAGGAGGTCTCACGAGTTATACCAATATTCAGAGAAGATATAAGACAATATTAGAAAAAGACGAGTCAAATATTTATGAACATGTTCATGAAATGGACAATGACATATTTGAAGTGCCAGAAGCCATTTTTTCAGTGTTGCCTAGTTCTATTGGTTGGTTGGTTGGTTCTTAAGTTTAGGGGCTGCGACAACGCGTTCATGTAGCCCCGTGTACTTTGGGTGTGTGTAGAATTTGTCAGATAACCGGTGTTAATTGTGATAACTGTAATAGTGTGTGTTATCTGTTTTTTAATTTAGGTACTGCAACTTAGAATTTTTCAAATAGTTCCTACTTTTGCCGCCAAGCGCCACCGTCAACGACTACTAGGCCAAGTTCAGAACTTAGCTACTAGACGCCACCGCAGTCGGGTCTTGGCAACGAATGTAGAAACGTAAGAGCGTTGTTTACATTCTTTACCTATCCAATTTAGCTTCACACAGGTGTAATTAGTGGAAGGTTTTTTAACATGCCATAAATCTATGACATGAGACCGCCGGCTTTACTTCCCCTCCGAAGGAAGGCATACTGAGGGATTTTTATCGCTCTTAAAAAATCCGACGGCTTCGGCCGGGTTTGAGCCCGCTATCTGGG
The DNA here is from genome assembly GCA_946902985.2 of Meconema thalassinum. Taxonomy (NCBI): domain Eukaryota; kingdom Metazoa; phylum Arthropoda; class Insecta; order Orthoptera; family Tettigoniidae; genus Meconema; species Meconema thalassinum. Next base: position 390,256,615 of record OX336391.1, read on the forward strand.
GCATAAAAGCTCAGCATGCTACCAACTACGCCACCGAAGCCGCTCTAGTTCTATTAAAGAAAACTTTCCAGTCGGTCAACACAAATGGTGTCCAATTACATTAGGCGGGAAAACAAGCACAGCAAAGCTCCGTTTTTATCCGCGACGAGTTCCGCGAAAAATAGAATTGAATTACGAACCGCAATCTTCTCTCCACAGATGAATTTTTAAGATGTGAAATCGAAGAAGGTTGTGGAACAATTATACAATTTTGGATAGCATTTACGATATTGCGTCTGCCTGGACTTACATCAAACAGGATATCAGACAAATTCTACATACACCCAAGTACACGGGGCTACATGACCACGATGTCACAAAGCCCTTAAAAGTATCAACAACGAAGTTCAGTGCAGAGCAAGATGTGCTATGTATGCAATGTAGACGTGCTTCATGGCTGGTGTTAGCGGTGTCCTAGAGACTGACACTTGTCGCGTTCATGAGGCATTATATATTCTAGTAACGCGTCATGTGGGTGGAGAGCACGTCTGGAGCCTATCCTGTTATATCATAATACATGACTGCGGCAATTGGACAAGTATTCTCTTTAACCTCTCCATTGTTAAACCAGTATGTCCTGTACTGTATACGTTGTTCTACGACTAACCTTTGGTGCTCTTTATCACCGTACACAATTTCAGGGTGATATCAGTAATAGTTTCGGAGATATACAATGCCGGTGAAATATTTCACACAGCCACCATGTTGGATGGGTGAGACGTAATAAAATTTGAAGGGCACGGCCAAACTGCTGCTATGACCTTACCGGGTTTCATTGAAATCGCTCCAGCCGTTTATAGATTTTATTAGGGGACACACACACCACACGGACAAAAGGTGATCACATAAGCCTATTTTTTCATAAATGAAAATTGGCTAAAAATATAACATTTCCTAAACATCCGAACCTTAGTTATGACTCCCAGAATATGAACTTAGGTATGAAAGTCATCAAGATGGTATTATCCAAGTGCAAGTGTAGAATCCAGGTTCAGCACTCCTGAACAATTACTAAACAACCTCCACCAGATAAAGATAATATCATTATGTTCTTGGATTGCTGGCCAGTGTATTCCAATAGTTCACACTTTTCAGTTCATGCACTCAGGAGTTGTAGATAGTACATTAGGTGATGCTTCCTTGTAACTACATTTCTTTCTCTGTTTGATCAACTTAAATCCAGCACAGAGGAAATATGTACACACATCAAACATGGCAGTGACAGGGTTAAACGGTGTTCTAGGGACACATTGCAGTACGCAGGGAGAGTGAAAATCCATTTGTTAAGGGATACGATGGGGTACAGCCTATCAGCGGGTTCCAATTCAATAATTGAAGCGATGCGCCGAATAGGGGTCTAACCACCAAAAACTGTATTTTGAGATAATTGCGAAAAACGTAGTTAAACGAAATGTATGTATAATTTGTGCCATAATGTACAGATTGGTAACTAGTATGATGATTGAGACCAATAGACAGTCCTCGAACAACGTAAAAAAGAAATTATTTACAACAAAACGACACCGGCTCTGGTGCTTTTCTCCCTGGAACTGCGGCACGTTTCTTTGAAGTATATGCCAAGCCAGCATCCCTAAGATGTTTGCGCTTGACGTCCTTCCACTCATTCACATTACGATTGCGTTTCCTACTTAATGTTGATGCTTTAATGCACTCGTTGACACAAGCAATGAGCTATGCTCCGCCATGTTGGACTGGAGTTACATCCCTTTTCCGCGCGAGACGGAAGTTCTCCACCATCTAGCACAGCAACAAGTTCCGAATTCTTCCACATGACTACGCCACTATGCAGGGACGTGCATATAGATTCTTATTCCGTTGAAACCTCACTTTCGGAAAAAATGCCGGTTAGATCCCTTTTCGGCTCATCGCTTCAATTATACTATTGCTTAAGCCCTCATTCCTGACGACTGGAAGAAAGTAGCAGAAACTTAACCATCTGGACTCGATTAAGGATGAGGGGCGTGATGGCGCAGCGTTCAAGCTGTTGGCCTCTCACCATGGTGGACCGGGTTCGATTCCCGGCCAATACATGTGAGATTTTCGAAGTGAAATGCAATGTCCTGTGGTTCGGATTTCACGCAAAAAGGAGGTCCCGTGGCTTATAATCACAAGATTCACTGTCACGTAAATCAACAATCTTCCTTCCTTCTTTTACGATAAAGGATGGACAACATGGGCATCTCTGAACAGATTGAGATCTGGCGTCAGCAGATCAAGAGTTAACCAGGCAAGATGGGACTGTGGAAAGCAAGATATTAAGTGTGATTGTGGAGATGGCCAGACTGTTAGGCACCTGCTCCAGTGTCGACTGTGTCCAGCTTCCTGCACAGAGGAGGATTTACATCAAGCTTCAGACAATGCACTGAAAGTAGCCAAAGTTTGGTCTACTTTTGTTTAATGTTAGTAAATGTTTGTGACTGTGAATTGTGCCCTTATACGACGGAGTGGACGATGGCGTGATTTGAATTGAGCACGCTGAGGCGACACCAAGGTCGCGACGAGCTGTTGACTCGCCATGTTTTGAAACAGGCGCGTGGTCTAAGTACCGCCAGGGAATGACGGAGCACAATGTACTTGTTTGTATTTAGATAAGGAAGAGGAAGGCATCAGCACTTCGGAATTCTATTTGGAATTATTCTCCCGTTTAATTTACAAAGTTTCAATTGATCTAAATAACCTTCTAGCATGTTACATGGTGGGAACCAATAGAAGTGAAGGCATCGCATTACGTAATGTAATTACAGCTATCGATATTTGACCTTGTGGCAGTATATAAACCGGCTCTTAGGCCCAGTTGTACGAACTCGGGTTATCCATCGGAATAGCTATACCTGGGCTAGCGTCTTCCTTGGTATATCTCCAAGGGTGGGTTGTACGACAAGACTTTATTCCGGGGCTCGCTATTCCATGTTTGTCTGAGAGACTAGCTAAGTTGGTAACAAACGGAGCTAACTTTGAGGACATATTGACACGAAATTTGAACTTCTTTGGAAACAGATGAATATCGAATTGACCACTGCGATACTCCATGAGAGGCCGTGAGAATAACAAACCATGGCCGTGGACAAACATACCGTAATAAATCCATGCATTGGTTACAAATAATAGTATAAATCGTAGGCTATACATAAATATAATGCAAACTAATATAGCATATCCAAGAATTAAGTACCGGTAGGTGCAGGATAGGCTACTACATGTTATTATCATACATTTTATCTGTCAGTCATATGTTCCAGTCCATCGATAATTTGATCTAATAACCTCAAAACTGTGTATTTTTCCTGTCTGAACCGTATAAAGAATTAATTTTCATCACAGTTCAGAAAATGAGCCGGCCACTGTCCGATCTTCTTTGCTTTTCTCCTTTGCAGAAATATTATTTTTATTAATGGATCCTCCGCATCAGCATGAATGCTCTCTTGAATAATTATGAGTACGGTATCCTAGGCTCTTGGCTGACGCAAAGTTATTGTTAATACCCTGTTGAACCAAGGATTACCGGTACATATATAAGATAATACAGAAACACCAAGCATAACATAAAAACAAAAAAATAATAAGCAAAAAATGCTGGATCTGGTGAGATTCGATCCGCAAGAAATGTAAATTTATACTCGCGAGAATAGCATGCTAGCCACTGGACCACCGCTACCTAAAGTAATTTCCTGAAGATTGCGCATATGATGCTCACGTACGTAATGACAGTGACCTGCATTCGTTATTTTCTGTAATAATATGTATGTAATTACTGTGCTGCTATTAAGATTATATATTTTCATGTACATGAATAGTTCACTCGAATTAAGAGTTTGCGATGATTTAACTAATCTGTGCATCACTTTCTACATTAATTCCTGGCATCTCCAGCAATCCAGCATGATGCTCTCGACTGACGCGGAGTTATTATTAATTACTCTGTTGAACCTAGGATCACCCCCAAGTGATTACTGGTAGGCTACATATAAAAGATAATGCAGAAACAACAAGCATAAGATAGAAACAAAAACTAATAAGCAAGAAAAGTTGGAACTGGTGGGGTTCGATCCACAAAATATAAGATCTTTCGTCGTAAGTCCTGCGCGCTAACCATTGGACCACTGCGACATGGCGTTCTGTGCTGAAGAAAATGCATATGATGCTTAAATTTGTAATGTCGCTGACTTGCTTTGGTATTTGTCTGTAAAAATGTGTATGTAATTATTGTGCTGCTATTAAAATTATACGTTCTCGTGTACATTTATGAATAGCTCACTGAAATTAAGAGTTTGCGATGATTTAACTTCAGATGTTGTAGCGGTCTCTCCCGTCCGCCATATATATACTCGGTATAAGCAGATAGCTCGCCATTCCATGCCCGGTTAGGTATGCCGTCGTTTATACCCGGATTATCTCTTATACCAATGTCGTACAAACAGCGGCGGTTCTTGCTATAGCGCAATGGCGCAATGAACCCCCAATAAATTTGACAATATATTTAGCATTTTGTCCCTATACGTAACAGAAATATTTGTCAGAAAACAGCGCGGAGTTCAAATGCAGTTAACGAGCGCGAGGAAGTGAAGCCGGAGCAAGATCTGGTTTGAACCCCCAGTCTTGGCCAATCTTTCCTGCAGAGAATAGGCGAGTAAGGTAGAGCGGAGGCATGGGACATGTAGCGGGGGTTAGAAGGGAAGGGAACAGTGGATACAAACCAAACTTGTATCCATCCTACACGCATGCGCAATAAGATTACTGAATTCGTTCATTAGTCCAGCGACACAAGTAGTAGGTAATCTGTGCACAAGCCCTTCAGGGTTGCGGAAAAGGTACACTCCGCCATCTCTTGACGTGTTTGTACAATAATGCGGCCAATGTGAACATACAGCGAAGTGCTCACCAGGGGCGCTTTTGAAAGGGTGCTTCATGGCTGCCACATTAGACTGTTTATATGCATCCGTAATGTATCCATGGATTTATCTATATAAAGTAAACTACCTAGCTATTTATTGTATTCGAAGGCTAATTAAATAAACGATTCAGTTAGATTGAAATAATACCAATAAAATAGCGGAAGAAGGTGTCTTGTTAGTTGTTACGCTCCGGAGTTATCCAACTCACTACTGTAGTTCCACTATTTTCTCCGGTTTAAGTAAGTGACACTGTCAAGTGCTGGAAATTAAATCACTTTCAGTATTTCCTTGTGCCTATTAACTGCGTGAAATTAGTGACTCTGTAATTCGATTATTTTTTCTGCGTCCCCCAGGGGTTCACATCTAGTGAGACGTGGGTTGGCGACCACGGGACCCCAGCTGAGTCCAGCATTGCTTCCACTTACTTGTGCCAGGCTCTTAACTGTCTTCTTTCCTGTCGACCTCTCTTGGTCAACTCTTGTTGTCTTCCAACCCCGACGGTATTAGGGTATCCGAGGCCTCGGGAGTCTTTTCTTTTCCCGCCTTCATTGGCCCTTCTCTCACCTTTCCTGATCCCTCATTCTTCGTGGGATCAGCATTCTTTTCATTATAGTTCCTTTTCTCTTTAGGATTCCTGCCCTGTTTTTATGAATTGGCTCACGGTATCTCTAAATTACATTTTGTGAGTTTTTTTTAACTCAACCACATTTTGTAAGTTTTTTCAATCTACATTGCACTTTGTAAGTATTTTCGACCTAAACTCCATTTTGTAGGTATTTTCAATCTCAATTGCATTTCGTAAATACAGTATTTTGAATCGCGGGCTTCTACATATTGTGAGTATTTTGAATCTACCATACATTTTGTAAGCATTTTCAAATTCAATTGCATTTGTAAGTATTTTGAATTTCAATTGCACTTTGTGAGTATTTTGAATCTGAACCGGCCTTTTTCAATCTCACTTGCATTGTGTTTTGTTCAATTCCAATTGCATTTTGTATATTTTGAACCTCACTTGCATTTTGTACGTATTTTCAATTTCAATTGCATTTTGTAAATATTTTGAATTTCAATTGCGTTTTGTTGAGTGTTTCGAATCTACATTGCATTTTGTAAGTAATTTGAAACTAAACTACATTTTGTGCCAATCTAAATTCCTGTTATGAGTATTTTCCTTCTAAATTACCTTTACCTTTTATAAGTATATCCATTCTTCATTTTGTGAGCCATTTCAATCTGATATTCGATTGCTGTAAGATTTGAAGTGTTGCATGTTCTTAACCAGGCTCATAACCAGATGGAGCCTGTCATGCAGGTGCGTGTTTGTGCGTGTGTTTGAGAGAGAGATCGAGACAGAAAACTTTGATCTTCACTAATAATGCTGATCCAGGGTTCAAGTTCTGGTTGAGGCGAATGATTGGAACTCACTGTGATTGAAATCGCTCATTGCAATGTTCATAACTATCGGTACAAAATTTGAGGTACCACATATATACTGTTTATCTTTGTAGTAGATTAGGGTCCGCCATTGGAAGTGAGTGCTCTTTTATATTGAACCTCCAGTCCATAAAGCCGCCACTGCGTACAACTCAATTCTGCGCTAACTACGGAGATAACTTTAGCCAAGGTATAACCCGAGTTCGTACAACTGGTCCTTAGTAGGCCAGGCTATCTGACAGTTTTGATCTGTCTGTGTTGATCAGCTGGTCAGTGGTGCTCACCTGTTGTTACGCTGTTACGTTACGCCGTGGTTATACTCCGTGAGGCTAGGACTCTATAATGACATCTCTACGTTACTCTGCTAATGGGTCGGAAGACTTAGTCTCATTTTCATACCAGTGCGTGGAAAGTAAAGTGCCGTTGTGCTCCACGAACTAATTATTATTGTGTTTGTGAAAATTCATCATTATGGGATTACTGGAATAAATAAAGGTATGTGAATATGGGCTTGCTTCACGCAAGTGACTGATAATTGACTGTCTGTAAACTTCCACCCGGCGCTCAATATTTATAAACTGGAATTGTGTCCAATTTGAACTAGAATTATGACAATGTGCGAAGTGATGGTGAGCGACCATAAGAGCTTATTTAATACCATGGAAATTTCATGTTCGAATCAGATCAGGCATATTTGAAACATTCTGTCAAGTGGAGATTATTATTATCCAGTCCCGTAATATCTCCCAGATCTTAATTGTGACAGTCAGAATATTTGGATATTTAAAACTGTGGGCTACAATATCGGAATGCCGAGTATGCGTTTGTGGAGGAGTTCGGAACGACCCCATAGGATGGTGACGTCACTACCCCACTGTTCCAACATGACGGTCGGCTAGAGAGGCACTATGTGAGGCGAGCGATACCAGGATTGCCGGATGGGGACCCGAAGCAATGCCTGTTATGGGCATATTTCTGTGGACGAGAAGGCAGCGTGAGGCAAATGCTGGGATACGACTCTTTCCTAGTGTGCAGCCATCACGGGTTCGTGGTGCCATGGTTCGATCCGCACCGAGGGATGATCCACCGCCACAGAATATCTAAGGTAGATCTTATTCTTGGGCCATGAATTTCCATAATTTCCGCTAAATCTATTCACTTCCCTAGTCGTTATTAATCTTCGTTCTTTTATAGTTGGTTGCATATTTTGCTAGGCGAACACTTTGATTTGTTGCTTAGACTTGTAGGTGAGGTGGATCCTCAACATTTTCACTCTTCATTATATAAGTATAATCTGGGATGTCCTACCCCATTTACATTAAAGGCAGCAGGATTATGACACACTGGCAGTATTTGCATTATTTTTGAATACCATAAAATAGTTTCTAATAATAATAGTAAAATCTCTACCAATTTATATTGTATGAACAGTGGATTTGATAAATAATAATGAATGTAATATTCCATGAGGAAAATAACGGTTGATAAATATTATGAATTATGCTTATAAACAAATTGTTAAATTGTTTGATCTTCAGATAGTATTGGGAATTCTTTAAACGAAAGCCTAATGATTCTGTTTCCATGTGGAAAAGTGTCAATGCACTTATGTGTTTTCTGAAGTTAGTTCAGGTAATTTGAGGTTTTGATCCTCTGATCAAATTAGTTCGATAATAAAATGGGATTCATGCGGGAGTGATATCCTGTCTCATAGTGGTAATATTGCTTCGAATGTCAGTCCAATTACATAAAAATCCTATGAGATACACTAATATTGGGTCATTGATTTGTTAAGAATTTAATGACGTCACGTCAACTGTTCTGCCGATTTTTGTGACGGCTGGTGTAGAATTAATGTTCAGTGTTACATGTCCTCTAAATAAATCAGTGGACTTATGAGAATTATAACCAGATATCACTAGGAGAAGCCTACAGTTATTATTATTACTATTTTCACGTTGAGATAAATAAATCCTTTAGTGTCAAGCGTATGCAATGCTGTGCTATTAAGTGCTCCTCTGAATTGTGTGTTACAATGCTACCATAATTTCGTCATAACTGAGTAGTGAAATGCGGATGTTAAATATCGTCAAGATTTTTGTAAATAATTATTGCAAAAATGTGAATGAGTATAGGACAATATTATGAACTGAAACCAATTAAATTTGATTTAGGTATTTTTTTTGTGCCGTAGGTGATCATATAAGATTATGCAATCTCGCCTGTATAGGGTAAAAGAATAATGTGTATTTTGAATTAAGCATAGACAAACCCATGAACTATTACGAAGAGACTATGATTTTTCTAGATCTGAGATGCATAATCGAGAAGGGAAGTGTTTATTATTCTTGTTGTTGCCATCAGGCCATGTCTTGTGAAATAAATTTTTGGTGAATTGGTTTTTATCTTAACATGTGTTCTCACTTTCTGTTGTGTTGTGAAGTCTTTCCTTATCCTTCACGGGGAGCATGGATGCAGTGTGCAGTAATTACATAGCCCAGCCCAGGACGCCCTGAGATAAATCTCGTGCTGACACTGTGCTCATGCTGCCTCGTATGTGGTCACCTGTCCATCCCAGGTGGACAGACGGGTACAGTATATTATGTATGTGTATTTATTTATTGTACATGTGTGCTGTTTTGTATGTTCCTGACACGAGAATAACAATAATGGCTTAATGCTGGAAGTGAATTGGCGAAATAGTTCCTATTGGAGCGGTCAAATCGGCTGAGTTTTCACTGAAATAATGTCCTTGATTGCAAAAACTCCTATCCCGTGGAGTAGCCTTGCTCGTTAAATTGTGCACCACGGCCACGAGGATAGCTCCACTGAGTCCGAAGATCGCCGGTTAGAATCCAGGCGCTGACAGTTGCTATCCTGAGTGTGTGTTTTTCTCCTGGTTTCTCCACACTCTCTCCTGGCAAATGCCGGGATACTACCTTACTTCAAGTCCCAGACCACCTACCTCATGCCTGTCCCTGATACAATTACAATCACTACTATAAATTAATAATAACCCCTAACACTACAGCCCATGAAGGGCCAAGGCCTATCAAGCGACCGCTGCCCAGCCATTTGGCCTGCAGATATTGGGGTGACGCGTGATCAGCGCATCGGGTCCCCTCGGCCGTTAATCTTGGTTTTCGTTTTCGGGGCGCTGCCTCACTGTCAAGGAAGGAAGCTTGTAGTTTAACGTGACCGTTAATCTTGAGATAAGCCTCACTTTCAGACAGCTACTCAATTGTCCTCACGAGGCTGAGTGAACCCCGTTCCAGCCCTGACGTCAGCTTCAAAAATCCCTGATGCAGCCGGGAATCGAACCTAGGGCCTTCGGGTGAGACGCAGTCACGCTACCCCAACACCACGGGGCCGGCTACAATCACTACTAAATCACATAAATTCAGCCCATTTGACAACTTCAACACACACCAACTACACGGGGCTGATATCCGAGATGTCCCAAGACTCTAAAATAAGTTAACAACAAAAACTCCTAACGAGGGAACGGTACGATGTAGGACATAGAATTTTGATTTTCGTTTTTACATTCATGAATGTATTTCGAACCGAAACAGGTTTATTAGGTAGATTTCATTAGAAAGCTAACTATTGCAATGGGTACCATGTTTCGACTTCCGGAAAATTTTGACATATCTTCGCGTTTCACATCCCCCAGACCCCAAAACCACCGTCAGTTCAAAAGTTTATATATAATTTATGTATATATGTATCTATCTATCTATCTCAGTTTCTTGTGGACACGATAACTGCCGTAATTTTGCACCAATCACTTTGAATTTTTTACATAACATGTATCCCTGTAAAATCTCGGTCAAGTTCGTTAATGGGAAAAATCGGTCGAAGGGGGTAAAAATGGGGGGATTTTTTCGAAAAAGTGAAATATCACTATAACTCTCTTAATATGTGAAATATCGAATCCCTTCAAAGTTCATATTATGTGTCGGATAAGTGACAAAATTTATGTTTAAAAAGTTTTTTGATAGCACCAACCATTGGCCAATGGTGTGGAAAGAAGTGGGGTTTTCGGGAAACATTAATTATATCTCTCTTAATAGGCACAATATCAAAACCGTACAAAATGGACGATATTCCCCTAATAATTACCTAAAACGTTTGTCTGAAAGAATTTTTGATACAACCCACCATTACGCCAAGGGATGAGAAAAACGATTTCGGAATTAGAAGAAAATACCAAGAGCCATCAGAGGTTACCATGACAACGCCTCTAAATTGATGAGGGATGAGCTATCAGAGGTTGCCATGACAACGAGATCACATTCAGTTTTCCATCTGACTATGTGGGAAGCGGCTTCGGTGACGTAGCCTAGCTGGTAGCATGCTGAACTTCTATGCCCAAGGTCGCGGGTTCAAAGCCGGCCGATGTCGTCGGATTTTCAAAGAGCGCTGAAAACCCCTCAGTATGCTTTCCTTCAGAGGAGAAGTCCAATGTACGTTGCAAGTTACTGGCTGCGGTGGCATCTAGTAGCCAAGTTCACAGTTAGGTGTCGTTGACGGTATATTTGGTACCAACATTAGGAACTACTACTTGAAATTGACCGCCTGCAGTCCTTACCTGAATTACAGACTAATACAGCCATCACAATTAACACCGTTTATCAGACAGATTCTACACACACACAAAGTACACGGGGTTACATGACCGCGTTGTCGCAGCCCTAAACTGAGGAATCAACCAACAGCTCTGCGGGAGATAAAATTTGACAAAAAGACAAAAAAAAGTTAAAAATATGCATAGTAAGACGAAAGAAAAGTTAATTGAGCTCCAATTACATTGTAAAATACTTTCTCGCAATAAATGAGGTCTGATCCTTCTACGAAAACCTGCATATGTTGCCTATTATAGCCTATCCCCTAGTTTGCCCGGTGAAATCTACCTCCGCCTTCCGGCGTGCCGAGATGATTTTTTTATTCATTTATTTCCACGGTTACACAGAGCTTAAGAGCTCCGTTACAGTAGCGCCCTACATACAATCCGATTAGGGCTTATAAAAATAAAACATCTCGGGTATATTCACAATATAAATATCAATAGTCTAACAATGATAGTAACAAAAAGACAGTAATAATACAATAGACCTACTAATAACAATGGAAAAATTATATACAAAAGTGCACACAGACACATTATCAGCCTCAGGAACAAACACCATATACAAGAAAGGATATTAACTTAGCTAGGTTGTCAGCAATTGTCCTGATGTTATAATTGAACTAATACAGTGCAACTTGGATAATTCGAACCTCAAGGGACCTGTAAAAAAATCCGAATTATCCAAAAATTCGAAAAGGGTAGAGAAAATATATTGTATTACGTTTACATAATGATTTACGTTCAACAAGGCAGATTAACAGACATCGGTGCTGTATAATGACTGTATCGTGAATAACATCAAAAGTTTCAAATTATAAAATAAAGCCAAAATGTACTATTCACCTATTTAACGACAGTAGTAATTCAGCAATCTAGTTAAGTATTAAAGAAATCTACTGTTTTTCAAAAAAGTTTGAGATTTTTACCTGTTTCCTACATTTAAGTCTCGCGGCCATCACAAAAGAATCTAACAAATTTAATGAACGGAAAACAGAATCACTTACGTCATTTCTACTATAAAAAGAAACGCCATGTTCTGAGATGTGGTATGTCGTTTTTCGGGAATTCCTGACCCAACTCTTTGGCTTCCGATCAGCTTTTAAACGTAAAATCTTCGAATTATCCAAAATATAATTCGAATTAACCACGTTTTTAGGTAGATTTCATTAGAAAGCTAACTATTGCAATGGGTACCATGTTTCGACTTCCGGAAAATGTCGACATATCTTCGCATTTCACATCCCCCAGACCCCAAAACCACCGTAAGTTCAAAAGTTTATATATAATTTATGTATATATGTATCTATATATATATATATATATATATATATATATATATATATATATATATATATATATATCACTTTCTTGTGGACACGATAACTGCCGTAAGTTTGCCTCAATCAGTTTGAATTTTTTACATAATAAGTATCCCATTAAAATCTCGGTCGAGTTCGTTAATGGGCAAAATCGGTCGAAGGGGGTGAAAATGGGGGGCTTTTTTCGAAAAAGTGAAATTTCGCTATAACTCTCTTAATACGTGAAATACCGAATCCATTCGAAGTTCATATTATGTGTCGGATAAGTGCCAAAAAATTATGTTAAAAAAGTTTTTTGATAGCACCAACCATTGACCGAAGGGGTGGAAAAAAGTGGGGTTTTCGGGAAACATTAATCATATCTCTCTTAATAGGCACAATATCAAAACCGTACAAAATGGAAAATATTCCCCTAATAATTACCTAAAACTTTTGTCTGAAAGAATTTTTGATATGACTCACCATTACGCCAAGGGATGAGAAAAATGATTTTGGAATTAAAGAAAATGCCAAGTGCTATCAGAGGTTACATGACAACGCTTCTAAATTGATAAGGGATGAGCTATCAGAGGTTGCCAAGACAACGCCATTGACGAGATCACATTAATTATTAGCCTATTTTCAATTTTGAAAAAATAGACTTATGAGATCACCTTTTGTCCGTGTGTGTGTGCGCGCGCGCGCGCGCGTGTGTGTGTGTGTGTGAGGTGTGTGTGTGCCCCCCCCCTAATAAAATCTGAACGACTGGAGCGATTTCAATGAAACCCGCCAAGATCATAGCACCATTCTGGCCGACCTCGACCGTGCCCTTCAAATTTTATTCTGTCGCACCAATCCAACATGGTGGCTGAGCGAAATATTTCACCAGCATTCAGAATCTCCGAAACTATTAGCGATATCACCCTGAAATTTTCTACGGTGATAAAGGGCACTACTAGAAGTTCACCTATGCGACGTTCAAAACCCTGGTAAATACAAAAACAACATGGCGGCCAAGCGAAGTTGAGACTTTTAAATAGGCTTTCCTCGCGATTTAACAATCCAAACGTAATGAAACTTGGTAATGAAAATGTTTATGCACATTGTAATGAACTGGCATCCAATTTCGTTCAATTGTTCACATAACCTCAAAATGGCGGCTGTGCAAAATATTTCACTGGCATTCTATATCTCCGAAACCATTACAGATATCACCCTGAAATTTTGTACGATGATAAAGGGCACTGTTACACGTTTATCAATGTACTTTTCAAAAACCTGTAATGTACAAAACGAACATGGCGGCCAAGCGAAGTTGAAACATTTTAATAGACTTTTCTCTTGATTTAACCATCTGAGCGCAGTGAAATGTGGTACAATAAATGATTATACATATTGTAAAACAATGGCATCTAATTTAGTTAAATTGTTTACATAACCTCAAGATGGCGGCTGTGCGAAATTTTAATATTAAGTTTTTAGTTCTTGTGTCGTAATCATGCGATCGAAGTCAAAGTTTGAATAATGAAGCTATACATTATTTTTCCTTTAATGGTGCACAACTCTATGGCCTATACTTAAAACAATCCAAAATGGCGAGCATCCGAAATATTTCGGCGGTTCTCAATATCTACGAATCCTTTACAGCAATCAAACTGATTTTTTTATGTTCATAGAGGCTATGAACATAAGTTCAGCTATAGGTCTTTCACTAACCTGGTGAGCGCAAATCCAACATGGCGGCGATGCGAAGTATAATTGCTCAATTGGACATTTCTCGTGATTTAATCATCCGAATGCATTGAAACTTTGCACGTTAAATGATTATACAAATATTAATCCATTGGCATCTAATTTATTTCTATTGTTTCGATAACCACAAGATGGCAGCTGTGCGAAATTTTAAAATCTCGGTTTTACTTCTTGTGTCCTAATCATGCGATTGAAGTTTGAATACCAAACGTACACAATAATCTTCATGTGATAGTACATAAATAAGAATCCAACCTGTCAAACATCTGAAATATTTAGACGGTTCTCAATATCTACGAATCTATCACAACAATCAAACTGAAATTTTGTATGTTGATAGAGGCAATTGACAGGAGTAGGATATATGAAAATAGGCTGTATAGTTCTTCACGGAACTACTTGTTAGCCTACGTTTCACATTTTGCAAAAATGAGGAAAAAGTAGACTTATGAGATCGATCCGGGAAAATGCGTATGTCTGTCTGTCGGTCTGCCCTTCTGTCTGTCTGGCTGGATGGCTGTGTGTGTGTGTCCCCCTCTATCAACTCCTAAACGGCTGCAGAAATCGAAACCAAATTTAGTATGAGTAAAGTTGTATACCGGAATATCTCAGGCCCATATTTCAAAAAGATGTCAGAGCTACCAACTGCTAAAAACGCACTTGAAATTTGAGCTCCATGTTGGATATCTTGGAATGTATACATGGGAGCTATTCCAAAATTGGCACACATGTAGATAATACTATTTTAGTTTAATTTCCAGGAGGCCATATATGGCAGTATTGCCAAAATAATTTTAAGCCTCTTGATAGGTCCAATTTTTAAATGCATATAACTTCTACACTATCAATTGGATTTCAACCAAATTTTGTATGTAATATGTGTACATAAACAGATATGACTGAGTGTATTCTTAAGAGCCATCAGGGCTGCCAACTGTTAATAATTGCTCTCTCTATTTTTTATCCAAATACCAATATATCAGAAAGTATGCAAGCCGACAGCTTTAAACTATGCACAGGTATATTACCTGACATTTTACATTAATTTGGAGTAACTAATATACGTCAGTTCTACCAACATGATTCTAAGCCTGCTGATAGGACCAATTTTAAATACATGTAACTTCTATACTGTCAGTTGGATTTCAACCAAATTTTGTATGTGATATGTGTAACATAACAGATATGACTATAAGTATTGTTAAGAGCAATCAGGGCTGCCAACTGTTAATAAATGGTGTCTATATTTTTTACCCTAATATCAATATATCAGAAAGTATGCAAGCCAACAGCTCTATACTTTGCACACGTATAGCACCTGACATTCTAGATTAATTTGGAGTAATTAATATAAGTCTGTGCTGCCAGCATGTTTCTATGCCTGATGATAGCTCCAATTTTAAAATACATGTAACTTCTATAGATACCAACAAATGGATTTCATCCAAAATTGGCACAAAAAGATATAATATTTCAGATTATTTCTGACCAGGACTCGCATGACATTGTTGCCAACATGCTTTTACGTGTACTAATAGATCCAATGTCTAACTCCATGTAACGTCCTTTGAACTTCAACCACATTTTGATTCTGTACCTTAAGAGATGGAATTAAGAATATATTCAGTCACCAGGGCTGCCAACTGTATTGCTATGTTAGGCTACATTATGCCTAGTATACAGTATTTCGAACTAATTAAGACATTTCGACATTACCAACTTAATTTCGTCATTATTCTAGATAGGTTCATATACTGTAGATTAATCATTGACATGAATCTTAATTTTAAGAAAAGTAGGCTCTTTAGTTCGTCACGGAACTTCTTGTTCCATCTCACTATGAGGGAAGCGGCTAAGTGGTAGCATGCTGAACTTCTATGCCCAAGGTCGTTGGTTCAAAGCCGGCCAAAGTCGCCGAATTTTCTAAGAGCGCTAAAAATCCCTCAGCATGCTTTCCTTCGGAGGGGAAGTTACAACGTTCGTTGCAAGTTTCTGGTTGCGGTGGCATCTAGCAGCCAAGTTTACAGCTAGGTGTCGTTGACGTTAGAATTTGGTACAAAATTAGGTACTACTACTTAAAATTGACCGTCTGCAAACTTTACCTGAATTACAGACTAATACAGTCATCACAATTAACAACGTTTATCAGACAGATTCTAAACACATCCAATGTACACGGGGTTACATGACCACGTTGTCGCAGCCCCTAAACTGAGGAACCAACCAACGTCTCTGCGGGAGATAAAATTTTGTGTGAAGAAGTAACAGACTGTTAGATAGTTACACATTAGTTCCAAACCTTGTATAAGGACAGAGTGATCACAAGTATAAAAATGAACCCCAAATGACAAGAAGGTTACCATCCCCATAAGACAATAAAATGTTCAAAATATGCATAGAAAGACGAAAAAAAAGTTCATTAACCTCCAATTGTAAAATACTTTCTCGCAATAAATGAGGTCTGATCCTCCTACGAAAACCTGCATATTTTGCCTATTATAGCTTATCCCCTAGTTTGCCCGGTGAAATCTACCTCCGCCTTCCGGCGTGCCGAGAGGATTTTTTTAAATCATTGATTGTATCAAAAATGCTAGGGACCAATAGAAAAATTCGAATTAAAGGAGATTTCGAATTATAGAAGTTCAAATTAGCCATGTTCCACTGCAATAGTACTTTAACATAATGCAGTAATCAGATGTGAGAGGTATACTGCTCCAAGAAGCAGTAGGGGGCTTAATTTTTCACTAGTAATTTTTAATGGACGATTCACGGGGTGGGTTATTTTGGAAGGAGGCGGCTGTGGTCTTAAGTTAGGAACCATCCCCGCATTTACCTGGAATATAATTGGGAAAATTACTTCTAAGATCCCTGATATGGGAATCGAATTCATCTATTCTCAGTTTTGCCTCACGAGGCTGAGTGTATGCATTTCCAGCCCTCAAACCAGTATTAAATGTCTTGGTAGAACTAGGAAATGAACTCGGATCTCCGGGGCTACAGCCAAGAATGCTAACCACTACACTATGAGGTGTCACAAGGTGACTCTGGTGTCGACTGCAAGATCGATATTTCTATGATGTGCATGAAGTGGACTGAGCGCCGTCTTTTGACTTGAAAACTCCCCCAGGGGCTCACGACTAGTGGGATGTGGGCTAGCGACCACGGGACCCCAGCTGAGTTAGGTATTCCACTTACTTGTACCGGCTCCTCTCTGTCATCTTTCCTGTCGACCTCCCTTTGTCAACACTTGTTCTTTTCCGACCCCGACGGTATTAGGGTATCCGAGGCCTAGGGAGTCTTTTACTTTCCCGCCTTAATATATTGGCCCTTGTCTCATCTTTCCTGAACCCTCATTCTTCGAGGGGTCAAACCTCTTCTGTTCTCTTCATGATATCTCCTTCCATCTCCTCAAGGCCCATAAGGATGCAGGGTGTATGTAGCCCCACCACTTCTGGTCCACCCTCAATAGTGCTACACCTTCAAGAGCTCACAGCTGGTGAGTTCGGGAGTTGGCGACCCCAAGGGATTCCTGAGCTGGGTCCGATTTTGTTCCCCCTTTTCCATTGCGTCTCTTTTCTTTCCCTATCTGCATTTCATGCTCTCCTTCCTTCCATTTATCGTCCTCCTGTCCATTATTTGCCTTATTCTTTGTTTGTTTACCATTTCTCCTAGTATGTAAGTCTGTAGTTACTATTAGTTATAGTTTTCATTACTATCTCATCTTTCACTATCACCCAAACTATGGTGAGTTAGCCGTGGTCGTTACGGCGTGGCTGCAGGCAGTCGCTCACATCCGGGAGGCGAGGAGGTTCGAATCCACCCGCCGGCAACCTTGAAGATGGTTGGTTAGTTCCTTAGTTTAGGGGCTGCGACAACGCGGTCATGTAGCCCCGTGTACTTTGGGTGTGTGTAGAATATGTCTGATAACCGGTGTTAATTGTGATGACTGTATTAGTGTGTGTATCTGTTTTTTTATTCAAGTAGGGGCTGCAACTTTGAATTTTCAAATAGTTCCTACTTTTGCCGCCAAACGCCACCGTCAACGACTACTAGGCCTAGTTCAGAACTAGCTACTAGACGCCACCGCAGTCAACCTTGAAGATGATCTTCGGTGGTTTCCCATCTTCCTTCCAGGCAAATGCCGGGGTTGGTTCCTAATTATAGGCCACAGCCGCTACCTTCCATTTCCTCGTCCTTACATGCACACTTCCCTCCCCAGACAACACTCCACACGCGGCGGTACTCGTAGCTCACCCCATGGGTGACCGCATTGAAGCAGCTACAAACTCTGCCGAGCCGAACATGTCCTCGGACACTCCCGGCACTAAAAGCCATACGCTATAAAAAACTAAAAAACAAAACATTAGGGACCAATAACCTAGATGTTAGGGCCTTTAAAACATCAATTATCATCATCATGACTTGAAAGCGAGTCCTGGTGACGTGGTTTGCAGAGGTGTAAGTGGCTAAGCACCCCTGTCCGGACTTCAGAAGATGTATTTTATGTATGTCCAACTAGTCCAATCACGGCTCAATCTGTACCAGGTACTCAGTTAATTTATTCAGCGCAGAATCTCGTGCAAAGGCGTAGGTACAATAATTTCATTTCTTCTTCAAGGCAACAGGAACAGGTCTGGTACCACATCCTCAATGGGATTTCCCTGTTATCTCTCCGTAACACGCGTTATTATGTTGAGCTTTCTTATAAAAGTAAGCTTGTAACCTTGTAATAAAAATATTCATTTTATCGAGAATCCGAACCATGGTATTTGACATTTAATTTCGAAAATCTCATGTGCATTAATCAAGTACTGAACCTGGTCCGCCCTGGGTGGAGGCAAGCAACTAGAATGCTACATTGTTACGACCCTCGCTAAACATACTCTATCTATCAAGGGCTCACGGCTGGTGAGTTCAGGAGTTGGCGACCCCGAGGGATTCCTGAGCTGGGTCCGGTTTGTTCCCCTTTTTCCATTGCCTGTCTTTCCCTTCCCTATCTGCCTTTCATGGCTCTCCTTCCTTTCATTTATTTTCCTCCTGTCCTTTATTTGCCAATTGGATTTTCAGGATCACTCTGATGACCAAGGAGGTTGTTGTTGATTATTTTAGGGACTTTACGACATCGAAGGTCATGTAGCCCCGTGTACTTGTGTGTGTGTAGAATTTGTCTGATAACCTGGCCGTGGCCTTAAGTTAAGTAACATCTCAGCAAACCACGGAATACCACTTCCAGGATGGCTGAGGTAGGAATTGAACCTGCCTCTTCTCAGTTTTGCCTCACGATGCTCAGTGTATCCCGTTCCAGCCTTCAGACCAGAATTACATTTTTTGGAAGAGCCAGGAATTGAACCCGGGCCTCCACGGCGACAGCCAAGAATGCAAGCCACTACACAACGAGATGGGCCTGACCAAGAAGGCTTTAGCTACTACAATGTCTAATTCTGTGGTGACTATAGCAACGCGTGTAACTGTAAGGGATTGGGGTAGGTAGCTCGGTACTGGAAATGAGGTACCAAACTGGCATTTGTCTGGAATTAGCATGGGAAATCTGGGTAAAACCACACTCAGCGTGCCGCTGCCAACGCCGGGATTCGAACCTTGAATCTCAGAATGCTAGACATGGACAGGTCGGCTAATCACAATTCATCAAATAGAGTATTCGCAATAAGAATAAGTTAACTCCTTGGCAATTGGGTTGGATATTTCATTCCAACCATTAAGTTTGATTTACTTGTCTGTTCCTTTTAAAATCGTGTTACTTTCTAATCTATACTAATATAATAAAGCTGAAGAGTTTGTGTGTTTGTGTGTTTAAACGCGCTAATCTCTGGAACTACCAGTCGGATTCGAAAAATTCGTTTTGTATATGATAGCCAGATTCAAGAGGAATAGTTTAGGCTATGTAGCATTACGCTACACCTGCAGGTAACCATAAAAATTGATTTTTTGTTCAGAAAGTCGGAAGAACAAGCGCTCCCGGACAGCTCCAATAATACCTAAGTCTATTGTTGCCTGGTAATGCGGGCTGCATCACGTCGCCCCTACCAGTGTTCCGGTGCAGAATTGCGAGCTGCTTATAAATTGCAGTCATGGGGAGGTATTAATGCTAAATGATTTCTTAGGCCCTTTAAAACAGTTATCATCATGACAAAAGTACGTCTCTGTATAAGGGCGATGGTGTTGGTGCAGTGTACTGAGGTTATCAGCTGCAATAAGCGTTGATGCTTTCCGATCCTTATCCTTGAGCGCTCCAGTTCTGTAGGAGTAGGCCTATTCATTATCATCCATAAAGCAAATAAATCCACCGGGCGAAGCCAGGCACTACTGCTAGTAATAATAATAATAATAATAATAATAATAATTGGTTTTACGTCCCTTTTAACTACTCTGGGTTTTAGAGACGCCGGGGTGCCGGAATTGTGCCCCAAAGGGGATCTTTAACGTGCCAGTAAATCTACTGACATGGCTCCCTCGCATTTGCGCACCCTCAAATGCAAGCTAACCGCGCCAGGATCACTATCTAACCACTGGGCTGGAGATAATAACAATAATGGTTTGTAGCCTCCGGACAGGGCTGGTGCAGGCTTTTGGATGATGCCCGAGATAGTTAGTTATTGTTGCTTTAAGGGGCGGAACTACGCGGTCATCGGCCCGATGCCCGAGATAGACTTGCTCATTGTGATCAGTAGAGTTCGGAACATTAAGGCCTAAAAAGTACAAAATATGCAAGCAAACATGCCCTAAAAACTGTCTGAATATAACCTAAAAACTCGCGGAATATGACCTCAAACTAATTTAATACGACCTAAAACTCACTGAATATGACCTAAAAACTAACTGAATAAGCCCTAAAACTAATGTAATATGACCTAAAAAAAACTAGCTGAATATGCCCTAAAACTAACTGAATATGTCCTGTAAAACTAGCTGAATATGACCTAAAACTTACTGAGTATGCCCTGTAAAACTAGCTGAATAAGTATTAAAACAAATTGAATATCACTTTAAAACTAGCTGAATATGATCTACAATTACATGAATTTGACCTTAAAACCGTAAAATGATGATTTAAGCTAATCTCATTCAAATTATATCATTATTAGCCTATTTTCATTTATGAAAAAATAGGCTTATCAGATCACCTTTTGTCCGTGTGTCTATCTGTGTGTGCATGTGTGATTCGTGTGTGTGTGTGTGCCCTAATAACTTCTAAACGGCTGGAGCGATTTCAATGAAACTCGGTAAGTTCATAGCACTATTTCTGACGACCCCGACCGTGCCCTTCAAATTTTGTTACGTCTCACCAATCCAACATGGCGGCTTTGCGAAATAATTCACCGGCATTCTATATCTCAGACACTATTACCGGTATCGCCATGAAATTTTGTACAGAGATAAGGGGTACTGCTGGAAGTTCATCTATGAGACTTTAAAAAACCGGTTAACTACAAAACTAACATGGCGGCCAAGCAAATTTGAAAGTTTTAAATAGACTTTTCTCGCGATTTAATCATCCAAACGCAATGGAACTTGGTACAGCAAATGTTCATACACATTGTAATGCACTGGTATCTAATTTAGTTCAATTGTTTACATAACCTCAAGATGGCGGCTGTGCGAATTTTTAAATTAAGTTTTTATTTCTTGTGTCGTAATCATGCGATCGAAGTGAAAGTTTCAATAATGAACCTACGCAATAATGACTCTATGGCCTATACATATAACATATGACAATCCAACATGGCGTTCATCCGAATTATTTAGACGGATCTCAATATCTACGAATATATTACTGCAATCAAACTGAAATTGTATATGTTGATAGTGGCAATTAACATACGTAGGATACTGTATATGAAAATAAGCTTTAGTACTTCACGGAACTACTTGTTTATTTATTTATCTATGGATTTTAGTGCCGGGAGTGTCCGAGGACATGTTCGGCTCGCCTAAGTCTGTAGCGGCTTCCAGCGGACACCCTTAGGATGAGCTACAAGTTCCGTTCAATTTCTAGTATTTCCAACTTTCGCCACCAGATACCAATGATACCTAGTGGTGAACGTTGGACCTTTGATAGAGCGTTCCGACGAAATGTAACCTAACAATTTAGCTTCACACAAGTTTAGACTGTGGAAGGATCTTTTACATGCCATAAATCTATGACATGGTACCACCGGCTTTACTTCCCCTCCGAAGGAATGCATAACTTCTTCTTCTTCTTCTACTTCTTCTCCAACATGATTAATCCCACTTATGTGGGGTCGCTGATGCGGATATTCCTCCTCCACGTTGTTCTATCCCAATTATGTATCTGATATCTTGAATCTAGCCAGCTCTCACTTCCATACAGCAAGGTTGGTCTAAATTGTGACCGTTGTAGGGAGAGTTTCGTCGCTACACTAACTTCTTTATTGCAGAATACTGTAGAACTCACTGCATTGGCTTTTCTACTCCTCTACTTTATTTCCTGGCGGTTTCGGTGGCGTAGTTAGTAGCATGCTGAGCTTCTATGCCCAAGGTCGCGGGTTCAAACCCGGCCGAAGTCGTGGGATTCTTTAAGAGCGTTAAAAATCCCTCATTGTGCCTTCCTTCGGAGGAGAAGTAAAGCCGGCGGTCCCATGTCATAGAAGTATGGCATGAAAAATAACTTTCCACTAACTACACTTGCGGATGCTAAAATTTGTAGGATAGTTAGATAACACTCTATTAGTTCCAAAGTTCGTCGCCAGGTGCTGACTGCGATGCCATCTAGTAGCCAAGTCCGCAAGCTAGGTCTCGTGGACGGTAGCATTTGGTAGCAAAATTAGGAACTACTTGAAATTATTGCCTGCAGTCCTTACTTGAATTAAAACAGACACACACTAATACAGCCATCACAATTAACACCGGTTATCAGACAGATTCTACACACACCCAAAGTACACGGGACTACATAACCGCGTTGTCGCAGCCCCTAAACTAAGGAACCAACCAACCAACCAACCAACCAACCAACCGTCACTATTTCCTTCCCCATACCACCATAATGAGAGAATACACAGCCCAGGTAGTTAAAATGTTTCATCTGCTCCAGTTTACTTCCTCCTATCTGGCATTCTATTTTCCCTTGTTTCTTGCATACCGACATAACATTTGTCTTTGAAATGTTAATATTCATACCATACTCCCCATATTTCTGTTCAAGTTCTAACAAGCTGGCCTGCAAGCTTTCAACGGAGTTCGCCATTACAACTAGGTTATCAACATAGGCCAGATTGCTTACTTGGTTTCTACCTAATTGATTCCCACCTAGCCAGTATATGCCCTTCAGCAAATGGTTCATATATAAAATAACCATTAATGTTATTGGTTTTACGTCCCTTTTAACTACTGCGGCTTTTGGAGACGCCGGGGTGCCGGAATTTTGCCCCAAAGAAGATCTTTAACGTGCCAATAAATCTTCTGACATGGCTCCCTCACATTTGCGCACCCTCCTATGCCAGCTGACTGCGCCAGGAATAAAATAATCAGTAGTGCTGAGAGGTTACAATCTTTCCTCACTCCTGTAACAACCTTGAGCTAGTAACTCAACCTGCCATTAACTTTCACTGCAGCCTGATTATTACCAAAATAAATACTTTTGATTGCCTTCCGTCGATACTACTGTACAGTCTCTATGAAGCTCAGCATCTTCTCCCTGAGCACTCTATCGTACGCCTTCTCTAGATCTACAAAACACAAACACAATTGTCTATTCCTCTGGTAGCATTTATCAAAAACTTGGTGCATACTATAAACTTGCTCTTAACATCTTCGTTGTGGTTTGAAGCCACACTAGATTTCATCCAATTTGGTCACAGCCAACAATCGAACTTTCCTTTCTACAATACCTGAGTACACTTTGTCCGGGACACTTATCAAAGAAATGCCTCCATAATTATTGCAATCTGTTACCTCGCTTATAAATTAGGGCGATTACTGCTTTTGTCAAGTCAGAGGGTACCTTTCCTAAGATCCATGCCAATTCGATTATTCTAAGCACCCATTTCATCCCTGCTTTCCCACTATACTTTACCTTAATAATAATAGTCTAATAGAAGATTAGGATGGATAGGCAAGGGAGAGGGAAGGAGGCGGCCGTTGCCTTACAGTAGATACCATTCCGGCATTTGCCCGAAGACGAAGTGGGAAACCACGGATGGCTGGGGTGGGAATCGAATCCCCTCTACTCATTTGGACCACCCGAGGCTGAATAGACTCCGTTCCAGTCCTCATACCACTTTTCAAAGTTCGTGGCAGAGCCGGAAATCGAACCTAGGACCTCCGGGGCGGCAGCTAACCATGCTGACCACTACGCTACGGAGGCGACACAGTCTAATAATAATAATAATAATAATAATAATAATAATAATAATAATAATAATAATTCATCGTCCAAATGAAGAGATATTGGAAGAAGAAAAAAACATCATTAGCTAATATGATCCACAGATGGACATAACGATGTAAAATAATAACAATGATAATAATAAGATAATAGCATTATGCGGTTAACGTGCCCTTTAACTTCTGTGGTTTTGGAGATGTCAGGGGGTCAGAATTTTGCCCAGAAAGGTTCTTTAACGTCCAGAATAAAATTTTACCAACACATTTAACGCAATCAAACACCGTTACACTTTTCCCCGTCTAAGAAAGAGCATATCGGAAAAAAAAAAGAAAATGATGATAATGATGATAATTGTTGTTTTAAGGGGCCTAACATCTAGGTTATCGGCCCCAAGAAGAAAGGGAATGGCCATAAAATGCAGCAAATGAAAGATACTCTAGGTTTTGGAAAGTCGAAAAGTAAATATGGAAAAGGGGAGCCTGGAAATAAACCTGGAACACCACACTGGGATCTTAGTGACCCTGCGAAAAACAAACTTGTTTATTTAATGGGAAACAATACGCTACTAAGACATGTGTAAACTAGGGTAATAGCTCACTACACTCGGCTAGCGACATTCAGATCTGTCAGCGTACAAGAACATTCTTGAGACATAAATAAATATAGGTCAGGGTCATAGAGACCCCAGTATGGTATCTACTATTGTATTTTCATGGTGTGTCATAACACCCTGATACTGCTACAGTTCTCGATAGGTAATTGACGAAGAGAGATGAACTTCCTTAGTGTTCGAAACAGTGTGTGTGTTTTTTTTTTGTTTTTTTTTTTAGCGTATGGCTTTTTTTGCCGGGAGTGTCCGAGGACATGTTCGGCTCGCCAGTTTTGTAGCTGCTTCGAGGCGGACACCCAATGGATGAGCTACAAGTACCGTTGGGGAGGAATGTAAGGGCGAGGAGTTGGAAGGTAGTGGCTGTGGCCTACAGTTAGGGACCAACCCCTGCATTTGCCTGGAAGGAAGATGGAAAACCACAGAAGACCATCTTCAAGGTTGCCGGCGGGGGGATTCGAAGCTCCTCGCCTCCCAGATGTGAGCGACTGCCAGCAGTCATGCCGTAACGACCACGGCTAACTCACCCGGTAGTGTGTGAAATGACCAACTTCAAAAAAAAAAAGACTGTCTGATTCCATTATCAGGGAATTATTGTCAGAAAATAGTGACAGTGAGCAGGATATCGGTGGTGACTCAGATTTCGAATCTGACTATCTTTTTGAGGATAGTGAACATGAAAGTGAATTCATTGCAGAATATGGAAGACACACAGCAGTTGAGATCGAAGTCCAGGGTTCACGTCGCAATTCTGTCGGAGTCACCGAGTCTTGGCGTGCGATTGCGTCTCATGTGAAGGAAATTGTAACGCCTCACTAAGAGAAACTGTCAGTGCTATTTGTTCCAAGTGACAGTTTTATAACTATTTTATATGTAAACTGTAAATTTACCCCAAAACTTGAGACATGTTGTCCACAGTGGTAACCAAGAAATAATAATATTTTATGTACCTCAGTAATATTCTGGCTGTAATTGCTTTCATTGTGTTCATAATTTTATTAATTAAAATATGCAAGCAACAGCCATTAAACTAATCATTTTCGGTATCCTCTAACTATAAAGTAGTCAGCAAGAATAATAACAAGTGTTGAAATTCGTCAGATACGATATAAATGACTACAACTAGACCGGGTCGGTCACACCCCACTGTGGTATTTACGTATATACTTTATGAGTGAGGTGTTCCAGGTTTAAGTGGAAAAATTATCCATGAGAAGGGGAAGTTCAATGATCTCACGCGGTGGGGAATTAGAAGGAAATGACGCTTGCTCTTTCTCACTTCCTTGTAGTGCAATGTAAGAAAACTGATGGGATTTTCCATTACATGACGCCACTGTTATGTCACTCCAGGATAATATTTTATCATAATAAACATTTATTGTTTGCAGTCTACGTTCATGCACATTTACTGAACTTCGGGTATCAAGCTCATTAACTACACTACTGTTTGTAGAAAGTGAAACACCAAGAACAAGAGATGTGACCACATTGCACTTTATACCACAGATTAGGGACATGACAATACATTACTGATTAGGACAGTCCGGTACATGCACGTTGACGGTCGATCTTCAGTACGGCGTCGCGCCACCACGTGCTACTCTCAGAGCCGCTAGACGTCGTGGCATGGAATCATACAGCGCTTGAATACGCTGGTGGGGAATACCGTCCCACGCGGTTTGTAGGCACGTCCACTAAGCATCAACAGTGGCGGCAGGTGGACCTGAATGAACAAGTTGCCGACTGAACATATCCCAGACATGTTCGATGGGCGACATGTTAGGCCAACGGTTAGGCCAGGGAAGCAGAGGTATCCGTCGTTCTGCGAAGAAGGCTTGCACATACCTCGCCACATTCGGATGGGCATTGTCCTGCTGAAATATGGCATATGGAACGGCCTGCAAAAGGGGCAGTTCCGCGGGCTGTAAAACTTCCCTGATGTCGCGGTAACTGTTCAGATTGCCCGCAGGACGTACGAGGCGCGATCGCCTGTTATAGGCAATTGCACCCCAAACCATTACACCTGGTGTTTGTCCGCTATGCCGCTCAACAATACAGTCTGCCAGATTACGTTCTCCACGGCGGCGTCGAACGCGTATGCGGCCATCACTGTAGGACAGATTGAAGCGGGGCTCGTCCGAAAACACTACATTTCGCCACTCAGCCTGCCAGTGTCGGCGTGCACGTGCCCATTGTAGTCGGAGGCGTCGGTGGTTCCCAGTCAATGAAAGCCGACGCAGGAGAAGATGGCGGTCTTCTCGCGCTGTGGTCACATTGCGTCGACCTGTACCCTGTCGTCACAGTGTACGACCCTCCTCTCTCCACTGGATCCACATACGCCTTACTGTTGATGCAGCGTGCCCTGTACGAGCCGCAATGTCCCGGAACGACAGATCCGCCTCCCGCAACCCAAGCATTCTGCCCCGTTCAACGGCACTCACATGATGATAGTCCACCCTGTGATGTCGGCGAGGCATCGTTGCACGTGCTTACACGTTTCCACTTGGTATGACAGCCCCACGCCGACAGAGCTGTGCGGAACACTGGCCTGTCTGGTCCCACGACAGAGGGCACTGGTGGGCCAATGTGCACGCCATCTCTCTGTGATTTCAATCACTTAGTATATTACCGCAGGCCTACACGACCCCTGTTCTGGGAGTGTCTCCGACCATTTCTTATGGGTGTTTCACTTTCTACAAACAGTAGTGTAGAATTCGCACATTAACGAGCTGCCATCAAATTTCAATGAAAATTGCAATTGAAGTCACTCGCGATAATTCTTTCTAGGATTCATATTAAATAATTGAACCAGAATTTCTATTATAATATTTTAAATACAAACTCAACCTAAAACTATTTGTGCTAAGTAAGTTTGTGGCCTGCAATTTCGTTGCCAAGTGGGATTAAAATTCCGAATATTTCACGGGATACTGCTTCTGGCATCTTCAGGTAGAACCCAGTCCCTGGCAGTTTTGATTCTCAGCTCCACCAAGAAATTTAATTCTGGTCTGGGGGTTGGACTGGAGTGCACTCAGCCTCGTGGGGGAAAACTGAGTAGAGGTGGGTTCAAATATCACCTCAGCCAATTCTAGAAGTGGCTTTCTAACTTCATAACTCGAGGCCACGAGCGCCTCCTTCCCAAACCTCACATCAATTATACATACACACACCACTACGGACACCAAAATAACGAAGGTTATCAGACAAATTCTACACACACACCCAAATACACGGGGACGAAATGACCATGATGCCCAAGCCCCTAAATGAAATACACCAACAACAGCAACATATTACAATTTACTCAGAAGAGAAGTCTTCGAATTGTTTCACTCCTGTTCGGTTCAAATTTGGCCTACGGGCAATAGAGTTAGTGTACATTATAACTAGGGCAGGGAATTTAACGAACTGTTGTTGTTGATTCAATTAAGGGCTTTGTAACATCGTGGGCAATTTGGGGGTGTGTTGAATTTGTCTGATAACTTGCGTTATTGTGATGGCTGTATTAGTGTATTTGTAATTCAAATGAGGATTGGGAAGAAGGCGGCCTTGGCCTTAATTTAGGAACCATTCCGGCATTCGCTTGGAGTGGAAATGGGAAACTGCGGAAAACCACTTTCAGGATGGCTGGGATGGGAATCGAACCCGCCTCTTCTCAGTTTTGTCTCACGTGGCTGAGTGTACCCCATCTCAGCCCTCAGATCACAATTAAATATCTTGGCAGAGCCGGGAATCAAACCCGGACCTCCACGTTGACGAATTTAAACAACTGCAAAGTGAAACGTGTGACAAGGTAAAACATAATCCTACCATGTTACGCATCACTTGTATACACACAGAAGGGGCTTCCCTCTCACCAAGGCCGGCTTCGATTCCTGATCAATGTATGTGAGATTTTCGAAGTGAAATATCACGTCCTGTGGTTCGGATTTCACGTAAAAATGGAGGTCCCGTGGCTCATGTTCGGGAAATTAACGGTCACTTAAAACTACAAGTTTCCTGTTTTTACACACAGCGGGCACTGGAGTGTGGCCTGTTAGCAGAAGTAAAGCAAATTGCAACGCATAGAGGTGTGTGTTCAGTGTTCCTATAACTAATATACCTCTACACTGTGTTGAAAATGACAAAAAGAATAATAAGGAAGAAGAATGGAAACTTATAGTTTTATGTGACCATTAATCTCGCGATCAAGAACCTTGGGATCTCCATTTTTACGTGGAATCTGAACCACAGGACGTGATATTCCATTTCCAAAATCTCACATACATTGGCCTGGAATCGAACCCGGTCCACCTTGGTAAAGGGCAAGCAGACTGGCGACTGCACCATCACAACCCCTAATAATAAAGAAGGTCAAACCATATTTACTGAGTGTTGATTGGTGAAATGTTTAGCAGTGTGTTATTTCCTATGGGTTGTCTGTACTTAGACGTCTCAAATAGGCAAGCGTACATTCCCCGTCAATTCCGCCATGTAGCTTAGGAACGGAAAAGAGTGGTTACCTATTTCACATCATATACGGCTCAGAATTTCCAGAATTACTGTCCTGCCTACAAGTATGTCACCGAGCCGTCGTAGTGGTTCGGCAAACTTGGTAGTTTTATCTTTTTTGTCTAGAAGATTTGGGCTGGTACTGCCGTGAATCATTTAAATCGTGGTTTGGGGGTTTAAACGGGGTGTACTTAGCCCCATGAGGATGACTAGGGATTCGAAACCCACTCTCAGGCATTCTAGAAGTGTTTGTCCATGGGTTTTCCACTACTGTATATCTTGAAGCATACGTATGGATGTTGCTTAACCAAAGGCCACACAGGTTATCTGACAAATTACACAATCACCTAAATACACGGGCCTGATGATCATGATTTCCCCAGGCCCCAAAAGAAGCAATAACACCAACGTTTTAAAACGCGCCTGCCAATCTTTGCACATACCGTATTAGTGCACTCGTCAATACTGTTTGTTTTACATGGTGACTTCAATGCAAGGGACTAACCGAACTCTCAGTCTATATGACTTTATTGTACTTGTATACATTTTCGAAAATTTACAGTAACTCAAACCAGCAATTAAGAAGATATTCTGATATAATAATAATAATAATAATAATAATAATAATAATACCAATAATAATAAGAATAAGAATAATAATGGTTCATCGTAGTCGTCATGTAATCTCAGCACCTTGTATAGATTTATTAAGATGGTGCCATTTTGGTGAAGTATGCACCAATTTCGACCATTTCAACCGCTATCTAGCTGAAAACACGGAACGCACGTGGTTGAACCAGGGCCGAAGCTGAGATTTGATCTGAAATCGGGTACATACCCCATTAGGCCTATGTAAATGATAGCAAAAGTGATAAAGCTAATTGTATAAATCTTCTATTTTTAAACATCTGTTGTGATATGTTTAAATAGCCCACTTAAACGATTTCGTTTCCATATTTCAACAAGAAAGTAGGCCTACTGTATAATGAATCACACAATTCCCAACTTATGCATCTAATGAAAGGTTTGATCTTCTGTTGACTTCTTCGAAAGGCTTAAGTATTCATTTATTTAGACAACCCACGTCAGGTGTAATTTCAAGAACTGAATTTATGTCACAAATGAGTAATAATTAAATTACTATATTAATTTTTGAAACCCTTTCCCTTAAAATATCAGATTTACCATCAACCCCTTAATATTGCGGATTTAACTGAGTTTTCCAGGTTTAGAGAAACACCCATTACAATTGGGTGCAATCGTGTTGACTGACTGAAAAGCACTAAACTTCGATTACTAAGGCAATACTAAATAAGTAGTTCCGTGACCAACTTAAGAGCCTACTTTTCTTAAAATTTAAGTTTCACTCCAATTATTTATCTATATAAACCTATCTTGAATAATGACGGAATTAAGTTGGTAATACTGTGCCCGTTTAGACCGGAGTCCGCACGACCACATATGCATTTTACCAATAATCAGTCAGCACGAGAGTCAAAATATCCCGGAGCGCCAGATGGGTTAAAGCAAATCGCAAAAACGACATCAAATTTATAAAAAATGCTTTACTGATTTTTGGCTCAATGCAACAATAAGGATAGAAGGAGATTTAATTGGGAGAAACACATCTGGTAAAATTATCTCAGTTTATTTTAAAGTTAAAATCTGACTGCAAAGATGCTCAAAGCAGCATCACTCCACGTGTGGCGATCCACACTCTTATTTACACACAATATACAGAAATTTTCCAAACACATTTGACAATCTTTTTGGAAACACAAGTCCGATTAATAGTCCTGTGGACTGTGTTCCAAAATTATTAATATTTAATTCCAGTTCAAAATTAATTGTCCATACTGGAAATAACGTTGATCACTGTTTGACTATTTACATGATATTAACACTCGTAGAATAAATGTTTATAGAATTTCTTAGACTTTCATTTGTTTTCCAGTTTTCAAAAATATATCGTTGAAAATATTATCATCATCGAAGCAACACAAATTATTAACACATATTAATAACATATGAAAAGTATTTGACCATTGAGCATAGCATCGAAGAACTGTGTGAAGCACAACAACAATTAATTGTTCTTCTGACATTAAACATTCGAGAAGTGACTCGATTATGAACTTCAAGTTCCAAACAAAATATATGATTTCTGAATCATCAACTTGATCAATAAATGGTTGAACCATTCAACTATTAGATTTTCCACTTGGAATCATTATGGAAAAAATATTTATATTTATGGCCATTTTTAGCAACTTTCACAACTTGCAATTCTTCGACAGAATGCGGAAATTAGAATTGTAGTTTTATAATGAATTCATTTAGTTCATGGCACTAGGATTGAAAAATATCCTTCAAATTATTCGTGGTTAAAGAATTATTTTTAATTGGCAGTGGCCCATTCTATTATTTGTGTAAGAACACAATATTACAACAACAACAACAACGGCAAAGGTCTTCCTCTGTAGAAGAATAAACTACTATCATGACAAATCCGGGTTCTAGCAAAAATCAAAGTCTAAATGGAATTCGTAAACAAGGTTGAAATAAGAACTGATGGTTTCAAAGAAATAACCTTCGGGTTATTCATACGACGAAATGTGTGGCTCCAATACTCCTACTATAAACCTGAGCCATCGAACCTGCTATTTGATTGATGCTCGAAAAAACCTCTTCATTCCTGCGACTTAACATGCGCACCTGGGAATGGCATTTCAACTACTCCACACACATAAATTATCTTCCCAAAATTTATACAATAAATCAAGCCTCTGCTTGTTATCAACACTGGAAGATTAATAAACTTACAAGTTTATTTTATTTTACCATTCAGTTCAACCCGTGAATTTACCATACTTATGAAAATCATTATTTCACTTTCGAGTGTATTTACGTCATGATTTTATATAAATACAACAATATCCTATTTGATACAAATATCATTTGCTTCCCGTTTCATGCCTCTCCGTGTTATATGAAAAATATACTTTGCTCAATGCAAATATCAACTGTTCAACCAGAACTGAAATGTTGGTTGAATGCGGGCTTGCGCTAACCACTCTCCTTCGGAAAATCTCCTGTTCCAAACTAGAAATGTTTAAACTACTTCATAGGCTCTTTCTCAATACATATGATTATTAGAAAATATAATATCCAAGAATTATTTGGACAAATTATAAAAATTATTATTATTATTATTAGTGGATTATTATTATTATTATTATTTGTTATATGTTTAATTATCATCTCATTATGTGAGAATCCACATGTTCGAACCTTCGAATATGGAAAAAATATCCATTCCTCAACAAAAATAAATTTAACTTTTACAGTTACATCGGCTGATTACCGTGATTTCCTTAAAATATGAAAAATTCAAATAAATGCTCGAAATGCTCGGTCATCGATCCTAAACTGTTCTGAGTGCTGAAAATGCTCAGAATAACTCTAACAAGTCTTGCGTAAATCATTACAAGCTTTAAATACGACGAAAAAAATGTGTTGGTCATCTGCAGAAAAATAGTTTGTTCCAATTAGCTAGGCATAATATAATTCAAATGTGGCTTACATTTCTTGATGGTCTTGAAGTGTAGTAAACCTGGTCTGTACCAGATTTATCCATAGACATGCCCTATCGGACAAGCACGTATAATCCTTGTATCGGCCGCCATTGTAGACCCACAAATCGTCTAGTCAGACATAGTGGTAGTATCTTTCGACGTTTGAATAAACTGTGGTTCCATTTTAATATGGGCTTCTATCAAAGCCATAACAGTTTGTTGAAATAGGGTCAGATCTAAGTGATCTCTTCTTAAATATGTCAGTTGTAACATAACTCACTGTAATCTCATCAGTACAAGAAAAACGTTGACAGTCTAAGCAGTTAACGGCTGTTCTGAAGATCGTTCCCTGGGCATGGTTTGTATATCACCATCTGCCATGCGCTAGACAACTTGCAGTTTCCCTTGCGTAGACTAATGAACGCCACCGTTATAGACTAGTCTTCAATGTACTGACAGATCGAAGTGGTTAATTCGTTACAAAAATGAAAACTGACTTGAAATGGATTTAAACATCCAAGTATTAAGTTACTATTGGACTGTGACAAAATACTATTTCCTAGACAAAGTCTAGCATATGTCCTTTTAGAAATATAAATATTTCCACCAATGTCTGTAGAAAACAATCACCTCAGTGATTCTCCTCACCAGAAACTTACTAATTTCCAACTCGTTTGCGCAGCACTTCTCGTGACTATCACGATTTGAAAAGAACTTCTGCGTAGATTCGGCAACCATGTGCCTTGGCTCAGCGTAGACGCAACTTGCTTGCCAAGTGCTTGTGTTAGAATGAACTGACCATGCCTGCTCCAGCTGGCTTTTATTCAAAACGCTCAGGGTCACGCGTCATCGCCTGATATCTGGAAATCCTCATATCTCTTGAATCCCTGGTCCGATTTACTTGATACTAATTGCATTCTCTTTCATTTGGCCGTGCCAGTAATCTGATCCCAGTCTCAAGTCTCTACTCCGTAGTTAACTATTTAATCAATAAATAGCCTCCACCTCTGCTGTTACTCGCTACGTCACTTGACATCCAACTATCGGTAAAATCCTTCGAAATGCTTCGAGAATCAATGTAGCGCGATATTCAAATATCTGAACTTTCAAAAGCGGCTACAGCCTTTCCTTTGATATCTAGGTGTCTGAAACTTGGAATACCCATTCCTAGAGTTGGGCACAATACTAACATTTCTAATTAGTTTGAAATATACCTGAAATAGTGTAGCCTAATAGAACACTATAGTTTGCAGCCCTTGTGACTCTGCATATATTCTTAGTTCCATCTCTTAAGGTACAGAATACACACACAAAATTTGGTTGAAGTTCAATGGATAGTATAGACGTTACATGCTGTTAGATATTGTATATATCAGTGCGCGTAAAATCATGTTGGCAACAATGTCATGTAGTCTATGTGTTGCTCAGAATTAATCTGAAATATTACGATCTATTATAGTTCCAATTTTGGATGAAATCCCTTTGTTATTATAGAAGTTACGCATATTTAAAAATTGAACCTATCAGCAGGCTTAAAATCATGTTGGCAGCACTGACCTACATCAATTACTCTAAATTAATCTAGAATGTCATGTACTATACTTGTGCAAAGTTAAGAGCTGTTGGCTTGCATACTATCTGATAAATTGATATTAGGGTTAAAAGATACAGAGCACATTAATTAACAGTTGGCAGCCCTGCTGGCTCTTTTTAATACTCTTAGTCTTATCTGTTATGGGACACAACGCACATACGAAATTTGGTTGAAATCCATTTGTTAGTATAGACGTTACTGGCATTTACAAATTGGACTTATCAGCAGGCTTAGAATCATGTTGGCTCCACTGTCATGTATGGGCTCCTGAAAATTAATCTGCATTGTTATTATCTGTGTGTGCCAATTTTGAAACAGTTCGCATGCATAACTTCTGAGATATCCAACATAGAACTAAACTTTTAATTGTGATTGTTCAGAAGTTGGTAGCGCTGATGTCATTTTTAAAATATGGCAGTGAAATATTCAGGTTAGATCTTTATTCATACCAAATTTAGTTTCGATAACTGCAGCCGTTTCGAAATTGATTGAATTGACACACAGACAGAAGGACAGACAGACGGACCGACAGACAGACACACATCTGCTCGGGAGATCTCTGAAAAATGCTAAAAATGGCTTCCAACCCGATAATGTAAGTAAATAAATAAATCAATATTAGTATCCAAATAGAACAAATAAGTTGATTAATATACGTAAAGCTCAATACCGAGTGTTCTCTGAGATAACGGGCAACAAGAATGCGCCTTATTACTGTCAGCTGACATACAAGGAGACACAGCCTAACGGTAGGATGTTATTTACCGCAACGTGTTTAGTGTTACGTGCGCTTATCGGGAACACTGGCGCCATTGTTGTCTAGAGACAAGCACGCCTTCTTGATAAGACTCATATTGCGCATACCTGCACTAGCTTTTCCACATCATAATGGACTAATACACAGGGGCATTCGTACGAAACAGTCGTATTAGAGCTGTCGATAAGACGTGCACACCCATAATAAACGTCGTCGACTGGATAAAAGGTTAAAGGAGTCGAAACCCCTCAGCTGTTTCTCAAATCAGTGCATTATAATAAATCCATCTTCTTTGATCCAGCATCTTGATCTTCTTCTTTCTTCTTTATTCGTGTCTGAAGTATCAATATGAATTTTGAATATTGAATATAGAATAGCTACATTTCTACCATACATATATACAGGTCTATTATACAAAACAAATCAAATATTGAAGCAACAATTTGAGCTAGATGATTTTTGCCCAGTATTGGGCGACGTTAATAGCGCTGGAGGAGACTGCAATCAAATCTTTCATAGTGCACTTCGGCTCCATCCAGTTGGAAAGGTGGTTAGCTCTTTCTTTCCACATCTTGAAGCTAGCATTCTCTGCTTTCCCATGAAGCTTAACTGATGTACGGAGAAAACACTTTCTAGATTTCAGCCTTCGTGTGGGAGGATGGTATCCATAGAGGGGATCTGAAGTCGATGATTGGAGCCACCAGGGGGTGAATCACGTGTTAACTTTGGAATTTTGACTTCATTCGGGGTGAAAAGGCCTACTAACTAAAGACTTTGGGAAAACTATTACTACACAGCTATCACATTGGTTTCTGAACATTGACGTCTTCGGAGTCTATACTATTCATGGTCTTTGTGCAGTTTCCCCTATCTCGGTGGCTATTAACTTTGTATGCAATACTAGAGCTAAGAATGCCAATACCTCTAGTATAATACTAGGCTATTAGTATTCCAACCTCTTTGGATTTCTTTATAAACGTGTGTTGGCAACGCAGTCTGTCGCAATTCTTTTTACAAATACATTGAAGGACGCTAATTTAGCTCATGATTGAAATATAGACTATAGTCTGTGTTACGAAAGAACAACGCTGACAGCTGTCATCAACTCTTAAGGTGAGGTGTGTAGAGGAATTGGTTGGTTCCTCAGTTTAGGGGCTGCGACAATGCGGTCATGTAGCCCCGCGTACTTTGGGTGTGTGTAGAATCTATCTAATAACCGGTGTTAATTGTGATGGCTGTATTAGTGTGTGTTATCTGTTGTTAATTCAAGTAAGAACTGCATACATTCGATTTCCAAGTAGTTGAAACTTTTGCTACCAAATGCCACCGTCAACGACCAACTAGTTCAGAACTTTGTTACTAGATGCCACCGCAGTCGGCTCCTGGCGACGAACGTTGGGACCTAAGAGCGTTAATCAAAGATAACCCATAATTTAGCTTCACACAGGTGTAATTAGTCGAAGGTTCTTTATCATGCCATAAATCTACGAGTATGACATGGGACCACCAGCTTTACTTCCCCTCCGAAGGAAGGCATACTGAGGGATTTTTAACGCTCTTAAAAAATCCGATGACTTCGGCCGGGTTTGAATTCGCGACCTTGGGCATAGAAGCTCAGCATGCTACCAACTACGCCACCGAAGCCGCTTGTGTAGGAGAAGTGAGTGGGATAACGGTCTCCATGGCAACAATGAGCCGTGTTGCAATATACTAACGGACATCGGCCAGAATATGGATGACGCAGCGTCCTTGCGTGGCGTATTTCGTAACTCCCTGTCACTATTATCCCGTGTATTTGCTTATTCTTTCACAGAATAGAACTTCCTTTAGGCAACAATGAAATCTACATAAAACTCGGTCCAGAGTTCCTTGTGTTACACGTGCACACGGAAACAGACGTTGACATGACCTGTCACAGTAGCAACGTGGGTTCGATAGTTGTCACAGTTCTTCTCTCATGACTGTAGTAGACTATACCCACGAGAATTGAAAGGATTATGATAACCATTCATTCCTGTTTATTCCTGAAACAGTCATAAATTTTACTGTAGTCATATACAGAGAGTGTAATTTGGATGTATCGGAGACCCTCGCTAGCCCGCTCGCCCGCGGCGCGAGCCTGTCTCCTGCCAGGCACTTGGCCGTTATGCGGCGCTCGCGCGACATTGAGTATAGGAATTTGTACTTAAATTTGTACTTCAATGTGATCCTTGACCAATTTTTATGACGAACTGACTTACGGAGAGCGATTGTCAAATTATTTTCAACAAGATTCTGCCACTGCTCTCACTGACGAAGAATCATGACAGAATTGCGTCGCATTTTTGGTACTAGGATTATAAGTCGGAACGTGTGGCCCCCGCGAAGCCCAGACTTATCACCATGTAACTTTTATTTGTGGGGGACTCTTAAAAATAGAGTGTATGCGAGAAACCCTCCACTATAAATGAGCTCAAAGACTATATTACAGCTGAAATACAGTCAATCGGTGCTGAGGAACTTCAGAGAGTACATGCCAGTTTCATAAAAAGGTGCCAGCGATGTGTAGCAGTGAATGGCGAACATTTTCAGCACCAGCTGTGAGCTAGGGAAGTACAAATTCCTATACTCAATGACTCAGTGGTGCGCGGGCACCGCATAACGGCAAAGTGCGTGGCGGGAGACAGGCTCGCGCCGCGGGCGAGCCGGCTGGCGAGGGTCTCCGATACATCCAAACTAAACTCTCTGTATATTATTTCAGTAGTATAGATCCCTCCTGCGGCGCTCACAAGTGACCGATCGTGCCAAATGAGCATTCAAATGAAAGAGAATAGACATTAGCAGTGACGAATTGCACTGTAATTTAATAAATATCTATAATTTCTTCAAAAAATTACTTCAAAAGAAATGTACGAAGTGTGCGATTTGCAGATACTGTTTCTGTAGGAAAATACGCTCCATAGTTGCTATCCACTTCACAATTTGGCCGCTATGACGCCTGTTTCATGTCATTTTAATATTCTGAGGTCTTTCCTTTATCATTTTGCATGGATTTCAGAATCTGAGTACTCAAATCGTATAATTTAATAAATATAGAATAACCGGTGAGTGTTACGATGAACCAATTTTCAGTGATTGCCTTCTTAAGTTAGGGAACGTAGAACTTGGAATTCTAACTGAAATGTGAATGAAAATCCACAGCCTGCTTCCAGTCTCCGACCGGGTCAGGAATGGAATGAATGACACCCCCATCTAGCGGCGAGGATATGAGCTGTGCCGGCTGCCGAAGCCTGTCGCACTACTCTGGGGCAATGATTAAATGAATGACAGATGAAATGAAATGATAGTGGAGAGTGTTGCTGGAATGAAATGTTGACAGGGAAAACCGGAGTACCCGGAGAAAAACCTGTTTACCTCCGTTTTGTCCAGCACAGATCTCAAATGGAGTGACCGGGATTTGACCCACGGACACTGCGGTGAGAGGCTGGCGTGCTGCCGCCTAAGCCACGGAGGCTCGACTGAAATGTAAATCGTGTTCTATAATCATTTCGTTGAAATAAAAACATAACAACCTTTCTCCTTAAGTCTCTCATTATAAACCTATTGGGGAAAGTGTGGTTTATGAACATGCGAGATTTCTCGCACGGGTCCGCTATTACCTTTGAACTTCTTTAAATAAGTGCGCTCTCGCTCTTATCGATAATTTCAAACGCACCCATTACATTACGTATGGGTGTTCACTAAGAAATTACTCAAAATATTGAAGAAGGCATTAATTTCGGATGTAAGTCAAATTAGGTTGACTTGCAAAAAAAAAACCATTAAGCTAGAACATTTTATTCTATGCTTGCTATCATCTCGAAATTAGGTCAGGTGGATAGAAAAACCATTGTTTTACCGACTATAAATTTAACTTGACGCCGATATTACCTTGTACAATACGGGCTATGGTTAGAGCCCTGCACGGATAAGCAAAACGTTATCCGCATCGGCATTACTGACATTACATTTTTTAGGTAGATTTCTTTAGAAAGCTAACTATTGCAATGGGTCCCATGTTTCGACTTCCGGAAAATTTCGACATATCTTCGCGTTTCACATCCCCCAGACCCCAAAACCACCGTCAGTTCAAAAGTTTATATATAATTTATGTATATATGTATCTATCTATCTATCTATCTATCTATATATATATATATATATATATATATATATATATATATATATATATATATATCAGTTTCTTGTGGACACGATAACTGCCGTAATTTTGCACCAATTACTTTGAATTTTTTACATAATATGTATCCCTATAAAATCTCGGTCGAGTTCGTTAATGGGCAAAATCGGTCAAAGGGGGTAAAAATGGGGGGCTTTTTTCGAAAAAGTGAAATATCGCTATAACTCTCTTAATACATGAAATATCGAATCCCTTCAAAGTTCATAATATGTGTCGGATAAGTGCCAAAAATTTATGTCAAATAAGGTTTTTGTTAGCACCAACCATTGACCAAAGGGGTGGGAAAAAGTGGGTTTTTCGGGAAACATTAATCATATCTCTGTTAATAGGCACAATATCAAAACCGCACAAAATGGACAATATTCCTCCAATAATTACCTAAAACTTTTGTCTGAAAGAATTTTTGATATGACCCACCATTACGCCACGGGGTGAACAAAATGATTTAAATTATAAGAAAATGCCAAGTGCCAAGAGAGGTTGCCATGACAGCTTTACTTTTAATTGATAAGGGATGACCATCAGCAGTTGCTATGACAACGCCACTGCACGAGATCACATTCAGTTTTCATATGTCAGTGGGAAGCGACTTCAGTATCGGAACTGGTAGCATGCTGAACTTCTATGCCCAAGGTCGCGGGTTCAAACCCGGCTGAAGTCGTCGGATTTACTAAGAGCGCTAAAAAACCTGAGTTTGCTTTCCTTCGGAGGGGAAGTTCCAACGTTCCTTGCGAGTTGCTGATTGAGTTGGCATCTAGTAGCCAAGTTCACAGCTAGGTGTCGTTGACGGCAGTATTTTAGGCAGATTTCATTAGAAAGCTAACTATTGCAATGGGTACCATGTTTCGATTTCCGGAAAATTTCGACATATCTTCGCGTTTTACATCCCCCAGACCCCAAAACCACCGTCAGTTCAAAAGTTTATATATAATTTATGTAATATATGTATATATATGTATATCAGTTTCTTGTGGACACGATAACTGCCGTAATTTTGCACCAATCACTTTGAATTTTTTACCGAATATGTATACCCATAAAATCTCGGACGAGTTCGTTACTGGGCTAAATTGGTCGAAGGGGATGAAAATGGGGGACTTTTTTTTTTCGAAAAAATGAAATATTGCTATAACTCTCTTAATATGTGAAATATCGAATCCGTTCAAAGTTCATACTATGTGTCGGATAAAGCTCAGAAATTTATGTTTGAAACGTTTTTTTGATAGCACCAACCATTGACCAAAGGGGTGGGAAAAAGTGTTTTTTTCGGGAAACATTAATCACTAGCTGAAGTACCCGTGCTTCGCTACGCGTCATAAATAAATTAAAATGTGAAGGTGACAGTTAAAACAGAGGATAGGCGAGGTGCTGCGCAGAGGGAGATTAAGGATGGAACATTTTGTCCAACTACACCGCTCGGCGTTGACCGTGTTTTATAGCACAAATTTAGGTTTTACTCGCTAAACGTTTGAGATACCTTTCGGATAGAAAATGTAATTTTATACCTCATATATGTCATCAAAAGTTTGCTATTTCTTAGCGTTCTCTTTTTATTTGAAATGAAAATATGAAAGTTTGAAATCAAAGGGTGTAGTGACGTCACTAAAATGGTCGTCATCTTTAAACAGTGCAAAGTATTGAAATCAAAAGTAACCTATATGTTAACCAGGTAAATCAGCTACTTCCATGTAAAATTCATGTAACTCGGACCAGTGGTACTTGCGTGATTGAGTACTACACAGACACACACCATCTCTTTTTTAGCCTCGCTTCGCTCGCGTCATAGTCGGGTCATATTGTTATTCAATGAAATGCAGGTTTAACCCCGTTAACACCCCCTTAGAACCTCAATATCCAAAAATCCCTCCTTAGTAGACGTTTTCGACACACAATAAACATATCCACAAAATATCATTCTTCTAACTTTAATAGCTTTGGTTGGTCGATGAGAGTGAACATCCAAACATCCTTCCTTAGTGGACGTTTTTCTTCCAGAATTTCACCCCTCCCCATAAGCCCCTTAAATTGGATTTATGAAAAAACTGTCGAACACCTATTTTTTTTATTTCGTCAATTTACCC
Organism: Meconema thalassinum; assembly: GCA_946902985.2. Taxonomy (NCBI): domain Eukaryota; kingdom Metazoa; phylum Arthropoda; class Insecta; order Orthoptera; family Tettigoniidae; genus Meconema; species Meconema thalassinum. The sequence continues at coordinate 390,298,377 of OX336391.1, forward strand.
TCTAGGTTGGTGGTTCCCACGGACTCAGCGAGGGAACTCACCACTACCGCCTCTATGGGCAGTGTCCTGGAGCTTGGAACATCTGGTCGGGATGGATACAACTGGCGAGTTGTGATCAGCACTTCGCCCAGGCGGCCTCACCTGCAAAGCGAACAGGGGCCTCATGAGGGAGGGGAAGGGATGGAAGATAGGGATGGATAGGCTAGGAAGAGGGAAGGAGGCGGCCGTGGCCTTACAATAGGTACCATCCCGGCATTTGCCCGCAGACGAAGTGGGAAACCACGGAAAACCACTTCGAGGATGGCTGAGGTGGGAATCGAACCCCCTCTACTCATTTGGGCCACCCGAGGCTGAGTAGACCCCGTTCCAGTCCTCATACCACTTTTCAAATGTCGTGGCATAGCCGGGAATCGAACCCTGGACCTCCGGGACGGCAGCTAACTATGCTGACCGCTACGCTACGGAGGCGACCGAACACCTAGGCTATTTATTTTATTTGTGTATTTATTTATTTATTTTTAAGCAGATTGACTTCCTCCGAGTTTCAAACTCCTCGCTTATGTCGATTAAGAGATACATGCTCCGTTAGGAATCTTTCAACCCCGACTTTTCATCCCTTTCACCTCATAATATACACTACATCGAAAAACCATTTGACATGTGTCAGCTTATTTTGAATGATTAGTATATATGCCAAGTATCACATCCCCAAATGAAACCACTCGTGAGATATTGTTATTCAATGAAATGCACGTTTACCCCCTTAACACCTCTTTAGAACCTGAATATCCAAAACTCTTTCCTTAGTGGACGTTTTCGACATACAATGAACATATACCCAAAATTTCATGTTTCTAACTTCAATAATTTAGGCTGGGCGATGACGAGTGGGTGAGTCAGTCAGGACATTTTCTTTCATTTATTTTTGATAATTTCACCCCTCCCCATGAACCCCTTAAATTGGATTTATGAAACAAACGGTCGAACACCTATTTACTTATTTAAAGCTGTTTTCCCCCTGAGTTTGATGAGTGAGTAAGTGAGTCAATCAGTTAGGACACTTTCTTTCCTGTTTTTTTTTCTCCCCATAATTTCACCCCTCACCAAGGGATACAATTGGATTTATGAAAAAAACGGCCAAACACCTATTTACTTGTATTTTAAGCTGTTTTTTCCCGCCGAATTTCAAACTTCTCGCCTATGTCGTTTCAGAGATACACGCTCCGTTAAGAATCCCTCAACCCCCAATTTTCACCCCTTTCACCTCATAATATACACCACATCGAGAAACCCTTATATATATATGTCTGATTATTTTTAATGATTAGTTTATATACCGAATATCACATCCCCAAAGAAACAACTCATGAGATATCGTTATTCAATGAAATCCACGTCTACCCCCTTAACACCTCTTTAAAACCCGAATAAACAAAAATCATTCCTTAGTTGACGTTTTCGACATACAGCGAACATATTCCCAACATTTCATGTTTCCAACTTTAATAGTTTTCGCTGGGCGTGATGAGTGAGTGAGTCAGACAGGACATTTTCTTTCAATTATTTTACCAGAATTTCACACCTCCCCAATGGGCCCCTTAAATTGGATTGAAATAAAAGCTTGAACACCTATTAACTTATTTTTAAGCTGTCTTTTCCCCCTGAGTTTGATGAGTGAGTGAGTTAGTCAGTCAGTTAGGACACTTTCTCTCCTTTTTCCCCCAGGATTTCACCCCACCCCATTGGCCCCTTAAATTAATTTATGAAAAAACGGTCGAACACCGATTTACTTACTTTTTAAGCTGTTTTTTTTCGCTGAGTTTCAAATTTCTCGCCTATGTCGTTTAAGAGATAGGCCTACACGCTCCGTTAGGAATCCTTCCACCCCCACTTTTCACCCCTTTCACCTCATAATAATACACCACATCGAAAAACCCTTAGACACATGTCTGCTTATTTTTAATGTTTAGTTTTCATGCCGAGTATCACATCCACAAATGAAACCACTCGTGAGATATTGTTATTCAATGAAATGTAGGTTTAAACCCCTTAAGACCCCTTTAGAACCTGAATATCCAAAAATCCTCCCTTAGTGTACGGTTTTGATATTCAACGAACATATCCCCGAAATGCCATGTCTCCAACTTCAATATTTTTGGCTGGGCGATGATGAGTGAGTGAATGAGTCAGGACATTTTCTTTCATTTCTTTTTCTTCAGAATTTCACCCCTCACGATGAACCCCTTCAATTTGATTGATCAAAAAAAAACTGTCGAAAAGCTATTTACTTACTTTAAAGCAGTTTTTTCCCCCTGAGTTTGATGAGTGAGTCAATCAGTCAATCAGTTAGGACACTTTCTTTCCTTCCCCCCCCCCCCCAGAATTTCACCCCTCCCCATGGGCCCCTTAAACTGGATTTATGAAAAAACGGTCAAACACATACTTACTTCTTTTCATGTTGATTTTTTTTTCGCAGAGTTTTAAACTCCTCGCCTATGTCGTTTAAGAGATACACGCTCCGTTAGGAATCTTTCAATCCCCACTTTTCACCCCTTCCATCTCATAATATACACCACATCGAAAAACCCTCAGACACGTGTCTTCTTATTTTTAACGATGAGTTTATATGCAGAGATCACATCCCCCAATGAAACCAATCGGGAGATATTGCTATTCAATGAAATGAAGGTCTACCCCCTTAATACCCCTTTAGAACCTGAATATCCAAAAATCTTCTCTTAGTGGGCATTTGCGGCCTTTGATGAAGCTGCATACCAAATTTCATTCCAATCCGTTCGGTGGTTTCTGAGATTTCGTGATGAATGAATGAATGAGAGAGTGAGTGAGTGAGTGGTATTTGACAAATATATAGTAGATAGTGTCAATTCTTTGTTATGATAAACTCGGTTGACAGTGCTGAGTGAGCAGTTCAGTAACTAACGGGATTTCAAGTAAAGATCCTAATTTTCTATACCGGTAGTGCAGAGCGCAACTGGCATCCAGTCGGCCGTGTCTCGACTTGAGCTATGTTGCCATGGAAACTATCTTCCTTGCCATTCCTTCATGAGTACATTTTATGATTTGATTAGCCTGTGCTTGAGTGCAAAAGGGCCGAAATCAGAAGAATGAGAAAGACTATCGAAAATTCATGTAGCCAGCGGTTCCTTCTGGGTCCTAAACTATGTGTATGCAAAATTTGGTAGAGATTGGTGGAACGGTGTAGATTTGTATACGGAACAGACCCACCCACATACCCACATACAGACTTTCACTTTTATATATAAGATATCACTGTTAATAGGCACAATATCAAAACCGTACAAAATGGACAATATTCCCCTAATAATTACCTAAAACGTTTGTCTGAAAGAATTTTTGATATGAGCCACCATTGCGCCAAGGGATGAGAAAAATGATTTCGGAATTATAAGAAAATGCCAAGAGCTATCAGTGGTTGACATGGCAACACTACTAAATTGATGAGGGATGAGCCATCAGACGTTGCCATGACAACGCACTTGCGCGAGATCAGATTCAGATTTCCATCTGACTAAGTGTGAAGCGGCTTCGGTGACGTAACTGGTAGCATGCTGAACTTCTATGCCCAAGGTCGCGGGTTCAAAGCCGGCCAAAGTCGTCGGATTTTCTAAGAGCGCTAAAAATCCCTCAGTAAGCTTTCCTTTGGAGGGGAAGTTCCAACGTACGTTGCGAGTTGCTGATTGAGGTGGCATCTAGTAGCCAAGTTCACAGCTGGGTAGCGTTGACGTTAGTATCTGGTAGCAACATTAGGAACTACTGCTTGAAATTTAGCGTCTGCATTCCTTACCTGAATTACAGACTAATACAGCCATCACAATTCACACCGTTTATCAGACAGATCCTACACTCACCCAAAGTACACGGGGTTATATGACCGCGTTGTCGCAGCCCCTAAACTGAGGAACCAACCAACATCTCTGCGGGAGATATAATTTTGCGTGAAGAAGTAACAGACCGTTACATAGTTACACATCAGTGTCGAAACCTTGCATAAGGACAGTGTGACCACAAGTATAACAAGTAGTTCCGTGAAGAACTGTACAGCCTATTTTCATATATCCTGCTCATGTTAATTGCCTCTATCAACATACAAAATTTCAGTTTAATTGCTGTATCAGATTCGTAGATATTGAGAACCGTCTAAATATTTCAGATGGTCGCCAGGTTGGATTTTTATTTTTGTACTATTATATTAAGATTATTGTGTAAGTGTGGTATTCAAACTTCAATCGCATGATTAGAACACAAGAAGTAAAAACGAGATTTTAAAATTACGCACAGCAGCCATCTTGTGATTATGCAAACAATTGAAATAAATTAGATGCCAGTGGATCAACATTTGTGTAAGCATTTAAAACGTGCAACGTTTCACGGCACTCGGATAGTTAATTCGCGAGAAACGTCCATTTAAATATTTATACTTCGCGTCGCCGCCATGTTGGATTCGTGCTCACCAGGTTACTGAAAGTCCTATAGGTGAACATATGTTCATAGTCTCTATGAACATAAAAAATTCAGTTTGGTTGCTGTAAAACATTCATATATATTGAGAACCGTCTAAATATTACGGAAGCTTGCCATTTAGGATTGTTATATGTATAGGCCATAGAGTTATGTACCATTCAAGGACAATTATAGCCTAGGTTCATTATTCAAACTTTCACTTCGATCGCATGATTACGACACAAGAAATAAAAACTTAATTTTAAAATTTCGCACAGCCGCCATCTTGAGGTTATGTAAACAATTGAATTAAATTAGATGGCAGTACATTACAATCTGCAAAATCATTTACTGTACCACATTTCACTGCGCTCAGAGAGTTAACTCACGAGAAAAGTCTATTAAAATATTTCAAATTCGCTTGGTCGACATGTTCGTTTTGTACTTTACAGGTTTATGAATTATACATAGGTAAACTTGTATCAGTACCCTGTATCACCGTACAAAATTGCAGGGTGATATCTGTAATAGTTTCGGGGATATAGAATGTCAGTGAAATATTTCGCACAGCCGCCATTTTGAGGTTATGTAAACAATTGAACTAAAATAGACTCCAGTGCATTGCAATGTGTATAAATATTTGCTGTACCAAGTTTCATTACGTTTGGATAGTTAAATCGCGAGAAAAGTCTATTTAAAAGTCTCCACTTCGCTTGGCCGCCATGTTGGTTATGTTGTAACCAGGTTTTTGAAAGTTTCATAGGTGAACTTCTAGTAGTACCCTTTATCACCGTACACAATTTCAGGGCGATATCCGTTATAGTTTCGGAGATACTGAATGCTAGTGAAATATTTCGCACAGCCGCCATGTTGGATTGGTGAGACGTAACAAAATTCGATGGGCACGGTCGACGTCGCCGGGAATAGTGCTATGAACTTACTGAGTTTCACTGAAATCGCTCCAGCCGTTTAGATTTTATTAGGGGGGACACACACACACCTCACACACACACACACACACACACACACACACACACGGACAAAAGGTGATCTCATAAGCCTATTTTTTCAAAATTGAAAATAGGCTAAAAATGGACTCCAAATGACAAGAAGGTTACCGTCCCCGTAAGACAATAAAATGTTTAAAATATGTTTAAAATGAAGAAAAACAAAGTTAATTAATCTCCAATTATAAAATACTTTCACGCGATAAATGAGGTCTGATCCTTCTACGAAAACCTGCATATTCTGCCTATTTTCGCCTATCTCCAAGTTTGTCCGGTGAAATCTACCTCCGCCTTCCGGCGTGCCGAGAGGACTTTTTTAAATTAGATAAAGTATTTAAAGCAACAGTCGAGCCTCCGTGGCTTAGGTGGCAGCATGCCGGCCTCTCACCGCTGGGTCCGTGGTTCAAATCCCGGTCACTCCATGTGAGATCTGTGCTGGACAAAACGGAGGCAGACAGGTTTTTCTCCGGGTACTCCGGTTTTCCCTGTCAAAATTTCATTCCAGCAACACTCTCCACCATCATTTCATTTCAATCTAATCAATGCCCCAGGGGGTTGCGACAGGCTTCGGCAGCCGGCACAGTTCATATCCTCGCCGCTAGATGGGGGCTTCATTCATTCCATTCCCTGGCCCGGTCGGTCGACTGGAAGCAGGCTGTCGATTTTCATTTAAAGCAACACATTTAGACAACACATTTAGACATTTGAGGAGAAAGTCATTCCCTTAGGCTATGTATGCCTTGTGCTATGTTTGAAATGAACGTTATAGGCCTACAGCCAGAATTGCAACCCTTTTCAGTTCGGACTGTTAATTTTGCTTAAAGTCATACTGTAATTTGAATGGGATTAGCGTACATCATCATCTTATATTTATCATGAAAAAAATAATAATAAAGAAAAATATGTCATAACATCCGGGTCTTATATAGCAATCATAGTGAACAATATCATTACTAGGACCCGGATGTTATGACACATATTTTTCCGTTATGTTTTTCTTTCATGACAATTATAAGATGATGATTTAAGCTAATATCATTCAGATTATGTCATTAAGCATATTTAACACTAGGTACTGAAAGGAGTTGCAATTCTGGCTGTGTAACAATCATTATAAACATAGCACTTGACATACAGTAGGTTACATAGACCAAGAGTGCGATTTTCTCCTCTTTTTTTTTAAAGTCAATTTTACCCTACAGGTTGGTGGTTCTCACGGACTCAGCGAGGGAACTCACCACTACCGCCTTTCCAGGCAGTGTCCTAGAGCTGAGTACACTTGGTCGGATTGGATACCACTGGCGAGGTGTGATCAGCACTTCGCCCAGGCGGCCTCACCTGCAAAGCGAACAGGGGCCTCATGAGGGAAGGGAAGATTGGGATGTATAGGCAAGGAAGAGGGAAGGAGGCGGCCGTGGCCTTACAGCAGGCACCATCCCGGCATTTGCCCGAAGACGAAGTGAGAAACCATGGAAAACCACTTCGAGGATGGCTGAAGTGGAAATCGAACCCCCTCTACTCATTTGGACCACCCGAGGCTGAGTAGACCCAGTTCCAGGTCTCATAGCACTTTTCAAATTTCGTGGCAGAGCCGGGAATCGGACCCAGGACCTCCGGGGCGGCAGCTAACCATGCTGACCGCTACGCTACGGAGGCGACCGCGATTTTCTCCTCAAATGTCGAAATGTCTTGCTTTATGCTTCATCTAATTAAAACTATTATTGTAATGCCAGGAGATTCAGATAACAATCGTGCGGATGCGGATAAAAGTCACGCGGATGCGGATAACGTTTTATTCGCGCAGGGCTCTAGCTAGAACACTAGCCGCTACACCACGAGGTGGTCAGCTATGTGCACTCTATTTGCCTCTTAATTCTCGCAGACACAGTTTACTATATAAGTCGTGATCTAAAAAGGGCCGGTGGGCGTGTTATACAGCCTACGGCGGAGGGGTATACATCCATTTCTAGATGATTTTCAGAAATATTATTTATCATTGCCTAAGGTATTTTGTCTAATTTGAGTATTGTGGAAAATTTTATGGTATGAGTTAGGTCTCCTTTAGTGCTACATTTTTAATCAGTTCTAAGATGTTGTTATTGCTTGTTTTAGGGGCTGCGCCATCGTGGTCATATAGCCCCGTGTATTTGGGAGTGTGTGTAATTTGTGTGATATCTTGCGATTACTGTCAGTACACAATGTAATTCGTAAACTGGGGATAGGGTTAGGAAGGAGGTGGCCGTGGCCTTAAATTAGGAACCATCCCATCATTTGCCTGGAGAGGAAGTGGGTGAAACCACGGAAAAACACTTCCAGGATGGCTGAGGTGGGAACTGAACCCTCCTCATCTCAGATTTGCCTCACGAGGCTGAGTGGACTCCGTTCCAGCTCTCACACCAGAGACACAATTTCTTGGCAGAGCCGGGAATCGAACCCGCACCTCCGAGGCGTCAGATTAGCCGCTACACCACGAGGTGGTCAGCTATAAGATGTATGTAAAAGTTTGTCACTGGAGAAAATAAAAAGCAAAATAAATTATTGTATTCAATCTTCAATAACATCGCATATAAACATTCAGCCCTAATATTTGGTGGTGGGGGCAAGTATAATTTTTCATTTTATTACCTACCTGTCACTAGGTGATGACAAGACGCACCCCCCCCCCCTCCACCCCTACGCTGCTCTGAAACCGTTGAGTACATTATCTTTATGGCATGAATGACAGGAATATTTTCTTTAGTTCAGAGTTTTCGTCCATAAAAGTTCGCTTTTCTTTGTAAATCATCGTCATAATATTCATTTCTTAAAACGGGTAAAAAGTAGTATAACCATATATCAACACAAATAAAAATCAAGCAGTTCATTAAAATGGTAAGAAAAGTTTAACTACAGCACTTTAAAATATGACGTTTCATTTTCCACTCAGAAAAAAGAAAGTTCCTACAAGAATATTTTCCGCCCAAGAAAGGGCAAGACGATCAATACGCATGAAGAAGTTCTGAGAGGACCGCAAGGCTCGTACAGTTCCTACAAGTCGACGAACTAATGGTTGGTTAAAGTGATCCTATGCGGTCTCAAATAACTGGAGATATTTTCAAATAATCCCAAATTGCTAAGTTAAATAAAACTATGGAATTATCCCTACATCTAAATCAGTATCAGTGACTTCAATTTATGAAATAAACTGGTGCGACAATGAACAATCGAAATAATCTTGGGATTTCAGAGGCGGCATGCCCCCTCCTTGTTCCCCCTTGCGGGTGCCATGCTACAGATGCCCTCGCGTACTGCATACTGCGTATTCTATAAAACACATCAAGTCGGTCACTGCCAGCTTCACTGTATTGTATGTCTACCCCTTATTATTCACGTTTTTCCAACGGGGTCGGGGATGAGATGGGATGGAAGTCTTTGTGGCGATGGTTTTTACGGCCGGATGCCCTTCCTGACGCCAACCTCATGAGAGGAGTTAATGAGAGATGAAATGAATGATGGTGAATGAAACTGGGCAAGGATGTGGAAGGAAGCGGCCGTGGCCTGTCAGAAGGTACCGTCCCAGCATTTGCCTGGTGTTGAAAATGGGGAAACCACTGCCCGCTTCACTAATTCAAGCTTTTCTTAAAATGTGTTGTCTGTGCTTTACAAATGGGAAAAGTAGGAGAGGCCTTCAGTGTCACAGTACATACTTGAAGCTGGATGAAAAATAAGCACAATGAAGAAGGTAGCAGTAACTGACGTGTCCAATCGCCAATTTCCAATCGCCTGGAGTAGAAGCAGGAAACCACGGAAATCCAGGTAGGAGTCGAACCCAACTCTTCTCAATGAAGCGGCTTCGGTGGCGTAGATGGTAGCATGATGAGCTTCTATGCCCATGATCGCGGGTTCAAACCCGGCCGAAGTCGTCGGATTTTTAAGAGCGTTAAAAATCCCTCAGTATGCCTTCCTTCGGAGGGGAAGTAAAGCCGGCAGTCCCATGTCATAGATTTATGGCATGTTAAAGAACCTTCCACTAATTACACCTGTGTGAAGCTAAATTAGGTTAAAAATGTAAACAACACTCTGGTTCCTACGTTCGTCGCCAGGAGCCGACTGCGGTGGCGTCTAGTAGCCAAGTTCTGAACTAGTAGTTGTTGACGGTGGCGCTTGGCGGCAAAAGTAGGAACTACTTGAAAAATTCGAAGTATGCAGTCCTTACTTGAATTAAACAGAAACGCACACTAATACAATCATTACAATTAACACCGTTTATCAGACAGATTCTACACACACCCAAAGTACACGGGGCTACATGACCGCGTTGTCGCAGCCCCTAAACTGAGGAACCAACCAACTTCTCAGTGATAACACTAGACAACACATTTTAACTTTTTGTTTTTTACAAAGGCAAAAATAGTTGATTTTTATGGTTTTGAGTGTGCTCAAGTTGAAAATGACAGTTAAATGACTAGATTAGCTCAGGTTTGGAAGTTATTGAAACTTTTATGTCCTTCACATATTATAATGGGACTAAACTTGTTGGGGTTATTAGCACATATGTGGGACATTATAACAGAAGTTTTGATTACACACAGTAACTCAAAAAATCACGTAAAAATCGCAATACAGAAAGGAGCAGTTTTGATTCCATACAGTAACGCAGAAATTCGTGTCACAATGCACAATGGAAGACAAGCAATCTTAGACTGTGTTAGCTAGAAACAAAACACAGCATTCATTGGCATTTCTGAAATAATAAAAAAAAACGAGAGCTAAAACAGAAATAAGGATGTAACAAACTTCATATAGCACGAAAACGGGAGCTAAAAAACGAAAATTAGTGTCATTTTCGAATTCAGCGCACCATAATCTATAATACTGTTACGGCTGTGAGTTTGTTTCATCGCTCGCCGCATGAGTCACAACTGCCCCAGGGCTGGGCTGTGCTCTGCCTCAGTGTATTGCGTGCACCTTGTACAACAGGTCTACTAGGACAAAGGGATGGTCCAGAATATTCGTGACCCAGCCAGCGATGGAAACCTCGAGAAGCCGTGAACCCTGGATGGGTCTAGAAGCATTTATTGAGTCACCGGCCTGCTATATAAGAGCGACCTGTCAAGCTGTGAGTGTGTGTGTTTTACGAGCTAGTGCGAGCGTTTATCCTGAGCGACAGAAGTGTGGTGACTTGCGAAACCCCTAGTGAAGCCGATTCTCTTGACAGCGAGGGAATGAGAAGCACACAGGGGACTGCCTGTGTTTTGAGCGAGTGTGATTTCACTGAGCGACAGAGGTATTGTGGCGGAGTGCCGTGCGAGTTACGAAATCCAGTGACATTGTTTCTCAGCTCGTGGGCAGCGAAGCAGCGTGTAGCAGGTTATCGTAAGTAACTGTAGTTTGTGTACATAAGGGAGAGGTGCAGGTAGTTTCTGTCAAGGCCACCGGACTCATTAGCACGGATTAACTTCTGTGGTTTGTTGACAAGTGAAAGGGGGCAAGAGCTCTCCATAAGGAAGGGACTTGAGGAAACTGGAGTAAGGTTCTAATTGCTTGTATTTGCTGATGTGTAGTGTATCTTTCTGACCGCAATAAAGTTAATTATTTCTTTAAAGGAATAATTTGTGTTGTGCTTCAACCCACCGTAATCCAGTTAACAAAAGTGCCACTAGGGGGGTGGCACGTAACAATACGTATAGCCTATATAACTTGTTCTGCCCTTAGGCAGGTCTTCACACAGCAGCTCTCCATGCAGTCCTGTCTACAGCCGTTCTCTTTGTTTCTGCTATCTTGACACTGTCCACCAGCTGGTACCTTCTCCGTCCTCTTCCTCTCTTTCCGTTTACTGATCCTTCGAGAGCATCCCTCTGCAAACACTCTCTTCGCAGCCAGTGCCCAAGCCAGTTCGTCTTCCTTGTATGGATGGTATGTAAACAGCCTCCTAGTTTCTCCAACTCGCTCCAGTACCTCCTCGTTCCGGACCCTTTCCACCCATGATATCCTTTTCATCCTCCTCCATAACCACATTTCAAACGCTTCTAGTCTTCTTCCATCATCCTTCCTTAGCGTCCAGCTCTCGGCTCCGTATAGTACCACACTCTATAAAGTTTGGATATTAGCCTACTTTCGGTTTTTGCAAAAAATGAAAGTAGACTTATGAGATCTACACAGAGCCAAAAAAAAAGTGTGTCTGTGTGTGTGTGTGTGTGTGTGTGTGTGTGAGTCTCTGTGTGTGTGTTGTGTGTGTGTGTGAGTGTGTGTACTCTGAATATCTGTCCCCCCTATCAATTCGAACACGGTGAAACCGAATTGAACGAAATTTGGTACAGAGGTAAAACTAGTAAAGGGCGCCTCAGTGTCATGTTTTATATCGCCCCCATCTTGACTGAAACGTAATGGCGGCCACCCAAATGTTCAAAGCTTAAATCAAATTACGACTAATCTTATCAACCGATCTCCACCAAATTTTGCAAATCATATATTTATACGGCAAGCGTCTTTTGACTAAAACACAAGGTCATCAGCCGAATAGTTTGGGGTTGGCGGCCATGTATGTGTGCAATTCGATTCCCCCTATCAATTCAAACGCGGTGAAACTGAATTGAACGAAATTTGGTACAGAGGTAGCAGTAGCAAAGAAAACCTCAGTGACATGTTTTACATCACTGCCATATTGACGAAAACGCAATGGCGGCCACCCACATGTTAAAAGCTTGAATCAAATTACCATCAACCTAATCATCTGATCTCTACTAAATTTTGCAACGTTATACCTTTATGTGTAAAGAATCTTCTTACCAAACTACAAGTTCATCTGCCTAATAATTTGCGGAGGTCGGCCATGTATGTGTGGAAATTGATTCCCCCTATCTTTTCAAACACGGTGAAACCGAATTGAACGAAATTTGGTACAGAGGTAGCACTAGCAAAGGGCACCTCAGTGTCATGTTTTATATCACCGCCATCTTGACGGAAACGTAATGGTGGCCACCCAAATGTAAAAAGCTTAAATCAAATTACGACTAACCTAATCATCTGATCTCTATCAAATTTTGCAACAACATACCTTTATGTGCGAAGCGTTCTTTGACCAAGCTACGAGGTCATCAGTCCAATAGTTTGCATATGGCGGCCATGCATGTGTGCAAATCGATTCCCCCTATCAATTCAAACACGGTGAAACCGAATTGAATGATTTTTTTTACAGAGGTAGCACTAGCAAAGGGCACCTCGTATTCATGTTTAATATCCGTATAGAACGTTGTATTTCAACAAGCTACTACAACCAACATTCAATTATACTCATTGAAAGGGACAAAGAGTTATAACAATACCCTTGCATTTAGGAGAAAGTAGGCTATATATTCTTTACTGAACGTCTTGTTTTTGTTTATGTAGACATTTTATTGTTGACCAGTGTAATTGAACGTCGAGTGAAAAAGTATTTTTATCGCTGCATTTCCATCCGGGTTTTGCCTTTTGTCGCTGTGTGTTGGAGATATCAGTGTTGCTCTCAATGTGCATCACATTAGCCCATGACGCCCACGGTGGGATTGAGTTCCCACGTGGAGCTCACGCCACGATACAATTAGGTGTCCTTGCAGCACGTCAGCCAAGTAGGACATGCTAAATACTGCCATTTAACACCCGTAACCCACTCAATAACTGGTTCACATCCCAGGTCACCCTGCTTCCCAGTCCTCTAACAGTGTTGACATTAAAACTCAGCAATGTTTCTAGGTTTATGCCGTGTCTTGTGTGGGGTTCCGCCCAGGAACACCAAGCTGGCTCATCAGCGGGCTCTTGGTGCTCCCCGCCCGGACGCGAGATTGCAATTTCTAGTTCACTTTTAGTATCGGCTTCCTGATTGGCTATCCTGACGGAACACGACTGCAGCAAAGGATGTGATTAGTCAGCGTAGATATAGCGTGGAATCTGTCAGCGATGTCGTTCCATTAAGTTAAGGTTTATATGCTAGTCAAATGTATGCGTTCATAACGAAAAGAAACCTCATACTTCAATAAATGCAATAGCAAACAGTTAGGAAGTGATGACTAGGGACATCCATGCTAATGACAAATTCCGTATTTTTGTTGTTGTATTGTTCAATTCTCAAAATTTTATTAAAATCTGATCTAGCCTATTTGTAACATATTCATGTATACAATGATACATTGTTCATAGAACTGTGTTGCTAGAATAATAAACTCTATATAGTGTCCCCTATTTGTAGAATCACCCAAATGGTAGGCTACAAGGGGGTGTTAATCGATGAAAAACATTCTGGTAATGATTCTTCTTGATTTAAAAAGATATTAGAAATATTATTCATTTCAGGTTCCGTATTGACAGTAATCATGAAGAATAAAACTTACAATTTTCCGCCTAGTCAATACTATAATTTGTTAAAACATTTCATGGGTACATGTTTCGGGTCCTATTTCTTCTAGACCCTTCTTCAGCCCACAAACTTATAATATGGAGTTCATCAGAGCACAAAAAACATCGATAACACAAATGCACATATATAATAAAAAGTTAAAAACACTGTGACAATATCTGAGAGTCTAAAAATCTAAAAATGGCATGCATAGTTTACGGGCTTCAGGTACATGTTATTTTTGCACTTGTTCTATATCTATATAAAATGTCATTTGACACTGTGAAACGCCGGGCTCATATTTTGACGTCTATAACTGGCGTACTGTAGAAACTTGCTGCATATCTTATACTGTTTTTACATTTCTGTTGGTGTGGCTGAAGATGGGTTGGACGGCAACGGCTACATCTTTTGACAAATTTTTGTTATAATTTTTTTTTTTGGCATTTGGCAACCTGTCTTTGGCGGATTAAAGTAATCTTCTGTCACACGGTATTGAAAACAACAGAGAAAATTTGGCGTGTTTTTGCATATGACCCGAAGTCAGACGATAACAGCCCTGCGACATCAAGTGAAGGTCAAGCTCCGCTTAGCGTGAGCAACATGCTGCTACATTTTAGACGAGTGAAAATTCTTAATGGAAGCCTGGAGGCGAGTTACTACAGTACCTGTGTTGTTATCAGCTGCCCCAAGCGGTCCGATGATTGACAAAGCTTTCTCACACTACTACTGAAGTACAGTCATTGGCAAATATAATGACGTTATGTTCGTAACTACGTAACGTGTACTTCTGCGTCACACAATACTTCGAAGTGGACTGTACTGTCTGCTCAAGTCTGGAATTCCATTACATCAGGTCGGTGGTGACAAGTATGAAGCGATAGGGTGAGAGAGTGAGTGAGTGTAGGCTCACCCACAGGCTTCAAGGTCAAGGGCAATCGTCTAAAACAAACGTCCGGCCTGTACTGAGTGCTCAGTAGCAGCATGTTGCTCACGCTAAGCGGAGCTTGACCTTCACTTGATGTCGCAGGGCTGTTATCGTCTGACTTCGGGTCATATGCAAAAACACGCCAAATTTTCTCTGTTGTTTTCAATACCGTGTGACAGAAGATTACTTTAATCCGCCAAAGACAGGTTGCCAAATGCCAAAAAAAAATTATAACAAAAATTTGTCAAAAGATGTAGCCGTTGCCGTCCAACCCATCTTCAGCCACACCAACAGAAATGTAAAAACAGTATAAGATATGCAGCAAGTTTCTACAGTACGCCAGTTATAGACGTCAAAATATGAGCCCGGCGTTTCACAGTGTCAAATGACATTTTATATAGATATAGAACAAGTGCAAAAATAACATGTACCTGAAGCCCGTAAACTATGCATGCCATTTTTAGATTTTTAGACTCTCAGATATTGTCACAGTGTTTTTAACTTTTTATTATATATGTGCATTTGTGTTATCGATGTTTTTTGTGCTCCGATGAACTCCATAGTATAAGTTTGTGGGCTGAAGAAGGGTCTAGAAGAAATAGGACCCGAAACATGTACCCATGAAATGTTTTAACAAATTATAGTATTGACTAGGCGGAAAATTGTAAGTTTTAATCTTCATTAAAAAGATATGGAAACACTTATGGCCTAGGAACAATGATCATGCAACTATTTCAAGGTGCATTACAATGTATACCGGTATCATGAAATTACGAAGTTAAAACAGCGGGAGTTCTACATATATATTTTTTTCAAACCTGGAACGACATCGCTGATAGGTCCTGTAACTACGCTGACCAATCACATCCTTTGCTGCAGACGGTTTCGTCAGAATAGCCAATCAGGAAGCTGTGTCCTTCTCCAATGCTAAAAGTGAACTAGAAATTGCAATCTCCCCGCCCGGAACTCCACAGGGGGTAGCGAACTGTGCACTACCTCCCTTCTTATGAAGCGCACGTGCGCCTTTTAACTGCGAGAACTAAAACTCAAGCAGCCTTTCACCTCCCTATTAAGGCTTCCAAAAAGAGGGTATATTGGCTATCACGGCCCGTGAATTAAAACACAGCAGAAGATTTATTAAAATACTTAGAAATAGTAGCAAAAGGAGATTCGGACACCGTTTACTACTCGACTGAAGCATACATCGCGGAATCGTTCGCTTCAACAGTTGTAGTTTCTAGGTTTAAGGTACTAGAGCCAAATAAGGCCCAGTACCAAATAAGGCCCATCTGTGATTTTATTAGCAGAATATTCGAAATTCTACAAGATGCTTAGTGTTCCTGATAGCTACTAGCCTTTAACGGCTAGACTAGAAACTACAACTGTTGAAGCGAACGATTCCGCGATGTTTGCTTCAGTCGAGTAGTAAACGGTGTCCGAATCTCCTATTTCTAAGTATGTATGTCTACCCCTTATTATTCCCGTTTTCCAACGGGGTCGAGGATGAGATGCGATGGAAGTCTTTGTGGCGATGGTTTTTACGGCCGGATGCCCTTCCTGACGCCAACCTCATGAGAGGAGTTAATGGGAGATGAAATGAATGATGGTGAATGAAACTGGGCAAGGATGTGGAAGGAAGCGGCCGTGGCCTGTCAGAAGGTACCGTCCCAGCATTTGCCTGGTGTTGAAAATGGGGAAACCACGGAAAACCATTTCAAGGACGGCCGACGGTGGGGCTCGAACCCACGCGTCTACCGAGTCAGCAGAGAGCTTGGCCCCATGACCTAATGCTGCGCGTTAGCCAGCGTAGCCACTACTGTCGGTGCTACTATTTCTAAGTATTTTAATAAGTCTTCTTCATGTTTTTGAAATTTAACATACATAAACCTGGTGTATATAATTTCAAACAATGTGATTTGTAGATTAATATAGCCTACTGTATTGATATTTTCCGCTCAATCTGCATTTTATTTTCTATTTTCATTTACATATGGGACTTATTTGGAACAAGTAGTGGGCCTTATTTGGAACGGGTGTTCCTAATAAGAGCCGTTCCTCACATTTTAAATATTGTATTATTACTTACCTATTTTCCAGTGATTCCAATTATCAACCCATGTTTTCATTACTGCCTGTCTTCAAGTTAAATTCAGGACAATGCTGAGATTTTTTCGCATTCTAGTAAAAATACAAAATATCTTTAAACGTTAAGTGCGCCTTATTTGCCACATTTACCTTATTCCGTGTCTTGTGTCTTGTTTTTTTTTTAACTCTGAGAGTCGCACATTTTTTCCGTATTGAATGAATTATATTAAGAACAACGTTCCAAATTGACGAGGCGGAACCATTTGGAACTTTGTTCTTAATATTGTGTCTTGTTGTTATTTGAGCCATACCTCCCTGTCCTGAGCTAATCGTTTCATATCTACATAGCTACGTTGTTAATTCGATTTAAGGTCTTTGATCATCAGCCCGTGTACTTGAGTGTGTTCAATTTGTCTGATGATCTGAGTTTATGTGGTGACTGTGTATAGCTGCAATTATCAGGTTCGGGTTTGGGGTGACTACCCCAAGACTTGACACAGTAACGCATTTGCCTGGAAAGAGTGTGAAAAAGAAAACCTATGTTAGGTTACAGTGAGATGGCACCACTTGTCTGTTGTCATTTTGTTAGAAGTCTATCTTAGTGTGAGTGTCATTGTGGAAAGTGAATAATATTGTTAAGTTGTATTGTTGTTTTCAGTTGAACTTTAGTAGGAAACTGTAGTTTATTTATTTATTTATTTATTTATTTATTTATTTATTTATTTATTTATTTATTTATTTATTTATTTAGCGTATGGCTTTTAGAACCGGGAGTGTCCGAGGACATGTTTGGCCCACCAGGGCCTGTAGCTGCTTCAAGCGGGCACCAATGGGGTGAGCTACAAGTTCCATCCAATTTCTAGTAAATCCAACTTTCACTATCAGATGTCACTGACAACTAGTGGTGAATGTTGGAACTTTGTTAGAGCGTTTCAACAAAATCTAACCTAGAAATTTAGCTTCACACAAGTTTATTTAGTGGAAGGATCTTTTTCATGTTGTAAATCTATGACATGGGACCATCTGCTTTACTTCCCCTCAGAAGGAAGGCATACTAAGGATTTTTTACGCTCTTAAAATATCCGACGACTTCGGCTGGGTTTGAACCTGCGATCTTGGGAACAGCAGTTCAGCATGCTACCAACTACGCCACAATGTCGGGGAACATAAAGGGCCAGATGATTTCTCGAAAAATACTGGACTTTTTAATTTAATCTCAACAAAATTGTTAATTATCGAGCATAAACACATTGCAAAGTGCAATTACACAGTTTCATATGCTAATGAAAATCTAACACAAAAAATCCACAGTTCTAGTTCTAGAAAGTAACTCAATGTTGAAAACATCCTTTAATGTTATAGACTAGACCCCGGTCCATCACTGAATCGCATTGTTGTAATTAATTTTCGTTGTTTTCTCCACTTATCCAAACCTAAAGGACACACTGAACGCTTCTTAAGAGGTGTCACACGATAGGCTGATAATTGTTCACCGGAAACTCAACCATATCCGATCGATAGATCAGCAGTTTGCCTTTTCTACCACTACGAGCGCTAGTGTGAGTCATTGGAACTCAACCATATCCGGTCGATTAGATTAGGAGTTAGCCTTTTCTACCACTACGGGCGCTAGTGTGAGTCAATGCCGAGTTTCACTTAAGCCCTTATAACTACTTCCGGTGTCAAGATTCTTCAAAATATCAAAAAACTCCTGAGGGCATTGAACCAATTAACACATTAAAAAGAATTATGTAAATAAGTTATTTTCTGTAGGATTTGAATGAAAAGAAACAAGTGATTTTAGGTCGTTTTTCCGGAACGGCAAGTGGGCCAGAAGTAAGTTTTTGTAGTAGGCTACATTATGCAACTCACCTATAATGGGAATAATTAAGACACGAGTATGTTTATAAAACAAGCGTAAGCGAGTTTTTATAATTTCCATACGAGTGTCTTAA
The DNA here is from genome assembly GCA_946902985.2 of Meconema thalassinum. Lineage (NCBI taxonomy): Eukaryota > Metazoa > Arthropoda > Insecta > Orthoptera > Tettigoniidae > Meconema > Meconema thalassinum. The sequence continues at coordinate 390,317,184 of OX336391.1, forward strand.
TTACCATTATAGGCGAGTTAAATACGACTGTTTATGTTCGACGATAATTATAACTTTATTATATGTTTTAACATAAATAAGTTATTCATAAATATCTGTGGAGATTTCGCCAGTTTTATGTACTGAACAGAGCGCATGCGACGCAGAGAATACCTTGTATTTGACCATGGCTTCCTCAAATTCCCCACTATGACACTAGCCACGCAGTGAAATTTAAAATAGGGGGCCGTGGAAGTCAGCGTAGGTGCGATGCTATCCTTACCAAATTGGTCACACAACTGTTTCTTGAGCTCTGATTGGTGGGAGAAACTGTTTCGTAATGAAAAATAGTGTTATAATGACCCTCATTATGATACAGTGTTTGACATACAATTATTTACATTTCGACATCGACGAACATATTTTTTTTTTAGTTTGATAGAGCTCTCCAAGACTCACAATTTGAAACTTTCAAATTTTGACACAATTGAGGAAATTGCTTAAGTTTACTTAATTTTACACAACTTTGTCTGTTAAAGAATGATTTCAATGTTAAAATAGAGCTAGGAGATTTTGAAACTTCGGAATCGTATAGCCTATTTGCTTTTATTGAATAGAGTAGCCTATGTCTCATTATGTCCCCTTGAGTAATTTTGACTAGGTCTCTTCAACATTCAAATTCCAGATGAAAATCCTAGTTACAACACTGGGAGACAGTAACCATGTTCTGCTTCATTGAAGATTCACATTGAATGAAAACATACGACGGAAATTGGAAGGAATCATTAATGTAAGTGTAGTACTAATGAGTGTGAATGCAATGACCGAGTGGAGAGTGTGGGAAAGGCGACATGTGCTCCTACAAATTGTTCTTCTCACAGCTTAATTGACTCGCACATTATAATTGTTGTTCAGACAGTGACATTCTCTAATGAACTATCTGCGTCTAATGGTTGTTTTCGTCTCAAACACAAGCAGTGGCTCATTCAGGAAAACATTCCACGGTGAAGAACGAGGAAGGGGTGAAGAGGAAGCAGTAAATGTATTCCAAATTTAAAATGTTATTAAAGCAACCAAGTCGCATCCGTGGTGTAGTGGTCAGCGTGCTTAGCTGCCACCCTGGAGGTCCGAGGTTCGATTCCCGGCTCTGCCTCGAAATTTGAAAGGTGGTATGAGGACTGGAACGGGGTCTACTCTCTTTCGGGTGGTCAAAATGAGTAGAGGGGTTTCAATTCCCACCTCAGCCACCGTCGAAGTTTCCGTAGTTTCAAACTTCGTCTTCGGGCAAATGCCGGGATGGTACCTACCGTCAGGCCACGGTCGACTCCTTCCCTCTTCCTTGTCTATCCCTCTCATTCTTCCTATCCCGTTTCATCCCCCGTGAGGCTTTGCAGGTGAGGCCGCCTGGGCGAGGCTACAGTCCCGCCTGCCGAGTTGTATCCCACGAACAGATTTCAAGCTCAAGAGGCGGTAAAGGTTTGATCCCTCGCCGAGTCCGTGGGAAAAGCCTACCTGGAGGGTAAACTGACTACGAAAAAAAAATGCAGCCAATGGCCATTTATTTTCATTCCAGGAAAGGTCAGGGAAGGGATTTTGGAAGGAAATCGGCCGTGGATCTGTTCAAAGGAACCGTCCCGGCATTTGCCTAATGGTGAAAACCACAAAACCGTTTCTAGGACGGCCGAGACGCGATTCGAACCCATCCGATGCCAGTGAGGCACGAGATGGCGCGTTAACGCTCGTATTAGGCTACGTTGATTTCATTAGAATGCTACCTATTGCAATAGGCAACATGTTGTGATTTCTGGAAAATATTGACATAACTTCGCGTTTGACATCTCCCAGACCCCAAAACTACCGTCAGTTTAAAAGTGTGGACACGTTAACTACCGTCATTTTGCACCAAACATTTTAGAATTTATACATAAAATATAGTTTTGTGAGAAACAAAATAGGCAAAATATCAAAACTTTTTTGAAATGGTCAATATACTGAACCCTTATCATTGTGTCCAATAATAATGTTTCATATTATTAAAATTGCTGGAAATACTAAATACATGATATGCTGGATATTTGAGTAAAATTGATGTAGCAAGCAAACTGGGCTTGGCAAGATGGGCTGCGTGCTGGGTGGAAGCTACCGACAGTTTCACAACCAATGCTATTCTTATTCTTCTGAGAAAATCATGTATGACGCTGAGGCGTACGTGACTCTCGACAGGCCACGATGCTTGGTCCAAGGCAAGGAGTGAGAGAGAGAAGTGTCGTGACGTCAAAATAAGGGCGGGATTTGTAAGGTCATAACCCCGACGCTAACTTATCTGACAAATGATAGGATAGGACGCAAGAACATAGCATCAGTGTGTTTTTGCGCGCCAATCGGTTATAAAAAGATCTAGCGATTGGTTTGCGTGTTCGGCGGCAGATTCGCGACCTGTGAGAAATTACAAGATTTTTGAGAGGTCACACATAATTATAGGCCCATTATTAAACATATTAAGGAGCTATTTCTCCCTCCATAGAAACTTTAGGCTTTCTGTATATAAAAAAATGTCTGACGTGAACCGGGGCACTCCTAATTATTCTTCGACAGTCAATTTAAGATGTCCTTAAGACGGGCTATGTTTTTAAATTCTAGTTGTGTGTCGACAACTAAGTTATAAATGTCATAAATTGTGAGATGGCAATTAGCCATAAATAGGGAAAGTCTACGATTCTGCATAGGACTATACGAGGAAATAAAATACTCATAAAGCAGATAGAACAGTTTTAAAACTTTAATTTAATTGTGTTTAAACAGCGGCAAGATGACGACCATGGAAAGAAGAAAACAAGTTTCATCCTCCATTACCATGAGTGTTATGGGCTAAAGGCCTAATGGTGGGAGATGACGAGGCGGGAGGCCTCTGGAAAGCGGTTTAAGTGATGAGTATTAAAAAATTGATTTATTGATTTTGGACGAGGGGAATCGCGAGAGATGTGTGGAACTTTGTACAGATTTTATTTGTGTGGTTTAATTTAAATTTAGGGTTTGATTTCTTAACTGACATGCGTGTAGTAATTTTGGCATTGCGTGACAATTATGTTGTACAGTAATTTTGTAACTTAAATATTGTCCTGATGTATACGTAAATTTTATAGCGATATGGCCGCATATGATTAACGTATCAATAAAAAAAAGTGTAGCCATGAATGAGAACCTAGGAACGACAATGATAAATGGACTGGATTCATGATAATGTAAAACAAAACTAGACGTGGGGAGAAAAAATAGTGTTTTAGTTGCTTTTTATAACTCGGGCTAATTCTGATTCCAGTAATTAATTCTTTATTGTCATTTGGACAAGTTGTGTGTCATTTATCTGAAGGGTGTGCTGGTTCATATGCTGCGACGATATCTTCGAGAGTGTGTCACGTATTCTAGGGTGTAAGTGTGATGGCGAGGAAAGGTAAAGCCTGTCCTTGACTGTAATAATCATTCCGGCAAATTAGTTACCTATGGGGCTAAGTTTGACCTGGAGATGTGTTCTTGAAAATCCCTGAGTGGATGTTTAGAGATAATGTGATATTTTGTATTTACGCGTTTAACAGGTGACGATTGGCAAAGGTCGCTGGACGCTGGCCGTGGGCCAGAATATATATATAGCGTGGCACACATTTCTACGATGGGGGAAGGAATCAGCCACTTACTCAGATATGCGATAACAGACCCGGCTGTCTCCAGCTCTGTTATGACACGTAAATGTTTGCTTTAAAGCCTGATGAGTTAAGGTTATTTTATTTGGTTTAATTTGGGGAGTTGCCATGTTGTGGATCCGAGAGTTTTTATCATGACTACGACTTAGTTGTTCATTGTTTAAACGCCAAATTTTTCCGGCGTGAATTTAAAATTTGTATTTGTTGTTGTTGGCTCTTATTTCAAGGCCATTGTATTCATTATAAATATAATTTGGCAATCGGCCAAACTTGTTCATGTCACGTTGTGCTTTCCTAGTGTTTGAGGTATAAGATGGTTATTCCGCAGCCCTTATTTTAAATAATACACACGTGTATTTGGTTGTGGTAATCTAAGGTTAGAGCATGTCAGTAGTGTATTTAAATATGTAATTGTTGTTCCCACATTTCCGTAATTCGTCTTCGCACTACGGAGTTCGTTCCCGAACCAACTGTTTTGGACGGAAACGAGCGCCCGTCAAGGTGCTCATTACTTGAACTAGTCTTAAAACGCGTGTCGCTCATAAATGTTAAATTCTTGTACTATTTTATTTGTTGTTATTTTTGGATCCTGTGATCCGTTTTCCTTTGTTACTTTGAATTAAGTGACATTGCAGTCACAACGCTTGTTTGACAGCTGTCATGCCGTGTTAATCATGGTACGTCAGACTAGTCAGTGTCAGATCTGTTCACGTGCGAGTGAACTAATTTAAGGGTGGTTTATTGTTAAGTGTTTTATGTTTGATTCAGTTATTAAATTTCATTTGTTAGTAGATCCTGTTGTTTTCTTGGCTTTGTAATAATTAGTTAACCTTATGAACCCTGGAAGTTATTTTGATAGCATAAAATCTCTAAATCACATTCACAAGAATCCATTACGACCCCGAAACCCCGAATCCTGTCTACTTGCTATTATCCAAGGGTATAATACATATATAATATAATATAATATCGTATGGCCTCGGGTGCCGGGTGCAAGCTGTGTTATTTGACACCCAGAGGGTAGCTTGCATGTCGAATTTCGTTGTTCCTTGACTATGAAAGTCAAGGAGGTTAGATGTTAGATGTTAGATATCTAAGCTCCTTGAACATTAATCCGCTTTCTGGTAGAGAAATGAGGAACTTTGTGTTGGCGGAAACTCCCGAGATTAATTTTGCCATTATGAACTCGGCCTACTGAATTCAAATGGGTTCTTTGACATGCCAACATCGTATGACATGCGTATCGTATCTTTGCCGCCTTTCAAAAATCACTTACCACGGTCAGGAGTGAACCTGCAATCTTGGGGTTAGTAGACCGACACGCTATCCACTCACCCACCGTGGCAAGCTGAAATGGTCAATAGTCCTCTACAAATTACCTGAAACTTTGTCTGAAAGAATTTTCGATATGACCCACCCTTACGCCAAAAGCAAAATTTTTCGGAATTACAAGAAGATGGGGCATCTCGTATGCTAAACATGTAGAATGTTTTTAGGTACCGGTACCGAATACAACAATTGACTTTAGTGAATCTATAATTACAAGATCCACCTTGTGAAACACTAGAAGTTAGTTTACTAATTAAAATATACGTGCCGGTACATGTTTCGTAATAAAATAACTTCTTCAGCGTGAGAAAATCTTAGAAAACTATATCATCAAAGAACCAAAAAGAAAATGGATATCCTTATAGAAATTCATTAATTTATAATAATTGAATGGACACAATAAGAAATAATAAAAACATAATATTATAAATCAATTAACCTTGAATTAAAACTATTGCATGAAGGAAACGTATATAGGATGTTGTTGAATGTCACGTGTTAATGCTTCCAGCCAGGCACAAAGAATGATATAATGCGTATAAATACTTAACATTTAGGTTATTGAATCCTGAATAGTATTGCTCAAGAACATCTATTGTTTATAAAAACGTGTATATAGGACGTTGTTGAATGTCACGGGTTGTAGCTCCCAGCCAGGCACAAAGAATAATATAATATAATATAATCATCATCTTCATTTCCCCTTTTCCAGCTGACACTGGGTGGGGGCAAATATGGTTCCTCTCCAGTGTGTTCTGTCGTTTCACCATTCCTCTTCCGACACGGTGTTCCAATCCAGGTTCCGTTTTCTAATGCTACACTTCACCGAGTCCATCCAACGCATACTTGATCTTCCTTTTCCTCTCTTCCCTGTCATCCATCGTTCTAGTGCTAGTCTTGGTAGCCTTACTGCATTCATCCGTTTGACATGTCCAAACCATTCCATGAATAATAATAATAATATAATAATTATAATACAATATTTATTTATTTACACTGTTTACACCCACATTGAAGCACCAAAAATCAAACCTTATATACAAAGTCTTCAAATACTAAGTTCAGTTCTTAATACTTTATATATTTTTTCTTTCCCAATACTTCTTCATTCTGGAAGATCTTACAGCTCGTTCTTCTGCTGATATAACATATTGCTTACGCAGTGAAATTTTGAATGTTAGTCGAGTGTATTTGTTATTCAGAAGCCGTTTCTCTTCTCTATGCTCAATTTGCTGCTTAGTAATTTTCAATTCGTCTAAATCCATTTGTATTCTTTAAACCATGTGATATTTGTTTGACTATTCCAAAAGAAGTCATAATATAATATAATATAATAATATAATATAATGTCGCCTGCGTAGCGGTCAGCGTGGTTAGCTGCCGCCCCGGAGGTCCTAGGTTCGATTCCCGGCTCTGCCACGAAATTTGAAAAGTGGTATGAGGACTGGAACGGGGTCTACTCAGCCTCGGGTGGTCCAAATGAGTAGAGGGGGTTCGATTCCCACCTCAGCCATCCTCGAAGTGGTTTTCCGTGGTTTCCCTCTTCGTCTTCGGGAAAATGCCAGGATGGTTCCTACCGTAAGGCCACGGCCGCCCCTTTCCCCTTCCTTGCCTATCCATCCTAATCTTCCCCTCCACCCTTCCCTCATGAGGCCCCTGTTTGCTTTACAGGTGAGGCCGCCTGGGCGAGGTGCTGGAAAGGCGGTAGGGGTGAGTTCCCTCGCTGAGTCCGTGGGAGCCACCAACCTGGAGGGTAAATTTGACTAAATACGAAGTTGGATCAAAAAGTTAGTTGCACTGACGTGCTGCAGCAGCGCGCTGTGTGTCGCAAACGTGGGCATAGCGGAGAAAGGGACAGACACCGCCCACACGTCTGTTAGGCAGGTCGCTGTGGTGTCTCGTCTTTTATGGTGTGAATAGTGGCCAAATGCAATGGCGCGTCGACTGGAAGTTCACTCCAAATGTGAGGTGCGTGCGACAATCCGATTCCTATGGGCCAAAAGGAAGAATTGCACGGACATTCATCGTGAAATTAGTGCTGTGTATGGGGAGCGGGCCATTTCCCGGCAAGGGATCGTAAAGTGGTGTCAGCAATTCTAACTGCTGCAGCGTTTCAAGTGGGAGGTCTGGCAACATCCACCCTACAGTCCCGACCTAGCGCCATGTGACTTTCATCTGTCCGGTAAGCTCAAAACGGAGCTCGGTGGTCAACGTTTCCAGACCGATGAGGAGGTGAAGACCGCTGTCTCCGTGTGGTTGCAGACCGCTGGAGGAACTTTCTATGCATCCGGCATCGAAAAGTTTGTTGTGCGTTCACAGAAATATAATATAACATAATATAATATAATATTAGTCGGATTTTTATAGATTGATATTCAATCAACACGGATAATAGCTACACCATCGTCATAATGGTTAATGTCTACGCGTTTTAAATTCAGTGAATGCGAAATATTTCTCTTTGCCCGGTGAAATCTACCTCCGCCTTCCGGCGTGCCGACTGGGATATTCTTTCCATGTGTGATAACCTATGGAATGATCTTGTCAACGACGGGTACTTCCAATTTTGCCGTGTGCTTTATTGAATTGCACCACACTTAAATATTGTTGTGCAGCATAGCTGAACATCAGACTGTTGAACGAGCAGTGAAGGTTAAGATGAGTTCGCAGCCCACAGTATGACTATTTGTCAAGCTAACATCCACTCAGGTACTCACATTCCTTGAGCATGACGCCTGACCAGTGAATCGTTCATCTCACTGACATTCCTTGCACCAAATTCATCTCACCATTGTGCTCTCGGCAGGTCAAGGGTTAGCTGTCAAATCGATTCTTAGCTCTCACTGGACTTGAATTTTGGAAGACTATTTCAATCATATCTCACGTGGGCCAATAACGTGTTAGATTTTGATTATAATCAGTCTTCTTTCGGCCAAGTAACGACCACATCATTTCAACTGTTCCCTTTGAGCATCAAAATTAGTCCAGCAATCCTCCATTCGTAGACGGTGTTGTTTCTTTCTCACTTTTGTCCACGAATTTTCAATTTTCAGCGTCAGCTTACAGTAGGTTGGAAACTGTGATGTTCGAAGAGTTTTCTCTTTTGGTCACGCTCCTGGATATCTTCACACGAGATCCCAATCTCGTGCAGATGTTTTTGTATCTCACTTCGTCTTTTTGTCTTGGAGAAAAAGTGAAAATGTGATAGGTTAATTAAAATAAGTCTATTATTATTATGATTATTATTATTATTGTTTTATTTGTTATTTTTAGTCGGTTTACCCTCCAGGATTGATTTTCCCTCGGTCTCGGCGAGGCATCCCACCATTACCGCCGCCAGGGCAGTGTCCTGGAGCTTGAATCACATGGCCGGGAGATACAACTGGGGAGGTGGTACCAACACCTCGCCCAGGCGGCCTCACCTGCAAAGCGAACAGGGGCCTCATGAGGGAAGGGTAGAGAGGGGAAGATTGGGAGGGATAGGCAAGGAAGAGGGAAGAAGGCGGCCGTGGCCATACAGTAGTACCATCCCGGGCATTTGCCCGGAGACGAAGTGGGAAACCACAGAAAACCACTTCGAGGATGGCTGAGGTGGGAATCGAACCCCCTCTACTCATTTGGACCACCCAAGTCTGAGTAGAACCCGTTCCAGTCCTCATACCACTTTTCAAATTTCGTGGCAGAGCCGGGAATCGAACTGCGGACCTCCGGGGTGGCAGCTAAGCATGCTGATCACTACACCACGGAGGCGACATTATTAGTATTATTATTATTTTTATTATTATGTTGTCATACTCTTTAATAAGAGCATTTATTTTCCCGAAGACGAAGTGGGAAACCACGGAAAACCACCTCGAGGATGGCTGCGATGGGAATCAAACCCCTTCTACTCATTTGGGCCACCCGAGACTGAGTAGACCCAATTCCAGTCCTCAGACAAGTTTTCAAATTTCGTGGCACAGCCGGGAATCGAACCGCAGACCTCCGGGGTGGCAGCTAAGCATGCTGATCACTACACCAAGGAGGCGACATTATTATTATTATTATCTTGTCATACTCTTTAATAAGAGCATTTATTACACCTGGGAAGATGAGGCGGAGGAATGCGACTCAAGGTGGGCAGCCATTGATTAGAAGTGCACTTAATGGTTCCCGAGACCAACCACATATTATTACAGGCCGGACGTTTGTTTTAGATATTGCCCTTGACCTTGAAGCCTGTGGGTGAGCCTACACTCACTCACTCACTCTCTCACCCTATCGCTTCATACTTGTCACCACCGACCTGATGTAATGGAATTCCAGACTTGAGCAGACAGTACAGTCCACTTCGAAGTATTGTGTGACGCAGAAGTACACGTTACGTAGTTACAGTACGAACAGAACGTCATTATATTTGCCAATGACTGTACTTCAGTAGTAGTGTGAAAAAGCTTTGTCAATCATCGGACCGCTTGGGACAGCTGATAACAACACAGGTACTGTAGTAACTCGCCTCCAGACTTCCATTAAGAATTTTACTGTTGATATTAACATCTATGTAGCCTCCGTGGCTTAGGCGGCAGCCCGCCGGCCTCTCACCGCTGAGTCCGTGGTTCAAATCCCGGTCACTCCATGTGAGATCTGTGCTGGACGAAACGGAGGCAGACAGGTTTTTCTCCGGGTACTCCGGTTTTCCCTGTCAAAATTTCATTCCAGCAACACTCTCCACTATCATTTCATTTCATCTGTCATTCATTTAATCATTGCCCCAGAGGAGTGCGTCAGGCCTCGGCAGCCGGCACAGTTCATTTCCTCGCCGCTAGATAGGGGCTTCATTCATTCCATTCCTGAGCCGGTCGGAGACTGGAAGCAGGCTGTGGATTTTCATTTCATTAACATCTATCTTCCGCCTGCGAGGGCTGTTTAGCCATACTGAATATGGGCGCTGTACTCAGCCATAGAATAAACAAGACCAATTGCCAAACATCTAAGAGTTGTAGTGCTAGAGCTCATTGTCGTTCCACATAGTTTCTAAATGATGTCATTACGTGATCTCAGCTTTGCAACAGTCTTCAGACGATGGTGTTTGAAGGATAAAGATCTATCCAAAGTACCCAGGCACTTGCGATGTCTCTTGTGAGACAAAATACTGTTATCGAAAATACATTCATGAGATCTCTGTTAGTCATGCGATTATACAGTCATTTTTGTCATACTGGGCTGAAGTAGTTTCCAAGGGCACTTAAATCGTTGTGAGTGTAGTTTGAGTGTTGGGAGATGAACAAACAACACGTAACTAAGAACTTGCGTTCTTATAGGAACGTATAGATGACGCTACTGACCTAGTATTTATTTATTTATTTATTTATTTATTTATTTATTTATCGTATGGCTTTTAGTGCCGGGAGTGACCGAGGGCATGTCTGGCTCGCCAGAGGCTGTAGCTGCTTCTAGCGGTCATCCATAGGGTGAGCTACAAGTTCCGTTCAATTTCAAGTAGTTCCAACTTTCACTACTAGATTTCAATGATACCTAGTGGTGAACGTTGGAACTTTGATAGAGCGTTCCAACGAAATCTAACCTAGAAATTTAGCTTCACACAAGTTTAGTCTGTGGAAGGATCTTTTACATGCCATAAATCTATGACATGGGACTGCCGGCTTTACTTCTCCGCCGAAGGAAGGCATACTGAAGGATTTTAATGCTCTTAACTATCCGATGACTCCGGCCGGGTTTGAACCCGCTGTCCTGGGCACAGCAGTTCAGCATGCTACCAACTACGCCACCGAAGCCGCTACTGACCTAGTATACATAGATGACAAACACTGGTTGCCATGGTTACCGTCCTGTTGGGGGAAATTGACAACGCTAATTCCAGAGACTCCTAGCCCAAAAACATATTCATGTTAAAAAATCACCTTCAAGATGGCCGATATCAGCATGGAGATTTTAAGGTAGCTGCCCAGTTCAGTTGTGGAGTGAACGTCTGCTTGGTTACTCAAGTGGGAGAAAGGAATTCAGGTCCATCACTATTGGCAAGGGATTTATTGTTTAAAGCGTAATGTACGGTATGCGTCGGGTTGAAACTTATTCTTTAAACGTTAATGCAGAACTTTGATGTGATGACTATTCAGAAACAATCCCCAAAACTAGAATGTAAGGTAAGGAGTCTCAATGGAAGTGGAGAGTGGTCAATGGGCTGGCCCCAAGCTGCGAACAATATACTCACCATAAACCTGTTAGTTGGTCCAACACCAGTAGCAAGCAGTATGATTTATCTTAAAAGTACTACGCCCGCTACCTCCACCACTGCTGAACAAGATCATGTGACTTGGGCACCTAGCTAATGTCTAGGGGTATTCACCATACTTTGCAGCCAGCCTCCAAGAACGACACGTAGGAAGCCCCACTCAGCTCAACTCCTGCAGTGTTCCCGCTGTCTGTTGTGGGGACACTCCAAGGGATCCTGTTGCTCTCCAGTCCGATGCAACCGGCGCACAGTGGAGTATTTACCCTAAAAAGCTGGCCAAAAATACCTATTAAATTTTTAATGTTTTTCCTAGTATATAATTAGGATGGAATGACATTTAAAGCCGATAGGAACAAATTACAGATCAACAAGAATAAAACAGCCCACATGGTCTTCCGTAACGGAGGAATGATTTCGAATGGAGATAAGATTTGTTACAGACCTGGAGATTTACCGATAACAACCGTCAAGAATTTTAACGATTTAGGGTTAATTTTCCAGACGACAGGAACTTCTTTCACAATGCATGTGAGAAACAGAGCGACTGCTGCACTAATAGCTATGAACAACATACAGCATTTACGTAAACTATCTTTAGTTACTGCTATGAAGCTCTTTGTTTCCACACTGACACCTATTTTAACCTACGGTCTGGAACTGATCTGGCCTCATCTGACCAAAACCAACTTAGGAAATAGAGCAAGTAAAGTCTATCTTCCTAAAGAAAGCATTGTGTGTATCGAAATTTACTCCGTCCCGGCTAATGTATGAGCTGTCTGCAGAGCCATTCTGTATTGAGCAAATCAGACTACAAATGCAGCTTCCATCTAGCGCTGCCTCTCAGGAACTTCTTGCGGAATTTCATTTAAAATAAAGAAATATGGTTGGACTTCTATGGGACAGAAGCGATGTTATCATCTGACTGGAAGAGAGCAGACTACGATTTACGACACACTGTGTCGTGTTTCGCAGTTCATGGATTTCACTTCAGGATATGCGGAAGAAAAGACTTTCACACTCCAAATGCAGCTACATGCATTTGTGAATTGTGTAGCGAGCCCTGTGACCGATATCATTCGGCATACTGTAAAAGAAGATTGACTTCCCCGACGCAATTTTGTAGCGACTGACAGTAAATGCATTGCATTTTTTACTTTTTAATTGGCCATTGGCTGCATTAAAACTATTATTAAAGTGATTATACATTTGACTTGGACACCAAAAAAACACACATTTATTTTCGATCCAATGACAAAATCGATACAATTAATTGACATCAATCGGGACAACTTTAAAAATAAAATTTTAAAATAACAAAAAAGTGCAAATTTTGTGTGGGAATTCTATACAGGCTCTCTTTTTTACACACAGCCATATCTAAACATAATAAAATTGCTGTCGACTAATTGTAAGTTTACAGAAATATATTAATCGTGCTGCCAAAGGAGTAGACGATCATAGTCTATATTTTAAAAAAATGTGGCAGTCAAAAGAGTTTACGATGAAGTTCCATTTTAATCTCCAGACATGACGATGACGAGCGCAGTGGCTTAACTAGGATTTGCTTCTGGTGGGGGATAAGCGGAGTCAAATCTGAACTAATTGCGTGTTTGGTTATGTGTTTGTTGTTTTCTACTTTGTTTTTGCTTTGTGTTTTGGGTATTGTGTTAGTTTCCTGCTTTTGCTTTTGTTTTCGAAAGTTGCATTTGGCTTTCTGTTTTTTGTTTTATGTTTTCTTTGGGTTTGTTTTCTGCTTTTGCTTTTGAATTTTGCTTCGTGACATTTTGGTTTTGCGTTTGTTTTCTGCTTTTGCTTTTGTTTTTAATTTTTGTATCTTGCTCTGTGTTTTTGGTTTTGTGTTTGTTTTATGCTTTTGCTTTTGTTTTTAAATTTTGTATCTTGCTCTGTGTTTTTGGTTTTGTGTTTGTTTTATGCTTTTGCTTTTGTTTTTAAATTTTGTATCTTGCTCTGTGTTTTTGGTTTTGTGTTTGTTTTATGCTTTTGCTTTTGTTTTAAAATTTTGTATCTTGCTCTGTGTTTTTGGTTTTGTGTTTGTTTTATGCTTTTGCTTTTGTTTTTAAATTTTGTATCTTGCTCTGTGTTTTTGGTTTTGTGTTTGTTTTATGCTTTTGCTTTTGTTTTTAAATTTTGTATCTTGCTCTGTGTTTTTGGTTTTGTGTTTGTTTTATGCTTTTGCTTTTGTTTTCGAATGTTGCTTTTTGCTTTCAATCTTTTGTTTTTGGTTTTGTGTTTGTTTTCTTTTCTTGATTTTGCTTTTTGCTTTCTGTATTTTTGTTGTTAGTTTGCTGCTTTTGCTTTTGTTTTTGAATGTTGCTTTTCGATTTCTGTGTTGGTCATGCGTTTGGTTTTGCTTTTTGCTTTGTCTTCGGGGCGGAACCTCTCCTCTTTCACTTTCCTATCTGCCTTTCATGGCTCTCCTTCCTTCCAAGTCCCTCAATCCGCATTCTTCGAGGGTTGAGGGCATTTCTTTTCCTCCTGTCCTTTATTTGCCTTATTCTCCTTTAGTTTTCCATTTCTTCTTCTAGTATGTAGGTTGGTAGTTAGTTTTAGTTTTAAGTTTACATTTCATTTTCATCTTCACGATCACCCAAACCATCAGGGGCCGATAACCTAGATGTTAGGCCCCTTAAAACAACAATTATCATCATCATCATCATATTTTTGCTTTGTGCGGAGGGCAAAATAAGACAATGAAAGCAAACGTACACGTTTTCATGCTTGATCTCGATAACATGTGATACGTTTTATTTGCACCTCTCAGAAGCTCGGAAATGAACAGTTTTGGTAGGTCTAACACTAAATATTTTACACAAGCGAAGATAAATGTTCTCAAGTCGTTTGTCATTTGTCATCAATCCGAAAATTGACTATTTTTGAAATAGAAAATTCATCAAATTACGTTCTCTTAGGCCGGTATTACACTATCAAAGAAATTTGTCAAAGATCTGTGATAAAAGATCATTTATAAAAGATATGACAGTATAATGGGGAAATCTTTTATAAAAGGTGGTTTTATAAAATTTCTTTTATAAAATCTATGAGCATCATGCTATCTTTGATAAAAGATTCATACCAAAATGGGGGATTATAACAGCTGGAATATTACCACAACAAAGATGCTCATATCAGAGTGTGAAATGCATTAAATGTTTCATAATATGTTACATAATGAATGGTATACAATGTAAAACATAAATAACAGATAGGAAATGTAGGTAAAAATAGCCGAGATTATAATTGCGGCACATAAAGGGCACACTTTTCAGAACATAAAGCGGAATTAAATAGTTAAATAGGCTGAAATAAGTTGGGATTTAGTGTGTTTTATGTTATAATATAATTCGTTAATTTCATTTATGTTATTAAAAGCGAGTGTAAATAAGCACTTTATCTTTACCAGTACGTAATACATGTAACCAACCTCCGTAAGCATGTGCCTAGTTGGCCGAACGAGTGGAGCGCCCCACTCCGAAAGGACCAGGGATCGAATCTCACGTAATGCATAGGTTTTTACTTCATATGTTTCAATTTTATTTGGTCGGGCAGTGGTTGTTTCGAACGTCATCATCATTGATTTCATCATAATTATTAATAATTAAATAATAATGTAATTCTTCAAGTCTTCGTACTGCAGCTCGTTCACCAAGATTTTACTCGTATCTTTCCTGTCATATGAATGATCCATGGTTTAACCCATAGACGTTTAGTTTATCTTTCCGTTTCTTTTATATACCGGTATTGCCACTACAGAATTTCAACTACCGTAAAACAGTGAAGTGAACAAAGAACTGTCCTTCATCAATTTTGCTGAGCTATGATAATATATTTGATGTAGAGGTGTGATTATTGCATTGTATAACTTTTATAAAAGTTAAGTTTTATAAAATATTTTATAAAATTTATTTGCCAAACTTCTTTGATAGTGTAATACCGGCCTTATAATTATTATAATATTATTACGCCACTGGGCGAGAGGGAGGAGCAAGCGGGGTTACAAAGCTGTGGACCGGTCTTGTTGAGGGACCCGGGGTGGTAGAAGAGTCCAGAGTAAACAAATTCACTCAATTTAATTTCCAGGCAAATTTGACAATATTCCTGATAGACCTATATTTATTGTAGGTGAAAGAAGTGAATAGAATACAAAACATTATCAAGAGAAGATAACATGATTTTTAAATAGCCATCTTTATATGTTAGTTAGTTATTGTTGTTTTAAGGGGCGGAACTACGAGGCCATCTGCCTCTGCCATCTTCATAGCGTCATTGCCAGAGAAATAGCAAAGTACGGTATCCAAAGTTGTCAAGTCAGGCCGGAAAATATCTAGATAACTTTTGCAAAATTCCACATTTTCTTCAGTTGGTTGTGAAAGGCGTTCGAATTGGTTTTACTTAAGATAACCAAACGTACGAAAACAAAAATTCCATGGAATTCCAGTTTTCAAGGATGAGGCGTTTAAAAATGCAAATACCAAGTTGACACTTCCAGAATGTTACGGGACGAACGGGCCCCGCAAATGCTAGTCCTAGGTTCCGTATTCACTATCCACGGCCCTGATATTCTCCATCCCTTCTCAATGACCATTAATGGGAGATGATCGATTATTATTTCCAAAGGTAGACTACATAAGTTAACCTGTCGACAATGTGTAGGCCTACGACTGCTAGATAATTAGAATGTTATTAATAGTCTATATTTGACAGACATAAATTCATTTTCCGTTTCAAGTGCTGGTATTTCCTCCAACTAAGAGAGGTAAAGTGATTCAGCACACAATGGCAGGAAACCTCCTGAAAGGGCGATGTCCTAGAAATATGCAATTAAATCTTGGCGTCATACAACTTAGTCACGTGTAGGCGTAGTCCATTAAAATAGTTGCGGTGCTGAGAAGAGGAAATAACTGGTGGGGTGTCATCTATTGGATCAACAAGTAAAATAATTACGACCTCGTGATGTAGTCGCTAGCATTCTTCGCTGTCGCCTCGGAGGTCCGGGTTCAATTCCCGGATATGTCAAGAAATGTAATTCTGGTCTGAAGGTTGGAACGGAGTACACTCAGCCTCGTGAGGCGAAACTGAGAAGAGTTGGTTCCGATTCCCACCTCAGCCATCCTGGAAGTGGCTGTCTGTGATTTCCTATTTCTACTCCAGGCAAATGCCTGGTTGGTTCCTATTTAGAGGCCACGGCCGCTTCCTTCCCAGTCATCACCTGAATTACAAATACGCACACTACCACAGACACCACGACAACTGTTAGGTTAGATTTCGTCGGAACGCTCCATCAAAGTTCCAACGTTCACCACTAGGTATCATTGATATCTGGTAGCGAAAGTTGGAACTACAGTACTTGAAATTGAACGGAATTTGTAGCTCACCCTAATAAGGGTGTCCGCTGGAAGCAGCTACAGACTCAGGCGAGCCGAACATGTCCTCGGACACTCCCGGCACTAAAAGCCATGTGATAAATAAATGAATATACCACAAAAACATAGGTTATCAGAGAAACACCCACCCAATTACATTAGGCTAAATGAGCACCTTGCCCAAGCCCCTCAAATAATGTAACAACAAAATAATGACGACCCTACCTGTGAAATCTACTAAGTGGAGGATTTTTTAGAGGACATGCTAATATTATTGATGTTAGCTAATTTGTTTTTTCGTGTGGCTTTTTGAGAGATCGAGTGCAGGTCTGCTTAGGTGACGCCCGTGGACGACCTGCGCGTCGTAATGAGGATGAAGTGATGGTGAAGACGTCACATACACCCAGTCCCCGAGCCACGGGAATTAACTCCAGGAGATTAAAATCCCAAGAGGCCCTATCGGGAATCGAACCCAGAACCCTTTGGGCCAAAGCCTAAGCACGCTAACCAATTAGCCAAGGAGAGGGTCGTTAGCCAAATGATGAACAACGAGGCATCCAAGTCTACAGAATTGGCCCAAAATTACGTTGTACATACTGCTCAATAATAATTACCAAACTTTTAGCCCGACGAGTTTAATAATTATTATTGATTTAAGCCCACTACGGAGCGCTTATGACTAGTTCTTCTTCGATGCTCTTTTCCGTTCCCAGTATCTCTTGAGCCAAGCTGATAATTTCTCCTTTCTCTCCTGCGAAAGGGGCTTCCGACATTTAGGAACTCTATGTGGTGGGTTCCAAGATTCTACCATAGCACAAAATTTAGAACGATCTTCTACATCAAGGTCAGCAATTCCAGCCGAATCCAAGTCCTTTAGCACTTCATTAAGCACAGGCTTCCAGTCTTGTAGCTTTTAACCAAGGAGAAGATCTTCTTGGTAAGCCTGTTGCTGTTCATTTGTTGTAGGTGCCGTAGAACTTTAGCCTCCTACGTCGCATACTGGTATTGACTGATTCTAACTGTTGATACAGGTGAGAATTAGATTTCAAACGGTCGGTTTCATCTGGGAGCAATCTCGGGCCATGCATTTCCCTGAGGATACGTCTTTCGACATGCTCCAGGTCATCCATAGTGCCTTTTCTGTTCATCAAGAGGGTCTCTGCGGCATACAGAAACTGTGGTCTGACAGCAGGTCTGTAGTGACAGATCTTAGCATTCCTCGAAATACATTTCTTGTTGTACAAATTATGGGATAGTCGATTGTTCCCCTTTAGGAGAGCGATTGAACTTGAATTCACGATTTCATCTTTAGGCGTTTTCCCTCTATCTTCCCAAAATCTCTTCATCCTCTCGGAATGCTCCTTCTTCCGCTCAGCCGTCCATTTTTTTTTTTTTTTTTTTTTTGCAGGTTGTCGTGATGTTCTTTGCTTGCTCAAACTTAACATTTGTGATTTTATTCCGGCACTCGGAGTGGTCTTCGAGATTTTCTACGTTGATCTGTTGTAGGTCCCTGTGGACCTTTTTCAGCCATTCCGTGCTGCATTTACTGTTTGCTATAATGTTGAGTAGTTTCTTTGCCGTTCTGGAGCTTTCCAACTTGTAGATGTGTGTGTAAAACTTTGCTCGGCGGTTTCTATTTCTTCCGTTATTGTGTTGATCTTTTGATAGAGTTCATTCTGAGGTCTCCTCATCCAAATGCCGTTTTTATTGACTGCCCCGTTAATCTTCCTGAGAATTTTTCGTTCCTGCCTTATTATTATTATTATTATTATATTTTCGTAGTCAGTTTACCCTCCAGGTAGGCTCTTCCCAAGGACTCAGCGAGGTATCCCACCTTTACCGTCTCTACGGGCAGTGTCCTGGAGCTTGACATCGGGACGGGGGATACAACTGGGGATGCGGGACTAGCGCCTCGCCCAGGCAGCCTCACCTGCAAAGCGAACAGGGGGCCTCATGAGGGATGGGACGGGATGGGAACAATGGGAGGGATAGACAAGGAAGAGGCAAGGAGGCGGCCGTGACCTGACGGTAGGGACCATCCAGGCATTAGCCCGAAGACGAAGTGGGAAACCACGGAAAACCACTTCGAGGATGGCTGAGGTGGGAATCGAACCCCCTCTACTCATTGGACCACCCGAGGCTGAATAGACCCCGTTCCAGACCTCACACCACTTTTCAAATTTCACGGCAGAGCCGGGAATATAACCTCGGACCTCCGGGGTGGCAGCTAAGCACGCTGACCACTATACCACGGAGGCAACTACCAATAGTAGTGGCTACGCTGGTTAAAGCCAGTGTTAGGTCATAGGGCCAAGCTCTCTGCTGACTCGGTAGACGCGTGGGTTCGAGCCCCACCGTCGGCCGTCCTTGAAATGGTTTTCCGTGGTTACCCATTTTCAACACCAGGCAAATGCTGGGACGGTACCTTCTGACAGGCCACGGCTGCTTCCTTCCACATCCTTCTCCAATTTCATTCACCTTAATCAATTCCATCTCTCATCCCGACGTGCAGGTCGCCCACGGGCGTCGAATAGAAAGACCTGCACTAGGTCTCTGAGGAGACCACACGAAAAAAAAAACTTTATTATTATTATTACTATTTCATTTTCATTTGAAACTGTTTAGATTTTTTCAGCGCCCAGTCTAGTCTGCAAGCCTTTGTTTGTGAATGAATCACCACGGGGAGGGGGGTTATCGTGCATTTTCTAGGAGCGGAATGAAGGAATGTTGAACAATAAGCAGTAAATGTTAAATACACAAATACAATATTTTAAGCATTCCTAACTAAATTAATCTTATCAGATTGGTGAATAAGTAGTCTAACAATTCTAGGAATGTCTGTTACGAGAAGCCTGACATGTATTGTTCTTATTTAAATTCCCACCAGTCTTTGTTTCTCACGCGTTGTTTAGAATACACAAAACAGTGCCATTCCAAGAATGTGTGTATTAGAGCTCAATGCTATAGGCACAGCCTGTCTGACCACTAAGATTATAAAAATGGACACCTAAATATTACTGAAGGGAGTTCATCAATAGAAATGAGCTGATGTTCTACATTTCTACCTGAAGACAATAAGATAAAACACAACTGGTCTACAGTGATTGTGGCTTCTAATTTTAAATTAATTTAATCACAATATTACTAGAGCTAGGAATCTCAGGTGCAAAACTTTTGGTTAAGAATGTGCAAAAATGTGCTATAATTTAGTCGAAAAGGTGCAAATTTTAAATGGAAAGATTTATACAAACATTACCAAAATTATTATATTTGAATTGCAGCCAATGGTCATAGCAGGGCATTTCAATTGAACGCCCGTAGGCTCCCCAACAAGTTCAATTTCAACTAGTTCCAACTTTGGTTACCATACGCCACTGTCACTGACACCCAGCAGTGAACGTTGGAACTTGATAGAGCGTTTCTAACCAAATAACCTAAAAATTTTAGCTACACTACCAATTGCAGCGGTAGGTACTTTTACATGCCATAAATCTATGACATGGGCCCGCCGGCTTTACTTTCCATCCAAAGGAAGGCATACTGAAGGATTTTAACGCTCTTAAAATCAGACGACTTCGGCCGAGTTTGAACCCGCAATCTTGGGCACAGCAGTTCAGAATGCTACAGATTATGCCACCGAAGCCAAACATTACCAAAATAAATTTTACGTCATATATAAGGATGCAAAATCAATTAATGTTATCGGTTTTTAGCCTATTTTCATTTTTGAAAAAAAATAGGCTTATGAGATCACCTTTTGTCCGTGTGTGTGTGCGTGTGTGTGTGAGGAGTGTGTGTGTGTCCCCCTTATAACTTTTAAACGGCTGGAGCGATTTCAATGAAACTCGGTTAGTTCATAGCACTATTCCGAGCGACCCCGGCCGTGTCCTTCAAATTTAGTTACGTCTCACCAATCCAACATGGCGGCTGTGCGAAATATTTCACCTGCATTCAATATCTCCGAAACTACTCCGGAGATTACCCTGGAATTTTGTACGGTGATAAAGGGAACTACTAGAAGTTCACCTATGTGACTTTTGAAAAACTGGTAACTACAAAACCAACATGGCGGCCACGCGAATTTGCGACTTTTAAATAGACGTTTCTCGCGATTTAACGAACCAAACGCAATACAACTTGGTACAGTATATGTTTATACACATTGTAATGCACCGACATCTAACTTGGTTCAATTGTTTACATAACCACAAGATGGCGGATGTGCGAAATATATCACCGGCATTATATATTTCTGAAACTATTAGCGGTATCACCCTGAAATTTTGTACGGAGTTAAAGGGCACTACTGGAAGTTCATCTATAAGACTTTCAAAAACTGGTTAACTACAAAACGAACATGGCGGCCAAGCGAATTTGAAAATTTTAAATATACCTTTCTCGCGATTTAATGTTCCAACCGCAATGAAATCTGGTAAAGGAAATGTTTATACACATTGTAATACGCTGGTATCTAATTTAGTTCAATTGTTTACATAACCTCAAGATGGCGGCTTTGCGAATTTTAGAATTAAGTTTTTGTTTCTTGTGTCGTAATCATGCGATCGATGTGAAAGTTTGAATGAAGAACCTACGCAATAATTTTCCTTTAATGGTACATGACTCTATGGCCTATACATATAACAATCTAACATGGCGACCATCCGAAATATTAAGACGGCTCTGAATATCTACGAATCTATTATAGACTAGCAATCAAACTGAATATTTTTATGTTCATAGGACTTTAAATAACCTGGTGATCACAAATCCAACATGGCGGCGACGCGAAGTATAAATATTCACATGGACGTTTCTCGCAATTTAACCATCCGAGTGCAGTGAAACTTGGTATAGTAAATCCTTATACGAAAGTTAATCAACTGGCATCTAATTTATTTCAATTGTTTCCATAACCACAAGATGGCAGCAGTGCGAAATTTTAAAATCTCCTTGTTACTTCTTTTGCCTAATCATGCGATTGAAGTTTGAATGCTACACGTACACAATAATCTTCATGTAACAGTACATAACTCTAGGACCTACATATTGTACCCAACTGTCATCATGTGGAACATGTGTTCGAATCCCAGCTAACTCACGGTCTTTCGAGGTATGGGACGTTCCTGCCCACCATACGACCACATGCTCAGGATTTGAGTCTACCAGGTAACTACTCTACATGAAAGAAACAACATATTCCTAAATAAAACATTTACTGATCTAAAGTCATGGCTATACAACAAAATACAAACACAGGATAATTTACATTTAATTTCCCACAATGCAAATCAGGGTTATTTTGTGAGTCTCTTCTTAATTAGTGCTACACTGCACTCAAATCTATTTCTAGCATCCTAACATTGATACTTTCAGGCCTCTACGAGTCTCCATAGTGTTCTTTATGTGACAAAATTTTACATAACAGGAGTATCACAACACAAAAATTACATATCACATTAAATGACATTAATTCTGTAATAATAAAACATTAATCCGTTTCTTACGGGCATTTACTTTCATTAGCGTAAATTCATTATTCTATGCCTTAATTAACAATGTTGTTGTGTCGTGTGAATCATCTTCCTCTTTCCCATCAATATGAAACGCTAAAAAGTGGTACGTTTCCCTTCCAAAATACACATGGATAGAAATATTTATAGTTTCACCATACAACGACTTTCTGGGTCTGGTCGAAATTATTATCGTTACAAACGTGTCATGTTCTTAGAAATCATCTACCCGTCTGCATAAATTAACGTGAACTGGCAAAAATGCACTTTAAAAGAAGATGCCTATAATTTATTTGGTTCAGCGTTCCTCCTCAGAGAATAACTGGGCCAAATATTATCCGATTTCAATGATCCGACAATGTATGTGTGTTGAAACACATCATTTAATTCAATTGGCATCATCATAACAATCATATCTTAATTACATTTCAAAATATCGAGATTCTTCAGTGTCCCACTATGACTCTAATTTAAAGGGACTGGCCGACCGACCTCCCCTTCCCCTAGCAGGCAATAAAATTAGTTCCAGCTGGCCGCGCAAGATGGCCGCTTGTCTCAGTGGACCACTCCCCACCCCTCTCATCTGCTAGCAAGGTCATCTTTGTTTACAATTGCAGTACAGTGGAGTGACCCAGAGTATTGTCTCAAGTAATTGAGTCATTCTGATTATTTAACACCTATATTTATAGTGTATTGGGCTCAACTCGGCTCCTTAATTAACATTCATGGCTTGGGATGGATTCTGTAATAGCCTTGCCGTTCTATGGTGAATACTAGTGGCTTTGGATGCGCATCATAATGAGAATACAAGATTCTCACCAGCAGCTGTCTCAATAATATAAGGAAATCTGCGTTTCCCAAACGACGAACTTTGATTCTTATCTCTCAGGGCGAATCAACCAATACATGTGCTCACGGTGTCTCGAAGAACATCCCTTGTGGCAATTATTCCTGCAAGCGATGGATACAGACAGGCTCTGTCCAATTCGCTGCGAATAATATAAGTACGCCCCACGGCGGTACTAACTCGTAGATTAGCCAACTTTTCACCTAACGTGCAAGCTATGCTAGTTTGGTCCCCGCAACTTTATTTACGTAAATCACTGGATTCTACGTTACATTGCTCGCTCAATGCGGCTCAAACAATACTTCTCATAGATGACTCAATTACTGAGGTACCCGCGTCCCCTCTGCAATTACACTTAAGCCAAAGCTTCAAATAGCTCCTCAAAACAAAATATAAATTTACTGGCTTACATTACTTTAATGGTTCTCAAAAACAATCCTAAGAATTGACCATATTAAATATTCATTCAACACTTCATTGACACTGAAAAACTCTCGTATCTCGCTATATTTCACGTTACTTTCCTACTGTTTACCAAAATACAGTATCCTTATATTAGACATGACACACTTTGAACGTTATTTAGGCCAGAAATGCCTATTACTTCACTTTACTGTTACCGACCCCAGATATTATAATTATTATTACCATTTAACGTTACCGTTACATTCATCACAATTTTAGCCTGACTGGCCATACACAAATCACCTTCCAAGCCAAATTCTACCAAATACGAGTGGTGAAAGCTCGTACAATAAGTGACTGTTACATCTTATTCTTAAAGTGATGTTTCGTTGTATGGTGAACTATTTAGTTAGAATAACATTGTAAATTGGTACTCACTTTTTCATTTTCGCTGGATTATACCAGCACGCCAGCTCCGGGCCTACCATGACGCTTGATTTAAGCCATCATGCTATATCTCACACGACACTTGATTTCACATATTTCCCACATGATAATCATACTCTTATCAGTGGCTTTTCTCACTTTTACACAATACATATTAATCACAATACACATAAACACTTTTGAACACACTATAATAAGATTTATATACACTTTTTCACTATTTCACAGGTTAATCCTTAGTCGGACTCCTCCTAACGCCTGACCGCAGAGATGCGATGACTATGACAACCGCTGGTCTCCGTGAAAGTCTATCTGCGTGTACCTGCGTTCGATTCTCGTTCCCTTCAATACTGTTTATCTCACCGTCATGATTACTTGTGATGCCTCTCGGCTCCCATAACTGCAATGATCCTGACGATACTGCGTCATTTATAAGTATGACAATACCTCCTGGTATTCAGTGTCCAAAACCATCCTAAATTATTGCTACGCTGTAGCAAACTACACTTGCGTATAATAATGGATAAATACCTTCTGTAAATTAAATCTTATGCGATTCATGGTTTATATTTAGAAGCTGTATGATACGCTTCCATTGTACTTCAAATATACTCTTAACATTTCGCGCACTTATTGGCAGCGTTTAGTTTACGTGTAGACTGCAGATGAACTGACGATGAACTCAAGACGAACTGAAGACAACTGGCTTGGTCTGTGCTGCTCCCCTATATAAAGGTTTCTCGTAAAATGTAGTCCACAGGACACACGAGAGCGACTCCCTTCTTAAAATAATGTATTTCCATTCAAAATGACGTATACACCTTGTTCATCTACATGTGGAGGTCCCATAATCACTTGCGTGCAAGCGATCGCTTCGGCCAATTAATTACAATTAATTGCCTTATTCCATCGCGTCATGATGCCACCATGGTGATTCCCCTCTGGCTGGTCACCAAATCATTCCTCTCGAGCGTAAGCTCGGTGTTAACACGCTCATTTTGAGATATAGGCTTTAATTTAGGTGTAGGACCACTCCTAAATTATCTCTCCTAGAATATATTCACCTGGGTGTACATTTCACTCCATTTCGATGCTCCAACTGGCTGCAATCAATTAATTTCCGTGGGCAATCTTCCCCACTACAGTCTCAAGCGTTGTCCATTGGGACTCCCAGGGTCATTAATTTCGAGCTGTCTCCTCGGTCCAGACGGAAAAAGTTCCACCGGCGCCCTGAATCTCCCCCCATTCGCTAGCTGCAATTTGTAAAATGTCAAGCTGGCCTGCTTTCTCGTTTCTATACATTGAAAACGTACATATGACTGCAATTCCTGACAATTATTCCCTTAAACAGCTATGATATTCACATTCAAGCCGTGAAATCATGCGATATTATTATATGTCATTATACATCTCATTGCTCTTCGGGTTCCCTGTAACTGTTCCCCCTCAGAGATCAATGGTTCAACTCTAGGCAGAATCATGTGCCTGGTCTTCTCTGATAAGACCTGAGTTCGATGCCAGTCTGCCGTGACCGATTGGGCACAATATATAAAATCCAACCTGGCGACCATCCGAAGTATTTAGTCGGTTCTCAATATCAACGAATCTATTACAGCAATCAAGCTGAAATTTTGTATGTAGATAGAGGCAATTAACATAAGTAGGATATATGAAAATAGGCTATATAGTTTTTCACGGAACTCCTTGTTTTTCTTTCTTTTATTCGTCATAGTTTTAACCTCCAGGGTTGGCTGTTCCCACGGACTAAGCGAGGGATCCCACCTCTATCGCCACTGATGGCAGTGTCCTGAAGCTTGAGACTCTGAGTAGGGGAATACAACTGGGGAGTGTGACTAGCACTTCGCCCAGGCGGCCTCGCCTGCAAAGCGAACAGAGGCCTTATGAAGGAATGGGAAGAATGGGAGTGTTAGGCAAGGAAGAGGGAAGGAGGCGGCCGTGGCCCTTCGTTAGGCACCATCCCGTCATTTGTCCGAATATGAAGTGGGAAACGACGGAAAACCACTCCGAGGATGGATGAGGTGGGAATCGATCCCCCTCTACTCATTTGGACCACCCGAGGCTGAGTAGAACCCGTTCTAGTCCTCATACCAGTTTTCAAATTTCGTGGCAGAGCCGGGAATCGAACCTCGGACATCCGGGGTGGTAGCTAATCATGCTGACCACTACACCACGGAGGCGACAATTATTGTTATCATGTATCAAAATGTCTGTTTAAAACCAGTACGAGAACCCAATGATAGAATCACACATCCAGATTACTGTTAAAACAGAATTAACAGATAACATTTAGCATTCCAATGTCTCTTTCCAATGTTTCCAATGTTATTTTCTTTGTGGCTGCACCTCCAGTCACTAAGTAAATACGTGCAAATACAGTACTTCAGTCTTCTT
Organism: Meconema thalassinum; assembly: GCA_946902985.2. Lineage (NCBI taxonomy): Eukaryota > Metazoa > Arthropoda > Insecta > Orthoptera > Tettigoniidae > Meconema > Meconema thalassinum. Next base: position 390,343,424 of record OX336391.1, read on the forward strand.
GCAGCTAGCGGACCAGTCGAGTTGGCTTAGTATAACGGAACTGCAGAGCAGCTAAATTAATTTAACGTCGCACACGTTCTGTTTGTCTTGTTCATTTAAGGAATTAAAAAGTGGCTGATGATTCATTAAAAGGTAGAAATAGGTGATTGCATTTAGAAAGGGTTCAAAAGGTGCTTGCGTTGAGAAAAGGTGCAATCAAAACTCAATTCGTTTTTTTTTGTTTTGTTTTGCAAGACAACCTAATTTTGGCACTTAAACAGTCAAGAATATTAAGGTGCAGCACCTAACATTCTTAGTAAATTCCTAGTAATTAAAATCCAGGTTAACGCCGCAACTTGTAACGAGCTAATACGTCGGGAGTGATGAACGTGGATCCTCACACTTGCACTTAGATATTATATAATTTTCATGATTTTCATACCTTATCTGATATTCTGGGAATCATTAACAACTGAAATTACTGTCCATTATCACTGCTGCACTGGAAATATGTGCAAAAATACGTAAATATGTGACTTCAGTCGTTATTTATTGTTCATTCAACGACGGCAAATTAAGGCGCCTTCGGAGGCGTAGTTGGTGGCATGCTGAGCTTCTATGCCCAAGGTCGTGGGTTCAAACCCGACCAAAATGGTCGGATTTTTAAGAGCTTTAAAAATACCTCAGTATGCCTTCCTTCGGAGGGGAAGTAAAGCCGGCGGTCCCATGTCATAGATTTATGACATGATAAAGAACCTTCCACTAATTACACCTGTGTGAAACTAAATTATCTGTTATCTTTGACTAGCGCCCTTAGGTTCCAACGTTCGTCGCCAGGAGCCAACTGCGGTGTCATCTAGTAACAAAGTGCAGAACTATTGTTCGTTGACGGTGGCGTTTGGTTGCAAAAGTTGGAACTACAGTACTTGAAAATCGAATGTATGCAGTCCTTGCTTGAATTAAAACAGATAACACACACTAATACAGCCATCACAATTAACACCGGTTATCAGACCGATTCTACACACACCCAAAGTACACGGGGCTACATGACCGCTTTGTCGCAGGCCCTAAACTGAGGAACCAACCAACCAACTATTCAAATTAAACAAATTTATTTGATGTCCACGCCCGGACCCCCACAATTCACTGGCCGTGAAAGCCAATATACCATCCTATTGGAAGCCTTCATAAGGAGGTTAAGGCTTCTTGAGCTTTTAGTTCTCCCAGTAAAGAGGTGCAGGTGCACTTCATATATTATTCTTTTGGGGGTCAGGGTGGGGACACCAAGAGCCCGCTGATGAGCCAGCTTGGTGTCCTAGGCGAACCCCCACACAAGACACGGCCCAAACCTTGAAAAATTGCTTAGTTGTAAAATGTTTGTTACAAGAACTTGGAGAATCAAGTGGGATATTGTGCAACAATTCGTTATTTTCTTGGAATCAGGGCTATTGCTGGTTCCAGCAAGATAGCGCACATGTCATATTGTTAACGTGACCATGGCTATGTTGCGTTTTTCTTTTATCGGAAATCAAGTAATCTCAAGAAAATTGTGGCCTCCTCGTTCGCCACATTTAACCTCTCCAAAAAATGTTCTTTGGGATATTTAAAATAAAGTGTATATAGAGATAATCCGCATTCCTTACAAGAGCTCAAAGAAGTGATTTTTAACTTTATTGGAGAAATAACATCGGCATCTTTGAAAAAAGGGTCGCAAAACATGACTAAGCGTGAAAATTTAGTGCCTGCAAGATAATGGTGGTCACTTTCAACATCTCTTGTGAACTGGAAGTGTGGGAACCCAATGTGCGGAAAACGAGTTAGTGTTATGTCTGTACATTATTACGCTCAGCACTTCCAGATTACATCCACCGGAGTTTAAAAATGTTGTTCTTCACTTGAAGGTATGTGAAACTGTTGTGTGTAGTCACTAGATGTGTACCGGCTTCGGTGGCGTAGTTGGTAGCATGATGAACTGCTGTGTCCAAGATCGTGTGTTCAAATACGGCCGAAGTCGTCGGAGCGTTACAATCCTTCAGTATGCCTTCCTTCGGAGGGCCGGTGGTCATAGATTTATGGCATGTAAAAGGTTAGGTTTCGTTGAAAAGCTCTATCAAAGTTCCAACGTTAACCACTAGGGGTCAGTGACATCTGGTAGCGAAATTTGGAACTACTTGAAATTGAACGGAACTTGTAGCTCACCTCATGGGTGACCGCTTGAAGCAGCTACAGCCTCTGGTGAGCAGAACATGTCCTCAGACACTCCCGGCACTAAAAGCCATACGCTAAATAAAATAAACTAGATGTGTAGGGTATGTTTAATACAACGACAGAAAAAATCCAAAATAATGAGTCCGGTGACTGTACGAACAACCTGTATATGTACAAACTGTATGTTCACATTATTTAGTTTCATTGTCCATATTTCTTTTTAAAATAACATAGGCCCTGTAGGTATACTAATATAATAAAGCTGAAGAGTTTGTTTGTATGTGTGTTTAAACGCGCTAATCTCTGGAACTACCAGTCGGATTCGAAAAAAATATTTTTGTATATGATAGCCAGATTCAAAAGGAATAGTTTAGGCTATGTAGCATTAGGCTACACCTCTCAGATAACCTTAAAGATTGATTTTTGTTCAGTAAGTTGTAAGAACAAGCGCTCCCGAACAGCTTCAATATTACCTACGGTAAGTCTATTGTTGCCTGACAATGTGGGCTGCATCACGTCGTCCCTACCAGTGCTCTGGTGCAGAATTGCGAGCTGCTTATAAATTGCAATCACTGGGAGTAATTATTGCAAAAAGATTTCTTAGCCCCTTAAAGCAGTTATCATCATAACAATAGTGTGCCTATGTACAAGGGCGATGGTGTTGATTCAGTACACTGAGGTTATCAGCTGCAATAAGCGTTGGTGCTTTCCGATCCTTATCCTTGAGCGCTCCAGTTCTGTAGGAGTATTCATTATTAGTAGGGTTCGGAAGTTTAAGACCCAAAGAAGTACCAAATATGCAAGCAAATATGCCCTAAAAACTATGAAATATGACCTAAAAAACTAAGAAATATGACATGAATTTTTAGGATAGATAGAGTATCACTAACATACAGTAAACTTCTTAAGTGCCAAAACGTGATCAGCGATAATACACCAGACACATTTAATCATACAAACTGACAGAGAGCTTCAGTACATACAAATTTTCAACATTCATTCAGTATCATACCCTTGAGATACAGTTCTTGCTCGGTTTTCCAAAAAGACATAACATGGCATTTCCTTGTCTGCTAATTGCATCTGAGCTAAATATATCTACTGGAGTGACATCCTATTGAAAGGCGGAAGCACACTATCGTCATGTTCCGTGACCTCATACGTTCAGTGTCACAATCTAACTTGTCCAGAAAGATGTGCTACAAGACGTCCGTAGAGGAGCGCCTTGTTGGAATCAGGTCTTCTAACCCCGCTATCTGCCTGTTCTGGGAAAAGAAAGAAAAATATACTGTATCTACTACACTATTCGAAAAACCTGTGTTTGAAACTCGACGTAGATCACACGTACCTTGTTAACGACGCCTAAATTTAAACAAAAATGCTGAAATTATAACCAAATATGACCTTATATCACTAAAATATGACCAAAACAATAAAAATGGCCGAAATATGCATTTATAGGCAACATCAACTTGCTTTAAACGTGGTCAGGGACCCGTCATTCAAATTTATTTTTCAGATTCCGGGTAAAATGAGCTCAGGAAAAAAATATGACTTTTCCTTAACATCCGAACCTTAATTATCATCCATAAAACAAATAAATCCACCGGATGAAGCCGGGCACTACTGCTAGTATGTACATATACTATGTAATTACACTTTGTAGTACATATAAATCCTAGCTCTGATCATCACCATCATCAAACTTGAGTTCATAAGTTTCTAAACACCGCTCTTGACGGCAGCTTGGTTCCTATGAGTACTTAACCGATCTGAGGAGCACCCAATACCAGGGACATAACAAAATGTCGGCGCCTGTAGGTAGGTGTAGGTGTCACGTTCTCTCCAGCAGTAAGAGGTGCACGTGATTCGGATGACTGATGTGGGCGTCTGGTTTGTGTTGTGCGTAACGCGTCAAGAAGCTGTTTAATGGACTCCCCCGCCGTGCCGCGCGCACCTGTACAGTAGCGTGCACTGGACAGCCCTGGCTGGGATGCTGAACGGAGGAATGTAGCTCCACAAAGAAGAGTAGGGTGGAGAGTGACTCTGAATCTCATCGCTGGTAGCGCGACACGAGCGCAGCGCGTTGTTACCAGGCGACCGGGTCAAACTCAAGGAGCTTGCACGGCAAAGACTATCCACTTCATGCAACAGGTGACCAGGTTTCCCTTCCCTTCCTTTCGATTCTACATTTTAATTTCCAGCGTGAGAATAAGGAGCAGAAAGTAAACAGCTGGCGGTCTTTTAGTCTGTAGATCCCCGCCAAGATGAGCAAGAGGTGTCTGGGGGGAAGGGAGCGGCACTGGATGGTAAGGCACATGTTTAATTCGTCTCAGACTTTCACCAGACTTAAAAGGAAGATTCACCTCTTTTACATATTAAGCACAATACACTTTACCGCTCAGACACTGGCATCTTCTCTGTGCTTTTATATCGATTTAGTGTCTACTGTAGACCTGACTTCTCCGCCATAGTTAATATATTATTATTGTTATTATTAATGTATTATTATGAACATTATCATCATCTTCAGCGTAGTATTCCTTTTCACAATAACTCGAGAAAATGCTGGTAGTTCTTTAAATTCCTGGGACACGTATCCTAAATCTAGAATTAGGGTGGGATGTGTAAATTTATCAGAGAGGATGTGCTCCCGACTACAGTGGTTTTCAAATGAGTAGTCGTTTGTCCTTGAGATGTCTGTGAAATACGAACCAACAGGGAGTTCCCAGCTGCTGAGATGTAAACTATTCCGAGGTTCGGATTGGATAGGGCTCAGCAGAGAGCAGACACTTCAAGGACAAACACCTTATTTTGTAAACCCCTGAGACATAGGCTACACTCTGGCCAGTAAAGTACAACAGGTACTAAACAACCCCTAAACAAATGCTGTCAAGTCAAATCTCGTTTCAGTTAGAGCTCAAATAAAGGCCCTCAGGCTGAAAGGCTTCCAAACACTATAGTAACACAGGTTGTCAAACAGTATTCCTCTGAGCAAGATATCCCTAATTCTCTATACGATATTCCAGAAATACGTATTTGAAGAACTTGCATTTATTGCTGTTGCACATTTTAAAGTACTTTTTTTTATAATTGCATGATGAATCTCCAGTTTCTTATCCCTAATGTATTGGCAGATACATTTTTAAAGCTTCATAATCCAACAAAAATGCATGCAAACGTAGAAAAGGCACGAAAACAAATAGCAAATACATATATGCAGTGCCACACATCAAGCACAACCAACTCCTAAGAAAAACAATTTTGCTTGAGATTGAATTTAATTTACTTAAATTCGGGGATTTTTTAAGTATTTACCAATAAATCAGAAGATGAACATTCAGATAAATATACGTAAAATACAAGCAGGTAAATCTTTGAAACTAAAGAAGATGTTTAAAAATAATTTGTACTCCATAGTCACATCATTTCGATTCTCAAAAGAAGGTACGAATCATCAATATCAAAACAACCATTTTATTGAAGAAGACATTTCAATGAGATTATACATTCACAGCCACATCTATTTGACCTTTTTCCAAAGAAGGTACAAATCATCAAAATTAACTACCAATTTATTTGACGACAATAACATTTTGAAAACATAGGAACATCTTTTCAATACCATTTCCCACTCAGAACACATCTTTCTATTTTAGAACTTCATATTTTTAGATGCTTTTTTTATTTCAATAATAATGCAATTTTAACTGATCTGATTTTTAAAGAAAATTTACATTATATTTTTCCGTCTTTTAACAATTTATCCTAATTAGACAGTATTTTGAAGAGAGTTTTTAATATTTGAAGATTAGTCTACGATTACTGGGAAAAAGAATTATAGTGAATATTTTATTTCTATTCTTCATATCTATTTTCATAGAATGTTAATGTTCGATTGGTGCTTTTAGTTAATATTTTTAATTTTAGTATGACTGAAGAAGGTTACAAGTTAACCGAAACTGGAATTTTATCATAATTAGTTTCAATTATTGACTTTAAGGTGGATTATCAATTTTTTACGTATGCATTACGTAAAATTTTAATTTATATGTCAACTCGGACAAATTATATGTAACATGATGCATTTCGTATCAGGAATTCCTTGTAATTTTCCATACACTACCATATCAAATTATTTTTTTAATGAGAAGAATTGAACCTTCATAACGCTCCGAAGTTTTCTTATTATATTTGGCCATAAAACCATGGTCGGAAAAGGAGCTCATGTGAGCAATGAATGAAGAAAGTAAAACCTCCGGATTTGTTGTTAGTTTAACAGTAGTATTTTCCTACAAGCAAACTTTTTGTATGTCGTATTTTCTGTGTCAAGCTTTCTTTGTTCAGTCACCTTTGCTCTCTCTCATTCCAGTATATAAGCTACTAATAAGTTACCTGACTGCGCGCCCACAGTTAATGTCGTGGTGAGTGGTTATAGTGTCGGTCTACTAACCCCAAGATTGCAGGTTCGCCCCTGGTCGTGGTAAGTGATTTTTGAAGGCGACAAAAATCACGACACTCATGTCATACGTTGTTGGCATGTTAAAGAACCCATTTGAATTCAGTAGGCCGTGTTCAATGGCAAAATTAATCTCGGGATTTTCCGCCAACACAAAGTTCCTCCATTCTCTACTTGAAAGCGCTGTAGTGTCAAGGAGTTTAGATATCTAACCTCCTTGACTTTCATAGCGTTCAAAGGAACGACGAAATTCGACAAGCAAGCTACCCTCTGGGTGTCAATTAACAAAACTTGCACCAGGCACCCCAGGCCATACGATATTATTATTATTATTAGTATTATTATTATTCTATAGAATTGATTGTGTTGTTTATACTGTATTTTACGTGTTAGTGTGTTGTGCTGTTAATATATTTGATGTGTATTCGAAAAGGATGCCCATGTAGCCTCAACAACGCAAAGGGAAATAAAATACGACAAATAAACAAACAAACAAACAAACAAATGAGTAAATAAATGCTCTAGCCAGAATATGTAGAAATTGTATCCTATGAAAATTAAATTGTTTGACGTGTAGGCTACTACTAAGAACAGCTGTTTGTAAAATATGCCTTTTTCTACAGTGTTTCTTTATTTGTTTATCTTATTTATTGATTGCTTTATGTATATATTTATTTATCTATTCATATATCTATTTATTTATCTATTTTATACATATATCCAATTATTTATGTATCTATTTACTTTTCTATGTATCTATTTACTAGCAGAAGTACCCGTTCTTCGAACGGTGTTCCGTGTTAACACCAGACATTATCAATTGAGCTACTGTTGCAATGGTTAGCGGTTTCTCATTCCTTCATAAGTTTATCAGAACGAAGTTATTTTTCTAGAAATATCACACACACTGTTAATATAAGGGCCTTAAAATGTGGTTTTCGGAGACCCTTTATAGACTCTCGAATTTTGTGTCTCACATTGAGAAGCGCAACATATGCTTTGGTCGTCCTTCTAGGATAATTTTTATATTTCGCCTATTTTAGCATGTATTTTGAGAAGTTTTTCCGTATATCCACACTTCTACTGTATGAAAAGTACGGTGAAGAGTTTTATAAATGATTGGTGTATTGACTCTCATGGTTACCATACCTAATTTTACGATGCACCAAGCATCCGACCACGAGTTAAAGGCGTACATAAAGATACACAGAAAGACAGACAGACAATTCTATTGTCTACAACATATCACCCAGATATCCAAATATGGGTATATCTACCACACAATATCAAACAAAATCATCCTTACGATGAACCCGTATGTCGACAAAAACAAAAGGGAAAAGAAGATTAGTTAAAATGTGCTCTCAAACTAAATTCATCTAACGTGTATTTCCTGACGTGAAATAGAATTGAAAACCAAATAGACGAAACGCAATACACGTCACATAAAAACTGACCCTCTACGTTGTGTTAGGTCCACATACACAGAAAGACCTCTTTCATACATTATAAAGGCTTGTGGTGCATGAAAATTAAGGTTATTTAGCCTCAAATGGCCCAAATTCCTAAAAGCCGCAAAAATGCTGATTCAATTCATGAATTTTTGAAAATAATGTTGCTGTTTGGATATATAATAGACCTTCTGTACTATATGTCGAACGTGAAAATTGCATGAGCAAATTCTAGGTACCCCTTGACCCCCTTAATTGCATTGCTGAATTATATAGTCTAAGTTGGTTCCGTGATAACCTTATAGCCATTTGCAAACTTTCACAGAAATGTAATAAATGGAGTGACATTGCTTCTTACAGAAATAGATGTAACGTTGGATGACACCCCTTGAGATAATGTTGTCATGGTTACCGATTTGCAATCCTTCATTAGTTTGTTAAATTAAATTAAATTAGTTTTCTGGGAATATTTCAGAAACTGTTGGATTTAGAGCCTTATAATGTACTTTTCGAGGACCCTTTAGGGCCCCCGAGTTTTGTTTCTGGCACCGAGGGGCTTTGTCTCGTCGTTGTACGCCATAACATAATAGGCCCTACTAATAATAATAATAATAATATAATATAGTGTTATAAATATAATAGACCTGACGTACCACACCCGCAGATGTAAATCGCGTGAAAAAATTCTAGAGTATCCCTTGACCCCCTTAAGCGCATTATACGTATTGATGAATTTTACGGCTTAATTTGGTTCCGTGATAACCTTCTAGCCTTTGCAAACTTTCACACTGATGTAATTAATGGAATTGCTTTGCGTCTTACAGCAATAGATGGACCTCTGAGAATCTGTTGCCATGGTTACCGGCTTTCATTTGTTCATTAGTTTATGAAATGAAATTAGTTTTCTGGGAATATCTAAAAAACGGTTGGTTTTAGGGCCTTAAAATGTGGTTTTCGGGGACCGTTTTGGGCCCCCGAGTTTTGTCTCTCACATTGAGGGGCTGAAAATGAGCTTTGTCTCGCCCTTCTACGCCTATTTCAGCATGTATTTTAAGGGGGTAGGCCTCCTTTTATGAGAGGTAGGGAGAAGAGTTACATCAATGATTAGTGTCGTGCCTCTGTAGGATAACTGTACCAAATTTTACGTCGATACACCCAGCCGTTCTCGAGTTATAAGGGAACAAATTTGTCCACAGACAAACAAACAAACAAACAAACAGACAAAACATTATTTTCCCGCGCATCCATCATAAAACAGTTAGAAACGCGTATACAACTCAAATTTCCGTATATATTCAGAAACTTTCATTTTTATATTAGAGAGATATACCGCACTGCTCGGTGTTGACCGTGTTTTATTGCACAAATTTAGGTTTTACTCGCTAACCGTCGGAGATACACGAAAGGTAATAAGGACCCTTCGGATAGAAAATTAATTTTTAAAGCTCATGTATGCCATCAAAAGTTTGCTATATTAGCGTTCTCTTTTTATTTGAAGTGGAAATATGAAATTTTGAAACCAAAGTGTGTAGTGACGTCACATATGTGGATTTTACTCGCTAACCGTTGGAGATACACGAAAAGTGATAAGGACCTTTCGGATAGGAAATTAAATTTTAAAGTTCGCATGTGCCATCAAAAGTTTTCTATTTCCTAGCGTTCTCTTTTTATTTGATATGGAAATATGAAATTTTGAAACCAAAGGGTGTAGTGACGTCACTGAAATGGTCGCCATTTTTTAATAGTGCAAAATTTCGAAATCAAAAGTATCCTATATGTAAACCTGGTAAATCAGCTACATGCATGCAAAATTTCATTTTAATCGGACACGTGGTTCTTGCGTTATTGAGTAACACACAGACAGACAGAAAGACAGACACACACCATCTCATTTTTATATATTAGTATGATTTATCTCTCCCCAGGGGCTCACATCTAGTGGGCAAGCAAGCTTGTAGTTTAACGTGACCGTTAATCGCGAGATCATGAGCCACGGGACCTCCTATTTACGTGGAATCCGAACCACAGGACATGGTATTTCACTTCGAAAATCTCACATGCATTGACCGGGAAACGAACCCGGACCGCCTTGGTGAGAGGCATACAGCTAGATCGCTGAGCCACCACGCCTCCTCCATCTAGTGGGACATGGGTTGGCGACCACGGGAGCCCAGCTGAGTCCGGCATTGCTTCCACTTACTTGTGCCGGGTTCCTCTCCGTCTTCTTTCCTGTCAGCCTCTCTTGGTTAGCTCTTGTTCTTTTCCGACCCCGACGGTATTAGGGTATTCGATGCCTAGGGAGTCTCTTCCTTTCCTGCCTTAATTGGCCCTTGTCTCATCTTTCCTCATACCCTCGTTCTGCGAGGGGTCAGCCTTCTTTTTATTTTCATGTTATCTCCTGCCTTCTGCTCAAGGCCCTCAAGGAGGGGTGTATGTAGCCCCACCACTTCTGGTGCACCTTGGATAGTGCTTCACCCTCAAAGGCTCACGGCTGGTGAGTTCGGGAGTTGATTGGAGTGGAGGGATTCCTGAGCTGGGTTCGTTTTTTTCCCCTTTTTCACTGACTTTGGGGCGGGCCCTCTCCTCTTTTCCTTTCCTATCTGCCTTTTATGGCTCTCCTTCCTTCGAAGTCCCTCAATCCTTATTCTTCGAGGGTTGAGGGCATTTCTTTTCTTCCTGTCCTTTATTTGCCTTATCCTTGATTTGTTTAGCATGTAAGTATGTAGTCAATATTAATTATAGTTTTCATTCTCATCTCATCTTTCACTATCACCCAATCCATTAGGGGCGGATAACCTAGATGTTAGGTCCCTTAAAACAACAACTATCATCATCGTCATTTATTTATCTTTCGAATTATGTATCTATATATTTCTTTATCTATCTTATATATCGGCTTGTTTATCTATTTAGTTATCTAATTATTTATTTATCCACATGTATTTATTTACTTATATATTATTTATTTATTGTATTTATTTATTTATTTATTTATTAGTTAAACAGCTCTCATGATTGCACAAACCAATAGCGTGGTCATTCATGAGTTTGTGTTCAAGACCGCTGAGAATCACGCTTAATTCTGATGTATTGAAAGTGTTCGGCAGTTAACTGGAATATAATTAAATACGAAGGGAGCCAGTTGTGGGTGATATATTTCCCTGTAGAGCCATTTGTCATGCTTCGCAGGTCTCTTCCCGCTAACGGAACGAGATTTCGGCATGTCCCCTCCCCTCCTCTCTCACCTTAAACATCCAGCCATCTCCTCAGGGCTGTCCAAACACTAGGAGTGAGTGACTCGTGAAATACATCAGCCGGTAATTCTTTCGTTCTGTAGGTTTACCTCAAAATTATCACTCGTAGTGAGTGTTGGTTTTAATAGCGGAACAAAGAAAAACTCAATTAAGCTACAATCAACTAAAAATTCAACAACTACAAAACAAATAACCAGAGGAATTCATAATAAAGAGGATGATTATGATGGTTGCATTGTTGCTTTAAAGGGCGGAACAGTCAGATCATCTGCCCCTAACGAAGAGGAGCATAAAACTGGAATTTTTAATTTAAACAAGTCGTTCTGTGATGAACTATATAGTCTATTTTCAGATATTATTAGTCTTTCATTTAACTTATCTCGTGTATTTTTTTTTCAGGATTGGGGAAACACCCATTACAAATGGATACAATCTTGTTGACCGACTGAAAAACATTAAATTTCGATTACTAAGGCAACACACAAAAATGGCTTTCAACACGATGCTATTATTATTATTATTATTATTATTATTATTATTATTATTATTATTATTATTATTATTATGGGATGGGGAATTCATTCATTCATTCATAATTTAATACAATTATTATTGTTACTAGGGCGCCCGTACTGCTCCGTAGCATTATTTTTCAGTGTTGGAATTTAAAAATTACGACATTATGTAATAGTTCATAACCTTTATTTCACAATACTTCCTTCCAGACAATGTTCGTTGTGCGTCGACCCTTAGGTTTAATTTCTACTTCTACATCTTTAAATGATTTTCCTCGGGATAAGGCAACATAGAATATTCCGTGGCCTAAAACAGGATCAGGCAAGTAGATTCCATCTCAATGATGCATTTGACCCTGCGCTTTGTTGATTGTAATACAAAACGCAAGTGTAATAGGAAATTTCCGTCTTTAGAACCAAAGATATGATTGCTAAAATGAAGGAAGGAAGCTTGTAGTTTAACGTGACCGTTAATCGCGAGATCATGAGCCACGGGACCTCCTTTTTACGTGGAATCCGAACCACAGAATATGGCATTTCACTTCGAAAATCTCACATGCATTGACCGGGAATCGAACCCGGACCGCCTTGGTGAGAGGCTTACAGCTAGACCGCTGAGCCACCACGCCCCTTGCTAAAATGAGAAAAATGTTGAAAAAATTAGATGTAATATCGAATGTTCACTCATAACTTTCCTCAGAATCAGCCGATTTGAATGGTTAAGAGCTCAAATGAAAGCGCTTGATTCACTGATTGTTCTTAGACCAAAACGACCTGCGTACCTCAATTAGAACCAAAGATATGATTGCCTCAAATTTGGAAAAAGTTGAAAAACTCAAATAATTTGAGAAAGACGAAATTTAAGTGATTTGTAATACTTGATGACAAATCTGTGCATGAACACTTTCATTAAAAAAAGAATGAAAGAAATTGACTGGATAGAATGGCCGCACGGACTCAGATAATTTTTCATAAATATTTTTAATAGGCTATACAGTATAGATGATTGCATCAATGAGACAAAAGTTGGAAAAAGTTCAAGAAATCAAATAATTTGAGGAAGGTGGAAGTTAAGTGATTTATAATACTTGATAAGAAATCCGTGCATGAATACCTTTCATTTAAAAAAGGAATGAAGGAAATCGACCGGATTATTATTTATTTATTTAGCGTATGATGCTTACAAGACAGAAAATAATTACAGTAAGTACACTATTTACAATTAACACTATTCACAGCATTAGGACCATCACATCAAATTTGGACAGGAAGGTCTGTAATCCACGCAATTGCATCAGGAGTTGCTGAGTGGAGATCACCCAAGGCGCCGGGATATGAATGCAGAGGGCACTCCTGCACAATATGCTCGATAGTCTGCATTTCATAGCCACAGTCACATCGGGGGGAATCTATCCAACCCCACTGGTGTAGGGCTGCACCTGTTCGACCGGTACCACATCGGATTCTATTGAGCCTTGACCAAACTGCCTGAGGAAGATTAAAACCAGCAAGTCTTGTGGTGGGGTCACTGATTTGAAGAAAGGCGCGAGGTGAGGAGTTTCGCCATTCATCTCTCCAGGCATTTCGGAGGTTGAACTCAGTGGACGAAAGATCAATAGCCGTTTTGCATGCTGGCTTTCGGGACTTCAATCTCTTTGTAGAGAGCCGTATGGCATCGTGATGAATAGGAAGCTCAGCATTTTCTTTGATCCTGTACCACAAGCGAACAAGAGCTTGCTGTCTCCTTATATGGGGTGGAGCGATATTACAAAGTACAGGTAGCCACTGGGTAGGGGTGCAACGTAGAGTACCAGAGATGATGCGCATTGCCTGACGGAGTTGTATATCTACGAGTTGGCAGTGAGAGCTGTTCAACCACACGCCTGCACAATATTCAGCTGGAGAATACACGACAGCCAGAGCGGTAGTCCTGAGTGCGCTGGCGTCAGCGCCCCATGATGTTCCAGCTAACCTACTAAGTAGGTTATTGCGACTTTTTAGTTTTGCAGCAGTTTTTTCTGTATGTTGTTGATATGTCAGTGTCCTGTCCAATGTTATGCCTAAGTACTTAGGACATCTATTGTACTTTAGGTATTGATTCCTAAACTTAACTCTAGGCTGGTAGTTTGCCTCTAGGTTGTTAAGGTGGAATGTGGCAACTTCAGATTTTGAAGCACTTGGCTGGAGGCGCCACTTTTTGAAGTACTCATCCATCTTCTGAAGATCTGCTTTCATTATATCCTCTGCTTCATTAAAGGTGGTATTTTGGACTGTAAGATTTATATCGTCCGCATAGATGAATTTTCGGGATAGAGTTTCGGGCAGATCATGGGTGTACAAGTTGAATAGCAGAGGGGATAGAACTGATCCCTGTGGCAGACCATTATTAATAGTGTGGAACCTGCTTCTAACATTTTCAGTGAACACTTGGAATAGCCTGTTACTCAGCATATTGCCAATCAGGGTGACTATTTTAAGGCAAGGAACTGCCTTTATAAGTTTGAGGAGAAGTCCTTTCCTCCAGACAGTATCATAGGCTGCTGAGAGATCCAGGAAGACAGAAACACTTTTGAGCTTCTTCTCAAAACCAGCTTCTAGATAGGAAGACAGGGCAAGGACTTGATCGCAGCAGTCTCGTTTTGGGCGAAATCCAGCTTGTTCAACAGGAATCAGTGACTCAATTGCAGGAGCAATCCTATTCAGTAGAAGCCTTTCAAGTAGTTTGTAGGTGACACTAAGTAAGGAAATAGGTCTGTAGCTTTGAGGTAGCTTAGGATCCTTTCCTGGTTTCAATATTGCAATAATGTTGGTCTTCTTGAAAGATGGAGGCAGGCGTCCTGAATGCAGAATGGAGCTGAAGAAGGTGGCAAGCCATCGCTTGGTTGCTGGGCCACATTTCATAAGGAACTCTGGGTACACACCATCAAAACCTGATATTTTGCCAGTCTGAAGACCATCTAACCCCTTTTGTATCTCTTCTAAAGAAAATGGGCGAGAGTACAACGGATATGGTTGGACTTCTTGTTTTAACTGGTTGAATTCCAGTCGTATCTTTCTACTGAACTTCTTCTGTCCTTCAGTCCTAGATGTAGAAACAAGTTGGTTAGCTATGGATTCTACATTGATACTTGATTGCTTTCTCGATGGTATAGACATTGGGTCCAGTTTTCGTATGAGGGACCATGCTTTCTTACTTGAGTGGGTAAAATTCAAGTTTTCAACAGTCTTGGACCATTTCTCTCTTCTAGCACTGTCCAAGGATTTCAGCACTTCAATTGCTTTCTCACGGCTGCTGTCTTTTTCAAATTCATAGCTTAGACGAGTTGTTTCTTCATTCCAACCAGGGATATAGTCTTTTCGGACTCCTCTAGGGATGCTTCTTTTGGCAGCAGCCTTGATCAAGCCAACAAACCGGTCATAGTTCTCAGCGGTTGGTTGCACCCATCGAACATTAGCATCAGTATATTTCGTGTACATTTCCCAGTCACCTTTTTGGAAGTTCCAGCGGGGTTGGGGTCCAGATCTTATTACAGGTATATGAATACCGATTTTATAAATGATGGGTCTGTGTTGGCTGCGCGGGAAATCATTCAGAACTTGTCTACGGATTTGTGGTGTTGGAGTCATTAGGCTGTGTGATACAAAACATAGGTCAGGAGAGTAGTCCTGGTTCCAACGAGCTGAATGGAATGTGCCTCGGTCTTTAGCATCAAATATCAGTGCGAGATTATTTAAATCCATCCATTCAAACAACTTGTCCCCATTATATCATTTCTGTCATATCCCCAGGAAGTATGATGGCTGTTGAAATCACCAAGTATTACACTATCTTCATCAGGTACAAGTGCGACGGGATCTGGCCAGCAGACCAGTGGAGATATATAGATGTTCATGATGGTAACATTCTGTATCTTGATGGAAGCTGAGAATACATTCTGGCGTATATCAGAAGGCAAGACTGTATAGTCTTCAATGTAATTCTTAATATAAATAGCAATACCATATTTTGGATGGTGCAGTTCCGTCGCTATCTTGTATCCAGGAATTTTATCCCTATTAGACAACTGAATACCATCTTCGGTGTGAGTTTCTTGTAGTGCCAATACATCTACTGATTGTTCCATGAGTATCTTGGATAAATAATCACACTTAGCTCTACTAATGCCCTCAATGTTAAGCTGACAAACCGTTAGTTGAGGGCCCAAGGTCCGAGTATTGAATGCCGAGTCCTTAGAAGGACTTTTCGTGTTATTTCTACTGTCTTGGCCGTGAGGCCCCATGGGGCAGTACGGCGGCATCTTATCACTGTTGCTTTCTTAGCACCACCCGGGGGACACGTGTAGGGCAATGTAAGGTTATACCTACGGACGTGAAGCAACGTTCGACCCCCATCGACCGGATAGAATGGCCGGATGAACTCGGTTAAGTTTTCATAAATATTTCTAATATTCGCTTCATCACTCATAACATTCCTCAGAATCAACCAATTTACATATTTAATACCTTAAACGATAGAGCTTGATCCACTGATTGTTCTTAGACCAAAACGAAGTGTGTAACTCAATTAGAACCAAGGATATGATTGCTACAATGAGAACAAATGTTGAAAAAATGAGATGTAATATCGAATGTTCACTCACAACTTTCCTCAGAATCATCCGATGTGAATAGTTAAGAGCTCAAATGACAGCGCTTGATTCACTGATTGCTCTTAGATAAAAACGACCTTCGTACCTTAATTAGAACCAGAGCTATGGTTGCTTCAAAGTTGGAAAAAGGTTGAAAAAATCAAATAATTTGAGAAAGGCGGAATTTAAGTGATTTGTAATACCTGATGACAAATCTGTGCATGAATACCTTTCATTTAAAAAAAGGAATGAAGGAAATCGACCGGATAGAATGGCCGCACGAACTCGGATAAGTTTTCATAAATATTTTTAATATATAGTTGATTGCGAGCCTCCGTGGCTTAGGCGGCAGCACGCCGGCCTCTCACTGCTGGGTCTCTGGTTCAAATCCCGGTCACTCCATGTGAGATCTGTGATGGACGAAGTTCCGCCCCTTAAAACAACAATGACTAACTAACTAACTAACTCTGTGATGGAGAAAACGGAGGCAGACATGTCTTTCTCCGAGTACTCCAATTTTCCCTGTCAAATATTTCATTCCAGCAACACTCTCCACTATCATTTCATTTCATCTGCCATTCATTTAATCATTGCCTCAGAGGAGTGCGACAAGTTTCGGCACCCTAAACAGTTCATATCCTCGCCGCTAGATGGAGGCTTCTTTCATTCCATTCCTGACCCGGTCGGTCGACTGGAAGAAGGCTGTGGATTTTCATTTTCATTATTGTTATTATTATTAGCCGTTGACAAACCTCTTAAAGGGCAAAGGTCTCCTGCTTTTCCATTTAAAAACTCTCTCACCTATTAAATGAATCCTCCATATGATGGGCTAAACAGCTTTTTGTACATGACCTAGAGTAGCCTATATTGTGATGAATAGAGGAACGACTTCAAACTCAAAACCCAATGTCCAAAAAGTTGGTATATTGGCTTTCACGGCCGGTGAATTAAAACTCAGCAATTCTTCTAGGTTTGTGCCGTGTCTTGTGTGGGGTTTCGCCTAGGACACCAAGCTTGGCTCATCGGCGGGGTCTTGGTGTCCCCGCCCGGACCCCCACAGGAGTAACGAACTACGCGCTCCAAACAACCGGACCTGCGTTCTTGTCTCACAGCACTTAATCCGTCAATTGTGTGTTCAGGGGAGACATGGCTGAAAAAATCCACTAACGACCCAGAAATATTTCCGGTAACATACACCATGTTCCGCAAAGATCGAACCTGGACATCAGGGGGAGGGGTACTAATAGCCATGAAACCTGAGTTAAGGCCTGTTCGCCAACGGGAGCTTGAAACTGATGCTGAGGCTGTGTGGGTGGAATTCACGTGTACGAACAATACATTTCTAATAGGCTCTGTATACCGTGCTCCAAATTCAACTCGGCACATCAATGATGAACTTTTGGAGTCCCTCCGTCGTGTACAATACATCCAGCACAAATACAAGGCCATTTACATAACAGGCGATTTTAATTTAGAAATAGACTGGCAAAACTCTCCTCCCACTCCCAAGGATCCCATTGCTAATGAATTCCTTACCGCATTCTACGATTTATTCCTTGACCAATTAATAACCGAAGCAACTCGAATCACACAAACTACACGCTCCACAATAGACCTATTCCTCACAAGCCTTCCTTTCTCCGTACAGAAAGCTGAAGTCATACCCGGTTTCAGTGATCACGCAGCCATCTTTACCACATTGCATTACAACAAACCACGCAGCAAGAGCACAGTGAGGACAGTATACAATTACAAAAAGGCAGACTGGAAACTGCTATCATCTTTATTCCTCAAACACCTTCCCACCCCATGTATTCTGGACACCAGCGACATCAACTCAGTGTGGCACGCCTGGCGAAATTGTTTCTTTGAATGTGTGGATATAGCAATACCGAAAGTAACCATTAGTGGGAAGAAAAATTCTCCTTGGGTGACGAGGGAAGTCATTAAAATGATTAGGAAAAGGAACGTTTTATACAAGAAATGGAAAAGTTGCTCAACTGACATCATGTGGGAAAAATACAAGAACATCAGGAACCAAACAAAGAAATTAATTCGCGAAACATACGACAATTATATTCACAAAATAAGCAGCACCAGTGAAATGTGGAAATTTTTGTCCAGAAGACGCGGCACCGCTGCGCCAGCCTCATTTCACTGTAACGGTAAATTCCTAAGTGCACCCCAAGATATTGCAACAGCGTTCAGTGACAGTTTCAAGCAGAACTTTTCTAAGCCGGATATGACCACGGACCTGCTTCTGCCAAGGTCATCACTTCCACCCCTCTCTCTCTCCAACCTGTACTTCACAACAACTGAGGTGATTCAGAGCCTACGGAAGATTAGACCACATGCGGCGACCGGCCCAGATGATGTTCCCGGACGGATCCTGCTGCAGTGTGCGGAAGCATTAGCGCCCTCTCTGAGTGCGTTATTCAACCTGTCTATCAACCAAGGTTCTGTGCCGTGTGGGTGGAAATGTGCTAACGTGGTGCCAATCTATAAGCAAGGTGACAAAGAAGATGCTGCAAATTACAGACCGGTGTGTCTAACATCTATAATTTGTAAATGTATGGAGCGGCTAGTAGCAAACAGTGTGCTGGAATTCCTACGGGAGAACAATCTGCTCGACCCAAATCAGCACGGTTTTCTTCCTGGTCGTTCTTGCACTACTCTATTGACAAAAGTCATTGATGAGTTTCAGTTCTACTTGAATCAGCCAGAAGTGAAACAAGTGGACTGTATTGCACTGGATTGGGCTAAGGTCTTCGATCAAGTGTCTCATGAAAGACTTTTGTTAAAGCTACAGCAGCTTAACATACGGGGTAGCTTACTTGCATGGGTGAGGTCATTCCTAGAGGGTCGAACACAGTGTGTGGTGTACGGAGGAGCTCGATCGCAGACTGCTCAAGTTACTTCTGGAGTGATTCAGGGCTCTGTGATCGGACCTCTTCTCTTCACTATATATGTGCTCGATCTTCCTGGCTGTGTCACCTCATCAATGTCACTATATGCAGATGACACCGTGCTATACAGGGGCATTAAATGTGAAGAAGATTCCCTCTGTCTTAAATCAGATCTGGACAACTTATCGCTGTGGTGTTCTGTGAATAATTTAAATATAAATGTACGAAAATGTAAATACATAAGAATAACCAGGTCACAAAAACCCATTGAGAATGAATACAAAATTATGAACAGTCTCATCCCTCAGTGCACAAACTTAAAGCTATTAGGGGTAACAATCTCCGACACCCTGAATTGGAATATTCAAAGTGAAGAGGCAAGATGTAAGGCCACCAAAGTTCTGGGTTTCTTGCACAGAAACATGAGAGGTTGTAAACCTAGAGCCTTCAGGATGGCTTACACATGCATGGTCCGTCCGATATTAACGTACGGCTTACCTGCTTGGCATCCCACTACAGCGGAAAACATGAACAAGCTCCAGCGTGTACAGCGCCGCGCTGAGAGGCTAATAGCTCATTATTCCCCTTCCCCTTTGTCAAAATTTCCATCTATAGAGGCAACAGCCAAACAAATTGATCTAATTTTTCTTAAAAAATCCCTTACAGGTTCCATTAATATTGACCCTTTTTGCCGACTGTCATTGGCATATCGCTCAGTTCGGAGAGGACGAGGTGTAACCCTCGTTCCGCCCTTCGCACGTAGCAATGCTTACCTGACAGGTTTCTACGGCCGCTCAGCGCGGTTATGGAACGCGCTGCCAGGGGATGCCAAGATCTTGCCTCTTAGGAAATTCAAGCCGTACGTAAAAAGGTACATTGTATAAATAAACGTATGTATGAGTGATTGATTGTACCGCTGAATGAATGAGTATCTGAATGGAATGAATGAATGAATGTATCGAGTGATTGAGGTTATGAAAGTGCGTGCGTGAGAGAGTGAGTGAACAGGAAAATGTACTATGTCAATATCCTAAATATGTAAATACTGCAAATATCTTTGTAAAACTTGTAAATATTGTTAAAACAAATGTAGATGTAAGCTGTGCCTGTGAAGCATGAAATATGTATGTGGGGCTTGCCCTTTTTCACTAGGCCTTCCATACTTCGTGTACGATTTATGGTAAATAAATAATAATAATAATAATAGTGTTGCACGTTTAGTGAGTATTGTATTACTGTGATTGTTGGTCATGCCTAGACACCAATTCACATTGCGCGAACGTGTGTATATCCATAATTCGTATATCAAAAGCAGAAAATCTTGTTCTGAAACGAGACAAAAATTTCGAATCATGTTATCAGGAAAACCTGTGCCTAATGCCAGTACAATTAGGAGGCTCGTTAAACGATTCAAGGAAACAGGCTCCGTAAATGATAAAAGAGTTGACAGACATTCTTTCATCAGAAGATGTCAAGTGTGAGTTACAATAGAGGGAGGCCATTTTCAGCATCGCCTAGGAGCACTGTATGTACACATTATTGAACATGTTTGGTACAAGTGTGAAAGTGCGCGCTAACCACAGACTGAACTGTGTACGCGCGCCCGCGATCTGTGCCAGTTACAGTCGACTTAGCTTGCCGTGTTTATGGGGGCGCACATAGATAATGACCCAGTACAATAAAACAAATACATACTTTTAAACACATAACGTTCAGTATGACTCCTTCCGCTAGATGGCATCTTTCTGTAACGAGACACAACACAGTCGCGTATCTGAAAATGCTCTTCTTTTCCAATAGTTTCCTTATGATTGGTCACGCCCCACAGCCGTATGTGGATGTGGCATCCAATAGAACAACTCATGTTAGGTTCTTTCACCTGTGCATATGAGTAAAGAAAAATAAGCCGTGAATATAACTTACTGTACGGTATTGTAGGAGTGCATAACTACACGAAATATACGTTCTACAGTACAATGAATGTAAAGCTATTGTTTTTCTTCATGCATATAGCCTACGAGGGCGGATCTAAAAGTCTTTGCCACAATTCGTTAAGCCCCCCCCCCCCTCCTTCCCCCTTCCCACTCCCCCTCCAAAAATACAGGTAATTACAAATATACGTACTGTTCCACGTACCTTACACTATTTATCCACATCGTCTCCACATTTGTTCGGATATTTGTCCCATCGCAGCGCTAAATTTGAGATTCCCCTGTGGTAGAATTCAGCCGGCTGACTGTAGAACCATTGTCGGACTGCTACCTTGGCGTCATTGTTGCACGTGAATCGCTGTCCTGCCAGGAACTTCTTCAGCGCACCATGAGAATGCGAGACCACATGTGAAAACCAGAACCGCCAACAAGCTCCGGCCATTGCACTGCGAGTGTCTGGACCGGGTGGGTGAAACTCTATAGGGAGTTTTGGTGCCAACGCTAGCTTACCTTGTAGTAGTACCTGCTGACAACGTTAAAAACGCTAGCAGTCATCGCGTACGACGATGTAGTTGAGTTATACTTCTATAGATGGCAGCAAAATCGGAAAATTGGTGAGTATTCTTGATAATGTTGTATATTTAATTAATATATGAATATATATCAATAGTAAATACATATTGCAGTGCTTAGTAAAGAATACAATCGGTTTCTAACAATATTATACGAAGAAATTGAATTATATTGAATCACACATCGATTTTAGTCGATACACTGCGCTCGAAAACGATATCAGATACTATCGATATAATTCAAACTAAGAGCTGGTTGTTCCAACGCTTCCCGTAATACAAACGTGATATTTCTTAATTCAATTGATAGGAAGTACCGCACTGACAATTAAATAATACTGGTGTGTGATAAGTGCAGCTGTAATTTTGTCTTACAATTCATTTGTAATATTGTAGTATATTAGCCTACTGTTTCTATTTGTACATATCTGTGGGGTAGGCCTATGTCCTGCTTTGTGCTTTGTGGAAACATCCACAACTATTCTGATAGAGCCTATGTTTTCTTCTCTACCT
Source organism: Meconema thalassinum (assembly GCA_946902985.2). NCBI lineage: Eukaryota > Metazoa > Arthropoda > Insecta > Orthoptera > Tettigoniidae > Meconema > Meconema thalassinum. The sequence continues at coordinate 390,365,843 of OX336391.1, forward strand.
GATATCAACAGGGGGAAGAAATCGCCTATTATTAGACAACTACTAAAATATGACCATTATAAGGCAGGGGAAAGAAAGAAAGGAAGGAATATAAAGTAGTGGTGGGGGGATAGAATAGGGGAAAGGGTCGAGTAGGCACGGGCCGGGAGGGGAGAGGGGCCAGTAGGCCAGGGAGGGGACAGATCGCGCTCGAAAGTGCATCGTCGCGCCATCTCATATTGTCAGTTGGAACTACTTGCGCCGAGCAATAGGTTGGTATCAAAATTTTGCATTAAGTTGCAGCTCTACCCATATATCCTCCTTGGTCTGGACCACCCACCACGCCCCTTGTGATTTTCACGTTTTTGGCCCGCTGGAGAAGTTTCTGGCAGGACAGTGATTCACTTGCAACGATGACGCCAATACAGTAGTCCGACGATGGTTCTACCACAGGGGCATCTGGAATTTAGTGCTGCGATGGGACAAATGTCTGAAAAAATGTGGAGACTATGTGGAAAAACAAGATGTTCAGTAAAGAACATATAGCCTACTTTCTCCTAAATGCATGGGTATAACACTTTGGCCTTTTCAAGGAGTATAAATGAATGTTGGTTGTAGTAGCTTGTTGAAATACAACGTGCTATACGGATATTAAACATGAATATGAGGTGCCCTTTGCTAGTGCTACCTCTGTAAAAAATTTAATTCAATTCGGTTTCAAACCCGTGTTTGAATTGATATGGGGAATGGATTTGCACACATACATGGCCCTATTTGCAAACTATTGGGCTGATGGCCTTGTAGTCAGTCATAAGCTGCTTTCCACACAAAGGAATGTTGTGGCAAAATCTGGTAGAGATCAAATTATTAGGATGGTCGTAATTTGATTTAAGCTTTTAACATTTGGGTAGCCGTCATTCCGTTTCCGTCAAGATGGCGGCGATATAAAACATGACACTGAGGTGCCCTTTGCTAGTGCTACCTCTAAACCAAATTTCGTTCAATTCGGTTTCACCGTGTTTGAATTGATAGGGGGAATCGATTTTTACACAAGGTCAAAGGATGCTCCCTCCATAAAGGTATGTTGTTGTAAAATTTGGTAGAGATTGGATGATTAGGTTAATCGTAATTTGATTTAAGCTGTGAACATTTGTGTGGTCGCCATTACGTATCCGTCAAGATGGCGGCGATATAAAACTTGACACTGAGGTGCCGATTGCTAGTGCTACCTCTATACCAAATTTCATTCCATTCGGTTTCACCGTGTTCGAATTAATAGGGGGAATCGATTTTGACACAAAGATGGCCGCCATCCGCAAACTATTAGGCTAATGACCTATTAATTTGGTCAAAGGATGCTCCCCACATAAAGGTATGTTGTTGCAAAATTTGGTAGAGATCGGATGATTAGGTTTGTCGTAATTTGATTTAAGCTTTGACCATTTGTGTGGCCGCCATTACGTTTCCGTCAAAATGGCGGTGATATAAAACATGACACTGAGGTGCGCTTTACTAGTGCTACCTTTGTACTACATTTCGTTCAATTCGCGTTCACCGTGTTCGAATTGATGGGGGGGACAGACATTCAGAGTACACACACTCACACACACACGCACACACACACACACACATACACACACATACACACACACAGTCAGACACACTTTTTTTCGCCCTGTATTGATCTCATAAGTCTACTTTCATTTTTTGCAAAAATCGAAAGTAGGCTAATAGTGTAATGTACGTAAAACAGTACATATATTTCTAATTACCTGTAGGCTATGTATTATTAGCCTACTTTCGATTTTTGCAAAAAATGAAAGTAGACTTATGAGATCACTACAGGCGAAAAAAGTGTGTCTGTCTGTGTGTATGTATGTGTGTGTGTGTGTGTGAGTCTGTGTGTGTGTGAGTGTGTGTACTCTGGATGTCTGTCCCCCCCCCCTATCAATTCGAACACGGTGAACGCGAATTGAACGAAATTTGGTACAAAGGTAGCACTAGCAAAGGACACCTCAGTGTCATGTTTTATGTCGCCGCCATCTTGACGGAAACGTAATGGCGGCCACACAAATGTTCAAGGCTTAAATCAAATTACGACTAACCTAATCATCCGATCTCTACCAAATTTTGCAACAACATACCCTTATGGAGGGAGCATCCTTTGACCAAACTAATAGGTCATCAGCCTAATAGTTTACGGATGGTGGCCATCTTTGTGTTAAAATCGATTCTCCCTATTAATTCAAACACGGTGAAACCGAATGGAACGAAATTTGGTACAGAGGTAGCACTAGCAAAGGGCACCTCAGTGTCATGTTTTATATCGCCGCCATTTTGACAGAAACGTATGGCGGCCACACAAATGTTCAAAGTTTAAATCAAATTAAGACTAACATAATCATCCGATCTCTACCAAATTTTGCAACAACATACCTTTATGGAGGGAGCATCCTTTGACCAATCTAATAGGTCATTAGCCTAATAGTTTGCGGATGGCGGCCATCTTTGTGTCAAAATCGATTCCCCCTATTGATTCAAACACGGTGAAACCGAATGGAACGAAATTTGGTACAGAGGTAGCACAAGCACAAGGCACCTCAGTGTCATGTTTTATATCACCGCCATCTTGACGGGAACGTAATCGCGGCCACCCAAATGTTAAATGCTAAAATGTAATTACGACCAACCTAATAATCTAGTCTCTACCAAATTTTGCAACAACATATCTTTATGTGGGAAGCACATTCTGACCAAACTGCAAGATCATCAGCCCAATAGTTTGCAGATGGTGGCCAAGTATGTGCGCAAATCGATTCCCCCTATTAATTCACACACGGTGAAACCGAATGGAATGAAATTTGGTACAGAGGTAGCACTAGCAAAGGGCACCTCAGTGTCTTGTTTTATATCGCCACCATTTTGACAGAAACGTAATGGCGGCCACACAAACGTTCAAAGCTTAAATCAAATTAAGACTAACATAATCATCCGATCTCTACCAAATTTTGCAACAACATACCTTTATGGAGGGAGCATCCTTTGACCAATCTAATAGGACATTAGCCTAATAGTTTGCAGATGGCGGCCATCTTTGTGTCAAAATCGATTCCCCCTATTGATTCAAACACGGTGAAACCGAATGGAACGAAATTTGGTACAGAGGTAGCACAAGCAAAGGGCACCTCAGTGTCTTGTTTTATATCGCCACCATTTTGACAGAAACGTAATGGCGGCCACACAAATGTTCAAAGCTTAAATCAAATTAAGACTAACATAATCATCCGATCTCTACCAAATTTTGCAACAACATACCTTTATGGAGGGAGCATCCTTTGACCAATCTAATAGGACATTAGCCTAATAGTTTGCGGATGGCGGCCATCTTTGTGTCAAAATCGATTCCCCCTATTGATTCAAACACGGTGAAACCGAATGGAACGAAATTTGTTACAGAGGTAGCACAAGCAAAGGGCACCTCAGTGCCATGTTTTATATCGCCGCCATCTTGACGGAAACGTAATGGCGGCCACACAAATGTTCAAAGCTTAAATCAAATTACGATTAACCTAATCATTTGATCGCTTCCAAATTTTGCAACAACATACCTTTATGGAGGGAGCATCCTTTGACAAAACTAATAGGTCATTAGCCTAATATTTTGCGGATGGCGGCCATCTTTGTGTGAAAATCGATTCCCCCTATCAATTCGAACACGGTGAAACCGAATGGAACGAAATTTGGTACAGAGGTAGCACTAGCAAAGGGCACCTCAGTGTCATGTTTTATATCACCACCATCTTGACGGGAACGTAATCGCGGCCACCCAAATGTTAAATGCTAAAATGTAATTACGACCAACCTAATAATCTAGTCTCTACCAAATTTTGCAACAACATATCTTTATGTGGGAAGCATATTCTGACCAAACTGCAAGATCATCAGCCCAATAGTTTGCAGATGGTGGCCAAGTATGTGCGCAAATCGATTCCCCCTATTAATTCACACACGGTGAAACCGAATGGAATGAAATTTGGTACAGAGGTAGCACTAGCAAAGGGCACCTCAGTGTCTTGTTTTATATCGCCACCATTTTGACAGAAACGTAATGGCGGCCACACAAATGTTCAAAGCTTACATCAAATTAAGACTAACCTAATCATCCGATCTCTACCAAATTTTGCAACAACATACCTTTATGGAGGGAGCATCCTTTGACCAATATAATAGGTCATTAGCCTAATAGTTTGCGGATGGCGGCCATCTTTGTGTCAAAATTGATTCCCCCTATTGATTCACACACGGTGAAACAGAATGGAACGAAATTTGGTACAGAGGTAGCACTAGCAAAGGGCACCTCAGTGTCATGTTTTATATCGCCGCCATTTTGACAGAAACGTATGGCGGCCACACAAATCTTCAAAGTTTAAATCAAATTAAGACTAACATAATCATCCGATCTCTACCAAATTTTGCAACAACATACCTTTATGGAGGGAGCATCCTTTGACCAATCTAATAGGTCATTAGCCTAATAGTTTGCGGATGGCGGCCATCTTTGTGTAAAAATCGATTCCCCCTATTGATTCAAACACGGTGAAACCGAATGGAACGAAATTTGGTACAGAGGTAGCACAATCAAAGGGCACCACAGTGTCATGTTTTATATCACCGCCATCTTGACGGGAACGTAATCGCGGCCACCCAAATGTTAAATGCTAAAATGTAATTACGACCAACCTAATAATCTAGTCTCTACCAAATTTTGCAACAACATATCTTTATGTGGGAAGCATATTCTGACCAAACTGCAAGATCATCAGCCCAATAGTTTGCAGATGGTGGCCAAGTATGTGCGCAAATCGATTCCCCCTATTAATTCACACACGGTGAAACCGAATGGAATGAAATTTGGTACAGAGGTAGCACTAGCAAAGGGCACCTCAGTGTCTTGTTTTATATCGCCACCATTTTGACAGAAACGTAATGGCGGCCACACAAACGTTCGAAGCTTAAATCAAATTAAGACTAACATAATCATCCGATCTCTACCAAATTTTGCAACAACATACCTTTATGGAGGGAGCATCCTTTGACCAATCTAATAGGACATTAGCCTAATAGTTTGCAGATGGCGGTCATCTTTGTGTCAAAATCGAATCCCCCTATTGATTCAAACACGGTGAAACCGAATGGAACGAAATTTGGTACAGAGGTAGCACAAGCAAAGGGCACCTCAGTGTCTTGTTTTATATCGCCACCATTTTGACAGAAACGTAATGGCGGCCACACAAATGTTCAAAGCTTAAATCAAATTAAGACTAACATAATCATCCGATCTCTACCAAATTTTGCAACAACATACCTTTATGGAGGGAGCATCCTTTGACCAATCTAATAGGACATTAGCCTAATAGTTTGCGGATGGCGGCCATCTTTGTGTCAAAATCGATTCCCCCTATTGATTCACACACGGTGAAACAGAATGGAACGAAATTTGGTACAGAGGTAGCACTAGCAAAGGGCACCTCAGTGTCATGTTTTATATCGCCGCCATCTTGACGGAAACGTAATGGCGGCCACACAAATGTTCAAAGCTTAAATCAAATTACGATTAACCTAATCATCCGATCGCTACCAAATTTTGCAACAACATACCTTTATGGAGGGAGCCTCCTTTGACCAAACTAATAGGTCATTAGCCTAATATTTTGCGGATGGCGGCCATCTTTGTGTGAAAATCGATTCCCCCTATCAATTCGAACACGGTGAAACCGAATGGAACGAAATTTGATACAGAGGTAGCACTAGTAAAGGGCACCTCAGTGTCATGTTTTATATCACCGCCATCTTGACGGGAACGTAATCGCGGCCACCCAAATGTTAAATGCTAAAATGTAATTACGACCAACCTAATAATCTAGTCTCTACAAAATTTTGCAACAACATATCTTTATGTGGGAAGCATATTCTGACCAAACTGCAAGATCATCAGCCCAATAGTTGCAAATGGTGGCCAAGTATGTCTGCAAATCGATTCCCCCTATCAATTCAAACACGGTGAAACCGAATTGAATGACATTTGGTACAGAGGTAGCACTAGCAAAGGGCACCTCAGTGTCATGTTTTATATCGCCGCCATCTTGACGGAAACGGAATGACGGCCCCCCAAATGTTAAAAGCCTAAATCAAATTACGACCATCCTAATAATTTGATCTCTACCAGATTTTGCAACAACATGCCTTTTTGTGAAAAGCATCTTATGACTGACTACAAGGTCATCAGCCCAATAGTTTGCAAATAGCGGCCATGTATGTGTGCAAATCCATTCCCCATATCAATTCAAACACGGTGAAACCGAATTGAATGAAATATTTACAGAGGTAGCACTAGCAAAGGGCACCTCATATTCGTGTTTAATATCCGTATAGCACGTTGTATTTCAACAAGCTACTACAACCAACATTCAATTATACTCCTTGAAAAGGACAAAGAGTTATAACAATACCCATGCATTTAGGAGAAAGTAGGCTATATGTTCTTTACTGAACATCTTGTTTTGGCAAAAAAGAGGGGCAGAGACTTTTCGATCCACCCTCGTACATAGGAAAATGAAGTGAATTGTTATGTTGACAGCACATCCACATACGGCAAAGAGGCATGACCAATCATAAGGTAGATATTTGAAAAGAAAATCAGTGTGAGATAAGAGGTGTTGCATGGTAAGGGACGATATCACAACATTTCAACACCATATTCGAAGACAAATACTGCTTATTTGTGTTTATAGTTTTGTGGACTTATCGCTGAAGTAGGAAGTAGTCTCCTTATTTTCTAAATCGTCTTATAGTACAGGAAAAATCTTGCATTTCTTGAAAAATCATCGGAAAATATTTATTTCTTTATAAAGTACGCTTAAACAAATAAACAAGACGATAGTTCCTGTCAGAACTTTATTGCGTCAAACCCGCTTAACAGTAAAGCCTAGGTGGGTGGTTTAATACATGTGAGAGTTCTTGCACAGGCCCTTTAGTAGGCCCATATCACTTACATATTGTCTCATAATACTAATCGATAGCTTAAGGGTCATTAGGTATGAATGCAATTGTTTGGTCATATTTATTTATTTTAAGGTTATACGAGTATTTACTTGCATATTTCTCACGTTTCGGTAATAAACATCCTAAGCCTAGTGATGTACCCTCCAGGATAGTATTCCCGAATGGTTGTCTACAACACAATGAACATTAGCAACACGAGACATTCAAGTTTTATCGGAACATGCCGTGAGCTTGCCTCGCAGGACCTGTGCTGAATGAGGATGTGCACATTAACTTGGAAATTCACTGTGGCATCACACCGTCCGCGTAAAGATTGTGATCCGTCACGAAACTACGAGGGTTGTGGAGAATACAAGCCTTTTCAAGCTTTTCTTATCTTATAACGATGATCAAGCTGTTTGCCATCAAGGCAGCACGTTACGTACATCATTTTCCTATTCTTTATCAATCGGTATTTTTCTCTTTTAGTAAGCCTTCCTTCAAGATTTAACAACTTAAATTCATTGGTTTCGATTCGTTAGATAATATCTTTAGGTCGCAAAGCTGGTTCGCTGTTCTTGATTTCACTGGTCAACAGTGATCAATGTTCTTTTTTCTGTACTTTCACCTGCTAATTGAAAATTCTTCTTATGTCTACTGCTGCTGCGGCTTACAACAACAACTACAACAACAAAAGAGTAATAATAATAGTATTAATCCTACAGGCTCAGCTTCCATGGCGTAGATCTTTTGAGTTGAACTAATGAAAAAAAAAAAAGAATGTAGTTTTACGTGACCGTTAATCTCGCGATCACGAGCCACGGGACCTCCATTTTTCGAAAATCTCACATGCATTGACCGGGAATTGAATCCGGTCCGCCTTGGTGGCAGACACGCAGCTTGACTACTGCACCATCACACCCCTGTGAACCATTGAGGCGATTTACTCTCCAATTTCGATACTCTGAACTCAACTGGGCAACAGATGTCTGAGATTAATTATTTTTGACTTGTAATTACCAAATGTGATACGAGAGATCTTTTACGAACCAACATCGTATGACTCAGAGTAACGTGGATTATAATGTAGAAAACATTTTCTTAACAAACAATGTTGGAGTTCCCATCTTAGAAAATACGTAAAATTAAGCAATTTCCTCAATTGTGGCATACGTTGAAGGCCTAAAGGGCCCAAAAAGGTTTCACATTGTGAGACTTGGAGAGCTCTATCAAACTAAAAAAACAAATTTTGAAAATCACTTTCGGCCTAAATGCAGTTCCAGAAAACAGGTTAAAATTGCTTGTTTCTCTACTCGTTTTATTTTTGATTCAAATTCTAGCCAAATTAACTTAATTACATTAATTCTTTCTTTAATGTGTCCCTTGGTTCAATTCCCCCGGGAATTCTTTGATTTTTGAAAAATATTCAGACCAGAAGTAGACCAGTTATAAGGGCTTACGTGAAACTCTGACTTGACTCCTACTAGCGCTCGTAGTGATAGAAAAGGCAAACTGATAATCTAATCGACCGGATATGGTTGAGTTTCCGGTGAACACTTATCAGTCTACCGCATGTCACCATGCCGGTACCTCATAAGAAACGTTTAGTGTGCTCTTAACGTTTGGAAACGTGGAGAAAACAACGAAAATTAATCACAAATGCACTAACGCTTCGCTCGCAACCAGCGGCTTCATTTAAGGAGGCCCAACCAAGGTCAACCAATGTATGTTTTATGACCTTTCTCTGCGGTTCTATTTAGAGCTATAAAACTGGGAAAAGTTTCTAATGGAAACTTATTATGCTGCAGTATTGCAATTTAAAATAATCCACAGGTATATGTGTTTCACCGGCCGGCCCCGTGGTGTTGGGGTGGCGCACCTGCCTCTTACCCGGAGGCCCCGGGTTCCATTCCCGGCTCCGTCAGGGATTTTAGAAACTGCCGTGAGGGCTGGAACGGGGTGCACTCAGCCTCGTGAGGACAATTGAGTAGCTGTCTGACTGTGTGGCAGCGCCCCGGTCACGAAAACCAAGATTAACGGCCGAGGGGACTCGACGCGCTGATCACGCATCATTCCAATATCTGCAGGCCAAATGGCTGGGCAGCGGTCGCTTGGTAGGCCTAGGCCCTCATGGGTTGTAGTGCCAGGGGTTATTATTTATTTGTGTTTCTCCATAACAAAGAATCATCACTGTAATCCCCATATTAGACTGCACAGATCTCTTCATATATATATATAATAGGGATTTTTCGTATTATCTTACACACAAAAAAGTCTTAATAAGTTCAAAATGAGGTGTGATAGTTTAATGAATATTTCAGCAAATGTTCCTCTGAACACGTAGCCTACTAGTTAACCTGTAAAGTATCGCATGCCTGAGACTAAAACTTTATGGACAGGAGTGGAATTCATGAAATAGGCATGTGTCCTTAAACATTTGGCAAGACCTGTAGTCTATGTCATTAAGGGATGTTTTCAACATTGAGTTGCTTGCCTGATAGGCTAGAACTGTGGATTTTGCCACCCTTTGAAAATCCGACCTCCACGCCGGGAATCGAACCTGCATTCTTGAAATCATGAGGTAGATACCCCGTCACTGACCCGTCGAGGATCCTAGGTGCCTGAGAGTCACTGGAGTAACTCTGACATAAGGGTTTTAACTCTGTATGAGAGTTGTAGTGAGCGGCTTCGGTGGTATAGTTGGTAGCATGCTAAGCTTCTATGCACGTGCTATACGGATATTAAACATGAATATGAGGTGCCCTTTGCTAGTGCTACCTCTGTAAAAAAATTAATTCAATTCGGTTTCAAACCCGTGTTTGAATTGATATGGGGAATGGATTTGCACACATACATGGCCGCTATTTGCAAACTATTGGGCTGATGACCTTGTAGTCAGTCATAAGCTGCTTTCCACACAAAGGAATGTTGTGGCAAAATCTGATAGAGATCAAATTATTAGGATGGTCGTAATTTGATTTAAGCTTTTAACACTTGTGTGGCCGTCATTAGGTTTCCGTCAAGATGGCGGCGATATAAAACATGACACTGAGGTGCCCTTTGCTAGTGCTACCTCTGTACCAAATTTCGTTCAATTCGGTTTCACCATGTTTGAATTGATAGGGGGAATCGATTTGCACACATACTGGCCACCATCTGCAAACTATTGGGCTGATGATCTTGCAGTTTGGTCAGAATATGCTTCCCACATAAATATATGTTGTTGCAAAATTTGGTAGAGACTAGATTATTAGGTTGGTCATAATTACATTTTAGCTTTTAACATTTGGGTGGCCGCGATTACGTTTCCGTCAAGATGGCGGTGATATAAAACATGACACTGAGGTGCCGTTTGCTAATGCTACCTCTGTACCAAATTTCGTTCCATTCGGTTTCACCGTGTTCGAATTAATAGGGGGAATCGATTTTTACACAAAGATGGCCGCCATCCGCAAACTATTAGGCTGATGACCTATTAGTTTTGTCAAAGGATGCTCCCACCATGAAGGTATGTTGTTGCAAAATTTGGTAGAGATCGGATGATTAGGTTAGTCGTAATTTGATTTAAGCTTTGAACATTTGTGTGGCCGCCATTACGTTTCCGTCAAGATGGCGGTGATATAAAACATGACACTGAGGTGCGCTTTGCTAGTGCTACCTTTGTACCCAATTTCGTTCAATTCGCGTTCATCGAAGGGGAAGTAAAGCCGGAGGCCCTATTTCATAGATTTATGGCATGTAAGAGAGAGAACCTTCCACTAACTACAATTGTGTGAAGCTAAATTTGTAGGTTAGATTTTATTAACGCTCTATTAACTTCCAACGTTCTTCGCCAGGTGCCGGTTGTGGTGGCATCTGGTAGCCACGCTTGCGGCTAGGTGTCGTTGACGGTAGCATTTGGTAGCAAAAGTATGAACTACTTAAAATTGATCGTCTGCAGTCCTTACCTGAATTACAGATAACACACACTAATACAGCCATCAAAATTAACATCGGTTATCAGACAGATTCTACACACACCCAAAGTACACGGGGCTACATGACCGCGTTGTCGCAGCCCCTAAACTGAGGAACCAACCAACCAGAGTTGTAGCGAGATGCACCCCGCCTCGCGAGGTCAATAATTGTGAACAAAAGTGAGTTCAATTCCAACTTTTGGCTCTCAGAGAAGATTTACTCCGTGATGTCCCCACGTATACTCCAGACAAATTCTGGAATATTATTGTACGACCGGTGGAAATTGGACAGTGAACATCTTAAATAGAAGACAAAGAACAAGTTGTCACCGTAGCTGTTCTGAGAAACGGTGCATAGTTCTGGTTATGAGCTGGACCTGTCAGAACATGTCATTGCTCCACCAGCCCCAACTTGTAAACATACACCTGCCACTACTTGTCGTCCTCCCATTGTCCCAGACACCACCAGGAAATGTCTTTTGTCTCTAACCGTCTGACTGTTGGAGGTAGCTCTCCACGTACATTTGCCGTCCTGCAGGCTAACCAACCTCCAGCGGTCATACAATAGGCTACCTAACTTTAGGTCATGGCCATACTTCTCCAATCCTAATCCCAATTACATGTAGCCTATAGTCTAGACCAGGGATCTCCAAACTTTCCAGCCTTAGGGCCATACTGATTACTCCAGTAAGTTCCGAGGGCCAAAACCATATTATCATTGTTGCCGGTGGTAAAAAGTGAAATAGTCCACTGATGAAAAAAAAGTCCGAAAAAGTACGCAACGTTGAAAAAAGGCTGCAAATCGGACTAAAGTCCGCAAAACGGCAACACTGCATATTATTAATTTTCCTGTCATTATCTGTAATTTCTAGATTACAGTAGTCGTAGAGTACGAGCCATGAGGAGTAACGTGACACGACATCTGGTGGACACAAGCGGAAATAGGTAGTACCTTCTATCGCTAACAGATGGCGCTAATAGCACGTACAGAGTAATCTCGTTGGTTTGAGAGAGTTCTGGTGTCTTCCACTCACTTCTAGATGGCAGTAATTGGAATATATAAGAAGGCTAGTTGCGCAACCACAAGTCAGTTCCTATGACACTGTTGTGAAATAAAATAGTGCGTACCTCCTTAAAACGTGTTTGTGCGTGTTTAAGTTTAAGACATCTTTGTAACAGTATTTTGATTTGAATTGTTGCTTTTGTGTGTGATTTAGTAGTATTCATATTCATATTTTCATATTCATTCATTTATTTGCAATGGAAAAGAAGCGAAAAATTGATAGTGAATGCAGAAAATTCAAAGATGAGTGGAACATTCAGTATTTCGTAATTGTGTCCAGTAACAAGGCGCTATGTTTGATTTGCAATGAAAGCATAGCCGTTCTCAAGGAATATAACATTAAACGTCATTATGAAACAAAACATTTTCAAAATTACTCAAAATATACAGGAGGTTTGCGGACAGAAAAATTCGAAGCTATGAAGCGCGGATTGAAAACCAAAAACCAAAACCATTCACCGATGGAGAAATGATCAAAGAATGCATAATTGCAGCAGCCGAAGAAATGTGCCCTGAAAAGGTAAATTTATTAAAAACTGTCAGTATGTCAGCAAACACTGTGGCTCGAAGGGTAGAAAACATCGCTGAAAATATATCCTCTCAACTGTTCGACAAAAATGGAGATGTTGAGTGGTTTTCTTTGGCCTTGGATGAGTCAACGGATGTGTCAGATACTGCTCAGGTGTTGATTTATATTCGAGGAGTAGATAAAAGCTATGAAGTGCATGAAGAACTTCTTGATATGTATAGTATTCATGGCACAACTACTGGTACAGATATTTTTAAAGGAGTTGAAATGGCCATTAATCAAAAGAACCTTCGATGGAAAAACTTGAAATGTATTACAACTGATGGAGGCAAAAACATGAGTGGGAAAGATAAAGGAGTGGTCGCTCTTGTGTTAAAGGCTGTAGAAAATGACGGTGGTTCAAAACCATTAGTCTTACATTGTATCATTCATCAACAGTCTTTGTGCGGAAAATGTTTGGATATGTCTGAAGTTCTGAAACCAGTCATATCAACTGTTAATTTTATGAGATCTTTTGGGCTGAATCACCGACAATTCCGACAATTTATTGAAGAGATTGGAGAAAATGACTTACCTTATCATACTGCCGTACGTTGGCTTAGTTGTGGGAAAGTCCTTCAGCGCTTTTTTGAACTTCGAGCAGTGATCGAAATTTTTTTGAATGAAAAGCATCGCCCTCTTACTGAATTACAAAACAACGCATGGCTGTGGAAGTTAGCATTCTATGTTGATTTGACAAAACATGTGAACGAACTGAATTTGAGATTGCAAGGAGAAAACCAGCATCTTCCTGATTTATACACTAATATCAAATCATTCCGGAAGAAATTGATACTGTTTCAATCACAACTACGAAGTAAATGTTTTTCACATTTTAAAACATGTGAAATATTCAGCCACACCACTGAGACTGAGTTTCCTATCGATTTTGCAATCGAAACTTTGAGTGCTTTGAAAATAAATTTTGATACTCGTTTCTCGGACTTCGATGCCTTTGCGAATCAAATTAAGATTTTTCAGGATCCTTTTGATACTGACATTGAAACCCTAGCCCCGGAACTTCAAATGGAAATGATTGAACTACAGTGCAGTGATATAATTAAGAACAAATATCAAAACTCATCTTTGTTGGAATTTTATAAGAGTCTTCCACTGACACAATTTGATAATTTGCATAAATTTGCTCGTGGGCTGTTTTCTGTTTTAGGTACTACTTATTTGTGTGAGAAGACCTTCTCCAAAATGAAGTACACAAAAAATGTTTACAGATCTAAATTAACTGATGAGCATCTTAATCCTCTTTTAATAATTGGTACAAGTAAAATTAGTCCACATCTACAAACTATTGTCAGTGGAAAATCTCAATTACATAAATCTCATTAGTATTTCATATGTCTGCATGTTATACATGTCTTTACTCATTACAATTCTGTGTTTCTTTATCCAACTTATCACAAAAACAATAACAATAAGCCTACAACAATGTTATGAGTAGTTAGCCCATGACCATATCAATGTAGATGTCATATTAATAATTATTCAACATAAAATTAGAATACTTCAGTAAACTAAATTTAATTTGCTATAAAAAATATGTTCTCTAAAAGGAGTTTTCAAGTATGCTAGCTCTCCGCGGGCCGGACAAAATCTGTCCGCGGGCCGGATGTGGCCCTCGGGCCGTAGTTTGGAGACCCCTGGTCTAGACGGCCAACGCGTTTCCACCACTCATTAAATATTTCGGCGTGACATTGATTCTCAGCCACTTAGAAGTATTTCTCTCGCAGCAGGGGAGCGATTTTATGAGGATAGTGAGCTTTATATGACAGTTAACTCTTCAGTTTGTACTCTCCAAGACAATACTGTAATTACATAATAATGTTATTGGTTTTACGCCCCTTTTAACTACTGCGGCTTTTAGAGACACCGGGGTGCCGGAATTTTGCCCCGAAATCTAATGACACGGCTCCCTGAAATGCCAACTGACTGCGCCAGGATTCAATCCTGTGACCTTGGGAACAAAAAGCGAAAACCTTACCGCTGAGCCACGCAGCCAGCCCACAAATAGTTACAGCAATGTTGCCAATACTGCTCGGTTCCAAGCTCTGTGAACTTGCGGGATGAAGGGCAGAGGAAGGGTAGGAGCAGGCGAGAATTGAGAAGCCTCTCGACAGCCCGCCGTGTTACCTGACATTCTCGTCTATTCCAATACTGCTAACATTGATCTTTTCTGAAACCAGTGTGGCGTTGGGAATGAGTGACTGAGTCACCGACTAATGTATTTGCTTCTGTTACTACGCAAGGACCGAGAAACCGCATCACTCGTCACCACCACTACTAATAGTATGCGATGCACATTCCTCTCAGGTCCACGCAGCTTAGACTCGAGCAGTACACATCTCATGTTACACGGTGATATACTGTATGATCACTATGCATGAAAAGACAAACACTTGTATTAATATATAAATTGTATATAATTTTAAACCTCAACCACAGTAATCTGAACCTGATGATGATCGTTGGACATTCGAAATTCGTAATCCTAAATTATCCCCATAATTTTTACATTACTGTAATAATGCATGCAATATTTCAGGAGTGTTCATTTACTTATTAAGTTGTTACTAGCGGACCCATGCGAGATCACTCGCACGTATACTCTATATACCACCCGCCCAACTTAACTGGTATGTGGGCTCAACGCGACACCGTATTGGCAGAGGCTATCGTCTTGTTTATTTGTTTAACAGCACTTTTTAAACAAATTGTCGATATTTATGAAATTAGAGTGCGATTCGTCACTGTTTTGAATTCTCATTTGTTACGATCGGTTACTTGTAGTGCCCCATATGTATATCCCACCCGCCCGGCTTTACTGTTAAGCGGGCTTGACACGATACAGTTCTGGCAGGGGCTATCACCTTGTTTATTTGTTAAATGCACTTTATAAACAAATAAATATACTCGTATTTCCACTGACTTTTCAAAAAAAAAAGCAAGATGATTCCTGTAGTCTACTAATGGACGATTTGGAAGATTTTGGTACAAACCACAAACCTCTGGTTTAGGACAGGACCTTCTATACTACCGGACCTGACACTGGCGGCGGATAAGATGCAAGATGGCTGAAGTAGTTGGTTGTTGTTTATAATGATGTGTGGTTTTGTTTACGATGTGATAGTGTTGTGATAGCCTAGTGGTGTGAATAATCCCTATATCGCTTAGCAATCGTCTCACTTGATTTGCTGTGCTTAGTGGTTATTGCTTTCGTGTAAATAAATGCCTGCATTATCATAGTGCTTCATAAACTCGAGATATAGGTACCTTCTGATTCCATCAATTCTACTAGTGGGTAAGTTGGTCTATTTATTATTCTGTTTAGGGTGTATAAATTATTAGTAATGGTAATCCATTATGAGCAAGCATAATAATAATTAACGTATTCCATTTTTAGGTCTGAGAAGATCTGAAAATTGATTACGAAGAAACATAACCTGCTTTTTAAATTGGATGCAGTGTCCACTAATCCAGTTTTAAGCCTGCTATCACGTACTTGGTGTGGATTCCTGTTTTTTTTATAAACTATCAGTAGGCTTACCCGTGGAGATATGCCTCGGAACTGTTGTGTGCCTGGATGCAAATCCAATTATCATAAAGATAAACCATTGGTGCCTACTTTCCAATTTCCCAAAGAAAAAGAACTTAGGGATAAGTGGACAAGAAGCATTCATCGTGATGCTTTTTCTCCGACAGCTAATTCAGCTGTTTGTGTCAAACGTTTTGTCCCTGAATTAGTTATTACAGAAGACAAATTCCCTTGTGCAGATGGCTCAGTTGTAACTGTACCTAGAAAAAGAACAAAACTACAAGAAGGTGCATATCCTACCATCTTTGAAAACCAGCCATCATATTTAACAAAACAGTTGCCTCCAAAAAGAAAGGATCCAAAGGAACGCATGAAGCAAGTTCTTGCCCGTGATGAGCAACAGTATAGTGAGTGGACTGAAAGAGATACAATATTAGGGTTTGAAGAATTTAAAAATGAAGTAGGCACTAGATATGTGGGGCCTTTTACATTATTTACCAAAGATAGGCATGTTTTGCTGTGTAAAATTGATGACGGTCCCAATGAAGCACCTAAAATTAATACCTCCATCAGAATTTCACCATCCTTTTCTGTGGAAGTTTTCCACAACAATTTGCATCTCCCCAGCAGTCAGTTTCAGTGGTGTCTTGGCGATAACTTGCTTTGTGATAAATGGACCAAGTTTGATTGTCTACTGAGTCACATAGCAGGTTTCCAGCTAGAAGATTTAGATGGTAAACAGAAACTCAATCTCTTACTTGGTTGGTTCCTACGTGCTAATATTGACAACTTCGACATTACCACTAAAAAGAAATTGAAATTCCTACAGGAACAGTTTCAACTTTCCCTGTCTACTCAGCCAAGATATTCTGCAGATACTCTCCTGTGGGCATCAACATTATTTTATTCTTTTCCTGGGGCTTATCATTTTGTTCACTCCAGCCAAGTGTTAGCAGTATCTCATCCATCTTATTTAAGAAGACTGTTGTGTAAAATAGGAACAAACTGTGCAGGGATCAGCGTTTCACAGGAATCATACTTACGGGAGAAATGCAAGCTTCTGAGTGACCATGAAAAAGTTGTGTGTATCTTGTTAGATGAGATTTATGTTGCCCCTAAACTAAGTTACAAGGGTGGAAAAATTGAAGGAGTTGCTTTGAACAGACCAAATGAAATTCATTGTGCGACTACAATACAGGCATTCATGATAACGTCACCTTTGTGTAGATTTTCAGATGTTGTTGCTCTATTTCCTGTGAAGAACTTAAACAGTGACATGCTGTATAAAATGACTTTAGAAGTACTCACTGTATTGGAAAAGAGTGGGTATGTTTCCCTTTGTCTTATATCGGACAATAATAAAGTAAACAAAGGCATGTTTCAGCACATAAGTGGAGGTTCTTTGAAAACCAGTATAAAGAATCCAGCCAACAATGACAGGAAGTTATTTTTGCTGTTTGACCCTGTCCACCTACTCAAATGCATTCGCAATAATTGGCTGAATTCCCAAGACCAGGTTCTTAACATTCCAGACATTGGTGATCAGCTGTCAGCAGTTCAAGCTCAATTGCAAAGTCAACCAGGTGATGAATGTTCAGCAACATGTGTGTATTACACCCAAGAAGCAAGATTTCAGGACCTGATAAACTTGTATGAATCAGAGAAGAAATCTCTTCTTAAAGAAGCTCCTGCAATCACAAGAAAAGCCCTGTTCCCCACTTCCTTTGAAAAGCAGAGTGTGCCTTTAGCCCTAAAAGTTTTCGATGAAAGGAATGTTGTAGCGCTAGAAAGAAAGAAAATGGAGGTGGTTGCTCAGAAGGTACGATAATGATTCTCAAACTTATAATTCGATGGTGGAAGATCATTAATGTAAAGAATCCACTAAAAGGAAAGCATCTCAGGGATGAAGATTGTGTTCCTGTTACTGGACCTGAAGATAAGAAGTTAAAATTTTTAGAAGAATTTTCAATTTTTTTTAAGGTCTGGCATGCTTCAGCAATTAATGGAAAGTTGAAAAATGAGACACACACAGCTTTGACTCACACCATTGATTGTATTGTACAAATGTGTTCATATACAGGGTCATCAATTTAAGTCTCGCATCCGATACCGATCACGGCGCGGCAAGCTCTCGCGCTGACACCCGCTCGCTGACCGGTAAAAAGTGCGCGACTTCTCCCCACTACTTCGCGTCAACATACAGTCATTTAATAGCAATTTCTAGTGAAAATAATTATCTACAAACTTACCTGGTTTTACAAGAAATGTTCAAAGCGTTGGCCGTCAGCTCGCAAGCATGCCTGGCACCTCGTAAACAAGTTTCTAGACACATGGCGAATTTCTTCCTGGGTGACGTTCGTTATAACTTGGCGAATATTATGTGGAGGACGGATACCAGGATATTTCCGAATGAATCGAAAACGGCACTCTCTAACAGGAGAATACTTCGCATAAGAAAGCACAATGAATACACGTTGTTCTATAGAAAACATCATTTCGCATAACAAAGCACAATGAATACATGTTGTTGTATAGAAAACATCACTTTAAGGCAACACATAAACTGTAAAATTGCCCCGAGACTGCACTGTATGTTAGGTCAAATCAACTATCACTTCACAAGCTTGAATACGCCGGAGATACTGACAGCTTATTGCAACATTGCGGTGCCGATCGCAGCGCACGTGTTCATTGCGGGGAGAACGCCAAGGCCACCTTGACCGGCCTAGCGGCCGCATCTGCCAAGGCCACCTTCACCGGCCTAGCGGTCCGTACATGCGGGAAATAAAATGATGACCCGGTATTTTCCATACCCTGAAATGGAAATATATATTATTGGGAAAGTTTCAAACTGACAAGCTTGAAGGTCGATTCGGTCAGTACTGCCAGATGAGTGGTGGTAACTACAATGTCTCAGTAGAACAGATCTTAGAATCTGAAAGAAAATTAAAGATATGTAGTGTATTGAAAATGAAATCAGCCTCTCTTGGCGAATTTTCCATAACATCTTTTGTTGAATCTTGTTCAGACTACAGTACTTGTGCTTCTGATGATGAAATTGTACCTGACATTAGCATGGACAAATTTGATACAGTACTGCAATGCATTGAGTCAGTCAGGGTTGATGAAAGCAGTGAAAGAGTGATGATTTGTATCGGTGGATATGTCGCACATAGTGTTCTAAATGTGCTGTGGATGAACAAAAAAAAAGTGAGAAACCTGTGTATCAGTGCTCATGACAGACAGGGACTTGTTAATAGAATGCCAAGACAAGTTCTCTTACTTTGATGCTCTCAATCGTGGTGGTCTGAAGTGTCCCTCAGACATTGTGGTGACTTTGTGTACAATTCTCTGTAAGATCTTTTGTATTTTAGTCAGTGAACCTTATGAGAAATACTTCCTACTGTTGGTTAAACGCCAAAGGGAACTTGTCATGCAGTTAGCAGTGGTTCACTTTGAACTGTACTTTACAGACTTCGATGTTGTCTGTGAATGTGGAATGTCTATGAGAAAATTGGCAGTTAAATGCAGTAAGGTGTTGAGTAACATTTTTCTCAATAATTACTGCAAAGTGCAGGCTGAAAGACTTAATTTGAAGGGAAAGTTTATTCGCAAGGCTTCCACATTAAATAAGTAGGTTTTATGTCTAAAACCAACAAATTAATGAATTATTTCATGTGCATATATTTCTCTACTGTAGGTTTATGGTAATGTTTTGTTCTTCAAATGTAAGTTGCATCAATTAACTTACTATCCAGTGTATTTTGTATAAAAATTTTAGTTGGTACAATGCCATTTGATCTCATAAATAGGACTAGCCTTCATGTTTATGGATTTACATGGAAATTATGTATTTCTTGTATGTAGGCTACTACAGTTTCCTTTTCTCAGATGAGCATCATAGACCTTTGTTGTCTACTGGTATATGATATATTTTAATTTAATTTTATGAATAGAACTAACATACATGTTTATGAATTCACATATAAGTTATTTCTTGTATCATGTACAGTAGGCTTAATTATTATTTTTGTGTTAGATGTGCATACAATATGCCTTTTTGTCTACTGGTACCAGTATATTTTGTATCGATTCATTCGGCAGTGTGATATTTAATTATTTGAATATGACTACCGTAGCTTACATGTTTAAGTATTTGTATGGAGGAAAATTTTTGTATGTAGTGTTAATTTATATTCTCAGATGTTTATCAAATAGGCCTTCATTGTCTACTGGTAGCATATATTTTGTATTTTACAGAGTGCCATAGGAATGAATAGAACTAGCCTATTTGTTTATGGATATACAGGACGCAGTCGTGACCTTATGATAGGAATTAACTAGACATTTACCTTCAGTATGTGTGGAAACCCATGGTAAACCACTTGCTGGGTGGCTAAGGGGAGAATCGAACCCAACATTTCCCGGTTTACCTCACTAGCCCTCTTACCCTCAAACTAGAATTAGATTTCTTGACAGTCAGGAATCAAACATGGATCTCAGAAGTGATAACCAAGAACTATACCACCTGGTTGGTCACATTTATTTTTAAAAATATGTACTAAAAAGAAATTGAAATTCCTACAAGAACAGTTACAACTTTCCTTGTCCACTCATGTTAATGAATTCACATAGAAGTTAGTTCTTGTATCATGTACAGTAGGCTTAATTATTATTTTTGTGTTAGATGTGCATTCAATATGCCTTTTTGTCTACTGGTACCAGTATATTTTGTATCGATTCATTCGGCAGTGTGATATTTAATTATTTGAATATGACTACCGTAGCTTACATGTTTAAGTATTTGTATGGAGGAAATTTTTTGTATGTAGTGTTAATTTATATTCTCAGATGTTTATCAAATAGGCCTTCATTGTCTACTGGTAGCCTATATGTTGTATTTTACAGAGTGCCATAGGAATGAATAGGACTAGCCTATTTGTTTATGGATATACAGGAGGCAGTCGTGACCTTATGATAGGAATTAACTAGACATTTACCTTCAGTATGTGTGGAAACCCATGGTAAACCACTTGCTGGGTGGCTAAGGGGAGAATCGAACCCAACATTTCCCGGTTTACCTCACTAGCCCTCTTACCCTCAGACTAGAATTAGATTTTGTGACAGTCAGGAATCAAACATGAATCCCAGAAGTGACAACCAAGAACTACACCACCTGGTTGGTCACATTTATTTTTAAGAATAATATGTACTAAAAAGAAATAGAAATTCCTACAGGATCAGTTACAACTTTACATGTCCACTCAGCCATGATATTCTGCAGATCTCTCCTGTGGGCTTCAACAGTATTTTATTTGATTATTTTTCTGATGGAACTCCGGTATTTCAACTCCTGGGGTACCTCCCCATTCCTGTCCCTTATACAGCTACACACACTACTACATTCATCACGTAATCGGAGGAATTCAACCCACACCCAACTACACGGGGCTGATGACCATGATGTCCCAACCCCATAAACCGAATTAACAGCAGACAAAATCACGTCATGATGTTATTTTGTGTTGTGTTGGATTCTGACACACGTCATGCGTTTGATGACCGATCACCAACTACGGCGGCCATCTTGGATTGCAGTGTCAGGTCCGGTAGTATAGAAGGTCCTGTTTAGGAGCTTGAGCTTTGTGAAACATACACCTTAGCGTATTATATTATATACAGTGAGGGCCCTCCCTATAGAACGGAGCTTTGCAAAGGCCGTGCCGCGGTTACATCGCAATGACTCACCGTCACATTTAGAGCATGTACCTATTACAACAACACTCCGTGAAGCCCTGGATGCTGTCATAGCATTTATTACATACGCAGCTGATGAAAATTAATAAATGTAAAACAAAAATACTGGAATGCAGCCGAATTAAATCAGAAACCTCTATGGACATCAAATTGGCAGGTGAAAAGCTGAAGGAAGTAGGAGACTTCTGTTACTTAGGAAGCAAAATAACCAGTGATGGACGAAGCAAAGAGGATATAAAAAGTAGGTTGGCTCAGGCAAGGAAAGCCTTTCTACAGAAAAGGAATCTGTTGACATCGAATATAGATTTAGGTACTAGGAAGTCATTTTTGAAAACCTTTGTCTGGAGCGTGGCGCTCTATGGAAGTGAAACTTGGACTATTGGTGCAGCAGAAAAGAGGAGAATTGAAGCATTTGAAATGTGGTGTTACAGGAGAATGATGAAGATCAGATGGGTAGATAGGGTGACAAACGAAGAGGTATTAAGACGAGTGGGAGAGGAGAGATGTTTCTGGCGACTGCTAATGAAGAGAAGAGATAGGTTGGTAGGACACGTACTAAGACACCCAGGAATAGCAAGCTTAGTTATGGAAGGAAGGGTTGAGGACAAGAACTGTAGGGGTAGACCAAGGTTAGAATATATTAAACAGATTGCTTCGGATGTAGGGTGTGGTAGCTATGTAGAGATGAAACGATTAGCTCTAGACAGGTAGGTATGGAGAGCTGCATCAAACCAGTCAAAAGACTGAAGACTCAAACAACAACAGTTGATATAATAAGACTTGATGTGAGGTACTGTAGCCTGCCTCGTATCCCGTGAACATAGGTAGGTATAGAACAACACATCAAATTCCTAGTAGAAACTTATCTTCTCATGAATATGTTTGCAGTAAATGTGTTCGTAAGTTTCAGTGCAGTGCGAATTTTACTTTTGAGGGAACCTCAAACAAAAGGTATGTAGAAACAATCCGCATATTTTGAAGGCTCTCCAGAGTTAAATAACTGCACAGATACAAAATATCAGCCAGGATGGATTACAGCGAGTGTACCAAAACTTCCTACGTCGGTTCAACGTGTGTTTAGAAATTGATGGACTGCATTTCCAGAAACTACTCTGAAATTCATCTAATTAAGCAGTTCAAAAGTGTAAATGTGTTAAACTAGTTGGGCTCTACGCTGCTGCTAGTGCCAGTGCCTTGCTCTACACGCTGCAATACACAGTGGCCCGGCCGCCACGCGCCCACCGCAAGTCTCCGGTCGGTAAGGATCATCCTCACTGCATTTGATTATGTAGCCTACATTGCGTTAACGCTCAGCTATTGGGCAAGTTCGTGTTGACCGACTGAAGAATAAAAACTAACAGTACTGTATTAGTAAGTTGCGTTTGTGGTAGCGGCTTCAGTGGGGTAGTTGGTAAAATGCTGAGCTTCTATGCCAAGGTCGTGGGTTCAAACCCGGCCAAACCCATCGGATTTCTTTAAGAGTGTTAAAAAATCCCTCAGTATGCCTTCCTTCGGAGGGGAATTATAGCCAGCGGGCCCATGCCATACATTTATGACATGAAAAAGAACCTTCCACTAACTACGCTTGTGGAAGCTAAAATTTGTAAGTTAGAATTGATAACGCTATATTAGATACAACGTTCGCCACCAGGTGCTCACTGCGATGGCATCTAGTAGCCAATTCTGCAAGCTAGGTGTCGTGGACTGTAGCATTTGGTAGCAAAAGTAGGAACTACTTGAAATTATCATCTGCAGTCCTTACTTGAATTAAGACAGATAACACACACCAATACAACCTTCAGAATAAACACCGGTTATCAGACAGATTCTACACACACCCAAAGTACACGGGACTACAAGACCGTGTTGTCCCATCCCCTAAACTAAGGAACCAACCGGTTTGTGCTGGGATACATGATTTGTTTTGATGTTTTTTTTAAATGAAAATGAATACTAACATGTTCAAATAATCGACTCAAGAACTGACACCTACGAAATAATCGACTCAAGAAGTGACACCTACGAAATAATCGACTCAAGAAGTGACACCTATGCTATTGTCAATAGCCACTACCTTTAAATCATGTCATAACTAGTTGGGCGGGACTGAGGGGCAGGATTATGGGGATCGGTTGGCCGTCACGACTCTACAAACACTAGTATCGACACCACTGTATCACAGATTATAGCATGTATTCCACGCTCTTACTGGGGCAAATGATCATGATGTTCCAAACCCCTACAACGAGGATTGTGCTCACATTATTCGGTCGAGGAGATGATTGCCTCTGCAGATAAAAATAGCCAGGAGCCGTCTTTTAATGACGCATAAGGGCACCTCATTGCCCCGGGCTGACCCGGTGACCTGTGAGACGTGATCCTCACCATGGGAACACCTTGCTGTCGCATTCAGACCAGGTTTACGTCTAATTGAGTCCATCGGTATGGTACGTGAATAAATCCACATTCTCCACGAGCTTGATTTTACATCACCGCTCATTTTATTTATTTATTTAATCCATTGTTCCCCTTTAGGAGAGCGATTGAACTTGAATATATTATTTCATCTTCGGTCGTTTTCCCTCTTTTCTTCCCAAATCTTTTCATCCTCTCGGAATAATCCTTCTTCCGCTCAGCTGTCAATTTTCTTTTTCCAGGTTTCCGTGATACCCTTTGCTCAAACTTAACATTTCTGATTTTATTCCGGCACTGGGGGCGGTCCTCAAACTTTTCTATCTTGACCTGTTGTAGGTCCCTCAGGACCTCTGTCAGCCACTCCGTGTCGCATTTACTCTTTGTTATTATGTTGAGTAGTTTCTTTGCCGTTCTGGATGTTTCCAACCTGTAGATGTATGTGTAACTTCGCTCGGAGTGTTCTGATTTCGTCTGTTATGGAGTTGGTTTTTTGATAGAGTTCATTCTGAGGTCTCTTCATCCAAATACCGTTTTTATTGACTGCCCCGTCAATTTTTCTGAGAATTTTTCGTTCCTGCTTTTCTATGACCTTAATTTTGGAATGACCGTCGACCACCATTGTTTTGGCTGCGTATGTTACTTCTGGAAGAGTCATTGTTTTATAGTGCCTTAATTTTGCGTCTATAGAAATGCACTTCTTCTTGTACTGGGCCCACGTTAGCTTGTAGGCCTTCTGTGGCTTGTTGATTCTTTGTTCATTGGTGATTCAGTTTAGTGTCGAGGATTGTATTGTTTCACCAAGGTAATTAAAATGGCCGACTTGTGCGATTTTAAAGTATTGCTTGATTAAATGGGATTTATTTATTTATTGAGCGTTTGGCTCATTGGACATTAAATTACCACATACATAAAGTTTGATAAAATTTCCAGCTATTAAAGTAAAACTATCTACATATCTACAGTGAGTCCGGGAATATTCTCCGCAGCGCCTACATGCGTCTGCGAGAGCTAGCTACAGCAGTTACGTTGGTAGCACGGCTGCCGCTTGCATCATCTCTACTTAGTATAAAACAAAGTCCCCGTTTCTTGGATGTTACTGGTAAACTCAAGAACCACTGGATAGATTTTGATGCGGTTTTCACCATTCTGTGGCCGATAACCTAGATGTTAGGCCCCTTAAAACAACAATTATTATCACCATTCTGTAAAGGATATATCGAGTATGATTTCTGCAGAAAATAATTTATTTATGATCAAAGGAAGCCGAGCAGTAACGATTTTAGTGGAATAGTCGATACAAAACCTGGCGTCCGAGCGCTTTGCAAGCGTACGCTGGGCAAACCGTTAAAAATATCTAAATACTATGAGTGTAAGAATTGTTCGGCATGAAAAGCTCTACAAAAAAGTCCATATGTCTATCTTCAATACATCGCCCACTATAAGGGAACAACTGAAGCTTGTCTCTTACAGCTTTATGTGCTGTCGACTTGGAGATTCCTCTTTGTTGAGCTAATTTTCGTGTTGATTTACTTGGGTTTCGCAGCATTATATTGGAGATTTCATCAAGTTTTTCGTCTGTTAAAAGCGTAGGCCTGCCTGTTCCCGGTACATCGTGAACTGAGCCAGTCACACGAAATTTACTTACCAAATCCCGAATGGTATCACGGTTTGGACACTTTGAATTAGGGAACCGCGCCTGAAATCTTAATTTTACATTTTCTGTAAACCGATCGCCTTCGCGAAAAACGTATTCCAGCAAAAAACCTCTCTCTTCAGTAGTTAACATTACCGCCTGTGTACTGTTGCACTCTTCCAATAATAATCTATCCGAATGCTCGCTGACTGTAATACACGCTGATGACCTGCAGGCTCGCGCGCTTATCGCGATGCACATCGACAGCTCACACGGGGAAGTCCCGCTTTGAAGGACACAGTGCAGTGCAGTGCAGCCAACTAAAACTCATGACTCAACCACTCACAGCTGCACGTACACTCTGCGGAGAACATTCACGGGCGCCCTGTACATAAACCTATTTACAAATATTCAAGTTCGTTAATTAGCATACAGCATCTGTTGTTGCTGCTAAAAGTCCTTGAAGTCGCCAGAATACGCATGGTTTGGGCACTCGATCACTAGGGGATTAATTGTCTGTTTCTCAGCACCACATCACATTAAGGAGAAGAGACTTTGCCCCACTTAAGAAGCGCATCTGCACGTCATCCATGGCTCAATTCCCCGTCCTTTTATAAGTTGTTGTTATTGATTCATTTTAGGGCTTTGCGACATCGTGGTCACCCCGTGTACTTGTGTGTGTAATTATAATGTTAATGATTTTACGTCCCTTATAACTACTGCGGCTTTTAGAAACGACGCACCGGGGTGGCGGAATTTTGCCCCGAAAGTCATCTTAACGCATTAATAAATCTACTGACACGGTTCCCTCTCATTTGCATACCCTCAAATCAAATGCCAACTAACTGCAGCAGGGTTCAATCCTGCAATCTTGTTGGGCACAGCACAGGCAAGAACGTTACCGCTGCGCCATGCAGCCAGTCATACTTGTGTGTGTTGGATTTGCTTGATAGCCTGTGTTAGGTTGTGTAGCCTACTTTGAGACTAGGATTGGGAATAGAAATGGCTGTGGCCTTAATTTAGGTATCTTCTCTGGCCGATCACCCAGGTGACCATTAACTTGGATCTACAGAGGTGTATAAATTAATAGAATTTTCCAAAATGTCACTTTTACTTTTCATGACTTAATGCAGTAAAAATCTTTTGCAAGGCACTGAATTTTTTTCAAAAGTTTAACCAATAGTCTAAACTACTTTTTTTTTAAGAAACTGACGGTGAAATGTTTTTAGAATTTCCACTAAAAGAGAAGCCTTGTTAATGCAGAATGTCACATGTTTTGTTTGGATTGCTATATTCTAGTTTTCGTGCGAATGTAGAGCAAAGGGATTCCAAGTCTTTTATTGCTGGTGGTCCGCTCTTGGACTATTCCAAGATTCGTGAACCATGGATGAAATCACGCAATTTAGAGGGTACATTCCAAAGTCAATGATAAAGAGAAGACGAACCCAGCTTAGGTATTCCTCAGAATCTTCCATTCCGAAAATTTACAGACGCATTTCCTTATGTGAAAAGTTCCAAGTTTATAGGGAAGAAAACATTAGTAAGTAGGGTGATAAAAAGATGTCAGCAGTTGGTCAATAAAGTGATTTTGAATAAATAATTGTGACATTTAAATTCTTTATTTGATTGTAATAATTTGCACACCTCTGTAATGAAGGAAAGGTCAGGGAAGGGAGTGGGAAGGAAGTCGGCAGTTATCTGCAGGGTCTTTATGTTTGCTTGGCAAGGGCATTCTCGCTCACGCGCTCCGCCAGTTGCCGGCAACCGCGCGCGCATATGTACGGCAGAATACGGTGCTTAAAATCAATATCATGCAGTTTTGCTCACCATGTTCACAGTAGATGCTGAAAATGTTACCATCAACAGCCAAACATAATTGGCATCTCCTTATGAAGTTTCTGGTTATTCCGATTAATTTAACTTCAGTAAGGAAATAACGACCTTTAAGTCTATTAATTTGTATTGTTTACTACACCTGTACATTTGAATCTCTTAGCCTGTTGTTTTATTGTCTGATTTATAGGCATGGGTCTCCCTAAAAATTTCACTCGAACTTTTGTCTTGTTTCCTGCACTTTATGTACCGTACGTATTGTGCAGATACACACGTTCACGTAACACGTATTTCACATAAGGCATTACAACACTATACACACTCACAATAAAACACTGTATAATACGATATACAGTACACAGTAGCTTTATATAAAACCCAATTAGCTTGGAGCTCACACGTCTACAGCAGGAAGAATGAGGGAACACGGCCCGAGACCGCGAGCGCCAACCTATAACAGCCGGCTATTGGCCAGGTACCGCCGGCCAAGGTCGAGCGGAATTGCCTTGCCAAGCAAAAATTAAGACCCTGTATTTACTAACAGTAGTGCCCGGCTTCGCCCGGTGGATTTATTTGTTTAATGGATGAAAATGAATACTATTACAGAACTGGAGCGCTCAAGGATAAGGATCGGAAAGCTTATTGCAGCTGATAACCTCAGTATACTGCATCAACACCATCGCCCTTATAGAGAGGCATACTATTGTCATGATGATAACTGTTTTAAGGGGCCTAAGAAATCTCTTTGCACTAATTACTCCCCGTGACTGCAATTTATAAGCAGCTCGCAATTCTGCACCAGAACACTGGTAGGGGTGACGTGATGCAGCCCGCATTGACTGGCAACAATATACTTAGGTATAATTGAATCCGTTCAGGAGCGC
The DNA here is from genome assembly GCA_946902985.2 of Meconema thalassinum. Classification (NCBI taxonomy): domain Eukaryota; kingdom Metazoa; phylum Arthropoda; class Insecta; order Orthoptera; family Tettigoniidae; genus Meconema; species Meconema thalassinum. The sequence continues at coordinate 390,394,519 of OX336391.1, forward strand.
TTGTTCTTCCGACTTACTGAACAAAAATCAATCTTTAAGGTTACCTAAGAGGTGTAGCATAATGCTACATAGCCTAAACTATTCCTCTTGAATCTGGCTATCATATACAAAATGAATTTTTCGAATCCGAGACTAGCGCGTCTAAACACACAAACACACAAACAAACTCTTCAGCTTTATTATATTAGCATAGATTTATCGTATGGCATTTAGTTCCGGGAGTGTCCGAGGAAATGTTCGGCTCACCAGAGGCTGTAGCTGCTTCTAGCGGGCTCCCATAGGGTGAGCTACAAGTTCCGTTCAATTTCAAGTAGTTCCAACTTTCGCTACCAGATGTCAATGATAACTAGTGGTGAACGTTGGAACTTTGATAGAGCGTTCCAACGAAATCTAACCTAGAAATTTAGCTCCACACAAGTTTAGTCTGTGGAAGGATCTTTTACAAACCATAAATCTATGACATGGGACTGCCGACTTTACTTCCCCTCCGAAGGAAGGGCATACTGAAGGATTTTAACGCTCTTAAAAATCCGACGATTTCGGCCGGGTTTGAACCCGCTATCTTGGGAACAGCAGTTCAGCATGCTACCAACTACGCCACCGAAGCAGTGAACCTGTTGAAAGGAACCGTTCCGGCATTTGCTTGGGGGTGAAAATGGCGCAGTGGTCAAGTTGATTGCCTCCCATCACGGCGGACTGAGTTCTATTCCCAGCTAATGCATGTGGGACTTTCACTCTTTTAAGAGGTATTTTAATATTTTAATTTTTGATCTTTAAGTGAAATATTGTTAATAATCTCTATACGTAGGGATTCTGTGTTATATTTGAATCACGTGCGTCCCCGCATTGGAGGAGACTTATCCAATGAGAATTGGGCGGGTGAAACAAAATGAATTTAGTGTCGGCTGAAGCTATAGTGCCCGAGCATGTGTGGCAGCAGCTTTCTGACATAGTGTTGTCACGGGGACTAAGAACACAGGTATGAATGAGACCTGTCTTAGAGGCTAGCATGAAGCTCTCGCCCTGAATTTAGTATTACCCTTTCAAGCTACGAGTGCCGCTGAACTTTGCTGCGCCAGCGTTTGTTGATGATAGCACGTGGAGACTTGCGGGACGAGTACGAGTACACAGCGATGACGATGTGCAGTCTGCAGCATTGCGCACGCTCCTTGTGTTAAACAGAAGTTACAGTATATATGAAGGGTCCAGGGGAATGTCAAATAATGTAAAATGTTCAGGGAACGAGTTTTAAAGTTTCATTACTTATATGCACTTATATGTACGGGTCAACTTGAAACGTCATTTTCTTAGCCAGAGCCAATTGTGCTTTCAATACGACACAAAAAGGCCTACTAGATCGCGCTGATATATCGATTTTACATTTTTACTGATTTTCCTCCTTCTTCCCGTGTACCATGCATGCTGAGTTTCTATGCCCAAGATCGTAGGTTCAAACTTGGCCGAAGTCGTTGTATTTTTAAGAGCGTTAAAATCCCTCAGTAAAGCCGGCGGGCCCACGTCGTAGGTACCCCGGCACGTCGTCTCTAAAAGCCGCATTAGTTAAAAGGGACGTAAAACCATTCAAATATAATAGATATATGCCATGTAAAAGAACCTTCCACTAACTACAATTGTATGAAGCTAAATTTGTAGGTTAGATTTTATTAACGCTCTATTAAAGTTCCAACGATCGTCGCCAGGTGCCGGTTGCGGTGGCATCTAGTAGCCAAGTTCGCGGCTAGGTAGCATTTGGTAGCAAAAGTAGGAACAACTTGAAATTGATCGTCTGCAGTCCTTACTTGAATTACAGATAACACACGCTAATACAGCCATCACAATTAACACCGGTTATCGGACTGATTCTACACACACCCAAAGTACACGGGGCCGCGTTGCAGCAGCGCTTAACTGAGGAACCAACCAACAGAAGTTATATTGTGAATTGTGAACGGAAAGAATATTAATAATGGGTGAATTAAGAATGCTGTGTTTCTAATTGTTTTTCAACAGCACAGCTAAGCGTAACAGGAGCTCATGTCACCACGGAGAGTAAAACAATGACTGAGGCTACTGGAGCTGAGACCTATCCTATTTTTCATGGAATGATCTGTATTCAGCAAGTATCTACTGTGCGCACAGGCTACAAAATATCAATCTACCGTATCATATTTTCTGGAACCACATCGTGGTGTAGCTGCTAGCAATCTTGGCTGTCGCTCCGGAGGCCCGGTTTTAATTCCCGGCTCTGCCAAGAAATTTAACTCTGGTCTAGAGGCCTTCTCAGGCAAATCTGAGAAGAGGTGGGTTTGATTCCTACCTCAGTCATCCTGGAGAAGGTATTCAGCGGCTTTCCTCTTCTACTCCAGGAAAATGCCGGGATGGTGCCTACTTTAAGGCCACGGCTGCCTCCTTCTCAATTCTCACCTGAATTATAAACACTAGTCTACTACAGCCTTCGCAGTAAAACAGGTTTCAAACAAAATTCAACACACACCCAAGTACACGGGGCTAAATGACCACGTCGTACAACCCCTCAAATGAAACAACAACAACAGCAATAATATTTTCTGGTCCTTGAAGTGCACCATGGCAATGAGATAATTGACGCCATTCATTGTATCTAGGAGGGGTCACAATGTATCTACTCATCAGCAGTCCATAATCTACACTGTGGCACAGCCAGCTAATGCAAGTGATTACTTTAATGAGTCTAATTCCACCTCCATTGTTCTCTTTGATAAAGTGATTGTTCTGTTTTCTTTCAAATGTTAACGATCCTGTTTACAAAGGTTTCAGAGATAAACACACATCGACACATTAACCAGAGTTTCCTAATCCATTGCTTGCGACTGAAACATGGACCACAGTGATCTCCTTTCTTCTTTCGTAAATATAGCAGAGTAGCTGAAACAATACCTTCCGTTGAAGGGGCTCCAAAATGCCGAAAACCTTGAAAACTTTCGATATTTTATTGTATGCGTCATATTAAGGTGGCGTTAACTGATTAGTTGAGCAAAACAGTTACGTTTCTTAATATAATCCCACCACACTAACTACTGAATCGATTATTATGAAAATTTATCAACATTTACCTCTTTTTTTTTTATTAGCGTATGGCTTTTAGTGCCGGGAGTGTCCGAGGACATGTTCGGCTCACCAGTTTTGTAGCTGCTTCGAGACGGACACCCAATGGGTGAGCTACAAGTACCGTTGGGGAGGGAAGTTGGAATGTAAGGACGAGGAGTTGGAAGGTAGCGGCTGTGGCCTATAGTTAGGGACCAACCCCGGCATTTGCCTGGAAGGAAGATGGGAAACCACAGAAGACCATCTTCAAGGTTGCCGGCGGGGGGATTCGAACCTCCTCGCCCCCCTGATGTGAGCGACTGCCAGCAGTCATGCCGTAACGACCACGGCTCACTCACCCGGTTAACATTTACCATTATAAGATACTATAGAATAGTTAAGTTACTGATAAGGCACTATCATCCACTGTTACCAATATTACAATTAATCAATTCTTAAAAACAAGATATTGAGCAACAGGTGCATTTATGACCTTACAATGGAAGTTACAGATTTGAAACTAAATATATTTGAAGAAGATTTCATGGCTTGCAGTCCAACTTAGAATCACGGTTCTAGTTCTTCAAACGTATTGTTTGTAAAATTTTCTTTGAGCTTTGTTGATGAAGCAATGCATAAATACTGCAGTCATTATGCTAAGTCAAATTATTGCACATATGCATATAAAGATACTGTAAACATTTCAAGTAGATCGATGCAGTAATTTATGAGATAATGTACCTTATTTTCATAAAATCAAAAGTTGTAAAGAATGGCTGCCGAAGAAATATCTGAAAATGGATTTTTTTTTTTTTTTTTTAGCGTATGGCTTTTAGTGCCGGGAGTGTCCGAGGACATGTTCGGCTCGCCAGTTTTGTAGCTGCTTCGAGACGGACACCCAATGGGTGAGCTACAAGTACCGTTGGGGAGGGAAGTTGGAAAGGGAAGGGCGGGGAGTTGGAAGGTAGCGGCTGTGGCCTATAGTGAGGGACCAACCCCGGCATTTGCCTGGAAGGAAGATGGGAAACCACAGAAAACCATCTTCAAGGTTGCCGGCGGGGGGATTCGAACCTCCTCGCCTCCCGGATGTGAGCGACTGCCATTAGTCATGCCGTAACCACCACGGCTAACTCACCCGGTTGAAAATGGATTAATAAAGAAAGACGATTGCCAAAGTCGACAAACTTCAAAATCCTTTATCTCGGAAATAGATTAACATTTTTCCTCCAAACAAACTTCCTATGCTGAGAGAGCCCAAAATATCAAAAAAGAGGAAATTGATTTTTTTCCACTATAACCTACCGTACGATAGCACCACCTTAAGTTGAAGACCATTTGCTTTGTAACAAAATATTTATTTTCTTCATCGATCATTCCAAAGGCTGATTTCCTGATCATTTTCGAAATAAATGCGTCCGATTAATATACCATTCATGCAGATTGTTTAAATGTTGTCGATTGAAGCTGTCATGAGATGAATATACAAGTTTGTTTGTGGAATTTATCCCAGGCATTTTTAATACAGTACACTGAAAAATATTTTTTAAATGTTCTTTGTCCTGATTTATTTGAAAATGTAAATAAATATACAAAAGGAACTCATATCACGTTAATAGTACATTATGCAACGTGCCTATAATGGCAATAATTAAGACACGAGTAAGTTTATAAAACGAGACAAGGAGGTTTATCATTTCCACACGAGTATCTTAATTACCATTATAGGTGAGTTACATACGACTGTTTATGTTCGACGATAATTATATTTTTTTTATATGTTCTAACATAAAAATTCATGAATATCTGTCCAGATTCTGTCAGCTGACTTAAGTGAAGAGCGCATGCGCTGCATTCACACTAAGGATCGAAGTCCTTCCAAAGCTTGTTCTTCTTTTCTTGGGAATTGTGTGGGCTTAGCACTTACTCTCTATCCAATAACAAATTCCAAAGCTTTGAAACTTTGTTTATCCTGAACTAGCACCAACAGATAGTGCACAGGTACTATGTGGGATCATTTTGTTATCTTGGTCAAATAACACAAAATAGGCTGTTACAAACGCTATATAGGCTAATTAAAATGCATTGCATTATCAACTAGTTATGTTTCAAATTCGAGGCGTATAGAATATCAACGGAAGGCAAATCAATGGAATCCAAAATAAAACAGTCATAACATCAGGCTGAAACGTTTCGCATAAGAAATCCTTTCACTGAATAGAGCTGGGTATTGATTTCCGTGGATACCTAATGTCATATGCTTGCTTCCTCCATGACGTTCTGGTGTGTGTATGTCAACAACGGCATTCACTAAAATTGTCGGCAAAATCGTACGAATGTAATGCCCTGTGTATAAATTGGAGTTGTGGATATTAAGGCACAGTGCTATTTATTTTGCAATATTTCGCAGTTTGCTTATGCAGACATTATGGACGGTGCAAACTTTACATGTCGGTAATTAATATAGTCTAGGGTAGGAGGATGGTGTGTTGCAAACTTCTGGACGTAGATTCCTAAATTTCTTGCATATTTCATGGTATTTTTATTTATTTATGTTACCGTAAAGGTTCATGCTGATTTTGTCTTTGTGTTTGGGATTGTAACTACAATGGTTGATCAAATATAGGCTACATTGTCAATTTTCAGATCATGTAATGAACCCTTCAGAATAGCAGTGTTTATATGTAAGAAATCTTAATCAAGGGGTCGCGCTCAGTTCCTATGTGATGTTTACGTTCGCCAAACAACATGCTCTACTGAGGTAAGGGTCATAGGATTAAAACTATAATTAAGAAAGAAAGGTGACAAGATGTAAAATAATAACATGATTTAATGACTAATAGTGCATAAAAAGAATATAAACAACAATAATAAAAAAATCCTCCCTGAATTTTCCCATGACAGGAATATCTATCAATGCTGAGGAGTCAGACGGATCTCCCCTTTATTAAAATGTGGATCCTGGTTCCACTAACTTGCAATTTGGATTTTATGTACGCGTAATGACTAACTACGAGGAATGAGTACTTTGGATGACTATTCGTTTACAACGGGTTAACAGCCACGATGCTCACGAACAATCATCTCGTAAATCAACGTTTACGGATATGGAACATGACACTAATAAAAACCCTTAAAAATGTAATGCTGACACACACACTAAAATCTACTATTTACAGGAATCTCTCTCGAGACCCTCATTTAGCGCGATGACGCACTTGACAATGAGCTGCCAACACCGGTCAATTGCTCACTACACAAGCAAGGAAATACAGCATAGCACGTGACTTCACGGGTCACTGAATGGAATATAAACATGGACTAAACCAACAACAACAAAAGCCTGACCGGTCGATATTACTTTATATGAACAAAACTGCATGTTAAGCTAACGCTTCGGAGATTATCGTGATTCGTAGGCAACTCCCATTTATTTAAACAAATTTTTATCATTGATCAGTTCTTAATTCTGTATTTCAAGTAATTACTGAGCCACACAAGCGCTCTCCACTAATGACCTCGCTAGCAACCTTCAGTCCGTCTTGTGAAACATCTCCCCCTTTCCTCAATACCTGTCATTGTCCCAACTCCAGTGTGTAAAAATAACTGACCAGCTGTGCCGTTATCTCAAAGAATCAACAGCAACAAAATCTCAACCACCTCAACAAATGGTCAGACATTAATCAAAATATCCACAATTGCCCTCGCAAGGTTACAATATGGACCTGGCACCAAGCTGACAGAAATCAGTCTACGCTGAAATTCCCGCTTGTAATGACCACAAATACACACACTCACACTTCTTGGAATGACATCACGTTTTTTTACACAGGTCGGCTGAATGGGTGCTCGCAAACTATTTTAAAAAAATATTAAAACCTACGATAGAGCTGACTGCTCTTCGTCACAAATCACATTGCTCCAAAGGCAATAATCTCTCTGAATCTGATCAATAATAAACCTTAAAAATTTAATTACCCTCCAATCTACTGTATAATTATATTACTTCAGTCCTACTTCTGAAACACAACATATCTCCGAGAGACGTTTTTAACCGCATTGCGTAACATATGCAAACACGGTCGTCCACATAGCTACGTTAGTTAAAACAACAAACAAAAACAAGAACCTTCCACTAATAACATATGCGAGCTGTTTCCATGCAAAAGGTGTGTCAGACCAAAATTAAATATACTACGTTAATCACACAAGCAAATTATTTACAAAAATATGTCCCATACACCATAAGTTAATCTATCAGATAATAAGAATATTATTCAGTACTCATCCTCGGCTAGTCACCCGTCAAAGAACATCAGCAGCCATCTCCCAACTGGATGCTTCTTATCTCATTTCAACCATCTTGACGGAGTGTTGATAGTTCCAGGCTCCTTCCATGGTAAGCGATGTCATCTCTCGTGCTGATTCAAAAAGTTAAATTATTATACACTTGATATCTGACTACTAAATTCGCCGTTTCAGGCACTACTTTCCCCGGAAATGTTCGTTGGCGAATTATCGAAGATACTGCCCCTACAAAATATAGTACTGTGACTATCTAACACTGAATTTAACACATTTATTAATAATTTCTGTGTCCTTGATGACACGCAAAAGTATAAGTGCTTCCGTCCTCAGACGAACAAAAGTAATACGCCCTACGTCCTCAGACGTACAAAAGTAATAGCAATGTCTTGGCTCTTCACGCCACTTATAAATGAACCGGCCCTAGGTCTTGATAGAGGGGGAAATTATATAAAAATTTCTCAAAATAATAGTGGTACAGGAATGAAATAAATATCATTGAACTCGAAAAATAGCGCAGGTCAAGAATATGCCCATTAATCCTAGAATCGATCGTAGAGATTTTGTCTAGGCGATCTCCCGCGTTAATGCTAGTCATCGCGTGCCCAAGCTAGACTTGCCGCGCTGGTAAGCATTCTTCTCTCATTGGTTCCACATTTTCTGTAACTTGGCGGTTTTTATTAGACCTTGGCTTCGTAGGAGTGTCTAGTATTTTCATCAGCCACTCACGTTACTGCATCATATTTTTTCTAGGCGCGAATATTACAATGAACATACCATGAGCGTGTCTCACTGCGCGTCGCTTCTATTTTGAGGTGGCCACCACCTGTCCTTCTGAATCATTGCTATGTCTTTCTTTTCACAATCCTAAGTATTTAGCCTTTTGTCAAACTGCTGCAGGTATGTCGCCATTGTCTCCAACCAATGCTTGAAATTTCCTCATCTCCGTCTGGCTATTTTCATGATGCTGGTAGAAATATTTATTAATTGAAGAAATAAAACATCGAATCATTTATCCATCAGAGAGTAAAGGGTTCAGTAATTCATGTCTAACATGTTGCATTTTGAGCGCATGTGCAAAGCTATCCTTACCTAATTAGTCAATGAATGAAAATCATGAGCTCTGATTGGTTGGAGAAACTGTATCATAATGAAAAGTAGTACTTTAATGACATATTTACATTTCGACATCGTCGAACATAAAATCACTAAATTAAGCAATAAACTGTAAGATAGCCAATGGGAGCTAAAATAAAAGGGACAAATGCGTTACGAAAATTAAATAACTCTTTCATCGCCATACCTGCGAGACAAACATAGGCTATTCTCAAAAATCTCGTTGTCACAAAACTTGTTTTGTCAGAAATTGTGATTTTCCAGGAAGCCTATATTAAAATAAATAAATAAATAAATAAATAAATAATATCCAGGATCATCTATAATCAGTCTAAAAGTTACTGGGTGACCTATAGCTCGGATATGATCTGTATATCAGTCCATGGTTGGCACAGCCACTACAATACCGGTACATGTCTTGTCTACCTATTTCTGTCTCAGGCTATGCTCGGTGACCTATAGGCCTAGACCCTAGAGCACGCAGTGGTACTGCACATTAGTCTATTGTTAGCATAGCCACTGCAGCACTGTTACAGTCTGTCTCAGGCTATGCTGGGTGACCTATAGCACGCGGCGGCCCTGCACATCAATCCATTGTTAGCACAGCCGCAGCAGTACCGGTACCTGTCTGTCTATATTTAACCTGCTGAGAAAGTGGCATAGCCTATATTTCTTGACCAATAGAATGATTGTCAGCCCCCAGTCACTGCATTCCTCCGGTAGTGGTCAGGGGATACGGGCTACACATGTCAGGTGCTAACGAGGTCATCAGGGTTCACACTAAACTGTGAGGGGAATCAAGCTCAACAATATTTTTATTTGGACTTTTAGTATGAAGGAATGGATCGTTTCACATAGTAATAATTTCTGTTTGTTCAATTTTTTAGATTTTCACAGCCGTTATTGGCATTAAGCTTCCTCGGTGGTTAGTGGTAGAATGCGTCTCATGTTTCCAAGATCGCGGGTTCAATTCCAGGCTGAAGAAGTCGGATTTTTGAACGGTGGCAAAAAGAAAATCCACGGCACTTTGAGTCGGCTCATCAATGATCTCTCGCAGTGGCGTACATTGGGATGAAGCAAGGGAAGCACTGCTTCAGTGCCCAAAATTCCACTTAAATTCGTCTATTTTCTATTAGTTATTGCCACATTTTCTCTTTTAGGTAGATTTCATTAGAAAGCTAACTATTGCAATGGGTACCATGTTTCGACTTCCGGAAAATTTCGACATATCTTCGCGTTTCACATCCCCCAGACCCCAAAACCACCGTCAGTTCAAAAGTTTATATATAATTTATGTATATATGTATCTATCTATCTATCTATATATATATATATATCAGTTTCTTGTGGACACGATAACTGCCGTAATTTTACACCAATTACTTTGATTTTTTTACATAATAAGTATACCATTAAATTCTCGGTCGAGTTCGTTAATGGGCAAAATCGGTCAAAGGGGGTGAAAATGGGGGGCTTTTTTCGAAAAAGTGAAATATCACTATAACTCTCTTAATTCATGAAATATCGAATCCATTCAAGGTTCATAATATTTGTCGGATAAGTGCAAAAAATGTATGTCAAATAAGTTTTTTGATAGCACCAACCATTGACCAAAGGGGTGGAAAAAAGTGGGTTTTTCGGGAAACATTAATCATATCTCTCTTAATAGGCACAATATCAAAACCGTAAAAATGGAAAATATTCCCCTAATAATTACCTAAAACTTTTGTCTGAAAGAAATTTTGATATGACCCACCATTACGCCAAGGGATGAGAAAAACGATTTCGGAATTAAAGAAAATGCCAAGTGCCATCAGAGGTTACCATGACAACGCTTCTAAATTGATCAGGGATGAGCTATCAGAGGTTGCCAAGACAACGCCATTGACGAGATCACATTCATTTTTAGCCTACTTTTCACACTTTGCAAAAATGAGGAAAAAGTAGACATGAGATCGATCCGGGAAAACGTGTCTGTCTGTCTGTCTGTCTGTCTGTCTGTCCTTCTGTCTGGCTGGCTGTGTGTGTGTGTGCCCCCCCCCCCCCGCCTTATCAACTCCTAATCGGCTGCAGCAATCGAAACCAAATTTAGTATGAGTAAAGATGAATACCGGAATATCTCAAGCCCATATTTGAAAAAGATGTCAGTGATACCAACTGCTAAAAAAAACGCATTAGAAATTTGAGCTCCATGCTCCAAAATTGGCACACATGTAGATAATACTATTTCAGTTTAATTTCCAGGAGACCATACATGACAGTGTTGCCAAAATAATTTTAAGCCTTCTGATAGGTCCAATTTTTAAATGCACATAATTTCTACACTATCAATTGGATTTCAACCAAATTATGTATGTAATATAAGCACATAAGCAGGTATGACTGAGCGTATTATTAAGAGCCACCAGGGCTGCCAACTAATAATAATTGTTCTCTCTACTCTTTATCCAAATGCCAATATATCAGAAAGAATGCAAGCCGACAGCTTTAAACTATGCACGCGTATAGTACCTGACATTTTACATTAATTTGGAGTATCTTATATACGTCAGTTCTACCAACATGATTCTAAGCCTGCTGATAGGACCAATTTTTAAATACATGTAACTTCTATACTGTCAGTTGGATTTCAACCAAATTTCATATGTGCTATGTGTAATATAACAGATATGACTATAAGTATTCTTATGAGCAATTAGGGTTGCCAACTGTTAATAAATGGTGTCTATATTTTTTACCCTAATATCAATATATCAGAAAGTATGCAAGCCAACAGGTCTATACTTTGCATACGTATAGCACCTGACATTCTAGATTAATTTGGAGTAATTAATATAAGTCAGTGATGCCAACATGATTCTATGCCTGATGATAGCTCCAATTTTAAAATACATATAACTTCTATACTAAAAAATGGGTTTCATCCAAAATTGGCACAAAAATATATCATAATATTTCCGATTATTTCTGACCAGCATACGCATGACATTGTTGCCAACGTGCTTTTACGTGTGCTGATAGATCCAATGTATAACTCCATGTAACATCCTTTGGACTTCAACCACATTTTGTATTCTGTACCTTAAGAGATGGAATTAAGAATATATTCAGTCACCAGGGCTGCCAACTGTATTGCTCTATTAGGCTACATTATGCCTAGTATACAGTATTTCGAACTAATTAAGACATTCCGATATTACCAACTTAATTTCGTCATTATTCTAGATAGGTTCATATACTGTAGATTAATCATTGGCATGAATCTTAATTTTAAGAAAAGTAGGCTCTTTAGTTCCGCACGGAACTTCTTGTTCCATCTGACTATGAGGGAAGCGGCTAACTGGTAGCATGCTGAACCTCTATGCCCAAGGTCGCTGGTTCAAAACCGGCCAAAGTCGTCGGATTTTCTAAGAGCACTAAAAATCCCTCAGCATGCTTTCCTTCCAACGTTCATTGCAAGTTGCTGGTTGCGGTGGAATCTAGCAGCCAAGTTCACAGTAGGTGTCGTTGACGGTAGTATTTGGTACAAAATTAGGTACTACTATTTAAAATTGACCGTCTGCAGACCTTACCTGAATTACAGACTAATTCAGTCATCACAAATAACACCGTTTATCAGACAGATTCTACAGACACCCAATGTACACGGGGTTACATGACCACGTTGTCGCAGCCCCTAAACTGAGGAACCAACCGACATCTCTGCGGGAGATAAAATTTTGCGCGAAGAAGTACCAGACTGTTAGATAGTTACACATCAGTTCCAAACCTTGCATAAGGACATTGTGATCAAAAGTATTAAAATGAACCCCAAATATGACAAGAAAGTTACCATCCCCATAAGACAATAAAATGTTAAAAATATGCATAGAAAGACAAAAAAAAAGGTTAATTAACCTCCAATTGTAAAATATATTCTCGCAATAAATGAGGTCTGATCCACCTACGAAAACCTGCATATTTCGCCTATTTTAGACTATCCTCTAGTCTGCCCGGTGAAATCTACCTCCGCCTTCCGGCGTGCCGAGAGGACTTTTTTTTAGCGCGCAGTTTTCCTCTCGTTCGCGAAGAGAAGTTTTGCTTCAGGTTACACACAGAGAAGGTATTGCGTGTACTCCTACAAGTCCTACACCCGTAAAGCACTGCCTTGTATTCCAGCAGGTCGAACTGAAACATATATACACACATCAAAAAAAGTTTTGCATCACCTCGGTTCCCAGATCTCCGGCATATAGACGTTGACTGTGTATATTGTATCCAAGATACAGTCCCTTTGACTGTTCATAGATGTCACTAAAACTGCTCAAAGATGTAAACAACCATGCATGAGCAGGGCCTATTAGACGGAGGGGGTACGACAGCCGATCAGTTCCAGTCATTCCACCAGGACGAAGGTACGCTGCTCATGTTGTCTGTAGTTCTACCATGCCTAGAAGGTCAATACCGCAGTTCGATCGCGTCCGCATTGTTACTTTGTGTCAAGAAGGGCTCTCAACAAGGGAAGTTTCCAGGCGTCTCAGAGTGAACCAAAGCGATGTTGTTCGGACATGGAGGAGGTACAGAGATACAGGAACTGTCGATGACAGGCCTCGCTCAGGCCGCCCAAGGGCTACTACTGTAGTGGATGACCGCTACTTACGGATTGCCGCTCGGAGGAACCCTGACAGCAATGCCACCATGTTGAATAATGCGTTTCGTTCAGCCACAGGACGTCGTGTTTCAACTCAAACTGTGCGCAATAGGCTGCATGATGCGCAACTTCACTCCCGACGTCCATGGCGAGGTCCAGCTTTGCAACCCCGACACCATGCAGCGCGGTACAGATGGGCCCAACAACATGCTGAATGGACCCCACGGAATTGGCATCACGTTCTCTTCACCGATGAGTGTCGCATATGCCTTCAACCAGACAATCGTCGGAGACGTGTTTGGAGGCACCCTGGTCAGGCTGAACGTCTTAGACACACTGTCCAGCGAGTGCAGCAAGGTGGTGGTTCCCTGATGTTTTGGGGTGGCATTATGTGGGGCCGACGTACGCCACTGGTGGTCATGGAAGGCTCCGAAACGGCTTTACGATACCTGAATGACATCCTCCGACCCATAGTGCAACCATATCGGCAGAATATTGGAGAGGCATTTGTCTTCATGGACGACAATTCTCGACCTCATCGTGCACATCTTGTGAATGCGTTCCTTCAAGATAACGACATCGCTCGACTACAGTGGCCAGCATGTTCGCCAGACATGAACCCTATCGAACATGCCTGGGATATGTTGAAAAGGGCTGTTTATGGACGTCTTGACCCACCAACCACTCTGAGAGATTTACGCCGAATTGTCGTTGAGGAGTGGGACAATTTGGACCAACAGTGTCTTGATGAACTTGTGGATAGTATGCCACGGCGAATACAGGCATGCATCAATGCAAGAGGACGTGCTACTGGGTATTAGAGGTAGTGGTGTGTACTGCAATCTGGACCACAAATGCTGAAAGTCTAGCTGTATGATGGTACAACATGCAATGTGTGGGTCTCATGAGCAATAAAATGAGCTGAAATGTTGTTTGTGTTGATCTCTATTCCCTTTGTATTTAACGGTTCCGGAACTCTTGGAACCGAGGTGATGCAAAACTTTTTTTGATGTGTGTGTATATATATAAAATAAAAATAAAAAAAAGCTCCTAGTTCCTCTCATCTCCTACAGATAACAGTCTTATAGATATAGTCTGAGCGCGAGAATAACACTGAATAGAGGGTGAGGAAACTTTCACTTCGAACACCACCAATAGGCAGCCCCGGACAGCATAGAGATGAACATAATGATAAAATATCATGTAGGTATATTGGATATCAACAGGAGATACCATATTCCACACCCATAGTAACCTTCTGTGAGTACCAAGACCATCCTATCATCTCAGCTGGAAGATTTTGATGCAAATACTGTTAAGTATATATTCACATGGAAATAGCTTTATCGCCCCCCGTATTTTTAGAGTAGGCAATTTATGTTATAACATATTCTTTCATCACATTTTTGAACAGAAACATCCTTAAATTGTGGCATTGCACTGCATAGACGTTCTTTCGAATATATATATATATATATATATATATATACAGGGTGATTCTTATTAACGTTTAAAACTCTCTGTAGCGACGTAGACGGCATTGAGACAAGCAATTTGTTATAGGGTCGCAAGTGTCCAGAAATACCTTAAAAGTGAACCACAACTGTTTCAGCTTGAGCGGTCAGGTCCGTGCACTCTTACGCACACCAAAGAATCCAAAGCAAACGTTGAATGTCATATCACTCTGGTGCCGTGTCTGGGAGTGCGACTCGGGCGCGTGGGGTTCGAGGTTCAATTCCTTGCCCTATCCATCATCATTTTTTTCTCTCTCTTCGCCTTTCAAGTAGAAGCATCGCTTTTATTTTTGCGCATGTATCACCGAACTATTTTGCTGTTAAACATTACAATCCACAAACGGCTGAGGGTCACGTGAGAAGGCAGAACACGTTGGGGAAATCGTTGTTGGTACAGCCGCCTTGCAGCAAGTGCGTTCGAATTTGCAGCACCATAACAAAGGTGCATTTCTACAAGCTCATGGAATGTAAAGCGGTTCATTTGACGTACTGTATTGAACTGTGTGGCTGAGAACTCTCAAACCGTTGTTATCTAGTACAGCAGTTCTTGTCGAATGACTAATTTCGCCCCATCCTATCGAATCCAGTGTAAAATTCCCGAACGTTTCCGATCACATTTGTAATACAAAGCCTTCTTAATGTCAACTAACAATCTGCTTCCACCTGAAAAGAGAAGAGAGAGAACAAAAAAAGATGATGGATAGGTCCCGGATTCGAACCTCGAACCCAAGTCGCACACGCAGACACGGAGCTAGAGTGATACGATATTCAACGCTTCGATGGTAGGCAATGAAAACCTCGTAACTCCATTTTGTTAAATTTTACAGGAGAGGCAAAAATGTGTTTAAAAAGAATGTATGAAGTGATACAGATATGGTTGCTACATGTATTACTACCCAGTACAAGCCTAGTTATTGGTAGATTAGAGACATCCATGCACTTTCAAATCTCTCCGTGATAAAGGAGTTACGAGGTTTTCACTGTGAAATTATGGATTAAAACTGGAGATACGAGCTTTATACGGTGACACAAAAAGTGAAATTAATTTAATTTAAATTATATTTAGTTCAATAATATGATAACTGAACACTTTTTGATTGGCTAGTGAAGACAAAATAACAAATTTTGGTATGGATTGAGATAAAATGAAATTCCTACAGTTACATTAGAAAACACTGTTACACAAGTTCTATGTTTATACACCGGGCAGCAAGACATCAGCTTGTCATTTAACTTCAACTGTTGCAAACTGGCAAATTATCATACAAAGAATGATAATCCTTTGGAATAACTTCATTCAGCAGCTGCAAATGAGCAAACTTTTCTGCTTTGATCTTCGGTGGAGAACTGTACAGAGCAGGAACTTCAAACGAGTTGTCAATATTGGACATTCTTCTTGGAAGTGCCTGCCATTCGTCACTATATTTCAATTTGTACTGAATTCCGCCTGAGGGATCATGCTTCAAACATCGGATATCAATCACAGTAGGGTCCCCAGCTCGTGACCCAGGTCGAATAGACGAATATATTGTCATTTTGTGAAAAGCCTTGAAAAATGTATGGTCCAAGTATTTCACAACATAGAGTTTGGGATTTTGCCTTGCAGTAGCACAAACTTCAACATATCCTGCAGGGGTGTATATCTGTCTGTTTCTCAATCGCCTTTCTATTACGGCATGCATGGAGTCACACTCCATTTGAGTGTGACCTTTTTCTAAGAACTTCTGAGTAATAGTCATGTCCTTCTGTTTTGCCAAATGGGCCAGTGCATTACTCATGGTTGAATTGCGATTTTGATAAGTGCATCCATCGCTATAGAAAACAATTTCTGATTCATCTTGGATGTAGGTTTGAATAAAATACACGACTATGCTGGCAAACTCTGAAGCATTCATGCCTCCTTCACACTCGAGCCACAGGAAGCAATAGCCATCATTTCTTTGCAGATCGTAGATTGTAAAGTTGTGGACCTTTAATTTACTTTTGTAGTATAATGCCGATGCCTGTAGTCTGGGAGATAGCAAAACGGCTTGGAGGTCCATGGCAAATACCCTAGCTGACCCTGATTTATCAAGGCTTTTGGCATCTCTTGCCTCATTTTTTCGGTCCAAGTGCAACAAATATTCACTCTCTGGAAGATTGCCTGCCTCATATGAACAACAGATATCACACTGATCTTTTTTTGGTGAAAACAAACTGAAATTCCTTTCAGAAAATTCTTCACAAAACTGTTTATAAGCAGCGGGAGTGAGATCTTCAGAGTTGCAAAATTTCTTATATTCCCTATGTAGTTCTGCTTTGCTTTGCCAATTTGGTTCCAGATATAATTTCTGGGAAGAACTGTGACAATAATGCGATTCAAGTTTCGGTAACTTGGTTAGAAACAGAGATACTGATTTCCTCCCCCCTGAAACCTTCTTTGAGGAGTCATCATCTTTCAGCTTCTTTCTGCTTGGTCCCTTATGAACCCAGTTTCTGACACTCCATTCTCCTAAGCACAAGGTATTAAGAAACATGGTCTTACAGAGAGATAATCTTTTTCCTTCAATGACAAAATAGTAACACAATGTGTTTGAGCGATGTGAATTGTCTGTCTGATTTCTTCGGCGTTTAACAGGAAGACTTTCTACATGACATCTAATGAAGGTTTTTCTGTTGCTCCATGACATTTCATTCCAGAAATTATAAAATATAAGTTCCCTCTGCTGTTCTGAAATCACACTGCAATTTCTTTTCTTATTTAGGGCAGCGTGTTTACATGTACACCGTGCTTTCATTATTCTTTTATTCTGGGGTACTATGGGTCTCTTCTTTCCAGATTCGTCTTTTCGCATGCCTGAATAATCTTTCCCCCTCATACGTTTCTCTTTATTTACGTACTGTTGTGACTGACCCCTTCCTTTTTTATGTTTTATGGGACTGTCTTCTTTACTTGATATAGCACTAACCTGAAATGATAAATAATTGACTTAATTAATAATACTAAAATTTGTGAGATATTTAAATGATCTTAAACATTAAAGGACCATTCATTTATTAGGTGTACTAAAATTTTGAATCGCCCTGGACGCCTATTTTACCTTTGCTTGAGTACTGTAGATTTCCTTCCTTCATCATCATCGTCATCACTCAAACTGCTGCTACATTCATCTTTATCCAACTCTGGGGTATAATTATCACTGCTGCCGCTAGACAAATCTTCGTTTTCACTATCTACTTCAACAGAACTCTTTGAAACTCCATTTTCTATTGTTATTGATGAATTATTTCCCACATCATCTATAACAATAAAGTTATTGTCAATAAATAACAAAATTTGAAAAATTAATTTTATTTATGCAGCCAATGGCCATGCATTTTCAGGACGGGTCAGGGAAGGGATTTTGGAAGGAAATCGGCCATGAACCTATTGAAGGGAACCGTGCCGGCATTTGCCTGGTGTTAAAATGGGAAACTACGAAAACTATTTTCAGGACGGTCGAGGTGGGATTCCAACCCACGCTCTCCAGATGCCAGTGAGGTACGAGGTAGCGGGTTAGCGCTCTCGGCCACCGTGGACGGTATTTTTCAAAAATTGTAAATAGCAAAATACAACTTAGTGACATTATTTTACCTTCATTTGGTATTCCAACAATCGGTGTACAGCTATGGTTCACTTTTAAGGTATTTCCGGACACTTGCGACCCCAAGTGTCCTATATCAAATTTAAACAGTATCATTTTTAAGCATGAATAGTTGTATTATAATAAATTATTATTATTAGCAATGCACACGTACCTTTAGTTACGAATTAGTGTTGCATTTATAACACAACGAGGTCACAGTCGTAGAGAAGACACTAAAAGATCACACCACGTTTCTTCTCAATGCACACTCAATGGAGCTAACTGGAGTTACGAGGTCTTCAGCACAAACGAAAGGGCGCGAATGATACGAGGTTTTCATTTTTCCTCCTAGATGGCGACACTGTGCAGCGCGAAGTTCTAGCTCTCAACAAGTTACGTGTCATGTTGTACTGCGCTGGTTACTGGAGTTAAGTGGTTTTCACAGACTGATGGAGTTACGAGCTTTTCATTGCCTACCGTCGACACCTGAAAAGAGAAGAGAGAGAACAAAAAAAGATGATGGATAGGCCCCGGATTCGAACCTCGAACCCAAGTCGCACACGCAGACACGGAGCCAGAGTGATACGATATTCAACGCTTGCTTTCGATAGTTTGGTGTGCGTATGAGTGCATGGGCCTGACCGCTCGAGCTGAGCCGTCACCTGATGACGTCATATGTTTAATAGCTATGGTTCACTTTTAAGGTATTTCCGGACACTTGCGACTCCAAGTGTCCTATATCAAATTACTTGTCTCAATGCCATCTACGTCGCTACAGAGAGTTTTAAACGTTAATTAGAATCACCCTGTAGAGTATAAGCTTACAGTATGTGCAATACTGGGCGTGGTGGCTCAGCGGTCAAGCTGTCTGCCTCTCACCAAGGCGGACCGGGTTTGATTCCCGGTCAATGCATGTGAGATTTTCGAAGTGAAATGCCATGTCCTGTGGTTCGGATTCCACGTAAAAAGGAGGTCCCGTGGCTCATTATCCTGAGATTAACGGTCACGTTCAACTACAAGCTTCCTTTCTTTTAGGTGCAATACTTAATTGTACTGTATGATGATTACTTCAAAGTAGTTATTTTGTAATGATGATATTATTATCATTATTGTTGTCGTTATTGTGGGTATCCAATTAGGTTTTTTTTCACTATCGTTTTACCCTCCAGGATCGGCTTTTCCCACGGACTAAGCGAGGGATCCCACCTCTACCGCCACTGAGGGCAGTGTCCTGGAGCTTGAGACTCTGAGTCGGGGAAACAACTAGGGTGTGTGACCAGCAGCTTCACCTGCAAAGCGAACAGGGGCCTGCAGAAGGGATGGGAAGAGTGGGAGGATTTGGCAAGGAAGTGGGTAGGAGACGGTCGTGGCCTTTCGGAAGGTAAATCCCACCATTTGCCCGAAGGCGAAGACGGAAACCACGGAAATCCACTTCGAGATGGCTGAGGTGGAAATCGAACCCCCTCTACACATTTGGACCACCCGAGGCTGAGTAGACCCCGTACCAGTCCTCATACCACTTTTCAAATGTCGTGGCAGAGCCGGGAATCGAACCGCGGACCTCCGGGGTGGCAGCTAATCACGGTGACCACTACCCAACGGAGGGGACCAATTAGTTTCTCTTCACTTTAATATAGTGTTCACTAGTCTCGGGGGTAATCGCATCTCTCGTATCAAATTTCCTGATTTCAAAACAAATTTAGTTAAATCTCAGCCTCCGGTAACCCAGTGGATTTCTGGTCTTCACTGCCAAAATGACAATGTTAAACAAAAAGTCAAAATTGGAGAGTAGATCGCCTCAAGTACCTGAATTATTCGGAAACCTTGATCATTGTAGGATGTCCCGGAAGCTTTATCAACACTGACACCTTCAGAAAAAGGCGATTGAAGTTCTACGGCCACATTCTCAGAATGAACAATCAAGGCTGTGGACAGCGAGCACGGGCCCTAGGGCTAGGACTTACGCCCCCCCCCCTCCCCCCTCCCCCTCCCCCCTCCATATTTGTCTTTCCCGTGACATCGTGGAAATTTCAAATTTGCTTCTTTTTTAAGCCCCCTAAAAACTTTCAGCATTTTTTTTTCAATGGTAACATTTTTGGAACGTACCGTACTAATATTGTTCATTATAAATTTTCAATGTCGTTTCTGTTGTATCTGACTGAAAATGTCTCTCTCTCTCTCTCTCTTATCACAGAACAAGTTCAACGCCTTTGACAATCTTATGTAGCTTAACGGCTATTAGGTCGAATTGAAATCTTTAGAAACTTTCCTCCCTATAAACAGTGGAAGATATGAAGATATGAAGTTAATTAGTTATTGAGGTTTTATGGGGCGGAACTACGAGGTCATCTGCCCCTAGCAGATATGAAGATAACAGTTACAGTAGCCTATTTACATGTTCTATTTATAGTATTTTGTAGCATATCCACTAGAGTCAGATAATCTACAGTACATTTGAAAATGAAAATCCACAGCCTGCTTCCAGTCTCCGACTGGGTCAGGAATGGAATGAATGAAGCCCCCATCTGGCGGCGAGGATATGAACTGTGCCGGCTGCCGAGGCCTGACGCACTCCTCTGGGGCAATGATTAAATGAATGACAGATGAAATGAAATTATAGTGGAGAGTGTTGCTGGAATGAAATTTTGACAGGGAAAACCGGAGTACCCGGAGATAAACCTGTCTGCCTCCGTTTTGTCCAGCACAGATCTCACATGGAGTGACCGGGATTTGAACCACGGACCCAGCGGTGAGAGGCCGGCGTGCTGCCACCTAAGCCACGGAGGCTTCAATCTACAGTACATTTAATATCATAAAATATTAAATTTGTTGGCAAATCCCTCCCTATATTATTCTGCTAAGGTCCCATTCCAGTTTTGTACCGAAAATAAGGTCCCATTAACACCAACCTACACATATGGGGTACCTACAGATTCAGCATAACCCAATGCGTAAGCGAAACGCACTCACTCTTTAAATGCATCACAATTAAATACATATCTTAAAACATGCATATTTACAATGAAATAATGAAAGAATACAACACGGTAACCATGGTAACAGAATCTCACAGGTCCATCTATTTCTGTAAGACGCAATGCAATTCCAATTATTACATTACTGTGAAAGTTTCCAGACGGTTATAAGGTTATCATTGAACCAAATTAAGCTGTAAAATTCATCAATACATACAGTATAATGCGCTTAAGGGGGTCAAGGGGCAATCGAGAATTTTTCACGCAATTTTCACGTGTGAGTGTGGTACGAAAGGTCTTTTTCACCCGACTATAAAGGGTCTCCGAAAACCACATTTAAAGGCCCTTAAATTTACAGTGTCTGTGATATTCCCAGAAAACTAACTTCGCTCTGATATACTGTAGCAGTTATTAGTTAGTGCCCCATGTTGGTAGCGACAAATGTAATGGTTTCGCTAGCCCACACTGTTGGGAGAGAAATGTACCTGTTTACCTTTGCCTAAGCTATGTTGTTTTAATGGGCGCCAAGACCTCAATGCAATGTTGAAATCTAAATTTGTATTTAACAACGTCTAGCTCTGGCAGAACACATTCAAGACTCTATTCACTCAGATCGTGGTATGATTTGATCATTAACCCAACAAACAATTGTATCAGGAGAAGGAATTGGTCTATATCTAATGCTACCTACTGAAAGCAAAGATTGCATTGTAAAAGAAATGAATTTATTATATAAAACAAGTATAGCAAAATTAATAATAATAAGTTTAACATTTAAATTGGAGCGTTGTGATTTGAATATTACCGATAGAAAATTACGTGAAAACGGAGTCTGATAAATTGATTTTACTCTTATTTCCAAGCTATGAAGTTACTGAATTATCTTATGATTTTTCAGTTATTATCTCGTCTTGTGCAGGTTTCTTGAAGGAATTAGGTTACCGGTACATTGGAATTAGCATTTTATTTCATTTTAACCTCCTCAGTGGTAATATTTTTACAATAATTGTGTAACAATGTTAACAGTATATTGTACGACCTTCTGCGCGTGTCTTTTCCTTTTAAGGGAAAAAAATAGCCTCGTAGTTCTGCTCCTTGAAACCTCGATAACTAACTACCCAATTCTTTTTAAGGGACCTCCTTTTGTCTATTTTAATGCTTGTGTACATCATAATGTACATTTGAGTGTGATTCTGTTTAGTGCTGCACTCTGTGGGATGATCTGCAAAGCGTTACATTCAACAAGAAATAAGCATTCCGTGATACCGTTCGACCAAGTGGGGTGTTATGTTGGAAAGCGAGTTTAATTGTTAAGTAATTTTAATTTATCAGTGAAACGCTTTAGTTTTGTGTAGATTCTATGCCCAAGATCGCGGGTTCAAATCCGGCCGGAGTCGTTGGATTTTTTAAGAGCGTTAAAAATCCCTCAGTATGCCTTCCTTTGGAGGGGAAGTAAATCCGGCGATCCCATGTCATAGTTTTATGGCATGTTAAAGAACCTACCACTAATTACACCTGTGTGAAGCTAAATTGTATAGGTTAAGAATGTAAACAACGCTCTTAGGTTCCTACGTTCGTTGCCAAGAGCCGACTGCGGTGGTGTCAGGTAGCTAAGTTCGGAACTAGTAGTCGTTGACGGTGGCGTTTGGCGACAAAAGTAGGAACTATTTGCAAAATTCAAAAGTCTGCACTCCTTACTTGAATTAAAAAACAGATAACACACACTAATACAGTCATCACAATTTATTAACACCGGTTATCAGACAGATTCTACACACACCCAAAGTACACGGGGCTACATGACCGTGTTGTCGCAGCCCCTAAACTTAAGAACCAACCAACCAGTTTCGTGAAGTTAAAGACTCCGATTGACACTTATGTACAGAAAATACTAGATAATATGGAGTTTTATGTGCGAAAATGTGTGAAATGTTATGTACACTATACTGTACATTTAACTTGAATTACAGTAAAGTAAAAGTTTGCCCGAGAGGTTATGTTAGCAAGGTTTTGCTATTGATACACAGGTGTACTGGACGTGTAATGGAGTGTTATTTTCATATCTCAGATATTCAGGTAATTTACACTTGATTGAAAATGGAGGTAAATCAGATCTTGAAAATCAAAGTGACACTATAGATGAACCTAATATTGACGTACAGTGTAACAATCATTTAGGAGTGAATTTGGGTGATTAGGTTATGTATTATATTATGTGCCCTTGGTTGTTGTTGTTGTTGTTTGAGTCTTCAATCTTTCGACAGGTTTGATTCAGCCCTCCATGCTTTCCTGTCCTGACCTAATCGTTTCATCTCTACATAGCTACCACACCCTACATCCGAGGCAATCTGTTAAACATTTTATAACCTTGGTCTATCCCTACAGTTCTTATCCTCAACCCTCCCTTCTATTACTAAGTTGGCTATTCCTGGTTGTCTTAGTATGTGTCCTACCAACCTTTCTCTTCTCTTCATTTGCAGTCGCCAGAAACATCTCTCCTCTCCCACTCGTCTTAATACCTCTTCATTCGTAACCCTATCTACCCATCTGATCTTCATCATTTTCCTGTAACACCACATTTCAAAGGCTTCAATGCTCCTCTTTTCTGCTGCACCAACAGTCCAAGTTTCACTTCTATAGAGTGTCACGCTCCAGACTATGGCTTTCAAAAATAACTTCCTAATACCTGTGCCAACGTACTTTTAGGTAGATTTCATTAGAAAGCTAACTATTGCAAAGGGTCCCATGTTTCTACTTCCGGAAAATTTCGACATATCTTCGCGTTTCACATCTCCCAGACCCCAAAACCACCGTCAGTTCAAAAGTTTATATATAATTTATGTATGTATATACAGGGTGTAATTGATATAATGGAAGTCCGTTGCACTGGTGATAGAAGAGACTATTGTAAGCTTCCTAGGTAAAAAAAAATTGTCACCTATCTTGAAATTGAAAATTTGTCATTAAAAAGTCAATGTTTTTAGGTTTTTCCGAAATTATCCAAACAGAAGTTGAGGCAGGCTTGGGTAAACGGGGCGGGGCGAGGTGGGGCGATGCGCGGAGAAGTTGCTACGAAATATAAAACAAAGAAAAATGAGAGATTGCGTATTTCTGCGTCATTAGCGCTTACCCCTGGAAATTGCCAAAGCATTTCCCTCGTTCTTGATGATGCTGTGTGCTTCCCACAGTCTCCTGGACGTCGTCATCTCCGTCGAAATTTGATGATATTCTGGTAGATTAGATAATTCTATGGTCCGTACATCGGACCCAAACTCTCGTAAAACCGCACTGGTTACGTTTTACAAAAGTTTGTCGCTAACTCCACTGAACATCGGAGCGTCACGCACTTGCGACCGTACACTGCAAGTTCTACACAGATTGTCACTAACTCCCCTGAACATCGGAGCGACACGCACTTGCACCCATACTCCTCAAGTATTTCACAGATTGTCCCTAACTCCACCGAACATCGGAGCCACTCGCACGCGCATCCATACTCGTCAAGTAATTCACAGATAGTCCTCGTTTCACGGCGCGTCGAACGATATATCCACATGCCGGCTCCCCACTCTTCAGTCCCAACTAGCTTACGTCGTCTCCCCTGATTGGCTGAACCACCACGCGATCTTCTCCTCCTCCGGGTCATTACACTCGGCGACAGGGTTCCGTTTCAACAATTCGCCTCTTCTTGACGATGCGACCCAAGATTGCGTCATGCTCCTCGACAGGAATCAGCTTGTATTAGAATTCCCAGTGAGTCACGTCTCTCAATATACCCTAACTGACGAAAACTCCGTAAAATTCCGTAATCGCATAATTTTCTATGATATCGTCGTTCGTAATAATTTGCTTGTTATCGTTTTCTAAGACATAGAAAACCTATCTGTATGCTTATAATTTTTATAAAATGCTCCGAAAATATCTTAATAATAATTATAATAAATTAATAATAATAATAAATTAACATGAAAAATTATCTTGGCTGAACAATTTGCCGCGTAAATAAATATAGAATGGCTTCCTACTGACTTATGCCAGTTGCATAAAAAACCCTCGAAAAACACGTTACATATTCGCCTCGGATCATCGGATGATTTACCGTGACGACGGTCCATTATCCGATTATCCCAGACACGTTAATAAACCCCATCCAAAATACATATTACATAAATGAAATCACCCTAAATTACAGATATATACACTCATAATTTTTCTTCACGCACTTTGCGTCAAAGTTTGTTGTCACTATGGATTGCACTTTGCAACCAGTCCAATGTTTTACATATAGAATAGTGTTCCATGGATATTTCCGCCTCTCAAATTGCTCTATGTTGGAGAAATAGACATAATTAATGTGTGAGCACTATGTATTTATGATGTTATATCACAAGCATTGAAGGTGTTCTGATATATTTATATCATCATTGAACTTCCTAATTTCACTGGAGGTCCCTTCCTTATGGTGAAATTTAATCTCACTTATCACTGAGCACACGATTGTGGCAGCGCCTCGTGACCATAATACTTAATCTCTCTTTGAAGTAGATTAAATTAATATTGACTTCTGAAAAAAAAAACAGTAAATGCGCATTACATATAACACCAAATATTTCTGTGCCGTAATCGCCCTGTCTTCTTAAGTTCCCGTAGACCATATTCTACTTAATACTAGTTCTCAACACAGACCATTTCTCCTGACACAAATAATACCTTTGTACAAATTACCTTAAATTACACACTTACAAATCTTACATGGCGAGGCCGTAAACAGAAATCACGTGTGCTGATATGTATGAGTTTCATGAAGGACTGTCTCGCATTCTGATGGCCCATCTTTTATCCCGTGGACGCCTTAAGCTAACAAGCCCTATACAAGCGCTCCCCCATCTCTTGGAGATAAATGGGAACCCATCAGCGCTGCCAAAATGGCCTTGGTGCATCGAGACAATTTAGTGCTCAACAGCATCCGACAATCCCGTCATATTTCCCTGTACCTTAAAAACTCTCATTTACTTACATACTACCCCCCTGTGTGACTTCCGATACGCCTGCCTTAAGACCAGATCTTCCACGCACCAGATACCACACTTACTCATTTGATAGGCTGGCTCGCCAGCTAAACACACTCACTTTATGACACATATTTTCGTAGACTATGTATATTATACGTCCCGTATAATCTGTTTCCCTCACTATTCTCCAGCACATATGCTGTTTTGCCAATACGTTTGGAAACTTTAAATGTTACTGCGTCACCTGCTTCCAACCTTGCAAGTGGCTCCCTTGAAATGAACGTCATCACGTTGCTCTACCTAGCATATTTCTCAGTGTCTGTAACGATGCCCTGTTGCTACTGTCCACCCATGCTAACCCTACCTTCCTATGGTGTCACACCTCTACTCGACACACTATGACCTAAAAATGTCACCTCTGACTGACAGAATGACGACTTAGACAGCTTCAAAGTGAACCCTGCCTGATCTAACTTCTGAAAAACTATATCTAAATGACGTAGATGCTCCTCAAAACTGCGTGAACTAATTACCATATCATCAATGTAAATGGTTACAAACTCTCCTGTGTCATCCCCTAATGCGATGTTTAAAGCCCTAATTAAAGCAGCTGAACTACTCTTTAACCCAAAAGGTGTTCTACAAAATTGATAAAGATTATATTTATGACTAAAAGCTGTAAATGGTCTATCTTCGTACATAAGTGGCACTTGCCAAAAACTGGAACTCAAATCTACACAAGTGAAATACTTCTTCCCCTCAAATGTTTGCATTAATTCCTCTATTGACATAGATTTCAGCTGATCTGAACTAATTCTACTGTTAACCAAACGAGCGTCTAAACAAATACGAACAGTGCCGTCGGTCTTGGGTACCGTGATCAAAGAATTAACATATGGACTGTTCGAGTGCTCAATAATCCCATCTTCAAGCATCTGATTAATTTGTGCCTCAACTGCACTCTGATAAGCGAAAGGTACAGGATATCTATGTCCTGTGAATACTGACCTATCAATAACGTTCAATGAATGTGTATAGCAATTGGTCATACCAATGCGATCCTCAAAAACTCTCCTATTACACCATAACACATCATAGAGCCGAACACACTGTTCATCCTCTATATTTCCCTGAAATGCAGCCTCACGTAACGAGTCCTCAAGACTTCCGTTCGTAATCACACTGCCCACAAAACATGGAGAACCCCGCTCTACGGCTGGCGATATCTCATTTAAAGTACAAATCACACCTACAATACTACTTCTCTGAATTTGGTCATTGAACGCTACTTCTACTTCAGAATCTCCCCATTTAAATTTCAAACTCCCTACATCATAACATAAGTTACCAGACACTCTACTTAGCCACTCTGAACCCAAGATAACACTGAATACTAAATTTGGAATTACAAGGCAAATCTGCTTCTCTACATGATTATTAATTTTAATGTCTACTAAAACTTGCTTAGAAATTACTTTAGACCTCTTCCCAACAGCTGTGATAACAAAAGTGCTTTTAATTGGCATCTCCTCAAAATTTACTCCAGTTCCTTTCATTTTATCATAAAATGCACTACTTATGCAACTCTTCATACAACCACTATCAATTAAAACATCTGTGTACGCCTCGGACACGTTAAATTTAACTATGGGGCTCTTACTAACCACTTCCTGAATAATACCTTCATCATTTAGTTCATGTAATAATTCATTTCTTACATTTAGGTCATAGGGTTCCTGTATAATTGTATGGACAGGGCATGCTACAGACTGAGATTCTGACCTTACTTCGCAGCCTGGTTCGCGTTTAAAGAACCGCTACAGCTGGCCGTAGTACTACTAACTACTGAACTAGTCTGGTTGTTCTGGGCTGTGTTGTCATTGTTTGGCTGTATATTACTACCACTAGGCTGTCCTCTTCCTTGACCCCTATTCTGGTTGTAATTATTGTCATTATAATTTCTCCCTTGATTTCCCCTGAAATCATTGTTTCTCCCTTGATTTCCCCTGTAATCATTGTTCCTCCCTTGATTTCCCCTGAAATCATTGTTCCTCCCTTGATACTGATTACCATAGCCATTTCCTCTGTTCTGATTTAGCTGATTATTATTATTTCTATTTTGAGCGTTGGCCCCTTCGCCACCGTTCCCTTGAACTTCTTGATGCCTGGCTTCATTAGGTCTATTATTATTATTACCCTGGTTCCGATTGAAATTGTCATCATAACCCCCTCTCCCTAGTGCATCAAATGTGCTTAACAAATTTTCTACTTGTGATATAGTCTTTACATTCTGGATACAAGCAGCCTCCTTGATCCTATAGGGAAAGTGCCTAAGTAGCAACCTTACCACATCACTTTCCTCCTTCAAGCCATCCAGATATTTACACACTAATACCTGCCCTAAAAAGTATTCGGTCATGGTGGAGCTTCCTTTAGGGTTATATTTACCACACACTACTCCCTCACGATGCTGCGACTGAATAACCTCATTCCAGAACTTTTCACAGAATTTCATTTTAAAATCATTGATATCAGTAAACTTGTCTCTGTAGACAGCAAACCAATTCCTCGTTTCCCCCACAAACACTTGTTCTAAAATTTCAACTACCTGGCACCACTCAATACTACCATTTTCCAACCTTTCCCCGAATTTATTTTCTATAGTGTTCATGAACTCCATTGGGCACCCCTGTCGATTGCTGAACTTACCCAGTTCTACCTCCCTGTGTGTGCTATTCACAAAAACTGGCCTATTCTGACTATTTTCTTGCCTGATCCTAGCTTTTAATTTTAATTCTAATTCTGCGATTTTCTCCTCAGCCTTCCTCTCAATACTGTTTACTGTTAATTTAATGTTTCCTTCTGATTCTTCTACTTTATCATATAGCTTTGCTTGTTTCTCCTCAATCTTGCTAATGCTCTCCCTATTACTCTCTCTTAAATCATTTACTTCTGCAACTATTTGTGAGTGGACTTTCTCAATTCTACCCCCCAGCTGTTCCTTAACCTCTTTAGTAGCCACCTGAATTTTGTCAATTTCTCCCCCCAATTGCTTTTTGACCTGCTGTGTTTCCAGTTGCACTAGTTCTTTTAAATTTTCAGCCTGTGTACTGATTCTAATTTCCAACTCCTCCTGTACTTTTCCTAATTTTCTGTCTACATCTGCAATAATCTCTTTAGCCTTTTCTTCCATCACCCCCCTGATCTCACCTCTAATCAGTTCGAATTTGTCACTCATTTCCCTACTGTTTTGTTCTAATTTAGCATTTAAAGTTTCAGTACTCTCTCTATTTTCCCTACTGTTTTGTTCTAATTTAGCGTTGTTTTGTTCCAGTTTTGCGTTTAAAGCATCTGTACTTTCTTTATTTTCCCTACTGTTTTGTTCTAATTTTGCATTATTCTGTTCTAATTTTGCATTTAAAGCTTCTGTACTTTCTTTATTTTCCCAACGTTTTTGTTCTAATTTTGCATTATTCTGTTCTAATTTTGCATTTAAAGCATCACTACTAACTTTGTTCTGATACATGAACTCGAGAAGTAAAGTTTTTAATTCTGGTTGGCCGCCTACACTCCCTGTTTCAGTATCGGGATTTACCTCCGCTACCCCGGTACTACCATCACTCGACATACTGCTCGTATCATCATTCTCCAGTTGATGACCACTACGTAACCTCATCTGTCTTTCTTTCTCATCCCCCATAATGATATACACTGATAAAGACAAATAACCCCCAAAATACAGGCACAGAAATATATACCCTTCTCCTTCCACAAATGTTATTAGGTTTTCAGCCCCAAGTTGTCGGCGACAAATGTAGCAGTTATTAGTTAGTGCCCCATGTTGGTAGCGACAAATGTAATGGTTTCGCTAGCCCACACTGTTGGGAGAGAAATGTAACTGTTTACCTTTGCCTAAGCTATGTTGTTTTAATGGGCGCCAAGACCTCAATGCAATGTTGAAATCTAAATTTGTATTTAACAACGTCTAGCTCTGGCAGAACACATTCAAGACTCTATTCACTCAGATCGTGGTATGATTTGATCATTAACCCAACAAACAATTGTATCAGGAGAAGGAATTGGTCTATATCTAATGCTACCTACTGAAAGCAAAGATTGCATTGTAAAAGAAATGAATTTATTATATAAAACAAGTATAGCAAAATTAATAATAATAAGTTTAACATTTAAATTGGAGCGTTGTGATTTGAATATTACCGATAGAAAATTACGTGAAAACGGAGTCTGATAAATTGATTTTACTCTTATTTCCAAGCTATGAAGTTACTGAATTATGAAATATAAAACAAAGAAAAATGAGAGATTGCGTATTTCTGCGTCATTAGCGCTTACCCCTGGAAATTGCCAAAGCATTTCCCTCGTTCTTGATGATGCTGTGTGCTTCCCACAGTCTCCTGGACGTCGTCATCTCCGTCGAAATTTGATGATATTCTGGTAGATTAGATAATTCTATGGTCCGTACATCGGACCCAAACTCTCGTAAAACCGCACTGGTTACGTTTTACAAAAGTTCGTCGCTAACTCCACTGAACATCGGAGCGTCACGCACTTGCGACCGTACACTGCAAGTTCTACACAGATTGTCACTAACTCCCCTGAACATCGGAGCGACACGCACTTGCACCCATACTCCTCAAGTATTTCACAGATTGTCCCTAACTCCACCGAACATCGGAGCCACTCGCACGCGCATCCATACTCGTCAAGTAATTCACAGATAGTCCTCGTTTCACGGCGCGTCGAACGATATATCCACATGCCGGCTCCCCACTCTTCAGTCCCAACTAGCTTACGTCGTCTCCCCTGATTGGCTGAACCACCACGCGATCTTCTCCTCCTCCGGGTCATTACACTCGGCGACAGGGTTCCGTTTCAACAATTCGCCTCTTCTTGACGATGCGACCCAAGATTGCGTCATGCTCCTCGACAGGAATCAGCTTGTATTAGAATTCCCAGTGAGTCACGTCTCTCAATATACCCTAACTGACGAAAACTCCGTAAAATTCCGTAATCGCATAATTTTCTATGATATCGTCGTTCGTAATAATTTGCTTGTTATCGTTTTCTAAGACATAGAAAACCTATCTGTATGCTTATAATTTTTATAAAATGCTCCGAAAATATCTTAATAATAATTATAATAAATTAATAATAATAATAAATTAACATGAAAAATTATCTTGGCTGAACAATTTGCCGCGTAAATAAATATAGAATGGCTTCCTACTGACTTATGCCAGTTGCATAAAAAAACCTCGAAAAACACGTTACAATACCTATAAAGGAATGACAAACCCCTAACCACTGCACCAGTAGCTGAATTGATAAAGTCTGATTATTCATACCAAGGATAAATCAGTCATAGCATTCATGATTGAGATTTTGCTAAGTGTACTCTTTACAACTAAAATATTCGCGGGCGAAGCCGCGACTGGTAATGCTAGTACGTAAAATTGGTTACATTTGTGTACTCTGAGTTTTTCTATCAATCAATCAATCAATCAATCAATCAATCAATATTTATTGTCATTTAACAACTTATCGTTGTATTAGACTACGTCACATTGTTAAAAATACTTTTTCAATTTACAATAAAATTACAAAGTTATGTATAATATATTACAAGTATTATTACCAGCTTACTGAATTCTATAAAATAAAATAAGAATAAAATAACACGAATACAGTAAGAAGAAGTTGATCTTCTATAGTCCATCTGGGCAGAGTGTAATTTTCTCTTCAAATTCGACCAAAGTGTAAATACTGCTGTTAATGAGCCATCGCTTAATGGAAGCTTTGAAAATGTTTATAGACTCCTGCTGTAGTTGTGTTGGTAGTTTGTTGAAGATTTTAATTCCATAGTATTTGTAGTGGTCTTGTGTTTTCTTTAACCTGACATGAGGTGTATCTAACTGGTTTCTTATTCTTGTGGTGTGTGAATGCACATCCCTTCGATTTTTATATACACTTAGATTTTCTTTAATATACACTAAGCTATGGAATATGTATATTGATGTAAGAGTCATAATTCCAAGTTCTTGGAAGTGATTTCTGCAGGATTCTGTGCTAGGCTTGCCTTGTAGACATCTTATTGCCTTCTTCTGCCATCTGAAAACATCTTGTGCCCCTGTTGAGTTTCCCCACAATATTATACCATAAGTTAAATGTGAATGGAACAATGCATAGTATGCGAGAATCATCTGATTAGCACTAACTGACTGTTTGAGTCTTCGCAATAAAAATAAGACTCGTGCTAATTTTGTACATAATTTTTGTGTGTGAACGTCCCAGTTTAATTTAGAGTCTAAATGGATTCCCAACAACTTAACAGAGCTGCATTCATGACTACTTGAAGCCAATTTGACCAAGTGAAAATAGATTTCTTCTGTTTTGTTACTGTTTAGAAATAGTTTGTTTACCTTTAGCCAAGAAGTTGATTCACCTAATAATTTGTTTCTTTTCTCTTCAAGGCAAGTTAGGTCTCTATCACTTGTTAATACAGTGATGTCATCAGCATACAGTATTGACTTGGCATTTATATTACTAACAATGTCGTTTATATAGACGAGGAAGAAAAAGGCTCCAATGACTGAACCTTGGGCTACACCTGTATTTACAATGAGCGGAGCAGATTTTTGGTTGTCTATCACAACTATTTGCCTTCTCTTGTGGAGATAGGAGGTAATTAATGATTCACTATCTTTGACTCCATAATAGTGAAGTTTTTTTAATTAATATATTATGATCCACAGAATCGAAAGCTTTACTTAGGTCTAAGAGTGTGACAGATGTAATAAGTTGAGATTCAAATCCAGCAATCACTTCATCAACAACAGCTTGAACCGTTGACTTACCAGTTCTGAAACCAAATTGGGTACTATTAAACAACTTGTGCTCCTCAAAGAATGCTGATAATTGTTCTTTCATACACTGTTCTATTATTTTGGAAATAATTGGGACAATTGAGATTGGCCTATAGTTACTGGGGTCCATCATATCTCCTTTTTTATGGACTGGAATTGTGATGGTGATTTTCAGACACTCTGAAAAAACTCCAGTAGTAAATATCCAGTTTATTAGATAAGTTAAAAGTAATACTATGATGTCTATTATTTGTTTTAGAATAAAATTCGACATTCCATAATAATCCTCACATTTTGAATTGTTTAGTTCTGAAACTATTTTTAGAACCTTCTCATATATTATTTGTCTCCATCTGAAGGATGGTGTGGGATTTTCATCTACCTTATGGTTTTCCAATTTCTCCATAAACTTTGTATGATGTTTTTCATATTCCAAACTTTTGACCATATTTTCAACAGAATTTATAAAATATTCATTTAACACATTTGGCGTTATTGGTGTCGAGTCCTTACTTTTATTTTTACCCAGTTCCTTGTTTATGATTAACCAAGCAGCTTTACATTTATTCTTTGCATTATTAATGAACTCATCATTCGCTCTCTTTTTTGCTGCTTTAATTTCCCCCCGATATAATTTTTTATGTGATTATAGTTTTCTATATCCTGTGGGTCTCCTTTCTTTGCTTTAGTGTAATACATGATCTTTAGCTTCCTAATAACATCAAGGTAAGGCGTATCCCATTTTGTATTATTAGCCTATTTTCAATTTTGAAAAAATAGGCTTATGTGATCACCTATTGTCCGTGTGTGTGTGCGTGTATGTGTGTGTGTGATTCGTGTGTGTGTCCCCCCCCCCCTAATAAAATCTAAACGGCAGGAGCGATTTCAATGAAACTCGGAAAGTTCATAGCACAATTCCCGGCGACCTCGATCGTGCCCTTCAAATTTTGTTACGACTCACCAATCCAACATGGCGGCTGTGCGAAATATTTCACCAGCATTCAATATCTCCGAAACTGTTACCGATATTACCCTGACATTTTCTAATGTGATAGAGGGAACTACTATAAGTTCACTTATGAGACTTTTGAAAACCTGGTAACTACAAAACCAACATGGAGGCCAAGCGAATTTGCGACTTTTAAATAGACGTTTCTCGCGATTTGACCAACCAAACGCAATGAAACTTGATACAGTATATGTTTATATACATTGTAATGCACCGACATCTAACTTCGTTCAATTGTTCACATAATCACAAGATGGCGGATGTGCAAAATATTTCACCGGCATTCTATATCTCTGAAACTATTAGCGGTATCTCCCTAAAATTTTGTACGGAGATAAAGGGCACTACTGGAAGTCCATCTATAAGACTTTCAAAAACCGGTTAACTACAAAACGAACATAGCGGCCAAGCGAATTTGAAAATGTTAAATAGACCTTTCTCGCGATTTAATGTTCCAAGCGCACTGAAACCTGGTACAGGAAATATTTATACACATTGTAATCCACTGGTATCTAATTTAGTTCAATTGTTTACATAACCTCAAGATGGCGGCAGTGCGAATTTTGAAATTAAGTTTTTATTTCTTGTGATGTAGTCATGCGATCGAAGTGAAAGTTTGAATAATGAACCTACGCAATAATTTTCCTTTAATGGTACATGACTCTATGGCCTATACATTTAACAATCCAACATGGCGACCATCCGAAATATTTAGACGATACTGAATATCTACGATTCTATTTTAGCAATCAAACTGCATTTTTAATGTTCATAGGGGCTATGAACTTAAGTTCACCTATAGGACTTTAAATAACCTGGTGATCACAAATCCAACATGGCGGTGACGCGAATTATAAATGTTCACATGGACGTTTCTCGCAATTTA
Source organism: Meconema thalassinum (assembly GCA_946902985.2). Classification (NCBI taxonomy): domain Eukaryota; kingdom Metazoa; phylum Arthropoda; class Insecta; order Orthoptera; family Tettigoniidae; genus Meconema; species Meconema thalassinum. Next base: position 390,429,515 of record OX336391.1, read on the forward strand.
ACCATCCGCATGCAGTGAAACTTGGTACAGTAAATCCTTATACGAATGTTAATCCACTGGCATCTAATTTATTTCAATTGTTTCCATAACCTCAAGATGGCAGCTGTGCAAAATTTTAAAATCTCCTTGTTTTTTCTTGTGTCCTAATTATGCGATTGAAGTTTGAATACTACACGTTCACAATAATATGCATGTAACAGTACATAACTCTGGGACCAACATATATAAAATCCAACATGGCGACCATCCGAAATATTTAGTCGGTTCTCAATATCTACGAATCTATTACAGCAATCAAACAGAAATTGTGTATGTTGACAGTGGCAATTAACATAAGTAGGATATATGAAAATAGGCTGTATAGTTCTTCACGGAACTATTTGTTTTTACTTTGCTTTTGATCTGGAGTGTTAATTATTTTTTTCTTAATTGGGCAGCATTTATTTAAGGAAGTATGTATTATATTCATAAACTTATCAGCTGCTTCAGAAACATTGTTATAGCTCACAATTATGTTTTCCAAAATCCTGCTGGTCAACTCGTGCCTTAATCTGAGAAAGTTATTGTCGCTCAACATCCTAATATACTTGACTTGCCTATTTTCTGGGAAGTGTCCTGTATCAATTTGAAATGTAAGCCAGAGGCCACTATGGTCAGACAAGAGAGGTTTTGTAACACCAAAATTATAACCATTTGTTGGCACATTAGTAATAATGTTATCTAAACAAGACTTCTTTCTAGTTGGTTGGTTATTGATCAGATAAAAATCAAAAGATTTTAAATCAAAAGATTTTAAAATGTTACAGAATTGTTTCTTTGCCAGTGATTCAATTAATACTCGTACATTTATGTGAATATCCCCTAAACAATATATTTTATACTTTTGGAATTTTGCTAAGTAACAAGCAAACCTTTCCCATATGTTTATGAAGGCCTGAACATCCGAATCAGGTGTACGATATATGGAGATAATAATAAATTTTGCACTTTCGCGGGCCCCAGGGCTACAGCCCCGTTTGCCCCTCCCTCTCATCCGGCCTGTGAACAATGCAAGGCTTGCCAAAAGAATTCTCAACCTTGCTCTCTCAATGAAAGCCAAGAACAACTGTCTTTGTGGAATAGAAATAGAGAGGAAATTATACAAGTTCCAGTTCACCATAATAATAATAATAAATACCCACCATTTTGCTGAGAATATGAAAACTAGACCAATAAATCATAAAAAGGAAAACGGAGGAAGATTTTTAGTGCCCAGATGAAGAGATTTCGAGAGAAGAGAAAGTCAACTTAAAACTGAACTTTCTTCAGCATTTTCCCAATTAATAGGGGTCACCGGAGCCAACCAGGCTCCTTTTGGTTTTGGCCGGGTTTTAGGGTCGGATGCCCTTCCTGACACCGCGTGATTTTTCATTTGAAAATACTGCCCCGCTGTCTCCGGGATTTGAGCCCCGGCCGTCCGGGTGAAAGATGAGCAGCTAGCCACTGCGCCATCACGCCTCTCAAGTGTAAGTAAACATCATCACCCAAATAAGTTCTAACGCGCTGCGCAGATGAGCATAACTACAGTATGTAATTTTTTTATTTATTTAGACAATTTACCCTCTAGGTTGGTGGTTCCCACGGACTCAGCGAGGGAACTCACCACTACCGCCTCTATGGGCAGTGTCCTGGAGCTTGGAACATCTGGTCGGAATGGATACAACTGGGGAGGTGTGATCAGCACTTCGCCCAGGCTGCCTCACCTGCAAAGCGAACAGGGGCCTCATGAGGGATGGAAACGGATGGAAGATTGGGATGGATAGGCTAGGAAGAGGGAAGGAGGCGGCCGTGGCCTTACAGTAGGTACCATCCCGGTATTTGCCCGAAGACGAAGTGGGAAACCACGGAAAACCACTTCGAGGATGGCTGAGGGGGAATCGAACCCCCTCTACTCATTTGGGCCACCCGAGGCTGAGTAGACCCCGTTCCAGTCCTCATACCACTTTTCAAATTTCGGGGCAGAGCCGGGAATCGAACCCAGGACCTCCGGGGCGGCAGCTAACCATGCTGACCGCTACGCTACGGAGGCGACATGTAAAAATGATTATACAAATAATAATGTCGCCTCCGTAGCGTAGCGGCCAGCATGGTTAGCTGCCGCCCTGGAGGTCCTGGGTTCGATTCCCGGCTCTGCCACGAAATTTGAAAAGTGGCATCAGGGCTGGAACGGGGTCTATTCAGCTTCGGGTGGTCCAAATGAGTAGAGGGGTTCGATTCACACCTCAGACATCCTCGAAGTGGTTTTCCGTGGCTTCCCACTTCATCTTCAGGCAAATGGCGGGATGGTCCCTACTGTAAGGCAAGGCCGCCTCCTTCCCTCTTCCTTGCCTTTCCATCCCAGGCTTTGCAGATGAGGCCGCCTGGGTGAGGTGCTGATCACATCTCCCCAGTTGTATCCACCCCGACCAGATGTTCCAAGTTCCAGGACACTGCCCGTAGTGGCGGTAGTGGTGAGTTCCCTCGCTTAGTCCGTGGGAACCACCAACCTAGAGGGTAAATCGACTAAACAAAACAAACATCAACAAATAATAATAATAATAGACTAATAATAATAATAATAATCGTTCGTGTGGACAAGGTACAGAAGGGAACCTTCCTCATTGATATTGCAGTGCCCAAATTCCCATAATCTGCAACAAACCTGCTGTGAGAAGATCACCAAATATCTGCCATTGGCTGAGGAAATACGGCAAATGTGGAGACAGGAAAGTGTAGTGGTTCTGCCCATAATCATTTCTTCTACCGGCATCATCCCTAAATCATTGGCTCGTAATCTTGAAATATTGGGAATACATTCTGGTCTACATATCACCATGCACAAGGCCGTCATCTCAGAGACCTGTTCCATTGTTCGCTCGTTTCTGTGCCACCCTAAAATAAGTTGACATACCGTCTTGCAAACAAGCCGACGATATGTTCATTTGTCCCACTTATGTGGTGAAATGAATGTAATAATGTCCGTCTCCGTGGCGAAATGGTTAGCGCGCTAGCCTTTAACTCGCCGTGTCCCCGGTTCGATTCCTGGCCGGGCCATCAGGGATTTTAATCTCCTGGGGTTGATTCCCATGGCTCGGGGACTGGGTGTATGTGACGTCTTCATCATCACTTCATCCTCATTACGACGCGCAGCTCGCCCACGGGCGTCAATTAGAAAGACCTGCACTCGGCCTCTCAGGAGGCCACACGATCATTATTATTATTATAATGTGATAATAATAACAATAATAATAACAATGGCGAGGAAAGAAAGAAAGAAAGAATAATAATTGAGTATTTTCATGGAGTGAGTATGCAAACTCGGGGGAAAATCACACACAGAATGGGCACTATTCCCACCGTGATTCGAACCTCAGATCTGAAAACTGCGGTTCTGCATTGCAGTCGTTGGTTAACTTGATCGACATTCTTAGTTTATATGCATGATTCATTGGCCAAGTGTCTTCAGTTGCAGCTAAGTCCCTGACCTTAATAGCTGATGTAGCTCGATATAGCCGGGAACACTTCAGTGAAAGGCAAACAGCTTCTCGCCTTAACCAATCTAGTGCCCATATACGGCCGTGTTATGACCAGAGTATCCCGATAATGTTCGCGACGTGTTCACGCTTTATCCACTTTCGTTCCTTTTAGAAGAGGCACGGGGTCGCACTAAGGAGAAGACTCACCCATATATCGAACATGAATATTTCAAGAATGTTGCTGTTATGAATACGCCTTTCTGTAAAATTGGCTTCACACACACACAACTAGAGAGCCTCAATATTGGTGGAATTAAAATGGCACGTAGGCTGACCAAAATCGCAGTTGTTATTAATTTAAGTATTAATGAACTAGTCTCCTCCGTTGCATAGTGGTCGGCGTGATTAGCTGGCACGCCGGAGGTCCTGGGTTCGATTCCCGGCTCTGCCACGAAATTCGAAAAGTGGTATGAGGACTGGAACGGGGTCTACTCAGCCTTGGGTGGACCAAATGAGTAGAGGGGGTTCGATTCCCGCCTCAGCCATCCTCGACGTGGTTTTCCGTGGTTTCCCAATGGTTCCTACTGTAAGACCACGGCCAACTCCTTCCCTCTTCCCTCCCAATCTTTCCCTCCCTCTCCATCCCTCATGAGGCCCCTGTTCGCTTTGCAGGTGAGGCCGCCTGGGCGAGGTGCTGAGCACACCTCCCCAGTCGTATCTCCCACGACGAGATGTTCCAAGCTCAGGGAAACTGCCCGTAGAGGCGGTAGCGGTGGGATCCCTCACTGAGTCCGTGGGAAAAACAAACCTGGAGGGTAAAATTGACTATAATCTAATAATAATAGAGCATTTTCATGGAGTGAGTAGCCTATGCTAACTCGGGGGAAATCCACACACAGAATGGGCGCTTCGCCCAGTAACTTCAACGGTTTACCCAGCGTAAGCTTAAAAGGCGCACGGACGGCAGGTCCCAGACGCAATTCAGAAAAGCCGAGGTGAACAGCGAAACTCCAAACAAATATACTTCTTTCTGAAGTCTTGACTCGACACGAATCGACAGTGTGATGCTGACCGAAGCTGGGGTGATATGCTCGCTCGCTAGCTCGTAGGCTCGCCCCGAAGTTAGTAATTTAAATTTCCACTGAATGGGGATTGTTGGAAGAAATGAAAACGTTAAGACACTTATATTGGGCGAAGTATTAAAGATAAATATATGCTGTCTTGGACTTCTTTGTAGAACTTTTCATGCTGAACAATTCTTACACTCATAGTAGGCTATATAGATTTGTTTAGTGGTTTACCAAGCGTAAGCTTAAAAGGTGCACGGATGGCAGGTCTTTCTTCGACTTGATTCACTGAAATCGTTATTGCTCGGCTTCCTTTGCTCATAAATTAATGTTTTTCTACAGAAACCTTCCTCATGAAATCCTTCACAGAATGGTGAAAACCGCATAAAAACCATCGAGTGGTTCTCGAGATGCCCCGTTACATCCAAGAATCGGGGACTTCGTTTTATACTATGTAGAGATTATTTATTTAATTATACATTTTATACACTTCTCGAAAGGGAGAGAGTGTAGAAGAAGTTAAAGCTTAATCCATTAATATTACAACTTTTGAGACAATCAACACGATATAATTCCAATTATTGAAACATGCGAAAAATAAGGGCTGTATGGAACTGCGCCCAAGCTTCACTAATGACCCTGGTCATTAGCATCAACCTTTGAAATGTGGCAGTGGAACTGCGCCCATTGAGAGCGGTCAGGTAGGTTCCCTCCCTCCACCCCTCTACCGAATTATGTTGTGTCCAGTGGTGTGAATTTGAAGTGACTCATTTCAAATCGGTTGTCTTGATTGCGAACAAGTCAAAAATCGTCCAGATTGCGAACAACTAAATATACCCTGTCCAGATTGCGGACAAGAGATTAGTGTTGGCGTGGGATACATAAAGCAGGTACAGTTTTCAAAACAGACTAATATTTAATTTTTGTTCTAGCAATATTAGCATTAACTGGTACATTGGGATGTTTTCGACAACCTAACCATATTTTAAAAATAGTTGTGTTATTGCAAATGTTTAATAATCTAGTTTGAGGTAATCTTACCATTTAGAAGATTATTATATTCTTTTATTGTATAACAAAACTAGAGGGGTAGTTATTTATGGTGGATTAGAGAGAGTTGTATTATTATTATTATTATTATTATTAGTTTAACCTCCGTGGCTTAGGCAGCAGTGCGCCGGCCTCTCACCACTGGGTTCCGTGATTCAAATCGTTGTCACTCCATGTGAGATTTGTGCTGGACAAAGCGGAGGCAGGACAGGTTTTTCTTCGGGTACTCCGGCTTTCCTTGTGATCTTTCATTCCAGCAACACCCTCCAATATCATTTCATTTCATCTGTCATTCATTAATCATTGTCCCTGAGGAGTGCGACAGGCTTCGGAAACTGGCACAATGCCTATCCTCGCCGCTAGATGGTGGCTTCATTCATTCCAACCCTGACCCGGTCCAATGACTGGAAAAAGGCTGTGGATTTTCATTATTATTATTATTATTATTATTATTATTATTATTATTATTATTATCATTATTATTATTATTATTATTCGCCTCTGTGGTGTAGTGGTTAGTATGATTAGCTGCCACCCCCGGAGGCCCGTAGTACAGCTGCTTATCGGGACGGAGGACTACCTCTTATTCTCAGCAGTGCAGAAGCTAGTGGTGGGAGACAGTCCGTCACTTCCCCTTAAACCGAACTTGGGATAACAGCCGACTTGACTATGGGCGCAGTTCAATCGGCCTAATTAAAAGGATCTGGAAATACCACTGATTATGGGCGCAGTTCCATATCTCCCAAAAATAACCTGAAAAAAATAGGGCCTATGTGTGATTGTATATATTGTTATTACCCCAGGCATTATATGCAAGAAACAGGGCCAACCTAAAAAAAAATGTAAAGCTGAAAATTGGCATAGATGTTCCATAGTATCCTAGAAACAAATCCTGAAAAGTCCCCATCTCTGCGGTGTCCGCGTCATAGTTTTTGGAGGATTCAAAAGGGCTTAAATAGGGCCTAAGTGCCAAAAACAGCATTTTTGCTTCCTGCGTTTAAAATATTGATCCAAATTTAGTTCTCGTGAGCTTTAACAATTAATAAAAATGAACCAGTAGGATAACGGACTTATGAGGCCTAATTATTGCTATTGATGAAGGGAAAAAACAACTAATTTTAAATTTTTAGCACAATTTTTTACACGAAAATTTGGATAATTTGTAATTAGCAGGTCATTATTTTTAAACAACTGCTGATATTGACTTAAGATCCAGAATGAAAGTTATAAAGCATACTTTTAGCTTTACATTGGCACATTACCCATGTCTATTGTACCCAAAATGGTTACCGAGTCACGGTCCCAAAGCATAACCGCTGTTGAAAAGGCACCCGATCGCGTTTCTAGGTGACAGCGCTCGGCCTGTCAGAACAGGCCAACAATACTCCAAACAATTAATTCAGCTTCTCAACAGTCTTGGATTTTCAGTAAATTTGGCGGAAGTCTACAGGTACGAAGTTTCGGCGCTTCGTGAAGAACGTCCAATCCCGAATGCTGGAGCGTTCACGTAGTTTTGCTTTGATAACGATGACTTTAACATAAGGACATTGGACGGGCGAAACACATTTCACTGCATGGGAGGCATCAAGTGCACAGGTCCAGCGCTTGACAGTGAAATATCTCCACTCCCACGGACACGAGAAGTTCCTAATGCTGGTGTGATTGCGGCGATGGGAAAGTTCAACATTTCGTGGTATCGGAAGCCCTCTTCTCCTGGTTCAAAGGACGTCAAGATTAAGGAGTTAACTGTGGAAGCCCCAAACTCTGTGGCTATTGCGTCGATGATGGATTCCTTGTGGTTATCTGGACGGTGGTCAGGTATTAATTTACCCGCCTCGTGGAACGGCTTTATGAAGACGTCACTGTCTGCTCATGCTTAACCAGCTCCCCCAGACAACGTCAGTTGATACCCTTCCGTTCATTAACTTGGAACCGAGCAATCCATCAACTATATAATCCGCGTTGGAGTTTGCCGCAAGAGAGTGCATGGAACTGAAACAAAGCACTAGTTTCGAAACCTTTGACCCGCCCCTATACGCGAAAGCTGCGGAGATAGTCGCATCGGACACTTCAGAGGAACTCAGAAACGTGGTTGTTCGTCTAGGCGGATTTCACATTCTAATGTCGTTTCTTGGGGCAATCGGCTACGTGATGAATGGAAGCGGTTTGGAGGAGCTCTGGGCGGAAATATACACTAAATCGTCAGTGACTCACACGATGTCTGGACACGCATATTCTAGTTAGGCTTGCAATTAGCTCCCTCTAAAAATTATTACGTCATGCCTTCAATTTCAAATGTATCAATAACTCGAAACTGTGCATGTTCTAGGGCCCTCAGAGCATATTTTCTGACAAAACAGGCTGTAGGGACAATGTTACTCAACATGAACGACGGGCTGAAGGATGACAAGGACGAAATACAGGCGTTTTTTTTTTACCGTATTCCAAGAAGGCACCGCCAACGACTTGCTATCATATCCTTGCCATCAAGGTCTCAAAGAGTCGCTTCATGACACATTTTCTTCAATGAGCCAGAAATCTCGCACGGGAAAGCTGTGGGTAGAGTATATCAAACAGCAAGCCTGGAACATATTGAAGGATTCCGCATCTTAACGCGAGGAAATGAAGGTATTCATCTCTACGGCTCCAGATGAAAAGGCCATATTATCATCTGGAGAGAAGTTCGCCATTTGTCTTTACAATAGTGCCAAATCAGAGTGCAAAAACCTCGATGAACTTCGGATAGTGAAATACAGCCAAAAAATTGCCAAACAACCGGTCACAGCGTCATTTCAGCTTGCTTTACTTCCGCCGACTTCGGCGGCATGCAAACAACAGTCACTGCGGGTATATTTGCAAGTTCAGGAATGGTTAGGATTTTCTTTGGACCCGACCCAATGGGGATGGAAAATCCAACACTCAGCTTTAGTACCAGTGACAACTCATCTACCAGCTGCTCCAGATCATCTCCTCAATTTGGTGTCCTGCAACTGCAAGAGCTCTTTTGGCAGCCGGTGTGAGTTCTGCTGATAGTGACTAAAGAACCGAAGTAAAAGTTGTAAAGTACACTTGTAGCTTTAAAACGATACGTTGCTCATGCTCCTTAATGTGTGGGCACTGCAGTGGAAAAGCATGTGGCAACGTCACATTTGATGGCTCAGACGATGAGGAGGACGATTGAGTCCGATGTAAGCTTTGTTTTGCAAGTGTTCTTTGTCTAAAGAAAGCTTTTTAAGCTTTGTTTTGTTATTATTTGCATTATGCATATTATGAATGTACGTTTAACTGCTAACTGCATTAAACTCGTTTTGTTCTATGTAAACAGTTTCTGCTAGTTTACCTGGATACAAAGGAATACCATCCTAAAAGTTCTTGAGCGAAGATACAAAATGGTGTCAGCAAAGGTGAATAGATGGAGCCCACCAGCGTAAATGGGCGTTCGTTCGTAAAGCGACTGCCACACTTCCACTTTTATATTATTAACTGTATTTCTGCTGCTGTTTGTCGGATGAACATGGGCAATGTATCGTTTTAAAGCTACAAGTGTGCTTTACAACTTTTACTTCAGGTCTTTAGTGTCTATCAGCAGCTGTTTACACGATAAGTCCCGGCTAATGACAAATTTTCGTGAGAAAAGTTGAGCTAAAATTTTTTGATTACTCATCTGTTTAAATGTATGGCAATAATTACGACCAATAAGAGCGTTCTATATAACGCAGTCCTTCTCATATTACTATCAAAACTCATTAAAACTTATGTTGGATCAATATTTTGAACGCAGGAAGCAAAAATGCTGTTTTTGGCACTTAGGCCCCATTTAAGCCCTTTTGAACTCTCCAAAAACTATGACGCGGACGCCACAGAGATGGGGACTTTTCAGGATTTGTTACTAGGGTACTAGGGAACATCTATGCCAAATTTCAGCTTTACATTTTTTTTTTAGGTTAAAACTTAATATGCCTGGGCTATATGGACTACAGAAGAGGAAGAAAACTAACGAATGACATGTTTCGCTCGTCAAGCGAGCATCATCAGATCCAGATATATAAGACAAAATAGCTCTACAAAACACTACCAAACCTTCAATGACACCAACTAACAGTCTCTTCCCTCTTCGATTAATCCACGTAATTTTTTCAAGGTTAGTAAGGTGTGAGTAGATAACTCAAGTTTTATTCCCCACCCAATTTAATTCGTCACATTAACGCCTTTGACCGAATGAAAAGCAAATACTTTACTATATTACGAAGGCAACACTGAAAGATAGTTTTTAAAATCTCTATGTTTGTGTTTATTATTTTTGTTGCTAAAATTACGGACTTAGTGAAAATTTGGTTATCGGACCTGTGTTCATGACTGCGTGTGGATTTTGTTTGTCAATGAAACAAAGGACGTTAATCACAGCCAGGACCCGCATTTTGATGACATGTCATCTTTTAATTGGTTCGCCACGGACATTGCTTACTTATACAGAAATTCTTGTCATAGTTCCCTCATTGTAGAAATGCTAATTTACTACGTCAATTATCGTCATTTTTTAGCCTACTTTCTATTTTTGCAAAAAATGAAAGTAGACTTTTGAGATCTATACGGGCCAAAAGTTGTCAGTCTGTCTGTGTCTGTGTAAATCTGCCCCACCTATCAATTCAAACACAACGAAACCGAATTGAACGAAATTTGGTACAGAGGTAGCACTATCAAAGACCACCTCAGTGTCATGTTTTATATTGCCACCATCTCTACCCAAACTTAATGGCTCCCACTCAAATGGTCAAACTACTTATCGGATCTTTACCAAATTTAGTAAAAACATATCTTAATTAGGGAAACGTCTTGAACCCAAACTACAAGGTCATCAGCGGTACCATTTCAGGATGGCAGCCTTGTGAATTATGCAAGCTGAGCCGTCTCAGTTACAAGACAAGATAGCAGCTGATCTCACGTTCTGACCTATTTCACTAATTTGAGTATGTTGCATGCAATATAGCCTACTGATAGAAATAATATAAACTTTGTATGAAATGGATTATAATGAATATATACTCCAGTGAAGAAATCGTTTAGTCCAAGTCATTATTTGCTAAGACGTTGTATGCAAATCGATTGATAACGTTGAACTTCGGTGGACACGTCTTGGCTCTGTGGTAAGGCTTTGGTCTTGCACCCTATCTGCCGGGGTTAAAAACCTATCAGAGTTGTATTTTCTTTGCTTGATATTTTAAATATTTATTATTTATTAAGTACTGAGACGTTATAAAATTGAGCGTTATGTTGTGCATCTTGCAATGGAAAATATATATTTAACTAAAACAAATTTCGCCACCGGATCTGCACGTGTGACATCTACTAGCAACCAGGTGAACTATGCGTGTGCTAACTACTGCCTACTAGATGCGAGCTGCGCTCTATACCGGCCTTGACATTCCCAGTTAGTGAACTCATGCATACGGTGTAATTGAAAAAAATCCTCTTGTTGCCGATAGAGCACATTCGCCCCCGATGAATAGGTGCGATTATATATAAATTAGCTGTGCAGTAGGTTTATTAAATGTCTTTCTCCCAGTGATACGTTTAGACCAACGATGTTTTGTTTCATTTTCAATTATTGTAAGTAGTCGGTGTTAATATACTGAATTCCTACGTTGTTTGGAGTGTTTGCTGACGAAATAGTAAAATACTGGGGTAAATTATAAACTATGGTTTGAACGCCACTGCTCAAATCCAGTAGGCCTACTGTTGTGTGCCATTTTGCACTTACAAGCGGATGGAAAAATAGGTTATGACCAGGGTCCAGATTTTGATGACCAGAAATTGTTCAATAAATGATCTATAAAATGCCTGACCCGAAATCTTAAAAAAAGACCTATATATTTTATTGACATTTTTTGTCTGACCATTCCACTCATACGTCACTCGAACCAATACCGTATAACATCAGCCAATTATAGTGCTCTTGTTTGATAACAAAACATCATGATTGTTATCACTGAGCTCTTTTTCTTCTTCTGCCTACCGACGATCTTTTGTTTTGCAAAGAACATCAATAAAGGATTAATGGTCTTATGCTCCGGTACATTGACAACGCATTACATCTTTTTGTTAAAGAACACTTTGTGGTTTTATGCTCCATTTCGTCGTTTTTTATCAGCTTACGTTGAGAAAGGATTTCGTCATTCTTATGTTATCAAATAACAGTGACATTAGATCGTATATTCATTGAAATTTCCAACATGATCTTATCAACCTCTAGTTAGAGTCAAAGCAACAGTATAATCATTATTCAGTCCTGGATATCCCAAAAAATAATGGGAAACCCTATTTGTAGAATATGATGAATTGATTCAACTTAAACGAGGTCTTTCTACTCATTGTAAAGTTAAATACATAGCTGGGTTCCCAGAACTGGCTGGCGAGGAGGATTGTGCATGCAAGAAGCATATTTGAGTCCAAACGGATTGTACTTGACAAGGATGTAAACATCGTCTTCTTGTCGTGCATACAGACTTACGATCTATCTGTTTATTTAGGCATGGCATGCATTCTTTACAAAGCAGACCCTCCAAACTGCTAGTTCGTGGATTGAGTAATTTAGTAGAATCAAATTCCTCGTCTTGGCAGCAAACTTTCTTGGGCCATTCATTATTAGCTATTGAGACAAATTGTTCGGCAGAGATATTCAAATGGCGTCCCGCAGGCCATATGCAGATCTTCGGGACATACACAAGGTGTGCAAATTATTAGAATCAAATAAAAAATATAAGTGAGTCACAATCTTTTATTCAAAATCATTTTATTAACTAACTGCTGGTATCTTTTCTTCATTGACTTTGGAATGTACCCTCTATAGTCCAGTCGACAGGTTGGAAGAAGTGGGGTTAGGTGGAAAAAGGTCGGAATTTAATGAAACTTTGGGATGTTGTTCTGGGATGGTTAATTAACATTTTCTCAAGTTCTGGACCTCGAGGACCCTGTGCGAAAAGAGGAGGTGGGAGGAAACTGCAAAAGTTTCAACCTTCCTCCAGTTTTTCCTCAACTACTTTTTTTCCTTACGTCCCACCGCAAAAACATTCTTATGCGCTTTTGTAGAACGTTAAATTTTCTACAATGTTGACTATTCAAACATGTTTGTATGTCAATCTTTTGCCGAGATATGGTGCTTCGAAAAAAAATGTCAGGTGATTTCAATCCATAGTTCATGAATCCTTGAATAGTTCAAGAGCGGATCATCAGTAAAAAAGACTCCAAATCTTCTGCTCTAAATTCACACGAAAAGTAGAGTGAATTAATCAAACAAAATGTGTGGCATTTTGCATTAGCAAGGCTGCTCTGTTAGTGCAAATTCTAAAAAATCATTTTGCTTGGTGTTTCTTAAAAGAAAATGTAGTTAAGACTCTTGGTTAAACATTAGAAATAATTCCATTGCCTTGCAAACACATTTAGTGCATTAAGCCGTGAAAAGTACAGAGGGCAATTTCGGAAAACTGGCGTCGTTTCTAATAATTTGCACCCCTCTGTAACTGTGTCAATGATCAGTATCACGCTGGGCAAAACATGAACAGTACCGGTTAAGAATTTAACTATTTATTGCTTAGCACTGTTTATAATTGACAGACATTCAAAACTAAACTCCACGTGAATGACTTATATCTAAAGGACGAGTGGATTACACTTACTGTAAGGGCAAGACCGGAGTCGTACGCTTGCTCAGTACTCTTTCGGCTTATGTTAGAAAAAGGCCCATTCTTAGCGTAGATTCAGAAATATCTTACAATAAGAAGTTATAACATTATTTATATATTTTCCTCGAACTACCAGTAGCGTTGCTGTGCTCGTGAAATCTGGCACCTCGGCCGCGAGGGCCACTGTATCAAGTACAGAGGTCTGAGGTTCAAATCCCGGCGCTGACAGCGGCTATCCTGAGTGTGGTTTTTCCCCGGTTTTTTCCACACTCCCTCGTTGTGAATGCCGGGATAGTACCTTACTTCAAGTCTTGGGTCATCCACCCCTGCCATGTCCACAACACAGTTACACACACTATAGCCTACTACGGTCGTGACAGAAATACAGGTTATCAGACAAGTTCAACACACACCCAACTACATGGGACTGATGACCAAGATGTCCCAAGCCCCTAAAATTAATTAACAACAACAACTTTCTTTGAACCAAACACAGATTCTTAAAAATAAACATCTACTGTACCATGAAAATCATGGTGGTAATATTTGTAACTAATTCGGATATACAGCAAGTTATATTCCTAAAGACCACCTCATGGTGCAGTGGCTAGCATTCTTCGCTATCGCCAAGAAATTCAATTCTGGTCTGAGGGCTGGAACACGGTACTCTCAGCCTCGTGATGTAAAACTGAGACGAGGTGGGTTCGATTCTCATTTCAGCCATCCTAGAAATGATTTTCCGTGGTTTCCCACTTCTACTCCAGGCAAATGCCGGGATGGTTTCTTACTTAAGGTCACGGCTACCTCCTTCCCAAATCTCACATGAGTTACAACTACACACACTACTACAGACAATAGCCCTGATCGATGCCATGACAACTGACAGACTTCTAGTATAGCCCTCATCGTTGCCATGGCAATTGACAGACTTCTAGTATAGCCCTCATTGTTGCCATGGCAATTGACAAACTTCTAGTATAGCCCTCATCGTTGCCATGGCAATTGACAGACTTCTGGTATAGCCCTCATTGTTGCCATGGCAATTGACAGACTTCTAGTATAGCCCTCATCGTTGCCATGGCAATTGACAGTCTTCTAGTATAGCCCTCATCGTTGCCATGGCAATTGACAGCCTTATAGTATAGCCCTCATCGTAGCCATGACAATTGACAGACTTCTAGTATAGCCCTCATCGTTGCCATGGCAATTGACAGACTTCTAGTATAGCCCTCATCGTTCCCATGGCAATTGACAGACTTCTGGTATAGCCCTCATTGTTGCCATGACAATTGACAGACTTCTGGTATAGCCTTCATTGTTGCCATGGCAATTGACAGACTTCTACTATAGCCCTAATCGTTGCCATGGCAACTGACAGACTTCTGGCATAGCCCTGATCGTAGCCATGACAACTGACAGACTTCTGGTATAGCCTCCATTGTTGCCATGACAATTTTCAGACTTCTGGTATAGTCCTCATCGTTGGCATGGCAATTGACAGACTTGTATAGCCCTGATCGTAGTCATGACAACTGACAAACTTCTGGTATAGCCCCCATTGTTGCCATGGCAATTTTCAGACTTCTGGTATAGTCCTCATCGTTGGCATGGCAATTGACAGACTTGTATAGCCCTGATCGTAGTCATGACAACTGACAGACTTCTGGAATAGCCCCCATTGTTGCCATGGCAATTTGCAGACTTCTGGTATAGTCCTCATCGTTGCCATGACAACTGACAGACTTCTGGCATAGCCTTCATCGTTGCCATGACAACTCGCATACTTATAATTTAGCCCTCATTGTTGCCATGACAATTGACAGACTTCTGATGTCGCCTTCATAGGTGCCATGACAACTGACAGACTTATGCAAAGGCCTCATTGATAGGATGACAACTGACATACTTCTGGCATAGCTCTCTTTGTTACCAGGAAAACGTACAGACTTCTGGTATAGCCCTCATCATTTCTAGGGTAACAGGCACTTAATTTTGGAGTTCAACTTCGATCTCCGAAAATAAATATTGAAGTTTTAAATGTGTCCAGCATTGTAAAGCATAGGAAAATTACAATCCTAGAATAAGTTCAAACATGGAATTAATATAACAAGTATGTCCTTTTCAATGGAAAAGTGGTCGAGTTAGCCCCATTGATCATGGCTTATTATAGGGAGACTTTTCTTATTTCGCACTATCCCTAATTTCGCAACCACAGACAAACGTTCTTGGTACTGAAATTCATCGTCAGAAAGCACCATCGAACAGCGACGTTATCGGCCGTCCTGAAAAGGTTTTTCGTGGCTTCCCATTTTCACCACCAGACAAATGCCGGGACGGTTCCTTTCAATAGGTCCACGGCCGATTTCTTTCCAATATCCCTTTCCTGACCCGTCCTGAAAAGAAAAGTAGCCTACATGGCCATTGGCTGCATTAATAAAATTATTATTATAATGGCAGAAATGCTACCATCTGTTGTAAGATCGTTGAACTGCTTGAAATTACTGTTCCCAACTTCGTACTAAGAACGCAATATGCAGTTGCAAAATTAGGGATAGTGCAAAATATGGAAAGTCTCCCTTTATCGTATAAATAGCGCGCATGTTGGATTTATTATTAGTAGGGCCTGGCATGTTTTGTAATTACATATTCCATTCGGTACTTGTAGACAACTGAAAATGACTTGGTATTGTAACGTGTTTTTCGAGGGGTTTTATGCAACTGGCATAAGTCAGTAGGAAGCCATTCTATATTTATTTACGCGGCAAATTGTTCAGCCAAGAGAATTTTTCATGGTAATTTATTATTATTATTAATTTATTATAATTATTATTAAGGTATTTTCGGAGCATTTTATAAAAATTATTAGCATTCAGATAGGTTTTCCATGTCTTAGAAAACGCTATCAAGCAAATTATTACGAACGACAATATTATAGAAAATTATGTGATTACGGAATTTTACGGAGTTTTGTCAGTTAGGGTATTTGAGAGACATGACTCACTGGGAATTCGAGTACAAGCTGATTCCTGTCGAGAAGTATTACGCAAGGCTGGGTCGCAAGGTCTAGCAAAGGCGAATTGTTGGAACGGAAATCGACTTCTCCCTCTCGCGCACCGAGTGTAATGAGGCAGAGGAGGGGAACTAGCGGCGTGCTCAGCCAATCAGTGTGGACGACGTAAGCTAGATGTCGGTACCATGGTGGGGGAGCCAACGTGTGGATATATCGTTCGACGCGCCGTGAAACGAGGACAATCTGTGAAATACTTGCGGAGTATGGTTATACGCGGGGGACGCTCCGATGTTCCGTGGAACGAACAATCTGTGTAGAACTTGCAGAGTACGGTCGCAAGTGCGTGTCGCTCCGATGTTCAGTGGAGTTGGCGACGAACTTTTGTAAAACTTGGTTGTACGAGTGTTTGGGTCCGAGGTACGGACCATAGAATTATCTAATCTACCAGAATATCATCAAATTCCGACGGAGATGACGACGTCCAGGAGACTGTGGGAAGCTCACAACATCATCAAGAACGAGGGAAATGCCTTGGCAATTTCCAATGGTAAGCGCAAATGACGCAGAAATACGCAATCTCTCATTTTTCTTTGTTTTATATTTCATATTTCAGTAACTTCATAGCTTGGAAATATGAGTAAAATCAATTTATCAGACTCCGTTTTCACGTAATTTTCTATCGGTAATATTCAAATCACAACGCTCCAATTTAAATTTTATACTTATTATTATTATTATTAATTTTGCTATACTTGTTTTATATAATAAATTCATTTCTTTTACAATGCAATCTTTGCTTTCAGTAGGTAGCATTAGATATAGACCAATTCCTTCTCCTGATACAATTGTTTGTTGGGTTAATGATCAAATTATACCACGATCTGAGTGAATAGATTCTTGACGGTGTTCTACCAGAGCTAGACGTTGTTAAATACAAATTTAGATTTCAGCATTGCGTTGAAGTCTTGGTGCCCATTAAAACAACATAGCTTAGGCAAAGGTAAACAATTACATTTTCTCCCAACAGTGTGGGCTAGCGAAACTGTTACATTTGTCGCTACCAACATGGGGCATTAATAACCATTACATTTGTCGCCGACAACTTGGGGCTGAAAACCTAATAACATTTGTGGAAGGAGAAGGGTATATATTTCTGTGCCTGTATTTTGGGGATTATTTGTCTTTATCAGTGTATATCATTATGGGGGATGAGAAAGAAAGACAGATGAGGTTACGTAGTGGTCATCAGCTGGAGAGTGATGATACGAGCAGTATGTCGAGTGATGGTAGTACCGGGGTAGCGGAGGTAAATCCCGATACTGAAACAGGGAGTGTAGGCGGCCAACCAGAATTAAAAACTTTACTTCTCGAGTTCATGTATCAGAACAAAGTTAGTAGTGATGCCTTAAATGCAAAATTAGAACAAAACAGTAGGGAAAATAAAGAAAGTACAGACGCTTTAAACGCAAAACTGGAACAAAACAGTAGGGAAAATAGAGAGAGTAATGAAACTTTAAACGCCAGATTAGAACAAAACAGTAAGGAAAATAGAGAGAGTACTGAAACTTTAAATGCTAAATTAGAACAAAACAGTAGGGAAATGAGTGACAAATTTGAACTGATTAGAAGTGAGATCAGGGGGGTGATGGAAGAAAAGGCTAAAGAGATTATTGCAGATGTAGACAGAAAATTAGGAAAAGTACAGGAGGAGTTGGAAATTAGAATCAGTACACAGGCTGAAAATTTAAAAGAACTAGTGCAACTGGAAACACAGCAGGTCAAAAAGCAATTGGGGGGAGAAATTGACAAAATTCAGGTAGCTACTAAAGAGGTTAAGGAACAGCTGGGGGGTAGAATTGAGAAAGTCCACTCACAAATAGTTGCAGAAGTAAATGATTTAAGAGAGAGTAATAGAGAGAGCATTAGCAAGATTGAGGAGAAACAAGCAAAGCTATATGATAAAGTAGAAGAATCAGAAGGAAACATTAAATTAACAGTAAACAGTATTGAGAGGAAGGCTGAGGAGAAAATCGCAGAATTAGAATTAAAATTAAAAGCTAGGATCAGGCAAGAAAATAGTCAGAATAGGCCAGTTTTTGTGAATAGCACACACAGGGAGGTAGAACTGGGTAAGTTCAGCAATCGACAGGGGTGCCCAATGGAGTTCATGAACACTATAGAAAATAAATTCGGGGAGAGGTTGGAAAATGGTAGTATTGAGTGGTGCCAGGTAGTTGAAATTTTAGAACAAGTGTTTGTGGGGGAAACGAGGAATTGGTTTGCTGTCTACAGAGACAAGTTTACTAATATCAATGATTTTAAAATGAAATTCTGTGAAAAGTTCTGGAATGAGGTTATTCAGTCGCAGCATCGTGAGGGAGTAGTGTGTGGTAAATATAACCCTAAAGGAAGCTCCACCATGACCGAATACTTTTTAGGGCAGGTATTAGTGTGTAAATATCTGGATGGCTTGAAGGAGGAAAGTGATGTGGTAAGGTTGCTACTTAGGCACTTTCCCTATAGGATCAAGGAGGCTGCTTGTATCCAGAATGTAAAGACTATATCACAAGTAGAAAATTTGTTAAGCACATTTGTTGCACTAGGGAGAGGGGGTTATGAGGACAATTTCAATCGGAACCAGGGTAATAATAATAATAGACCTAATGAAGCCAGGCATCAAGAAGTTCAAGGGAACGGTGGCGAAGGGGCCAACGCTCAAAATAGAAATAATAATAATCAGCTAAATCAGAACAGAGGAAATGGCTATGGTAATCAGTATCAAGGGAGGAACAATGATTTCAGGGGAAATCAAGGGAGGAACAATGATTACAGGGGAAATCAAGGGAGAAACAATGATTTCAGGGGAAATCAAGTGAGAAATTATAATGACAATAATTACAACCAGAATAGGGGTCAAGGAAGAGGACAGCCTAGTGGTAGTAATATACAGCCAAACAATGACAACACAGCCCAGAACAACCAGACCAGTTTAGTAGTTAGTAGTACTACGGCCAGCTGTAGCGGTTCTTTAAACGCGAACCAGGCTGCGAAGTAAGGTCAGAATCTCAGTCTGTAGCATGCCCTGTCCATACAATTATACAGGAACCCTATGACCTAAATGTAAGAAATGAATTATTACATGAACTAAATGATGAAGGTATTATTCAGGAAGTGGTTAGTAAGAGCCCCATAGTTAAATTTAACGTGTCCGAGGCGTACACAGATGTTTTAATTGATAGTGGTTGTATGAAGAGTTGCATAAGTAGTGCATTTTATGATAAAATGAAAGGAACTGGAGTAAATTTTGAGGAGATGCCAATTAAAAGCAATTTTGTTATCACAGCTGTTGGGAAGAGGTCTAAAGTAATTTCTAAGCAAGTTTTAGTAGACATTAAAATTAATAATCATGTAGAGAAGCAGATTTGCCTTGTAATTCCAAATTTAGTATTCAGTGTTATCTTGGGTTCAGAGTGGCTAAGTAGAGTGTCTGGTAACTTATGTTATGATGTAGGGAGTTTGAAATTTAAATGGGGAGATTCTGAAGTAGAAGTAGCGTTCAATGACCATATTCAGAGGAGTAGTATTGTAGGTGTGATTTGTACTTTAAATGAGATATCGCCAGCCGCAGAGCGGGGTTCTCCATGTTTTGTGGGCAGTGTGATTACGAACGGAAGTCTAGAGGACTCGTTACGTGAGGCTGCATTTCAGGGAAATATAGAGGATGAACAGTGTGTTCGGCTCTATGATGTGTTATGGTGTAATAGGAGAGTTTTTGAGGAACGCATTGGTATGGCCAATTGCTATACACATTCATTGAACGTTATTGATAGGTCAGTATTCACAGGACATAGATATCCTGTACCTTTCGCTTATCAGAGTGCAGTTGAGGCACAAATTAACCAGATGCTTGAAGATGGGATTATTGAGCACTCGAACAGTCCATATGTTAATTCTTTGATCACGGTACCCAAGACCGACGGCACTGTTCGTATTTGTTTAGACGCTCGTTTGGTTAACAGTAGAATTAGTTCAGATCAGCTGAAATCTATGTCAATAGAAGAATTAATGCAAACATTTGAGGGGAAGAAGTATTTCACTTGTGTAGATTTGAGTTCCAGTTTTTGGCAAGTGCCACTTATGTACGAAGATAGACCATTTACAGCTTTTAGTCATAAATATAACCTTTATCAATTTTGTAGAACACCTTATGGGTTAAAGAGTAGTTCAGCAGCTTTAATTAGGGCTTTAAACATCGCATTAGGGGATGACACAGGAGAGTTTGTAACCATTTACATTGATGATATGGTAATTAGTTCACGCAGTTTTGAGGAGCATCTACGTCATTTAAATATAGTTTTTCAGAAGTTAGATCAGGCAGGGTTCACTTTGAAGCTGTCTAAGTCGTCATTCTGTCAGTCAGAAGTGACATTTTTAGGTCATAGAGTGTCGAGTAGAGGTGTGACACCATAGGAAGGTAGGGTTAGCATGTGTGGACAGTAGCAACAGGGCATCGTTACAGACACTGAGAAATATGCTAGTGGAGCAACGTGACGACGTTAAGTTTAGGTAGCCACTTGCAAGGTTGGAAGCAGGTGACGCAGTAACATTTATAGTTTCCAAACGTATCGGCAAAACAGCATATGTGCTGGAGAATAGTGAGGGAAACAGATTATACGGGACGTATAATATACATAGTCTACGAAAATATGTGTCATAAAGTGAGTGTGTTTAGCTGGCGAGCCAGCCTATCAAATGAGTAAGTGTGGTATTTGGTGCGTGGAAGATGGTCTTCCAGGCAGGCATATCAGAAGTCACATAGGGGGGTAGTATGTAAGTAAATGAGAGTTTTTAAGGTACAGGGAAATATGACGGGATTGTCGGATGCTGTTGAGCACTAAATTGTCTCGATGCACCAAGGCCATTTTGGCAGCGCTGATGGGTTCCCATTTATCTCCAAGAGATGGGGGAGCGCTTGTATAGGGCTCGTTAGCTTAAGGCGTCCACGAGATAAAAGATGGGCCATCAGAATGCGAGACAGTCCTTCATGAAACTCATACATATCAGCACACGTGATTTCTGTTTACGGCCTCGCCATGTAAGATTTGTAAGTGTGTAATTTAAGACAATTTGTATAATGGTATTATTTGTGTGAGGAGAAATGGTCTGTGTTGAGAACTAGTAGTAAGTAGAATATGGTGTACGGGAACTTAACAAGACAGGGCGATTACGGCACAGAAATATTTGGTGTTATATGTAATGCGCATTTACTGTTTTTTTTTTCAGAAGTCAATATTAATTTAATCTACTTTAAAGAGAGATTAAGTATTATGGTCACGAGGCGCTGCCACAATAGTGTGATCGTGTGCTCAGTGATAAGTGGAATTAAATGTCACCATAAGGAGGGGACCTCCAGTGAAATTAGGAAGTTCTATGGTGATATAATTATATCAGAACACCTTCAATGCGTGTGATATGACATCATAAATACATAGTGCTCACACATTAATTATGTCTATTTCTCCAACACAGAGAAATTTGAGAGGCGGAAATATCCGTGGAACACTATTCCATATGTAAAACATTGGACTGGTTGCAAAGTGCAATCCATAGTGACAACAAACTTTGACGCAAAGTGCGTGAAGAAAAAATATGAGTGTATATATCTGTAATTTAGGGTGATTTCATTTATGTAATATGTATTTTGGATGGGGTTTATTAACGTGTCTGGGATAATCGGATAATGGACCGTCGTCACGGTAAATCATCCGATGATCCGAGGCGAATATGTAACGTGTTTTTCGAGGGGTTTTATGCAACTGGCATAAGTCAGTAGGAAGCCATTCTATATTTATTTACGCGGCAAATTGTTCAGCCAAGAGAATTTTTCATGGTAATTTATTATTATTATTAATTTATTATAATTATTATTAAGGTATTTTCGGAGCATTTTATAAAAATTATTAGCATTCAGATAGGTTTTCCATGTCTTAGAAAACGCTATCAAGCAAATTATTACGAACGACAATATTATAGAAAATTATGTGATTACGGAATTTTACGGAGTTTTGTCAGTTAGGGTATTTGAGAGACATGACTCACTGGGAATTCGAGTACAAGCTGATTCCTGTCGAGAAGTATTACGCAAGGCTGGGTCGCAAGGTCTAGCAAAGGCGAATTGTTGGAACGGAAATCGACTTCTCCCTCTCGCGCGCCGAGTGTAATGAGGCAGAGGAGGGGAACTAGCGGCGTGCTCAGCCAATCAGTGTGGACGACGTAAGCTAGATGTCGGTACCATGGTGGGGGAGCCAACGTGTGGATATATCGTTCGACGCGCCGTGAAACGAGGACAATCTGTGAAATACTTGCGGAGTATGGTTATACGCGGGGGACGCTCCGATGTTCCGTGGAACGAACAATCTGTGTAGAACTTGCAGAGTACGGTCGCAAGTGCGTGTCGCTCCGATGTTCAGTGGAGTTAGCGACGAACTTTTGTAAAACTTGGTTGTACGAGTGTTTGGGTCCGAGGTACGGACCATAGAATTATCTAATCTACCAGAATATCATCAAATTCCGACGGAGATGACGACGTCCAGGAGACTGTGGGAAGCTCACAACATCATCAAGAACGAGGGAAATGCCTTGGCAATTTCCAATGGTAAGCGCAAATGACGCAGAAATACGCAATCTCTCATTTTTCTTTGTTTTATATTTCATATTTCAGTAACTTCATAGCTTGGAAATATGAGTAAAATCAATTTATCAGACTCCGTTTTCACGTAATTTTCTATCGGTAATATTCAAATCACAACGCTCCAATTTAAATTTTATACTTATTATTATTATTAATTTTGCTATACTTGTTTTATATAATAAATTCATTTCTTTTACAATGCAATCTTTGCTTTCAGTAGGTAGCATTAGATATAGACCAATTCCTTCTCCTGATACAATTGTTTGTTGGGTTAATGATCAAATTATACCACGATCTGAGTGAATAGATTCTTGACGGTGTTCTACCAGAGCTAGACGTTGTTAAATACAAATTTAGATTTCAGCATTGCGTTGAAGTCTTGGCGCCCATTAAAACAACATAGCTTAGGCAAAGGTAAACAATTACATTTTCTCCCAACAGTGTGGGCTAGCGAAACTGTTACATTTGTCGCTACCAACATGGGGCATTAATAACCATTACAGTATAAGTAACTATATTTATTGTAAGAATTAGAAAATAGTAGATTATCTAAAGCAACAACGATAGGATATGGGGGATCTTAAACAATTTTATGGTCACATACGTAATATAATATATGGGACATATGAATATTTTAATATAATTATTAAAATAAATAAATTTTAACTACATAATTTATGAATATTACATGAATAATTACGTATTTTCTTGATATTTACAACATTTTCACACTTTGATATTACACAAAAATACGGAAATGTATGGATTAGAAGCCATTCTTTCAGTGTTGCCGGTACAAAATTGTCATTTGTAGCTCTTCAATCAGTCAACACGATTTTGCCCAATGAATGGACGGGGTACAAGATATAAATATAAAATAATGAAATCATTCCTCAAAAAATCATGTATTACGGTACTTAATGACCCCAATTACCAGTGATAATACATGTAATGTTTTCCAGGAGTGTTGGTTGGTTGGTTCCTCAGTTTAGGGGCTGCGACAACGCGGTCATGTAGCCCCGTGTACTTTGGGTGTGTGTAGA
The DNA here is from genome assembly GCA_946902985.2 of Meconema thalassinum. NCBI lineage: Eukaryota > Metazoa > Arthropoda > Insecta > Orthoptera > Tettigoniidae > Meconema > Meconema thalassinum. Next base: position 390,453,549 of record OX336391.1, read on the forward strand.
ATCTGTCTGATAACCGGTGTTAATTGTGATGACTGTATTAGTGTGTGTATCTGTTTTAATTCAAGTAAGGACTGCAGACATTTAAATATTTCAAGTAGTTCCGACTTTTGCCACCAAACGCCACCGTCAACGGCCAACTAGTTCAGAACTTAGTTACCAGATGCCACCGCAGTCGGCTCCTGACGACGAACGTAGGAACCTAAGAACGTTAGTCAACTGATTAACCTATATATAATTTAGCTTCACACAGGTGTAATTAGTGGAAGGTTCTTTAACATGCCATACATCTATGACATGGGACTCCTCCGAAGGAAGGCATACTGAGGGATTTTTAACGTTCCTAAAAAATCCGACGACTTCGGCCGGGTTTGAACTCGCGATCTTGGGCATAGAAGCTCAGCATGCTACCAACTACGCCACCGAAGCCACCATTCCAGGAGTGTATTTTTTGTATTTTTATATTTTATATCTTGTACCGGTAACCCGCCCATTCGTTGGGCAAAATCGTGCTGACCGATTTATTAGCTACAAATGACAATACAAATACGGGCCTCAGTCTTTCTGAATTTGTAAACTGTGTAGGCTACATTGTAACGATATTTTTAATAATAATAATAATAATAATAATAATAATAATAATAATAATAATAATAATAATATCGTATGGCCTCGAGTGCCGGGTGCAAGCTTTGTTATTTGACACCCAAAGGGTAGCTTGCATGTCGAATTTCGTTGTTCCTTGAATCACTATGAAAGGAGTCAAGGAGGTTGAATATCTAGCTCCTTGAACACTATAGCGCTTTCTAGTAGAGAAATGAGGAACTTTGTGTTGGCGGAAACTCCCGAGATTAATTTTGCCATTATGAACACTGCCTACTGTATTCAAATGGGTTCTTTGACATGCCAACATCGTATGACATGGTGTCGTAATTTTTGCCGCCTTTCAAAAATCACTTACCACGACCAGGAGCGAACCTGCAAGCTTGGGGTTAGTAGACCGACACGATAACCACTCACCCTCCGTGGCAAGCATAATGAAATGAAAATCCACAGCCTGCTTCCAGTCTCCGACCGGGTCAGGAATGGAATGAATGAAGCCCCTATCTAGCGGCGAGGATATGAACTGTGCCGGCTGCCGAGGCCTGACGCACTCCTCTGGGGCAATGATTAAATGAATGACGGATGAAATGAAATGATAGTGGAGAGTGTTGCTGGAATGAAATGTTGACAGGGAAAACCGGAGTACCCGGAGAAAAACCTGTCTGCCTCCGTTTTGTCCAGCACAGATCTCACATGGAGTGACCGGGATTTGAACCACGGATCCAGCGGTGAGAGGCCGGCGTGCTGCCGCCTAAGCCACGGAGGCTTCGGCAAGCATAATAATGATATAAAATAATAGTAATAATGTTATTGGTTTTACGTCCGTGTTAACTATTTTAGAGACGTCGGCGAGCCGGAATAGGGGCCTCTAACGTGCCAGTAAGACTACTGACATTGCTCTCTCGTATTTGCCCCCCTCTCCCCATTGCCAGCGCTAGGATTCGATCATGTAACCTTGGCAACACAAGGAGAGAGTGTTACCACTGCGCCACACAGCCAGTCATCATCATCTTCATTTCCCCTTTTCCAGCTGACACTGGGTGGGGGCAAATATGGTTCCTCTCCACTTTGTTCTGTCGTTCCACCATTGCCCTTTCGACTCTGTGTTCCAATCCACTAATGCTATTCTTCACCGAGTCAATCCAACGCATTCTTGGTCTTCCTCGTCCTCTCTTCCCTGTCATCCGTCGTTCCAGTGCTCGTCTTGGTAGCCTTACTTCATTCATCCGTTTGACATGTCCAAACCATCTCAATCTCTTTTGCTCCAGTTTGTCATTTAGTTTCTGTACTCCCAGTTCTTTCCGTATATCTTCATTTCTCACTCTGTCCCTCCTCGTATTCTGGACCATACTTCTCAGGAATCTCATCTCAGCTGCTTGTACTCTGCACTCATTCCTCTTAGTCATTGTCCAAGTTTCTGCTGCATATGTCATTATAGGAACATAATATGCTTTGTACATAACTTCTTTAGCCTTAATTGGTATATCCTTGTTCCATACTAGTCCCCGTACCTGTTGGTAGGAAGCACTCCCGAGTTGTATTCTTCTGCTAATTTCCAAATTCAGTCTTACATCTTCCGTCAGTTCACTTCCCAAGTATTTGGAGTGTTTCACCTCTTGCAATTCCTTATCTCCTACTTTGATTACTCCTTTTCCTTCTTTCTTACCTCTACTCACCACAACTGTTTTACTCTTATCCACATTTATCTTCAATCCCCATTCCTCAATCTTTTCATTTATTACGTCCAACTGTTCTTGTACCTCGCCCCTGATCACAACATCGTCTGCAAACAACATTACCTTCATCTTTGCCCTACTATAGTATTTCATTGCTGCCTTGATGATGTCATCCACCACCATTAAGAACAATAATGGTGACAACACACTTCCTTTCTTTAGGCCAGTGTCAATAAAGACAAGATTGACGCATGTATGGCGGCCAGGCCAGAGCCAGGCTCAAGCTACATTGCAGGACCTATAGCGCGGCGGGTAACACGGGGACCGCCGTGGGTGGAGTCAGCCTGGTCTGCTTGCCTGCCGGCTGGCATGCTGGACCTCAACTCGCCGAGCATCGTGGGAACCTACGGCCCAACCCAGCTTCACCTTGTAATCTTAATTAGTGCATTTACAAAAATGTCAAAATAGCTGCACTTCACAGCATCTTCAGTTTGGGGATTTGGCCCGCATGTTTGTTTTCCTCCGAGGAGGTTCCTTCCCTTTCATCTCGCCTCATGCTTGACGTTCAGACCAGACAGTTCACGCTGGCGAAATAGATTCCGCATGAGTTGTTACCTACCTTTTTAGTAAAAGCCTAAGAGGCAAAGTGAATGAAGGGCTCATAACACCCTTCTTGTTGTTGTTTTTTTAAACATAAAATGTACATAGTATAACAAGCTGTACCCGGCATGCGTTGCAATGCCAATCAAAGAAAGTGTTGTCGTTGTATTTTGTTTCTCGAAGTGCTTTTGGATACACAATATTTTTTTCAATTTCCGTTAACTGCCTCTAAACTATCGTGAAATGGATTTACTAATCTAGAATAATTTGTGGGAGCACGCACAACAACTGACCAAAGATTTATTGCAATCGGATGAATGGCATAGCCTATGACGCATACGGGATTTTGTTTAAATGATTCGTGCGCTGTCACTCATTTGTTGAATCTACTCGCGCACTACCAACTGCGAAATGGATTTACTAAGTCAGAAACCTTCACGTAAGAGTACACAACAACTCATCAAAGTTTCATCGCAATCGATGAACAGTATATGAACGCATACTGGATTTTGTTGAAACGCTTCGCACGTCGTCACTCATTTGTTACATCTACTCGTACGCTAACAATATTGTAAAATGGATATACTAAGTAGAAGACCTTCCCTGGCGTGTACACAACAACTCATCAAAGTTTCATCGCAATCGGATGAATGGCATATGCATGCATACGGGATTTTGTTTAAACGATTCGCGTGCCGTCACTCATTTGTTGAATCTACTCATGCGCTACCTATTTTAAAATAGATTTACAGTACTACGCTTGAAACCTTCCCTGGAGTGTACCCAACGATTCACCAAAGTTTCATCGCAATCGGATCGCATACGGGACTTTGTTGAAACGATTCGCGCGCCATCGCTCATTTGTTGAATCTACTCGTGCGCTACCTATTAAAAATGGATTTACTAAGCCAGAAACCTTTCCTGGAGTGTACACAACAATTCACCAAAGTTTCATCGCAATCAGATAAATGGTATATTAACGCATACAGGACTTGTTGAAATGATTCGCGCGCCATCGCTCATTTGTTGAATTTACTCGTGCGCTACTTATGATAAAATGGCTTTACTAAGCCAGAAACCTTTCCTGCAGTGTACACAACAATTCACCAAAGTTTCATCGCAATCGGATGAATGGTATATGAACGCGTACGGTACTTTGTTGAAACTGTTCGCGTTCTGTCGCTCATTTGTTGAATCTACCCGTGCGCTACCTATTGTAAAGTGGATTTACTAAGCCAGAAACCTTCCCTGGAGTGCACTCAACATCTCACCCAAGTTTCATCGCAATCGGATGAATGGTATATCAACGCATACGGGGCTTTGTTGAAACACTCTATCGTGCAGAGACAAACAGAAGAATTCGACATCACCGTTACCTATGGTACAAAACATAACTTTCCGCCACGGGCGGAGTGTAAGTTATGGCGGTAGTTGCACAGGTTGCGACCAGGTGGCTCTAACGTGCAGAGACAAACAGTCCAAAGACATCAGCTTTCACTAAGGCTAACGGTTTCCATGACGACTGTTTTTGACTATATATTGTGGTTCTTAAATTGTGTGTAAATTGTTGTTCTAAAATTGTGTTCATTCCAACTACCGGGTCTAATTGTGAATCTAAACCATACATGGGCCCACTCTAACATACATCAAACAAGTAGTTCCGTGAAGAACTATACAGCCTATTTTCATATAACCTGCTCATGAAAATTGCCTCTATCAACATACAAAATTTCAGTTTAATTGCTGTAACAGATTCGTAGATATTGTTACGGCTGTGAGTTTGTGTCATCGCTCGCCGCATGAGTCACAACTGCCCCAGGGCTAGGCTGTGCCTTGCCTCGAGTATTGCGTGTGCCTTATGCAACAGGGCTACTAGGACAAAGGGATGGTCCAGAATGTTCGTGACCCCGCCAGCGAAGGAAATGTCGAGAAGCCGTGTGCCCTGGACGATTCTAGAATTCATTGAGTCACCAGCCTGCTATATAAGCGGCTTCAACAGTGAGGGGAGAGAGTTTTTCTGTGGGTGTGTGTTCTTGAGCGAGTGCGACAGAAGTGTGGTGACGAAGTGCCGTGCGAGTTACGAAATCCAGTGACATTGTTTCCCCAGCTTGTGGACAGCGAAATAGCCTGCAGCAAGTGCTCGTAAGTAACTGTAGTAGGCGCACATTAGGAAGAAGTTGCATGTAGTTCTGTCAAGGCCACTAGGCTCATTAGCGGGAGGATTAACTTCTGTGGTTTGTTGACAAGTGAAAGGGCAAGAGCTCTCCACAAGCAAGAGACTTGAGGAAACTGGAGTAAGGTTCCTATTGCTTGTATTTTGCTGATGAGTAGTGTAATTTTCTGGCCGCAATAAAGTTAATTATTTCTTTAAGCAGTAATTGGTGTTGTGCTTCCTACCCACCGTAATCCAGTTAACAAAAGTGCCACTAGGGGGGTGGCACGTAACAATATTGAGAACCGTCTAAATATTTCAGATGGTCGCCAGGTTGGGTTTTTATTTTCGTACTATTACATTAAGATTATTGTGTACGGGTGGTATTCAAACTTCAATCGCATGATTAAAACACAAGAAGTAAAAACGAGATTTTAAAATTACGCACAGCAGCCATCTTGTGATTATGCAAACAATTGAAATAAATTAGATGCCAGTGGATCTAAATTTGTATAAGCATTTAATGTGCAACGTTTCACGGCACTCGGATAGTTAATTCGCGAGAAACGTCCATTTAAATATTTATACTTTGTGTCGCCGCCATGTTGGATTTGTGCTCACCAGGTTACTGAAAGTCCTATAGGTGAACATATGTTCATAGTCTCTATGAACATAAAAAAAACAGTTTGGTTGCTGTAAAAGATTCATAGATATTGAGAACCGTCTAAATATTTCGGAAGCTCGCCATTTAGGATTATTATATGTATAGGCCATAGAGTTATGTACCATTCAAGGACAATTATTGCCTAGGTTCATTATTCAAACTTTCACTTCGATCGCATGATTACGACACAAGAAATAAAAACTTAATTCTAAAATTTCGCACAGCCGCCATCTTGAGGTTATATAAACAATTGAATTAAATTAGATGGCAGTGCATTACAATCTGCAAAATCATTTGCTGTACCACATTTCACTGCGCTCAGAGAGTTAAATCACGAGAAAAGTATATTAAAATATTTCAAATTCGCTTGGTCGCCATGTTCGTTTTGTACTTTACAGGTTTATGAAATATACATAGGTAAACTTGTAGCAGTACCCTTCATCACCGTACAAAATTGCAGGGTGATATCTGTAATAGTTTCGGAGATATAGAATGTCAGTGAAATATTTCGCACAGCCGCCATTTTGAGGTTATGTAAACAATTGAACTAAATTAGACTCCAGTGCATTACAATGTGTATAAACATTTGCTGTACCAAGTTTCATTACGTTTGGATGGTTAAATCGCGAGAATTGAATTTTGTAGTCACCAGGTTTTTGAAAGTCTCATAGGTGAACTTCTAGTAGTGCCCTTTATCACCGTACACAATTTCAGGGCGATATCGGTAATAGTTTAGGAGATATTGAATGCTAGTGAAATATTTCGCACAGCCGCCATGTTGGATTGGTGAGAAGTAACAAAATTTGAAGGGCACGGTCGAGGTCGCCGAGAATAGTGCTATGAACTTACCGAGTTTCATTGAAATCGCTCCAGCCGTTTAGATTTTATTAGGAGGGGACACACACACACATCACACACACACACACACACACACACACACACACGCACACACACACGGACAAAAGGTGATCTCATAAGCCTGTTTTTTCAAAATTGAAAATAGGCTAAAAAATCATCAAAATTGGTCCAGCCATTTATATAAAGATATAAAATAGTGTAAAACAATATAACACAAGTTCTTCTGTTGATAGAAATCTACGTCTATGAAAAAATAGTCCCCCTCCTTGCTCATCAGTTCACATATAACTCCAATGAAGAATTTAGATACAGTTGTTGTTGTCAGTGGCGTACGCAGGATTTCTTTCTTGTGGGTGGGGGTGTGTTTCATTAATATAGTAGGGTAATTGTGTAGACGGGGTGCACGAAAGGAGCCTCCCCGAAGATTGTGACAGAAGAGCAATCGGGCGTACCCTGGGCAACGTCAGAAAATGATTAAAAATAATCTGACGGCTGATCCTTTCACTACCGAATCAATTAAAACCAGTGAGCCTTTACCAAGGCCAGCACTCGTAGTTATGTCCATAAACATCGAGGGACTATACAGCCAGAAAGAATATCTACTGTAGCAGATCTGTGCAGTCAATGTAACTGCGATGTCATTGCTGTACAAGAAACCCATAGAGGACCATCGGGATGAAGACCGAAAATCAAAGGTATGAAGCTTATTCTGGAACGGCCACACGATAATTATAGTAGTGCAATATTCTGTAAGAGCGGATTAAATATCACGTCTGTTGCTTTGTCTGAGGAAAACAACATCGAAATCCTCACTATCGAAACAGCGCAGTTCTCGGTAACACCTGTTTACAAGCCACCCAAAGAGAGCTTTGTGTTTAAGGAACCTATCAATTTCAAATATAGTAACGTCAACTTAATAATTGGTGATTTCAACTGTCATGGAACTACATGGGGGTATACATCTACAAATGAAAATGGTGCAGAGCTAGAAAAGTGGTCTGAAAATAATGGACCCAGTCTGGTTCAGGACCCAAAACAACCACCATCGTTTAACAGCGGCCGATGGAGAAGAGGATATAATCCTGATCTAATTTTTATTACCAACAAATTAGCTGAGAAGTGCACCAAAATTGTTGGTAAGGCTATTCCCCGCTCACAGCATCGACCCTTACTATGCAGAATCGAACCAATTGTTAAACCAGAAAATGCACCTTTCCAACGTAGGTTCAACTTCAAGAAGGCGAACTGGCCTAAGTTCATTTGTGAACTTGATGTAGCCATAGGGGAAGTGGAACCACAACCAGAAAATTATGACACCTTTAATTCCGTAGTGAAAAAAGTCTCGTGAAAGAACAAACCAAGAGGATGCAGAACAGAATATATCCCAGGTCTTTCTGATCAGAATATATCTCTTTTGGATAACTACCGCAACTTGTATGATATGGACCCCTTCTCCGAGGAAACAATGGAAGCTGGGCATGCACTGATGATTTCTCTCGGTCAGACACGCGCAGACAGATGGAATAGCTTGGTTTCTAATATCGATATGAAACAGAATAGTAGACAAGCATGGCGTCTTTTTAAGAATCTCAGTGGAGATCCAACTAGCCCGCCTTTTAACATTACTCAAGTAACTGCTAATCAGATAGCACAGCAACTGATCTTAAATGGAAAGACTTCAAAATCTAAGTCAAATACAGAGAAACTTGAACGGTGTATTGAAGAAGAGACGGATTTCCTTAAGGACCTGTTTACGATGGAAGAACTTATGAAAGCAATCGACGGTCTCAAATCGAAGAAGGCAGCTGGGTTGGATGATCTCAGAGCGGAGCAAATAAAACAATTTGGACCAGCAACACTGCAATGGTTACTTTCATTGATGAACAACTGTACATCCAGGCTGAAGATTCCTAAGGTGTGGAGAAAAGCTCTCATGGTTGCGATCCTAAAACCTGGGAAGACTCCTGATAGCCCAAAGAACTTTCGGCCAGTTTCACTTCTGTGTCACACATATAAGTTGCTGAAGAGAATGATTCTTAATAGAATATCTGATTCTATCGATAGCAAACTGATTTCTGAACAGGCAGGCTTTAGAACAGGCAGGTCATGCTGTGGACAAATTCTGAACCTTACTCAGCACATAGAGAATGGATTTGAGGAAAAGTGCATTACTGGTGTAGCCTTCATAGATTTAACTGCTGCTTACGACACTGTTAATCATAACACACTACTTCGTAAGATTTATGAACTGACGAAGGACTACAGGCTGACCTCACTGCTAAGAACTTTCCTTGAGAACAGAAGATTTTACGTGTCTCTCCTTGGGAAAAATAGTCGTTGGCGCCTCCAGAAGAATGAACTACCTCAAGGTAGCGTCTTAGCACCACTGCTTTACAATGTATACTCCAATGACCAGCCCAGATCAGAAGGCACCAGGCGATTTATCTACGCAGATGACACTGCAGTAGCCGTGCAAGGTCGTAGCTTTGAAGAAGTAGAACATTCTTTGTCCTGTGCTTTGGAAGAACTTGGTCGATACTATCACAGAAGTAATTTGAAGCCAAATCCAGCCAAAACGCAAGTTTGTGCTTTCCACTTGCGAAATAAAGAAGCAAAGAGGACACTGAACATTAAGTGGCAACGTGAAACAATCCTTCATTGTTATACACCAAAATATCTTGGTGTCACCCTCGATCGAACTCTGTCTTTCAAGCAACATTGCTTGAACACCAAAAGTAAAGTATGTGCACGAAATAACATACTAAGATGCCTAGAAGGAAGGACATGGGGTGCTCACCCCACCACTCTCAGAACTTCAGTCCTTGGACTGAGCTTCTCAGCTGCTGAATATGCAGCACCAGTTTGGCTTTCTTCTCCACATTCCAAAGAGGTGGATATAGCTCTGAATGAGACTTCCAGGATTGTATCTGGGTGTCCGAGACACCCTAAAACTCCCCCCGTCAGTACGCCACTGGTTGTTGTTGTTGATGATTCATTTAGGGGCTTTGAAACATCGTGTCATTTAGCCCTGTGTATTTGGCTGTGTGTGTGTAATCTGTCTGATAACTTGTGCTTTTTATAACTATAATAGGGCTTTGAGTTGGGTAAGGTGCAACCATGGACTTAATTTAGGCATTCCGGTATTTGTATGGAGTAGAAGTGGGAAACCGCCGGCACCATGGTATTGGGGTAGCGCACCTGTCACTCACCCTGAGGCCCCGGGTTCGATTCCCGGCCCCGTCAGGGATTTTAGAGACTGACGTGAGGTTGGAACGGGGTGCTCTCAGCCTCGTGAGGACAATTGAGTAGCTGTCTGAAAGAGAGGCAGCGCTCCGATCACGAAAACCAAGATTAACGGCCGAGGGGACCCAATGCGCTGATCACGCGTCACCCCAATATCTGCAGGCCAAATGGCTGGACAGCGGTCGCTTGGTAGGCCTAGGCCCTTCATGGGCTGTAGAGTCAGGGGTTAATTTTATTTTTATTTTTAGAAGTGGGAAACCACGGAAAACCATTTCTAGGATGGCTGAGGTGGGAACCTTCTTATTCTGTCCCTGTGTACCCCGTTCCAGTCCTCAGACCAGAATTAAGTTTCTCAGGAGTGACAACCAAGAATGCTAGTCACTGCACCATTACGTGGTTAGTTTAAACACTGCCTCGTTCACTGATGTTAGTTTACTTCTAACACGAAAAAATGGTTTTCTATAAGGATTATGAGATCAATCAGGGTCTTTGTGTGTGTCCATCTGTCTGTTCCTTTGTATGTCTGTCTGTCTGTCTGTCTATGTGTCCCCAACCTATAAGTTATTTAACGGCTGCACAGAATTCCACAAAAATGGTATGCATCAAGTCGTCGCTGGATACATCTTCAAAAGTGCCAATGCTGACAATTGCAAATTAGACGCCATTTTGAATTTCGACACTAAACTCCGCAACACGGGCACGGACACCAAGAGCCCGCTGATGAGCCAGCTTGATGTTTCTAGGCGAAACCCCACACAAGACACGGTATAAACCTAGAAAAAACAATGCTGAATTTTAGTACGAAATATTGTTTGTATAGGCTACTATAAATGTTTTTTCTCTTTTTTTCTAGCGTATGGATTTTAGTGCCGGGAGTGTCCAAGGACATGTTCGGCTCGCCAGAGTTTGTAGCTGCTTCTATGCGGACACCCATCGGGTGAGCTACAAGAACCGTCACTTGTGGAGTGTTGTTCGGGGAGGACAGTATGAATGTAAGGACGAGGAATCGGGAGGTAGCGGCTGTGGCCTATAGTTTGGGACCAACCCCAGCATTTGCGTGGAAGGAAGATGGGGAACCACAGAAGACCATCTTCAAGGTTACCGGCGGGGGGATTCGAACCTCCTCACCTCCCAGATGTGAGCAACTTCCTGCAGCCACGCCGTAACAATCACGGCTAACTCACCCGGTTATTAATGTGTTGAAAGATCTTAAGTGATTACTTATCTGAATTGTCTAATGTGCACTGGCTGCTCAGACAACCACTTTTTCACACATCAAGTACACGGGGCAGAATGACCATGATTTCGCAAGCCCCTAATTGAAACTTCCTTTCTCTCTATCTCCATGTGTGAGAGAGAGAGAGAGAGAGAGAAGAGCGAAAATACCCTCTTGACCAAATGCACCGTTCTACCGACACAATGTTCTTCTCCAAGGCGTCCTACACCACGCCTTTCGATGCCGGCAGTAAACTGGAACAGCACGAAGACATTTCGTTTTCTCTTTCACCTCGACTCTATTGCTACCGTGGGAACGCAAAGACTTTTAACGAATACAACGAGATTTTCCGTAAGTGAGAGTTCTCCGAGGGATCAGATCCATATCACTTGCCAGTAGGTGGATGTACATTAGTGTTCCCGTCGAGGTTTGTGCCCTCTGTCCTTCACAAAGGATCCAGTAGTGAGCTACTCAATGAGGCAGTTAGTTAGTTATTTATTGTTTTAAGGAGCGGAACAGCGAGGTCATCTGCCCCTGTTACAGATAAAATCATACAATAAAACTAATTATTATAGTACAGTCTACTTGGTAGACAGGCATTTTCAAATCTGGACAATATCATAAGGAGTAGGCCTAGAGATATAACATTAACAACAAAGATCCGTATAGTAAGGGCTATGGTTTTTCCAGTTGTGATGTACGGATGTGAGACCTGGATCATAAGAAAAGCTGAACGCCGTAGAATAGATTCCTTCGAATTATGGTGTTGGAGAAAAGTTCTTGGAGTTCCATGGACTGCGAAGAGAACAAATAAGTCAGTTTTACAGTAAATTAAACCAGAGTGTTCCTTGGAGGGCTTAATCCTCAAACAAAAACTGAGCTACTTTGGACACATCATGAGAAGACATAATTCACTAGAGAAGACCTTAATGCTGGGGAAGATAGAAGGCACATGGAGAAGAGGGAGGCAAAGAATGAAATGAATGGATGGCATCACAGAAGCACTAAATTCCAGCTTGGAAAATCTTCGGGAGGCAGTGCAGGACAGAAGAAAGTGGCTTAGTTTAGTACATGGGATCACGGAGTCAGAATCGACTAAACGAATAAAGAGAAGAGAATAAACAAAAATATACGGTAAACAAAAATTCTAAAATTCAAAAATGGAAAAGTTCTTTGAGTAAATACACACTTGATAATTTAGATTGCAGGCCCTAACCCACTCTCACTTATAAAGCGGATGACGAGACCAGCAGCCACCACGTCATCGGCGAATATAAGAACGAGTGTATTCTGAAAAACAAGGTTCCTTCGTAGATCAGCAAGATCTACACTTTCGGTTAAAATGTTGGCCACGGTAAATACGGCTTCACATGTACAGTTAACTATCACAGAAATAGGGAATACTATAGAAGATTCATGGACTCAAATTAAAAAAAGATCTGACGGAGGCAGCTGATGAAATTTTGGGGAGAACAGAAATACCTCCTAGAAAGGAATGGATCACTAAAGAAATTCTAGATATGATAGATAAAAGACGGTTACTCAAGAGCTCAACAAGATTGGAAGACAAAGAAGAATATAGAAGATTGCGAAATGCTATAAACAGAAAAGCAAGAATAGCAAGAGAAAATTTTTACGAGGGTATATGCCCAATGATAGAAGAAAAATCTACTAAAGGACATGTAGATTCTGCATATAGGATGGTAAAGATTTTCTTTGGTAAGAGATGTAACAAGAGTAATGCCATAAGTAATGCAGAGGGAGTAATTCTCGATGATCATAGCGATATTGCAAAAAGGTGGAAAAATTACATTGAAACCCTATACGAAGGTGTACATTTACAGGAAAATGAAGTTCTTGAGGGAGAAGATGAAGTAACAGAAGATAATTTAGGCTCCCAAGTACTGAGAGAGGAGTTTGAATTAGCCTTACGAGGACTGAAGGATAATAAGGCGCCAGGCATTGATAATCTCAAAGCTGAACTCCTCAAGAAAAGCGGACCTCGTATGAAGGAGAGATTGCTCCAAATTGTACAAAATATCTACATGGACGGAAAAATACCGGCTGATTTTGAAAAAAGTATAATGATCCCTATACCAAAGAAAATGGCAACAAAACATTGTGAAAAATATCGCACTATCAGTTTAGTCGTACATGCATCAAAAATTGTCACCAACATAATATTAAGACGAACTGAAAAGCAAATTGAAGAATTTCTGACTGAAGGTCAATTTGGGTTTGTTAAAGGTAAGGGTACTAGAGAAGCTATATTGGCATTGAGACTTTTACTTGAAAAAAGATTGGAAAAAGACCAAAGAACTTATTTATGCTTTGTGGATATTGAAAAGGCTTTTGATAATGTACATTGGATAAAAATGTTTGAAATTCTTAGAAACACAGGAGTCCCATATAGAGATAGAAGAATAATCTGGAATTTGTACAAAAATGAAATTCAAGTAATTAAAATTGGAAATGAACAAGAGGAAGCAAAAATAGGGAAAGGAGTTAGACAAGGCTGTGCTTTGTCTCCCATGCTTTTTAATGCCTACATCCAGGATGCATTGAATAAGGTTCGAGAGGATTTGAATTTAGGAATAAGGATACAAGGTGAACAAATAAATATGATTAGATTTGCAGATGGCATTGCCATAGTTGCAGATAGTGAACGACATCTCAAACAAATAATAGTAAAAATGGAGGAAATCATGGGTAATGAATACAAGATGAAAATAAATAAGTCAAAGACGAAAGTTATGGTCTGCGATAAAAAGGCAGACTCAAGTATGAAATTAGTGGCGGGCAACAAAACACTAGAAAATGTTCAAGAATTTAAAAACCTCGGAAGCAAAATTACCAAAGATGGAAGAAGCAAGAAAGAAATCAAATGTAGAATTTTAGAAGCCAAATTAGCATTTCACAAAAAGAAACGTTTATTCACTACAAATTCCATTAATCTTAAAACCAGAAAACGATTATTAAAAGCGTATGATTGGAGTATTACCCATTATGGTTGCGAAACGCGGACAATTGGAAAAGAAGAAAAAAGGAGGTTAGATTCTTTTGAACAATGGTGTTATAGAAGAATGCTAAAATTTAGCTGGACAGAAAAATAAAGAATGCTGAAGTAGTTAAAAAGGTGAAGGAAAATTATACCTTATGGAAAAGCATAAAGAGGAGGAGGACTAGACTGATAGGACATATTTTGAGACACGATAGCCTGCTGAAAACGGTATTGGAGGGAATGGTTGAAGGCAAAAGATGTCGAGGAAGACCACGCCTACAATATGTACAGCAAATCATGTCTGATGTAGGATGCAGAAACTATGAAGAGATGAAGAGGAAAGCTACAAATAGAGCCGACTGGAGAACTGCCGCAGACTAATCCATGGATTGAATACTTAAGAAGAAGATGTACAATCGGTCGTCCATATATTACATAATCACTTTTTGGTCGATTTTGACCCTCCATGTAATCACCCGTAATCATCGCATCAACCCTCCCAGTATTACATAATCGCAAAACAATACCTAATATTTCTCATTTTGTCACGATTTATCTGTATAAGGTGCTTCGGTGGCAAAGACAGTACAAGAAATGTACGAACAATTGACTGAAGTCCTAATTTATTTTTCATCAAAAATATTTTTGGAGCTCCTTATGATTTGATTAGAAGCATTCTTTGAACAAGGTAAGGCTTCTGCTGGGGTGCTGGAGGGGCGTAGCCAGGGGCAGTGGCGTAACTAGGATTTGCTTCTGGGGGGGAGATGGAACCAAATCTAAACGAATTGCGTTTCTGCTGCGGCTTCGGTGGCGTAGTTGGTGGCATGCTGAGCTTCTATGCCCAAGATCGCGGGTTCAAAGCCGGCGGTCCCATGTCATAGATTTATGGCATGTTAAAGAACCTTCCACTAATTACACCTGTGTGAAGCTAAATTAATATAGGTTAAACATTTGACTAACGTTCTTAGGTTCCTACGTTCGTCGTCAAGAGTCGACTACGGTGGCATCTGGTAACTGAGTTCTGAACTAGTTGGTCATTGACGGTGGCGTTTGGCAGCAAAAGTAGGAACTACTTGAAAATTGATCGTCTGCAGTCCTTACTTGAATTAAAACAGATACACACACTAATACAGTCATCACAATTAACACCGGTTATCAGACTGATTCTACACGCACCCAAAGTACACGGGGCTACACGACCGTGTTGTCGCAGCCCCTAAACTGATGAACCAACCAACCAGAGTTCTTTGGGCACATTCGAACAAATGATACTGTGGGCAGGCTTGGTGGCAGAGTTCGCAGACACATTCATTGTCGGCGTTGTGGAAACCTTTCCTGCTGCAGATTCGATGGTGGAATCCATGTATTGCCCCTCTTGTGTAAAGGTGGCAAAATTCATAACCGGCTGTTTTCCATTCTTCCTCTTTCATGGCTGGGGTTCGGTAGAATGCCGGGTCGATTTCTGCTGCTTTTTGTACTCGTTCTTCCAAGAACTTGTCGCATGCTTCAGTTGAGGTCAAGCTGTTTGTTAACATCATGTCTTCTATAAATGTCGTTGTTCCCTCCAGTTGATAGGCTAGTCGGGTAGGAGCGTACTTCGATACACCAAGCGTCTTCTTTAAGTATCTGGTTTGACTCTATCCAGGGCTTTGGCATTCTTGTAGTTCAGGTGTGACCATATTACTTCGATGGCGTATGATGCTACTGGGGGCAATTTTCAGTTTGAAGAGTGAAATTGCTGTCGCCAGTGATAAGCTTCTAAGTCTTTTTATTTCCATTGTGGTCTTAATTGCGGTGATTGTTTTATCCTTGACGTGCCTTGTAAAGCCTGTATAGTATTTCTTATTTTGTAATTGTTGTTCCTGTTAAATCCTTTCCCACTTCGATGAACCGATTTGCGTTTGGGATTTTTGTCATAATGCTCAAATATCTTAATACTGTAGTCAATCTTTTCGGGTTCATTCGGATCATCTGAGAGCATCAGTAAGTTTTGCAGTTTGGACATAAATTTCTTGATTACTTTTTCGTATCCAAGTATTTCCAACTTTCCTTGGTCTAAGTATTTGCCTTTGTACTTTCCTCTCCTCTTTCTCAAATTCTCCGATTTCTTCTCTTTTTTTAGGACATTACTATTATAGACTGGTTCAGTTTTACCAAATTCTAAATTTGAGCGGCATTTTGGGTATCATTTGGGCAAATGGCTTATATTTACTAATTCGGACCTGCTGAACAAGAATATCGCTGTTGCCAGGCTGATTTCTCGACCGGAAGCCAGAAATCCAAGACGGCGGCCAAGATGGCGGACTTAGCCTTATATTTGCATTATTTTCGTTTCCTCAGGTTGTATTTTTATTCTGAAAACGGTTTTGGGGATAAATTTGTCGTAAGAAGCGATATAAATGACAGTTATGCGTTACATAGAGCTACCAACGCTTAGTGATAGAAGCGAGGTAAGATGTGACGTCGCTCCCGGTTTTCGCGTGAAATGCAGGAATACTTTTGACTTCTCCTTCCGATAATTTGCTGTGTACCTCATGAATGGGTACGCATTTTCTACATTTCGCAGTGCCGCTCTTGAACCAAACTTTACTAGCGTTTATTCTTTCTAAATAATGAATCAGCAGAAGTAAAACATCGGTATCCCTTGCTGCCACGACTATTTGATCTGCAGTACTTTTCACTTCATGCAAAATCATCCTTGTGTCAGCTTCTTCATGGGAAGCTTCCAGAGAGGTGACATTTGAAGACGACATGTTGGGAAAAACTTTTTTTTCATCACTGAACCCTTCGGCGATAACTAGTTCAACTTCCTTTATCTCGACCGCACTGAGATGTTTTGATACGAACTCTCATCAGGTTGACCTTATTTTCTTCTAAGGACAGAAAGTCTTTCCAGTTTTGTGGCAAGGGCACGTTTCCATCGTCTATCACGCGACGCACTGGGACAGTATTCTTTGAAGCCTAGGACGGGTTATGGACTTTTGATTTGGATCTGTACCTAAAGAAAAAAATGGAATTTGAATAATAATGATAATAATAATAATAATACCAATTATTATTATGATGTAATACACCTACCGGTCGAAAACAATGTCGATTCTTGATTAGACAGAAGTGTAGGAACGGATATAACTTTCCATTGCCATGGCGTAATCTCCAAACGTAACGCATTTTGCTGGCTTCTGCAGTACATTGATCATTGCCATGCCGTCAATGAGTAAATGTGAAGATTCTCTCTCCAGAACTATATTATCAAGGCAGGTAGAGTTGTAATCAGGGTAGACTTATCCCCACTTCTTAAATCTCCATCCGTGTTTGTCAGGGATTGAGGACAGGCCATGCGCTCATGTTTTAAAATTTCTTGAAGATCAATTTCCCTCCCGGCCTCGTAAGCCATTACTATTCTTTGGAGAACGCTCCTGTCACTACTCATCACTGTTTTGTGCGTCGTTTACTTCGTCAAAACTTTCGGCAAGTCGTTCAGTGTGAGAGGGCGATTCTTAGAAATGGGCAAATGGAAGCTCTCTTGCGGTTTCCCCGTGTCTTCAGATGACACAAGGCGTTCGGAGACGAACTTATTCACTTGTTCAAGCCTCAGTTCTCGTGCGCATAGAAGCGAATCTTGGATCTTGACGGTAGCAGTGTCCTTAGTTGCTACATTGTGAATATTTGAGAGATCATCATTGTCTTCTGAGAAAACTTTAAAAGTTTTCAAAGTGGACAAGAGTTTTTCTTCGTCCGAGTTGTCTCGCCGTCTCCTACCAGGAGAGCCTCCGTGGCTTAGGCGGCAGCACGCCGGCCTCTCACCGCTGGGTCCGTGGTTCAAATCCCGGTCACTCCATGTGAGATCTGTGCTGGACAAAACGGAGGCAGACAGGTTTTTCTCCGGGTACTCCGGTTTTTCCTGTCAACATTTCATTCCAGCAACACTCTCCACTATCATTTCATTTCATCTGTCATTCATTTAATCATTGCCCCAGAGGAGTGCGTCAGGCCTCGGCAGCCGGCACAGTTCTTATCCTCGCCGCTAGATGGGGGGCTTCATTCCATTCCTGACCCTGTCGGAGACTGGAAGCAGGCTGTGGATTTTCATTTTCATGAGCAGCCTTCTGTTCCTACCCCGAACATTTCAAACGCGGAATTAGTAATATCGCTCCTCCAGTGAAATGATAAGGTCCAACGTTGCAGAACAGACTCTTCCTGCGTGATTCCAACTAATCCGCCGGCTTTCTTAGAAGTGCCCATTATCCATTCCTGCGCATGATCCGCGTCAACCTGACAAAATTTTCCGTTGCTCCGTTGGACCCCGAAGTCTGCCTTCCTGAATGCCATCTCGACTTCTTCAGGTAGCTGATGCATTTCAGCTATATACTCAGACAAGAACTTAGTGTAATATTGGTGTGGTCGTTAGTTAGTTAGTTATTCTTGTTTTAAGGGGCGGAACTACGAGGTCATCTGCCCCTCTTAACACAGATTAAAGAATACAAATTTTGAATTGAATTTAAAATTTTGAGGTGGACATCTAAATTTAAAAAGACCAAAAATTAATAAAACAAAAACAAACAATTAAATTTAAAAAAATAAAAATTATAAACATAAACAAAAATTACGGAAAAAACAAAACATTATCATTCAAAAACGAACAAGTCGTTGAGTCAAAGTTCACTGGAAAATTTAGATTGCTGGCCCTAACCCACTCTCACTTATAAAGCGGATAACGCGATCAGCAGCCACCGCGTCATCGGCTAATATAAGTTTGAGTGTCGTCTGCAAACCAAGGTTTCTTCGTAAGTCAGCAAGATCCACACACTCGGTGAAAATGTGGGCCACGGTGAAAACGGCTCCACAGGTACAAAGTGGGGGGTCTTCCCTTCTCATTAGGTACGAGTGGGTGGATCTTGTATGACCTATCCTTAGCCTACACAAAATGACGGACTCTCTCCGGGCCCGGAAGGAGCTCCGCCAAACGCGAGTAGTTCCCTTGATCGCTCTCAGTTTACTGGGCAGTGGGTCAGCTAGCCACTGACTCTCCCAAAAAGCCAGAACTTGTAGGCGTAACTGAGAGCGAATATCTCTAGCGGGTACCTCCATTGGTCGAGGTGGTAGTGATACCGCCTCTTTTGCAGCTTGATCTGCTAACTCATTTCCCGCAATTCCCATGTGGCTTGGAAGCCACAGAAAGGTGATTCGAGTGTCAGCGTGGCACAGCCCGGCTAGTAGGTCGTGGATTCGCTGCACTAGGGGGTGTTGCGGGAAACATGTAGCAATTGACTGCAACGAACTCAAAGAGTCGGTACACACGAGAAAGTGGATTCGAGCATCCTGTAGTGCAAACTGCAGAGCTTCATAGATGGCAACGAGCTCCGCAGTAAACACACTACAGGCCTCAGGCAAAGAGATCTTGGTATTTGCACCATCAATAACGTAAGCACAACCCACCTTCTCTTCCACCTTCGAACCAACCGTGTATAGAATGCCAGCGTCCGGAAATTGGTGAACTATGCTGTGGAACTGCCTCCGGTAAACGGAGGCATCCGTGTTCACCTTAGGACCTCGGTGCAGATCTAACCGAATTTCCGGACGCGGGACTTGCCACGGAGGCACCTCGCTAGATGTCCGGATCATACAGGGACCTACAGCCACTCCTATTTCGGTACACGAGCTATGAAGTCTAATACCAACCGGCCGAGTGGCACGAGGCCGGTTGGCGTACCCCTGGTGGTTTTGGGTACCGAAGAGAGCTTGATAGGTCGGGTGTTGCGGCATTTGACGCACATTGGCAGCATATGCTAACAGCATATGTTGGCGTCTATAATTTAAAGGTGGAACACCCGATTCGGCGAGTAGGCTGGGTATCGGGCTGGTCCGGAAGGCACCGGTAGCCAGCCTAACGCCACTATGGTGGATACTGTCCAGCATTTTCAAGGTTGCCGGCCTTGCTGAACCGTATGCCGCAGAACCATAGTCTAGCCGGGACAGGACGAGGGCTTGGTAGAACCGTAGGAGCACCGCACGGTCAGCCCCCCACGTAGTGCCACTAAGAAACCTGAGCATGTTCAGTTTCCTGAGACATGTCATTTTCAATTGCCGTATATGGTGCTGCCACGTTAACTTGCTGTCAAAATGGAGCCCCAGGAAGCGATAAGTGTCAACCACCGGCAACGCAGCATCCCTGAGATGTAGTTCAGGGTGTAAATGTAGCCTCCGTAGCCGACAAAAATGGACGACGGAGGTTTTCGCTGCTGAAAAACGAAAACCCCGGTCGTGAGCCCACCTGTCGACCCGGTTGATGGCTAGCTGCAATTGCCGTTCCACGACTGCCATACTTCCAGAGCTGTAATGCAGAGCTAAATCGTCTACATACAGCGATGGAACTACCGCGGACCCGGCGGCGGCAACAATGCCATTAATGGCAATCGCGAACAAGGTGACACTCAGCACTGAACCCTGAGGAACTCCATTTTCTTGGGTATAGTACTGCGATAATGTCCTACCGACCCTTACACGGAAGAGTCGGACGGACATGAAATTCGCAATGAAAGTCGGTAGGTTACCACGGAGTCCCCACTTGTGAAGGGTGGAAAGGATCCCGTAGCGCCATGTGGTGTCGTAGGCTTTCTCGAGGTCAAAGAAAACCGTGACTAGGTGCTGCTTCCGGAAAAAAGCCTCCTGTATGGCGCTCTCAAGTCGCACCAGATGGTCAGTGGTGGACCTATGAGAGCGAAATCCACATTGGTACTCAGACAGGAGACCTTTATCCTCCAAGAACCACACCAGTCGACGGTTCACCATCTTTTCGAGCAGCTTACATAGGCCATTTGTCAAACAAATGGGCCTATAGCTGCTTACAAACTTGGGATCCTTTCCAGCCTTAGGAATCGGTATCACGATCCCCTCTCGCCATTGAGATGGAAACTCCCCTTCAATCCATATACGATTGAAGAGGATCAACAGTTCTTTCATACTGGATTCGCACAGATGTTTTAACATTTGATTATGTATGTTATCCGGTCCAGGAGCCGTATCCCTGCACAGTGCAAGCGCACTTCGCAGTTCCCATTCAGAGAATGGTACATTATAGGACTCCGAAGCAGCAGTGGCAAAGGACAAGGGGTGAGTCTCTGCCTCCCGCTTCAGAGTCAGAAATGTAGGATCGTAACTCCCGGAGCAGGATACATCGGAGAAGTGCGAGCCAATGCTGTTGGCAATGGCGAGATGGTCCGTGATGATGTCCCCATTGATGGACACTCCGGGTATCGATAGTGATGTCGGGAGTCCGGAGATCCGACGAAGCTTAGTCCACACTTGAGATGAAGGAGTATGCGCCGTCATGGACGACACATACTTTTCCCACGTCGTTTTCTTACTCTCCCGAATCAGATATCGGGCTCTAGCACGCATCCTTCTGAAGGTGATAAGGTTGGCCATAGTGTTTTGCCTCCGATAGCATTTGAAAGCACGTCGACGATCTTTAATGGCTGCTGCAATCTCGGCTGTCCACCAAGGGACAAGCTTCCGGCGTGAGTTGCCGGATGAGGAAGGTATTGTTTCCTCAGCAGCAGTCAAAATACCATTCGTTATGTGAATGGTATGATCGTCGACACTCTCAAAGGTATCTTCGGCAAACACCGCACGTGCCGTGAAAGTTGGCCAATCAGCCCGACGGAGAAGCCATCGACTTGGTAACTCGATGGCTCTCTGGTTCGGAAGAGTAACGATAATTGGAAAATGGTCACTATTACAAAGGTCATCGTGTACACCCCACTGTAGCAGGGGAACCAGCGCACGACTGCACAGGGTAATATCGATACTTGAATAAGTACCGTGTGCAATAGAGAAGTGTGTAGGCTCCCCTGTGTTCAACAGACACAGGTCCAGCCGCCTGATCAGCCTCTCAAAATCTCTCCCTTTACCGCTAGTGGTAGCGGAGCCCCAGATGGTGTTGTGGGCATTAACATCTCCCAGAAGGAGAAAAGGAGGGGGGAGCTGAGAGACTAGATCCACCAGCTGGTCGTAATCCGGCTGAGAATCAGGTGGGATGTACACGTTACATACTGTTGCCATTACTGGCAACGAAGTACGAACTGCAACTGCCTCTAGCTGAGTACGCAACGGCACCTCTTCACTAAAGAGGCTAGAGTGGACGAGAGTGCAGACGCCACCAGCGGCCACAGCTCCGTCCATCCGGTCTTTAGAGAAGAGTTTGAAGTGACGCATTGTTGTCTCATGTCCAGGACGAAACCTGGATTCCTGAAGACAGACAATGGTTGCCGAAAACGAAGATATTAATTGTCGTAACTCAGCGAGATGAACAGAATAGCTATTACAGTTCCATTGTAATAGTGCCATGGTGTGGACTTAAGTAGAAGTGGGTCTTCTACTTATGCTTGACCGTTTGCCACCCTTCCCCATCTCTAGTTGGAGATGATGGGGCAGGAGAGCACACCTCAATCTCCACATCTCCGTCCGAAGACGAAGAAAATGGAGCGGGCGCTCTCTTGGGTTGCGCACGGTCGTCGTCGGACCTCACGGGTCTCGCCCTTGGGGAAGAGCGAGAGCGGTGTCGAGGGACTTTCTCCCGGTCCGAAGACTGGGTGTCTGTCCCCGACACGCCCCGAAGAGACTTCTTCTTGGATCGGCGCCGACGTGTGTTTGGGGAAGTAGATGGTCCCTTCCCCACAGACGCCGGGTCCTTATAAAACAAGGTCGCTCCTGCTGGCACCGCTCCACTGGTAGTGGTGGGAGCAGGATGGCTAGCAGATACGTGAGCAGCCCTGCCTTTAGGAGAGGAAGAGAAACGGCGCTGAACCGCTCCCCTCTCCTCCGCCGATCTATTTTCTTTTCTATAGGGGAGTTCCTCCATACGGACTGGCTTGGCTTCAGCAGGCTTCGCTCCCTTGGTGGTAGTGGGAGCGGAAAGGCCAGCAGAGACAGTAGCCACCCCGTCAGCAGGAGGGCGAGAGAGACGGCGACGAACCGTCCCCCTCTTCTCCACTATCTTTGTCTTATCAGATGGGCTGGATGACGATCCAGCCCCGGTCGCAGAAGTCTTCTTTGCCTCGTTGGCAGGGGAAGACTTCTTCTCCGACCGTTTCGGAGAGGAAGATGACTTCTTCTCCGATTGCGCCGGTTTAGATGATATAACCAGTGCCTTTTTCACAATGGCCGAAGAAGGTTGTTTAACCTTCTTCGGGCTGACAGGTCTCGCTTGGACAGCGAGGGGAGACTTTACGATCTCAGAGTAGTTCGTCGTCGAGGGTACAGCACGGGGAACGAAAGTGGCAGGGGTGATAGGTGGCGTCACCTTAGCCGCGAAAGATACCGGAAATTCGGGTGCAGTCATATCACGGTATCTCTTTCGAGCGTCGTGATATGAAAGCCGATCCAATGTTCTGATTTCTTGGATCTTTGCTTCCTTGCAGAACTCAGGGCACTGCTTCGACCGCGGAGAGTGACTTCCTTGGCAGTTAGGACACGTCGGGGGAGGCGTACACCCCACACCGTCATGTGTCCCCTTGCCACACTCTCTACACACCGCCTTGGCAGTGCACCTGGCAGAAACATGACCGAATTTCTGGCAATTGTAGCAGCGCATAGGTGGAGGGATGTACGGTCTAACGTCGCAATGGTACGACGTGACCTTCACCTGCCTAGGCACTACAGCACCCTCAAAATGAAGAATGAAAGCGCCAGTATCGACGCTATCATTTCCAATTTTCCGGGTGATGCGCCTAATCCTGGTGACGCCTCGCTTCCCCAGATCCCGCATCAATTCCGCGTCGCTGTTTAAAATGAGGTCGCGATGGAATATAACTCCACGGACCTCATTTAGCGTATCGTGCTTCTCAACCTTAACGGGAATTTCGCCGAAATGCGTGCATTCCAGCAACGCTTCGGTTTGCTGCCGGTCAACGGTATGCAGCAGGAGCTGCCCGTTCCGGAGCTTGGAAATCCCGTTAAGGTCGCGATATTTCCCCTCGATTTCCTCTGAAAATAGGATCGATTTTACCTGTTTAAAATCTCCCCCGTCTGTCCTGGTAGCTACCAGGTAGCGAGGAGACCTGTCAACAGGGAACTTCTTATTAAATGCCTCATCCCAAGGCGTATACACCTTGGGATTCGGTCTACACTCCAGAGACGGCTTTTTAAGGGTGCCACCCTGTACAGGTGTCCGTGATCGTTTACTACGCATCCCGGACGAAATCCTCCCCGAATACTGCCCACTCCGAACGGGGGCTATCACTGTGGGCGCCACCCAGCCAAGGCAATACCTACCTGGCATAGCAGATATTGCCCGGGGTCCCAGTGCCTCGAACAGGCACTTCCCCCTCGGCATGCACAGGATTTATTCAGCTCCAGTATTCGGCCATGCAGGGACCTTCGTTGTAAGGCGGATACTACTGTAGGGTACATGGCGCACCCACCTGACGGGATGGGGCATACCGTCTAGGCTTTCTGGCCAGATGGCCAAGCTGGTGGCCCTTCCCCTAACAGCATGCATGTTTGTTTCTATTGGTCAAACCAGAGCTGGGACCAGAAAACCAAAATCAACCTTTATAAGGCCCCCTCTAAGTCGCCTTTTACGACAGGCAGGGGATACCGTGGATGAATTCTGCCCTCCCCATCCACAGGGGATCTGAACAAATCAAAAACTGGCAAGTTATTCGGCCATGTCGACCCTATTAGTCGCCTCCTACGACAGGCAGGGCATACCGTGGGTGTATTCTATCCCGCACCCACACGGGGGATTTTGGTGTGGTCGTATCGTGCAGTAAAAGGAAGCATCTCCTTAAGAGCAGTCAAATACATGTCCCAATTTCCAGAACGGATCCCCTTGTAAAATTGAGTAATGTCGAAACCATCTATAGATATAACCACCAGTATGCAAAATTTGAACACTATCGTGATGCTTCGGAAACAAAGTCTTTGTTTTTTCCCCCGGTTTTCTTGTACGAGGAAATGCTCGATAGCTGTTTCCGCATCATAGGGGAGGTTTTCAAAAATATCGCAGCTTTTGGTGTATTCTTGGAATACACGGTACGAGAGAATATAAAGTTTAATGCTCTTTGCTTGTTCATTCCTTCCTCTTTATCAAACACCAACAGTGATCTTCTATTTTCTCTTTGATGGTCATGCCTCTTATGTCATTGTGAGTCTGTTCTAGATATATATCTTCCATGACCCACCTATCTAGCAGCGAATCTCTGAAACTCCTCAATTCTTCCTTGTGCAAGAGGACTTCCTTATCCATCTGGCCACCAATTCTCGTTGCCTTCGCCAGTTACTATCTCCGTGATCAAGAGAACTTCGTCTACTTTTTCACTCACCATGCTGTGCTAGTATCGCCTGCTATCAACTCTTTGAAGACCATTTCCTCAAGAGAATTTAAGTTTACAATATTGGTCATGCTTATATGTTCTCCTTTTGTCTCCTACCCCCACTCTTTCCCTTCCTTGGACCCTCCGCGCTTCGCTGAGTGGGTCTCACTTGTAAGTCGGCAGTTGACTCGGTCAGTCAAGGCTCAACTAGAGCCAGTCTCCTCAAACCAAGAGGCACTCTATACGTTCTACGCCATGTTGGCACATTAAGTATCCGTCAAAGGGAACTTCACCTTCGACATGCAACCAAGATAAGTACAGGCTTAAGGTTTTAACCTCATCTTCATCAATTTTATTATCCACATGCTTTTATTGATTATTTTATAGACAGCGTGAGATTACTTATTTGGGGCGGTAATCATTCTTCACGGCATTTGCTATGTTGGGCTTTTGTCTGTCTAAGCCAACCTTACTAGAAAGTAGCTTTTCTTAAGCTATTTAAATGAGAGATCTTCTCACAACGTGGGATATTATCTAATACCCGCTGTCCATAAAATATTAAGCTCGTTCCACCGCTGGATTAACTTTGGCCCCATTTTTCTATTAGGACTGTTCTGGAACCTTCCAGATTCTGTACTCTATCTACAAGTCTTGCCGTCATGTATTTTTCACTCACTTGTGGAAATACTATTTAAAATGAGGAATCTTCCTTATAAATTACTGCAATAGCGAATTTTCTTCCACCGTTGGAATGTTCTATGGCGCATTTAATTGTAATTCACAACTTTCTCAAGAAATAGACTCTCGCCTACCAAGTGCAACCAGTTATTTTCATCATTGCAATAACTTTCTTTCCCATAAACTTTCGTGTTTCTACAGTGAACTTTTCATCTATTTAACAGACTATAGTGAAAACTAGTGCTTGTTCAACTTTTCTACCGCGTCGCGATCGTCCGTTTACATTAAATAAGGCCATGAACATTTATCCTCAATCCCAATTGATCTTTCCTAAACCTTCTACTAACAAAACCATATTAATAAAATTGTAACTCTGGATCATTTCCAATAAGGTGTCACTCTAACGAAGTGCCCTTCCATCTTGCTTGTTTATCATTAATTAATTTCTGCATAACTACGTGTTTTATACACGGTTCAAGCTTACATTGTTTCTACCTTATAATCAGGGAAAACAATTCTTTCAACTCTTGAGTGAGTTATTTCTAGGTCTCACGAAAGGGAAACTGCCCCATTTGGCTCGTGATTCCTACTTAAACATAGGAGGTCGAGAACCTTCCTTTTGATTTTCTCTTCAGGTTTCACAGTAAGTGACCTGCCCTTATTTGTATAATAACCAACAGTAATTCAGCTTAAATATAAGAAGTTATAGGAACTTCTATCTTATTCTTCATGTTTTTCTTATTGTTATTTTCGAAGTTGTCACTCTCTCTAGAATATTCTCTCAGGAATCTCTTAAAGTACACACCTTGTACTCTATTTATTGTTAAATTTAAATCACTTCATTTGTTTTTTTCTTTATCTTACAAAGATTTTAGAACATATATAAGGTTTGAAACCTCATAAATTGTTAATTGCCTGGCGCAAACGTTTAATGCTTTCTGAGGTCTGTGACCCCAAAATTGTTAACCAAATTGAAAATATATATTTGTTAAAGTTATCAACTTCTTTTGCCTTGTTAAATAAATTAAATATTTGTTTTTGGATTTATGATTTCGCAAATACAACGGTTAGGCAAGATCCTGTCTTCCTTGGCTCTCCCTACTCAATGCCATTAAATCTATTGATAGGGCTTTCACCACTCGTTGCATTTGAGCAAGAACTCTTAGTGGTAATCTCGTTAAAGTTTCTCTTAGCTTTAAAAGCTAATTCTAACTGGCCAGTAAGGCAAGTACAGCTCGCTACGCCAGCTACCTGCTTGTGGAGATCCTCTCCGAAAACGTTTGGTTAGTTTTCCAAAAGATAAGTATTTCTTTTTGTCTAAACTTTTAGCCGGCTTCTTGCTGAGTAAAAGCTTAGCCATTTCCAAATGCAACCATTGGTCCACTTACCAAAATTACTTCCCAAGGTATAATTTTTTATTACTATCCTTCTTGGAAGCACTTGGTCGCTTTTTCAGGCACTCTATAACTTCGAAAACTGGAAATACCAAACCTGATTCAAATTATTGGCATTCTTCGAATTACTTTGCAAAAACGAATTTCTTTGAACAGACATACAATAAATCTGTTACTCTCAGTCTTGCCAGACCATCACCCTTCCCCATAGTAAGCAGATGCATGCTTGAGAGGGAATATACTAAAGCCACTCTCTTGCAAACCGCCCAAGTCCTAGCTGCGTTTCCCGTCAGCTTAGAACAAGTCCTTACCCATTTTAGGTATCAGAGAACGGATTTTCAGTGGCAACCGCCTCTAAGTGCATTTAAAGTTAAATTCATAACTTTTGTGGGACTCTCCTCCTATTTTTCTATCCTTTTTCTCCAGTCCGAAACCTACCTCCTTTTCTTAATCATCTTCCCTTGGTGGTTAGGTTATTCCTCAGCCAATAATCTACCCAGCTCTTCTCATTAGTCAGCCTATCCAGTAAAATGCGCCATAAAGCCTGGAACATAAGTTTGTGAACACGAAGATCTTTACCATAAGCCCTTCCATCAAGAACTGCAGCGGCCGATCCCTCTGCTAATAAGACTCCGCTTTCCACCCAGATCTCACGAATACCACTTCCTGCCATACGCTGCCCTATGGTTTTCAGAAAATTAAGTGCAAGGTGTAAACCTCCCATCTTCAAAACAACCCGATTTTGAAACAGTTCTGAGCCCCATTTGATCTCCAACATGGTAGAGCGCGAGGAGCCTATTTCCAAAAGTCGACATCTGACATTTTTTACAAAAAGTAGGTTTTTTAAATTTCATATTCCTCTTGGAGAAATGCATCAAATGGATGATGGAAGATGTTCTAAAACACAATATCTGTGGTTAAAAATCAATATTAAAGTTTGACTTTATTTCCAAATCTCGACATCTGCTTTGTTAAGTTATTTCCATAATCCGACATCTGCACTTCGTTCTTAAATCCGACATTTTGCATAAGAAAGTTGACGCAACTTCCAAAATGTGTTCCAATACTCGACATTCCTGTTGCTTTACTTCGAGGCAGTGTTTCCCGCGAACTTTTGATTGTAGTACTTGGCAATGTCCGGCGCCAATTAACTTCTTTCTAAGTGTTCCCGCCAAGTTTGTTCTAATGTGACAATGCACTGTTTCAACGCAGTATTTGTTGGCTCTATACTTCAGTCACCAGTTGACATCTGATTAGTTTGGTGCTGCTCTACAAAGCAATGGATAATTCCTTAAAAGTATCTCCTTCTGTACCTGGACGTGGGAGGAAACATTCCCGTGGCCCCGAAAACTGGGCTAAGAATAAGAAGAAAAGAGAAAGGTGAGCATTTCGTTACTAATTCGTTTAGCAATAATTATCATATAACCGTAACAAATAATGCGTTCTTGAAGCGGAATCTAGATAAATATTATATTTTCAGATACTCTGCTTCACAACCCCCAATACCAATATGCAATCACAAGAAGGGAGCATTTCAGTGCCAGACACTGACAACTAGGGACATCAAACATTTTCATAACATATTCTACAGCACGCTAAAGAAGCTTATCCAGGACGCACTTATAATCAAGTATACAGCGGCGGCACTTCCGAGAAGAACCGTGAGTAATGGCAGTAATAATAATAAGAAGATATCGATAAAGTTTTTGTGAAAAAAAGGCAACAAAGCGACCCGGTAAAGAACCTGTTATACCCGTCTGCAGGGCAACTTTTCTAGGTATCTTGCAGATATCAAAAGTCAGGGTAGGTCTGGCTTGTAAGCGTCACTTTGAGACTGGTCTTCTGCCTATAGATAAACGAGGAGGAGATACTCGTAGCAAGTACAGTGAAAATAAAAGACTAGCTATGAGCTTTGTCTTAGAGAAATTAAATGGTGTCAGTGAATTACACTATTGTAGAGGACAAGTGAAAGGTCGCCAGTATTTATCAAGTGAGCTGAACATTAATAAATTGTGGAGAAGTTACAACCAGTCAGTATCAACTGAGCTACGAGTTAAGGCAGCTTACTTTAGGCATTATTTCTGTCGGACATATAATATTGGATTTGGCACTCCAGCGACTGATGCTTGCTCGAAATGTTTGTTGCTGAAAGCTAAACTGAAGCACTGCAACATTCCTCAAGAAAAGAATAATATAATAACTGAGTTGAGAGTACATAAATTAAGAGCACAAGCGTTTTATGATGTTCTACGTAATCAGGAAGATAATGAACTGATATTAAGTTTCGATTGCCAGAAAAAATTACCCCTTCCAAAATACCAGATCAAGCCACGTATTACTCCAGACAATTGTATATGTACAATTTTACAATCTGTGTAGGAACATCGCGTGATCGTCAAACTACACGGAACACTTTTATATACCAGTGGCTGGAATATTCTCGTCCAAAAGGATCTAACGAAATAGCTTCCTGTGTTTATGACAGACTTAATCATCTTGATCTTACAGGTATCACAAAAGTTAATTTGGTTTCTGACGGCTGTGGGGGTCAAAATAAAAATAGTATTATGATTGGAATGGTTTCCTATTGGCTGTATAATGATTGCCCCGCACAAGTTAAGGAAGTGGAGATGGTATTTCCCGTTGTAGGCCACTCCTTCATACCCCCAGACCGAGTCTTCGGGAGAATTGAAAAGGAGTTTAGAGTGCGAGACACTATTGTAAAACCAGAAACCTACACTCAAATTTTCAAGCAGTTTGACACAGTGAACACGTTAGGTGTTGATTGTCCGGAGTATGACTGGAAAGGTAGCGTCCAATCTTCTTTTAAATCACCAGGGTCATGGCATTTCAGAATTCAATCCTGCAAGAGGTTCGTGTTTAGGGAAGTAAAATCCTCTACTCTTCTTCGTGGAGAGCAACATTATAGGAGTGACTTAACTGATTTCAAAGGGATAACTAAAAAGGAAAAAACGGCAACTTTTGAGAAAGTTCAGTTGCCTCTTGGAGTAGCCGTCAGAGAAGAGAAGATGAATGATGTTAACAAACTACTAACACCTCACTACGGGGAAGAGTGGAAAAATAATGAAGAACTTCAATATTATAAGAAAGTCATGGATCCAGAAAACGTGACAATTGATGTGGAAGACGATCTTGTTTGTGAACCCCAGGAGGAGAATGACGACTTGAGAATCTAATCTGCGTGACTTATTGCTCCTTGTGTATTATTATGTTAGTGCATACTATTTTTTATATAATTTACTAGAAACTTGTGTTCATTGTAAATTTTGTGTGTTTATTAAATTAGGAGTGCATAACAACATTATGTGGCTTAAAATCCTTGTTAAGCAAAATCCATGTTTTGTTCCAATACTCGTCATAAGCTAGAAGTTCGTTCCAAAATACGATTTTCCATTAACGTACTTCCAAAATCCGACATCTGCGAATTTTAATGCTCAATATCTCCTAAACGCATTGCTGAATCTACCTCCGGAGCTATTTTTTATGTTTATGGTTTGTTTAAGTTAGAGTTAGTACCAAGAATAACATAAAATTTCCTGAATTTTACTGCTTAAGCGTTTTTTTCGTTTTTCTCAATAACTTCAAAAAGTCAGATGTCGACTTTTGGAAATAGGCTCCTCGCTTGATCACAAGTTAACACCCCATACGGCTGCTTCAGCTTATCCGCGACAACGACGGATCTTTCAAGCACTGTCTGGAGCGTGTCCCACTCATGGGAAGGGTTCAGTAGGATTAATAACTTAGTCAATCGACAAACTATTGTTTCAACAATGCTTTACAGCATAATTTACCCCTATAGGGATAAAAATACGTGAGGAAACGAAAATAGTGCAGATATAGGGCTATGTTCGCCATCTTGGCCACCATCTTGGATTTCGGGTTTCCGGTGGAGAAATCAGCCAGGCAACAGCGATATTCGTGCTCAGCAGGTCCGAATTAGTAAAAATAAGCCATTTGACCAAATGTTACCCAAAATGCCGCTCAAATTGGAAAAGAGGCGTTTTTGGAAAAAGTGAACCAGTCTATTATCCTTATTCTTATTATTTATTCTTACTCTTTATTCTTATTCTTAATTCTTATTATTCATTCTTATTCTTATCTTATTCTTCATTTATTTTTTATTATTCTTATTCTTAATTTTTATTCTTTCTATTCTTATTGTTTGTTCTTATTCTTCATTCTTATTCTCTATTCTTACTCTTTATTCTTATCCTTTATTTTTATTCTTTATTCCTTCTCTATATTCTGTCTTTTTTATCCTGTTTTCTCATTCTTTATTATCCTTATTTCTTTATGTTTAGTCTTTATTCTTATTCTTTATTCTTATTCTAATACTTTATTATTATACTTTATCTTACTCTTTTTTAATCTTATTCTTGATTATTATTATTTATTCTTATTCTTTATTCTTATTATTCATTCTTATTATTTATTCTTATGCTTTATTCTTATTCTTAATTCTTATTCTTTATTTTATTGTTTATTATTATTATTATTCTTTGATCGTATTCTTTATTCTTATTCTTAATTCATATTCTTTATTCCTACTCTTTATTCTTATTCTTTATTCTGAATTCTTATACTTAAATTTATGCTTTATTATTATTATTATTATTATTCTTTTTTATTCTTATTCTTAATTCTTATTCTTTATTCTTAGGCTTTATTCTTATACTTTATTATTTATTCTTATTCTTCTTATTTATTCTTATTCGTAATTCTTATTATTTATTCTTATCTTATTCTTTATTTTCTTTATTTTTTATTATCATTCTCATTCTCATCCTTATCCTTATCCTTATCCTTGTCCTTGTTCTTGTTCTTGTTCATATTCATATTCTTATTCTTATTCTCATTCTCATTCTCATTCTCATTCTCATTCTTATTCTTATTCTTATCCTTATCCAGTTTTTTTCTTAATCTTATTCTTATTCTTGGGCGAAATGTTCTTTCTACATGAATGCAGCACTACAGATACGATGGGTGGGCGCTTTCTCTTTGCAGGGACCGGCCATCACTCTTTCACGAAGACCATGAATAAGCAATAATTTATAAGGATACACATTTGATGAATGATCGTGACATAGGCTACATGGTTATCGGGTAAGGTGTTTGAATTCAGAGAGGAGACAGTTGATGAAACAGACCGTCAGCTTATTATTATACTGTCCAAGCGTGACCATTATGACTAGAGAAGATCCGGGTTCGACTCCAGGCATCCCCGCGGCAAGACGAGACTAGAACTGGGAGAGATCCCAGCCGTGATAGACAGGTCTGGATCGGCCGAACACGAGCGACCACATCTAACAAGGCCATTGCCAGCACAGTCGCAATCAGCTGCTACACTTTCCCATGCTGTCACTCCCTTGGACTTCTGCGAGGACAACGTCCTCAAGGCGTCACGTCGTGCCATCAGTTTTACCTGATCAGATGAGTGCAGTGTTGGCAAATTAGTGACATTGTCGCTACATCTAGCGACTTCAAAAAAAGACTACAGAAAAAAAATACGAGCCTTACAGTAGTCGCATATGATGTGTAACATCTGACATGTTATTCGAATAATTCCATGTACTTACTCGCATTTTTTAAAGAATGAACTCATAGTGCTACCTTGTGCCAGCAAACATGAAAGGATTCTCCAATGCATCTGCAGTAGTGACATATACCTGCAACTTTATGCGGGAGCAATCCACTGCCTTCTTGATGCGAGCTGCGCTTTATACCGGCCAGTTAGTGAACCCATGCCAGCGGTGTTATTGAAAATGGCCTCTTATTGCCGATATAGCGCACTGCCAAGTATAGGCGCGATTAAAAATTAGATGTGCAGTAGGTATATTAAAGGCGTTTCTCCCAGTGATAAGTTTAGACCAACGAAGTTTCAATTATTGTTAGTAGTCGGTGTTAATATACTGAATTCCTACGTTGTTTGGAGTGTTGGTTGATGCGATATAGCACTCGACGTATCGAGTGCTTACATTAAATAAGAATACAGCAAAAGTACGAAGATTTAATAAATCGTAATTGTTTTCAGCAAATATGATATAATGAATATTTTCACACCAAAGAACGACAACTTGAAGATGATTTATTATGGGAATTTCTTTAATGGGGCCTCCAAACCTTGAGGTAAACCATAAGCGATTTACACTCCACATAGCCACATGGCTTACATTACGTCGTTGTACCGATCTCCGCCACCGCGCGCGCTCATTGTTTCCGTCCCATGCACTTCCGTCCCATCTACTTCCGTGTCTTTTCCAAAATCACTCCCACAAAAATGTCCAGCTACCGAGTGCCACAAAAATATCCAGATACCGAGTGGAAAGATGTTACACATCAAAAGGCGACGCACCTGAGGTGGAAATTCAACTCATCTCTTTTCGGTTTTGGAGGGCGAGATGGTGCAATGGTCAAGCTGCTTATCTCTCACCAAGGGGGGACCGGGTTCGATTCCCGGTCCATACATGTGTAATTTTCGAAGTAAAATATCATGTCGTATGGTTCGGATTCCACGTAAGATTGTATGGCTCATTATAGCGAGATTCATGGCATCTGTTGGGAACTACGGCATGTAGTGACGCGATACGCCGTGCATGGTTTCCACCACCGGATATGCCAGACTGAGAATTTCCACGACCCGGACGATAACTGCAAGTGTAAACTGTGTGGGACAACCTGTGACCGTTATCACCTGCTTTTGTGCTCCAAAAGGAAAGTCTCGTTGACAGATTTCTGCAATGACTGAATGTGTGGTCTTATTTTGGTTAGTGTATGCACGGTCGTGTATATATTTCTTGTGGCAGTTAGCTGCACTTATTATATTATTATTATCGCGAGGTTAACGGTCACGTTAAACTACAAGCTTCCTTCCTTCCTTCCTTCTTCTCAGTTTTGCCCCGCGAGGTTGAGTGTACATCGTTCCAATCCTCAGACCAAAATTAAATTTCTCAGCAGAACCTGGATTCAAACTTAAGACCTCTTGATACGGAAGCTTAATACATAAACCGAGACCACAGACGGCGACAAAGAAGGGAGTAAAGTTTCTACAGGCATACGCCACAGCCTTCTCCTTCCAGGCTGGTTCATTGGCTAAGGATTCCTGCACCCACCCCTTGGCCAAAAAAATGCATCACCTTCTAGTAGTAATACAGGGTGGGGCGTGGAAACTTCCTGATTCAAACATGCAATAAAACACAGTACATGTTTCATTCAACTTTATTGTTATTTTCCGCCTACCACACAACATTGGAACTTTACATTTACACAGTTTTAAACACAATGTCAGTTAAATGTCGCCCTCCATTGTCAATACACTGATTCAGTCGACGGCGAAAGTTTTGCGTCACCTTTTCGAGCATATCGACCGGGATATTCGCAATTTCGGCTCGGATGTTGTTTCATAGGTCGTCCAGGGTGTGGGGACAATCTTTGTAAACCAGGGACTTGAGATAACCCCACAGGAAGTAATCAGGAGGGGCTAAATCAGGCGAACGGGCAGGCCATTTTACTGTACGTACCCTCGCAGGGAGATCAGACGTTCGTGGAAGGCTTCCCTCAAAACACCCATGGAAATCTTGGAGGTGTGGTCTGTGGCCCCATCTTGTTGAAACCAAACGTTATCCAGATCCATTTCTTGGATCGCAGGTAAGAAGAATTGTTGGATCATTGTCACATAACGGTCGGAATTGACGGAAACAGTACGACGGTTTTCTTAAAAAAAGTATGGCCCAATGATCCCTACACTTGCTACAGCACACCATACCGTGACACGAAGGGGCCTCTCATGAAGCTCTTTGGGATTTGCTGAACTCCAATACCGCATGTTCACACAGCCACTGAGGTGAAAATGTGCCTCGTCAGAGAAGAACACAACTGCGTCATTCGGCACGGTATCAAGCAGCTGCTCACAGGATGTTTGTCGGTTTACATAATCCTGCTCTGAAAGTTGTTGGACCTCACAAAGTTTGTACGGGTGGAAATGGATCTCAAAGTGAAGAATGCGACGAAGAGAACGGGACGACATCCCAAGAGCAACTGCATGTTTATGCGCAGAACGCTTGGGTGACCGCTCAATGGACGCACAAACTCTTTCCACATTTTCAGGTGTTCGAACGGTCTTCTGAGGTCCTTTCCTTTCTTTGGCGACATTCCCCGTTCGTCTGAAGGCATCCACCCAGATTAAAACACTTTTCCGATCAGGAACACGACCTCGTGGAGGAATATCGAAGTGACGGCGAAAGGCACGTTGCACAGCAGTCACTGACCGAGCGTTAGAGAAATACGCCTCCACGGCAAAAGCACGCTGCTGCCTCGAACAAAGCATGTTTACGACTAAGACGGGCGGGAACACAAATATCCCACTTGGCCCCTTCCACTGAATCCACCCCCACTCCCCTGCCCTCCCTACAACAGTCACTGCAACATGTTTAAATAAGGAAGTTCCCACGCCCCACCCTGTATAAAGAATACTATTTGGTTTACGTATCAGAATGTGTGTTGGTTCTAGTGGACTCTACCGCAGATCAAGGAAACCGAATGGAAATCACCGTGGTAACATGTTGAAATACAGTATGTGGTGCTTTAATTATATGTAGTCTAATAATAATTTTATTAATGCAGCCAATGGTCATGCACTTTTCTTTTCAGGACGGGTCAGGGATGGGATATTGGAAGGAAATCGGCCGTGGACCTATTGAAAGGAACCGTCCCAGCATTTGCCTGGTGGTGAAAATGGGAAACCACAAAAACCATTTTTGGACAGCCGAGGTGGGATTCGAACCCACGCTCTCCTTTGCCAGCGAGGCACGAGGTAGCGCGTTAGCAAAATAAACACTATATAATATACGCTTAATATTATAACGTCTGAGTAATTATGGTTGGTTGGTTCCTCAGTTTAGGGGCTGCGACAACGCGGTCATGTAGCCCCGTGTACTTTGGGTGTGTGTAGAATCTGTCTGATAACCAGTGTTAGTTGTGATGGCTGTATTAGTGCGTGTATCTGATTTTTAAAAAAATTCAAGTAAGGACTGCAACTTTGAATTTTTCAAATAGTTCCTACTTTTGCCGCCAAACACCACCGTCAAAGACTACTAGGCCTAGTTCAGAACTTAGCTACTAGACGCCACCGCAGTCGGCTCTTGGCAACGAACGTAGAAACCTAAGAGCGTTGTTTACATTCCTAACCTATACAATTTAGCTTCACACAGGTGTAATTAGTGGAAGTTTCAACATGCCATAAATCTACGACTTGGGACCGCCGGCTTTACTTCCCCTCCGAAGGAAGGCATACTGAGGGATTTTTAAAGCTCTTAAAAAATCCGACGGCTTCGGTTTGAACCCGCTATCTTGGGCATAAAAGCTCAGCATGCTACCGAC
Source organism: Meconema thalassinum (assembly GCA_946902985.2). Taxonomy (NCBI): domain Eukaryota; kingdom Metazoa; phylum Arthropoda; class Insecta; order Orthoptera; family Tettigoniidae; genus Meconema; species Meconema thalassinum. The sequence continues at coordinate 390,490,345 of OX336391.1, forward strand.
TACGCCACCGAAGCCACCGATCAGTAATTATAAAACAACAAATATAAAAGATCAAGTAAGAAAAGTAAGTTTATTTGGATTCGAACGCTAGCCGTATGGGTGAGAGTCGGTCACGCTAACCCCTAGTCAAAATCTGAACATTGATCGAAGATTGTTATCAATAGTCGTAGATATAACTGCCTAGCATATAATGTTTGGAAGAATCGATTTCTTCAGCGTAATATGCCTTTATTATAAATATAGCTGCTTCGGTGGCGTAGTTGGTAGCATGCTGAACTGCTGTGCCCAAGATAGCGGGTTCAAACCCGGCCGAAGTCGTCGGATTTTTTTAAGAGCGTTAAAAATCCTTCAGTATGCCTTCCTTCGGAGCGGAAGTAAAGCCGGCGGTCCCATGTCATAGATTTATGGCATGTAAAAGATCCTTTCACAGACTAAACATGTGTAAAGCAAAATTGTTAGGTTAGATTTCGTCAGAACGCTCTATCAAAGTTCCAACGATCACCACTAGGTATGATTGATATCTGGTGGCGAAAGTTGGAACTACTTGAAATTGAACGGAACTTGTAGCTCACCCTTTAGGGTGTCCGCTGGAAGCAGCTACAGACTCAGGCGAGCCGAACATGTCCTCGGACACTCCCGGCACTAAAAGCCATGCGATAAATACATACAATATAAATATTACTTCTTTTAGTAAAGCGGCTTCGGTGGCGCAGTTGGTAGCATGCTGTGCTTCTATGCCCAAGATCTCGAGTTCAAACCCAGCCGAAGTCGTCGGATTTTTTACGACCGTTCCTTCTGAGGGGAAGTAAAGCCGGTGGGCCTATGTCATAGATTTATGGCATGTTAAAGAAACTTCCACTAACTACAATTGTGTGAAGGTTAATTTGTAGGTTAGATTTGATTAATGCTCTGTAAATTCCAACGTTCGTCGCCAGGTGCTGGTTGCGGTGCCATCTAGCAGCCAAGTTCGGGGCTAGATGTCGTTGACAGTAGCATTTGCTAACAAAAGTAGGAATTACTTGAAATTGATCGTCTGTAGTCCTTACCTGAATTACAGATAACACACACTAATACAGCCATCACAATTAACACCGGTTATCAGACAGATTCTACACACACCCAAAGTACACGGGGCTACATGACCACGTTGTCGCAGCCCCTAAACTGAGGAACAAACCAACTTCTTTCAGTACATTCCATAAAACAATTTCATGCTACTGAAATATGGACCACGCAACTAAGAATTGCCGCGATTATGAAGTGTTCGGTGCATGGCCAGACAGTTTGTCCTGGGCGCTCGTAAGTCACTGCGACAATATAATACCAATATATATATATAAATAAAAGTTTTTTTTCTGATTTTCTACAGAAATTTGCTTTATTAACGCGTTTCAGACTTTTTTTTATGAAGGATGCGTGCGAATTTTTTTTTGTCTGTCTGTTTGTCTGGCTGTAGACAATTTTTTTGTTCCCTTATAACTCGAGAACGGCTGGGTGGATCAACGTAATATTTGGTACGGACATCTATCAGAGGCACGACACTGATCATTGATGTAACTCTTCTCCGTACCTCTCATAAAAGGGGGCCTACCCCCTAAAAATACATGCTGAAATAGGCGTAGAAGGGTGAGACAAAGCTCATCTTCAGCCCCTCAATGTGAGAAACGAAACTCGGGGGTCCTACCACATTTTAAGGCCATAAAACCAACAGTTTTTGAGATATTCCCAGAAAACTAATTTCATTTAATAAACTAATGAATGAATGAAAGCTGGTAACCATGGCAACAGAACCTCAGAGGTCCATTTATTTCTGTAAGCTGCAATGCAGTTCCATTTATTACATTACTGTGAAAGTTTGCAAATGGCTATAAGGTTATCACGGAACCAAATTAGGCTCTAAAATGCATCAATATATATAACGCGCTTAAGGGGGTCAAGGGGTACCCTAATATTTTTTCACGCAATTTACACGTGCGATATGTCGTACAGAAGGTCTATTATATCTACAAACAGCAACATTATTTTCAAAAATTCCTGAATTGAAAGTGTATTTTTATGTCTTTTAGGAATTTGGGCCATTGGAGGCTAAAAAACCTGAATTTTCATGCACCACGCCTTTATAATTTATTAAAGAGGTCTTCATGTGGATTTGACAAAACAGTGAGGGTCAGTTTTTATGTAATGTGTATTGCGTTTCGTCTACGAGGTTTTCAATTTTATTTTCACGCCAGGAAGTACACGTTAGGAAAATTTAGTTTGAGAGCACATTTTAACTAATCATTTTTCTTTGTCGACAAACAGGTTCCAAGCCCCTAACCATTGCATCAGTAGCTCTGGTTATTAATACCGAAGACCGTTCGAAGAATGGGTACTCCTGCTAGTATTCAATATAAAATTATAATATCGGACGGGTCACGACCTTGAGGACAGTTTAAAACGCCCTCTGTTCTATAAGCGGAACCGGTGAAACCGGACCTTGTGGGATAATATGTTAAGGTTAGCCTATAAAGTTTGCAATATTCACATAGACGCCATCTTGAAATTACTGGCTGATGACCTTGTAGTTTGGGCAACTGACGCTTCCCTCATGAAGGTACATTTTTCTAAAATTTGGTAGAGATTGGATGATTAGTTTAGTAGTAATTATATTTAAGCTTTGGACATTTGGGTGGCACAAACTAGCGCTGTAGCGCTCTTGGCCACCATGACTGATTCTTGCAATTCATCATCATCATCATCATCATCATCATCACTTATTGTACTCAACAAGCCATGAAGACCCATGACAGAAAGCAAAGAATTTGCATTCCATTACAAGAGATATAGTCTACATTACAAAATATATTCCATGATTTAACAATGAAGAAGAAAATAAAATAAAATCAGAGATTCAATGACATATTAGAGGCATGTTTCTGGTCACAATTTCAAATATTTATTGCAGATGCTGTGGCATCACCAAGGGAAGCTGTAGGCTTATATTTCTTCCAATGTCACCAGCACACTATCTCTCCACCTAGTTCTTGGACGGCCTATTGGGCGTTTGCCAATCAGCCGGGAGTTAAAACCTCTGTTAGGAATAGATTCTCCTGCTCTAACAACATGTCCTAGCCACTGAAGTCCACGTCCTTTGATGGTTCTACCAATATTTGCATTTTAAATGGTAGAGGTCTTCCTTCTGCCTACTTTCCCATCTTCCTTCGTCCACATTGAATACGGGCCCGTATATCTTCGTCAATACTTTCCTTTCAAAGCCACAACTGCTTTCTTCAAGAGTTTGTGGTGTCGTCCATGTCTCGCACCCCTTCAGTAGTACCGGTTTACCTGGAAGTCGATTTCGCTATTTGTGAAACTGGTTCTTGCAATTTACAAATTTATTTACTTGAATCTTGCCAAAGAGTCACATTGATGGTCTTTATGAGGGAGGGGGGATTACATTAATCATCTCCTCTGCGGATCCGTCCCGACCCTGTTGGAACCCTCTCCTCCCCCCGTTCGCGATTTGCTGATTTCACACCTCATACAGGAGAATGGAGAGCACTGAAAAATTGAGTTCCAATAGCCAGCAGCCAGTGCATTCCTAGCCAGGCGAGTCATGTGGGTCCCACGCTACAAGAAGCTGGGCTGGAATGCCGGAGTAACCTTTGACTGGCGGATAATTACACCCTGGGCTAGTATGCTCCATATTGAGACGTTTCATAGTCATTTTTAAAATCACTCATTTCAAAAACTACTCATAGGTGATAACTGATAGGTTATGCACGTGAGAATACTTCCGTACTCTTGTAATGGAGGAGGATTTCCCTTCAACTCGCAAGGCACGGCAGGTAGAAAGAGAAAGTACTGTTCAGTAGCCTACATTGTGTACGGATCTCTACATGAAGGAAGACAATCTCTACTTTGTATAAAACAAAGTCCCCGATTCTCGGATTGTATGTATGTCTACCATTATTCCCGTTTTCCAACGCGGTCGGGGATGAGTTGCGATGGAATTCTTTGTGGCGGATGTATTTTACGGCTGGATGCCCTACCTGACGCCAACCTCATGAGAGGAGTTAATGAGAGATGAAATGAATGATGGTGTATGAAACTGGGCAAGGATGTGGGAGGAAGCAGCCGTGGCCTGTCAGAAGGTACCTTCCCACCATTTGTCTGGAGTTGAAAATGGGAAACCATGAAAAACCATTTCAAGGACTGCCGACGGTGGGCTCGAACCTACGCGCCTACCAAATCAGCAGAGAGCTTGGCCTCATGACGTAACGCTGCGCTTTAGCGAGCGTAGCCACCACTGTCAGTTACCCGATTCTTGGATGTGACAGGTAATCTCGAGAACCACTGAATGGATTTTGATGCGCTTTCACCAATCTGTACAAGATTTCTCGAGGAAGGTTTCTGTAGAAAAACATTCATTTATGACCAAAGGAAACCGAGCAGTAACGATTTCAGTGAATCGAGACTAAGAAAAACCTGCCGTCCGTGCGCCTTTTAAGCTTACGCTGGGTAAACCGTTAAACATATCTATATACCGTACTATGTGTGTAAGAATTGTTCAGCATGAAAAGTTCTACAAATAAATCCGGGACAGCATATCTTTAATACATTGCCCACTGTAGGTGGTTTTACGTTTTCATTTCTTTCAACAATCTCCATTCAGTTGAAATTTAAATTACTAGCTTTGTAGCGAGTTTACGAGCTAGCGCGCGAGCAAGCCGATCATCCCAGCTTCGGCCAGTATCAAACTACCGAGTCATATCGAGCTAAGATTTCAGAGAAGAGTATATGTGTTTTGCGTTTCACTGTTCACCTCGGCTTTTCTGAATTGCGTCTGGGACCTGCCGTTCGTGCGCCTTTTAAGCTTACGCTGGATAAACCGTTAAAGATATCGGGCGAAGCGGCAGCGAATTGCTAGTTTACTGTAAAAAAATTATAGGGGCTTGGGCATTTGGTAATTTGGCCCGTGTACTTGGGTAGATAGGTATTAATGTATCTGCTAACCTGCGTTATCGTGATATAATTATGTGGTCGTGTGTGTATTTATAATATTGAGTCTATGATTTAGAAGGAGGCAGCCATGGTCTATGGGAACCATCCCAGCATTCTCATAGGGTATAAATGGGATACCACGGGAAAACCACTGCTTGGATAGCTGAGGTGGGCTACGGACCCACCCCTTCTCAGTTTTGCCTCACGAGGATGAGTTTACCCCATAGCAACCCTCTAACCAGAATTTAAATATCTTGGCAGAGCCATTAACCGAACTCGGACCTCTGGGGTGACCTCGCCCCTTAAAACAAGGAAGAAAACTTGTAGTCTTACGTGATCTTTAATCTCGTGATCATGAGCCACAGATCTCCATTTAACGTGGAATCCAAACCACAATACGCGATATTTCACTTTGAAAATCTCACAACCATTGACCGAGAATCGAACCTGATCCACCTTGGTGAGAGGCAAACAGCTTGACCACTGCATCACCACGCCCCCCTCCCCCTTTAAAACAAAATTATGAACTATCTAAGGGTGACAGACAACAATGTTAGTCACGACACCACGAGGTAGTCCGTTGCAAGTTCAAACGTGTGGTGAAATTAATAGGTTTTTACACAAAAAATAATCACTTTCAGTATTCTCTTCGGTGGCGTAGTCGGTAGCATGCTGAACTGCTATGTCCAAGATGGCGGGTTCAAACCCGACCGAAGTCGTCGGGTTTTATAAGAGCGTTAACATACTTCAGTATGCCTTCCTTCGGAGGGGACGTAAAGCCGGTGGGCCCATGTCATAGATTTATGGCATGTTAAAGAACCTACCACTGCAATCGGTGGTTTGCAGCAAAATTTGTCGGTTACATTTTTCTGGTTAGGGAACGCTCTATCAAGTTCCAACGTTTGTCACTAGTGTAAGTGACAGCAGCATCTGGTAGTCAGAGTTGGAACTACTTGAAATTAACTTGTTGGGAGCCCTTACTTGAATTTAAAAAACTCCTCTCGGCACGCCGGTAGGCGGATGTAGATTTCACCGGACAAACTTGGGGATAGGCGAAAACAGGCAGAATATGCAGGTTTTCGTAGAAGGATCAGACCTCATTTATTGCGAGAAGGTATTTTAAAATTGGAGATTAATTAACTTTGTTTTTCGTCATTTTATGCATATTTTAAACATTTCATTGTCTTATGGGGACGGTAACCTTCTTGTCATTTGGGGTTCTTTTTTATACTTGTGGTCACACTGTCCGTATGCAAGGTTTCGACACTGATGTGTAACTATGTCACGGTCTGTTACTTCTTCACGCAAAATTATATCTCCCGCAGAGATTTTGGTTGGTTCCTCAGTTTAGGAGCTGCGACAACGCGGTCATGTAACCCCGTGTACTTTGGGTGAGTGTAGAATCTGTCTGATAAACGGTGTGAATTGTGATGGCAGTATTAGTCTGTAATTCAGGTAAGGACTGCAGACGGTCAATTTTAAGCAGTAGTTCCTAATGTTGCTATCAGATACTACCGTCAACGACACCTGGCTGTGGACTTGGCTGCTAGATGCTACCGCAACCAGCAACTCGCAACGCACGTTGGAAATTCCCCTCCAAAGGAAAGCATACTGAGGGATTTTTACGCTCTTAGAAAATCCGACGACTTCGGTCGGCTTTGAACCCGCGACCTTGGGCATAGAAGTTCAGCATGCTACCAGTTACGTCACCGAAGCCGCTTCGCACTTAGTCAGATGGAAATCTGAATCTGATCTCGTGCAAGTGCGTTGTCATGGCAACGTCTGATGGCTCATCCCTCATCAATTTAGTAGTGTTGCCATGGCAACCTCTGATAGCTCTTGACATTTTCTTATAATTCCGAAATCATTTTTCTCATCCCTTGGCGTAATGGTGGGTCATATCAAAAATTCTTTCAGACAAAAGTTTTAGGTAATTATTAGGGGAATATTGCCCATTTTGTGCGGTTTTGATATTGTGCCTATTAAGAGAGATATGATTAATGTTTCCCGAAAAACCCACTTTTTCCCACCCCTTTTGTCAATGGTTGGTGCTATAAAAAACTCTTCAAACATAAATTTTTGGGCTTTATTCGACACATAGTATGAACTTTGAATGGATTCGATATGTCACATATTAGGAGAGTTATAGCAATATTTCACTTTTTTGAAAAAAGACCCCCATTTTCACCCTATTCAACCGATTCAGCCCAGTAACGAACTCGACCGAGATTTTATAGGTATACATATTCGGTAAAAAATTCAAAGTGATTGGAGCAAAATTACGTCAGTTATCGTGTCCACAAGAAACTGATATATATTATATCTTATATAAAAAGTCCTCTCGGCACGCCGGAAGGCGGAGGTAGATTTCACCGGACAAACTTGGGGATAGGCGAAAATAGGCAGAATATGCAGATTTTCGTAGAAGGATCAGACCTCATTTAATGCGAGAAGGTATTTTATAATTGGAGCTTAATTAACTTTGTTTTTCGTCATTTTATGCTTATTTTAAACATTTTATTGTCTTATGGGAACGGTAACCTTCTTGTCATTTGGGGTCCATTTTTATACTTGTGGTCACACTGTCCTTATGCTAGGTTTCGACACTGATGTGCAACTATGTAACGGTCTGTTACTTCTTCACGCAAAATTATATCTACCGCAGAGATTTTGGTTGGTTCCTCAGTTTAGGGGCTGCGACAACGCGGTCATGTAACCCCTTGTACTTTGGGATGGCTGTATTAGTCTGTAATTCAGGTAAGGACTGCAGACGGTCAATTTCAAGCAGTAGTTACTAATGTTGCTACCAGGTACTACCGTCAACGACACCTAGCTGTGAACTTGGCTACTAGATGCCACCGCAACCAGCAACTCGCAACGAACGTTGGAACTTCCCCTCCAAAGAAAAACGTTCTGAGGGATTTTTGGCGCTCTTAGAAAATCCGACGACTTCGGCCGGCTTTGAACTCGCGACCTTGGGCATAAACATTCAGCATGCTACCAGTTACGTCACCGAAGCCGCTTCACACTTAGATGGAAATCTGAATCTGATCTCGTGCAAGTGCGTTATCTTGGCAACGTCTGATGGCTCATCCCTCATCAATTTAGTAGTGTTGCCATGGCAACCACTGATAGGTCTTGGCATTTTCTTATAATTCCGAAATTATTTTTCTTATCCCTTGGCATAATGGTGGGTTATATCAAAAATTCTTTCAGACAAAAGTTTTAGGTAATTATTATGGGAATATTGTCCATTTTGTACGGTTTTGATATTGTGCCTATTAAGAGAGATATGATTAATGTTTCCCGAAAAACCCACTTTTTCCCACCCCTTTGTTCAATGGTTGGTGCTATAAAAAAACTCTTCAAACATACATTTTTGGGCTTTATCCGACACATAGTATGAATGTTGAACGGATTCGATATTTCACATATTAAGAGAGTTATAGCAATATTTCACTTTTTCGAAAAAAAAGCCCCCCAATTTCACCCCCCAACGACCGATTTAGCCCAGTAACGAACTCGACCGAGATTTTATAGGTATACGTATTCGGTAAAAAATTCAAAGTGATTGGTACAAAATTACGGCAGTTATCGTGTCCACAATAAACTGATATACATATACATACATAAATTATATATAACTTTTGAACTGACGGTGGTTTTGGGGCCTGGGGATGTGAAACGCGAAGATATGTCGAAATTTTCCGGAAGTCGAAACATGGTACCCATTGCAATAGTTAGCTTTCTAACGAAATCTACCTCTGGTTGGTTCCTCAGTTTAGGGGCTGCGACAACGCGGTCATCTAACCCCGTGTACTTCGGAGGGGAAGTAAAGCCGGCGGTCCCATGTCATAGATTTATGGCATGTTAAAGATCCTTCCACTAATTGCACCTGTGTGAAGCTAAATTGGATAGGTTAAGAATGTATACAACGCTCTTAGGTTTCTATGTTCGTTGCCAAGAGCCGACTGCGGCGGCGTCTAGTAGCTCAGTTCTGAACTTGGCCTCGTAGTCGTTGACAGTGGCGCTTGGCGGCAAAAGTAGGAACTATCTGAAAAATTGTTAGTTGCAGTACTTAAATTAACAAACAGATAACACACACTAATACAGTCATCACAATTAACACCGGTTATCAGACAGATTCTACACACACCCAAAGTACACGGGGCTACATGACCGCGTTGTCGCAGCCCCTAAACTTAAGAACCAACCAACCAACCACTTAATCAGATGGAAATACTGAATCTGATCTCGTGCAAGTGCGTTGTCATGGCAACGTCTGATGGTCCATGCCTCATCAATTTAGTAGTGTTGCCATGGCAACCACTGATAGCTCTTGGCATTTTCTTATAATTCCGAAATCATTTTTCTCGTCCCTTGGCGTAATGGTGGGTCATATCAAAAATTCTTTCAGACAAAAGTTTTAGGTAATTATTAGGGGAATATTGTCCATTCTGTACGGTTTTGATATTGTGCCTATTAAGAGAGATATGATTAATGTTTCCCGAAAAACCCACTTTTTTCCACCCCTTTGGTCAATGGTTGGTGCTATCAAAAATCTTATTTGACATAAATTTTTGGCACTTATCCGACACATATTATGAACTTTGAATGGATTCGATATTGCACGTATTAAGAGAGTTATAGCGAAATTTCACTTTTTCGAAAAAAGCCCCCCATTTTCACCCCCTTCGACCGATTTAGCCCAGTAACGAACTCGACCGAGATTTTATAGGTATACATCTTCGGTAAAAAATTCGAAGTAATTGGTGCAAAATTACGGCAGTTATCGTGTCCACAAGAAACTGATATACATATATATATACATATATATATATATATACATAAATTATATATAAACTTTTGAACTGACGGTGGTTTTGGGGTCTGGGGGATGTGAAACGCGAAGATATGTCGAAATTTTCCGGAAGTCGAAACATGGGACCCATTGCAATAGTTAGCTTTCTAATGAAATCTACCTAAAAAGTCCTCTCGGCACACCGGAAGGCGGAGGTAGATTTCACCGGACAAACTTGGGGATAGGCGAAAATAGGCAGAATATGCAGGTTTTCGTAGAAGGATCAGACCACATTTATTGCGTGAAAGTATTTTATAATTGGAGATTAATTAACTTTGTTTTTCGTCATTTTATGCATATTTTAAACATTCTATTGTCTTATGATGACGGTAACCTTCTTGTCATTTGGAGTCCATTTTTATACTTGTGGTCACACTGTCCTTATGCAAGGTTTCGACACTGATGTGTAACTATGTAACGGTCTGTTACTTCTTCACGCAAAATTATATCTCCCGCAGAGATGTTGGTTGGTTCCTCAGTCTAGGGGCTGCGACAACGTGGTCATGTAACCCCGTGTACTTTGGGTGAGTGTAGAATCTGTCTGATAAATGGTGTGAATTGTGATGGCTGTATTAGTCTGTAATTCAGGTAAGGAATGCAGACGCTCAATTTTAAGCAGTAGTTCCTAATGTTGCTACCAGATACTACCGTCAACGACACCTAACTGTGAACTTGGCTACTAGATGCCACCGCAATCAGCAACTCGCAACGAACGTTGGAACTTCCCCTCCAAAGGAAAGCATACTGAGGGATTTTTAGCGCTCTTAGAAAATCCGACGACTTTGGCCGGCTTTGAACCCGCGACCTTGGGCATAGAAGTTCAGCATGCTACCAGTTACGTCACCGAAGCCACTTCACACTTAGTCAGATGGAAATCTGAATCTGATCTCGCGCAAGTGCGTTGTCATGGCAACGTCTGATGGCTCATCCCTCATCAATTTAGTAGTGTTGCCATGGCAACCACTGATAGCTCTTGGCATTTTCTTATAATTCCGAAATCATTTTTCTCATCCCTTGGCGTAATGGTGGCTCATATCAAAAATTCTTTCAGCCAAAAGTTTTAGGTAATTATTAGGGGAATATTGTCCATTTTGTACGGTTTTGATATTGTGCCTATTAACAGAGATATGATTAATGTTCCCCGAAAAACCCACTTTTTCCCACCCCTTTGGTCAATGGTTGGTGCTATCAAAAAACGTTTCAAACATAAAGTTTTGAGCTTTATACGACACATAGTATGAACTTTGAACGGATTCGATATTTCACATATTGAGAGAGTTATAGCAATATTTCATTTTTTCGAAAAAAAAAAGTCCCCCATTTTCATCCCCTTCGACCGATTTAGCCCAGTAACGAACTCGACCGAGATTTTATGGGTATACATATTCGGTAAAAAATTCAAAGTGATTGGTGCAAAATTACGGCAGTTATCGTGTCCACAAGAAACTGATATACATATATATATATATATAAACTTTTGAACTGACGGTGGTTTTGGGGTCTGGGGGATGTGAAACGCGAAGATATGTCGAAATATTCCGGAAATCGAAACATGGTACCCATTGCAATAGTTAGCTTTCTAATGAAATCTACCTAAAATACTTCCATCAACGACACCTAGCTGTGAACATGGCTACTAGATGCCACCGGAACCATCAACTCGCAACGAACGTTGAAGCTTCCCCTCCGAAGGAAAGCAAACTCAGGGTTTTTTAGCGCTCTTAGTAAATCCGACGACTTTAGCCGGGTTTGAACCCGCGACCTTGGGCATAGAAGTTCAGCATGCTACCAGTAACGATACCGAAGTCGCTTCCCACAGACAGATAGAAATCTGAATGTTATCTCGTGCAGTGGCGTTGTCATAGCAACTGCTGATGGCTCATCCCTTATCAATTAAAAGTAAAGTTGTCATGGCAACCTCTCTCGGCACTTGGCATTTTCTTATAATTTAAATCATTTTGCTCACCCCGTGGCGTAATGGTGGGTCATATCAAAAATTCTTTCAGACAAAAGTTTTAGGTAATTATTGGAGGAATATTGTCCATTTTTTACGGTTTTGATATTGTGCCTATTAAGAGAGATATGATTAATGTTTCCCGAAAAACCCACTTTTTCCCACCCCTTTGGTCAATGGTTGGTGCTATCAAAAAACTTTTCAAACATAAATTTTAGGGTCTTGTCCGACACAGAGTATGAACTTTGAATGGATTCAATATTTCAGATATTAAGAGAGTTATAGCGATATTTCACTTTTTCGAAGAAAGCCTCCCATTTTCACCCCCTTTGGCCGATTTTGCCCATTAACGTACTCGACCGAGATTTTATAGGTATACATATTCGGTAAAACATTCAAAGTGATTGGTGCAAAATTACGGCAGTTATCGTGTCCACAAGAAACTGATATACATATATATATATATATATATATTCAATTATTCTCTGTGGTCAAATACCTACAGATTGGTCAACTAGTATCACAGTACCTATCTTTAAGGGTAAGGGTGACCCAGCTGAATGTACCAATTACCGTCCAATTAGACTTCTCTCCCACACTATGAAAATATTCGAACCTATCCTAGACAATAGGCTGAGGAACATCGTACAGCTCTCAGCAAATCAATGTGGGTTTGTCAAGGGATGTGGCACGATAGACGCAATCTTTGCTGTGCGCCAGCTGATGGAGAAATTCCGAGAGAAGAGGAGGCCACTACATCTTGCTTTCCTTGACCTCGAGAAGGCATTTGATCGAGTACCACACCAGATGATTTGGTACGCTCTCCGAGATCATCAAGTTCCAGAAATGTATATAAACTGGATAAAAATGCTGTACAACAACACCAAAAGCCACGTGCGATGCCCTGCAGGACTGACTGACAGCTTCCCTGTGACAGTTGGGGTTCATCAAGGCTCAGCTCTGTCTCCCCTGCTCTTTGTTATCGTCATGAATTCCATAACGCGAGACCTGCAGAAGTGTGTCCCATGGACATTGCTATACGCTGATGATGTGATGATTGCGGCAGACTCCAGGATGGATCTTGAAACCCAAGTGCAGACATGGCATGATCGTCTGCAAGGATTTGGTCTTCGTTTGAACATCCACAAGACTGAATACCTCGAAACGATTCCATCCCCTGGAACTATAGGTATTAATGGAGCTCCTCTTACCAAGGTAAATACATTCCGATACCTAGGCTCACGATTGAATGGCGACAGCTCTGTGAATGAAGATGTGCGAGCACGAATCAATGTGACTTGGATGCGATTCAGAGATGTCACCGGTGTTCTTTGTGATAAGAAGATGCCTATCCGCTTAAAATCAATGATATACCGCACAATGGTGAGACCAGTTGCATTATATGGTACAGAGTGTTGGCCAGCACCTAGAAGTGCTGAGCACTCACTTCATGTCATGGAAATGCGGATGCTGCGAAGATCATTGGACATATCTCTGCTCGACCATATCCCCAACACAACGATTCGACATACAGCTGGCGTGGCTCCAATCAATGAGAAAATGCAGGAATGGAGACTCCGTTGGTATGGGCACGTTGTCCGTGCACCACAAAGTTCAGTCATCGGCTCGGCCTACCATCTAACGGTCGACGGCCAGAGACAGCGTGGGAGACCAAAATTGCGGTGGCTCGACACCATTAACGCCGATTTACGATCAAGAAACTTGAAATCACGCGAAGCATTAGATCGCAAGAAATGGCGTGCATTGATCCGAAAAGCGGACCCCGTTCCTACGGGATAACGCTAAGAAGAAGAAGATATACATACATAAATTATATATAAACTTTTGAACTGACGGTGGTTTTGGGGTCTGGGGGATGTGAAACGCGAAGATATGTCGAAATTTTCCGGAAGTCGAAACATGGGACCCATTGCATTAATAAGCTTTCTAAAGAAATCTACCTAAAACAAGTGTCCTGACTGACTGACTGACTGACTCATCATCGCCCAGCCAAAACTATTAAAGCTGGAAACATGAAATTTTGGGAATATGTTCGTTGTAAGTCGAAAACGCCCACAAAGGAAGGGTTTTTGGATATTCAGATTCTAAAGGGGTGTTAAGGGGGTACACCTGCATTTCATTGAATAACAATATCTCCGGATTGCTTTCATTGGGGGATTTGATACTCGGCATATAAACTCATCATTAAAAATAAGAAGATACGTGTATGAGGGTTTTTCGATGTGGTGTATATTATGAGGTGAAAGGGGTGAAAAGTGGGGGTTGAAGGTTTCCTAACCGAGCATGTATCTCTTAAACGACATAGGCGAGAAGTTTGGAACTCAGCGGAAAAAAATCAGCATAAAAATAACAAAATAGGTGTTTGACCGTTTTTTCATAAATCCAATATAAGGGGCCCATGGGGAGGGGTGAAAATATGGGGGGGGGGGGGAAACGTAATATGTCTGAGTGTAACATTATACATGACCTATGTTGTAGACAATAACACATTACACCTTTTTTGTCTCTTACTATTTCATCATACGACGAATACTTAGGGAGTTATTAATGATTTTGTACTTTTTGGCCGGAATTTTCAAAGTCCCAGGAATGACATAAAAATTGATTCGAATGAAATTTCGAAAAATAGGTTTTTTTTAATACCTTTATTATATTTTTCACGTCTTTTAGGGTCCGAAACCAACATGATATTTTAATGTTTTTTTTTCGTCCCATGCATTTTTGGTTTCAGGTGATAGAATTATTTTCCACCAGGACCGATGCTTATCTATTATATAAAACTAAGTGTCCTGACTGACTGACTGACTGACTGACTCATCATCGCCCAGCCATAACTATTAAAGCTAGAAACATGAAATTTTGGGAATATGTTCGTTGTAAGTCGAAAACGCCCACTAAGGAAGGGTTTTTGGATATTCAGTTTCTAAAGGGGTGTTAAGGGGGTACACCTGCATTATTTTCATTGAATAACAATATGACACGACTATGACGCGAGCGAAGCCGCGGGTACCTGCTAGTATATATATATATATATACTAGCAGAAGTACCCGTTCTTCGAACGGTGTTCGGTGTTAGCACCAGACATTATAATAATAATAATAATAATAATAATAATAATAATAATAATAATAATAATAATAATAATAATAATAATAATAATGTTATTGGTGTTACGTCCCTTTTAAGTACTGTTGCTTTTAGAGACGCACCAGACATTATCAATTGAGCTACTGTTGCAATGGTTAGCGGCTTGTAATTCCTTCATAAGTTTATCAGAACGAAGTTAGTTTTCTGGGAATATCACACACATTGTTAATTTAAGGGCCTTATAATGTGGTTTTCGGAGACTCTTTATAGACTCGCGAATTTTTTGTCTCACATTGAGAAGTGCAACATATGCTTTGGTCGTCCCTCTAGGATAATATTTATATTTCGCCTATTATAGCATGTATTTTGAGAAGTTTTTCCCTATATCCACCCTTCTACTGTTAGAAAAGTACAGTGAAGAGTTTTAAAAATGATTGGTGTATTGACTCATGTTTACCATACCTAATTTTACGATGCACCAAGCATCCGATCATGAGTTATAGGCGTACATAAGGATACACAGAAAGACAGACAGACAGACAATTCTATTGTCTACAACATATCACCCAGATATCCAAATATGGGTATATCTACCATACGTATCAAACAAAATCTTCCTTACGATGAACCCGTACGTCGACAAAAAAAAAAAAAAGATTAGTTAAAATGTGCTCTAAAACTAAATTCACCTAACGTGTACTTCCTGACATGAAATAGAATTGAAAGCCTTGTAGATGAAACGCAATACACGTCACATAAAAACTGACCCTCTACGTTGTGTTGGGTCCCCATACACAGGAAGACCTCTATCATAAATTATAAAAGCTTGTGTTGCATGAAAATTCAGGTTCTTTAGTCTCAAATGGCACAAATTCCTAAAACCCGCAAAAAAAAAAAAAAATGCTGATTCAATTCAGGAATTTTTGAAAATAATGTTGTTGTTTGGAGATATAATAGACCTTCTGTACTATATGTCGCACGTGAAAATTGCATGAAAAAATCCTAGGTTACCCCTTGACCCCCTTAATTGCATTGATGAATTATACAGTCTACGTTGGTTCCGTGATAACCTTATATTTGCAAACTTTCACAGAAATGTAATAAATGTAATAAGTTAAATTGCTTCTTACTGAAATAGATGGAAAGTTGGATGCCACCCCTTGAGATAATGTTGTCTTGGTTACCGATTTGCATTCCTCCATTAGTTTGTTAAATTAAATTTAATTAGTTTTCTGGGAATGTTTCAGAAACTGTTGGTTTTAGAGCCTTATAATGTAGTTTTCGAGGACCCTCGAGTTTTATTTCTGGCACCGAGGGGCTTTGTCTCGTCGTTGTACGCCATAATATAATACTACTAATAATAATATAATATAGGGATATGAATATAATAGACCTGCCATACCACACCCGCAGGTGTAAATCGGGTGAGAAAAATTCTAGACTACCCCTTGACCCCCTTAAGCGCATTTTACGTATTGATGAAATTTACAGCTTAATTTGGTTCCATAATAACCATCTAGCCGTTTGCAAACTTTCACACCAATGTAATTACTGGAATTGCATTGCGTCTTACAGCAATAGATGGACCTCTGAGAATCTGTTGCCATGGTTATCGGCTTGCATTCGTTCGTTAGTTTATTAAATGAAATTAGTTTTCTGGGAATATCTCAAAAACGGTTGGACGTAGGACCTTAAAATGTGTTTTTAGGGCCCCCGAGATTTATCTCTCACATTGAGGAGCTGAAAATGAGCTTTGTCTCGTCCTTCTACTCCTATTTCAGCATGTATTTTAAGGAGGGTATGCCCCCTTTTATGATAGGTACAGAGAAGAGTTACATCAATGATAAGTGTCGTGCCTCTGATGGATATCTGTACCAAATTTTACGTTGATACACCCAGCAGTTCTCGAGTTATAAGGGAACAAATTTGTCCACAGACAATCAAACAAACAGACAGACAGACCAAAACATTATTTTCGCGCGCATCTATCATAAAACAGTCTGAAACGTGTAAATAACTCAAATTTCCGTAGAAATTCAGAAAAAAACAGACAAATTTTCTTTTTTATATATGTAGAGATATACTGCACCGCTCGGTGTTGACCGTGTTTTATTGCACAAATTTAGGTTTTACTCGCTAACCGTTGGAGATACACGAAAAGTGATAAGGACCTTTTGGATAGAAAATTGAATGTTAAAGCTCAGGTATGCCATCAAAAGGCTGCTATTTCTTAGCGTTCTCTTTTTATTTGAAATGGAAATATCAAATTTTGAAACCAAAGGGTGTAGTGACGTCATAAATGTGGGTTTTACTCGCTAACCGTCGGAGATAAACGAAAAGTGAAGCTCGTATGTACCGTCAAAAGTTTGCTATTTCATAGCGTTCTCTTTTTATTTGATAAGGAAATATGAAGTTTTGATTAAAGTGTGTAGTGACGTCACTAAAATGGTCGCCATTTCTTAATAGTGCAAAATATCGAAATAAAATGTTTCCTATATGTAAACCTGGTAAATCAGCTACATCCATGCAAAATTTCATTTAAATCGGACCAGTGGTTCTTGCGTTATTGAGTAGCACACAGACAGACAGAAAGACAGACACACACCATCTCATTTTTATATATTAGTATAGCAGAAGTACCCGTCCTTCGAACGGTGTTATATATTAACACCAGACATTATCAATTGAGCTACTGTTGCAATGGTTAGCGGTTTTGCATTCCTTCATAAGTTTATCAGAACGAAGTTAGTTTTCTGGGAATATCACACACACTGTTAATTTAAGGGCCTTAAAATGTGGTTTTCGGAGACCCCTTATAGACTCGCGTATTTTGTGTCTCACATTGAGAAGCGCAAAATATGCTTTGATCGTCCTTCTAGGATAATTTTTATATTTCGCCCATTTTAGCATGTATTTTGAGAAGTGTTTCCCTATATCCACCCTTCTACTGTATGAAAAGTACGGTGAGGAGTTTTATAAATGATTGGTGTATTGACTCATGTTTACCATACCTAATTTTACGATGCACCACGCCTCCGAACACGATTTATAGGCGTACATAAAGATACACAGAAAGACAGACAGACAATTCTATTGTCTACAACATATCACCCAGATATCCAAATATGGGTATATCTACCATACAGTATCAAACAAAATCATCCTTACGATGAACCCGTATGTCGAAAAAAAAAAAAAAAAAAGATTAGTTAAAATTTTCTCTCAAACGAAATTCACCTAACGTGTATTTCTTGACGTGAAATAGAATTGAAAGCCTTGTAGACGAAACGCAATACACCTCTCATAAAAAATGACCCTCTACGTTGTGTTAGGTCCCCATACACAGGAAGACCTCTTTCATAAATTATAAAGGCTTGTGTTGCATGAAAATTCAGTTTTTTTTTAGTCTCAAATGGCCCAAATTCCTAAAAGCCGCAAAAAATGCTGATTCAATAGAGGCATTTTTGAAAATAATGTTGCTGTTTAGAGATATAAAGGAAGATTGTAGTTTTACGTGACCATTAATCGCGAGATCATAAGCCACGGGACCTCCATTTTACGTGGAATCTGAACCACAGGGCATGGCATTTCACTTTGAAAATGTTTGGAGATATAATAGACCTTCTGTACTATATGTCGCACATGAAAATTGCATGAAAAAATCTAGGTTACCCCTTGACCCCCTTAATTGCATTGATGAATTATACAGTCTACGTTGGTTCCGTGATAAACGTATAGCCATTTGCAAACTTTCACAGAAATGTAATAAATGGAGTGACATTACTTCTTACAGAAATAGATGGAAAGTTGGATGCCACCCCTTGAGATAATGTTGTCATGGTTACCGATTTCCATTCCTTCATTAGTTTGTTAAATTAAATTAAATTAGTTTTCTGGGAATATTTCAGATACTTTTGGTTTTTGGGCCTTATAATGTAGTTTTCGAGGACCCTTTAGGGCCCCCAAGTTTTGTTTCTGGCACCGAGGGGCTTTGTCTCCTCGTTGTACGCCATAATATAATAATAATAATAATAATATAATATAGGGATAGGAATATAATAGACCTGCCGTACCACACCCGGAGGTGTAAATCGCGTGAAAAAATTCTAGTGTACCCCTTGACCCCCTTAAGCGCATTATACATATTGATGAATTTTACAGCTTAATTTGGTTCCGTGATAACCTTCTAGCCGTTTGCAAACTTTCACACCAATGTAATTACTGGAATTGCATTGCGTCTTACAGCAATAGATGGACCTCTGAGAATCTGTTGCCATGGTTACCGGCTTGTATTCGTTCATTAGTTTATTAAATGAAATTAGTTTTCTGGGAATATCTAAAAAACGGTTGGTTTTAGGGCCTTAAAGTGTGGATTTCGGGGACCCTTTAGGGCCCCCGAGTTTTGCCTCTCACATCGAGGGGCTGAAAATGATCTTTGTCTCGTCCTTCTACTCCTATTTCAGCATGCATTTTAAGGGGATAGGCCCCCTTTTATGAGAGGTACGGAGAAGGGTTACATCAATGATTAGTGTCGTGCCTCTGATGGATATCTGTACCAAATTTTACGTTGATACACCCAGCCGTTCTCGAGTTATAAGGGAACAAAGTTGTCCACAGACAATCAAACAGACAGACAGACAGACCAAAACATTATTTTCGCGCGCATCTATCATAAAACAGTCTGAAACGTGTAAATAACTGAAATTTCCGTAGAAATTCAGAAAAATAACAGTCAAATTTTCTATTTATATATGTAGAGATATACTGCACCGCTCGGTGTTGACAGTGTTTTATTGCACGAATTTAGGTTTTACTCGCTAACCGTCGGAGATACACGAAAAGTGATAAGAACCTTTTGAATAGAAAATTAAATGCTAAAGCTCGTGTATACCATCAAAAGTTTGCTATTTCTTACCGTTCTCTTTTTATTTGAAATGGAAATATGAAATTTTGAAACCAAAGGGTGTAGTGACGTCACAAAAGTAGGTTTTACTCGCTAACCGTTGGAGATACACGAAAAGTGACAAGGACCTTTCGGATGGTAAATTACATTTCAAAGCTCGTATGTGCCATCAAAACTTTGCTATTTCCTACCGTTCTCTTTTTATTTGATAAGGAAATATGAAATCTTGAAACCAAAGGGTGTAGTGACGTCACTAAAATGGTCGCCATTTCTTAATAGTGCAAAACATCGAAATTAAAAGTATCCTATATGTAAACCTGGTACTTCAGCTACATCCATGCAAAATTTCATTTAAATCGGACCAGTGGTTCTTGCGTTATTAGGTAACGCACAGACAGACAAACAGACAGACAGAAAGACATACACACACCATCTCATTTTTATATATTAGTATGAATATATATATATATATATATATATATATATATATACATACATAAATTATATATAAACTTTTGAACTGACGGTGGTTTTGGGGTCTGGGGGATGTGAAACGCGAAGATATGTCGAAATTTTCCGGAAGTTGAAACATGCTACCCATTGCAATAGTTAGCTTTCTAATGAAATCTACCTAAAAACAGATACACAGACTAAAACAGCCATCACAATTAACACCGGTTATCAGACACATTCTACACACACCCAAAGTACACGGGGCTACATCACCGCGTTGTCGCAGCCCCTCAACTGAGGAACCAACCAACCAACCAACCAAAGCGCTATAGTGTCAAGGAGCTTCGATATCTTAGATGTAGCACCTACAATCTACTTTGTAAATATTGTATTATATTTTAACCTTTTTGTTACCGGTATCTGTTTGTTTTTAATTATTTGACGCAATGTATCCTCATTTTGCCATACGAAACAAAGAAAAATGATAGTATTTATCACAATAGTGTAATCTTTCAATTCTTGCCACAAGATGGCTTCACCCAGAGAAGCCATTTGTAACTTTGAAGATACAAAAATTAAATAAAAATGAATATTCTGCCTCATAAATTGCCTTTCTTTAAAATTTAAGCAAATGACATAATTAGTACTGTAATTGAACAAACCCACCTTTTTGAAACTCTTCTTATCTCCGGGCGTGTGCAGATATTCTGAAAGGACTGGCTCGTACATAGGCCTTACCAAAACCTCCTATAAATTAATAAAGACGAAGGAAGGTTTACATGCATCTAACTAAAAAGAAACTATCCAATTTAAATTTACTTTATATTCTGAAGCTGCATGCCAGAAATGGATAAATATAATAAAAAAGTGACACACAAGAAAAACAATTAAAATATATAATATAATAATATTATAATAATAATATTTAGGCCTGTAAAGATTTATTATTTGTTTTTCACATTACCGGTAATGCCGTCGTCTGCCCAATATGTCCATTTCACCTCTACACCACTTTGAAGCAGGTCAGCCATGACTTCACGTTTGACGGTTCTCTTCAACGTTGCACAATCAGCCCTACTGTGATTGTGGCATAACAGTAAGAACCCAATCACGTGGTGCCCTCCATACTAAAACAAATCGGAGTCTTCAAGCTTTTTTCTTTCCGTATAAACACGAAGCACTCAGCTCAAGAGAGACACACCACACAACCTGTCATCTCAAAGTCCAGAGAGACCAATCTTCTTCAGCAGTGCACTCAGTCTGAATGCCACAGCCCGTCCTCAAGCCACACCTCATCCCAGGGAGTCCCTTCTCAGAATCCTTATTGTCTGTCCAAGCCTCTTATAGCACACCCCTTGCTCGGCAGTTTCCTCATGACCAGCAGCAAGCTCACATTTCACCAACAAGTGACAGGCAATTACGTCCCCCACCATTCTCCGTACTCAAATATACCAAAACTGTACAAATGAAATATACTATATTCTTTACAACATAGAATCAAAGCAAGCTCCAGAATCTCGTCAGAAGTGACCTAAAATACATTGAATAATTAATAATAAAAAGTATACGTATATGATAATAGTAATAATAATAATAATAATAATGACACTGCGTCTACTGCAGACGTGTCCAATGCAATTGAACACGTTGCCAACACGATAACATGATATAAAGAAATAACAAACCTACGAGCCTACATTAAAACTGTCATGGGGGACTCATAAAATATAGGTTACAATAGATCAAATGTCATATCAAACATAACCAATTCTCACAGGAGTGTAAGGTTATGCTTTTGATCACAATTGAGTATATAAATAAGGATTTTAAGGAGATATTGCCTAATCTCTACATACAACAAAACCAAGTCCCCGATTCTTGGATGTAACGGGAAGACTAATCTCGAGAACCACTGGATGGATTTTGATGCGGTTTTCACCATTCGGTAAAGGATTTCTCGAGGAAATGTTCTGTAGAAAAACATTCATTTATGACCAAAGGAAGCCGAACAGTGACGATTTCATTGAATCGAGTCGAAGATTCAATTTAAGCTTACGTTGGGTAAACAGTTAAATATATCTATATAGGCCTACTGATGGGGAAGGGGGGGAGGGGGGTAAGATAGGGTCACGGGGCAAGACGAGGTGGGGGTTTATTTGTCTCCATGGTGCTGCCACTATCCTGGAAACGAAAATAGCTCGAAGGCCAGTTAAATGTTACACAATACGCACGACTATCAGCCAGCATATGGTGTCTTTATGCGTGGAGTGGCCGTTTTACTTTTTCTGACTCTTGTGATCTTACTCAACTTCAACTTTGGACTTTGATCAGGCAAACTGGAATTGCAATACATTTGTTCTTTAACACTATCCGTTAGACTGTACCTTACTGTATTTATTTTGATCTTGGGGTAAGAAGGGGACGTCCCCGTTTGGCCCCAGTCCCACAGAAATGGAAGGTTTGTTATCCACGAGTGATCTTCGAAAGGTTGAGTACTGGTTATCATTGAAGAACTACAAGAAACATAGGTTTGATTCCACAAAGGGAGAAGCTGGATTAGATTGGTTGAAAGGTTTTACGAGACGACATAAAAATGTGTCTCTTCGAAAACTTTACTGAAGTCCCTCAGCACCTATTACGATGTTGAGGTTACGAACTGGCTGCGGTTGCATCTAACACGTGTTGTTACGATGTATCAGATTGCCAAATTGCTTGGGAATGCATTTCTACGAGCAGCCACAATGATAACTGCCATAAATTGATTTAGAAACACAGTCTAATATGAATAGACCCTGAGGTTTTTCAGGAAAGCGATTTCCTGCCTTCACGGAAAACTGACAGACTTCTCCTCAAGACACGGAAGAAGCTAGCAGTTCAACACCTTCTGGACCTCTTGCAGGCAAGTGTGATGCGGTGCCTAGTTGCTCTTCCTGGAATTCAAGTCAAGAAACCACTGCATTTAGAAGTGTGGCACCTAAAGGCACTCTGCCAATTCCACATGTAACGACGGCTAAGCAGAGTTCAAATGGTCGTAGTCATGGAAAAACTGCAGTTCTGACAGAATCACCGCGCAGAAACGAGATGATTGAGCAAACAGAAAAACGTGCTCTTTCTTGCAAAATAAAACTGGACATTCAGCAGAGCAAGTAGAAACAAAAGAAGACCCAAATTTTACGTATTTTTACCCCGGCTACAGGGGTGAGAGCGAAGCAGTTAGACTACTCGTCCAAAGTTAAGAAGTCGATAATAGGTCCAGGAAGTGCCATAGTGATAAGGAAAATATTTTAGCATAGTATGACGTATAACACAGGGGCAGATGACCTCACTGTTCCGTCCCTCAACAACAACCAATCAATCAACGTATAATACACCACGTTGTATATCAACAAGCCATTACAACCAACATTCAATTATACTCCGTGATAAGGTCAAAGAGTTATAACTAGGGCTCGAATTCGAGCATATTTGCATATTTTTTTCCTGAATAGTACACATTGAAAGAAGCCTTTCGGTGGTATTTTCACCTCTCTGGGACCAACAGAATTGAAATTTATCGAGCATATAAATGCATAAAACCGCGGCTTTCAGAATAGAAGCATATAAATGCATATCCCTGTGGTTTTCGTCTAAATAGTTTGTTTTTCTTCGAATCCCACCCCCCCCCAAATCGGGCCCTGACCATCCTTAAGGTTCGAAAACAGAAATATTAGATGAAAAGCCTATCTTGTGCGAATAATAGAACCGCAGGTTTTTAACCTTTAGTGAGGTCGGTCTCGTCATTGAAACTTTTATTGACTGATTTTAGAACATCATTAAAAACTGAAAACATAGAAAAAAATCTTGTTGTACAGACCAATGCAGATCTACTTCATTGACTCGCCTAATTCTGAACATTTTGTAAATGAACTTTTAAACTGTAATTTTTATAAGAAAACTTCTCTTATATATACTTGAAACTTGAATGCGAGTATATCGCAGTGTATCATACATACAATTAGAAAATAAAGCACGCATATAAAGATATGTTATTGTTTTTTTCGTTTCACTTTTCTTTCTATAGTTTTTAACGGTTTTTTTCTCGAGCATATTATGCATATTTAACCGCATATAATGTTTTTTTCGAGCATATCTATCGAGCATAAACACATGGTTTTCGAGCATATCTGGAGATTTTATCGAGCATATCGATCCGAGCCCTAGTTATAACTATACCCATGCATTCAGGAGAAAGTAGGTTATGTTCTTTACTGAACATCGTGTTATATTATACACATTGTATCCCCACCCAATCATATGTGCAGGGCCGTGGAGAGCGGCGACGGGCCCTGGGGCTGGAATCTCTCGGGCCCCCAAGACCCAAAAATGACTGCATGTTAAAAGAGTTGGAAGGGGTATACTGTACACTGTGCAGTATTACGGCCTCTGTAACATATGACGTAATCTCTTCTCATAATGAAAACATGATTTTTTCACAAAGACAAGACGTAGCCTATTTTAAAATACGTCTTACATATAGGGTTTTTATGTTGACAATCTTAAAACGTGCTGCCCTTCAAGAATCACGCCCTCGGGTCTAAGCCTAAACACTGATAAGTGTTTTGGTTCAACGGCGATCACACATCATTGTACATTAAACAAAGCAAAATATATTTGCATAATTAACCACAGGTATACTCATACGTAAGTCATGTTATTTATTATGTGCTATCAGTAGATTGCAGCTGATCAGTGATTGTTTTCACAAAATAAGAAAATGTGAATTTGATATTGTTGCGGCTGTGAGTTTGTGTCATCACTCGCCGCATGAGTCACAACTGCCCCAGGGCTGGGCTGTGGCCTGCCTCCTGTATTGCGCGCGCCTTATGCAACAGGGCTACTACAGACAAAGGGATAGTCCAGAATATTCGTGACTGGACCAGCGATGGAAACCAAGCGAAGCCGTGGACCCTGGATGGATCTAGAAGCATTTATTGAGTCACCGCCTGCTATATAAGAGTGACCCGTGAAGCAGTGGCCGTTGTTGTGTTTTACGAGCTAGTGCGAGCGATTATCTTGTGCGACAGAAGTGTGGTGACGAAGTGCTGTGCGAGTTACGAAATCCAGTGACATTGTTTCTCCAGCTTGTGGACAGCGAAATAGCCTGCAGCAAGTGATCGTAAGTAATTGTGGTCGGTGAACATAAAGGAGAGGAGCAGGTAGTTTCTGTCAAGGCCACCGTACTCATTAGGACGGATTAACTTCTGTGATCTGTTGACAAGTGGAAGGGCCACGAGCGCTCAAGGAAGAGACTGTGAGGAAACTGGAGTAAGGCTCCTAATTGCTTGTATTTGCTGATTAGTGTAATTTTCTGGCCACAATAAAGATAATTATTTCTTTAAGCAGTAATTGGTGTTGTGCTTTGTACCCCCACCGTAATCCAGTTAACAAAAGTGCCACTAGGGGGTGGCACGTAACAACTGGTGTCAGAAGCCGGATTACGAACTCAAGCACAACACCTGACGGTCCTGATCTCAAAACCCGAGCAGGTCATTTTCTCTAATTTTCCTATGAGTGCATGCCCTTTACAAGGCAAACAACTAAAATGGAGGCGCAAATGGCAGCTTTGCTAGAAAAGTTAAATGGCATAGAAGACGGCCAGAAGAATTTAACCAAGGAGCTAACTGCCAAATTAGAAGACGGCCAGAAGAAGCTAGAAGACGGCCAGAAGAAGATGGAGGACGGCCAGAAGAAGATGGAGGACGGCCAGAAGAAGTTAGACGAGGACCTAACTGCCAAACTAGAAGACGGCCAGAAGAAGTTAGCCGAGGACCTAACTGCCAAACTAGAAGACGGCCAGAAGAAGATGGAAGACGGTCAAAATAAGCTAGCGGAGGACCTGAAGAGGATTGAGGACGGCCAGAAGAAGATGGAAGACGGTCAGAATAAGTTGACACAGGACCTGAAGAAATAAGAACTGGGTCTGCGTGAGGAAGTCACGGCAGTGGAAAAGAAGTTCGACGCCTTACAAGTGGAAGTTGCCGAGCTGCGCCAACGCCCGCTGATGGGGGTGGAGGAGAAATTCAACGTCTTACAAAAGGAAGTTGCCGAGCTACGCCAACGCCCACTGACGGGGGTGGAGGAGAAATTCAACGCCTTGCAAGTGGAAGTTGCCGAGCTGTGCCAAGGACCGCTGATGGGGGTGGAGGAGAAATTCAACGCCTTACAAGTGGAAGTTGCCGAGCTGTGCCAACGCCCGCTGATGGGGGTGGAGGAGAAATTCAACGCCTTACAAAAGGAAGTTGCCAAGCTGCGCCAACGCCCACTGACGGAGGTGGAGGAGAAATTCAACGCTCTACGAGAGGAAGTTGCCGAGCTGCGCCAACGCCCGCCCACCGTTACACCGGGAATATCAGGAACGGGGCATAGCAGAGTGACGCCCCCAACCTTCGACGGAAAGGTCCCGTGGAGCACCTACTTACGTCAGTTCGAGGCGGCCTGTTCCATAAATAACTGGAACAACACAGAAAAGGCTACAGCTCTCATTGTAGCGCTGAGAGGTGACGCCCTTAACGTCCTTCAGGCCATCCCGACTGGATCCCAGGACTACGCTTCACTGATCGCCCATATGGAGTCCCAATATGGAGATAGCCATCTTCAGCAGGCCTACCAGATGCAGCTCCGGACCCGGTTACAAAAGAACGCGGAAACCCTGCAGGAGTTCGAGATGGACATCGCACGCCTCGTAAGGCTCGCCTACCCAACAGCGCCGGCTGACTTTCTGGAGCAGATAGCGACGCAGACTTTCACCGACGGGCTACGGGACTCGGACACTCAACAGGCGCTGCGACTCGCGCGCAATAAGACCCTGACAGATGCGCTGAGCCACGCACTTGAGTTCGAGACGGCAAAACAGGCATCCAGAATGCACGCGCGGGTGCGTCAAGTGGACGTCGACGAACCAGTAAAAACCAACGAGACCAAGCCCCTGGCCGACGAATTAATGGAGGCGCGAAGCCGTTTCTTCGATAGTCGCGGCACCACCAGCACCGACACAGCCGGAAGGCAACCGGAGAGGCGGCCCGGAAGAGGACTATCGACCAGCTGGACCTGCGGTAAGAAAGGCCACCTGAGCAAGGACTGCGGTGATCGTCGCCGCCGAGGGTATCCGACGGGAAAACAGTCGTCTGAAAACCGCGCGACCCAGGGAAACGAGTATTAGCCAGCCTTGGGGAGCAAAGGTTGGCTTGTGACAGTCGTCAAGCCCCGGCAGTCCAGGTTCGTGTGACGAAGTTACGGAGGGACAATAGCAGCCTGATGGTCGACGGAGTCGTCAACGGAGATAGCTGGCCCATGCTAATCGACACGGGAGCATCGAGGACCATCGTCAGTCCCACCGTGATCCCGAAGTGGAGAGTGCAACCCACACAAAGGAACCTCCAGCTAATAACCGCGACCGGAGAGACCGCACCGGTACATGGCGAAGCATCACTGGAGTTCGTCATTGGTCGACGGGCGATAAAGCATCCAGTGCTTGTGGCTGACGTATCAAATGAAGTGATCATCGGACTGGACTTCCTGGACCAGAACAACATCATCTTGGATCTGAGTACCAACACTCTGCACTTCGGAGGTGAGGAACTTGCTTTGCAACCTGCGCACGAGTCCATCACCGCACGACGAGTAAGGCTGACAGAAGACGTCATCGTTCCCGCCAGGATGGAGGTCAGTGCTGCCGTAATTGTCGACGGAACTGCTGAGGGAGTGGCGGCTGTCATCGAGCCAAAATATGAGGACATCCAGACAAAAGGATTGCTAGTTGCCAAGACTCTCATCAACACGACGTCTCGGCCGTACGTCCGCCTGTCCAACCTGAACGACTACGACATTACGGTTTACCGGGACACCAACCTAGGAGTCTGCGAGCCCGTTACCTGGATTGCCCGCATCACAGATACGACAGACGGACACCTGCAGACGGACAACCGAAGAAGACGCACACTGCCAGAAGAACTACAGAAGCTGTACCAAGGATCCCAGGACCATTTAGACGAGGAACAATCACGCCAACTTCATGACCTGCTACGCGAATTCCAGGACGTCTTCTCCGTGGGGAGCAAAGACTTCGGCAGGACAAGCTTGGTTCAGCACAGAATCGACGTTGGGGACAGCGCACCGATTAGGGCCCCATTCCGACGTGTCTCGCTCGTCAAGCAAGCCGAAGTCGACCGGATGGTAGAAGAGATGAAGGAGCAAGGGGTGATCGAGCCATAACATAGTCCTTGGAGTTCTCCGGTCGTGCTAGTGAAGAAGAAGGACGGTTCCACCAGGTTCTGCGTGGATTACAGGCGGGTGAATGACGTCACGAAGAAGGACAGCTACCCTCTACCCCGGATCGACGACACGCTGGATACCATATCAGGGTCAAGGTGGTTCTCCACCTTGGATTTGAAGAGTGGCTACTGGCAGGTGGAGGTCCACCCTAAGGACCGCGAGAAAACGGCGTTCTCTGTGGGCAGCGGGCTCTGGCAGTTCACCGTCATGCCATTCGGTCTGTGCAACGCCCCTGCGACCTTCGAAAGGCTAATAGAGTCCATTCTGAGGGGACTACACTGGAAGACCTGCCTGGTCTACCTAGACGACGTCATCGTTCTGGGGAGAAGCTTCGAGGAGCACTACAGCAACCTGAAGGAGATCTTGTTGAAGCTACGGGCTGCCCAGCTGAAGTTGAGCCCCAAGAAGTGTCAGCTCTTCCAGAAGCGGGTCCAGTACCTTGGGCATATCGTCTCCGAGGAAGGGGTGCGCACCGACCCAGAGAAGACCGCAGCTGTGAGGGAGTGGCCAGTTCCGAAGGACAAGTCCCAACTACGAAGCTTCCTGGGACTCTGCACTTATTACCGTCGCTTCGTGAGGGGATTCGCCGACATCGCCAAACCTTTACATCGACTGACTGAGAAGGACCAACTCTTCACATGGACAGCAGAATGCCACAGTGCCTTCGAACAACTCAAGCAGGCTCTGTGCACCGCGCCTATTCTGGCCTACCCCAGACCTGGAACAAGGTTCATCGTCGATACCGATGCCAGCGACTTTGGCATAGGGGGAATCCTGTCGCAGGTAGTGGACGGCGAGGAGAGAGTAGTGGCCTACTTCAGCAAGGTCTTGTCAAAGCCAGAAAGGAACTACATCGTCACCAGGAAGGAGCTGCTCGCCATCGTGAAGACCATTGAACACTTCCACAAATACCTGTACGGGCAAGAATTTCTCATCAGAACCGACCATGCATCCCTGCGGTGGCTCCCGAACTTCAAGCAGCCCGAGGGTCAACTCACGCGGTGGTTAGAGAGGCTTCAACAGTACAACTTTGAGATTCAGCACAGGAAAGGCCAACTGCATTCTAACGCCGACGCCCTGTCACGAAGACCGTGTCCCGAAGACTGCACCTTCTGTGCCCGAAGGGAGGAGAACACCGGGATACTGTGCCGACGGACTACTGTGGAACTTGAAGGGAACTGGAGCCGCGAATCTTTCACGCGGGCACAAGCAGAAGATGATGGCCTGGGACTGATAGCCGAATGGAAGAGGGCCTGTGTCCCCAGGCCCGGGTGGAACATTGTGAGTGACTGCAGCCCAAAGTTTAAGTCCTACTGGGCACAGTGGGACTCGCTGATTGTAAGGGATGGCCACATCTGCCGCTCCTGGGAGAGCACCGACGGGAAGACATCTCGGGAACAAGTCGTCGTTCCAAAGGCTATGACGGAGGAAGTCCTGAAGGAAGTCCATGGAGGATCATCTGGTGGACACCTAGGGATAAAGAAGACCCTGGAGAAGCTGAGAGAGCGGTTCTACTGGATCGGATGCCGAACAGACGTGGAGAACTACTGCGCGAGGTGCCACGGTTGCGCAGCCAGCAAGGGCCCAGGACGAAGACGACGGGGTCCACTGAAGACCTACAACGTGGGCAGCCCCATGGAGAGAGTGGCCATCGATGTTGCTGGGCCATTCCCGTTAAGCGAGGCAGGGAACCGCTACATATTAGTCGTCAGCGACTACTTTACCAAATGGCCGGAGGCGTATGCGCTCCCTAACCAAGAAGCCGCGACGATCGCAGAGACCCTGGTGAAGGAATTCGTCAGCCGGTACGGAGTACCCCTGGAGCTGCACTCCGACCAAGGGAGGAACTTCGAGTCGCAGGTGTTCCAGAACCTATGCCAGCTGCTGGGAATCCGGAAGACAAGGACAACGCCGCTACACCCTCAGTCCGACGGGATGGTAGAGCGATTCAATCGCACCATCGAGAACCATCTCCGAATAGTTGTCAGCGAGCACCAGAGGGATTGGGACAAGCATCTTCCACTATTTCTCCTGGCCTACCGCGCCGCCGTGCATGAAGCCACCGGGTGCACACCAGCCCGGGCCATGTTTGGGAGGGAGCTCCGTCTACCCGTCGATCTTGCCTTCGGCCGACCTGGGAATGATCCGATCCCGGTAAGCCAGTATTGTCAAGAACTGGTCGACCAACTGGAGGACGTGCACGCGTTCGCGAGGAGGAAACTGCGGATCGAGACCGACCGAATGAAGACCCGATACGACCAGCAGACGGATGCCGGAGGATTCCACGAGGACGACATGGTCTGGCTCTTCAACCCATTACGGAAGAAAGGCCTGTCACCCAAACTGCAGAAGTCCTGGGAGGGCCCGTACCGAGTCGTGAAACGGATCAACGATGTCGTCTACAGGATCCAGCGGAGCCCGAGGGCGAAGATGAAGATCGTGCATCGAGATCGCCTGGCAGCCTATGGAGGGACACAGACGGACCAATGATTGATCGGGACGATCAGTTCTTTTAGGAAGGGGGTGGTGTTACGGCTGTGAGTTTGTGTCATCACTCGCCGCATGAGTCACAACTGCCCCAGGGCTGGGCTGTGGCCTGCCTCCTGTATTGCACGCGCCTTATGCAACAGGGCTACTACAGACAAAGGGATAGTCCAGAATATTCGTGACTGGACCAGCGATGGAAACCAAGAGAAGCCGTGGACCATGGATTGATCTAGAAGCATTTATTGAGTCACCGGCCTGCTATATAAGAGTGACCCGTGAAGCAGTGGCCGTTGTTGTGTTTTACGAGCTAGTGCGAGCGATTATCTTGTGCGACAGAAGTGTGGTGACGAAGTGCTGTGCGAGTTACGAAATCCAGTGACATTGTTTCTCCAGCTTGTGGACAGCGAAATAGCCTGCAGCAAGTGATCGTAAGTAATTGTGGTCGGTGAACATAAAGGAGAGGAGCAGGTAGTTTCTGTCAAGGCCACCGTACTCATTAGGACGGATTAACTTCTGTGATCTGTTGACAAGTGGAAGGGCCAAGAGCGCTCAAGGAAGAGACTGTGAGGAAACTGGAGTAAGGCTCCTAATTGCTTGTATTTGCGGATTAGTGTAATTTTCTGGCCACAATAAAGTTAATTATTTCTTTAAGCAGTAATTGGTGTTGTGCTTTGTACCCCCACCGTAATCCAGTTAACAAAAGTGCCACTAGGGGGTGGCACGTAACAATATATATTTTGTAATTTGCAGTCAGTGGGCTTCTTATAATTTAATATTGCTTTGCAGTAAGCAAACCTAGAGCCAGGTTCTCCTAAAACTCCCCCATCATATCAATGACTGGTGACCATCGGGGGCGGATTTAAGCCAATATTATGGAGGAGTGGACACACCGGGGATCTGGGGGTATGGAAGATCACCAAGCTCAGAGTGGGTTACGGGGGTCCTCCACCGGAAAATTTTGCAAACTTAGTTCCAAATTATTGAGTTATAGGCCATTTGGGTGATTATTTTTGTGATATTTTGGAGTAGGCCTACAAATTTGGTGACCATTGACATTTAGTGGCTATAGAAAAGACTCCGTAATTGAAGTAAAAGCTCTCGCACCTCCACGGTGTAGCTTACGAATGACCGTGATGGGGATCTACAGCAAGTCAGCGGATCAGAGATTCGAATCCCGGTGCTGACAGCGGCTATACTGAGTGTGGGTTTTCACACTCCCTCCAGACAATTGCCGGGATAGTACCTTATCTCAAGTCCAAAGACACCTACCCTACTCTTAACCCTAATAATTACAGTAATAGTCGCGAAGGGGCAACGCATTCTCACTTTTCCCAGTCGGCAACCAAGTATACGGCATGCAATTTATCATGTCACACAGGCCATAGCATAGCACAGTGTATACCCAGCTTTTCGTCCAGCAGTGGGTGGTTTCAAGAGGGTCTAAGTTTCTACTCTCCAAGACAAATAGTTACAACAATGTTGCCAATACACCTCTCCAATTATACAATAACCACTAGCCCCCCTTCCCCCCTTAGGGGCCGATAGCCTAGATGTTAGGCCCCTTAAAACAACAATTATCATCATCATCACCTTCCCCTCTTTCAGTCTATACAATTCGTTCGTTTCTTGTTAGCCTACTTTCGATTTTTGCAAAAAATGAAAGTAGACTTATGAGATCAACACAGGGCGAAAAAAGTGTGTCTGTCTGTGTGTGTGTATGTGTGTGTGTGAGTCTGTGTGTGTGTGTGTCTGTGTGTGTGTGTGTGTGTGTGTGTGTGTGAGTGTGTGTACTCTGAATGTCTGTCCCCCCCTATCAATTCGAACACGGTGAATGCGAATTGAACGAAATTTGGTACAAAGGTAGCACTAGCAAAGGACACCTCAGTGTCATGTTTTATATCGCCGCCATCTTGACGGAAACGTAATGGCGGCCACACAAATGTTCAAAG
Source organism: Meconema thalassinum (assembly GCA_946902985.2). Taxonomy (NCBI): domain Eukaryota; kingdom Metazoa; phylum Arthropoda; class Insecta; order Orthoptera; family Tettigoniidae; genus Meconema; species Meconema thalassinum. The sequence continues at coordinate 390,523,354 of OX336391.1, forward strand.
CTTAAATCAAATTACGACTAACCTAATCATCCGATCTCTACCAAATTTCGCAACAACATACCTTTATGGGGGGAGCATCCTTTGACCAAACTAATAAGTCATCAGCGTAATAGTTTGCGGATGGCGGCCATCTTTGTGTGAAAATCGATTCCCCCTATTAATTCGAACACGGTGCAACCGAATGGAACGAAATTTGGTACAGAGGCAGTACTAACAAAAGGCACCTCAGTGTCATGTTTTATATCGCTGCCATCTTGACGGAAACGTAATGGCGGCCACACAAATGTTCAAAGCTTAAATCAAATTACGATTAACCTAATCATCCGATCTCTACCAAATTTTGCAACAACATACCTTTATAGAGGAAGCATCCTTTGACCAAATAACTAGGTCATTAGCCTAATAGTTTGCGGATGGCGGCCATCTTTGTGTGAAAATCAATTCCCTTTATTAATTCAAACACGGTGAAACCAAATGGAACGAAATTTGGTACAGAGGTAGCACTAGCCAAGGGCACCTCAGTGTCATGTTTTATATCGCCGCCATCTTGACAGAAACGTAATGGCGGCCACACGAATGTTCAAAGCTTAAATCAAATTACGATTAACCTAATCATCCGATCTCTACCAAATTTTGCAACTACATACCTTTATGGAGGGAGCATCCTTTGACCAATCTAATAGGTTATTAGCCTAATAGTTTGCGGGTGGCGGCCATCTTTATGTCAAAATTGATTCCCCCTATTAATTCGAACACGGTGGAACCGAATGGAACGAAATTTGGTACAGAGGTAGCACTAGCAAAGGGCACCGAAGTGTCATGTTTTATATCGCCACCATCTTGACTGAAACGTAATGGCGGCCACACGAATGTTCAAAGCTTAAATCAAATTACGATTAACCTAATCATCCGATCTCTACCAAATTTTGCAACTACATACCTTTTGGAGGGAGCATCCTTTGACCAATCTAATAGGTCATTCGCCTAATAGTTTGCGGATGGCGGCCATCTTTGTGTCAAAATCGATTCTCCCTATTAATTCAAACACGGTGAAACCGAATGGAACGAAATTTGGTACAGAGATAGCACTAGCAAAGGGCATCTCAGTGTCATGATTTATATCGCCGCCATATTGACAGAAACGTAATGGCGGCCACACAAATGTTCAAAGCTTAAATCAAATTACAATTAGCCTAATCATCCGATCTCTAGCAAATTTAGCAACAACATACCTTTATGGAGGGAGCATCCTTTGACCAAACTAATAGGTCACCAGCCTAATATTTTGCGGATGGCGGCCATCTTTGTGTGAAAATCGATTCCCCTTATCAATTCGAACACGGTGAAACCGAATGGAACGAAATTTGGTACAGAGGTAGCACTAGCAAAGGGCACCTCAGTGTCATGTTTTATATCACCGCTATCTTGACGGAAACGTAATCGCGGCCACCCAAATGTTAAAAGCTAAAATGTAATTACGACCAACCTAATAATCTAGTCTCTACCAAATTTTGCAACACCATATCTTTATGTGGGAAACATATTCAGACCAAACTGCAAGAACATCAGCCCAATAGTTTGCAGATGGTGGCCAAGTATGTGTGCAAATCGATTCCCCCTATCAATTCAAACACGGTGAAACCGAATTGAACGAAATTTGGTACAGAGGTAGCACTAGCAAAGGGCACCTCATATTCATGTTTAATATCCCTATAGCACGTTGTATTTCAACAAGCTACTACAACCAACATTCAATCATACTCCTTGAAAAGGACAAAGAGTTATAACAATACCCATGCATTTAGGAGAAAGTAGGCTATATGTTCTTTACTGAACATCTTGGTTTTCTATTTTGTTCGCTGTTTGAAAATCTTATAATTTACTTCATTGATATTTGTGAAAACTACTGCTTTACAGTCAACTTCATTCAATAATGTGGAGGCCTTCAGAAATAAACCGGAAAATTAACGCGTCAACAAATACTGAAATATAGGCTATATACAGTACTACTGTAGTTGATGCAAACGATTCCCAACCGAGCGCCAATGGTTCATTGCCCGCCAGTGATACTAGACCTACTAGCTACCAAGTACACGGGTTAAATGTCGCAAACCCCTAAATGAATTAACAACTGTAACGACAAATAGGCCTATTATTAACTGTTGAGTAAGACTACGAATGACACCGCAGTCGGTAAGCCGAATCCTGCATTCCTGCCGCGGCTTCGTCAGGACCCGGAGTCATTTCCAAGTCATACAGTAGATGAAGGTAGCAACTCATTTTATGTTTAACGTTACTGAGACGTTAAAGCGTGTCACTAAAGGGAAAATATCTCTTCGCGACCTGAAAAATAAGTGCTTTGCAGATCGATGCTGCTCTTTGGAATAAACGGCGTAGAAATGTCCAATAATAATTACAGTCACTGCACCAGCTCAAAACAAAATTGTATTTATATCATAACGAATAGAATATAAAGTGTGATCTCTTCTCCCTCAATAGCATGTAATGAATACGGATCGGGTTGGCACTCGCCGCTACAGTCGATTTGAGATTGTTGATTTCCACTAATGTTTGTGTGTTTACGTGCGATATATTAAGTATTTAATTGGTTTTGGTGGTGTTCTGTGCAAACGTTTATTGATATACAAGTGCTTACACTATTACTTCATAGTATTAATACCTGAAATGCTATTGTAGGAAGCATTGACTGAAATGGAATTTAATTTCTTGTCGTGTGTTGACGTTATCTTCGTGTGTTAATTTTATTGTTATTTAATGTAAGTAAACAGCAGTTTAGCCCTTACATTTTCATGAGTGCTTAATGTGATTAGTGAAGATGCCTTGCTCTTTTGTACCAGGATGCAGATCTAGCTATGGGGACTGTAAAGAGGTCAGACGGTTTTTCAAACCTCCTAAAGATTAGGAACGTTTTATCAAGTGCAAAGGGGCCATATCAGGGAAGGATAGGGAACTTACTGAAAAGTCCTACATCTGTGATGCTCACTTTTCAGAAGATTTAATTGTTAAATTCGACAAATTTGTGATAGAAGCGAAGGAAGTATTACTTCTCCCAAGAACCAACTGGCGATTGAAAGACTATTCTGTTCCACATATAATCCTAATTTGCCAAAGTATCTGTCCAGTATGGTGTAAATAAAAATGCTCTTGATGCCATTAAAGACTTCTGTGAAGAAAGGGATGAGAATAAAAAGACAATGAGTTTAAAAACATATATGTACCGTAATGCTGAAGGAGGCGTGATCAGTTTTAGACAATAGCCTATATGAAGGGGTCATGACTATGCCTGCTGTGTCTGTTTAATGTTAAGTTCTTCTGAAATGATGGTAGTTTCCTGATTTTGGTGTTTGTGGAGTGAAATTAATGGTTATTATTGAATTTTAGAGTAATCTACGGTAAAGTTGAAAGTTGCGTTCGTACGGCTTTTTTTTTCTGTGTTACAAGTCTGTTAAGGGAATGTAAAATGTGTAACAATGTGAAGAAATCCTTTCTGATAGCGAGGTTAATTGTTCCGTTCTTTTTTAAAATTTAGCGATAGCTGGCAAAACTAATTGCATTTTGAACTTGCTCTTTGTCTTCGCTTATTGTCGAAACTGGACTATTACAAGAGACGACTTACTAAATTATTATTGGGCACAGTAATGTAAGTGGAGATGTCAAACTTATTAGCGCCTATGAGGATATCTTGCGGTGTTTTAACATGTAAAACAGGTCACAAGGTTTTAAGTCTCGTAAGCGCCAATGCTAACTTACATCACAGATCGGAGCCAGCGCTGCGCTGCGGCGGACCAGGCGTACTAGGCCAGTGATATCACTTCTTATTCTATTCGTTATGTTTATATTAATATTCGACAATACTTCATCTAAATTTTCTTCTAAATTGAGCAGAGCTCAATATTTGGCCTTAGGAAAGTCTGCGCGGTTGCATACATGCAATATACTGTATTAATTTCTCCATCGCCATGCACACCACTGACGTTACTTATTGTTTTAAGGGTCGGAACAGCTAGGCCATCTGCCCCTACCACAGACGTTACTTATTGTTGTTTAAAGGGGCGGAACAGCTACGATAGGTCATCTGCCCTTACCACTGACGTCCCCCATGAGAGGAATTGGAAAACAAAGTTGAGTGGTTCAGTGTCCTAGCTTAATTGTCATTTTCTCCTGGTTAATTAAACACCCAGTCAAGAAAAATACTGGAATATTACCTTAGTTTCAGTCTTTGGATACATTTCCCAACTCTAGTACCAATAGTAATATAGGTTTTCAATAAATCCCTTAATCTGAAATGATTTGCGCACGAACAAAATACCTAGGATTGTTGATCGTATTGAATGAACCAGTTATAATAATAATTATACTGCACCTACGGATACAGATTATTCAAATGTTAGCATTGTTTTCTCAATTCAGTATACGAGAATATGAACAATTTCACATGCACTTCTTCTATCTACGTTTGACAACAGAATCATCCCACCCTTTCGCAAGATATTTAGCCAGCATTGATAATTTGTCATATAGTGCGAAAGTGAATTACTAGGGAACAATGACCTCGCTATTCTGTCCCTTAAATCAAATATAAAGTGAATTACTGGTTGGACGCTACTTTAAAATAAAATTTACTTGCCTGCCTGCACGGCATACGATACGTCTAGTTGGCCAATATATTCATTTCAGACACTATTACCTCTAAATATCTAACAAAGTTCGACGTGACGCGCCAAACTTGAAACTCTTGAGCTTGCTGACCAAACATACCAGGGTAGCCTAGGCTCTCGTGGACTTGGCAAGATAAGTGAAGGGATGAGAAAGTTATTTGAACGATTGGTGCATAAGCCGAATAAGAGAAATTTAGAATAATGGAATGCTCTCTCTGTCTTCAGGTAGATTCTGAGAACAATACATAGAGAAGTAAGTTGACAACTTTGAGACAGTTGCTCTTCGCACAAGCGCTTTGTAGAGGAAAATATCGTCCACTTGACATAATAAGTTTCTCAATCCTTGTAACTTTGTTCACAGACAGTTCATTGCATTCACTAAATGATAGCCAGTAGCAAATTCAAGTTACATAAAGGCAATAATAAATCAATGCCCGATCGGGCCCATCCTCAGAGGACGCCGGGCCCCCCTGGAAGGGTCGGGCCCCGGGGCACCAGCCCTGCCTGACCCCCCCCCTCTCGTCTGGCCTGCATTTGTGTTGACCGACTGAAGAGCTACAACTAACAGTTTGTACAGCCAACAATGAAAATAATGGCTTCAAAACTTGAGATAACGTGAAACACCTAGAAATACAGGAGATTAATTCTGAAGCCCAAAGCTTCGAGGATTGTCGCCTTGAAATGCTGAAGAGTTCATGACTCCACATCCATTCATGTTGGAGCCGGTTGGGCCAGTCTTTCACTAGAAGTTGTTTGCCAGGTCCGGAGTCTCGTCAGGAGTTTGCCTGATATACTGTAATACCACTTATAGAGATGGTTTGTTTCATACACGATTTTTTCTTCGCATTGTGTAATTTTCTCATTTAACCTTGACGGCTTATCTGAGTGTCGCATCAGCAGACCTAACCGGTCTCCAAAGCCTCTTGTATGCAAAGTTGCAGCCATTGCAGTGATGACGTCATCGATAGCTGCTTCTTTGCCGTCAAAGCTGTTCGACTAGAAGACAATTCAATCGCTCTACACGTGGAGTTAAGTTACCTATGGCACCTTGCACTGCCTGCGGCTAGCCTTGTTTGCGTACCCCTATTGTACACATTAGAGAACTGCATTCGTGGAGAGACACTCCAAGAAAATTAATTTTCAATTTAAGAGTCCTCAGTCATCCTCGAAGTGGTTTTCCGTGGTTTCCCACTTCGTCTTCGGGCAAATACCGGGATGGTACCTACTGTATGGCCACAGCCGCCTCCTTCCCTCTTCCTTGCCTATCCATCCCAATCTTCCCTTCCCTTCCCATCCCTCATGAGGCCCCTGTTCGCTTTGCAGGTGAGGCCGCCTGGGCGAAGTGCTGATCACATCTCCCCAGTTGTATCCTCTCCGACCAAGTGTTCCCAGCTCTATGACACTGCCTGGAAAGGTGGGAAACATCAACCTGGAGGGTAAAATTGACTAATAAAATAAAAAGATAACAAAATATTAAAAGTACTAAATAGTACATTATGCAACGAGCCTATAATGGCAATAATTAAGACACGAGTATTATAATTTCCATACGAGTGTCTAAATTACCATACGACTGTTTATGTTCGACGATTATTATAACTATTTTATGTTCGAACATAAATATTCATAAATATCTGTCTAGATTTCGCCAGTTATATGTACTGAACACAGCACATGGGACGCATAGAATACCTTGTATTTGACCATGGCCTCCTCGAATACCCCACTATGACACTGTGAGCCACGCAGTGAAATTTAAAATAGGGGCCCGTGGAAGTCAGCGCAGGTGCGATGCTATCCTTACCTAATTGGCCACACAACTGTTTCTTGAACTCTGATTGGTGGGAGAAACTGTTTCATAATGAAAAATAGTGTTATAATGACCCTCATGATGATACAGTTTTCTGACATATAATATTTACATTTCGACACCGTCGATTATATTATTAAAGATAAATCGTACAAATTATGTATATTGATGATAACAAACTGTCATTCACAAAACTTCACAATGGATGATCCCCGATTTGCACAAGAAATTACGTGGTATCTACTACATTGCACCCCGCATAATTTACATACGCAGGATTCATCAGGGTCATGAAAGTATTCGGTATTACACAGTTTATGGTGATACCCTTGTACCACCATCGAATTGATTTGTGTTCATCCATGTCCCAGTCATCATGGCCTCCGTGGTGTAAAACTCGAACCAGATTTTGTCTCTTTTCTGTATTCTTTCCTGCATTAGGTTTTTCCAGGCGTCTGTGGATGGTAGCCCTTTCTTCATCCGAAGGTCCTCAACGAAGAAGGTCTCCCTGGCGAGTTCATATGCTAATCTTGATTTTGTATACTTCGATATCCCCAGGGTAGGCTTCAGGAAGCGCGATTTGACTGCTTCAAGCATCCGCATCAATTATAAAGAAGCTTTTCAGTACGGTGGAGGTGGTGATTGTTGGATTATTGTTTTAAACGGTGAAACATCGAGATCATCTGCCTCTAAAAGTATGAAAATGATCATTACTTCTACTGCGATTGCCACTACTAAATTAAAGAAACAAACGGAAATCTTCCTGTGATTTGTAGCCTATTTTCATAAAAAAAAAGGTGTAAGGCAAGGCTGCAACTTATCAGTTATCAGTGTATCACCCATACTTTTCACATTACAAGTAAATGTAATGAAGTTTGTTCGGGATTACTACGAGATATCCTGTATATCCTATCCTAATTTTAAAATGATATTTTAAGCAGTCCAAAGTTATAACGAATGTCCTCTGGGTGGAAGAATATATATATATATATATATATATATATATATATATATTCGTAGTCAGTTTACTCTCCAAGTAGGTTTTTCCCACGGAGTCAGCGAGGGATCCCACCTATACCGCCTCTATGGGCAGTGTCCTGGAGCTGACATCGAATCGGGGGATACAACTGGGGAGGCGGGACTAGTAACTCGACCTCCTGGGTGGCAGCTAAGCACGCTGACCACTACATCACGGAGGCAACATAGAAATATATATACAGTATGTAAATGTGAGGAAGTTTGTTCGGGAAGTAATAATTACCATGAGTTATCAAAAATTCGAGATATCGCCTGTAGACATCCTATCCTCATAATAAATTTATCTTTTAAGCAGTCCAAATGCATTAAACGAATGCCCTCTGGGAGGGAGTAAAGAATTTGAAAAGAAAACTGCATCTGCTTGATAGTCAACTAACATGTCAAGAATCATTGTAGCAAAAAATTCCTCCCCGGCGGGGAATCGAACCCCGGTCTCCCGCGTAACAGGCGGGGATCTGTCTGTTAGGTAGTCAGCCTGAAGGCTGGTTGGATCCTCAAAAGTACCACCGTTAGGTTATGTGGGTAGATACCCACAAAAACCCAAGGCAGCGCTATAGTGTGGCGTACTAGGCAAGACGAGAAGTGAGGTAGTTTGCCATTGCTTTCCTCACTGAGTCAGAACAGCAGTACTAACCCTTCATAGCATCCACAGGCACTGACTGTGCCCTGAATGGCATTACTAAGCACCACCCATACCTCAGTAGCTTCCATATAATCACAGCCATGAGTGAGACTGAGACATCGGTGAAAAGCCACATTTTACTCTAGCTTGTGCCAACAGACAAATACAAATGTACTGCATTCATCAAGAGATGACAAACAGGCCTCAGGCGGGGATACTGACCACTATACTACCGAGGACACAGAATGTTCAAAGTCTATGTTTCTAAGATAAGCTGTTCCTCAGAACTTACGTGTCCTTGGCCATGGAGATAAGAAATGAGAGCTAGACACTTCGCAAGGTAAATGTTCAAAATTTGGTCATGTCATTCCTTCTGTAGGCTACATCTCGAATAATAACCAGCAGATATAGCGTAGACAACCATCACGGGACGTGATTCATGTCAACCAACAGGATGAACCCGAAGATTCGATCCCTAACACCAGATCGAAAATGGGGCTCCAACAATGAACTCGAGTTGCATATTGTTGGACGGCATATTTTTGCAAAACTTGACAAATAAAATCTTTTTATATTTCTCATTTGAGTCGATTTTCCAAGTGTCTGCGACTCCTCTGAATATCAGTGAGTTGTTTCGTCATCATTCTTCCTAACAAACTTATTGCGGCCATATTTAGGTGACTGCAGTGCCTCTAGTGATCACTGGAGATACTATAGCCAGGAAAGATTCTTAAGGTGGGTATACACTTGCGGCGCACTGCGCGCGGTGCATGCGCGGCGCGTGTGTTGCTCGACCAGAATTATTATTTAAACGAACCTCTCGCGATCCATAGGAAACCCACGAACATTCACTAGTCAGTTTGGAGTGTGGTAAATATAATCATGTCTCCGTCGCACGAGGAAAACCTCGCGATTGCGGTGATGAGTAGTGCGGCTGTTTTAATGGCACGTTTGTGTTAAAAGAAAAAGAAACGACGACGACGTTGGTGGCACACTGACATGTTTAAAAAAAAAGGAAAGGTGCGGTGCTAATGATGGACTTGAAGTCACAAGAAATAAGCGGCCAGTATAAGAATTTTACTCGAATGTCACCTTCTGACTTGAGAATCTGCTGCAGAAGATTGGACCCCACGTTTCCAAAGAAGATACGTATTTCCGCCCTGCGATTTATTTTACTTTTCTCACGCCGGTAGGAAAACAGCGGAGATATCACCTTCTTCTTGCATTGGTCCGCAGATATATCCATCTCAGCTCCTATTTCCCTCCAAGCATCTGCTTTTAGTCTAATGGTTTCTTAAAATTATATTTATGTTGAGGATCCCACAGAAGAGGCTTTTTGCGATAAGCATCGAAAATTTTATCACAGATTCGTCTGACCACTTCATTATCACCACTCAAAACGCACAAATATTGCAATCAGATGCGCGCGAGAAACAACGAACTTCTCACAATCCCGTCCAAATCTGAACTGCGAACACTCAAAGTGCTCGTGAAAAAAACCGACAGGAGATGGATCGTCGTGCGCCGCGCGCGCGCAGCTTCGAAACCCCGTACTAATCTAGCGAACTTGCTGCGCGCGAGCGGCGCGGCGCGCAAGTGTATACGCACCTTATTATACAATGCTCCAAACGTAACCTATTCATTTTTTTAATTTCAATAAGTCTTTTTTTTATAATTCGAACCGTCTCTAAAAATGCAAGAATTAAGAATTAGATTTTCAAGGCCGCAAGAGTTGTTCTATCAATCCTCAAATAAATATTGGGCTATCACAATCACCGGCCACGGGTGGGCTTGAACCACCAACCTTCCGGTTAACAGGCGAACACGCTAGCCCTATGCGCCACGGAGACCAATGAGATTTTGATTATCTCATGTAGAATTGTCAAGTTTAGAAGCAGAACTTTGCTTGTCCTCGTTTACGACAATGTGGTCGTAAATATACCAAACTATACAAATATAAATTATAGATATGGATTGTACAATAGTATTGGCGTGATGTCATGGTAGTATCGATATCACTCTGAGAACGAGTGGCCGCCATTATCTGGGACATCTTGGTATTTGTTTATCTTATTTTTTTAGTTGGCTTTTCTTTCGGACTCAGCGAGGGATTCCGCCATTACCGCCGCCAGGATGGTTGGGGTGGGAATCGAACCCCCTCTACTATCCGTGGCTGAGTAGACCTCGTTCCAGTCCTCATACCACTTTTCAACTTTTCTAACTGGTTTCTAACTTTCTGAATTATTCTAACTTAGTAGTTTAGTTGTCGCCTCCGTAGCGTAGCGGTCAGCATGGTTAGCTGCCGCCCCGGAGGTCCTGGGTTCGATTCCCGGCTCTGCCACGAAATTTGAAAAGTGGTATGAGGACTGGAACGGGGTCTGCTCAGCCTCGGGTGGTCCAAATGAGTAGAGGGGGTTCGATTCCCACCTCAGCCATCCTCGAAGTGGTTTTCCGTGGTTTCCCACTTCGTCTTCGGGCAAATGCCGGGATGGTACCTACCGTAAGGCCACGGCCGCCTCCTTCCCTCTTCCTAGCCTATCCATCCCCATCTTCCATTCCTTCCCATCCCGCATGAGGCCCCTGTTCGCTTTGCAGGTGAGGCCGCCTGGGCGAAGTGCTGATCACACCTCCCCAGTTGTATCCATCCCGACCAGATGTTCCCAGCTCCAGGACACTGCCCATAGAGGCGGTAGTGGTGAGTTCCCTCGCTGAGTCCGTGGGAACCACCAACCTAGAGGGTAAATTGTCTAAATAAAAAAAAATGTAGTTTAGTTTTCGGATTGACAACCTGGAGAAATAATTTCAACATTTAAAAACTCGATAAGGCATTAAGATATTTTACGAGGCAACGCATACCGAACATGGGGCACACCATGTATACTTTAATTACGTCCCGTATAAAACAGGACATAACGTCGTTCCGGAAGAACAATGACATAACGGCCAAAACTGAAATTGTACAGGAGACGCGAAAAACCGATTGATCTTTTGTTAATATTCAATTACGCAAAAGATTAGTATTGTAGGAAATTGTAACCAGGGAAAATTGTAACATATACAAGCTCACTAGAAGGTACAAAAATGTTTTCAAAATAATTTATTTATTTTCGCTCAATTTTGACCCCTTTCATGCAAATGCGTCATTGTTCTTCTGAAACTGAGATCAATGTGTAATGAAGTTTGTCAGTCGTATAAGGAACAAGAAAAAAGCTCGTTCAAAAATTACATTCTAAAACAGTTTATACGTAGGCCCTATTTGTTAGGAAATAAATAAAGCTGTTTGCTTTTGTGAAAATCGAAACACGCAAGTTCCTATTTCAGTCACGCCTCTCTTTCTGAGTCGCTCATGCCAAAAGAAACAAAGGCTTTTGACACATCCAATTTCGGTTACCTACAACAACACCAAAATACAATATTTTTTTCGTCACTAGAAAACCAGGTAAAATGCATTAAAAATGAGTAACTGCATACAATAAAGGTTGACGGACACAGTAGTAGTTGAGTCTCGATTTGTAGAGAAAGGCCGATGTTTATCCTATTGGCACTGGTAAGACGGCTAGTAAATCATAAACCGCTAATTGCATTTCACGATCATCCAAACCATTAGGGGCCGATAACCTAGATGTTAGGCCCCTTAAAACAACAAGTATCATCATCATCATAACTGAGTTCAAGATATCTTCGTCAGTCTTATTATGGTTGTCATGTTTTCCTCTTCTGTGTCAGGCACCATGCCAGTCCTAGTGATTTGTCTGTGATCACAGTACGAATTAACCGGGTGAGTTAGCCGTGGTCGTTACGGCATGACTGTTGGCAGTCGCTCACATCCGGGAGGCGAGGTGGTTCGAATCCCCCCGCCGGCAACCTTGAAGATGGTTTTCTGTGGTTTCCCATCTTCCTTCCAGGCAAATGCCGGGGTTGGTCCCTAACTATAGGCCACAGCCGCTACCTTCCAACTCCTCGCCCTTCCATTCCAACTTTCCTCCCCAACGGTACTTGTAGCTCACCCATTGGGTGTCCGTCTCGAAGCAGCTACAAAACTGGCGAGCCGAACATGTCCTCGGACACTCCCGGCACTACAAGCCATACGCTAAAAAAAACTACGAATTGTCCTTTCGGTTATTCCCAAAGTGTTTATAAAAATGTTTTGCACTCACGAACTTTCTGGTCATTATTCATTACATAGAAAGCGCAATTCGCCTTTCTAGGTTCTCGGGCAGATATACGCCGATATTTCAGAACAAGTTGTTCTATGCACATATTCAAAAAGTTCCGTTGTCGTTGCAACGAACCTAGGCCTCAATAACTCATGAACAACTGATTTCTGTAGTCTTCCGACAACTTTTTTGAACAACAGAGGATACATTTATCTCCACAAACAGCGCACATCTTACGAGCCTCAACGATTTTTCCCGTTCTAGATGTATGCATTTTCCCCGTGTTTCTCAGAATTTTTGCGTGAACCTTGCGCCACTTATGAACATTGTGCACGCTTTTTTTGCTTCTCTTTGTTGGAGAATATTCAGTGAGCCGTCTATCGCTCAACAATTGTTGACTCTCAGAATTTCGGTGATGTTGGACAGTTAATCAGAACTTAACGATTCGTCATTACTAGATGGTTCGTAATTGCCACTTGAGCATGACGAAAACACATCTGAACCATCATCACAACTATATGGAGCCTAGAGGGTGTTATTTTAAGTTTTTGAAACCCACTTTTGTTGCAGTTGAACTTTGAACCACACAATAATGTGAATTTTCAGTTACCTGTTTGGCTGCGAGATTATGTTGTGTGTTAGATGCCTGTGGCTCCACATTACTGACCTTTGAAATTGAAGTATCACGTACAATTTGCATTTTACTTGACGTTGAACAATTTCCCCCTGTTATACCTCCGTTCTCTTCCGTTTCCTGACCACGAACAAGACGCATAATTTCCTTCGTTCGTATGCTTATTTTCACCCTGTGACAGCAACGAACACTTTCAATCATAAAAGGTAAGATCTCAGAATATCACAATGGTCGCAAACTACATAGTTCCCAAAATTGATATAAACGAAAGTTGACATGAATCTGTTTAACCCTCCTAGTACCATTCGGGTCTAAATGGCCCAAGAGCACGTTTGATGTTAAAATCTCCGCCGTTAAAAAAATGTAATGTTCAACATTTATGACTAGGGCTCGGATTCGAGCATATTTGCATATTTTTTTCCTGAATAGTACTCATTGAAAGAAGCCTTTCGGTGGTGTTTTCACCTCTCTGGGACCAACAGAATTGAAATTTATCGAGCATATAAATGCATAAAACCGCGGTTTTCAGAATAGAAGCATATAAATGCATATTCTTGTGGTTTTTGTTTAAATAGTTTGTTTTTCTTCGAATTCCCCCCCCCCCCCCCTGAATTTGCGCCCTGACCATCCTTAAGGTTCGAAAACAGAAATAATTATTGAAAAGCCTATCTGGTGCGAATAATAGAACCGCAGGTTTTTAACCTTTAGTGAGGTCGTTCTCGTCATTGAAACTTTTATTGACTGATTTAAGAAAATAATTCAAAACTGAAAACATAGAAAAAAATTATTGTTGTACAGACCCGTGCAGATCTACTTCATTGACTCGCCTAATTCTGATCATTTATTAAATGAACTTTTAAACTGTAACTTTTATAAGAAAACTTCTCTTATATATACTTGAAAAACTTCAATGCGAGTATATTGCAGTGTATCATACATACAATTAGAAAATAAAGCTCGTATATAAAGGTATGTTATTGTTTTTTTTTCGTTTCACTTTCCTATCAATAGTTTTTAACGGTGTTTTTAGAGCACATTCTGCATATTTAACCGCATATAATGGCTTTTTCGAGCATATCTATCGAGCATATAATGTTTTTTTCGAGCATATCTATCGAGCATAAAACACATGGTTTTCGAGCATATCGATCCGAGCCCTATTTATGACATTATCCCTCTGAGTAAACTGTATTCAAAGATGTTGCATTATGTTTTCTATTTTCAACACATAAAGGTTTATTCACTGGTTGGGGTCAATATGACCCTTAATGGTACTTAGTGTAACAAATAACACCTGTTATTAGGACGGTTAAGCCATCTCGTTCTTGTTAACATTGGCATCAAGAACAGTTATGAGGTTATGACGTACAATTGAACGGACGGTGGAGTTCAACAACCGTGAAAAGAACACTTAAGACGCAAAGTTTTCAATTTGTTGGATGAACAATGACACCAAGCGCACTCAGGCGCGTGGATTAAAGGGGGGGGGGGGGGGGGGGGGTCACGGGAGTCATGACCCCTCCCCAAACGGAGACCATTTTTTTTTGCAAACCCAATAAACGAAAACACAATAACCAGACAAATAAAATTTAACGAATTTTAACTGAAAAACAGGTTTTTTTTTCATTTTATTCCATACTGAAAATATCTTTATTGCAATTATTATGTTCTGTTACAACTGTACATATTTACAACCTCATACCTCTTATATAAAAACTATTATTTATATAACAAAATCAACTAGTCTATTTTGTTTAGCAAACCTTGTGATTACCGAATCGATGTCTATAGTGATGTCACGATGAATGTGCAGCAATGCACGGATAGGAATTTGGGGATTTTTGGCACCAAAATATTTTGCCGACGTCCAAACTGCAAGCTTGGTTGGCAATTTAAGCTGTGACTTTTTCCTTTTGTCGGTACCAACTCGACTTGCCGAAACTGTAACGTACCTTGATACTTTTCTCGAAGCTCGATGTAAAAGTCGCAAAACACGCCGTTGCAATTTGAACGAATATTTTTGTTGCGCTAAACGCATCAAATTTCTATCCATGTAGCTTGCCAAAAAATTGGTCTGGTTTTGTACGTTTGGTTATTTTGTGATTGCGTTGTTAGTGATACCATTTTTCAAACAATTTCGATTCTGTGACCCCCCCCCCCCCCCCGAAAGCCAAACTCCAGATTCGCGCCTGAGCGCACTTATGTCATTGTTCCAAGGAACACGAAGTATCACTCACGAAGACAAAATTCAGCACTGAGACATGCGGCGATATTGCTCTGAAGCGCGGTCACAAACAGCTAACATTTCTACAACGACGAAATTACCTTGTAGCGGCCTTAAGCATAACTACAGTTCGAACGATATTCACACGTGCGCGTTAGGTATTTCTGAAACCAGACGACCACGTAACTCCATTTGACCAAATTTTGCAGTTGCATCATTGTTCCTCCGGAGCGACGAAAGGCAGCCCTAGTACTCAGCCATCGTCTATGAACCTCGTCGAGCTACATGTTGCTCTGCAGTAAGTTGAACAAGCACGGAATGACATTCCTCAACACCTATGTAGTGTTACAGTACGCATGCCATTGTGTAAGATTGCATTACAGTGAACACAGTGTTACACGCCGTTATCCTTATGCCGGTGATGGTCGTGGCGAGAGAAGGAATTACTGTACATTAGCTAGGAGCACTGCCATCTCGATCCTCCTTTCAAAATCCCAAGCTAGCGGTTGCCTGGGCGATCGGCCTGTCACACTCCACAGTTGTATCTGCTGACAAAAGTGTTTCTAACCGTGACCACTGTGTTCATCTCTCAGACACCGTCCTTGTGGTGGTAGAGGAATGATCCCTCGCAGGGTGGAAAAGCGATTTTTAAAAAAGTTGATACTTGATAGACCATAATTATATTATAATCCAACCGGATCTCGGCTAGAACCTACAGAAGGGTTTTGTTGTTGTTATCGGATAACTTTTTTGAATGTTACCTACAAATCTTTTAAGTACCGGTACCGTAACACAATAAAACGAATTTCTCCTTGTATGATAAACAAAGTGGTTTTCCGTGGTTTCCCACTTTGTCTCCGAGCAAATGCCGGGATGGTACTGAAACCGTATAACACTGATGGCATTCCTGCGGCATTCTTTAAAATGCAAGTGCGCATTGAGACTGTGGCTGGGTTAGGAGCGGCCAGCAACTCGCCTTACAAGGGGATGAACATGTGTGAAACCTCTGTAATACATGTATTGACTACAAAATGGAGGCAGCACTACAGTCGTTCAGATGTACACTGTTGTATAGTAATACACACTTCGCAGTATGAAACAAAGATAGGGAAATGCATTGTATTGACAAAGGAAGATACTTGATAACATTTAAATGAGTATAAATGCACGCAATGACATATCATGTGATTATCGAACTAGGCAGTGTCTATATCGATTGTCAACATAGTTCAGAAAACGAGGTGCATTGTGGATCAACTTGAGACAGTCTGGAATACGAGACCGGGTGAACGGTACATGGGGAATACAATCTACAGCTGTGAAGAGGTAGATCTCTCCAGTTTGAGCAAAGCGCGTGCGTTTCCGTGAAAACGTGTACTTAAGCAGCGTGGAGCCAAACCTACGCAGGGGAGATGCAGTACGAACGCGATACAATTTTTCGTCTGAACTTGTTACAGTTCTAGACAGTGTTAATCTTCAGTTTGAGCACGGTGAACTTGCTTCCACTTAGTATAGCCACTTCACAAGCCAGTAGTATACCATTCTATTCTACATTGCAGTACAAACTAGACAGTATAAACCATGACTATGGTTAATGAATTGAGAGAAGAGAGATATTGCTACATTATGAGAGTGTCGATTATGGGCTGAATATAGACAAGGAATGTGACACAATAGCAGCATTGACCACGCAGAGTGATTGCTAGAACCAAATATGAACATATACAGTAGAAAACTTTATAGAAGGAGATTGAAGATACTCTGAAAGTTGGAACGACAATTCGTACTGCTACATAATGGAATTACTATGGCATGTTACATCAAGGCTATCGTGTTCTTTAGAAAGCGATAGAACAATGAACATTGTCAAACGAACAGCTGTTAGCTTCATCTCGCTCGCGATCGGTACTCGGGTCTTCATGATTTCCAGTCGTTTCGTGATCGGTGCAGCTAAGCCGATAAGGGTTCGATCCTTGGCAGGAGCATGTTTATTAACATTCTTACTACATTCATCTGGATCTTCAACAAGGTAGCTGGCAGCCATTTCTTTTAGTAGACAGTATGAATTTGTCATGCTTTTGAGTGCTCTGTTTCACCAATTTTGATTAAAGTAGTTAGGAAATACATCGGAGGGCTAGGGTGATTCTTTAATTATTTCTGTCCGAGTATGTATTTCACTTTGTAGTTCAATTTAGTAGTAACTGTAGTGTTATTTTTGAACATTGCTTTGCTTTTATTAAAATATTTTGGGAATAAATAGAAGATTATAGTTTGTTGCGAAGACAACATAAGAAGATTTAGGCTGAAGACTACGGTAAAATTATATAAGAACAATTTAACTCAAGCAGACGTCCCATAACCCTCCGAATACTTAAAATCTATTTAAACAAATTCTCAGGACTTTTTGAATGTGATAGCGACTATTTTGAAAGCTCATGCAAGTTTATTCGATAGACGTGTAGGTCTATTTTTCATCGAGTTGAGCATAGAAATGGAACATAGTGATTTCTAGTATGTTTATTTACGATTTTATGGATTAATTTTTGTTAATCCAGATTTTTGAAATTTCTTTTTGATTTTGACACTTTTTGAGTTCGTTCAGTTTTTAATTTTTTTTCTGATTCGTTTGGGAAACTCCGACTTGGTCAAGCGTTCAAGTCTAATGGTTAACTTGTACCTTCATAAGATAGGCTCTTCTCCATGGTGTAGATTTTGACGTGTTTCCTTAGAGGAGGTTCTACAGTTGAATTTTTATTAAGGCGAAAACTGAATCGTTCTTTTCACAGTGGTCAGTCGAGAAATATTGAGAGAAATACCTTGTAAGTATAATAAATAATGATATGGAAGGAGAAGAAATAAATGTTAAAATATGTAAGTCATAATCGAGATGACGATTTTGGAAATACACACACACAGTTGTTTGAACATGTGAATACACTATATATTTATCGCTGTTCTGATAAAGATTGTTCAAGACACTTTAACTTTTGGCTAATTTGAAGCAGAATATTTATCGGTGATTGTATAAAAGCTTTTAACAAGATGTTCAGTAAAGAACATACAGCCTACTTTCTCCTAAATGCATGGGTATTGTTATAACTCTTTGTCCTTTTCAAGGAGTATGATTGAATGTAGGTTGTAGTAGCTTGTTGAAATACAACGTGCTATAGGGATATTAAACATGAATATGAAGTGCCCTTTGCCAGTGCTACCTCTGTACCAAATTTCGTTCAATTCGGTTTCACCGTGTTTGAATTGATAGGGGGAATCGATTTGCACACATACTTGGCCACCATCTGCAAACTATTGGGCTGATGTTCTTGCAGTTTGGTCAGAATATGTTTCCCACATAAAGATATGGTGTTGCAAAATTTGCTAGAGACTAGATTATTAGGTTGGTCGTAATTACATTTTAGCTTTTAACATTTGGGTGGCCGCGATTACGTTTCCGTCAAGATAGCGGTGATATAAAACATGACACTGAGGTGCCCTTTGCTAGTGCTACCTCTGTACCAAATTTCGTTCATTCGGTTCCACCGTGTTCGAATTAATAGGGGGAATCAATTTTGACATAAAGATGGCCGCCATCCGCAAATTATTAGGCTAATGACCTATTAGATTGGTCAAAGGATGCTCCCTCCATAAAGGTATGTTGTTGCAAAGTTTGGTAGAGATCGGATGGTTATGTTAGTCGTAATTTGATTTAAGCTTTAAACATTTGTGTGGCCGCCATTACGTTTCTGTCAATATGGCGGCGATATTAATCATGACACTGAGATGCCCTTTGCTAGTGCTATCTCTGTACCAAATTTCGTTCCATTCGGTTTCACCGTGTTTGAATTAATAGGGGGAATCGATTCTGACACAAAGATGGCCGCCATCCGCAAACTATTAGGCGAATGACCTATTAGATTGGTCAAAGGATGCTCCCTCCATAAAGGTATGTAGTTGCAAAATTTGGTAGAGATCGGATGATTAGGTTAATCGTAATTTGATTTAAGCTTTGAACATTCGTGTAGCCGCCATTACGTTTCAGTCAAGATGGCGGCGATATAAAACATGACATTGAGGTGCCCTTTGCTAGTGCTACCTCTGTACCAAATTTCGTTCCATTCGGTTCCACCGTGTTCGAATTAATAGGGGGAATCAATTTTGACGTAAAGATGGCCGCTATCCGCAAACTATTAGGCTAATAACCTATTAGATTGGTCACAGGATGCTCCCTCCATAAAGGTATGTTGTTGCAAAGTTTGGTAGAGATCGGATGGTTATGTTAGTCGTAATTTAACTTAAGCTTTGAACATTTGTGTGGCCGCCATTACGTTTCTGTCAATATGGCGGCGATATAAAACATGACACTGAGATGCCTTTTGCTAGTGCTCCCTCTGTACCAAATTTCGTTCCATTCGGTTTCACCGTGTTTGAATTAATAGGGGGAATTGATTTTCACACAAAGATGGCCGCGATCCGCAAACTATTAGGCTAATGACCTATTCATTTGGTCAAAGGAAGCTTACTCTATAAGGGTATGTTGTTGCAATATTTGGTAGAGATCGGATGATTAGGTTAATCGTAATTTGATTTAAGCTTTGAACATTTGTGTGGCCGCCATTACGTTTCCGTCAAGATGGCGCCGATATAAAACATGACACTGAGGTGCCTTTTGTTAGTACTACCTCTGTACCAAATTTCGTTCCATTCGGTTGCACCGTGTTTGAATTAATAGGGGGAATCGATTTTCACACAAAGATGGCCGCCATCCACAAACTATTACGCTGATGACCTATTAGATTGGTCAAAGGATGCTCCCTCCATAAAGGTATGTAGTTGCAAAATTTGGTAGAGATCGGATGATTAGGTTAATCGTAATTTGATTTAAGCTTTGAACATTCGTGTGGCCGCCATTACGTTTCAGTCAAGATGGCGGCGATATAAAACATGACACTGAGGTGCCCTTTGCTAGTGTTGCACTTTGTTCGAATTAATAGGGGGGATCGATTTTCACACAAAGATGGCCGCCATCCGCAAACTATTACGCTGATGACCTATTGGTTTGGGCAAAGGATGCTCCCCCCATAAAGGTATGATGTTGCAAAATTTGGTAGAGATCGGATGATTAGGTTAGACGTAATTTGATTTAAGCTTTGAACATTTGTGTGGCCGCCATTACGTTTCCGTCAAGATGGCGGCGATATAAAACATGACACTGAGGTGTCCTTTGCTAGTGCTACCTTTGTACCAAATTTCGTTCCATTCGGTTCCACCGTGTTCGAATTAATAGGGGGAATCAATTTTGACATAAAAATGGCCGCCATCCGCAAACTATTAGGCTAATAACCTATTAGATTGGTCAAAGGATGCTCCCTCCATAAAGGTATGTTGTTGCAAAGTTTGGTAGAGATCGGATGGTTATGTTAGTCGTAATTTAACTTAAGCTTTGAACATTTGTGTGGCCGCCATTCCGTTTCTGTCAATATGGCGGCGATATAAAACATGACACTGAGATGCCCTTTGCTAGTGCTAACTCTGTACCAAATTTCGTTCCATTCGGTTTCACCGTGTTTGAATCAATAGGGAGAATTGATTTTCACACAAAGATGGCCGCCGTCCGCAAACTATTAGGCTAATGACCTATTCATTTGGTCAAAGGATGCTTCCTCTATAAGGGTATGTTGCTGCAAAATTTGGTAAAGATCGGATGATTAGGTTAATCGTAATTTAATTTAAGCTTTGAACATTTGTGTGGCCGCCATTACGTGTCCGTCAAGATGGCGGCGATATAAAACATGACACTGAGGTGCCTTTTGTTAGTACTACCTCTGTACCAAATTTCGTTCCATTCGGTTGCACCGTGTTCGAATTAATAGGGGGAATCGATTTTCACACAAATATGGCCGCCATCCGCAAACTATTACGCTGATGACCTATTAGTTTGGTCAAAGGATGCTCCCCCCATAAAGGTATGTTGTTGCAAAATTTGGTAGAGATCGGATGATTAGGTTAGTCGTAATTTGATTTAAGCTTTGAACATTTGTGTGGCCGCCATTACGTTTCCGTCAAGATGGCGGCAATATAAAACATGACACTGAGGTGCCTTTTGTTAGTACTACCTCTGTATCAAATTTCGTTCCATTCGGTTGCACTTTGTTCGAATTAATAGGGGGGATCGATTTTCACACAAAGATGGCCGCCATCCGCAAACTATTACGCTGATGACCTATTGGTTTGGTCAAAGGATGCTCCCCCCATAAAGGTATGTTGTTGCAAAATTTGGTAGAGATCGGATGATTAGGTTAGTCGTAATTTGATTTAAGCTTTGAACATTTGTGTGGCCGCCATTACGTTTCCGTCAAGATGGCGGCGATATAAAACATGACACTGAGGTGTCCTTTGCTAGTGCTACCTTTGTACCAAATTTCGTTCAATTCGCATTCACCGTGTTCGAATGGATAGGGGGGGGGGGGACATACATTCAGAGTACACACACTCACACACACACAGACACACACACAGACACACACACACAGACTCACACACACACATACTCACACACAGACAGACACACTTTTTTCGCCCTGTGTTGATCTCATGAGTCTACTTTCATTTTTTGCAAAAATCGAAAGTAGGCTAAAAATCTTAGAAATGTTTGGAGTTTATTCACAGCCGTTGAGAGCTAATAGGTTAATAATGTAATTATTGTCTGCGTATTTGAATCGCAATGAAGGAGATATTAGACATCAGTGGATGGTCGATATCAAGATTTTCCAGTAATGATTTAGCTATTTAGAAATTACTGAGTGCACTTCGGTGTATAATTTTTTTTGAACGTGAAGTTGAATCACGATTCTAGCTACTGGAAAGCCAATGTACAATTTTGAATCCAACATTTAAGAAACCAAGCATTGTAACAACATCGTAGATGAATTGTTAAAAATGTAGTAACAATCTTTTTACAGTAAGTCTCCCACAAATCCAACCCCTCATCCTCGTCGTGGGAGATGGGCATCGTAATGAAGTAGGGGATTGCCTGTAGGGGTGAAGTACAGTGGGGACTTTGTGTGCCCCAAGACCGCTACGGTAGCTGTGAAGGCCCTACAGGAACCCTGAAGAAATTACGGCTAACGGGACTCTGGTGAAACAATTGCTGCCTTGTAGTTTGGAGTTGGTTCATCAAAGGCTAAGGGAAGAAACCCTGACAGAAAATCAGCCTGGTGCCTCAGGCCTAAGGTGGCAGCCCCTCCAAGGCACTCGGAGGCAGTGGGCTAATCACTCGCTCCTCTTAAATAAACTGATTACTGAAACTGAAGTGAAATTGCAAAACCGGACGGATAACCTGATGACGACTTTTGGCATGAAGAGGACTACGAAAATCGGTTTCTGGAATGTGAGGACCTTGATCGAGAAAACCAGACTGAAACAAGTGACACGGGAGATGAAGAACTATGGGCTGGATATCCTAGGATAGAGTGAGGTGAGGTGGCCAGGATTTGGTGAAATACAGACAACAGATGGAATTACATTTCTCTATTCTGGGGGCGATGAGGAAGAACACAGGGATGGAGTGGGGTTGCTGCTCAACAGAAATGCAAAGAGGAGCCTTATGGAGTGGAAGCCAATTTCTAGCAGGCTCATGTTTGCTAGGTTCAAGACAAAGATCAGGAATGTGATCATCATCCAATGCTATTCGCCTACAGGACAATCGGAGCCAGGGAAGAAGGAAGAATTCTACCAAATGCTGCGAGATGCCACAAGACAAACAAGTAGAAGGACATTCTCATTGTTATGGGAGACTTCAACGCGAAGGTGGGATCAAATAATGAGGGGTTGGAGCAGATCATGGGTAAACATGGCCTTGGTGAGATGAATGACAATGGGCAGAAATTTACGGAATATTGCGCCAGTCAGGATTTGGTGATGGGTGGCACGGTGTTTCCTCATAGGCGGTGCCACAAGGTCACCTGGGTGTCTCCGGATCAAGTCACAGAAAATCAAATTGATCACATCGCGGTGAGCAGGAGGTTCAGAAGAAGCTTGGAAGATGTTAGGAACAAGAGAGGAGCGGATGTTGGTAGTGACCATCATCTTGTGGTTGCCAACTTCCGCATGAAGATCGTGGCAGTCCGCCGAAAGTTTAACACTCGGCACAACAAGTTTGTTGTGGGCAAGCTTAAGAACCAGCAGAGATTGGACCAATTTAAACTGGAGCTCAGAAATAAATTCCAGGTGTTGGACTCCGAGACAGAGAATGATGTTGAGACTGTGTGGAGCGAGGTAAAGAATATCTTCGTGGAAACCAGTGAGATGCAGCTTGGGTACAAGAACTAGCTGCGGAAAGAATGGATATCCGTTCAGACTTGGGACAAGATAAATTATAGAAAGGAGATTAAGGCTAAGCTCAACACCTGCAAGACTAGGCAGCAGAAGGCTCTTACACAAGCAGAGTATTCAACAGCAAACAGGCAGGTAAAGAGGAGTGTGCGGAAGGATCATAGGACGAGGATTGATGAGCAGGCGGTGAAAGCAGAAGAAGCGGCAAGAAGGGGGGACGTTAAGGAGCTCTATGGCATCACAAAGATGCTTTCGAAGAAAGGTTTTAATAAAAGTAGGCCTGTGAAGAGCAAGACGGGCGAGATCCTCACGACGTGTGAACAGCAGCTGACTAGATGGAGAGGTTCTTAATAGAGATAGAGGACCAGAAAGTAAGCAGCCAGGAGAAGATGAAGAGGAAGCAGAAAGTGACCCAGGCATCAGCCTTGACTCCCCAACTCTGGGTGAAATACGGACAGCGTTGAAGCAGATGAAGTGCGGGAAGGCACCAGGTCTGGATAATATCCCAGCGGAAGTATTGAAAGCAGACCTGGATATCACGATCAATCTGCTGCACCCGCTGTTGGAGAAGATCTGGAAGGAGGAGAAAATACCAACCGACTGGAAGAAGGGGTTGATCGTCAAGTTACCGAAGAACTGTCCATTCCATGCAAAGTGCTGGCGAGAGTCATCCTGAATCGTATAAAAGACTGTGTAGAAAAAAGGCTTCGGAAGGAACAGGCTGGATTTCGACAACATCGCAGCTGTGTGGATCTCATCAACACCCTCCAAATCACCCTGGAGCAGACTGTGGAGTGGCGGAATACCCTTTACCTTACATTTGTTGACTTCGAGAAAGATTTCGACTCCGTAAATCAAAGAATCATGTGGAAGACCCTCGAGGAATATAAATTCCAACAAAGATCATCAGAATCATGGAAGAGATGTACGAAAGGTGCCAGGTTCTACTCGAAGGCAAATTAACCGAAAAGATAAAGGTCAGTTCCGGAGTGAGACAGGGGTGTGTCCTTTCCCCCACTCTGTTCCTGTTGGTCCTGGATAGTGTGATGAAGAAGGTAATGGGAGGACGGAAGGGGGGTATTCAATGCGGTATAAATGACAGGCTTGAAGATCTGGATTTCGCGGACGACATTTGTCTTATGGCACAACGGTACCGAGACATAGAAGATAAGCTGGGGAGGTTGCAGAGAGAAGCAGAACGTGCAGGACTGATGATCAACACCAACAAGACCAAATGATGAGGATAAATTCTGACGTCACGACTAGCTTGACAGTCAACGGAAAGGATATTGAGCGAGTTGAGTCCTTCCTCTACCTTGGGAGTATAGTCACAAGTGATGGGGGAGCAGAGGAAGATGTTCGAAGCCGCATCAGGAAGGCAAATGGTGCCTTTGTCCAGCTCTACACCATCTGGAGAAATAGAAACAATTCCAGGAAGACCAAGCTCCGCCTTTTCAATAGCAACGTAAAGTCGATTCTTCTCTACGGCTGTGAGACATGGAAAGTCACAAAACCGATCAACAACCAGCTACAGGTGTTCATTAACAGATGTCTGCGTCGCATCATGAATGTGAGGTGGCCGGACATAATCTCAAATGAAGATCTTTGGACCATAACCAATCAACAACCGATTAGCATCCAGATCAAGGAGAGGAAATGGCGCTGGATCGGTCACACACTAAGGAAGCCGGACGGAGCTGTTGAGAGGGCGGCGCTAGACTGGAATCCTCAAGGTGCCAGGAAGCGAGGTCGACCTAAGAAGACCTGGAAGAGGACGATCGAAAATGAAATTGCAGAGGTGGACAAGAACAGGAGTCAAGTGAAGAGAATGGCCAGGGACCGTACTGCGTGGAGAAATTTCGCCAAGGCCCTATGCTCCGGAAGGAGCGGCAGGAATTAAGTTAAGTAAGTTTTAGAGTAAGGTTCTAATTGGAAAGACTGTAATAATAATATTTGTATAAACCTGTGACAATAATAACTGAAGTATTGAGAGATAGTAACTCAGATATTTGTGAAGAAGTTAAATGAATTATAATCAGTAAAATGAAAAACAATACGCTCGATTAGCTTAATTGTTTGTCGGATAGGACGGAACAGACAGGTAATTAAAAATCACTTCCATGAAAATGAATGCAGTTGAATAATAGAAATGAATAATACCAGGCGTAATTCAATCTCAGAAGTGAAATGTAATTATGTAAAATTATGTATATATCGTGTTACAATTTAATAGGGTATTTAACTTTGTCAAATAGGCATTTGATCATGTTATAATTTTTGTGAAAATTATCTGAACGTCATTAATAATACTGCAACTTTAAGCAGTATGTACAGCCTAGTTTAAGGCGAATGCCACTTAGACATTATCATGCTTCAGCAGAGGCATATATATATATATCTTTGTTTAGTGGAGAAGTATTCCACAATATGGCAGTTTCAGTCAATAAACTGTTCTTGAATTTTAAACTTCTACTGATGACTTGGTGATTTATATTAGGACCACGATGTACTACGAGGACCAGTGGGTCATTAGCTAGGATGCTTAATCATGCGCCCGAGATTAATTTAATTATTTTAGCCTATTTTCAATTTTGAAAAAATAGGCTTATGAGATCACCTTTTGTTGTCGGTGTATGTGTGCTTGTGTGTGTGTGTGTGTGTGTGTGTGTGTGTGTGTGTGTGTGAGGTGTGTGTGTGTGTCCCCTAATAAAATCTAAACGGCTGGAGCGATTTCAATGAAACTCGGTAAGTTCATAGCACTATTCCCGGCGACCTCGACCGTGCTCTTCAAATTTTGTTACGTCTCACCAATCCAACAGGGCGGCTGTGCGAAATATTTTACTTGCATTCAATATCTCCGAAACTATTACCGATATCGCGCTGAAATTGTGTACGGTGATAAAGGGCACTACTAGAAGTTCACCTATGAGACTTTCAAAATACCAGGTGACTACAAAACCAACATGGCGGTCAAGCGAAATTGAGGCTTTAAAATAGACATTTCTCGCGATTTAACTATCCAAACGTAATGAAACTTGGTACAGCAAATGTTCATACACATTGTAATGCGCCAGAGTCTAATTTAGTTCAATTGTTTACATAATCTCAAAATGGCGGCTGTGCGAAATATTTCACAGACATTCTATACCTCCGAAACTATTACAGATATCATCATGCAATTTTGTACGGTGATAAAAGGTACTGATACAAGTTTACCTATGTATATTTCATAAACCTGTAAAGTACAAAACGAACATGGCGACCAAGCGAATTTGAAATATTTTAATAGATTTTTCTCGTGATTTAACTCTCTGAGCGCAGTGAAATGTGGTACAGTAAATGATTTTGTAGATTGTAATGGACTGCCATCTAATTTCATTCAATTGTTTACATAATCTCAAGATGGCGGCTGTGCGAAATTTTAAAATTAAGTTTTTATTCTTCTGTCGTAATCATGCGATCGAAGTGAAAGTTTGAATAATGAAGCTAGGTAATAATTGTCCTTGAATGGTACATAACTCTATGGCCTATACATATAACAATCTTAAATGGCGAGCTTCCGAAATATTTAGACGGTTCTCAATATCTATGAATATTTTACAGCAACCAAACTGCATTTTTTTATGTTCATAGAGACTATGAACATATGTTCACCTATAGCACTTTCAGTAACCTGGTGAGCACAAATCCAACATGGCGGCGACGCGAAGTATAAATATTTAAATGGACGTTTCTCGCGAATTAACTATCCGAGTGCCGTGAAACGTTGCACGTTAAATGCTTATACAAATGTTGATCCACTGGCATGTAATTTATTTCAATTGTTTGCATAATCACAAGATGGCTGGTGTGCGTACTTTTAAAATCTCGTTTTTACTTCTTGTGTTCTAATCATGCGATTGGAGTTTGAATACCACACGTACACAATAATCTTAATGTAATAGTACAAAAATAAAAATCCATCCTGGCGACCATATGAAATATTTAGACGGTTCTCAATATCTACGAATCTGTTACAGCAATTAAACTGAATTTTTGTATCTTGATAGAGACATTTAACATGAGCAGGATATATGAAAATAGGCTGTATAATTCTTCACGGAACTACTTGTTAAGAGTCTTGTTAGTTCAATTTGAGCTAATTTTTCGTTTTTATTTCGTCGACCACTGGCATCTTCTTATCACATTCTTTAATAAGAGGAGTATCCCTATCCCTGGTTGATCCTAGTTGGTAGTGTTTGGGGGTTATTTCAGTCGGGGCTTCCAGACTCTAAAAACCAGCATTTCCTTCGGATATCAACAGGTAAGACCACGTGGATACGGGCGCAGTACCTAACGTAAGACCACGGTTGCCTCCTACCCTCTTCCTTGCATATCACTCCAAATCTTCCTCTCCCTTCCTATCCCTCACAAGGCCCCTGTTCGCTAGTTGAGGCAGCCTGGGCGAGGTGCTTGTCCCCAGTTGTATCACAAGACCCGAAGTTTCAAGCTGCAGGACACTGACCTGAGGTGGTAAAG
This sequence comes from Meconema thalassinum, assembly GCA_946902985.2. Taxonomy (NCBI): domain Eukaryota; kingdom Metazoa; phylum Arthropoda; class Insecta; order Orthoptera; family Tettigoniidae; genus Meconema; species Meconema thalassinum. Next base: position 390,551,364 of record OX336391.1, read on the forward strand.
GTGTGATCCCTCCCTAAGTCCGAGGGGAAAAAACAACTCTGGAGGGTAAAACGACTAAGGAATAGAGAAAGCAAACCTCGCCCATTCATTGGGCATAAACGTGTTGATCGACTGAACAGCAAGAAATGACAATTTTTTTTATAGGGAGCACTGGAGGAATGGCTTCAAATCTTTACATTTGCATGGCTTGGAATATTTAAGACCACGTTGCCGTAAACGAGAACATGTATAGTAGGCTACTGCTTTTAAACTTGGCAAATTTCCATAATGCTTTACTCCCACAAGCCTCTGTGGCGCAATCCGCTAGCGCATTCGGCTGTTAACCGAAAGGTTGGCGATTCAAGCCCACCCGGGGGCGATAGTTTTAAAATGTAATTACTTTATTGAGGATTCTTGCGGCGGTAAAAATGGAATTCTTACTTGTTAGAGATGTCGCCTCCGTTGTGTAGTGGCCAGCGTAATTAGCTGGAACGGGGTCTACTCAGCCTCGGGTGGTCCAAATGAGTAGAGGGGGTTCGATTCCCACCTCAGCCATCTTCGAAGTGGTTTTCCGTGGGTTCCCAATTCGTCTTCCCCTCCCTTTCCATCCCTCATGAGGCCCCTGTTCGCTTTGCAGGTGAAGCCGCCTGGGCGAGGTTCTGATCCTACCTCCCCAGTTGCATCCCCAACGACAGGATGTTCCTAGCTCCAGGACACTGCCGCCCGTAGAGGCGGTAATGGTGGGATCCCTCGCTGAGTCCGTGGGAAAACCAACACAAAGGGTAAAATCGACTATTTTTTGTTGTTGTTAGAGATGGTACTGCCACCGGAAATTGAATTATTTTGGGGCAAAATGAGATTATTTACCGTCCCCATGATAAAATTTAACCAGCAAATATAGATTCTGAAAGTGTGACACAGGAGGGTAGTGTTATAAGCTCGAGGCCGTGGGAGAGCCCGATCACGTGATATATAGCACAATAGACGCTTCTAGAAGGCTAAAATTGGCATAGCAACAGTGAGTTTCGAAATTAATATTATAAATATTGTTATAAATAAGCTATTGGATCCCAGCCCAGAGCCAATGAGCCTAGCTCCAGGACACTGCCGCCCGTAAAGGCGGTAATGGTGGGATCAACTTCAACTACATAATTGGGTGAAATTATGCATTTAGACCCTTAGAAGAAGATTTTCTTATTTGGTAATGAAGGAAAAAAATATGTCTGATACTTAAAAAACCGCAGATCGGTTAATCTACGCAGTAATAAGTATTAGTAATCTACGCGCTAAAACTATGGTGGGAGATTGATTTGGCCGCCAAAAGTTCGACTTGGAGGGGGAGATCCAAGGATCGATGTTCTTATTCCAGCAGTCTTTGAAGAGTGAGGAAGTGTTTTTACTGGGTTAACGGAGATCCCAAGGCTTTGTCCGAGGCGACGACTGTCGACTTGTGGAGACGCGAGAATAGCTACGTAGAACGTAGGAGATTACCGCACTTCCATTCTATGTGAAGTTGTGAGGAACATTGAAATTAGTATATCTCTTATATATAAAGACCAGGTCGCATACTACATTCTGTGAAAAGTCGAGCGTTTTAAAATTTACCGTTTCGACAATATAAGCCTGTTAAGTCAGATTTTCAAATGCGTTGGAAATAAAGCTGAATATCATTTTAGATTGCAACGTGAAGTTGGTGAGCGCAGTTCAAGTGAACAGTAGCGGAGAACTTTTAACATTGGCGCAGCACATAAACATTATCATAATGACTATCATTATTCTTCGAGTGGATTCATATAACACAATTAACATTGTTGATATGATGAACTAAATAGTCATGCGCCAGAGACATATTCGATAACAGAAGTTAAGATACAACGATGGAACTTCGTTAGACGACGTATTCTTGAATACAGACGTAGCGTACGGTCCATCTTGTACATTTTCGTCAGTCTACGAACACTAATGTAACATAAATTAGCAATAGAAATATTTCATTCACCATCTATATGAATATTTCTATAAATTATATTCCAATGATGAGGCTGATACATATTTGCGACGGAGAATGAAGATTCTTCAGGAGAGATTTGTCAAGATGCTAGGGTAGCCCAGCAACCACAGAAGAATTTGCCAGAAGGATGTCGTTCGAGCCCAGGCGAATGTTGGTGAATTCCAGAGTGGGATGTTTCCTAACTCTGAGGTCGCAGATCCGAGGTTCGAATGCAGATCCATCTCAGTATCTTGAACTGAGGAAACATCTAAAGTATTATGTGAATACTTACATAGATCTTCAAGTTTTCGTCCAAATAAGGTGGCAGTGTCTCTTATTTTTAGTATAGAGCTTGATTAGTGACATCCTGAGCCAACGATCTTACTCCATATTTTCACATTTCATGTATTTCAGTGTTTTCATGTATTTTACACTTAAGATGTATGCTAAGATTTTTATGCTTCAAGATTAATTAGGAGATAATTGCCTTTCATCTATTTTTCAATTTTATTCTACGGATCAGTTGTAGAACTGACATTAACATTTTGTTTGAGGAATCATATTGCCTCATAGAAGACTAGTCGTTTCGACTCTCGAATTTTGATAATTTGATTTAAACCAAGTATTCTGACATTGTGTCACAGCTTCAAATTAAATTCTTTTTAAATTTAATTTGAGCACTTTAATGTAACAACATCTAACTTCAAGAACAGAAGAAACATCGAATGATATTGTTATATCATTATTGTACATAAACTGTCGACGATCTGGGAAATACTAGTCGTTTGATAAGACCAAAGTCTTAACCCCTATAAACATTCTTTGTGTAGAGTGGAAAAACATTACGACGTTGACAGACCTTCTTATTATTTGTAAAGCTGAGAGCTTTGTTCATTTAATATGTTAGAGGAAATACCTTTTGATAGAAGATTATTCAATTTTTTGGCTAGGAATTCAAAGCTAGTTTATCCCGGTCAAGATTGAATTCTATTTGACACTATAAATAACATGTGTGTTATTTTATACTATTTGTGTAACATCACGTCATTATGTCGACCTGATATTACAACGATAAACAATTTAAAGCTTGATCAGTGAAGTGAGACAGGAGTATTATTTTTATTACATTATTTGCGACCGACGAGTTAACAGTTAATTATCGTTTTGTGGAGTAAACTTTAGGAGGTCAATCACGACAGTCTAATATCGTTCATTACAATGGGAAGTTTCGTTTGAAGAACTTAAGCATGTATAATTGTAGTTCAGTAGTCATGTGGAATAATACTGAGGGTCATGCCATTATTTGAGAGAAGTTCCTACAGAAGAAATGTTAATAACAATAAATCCTTTTTGGTTATTGTTTAACATAGTGGATGATAATTGTTTATGCCATATATATTGTTATATGAGGATTTGTAGAGCTATGATGTGCTCGTGCGAAGGAAGTTCCGCATTTTAAAGGAAGTCAAAGTATTGTGGTTCTTTGATAAGAAGGCATGGATCATGATAAGAGTCATTGTATACAAGTAATCCAGTTCATGTGAAATAACGTTTTAGCTGTGTTGACAGAAGGGTTTTTAGCGGAAATACAACTAGAGAAAGATTGTCTACTCACGTCAATGATACAATTATTATATTTTATTAAAGCCGAAGTTATGTAATTATGTACAGTTCACCTTAATCATTCGATTGTATTAGACCGACAATGTAATGAAACCTATATAAGACGATGTGTAAGCAGTATATGTAAACTACGGAGTGTTAGAGAATGATTATGTGGAAAAACAGTGTATATAATTAATTGAGAATTATATTGTAACCGAGAATCCAGAATCTCGAAAGTAACGTATTAGCAACACTAAATAATGTATATTATTATGAACATATTACGTGTAAATATTTTTTGTAAATGATTTAATTAGTTAAATAATTTAGTAAGATTTATTAATCGATTGTTTTGGAATAGCGTGTGTTTTGTGAGCAGAGGTTTTGTATGAATGATTGTCCACTGTTAAGAGTAATTGTTGAACCGGATTGGTCTAGAACAATTTCGGGGTGCGAATGAAAGAGTGTATTAAAATTTTCAGAATGATTGTTAAATAAACCCAGAAGTTATGAGCATTTTTGTAAGATCTAAATGTTAATTTTACGTATATTTTAAACGCACTCAAAAGCAGTCTCAATGTAGGCTAGCCAGAATGATTCACCGTTAGAATTGGAGAGCGGTGTGACATAATATGGGCAGGTGAAGATTCACTGCCTTCTATAAAATGTAAAAAAGTTTTGAATGCAGCGTGGTGCTGGTGTTTCATTGATAAAGCCAGGCTAGTGCACGTGCGTTTCCAGACGCGGGCTAGTGGAGGTAACCCGTTCTCAGGAATGCCATGAATGTAAGAGCCTTCCTTAAACGTTTTTGTTACGTAGTGTAGGTTTATACCAACCAAGGCTATCACGCTGATATTTTTACACGGCATTGTAATAAGATGTGTAGTAGAAAGGAAGTGTGTATAATTGTGTGGTTTTCTTTTTCTTTTGTTATTAGATTAGTTTATTGTTATTTTTTAAAATTTAGGTTAGTTAACCATTGTTTATAAATTTATTCAGTTCGTAATCTGTCGGTGTTTGCGTGTGATCCATTTTAAATATCAGGAGTAGAGTATTGTGGATGTATTGTAGGCGAAGCTGAATTCCCAGTCCCCGAGAAGGTAAGTAAGGGTAGGTGTGCCCCGTGTAGTTTGTTGTTGATCCACAATATTCTTGTAACTGCTGTATGTTAATCCCTAAAGACCATGTTTGGAGCGATTTCTAATGAAGTAATAGGCCGGTGCTGTTAGAAATAGGCGATCCAGCTGGGGCAATGGATATTCCAACAGGCTACGTTCCGGATTTACGGGTACAGTGCCAAAAATAAAGCAGACTTATTGAACAAAAAGTTGATAGGTTACGTTCAGATCCTTGTACAAGCTTTCCTGGCCAAATATGGCTATAAGATTGTCGGGAAGAAGTATGACAAAACAACTCGCAGATATTCAAGAGATGTCGGGATCGAATCTTCAGATTCATGTTGTTGGTGGACGTGAATCGCGTCTCGTGATGGTTGTATAGGCTATATACTGAAGAAAATGGAAATTGCAACACCGTGAAGGTATTGGTCGTGTGTGTTGATTTTCAAGATATGGAACGATGCCATGTAGGTATGTAAACGATCAATGTTTCAGACCCATTGGATTGCCGCTACAGGTCTCCCACGTGATTGGTCGCGGAGGAATCAACTCCAGTATAAGGACTCTGGTGTAGCGTAGTTGACTTGCAGTCTGTACAGTGAAGTGTTCCTCGTCAAACATGCCTCGATGACAGAGAAGAGCACGCTATCAACAACTGTCGCCGTTTGAGAGGGCTCGGATAATTGGGCTGTGTGAGGCTGGATAATCGCTAAGGACTGTCGCTGCACGTGTTGGCCGACAGGCATCTACGGTACAACGTGTACGGCAGCAGTGGTCAAATTAAGGTACCCACACTCGTAGACCTGGCACAGGCCCAGTGCGACAGACAACTGTGAGAGAGGATCGCCGCATCATTCGGATGGCCCGGATGGAACCCCATGCAACAGCAGCGCAAATTCGAGCAGCTGTGGCATCCCACGTTACACAACAAACAGTTGGAAATCGCCTGCGTGCAGCTGGCTTACGATCCCGTGTCCCTGCAGAAGGTGTTCCATTGACCCCACAACAGCGACGTGTAAGGCTGGCCTGGTGTCGAGAACGATCGACGTGGATCGACGAATGGCATAGAGTTGTCTTTAGTGATGAATCGCGCTTCTGTCTCGCCCGCAGTGATCGCCGGAATCGTGTGCACCGACGTACCGGAGAGAGGGGCCGCCCAGACCTTATTGTCGAGAGGCGCACAGAGCATTAGAGTCTGGGGAGCTCTAGGCTTTAACGTGAAATCACAATTAGTGCTTGTTGAGGGCACTATGACTGCTCGACAGTACGTTGATATGGTACTCAATCCAGTGGTTGTCCCTATGATGGCGAACATTGCTAATGGGATGATTCAGCAGGACAATGCCCGGGTTCACACTGCACGCATCTCCAGAGAAGCTCTCCACGACATCACAACCTTAGAATGGCCCGCCAGATCCCCGGACCTCAGTCCTATTGAGCATGTGTGGGACATGATGGGTCGACAACTGGCCAACCGTCCTCAGCCACCCACAACTCTGGAACAACTGACCCTTGCAGTGCAGCAAGCATGGGCCACAATTCCTTAGGAAGCGATCCAGGGCCTTAATGACTCCATGCCTCGACGAATTCATCAATGTATTGCAGCTCGTGGTGGGCACATCCTGTATTGATTGCTGTCCAAACTTGCGGCCAGAGGGACCTTAAAGTGTAATCATCGAATCACAACCGAACACTCGACCTGCATGTTCAATTGCAGCAATGTAGCACCACTCCGTCTGGGTGTTGCAATTTCCATTTTCTTCAGTGTATCTGCTGGTTATTACTTGAGATGCACGGAAGGAACGACGTTTGCCTTGGGACGTTAATTGCTATCACTCCTTATCTATATATCCAAGGACTTGTAATTTCTGAGGAATATCTTCACTTAGAAACAAATGTAAACTCCGTGTCAGTAATCCCGCCTGTCACGCCGGAGACAGAGTTCGATTCCCCGCCAGGGAGGAGAGATTTTCTAATAGCGCTGGATGTTTCTTGACATGTTAGTTGAATATCAGGCAGATGCTTTTTTTTTTCAAATTCTTTTAATGCCTATGATAGAACTTTGAACTGCTTAAAAAATCAATTTCAAATTATTTACACTGTTAAAGAATATGTTTCACTTACAGTGGCAGTTTTTGGTTGCTTGAAACTGATTGTTTTAATCGCTTATTCTCCCAGCTCAATTTCACCCACGGACTCTCTTAGGGATCATTCCTCTGCCATCACAAGGACAGTGTCTTAGAGCTGAACACAATTAGATAGGAGATACAACTGTGGATGTAGACAGTCTGATCGCCCAGGCAACCGCTAAATTCTGGTCTAATTAAGGAAGGCCAGTGAAGGGAGTGGAATTGAAGTCAGCCGTGGACCCGTTGAACGGCACCTCTAGTGATCACAGCTCAAGCGTACAAAGCCGGAGATCGCTGGTTCTAGTCCCACTGCTTTCAGACATAACTCCATCTTCTTCTTACCCTTCTTCATCTTGCACAGTTTAAAGCCACTGGTCAGATCTGTAAATTCTTGGCGGTATTATTATTATTATTATTTCGAGATAGGGGAGGAGAGATTACCTATGGATTAATGAACTCAGCTATAGATGGAAAGATAGTAGAGGCAGATCCGGGAGACGATTGTTATATTCAGTGTTGGACGATATCCAGGTAAAAGGTATATAAGCAGATCAGTGCTAACTGCTGATAGGGTATCATGCATGCGACTCTTTCACAAATAGAGACCTGAGGATTATTATTATTACCGTTTCCATAGAGTCGTGTATGAAGAGTGATGAATCTCTATGTGGTATACGGAGGAATTGAAAAGAGATGAAACTGAATTTGGTACCATTTTGGGAACCCATGGGAAATCATTTTAAGAACGGCAACCAGTAGTGTTCGAACCAACTCCTCTCCGGCGTTCATACTCTGGACTACCACATCGGCAATTTAGGAACATACTATTAGACCAATACCAGAAGACTAACATTTCACTCGCCAACTGGACCAGCTGTGTGGCACAGGTAGGCTATTTGAGGTGCTCTCTTCCTGTACCCTAAGGCCCGGGATCGAATCTGGGCACAGTCGGTTGCTACTTAGAGGTATTCCAATGTGAAGGAGAAATACTTGTTGGTTTTGCTATTGATTTGTGTAGAGGCTTTGCATAATCGTGGTCATTTAGGTCCATGTACTTGGATGTGTGTAGGAATTTTTCTGTTAACCTGTGTCACTCTGATGTCTGTAGTAATGTGTGTATTTGTAATAATTGAGGTAGGATTTGGGGAGGAAGCGGCAGTGACCATAAGTTAGGTACCATGGTACTATCCTGACATTTGCCTGGAGTAAAAGTAGGAAACCACGGAAAACCACTTCCAGGATGGCAAAGGTAGGAATTGAACTCACCTCTTCCCAATTTTACCTCACGAGGCTGAGTGTACTCGGTTCCAGCCCTCAGACCATGGCCTCTGTGGTGACAGACAAGTATGTTAAGCACTTCGCAACGAGGCGGACCAAAAGCCTAGTGTCAGTAACTGTACCATCATATTAAAATCCGGTATCTCTAAAGACTATAGGATGGCAAACTACCAATTTTATTGTAGGATAAGTTTTTTTTAAATATAACAGTGATTCTTTTATCTATTACTAGCAGTAGTGCCCGGCTTCGCCTGGTGGATTTATTTGTTTTATGGATGATAATGAATACTACTACAGAACTGGCACATGATACTTAACTAACAGAAACCAATATTTTAAAAATATGCTAGATGAAACCCGTCAAAACATGACGGACAATGGAAAACAAATTTACTGAAGAAGCTTCTTATAGTGTATAAGTTACATTCTTTGTACGATTACTTTTTAGCACTATTGCAACTTTAAGGGCGTCAAAAGATAGTACTCTCAGCATTGCAACATATTGCTGGTCATGACTGAAAACGTGATGAGGTCATCATCATCTTGCACAGTTTCCAGCCACTGGCCGGGTCTGTTTGGAACACAAGCCTCTCCAACGTCTTCTGTCTTCCCACCATCTCTCAGCCTCCACCCTTGTCCAGTCTTCTCCTCTCTTCTTCACGCTTTCTTCCACCCCCTTCAGCCACCTGTCTCTCGGTCTCCCTCTTGGTTTCTTTCCTTCCCACTTCGTCTCGTGTATCCTCCTGGGTATCCTCTTCTCCTCCATTCGTTTTACATGTCCATACCATCTAAGTCTAGATTTCTCTATACCATCCTGTAATGGTTCCTCCTTCATTAATTCTCTGGTCCTCTCATTTCTTATTCTGTCCCTCTTTGTAGCTCCAATACTGCTTCTCAAGAACCTCATCTCACTGGCCTGTATTTTGCTCTTCTCCCTTCCTTTCATAATCCAGGTCTCCGAGGCATACGTCAGGATAGGGACATAGTACGTCCGATATATGATCTTTTTGCTGTTCTGAGGGACATCCTTGCTCCATAACATGCTTCTCACACTCCTCCGGAATGCTTCTGCCTGTCTCCCCCGCTCATTTATTTCTCTATCGTTTCTTCCATTCTCTTGTATCAGGCTTCCCAGATACTTGAAACTCTCCACTTTCTTCAGCTGTTCCCCACCAATTGTTATTCCTGTTGTGGTTCTTTCCTTCTTCCTTGTTGTGATCACCATCTCACTCTTATTTATGCTAAATTTAATCCCATAACCTTGTATTATTCCTTCCCACACGTCCAAGTGTTCCTGTACCTCCTCCTCCTTGTTTCCCCAAATTATCAAATCATCTGCAAGCACCATTGCTTTCATCTTTCCTTCCCCAATTACTTGTACCAGTCGGGTCATTGTGTCATCCATCACCACAATGAAAAGTAACGGTGACAGTGCACTTCCTTGTTTCAGGCCGTTTCTCTGTACCAACCAGTCCGATCCCTCTCCTCCCACTTTCACACAGCTCACGCTTCCCTTGTACATCTCCTTTATCCTCCTTATAGTCCATTTTTCTATTCCTCTATCCTCCAGGGACGTCCATACTTTGTTTCTGCATACACTGTCATATGCTTTCTCAATGTCCAGGAAGGCCATCAGTAGATCTGTTCCATACTCATAGTGCTGTTCTTGTAACTGCCTTACAGCAAAATTCAAATCCACTGTGGACCTTCCTGCTCTGAAGCCATGTTGTTCTTCCCTCATCCCTCCTTCTATTCTTGTCCTAATTCTCCTTTCCAAAACTTTCTCAAACATCTTTGCACAATGACTCATCAGTGTTATTCCCCGATAGTTTCTGCATTCTGTTCTACTACCTTTCTTGAAGATCGGGACAATTATTCCCTTTTTCCAGTCCTCCGGGGTCTTCCTTTCCTTCCACGCTGTCTTCATCACTCGGTACAACCATTGTATCCCCACCTCTCCTGCTGCTCTCACCATCTCCACACTCAACTCATCCACACCCGGTGCCTTCCCTCCTTTCACCTTCCTCACTGCATCTTCCACTTCTTTCCATGTTAAGTCCTTTTCTGTTTGCAGTTCATCTACTGTACCTCTTCCCCGATTTCTTCCTCCTCGCCGTGGTTTCCATTTGGGTTCAGGAGTTCTTCAAAATATTATTTCCACATTTTCTTCAGTTCTTCCCTATTTTCTGTATCTTGTCCCCTTTTGTTCACCATTCTAACATAATCCGTAGGATCCTTCCGCCTCTTATTCTTTACCATCCCATACAGGACCTTTTTTGTACCTTCACTATCCTGCTGGTCATGACTTAAATCGTGATGAGGTAAATAGCCCTATACATTGAAGAGTTTCTCCTTGAGCTTGATTGATTGTGATAAAGTAGGCCGAGCGAATTGGACATTGTTGCCTATTAAAAGAAAATGTACTGTACCTGCAAGTGTTTTATCGGAAGGTGTTAAATCAAGTCGTAGGATTTGAGCTCTCTGCCTAACATTACTGCACCTATTATATCCGAATCCAAGCAATTTCTTACATATTTCTTACAATTAATATATTACCATATATGAGTCCTTGGAAAACGTTCAGATTTCTAAGGAGCATAACTATGGCTCAAACGTTCGGCGAATCATTTAATTCCAAGGAATTGAAAAATTCAATAATAGGGAAATGAAGTAGCTGGCTTTCATCTTCAGTATCCAATCTGTTAACGCTGATGTAAGTGTTTGAACTACTGGATATAAGTTTAATGACTTTTAAATTAATATCATTACATTGTTGCAGCTTGGCAAATATTTTATATTCCAGCAGATCAACTTTACCCTCACAACAGTAAAGACCAAAGTAACCACGCATAGATTTTACGCAAGAGAAATACAATGTAGAACAATGTTTACATTTAATCGTCAAAGACCTTACAGTACACTGTACTGCATAATATCTGGAATTGTTTCTGAAATGGCCTATTTATATTGGATTTTAAATGTGGCTTCGTATTATTCGATAACACTATAGTGTCCTGCAATAACGGAGCCGCTAAATATTAAATGGCAAATAATACTTCCATTGCCGAAATCAACTGCGTAGTTAGACTCAGTACTCTAAACAAATAATCATTAAACAATTGTCTTATACAATGAAGTTCAACATGACCGTCCAGAGACTTTCATACTCAAGTTGGTTGGTGAGGAGAATGCGATGAGACTGATCGCTTAAAATAAATTCCTTATAATTGTTCCTGCCAACGAATTTTTTTGCAATAGCTTGAAAACGCAGCTCAGAATGGCGTTCTTCATTTTGTTATAAACAGTATGAAACTGCTCTAAATAAGCAATTTCCATCACCTGTTATAGATTATGGCAGTACATTTTGCAGGGGAACATAGAATCACTTCGCCAATTACTGGAACGATCATAGGCCTATACTCAATACTCACTTCGGCAGTCACCCTAATGGAGGCAGTCTTTGAATTCTATGTCCCGTTCATGTCAAAATCGTATTAACACATGGAGGCCCACCTATTCTTGTCTATCGCCCCGGAGACCCGGGTTACATTTCCTGCTCTGCCAAGAAATTTAATTCTCGTCTGAGGGCAAAAACGGTGCACATTCTGTCTCTTGGGGTATAACTAAGTAGAGGAAGGTTTAATTCCCACCTCGACAATCTTGGATGTGGTTTTCCGTGGTTTCCCACTTCCACTTAAGGCAAATACCGGGATGGTTCCTAACTTAAGGCCTTGGCCGTCTCCTTGCCATTTACCACCTTAATTACAAATACACACAGTAATGCAGCCATCACAATAACACAGGTTATCTTCAAAAGCCGCTGTTTGAAGGAAATAATCCATTTCATTATCCAAATAAATCAATGTTCCACATTCGTATACGTTCATACTGTTATTATATTTTATTGTCAGAACTTGGTTAATGTATGTTTTCAATTACATGGAAGCTTATTAAATAACTTACATTTTAATGGACTTCTCACCGCCATTTTGTCATGACCCCAGGCGGATTGTGCGCAAGCGTGAGGGGCAAGAATTCTGCTGTTTTCTATATTAATTCAAAAATATACCGAAATATATTTGTTTATTTTAGAGACACTCTGCAAATCTAGAGGCCAAGAGCTTTCGTTAGAGTGCTCTACGAAGTAAATCGGTTCTGTCGTTCTCTCAATCTCGTGGTAACAAATATCACCTTACTGTTTTAAATATACATGAGTTGGTTTTTTAGTTTTGTCACCAATGCTTCAGTGCCAAGTTGCAACAATGTTGGGCGCTGCCACTTTTACCGACGGTTGCTGCTCTGCATCCCCTCCCTCAGAGCACATGACCTCGCCCGTACTCACCACCGCTCGTGCGCAGTCGTGCCTGTTAGATGAGTAGTGTGAGACCAGCGCTCGCGAAAGACAGTCGCAATGTTTTCCAAGCAGGAGCAGAGAACGTGGATATAAATTCAGTGTGCTAGGGTTCGCAGTGCTAAACAGTGTCACCGAGGATTGCAGGAAGCGTGCGGTGCAGCTGCGTTACCGTTCAGAACGGTAGCAAGATGGGTTGCAGCCTTTCGAGATGGGCGCGAACCTGTGGAGCACATGCCTCGATCTGGTCACCCACCAGTAAGTGATGACAATGTACAGATGGTGTCCGCGTTAGTAGAGGTCGATCGGAACGTAACGATTCGTCAATTAGAGCAGTCAATTAGGACTGGCGCATTCAACTGTCCTCCACATCCTGAAGGACTTACTGAAAATGAGGAACATTGCGTCCAAATGGGTTCCGCATGACTTAACCGACATGCACAATTAGCTGCAATATGACGCTTGTCGTATGCACTTGAAGCGTTATGAGCGCGAAGGAGAGGCCTTCTTACTGCGTATCATAACCATTGTCGAGACGTGGGCTAGATCTTATGAGCCACAGTTAAAACGCCAATCGAACGAGGGCGGCACCATGGATCACCACGGAAACAAACAGTTCGACCAACCCCTATCAATGTGAAGGTAATGTTGATTCTTGCCTATAATAGGGATGGTGTGACCATTCACCATACTGGTCCCCGATGGCAAACCATTAATGCGGCGTAGTACTGTTCGTTTCTGCAAGACCATCTCCGAGGAGCTCTGAGAAGGAAACGGCGCCACCACATGGTTATACCGCCCATCGTTCTGCATGACAATGCTACGGCACACACAGCAGGCGTTGCGTCGGCATTGTTGGATCGCTGGGGCTGGGAGGTCCTCTATCACCCCCCATATTCTCCCGACATCAGTCCCTGCGACTATGATCTCAGCCCGAAGATGAAGATGACAAGGCGCGGGGAGCGCTTCCGTACCATTGAAGACGTTTAGCTGGCTGCTGAGCGCTCTATTCGTACCATCAATAGATTGGGCAGTGCCAACGGGATCCAACGACTGCCGCATCGCTGGGAACACGTTGTACGAAACGGTGGGGACTGCATCGAGGGCCTGTGAAACTTGGAACCATCTAAGTGAGTTATTAATCCAGTTGTAATAACTAAGGTGCCAAAACTAAAAAAACAACCCATGTATTTTTGTGTTGGTGGTAGTGGTGGTTGTAGTGGGGGTGATAAGTAGTACAGTATAATGGACGTAACATTCAGGTCTATTTCCCGTAATGATAATTATGAATAGGGAAACAGCTATTTTCTAACTACAGCACTGACACATGTAATTTACAAATAAATTTACAAAAAAATAGAAAGAACAGTAAGTGAAACAAAAGACACTCCCTAAGGCCTATATCTCATTGGCTGTTAGAAATGTAGAGACCAATAGTGTCGTCTTTTGTCGCATAGCGCCGTAGGAAAATAATCAGAACTCTTTGGCAAACTTCGGCTGTCCCGAGCTACTGATGTAGCTATAGTATCATTTATCGCCACAAAGCGCTTAACGATAAGTTTCAGAATAAATGAAGGTAAATTTGAAAGCACCAACGCTTATTGCAGCTGACAACCTCAATGTATTGCACCAACACCATTGCACTTATACAGAGGCATAATATTTTCATGATGATAACTGTTTAAAGGGGCATAAGAAATCTTTTTGTACTAATTTATATACAGTGCAAGATGCAACAATTTTCGCAATTCTGCACCAGAACACTGATAGGGGTGACGTGATGCAGCCCGAACTGCCCGTCAACAACAGACTTATTAAAATACTCTTACAGTTACTCTACTACGGACATGAATGGATCAAGGGCCTTAATACGTGGTTTTCAAGTTCATTTTGTCTGTTATTCTAAATTTAGGGAATGGGGAGCGTTGACCAAAATATCAAGTGAACAGTGTTACAAGCAGGGTTTCAAACTGTATGTAAAATTAGGTGCAATTAAGAGAAACGGTGTAGATTTGTGATGAAAGGCCTAAATGCAGGGAATGGAGGGGTCTGTCCAAAATGTCATGCAGTCAGTGTTACTCGCAGGGTTCCAAAGGGTAAGTATACCAATTGGCGTTCAGATCGGTGAAACGGTATAGATGTGTGCCAAAGGGCCTAAATGCAGGGAATGGAGTGGTCTGTCCGAAATTTCATGTAAACAGTGTTACTCGTAGGGTTCCAAAGGGTAAGTATACAACTTTTGGTTCAGATTGGTAAAAGGGCGTGGATTTGTGCCAAAGGGCCTAAATGCAAGGAATGGACTGGTCTGTCATAAATTTCATGTAGGCAGTGTTACTCGCAGGGTTCCAAAGGGTAAGTATACAAATTTTGGTTCAGATCGGAGAAACGGTGTAGATTTGTGTCAAAGGGCCTAAATGCAGGGAATGGAGTGTTCTGTCCGAAATTTCATGCAGACTGTGTTACTCAGGGTTCCAAAGGGTAAGGGTGTAGATTTGTGCCAAAGGGCCTAAATGCAAGGAATGGAGTGGTCTGTCCGAAATTTCATGTAAACAGTGTTACTCGCAGGTTTCCAAAGGGTAAGTTTACAAATTTTGGCTCACATCGGGGAAAAAGGTGTAGATTTGAACTAAATGGCCTAAATGCAGGGAATGGACTGGTCTGTCATAAATTTCACGTAGATAGTGTTACCATCAGGGTTCCAAAGGGTAAGTATACAAATTTTGGTTCAGATAGGTGAAACGGTGTACGTATCACTAACCATAACGCCAGCGCATGCGGATAGAGCTGTTCGGGAGCACTTGTCCTACCGACTTACTGAACAAAAATCAATCTTGAAGGTCACCTGAGAGGTGTAGCCTAATGCTACATAGCCTAAACTAATCCTCTTGAATCAGGCTATCATATTTAAAAAAAAAGAATTTTTCGAATCGGACTGGTAGTTCCAGAGATTAGCGTGTTTAAACACATAAACACACTGTTTCTTGAAGTGCTTTTGGATACACAACATGTTAACTGCCTCTAAGCTATCGTAAAATGGATTTTCTAATTTAGAACCATTCGTGGAAGCGTGCACAACAACTTTCAAAAGTTTCATCGCTGTCACTCATTTGTTGAATCTACTCGTACGCTACCTATTGTGAAATGGATTTACTAAGTCGAAACCCTTCCCTGGCGTGTGCACAATAACTCATCAATGATTCATCGCAATCGGATGAATTGTATATGCACGTATACGGGGTTTTGTTTAAACGATTCGTGCGCTGTCACTCATTTGTTGAATCTACTCGTGCGCTACCTATTGAGAAATGTATTACTAAGTCGAAGCCCTTCCCTGGCGTGTACACAATAACTCATCAAGGTTTCATCGCAATCGAAGAATGTTATATGAACGCAATAGGGGATTTTGTTGAAACGCTCCGCGCGTCGTCACCCATTTGTTGCATCTACTCTTGCGCTACTTATTGTGAAATGGATTTACTAAGTCCCCTTCCCTGGCAGGTACACAATAACTGATCAATGTTTCATCGCAATCGGATGAATAGTATATGGACGCATACCTGATTTTGTTTAAACGATTCGCGCTCCGTCACTCATTTGTTGAATCTACTCGTGCGCTACCTACTGTAAAATGTATTTACTAAGTTAGAAACCGTCACGTAAGTGTCCACAACATCTCACCCAAGTTTCATCGCTATCGGACTAATGGGATATGAAGACATAGGGGACTGTATTGAAACGCTCCGCGTGTCGTCGTTCATTTGTCGAATCTACTCGTGTGCTACCTACTGCGAAATGTATTTACTAAGCCAGAAACCTTCCTTGGAGTGTCCACCATATTTCACCCAAGTTTCACTGCTAACGGCAGAATGGTATATGACCTTATACGGGACTTTGTTGAAACGCTTCGCGCGTCGTCCCTCATTTGTTGAATCAACTTGTGCGCTGCATATTGTATAGTGGATTTACAAAGCCAGAACATTTCCATGACGTGTACACAACATCTCACCCAAGTTTCATTGCTACGGACGAATGGTACATGAATGCATACGGGACTTGGTTGAAACGCTTCGCGTGTCGTCGCTCATTTGTTGATTCTACTCTTGCGCTACATATTGTAATATGGATGTACTCAGCCAGAAACCTTCCCTGGAGTGTACACAACATCTCACCCAAGTTTCATCGCAATCGGATGAATGGTATGTGAACGTATACGGGACGTTGTCGAAACGCTTCGCGCGTAGTCACTCATTTGTTGAATATAAACGTGCGCTTCGTATTGTAAAATGGATTTACTTAGCCAGAAACCTTTCCTGGAGTGTACACAACAATTCACCAAACATTTATCACTATCAGACGACTGGTATATGACTTTATACGGGACTTTGTTGAAACGCTTCGCGTGTCATCGCTCATTTGTTGAATCTACTGGTGCGCTACCTATTGTAAAATGTATGTACTAAGCCGGAAACCTTCCCTGGAGTGTACACAACATCTCACCCAAGTTTCATCGCTATCGGATGAATGGTATATGAATGCATACGGGACTTTGTTGAAACGCTTTGCGTGTCGTCGCTCATTTGTTGAATCTACTCGTGCGCTATCTACTGTGAAATGTATTCACTAATTTTAAAACCTTCACGTAAGTGTACACAACATCTCACCCTAGTTTCATCGCTATCGGCCGCATGGTATATGAACACATACGGGACTTTGTTGAAATGCTTCGCGCATCGTCACTCATTTGTTGAATCTACGCGAGCGCTACCTATTGTAAAATGGATTTACTAAGTCAGAAACCTTCCTTGGAGTATACTCAACATCTCACCCAAGTTTCATCGCAATCGGACGAATGGTATATGAACGCATAGGAGACATACATACCCACAGACAAACTATCACGTTACATTGATTTATATATATACAAGCTGTACCCGGCATGCGTTGCAATGCCAATCAAAGAAAGTGTTGGCGTTGAAATACTGTTTCTTGAAGTGCTTTCGGATACACAACATGTTTTTCAATTTCCGTTAACTGCCTCAAAGCTATCGAAAAGTGGATTTTCTAATTTAGAATCATTCGTGGGAGCGTGCACAACAACTTTCAAAAGTTTCATCGCAATCGGATGAATGGCATATGAACGTATACGGGATTTTGTTTGAACGATTCGTGCGCTGTCACACATTTGTTGATTCTACTCGTACGCTACCTATTGAGAAATGGATTTACTAAGTCGAAACCCTACCCTGGGGTGTACACAATAACTCACCAAGGTTTCATCACAATCGAAGAAGGTTATATGAACGCATAGGGGATTTTGTTGAAACACTTCGCGCGTCGTCACCCATTTGTTACATATACTCGTGCGCTACCTATTGTGAAATGGATTTACTAAGTCGAAACCCTTCCCTGGCGTGTACACAATAACTCATCAATGTTTCATCGCAATCGGATGAATGGTATATGCACGTATAAGGGGTTTTATTTAAACGATTCGTGCGCTGTCGCTCATTTGTTGAATCTATTCGTGCGCTACACTATTGTGAAATCTATTACTAAGTCGAAGCCCTTCCCTGGCGTGTACACAATAACTCATCAAGGTTTCATCGCAATCGAAGAAGGTTATATGAACGCAATAGGGGATTTTGTTGAAACGCTTCGCGCTTCGTCACCCATTTGTTGCATCTACGCTTGCGCTACTTATTGTGAAATGGATTTACTAAGTCGAAACCCTTCCCTGGCGTGTACACAATAACTGATCAATGTTTCATCGCAATCGGATGAATAGTATATGAACGCATACCGGATTTTGTTTAAACGATTCGCGCTCCGTCATTCATTTGTTGAATCTACTCGTGCGCTACCTACTGTAAAATGTATTTACTAAGTTAGAAACCGTCACGTAAGTGTCCACAACAACTCACCCAAGTTTCATCGCTATTGGACCAATGGTATATGAAGACATAGGGGACTGTATTGAAACGCTCCGCTTGTCGTCGTTCATTTGTCGAATCTACTCGTGTGCTACCTACTGTGAAATGTATTTACTAAGCCAGAAACCTTCCTTGGAGTGTCCACCATATTTCACCTAAATTTCACCGCTAACGGCAGAATGGTATATGACCTTATACGGGACTTTGTTGAAACGCTTCGCGCGTCGTCCCTCATTTGTTGAATCTACTTGGGCGCTGCCTATTGTATAGTGGATTTACTAAGCCAGAAACCTTCCATGAAGTGTACACAACATCTCAGCCAAGTTTCATAGCTATCGGACGAATGGTATATGAATGCATACGGGACTTGTTTGAAACGCTTCGCGTGTCGTGGCTCATTTGTTGATTATACTCTTGCGCTACGGATTGTAATATGGATGTACTCAGCCAGACACCTTCCCTGGAGTACACAACATCTCACCCAAGTTTCATCGCAATCGGATGAATGGTATGTGAACGTATACGGGACGTTGTCGAAACGCTTCACGCGTCGTCGCTCATTTGTTGATTCTACTCGTTCTCTACCTATTTTTAAAGGGATTTACTAAGCCAGAAGCCTTCCCTGGAGTGCACACAACATCTCAGCCTAGTTTCATCGCTATCGGACGAATGGTATATGAACGCATACGTGACTTTGTTGAAATTCTTCGTGCGTCGTAGCTCATTTGTTGAATCTACTCGTGCGCTCCCTATTGTAAAGTGGGTTTACTAAGCCAGAAAATATCCCTGAAGTGTACACAACATTTTACGCAAGTTTCATAGCTATCGGACGAATGGTATATGACTATATACGGGACTTTGTTGAAACGCTTCGC
The DNA here is from genome assembly GCA_946902985.2 of Meconema thalassinum. NCBI lineage: Eukaryota > Metazoa > Arthropoda > Insecta > Orthoptera > Tettigoniidae > Meconema > Meconema thalassinum. Next base: position 390,570,619 of record OX336391.1, read on the forward strand.
GTGTCATCGCTCATTTGTTCAATCTACTGGTGCGCTACCTATTGTAAAATGTATGTACTAAGCCAGAAACCTTCCCTGGAGTGTACACAACATCTCACCCAAGTTTCATCGCTATCGGATGAATGGTATATGAAATTATATGGGACTTTGTTGAAACGCTTCGCGCGTCGTCGCTCATTTGTTGATTCTACTCGTGCTCTACCTACTTTTAAAGGGATTTACTAAGCTAGAAACCTTCCCTGGAGTGCACACAAAATCTCAGCCTAGTTTCATCCCTATCGGACGAATGGTATATGAACGCAAACGTGACTTTGTTGAAATGCTTCGCGCGTCGTAGCTCATTTGTTGAATCTACTCGTGCGCTGCCTATTGTAAAGTGGATGTACTAAGCCAGAAAATTTCCCTGCAGTGTACACAACATTTTACGCAAGTTTCATAGCTCTCGGACGAATGGTATATGAATGCATACGGGACTTTGTTGAAACGCTTTGCGTGTCGTCGCTCATTTGTTGAATCTACTCGTGCGCTATCTACTGTGAAATGTATTCACTAATTTTGAAACCTTCACGTAAGTGTACACAACATCTCACCCAAGTTTCATGGCTATCGGACGAATGGTATATGAACACATACGGGACTTCGTTGAAATGTTTCGCGCATCGTCGCTCATTTGTTGAATCTACGCGTGCGCTACCTATTGTAAAATGGATTTACTAAGTCAGAAACCTTCCTTGGAGTGTAGTCAACATCTCACCCAAGTTTCATCGCAATCTGATGAATGGTATATGAACGCATAGGAGACATACATACCCACCCACAGACAAACTATCACGTTACATTGATTTTTAGCCTACTTTTCACATTTTGCAAAAATGAGGAAAAAGTAGTCTTATGAGATCGGGCAAATGTGTGTCTGTCTGTCTGTCTGTCTGTCTGTCCTTCTGTCTGTCTGTCTGTCTGTCTGGCTGTGTGTGTGTCCCCCCCTATCAACTCCTAAACGGCTGCAGCAATCAAAACCAATTTTTGTATGAGTAAAGATGTGCACCGGAATAGCTCACGTCCATATTTGAAAATGATGTCAGTGCTACCAACTGCTGAAAAAACGCACTAGAAATTTGAGCTCCATGTTGGATATCCTGCAAGGTATGCATAGGAGCTATTCCAAAATTGGCACACATGTAGATAATACTATTTCAGTTCAATTTCCAGGAGGCCAACCATGACAGTGTTGCCAAAATAATTTTAAGCCTTCTGATAGGTCCAATGTTTAAATGCATATAACTTCTACACTATCAACTGGATTTCAACCAAATTTTGTATGTAATATCTGTACATACACAGATATGACTGAGCGTATTCTGAAGAGCCACCAGGGCTGCCAACTGTTAATAATTGCTCTCTCTATTTTTTTAAATCCAAATACCAATATATCAGAAAGTATGCAAGCCAACAGCTTTATACTATACACACGTATATTCTGACATTTTAGATTAATTTGGAGTAACTTATATACGTCAGTTCTACCAACATGATTCTAAGCCTGCTGATAGGGCCAATTTTTAAATACATGTAACTTCTATACTATCAGTAGGATTTCATCCAAATTTCGCATGTGCTATGTGTAACATATCAGATATGACTATAAGTATTCTTCAGTTCAATCAGGGCTGCCAACTGTTAATAAATGCTGTCTATATTTTTTACCCTAATATCAATATATCAGAAAGTATGCAAGCCAACAGCTCTATACTTTGCACACGTATAGCACCTGGCATTCTAGATTAATTTGGAGTAATTAATACAAGGCAGTGCTGACAACATGATTCTATGCCTGCTGATATGTCCAATTTTAAAATACATGTAACTTCTATACTAACAAATGGATTTCATCCAAAATTGGCACAACAAGATATCATAATATTTCAGATTATTTCTGACCAGCACACGCATGGTATTGTTGGCAACATGCTTTTACGCGTGCTGATAGATCCAGTGTCTAACTGCAAGTAACATCCATTGGACTTCAACCAAATTTTGTATTCTGTACCTTAAGAGATGGAACTAAGAATATATTCAGTCACCAGGGCTGCCAACTGTAGTGCTCTAATAGGCTACATTATACCAGGTATATTTTGAACTAATTAGATATTTCGATATTACCAACTTAATTTCGTCATTATTCTAGATAGGTTCATATTCTGTAGAATAATCATTGGCATGAAAAGTAGACTGTATAGTTCTTAACGGAACTTCTTGTTATATATATAGATAGATAGACTAGCAGGTACCCGTGGCTTCGCCCGCGATCAAGACAATGGGGACGATGCATTATTGCTGATAATTGGTCGATTCTATTACAGCAATCGCGGCTATAGGTGTGTCCATTCTAATTCTGAATATTCTGATACATACAGTATATTGATATGATCAGCAAAGTGGGAATTTTATCGAGTTGTGAACGTCTGCAGGGTTCGATGTTACATTATGTTAACACATTTTAAAATTACGTTTATGGTTTTGCCATCTTCTGCTGAGACATAACAATTTTGTTGTCCGGATGCTCGCGAGCACGCCACATACTGTTGGCCATGGGAAAAAAATGGTTTTGTCTTAATGTACACGTGCTACTGTTAAGTGTGTGTCATTGCGCTTTGTTAAAGAAATTGCGAATATTGTTTGAAGAGGGAACTGCACTCTTGCACACTGGAATGGCAAATCTATCGGAATATGGGGAAATAAAATTATTCTTACTTAAGCTATTCTGGATGTAATTTGGCCATACTAATTGATGATGTGAACGTAAACATATCCCTAGTAATAGACCTATAGTTAAATATCGCTCACCTTGGCCGCTGATGTACATTATGCAGTCTCTTCCAGTGTTAAATCCCAGGGATTGAAATTCTCCAACGACCCTTTTGCCCCACATGCCTCTCTAAGTAATTAAAATTCCTGATTGTTGTTGTTTGAGTCTTCAGTTTTTTAACTGGTTTGATGCAGCCCTCCATGTATCCCTCTCCTGAGCTAATCGTTTCATTTCTACATAGCTACCACACCCTACATCCGAGGCAATCTGTTTAACCCTGGTTTACCCCTACAGTTCTAGTCCGCGACCCTCCCATCCATAACTACTGTCGACCAAACTATTATGTGTACTCGAGTTTGAAGTTTGTTTGTGAAGTAACCGATAGACCTATATAAAATCCAATAACATCATCACTTTCGTCGTTCTATTTTACGTTAAATCATGTAGGTTTGGAATTTTTAATTTATATTTTAATATTTTCATCACAGTTGGAACACAAGAAGTGCCCGTTTTTAAGCGTTTTTCAACCATGCGTCACATTTATGAATTATTATCTCACAAACCCGTCATCAGATCGAATCCAAATTTTAACACAATATACACTGGAATGTTGTATAACAGGTTTATTAATTTTAAAATTTTGTGTGTCCAAGAAACAAAGTTTTTATTATTTTTGTAAGGTAACTTTTCCTCGGCTCGGGATGGTTTGAAAATGTAGTTCTTAGTCGCGTTGTAATCCTTATACATCAAAACGGTATGCTGTTGATTGGGAAATACGTAAATTAATTCACTTATTGTATATCGGTTTGTATTTGTACGGAGAATTAAGACATGGTTCACCAGTTAGCCGCTCCGGTGAAAGCAGTACATCATTGCCAAGATGGGCTACATCACGTGTCATGGCGCGTCTCGCTCGGAAGTGATGGGCTCCATATCAGCAACGCTGTATAGCATTTCCCGCAGCGGCTAGCTGGTGAATCATGTCTTAATTCTCCGTACAAATACAAACCGATATAAAATAAGTGAATTAATTTACCTATTTCACAGTCATACAGCATAACATTTTGATGTATAAGGATTACAACGCAACCAAGAACTACATTTTCCAACGACCCCGAGCCGAGAAAGAGTTACCTTACAAAAATGATAACAACATTCGTTCTTGAACACACACAATTTTGAAATTAATAAACCAGTTATACAACATTCCAATGTATATTGTGTTAAAACTTGGATTCGATCTGATGACGGGTTTGTGAGATAATAATTCCTAAATGTGACGCATGGTTGAAACACGCTTAAAAAGGGGCACTTTTTGTGTTTCAACTGCGATAAAAAATATTAAAATATAAACTAAAAATTCCAAACCTACATGAACTAACGTAAAATCGAACGACGAAAATGATGATGTCATTGGATTTTATGAAGGTATATTGGTTACTTCACAAACAACCTTCAAACTCGAGTGCACATAATATTTTTGTCGATACTAAGCTTGCTATTCCTGGGTGTCATAATATGTGTCCTACCCTCCTATCTCTTCTCTTCATTATCAGTCGCCAGAAACATCTCTCCTCTCCCACTCGTCTTAATACCTCTTCATTTGTTACCCTATCTACCCATCTGTTCATCATTCTCCTGTATCACCACATTTCAAAAGCTTCAATTCTCCTCTCTTCTGCTGCACCATTAGTCCATTATTACAACTCAGCAACTTTTCTAGGTTTAAGCCGTGCCTTGTGCGGGGATTCAATGGCCGTGAAAGACAAAATAACAACTTTATTGAAATAAGTTTGCCCAATTCCTCAGCAAGAGTAATTAAGAAACAATAATAATTAACGTGAAGGCCAGTAGAATACGACACATTCGACTGTGAATATACGTTGCAGATCATGGTTAAAAACGAAAAAGAGCAGATTAAAATTGGCAAACAAAAATATTCAAATAAGAAAAAACAAATTTATAAAGAAAATGAAAGCATACCGTGCAAAAGAGAAAGTATCTTAACACTGTAAATTCGAGTAAACTTCTGAAAGCTCGCTTACAACATCCAGCTGAAAGAGTCAAAAATAGACTCAAAATCACGATCGTATCCGAGCCCCAAAAGCAACCTCAATACATAAAATATATCTAATTTTACGCGTATCAATGCGAGGAGCCACGTACGTGGTTAGAAGTGGGAACTGAACCCAGCGTTTTAAGGCCCTTAAACGAACGGTTTTCGAGATATTGCCAGAAAACTATCCCCGGTCTGCGAAATTTCAGCGGTTGCCATATTAACGTTGATCTGTTTCTCAGAGGGAACACAGTTATTTGGGAATATCTCCGAAACCGTTCATTTTAGGAACTTTAAAGTGTGTTTCGGGGTCCCTACAGGACCTCCAAGTATTGTTTCTCGTATCTGGCGGCTTAAAATGAGCTAAAACCGAACATTTTACCGACTGTCCTTGCTCAGTGCCAAAGGGCCGAAAAAAGTCACTTACAAATTGAATTTTCAAAAACGGTTTCTTATTGGGCCTCTATATACTCGGATCAACCAACATGCAAAATTTCAGCTTTGTAGGTCTGGTGGTTTGAGCCCTGCGTCGATGAGTCAATTTTGGATTGTCAATGCCAAAGGGCCGAAAAAAGTCACTTACAAATTGAATTTTCAAAGACCGTTTCTTAGTGAGCCTCTACATACTCGGATCAACCAACATGCAAAATTTCAGCTTTCTAGGTCTAGTGGTTTGAGCCCTGTGGTGATGAGTCAATTTTGGATTATATATAAGAGATGAGACTTTCCAAGTCGATTTGATCGTAGAAATATGGATTATAGCTCTTTTTGCGCGTATCAATGTGAAGAGCAATGTTCGTGGTTTCCACTTCAATGAAGTAGGAACCGAACCCAGCGTCTTAAGGCCCTAAAACGAACGGTTTTCGAGATATTGCCAGAAAACTATCCCCGGTCTGCGAAATTTCAGCGGTTGCCATAGTAACGTTGATCTGTTTCTCAGAGGGAACACAGTTATTTGGGAATATTGTACAGGCCACCCCCCATCTTTTACTAAATCCACCCCAACTGGCAACATCATAAGACCAGAACATTATCTTTACACAGCAAGAGGCGGCCACCCAGCTTGGGAGGTTAGCCAACTACTTGCGACACATACATAAACATCTACACAACAACTAACTGGGGCAGCTACGTCGACGGAATGCTGACCACGCAGCGCCGAGAACTATACGAATGGAGTCCTTTTTGGAGCCATTATCTGTCATACAGTGTGCGTCGCCAGTGGCCCTAGCCAACGACTGTTCCAGCTGCATCATCATGAGAGATTCAGCAAAGTGCTCAGACTCCTTTATTCTGTGAACACCCACTCATAATTTTGTACACACTTGTATAATTGTCTACATTCCCCCAAGAGGGACTTACAAACTCACACTCACTGACCAATAAAAACATGGTCAGTAAATTACACTTGCATTGATAATTACACTCCTCTTTACATCCTCATACCCTTCCTGACTCTCGTCACGATTGACCGTGACCATAGTAGCCAGTAATTGCTTGGTCAGACTCCATTGTGCTTCCCGCACGCGACTCGACTACATAACGTCGAGCCGCTGACATAAGCACGCCTATTGTATTACTCATCCCGTCCAGCTGGCAGGCCGGTATAGTAGCCTGCAATTTAGAGGTCCATCCCCTAATCAACACTTGCATCATTGCAGAAACACCCCCTAGCGTTTAAACACTAAACAACACACTACACTAGTAAGCTCTCCCAGCTACGGGAAGCTACTCCTAGGAACCACCTTCCAAATTAGCACAGTGACACAAGTGTTTTATCCCTAACTACCCCCCAACTAAGGGATCTAAAACAATATCTCCGAAACCGTTCATTTTAGGAACTTAAAAAGTGTGTTTCGGGGTCCCTACAGGACCTCCGAGTATTGTTTCTCGTATCTGGCGGCTTAAAATGAGCTAAATCCGAACATTTTACCGACTGTCCTTGCTCAGTGCCAAAGGGCCGAAAAAAGTCACTTAAAAATTGAATTTCCAAAAACCGTTTCTTATTGGGCCTCTATATACTCGGATCAACCAACATGCAAAATTTCAGCTTTGTAGGTCTGGTGGTTTGAACCCTGCGACGATGAGTCAATTTTGGATTGTCAATGCCGAAGGGCCGAAAAAAGTCACTTACAAATTGAATTTTCAAAGACCGTTTCTTAGTGAGCCTCTACATACTCGGATCAACCAACATGCAATATTTCAGCTTTCTAGGTCTAGTGGTTTGAGCCCTGTGGTGATGAGTCAATTTTGGATTATATATAAGAGATGAGACTTTCCAAGTCGATTTGATCGTAGAAATATGGATTATAGCTCTTTTTGCGCGTATCAATGTGAAGAGCAATGTTCGTGGTTTCCACTTCAAAGAAGTAGGAACCGAACCCAGCGTCTTAAGGCCCTAAAACGAACGTTTTTCGAGATATTGCCAGAAAACTATCCCCGGTCTGCGAAATTTCAGCGGTTGCCATAGTAACGTTGATCTGTTTCTCAGAGGGAACACAGTTATTTGGGAATATTGTACAGGCCCGGGGGGCTTTACCCCCTGAAAGCCACCCCCCATCTTTTACTAAATCCACCCCAACTGCAACATCATAAGACCAGAACATTATCTTTACACAGCAAGAGGCGGCCACCCAGCTTGGGAGGTTAGCCAACTACTTGCGACACATACATAAACATCTACACAACAACTAACTGGGGCAGCTACGTCGACGGAATGCTGACCACGCAGCGCCGAGAACTATACGAATGGAGTCCGTTTTGGAGCCATTATCTGTCATACAGTGTGCGTCGCCAGTGGCCCTAGCCAACGACTGTTCCAGCTGCATCATCATGAGAGATTCAGCAAAGTGCTCAGACTCCTTTATTCTGTGAACACCCACTCATAATTTTGTACACACTTGTATAATTGTCTACATTCCCCCAAGAGGGACTTACAAACTCACACTCACTGACCAATAAAAACATGGTCAGTAAATTACACTTGCATTGATAATTACACTCCTCTTTACATCCTCATACCCTTCCTGACTCTCGTCACGATTGACCGTGACCATAGTAGCCAGTAATTGCTTGGTCAGACTCCATTGTGCTTCCCGCACGCGACTCGACTACATAACGTCGAGCCGCTGACATAAGCACGCCTATTGTATTACTCATCCCGTCCAGCTGGCAGGCCGGTATAGTAGCCTGCAATTTAGAGGTCCATCCCCTAATCAACACTTGCATCATTGCAGAAACACCCCCTAGCGTTTAAACACTAAACAACACACTACACTAGTAAGCTCTCCCAGCTACGGGAAGCTACTCCTAGGAACCACCTTCCAAATTAGCACAGTGACACAAGTGTTTTATCCCTAACTACCCCCCAACTAAGGGATCTAAAACAATATCTCCGAAACCGTTCATTTTAGGAACTTAAAAAGTGTGTTTCGGGGTCCCTACAGGACCTCCGAGTATTGTTTCTCGTATCTGGCGGCTTAAAATGAGCTAAATCCGAACATTTTACCGACTGTCCTTGCTCAGTGCCAAAGGGCCGAAAAAAGTCACTTAAAAATTGAATTTCCAAAAACCGCTTCTTATTGGGCCTCTATATACTCGGATCAACCAACATGCAAAATTTCAGCTTTGTAGGTCTGGTGGTTTGAGCCCTGCGTCGATGAGTCAATATTGGATTGTCAATGCCAAAGGGCCGAAAAAAGTCACTTACAAATTGAATTTTCAAAGACCGTTTCTTAGTGAGCCTCTACATACTCGGATCAACCAACATGCAAAATTTCAGCTTTCTAGGTCTAGTGGTTTGAGCCCTGCGGTGATGAGTCAATTTTGGATTATATATAAGAGATGAGACTTTCCAAGTCGATTTGATCGTAGAAATATGGATTATAGCTCTTTTTGCGCGTATCAATGTGAAGAGCAATGTTCGTGGTTTCCACTTCAAAGAAGTGGGAACCGAACCCCGCGTCTTAAGGCCCTAAAACGAACGGTTTTCGAGATATTGCCAGAAAACTATCCCCGGTCTGCGAAATTTCAGCGGTTGCCATAGTAACGTTGATCTGTTTCTCAGAGGGAACACAGATATTTGGGAATATTGTACAGGCCCGGGGGGCTGTACCCCCTGAAAGCCACCCCCCATCTTTTACTAAAACCACCCTAACTGGCAACATCATAAGACCAGAACATTATCTTTACACAGCAAGAGGCGGCCACCCAGCTTGGGAGGTTAGCCAACTATTTGCGACACATACATAAACATCTACACAACAACTAACTGGAGCAGCTACGTCGACGGAATGCTGACCATGCAGCGCCGTGAACTATAAGACTGGAGTCCTTTTTAGAGCCATTATCTGTCATACAGTGTGCGTCGCCAGTGGCCCTAGCCAACGACTGTTCCAGCTGCATCATCAGGTGAGATTCAGCAAAGTGCTCAGACTCCTTTATTCTGTGAACACCCACTCATAATTTTGTACACACTTGTATAATTGTATAATTGTCTACATTCCCCCAAGAGGGACTTACAAACTCACACTCACTGACCAATAAACACATGGTCAGTAAATTACACTTGCAATGATAATTACTCTCCTCTTTACATCCTCATACCCTTCCTGACTCTCGTCACGATTGACCGTGACCATAGTAGCCAGTAATTGCTTGGTCAGACTCCATTGTGCTTCCCGCACGCGACTCGACTACATAACGTCGAGCCGCTGACATAAGCACGCCTATTGTATTACTCATCCCGTCCAGCTGGCAGGCTGGTATAGTAGCCTGCATTTAGAGGTCCATCCCCTAATCAACACTTGCATCTTTGCAGGAACACCCCCTAGCGTTTAAACACTAAACAACACACTACACTAGTAAGCTCTCCCAGCTACGGGAAGCTACTCCTAGGAACCACCTTACAAATTAGCACAGTGACACAAGTGTTTTATCCCTAACTACCCCCCAACTAAGGGATCTAAAACATATTGGTGGAGGCGCTGCTACCACGCACAATAAGGGTAGGACTCATACAACGAGCCCTCGTGGTAGAAACGGCCCGTACCGCACACAGCCAACCGAAAAAGTTCAATTTTTTTTGATAGAAGGCATTATTATTTCACTTCACCCTACACAAGGGATTTTTTTTGAAACCAATCCCCCACCCCCTGGAAAGAATCAGAGATATAATACATTGCAAAGCACACACCGTTTTTTTTAATATATATATATACATACACTTGATTCAGCATGGCCCCTTTATACCGCCTAGCCGTGCTGAGGAGCATTGGGGAATACCAGGAGTTAATTGCCTGGCACAAGGTCTTTGAGACAAGACAGGACTACCTCACAAGGTTTCAGCAGCTCCTGCACGCCCAGTATATGCGAATTATAAGGGCACTTGTCCGGCCACTCCGCAGCGCTAAGAATCGCAAGATTCGAGCGAAAATCCCCACCCTCCGTACACAAATCATTAAGGCACACTGGCAACTACACTGCCGACACGAATTCATGTTCCAGCAATGGGAAACAATCATTAGGGAACACCAACGGATAGGGACTAATGGCACCAAAGTTGCCGAACAGGCCATATGCCTCAATAGGCAATACGCCCAAATTTGGGAAGAGTATAGGGAGCTCCAGGCTAACAAGGCCATTTTTGAGTTCATGGCAGGGCCACCAGCCCAGCCCAGAGAGGACATAAGCGTAGCAGCAATTTGCGAGGATGTCCCTCTCAGACACTTACAAAACACAGGGGAAGGAGTTCACCGTGGCCACAGTCCTGAAGACGGCCAGGTTAGATTCCAACACACTACAGGACCAAGGTCACATCAACACACGTCCCTCAGCGCCGGTTCGGAAGGCAATTTTGCCAAACCGAAGGGCAAAACTAACGCCAACCCCCTCGGAACGGACGAACGAGAGGGAGTTGACGCCAGGACTCTCGGGCACACATAATAACACAGGGAGAAAATGGGAGGTAAATATGCCATGGGCTGAGGACGTAGAGCCCGTCCCACAGCACATTAAGCCCACACAAGCCTACACATATAGGCAAACACAAGGGCAGGAGTCTACGGTGGCCATAGGCCAGAAATCGGTTAGACTACACTCCAATACATCGCCAGGGCAATCACAGGCAATTACACGGCCTTTACCGCTAGTTCAAAGGGCAAGTTTGCCAGAATGGAAGCGGGCACCAGCATGTGTACCCCAGGTGCAAATGCATAAGAGGGTGTTGCCTTCAGCCTATCAGGGTGCAATACGTACGCCTGTGAACACTGTCCAGGCGCAGACACACAGTACACGGGGTATAAGAAAGGTCTTATTACCTACCCCACGAGGCCGCGCAGTGAGGAATACACACACCCCTATAAACACTGCTAGGGTAGCGCGGAGCGCAATCAGTCCCTCAGACACAAGCACACTCAGACCAATATCCAGGCAATACGGTGAAAGTAGACCCAGACTTACTTTGCTACAAACTCCTCCAGAAAATAGTAAAGAAGCACCTCAATGGGTTTCAGGGGCCTACGCCTTAGTGACAGGGCGAAAGTATTCACCTCCCCGAGCAAGGACGCTCGGACGTGGATAACAACTTTCACCAGGAATATAACATACACTAATATCACATACATCACAAACATACACACAAGTAGGTTCTTTTACATGAAGGAAACACTACAATTGACACACAAAGGGCAGGTTCCTCCCCTGTAAACGGTAGACACGCAGAGACTCATGGACAAAACTGCACATTTTGCATGTATATACAGTGGAACATGGCTAAGTCAAAAGTGTATAATTCAAAATTTTTCCTAGTTTTTTCTTGGCCCTAGCATTATTTAGGCCATCAATGGTTTATAATCGGGGTTAATTCAGGATATATTTTGGACAATTCAAAGTTTTTAATGTGCAAAGCCAAGCGGAAGCCAATCAGTTGGGCCACGCGGCTCAGGGCCGGAAAGAACTGTTCCAAATACAGCCTAAGCAACAAACCACAGCATAGAGCTTAGGCGGGTCTTTCTAAGTAGAAATGACTAAGTTGTTCTATGTTCCGTTCCTACAATTTGCTAGAATCCCTTGTGATGGCTGAGAGCCTTAATCATAAGAAACAGTCAAGAATCTCAAACTATCTTTGAAACATAGTAGATTTCTCTGCGACATAACTAGATTACTGCCTTACTAACGGCGTCAAATAGGTTTTATTTCTCATTTAAGACTTTTGAGATTATCTGCAATACAATCCTTATAAAGTACCTTCATTTGTTAATCTGCTTTGGTGAACGTAAATCATTATATAAACGTGACACAATATAGCTTCTCTACTCTTTCCAAGGAACTTTCTTAATGCGAATTTTTGCATACCTCAATTTTTCTTTCACTAATCCCGTGAAGTGCGAATTATCCAAGTTGAACTATATATAATTGATCCATAGGCGTACGTTATTTATTACACTGCCTACACCATGAATTTTTCTTGTCCCCCATAACAGCGCTCAAACTAAACATAAACGCCATGGGGTAACACTCACAGCTCAAGGGGAAAACACCACTATTTATTTTTGGAGGTCACACACTAAACGAAATACCATACAAAACAGTCAGTTATACTTAGCAAAACTGTCCCGGAGACACAGGCCTAAAAGGCACCAGGAATAATTACCCTGGACAAAGACGGTCTCAGACCCGCGACCTTCTGAATACCAGGAATGCAAGGTCGGGTAACTATCCAGTTGAAGGATAGAGCAATAAGGGACAGTCACACTGACAGACATTCATATGCACAAAATAATAAAATCACCTCCAACACCTAGTCACCAAACACGCAACTAGCGGCCCGGTGACACACATACATAACGACATCTAGTTACCACTAACAGGAATATTTCCCCCCCCCCACGCATACAACAACACAAAATTTGGGGGACACAATATATATAAATAACGGAAGGTTCTTTTCCATGGCGGAAAGCCATGCTCACAACAGGAGAGCGAGCAACCAAGCTCACACACACGTGCTTGACATATGCACAGCGCCAGACAAGTAACAGGTAATGCACACGTCAATGAAATTAGACACTATCGCAGTCAGCGATAACACACTCGTAAGTAGGCGACCTCCACTAGCTACGGACAACCTAAGAGTCTTTCAGTCCTGGCTGTAACACACACAGTCATTTACGCCAGTTTTAAAACCGGATAACTCCCAAAATTAGAGTACGAGGGTCGGCGCAATTGGCACAACACATTCACGCCAAAGCATATTTTCATACGCGTGTCTCAAACACACGATACGCGCGCCATGGTACATACAGTACAAAAATTGTAACACCGGGACCTTAGACCAAGGCGGGTGCGAGCGCACGATAACACGATGCAGTCGTCCCAAAAACAAGCTACCCAATGGTATTTTTGGCGTGAAAACCCAATCAGGGGCCACACTAGGGACGCTCAAATCCCAACAGACAACGCAGACATGAAACACGGAGTATTACACGGGATCCCGGGTCCGAATGTCCAATAATGGCGGACACCGTGGAAAACAATAAGTGTCGACCAACGAAAAATCACTTACATACAAAACACGGTTTTTTTCATCATGACAGGTCAGAAAACTCAGCCAGCACGACTAGACACCGAATAGACTCATTTACAGGGGAAAATTCACTCCCACTCAGACGGAAATAGGACCTATACAAGTACATAAGCGGTTGAGCCACACGATTTTAATGACAGGGAGGTTCTTTACCATACATACAGGAGCATAGATTCGTTCCAAGGTACTCACTACAACAGCCTACCCAAGGCATTAGCGACCCCGGGACTACCAATAGGGGCCGTACCGAAAGCACCAGACTTCTACAGAGACCACAAGATACTTTTCTTTGAACCACAGCGCCCGAAACCTAGATACGGGGGACGCAACTCCCACAGACACAGAACAGGCAACACCACATTTTTATGGCCTGGAATTATGCCAAAAATTTCGATTACCCCGAACATAGGAAACAGACTTCCTAAACACAAGTTATAAAAATTACACAAGGCAAAGGTCTTGCGGAATAAATGTCTACACAACATCGGTAGGCAAAAACGGGACAGATTAGCACACTGGCCCTCCCAGAATGCACAACAATGTCAACACACGAACATTGGCAAAAGTCACGTTCCGGCAGCCGCCATACGTAACATCAGAGACTTCCCGTATACAAGAACATGAAAACAAAAACACAACAAAACATTGAGTTGCGGACTCAGCGCATTTCAACATTGTTGCCGGTAGGCATTCCTAAAGCACCCAGACGTGCCGGTGACACGCCAATATGATGACACTGGCATAAACCATCAACAGTAACAACATACAGACACACGGATATTGACACAGGATTTCGCGTTACTACGATAGGCTTGGCACTTAGTAATGCACAGATACCGTAGGCCATATTAACACAAGGAACACAAGAGCATGTTTACTAGGGCGATAACAAGTTACACGCGCCGCCTGACAATTAGTATCACGACTCACGATAAGACGTATCCGATAATGGCACGCGCGCCAGCGCGCTGCAGCGGAACGCAACCACAGTCACGCAAGCCTCAGTAACCACAGCCACGGGCACCTCCTGCCCACACGCGACCACTAATCAGGGGCGAATACAGACAGATTCCCTGTAGGAACAACCCCCCCCCCAATAACTACTTCTCTCCATGTTTTTTTAATCTAAAAAACATCATAGGCTATCGGGACATGACCAGTTACACTCATGATCACTTGCTACCTCAACATTATAAATGAGAGACCAGATTAGGCCATGACGTCACAGCGTCACCGCACTTCACCATCCCAAGGAGCGGATAGAAAGCAGATAGTGACCAAGTGAGGATGACAGGAGCAGAGATGGATAGTACCAGCAGGATGGCCAAGACACCACCTACGGGCTACCATTATACCACCCTTTTCCTTCCATAACCTTGTCACTCACAACACTATCCAACACAAACACATAAACACATAAACACAGCTAAAATACATGCCAAAATATACATCGGGGTTGATAGACTTCATGCGTCTAAAGAGAGGGTCCACTACGCCCTGGTTCTCAATGCTTACACCCGAGTATTAGGGGTGAGTCGGAAAACGACATTAAGCGTAATGCACATCTCTATGTAAAGAGATGAGGCCGCATTTAAACTAACAAATACTTACTTACTAAATAATCCCGCATGCAAGAGACATAGGATTATTACACCTCAGCCCACACCTATCCACAAATGAGAGCGGATACGCCTCATATCCAACCTCATGCATGGAATATCCTACCCACACACCAGGGTTATTATTATTATTATTATTACACCTGCATGGAATTTTTAAAATTTTTGCAATCCTGGGAAGTACCTACCCCGTCCACTCACTGTAAAAACATCCTAGCAGCATCACCGGCTCCCGGCCACCATTAACATGGAGTCCAACGATGCGCAACCCTCTCCTACCACGCTTTAAGCCCATCCAGCAGATAACGCCCCCGGATCCTAATAACAAGGCACCCAACGCCATGAAAACCTATTAACGCCTCCAAGAAAATTACCAAGGCATTACCGCTGGAAGTCCGACATGGCGATAGAAGGCCTAAAGTAGTCCATGCATTTAGAAGATTCTATAACCCCAGGACACTTAACAATTTACATAACTACACAGTAAATTACTTACAAATCATACTATTTTTTTAATAAAAAAGGAATCTGATGTCACGCTGAATGGTGATGACAGCGTAAACAGAAAGGCATGGACGGGGCGAAACGCCAACAGATCCTGACCCAGACTAAATAACAGACGGAATTACGTAAGGTCGAAGCGCCGATGACCTAGCACGGGCAAACTTCGGAACCCCGGGAGTACCTAGCCTGTCCCCGGGACAAAGAAACGTTACACTCACTATGTGCTACGGGCATCGAAGCCCGACCTGCAGGGGAGACTTTCTACGGCTGGTGGGAGAATTAGCCAGCTCCACACCGGACTCAGGAGATGACCCTAGGGACGACCACATTAGGACTAGACTCCTAGTTTAGTACGTAAGTTAAGTAGAGCTTCTATGGCGGGAAGTTAGTCTTCTACGCGCAGAAGTGAAGAAGGATCTCAGGATTCAGCGGGATCAATCCTAGGTCCGACAAGTCCTTGCCCCGCGTGACGAGGTGAAGACAACCCAACAAATGAATAATGAATAAACAAATAATGACTAATATATATGGAATGAATGCGATCATTCGAATCCGTGCCCACATAAATGGCTGACAGCGGATCACCAGAGCTTAAATGGTAACGCAGCGAGCGGCCAAAGATATTAAATTGGCATGCAGCGAGCTGCCAAGAGGGGTTCGCGTGGGCAGACCCAGCAATGGAGAATAATGCCAATATAGGCGAAGAGGATTCCCGGACGCTAAAATTCCCGGACGATATTATTCTATCGGACGATTTTTCCCGAACGATGTCCCATGCCCACATAAATGGCTGACAGCGAGTCACCAGAGCTTAAATGGTAACGCAGCGAGCGGCCAGAGATATTAAATGAGGAACGCAGCGAGCTCTCACAAGGGTTACAGTGGGCAAACCCAGCAATGATGAATACATCAATAAATAACACAGGATGGCCGGGCGAAGCGTTTGCTCTCCAGCAGCGCAGGCGCCCGGGACTTTATTAATTACTAGTTATTAATCACTAGTATAAATGTCGACAACTAGTTATTAAGGGGAGCACCCCACAAAACACATGGGTGACAATGTGCAAGGTAGGTCACTAGGTAGGGGTAACTCCTCCTAGGCGCAAGGTAATTCCAAACTACTATACGTACGAGTCCAATGGAGGAGCCGTGTTGAGCACGAAACGTAGTGCCCAAACCACAATCTGCATGCGTAGTTACTCGGATTACCGACACCACACTGCAAATTGGGCGAAGGTCCCTGGGTACTATACGCATGCTCGCGTATTTCGATAGTCAAAGGCGCAGGTAAGCCCTAGTAGGCACCCGTAATCCCAATAACCGCCTACACATTGCACGCCATCAAAATTCTAGCACGTAAGACAGTTGCATTTGGAACGCAACTTAGAATTAAGCAAATTTAATAAGCGCTGTCGTAAAACAGCTGCTACAGCACATTTCGGCACTAGATTAAGGTAAAATCATTCGGATTGCAAATACAAAATATTTTTTTTAAAATTATCATAAATTAGGCTAAGGACCTTAAGATTAAGGTAGAACATTTCGGCGCCTGGCGACTAAAAACCATTGCCAGGGTAAGCCCGACAATACATTAAGATAAGTAAGATTAAGATAACAATACATTAAGATAAGTAAGATTAAAATAACAATACATTAAGATAAGTAAGATTAAGATAACAATACATTAAGATAAGTAAGATTAAGATAACAATGAACTGAATATATGTAACCATAATATTAAAATGTATTTCAGGCAAACCAGGAGGCGCCATCATACATAAGTCTCCACCGCAAAAGAGAAATTAACAATGATTTTTTTTTACAGATAGCAAGGAGAATGAACATGTCTATTGTAAATATATTTCCAACACCACATTACACTACCTATCTCTGAAACACCAACACACTAATCTTCGTTTTTCAGTCACACCTCTAAAGGTGATGACACCAGCAGGCAATGGAAATCAGCAGCCATGAGATGCCGAGGGCTGTTGACCTGAGTACACACCGCTCAAATATAGAGCAATATGCGATGATCAGAGACGGCACGGCTTTTGTAAGTGCCGTACCTCATCATCAAGATGGAACTCCTACTCACGGCAGGAAAACCATTACAACACACAGCAGGTGGAAAGTGGACTAGCAGCGTGACCACTAAACCGCACCGGAAAACGGCCGGATAGTACATGGCCATGAGAGGGCACATGAGTGCAGAGAGTAGCGTGCACGCAAGGGTAGTAAATACGGCCGTCTAAGAATAAGATAATTAAGTTAGACTATAGTGAGTAGAGTACATAAAAAGTGATGTAGATAAGAGGCACCTCACACAAAAATTGGTAAACCGTACTGGCCCACCGATCAACGCCGACAGGCAACATTACACCAAGGCAGTCCAAATTATTAATACCATTACACACATGTTATCCAAAATATTTATAATTACTTATATTTTAATACAAGGTCGCCAGTATACCAAGGTTGTCACACATTGTAAACATATGTATTTTCTTATTTATTTCACACACATGTATACACTGATTTTCCTTTCCATTCTTTTAACTTACATTTTGTAAAGATGTCTTACTTCACCCTCACATAATAAAAACATGTTATATAAACCAACTAATTACACCTTAAGGCATTTGTTTTTCTTTCCCTCCACTCTATCTCTATATTTTAAATGCTACATTGTACACCTCACACGAGGGCACTTTTTCATCCGCTGCAGCGACAGCGAAAGGGCATGCCTAGCCCTAATGATGTTCTTTCCCCCTCGTTGTGCACTTACGCAATCATTATTACGATTATCCTTTCATGTTGCATTGTTATATCTGATCCATGTTACATTTAGTACCTACTCTCACAATCATGTATCTAAAATAATGGTGATACTTTATGATTTTAATATGTTTTAAAAATTCACGCTTTAACATTCAAGAATTATGTTTGCTATTGCTTTTTACACATGTACGAAACTAAAATATGTTCCACACCCAAAACCTACCCTTCTGAGCACAAGCTGGACTCACATCACCACGACACCGACACACCTACACCAACACTGAAGAAAAGAAGAAAAGGTACAAGAAGAAATCCAAAACGACCCATCACATCGACACCCCCACTCTACGTCCCGTTCCCGTTCGCGGGGACGCGAACTAATCGAAAAAGAGGACTTGTACAGGCCCGGGGGGCTGTACCCCCTGAAAGCCACCCCCCATCTTTTACTAAAACCACCCCAACTGGCAACATCATAAGACCAGAACATTATCTTTACACAGCAAGAGGCGGCCACCCAGCTTGGGAGGTTAGCCAACTACTTGCGACACATACATAAACATCTACACAACAACTAACTGGGGCAGCTACGTCGACGGAATGCTGACCACGCAGCGCCGAGAACTATACGAATTGAGTCCTTTTTGGAGCCATTATCTGTCATACAGTGTGCGTCGCCAGTGGCCCTAGCCAACGACTGTTCCAGCTGCATCATCATGAGAGATTCAGCAAAGTGCTCAGACTCCTTTATTCTGTGAACACCCACTCATAATTTTGTACACACTTGTATAATTGTCTACATTCCCCCAAGAAGGACTTACAAACTCACACTCACTGACCAATAAACACATGGTCAGTAAATTACACTTGCATTGATAATTACACTCCTCTTTACATCCTCATACCCTTCCTGACTCTCGGCACGATTGACCGTGACCATAGTAGCCAGTAATTGCTTGGTCAGACTCCATTGTGCTTCCCGCACGCGACTCGACTACATAACGTCGAGCCGCTGACATAAGCACGCCTACTGTATTACTCATCCCGTCCAGCTGGCAGGCCGGTATAGTAGCCTGCAATTTAGAGGTCCATCTCCTAATCAACACTTGCATCTTTGCAGGAACACCCCCTAGCGTTTAAACACTAAACAACACACTACACTAGTAAGCTCTCCCAGCTACGGGAAGCTACTCCTAGGAACCATCTTCCAAATTAGCACAGTGACACAAGTGTTTTATCCCTAACTACGCCCCAACTAAGGGATCTAAAACAATATCTCCGAAACCGTTCATTTTAGGAACTTAAAAAGTGTGTTTCGGGGTCCTCATTTTACCGACTGTCCTTGCTCAGTGCCAAAGGGCCGTAAAAAGTCACTTAAAAATTGGATTTCCAAAAACCGTTTCTTAGAGAGCCTCTACATACTGGGATCAACCAACATGCATAATTTCAGCTTTCTAGGTCTAGTGGTTTGAGCCCTGCGGTGATGAGTCAATTTTGGATTATATATAAGAGATGAGACTTTCCAAGTCGATTTGATCGTAGAAATATGGATTATAGCTCTTTTAGCGCGTATCAATGTGAGGAGCAATGTTCGTGGTTTCCACTTCCAAGAAGTGGGAACCGAACCCAGCGTTTTAAGGCCCTAGAACGAACGGTTTTCGAGATATTGCCAGAAAACTATCCCCGGTCTGCGAAATTTCAGCGGTTGCCATTGTAACGTTGATGTGTTTCTCGGAGGGAACACAGTTATTTGGGAATATCTCCGAAACCGTTCATTTTAGGAACTTAAAAAGTATGTTTCGGGGTCCCTACAGGACCTCCGAGTATTGTTTCTCGTATCTGGTGGCTTAAAATGAGCTAAATCCGAACATTTTACCGACTGTCCTTGCTCAGTGCCAAAGGGCCGAAAAAAGTCACTTACAAATTGAATGTTCAAAAACAGTTTCTTATTGGGCCTCTATATACTCGGATCAACCAACATGCAAGATTTCAGCTTTCTAGGTCTGGTGGTTTGAGCCCTGCGTCGATTTGTCAATTTTGGATTGTCAATGCCAAAGGGCCGAAAAAAGTCACTTACAAATTGTATTTTCAAAAACCGTTTCTTTGTGAGCCTCTACATACTCGGATCAACCAACATGCAAAATTTCAGCTTTCTAGGTCTAGTGGTTTGAGCCCTGCGGTGATGAGTCAATTTTGGATTATATATAAGAGATGAGACTTTCCAAGTCGATTTGATGGTAGAAATGTGGATTATAGCTCTTTTTGCGCGTATCAATGTGAGGAGCAATGTTCGTGGTTTCCACTTCAAAGAAGTGGGAACCGAAACCAGCGTCTTAAGGCCCTAAAACGAACGGTTTTCGAGATATTGCCAGAAAACTATCCCCGGTCTGCGAAATTTCAGCGGTTGCCATAGTAACGTTGATCTGTTTCTGAGAGGGAACACAGTTATTTGGGAATATCTCCGAAACCGTTCATTTTAGGAACTTAAAAAGTCCTCTCGGCACGCCGGAAGGCGGAGGTAGATTTCACCGGACAAACTTGGGGATAGGCGAAAATAGGCAGAATATGCAGGTTTTCGTAGAAGGATCAGACCTCATTTATTGCGAGAATGTATTTTATAATTGGAGCTTAATTAACTTTGTTTTTCGTCATTTTATGCTTATTTTAAACATTTTATTGTCTTATGGGAACGGTAACCTTCTTGTCATTTGGGGTCCATTTTTATACTTGTGGTCACACTGTCCTTATGCATGGTTTCGACACTGATGTGTAACTATGTAACGGTCTGTTACTTCTTCACGCAAAATTATATCTCTCGCAGAGATTTTCGTTGGTTCCTCAGTTTAGGGGCTGCGACAACGCGGTCATGTAACCCCGTGTACTTAGGGATGGCTGTATTAGTCTGTAATTCAGGTAAGGACTGCAGACGGTCAATTTCAAGCAGTAGTTCCTAATGTTGCTACCAGGTACTACCGTCAACGACACCTACCTGTGAACTTAGCTACGAGATGCCACCGCAGCCAGCAACTCGCAACGAACGTTGGAACTTCCCCTCCAAAGGAAAGCATACTGAGGGATTTTTAGAGCTCTTAGAAAATCCGACGACTTCGGCCGGCTTTGAACTCGCGACCTTGGGCATAGACATTCAGCATGCTTGCTACCAGTTACGTCACCGAAGCCGCTTCACACTTAGTCAGATGGAATTCTGAATATGATCTCGTGCAAGTGCGTTATCTTGGCAACGTCTGATGGCTCATCCCTCATCAATTTAGTAGAGTTGCCATGGCAACCACTGATAGCTCTTGGCATTTTCTTATAATTCCGAAATCATTTTTCTCATCCCTTGGCATAATGGTGGGTCATATCAAAAATTCTTTCAGACAAAAGTTGTAGGTAATTATTAGGGTAATATTGTCCATTTTGTACGGTTTTGGTATTGTGCCTATTAAGAGAGATATGATTAATGTTTCCCGAAAAACCCACTTCTTCCCACCCCTTTGGTCAATGGTTGGTGCTATAAAAAAACTCTTCAAACATAAATTTTTGGGCTTTATCCGACACATAGTATGAACGTTGAACGGATTCGATATTTCACATATTAAGCGAGTTATAGCAATATTTCACTTTTTCGAAAAGAAGCCCCCCATTTTCACCCCCTTCGACCGATTTAGCCCATTAACGAACTCGACCGAGATTTTATAGGTATACATATTCGGTAAAATATTCAAAGTGATTGGTGCAAAATTACGGCAGTTATCGTGTCCACAAGAAACTGATATGCATATATATATATACACATATACATACATAAATTATATATAAACTTTTGAACTGACGGTGGTTTTGGGGTCTGGGGGATGTGAAACGCGAAGATATGTCGAAATTTTCCGGAAGTCGAAACATGGTAGCCTACCCATTGCAATAGTTAGCTTTCTAATGAAATCTACCTCTGGTTGGTTCCTCAGTTTAGGGGCTGCGACAACGTGGTCATCTAACCCCGTGTACTTTGGGTGAGTGTAGAATCTGTCTGATAAACGGTGTGAATTGTAATGGATGTATTAGTCTGTAATTCAGGTAAGGACTGCAGACGGTCAATTTCAAGCAGTAGTTCCTAATGTTGCTACCAGGTACTACCGTCAATGACACCTAGCTGTGAACTTGGCTACTTGATGCCACCCCAACCAGCAACTCGTAACGAACGTTGGAACTTCCCCTCCAAATGAAAGCATACTGAGGGATTTTAGCGCTCTTAGAAAATCCGACGACTTCGGCCGGCTTTGAAACCGCGACCTTGGGCATAGACATTCTGCATGCTACCAGTTACGTCACCGAAGCCGCTTCCCACTTAGTCAGATGTTAAAGTCAACCCCTGGCACCATCCAGCCCATGACAGGCTAAGGCCGACCAAGCGACCGCTGCCCAGCCATTTGGCCTGCAGATATTGGGGTGACGCGTGATCAGCGCGTCGGGTCCCCTCGGCCGTTAATATTGGTATTCGTGATCGGGGTGCTGTCTCACTGTCAGACAGCTACTCAATTGTCCTCACGGGGCTGAGTGCACCCCGTTCCAACCCTCACGTCAGTTTTAAAATCCCTGACGGAGCCGGGGATCGAACCCGGGGCCTCCGGGTGAGAGGCAGGCGCGCTATCCCAACACCACGGGGCCGGCTTAGTCAGATGGAAATACTGAATCTGATCTCGTGCAAGTGCGTTGTCATGGCAACGGCTCATCCCTCATCAATTTAGTAGTGTTGCCATGCCAACCTCGGATAGCTCTTGGCTCTTTCTTATAATTCCGAAATCATTTTTCTCATCCCTTGGCGTAATGGTGGGTCATATCAAAAATTCTTTCAGACAAAAGTTTTAGGTAATTATTAGGGGAATATTGTCCATTTTGTACGGTTTTGATATTGTGCCTATTAAGAGAGATATGATTAATGTTTCCCGAAAAAAACACTTTTTTCCACCCCTTTGGTCAATGGTTGGTGCTATCAAAACACGTATTTGACATAAATTGTTGGCACTTATCAGACACATATTATGAACTTTGAATGGATTCGATATTTCACGTATTAAGAGAGTTATAGCGAAATTTCAATTTTTCGAAAAAAGCCCCCCATTTTCACTCCCTTCGACCGATTTTGCCCATTAACGAGCTCGACCGAGATTTTATAGGGATAGATATTATGTAAAAAATTCAAAGTGATTGGTGCAAAATTACGGCAGTTATCGTGTCCACAAGAAACTGATATACATATATACATATATATATATATATACATACATAAATTATATATAAACTTTTGAACTGACGGTGGTTTTGGGGTCTGCGGGATGTGAAACGCGAAGATGTGTCGAAATTTTCCGGAAGTCGAAACATGGGACCCATTGCAATAGTTAGCTTTCTAATGAAATCTACCTAAAAGTGTGTTTCGGGGTCCCTACAGGACCTCCGAGTATTGTTTCTCGTATCTAGCGGCTTAAAATGAGCTAAAACCGAACATTTTACCGACTGTCCTTGCTCAGTGCCAAAGGGCCGAAAATAGTCACTTACAAATTGAATTTTCAAAAACCGTTTCTTATTGGGCCTCTATAAACTCGGATCAAACAACATGCAAAATTTCAGCTTTCTAGGTCTGGTGGTTTGAGCCCTGCGTCGATGAGTCAATTTTGGATTGTCAATGCCAAAGGGCCGAAAAAAGTCACTTACAAATTGAATTTTCAAAGACCGTTTCTTAGTGAGCCTCTACATACTCGGATCAACCAACATGCAAAATTTCAGCTTTCTAGGTCTATTGGTTTGAGCCCTGCGGTGATGAGTCAATTTTGGATTATATATAAGAGATTCTTCGACACGTGTGTATGTGACTGAACTCCTCCTAAACGACTGAACCGATTTTGACGGAATTTGGTATGTATATTAGGGTGAGTCCATGTATGGTTTAGATTCACAATCTGACCCGGTAGGTGGAATGAACACAATTTTAGAACCACAATTTACACACAATTTTAGAACCACAATTTACACACAATTTTAGAACCACAATTTACACACAATTTTAGAACCACAATATACAGTCAAAAACAGTCGTCGTGGAAACCACTAGCCTTGGCCTTCGTGAAAGCTGATGTATTTTGACGGTTTGTCTCTGCACGTTAGAGCCACCTGGTCACAACCTGTGCAACTACCGCCATTACATACACTCCGCCCGTGGCGAAAAGTTTTGTTTTATACCAAAGGTGGCAGTGATGTCGAAATCTACTGTTTGTCTCTGCACGTTAGAGCGTTTCAAAGTCCCGTATGCGTTCATATACCATTCATCCGATTGCCATGAAACTTGGGTGATATGTTGAGTGAGCTCCAGGGAAGGTGTTTGGCTTAGTAAATCCATTTTACAATAGATAGCGCACGAATAGTTTCAACAAATGAGCGACGACGCACGAATCGTTTCAAAAAGGTCCTGTATGCATTCAAATACTATTCGTCCGATAGCGATGAAACTTGGGTGAGATGTTGTGCACACTCCAGGGAAGGCTTCTGGCTTAGTAAATCAATTTCACATTAGGTAGCGCACGACTAGATTCAACAAATGAGTGACGACGCGCGAACCGTTTCAACAAAATCCCGTATAAGTTTATATTCCATTCATAGATTGAGATGAAACTTTGATGAGTTGTTGTGTACACTTAAGTGAAGGCTTCTAACTTAGTAATCCATTTCACAGGAGGTTGCGCACGAGTAGATTCAACAAATGAGCGGCGACGTGCGAAGCGTTTCAACAAAGTCCCGTAGGCGTTCAAATACCATTCGTCCGATAGCGATGAAACTTAGGTGAGATGTTGTGTACACTTACGTGAGGGTTTCTAACTTAGTAAATCCATTTTACAATAGGTAGCTCACGAGTAGATTCAACAAATGAGCAACGACGCGAGAACTTTTAATCAAAGTCCCGTATGCGTTCATATACCATTCATCCGATTGCAATGAAACTTGGGTGAGATGTTGTGTACACTTACGTGAGGGTTTTTAGCTTAGTAAATCCATTTCACAGAAGGTTTCGCACGAATAGATTCAACAAATGAGCGACGACGCGTTTCTAAAATTGGCAAATCTCCATGAAAGAAAGTCCCACAGGCCTCCGTGGCGCAATCGGCTAGCGCGTCGGCTGTTAACTGAAATATTGGTGATTCAAGTCCACCAGGGGCGTTAATTTTAAAATGTCATTACCTTATTAAGGACTCATGCATCGGTAAAAATTCCAATTCCTACGTGTTAGAGATGGTTCCAGTTTGTAATACCAGAACTAAAGCAGACTAATTGAACGAAAAGTTGATAGGTTACGTTCAGATCATTGTACAAGGTTTCCTGGCTGTAATTTAAGCGACTCCAGTGATCACTAGAGGGGCTGCAGTCGCCTAAATATGGCCGCTGTAAGATTGTTAGGAAGAATCACTGCCTTCGTAATGTAACAGGCCGTATCCTACTGTAGGAAGCGCGCGAAGGCAATCAGCTGATCGATTAAGGAGAATTGGTGTATTCCTTGGAATACACGTTCAGTTAGAGTTAGCTCTTGCTGCTCTATGCTTTTTTTTTTCATTAGTTTTATTTATTTAATTTCCCTCCTTGCAGGGACCCACAGTAACCCTCTGTATTCTATTTGCTCTGTACACGCGCCTAAGTTGTTTATAAATTTGTTCTAGATGTGTATCTTCTATAGAATCTACCTAGCGGCATCTCGCGGCAACACGCCGAAGTTCTTCGGATTCATTGGGTCAAGAGGACTTGCATACCACTCCGCTGTCGTCAGCTAACATCTCCTTGAAGACACTACTCCATGAAGAACATTACATTTTATAAAGAATGTTTTTTTTAATGCTTCCCATTCTGATATATGCTCTTTTGTTTCCTTCCCCTTCCTCCTCGCCTAACTAGCTCTATCGTGTGCTTCTTTGCACGCTCTCACTTCTAGTTCAGTCTTCGAGTGTACAGTTCGGTGCTCTCTCTTAGAGGCCAGTCTCCTGTCTCCATGAGACAATTTTAAAATAGACGCCATGTCTGCTTTTTAAAGTTACGGCTACAAGGAAACTTCCACTTCAATCATCATGGTAAGTTGAGTAAACCGCATACTTTGAATTTTAAACCATTTTAGAGGGATTTAATCAACATGTTGAATGCTCGTATTAAATGTTATAGGCAGTGCGGGAATTTCACAAAACTGTGAAACCTCTGCCCCTCTGCTCTTTACCAGTCATGAAATCTAGTATTTTCCACATCAAGTAAGGGAATACTTTTTCGCAACGAGGGATTCATGTCAATTAACCGCTGTCTAAAACTTAACTTGTTTCCGCCGAGGGATTATTACCGCTCCATTTAACTGTCAATACAGTTCTGGAATTTTCCATTCAAAGTATACATTCAAACCGCAAAGAACTATGCTCAATACCGTCAAATTGGTGGAACCTCAAGTTAACTAGAACTACTAACTGCTACCTCAAACTTTCCAACGCAATAAACTTATTCAAGTCAAATTCAACTAAGTATTCTCCATAAACTGCAATAGCTTTTCACTTGGTCCAAGAACTTTCAGTGCTGCAATAGTGAAATCCTCCAATCTATCAACAAACTTCAGTGCAAAACAGTGTCCGTTCAACTATCTACCGCGCCGCGTTCGATTGAGAGCAACACAAATTGGCCAGAATTATAAACTCCTATCTCCTTTTCCTCAAATACCTTTTATTAACAAATTCCACAGGCCACCATGGCGCAATCGGCTAGCGCGTTCGGCTGTTAACCGAAAGGTTGGTGGTTCAAGCCCACCCGGGGGCGATAATTTTAAAATGTCATTACCTTATTGAGGACTCCTTCAGTCGTAAATATCTTATTCATTCTTGTTAGAGCAGGTTCCTATTTGTAATACGCTGCCGATGTCGACGTCACTTCCGCTCCGTTGCTAAGCAACTGGAGCAATACAACATGGCTCCCTTGTAGCTTGGTTCGTCTTTGAGCCGTCATTATTTCCTATTTGTATCGTATAAAACTGTACATGCATGGATGTTCAGAGGCAAGAAAGCATAAAGAAGTATATTTTCCACAGTAATTGAACATAGTTGTTCAAAAAAGTTGTAAAATATTGCGTACGAGATGCACATTACGTCTTAGAGAATAGTTTGTAGAGATGTGGCCTACGACATTTAACTTAAATTAAGTGAAAACACGAAAATATAACATTTCTGGATATTGTGAATCACGTCCCGTATGAATGATTAATACTACGGAAAATATAGAACAGTAGGCCCTACCAGTAAGTGACGAATAAAACGAACTTTAGGTCTACCAATGCATAAGGGATCAGTTTAAAATATTTTGCAAGAGAGTTTAGGCCAAATCTCATCAACGGCTTTAGAAGAAACAAGGACTAAATTTCAGTACAATTTGTGTTTTTACCACAACGCCGCATTTGTTTGAAAACAAATCAAATTAACAAAGCCTAACCTGTGTACTCACTAACTGGTTACAGAAGTCTACAATTAAGGCCTATCGTCCTACCTCCCCACATGAACCAAAAATCACTTTATGTGACATATATGTCCTAAATATCTCACTATATTAGATATACTGTATCCACTAACTATAATTATAACTATAATTATAACTAATTATAATTATAATTTGTAGTACCCGCCAAGCAATTCTTGCCTCAGGAGTGAGGTCGACATTGTTCATACTATCTCGCAAAATTCTCGCACTTTATCCATAAAATGTCACTTCTATTTTGTAGCTCCAACACTATAGATGATCTTCGCGGGGGCGTTTGCCGTATTTCACGCATATTAGACCTTTTTATCCACAAAATTCAAGACGCTGCGCAGCGTTAAAGCAGCTTCCTATGTATAAAAAAAACCTAGCAACCGGTTGTTTGGGTCCAATGTGGCTGCGCCCATGCGGTTGCTAGGCGCGTCACTTCGGCAGCGTATACCAGAACAAAAGCACACTTGTTGAACGATAAGTTGTTGGGTTACATTCAGATCATTGTACAAGGTTTCCTGGCTATAATTTAAGCGACTCCAGTGATCACTAGAGGCGCTGCAGTCGCCTAAATATGGCCGCTATAAGATTGTTAGGACGAATGATGGCAAAACAACTCACAGATATTCAAGAGAAAACGTGGCAATGTGCGCAGACTTCTAAAAAGCGACACAAGTGCGTGTCATAAAGGTTGTATTTCCCTAGTTTTGCAAAAATAAGCAATTCATCAACATTCAATAGCCTACTGCCTGAAATATCACGAGTTCGTTGTGTGAGTTTATTTTCGATCATGTGTTAGGGATCGAATCTTTGGGTACAGCCTATATTTAGACGTGTATCGTGTCTCGTGATGGCTGTATAGGTTATATCTGCTGGTTATTAAACGAGATGCACAAAAGGAACGGTATATGCTGCGTGACGTTAATTATTGCTCTCACTCCTTATATGGATATCCAATGTCTCAAACGCTCTGAAGAACATCCTATCTTAGAAAATACGAAAACTGTGTGTCTTCGGTAGTATAGTGGTCAGTATCCCCGCTTGTCACTTGGGAGACCGGGGTTTGATTTCCCGCCGGGGAGGATACTTTTACTAATAGCTTAGGATGTTTCTTGACTATCAAGCAGATGAAGTTTTTTCTCTAATTCACATTTAGGCAGCAGATACAACTGGGGATGAAGGCATGCTGATCGCCCAGGCAACCACTAAATAGGGTTGAGCACTTTGCAACGAGGCGGACCTAAAGACTAGAGTCAGTAACTCTACCAGTAAATTAAAATCCGTTGTCTGTAAAGACTAAAGGATGGCAAAATACAAATTTTATTATAGGGTTAGTCTTTTTAAAATAAAACAGTGATTCTTTTATACTATCATGCAATCAGGATCTTTCAGTTCATTTGCATGGCTTGGAATATTGAAGCCCACATTGCTGTGACCGAGGGCATGCTTGGTTCAGCTTCTAAACTTGGCAAATATCCACGAAGGAAAATCCCACAGGCCTCCGTGGCACAATCGGCTTGCGCGGTCGGCTGTTAACCGAAAGGTTGGTGGTCCAAGCCCACCCAGGGGCGATAGATTTAAAATGCCATTACCTTATTGAGTGCTCCTGAAGCTGCAAAGTCCTTATTCATTCTTTTTAGAGAGGGTTCCAATTTGTAACACCAGAATAAAAGCATACTTGTTGAACGATAAGTTGATGGGTTACGTTCAACTCATTGTACAAGGTTTCCTGGCTATAATTTAAGCGACTCCATTGATCACTAGAGGCGCTGCAGTCGCCTATATATGTCCGCTATAAGATTATTAGGACGAATGATGGCAAAACAACTCACAGATATTCAAGAGAAAACGTGGCAATGTGCGCAGTAACTCTACCAGTAAATTAAACTCCGTTGTCTCTTAAGACTAAAGGATGGCAAAATCGACACAAGTGAGTATTATAAAGGTTGTATTTCCCATGTTTTGCAAAAATATGCAATCCATCAACATTCAATAGCCTACTGTCTGAAATATCACGAGTTAGTTGTTGGAGTCCATTTTCGATCTTGTGTTAGGGATCGAATCTTTGGGTACAGCCTATATGTAGACGTGTATCGCGTCTAGTGATGGTTGTATAGGTTATATCTGCTGGTTATTATACGAGATGCACAGAAGGAACGATATTTGACTTGTGACGTAAATTATTGCTCTCACTCGTTATATGGATATCCAAGGTCTCAAACGTTCTGAGGAACATCTTGTCTTAGAAAATTCGAAAACTGTGTGTCTTCGGTAGTATTGTGGTCAGTAACCCCGCCTGTCACGCGGGAGACCGGGGTTTGATTCCCCGCCGGGGAGGATACTTTTACTAATAACTTAGGATGTTTCTTGACTATCAAGCAGATGAAGTTCTTTTCTCTAATTCACATTTAGGCAGCAGATACAACTTGCGATGAAGGCATGTTGATCGCCCAGGCATCCACTAAATTGGGTTGAGCACTTTGCATCGAGGCGGACCTAAAGAATAATGTCAGTAAATCTACCAGTCAATTAACATCCGTTGTCTCGAAAGACTAAAGGATGGCAAACTACAAATTTTATTATAGGGTTAGTCTTTTTAAAATAAA
The DNA here is from genome assembly GCA_946902985.2 of Meconema thalassinum. NCBI lineage: Eukaryota > Metazoa > Arthropoda > Insecta > Orthoptera > Tettigoniidae > Meconema > Meconema thalassinum. Next base: position 390,601,097 of record OX336391.1, read on the forward strand.
ACAGTGATTCTTTTATCTATACTAATATAATAAAGCTGAAAAGTTTGTGTGTTTGTGTGTTTATGTGTTTAATCGCGCTAATCTCTAGAACTACCGGTCGGATTCGAAAAATTCTTTGTATATGATAGCCTGATTCAAGAGGAATAGTTTAGGCTATGTTAAATTGCGGACAAACCACTCCATTCCCCGCATTTAGGCTCTTTTGCACAAGTCTACTCCGTTTCACCGATCTAATAACTTGACGGACATATTGTCGCTAGGCGTCAACGTCTAACAATGTATCACGATAGTAAACGCCGCACCATTGATGGACAGGTTGTCACAAGGCAACAACGATTTACTCTGCATCATGTTAGTCCGGTAAGCGGCTTTGGTGGAGTAGCCCAAGATCGCGGGTTCAAACCCGGCCGAAGCCGTCGGATTTTTTAAGAACGTTAAAAATACCTCAGTATACCTTCCTTCGGAGGGGAAGTAAAGTCGGCGGTCCCATGTCATAGATTTATGGCCTCTTCTGAACTTGGCCTAGTAGGCGTTGACGGTGGCGCTTGGCGGCAAAAGTAGGAACTATTTGAAAAATTCTAAGTTGCAGTACTTATATTAAAAAACAGATAACACACACTATTACAGTCATCCCAATTAACACCGGTTATCAGACAGATTCTACACACACCCAAAGTACACGGGGCTACATGACCGCGTTGCCGCAGCCCCTAAACTTAAGAACCAACCAACCATAGTCCGGTTAAATTTGCTAAAGGGCACATGGGAAAACTGACAGATTGACAATCAAGGATTGTATTGGACTGTAGTATTCTCAATCGTATGCACAGTTAATATTTCATTTGCGGGGCTTAGACATCGTGGCCATGTTGCCCCGTGTACATGGGTGTGTGTGTAGAATTTATGTGATAACCTGCGTTATTGTGATTGTTGCACTAGCATGTGTAAATACGGTATAAAGCTCAATGTTGGTTTGTTTGTTATTTATACAAAACTACACCGTTTCACCGATCTGAACCAACATTTGTATACTTACCTTTTGGAACCCTGCGAGTAACACTGTTTACATGAAATTTCGGGCAGACCACTCCATTCCCTGCATTTAGGCCCTTTGGCACAAATCTACACCGTTTCACCGATCTGAACCAAAATGAGTATTCTTACCCTTTGGAAACCTGCGATTAACACTGTCTACGTGAAATTTCGGACAGACCACTCCATTCCCTGCATTTAGGCCCTTTGGCACAAGTCTACATCGTTTCACCGATCTTAACCACACTTAATGTACTTACCCTTCGAAACTCTGCGGGTAACACTATCCACTTGATGTTTTGAACAACCCTCTCCATTCCCTACATTTAGAACAACAGACAAAATGAACTTGAAAACTACGTTTTAAGGTCCTAGAGCCATTCATGTCCGTATAGTGTAACTGTAAGAATATTTTAATAAGTAAATTGATGGCTGGCAATGAGAGCTGCATCACGTCGCCCCTACCAGAATTGCGAAAATAGTTACAACATGCGCTGCTTTTATATTGGAGTCACTGGGAGTAATTATTGCAAGAAGATTTCTTAGGCCCCGTAAAACAGTTATCATCATGAAAATATTATGCCTTTGTATAAGTACGATAGTGTTGGTGCAGTACATAGAGGTACGTTATCGTGCAGGAAGCATCTCACCAACCGAGCAGCCAAATTAAGGACACGTAACAATATCATCCACCAACTTGCTGGCTCCACATGGGGAGCGTTTGCAACTACATTGCGTACTTCGGCGATGGCACTGGTACTTTCATCAGCTAATTACTGTTCCTCAGTTTGGGTCAACCGCTCTCATGTTAAAAAGGTGGACACAGTCCTGAATGAGACAATGCGTATTATTAGTGGCACAATAAAGTCTACCCCTCTTTTCTGGTTGCCTGTGCTTAGTCACATAGAACCGCCTAGAATTAGAAGACTGAACAACTTGGTCAGGGAATACAACAAGATATTGGCCAATCCTGAACTCCCCATTCATGAAGATGCTAGCACCAGATATAGCCGTCTCAAGTCAAGATCTCCACCTATTCAAACAGCACAGGAACTGGTTGGGAAGGTTTATGATCCAAAAGCTGATTGGCAAAAAGAGTGGAACAGCATAGCTCCAATGCAATGGCAGGCAATGTTCAACATTCAAAATCTGCCAGCTGGATGTGATTTGCCCCGCAAGACATGGGTGACTCTCAACAGAGTCCGCACTAACCACGGGAGAAGCGGATCAATGATGTTTAAATGAGGTATGCTATCTTCCCCAACCTGTGATTGTGGTGCAGTTAGACAGACTATGAAACATATTGTCACCTGAGTGTATTAGTAGGGCATTCACTGGATCAACACAGGACTTTGTAATAGCCTCTACTGAAGCCATAAGATGGCTAGAAAATTTAGACATTAATCTTTGAACACCCTTTCCCTTGCATGATTGTTACAGTTGTAGTGTGTTACCTATTGTAGGCTATGTATGTATATTGTTTATGTTGTTTGTTTTGTGTTGTACCATACGCTAATAATAATAATCAAGTGCAAAATGCGTTGGTGCTTTCAAATTTACTTTCATTTATTCAGATCCTTATCCTTGAACGGTATGTGGCGATAAATGACACTATTGCTACTTCAGGAGCTCGGGACAGCCGAAGTTTTCGAAAGTGCTCTGTTTATTTTCCTATGGCAATATGTGACAAAAGACGACACTACTGATCTCTACTCTTCTAACAGCCAATGAGATATAGGCCCTAGGCAGTGTCTTTTATATCACATACTCCTCTTTATAATAATATTTTTCAATTCGATTGTAAATTACATGTGTCAGTACTGTAGTTAGTAAATAGCCGTTTCCATATTCATTATTGTCAATATCATTACGGGAAAATCACCTGAATGTTACGACCATTACACTGTACTACTTATCACCCCCACCACCAATACAAAGAGTTATATTTTTAAAATATTTTTTCTGTTAATTTAAGTATTATATGCCAGTTCCGTAATAGTATTCATTATCATCCATAAAACCAAAAAATCCGCCGGGCGAAGCCGGGCATTATTGCTAGCACTATCATGTAGTCGCCTCCGTAGCGTAGCGGTCAGCATGGTTAGCTGCCGCTCCGGAGGTCCTGGGTTTGATTCACGGCTCTGCCACGAAATTTGAAAAGTGGTATGAGGACTGGAACGGGGTTTACTCAGCCTCGGGTGTTCCAAATGAGTAGAGGGGGATCGATTCCCACCTCAGCCATCCTCGAAGTGTTTTTTCGTGGTTTCCCACTTCGTCTTCGGGCAAATGCCGGGATGGTTCCTTCTTCAAGGCCACGGCCGCCTCCTTCCCTCTTCCTTGCCTATCCATCCTAACCATCCAATACCTTCCCTCATGAGGCCCCTGTTTGCTTCGCAGGTGAGGCCGCCTGGGCGAGGTGCCAATCACACTTCACCAGTTGTATCCCTACCGATTAGATGTTCCCAGCTCTAGGAAACTGCCCGTAGGGGCGGTAGTGGTGAGTTCCCTCGCTGAGTCCTTGGGTTCCACCAACCTGGAGGGTAAACGTCTAAGAAGTAGGAGAAGAAGAAAAGAAGACTATCATATAATCAGGATCCTTCATTTCATTTGCATGGCTTGGAATATTTAAGACCACATTGCTGTGACCGAGGACATGCATGGTTCAGCTTCTAAACTTGGCAAATATCGTGGTGTTTGAAGCCATATTTTCAGTGTTGCCTTAGTAAACAAGAGTTTAGTGCTTTTCAGTCGGTCAACACGAATGTACCCAAAAGAGATGGGTTATGCCCTAATCCTGAAATAAATTACATGAGATTAATAAAACACTAGGATGACCAGTTTCGATCGTCAAGCGATCATCATCAGATCCAATACACTTAGGCTATAAAATCTATGTTTGAAATACAGGTGAAAATATTTACAATATGTACAATTATTTAGTTGCAGTATTGGTACTGCGACTGTCAGTGTATGCTAAATGCAGTATATATGTTAGGTGAAATGCTAAATGGTGATGGCTATCTGGAGATTGTACTTTAGAGAGATTATATGGTTGTAAACTATGGTTAAACTATAAAATTTTAGGCTAACTACTTATCTGATTGTCTTCCGTACTACAGCTATTCACAGTTTCCGTGCTCACTTGAACTCGCTGTGCGGTCGACTGCGGTGGTTATCTTAACGACTGGTTTTTCCCTGCCTTCCCCCCCTGTCCCTACGTGCTGTGGGGAGTGATCGCGATGTGTTTATGTGAGGTGTTGCCAACCTAGATAAGATGTATGTTATTGAATGAGGTGGATCTACAACTATTAAAGACCGTGGATTAGTCCTCGCCACGCGTGGAGCATAACCCATTCGAACTAAGCGTTGACGGTCTTATGAGGACGTCCCGGCACCTTTAATACTGCCTCTAATATGGGCCTTGGTTTATTGCAGAAGAAAAGTACATCGTACACCTGATCCAGATAACATTTACCTATTAAAAAAACCCTAATTTCCCCCCTTTTTTGTTATCTAGCTTGGCTGTGTCGCTAAATTGTGTTTTGTTTCCGACAGGGTGTGTTTTTTAGTAGCGTGAAGAGGGGTGAGCTCTCCATGAACGTGTGTTCATTTAGATTGTTGGGATTGTTTCGTTTGGCTAGGTGTATCTCGATTGCTTCCTTTATGTCAAGAGCTCTGCCTTTCGATTCGTGATGGATTATTTTAAGGTCCGACTCTATGTTGGTAAAGCTATGCCCTGCGTCACACATATGTTCGCACACGGCTGAATGTGTTCCGTATCTTATCGCATTTCTATGTTCATTATAACGTGTGTCTACTCGCCTTCCACTCTGCCCGATGTAATTAGCTTGACAATCGGTGTCTTGGCACGTTATAGAATATACCCCTGACCTTGAATACGGGTCACGTTTATTTAGATTACTATTTAGGAGGTGCCTAGCGGTTGTGTTTTTCGTCGTGAAAGCTATCTTTATGCCTTGCTTTTTGAATAGGTTAGTGATTTTATATGTATTCGCATTCACATAGTTGAAACGTGCAAATTTTTTCTCATTGCTGTCCGGTTTGGGAATCGTTTTATCATTATTTTTATGTTTGGCTATAATTTGATTTATTTTGCTTGGCGAGAAGTTGTTTTCCTTTGCTATTTGCATAATAGTTCTTATTTCCTTATTATAGTTGTCTTTTGACATGGGTATGTTTAAAGCTCTGTGCACCATTGAATTGAAACCCGCTAGTTTGTGCGTACTGGGGTGATTAGACTGATTGTCGATTGCATGCGAGGTTTGTGTTGCTTTCCGGAATATGGAATATGAAAGGTCGTTGTCTTTACGTTCAATAGTTATATCGAGATAATTTATTTTCCGGTCTATTTCGGATTCCTTAGTGAATTTGATAGAATGGTGAAGGCTATTAATGGATTGGAGAATTGTTTCTTCGCTTGTTAGTTCAGTATCGTAGATGCAAATTACATCATCTACGTATCTTTTCCATATTACTATTCCCTTTGTTGAAGTCTTTTGTAAGAACGCATTTTCTAGTGCATTGATGAAGATGTCAGCGATTAACCCACTTAGTGGCGATCCCATTGCTAGGCCTTCTCTCTGTGTGTATATTTTATTGTCGAATTGAAACACGTTTTGGGTGAGAACGACCCTCAGTAATCTCACAATCTCTTCAATTTCTTTTACCGAATTGTTGGATTTTAAGTTGTTTTCGATAGTGTTGATTGCTTCAATAATCGGAATATTGGTGTACATGTTAGTTACGTCGAAGGATACTAGCCTGAAGCTAGGTTTCATTTGTAGGGTGTTCAATGCTGTTACTAGTTCTGTTGTGTTCTTTACAGAGTTGTTTTTGTCGATGGAAAGACGGCATTTTAAGATTTTTAGTAACTCTTTGCTGATTTTGTAATTAGGGGCATTCCTACAATTGACTATTGGTCTCATTGGGCATTCCTTTTTGTGTATTTTTGGTTGTCCCCTCAATGACGGTATTTTCGGGTTCATGTTTATTAGTTTTGATTTTTCGGCTTTGGTCAGTATGTATTCTGTTTCTTTTCGCGCACTTTTTATTTGTTTTTGGAATTTGTTGGTGGGGTCTTTTGTTAATTCCTTGATTTCGTTGTTGTTTAGGAATTCGACTGTTTTTTCAATGTATTCTGTTTTGTTCAAAATTACTGTAGTGTTTCCCTTATCTGCTTTTGTGATGATTAAGTCATGTTCTTTTATTTTTTGTTTCAACGACTTTATATCTTTGATTTGTTTGTTGTTTTGAATGTTATTGCTATCGCCCTCTCGTTTGAGGATTTTTTGGCTTCGTTGGTGGCGAGATTTTTGGTTAATTCCCTGTCTTCTGCTGGGAGCTTGTGACTGGCTATCTCAATATCTGTGATTAACTGTTTTATATTGTGGTTCGTGTGTGCGTCTGTGCAGTTGTATTTCAAACCTTTGTCTAACATATTCATTTCACCTTGAGAAAAGGTTACGTTCGTTCTGTTGTTTACTCTGCTGTGGAAATTGAATTCATTGTTATTCGTGTGTTGTTCATTAGATTGATGGTTCTGTGTTTCTCCTAGTTTTCTTAATTTATTTTCTAGCGTTTCATGCTTCCTCGTTGCTCTGATTTTGATGGTGTCATGTAGGTGTTCGGTGAAGCTGTCCCATTGGGCTGCGTGCCAGAAATTACTTAGTTGCAATTGAATGTCGTATAATTGTTGGTTAATTTTTTGCTTTCTTATGTATGCAAATCTTAATTCGTTTTTTATCCAAAGCGCTTTGGCTTGTTTAGTTGAAATGATCGAGGCTGGTGTGTTCGGTACGGTTTTAATTGGTACGTATTTAGGGGTGAGGTTTAGTTCTAAACATTTTTTGTTGAACCAAATTGACTTGTCTAAATTCATGAGTTTAAGCCTGAGTGATTTGAATTTCTTGGCTTCACGATTTGCCTGACTAGCCGTGAATATTGTGGTGTTTGAAGCCATATTTTCAGTGTTGCCTTAGTAAACAAGAGTTTAGTGCTTTTCAGTCGGTCAACACGAATGTACCCAGGATTAGGGCATAACCCATCTCTTTTGGGTACATTCGTGTTGACCGACTGAAAAGCACTAAACTCTTGTTTACTAAGGCAACACTGAAAATATGGCTTCAAACACCACAATATTCACGGCTAGTCAGGCAAATCGTGAAGCCAAGAAATTCAAATCACTCAGGCTTAAACTCATGAATTTAGACAAGTCAATTTGGTTCAACAAAAAATGTTTAGAACTAAACCTCACCCCTAAATACGTACCAATTAAAACCGTACCGAACACACCAGCCTCGATCATTTCAACTAAACAAGCCAAAGCGCTTTGGATAAAAAACGAATTAAGATTTGCATACATAAGAAAGCAAAAAATTAACCAACAATTATACGACATTCAATTGCAACTAAGTAATTTCTGGCACGCAGCCCAATGGGACAGCTTCACCGAACACCTACATGACACCATCAAAATCAGAGCAACGAGGAAGCATGAAACGCTAGAAAATAAATTAAGAAAACTAGGAGAAACACAGAACCATCAATCTAATGAACAACACACGAATAACAATGAATTCAATTTCCACAGCAGAGTAAACAACAGAACGAACGTAACCTTTTCTCAAGGTGAAATGAATATGTTAGACAAAGGTTTGAAATACAACTGCACAGACGCACACACGAACCACAATATAAAACAGTTAATCACAGATATTGAGATAGCCAGTCACAAGCTCCCAGCAGAAGACAGGGAATTAACCAAAAATCTCGCCACCAACGAAGCCAAAAAATCCTCAAACGAGAGGGCGATAGCAATAACATTCAAAACAACAAACAAATCAAAGATATAAAGTCGTTGAAACAAAAAATAAAAGAACATGACTTAATCATCACAAAAGCAGATAAGGGAAACACTACAGTAATTTTGAACAAAACAGAATACATTGAAAAAACAGTCGAATTCCTAAACAACAACGAAATCAAGGAATTAACAAAAGACCCCACCAACAAATTCCAAAAACAAATAAAAAGTGCGCGAAAAGAAACAGAATACATACTGACCAAAGCCGAAAAATCAAAACTAATAAACATGAACCCGAAAATACCGTCATTGAGGGGACAACCAAAAATACACAAAAAGGAATGCCCAATGAGACCAATAGTCAATTGTAGGAATGCCCCTAATTACAAAATCAGCAAAGAGTTACTAAAAATCTTAAAATGCCGTCTTTCCATCGACAAAAACAACTCTGTAAAGAACACAACAGAACTAGTAACAGCATTGAACACCCTACAAATGAAACCTAGCTTCAGGCTAGTATCCTTCGACGTAACTAACATGTACACCAATATTCCGATTATTGAAGCAATCAACACTATCGAAAACAACTTAAAATCCAACAATTCGGTAAAAGAAATTGAAGAGATTGTGAGATTACTGAGGGTCGTTCTCACCCAAAACGTGTTTCAATTCGACAATAAAATATACACACAGAGAGAAGGCCTAGCAATGGGATCGCCACTAAGTGGGTTAATCGCTGACATCTTCATCAATGCACTAGAAAATGCGTTCTTACAAAAGACTTCAACAAAGGGAATAGTAATATGGAAAAGATACGTAGATGATGTAATTTGCATCTACGATACTGAACTAACAAGCGAAGAAACAATTCTCCAATCCATTAATAGCCTTCACCATTCTATCAAATTCACTAAGGAATCCGAAATAGACCGGAAAATAAATTATCTCGATATAACTATTGAACGTAAAGACAACGACCTTTCATATTCCATATTCCGGAAAGCAACACAAACCTCGCATGCAATCGACAATCAGTCTAATCACCCCAGTACGCACAAACTAGCGGGTTTCAATTCAATGGTGCACAGAGCTTTAAACATACCCATGTCAAAAGACAACTATAATAAGGAAATAAGAACTATTATGCAAATAGCAAAGGAAAACAACTTCTCGCCAAGCAAAATAAATCAAATTATAGCCAAACATAAAAATAAAGATAAAACGATTCCCAAACCGGACAGCAATGAGAAAAAATTTGCACGTTTCAACTATGTGAATGCGAATACATATAAAATCACTAACCTATTCAAAAAGCAAGGCATAAAGATAGCTTTCACGACGAAAAACACAACCGCTAGGCACCTCCTAAATAGTAATCTAAATAAACGTGACCCGTATTCAAGGTCAGGGGTATATTCTATAACGTGCCAAGACACCGATTGTCAAGCTAATTACATCGGGCAGAGTGGAAGGCGAGTAGACACACGTTATAATGAACATAGAAATGCGATAAGATACGGAACACATTCAGCCGTGTGCGAACATATGTGTGACGCAGGGCATAGCTTTACCAACATAGAGTCGGACCTTAAAATAATCCATCACGAATCGAAAGGCAGAGCTCTTGACATAAAGGAAGCAATCGAGATACACCTAGCCAAACGAAACAATCCCAACAATCTAAATGAACACACGTTCATGGAGAGCTCACCCCTCTTCACGCTACTAAAAAACACACCCTGTCGGAAACAAAACACAATTTAGCGACACAGCCAAGCTAGATAACAAAAAAGGGGGGAAATTAGGGGTTTTTTAATAGGTAAATGTTATCTGGATCAGGTGTACGATGTACTTTTCTTCTGCAATAAACCAAGGCCCATATTAGAGGCAGTATTAAAGGTGCCGGGACGTCCTCATAAGACCGTCAACGCTTAGTTCGAATGGGTTATGCTCCACGCGTGGCGAGGACTAATCCACGGTCTTTAATAGTTGTAGATCCACCTCATTCAATAACATACATCTTATCTAGGTTGGCAACACCTCACATAAACACATCGCGATCACTCCCCACAGCACGTAGGGACAGGGGGGGAAGGCAGGGAAAAACCAGTCGTTAAGATAACCACCGCAGTCGACCGCACAGCGAGTTCAAGTGAGCACGGAAACTGTGAATAGCTGTAGTACGGAAGACAATCAGATAAGTAGTTAGCCTAAAATTTTATAGTTTAACCATAGTTTACAACCATATAATCTCTCTAAAGTACAATCTCCAGATAGCCATCACCATTTAGCATTTCACCTAACATATATACTGCATTTAGCATACACTGACAGTCGCAGTACCAATACTGCAACTAAATAATTGTACATATTGTAAATATTTTCACCTGTATTTCAAACATAGATTTTATAGCCTAAGTGTATTGGATCTGATGATGATCGCTTGACGATCGAAACTGGTCATCCTAGTGTTTTATTAATCTCATGTAATTTATTTCAGGATTAGGGCATAACCCATCTCTTTTGGGTACATTCGTGTTGACCGACTGAAAAGCACTAAACTCTTGTTGGCAAATATCCACGAAGGAAAATTCCTACAGGCCTCCGTGGCGCAATCGGCTAGCGCGTTCGGCTGTTAACCGAAAGGTTGGTGGTTCAAGCCCACCCGGGGGCGATAGTTTTGAGGGCTCCTGCAGCCGTAAAATCCTTATTCATTTGTAATTAATTTATTTTATTTTATTTTATTTTATTTATTTAGTCAATTTACCCTCTAGGTTGGTGGATCCCACGGACTCAGCGAGGGAACTCACCACTACCGCCTCTATGGGCAGTGTCCTGGAGCTCGAAACATCTGGCCGGGATGGATACAACTGTAGAGGTGTGATCAGCACTTCGCCCAGGCGGCCTCACCTGCAAAGGGAACAGGGGCCTCATGAGGGATGGGAACGGATGGAAGATTGGGATGGATAGGCTAGGAAGAGGGAAGGAGGCGGCCGTGGCCTTACAGTAGGTACCATCCCGGTATTTGCCCGAAGACGAAGTGGGAAACCACGGAAAACCACTTCGAGGATGGCTGAGGGGGAATTGAACCCCCTCTACTCATTTGGGCCACCCGAGGCTGAGTAGACCCCGTTCCAGTCCTCGTACCACTTTTCAAATTTCGTGGCAGAGCCGGGAATCGAACCCAGGACCTACGGGGCGGCAGCTAACCATGCTGACCGCTACGCTACGGAGGCGACTCCAATTTGTAATACCAGAAGAAAAGCACACTTGTTGAACGATAATTTGATGAGTTACGTTCAGATCATTGTACAAGGTTTCCTGTCTATAATTTAAGCGAATCCATTGATCACTAGAGGCGCTGCAGTCGCCTAAATATGGCTGCTGTAAGATTGTTAGGACGAATGATGGCAAAACAACTCACAGATATTCAAGAGAAAACGTGGCAATGTGCGCATACTTTTAAAAATCGACACAAGTGAGTATTATAAAGGTTGTATTTCCCAAGTTTTGCAAAAATATACAATCCATCAACATTCAATAGCCTATTGTCTGAAAAATCACGTTTTCATTGTTGGAGTCCATTTTTGAACTTGTGTTAGGGATCGAACCTTAGGGTACAGCTTATATGTAGACGTGTATTTCGTCTCGTGATGGCTGTATAGGTTAAATCTGCTGGTTATTTTACGAGATGCACTGAAGGAACGATATTTGACTTGTGACGTTAATTATTGCTCTCACTCCTTATATGGATATCCAAGGTCTCCAAAGTTCTGAGGAACATCTTATCTTAGAAAATATAACAGATGTGAGTCCTCGGTAGTATAGTGGTAAGTATCCCCGCCTGTCACGCGGGAGACCGGGGTTCGATTCCCCGTCGGGGAGGATAGTTTTACTAATAGCTTAGGATGTTTCTTGACTATCAAGCAGATTAAGTGCTTTTCCTCTAATTCACATTTAAGCAGCAGATACAACTTGGGACGATGTCCAGGTAACCACTAAATTGGGTTGAGCACTTTGCAACGTGGCGGACCTAAAGACTAGTGTCAGTAACTCTACCAATAAATTAAAATCCGTTGTCTCTAAAGAATAAAGGATGGCAAACTACAAATTTTATTGTAGGGTTAGTCTTTTTAAAATAAAACAGTGATTCCTTTATACTATCATATAATCAGGATCTTTCATTTCATTTGCATGGCTTGGAATATTTAAGACCACATTGCTGTGACCGAGGACATGCATGGTTCTGCTTCTAAACTTGGCAAATATCCACGAAGGAAGAATTCTACAGGCCTCCGTGGCGCAATCGGCTAGCGCGTTCGGTTGCTAACAGAAAGGTTCATGGTTCAAGCCCACCCGGGGGCTACAGTTTTAAAATGCCATTACCTTATTGAGGGCTCCTGCAGCCGTAAAATCCTTATTTATTCTTGTTAGAGAAGGTTCCAATTTCTAATACCGGAAGGAAAGCACACTTGTTGAACGATAATTTGATGGGTTACGTTCAGATCATTGTACAAGGTTTCCTGTCTATAATTTAAGCGAATCCATTGAACACTAGAGGCGCTGCAGTCGCCTAAATATGTCCACTATAACATTGTGGTCCAACCCGCGGCCCGCCTGTTCATTTTTGTTGGCCCTAGCCCTTCTTCGGCCGTTATAATCCGTGGCGTGCCTAATTTAATTTTCACTTTCATTCAGTAATGTTACAAAGGAGCCAGATGGGAAAGGAAAGATCTCGAAAAATACGCCAGTAATTACAATTGTCTTTCCACGAATACGTACGGCACGAGAAGCTGACCCGCCTCCAAGCGACAACTGGTTGGCTGCCGATAAGTTCGCGTTCGTCCGTGTGCAGCGGCGGATTTCCCTATAAAAGGGAGCGCAGGGCTATTCGAAGAGGTTGTTTTTGACGAGAGAGGTTGTTCGAGAGATATAGTACGACGAGAGTTTGCTGTCATCGTTGTTGCAAGAGCGGTACCTAATATGGCGGGACTTCATAAACGGCGTGTTGAAGATGAGAAACGACAATTTCAGTCAAAGTGGCAGGAAAGTTACTTTTCTGTTGATCATAATGGAAAACCACAGTGTGTTATCTGTTCTCAAGTCTTAGGTGTTTCCAAGAAGTATAACGTGAATAGACATTATACCAGCTTGCATAAATCAAAATACGATCAATACCAGGGAAGTGCCAGAAGTTGTGTGTTTAATGATTTGAAGCTGAAACTACCAAGACAGAAGAATATATCTCAGCAAACATCAAGCACTGCCGGTTTAAAGGCATCTTATGAGGTATGTTTAGAGCTACCGTAGCTAAAAGTAAAAAGTCTTGTAGGGATGGTGAGCTCATTAAGAGATGTGCTGTAAAAATGGCATCTTCTTTTGGAGATAATAGGAAGGCTAAAAATTTTGAAACAGTTTCCTTGTCTCATCAGACAGTTAGTAGAAGAATTAATTATATGGCTGGTGAAGTTTCAGGTTCTCTCAAGAGCATTTTGGAAAAATGTGAATTTTACTCTAGCTCTAGATGAGAGCACAGATATTGCTGACATCGGCCAGCTCCTTATCTTTGTCAGAAAAATAAACGAAGAATTTGAAATTCACGAAGAACTGTTGGAATTAAGATCATTAGAAACCAGCAAAAAATGCATTGACATATTCAACGCACTGGATGATTCGTTTCTAAATATGGAGGTTTTGTGATGTGCTCTGGCATTGCAACAGATGGAGCTAAAGCAATGGTTGGTCCTAACGTTGGTTTAGTAGGACTGTGTAAAAAAAATGAATGATTTTTTTGTTTTTCCACTGCATTATCCACCAGGAGGCTCTCTGTGGAAAAATTATAAGGCTCAGTGAGCCAATGAAAACTGCTGTAAATACTGTAAATTTAATAAGAGGAGGCAATAAAGACTGTAGACCCAGAGCATTTATTGCATTCCTGGACAATTTGGAAGCTGAGTATGGCGACATTTCATTGTACTGTGATGTGCGTTGGCTAAGTACTGGAAATTGCTTGCAACATTTTTTTGGTTTGAGGAATGAAATTCTTGCTTTTCTCAAAAATGAAAACATTGGGCATGAGTATCAAGAAAAACTGGAAGAAATGCAGTTTTTAAATAGTCTTACTATTCTGACAGATTTAACATCCGATCTAAATGATTTAAACCTGAAACTACAAGGCAGAAAACAAAATATCTCCCAGCTTTATGGACATATTGAGGGCTTCCGCAACAAACTTGATGTAATGCAAATTGCATTGAAGGAAAATAATATGGCACACTTCCCATCTTGTCAGCAGTTAAAAGAAGCAACAAGTGACTAAAATTTTAGTATGTTTCATGAAATAATAATACCTAGGTATATATCAAGAAAGAGTTCCAGAACAGATTCCAGGATTTTGACTGCCTAAAACCAAAACTTGCAATGTTCAACAACCCGATGGATATTGAAGTGAGTGAGGTGCCCTGCGACCTTCAAATGAAAATTTGTGACCCTTTCTACCAGACTAAAAAGTGTTATCGCTGCTTGGCCGTACGTATGCGTGCGAAAGTGCTTTTCCTCCTCTCAAACGAAGGAAGGAAGGAAGATCGTAGTTTTACGTGACCGTGAATCTTGTGATAATGAGCCACGGGACCTCCTATTTACGTGGAATCCGAACCACAGGACATGGCATTTCACTTCGAAAATCTCACATGCATTGACCGGGAATCGAACCCGGACCGCCTTGGTGAGAGGCATACAGCTTGACCGCTGAGCCACCACGCCCCTCTCCATCCTCTCAATCAAATTAAATAAAAAACGAGAAATCGAATTGAAAGTGCTTCACTGGTATCGAGCTTGAGACTTTGCTTTACTGAACTTACAGTGGAAATTGATACACTTGCATCAGGAAAGCAGTACCAATCACCACATTGATTTCTTGACTGTAAAATGAAGTGGTATATTAAACTAGTAATATTAAACTTCTTTTAATATACATTTTAATAAATGTTTTTGAGTAAAATATGTAATACTTTTCTTTCTGGAATGTCTTTGGCCCTCACATTCCTATACTAAAGTTTGATTGGCCCTCGGGTAACTAAAGGTTGGACCACCCTGCACTATAAGATTGTTAGGACGAATGATGGCAAAACAACTCACAGATATTCAAGAGAAAACGTGGCAATGTGCGCATACTTTTAAAAATTGACACAAGTGAGTATTATAGTGTCGCCTCCGTAGCGTAGCAGTCAGCATGGTAAGCTGCCGCCCCGGAGGTCCTGGGTTCGATTCCCGGCTCTGCCACGAAATTTGTAAAGTGGTATGATGACTGGAACGGGGTCTACTCAGCCTCGGGTTTTCCAAATGAGTAGAGGGGGTTCGATTCCCACCTCATCCATCCTCGAAGTGGTTTTCCGTGGTTTCCTACTTCGTCTTCGGGCAAATGCCGGGACGGTACTGTACCCGATTTCAGCAGTGTCGTGAATGCCACAATCCAAGAAGACAGCGGATCAAATACCATCGGCAGTACCCCGGCTAAAAATGCATACCGCAATATCAGGCATCACACACTCTGCAAATCGTGGACACATATCAGGTGTGTATTGTATCTGTTATGTTAAGGGTGTTGTTGGTTTGACTAACCCGCGCCTCCCACCATTTGTATTGTATCTGAGAGGGATGCCAATACAAATACTAAATCTAGGGGATGAAATTAATCTAAATTGGGGTTGTAGCTTGGCGAATTTGTAAGAGGTTGGGATTGTTTTAGGAAGAACTGCGGACACGTTTAGAGAGCAATTTACATACAGGGGAATTGGCGGGAGGGATGAATACTCACCTAGCTCACCTCTAGGCCGCACGCTGGCGGTGCAGCGCCTCCTGCATGTCAGCGTTCAATGTAGATCTTAAAACTAGGTACTAATCTAAAGGGAAGGGCTTCTTAACCTAAACGAAATAAAAAGGTAGTCAATAGACTGTTCAGAAAGGGGGTTTATTAAGAAATAGTGGCAATTGCAATAGGGGAGGATGGAAATAATAATCTAGGGGGAAAAAGGAATTAAGCAGGCACGATGTCACTCACCCCACCGTTAATACCGGTCTTCCATGATGATGGTGGCGTTGGGACTCGATATGGGGCCATCCCCCATATCGGTCCGACGTAGCACAACTCCTATAGAGTGTAGGACTGTCACTGCAGGTTCAGAAGAGTCCACGTTCCTAAGAGCTTAGAGCGTCAAAAGCTTAGAGACCGCGGCGCGTGTTCGTACCTCTATTTATAAGTAAAAGGTGCGATGTCAGTCCAGTCAGCGGTATGTTGGGAGTGTAATGTCCTCTGTGTCCTGTCCAAGTGCTTGCTATTGGAGCTAGGTCTATGACCTACGGTCTACTCCGTAGTCGCGTTGCCATGTCGCCTTTTACGTAGTTATCTCTTATTATATTTTATGTATTTATAGGCACAGTCCTTTCCTAAAGGGCTGGGGCCAGGACAAGTCTTCTTCCTGTTTTAATAATCGTCCTCGATTATTGGACTAGACGTGGGGACGGAAACTTTTATTTTCTTCTTTCCTCTTCTTCTTCTTCTTCTTCTTCTTTTCTTCTTCTTCTTCTTTTTTTTTTTCTTTCGTCGATATGAATTTGTTTTCGATTCGTCGTATCGTCCTTCGTCGCTTCTGGTCTTCTTCGTGGGTGGGGGGATGAGCGAAATTGTACCGTGCCAAGGGTTGGAAGGCGTGGCAAGAGTGTTGGGGTGGTTTGTTTTACAGTCATTTCATGGCAGATAGTTCTCTGTATCTGTCTATATCCCATATTGTATGTTTTACATAATCTGTATTGCCCATTTGGCAGAGTTAAAATTTTCATAAAAGTGTTGACATTGTTTTGTTAAAATTGAAGAAAACTAATAAATGGAATTTCAGCGGAAATATAAATTGAAATAAATGAAACTGAAAGATATATCTTTAATGAAATCACATAGGAAATTTACATTATTAGCACCGTACTCGGACTAGTGCGTGACTTGCGTACGATGCCGTCAAGTCGAGCCGTGCCTCGAGGGTGCATACATAACTGTAATTTTCCTACGATGGGAAATGATGCTGTAAGGAGCTTAAATAATGGCGATCCCTTATGAACTAGCACGCGCCCTTCGTAGCGTGTGTAAAAAAGGGAAAGAAAAAATGTAGTGTATTGTACTCTAGGCCAAGTGTAGCTATGAGGGTGCGCTACTATTAATAACCTCCTTACAACGTGGGGATGATGAAATAAAATTGTAGAAATATCCTAGAAAACGTGAAATTCCGTCAAAGTTACTTGATGAAGTGCGTAAAAAAACATGTAGTTAAGTTATTAAGAGAAAAAATTAGCATTGAAGTATTGTTAATAAATAGCTGAAGGCTCCTGCCTAAATCGGCTGACATTCTAGTATGGTTTGTAGGTTTTGACTGCTGTTTGCTGCCATGCGTGTTGTAACTTTGGTCTTGCGTCACGTTCATCCTGGGGGCATCCTGCATGTATGTCCTACTGGGGGATTACAGGATTGTGCACCGTATAATTAGTCTGAAATCAGAAATCTCTCTTATCGTTTTGTACAGAGGGATTGGTTTACCCTGGTACCGTTATTTGTTTTCACTGAAGTTCGTTACGTCGTACGCGGTAATCTCGTTACTTAATGTCTGCATTATGACATATATACTAATATCCTTATAAACTAACGTGCAATATGTATTCATTGACATATTGGCCATTGTGGTCATACACTATACCACGTCTTATATGCGTCGTTGTAAAACTGCAACATGCTTCCTTAAGCATTTAGCTGCGTATATCCTCATATATTTCGTAGAACTTGAATCCTTTATATTTATAAAAAACTTTCTTATATATCGACGTATATCTTTGCTATAGCTGAGAATTAATCCTTAAGTATTATTTTTACACTTTCTCAGCGTGAATTAAGCGACGTATTCGCTTCTTAATCTATAGATATGCAGACATTATGTAAGGATATTCGCACCACGTGTACACTCGATCGTTAAGTTTAAATAGATTATTGTTAAAATGGCGACTGTTTCGTCGGGAACTTATTGAAATTAGAAATTATTTATTGCCTCTACGGGCTAACTTGGGAATTCTGTGCACTGTATAGAACTTCAGGAAATATAAATTAACACGATAATATTATCTGAAAATATATTATCTGAAAAAAAATGACATTTATTACTGACATGTGATAATTGCCTGTAAAAAATAACACTGTTAATGACATTGTATGTAAGACCCTTTTGTAAAACTTGCCACGTTATATAGGGGGGGGGGAGGTGATTTACTATCTAGCTTAATTCTTAATGCTAAATCTAATAATATTATCTTTTCTTAGCTAAATATGCTATATACATGGGGTAAGGTGGACTAACGTGCCTGGACAGGGGTGAAAAAATCTCTTGAAGGGGGGGGGGGGTCGATATATATTAGAGGTATTTCTTAAATATTTAAGCTCTCTCTATATATTGTATCCGCAGCCATGAAAATTTTCTAAAGTGTACCTTCAATGAGGTGGCTACCTTTGCTCCTTAATAAAATTAATAGGGCTGTATCTTCACTGAAATGCATATCTTTGCTCCGTAATCAAAATAATGGGGCTGTAACTTCACTGAAATAGCTACTTTTGCTCTTTAATAAAATTAATGGGGGCTGTATCTGCAATTAAATGTCTACCTTTGCTCCGTAAGAATACAATGCGGTTGTAACTTCACTGAAATAGTTACTTTTGCTCTTTAATAAAGTTAATGGGGGCTGTATCTTCAATTAAATGCCTATCTTTGCTCCTTAAGAAAAATAATGGGGTTGTAACTTCACTGAAATAGTTACTTTTGCTCTTTAATAAAATTAACGGGGGTTGTATCTTCAATTAAATGCCTACCTTTGCTCCGTAAGAATATAATGCGGTTGCTCTATATGGAATGACTAATATTATGCCTGAGTTGCACAGTTTTATTTCTTTTACATATCCTGTTGCCTTTTTGTCGTAGAAAATACGGATGCATGTGATTATGTATTTTAACCAAGTGGTGTCACTCTTTATACAGAAAATCAGCAAATGTGTCCAGCGGTGTAGGTTTCAGTACCTACTATGCTACAATATCATAAAACGTGTCACTATATTCCTCATGTTAAACATAATACCAAAGAGATATCGTCTGTTGGTAGACTGTCCGTACTTCGATACAGGACGCATTCCATCGGACGTTAAATCCATGCTGTATTGGGTTTATTTTAATATAAATATCTCCTAACATCTTACCAGAATACTATAAAGTTATCGGCTGTTGGCAGACTGTTCGTACTTCGATACAGAACGCATCCCAGTGGCCGTTAAGTTCATTGTGTATTAAGTTTATTTTAATATAAATATCTCCTAATATTTTATCAGAATACTATAAAGATATCGGCTGTTGGCAGGCTGTCCGTACTTCGATACAGAACGCGTCCCAGCGGCCGTTAAATTTATTATGTATTAAGTTTGAATTGACCGCCACAAGATGTATAACGTGGAGGGTTTAATTCCCTGAAAGTATTAAAACGAACGTCATCTAGGCGAAAGGGTTGGCTATGTCCTTTCAAAGTTCAGTAGCGTTCTAATATCTGGACTACTTCTAACGTGTTCAGCGGGTTGGCTAGGTCCCTGAATCTGAAATGATAGTCTTCGGTCGCCGGTTGTCATTATTATATTGACCAATATACCTGTAGCTAATTAATTCCCTCTGGGTGTGACGTTTCGACTTTTACGCATTTGGCTTGCGTAAATTGTGGACTTTGGGGCCACGGTGTGGTCACTAATCTTATTTATTAATGGCATTTGTTATCAACGTAGGTGTGTTAATATCTCCTTAATCTCCTCCATACTACCCTTATCTCAAAGCGATGTCCTCCCTGGGACCTGCTGCATGATATCAATAACGTCGTGTTCTTGAGGCTGTGCGAACTATTGTGCCAGCTCAAGATATCTATAATATATTTCTTCAACTTCACTTAATACTTCCCTTATCTCAAAGCGAGGTGCACCCATGGACCTGCTGCAAGATATCAATAACGTCGTGTTCTTGAGGCTGTGCTAACCATTGTGCCAGCTCAAGATATCTATCAACTTCACTTAATATTTCCCTTATCTCAAAGCAATGCTCACCTTTGGACCTGCTGCAAGATATCAATAACGTCGTGTTCTTGAGGCTGTGCGAACTATTGTGCCAGCTCAAGATATCTATCAACTTCACTTAATACTTCCCTTATCTCAAAGCAAGGTGCACCCATGGACCTGCTGCAAGATATCAATAACGTCGTGTTCTTGAGGCTGTGCTAACCATTGTGCCAGCTCAAGATATCTATCAACTTCACTTAATACTTCACTTAAAACTACTTAATACTTATTACTAATATACTAACGATGATACTCTTGATAACAATTGTCGTACGTTGCGATGTTGCCCTGCTGTGCCCAAGTCCGTGCTTACGCTTTTATGCTATACTGATATCGCCGTGCATTTGTCGGCGTTTTTATCATAAATTCCTACTGGATTGCTTTCTCACCTATGTTACTTCGTGAGGGAACGGTGTTTTCTTTGCTAACTGAATGTCCTGTTTGAAATGTACTGCTGGAAAAAGAATTCTACCTTAAGAGTGTACTTTACGCTTACATCTTTAAAATCATTAGTGCGCTTTTCTACTATCGCACGCTTCGCATTGAAAACAAAAATAATGCAGGCAAACTTATGCAAAGTTATCTGGCGTGTGAGTGAATGGTGCCAGGAATTGAACTCAAGGTGTCTGGCTTCCGCTCGAGTGCGTCTGCACGCTGAGCTAGCGAGATAGTGTCAGGTTTAATGTCCTTGCGGCGGACGGTGTGCTGAGCACGTGTTAGTCATATGGCATATTGGATTGTGTTACAATGGACAAATAAGCATTTCCTCTGTGGTCGGCTTTCAGAACAAAAGAGAAACTGTAGTACGTCTTGACTGAATGCGTTTACAAACTAATTATTGCGGCACCTTGCAGAAATGTGATTGCAAGGTCTCCTACTCTATGTAAGCATCTAGCCAATACTACCTTCCGCTAAGTTATACTAAAATGGATTCAGAAGAAAATATTTTAGCCTACAATCATATACAATGTATAGTTGCACTGCTGTAAAAAATACAAAGTTATTTATTCATTCCATTTATCCTATGGGATATCACAATCTTATTCCTAATAGAGCTTCATTGTGGGGGGTTTAATCTGAAATAAGGAGCAATTTTCTCTGAATATAGTAGGGTAGTTATCAATACGTCTTCCTACTAGGCTTCCATTAATATTCCTAGTGACTTATTAGATAGGGGTTGTTAATATTCAAATCGCTTGGCGTAAGAGGTGTTTATCGCGAAATCTATAAGGGTGGGGGTGGGGGTATTATAATTATTGTGTACTAAAAATATTCTCTAACTTAATCTACTAAAAAAAATCTGTTCGGGGGGGATTTAAATTGTCTCACTCGCTTGGCTAATGTAATGAGTATAGGGGGCGTTTGCGTATGTATTAGTTACTGGGGCGGGTGTGGGTGGGTACCAAAAAAAATATTTGACCCGTACTTCAAAAAATTTTCCTTAATTTTGGGTAAATTTTGCTTGGCTGCACAAGAGGGTTTTTAGGGACCTGTATCGTAGAAATTCGTTGTCTGAACTCCTGTAGGCGTTGTCTGACGACAACGTCACGATACCCCGGGCCTCCTCCATTTGTATTGTATCTGTTATGTTAAGGGTGTTGTTGGTTTGACTAACCCGCGCCTCCCACCATTTGTATTGTATCTGAGAGGGATGCCAATACAAATACTAAATCTAGGGGATGAAATTAATCTAAATTGGGGTTGTAGCTTGGCGAATTTGTAAGAGGTTGGGATTGTTTTAGGAAGAACTGCGGACACGTTTAGAGAGCAATTTACATACAGGGGAATTGGCGGGAGGGATGAATACTCACCTAGCTCACCTCTAGGCCGCACGCTGGCGGTGCAGCGCCTCCTGCATGTCAGCGTTCAATGTAGATCTTAAAACTAGGTACTAATCTAAAGGGAAGGGCTTCTTAACCTAAACGAAATAAAAAGGTAGTCAATAGACTGTTCAGAAAGGGGGTTTATTAAGAAATAGTGGCAATTGCAATAGGGGAGGATGGAAATAATAATCTAGGGGGAAAAAGGAATTAAGCAGGCACGATGTCACTCACCCCACCGTTAATACCGGTCTTCCATGATGATGGTGGCGTTGGGACTCGATATGGGGCCATCCCCCATATCGGTCCGACGTAGCACAACTCCTATAGAGTGTAGGACTGTCACTGCAGGTTCAGAAGAGTCCACGTTCCTAAGAGCTTAGAGCGTCAAAAGCTTAGAGACCGCGGCGCGTGTTCGTACCTCTATTTATAAGTAAAAGGTGCGATGTCAGTCCAGTCAGCGGTATGTTGGGAGTGTAATGTCCTCTGTGTCCTGTCCAAGTGCTTGCTATTGGAGCTAGGTCTATGACCTACGGTCTACTCCGTAGTCGCGTTGCCATGTCGCCTTTTACGTAGTTATCTCTTATTATATTTTATGTATTTATAGGCACAGTCCTTTCCTAAAGGGCTGGGGCCAGGACAGGTGAATATATATATAACATGCAATGGAAAATCCTCCACAGGATCAGCGACAACACACACACACACACATGAGCGCAAGACTCTCATTCACTCGGGCGTAACAGGGACAAAGGAATGGATAAAATGATTCAAGCCGCTATAATAACCCTGGCATGTTCCTATCCTCCACACTATCTATAAAAACAACGCAAGAGTAAATTGAAAATGGTATGAGCATACGCAAATGCGTGCCCAAATTTTATTCAGAAAAGAGAAGACACAAAAATAAATTACTTAAAGATCAACAACAAATTGGCAACTTATCGCAATGCCTTTTCTATCAGGATTAATGAATAAAAAAAATATAAAGAGCGAAGAAAAAAATAACACAACCCCCTTAATAGAATTAAATAGTGACGGCCTCTCACTATTTACAGTATCAAAATATTTATACATATATCCTGATTTTTATTCTTCATTGGATTACCGAAATATCTTTTAATTCTAATTACAAAAATTTAAGAAATACCTAATTATAATTATATATGTGTCATTCTAGGACAGTATCTACACCAATGTTCCTCCACTAATCTACATAGACCTATTATTCATCAATATTTACTGACGGTGATCAACATCGAGGTTAACGAGCAGATAATGGTCTAGCGTTTCGACCGATAAAGGTGAGAATGCTATCCACTGAGCCCCTGTTCTATCCAGTCTTCAAAACAATAACAATAATCATATAACTGAATTAGCATCAACGTCTTGAATACCAAACTTTTGGAGCCCCCGGTATCGCCAACCCAGCTGATCTACAAGAACGCGACAGTCTGCCAAACAGACATCAAACACAACCAAAATGGTCCTAACAATACGAATATAAAGCAATACTGTCTTCAAACACAGTAAAAGAAATCTAACAGCAGTCGAAATAAACTCCACCAACCCTAATAACACAACGTTCCAACGAACGGCAAACGCAGCTCACAGCTGACTCACAAGACTGCAATCCTAATCATCTACACCACGCAGCCCAAATAACAACAACAACCAATGACAGAGGAAAGGTTCCCAGGACATAACGTCCCTTACAGGGGTCGACCTTCGAAATACCAACAAAAAAAATTGGCATTGTCACACACCTCTTCAATGGTAAACACCACCATCCCACACTATGCTATCAAAAATGACCATCTCTCCCTCAAGTTATGTAATTCAAAGACGTTGATACTAATTTTAAATATGCTTCATAAGCGATAACTGTTACAGATCGAATGACGATCTCCTAGTGCGTGTTAACAAAGCACGACATATTGCTGACCATAATCCGTCTCAAGTTACATTTATTTTGAGTGTCAACTCAAAAACATTTTCCACTAATGTGTGCACTATATTCAGTAAACCTTTAAATAAATAATTATGTATATACACTGTGTCACACAATAACAACAGTCAAGAATAATACTCTAATCAACATTACATTTTATAATTCAAAATTGTTTTCGAAAGAACTCTTCATCTGAACGATCAGAATAGCAACCAACTTTAAATCAACGATACATGTTCTAATAGTCAAAACTGAAAATTAACTAACCTTTCAAAGAAAGAAAAAAAAATTCTTGTTCGAAAATCTCAAGTCAGGATTGAAGTCCCAAATTTCTCAAAATCAAAATTGATCGGGATTTTCTGAAAATCCGAGGAAAGATTTGATTCAAATTCCAATATCAAAATGAAATAAATTCTCAGAGTGAAAATTTCAAAATCCAAAATAATTCAAAATTCAAAATTCCGAAAATAATTCAAATGGTAAAGTCAGATAATATTGCCACAACACAATGTGAAAAGAATCACCAAAGATCAAATAGCTAACTCTCAAAATTCAAAATAATTCAAAATCTAGGAAAATCTAATTTTTAAAAGCACTTTTCAAAAATTAACTCCTCCGAAGTTGCGAAGTGGCAACAGCGCAGAAATAAGAAAAATGCAAAGAAGCAAAGTGCGCAAGAAACTGTTCATCCCGGAACACTCTTAAATCCGAAAATAATTTAAATGCGAAACCACGAGGTCGAAAATATCTAATCTGGGGAAGAAAATCTTACAATTGGAAAAGCCAGCGATAAACATCGAAACGAGGACTCCACTAACCCACGCACGGTCAGCAAGCAGATAACTCGCCTACAAATATCCCCAGACAGGCTGGAATTGAGGCTCACAAGCCCACTCAAAACACACCGTAACTTGCTTCGATGAATAAAATTACTGACCACAAGATCCAAACCAACTACATAACAAAATTACTACTGAAATAAAATGATCACGCAAAGCATCTACGAGAACATAGAACTACGAACTGGGGCTACAAATATTGAAAGACTTGTCTTACATTCTGCTGGATTGGAGGCGAACAAAGTGAAGATCCATTCACGTTCAGAACAGGCGCTGGTTTCCATTTCACTCGGCTGACAACTGGGTAGCCTCGCTTCAAACCACGATCCCTCTTCCCTAGTCCGCCTAGAAGCTGCTCGTTCCCTGACATCGGCCATCCTAATTCTTGAGAAGGGCTGACTGCCACGGCAATCGGATCGCCCCCTAACAGACACCTCGTTCGATCCCTGGTCTCCGTCCTGGCGTTTTCTTCTTCTCGTCCCTCCAGAAAATCGTGTAGTCTCCTTCCATAATTGCGTTGGCCATAATTCAAACTGTTCTCTAGTAGATTGTGCATTTTTGAAGTGGCTGCGTGAACTTTGCTTTTCCGCATATCGTTCTAAGTGACTCCACTCGAAGGAATTCTCACTTTCATGATGTAGACCGCATTTCCCTCAGCATAATTTAACACAATACCATAACTTCCTCTGATAAATCACATTCTCCTTCCGGCCACGTGTCCATAATGTTCTCCATTTTATTGCCGACCACTACCTTCTCGAACATACCGTTCCGAAGAAACGTGTCTCAAGGCGCTTCCTTACAACATGCACGTGCAATACTTTTCAAAAAGTACATTCACATTTCCCTATTCTCCACGACTACGTTCCACAGTACTGACAATTTATTGTCTCCCCATGCCACCGGTCTTTACTGTGGAATAATCCAAAACTCACTCAAAATCACACAGACTTCCGTGCTTCAAAATACATTAGTATATTTAGACACGATGTTTCACACGTTCATATCACTTCCTTAAACATCACACACCAACAACCACTGTCGTAATGCCTTTCCGCAGCACCCTGCTCCCCTCGCTCTGACCAAGTAGACTCTCTCTCACGTCACCTGACACCCTGACGTCATCCTTCTCTCGCCTTCTCGAACATCTGTTCCTTTACTCAATGCTGCTTACCGAAACTCGGACACGAATATCCTCAAACATACTTCGGGCATTAATATTCACAGAAGACATTTCCTGATTATAACTTAATTAATGTCTTCCATATATTTCCCAAGGTCAATGCTTCCAAATGCATTAAATAACCTACTAGACAAAATAAAACATTCCATTTCTAAAACTCAGCAATTCTTCTAGGTTTGTGCCGTGTCTTGTGGGGGGTTTCGCCTAGGACACCAAGCTAGGCTCATCGGCGGGCTCTTGGTGTCCCTGCCCGGACCCCCACAGGAGTATCGAACTGCGCGATACCTCCCTTTATATAGAGTGCAACTGCACTCCTTGACTGCGAGAACCAAAAGCTCAAGCAGCCATAACCTCCCTATGAAGGCTTCCAAAAAGATGGTGTATTGGCTTTCACGGCCGGTGAATTAAAACTCAGCAATTCTTCTAGGTTTGTGCCGTGTCTTGTGTGGGGTTTCGCCTAGGACACCAAGCTAGGCTCATCGGCAGGCTCTTGGTGTCCCTGCCTGGACCCCCACAGGAGTATCGAACTGCGCGATACCTCCCTTTATATAGAGTGCAACTGCACTCCTTGACTGCGAGAACCAAAAGCTCAAGCAGCCATAACCTCCCTATGAAGGCTTCCAAAAAGATGGTGTATTGGCTTTCACGGCCGGTGAATTAAAACTCAGCAATTCTTCTAGGTTTGTGCCGTGTCTTGTGTGGGGTTTCGCCTAGGACACCAAGCTAGGCTCATCGGCGGGCTCTTGGTGTCCCTTCTAACTTCGCTCACCGGATCTTCCAATCCCGTTCCTTTTTCTCCAAGAACCGGCTATGGTCTATCTCGAATGGATGGTCCAATAAAATCCTCCCTTTCTAGAAGAAGATTACATTCAGCTAACAAGCTTCTTGTTGGGCAATACTTCATAACATAAATCTTGTATAATGGACCTGTTCCAAAATTCATTCTTCCAAAATTAATTAAATGCTCCCTCTTTTTTTAAGGCTGCCTTTCATATCAATACCTCGTATCTCTTTATACGAATTCGGGGACAGTACCTTCTTCAAGGTCACGGCCGCCTCCTTCCCACTTCCTTGCCTATCCATCCTGACCTACCATTACCTTCCCTCGTGAGGCCCTTGTTCGCTTTGCAGGTGAGGCCGCCTGGGCGAGGTGCCAATCACACCTCACCAGTTGTATCCCCTCCGATTAGATGTTCCCAGCTCTAAAACACTGCCCGTAGAGGCGGTAGTGGTGAGTTCCCTCGCTGAGTCCGTGGGTTCCACCAACCTGGAGGGTAAACGACTAAGGAGAAGAAGAAGAGTATTATAAAGGTTGTATTTCCCAAGTTTTGCAAAAATATACAATCCATCAACATTCAATAGCCTATCGTCTGAAGAATCACGAGTTAGTTGTTGGAGTCCATTTTTGAACTTGTGTTTGTGATCGAACCTATGGGTACAGCCTATATGTAGACGTGTATTGCGTCTCGTGATGGTTGTATAGGTTATATCTGCTGGTTATTATACGAGTTGCACAGAAGGAACGATATTTGACTTGTGACGTTAATTATTGCTCTCACTCCTTATATGGATATCCAAGGTCTCAAAAGTTCTGAGGAACATCTTATCTTGGAAGATACGAAAACGGTGTGTTCTCGGTAGTATAGTGGTCAGTATCCCCGCCTGTCACGCGGGGGACCGCGGTTCGAATCCCCACCGGGGAGGATACTTTTACTAGTAGCTTAGGATGTTTCTTGACTATCAAGCAGATGAAGTTTTTTTTTCTCTAATTCACATTTAAGCAGCAGATACAACTGAGGATGAAGGCCAGGTAACAAATAAATTGGGTTGAGCACTTTGCAACGAGGCGGACCTAAACACTACCAGTAAATTAAAATCCGTTGTCTCTAAAGAATAAAGGATGGTAAACTACAAATTTTATTGTAGGGTTAGTCTTTTTAAAATAAAACAGTGATTCCTTTATACTATCATATAATCAGGATCTTTCATTTCATTTGCATGGCTTGGAATATTTAAGACCACATTGCTGTGACCGAGGACATGCATGGTTCAGCTTCTAAACGTGGCAAATATCCACCAAGGAAAAATCCCACAGGCCTCCGTGCAGCAATCGGCTAGCGCGTTCGGCTGTTAACCGAAAGGTTGGTGGTTCATGCCCACCCGGGGGCGATAGTTTTGAAATGCCATTACCTTATTGAGGGCTCCTGCAGCCGTAAAAACATTATTCATTCTTGTTAGAGAAGGTTCCAATTTGTAATAACAGAAGAAAAGCACACTTGTTGAACGATAATTTGATGGGTTACGTTCAGATCATTGTACAAGGTTTCCTGTCTATTATTTAAGCGAATCGATTGATCACTAGAGGTGCTGCAGTCGCCTTAATATGGCAACTATAAGATTGTTAGGACGAATGATGGCAAAACAACTCACAGATATTCAGGAGAAAACGTGGCAATGTGCGCATACTTTTAAAAATCGGCAAAAGTGAGTATTATAAAGGTTGTATTTCCCACGTTTTGCAAAAATATGCAATCCATCAACATTCAATAGCCTATTGTCTGAAAAATCAGGAGTTAAGTTGTTGGAGTCCATTTTTGGACTTGTGTTAGGGATCGAACCTTTGGTTACAGCCTATATGTAGACGTGTATTGCGTCTCGTGATGGTTGTATAGGTTATATCTGCTGGTTATTATACGAGATACACAGAAGGAACGATATTTGACTTGTGACGTTAATTATTGCTCTCACTACTTATATGGATATCCAAGGTCTCAAAAGTTCTGAGGAACATCTTATCTTAGAAAATACGAAAACTGTGTGTCCTCGGTAGTATAGTGGTCAGTATCCCCGCCTGTCACGAGGGAGACCGGGGTTCGATTCCCCGCCGGGGATGATACTTTTACTAATAGCTTAGGATGTTTCTTGACTATCAAGCAGATGAAGTTTTTTCTCTAATTCACATTTAAACAGCAGATACAACTGGGGATGAAGGCATGCTAATCGCCCAGGTAACCACTAAATTGGGTTGAGCACTTTGCAACGAGGCGGACCAAAAGACTAGTGTCAGTAACTCTACCAGTAAATTAAAATCCGTTGTCTCTAAAGAATAAAGGATGGCAAACTACAAATTTTATTGTAGGGTTAGTCTTTTAAAAATAAAACAGTGATTTCTTTATACTATCATATAATCAGGATCTTTCATTTCATTTGCAAGGCTTGGAATATTTAAGACCACATTGCTGTGACCGAGGACATGCATGGTTCAGCTTCTAAACTTGGCAGATATCCACGAAGGAAAATTCCCACAGACCTCCGTGGCGCAATCGGCTAGCGCGTTCGGCTGTTGACCGAAAGGTTGGTGGTTCAAGCCCACGCGGGGGCGATAGTTTTAAAATTGATGGCTCCTGCAGCCATAAAATCCTTATCCATTCTTTTTAGAGAAGGTTCCAATTTGTAATTCCAGAAGAAAAGCTCACTTGTTGAACGATAATTTGATGGGTTACGTTCAGATCATTGTACAAGGTTTCCTGTCTATAATTTAAGCGAATCCGTTGATCACTAGAGGCTCTGCAGTCGCCTGAATATGGCCACTATAAGATTGTTAGGACGAATGATGGCAAAACATCTCACAGATATTCAAGAGAAAACGTGGCAATGTGCGCATAGTTTTAAAAATTATAAAGTTTGCATTTCCTAAGTTTCGCAAAAATATACAATCCATCAACATTCAATAGCCTATTGTCTGATAAATCACCAGTTAGTTGTTGGAGTCCATTTTCGAACTTGTGTTTGTGATCGAACTTTGGGTGCAGCCTATATGTAGACGTGTATAGCGTCTCGTGATGGTTGTATAGGTTATATCTGCTGGTTATTATACGAGATGCACAGAAGGAACGATATTTGACTTGTGACGTTAATTATTGCTCTCACTCCTTATATCGATATTGTTGTACCCCTAGAGTACGCCACCATCATCCTCTAACACTAACCTCCCCCGGAAAACCAAATGCCACATACCTACTTCAAGAACCAACGAATACATCTACATAATTACACATCTAACAAATTATTGCCTCAATGAACTCAGGTAGCCTCGTGTCCAAGCCCAACGACCCCAGGGAGGGCTATGACATGGGAGAAATGTTCAAATTCCGCAAACGCACACTCCGGGAATTCATGCCTCCAGATCAGTCTGTCTCAGTGTTACCTGCGTGCCGAATCGCTGCTGGAAGCCGAAGAGTAAGTGTCATATGCGATCACTACACACACATTCAATTACACTCCCATCCCCCTGTGTTTGGATTGTGATAATTACATATTTTTATTAACTGCTCTGCTAATTACAGGAGTATTTCAAATCCGAAGTACTCATTAAACTCAAACATTGTTGAAGCCACTGGTCTTTTCATTTATTTAATTAATTGATAAGATCCTACCCTCTTAGTTTCCCCGCTAGGTAGGATCTAGTATTAGCACTGTTATTAAATTTTTCGAGACGTCACCAGAGCGTCACAGCCACAGCGCTGACACCAGCAGGCTTGCTCCTAGCTCGCCTGCTTACGATTCACATCAGACCGTTTAGCGCCGATATCGCGCACAGAGCACTAAGTAAACCATCCTTTCTTTCACACTCTCACCCTGATCTACCCCACCTAGCAGTACCTTGGGGAGTTCTCCTTTCAGATCATACTGACGATCCCACGCCACTAGCTAATCACCAAGTCTTACACGTAACTGCCAAGCTTTCCCCCTAAACACATTTATTTCATCCCTTAGATTAATACTTTGTAGAGGCTACCCTCTCACATACTCTACAAATGTTGGAGGCACTAGGTACCGCGACGTTGTCATAAGACAACGCCTAAAGGAGTACATACAACGTACTTCTGCGGGAAAGATCACTAAACTTAACCTCTTACTAGCCAAGCGAACGCCACCCAAAATTGGGAATTTTTTTTGAAGTACAGTTCCCATAATATTTTTGTGCCCACCCAAATCCTCCCCAATAAGTGATACATTTTTAAAGGCCACCCTTACATCGCAGTAAGCGATTTACGGCCTCTAAGATAGCTACGCCCACCCCATACAGTATTTAGGGGTAACATAATTTAGTTGCCCACCGAGTTCGGTCCCCGGTACCTTATATAGCTTTGCACTAATAATATTTCATTCACTACCCCCATAGAATAGAGAGGAGGTTACACTCATTTAGGTACAATACTACCCCACCAGCTTAGATAGCCCGTAGGAATCCCTATCATTGCAAAAATAGGAACAATTATTTTACACTAGCCTTTTACGATCACCTTGAGAGGTTATAATTAGTTGATAGATACTTTTACACCATGGCACCTCATGCCGAAGCAGCCAATACACCAGGGAATGCGCACCATAGGCACACAAATTGGGACTCCGAACTGTTCTTTTTTCCATTACGAAGCCGCCAGCGCCGAATGCTAAAGGTGCAATTGCCCATACAGGCAATGCAGGCAAGGGTAAGTGCGGCGCAGAATAAGTACATCCGCACCCCCACCGATACGTGTAAAACACTCCTCGCCCGATCGCACCGACATTTACACACGATACATAGGGCATTACAGGACAAACGCATTAAAACACTGAGGATCCATAACCGAATGGGTATGGTCTATGGTCACCTCAATCATACCGCAACCCCCCAAAACATTAGGGTGCATTATGCGAGGTTGGATCACAATTTCGCACAGCTCATTGCCGAATATAGGCGGCTGAACGCCCAGTTAGTACACATCTACCAAGTTCCATCCCAATGAGAACTAAAGCCGGCATGGTCAGTAAAATTTTTGGCCACGCACAATAGCGTGCTCATCATAAACCCACAGCTGCGTACATTTGCACTCCCGTGGCCAAACAGTTCAATCCACGCAGCTATACTGCCCCCTATCCGCCTTAAGGTGAATACTGCCACCACGACAGTAGCGGAACAGGCCAGGGCATTTACCCTGTAATACGCCACATTATGGCAACTTTCCCGTCAGCTACGGTCTACCTTTATAATATAAACTGGTAATTCATACGCCTACACCGTTAGGACGTGTTATCACAGACATTCCCCCCCAAAATGGCCAATAGGACCATTTCCCTATGGCTCACTTCTACTAGGAAGGGGACTGCCGTGGCCATGCCACATAAGCAGCCCACCATTGGAAACGATGCACCCGTAAATACATGTCACCTGCCACGTCCACCCATACAGCCCCATACATTTCCATTGCACCCTAGGACGTTACCGCCTATCATGGCGACCAACGGCCCTACTCCACGGCGAAAAGCCATATTAATTTACCGGCCCATTTCAGTAACACTCCCAAAAGTAGAAGGTAGGCAACAAAAGCCTAAAATCACACTTCTCCAAACGCCCCGCACGGAAAATGCATCCCTTGAGTGGATACCGGGCGCTAAAGCCGCCTTGGCAATCCGAGGGAGACGGTGCCATTATTTGCATTAGACATGATCCGAAATTGCCAATATAGAACCCACACATCATTCATTTTTATTTTTAAATGATTAGAGGCACACTAAATTCTAATACCGTTAAACCAGACCACATGATAGCTTTACAGAGCATAAAACCAGCCTCCAAAGCCAATTTTCCTTTTACACACAACATTTAGGTGTAAGTAGAGAGTAAGAAATGTCGAGGCTAGAGGCACATTTTGCAATTACACGTGCTTCATTATCCTCTTAAGTCCCCATTGACACGAAACGCCAGACAAGCATTGGCAACAGCGCCAGATGCGCTATGGCATCTGATAGCCACAGTCAGAAATAGATGTCAACACCACTCCCGGTTAGGCCCCACACCATAGGTATTATTAAGTTGCATGGTACCAGATAAGGACTGCCAATATAATGTCATTTATAATAGTTCCATACTTATAATATATACAGTGCATATATGTCTTTTCAGGTAATATATTGTAGACAAGACCTCACATGTATTACACGCATACATCAGCAAGCGAGGTCAATCCTCTGCTGCGACACACGGATGTAACAAGAGCCGTCTCTCCCACTCAGCAATACACGCTTCCTCCCTAGTAACAACTGCTTGCGACAAGTCATGCAGACAGGCATGGGCCTACATAGCCATGCGTCAGGCAGGTCATTCACTCAACTGGAATACAAATAACGAAACACGGAAAGGTTCCTTTACCATATGAGGCTATCTACACATTTTATATACATACACTCTCATACAGGACGCACATTTTTATCAACTTAATCGCACGCAGATTTCAATACACGGTAACGACCATTAGGCGACCGACTAAAGATCCAATCACCTTTCACAAGGGACGATACATTAACGCACCCTTCCCATACAACTGTATTCACAGCACACAGTTGATAAGAACCGACACATAACTTAATTATTTATATATATACTTTCGGTAGCAGCCGATGGCAAATTCAAACACAATAACCAGATGTAATAAGTAATAGGCGAATACATACATCTCCCATGACAGTAGAGGGATTAACATTCCCATGGTTAATGCCCACATTTTGGAAGTCGGTACACAAAATTTTTACGTGCACGAATTTAGAAAGTGCACGGATTCCAGCATTCACCCCATATTAAGGCGGGATGACAGCCCGGTCCTATACATTGTCACCGAGTAGGCCACTAAGTTTACTCATATGGCCAAGCATAATACATTACTGGAAGTACAATACAATTTATATAGCGAACGCCCTTACTCCAGCAGTAGCGGAAGCAAATACAGGGCGTAAAAATACTTCCACTCGATACCTATATACTTATGACATTACAGAAATCAAAATGGTCTGTACACCCGTGAGTTGACCGATTAAAGATTACATGTCGTTAGTATCACGATTACCAACCCACTACTGTCTCACCACAAGTACTTCTTAGTTTATGGCGATAGGTATAAAATAGAGTTATTACAGGAGAGGGTAAGACGCGCAGACATTCTATCCGCACAAGCCCACGGATTCACAATTCGCGAAAGCACATCCATCTCAGAAGAGATCATGCCTTTCTTTAAAAGCACTTTCACTTATTACCATAATATTTTGATAAGATTTATACCATACTCCGGCCATACATAAGTTACCATACGCGGTTTAAAGTTTATTGCGTGGACACCGCAATGGCACAGGTTAGCAGCATTACACGCATACAGTGGCCTAGCATCTACAATGACGTAGGTTAGCGGCCTTTCGCTAATGCAACGAAATATTCGTACAATAACACAGATTAGCGGCCTTTCGCAAAGGCACAGACATAGTCATACAATAATACAGGTTAGCGGCCGTCCGCAACTGCAAAGATGTATTCGTACAATAACTCAGGTAAGCGGCCTTCCCTACAGGCCACAGCGTATTAACACTAATGACATAGAGTAGCGACATTCGATGTAATTCCGCACACAATCTCACTATTACACAGGTTGGTTACTACCACTACGGCCAGCAGAATTTGATACAATTACACAGGTTATCATACCGTCCGAGCATTAGACTCTATAGGTCATCTGCACAAACAATTAGGAGACACTTGGAATAAGGATAACTTATACTTACGTAGATTACATTTCCCATACACTGTAATACAGGCTACATTCTTTAATACATCGCAATCACTTATCACACTCAGCACTGCAAACTGATCATAGACAGTGATGCGCGCTCCATACACAATGCCGGAAGCAAGAATTGCGTACACAGCATCTCGACTTACGAAACGCAGGGACTCCAAAACTCACACGTCACGTACGGCACTCATGCCGTTATCACATACTCCTTTTTATATATTTTTCTCCCCTCAGGGGATCTTTTACTTTTATTTCTATTTAACAGTGGCATTGACCACACAATAGCGTCATAAAGACAGACAGGATGAACAGTTTTCCCACGAGGCGACTTCATCATTAGTCGACGGAGTAGGGACTCCATTCAACTTATAATTACAATTATAGTTATAATCATGTCATTCAAGCCGACGACCGACAGGACTCCTAGATAATCTAGTGGATTGGGCTATACCTCTAACAGTCAATGTAGGAAACCGTTTATCATCCTTCCGCTAAGTATAAACTGTTCGCCATGATCTGCTCTATGCCGACATGATATTCGATAATGAATTCACGAAGTTACTTCATACGTGCCACAAGGCTCCAATGGGACCACAAGTCCTTATATAGATCCCCTTTAATTAATATCTACCCAATAGATACACGCTTATCGTCAAATTCATAAGTTGGCCACATGGAAAATTTGTATTTTCGTTTGGAGGCAGCGTAACACGACGTGGTACATATCACTATGTGTCCATCAGCGTCACATTGACGCCATGGCCTATAAATGTCCTAAAGTAGGCCCAGGCGAGTTATGCCAAGGGTAAATTAACTTCTACCCTCCTAGGTCAACACTCTAGGATGCATATCAGCCATGAGCGCATAAATAATTCAGGCAGCCACTACATCCATGGGCCATAAGTGTCCTATGGTTTCCTAGGCGAGTTATGCCCAGGGCAGATTAATTTCTACCCTCCTGGGTCACCGTTCTAGGATAAATATCAGCCATGAACATGGGACTGCCTGGTTTTGTAGATAACGGATAACAAAGGCCCAATGATTTTATTTTATATAAACATTAAATATCCACTTGAGTCCGCAAACATGTTATACGCACCAGGAATACATCATCTCCACAGCAACACATTGCGTTTTGGGGACTACAACATATAGCTCTCACTTCCATACCGCAGGATGCCCGGTCAATGGAGCCCATTTTTGCTACTCCACGGATATTCCGACATTTGCGGAATACAATATTCGCTCTGGATATACATATTACTGCGCACCGCATTATTTTTTCATTTTCCCGACGTGAGTGGGAGTAGACCACGGAAGCACTTTTCTACAGAGTGACACCCAGCATTTTTACATCCACATGGAATCGCCATATGCTTCCACACATTCACAGTACAGTCTAGTACACTCCGTAAATCAGGTACAAGAAACTAAGTATTTTTTTATATATCATTTTGCATTTTCCCGAAGTGAGTGGTATTTCACCACGGCAACACTTTTTCTACAGATTGACACCCAGCATTGTTACATCCTCATGGAATCGCCATATGCTGCCATACATTCACAGTACACTCTGTATATTAGGTACAAGAAACTAAGTATTTTTTTCATATATCATTTTGCATTTTCCCGAAGTAAGTGGGTTCAAACCCCGGAAACACTTTTCCTACAGAATGACACCCAACTTTTTTACATCCGCATGGAATCGCCATATGCTTCCATACGTTCACAGTACACTACAGTACACTCAATAAATTGGGTACAAGAAGCCCAAGTATTTTTTATATATCATTTGCCCCATTTGAATACGATATGATGACAGCGTCATCCCAACATTGTTCCCCACCGGAGGGACATGCTTTGTTTCCCGATACGCAGACGAGAAGTCACTGACTTACACCCAGATTATATCATACACAGGCTCTCTAGCATGCGACAATGCATACATGAAAAACACTCCAGTCGACGCCCAACACGTGCGTTTGACAGTTCATTCTCTGTATGGCAACAAACCGCCTTGCTATAAACTCCCTCCCATCGCTCAGGTCCAATCAGCGCTGCGCGCCGATGAAAATGATACACAGCAATACGCTAGCCAATAAGCACCGTAGGTTCCGCCTAGCTGTAGCCGATATCTGATACCTTACGTACCCACACCTTATCTCAAGTCACACCTCCCACGTTACAAGTCAGCCGCAAGCAGTCATTATTTGTACTCACCAATCGCACACTCGCGCGCTGAATTCAAATGACAGTGCGGTCGGAACATATGATTCTCAGAGTATACCATACCTACTGCGCCCGAATTCACCAATCAGTACCTATATCCGCTGCACTGTAAAGGATTGCAGACACGAAGCTACCCAGCTCACAAACTTACCATTGTCTGCTAAGTAAAAATTGGGAAATCTAGGAACACACAGGGTAGATCAATTAAAAGAAAATAGTACTACCAGCCTAGGTACAAATTTCTACTAGCATTTACATTTAAGCAAATCGAGAAACTCCAATCTCGAGGGGTGATAAGGTCTGTCTATAGTGAGCGCCTGTATCTTACCTAGCAGTACTATTTTCGGCGATGACAAAATGAAGACGATGTCAGCTAAGATAAAACTTGGCTAATTCGCTAAAAAGCGCCAGCCGTTTTCTGTGCTAAGGAAATACACACATGTCCTGACTGCATATCTATGATTAGTGTCTACTTGACACTTCACGAAATGAAAAAACTCAAAATAAACAAAAAGGAAGTGGCACTTATACATAATGTCCTGAAAATAAAGATTGGAGAATTCGGTACTCCACTGATTCCCTCTTCTCTCATCGGAGAATATAGCATTCCTTTGCCATTACAAAAATTAAGCACAAAATTTGTTATAAACGATAAACTCGAGTGGAGTTACTCAGAACCTCCACTGAAATATGAGAAATTATGAAACGGCGTGATTTCAAACATTACCCTATATTATACATTGCGTTTCATATTTGAACCGTAGTTCCACATCTAAATATGTAAGATCAAGATTTACTCAGTATTAAATATATATCCATATGTACAATGATTCGTGATTCGCACAAATATTCACTTAACTGCGTTGAAGTGATTTAATTTCCTTTAATATAAACGAGTCTTTACAACTCAAACTTCCATAACAAACACCGTAACTCTATCGGTTGAAAGTATAAATACTAGTCTGAATCAAGAGAACATAGGTGACAAACATTTAAGTTCAGCACTGCTCTAATTTTGTCTTCTCCCATTTGATTATTAAATCTCGAAAAATTCCTGAAATTCTTTGCTCGGCTTACATTTTCTTTGATAAACGTGAATATTCGAAGTGCATTGCATTTGACCTTCATTCCACACTCCCATTCCAAAATTATACAACAATCACATTATTTCTTAAACACCCTGTACAGAACTTGCCTCAAATGCAATTAAACAATGTCACATACACTGTGATCAAAATTAGGAAATGTGACTCCTCAGTCTCCTTTCGTGAAAATACGTAACTCATTTTTGTCTACGATTCCTTTCTTGCACGGTATTCCAAATCTAAATCCCATTTCAGTGAATTTTCTCAATCAATGCAAAGATAATTAGTAACTTTATTAAATATCCACGACCATTGTGAATATTGTTCTAGAAACAAACTTTAACAATCTCCTCTATTCTTATACAATATTTCATCGTGCCTATAACTTCAAATCTTTAATTACTTTCTGTACAGTTACTTTTATATCACCCTGTGATTTAACTTTCTTAACTCCTTTTCACGTATATAAATTCAGTTAATACATTATTGTAACTTTCAATGAATTGTCAGCAAGTATTCATATTTAACAAATGATGTAAGTGTGTCCTCTTTTCGCGAAAATTCACTTAAATCTTAACTATCTTCGTGAAATATTTTGTTTAACAAATTTTATCTAGGCTTTTTAATGCTCTAAATGTTTTATTGGACACATATATAAAGGTTCTTGAAACACCTTTAGTAGTGTGGTAGTGGGGGAGCTGCTTATAAAAGCAAGTGGTGAGCCCCTGCGACCTTGGAATGGAAAGAGCCATGCTAGGAGGGCGTGCTTGGATTCGTTTTTTTCGTCTCGTCATGCTCTTTACGGGAATGTAGGTATCGAAAAGGTGAACTTAGGGTTTTGGGTAAAAAAATGCGTTTTTCACATTTTTGTCGATTTTCGGAAAACGGGCCATGCTAGGAGGGCGTGCTTGGATTGGTTTTTTTCGTCTCATGGTGCTATTTACGCGAATGTAGGTATCGAAAAGGTGAACTTAGGGTTTTGGGTCAAAAAATGCGTTTTTCACATTTTTGTCGATTTTCGGAAAACGGGCCATGCTAGGAGGGCGTGCTTGGATTCGTTTATTTCGTCTCGTTGTGCTCTTTACGGGAATGTCGGTGTCGAAAAGGTGAAGTTAGGGTTTTGGGTCAAAAAATGCGTTTTTCACATTTTTGTCGATTTTTGGAAAACGGGTCATGCTAGGAGGGCGTGCTTGGATTCGTTTATTTCGTTTCGTTGTGCACTTTACGGGAATGTCGGTGTCGAAAAGGTGAACTTAGGGTTTTGGGTCAAAACATGCGTTTTTCACATTTTTGCCGATTTTTGGAAAACGGGTCATGCTAGGAGGGCGTGCTTGGATTCGTTTTTTTCGTCTCGTTGTGCTCTTTACGGGAATGTCGGTGTCGAAAAGGTAAACTTAGGGTTTTGGGTCTAAATATGCGTTTTTCACATTTTTGCCGATTTTTGGAAAACGGGTCATGCTGGGAGAGCGTGCTTGGATTCGTTTTTTTCGTCTCGTTGTGCTCTTTACGGGAATGTAGGTGTCGAAAAGGTGAACTTAGGGTTTTGGGTCGAAAAATGCGTTTTTCACATTTTTGCCGATTTTTGGAAAACGGATAACGTGATGATGACGTGCGTGATAGTATGTTTTCGTCTCGTTGTGCTCTTTACGGGGATATAGATATGGAATAGGTTAAAAGCTGGAAACATGTTTTTTTTAGTCACAAATGGGTTTTGTGATTTTCCCTCATATTGTGAAAACCGAAAACGTGAGAATGACGTGTGTGATAGTATTTATTTCGTTTCATTGTCCTCTTTACGGGGATATAGATATGAAAAAGGCAAAAAGCTGGAAACATGGTTTTCTTATGGAAAAGGTGTTTTTTGTTCATTTTCGCGTTATTTGGAAAACGAATGAGGCGATTTTTATGATGGTCATGTCGATGTATTTATGTCGTTCTGTTTACGGGAATGTAGGTATGGAAAACCTAAAATGATGGTTTCCGTTATTTTTTTCGAGATCGTTGAGGAAAACGGGGAAAAATGTAAGAAACCAGATTTGAAGTCACGTTAGGTTATGCGCTATGATGTTAGTAAAACATTTATGCATTATTATTATTATTATTTGTCTTGACTGGTCAGGGCTCACACGCAGAGAGAGAACATGTTTAATGCAATGAGAATTGAAAGCATTGAAGCTAGCCCACGGCGATCCAGACAGACACAGGTCTTATCATCGTACGTGCCTCGCAGCAGAGAGAGATAACAGCCTGTTGTTCGCATGCAGGTGGTTGTTATCTGACCCAGACGTGTTACTCGATATCTCGATGAAGGACATACAGCTCTGTCGAAAAGCTGATCATTGCATTCCCACGCATACTCATGCAGAGATTGCAAAAGCTTGTGAGAATCGCTCTGACTTGTGCGCTCCATGACATCCTACTCGTAGGAACAAAAAAAAAAGTAAAGTGTTAACTTTGCATCTTGTTGAGGAGACATATATGTTCTGAGGGTAAGAGAGACTCATCATTCTCGTGTTCATCTTTGAAGGTGACGGATGCAAGTGCCTTATGCTCTTTGTGAAATATTACGTGAACTGCGGCCATACTTGTACTAAGGTAGGTTCATTATTGTTAATTATGACATGATTGGTTTTATTGTTATTTTGTGTATGCATGAAAAGTAAGTTAGTGACTGATGGTATTTTTGGGGGATTTCGTTTGTTGCAGATTTTTAAAAACAACATCATTAAGTCTGGGAAAGCAGACAGAGAGAGACAGTGACAGTGACAGTGGCGGCAAAGAGCACATTTGCTGAAAGTATTATAATTCATTATATGGTGAGTACATGTTGTTCCATTACTTTTATTGTTGTTGTTGTTGTTGTTAAATGTATGTTATTTATTTCACGGAAATTTATATACTTATGGCGTGTATTTATTATTGTTTCAGAATGAAGATATATATGGAGTGAATAGGTTTTAACTACTTTGACGCTTTCGATATTAAAAAAAAGAGGTGAGTCTTTGTAAATGACTTTGTTATTTTCGAGTGAGTGTCTTATTTATGTGTGCACACTTGAAACCTTTTGTTTTTAGCAAGTCTTATGAATGAATGAATGAATGAATGAATGAATGAATGCACATGTTTAATGTATATAACCATGACTAATAACGGATTGTATTGGTTTGTTTTTCAGATAAATCATTGGAAACAAAAAAAACAAGATAAACCTTGTCGTTGATATTAAAACTATAACAACTTTGTTGGTGATCATTTCCTGCTGGGGGCCCAAATTACTACAACCATTGTCTACCTGTGAACGAGATTGTGTGTGCCAGTCAGTAAAAATCGATAAGTGTGGTCGTTTGGAATTGGAGATTTTGGATTAACCTATTTTAAGGTAAGGGTTGCACGTTTATTAGTCCATTTTATAATCATGTCTATATCAGAGAGTGAAGTGTTAGTGTGGCAGCCTTTGGCCAAATGTTTCAAAACGCGAGTATGCTCAGGCCGAATTTACAATGCGAATCACTGTCTGTCGCCTAAAGATTTTGTGGAATTATGTTTTCCCATTTTTTTGAGTGAATGTGAACAAGGCTTAAGATTGCATCAGGCTTTAAAAATAAACTTCGAACTACTATGTGAATTTACATTGATAAAAAATAATGTTGAAGAGAAACACACCTTCAACCTTTGTACAAAAATGGAGAAAGTACTGATAGCCGATAATTTGGAAACGTGGTATCAGGAGAAAGCTATTCAAGCGCTTATCACTAAATTTGATAAGTTGCAAGAGGGTCCCAGTGGCTTGGCCCTCAATAGCATTGCCTATTTGCAAATCAATATTTGTAAATACAATCCATTGAATGCAGGAAGTAGCTATATTGCCACACCGAGCTTTATCGCTTCCAGAAAGGCAGTGATCAACATACGCAACAAAGACGATTACTGCTTTTTGTGGAGTATAGTGAGCTGCCTGCAACCCTGTCAAGACAGAAATGGTCATTTGCCAGGGCAGTACAAAGAATTGTTTAACCACATGAAACAAACTCTCAATCTCGAGCGTGTTTCATTTCCCATGCCTCTAGATAAAATTCATTTATTTGAGAAAGATAATCCAAATTTCTCTTTCATGGTGTATGGCATCGAAGGATCCAATATTGTGGGCCCCTTGTATGCCACCAAACAGGTAAAGCAACATCACATTCACCTGCTTTTCCTGTCTGATGGGGATAAAAGCCATTACTGTTGGATAAAGAATTTAAGTAAATTGGTGAGCAGCCAAGTGTCTAACCATAAGTGTGCAAAACACATTTGTGAGCGCTGCCTTCAGTATTTTACAACTGATGAACTTTTGAAACGACATACGGAAGACTGTGAAGGGCAGACGGCAGTAAAGCTAGTCTTGCCCGAAGGGAATGACGCAGTCTTAAAATTTAAGGCCACTAATAAACAAGAGATGGTACCATTTACTGTTTACGCTGATTTTGAGGCCCTTACTGTTCCCATTCAGGGATGTGAACCAAGCCCCCATACAAGCTCAACCTATCCAGTGCAGAAACATGAGCCTTTTGCTGTAGCCTATTATGTTGTCTGTCACTATGATAATTCACAATGTGAGTATGTAAGTCATAAAGGTCAGGATTGTGCGCGGTGGTTTGTTGATCAAATGGCGGCTTTAGCAGGCAAAGTAGAAACTATTTTGAACAACCCTGTACCAATTCAGATGAATGACGTACAGCAAAGAGAATATGATCAAGCCACCACCTGCCACATATGTGAAAAGCCAATCTTAGGCGGAGAAAAAAAAGTAAGAGACCACTGCCATAGGACAGGGCATTTTAGAGGTGCTGCCCATAACGAATGCAATTTGAAGTACTCTACACCTCGCTTCCTCCCTGTCTTCTTACACAATTTCTCCCGGTATGACCTTCACTTCATTGTAAAACAATTTGCTCATGTAGATATGAGCAAATTCAGCATTTTGGCTAAGAACCATGAGAGCTTTACCTCACTTTCATGGAGAAAAGGAAGCATGAGCATTCGCTTTCTCGACTCATTCAAGTTTATGTCTAGTTCGCTGGATAGTCTTGTGAAAGGCTTAAGCCAAGATGAGTTGAAACATACCCATTCCCACTTTACGGATACAAATCAATTTAAATTGTGTGTTCGTAAAGGCCATTTTCCATACGATTATGTGGAAAGTTACGAGGTGCTTGAAGAAACGACTTTGCCGCCAAGAGAAAAATTCTTTTCTCAATTGACTCAAAGCACCATCAGTGAAGAAGACTATGCCCATGCACAGCATGTTTGGCGAGTGTTTGGCATAGAAACCATGGGCCAGTATGCTATGCACTACTTAAAATTAGACGTGTTGTTGTTGACCGACGTTTTTGAAACGTTTCGTCAGCTATGTCACAGGATTTATGGCCTTGACCCCGCTCACTACTATACCAGTCCAGGGTTAAGTTGGGACGCCGCCCTCAAATTTACCCACATTGAGCTTGATTTACTGACGGATCCCGATATGGTACTCATGATGGAAAAAGGGATTCGTGGGGGATTCGTATCGCTCAATCAGCGACATGCCAAGGCAAATAATCATTACATGCCTGATTATTGTCCCGAAGAACCAGAATCCTATCTAATGTATTTCGACGTAAACAATTTATACGGTCACGCTATGAGTCGACCACTGCCGTACAGAAACTTTGTCTGGCTGTCTGAGGATGAAATTAAAGATTTTAATGTGCATAGCGCTAGCAAGCAACAGGACGTAGGGTATGTTCTTGATGTCGACTTAGCTTATCCCCCCCATCTCAGACAGCGTCATGGTGATTTCCCCTTTTGCATAGAGAAAATGGTGCCGCTCGAGAGTAAGGGCAATCATAAGAAATTGATGGGTACCTTGTATGATAAAAATCACTATGTGTTGCATATTGACATGCTGGTAGAATGTTTAGCTCAGGGCTTAACCCTGAAAAAAATCCATAGAGGTATTTCTTTTTGTCAGAAACCGTGGTTGAAACCATACATGGATTTAAATACCAGTCACAGACAAAGTGCCACTCAACCATTTCAAATCAATTTTTTTAAACTGATGAATAATTGTATCTATGGCAAGAGTTTGGAAAATGTACGGCAGTATAGGGACATTAAGTTGGTCAATACATGGCATGGCAGATGGGGGGCTCAAAAATATATTGCAAAACCAAATTTCAAATCTTTAAACATTATTGATCATGATCTACTGACTATTGAACTTGCCAAAACTAAAGTGGTCATGAATAAGCCTATCTATTTAGGCCAAGTCATTTTAGATTTTTCAAAATTGCACATGTATAAATTCCATTATGGTTTTGCAATACAGCGATTTGGTACCATTTCCTTGTTATATACAGACACGGATAGTTTTATTTACCATATCCGTGACTGTGATCCGTATGTCGTTATGAAACAAAACCCAAAATGGTTTGACACGTCCTCGTTTAGTGAGAAGAACGTGTTCGATATCCCCCGTCTGAACAAAAAAGAAATTGGTTTAATGAAAGATGAGTGTTCAGACACCATGATGACTGAGTTTGTAGGTCTCGCTCCGAAAATGTATAGTTTTCGACAGGTGGATCGATGCGAATCTATGCGAGCCAAAGGGATTAGCCAGCATGTGGTTAAACGTCTCTGTGTGGATGATTATTTACATGTCCTTCAGACCCACACAGCCATGGCACATAGTCAGTTTAGGATTCTCTCAAAAAATCATGATTTATTTTTAATGAAGCAGCGAAAACAAACAC
The DNA here is from genome assembly GCA_946902985.2 of Meconema thalassinum. Taxonomy (NCBI): domain Eukaryota; kingdom Metazoa; phylum Arthropoda; class Insecta; order Orthoptera; family Tettigoniidae; genus Meconema; species Meconema thalassinum. Next base: position 390,645,607 of record OX336391.1, read on the forward strand.
TCGCTTTGTTAGACGACAAGAGACAGTGGTGTCAGGATATGATGACAAGCGTCCCATTTGGTTACAACCAGTAGTGGTTGTAGCTATTGTTGTTGTACAACACGGCAAGTGTTTGGTTTGGTTGCTATCAAATGCGAGATGCCATCTTGAGCCTCGGAATAAAAATAAAAAATTGTAGTGTATCATATAATTTTTGTTTTTTAACCTGTGTGCATGGGTGTATGCATGGATGTGTGAATGCCTGTAAATAGTTGTACATAAACTGTATGTCTTGTGCTATTTGCCTGTCAACGCATAAAGAGAGCCATGCATCAACGTTTGCATGGTTCACTGTGCACAGGCTAGATTAAAAACATGTTGACTTCTTTAGGTTAGGTTAGGAAAAAAAACAAACAAGTAGCCACCCTCACTATTGTTGTCGCTTAGTAGGCCTCATGTTTCAGTAAAGTGACCATTTACCCTCAGTAGGCACAGATTAATAGGCCAACTAGGGTGTGGCTTAGTAGGTCTCATGCAAGAACAAAAGAATAATAATAATAATCGTGGACAAAACTCTCACTTTATGGCTAGAGTTATGAGTGGTGATATTTTTGAAAACAACTCCAGTCCAATATCTGAACAGAAATTGTTTCTTTAACCTGTTGCATGTTATGTTTGCCGCCTATAGCTAAAGAAGTCACCAGACAAATGGTTATTTATTTGTGTTTTGCTTATTTTTTTATTTTATTTTTGCCATTGACTTAGGGGACAGACAGTGTATATAGTACATTGTATTTTTTTTATTCACTTAGTAAACGGCAACGACTACTTTTCAGATTCAATCATGATCCACGGTGAAGATCGTTTTATCGTCACAAAACACACCACGTTCAATGAATATGCCATGATGATGTCTCATAATCCTCAACGTGTGGCCTATCCTTCAGAATATAGAAACACGAAAGTACGCATTGACACCACATTTTATGACAGCTTCATGAATCGTGATGATAATGATGATGATTTGTTTCATGATCCAGGGCATCACTTTTGTAAATCCTGTATGCTAAATTTTGGCTTTGAAAATAATGTATCCATGCAAGTGATTCATAAAGCATGGTACGGTTTAACCATGAATCAAGTGATTGTTAAATTAGCTGACGAGGATCACTTTCCAGATTTCTGGTGTACAATATGTACAAAACCCCTGTTTAATGTTTATTTTCCAATAACCTCTCAAATGTTTTGTTTTCATTTTTATAAATTTCCTGCTGAGGAACCAATCACTTCGTATCGACAACAAGCATTTCACCAACTTTGTCTTAGCTTACCTATGAATCAATATTCGCCTCATAGAATGAGATTTGTTAGAAATTAACAACATGATGTCATGATTATGGCTTTCTTTTTTGTTTGCATTCGGCTCTCAGGTGCATACTTGACGTTTAGAATACATTTGGCTATTTTTTTGTTTGTTTTAGTTTATCGTTTATTCACGTTGATGAACACATACACACTGGTTTAAATTTGTAGTTTTGAATTTTGTTTTGTTGGATGTAGACATGGTTATTAAATGCATAGCGTGTTAACTTTGCCTTTTATAGGTTACCAAAAGCATTCACATGTTTGCTCTTAGTATCTGTTGATACTATTTATTTAACAGAATGCTGTGTGAATTTGCACAACAACAGAGCAAACGAATACAAGTCATTTGACAAGGGAATGATAGGCTAATTCCCATTTACAACAGAGACATGCATTTACCTCCAAGAGAGAAATCTTGAAAATAATTCACACACTTAATTTTGATAAAACATTTCCTATTAAATAATTTCCAAATGTATGTTTTGACTGAAAAAAATGATACAAACATTATTATTATATTTTTATCCAATACTATCTATCTACAACTACAAGTCATAAACACTCAGGATTTAAAAAAACAACACACTTTGATGTACAAAGGTTATTGTTGTTGTAATATAAGAACGAGAGTGTTAGAATGTAACACTCTTTTCTTTGGTTATAGACAACCATGGACGCCTTGAACGCCATTGGTCAGGATTGTGGCTTTGCTCGCAAGAAAATGAGTGAATTGCCTACGCAAACACCCTTTCGCATACATAAAATTCAAAAACTGAAAACCAAATTTGGTGAACGAGCTCTTTGCATTTGTCAAGACTTTGAGACATTTCTTCCCACACGATTTAATAACCTACCCGATAATGTCATGGAAGATGTCAATTCCAGTATTCACCCTGTCTATTTAATTTATGAGGGTGAAAAAAATAATCGATGCATGGTTCGTTTTGTAAAAATTGAAAACGAATAATCATTGTACGCTAGCCGTAACTTTTATAATAATAATGAAACTATTAGTTAAAATGATGGACTTTTGTCCTTTTTTTATTGTTTGTGATTTAAAATAGCATTTATAGCAATTTTTAAGCAATTTTTATTATAATGATTATAATTTATAATGATCAAATTCTAGTAACATGTTATTTTATTCAATAATAATAAGCGTTTAACAAAAAAAAACTGGTTCTAGAGTAGATAAAAGATTTCATGCTGTCATTCGTTCTGCTAGACTGCCATTTGAAGCTGATGAATAATGATGGACTTTTGTCCTTTTTTTGATTGTTTGTGATTTAAGAAAAATAGGTTTAGTACAATTACCATGTATATATAATTTTTTATAATAATAATGATGAAACTATTAGTTAAAATAATGGACTTTTGTCCTTTTTTATTGTTTGTGATTGAAAAAATAGATTTACTACAATTAGTAATATTTTTTTTAACGATGCACTGCTGTCCCTTTTTTATTGTTTGTCATTTATAATTATAATAATGAAACTATGAGTGAATAATAATAATGGAAAAAAACACAACATGGACTCTTGTCTTTTTATTTATTTTTTTGTCATGATAACAGTGATACTATACATTTTTTTAAATAAATTCATTACGTTAAAGTCCATATCTAGATAAAAGTAATTTGCTCTTCATAGCACCAATCACTATAAATGCTGCCATTCGTTCTGCTAGACTGGCATCTGAAGCTGTTAATCGTTGCTTGGCAATGCTTAACAAGACTTTGTCGGCAATGCGTCTTAGTGTGGGATCACTGTTTTCATAGGCTTTATCGTGATTAAGACATGCATGATCCAAAGCATTGATTCCCATATTCCCTCTCCTCAAACGATCTTGAAGACGAGTACCAGGGCCGCAAAAGCTGTAAGCAGGTAAGTGAGCTTCGAATGGTAAGTTTTTAATAATGTTATCAATAATTCCACGGCCAGTACACCTGGGACATAGAGGTTTCAATCGGTGAAAAACACTTTTTTTGTTGTTCTTCTTCTTCTTGTTCTTGTTCTTGTTCTTGCTGTTGTTGTTTGTCGGCAGCTCCTGACGAGCATGGTAGGTGGTGGTTGTTTTCCGCATGACAGCCATGGAATGATGAAACAATGTCTTTACACTGAGTTTTATGACCATGATATAATTTCATTAATTGGCATGTGGCACACTGTCGAATGGAAGGTATTTTTGCCATGGTTAATTGCTTGTGATGGGAAAAATGACTGCATGGTTGTAGTTCACTCAATACAGAGTCGTTAGTCCACTCGGCAGGCGCCTTTTCCCAAATTTCTTTGACAGCGTTGGCAGCAACATAAAAAAGAAATGATTTAGGTAGTGCTAATAATTCATGTTGTGTAAAGCTAATCAGTTTTTTCTTGCACACAAAGAACTTTCCAATAGCCTTGTCGATTGTAGTGGCGTCCATGTCTATAACGTTGATGTTATCACCTCACGTGTACACGTCTCACTGCTATCATTGGACGATACACTTTCAGTTTTCATTTTATTGAACAACTCCCAACATGCACTCGTGGTGAGCCAATGAAACAATTGCCATGCATGCGCTAAGGCTTTATTCTGAATATTGTCGCAAGGACAAGTGTCCATAAGCGTTTGCAGGGATGGACAACCCAGATCTAAAAGGTCAATACATTGACAGTGAGAGGGTAGAAATGGTTGAAGCCACTGGCGTTTTTCACTCCCTTTAACAAATAAGACATTGGCCGAGGACAAATGGGCTTTCATGACAATGTCAAGATACTTGTAAGAAATATCACCCTTGTTCCATGCTAACTGCAAATGATTTTCAATCCATTGGCTCTGTTTTTTATCTTTTTCACTAAGCAACTCGAAAGCATAGGGAGGTTTAAACACCAAATGAATAGGGTTAGACACCCAAAACGTACTACAATCGATAAAAGCAACTTCCTTAAATATAAATTTGTTGTCTGCAATTTTAAACCCCTGACAATCCACGATGAGTGTACGCATCATGCTTTTTTATTTTTACTTGTTACCTCATTGACGTCTAATCAACAACTAACCCATGCCATGGTTTAACATGGCAAAATCAAAGGACTTTAGGGGAAAAAAAGGAAAAAATGAATTGAACAACAGCGAAATATTTGTTGAGGTTTTATTCATAACAAAAAAAAACTTACACTTTTATTACAAACAAGTGTGTTGGCTTAATTTGGAACAGCATTCAAATGAATAGTTTGCACATACGGTCCACAGGTATCTCCTAGTTTTGTAGGGTCTGGTACAATAACCGGATAATTCAAACTCCATGGAATATTGCCCACATCATAGCGATTGAGGTAAGGGCAGGATGGACTCCATCGCTGATGATCGCTAAAGGCTCGATCCCCTATTTCCCAGTTTCCAATTTCAATGTTGCAAAAAATACACTTGACCACATCCCCACGTTTTAAGTAATAAAATCCGCTCGCAGCCAATTCTCCACAATCCATAAAGGGAACTGTCCATGCTTCAAAAGTTTTCAAACGATTAAATTCACATTTTAAATTCCATGGTTTGTCTGTCACGTTGTTGTTGCTGTTGCTTATTGAGGGACACATGATGTTTGTTGTTGTCGTATGTGCGCACAGTGCCAGAGCGCAACAGATACTGTGCATGCAGACGCTTATCATCAATCCTATGAATGATGATCTTTTTTTGTTTTCATTCGACCACAGATGGCTTACATGCTGGTGACATAATTGGACAAAGGATGATATTTCACTTGTCTAGCATGAATAATCAAACAGTAGGCACTGGTATGGTCTGGGACATTTTCTTGTGTTTCAAAATCTACCCTTAAATCAATGGTGGTGATTTTCATAGATTCTTCTAGATACGAACAGTCGAAAACAATCAGTGGTGCTTTTGCTTTAAACCCTTGTGGCGACAACATAGGACAATCCTGTTTTTCATAATAAGACGATTGAAATTTAGCGAACATGTCATAAAGGGGACCAAACTTATTTTTTGAAAAATTGAGTTCCAACCCCTCATAGGGAAAGCAAACATTATTTAAAAATAGTCGTATATTTCTCAAGTGAATGTGATCAAACAAGGTGACATCTTTGCTTTGTTGGTATTTTCTATTGGTTTGAAAACCAATAATAACATAGAGGGGTCTCTCGGTAGAGCGAGCCGATTTGACACTCCAACTATGAGTGTCAGTGGTAGGTAGCAAGGGGTATTCATGCAGACACCAACTTCGAAAGGCGATAGGCAAGGCTTTATCTTTTTGCACCAAATTTAACATGCTTAGCTTTTTACGATCCGATAGCGTCACATGGGGCACTTTCCATAGTAATCGAAGCAGTTGAATTTTTGAGTCTATCACTTGGTCAGAGGCTCCTTTCAGTGCATTATAATCACTGCGGTCTCTCACCAGATACAAACTTTGTCTTGCGTTTAAAATAATACGCTTGTGATCTTCGGCAAAGCCAAGGAGTAATTTTAAGGGTAGGAAGCCTGTAAAAGTGCCATCGGTATGAACTAGCCAGTTATTGCTACTGTTGGGACACCATCCTGCCATAGAAAGCGTTTTACTTTCCTCCTCGCTATAGGATGGATATAATTTCATAAGACTAGTCATGCCCACATTTCGAGTCATATCTATGACAATATCATTTATCACATAACGTACTTCAGAAAACAGAAAAGCCAAACCATGATTCGCCAACGCAGACGTTGTGGGCGTACTGCCATCTGCTTTCATTAATTTACCCTCAATTTGAAGGACACTTTCATGAGGTAGAGTAAAAATATCTTGATTGTTAATTATGAATTGAATCTCGTCATTGTTATTCAGACCTGTTGCTTGAGGTTGATAGGAATGCATATCAATGCGCACGACGCCATCTTCCACTTGTATGGGATTTAACACTTGCAACAGCTCTTTGTTCATGATTGGGGTGTAGCGTATAACCAAGGCGTTGTAAGCGTTGTCGGTTTACCCGTGTCAACCGTTTCATACACGGCGGGCAACTAACCGAGCTCGTAGACGTTGTTGTTGCTTTATAGATAAATTTCATAGCGTCTTTAAAACCAACTTGTAGGTCACAGGGGTGTTGGCGTCCAAAGCAATCAGTTGTTGGTTTCTATTCACTAAGCGTAAGGTAATATTACTAATATCACTGACACACACAGGATGATAGAGAACCACTGAAGGGTTTTCACGAATAATATAGCCGCAAGGAGAGGTGACAATAAAATCATACAGGGAATGGCTTTGTTCTTGATTCGTAAATACGTCTCTAATAATATTGCAAGTTACAGAAATGTGATGGTCCTCGATGAATTTCACTGGATAATCTGATTCATGGGGTTGCTGAGCTGCCAACACTCTTGGTTTAAATCCTAATAAAGGACCAATAGAATGAACTCGTGTTTCAAAGTCAATGTTAAACGTAGAGAAAATACGACAGCGATGAGTTATTGTATTGGCTGTAAGTTCAAATTTGTGTGTCCCATCCGCAAATGGTTTGACACCAAATTGTTTTATCATCGACACGCTAATGGCCTCATGCACATCGTCTATAGTATAACCTCCAGGGGTAGTGTCAACATATAATCATCATAATAAAATTTGTCATTAATATCCACTTGAATATTGTAAATTCTGTTGTAACTTTCCAAAGAAATTAATCCTAGCACATAGGATTGTTCGGGATGCAATTCAATGGGAGGGAAAAAATCCAGGGACACTTCAGGCCCGCGACTGTGCACGGTAAAGGTCTTGGCGTTGACATTCATAATGATGAAACTGATGGCTTAACGCGACCTCTTATATAAAAAATGTAAACTCAAACGGCCACACTCTTGACTGTCAAAGGTTTGTTGACGATTCACATTATAGAATATCTTTACCCGGTTTCCCAAATAACGTATCAACTCGATCGGGGGTGGTAAATTTCCATAACTGTCAAAGTACCATACTGTGGAACCTTGTTTCACATAGGCTACAAAATGGGTTCCTGGGCCTGCATCATCATCTAAATTCATCATGGCTCGTTCTTCTTTCCACGGTGCTTTAGGTAATTCATTTCGCATAAATACACCTCGAAAATGAGAAATCTTTAGTTGTTTGGCATAGCTTTCCACTTCTTCATGGGTCATGGCATGACGAGGCAGTTGGCTTAAGCGCTTATCGATGAAGATGGACATTTTTTTTTTTCCTTAGACGGTAGGCCATTACCTTGTGGATAAAAGACTGGCTTTAAAGGGTTGCCATTTCTAGCTCCCATCGCAATGGCTTCTAACGTTTTATTGTGTCGCTCGCTTTCTTTGAGTTGTTGCTTGCCTTGCTCGACGGCTTTTATGGTTTTCGCTACAGCGCTGGCACCACCCAAAAGGGACCCCAAAGCTGCCAACCCTGCAAATAAAGCCGGCAAAAAACCCCCACGCTTAGCAACAGGAATGACTCGCCCACGTTTTTGCTTTCTTTCTTTTCTTTTTATCGATACATAATGCTGCGATTTCGGAGCTGTAGACAATCGCACCGCTTGTAAAGCTTTTTCGATAGCCACTCTTTTTAGATTTTTTTTAGTTTTTTTACGTTTTAACACTGGGTGTGAGGCAGATCGACTTGGTTCCCGACCTGGCTTTTTTCTCTTTTTGAGATTTGATTTTTTCATGTTCATAGCATATCTTTTTTTCACCATGCTGCTACTTGGTGAACCTTTCACAGCAAACATTCGATAACAACTAACGTAGAGAACCTTATTTCATAGCACTATATTCCAATTCTATATAAAGCGGGAAATCATTCACCGTTTTCCCAGCTTCCTTTTCCTCAAACGTAAGCATAAGATGAAAGGATAATTCATCTCCCACATTTACTCTTTGATGGTTGTGGGCCAACACTCTATCACCGTTTAGTTGTATTTTTAAATGTTTCTCATCAGGCATGGCATATTTAATATGAATGACACCATCATAATGCAGTCGATAACGACTTAAACCGGAAGCAAGCATATAGGTAAGATCATCATTCACCAGTGGTAGTGGTGGTGGGGAATGGTTTTCGTCATTGTCCAGTTTTTGATTTGACAGGTACACTAAAAATACACATGGGACAAATTTATAAAGCCTTTTCATTTGATAGGTCACATAACGTTTCGTGCAGACATCATTTTCGTCTCGAGGCTCTTGCACATCAATAATACGATGATGATTGGCTGAATAGCCCTCAGCGGTTAGTCTCGGGGCCATGTGATAGACACTTTGCACTTTGCGATCGACATAGCTTTTTGTTGCCACCTCTCGTGACTGTTTTGACAAAGAGGCGGCCGTGGCCATGGTTACACGAGCTCTCCCAAACACGTCCATGGTGATAGACGTTAACTAACCTTTCTTACTCACCGTTTGCCTATATATATATAAACCTTATACACACATGAAAAAAACTCAGTCATCGACACAATGGAATTAATGAAACAACCCCATGCTTTGCCCGTCTCTGATTTGGTTTCAGAGCTATCACTGTCCGTGTGCGAACCTAAACGTCATGGCACCCTATTCCCATCTACCGTTCGATGTATTATGGTAGGGCCTTCGGGTTGTGGAAAGACCAATGTTTTGCTGAACATTATTACCGCACCTCATGGCCTACGATTTCAAAATATTTATATTTTTGCCAAATCCTTGTACCAGCCTCTGTACGTGTATCTGGAACAAATTATGTCTTCGTTAAATAAAGAAGCCATGGGCTATTTTACATTCACCTCACCTCAAGATGTCATTCAACCAGACCGCATTCAACCAGATTCCATTATAATTTTTGATGATATTGCCACTCAACGACAGGCCATTATTCAAGAGTATTTTAGTATGGGACGCCATAAACAAGTGGATTGTTTTTATCTAGCTCAGACCTATTCCAAAATCCCCAAACAGTTGATTCGTGACAATGCCAATCTCATCGTTCTCTTCCGCCAAGACTCTAGAAATCTCTATCATATTTTTCAAGATCATGTGAATCCAGATATGTCCTTTACAGCTTTCACGCAATTGTGTGCTTCGTGTTGGAACCATCATCCCCATGCCTGTTTGGTCATAAATAAACAGAGTGAACGATGTGAGGGACGTTATCGCTTGGGTTTTGATCATTTTATTTCTGTTTAAAAAGACCTAGGGTTGGACATTTCCTGTTAGTGTGTCTTTACCTTTACCATGGCGAACGCCATAGGGTACAAGAAACATGTTCAAATCATGCAGCGTATTATTGAGGCACGAAATACGATTCGACATAAATTTCGTGAATTGCAACGTTTAAAAAACGTCAATCCTTTACCCATGATAAAACATGCTCCATCATCGGTTGATCCCATGAGATTTAAACCTAATGCTTCTACTGCTACTGCTGCTGCTGCTGCTGCTACCTCTCAAACCAAACCCATAACAAGTTCAAAATTTACTCAAACAGAATCCACACGACAGGTAAAATCCTCCTCTTCCTCCTCCTCTAATGTTAGTGAACAAGAACATCAAGAACATGAAAAGAAAGAAGAAGAAGAAGAGCATGAACAAAGTGAAAGTGACAGCGAAAGCGTATTTAGTCCTGAAAGAAAAAAGAAATCGTCACCCCTTCAACAGTTTCTAAAAACAAAACAAAAATCTTCCGTCATAGTGGCAACACCGTCTTCCTCCACATCGTCTCCGTTTTCACAAGTCTTGGCAACCCCTCAAAATAAAGCTCAACTCAAAAACATTTTAATCAAACATTATGGGGCAACCCTGGAACCGTATTTGACCCTTCTATTTATTGGAAAGACAGATACCACGTATGGTGTTCGCTATGAGAATGATAGTTTTAAAATTGGGGATTCATCCATTAAATTTGCTCGTACGAAAGCTGTCATTAAAAAGATCAACTATAAATTAACACCAGGTCTGTTAAAGCTGCTATTTTCTCGCACCCCCTCGACACAAGATTTTACGTCCGAGGACCTTGCTAAATATAAATCCATTTTATTAGACACCAACGCTCACAAAAGAAACTATAAATCCTCTCAGCAGGTCAATGCCAATATATCCCAAAAATATAAAACCATCATTGCAAACATCTTTGGTAAGCAAAAACATCACTCTGCCTCTGGTGTAAGGTTTAAGAAATTAAAACCCTACCTAGATATAACCTTTTGGAATAATCCCAATCAGTTAGTAGAGCGCTTATACTTGCTTCATGCATCAAAACAAGCTGGTCACACTGGACATGAGGCGGAAATCGCCGACGTTGAACAACAACTCCGAAATGCTAAAATTATCTTATAAGCCATCCCCCATCAAAGTGGGCATTGCTCATGAATTGCATAAACCAGCCCGACGCATTTATGAACGTCGTCGTGTCATTTCCAAAGGAATCGATGACCTTTGGCAGGCAGACCTGGTTGAAATGATACCTTATTCTAACGTTAACGACGGTGTACGCTATATGTTGACTATCATTGATGTCTATTCCAAAATGGCTTTTGTTCAACCAGTAAAAAATAAAACTGGTATCTTAGTCACAAAGGCCTTTCAACATATTATTGAACAATCAAAACGTCAACCTCACTTGTTACAAACCGACCAGGGGAAAGAATTTTTCAACAAGGATTTCTCCAGTTTTCTCAAATCTAAGGATATTCACCATTATGCCACCTATAGCAATCTCAAAGCCAGTGTGGTCGAGCGGTTCAATCGAACATTAAAAAGTTATATGTGGAAAGAGTTTACAATACATGGTTCCTATCGATGGATAGACTGGTTACCTCAACTTGTGTCTCGCTACAACAACACCATTCATTCCACCATCGGCATGAAACCTCGCCTCGTCACCAAGAACCTACCCAGACTCAATAGACTGTTTAACCCTATAAAAAGGGTAGATCCAAGGCGACATCGCCTTAAAATTGGAGATTTTGTTCGCATTAGTAAACATAGAAGTGTGTTTTCAAAATCGTATACTCCACAATGGTCGACAGAAATTTTTAAAATTCGCCAAGTCAAGCTAGGTCAACCAGTGACGTATCTCTTAGAAGATCAGAGCGGTCAACCCATTCAGGGACGATTCTATTATGAAGAAGTGCAAAAAACATTATATCCCAACGATTATCTCATTGAACGAGTAATTAAAGTCAAAGGTGCAAAATATTTTGTAAAGTGGTTAGGTTTTCCTTCCACGTATAATTCATGGGTCAATAAACATAATTTTTTGTAATAAAACCCTATTTAATTATTTTGAAAAAAATAAAAAATAAAAAAAATGTATCATATGACCTTTCATTATTCCCACCCTTTTGTTTATTACATGTCCAATAACCGCTTTGTTCGAGCCCATGCCAATCTGTTATCATGATGTTATACACTCACTCATTGTTTCAAACTTTGCGTTGCATGATGAGTCCATAATGAACCTAGGCTATGACATACACATTATAAATCCGCACACTGTATAATGACACCAGCCTCTTATCTCTCTCTGCTGCGAGGCACGTACGATGATAAGACCTGTGTCTGTCTGGATCGCCGTGGGCTAGCTTCAATGCTTTCAATTCTCATTGCATTAAACATGTTCTCTCTCTGCGTGTGAGCCCTGACCAGTCAAGACAAATAATAATAATAATAATGCATAAATGTTTTACTAACATCATAGCGCATAACCTAACGTGACTTCAAATCTGGTTTCTTACATTTTTCCCCGTTTTCCTCAACGATCTCGAAAAAAATAACGGAAACCATCATTTTAGGTTTTCCATACCTACATTCCCGTAAACAGAACGACATAAATACATCGACATGACCATCATAAAAATCGCCTCATTCGTTTTCCAAATAACGCGAAAATGAACAAAAAACACCTTTTCCATAAGAAAACCATGTTTCCAGCTTTTTGCCTTTTTCATATCTATATCCCCGTAAAGAGGACAATGAAACGAAATAAATACTATCACACACGTCATTCTCACGTTTTCGGTTTTCACAATATGAGGGAAAATCACAAAACCCATTTGTGACTAAAAAAAACATGTTTCCAGCTTTTAACCTATTCCATATCTATATCCCCGTAAAGAGCACAACGAGACGAAAACATACTATCACGCACGTCATCATCACGTTATCCGTTTTCCAAAAATCGGCAAAAATGTGAAAAACGCATTTTTCGACCCAAAACCCTAAGTTCACCTTTTCGACACCTACATTCCCGTAAAGAGCACAACGAGACGAAAAAAACGAATCCAAGCACGCTCTCCCAGCATGACCCGTTTTCCAAAAATCGGCAAAAATGTGAAAAACGCATATTTAGACCCAAAACCCTAAGTTTACCTTTTCGACACCGACATTCCCGTAAAGAGCACAACGAGACGAAAAAAACGAATCCAAGCACGCCCTCCTAGCATGACCCGTTTTCCAAAAATCGGCAAAAATGTGAAAAACGCATGTTTTGACCCAAAACCCTAAGTTCACCTTTTCGACACCGACATTCCCGTAAAGTGCACAACGAAACGAAATAAACGAATCCAAGCACGCCCTCCTAGCATGACCCGTTTTCCAAAAATCGACAAAAATGTGAAAAACGCATTTTTTGACCCAAAACCCTAACTTCACCTTTTCGACACCGACATTCCCGTAAAGAGCACAACGAGACGAAATAAACGAATCCAAGCACGCCCTCCTAGCATGGCCCGTTTTCCGAAAATCGACAAAAATGTGAAAAACGCATTTTTTGACCCAAAACCCTAAGTTCACCTTTTCGATACCTACATTCGCGTAAATAGCACCATGAGACGAAAAAAACCAATCCAAGCACGCCCTCCTAGCATGGCCCGTTTTCCGAAAATCGACAAAAATGTGAAAAACGCATTTTTTTACCCAAAACCCTAAGTTCACCTTTTCGATACCTACATTCCCGTAAAGAGCATGACGAGACGAAAAAAACGAATCCAAGCACGCCCTCCTAGCATGGCTCTTTCCATTCCAAGGTCGCAGGGGCTCACCACTTGCTTTTATAAGCAGCTCCCCCACTACCACACTACTACCTTTGTTACTAGGAAATATGGTTTATTACGTTAACAGCATAGTTCTACATAACTATCTGTTTCATTACAGTGAATTTGGTATTCATTGATTTAATTATCTATCATGTATTTGGACTATCTTTTACCAGATTTTGTGTCGTGTAACAATCCATTTTTGTACACAGTTGGTTTAAAATAAATTTCTGACACTCGAATCAACATCTGGAGTTGTCGAAATATTTGACACTTCGTGGCATGGCTTTTTAAATATACGGTACTTAAGTTGTTCAATATACGTTCCATCGTTGCGCATAAAACAGATTTATTTAATTTAACGCAAGTATCTATAATTCTAAACGATTTTATATTGAAATGATTTAACGTTGACAACTGCAATACGCTAATAAAATTTCGTCCAAATGTCGGAAATTTTCAATGAAAATGACTCCTAAGAAAATACTGAAATACTGGATTAAAATCTACACAATTTTAAATACAATGACAAAATTATACGATTGGTCAATTAGGATAAACACAGAACATGACTACAATTCTACTAAATATAAATCAATGTCTTCACTACCTTGAACTGGTGACGGTCTCTGATGTAACATGTCTCGTCTGGCAAGCAAAATGTGTGTTAGAGCACAACGCCCAGAGCTGCGAGATCTGGTTGTGACGTGGCCTGCTGGATAGCCCTCACAGTGGGACAAGGTCGATGACATAACTGGGTTAGCGACCTCTCCGAGTACAGCAAGTCTCTCCCTCACTCCTTCGCTCGACTCCCACAAGTTGTTCGGATCTTCTGACGTTACCCCTTCACTGCGCCGACATCGCTTCTCAAGGTTGAAATTCGATTGTTCTATGAGTGTCTTTGGGAGTATACTGGATGTATATGAACTCGTGTTAGGAAGTATAGATTTGTTCTGCATTTCTGCGCATCGCGTAGATGTTCAACTGCGCCGTCCATGTTGTGGAATTCTGGATTCAACTTTTCATTTCTGTAGTTTCTACTTCCCTATAATGTGCATCTTAGCACGAAGTCATAATCAGATTAATGATTAAACCTGTATAACTTCCCCGTTGACAATTCATAAACTGCATTCTGTATAGTTCCCAAGGATGAGCTGAATTGTAGGAATAACGTAGCTCTTTTCCTGAAGTGAATTGTTTGCATTTATCTGCGTGAGATATGTAATAGCTTCGTATTGAAATACCGAAGTAACAAGCTGTGTTTCAAATGCTCCACAGACTTGCTGTATGAAGCTTCTTTAAAAGTGAGTGTAAATGAACTCAGTCTCGTGTTGCAAAATCACTGGTCTACATGCTGTGCTGGTCCGTCAGAATGTCCCTTGCTTCGCAAGTCACAGCCTTCTGACTACACACTCCTTCTCTCCTTCACTTTCGTGATGTGTGGCACTGTTCTAGAAATAACTTGTTTCTACACTGTCGGTCTTGTCCCGACCCGATATGAATTTGGAATGAACTCTTCGTCCTTACCCTCCGAGTACGGCAAGTTCCTCGCGTTTCCTCCCCTCTCGTGGTGTGACGTAGCTCCATAGACTTCCCCTCACTCAGTGTGTCATCAACCTTGATCACTTCTCCTCCTGCACGACGTTTCTCTCAGTTCTCGTGGTGTGACGCATTCTTACAATGTAGGCCTCCCTACATTCAGATAATAAACATACAACCTTATTTAAATAGTTCCTTCTTGCATTCCGTAATTGTTTAATTATTAATGATGCATAGTATTACACTCTATTTCATCTTAGATTTTCCATATCTCACAAATTTTTAAGGAATAAGAGATTTTAATTCGTTCTTTTATTTTTCCTGGGTCCCAGTTCATATCCCTTCTGGATCTTTAGTATTGGCCTTAAATAAATTCGGGCGCACTACCAGGGTAACCAAACATTTTTATTTACGCTCAGCCCTTTCATCCCTCATTAATTAACACCGGGCCAGCACATTTCACGGCAAGGAGCCATTGTTATCGGTGCTATACACGCAGCGCCTTTTTACACAGATGCACCTTCTTTTATCTATTCATCGGGCTCCAGTAAACATTTGCTCTCGAACACACCCTTATATAGACACCGCCCTCCGACATACGCAGACACGGGCACTTCCCCATGACCATACAAATAAATAGATTTACATCCCACTTAGGAGGTTTTATTTTATTTTATTTTATTCGCGGAACAGCGATCTTCGATCAGATATTTTCTTCCAGAATCGGACGAGCAACCTCGTCTACAGCCGTGGCGCATTAATATTCCCGCCACGCGCATTTTACCCCTCTTGAATTCCCCAATTTAAACACCACATATATTGGAATTTAACACTTAGCTGGCATTTATACTAGAATGGCAATACACACTTATGGATGCCCCACATTTCCGCATGGCGGATAAGATATTTTTAAAACAATACTCCCCCCTACAGGACGGACTTAGTCCACACATCCCGTGCACAAAGGTGCAGCCTACTTTAGGTTATATATATATATATATATAAGACAGAATCCCTAGGATAAGGGATTTAGTTATTTAATCATACCAGATGACCAGTTTTAGGATATAGGCTTCATAGTACGTAAGTATACATTATATATTATACGAGTGCAGACAGCAGTCTATTATTGGTATGGCCACAGATGGCATAAATCAGAACTAAATCATCCAAGCTCCATAGAACTTCTCCATCCCACCACACATTGTTAACACTCTACAATTACACATTTTTACACCTGTTCCCTATTAATGCACGGCACTTGGTAATCATGCAATTGCCAGGGTGCACGACATGCTTTCTCGCTAATGGCTCAATGTTAGTCAAAATTCGGAATTATAAAGCTAACAGCTTAGCGTCCCAGGCATCACCTGATAACACCAGTGCATGAAATGTTTTATTTTTTCCCCTGCATTTTACCTTGCATGCGCCTTTAGAGAATATATGTCACCCTACCTCCTTCAGTACGGTATCTAACAACCACACTGAACACCCAGTTCCTAACCCAATAAGATCCTCAACCGCACTGGTCGAGCGATCCTTCCATTTAATGTTTCCCGACATCCCCATAGGACCACGATTCCTTGGACCTGTCTCACCATCCATTTACCCGTTACTTACGAAATCTAACATGCTTACAGCTTCCTAATAACACGGAAACACCCTTCCAAATCCTTGACTTACCCACTAACATGTGAGAGGGGATAATACGCAGCTGAAATTAGCTAGATATCTGAAAGCCAGGCGCAATGAAAGTGCACTGTGCCACCACAGTCCCCCCCGTATAACTATAACACCCCACACAAACACAGTACCTCTTGACACTATCTTTTTATGGTTTGTGCACGAAGGTGCACTGTGATGGATGTGACACTATTTTCCTGGGGAAAATAGGAAATGGTAAGTTTTGACTGGGATAAAGAACAAGCATAGCCCTTGACCTGACATGATATGACTTGGACGTTGACGAACGACGGAAGGTCATAGCGGTGACGTGTTAGGGTGGGCAAGCGCTCGCGCTCGAGGATGTACCTAGCCTGTCTCCCGAAGCGCGGGGCCCGTTATACCCATTTTTATGCCCTAACGTCGTCTAAGCTATACCTACGGATGGAGGCTTGATAGCTCGGTGAGGGGATTGACTACCCCCGCATCGGGCAGGATAGATCCTCCTTCCCAAGACGACTCCCTTTACTTGACGTTAGTTCGTATATAAGCACACGTAACAGCATTATCGCGGAAGCAAGTCCTGAACACAAACGCAGGTGAATAACAAATCAAGAATATAGAAACACGAAGAAAGAAGAACAAACACACACGAAGAAATAATGAATATATGATCTCCCAGGCCGAGGTATGTGGCACAGATGATCTCCTCTATCCATGCCCCCGGAGAGTATCACTTACGATTTGCTTTCCGACACACCTTAGTATGTAAAAACACGTAATAGCTTCATAGCGGGAGCAAGTCCTGTACACACACACAGGTGGATAACGAATGAAGAATGAAGAAACGCGAAGACATATGAAATTAGTATGTAAAAACACATAATAGCTTCATAGCGGGACCAAGTCCTGTACACACACACAGGTGAATAACGAATAAAGAAGAAAGGAGAAAGAAATTTATCAAGAAAGAAATGACATGACGTGACTCAACGTTGACGGACGACGGAAGATCATAGCGGTGACGTGTTTGGGTGGGCAAGCGCCCGCGCTCGAGGATGTACCTAGCCTGTCTCCGACAGCGCGGGGCCCGTTATACCAATTTTTATGCCCTAACGTCGTCTAAGCTATACCTACGGAAGGAGGCTTGATAGCTAGGTGAGGGGATTGACTACCCCCGCATCGGGCAAGAGGGACCCTCCACCCAAAGACGACCCACTTGACTTGACGTTATTTAGCATGTAAGGTTAAGTAATATCGGCTCCATGTGCGGAGCTAGAGACCTGGTTGTCACACACACACAGGTGAAGAAAGAAGAGGATATTCTTTCCCGGGCCGAGGTATGTAACACCGGAATTCCCCTCTGCTCATGCCCCCCGTAGAACGAATAACGAATTAACAAGAAAGAAAAAAGAAGTTTAACAAGTGAGAAGATATAATGGAGGAATATCTTTGTATTGCCTTGACGAGGCGATATGTTTTGCGATGCGCCCCTATGCATAGTAGCATATTGTTACTATGGTCCAGAGTAACTTGTACGGATGTATATATGCAAATCATCCGTTATATCTCTCGAAGCGATTTTTCGAGATACGATGCGATATGCGTTTTTTGAGAATGGTCTTAAGGATATCTTATAGATATATATTTGTGTCTTGATTTTTCAGCACAGGTTGCAAACCTGAGACGCCAACTCCCGACACAGCGCACCCAGTGGTGCATAAGTTGCACAACTGCATTTTGGGCACTTGGCGAGTTACCCAAATACAGTGTATGCGCATGATATATTTTCATAATTAATATATTTTTGTATACATCCACAGGTTCACTCCGCAGATGCAGAGGGTGGACACCCTCTATTTTGATATTATTTGTATTTTTGTCCCAACAGGTGGCGACATGATATAACCACTCATGTATGTGTCTTTTTATAAACAAATTTCCCTCCCCAAATTTCACACTCACACGGCCCATACACGATCCCCCCCACACACACATGATATACGTTTCCAGGTGAAAATCCGAACCACGGTGGAGATATAACTGTGGGATATCCCCCCACTGTAGGTCGGATCAACGATGACAATTTGCCATCTACAATGAGAGGTGCACTACGGCCACACAACTCGCGCCTATTTTTGTGAAGGACGAGTTTTGCTGCCAAGATGACTTCGCTTTCCCCCAGGGAGCGAATCATATCATAGACATATAGAGAAATAACCTGCAGGTACTAAATAGTAGTTCAAGTACATATTAGTTAAGAGTGCACTCATGATATTGTTGTAGGTGAGAGAATATGGTATTGTTATGGTAATGTTCTAGTTGAGAGTGTAAGATAGTGTTGTAGTTGAGAGAATGGTGTTGTTGTAATTGAGAGAGTATGATATTGTTGTAATTCAGAGAATACACATTTCTTCCCCTTTCTCTTCTTTAAAACTCCCAGTTGTACAAATGTCGCATTTCTTCCCCACAAATAAACCATTTTTACATATTTTCCCTTAAATTACACCCTGCGATATTTCTTTGTTTCTTTCTCTCCACCCTATCTCTTTTATACACGTGCAGGGCACACGAGGGCAGTTTTTCATCCGCTCCACGGGTATATTAATTGTATAACCTTCCCCCACCCCTAGGATGTTTTTTTCCTCTCGTTGGTTCCATGCACCACTTCGGATGCCTTGCCGAAGTTCAAGGTTTTAATTATGATTGTATTTCCTGATATACCTAATTATGATTTAATTATGATTGTACTTTATATGTTTGTTTTAATTTGTAATAGGGATACATGTTGTATCACGAGAGTATACTTGTATTATCGTCAGGATGACTGTTGACATTGTCTATATTTTAAGATTCACACCCCACTGTTTGCATTTTTGATACCACGTTGTAATGAAATATTGTTCCCCTCACCATATACACCTACACATGATCTCTGGACACTACCCGGAGGCACACACTCTACAAAGCACTTCTGCGAATCCCCAACCTTCGACGCTCACTTCTCTAATGCACAGTCTCCATCTGCCCCATAACTCACCCTTCCACACTTTCTCTACCACGAGACTACACACACCCCCCGACGACGCCACCAACACATTTTCGGGCGGAAATACCAGAAGAGAAGAACAGAAGAAAGAAGATATACAAGTAGGAAGAATATGCCCTATTTTCAAAAACCACCCCCACGTCTTCGTCCAGTTATCGAGGACGATAACTAACACCACAAAGGGGGTTGTTGTACCCCTAGGGTGTACTACCATCATCCCCTAACACTAACACCCCCGGAAAACCAAATGCCACATACTTACTTCAAGAACCAACGAATACATCTACATAATTACACATCTAACAAATTATTGCCTCAATGAACTCAGGTAGCCTCGTGTCCAAGCCCAACGACCGCATGGAGGGCTATGACAAGGGAGAAATGTGCAAATTCCGCAAAAGCAGCGCGACGTTCCTATAAAATCTCCGGGAGGTCATGCCTCCGGATCAGTCTGTCTCAGTGTTACCTGCGTGCCGAATCGCTGCTGGAAGCCGAAGGGTAAGTGTCTTAAGCAATCATTACACACTCATTCAATTACTCTCCCATCCCCCTGTGCTTGGATTGTTATAATTACTTATTTTTATTAACTGCACTGCTAATTACAGGAGTACTTCAAATCCGAAGTACTCATTAAACACAAACATAGTAGAAGCCACTGGTCTTTTCATTTATTTAATTAATTGATAATATCCTACCCTCTTAGCTTCCCCTCTAGGTAGGATCTAGTATTAGAACTGTTATTTAATTGTTTCGAGACGTCAGCAGGGCGTCACAGTAACAGCGCTGACACCAAGAGGCTCGCTCCCAGCTCGCCTGCTTACGATTCTCATCAGACCGCTTAGCGCCGATATCGCGCACAGAGCACTAAGTAAACCACCCTTTCTTTCACACTCTCACCCTGAACTACCCCGCCAAGCAGTACCTTGGGGAGTTCTCCTTTCAGATCGTACAGACGGTCCCAAGCCACTAGCTAATCACCACCTCTTACACGTAACTGCCAAGCTTTCCCCCTAAACAAATTTATTTCATCCCTTAGATTAATACTTTGTAGAGGCTACCCCCTCAGATACCCTACAATATCCAAGGTCTCAAAAGTTCTGAGGAACATCTTATATTAGAAAATACGAAAACTGTGTGTCCTCGGTAGTATAGTGGTCAGTATCCCCGCCTGTCACGCGGGAGACCGGGGTTCGATTCCCCGCCGGGGAGGATACTTTTACTAATAGCTTAGGATGTTCCTTAACTATCAAGCAGATGAAGTTTTTTTTCTCTAATTCACATTTAACAGCAGATACAACTGGGGATGAAAGCCAGGTAACCACTAAATTGGGTTGAGCACTTTGCAATGAGGCGGACCTAAACACTACCAGTAAATTAAAATCCGTTGTCTCTAAAGAATAAAGGATGGCAAACTACACATTTTATTGTAGGGTTAGTCATTTTAAAATAAAACAGTGATTCCTTTATACTATCATATAATCAGGATCTTTCATTTCATTTGCATGGCTTGGAATATTTAAGACCACATTGCTGTGACCGAGGACAAGCATGGTTCAGCTTCTAAACTTGGAAAATATCCACGAAGGAAAAATTCCACAGGCCTCCGTGGCGCAATCGGC
The DNA here is from genome assembly GCA_946902985.2 of Meconema thalassinum. Classification (NCBI taxonomy): domain Eukaryota; kingdom Metazoa; phylum Arthropoda; class Insecta; order Orthoptera; family Tettigoniidae; genus Meconema; species Meconema thalassinum. The sequence continues at coordinate 390,666,804 of OX336391.1, forward strand.
TAGCGCGTTCGGCTGTTAACCGAAAGGTTGGTGGTTCAAGCCCACCTGGGGGCGATAGTTTTAAAATTGAGGGCTCCTGCAGCCGTAAAATCCTTATTCATTCTAGTTAGAGAAGGTTCCAATTTGTAATACCAGAAGAAAAGCTCACTTGTTGAACGATAATTTGATGGGTTACGTTCAGATCATTGTACAAGGTTTCCTGTCTATAATTTAAGCGAATCCATTGATCACTCGAGGCGCTGCAGTCGCCTAAATATGGCCACTATAAGATTAAAAGGACGAATGATAGCAAAACAACTCACAGATATTCAAGAGAAAACGTGGCAATGTGCGCATACTTTTAAAAATCGACACAAGTGTGTATTATAAAGGTTGTATTTCCCAAGTTTTGAAAAAATATGCAATCCATCAACATTCAATAGCCTATTGTCTGAAAAATCGCGAGTTAATAGCTGGAGTCCATTTTCGAACTTGTGTTAGGGATCGAACCTTTGGGTACAGCCTATATGTAGACGTGTATTGCGTCTCGTGATGGTTGTATAGGTTATATCTGCTGGTTATTATACGAGATGCACAGAAGGAACCATATTTGGCTTGTGACGTTAATTATTGCTCTCACTCCTTATATGAATATCCAAGGTCTCAAAAGTTCTTAGGAACATCTTATCTTAGAAAATACGAAAACAATGTGTCCTCGGTAGTGTAGTGGTCAGTATACCCGCCTATCAAGCGGGAGACCGGGGTTCGATTCCTCGACGGGGAGGATACTTTTACTAATAGCTTCGGATATTTCTTGACTATCAGGCAGTTGAAGTTTTTTTCTCTAATTCACATTTAACAACAGATACAACTGGGGATGAAGTCCAGGTAACCACTAAATTGGGTTGAGCACATTGTAACGAGGCGGACCTAAAAACTAGTCTCAATAACTCTACCAGGAAAATAGATCTTTTGTCTCTAAGGAATAAAGGATGGCAAACTACACTTTTTATTGTAGGGTTAGTCTTTTTAAAATAAAACAGTGATTCCTTTATACTATCACTAGCTGAAGTACCCGTGCTTCGCTACGCGTCATAAAGAAATTAAAATATGAATGTGACAGTTAAAAGAGGGGATAGGCGAGGTGCTGCGGAGAGGGAGATTAAGGATGGAACCTTTTGTTCAACTACACCGTTCGACGTTGACCGTGTATTATAGTGCAAATTTAGATTTTACTCGCTAACCAATGGAGATACCTTTCGGATAGAAAATGTAATTTTAAACCTCGTATATGCCATCAAAAGTTTGCTATATCTTAGCGTTCACTTTTATTTGAAATGGAAATATGAAAGTTTGAAACCAAAATGGTCGCCATCTTTAAATAGTGCAAAGTATTGAAATCAAAAGTAGCCTATATGTTAACCAGGTAAATCAGCTACTTCCATGTACAATTCATATAAATCGGACCAGTGGTTCTTGCGTGATTGAGTAATGAAATGTAGGATTAACCCCGTTAACACCCCTTCAGAACCTGAATATCCAGAAATCTCTTCTTAGTAGACTTTTTCGACACACAACAAACATATCCCCTTCTTCTAACTTTAATAGTTTTGGTTGGTCGATGAGAGTGAACATCCTAAAATCCTTCCTTATTGGACGTTTTCTTCCAGAATTTCACCCCTCCCCATAGGCCCCTAAAATTGGCTTTATGAAAAAACGGTCAAACACCTGCTTATTTTAATTATTTATTCATTTATTTATTTATTTATTTTTAAGCTGATTGAAACTCTGAGAAAATCAAACTCCTCGCCTATGTCGTTTAAGAGATACACGCTCCGTTAGGAATCTTTCAACCCCCACTTGTCATCCCTTTCACCTCATAATATACACCACATCGAAAAACCATTAGACATGTGTCAGCTTTTTTTAAATAATTAGTTTATATGCCAAGTATCACATCCCCAAATGAAACCACTCGTAAGATGTTGTTATTCAATGAAATGCACGTTTACCCCCTTAACAATTCTTTATTACCTGAATATCCAAAACTCTTTCCTTAGTGGACGTTTTCGACATACGACGAACATATCCCCAAAATTTCATGTTTCTAACTTCAATAATTTTGGCTGGGCGATGATGAGTGAGTGAGTCAGTCAGGACATTTTCTTTCATTTATTTTTGAGAATTTCACCCCTCCTCATGAACTCCTTAAATTGGATTTATGAAAAAAAAAACGGTCGAACGCTTATTTACTTATTTAAGGATGTTTTCCCCCTGAGTTTGATGAGTGAGTAAGTGAGTCAATCAGTTAGGACACTTTCTTTCAGGTTTTTTCTCCCCCGAATTTCACCCCTCCCCATGGGCACCTTAAATTGGATTTATGAAGGAATGGTCGAACACCTACTTAATTATTTTTTAAGCTGCTTTTTCCGCTGAGTTTCAAACTTATCGCCTATGTTGAATAAGAGATACAGTACATGCTCCGTTAAGAATCCTTCAACCCCCAATTTTCTCCCCTTTCACCTCATAATAATATACACCATATCGATAAACCCTTAGACATATGTCTGCTTATTTTGAATGATTAGTTTATATGCCGAATATCACATCCCCAAATGAAACAACTCGTGAGATATTGTTATTCAATTAAATGCAAGTTTAACCCCCTTAATACCCCTACAGAACATGAATATCCAAAAATCCATCCTTAGTGGACTTTTTCGACATACAACGAACATATCCCCAAAATTTCAAGTTTCTAACTGCAATAGGTTTGCTGGGGGATGATGAGTGAATATCCATAAATCCTTCCTTAGTGGACTTCTTTCCCCAGAATTCACCCCTCCCCGTGAGCCCCTTAAATTGAATTTATGAACAAACGATCGAACACCTACTTACTACTTTTTCAAGCTGATTTTTCTCCCTGAGATTCATACTTTTTGCCTCTGTTTTTAAGAGATACTTGCTCCGTTAAGAATCCCTCAACACTCACTTTTCACACATACACCTCATAATGTACACCATATCGAAAAACCCTCAGACATGTGTCTTCTTATTCTTAATGATGAGTTTATATGCCGAGTATCCCATCCCAAAGGAAACCAATCGGGAGATATTGTTATTGACTTAATGCAAGTCTACCCCCTTAACACCCCTTTAGAACCTGAATATCCAAAATTCCTTCCTTAGTGGACGTTTTCGACATACAACAAACATAGCCCCAAAATGTCATGTTTCTAACTTCAATAATTTTGGCTGGGCGATGATGAGTGAGTGAGTAAGTCAGGACATTTCCTTTCAATTATTTTTCAGAATTTCACCCTTCTCATGCACCCCTTAAATTGGATTTATGAAAAAAAAAACGATCGAACACCTATTTACTTATTTTTGAGCTGTTCTTGCCCCCTGAGTTTGATGATTGAGTTAGGACACTTTATTTCCTGTTTTTCCCCCCAGAATTTCACCCCTCTCCAAGGGCCCCTTAAATGGGATTTATGAAAAAACGGTCGAACACCTATTTACTTATATTTTAAGCTGTTTTTTCCCGCCGAATTTCCAAATTCTCGCCTATGTCATTTTAGTGATACACGCTCCGTTAGGAATCCCTCAACCCCCAATTTTCACCCCTTTCTCCTCATAATATACACCACATCGATAAACCCTTAGACGTATGTCTGATTATTTTTAATGATTAGTTTATATACCGAATATCACATCCCCAAAGAAACAACTCATGAGATATCCTTATTCAATGATATGCACGTTTACCCCCTTAACACCTCTTTAAAACCCGAATAAACAAAAATCATTCCTTAGTTGACGTTTTCGACATACAGCGAACATATTCCCAAAATTTCAAGTTTCCAACTTTAATAGTTTTCGCTGGGCGTGATGAGAGTGAGTCAGACAGGACATATTCTTTCAATTATTTTTACCAGAATTTCACCCCTCCCCATGGGCCCCTTAAATTGGATTGATGAAAAAACTCTTGAACACCTATTAACTTATTTTTAAGCTGTCTTTTTCCCCTGAGTTTGATGAGTGAGTGAGTTAGTCAGTTAGGACACTTTCTCTCCTTTTTCCCCCAGAATTTCACCCCACCCCATTGGCCCCTTGAATTAATTTATGAAAAAACAGTCGAATACCGATTTACTTACTTTTAAGCTGATTTTTTTCCGCTGAGTTTCAAATTTCTCGCCTATGTCGTTTAAAAGATAGGCCTACACGCTCCGTTAGGAATCCTTCAACCCCCACTTTTCACCCCTTTAACCTCATAATAATACACCACATCGAAAAACCCTTAGACACATGTCTGCTTATTTTTAATGATTAGTTTTTATGCCGAGTATCACATCCACAAATGAAAGCACTCGTGAGATATTGTTATTCAATGAAATGCAGGTTTAAACCCCTTAAGATCCCCTTTAGAACCTGAATATCCAAAAAAAAAAAAAACCTTAGTGTACGGTTTTGACAGCAAACGAACATATCCCCGAAATGTCATGTTTCCAACTTCAATATTTTTGGCTAGGCGATGATGAGTGAGTGAATGAGTCAGGATATTTTCTTTCAATTTTTTTTCTTCAGAATTTCACCCCTCCCGATGAACCCCTTCAATTTGATTGAAAAAAAAAACCTGTCGGAAAGCTATTTACTTACGTTAAAGCAGTTTTTTCCCCCTGAGTTTGGTGAGTGAGTGAGTCAGTCAATCAGTTAGGACACTTTCTTTCCTGTTCCCCCCCCCCCCCCCCCGCCCAGAATTTCACCCCTCCCCATGGGCCCCTTAAATTGGATTGATGAAAAAACGCTTGAACACCTATTAACTTATTTTTAAGCTGTCTTTTTCCCCTGAGTTTGATGAGTGAGTTAGTCAGTCAGTTAGGACACTTTCTCTCCTTTTTACCCCCAGAATTTCACCCCACCCCATTGGCCCCTTAAATTAATTTATGAAAAAACAGTCGAATACCGATTTACTTACTTTTAAGCTGATTTTATTTCGCTGAGTTTGAAATTACTCGCCTATGTTGTTTAAAAGATAGGCCTACACGCTCCGTTAGGAATCCTTCAACCCCCACTTTTCACCCCTTTCATCTCATAATAATACACCACATCGAAAAACCCTTAGACACATGTCTGCTTATTTTTAATGATTTGTTTTTATGCCGAGTACCACATCCACAAATGAAACCACTCGTGAGATATTGTTATTCAATGAAATGCAGGTTTAAACCCCTTAAGACCTCTTTCGAACCGGAATATCCAAAAAACCTCCCTTAGTGTACGGTTTTGACAGACAACGAACCTATCCCCGAAATGTCATGTTTCCAACTTCAATATTTTTGGCTGGGCGATGATGAGTGAGTGAATGAGTCAGGACATTTTCTTTCAATTTTTCCTCTTCAGAATTTCACCCCTCCCGATGAACCCCTTCAATTTGATTTTAAAAAAAAACTGTCGGAAAGCTATATGCTTACTTTATATCAGTTCCCCCCCCCTGAGTTTGATGAGTGAGTCAGTCTGTCAATCTGTTAGGACACATTCTTTCCTGTTCCCCGCCCCCCCCCCAGAATATCACCCCTCCCCATGGGCCCCTTAAATTGGATTTTTGAAAAAACGGTCAAACATATATTTACTTATTTTTAATGCTGATTTTTTTTCCGCTGAGTTTCAAACTCCTTGCCTATGTCGTTTAAGAGATACACGCTGCGTTAGGAATCTTTCAAACCCCACTTTTCACCCCTTTCACATCATTAACACATCGAAAGACCCTCAGACACGTGTCTTGTTACTTTTTCATGATGAGTTTATATGCCGTGTATCACATCCCTCAATGAAACCAATCGGGAGATATTGTTATTCAAAGAAATGCAGGTTTAACCCCCTTAAGACCCCTTTAGAACCTGAATATCCGAAAATCCTCCCTTGGTAGACGGTTTTGACATACAATGAACATATCCACAAACTGCCATGTTTCTAACTTCAATAATTTTGGCTGGGCGATGATGAGTGAGTGAGTGAGTGAGTCAGGACATTTTCTTTCAATTTTCTTTTTTCAGAATTTCACCCCTCCCCATAAACCCCTTAAATTTGTATTTATGAAAAAATTGTCGAACGCTATTTACTTACTTTAAAGCAGTTTCTCCCCCCTGAGTTTGATGAGTGAGTCAGTCAGTCAGTCAATCAGTTAGGACACTTTCTTTGCTGCCCCCCCCCCCCAGAATTTCATTTCTCCCCATGGGCCCCTTAAATTGGATTTATGAAAAAACGGTCAACACATATTTACTTCTTTTTATGTTGATTTTTTTTCGCTGAGTCTCAAACTCCTTGCCTATGTCGTTTATGAGATACACGCTCCGTTAGGAATCTTTCAATCCCCACTTTTCACCCCTTTCACCTCATAATATACACCACATCGAAAAACCCTCAGACACATGTCTTCTTATTTTTAATGATGAGTTTATATGCCGAGTATCACATCCCCCAATGAAACAAATCGGGAGATATTGTTATTCAATGAAATGCAGGTCTACCCCTATACCACCCGTTTAGAACCTGAATATCCAAAAATCCTCTCTTAGTGGGCATTTGCGGCCCTTGAGGAAGCTGCATACCAGATTTCATTCCAATCCGTTCGGTGGTTTCTGAGATTTCGTGATGAATAAATGAATGAATGAGTGAGTGAGTGAGTGAGTGGTATTTGACAAATATATAGTAGAAAGAAGATAGTGTCAAGTCTTTGTTATGCTAAACTCGGTTGACAGTGCTGTGTGAGCACTTGATTAACTAACGGGATTTCAAGTAAAGATCCTCATTTTCTATACCGGTAGTGCAGAGCGCAATTGGCATCTAGTCGGCCGTGTCTCGACTTGAGCTATGTTGCCATGGAAACTATGTGCCTTGCCATTCCTTCATGAGTATATTTTAGGATTTGATTAGCCTGTGATTGAGTGCAAAAGGGCCGAAATCAGAAGAATGAGAAAGACTATCGAAAATTCATGTAGCCAGCGGTTCCTTCTGGGTCCTAAACTATGTGTATGGAAAATTCGGTTGAGATTGGTGGAACGGTGTAGATTTGTACACGGAACCAACCCACATACATACATACATACATACATACATACAGACTTTCACTTTTATATATTAGATAATCAGGATCTTTCAATTCATTTGCATGGCTTGGAATATTTAAGACCACATTGCTGTGACCGAGGACATGCATTGTTCAGCTTCTAAACTTGGCAAATATCCACGAAGGACACATTCCACAGGCCTCCGTGGCGCAATCGGCTAGCGCGTTCGGCTGTTAACCGAAAGGTTGGTGGTTCAAGCCCATCCAGGCGAGATAGTTTTAAAATTGAGGGCTCCTGCAGCCGTAAAATCCTTATTCATTCTTGTTAAAGAAGGTTCCAATTTGCAATACGAGAAGAAAAACTCACTTGTTGAACGGTTGATGGGTTACGTTCAGATCATTGTACAAGGTTTCCTGTCTATAATTTAAGATAATCCATTCATCACTAAAGGCGCTGCAGTCGCCTAAATATGGCCACTATAAGAATGTTAGGACGAATGATGGCAAAACAACACACAGATATTCAAGAGAAAACGTGGCAATTTGCGCATACTTTTCAAAATCGACACAAGTGTGTATAATAAAGGTTGTATTTCCCAAGTTTTGCAAAAATATGCAATCCATCAACATTCAATAGCCTATTGTCTGAAAAATCACAAGTTAGTTGTTGGAGTCCATTTTCGAACTTGTGTTAGGGAACGGACCTTTGGGTACAGCCTATATGTAGACGTGTATTGCGTCTCGTGATGGTTGTATAGGTTATATCTGCTGGTTATTACACGAGATGCACAGAAGGAACGATATTTGACTTGTGACGTTAATTATTGCTCTTACTTCTTATATGGATATCCAAGGTCTCAAAAGTTCTGAGGAACATCTTATCTTAGAAAATACAAAAACTGCGTGACCTCGGTAGTATAGTGGTCAGTATCCCCGCCTGTCACGCGGGAGACCGGGGTTTGATTCCCCGCCGTGAAGGATTTTTTTTTACCAATAGCTTAGGATGTTTCTTGACTATCAAGCAGTTGAAGTTTTTTTTCCTCTAATTCACATTTAACAGCAGATACAACTGGGGATGAAGACCAGATAACCACTAAATTGGGTTGAGCACTTTGCAACGAGGCGGACCTAAAGCCTAGTGTCAGTAACTCTACCAGGAAATTAAAATCAGTTGTCTCTAAAGAATAAAGGATGGCAAACTACACATTTTATTGTAGGGTTAGTCTTTATAAAATACATATATACTATCATATAATCAGGATCTTTCATTTCATTTGCATGGCTTGGAATATTTAAGACCACATTGCTGTGACCGAGGACATGCATCGTTCAGCTTCTAAATTTGCCAAATATCCACGCAGGAAGAATTCCACAGGCCTCCGTGGCGCAATCGGCTAGCGCGTTCGGCTGTTAACCGAAAGGTTGGTGGTTCAAGCCCACCCGGGGGCGATACTTTTACAATTGAGGGCTCCTGCAGCCATGAAATCCTTAAACATTCTTGTTAGAGAAGGTTCCAATTTGTAATACCAGAAGAAAAGCTCACTTGTTGAATGATAATTTGATGGGTTACGTTCAGATCATTGTAAAAGGTTTCCTGTCTATAATTTAAACGAATCCATTGATCACTAGAGGCGCTGCAGTCGCCTAAATATGGCCACTATAAGATTGTTAGGACGAATGATGGCAAAACAACTCACAGATATTCAAGAGACATCGTGGCAATTTACGCATACTTTTAACAAGATGTTCAGTAAAGAACATATAGCCTACTTTCTGCTAAATGCATGTGTATTGTTATAACTCTTTGTCCTTTTAAAGGAGTATAATTGAATGTGGGTTGTAGTAGCTTGTTGAAATACAACGTGCTATAGGGATATTAAACATGAATATGAGGTGCCCTTTGCTAGTGCTACCTCTGTAAAAAAATTCATTCAATTCGGTTTCACCGTGATTGAATTGATCTGGGGAATGGATTTCCACACATACATGGTCGCTATTTGCAAACTATTGGGCTGATGACCTTGTAGTCAGTCATAAGATGCTTTCCACAAAAAGGCATGTCGTTGCAAAATCCGGTTGAGATCAAATTATTAGGATGGTCGAAATTTGATTTAAGCTTTTAACATTTGGGTGGCCGTCATTCCGTTTCCGTCAAGATGGCGGCGATATAAAACATGACACTGAGGTGCCTTTTGCTAGTGCTACCTCTGTACCAAATTTCGTTCAATTCGGTTTCACCGAGTTAGAATTGATAGGGGGAATCGATTTGCACACATACTTGGCCACCATCTGCAAACTGTAGGGCTGATGATCTAGCAGTTTGGTCAGAATATGCTTCCCACATAAAGATTTGTTGTTGCAAAATTTGGTAGAGACTAGATTATTAGGTTGGTCGTAATTACATTTTAGCCTTTAACATTTGGGTGCCCGCGATTACGTTTCCGTCAAGATGGCGGTGATATAAAACATGACACTGAGGTGGCCTTTTCTAGTGCTACCTCTGTACCAAATTTCGTTCCATTCGGTTTCACCGTGTTCGAATTAATAGGGGTAATCGATTTTGACACAAAGATGGCCGCCATCCGCAAACTATTAGGCTAAAGACCTATTAGATTAGTCAAAGGATGCTCCCTTCATAAAGGTATGTTGTTGCAAAATTTGGTAGAGATCGGATGATTAGGTTAGTCGTAATTTGATTAAAACTTTGAACATTTGGGTGGCCGCCATTACGTTTCCGTCAAGATGGCGGCGATATAAAACATGACACTTGGGTGCCCTTTGCTAGTGGTGTATTCTTTGAACACACGGTACCTGAGATATAATTTTTATTGCTCTTTGCATGTTCATTTCTTCCTTCCTCTTTGTCAAACACCAACAGTGATCATCTGTTTTCTCCTTGTTGGGCATATCTCTTATGTCTTCATAAGTCTGTTTCAGATATATAACTTCTGTGACCCATCTAGCGTCATCTCGCAGCGAATCTCTGAAGCTCCTCAACTCTACCTGGTGCTAGAGGACTTACTTATCCATTTGGCCACCAGATCCTGTTACCATCGTCAGCTATTTTCTCTTGGAGCAAGAGGACTACGTCCACTTCTTTACTCACCATGCTGCGCTAGTATCAACTGTGATCAACTCTTAGAAGACCGGCTCAGCAAGAGAAGATAAATGTTTTATTTTCAAGTTGGCAATGTTTATATGTTCTCCTTTTGTCTCCTACCCCCCACTCCTTCCCCTCTTTCTTGGTCCCTCCGTGCTCCGTTGAGCTGCTCTCACTTCTCAGTCGGCAGTTGAAGCAATCAGTTAGGGCTCAACCAGAGCTAGCCTCCTGACCTAACGAGGCATTTTCTAAATTCCACGCCATGTTGGAACTCTAGGCATCAGTGAGGAACTTCACTTTGACATGCAACAAAGATAAGTACCTTCCTCAAGTTTTAACCTCATCTTCATGGTTTTAACTTCTACGTGTTTTTAATGATACTTTTATAGACAGTGTGAAAGTATTTATTTTGGGGCAAAAATCATTCTTCGTGGGATTTGCCATGTTGAGCTTTCGCTTGCATAAGCCGACTTTACCATAAAGAGCTTTTATTAAGCTATTCTAATGAGAAATCCTCTCTCTACGTGGGATATTATCTAATTACCCGCTGTCTATAATTCAACAAGCTAGTTCCTCCGCTGGATTTACATTAGCCCCATTTTACTGCTAAGATTGTTCTGGAACCTTCTAGATTCTGTACTCAATCTACAAGTCCTGCCGTCATGTATTTCTCACGTACTTGTGAGAATTCTATTTAAAATTGAATTATCTTACTTCTAAATTACTACATAGTGAAGTTTCGTCCACCGCGGGAATTTTCTATAGCGCATTTAATTGTAACTTACAACTTTCTCAAGAAATAGACTCTCACTTATCTAGTGAAACCAGTTATTTTCATCATTGCAATAACTTTCTTTTCCATAAACTTTGTGTCTACACAGTGAACTTTTCATATATTTCAAGGAGCTATAGTGAAGACCAGTGCTTGCTCAACTTTTCTACCGCGTCGCGATCGTCCGCTTATATTCAAATAAGGCCATGAACATTTTCCTTAATTCCCATTTCTCTTTCCTAAACCTCTTACTAACAATCTGCAATAAACTTTTAATCTAGGTCTGTTCCAATAAGGTGTCATTCCAAGAAGTGCCCTTCCATTTTGTTGGTTTATCATTAAGTATGTCTGTATAATTACGTGTCTAGCACACGTTTCAAACTTACATTGTTCCTCCCTTCAAAAGCAGGGAAAACAATTCTCTCAACTCTTGAGTGAGTTATTTTTTTTGGTCTCGCTAAATGAAAACTGCCTCATTTAACTTGCGAGTCTTATTCAAAGTATAAGAGGTCTAGAACCTTCCTTCTGATTAACTTTTCAGGTTCACAGTAAGTGACCTGCTCTCTTTGTATAAATCTCACAAAGTAATTCTGTTTAAATATAAGAAGTTGTAGGAACTTCCTTTTTATTCTTTATGTTATCCATTTTGTTATCTTCGAAGTTGTTATTCTCGTTAGAATGTTCTTTCGGAGGTTTCTTATAGTACACTGCTTGTACTCCTGTAAATGTTAAAACTTTAATTATTCCATTTTGCCTATTTTATTAAATCTTTCCAAGATTTTAATACAAGGTTTAAAAATCTTAAAAAATTGTCATTTGCCTGGAGCAATTTCTGAACGTTGTTGGAGGTCTGCGACCCCAAATTGTTAACTACATAGAGCATATTTATTTGTTAAAGTTACGCTTCTTTGAATTGTTAAATAAATTAAATATTTGTTTTTGGATTCATCATCTCTCTGATACTACAGTTAGGCAGGATCCTGGCTTTCCTAGCTCTTCCTAGGTTTATGCCCTCGTTCATATACAATAAATCGTTTGCTCTCAGTTTTGTCAGACCATCACCCTTCCCTATAATACTTTTATTCGTGCTTGGAAGGAAATACACTAAAGCCTTCCTCTGGCAAACTGCCCAAGTCTTAGCTGCGGCTCCCGTCAGCTTCGACCAAGCTCGTACCCACTTTAAGTATCCGAGCACAGATTTGCGGTGGCAACCACCTTTAAGTTTGTTTAAAGTGAAGCTTATTAATTTTGTGGGGCTCTCCTCCTATTTCTCTATCCTTCTTCTTCAGTCCGAAACCCATTTCCTTTTCTTAATCATCTTCCCTTGGTGGGTGGGTTATTCCCTAGCCTATAATCTACCCAAAGATTGGTACCAGAAACCCGGGAGAGTCCATTTTCTATTTCTATTCTTTGTCAAGTGTCATTTGACAATACTTGGCAAATTATTAATATCTGCTTTGGATTTTTCAGTTATAACTACATCATGCAAAGCCTGTGAACGGGAAAGAGGCCGCTCCTGTCTCCTTTGGGGTGTCCTGTTCTTTCTACCCATTTGCTGCTACAAGCTTGACAGCATCTTCAAGGTTCTACAGTTTCGTGAGTTGTATTTCAATTTATTCTTTTTGTCATGGCTCCTACTGAAAAAGATGAAACTCTTATTGCTAGACGTTCTTCCTATAAAGGGCAACTCACTAGATTCAGAAATTTCGTCAACAAATTAAATCCCGCCGAGTGTGATTTAGATATCTTAACACATCGCCTTAAGTTGTACGAACGGTCTTATGATTATTATGACCAAATTCAAACCGAGATTGAATCCGCTTGTCCAGAACTGCAATCGGATCGGGACGAGGTCGAACCCTTGTACTTTGAAGGAATTGCAAAGGCCCACCAACTGATCCGCAATATCTCAGAACCGGACACTAGGATCATCAATCCGGCCCAGTTCGCACCCGCTTCAGTTCACAAGAACAAACCGAAACCGTTACTTCCCAAGATAAGCCTACCGCACTTCTCAGGCAAGGAAGGTGAATGGTATTCTTTTTACGAACTTTACTGCTCCCTAATTCATGAAAATATCGAGATCCCAGACATACATAAATTTTACTTCCTCCGTACGTCTTTGGAATCTGAGGCCTTGGCCTTGGTGGAGTCACTGCCTTTAAGCGCAGACAACTACCACATCGCCTTTAATCTCCTTAAAGAGAGATATGGCAATTTACGTTTGAGTGTCGCTCGACACATCCGTTGTTTGTTCAACTTACCAGCCGTCAAACCTAATGACGTCACCTCCTTAAGAGACCTCTTAGACTCTATGCAGTTAAATGTCAGAGCGTTATACCAACTAAAGCAGCCTGTCCAAACATGGGACACCATACTTATTCACCTAGCTACATCAAGATTCGATTTTTCGACACTGAAGGCCTGGGAGATCGAACTCGCCTGCAACAAGGAACATTCGTTCGAACACCTTATCTCGTTTCTCAACAGTCGATGTCAATTCCTTACAGCACTCGCATTTCAGTGCGAAAAAGTCGAAACGAATCCTCAGTGTAAAATTTTTGAAAAAAAACTTGCTTTTTCAAAGGGTCATCAGCCCTCATTTGTCGAAAACAAACAACCCCGTTCTTCTTTCAATAGTCCAAGCGAAGATATCAAGCCACTTAACAAATCATTAAAATGCACGCTCTGTAAAAAGCTTCACACATTGTATTTGTGCAAATCCTTTAAAGAATTGTCTGTCGAAGATCGAAGGAAGTTTGTCTTGAATAGCAAACATTGTTTCAACTGCTTATCACCTAAGCATTCTTCTTCGAACTGTACGTCATCAAATCTCTGTTTTCATTGCAAAAAACCGCATCATTCTTTATTGCACGTTCACGATAAATCAAGGTCATCAGTACCTGCCTCTTCAAGCTCCTTGCAGAGCCGCTCCGAACAAACTAATGCTTCTTCCTGCATTTCCAACGCCGAAACTTCTTACAGTGCGCAAACCCTTTTGACCACTGTACAATTCGAAATCCAAGATAAATTTGGAAATTGGTTCAGAACCCGTGGTCTTCTCGATTCCGCTTCAACGCACAACTTTGTTTCGCAATCGTTGATTAAAAAACTAGGTCTTTCGTCATCGCCTACTTCTATCAATGTGACCGGCATTGACAATTTGAAAACTCAAGTTTTGCAGTCTTCAAAATTGAAAATCAGAGACGTTTGCCAAAGAAACACCAATCTTAATTTAAACTGTCTCATTCTTACCAGTATTGGCAAGGACACTCCAAGTCACTCTATTAATACCTCCGGATTAAAGATTCCTTCGCACTTAAGGTTAGCCGATCCTCAGTTTAATGCTCAAGGTCCCATTGATGTACTTTTCAGTGCCAATGTTTTTTGGAAGTGCCTTCGTAAACAAACACGCAAGTTATCTTCAACCGTGGTCGCCAGAGACACCGATTTTGGTTGGGTTATTACTGGTGAAATCAAACATACCAGTGTTCAAACCAAAGCGCAATGTCATTTCGTTACAGCTGACATAAATCCGATTTCTGAAAAAGAGAACGCTCATGTTTCAGATCTCAATATTTTTGAAAAACACTTGTCGAAACGATGTCTTATCGTGAACAACTGCGCTACCTCTGTAAGTTGTTTAAATGGTTTTTCCTTCTTCCCGCACAAAATGGCAATTCAAGTTCGCCTTGCTTTGTGTTATTCCGTCTATCTTCTTATGTCATTTTTTATAGCAGTCAATTGCTTAAACTCTCTATTAAAAACTATCTTCCCCTTGTGTAAAACCATGGCTATCAGTCACCATCACTTTGCTGTACGCTATGTTTCACTTCTCTCGCTATGTAGAAGGATGGCCACGGCCGGCTCCTCCCTCCTTCCTCATAATTGGAAGTCGCTCATGAAACCGATTGAAAATCTGAATTCTATTGCATCTAGAATAACTATTCTTATGCATAACCTTCTTCTCAATGTCCCAGCTTGTCTTCTTTGCTCGGAAGAATTAAGCTTCTTTTTGTTGAAAATTGTCCGATTTCGTGATCCTTTCAATTATGCGAAATTGATTTCCTACTCTATTTCATATAGCTTTAAATTGCTTTTTCACGTCCAAGTTACGATTGACTGCATTCCGTTCAACCTGAATATCTCCTTTAAGTTACAGCTGATTCAACTAGTGTGTGTGTACTTTGAACTGCTTGTTTGTCAGACTTGTTGGTATACAAGTCTGAGGAACGCCAAGTTGTTGTTTATTTCCTGTATGATTGCCAAAGGTCAAAGCAAGTTTCTCTTATCTCAGCTTTGGCTGATTGCCAAGCATTGTCTGGCGAGTCGCTACTGCAAGTACGGAAGCCGTTCACCTACTCCCCAAAATAAACTTGTTCCAGTTAAGGACTCGTTCAGCTATTTATATGCCTTATCTCGTTGTACTATGTGTGTCAAGGCCGTGCTTGTTTACGTCTCTCACTTACTCACGCTCGTATCTTACAATTGTTTCGATTCTTGCTTCAAAACTTCGTTGCGTATTTCTCACGCGTTCATGTATTCCACTTTGCTTATATATTTTGCGATCTTAATGTTCATTGATGAACAAACTGGTTTTTTCTCGTCGTCACATTCGATGTGTTTTTGTATTCATACTTGTCATGTCACGTTTCTCGCTGACTTAAGTATTTTTCTGAGTAAACCCTTTGATACTCATTATAACTTGAGGTTATTGTTTATGGCTACTCGTTTGTTACCTATGGCGTTCTTGCTTTCTACTCGCATAGTTCCTTTGTTTATTTGGTATATTCTCGTCCTGAATAGATGTACTTGTTTCTATACGCTTTGTTTAAACTTGTTAATTCTCCTTTTGCATTGCATCGCAATCTTTACTAGTGCTTTATTTCTCTCAGCTTCCAGCTATTTCGTGATTGAAAGTGTCGATAATTCTCGCCTTTTAACTCCGCTTTCCAATGACCCTGATAACCTCCTTCCAATTACACCTGGTCGCTTCTTTACACGCCCTTCTCTCTCTGCCCCTCCTTCCCTTCCCAATTCTTACAGGGATTCTAATCTACCTATCGCTTGGCGGAAACTTGAAGCCCTCCGTAATTCTTTTTGGAAGAGATGGAACTTGGAATATTTAACTTCCTTGCAACGGAGGCAGAAGTGGTTTCTTTCCAGTCCCGACATTCAAGTGGGGGACTTGGTCTTAGTTAGGGATGTTTCACCCCCCCCCCCCTAGTCTGGCCTTTTGGAAAAGTGACCGAGTGTTACCCTGGCAGAGATAGGAGAGTCAGGGTATTCAGAGTCTTGACCAATAATGGTCAGATCACAAGACTACTCTTCGGCAATTGTTTATTACTATACTTGTTTTTCTTGCTCGCTGTTGGTGTCTGTCCCGCCAGTATGGTGTATTCTTTGAACACACGGTACCTGAGATATAATTTTTATTGCTCTTTGCATGTTCATTTCTTCCTTCCTCTTTGTCAAACACCAACAGTGATCATCTGTTTTCTCCTTGTTGGGCATATCTCTTATGTCTTCATAAGTCTGTTTCAGATATATAACTTCTGTGACCCATCTAGCGTCATCTCGCAGCGAATCTCTGAAGCTCCTCAACTCTACCTGGTGCTAGAGGACTTACTTATCCATTTGGCCACCAGATCCTGTTACCATCGTCAGCTATTTTCTCTTGGAGCAAGAGGACTACGTCCACTTCTTTACTCACCATGCTGCGCTAGTATCAACTGTGATCAACTCTTAGGAGACCGGCTCAGCAAGAGGAGATAAATGTTTTATTTTCAAGATGGCAATGTTTATATGTTCTCCTTTTGTCTCCTACCCCCCACTCCTTCCCCTCTTTCTTGGTCCCTCCGTGCTCCGTTGAGCTGCTCTCACTTCTCAGTCGGCAGTTGAAGCAATCAGTTAGGGCTCAACCAGAGCTAGCCTCCTGACCTAACGAGGCAATTTCTAAATTCCACGCCATGTTGGAACTCTAGGCATCAGTGAGGAACTTCACTTCGACATGCAACAAAGATAAGTACCTTCCTCAAGTTTTAACCTCATCTTCATGGTTTTAACTTCTACGTGTTTTTAATGATACTTTTATAGACAGTGTGAAAGTATTTATTTTGGGGCAAAAATCATTCTTCGTGGGATTTGCCATGTTGAGCTTTCGCTTGCATAAGCCGACTTTACCATAAAGAGCTTTTATTAAGCTATTCTAATGGGAAATCCTCTCTCTACGTGGGATATTATCTAATTACCCGCTGTCTATAATTCAACAAGCTAGTTCCTCCGCTGGATTTACATTAGCCCCATTTTACTGCTAAGATTGTTCTGGAACCTTCTAGATTCTGTACTCAATCTACAAGTCCTGCCGTCATGTATTTCTCACGTACTTGTGAGAATTCTATTTAAAATTGAATTATCTTACTTCTAAATTACTACATAGTGAAGTTTCGTCCACCGCGGGAATTTTCTATAGCGCATTTAATTGTAACTTACAACTTTCTCAAGAAATAGACTCTCACTTATCTAGTGAAACCAGTTATTTTCATCATTGCAATAACTTTCTTTTCCATAAACTTTGTGTCTACACAGTGAACTTTTCATATATTTCAAGGAACTATAGTGAAGACCAGTGCTTGCCCAACTTTTCTACCGCGTAGCGATCGTCCGCTTATATTCAAATAAGGCCATGAACATTTTCCTTAATTCCCATTTCTCTTTCCTAAACCTCTTACTAACAATCTGCAATAAACTTTTAATCTAGGTCTGTTCCAATAAGGTGTCATTCCAAGAAGTGCCCTTCCATTTTGTTGGTTTATCATTAAGTATGTCTGTATAATTACGTGTCTAGCACACGTTTCAAACTTACATTGTTCCTCCCTTCAAAAGCAGGGAAAACAATTCTCTCAACTCTTGAGTGAGTTATTTTTTTTGGTCTCGCTAAATGAAAACTGCCTCATTTAACTTGCGAGTCTTATTCAAAGTATAAGAGGTCTAGAACCTTCCTTCTGATTAACTTTTCAGGTTCACAGTAAGTGACCTGCTCTCTTTGTATAAATCTCACAAAGTAATTCTGTTTAAATATAAGAAGTTGTAGGAACTTCCTTTTTATTCTTTATGTTATCCATTTTGTTATCTTCGAAGTTGTTATTCTCGTTAGAATGTTCTTTCGGAGGTTTCTTATAGTACACTGCTTGTACTCCTGTAAATGTTAAAACTTTAATTATTCCATTTTGCCTATTTTATTAAATCTTTCCAAGATTTTAATACAAGGTTTAAAAATCTTAAAAAATTGTCATTTGCCTGGAGCAATTTCTGAACGTTGTTGGAGGTCTGCGACCCCAAATTGTTAACTACATAGAGCATATTTATTTGTTAAAGTTACGCTTCTTTGAATTGTTAAATAAATTAAATATTTGTTTTTGGATTCATCATTTCTCTGATACTACAGTTAGGCAGGATCCTGGCTTTCCTAGCTCTTCCTAGGTTTATGCCCTCGTTCATATACAATAAATCGTTTGCTCTCAGTTTTGTCAGACCATCACCCTTCCCTATAATACTTTTATTCGTGCTTGGAAGGAAATACACTAAAGCCTTCCTCTGGCAAACTGCCCAAGTCTTAGCTGCGGCTCCCGTCAGCTTCGACCAAGCTCGTACCCACTTTAAGTATCCGAGCACAGATTTGCGGTGGCAACCACCTTTAAGTTTGTTTAAAGTGAAGCTTATTAATTTTGTGGGGCTCTCCTCCTATTTCTCTATCCTTCTTCTTCAGTCCGAAACCCATTTCCTTTTCTTAATCATCTTCCCTTGGTGGGTGGGTTATTCCCTAGCCTATAATCTACCCAGCTAGTGCTACCTCTGTACCAAATTTCATTCCATTCGGTTTCACCGTGTTCGAATTAATAGGGGTAATCGATTTTGACACAAAGATGGCCGCCATCCGCCAACTATTAGGCTAATGACCTATTAGATTTGTCAAAGGATGCTCCCTCCATAAAGGTATGTTGTTGCAAAATTTGGTAGAGATCGGATGATTAGGTTAGTCGTAATTTGATTTAAGCTTTGAATATTTGTGTGGCCGCCATTACGTTTCCGTCAAGATGGCGGCGATATAAAACATGACACTGAGGTGTCCTTTGCTAGTGCTACCTCTGTACCAAACTTTGTTCAATTCGGTTTAACCGTGTTCGAATTAATAGGGGTAAACGATTTTGACACAAAGATGGCCGCCATCCGCAAACTATTAGGCTGATGACCTATTAGTTTGGTCAAAGGATGCTGCCCCCATAAAGGTATGCTGTTGCAAAATTTGGTAGAGATCGGATGGTTATGTTAGTCGTAATTTGATTTAAGCTTTGAACATTTGTGTGGCCGCCATTACGTTTCCGTCAAGATGGCGGCGATATAAAACATGACACTGAGGTGTCCTTTGCGAGTGCTACCTTTGTACCAAATTTCATTCCATTCGGTTTCACCGTGTTTGAATTGATAGGGGGGGACTGACATTCAGAGTACCACACACTCACACACACACACACAGACTCACACACATATACACACACAGACAGACACACTTTTTTTCTCCCTGTAGTGATCTCATAAGTCTACTTTCATTTTTTGCATAAATCGAAAGTAGGCTAAAAATCGACATAAGTGTGTATTATAAATGTTGTATTTCCCAAGATTTGCAAAAATATGCAATCCATCAACATTCAATAGCCTATTGTCAGAAAAATCACGAGTTAGTTGTTGGAGTCCATTTTCGAACTTGTGTTAGGGTTCGAACCTTAGGGTACAACCTATATGTAGACGTGTATAGCGTCTCGTGATGGTTGTATAGGTTATATCTGATGGTTATTATACGAGATGCACAGAAGGAACGATATTTGACTTGTGTCGTTAATTATTGCTCTCACTCCTTATATGGATTTCCAAGGTCTCAAACGTTCTGAGGAACATCTTATCTTAGAAAATACTAAAATGTGTGTCCTCGGTAGTATAGTGGTCAGTATCCCCGCCTGTCACGCGGGAGACCGGGGTTCGATTCCCCGCCGGGGAGGTTACTTTTACCAATAGCTTTGGATGTTTCTTGGCTATCAAGCAGATGAAGTTTTTTCTCTAATTCACATTTAACAGCAGATACAACTGGGGATGAGGGCCAGGTAACCACTAAATTGGGTTGAGCACTTTGCAACGAGGCGGACATAAAGACTAGTGTCAGTAACTCTACCAGGAAATTAAAATCCGTTGTCTCTAAAGAATAAAGGATGGCAAACTACACATTTTATTGTGGGGTTAGTCTTTTTCAAATAGAACAGTGATTCCTTTATACTATCATATAATCAGGATCTTTCATTTCATTTGCATGGCTTGGAATATTTGAGACCACATTGCTGTGACCGAGGACATGCATGGTTCAGCTTCTAAACTTGGCAAATATCCACGTAATAAAGTTCCGCAGGCCTCCGTGGCGCAATCGGCTAGCGCGTTCGGCTGTTAACCGAAAGGTTGGTGGTTCAAGCCCACCCGGGGGCGATAGTTTTACAATTGAGGGCTCCTGCAGCCGTAAAATCCTTATTCATTCTTGTTAGAGAAGGTTCCAATTTTTAATACCAGAAGAAAAGCTCACTTGTTGAACGATAATTTGAAGGGTTACGTTCAGATCATTGTACAAGGTTTCCTGTCTATAATTTAAGATAATCCATTGATCACTAGAGGCGCTGCATTCGCCTAAATATGGGCACTATAAGAATGTTAGGACGAATGATGGCAAAACAACTCAAAGATACTCAAGAGAAAACGAGGCAATTTGCGCATACTTTTCAAAATCGACACAATTGTGTATAACAAAGGTTGTATTTCCCAAGTTTTGCAAAAATATGCAATCCATCAACATTCAATAGCCTATTGTCTGAAAAATCACAAGATAGATGTTGGAGTCCATTTTCGAACTTGTGTTAGGAATCGGTTCTTTGGGTACAGTCTATATGTAGACGTGTATTGCGTCTCGTGTTGGTTATATAGGTTACTAGCTGAAGTACCCGTGCTTCGCTACGCGTTATAAATAAATTAAAATGTGAAGCTGACAGTTAAAACAGGGGATAGGCGAAGTGCTGCGCACAGGGAGATTAAGGATGGAACATTTTTTCCAACTACACCATTCGGCGTTGACCGTGTTTTATAGCACAAATTTAGGTTTCACTCGCTAACCGTTGGAGATACCTTTCGGATAGAAAATGTAATTTTAAACCTCGTACATGCCATCAAAAGTTTGCTATTTCTTAGCATTCACTTTTTATTTGAAATGGAAATATGAAAGTTTGAAACCAAAGGGTGTAGTGACGTCACTAAAATGGTCGCCATCTTTAAATAGTGCAAAGTATTGAAATCAAAAGTAGCCTATATGTTAACCAGGTAAATCAGCTACTTCCATGTACAGACACACACCATCTCATTTTGAGCCTCGCTTCGCTCGCGTCATAGTCGTTTCATATTGTTATTCAATGAAATGCAGGTTCAACCCCGTTAGCACCCCTTTAGAACCTGAATATCCAAAAATCCCTCCTTAGTAGACTTTTTCGACACACAACAAACATATCCCCTTCTTCCAACTTTAATAGTTTTGGTTGGTCGATGAGAGAGAACATCCAAAAATCCTTCCTTAGTGGACGTCTTTCTTCCAGAATTTCACCCCTCCCCACAGATCCCTTAAATTGTATTTATGAAAAAACGGTCGAACACCTACTTATTTTAATTATTTATTCATTTATTTATTTATTTTTAAGTTGATTGAAACTCGGAAAAAATCAAACATTTCGCCTAGGTCGTTTAAGAGATACACGCTCCGTTAGGAATCTTTCAACCCCAACTTTTCATCCCTTTCACCTCATAATATACACCACATCGAAAAACCATTAGACATGTGTCAGCTTATTTTTAATGATTAGTATGTATGCCAAGTATCACATCCCCAAATGAAACCACTCGTGAGATATTGTTATTCAATGAAATGCACGTTTACCCCTTAACACCTCTTTAGAACCTGAATATCCAAAACACTTTCTTTCGTGGACGTTTTCGACATACAACGAACATATCCCCAACATTGAATTATTTTTCAGAATTTCACCCCTCTCATGAACCCCTTAATTTGGATTTATGAAAAAACGGTCGAACACCTATTTACTTATTTCTTAAGCTGTTTTTTTCGCCGAATTTCAAACTTCTCGCCTATATCGTTTAAGAGATATACGCTCCGTTAAGAATTCCTCACCCCCCAATTGTCACCCCTTTCACCTCATAATATACACCACATCGATAAACCCTTAGACATATGTCTGCTTATTTTAATGATCAGTTTATATACCGAATATCACTTCCCCATCGTTATTCAATGAAATGCACGTTTACCCCCTTAACCCCTCTTTAAAACCCGAATAAGCAAAAATCATTCCTTAGTTGACGTTTTCGACATACAGCGAACATATTCCCAAAATTTCTTGTTTCTAACTTTAATAGTTTTCGCTGGGCGTGATGAGTGAGTGAGTCAGACAGGACATTTTCTTTCAATTATTTTTACCAGAATCTCACCCCTCCCCCATGGGCCACTTAAATTGGATTGATGAGAAAACGCTTGAACACCTATTAACTTATTTTTTAAGCTGTCTTTTCCCCCTGAATTTGATGAGTGAGTGAGTTAGTCAGTCAGTTAAGACACTTTCTCTCCTTTTTTTCTCCCAGAATTTCACCCCACCCCATTAGCCTCTTGATTTAATTTATGAAAAAACGGTGGAACACCGATTAACTAATTTTTTAAGCTGATTTTTTTCGCTGAGTTTCAAATTTCTCGCCTATGTCGTTTAAGAGATAGGCCTACACGCTCCGTTAGGAATCTTTCAACCCCCACTTTTCACCCCTTTCACCTCATAATAATACACCACATCGAAAAATCCTTAGACACATGTCTGCTTATTTTTTATGATTAGTTTATTTGCCGAGTATCACATCCACAAATGAAACCACTCGTGAGATATTGTTATTCAATGAAATTCAGGTTTAACCCCCTTAAGACCCCTTTATAGCCTGAATATCCAAAAATCCTCCCTTAGTGTACGGTTTTGACATACAACGAACATATCCCCAAAATGCCATGTTTCCAACTTCAATATTTTTGGCTGGGCGATGATGAGTGTGTGAATGAGTCAGGACATTTTCTTTCATTTTTTTCCTTCAGAATTTCACCCCTCCCGATGAACCCCTTCAATTTGATTGATAAAAAACTGTCGAACAGCTATTTACCTACTATAAAGCAGTTTTTTCCCCCTGAGTTTGATGAGTGAGTCAGTCAGTCAATCAGTTAGGACATTTTCTTACCTGTCCCCCCCCCCACAGAATGTCACCCCTCCCCATGGGCCCCTTAAATTGGATTTATGAAAAAACGGTAAAACACATATTTACATATTTTTATGCTGATTTTTTTCCGCTGAGTTTCAAACTCCTCGCCTATGTCGTTTAAGAGATACACGCTCCGTTAGGAATCTTTCAATCCCTACTTTTCACCCCTTTCACCTCATAATATACACCACATCGAAAAACCTCAGACACGTGTCTTACTTTTAATGATGAGTTTATATGCCGTGTATCATATCCCCCAATGAAACCAATTAGGAGATATTGTTATTCAATGAAATGCAGGTTTAACCCCATTATGACCCCTTTAGAACCTGAATATCCGAAAATCCTCCCTTAGTAGACTGTTTTGACATACAATGAACATATCCCCAAACTGTCATGTTACTAACTTCAATAATTTTTGCTGGGCGATGATGATTGAGTGAGTCAGTCAGGACATTTTCTTCCATTTATTTTGATAATTTCACCCCTATTTCTATACCGAATATCACATCCCCAAAGAAACAAATCATGTGATATCGTTATTCAATGAAATGCACCTTTACCCCCTTAACACCCCTTTAAATCCCGAATAAACAAAAATCATTCCTTAGTTGACGTTTTCGACATACAACGAACATATTCCCAAAATTTCATGTTTCCAACATTAATAGTTTTCGCTGGGCGTGATGAGTGAGTGAGTCAGACAGGACATTTTCTATCAATTATTTTTACCAGAATTTCACCCTTCCCCATGGGCCCCTTAAATTGGATTGATGAAAAAACTCTTGAACACCTATTAACTTATTTTTTAAGCTGTCTTTTTCCCCTGAGTTTGATGAGTGAGTGAGTCAGTCAGTTAGGACAATTTCTCTCCTTTTTCCCCCCAGAATTTCACCCCACCCCATTGGCCCCTTAAATTAATTCATGAAAAAAAAAACGGTCGAACACCGATTTTTTTTATTTATTTAGCTGATTTTCTTTCTCTGAGTTTCAAATTTCTCACCTATGTCGTTTAAGAGATAGGCCTTCACGCTCCGTTAGGAATCCTTCAACCCCCACTTTTCACCCCTTGCACCTCATAATAATACACCATATCGAAAAACCCTTAGACACCTGTCTGCTTATTTTTAATGATTAGTTTATATGCCGAGTATCACATCCGCAAATGAAACCACTCTTGAGATATTGTTATTCAATGAAATGCAGGTTTAACCCCCTAAAGACCCCTTTAGAGCCTGAATATCCAAAAATCCTCCCTTAGTGTACGGTTTTGACATACAACGAACATATCTCCAAAATGCCATGTTTCCAACTTCAATATTTTTGGCTGGGCGATGATGAGTGAGTGAATGAGTCAGGACATTTTCTTTCATTTGTTTTTCTTCAGAATTTCACCCCTCCCGATGAACCCCTTCAATTTGATCGATCCAAAAAAAAAACTGTCGAACAGCTATTTACTTACTTTAAAGCAGTTTTTCCCCCTGAGTTTGATGAGTGAGTCAGTCAATCAATCGGTTAGGACACTTTCTTTCCAGTTTTTTTCCCCCTGAATTTCACCCTTCCCCATGGGCTCATTAAATTGGATTTATGAAAAAACGGTCAAACAAATATTTACTTATTTTGTATGCTGATTTATTTCCGCTGAGTTTCAAACTCCTCGCCTATGTCGTTCAAGAGATACACGCTCCGTTAGGAATCTTTCAATCCCTACTTTTCACCTCTTTCACCTCATAATATACACCACATCGAAAAGACACGTGTCTTCTTACTTTTTAATGATGAGTTTATATGCCGTGAATCACATCCCCCAATGAAACCATTCGAGAGATATTGTTATTCAATGAAATGAAGGTTTAACCCCCTTAAGACCCCTTTAGAACCTGAATATCCGAACATCCTCCCTTAGTAGACTGTTTTGACATACAATGAACATATCCCCAAACTGTCATGTTTCTAACTTCAATAATTTTGGCAGGGCGATGATGATGAGTGAGTGAGTGAGTCAGGACATTTTCTTTCAATTTTCTTTTTTCAGAATTTCACCCCTACCCATGAACCCCTTAAATTTGATTTATGAAAAAAACCTGTCGAACAGCTATTTACTTACTTTAAAGCAGTTTTTCCCCCTGAGTTTGATGAGTGAGTGAGTCAGTCAATCAGTTAGGACACTTTCTTTCCTGTCCCCCCCACCAGAATTTCACCCTTCCCCATGGGCCCCTTAAATTGGATTTATAAAAAACGGTCAAACACATATTTACTTATTTTTATGCTGATTTTTTTTCGCTGAGTTTCAAACTCCTCGCCTTTGTCGTTTAAGAGATACACGCTCATTTAGGAATATTTCAATCCCCACTTTTCACCCCTTTCACCTCATAATATACACCACATCGAAAAACCCTGAGACTCGTGTCTTCTTATTTTTAATGATGAGTTTATGTGCCGAGTATCACATCCCCCAATGAAACCAATCGGGAGATATTGCTAGTCAATGAAATGCAGGTCTACCCCCTTAACACCCCTTTAGAACCTGAATATACAAAAATCCTTTCTTATTGGGCATTTGCGGTCCTTGGGGAAGCTGCATACCAAATTTCATTCCAATCCGTTCGGTGGTTTCTGAGATTTCATGATGAATGAATGAGTGAGTGAGTGGTATTTGACAAATATATAGTAGAAGATAGTGTCAAGTCTTTGTTATGCTAAACTCGGTTGACAGTGCTGTGTGAGTAGGTGAGTAACTAACGGGATTTCAAGTAAAGATGCTCATTTTCTATACCAGTAGTGCTGAGCGCAACTGGAATCCAGACGGCCGTGTCTCGACTTGAGCTATGTTGCCATGGAAACTATCTGCCTTGCCATTCCTTCATGAGTATATTTTATGATTTGATTAGCCTGTGCTTGAGTCCAAAAGGGCCTAAATCAAAAGAATTAGAAAGACTATCGAAAATTCATGTATCCAGCGGTTCCTTCCGGGTCCTAAACTATGTGTATGCAAAATTTGGTTGAGATTGGTGGAACGGTGTAGATTTGTATACGGAACAGATCCACATACATACCCACATACAGACTTTCACTTTTATATAATAGAAGATATCTGCTGGTTATTATACGAGATGCACAGAAGGAACGATATTTGACTTGTGACGTTAATTATTGCTCTTACTCCTTATATGGATATCCAAGGTCTCGAAAGTTCTGAGGAACATCTTAACTTAGAAAATACAAAAAATGTGTGTCCTCGGTAGTATAGTGGTCAGTATCCCCGCCTGTCACGCGGGAGACCAGGGTTTGATTCCCCGCCGTGAGGGATTATTTTACGAATAGCTTAGGATGTTTCTTGACTATCAAGCAGATGAAGTTTTTTTTCTCTAATTCACATTTAACGGCAGATACAACTGGGGATGAAGGCCAGCTAACCACTAAATTGGGTTGAGCACTTTGCAACGAGGCGGACCTGAAGCCTAGTGTCAGTAACTCTACCAGGAAATTAAAATCCGTTGTCTCTAAAGAATAAAGGATGGCAAACTACACATTTTATTGTAGGGTTAGTCTTTATAAAATAGAACAGTGATTCCTTTATACTATCATATAATCAGGATCTTTCATTTCATTTGCATGGCTTGGAATATTTAAGACCACATTGCTGTGACCGAGGACATGCATGGTTCAGCTTCTAAACTTGGCAAATATCCACGTAGGAAATTTCCACAGGCCTCCGTGGCGAAATCGGCTAGCGCGTTCGGCTGCTAACCGAAAGGTTGGTGGTTCAAGCCCATACGGGGGCGTTAATATTAAAATTGAGGGCTCCTGCAGCCATAAAATCCTTATTCATTCTTGTTAGAGAAGGTTCCAATTTGTAATACAAGAAGAAAAGCTCACTTGTTGAATGATAGTTTGATGAGTTACGTTCAGATCATTTTAAAAGGTTTCCCGTGTATAATTTAAGCGAATCCATTGATCACGAGAGGCGCTGCAGTCGCTTAAATATGGTCACTATAAGATTGTTAGGACGAATGATGGCAAAACAACTCACAGATATTCAAGAGACAACGTGGTAATTTGCGCATACTTTTAAAAATCGACACAAGTGTGTATTATAAGGGTTGTATTTCCCAAGTTTTGAAAAAATATGCAATCCATCAACATTCAATAGCCTATTGTCTGAAAAATCACGAGTTAGTTGTTGGAGTCCAATTTCGAACTTGTGTTAGGGAACGAACCTTTGGGTACAGCCTATATGTAGACGTGTATTGCGTCTCATGATGGTTGTATAGGTTATATCTGCTGGTTATAATACGAGATGCACAGAAGGAATGATATTTGACTTGTGACGTTAATTATTGCTCTCACTCCTTATATGGATATCCAAGGTCTCAAAAGTTCTGAGGAACATCTTATCTTAGAAAATACAAAAACTGTGTGTACTCGGTAGTATAGTGGGCAGTATCCCCGCCTGTCCGGGGGGAGACCGGGGTTCGATTCCCCGCCGGGGAGGATACTTATACCAATAGCTTAGGATGTTTCTTGACTATCAAGCAGATGAAGTATTTTTTCTCTAATTCACATTTAACAGCAGATACAACTGGGAATGAAGACCAGCTAACCACTAATTTGGGTTGAGCACTTTGCAACGAGGCGGACCTAAAGACTAGTGTCAGTAACTCTACCAGGAATTTAAAATCCGTTGTCTCTAAAGAATAAAGGATGGCAAACTACACATTTTATTCTAGGGTTAGTCTTTTAAAAATAAAACAGTGATTCTTTTATACTATCATATAATTAGGATCTTTCATTTCATTTGCACGGCTTGGAATATTTAAGACCACATTGCTGTGACAGAGGACATGCATTGTTCAGCTTCTAAACTTGGCAAATATTCAGGAAGGAAAAATACCACCATCCTCCGTGGCGCAATCAGCTAGCGCGTTCGGCTGTTAAACAAAGGTTTGGTGGTTCAAGCCCACCCAGGGGCGATAGTTTTAAAATTGAGGGCTCCTGCAGCCGTAAAATCCTTATTCATTCTTGTTAGAGAAGGTTCCAATTTGTAATACCGGAAGAAAAGCTCACTTGTTGAAAGATAATTTGATGTTTTACGTTCAGATCATTGTACAAGGTTTCCTGTGTATAATTTAAGCGAATCCATTGATCACTAGGGGCACTGCAGTCACCTAAATATGGCCACTAAGATTGTTAGGACGAATGATGGCAAAACAACTCACAGATATACAAGAGAAAACGTGGCAATTTGCGCATACATTTAAAAATCGACACAAGTGTGTATTATAAAGGTTGTATTTCCCAAGTTTTTTAAAAATATGCAATCCATTAACATTCAATAGCCTATTGTCTGAAAAATCGCGAGTTAGTTGTTGGAGTCCATTTTCGAACTTGTGTTAGGGATTGAACCTTTGGGTACAGCCTATATGTAGACGTGTATTGCGTCTCGTGATGGTTGTATAGGTTATATCTGCTGGTTATTATACCAGATGCACAGAAGGAACGATATTTGACTTGTGACATTAATATTATTGCTCTCACTCCTTATATGGATATCCAAGGTCTCAAAAGTTCTGAGGAACATCTTATCTTAGAAAATAAGAACACTGTGTGTCCTCGGTAGTATAGTGGTCAGTATCCCCGCCTGTCACGCGGGAGACAAGGGTTCGATTCCCCGCCGGGGAGGTTACTTTTACCAATAGTTTTGGATGTTTCTAGGCTATCAAGCAGATGATTTTTTTTTCTCTAATTCACATTTAAAAGCAGATACAACTGGGGATGAAGGCCAGGTAACCACTAAATTGGGTTGAGCACTTTGCAACGAGGCGGACGTAAAGACTAGTGTCAGTAACTCTACCAGGAAATTAAAATCCGTTGTCTCTAAAGAATAAAGGATGGCAAACAACACATTTTATTGTAGGGTTAGTCTTTTTAAAATAAAACAGTGATTCCTTTATACTATCATATAATTAGGATCTTTCATTTCATTTGCATGGCTTGGAATATTTAAGACCACATTGCTGTGACCGAGGACATGCATTGTTCAGCTTCTTAACTTGGCAAATATCCACCAAGGATAAAATCCACAGTCCTCCGTGGCGCAATCGGCTGCCGTGTTCAGCTGTTAAGCAAAAGGTTGGTGGTTCAAGCCCACCCTGGGGCGATAGTTTTAGAATTGAGGGCTTCTGCAGCCGTAAAATCCTTGTTCATTCTTGTTAGAGAAGGTTCCAATTTGTAATTTTTTTTATTTATTTTTATTTAGTCAATGTACCCTCTAGGTTGGTGGTTCCCACGGACTCAGCGAGGGAACTCACCACTACCGCCTCTATGGGCAGTGTCCTGGAGCTTGGAACATCTGGTCGGGAGGGATACAACTGGGGAGGTGTGATCAGCACTTCGCCCAGGCGGCCTCACCTGCAAAGCGAACAGTGGCCTCATGAGGGATGGAAGATTGGGATGGATACGCTAGGAAGAGGGAAGGAGGCGGCCGTGGTCGGACAGTAGGCACCATCCCGGCATTTGCCCGAAGACGAAGTGGGAAACCACGGAAAACCACTTCGAGGATGACTGAGGTGGGAATCGAACCCCCTCTACTCACTTGGACCACCCGAGGCTGAGTAGACCCCGTTCCAGTCCTCATACCACTTTTCAAATTTCGTGGAAGAGCCGGGAATCGAACCCAGGACCTCCGGGGCGGCAGCTAAGTATGCTGACCGCTGCGCTTCCAATTTGTAATACCAGAAGATAAGCTCACTTGTTGAACGATAATTTGATGGGTTACGTACGTTCAGATTGTTGTTAACTAATCTTCAAGTTTCAGTGGAAATAACGAGAGTTTGTTGACGAAAATAGTAGATCGTATATTTACACGTCCATCACGCTACAAGGCACAAACAACACAAGGAATACTAAAATATAAAATCAATGCTGCCAACTTAAATTGTTAACTACCAACTCCAACACTTCCCCTGGTAGTTAACCTCAAACAATGACAATCCTTTAATTCAACAAAAAATACCAAAAAATTCAGTTTCTGTTATAAACTAAACCAAATTGAGGATCTTTATGAAACTCTGGGTCTTTGGCCCATTCAATGACTTCGTAAACAAGTCTGCAACATTCTTGTTTGAATTCTTTCAATACCCTTTTAATGTAGTCAGTTTGATTAACAGACATTACTCCTTCCCTGTACTCCACATTCATAGAAAGAAAGTTGGTCATATTTCCTAACTTCTTAATCTCCAATCTAATGTCCAACTCTTCTTTGAACCATTCAACCCGTTCTCTTTTTCCCCAGCATGCCAAGTCATCAACATAAACACCAATGAACAGATCCTTATCTTTGTTAACAAACACACATGGATCCTTCACCAGAGGTTTCAAACCCAATTCTGACAAATTCATATACAAGGTCGAATGCCATTCCATAGCACTTTGTTTAAGCCCATACAAACTTTTGAGCAATTTACACACTTTATTTTTATCCACCTCAAAATATTTAGGTTGTTCCATGAAAACTTCCTCATTCAACTCACTGTGCAAATATGCTGTGAGCACATCAATATGTTCCTGAACCCACCCATTAATGACAGTTATGGCCATCATCAGTCGAATCGTTTTTCTTTTAATTACTGGAGCATAAGTTTCATTAAAGTCTACCCCTGGCACTTGGGAAAAACCTTGTGCTACCAATCTCGCCTTAAATCTATTAACAGTACCATCTGGATTTCTCAAGTTTCAAAACCCACTTACAACCCAACACATTTCTACCAGAAGGCCTGTCAACCAAAATAAATGTCCCTTTACGTTGGATACTGTCTAATTCGCTTTCCATTGCATCTCTCCATTCATCAGAGAACTCCCCATTCAATGCCTCACTCACACTCAACGGTTCTTCGATATAATCAGCAACATATACCGACAAATTACAGCAAGAACATTCTTTACGCTTCCTTAACCTTTCACTCCTTCTCAAAACGTTCTCATTATTTTCAGCCTCAATCACATTTTTATCATTCTCTTGGACATTGCTTTCAATCTCAATCTCTGACTCATCACTACAATAATTTCTTATCATAACATCAGTTTGAACATGCTTAATAGTAGGCCTAACCTGTTCTACCATGGGAAATATACTTTCATCAAATTTTACATGATATCCAATCACAAATGATTTAGTCTCAAGATTAAACAATTTATACCCTTTCACATTGTTTTCATAACCTATGAATACACATCTCACTGCTCGGGGCTGAAATTTACCTACTTTCTGAAATAACCAAGCTTTACAACCAAATGCACGTAACCTTGGATATTCTTTTTCAGCACTCTCTCCCTTCCACATTTCATATGGGATCTGATTCCCAATAGCCCTAGATGGACATAGATTCCTAGTAAGGCAAGCAGTGTTGGCTGCTTCAGCCCAAAACGAATCTGACAAACCTGACTGCACTAACAAACACCTTATCTTATCTTCTGCAATCCTATTAAACCTCTCAGCTATACCATTTTGTTCTGGAGTATAAGCTACCGTCTTTCTATGACCTATCCCATTCGCTTTCAAATAGGTCTCGAATTTATTACCACAATATTCGCCACCTCCATCTGTTTGAAAGCATTTAAGTTTCAAGTCATGCATTTTTTCTACTTCAGCTTGATACTCCAAAAACTTTGAGAAAGCCTCACCTTTACTTTTCAAGAATTTAACAACTGTAAATCTGGAATAATCATCCACAAAAATCATCATGTATTTATGACCACCATTTGATTTAACAGGAGATGTTAACAAATCACTATGTACCAATTCCAGTGGTTTACTGCATTGGCGTTCACTCTTCTGCGGGAAACTACATCTAGTCATCTTCCCCAGAACACACACATCACAACTCTTATTCTCACTCTTTAAACCTGACAAATATGGAATTTTCTGCATAGCAGCTTCATGTGGATGCCCTAACCTTACATGCCACAAATCTGAACTCACTGCTCGCAAGGCTACAGCTTCAAATTCATCACTCATCTCATCTTCACTGACATCAGCATTCGATATACAAGCTACACTGTGATTAGGTTCCAACAAATACAACCCATTTGATTCTAGACTTGTAAACACGCACTCATCATTATACATACCTTTAGCACCTTCTTTGTTAAAGTGAACAAATACATCATTCTTGGCTAAGCGCCCAACTGAAATCAAATTGAATGCTAAATCTGGAACGTGCAAAACATTTCTCATCTCAAGCACATTACCACCACACTTATCAGATAATGCAAGTTTGACAATACCTTTTCCACTAACTGGGAGTTGCCCTTGTCCAATCTTAACATTGCCCTTACACTCTGAATAGGAGGAAAACAACTCTCTTT
Organism: Meconema thalassinum; assembly: GCA_946902985.2. Taxonomy (NCBI): domain Eukaryota; kingdom Metazoa; phylum Arthropoda; class Insecta; order Orthoptera; family Tettigoniidae; genus Meconema; species Meconema thalassinum. The sequence continues at coordinate 390,699,480 of OX336391.1, forward strand.
TAGACGTCATATGTTCTGACGCTGCTGAGTCAAGGTACCAAACATCAGAACTGTTCATTGACACCATTGCGAACACACTGATACAGGCTATAGTCTTCCCCGTTTTATTGGAATTTCCATTGTCGTCCCTTTTTCCATTATTTGATTTCATTTTGGTACAATCTGATGCCCAATGACCATACTCGTGACAGTTAAAACATTTAACTTCTGGACAAAACTTGCTAATATGCCCTAACCTCTGACATTTGTAACATTTAACACTATTACTATCACCACTTTTTCCACTCTGCACACTATTCTTCTTACTGTTTTTGCACACTAACTTGTCATTCTTGCCTTTCTTGGAGATGAGTGCACTTGATGAGGAAGTCTCCTGCGCGGCTTCTAACTGGGTCCGGCGTCGCTCCTCGTCTAGAAGTCGTCCTTTAACCTTCCGTGTTGTAAGATCCGGCTCCCTCAGTAGATTTTGGACGAAGGTCTCGTACTCCTCCATCGGTAGCCCGACTAGCAGGAAGTTGGCCATCATCTCGTCGTCGAATATTATGCCACCCCTGGCAATTTTTTTGTTCAATCTCTGGATACTGGCCGCATACTCTTGCATCGACATATTTGGGGTCTTCGAAATATTTGTCATTTCTTTCAAGGACTGAAGTGCATTAAACTTGGTAGAAGAGACGTGAATTTCTTCCAGAATTTCCCAAGCATGCTTCGCTCTAATACAATCTTCCACATCTAACAAGAAATCATCCCCAACGGATTTGTATAATACCGACAAAGCTTTCCTATTCAAGCGTGCCTGATCCACATTCAACTCGTTCTCATCGAAGCCTGGTTCAATCGCCACCCAACAGTTCTTATCGATCATATGCGCCTTCACTCTCAGTTTCCAGGCGAAGTAGTTTCCATTTGCTAGCTTTGGAATGGAAACGAGGTCTTTGTCATCTCCGTCAGCCATCTTGGTACTGTCGCTGTAACGTTCGCCGGTTCAGTCACAAACACTCACAATCTGTTTTTAAAATTCAGATTTCATCTCAATCTCAACAATCCGTAATTCACGCTCTGATCTACGTACTTCGCACTGCTCTGGGCTCATAACCTGTTGTTAACTAATCTTCAAGTTTCAGTGGAAATAACGAGAGTTTGTTGACGAAAATAGTAGATCGTATATTTACACGTCCATCACGCTACAAGGCACAAGCAACACAAGGAATACTAAAATATAAAATCAATGCTGCCAACTTAAATTGTTAACTACCAACTCCAACACAGATCATTGTACAAGAATTCCTATCTATAATTTAAGCGAATCCATTGATCACTAGAGGGGCTGCATTCGCTCAAATATGGCCACTATAAGGTTGTTAGGACGAATGATGGAAAAACAATTCACAGATATTCAAGAGAAAACGTGGCAATTTTGCGCATACTTTTAAAAATCGACACAAGTGTGTATTATAAAGGTTGTATTCCCAAGTTTTGCAAAAATATGCAATCCATCAACATTCAATAGCCTATTGTCTGAAAAATCACTCGTTAGTTGTTGGAGTCCATTTTCGAACTCGTGTTAGGGATCGAACCTTTGGGTACAGCCTATATGTAGACGTGTATTGCGTCTCGTGATGGTTGTATAGGTTATATCTGCTGGTTATTATACGAGATGCACAGAAGGAACGATATTTGACTTGTGACGTTAATTATTGCTCTCACTCCTTATATGGATATCCAAGGTCTCAAAAGTTCTCAGGAACTTCTTATCTTAGAAAATAAGAAAACAGTGTGTCCTCGGTAGTAGAGTGGTCGGTATCCCCGCCTGTCACGCGGGAGACCGGGGTTCGATTCCCCGCAGGGGAGGTCACTTTTACCAATAGCTTAGGATGTTTCTTGACTATCAAGCAGATGAAGTTTTTTTTCTCTAATTCACATTTAAAAGCAGATACAACTGGGGATGAAAGCCAGGTAACCACTAAATTGGGTTGAGCACTTGGCAACGAGGCGGACCTAAAGATTAGTGTCAGCAATTCTACCAGGAAATTAAAATCCGTTGTCTCTAAAGAATAGAGGATGGCAAACTACACATTTTATTGTAGGGTTAGTCTTTTTAAAATAAAACAGTGATTCCTTTATACTATCATATAATCAGGATCTTTCATTTCATTTCCATGGCATGGAATATTTAAGACCACATAGCTGTGACCGAGGACATGCATTGTTCAGCTTCTAAACTTGGCAAATATCCTCGAAGGAAAAATTCCACCGCCCTCCGTGGTGCAATCGGCTAGCGCGTTCGGCTGTTAACCGAAAGAATGGGGGTTCAAGCCGATAGTTTTAAAATTGAGTGCTACTGCAGCCGTAAAATCCTTATTCATTCTTGTAAGAGAAGGTTCCAATTTGTATTTTTTTATTTTTTTTATTTAGTCAATTCATCCTCTAGGTTGGTGGTTCCCACGGACTCAGCGAGGGAACTCACCACTACCGCCTCTATGGGCAGTGTCCTGGAGCTTGGAACATCTGGTCAGGAGGGATACAACAGGGGAGGTGAGATCAGCACTTCCCCAGGTGGCCTCACCTGCAAAGCGAACAGGGGCTTCATGAGGGATGGGAAGGGATGGAAGATTGGGATGGATACGCTAGGAAGAGGGAAGGAGGCGGCCGTGGCCTGACAGTAGGCACCATCCCGGCATTTGCCCGAAGACGAAGTGGGAAACCACGGAAAACCACTTCGAGGATGGCTGAGGTGGGAATCGAACCCCCTCTACTCACTTGGACAACCCGAGGCTGAGTAGACCCCGTTCCAGTCCTCATACCAATTTTCAAATTTCGTTGAAGAGCCGGGAATCGAACCCAGGACCTCTGGGGCGGCAGCTAAGTATGTTGACCGCTACGCTTCCAATTTGTAATACCAGAAGAAAAGCTCACTTGTTGAACGATAATTTGATGGGTTACGTTCAGATCATTGTACAAGGTTTCCTCTCTATAATTTAAGCGAATCCATTGATCACTAGAGGCGCTGCATTCGCCTAAATATGGCCACTATAAGATTGTTAGGACGAATGATGGCAAAACAATTCACAGATATTCAAGAGAAAACGTGGCAATTTGCGCATACTTTTAAAAATCGACACAAGTGTGTATTACAAAGGTTGTATTTTCCAAGTTTTCCAAAAATATGCAATCCATCAACATTCAATAGCCTATTGTCTGAAAAATCACTAGTTAGTTGTTGGAGTCGATTTTCGAACTTGTGTTAGGGATCGAACCTTTGGGTACAGCCTATATGTAGACGTGTATTGCGTCTCGTGATGGTTGTATAGGTTATATCTGCTGGTTATTATAGGGGATGCACAGAAGGAAAGATATTTGACTTGTGACGTTAATTATTGCTCTCACTTCTTATATGGATATCCAAGGTCTCAAAAGTTCTGAGGAACATCTTATCTTAGAAAATACGAAAACTGTGTGTCCTCGGTAGTTTAGTGGTCAGTATCCCCGCCTGTCACGCGGAGACCGGGGTTCGATTCCCCTCCGGGGAGGCTACTTTTACCAATAGCTTAGGATGTTTCTTGACTATCAAGCAGATGAAGTTTTTTTCTCTAATTCACATTTAAAAGCAGATACAACCGGGGATGAAGGCCAGGTAACCACTAATTTGGGTGGAGCACTTTGCAACGAGGCGGACCTAAAGACTAGTGTCAGTAACTCTACCAGGAAATTAAAATCCGTTGTCTCTAAAGAATAAAGGATGGCAAACTACACATTTTATTGTGGGGTTAGTCTTTTTAAAATAAAACAGTGGTTCCTTTATACTATCATATAATCAGGATCTTTCATTTCATTTGCATGGCTTGGCATATTTAAGACCACATAGCTGTGACCGAGGACATGCATGGTTCAGATCCTAAACTTGGCAAATATCCACGAAGGAAGGATTCCACAGGCCTCCGTGGCGCAATCGGCTAGCGCGTTCGGCTGTTAACCGAAAGGTTGGTGGTTTTAAAATTGAGGGCTCCTGCAGTCGTAAAATCCTTATTCATTCTTGTTAGAGAAGGTTCCAATTTGTAATACCAGAAGAAAAGCTCACTTGTTGAACGATAATTTGATGGGTTACGTTCAGAATTTTGTACAAGGTTTCCTGTCTATAATTTAAGCGAATCCATTGATCACTAGAAGCGCTGCATTCGCCTAAATATGGCCACTATAAGATTGTTAGGACGAATGATGGCAAAACAACTCACAGATATTCAAGAGAAAACGTGGCAATTTGCGTATACTTTTAAAAATCGACACAAGTGTGTATTATAAATGTTGTATTTCCCAAGTTTTGTAAAAATATGCAATCCATTAACATTCAATAGCCTATTGTCTGAAAATTCACGAGTTAGTTGTTGGGGTCCATTTTCGAACTTGTGTTAGGGATCGAACCTTTGGGTACAGCCTATATGTAGACGTGTATTGCGTCTCGTGATGGTTGTATAAGTTATATCTGCTGGTTATTATACGAGATGCACAGTAGGAACGATATTTGACTTGTGACATTAATTATTGCTCTCACTCCTTATATGGATATCCAAGGTCTCAAAAGTTCTGAGGAACATCTTATCTTAGAAAATACGAAAGCAGTGTGTCCTCGGTAGTATAGTGGTCAGTATCCCCGCCTGTCACGCGTGAGACCGGGGTTCGATTCCCCGCCGGGGAAGTTACTTTTACCAATAGCTTTGGATGTTTCTTGGCTATCAAGCAGATGAAGTTTTTTTCTCTAATTCACATTTAAAAGCAGATACAACTGGGGATGAAGGTCAGGTAACCACTAAATTGGATTGAGCACTTTGCAACGAGGCGGACCTAAAGACTAGTGTCAGTAACTCTACCAGGAAATTAAAATCCGTTGTCTCTAAAGAATAAAGGATGGCAAACTACACATTTTATTTTAGGGTTAGTCTGTTTAAAATAAAACAGTGATTCCTTTATACTTTCATATAATCAGTATCTTTCATTTCATTTGCATGGCTTGGAATATTTAAGACCACATTTCGTTGACCGAGGACATGCATTTTCTGCTTCTAAACTTGGAAAATATCCTGGAAGGAAAAACTCCACAGGCCTCCTTGGCGCAATCGGCTAGGGCGTTCGGCTGTTAACCAAAAGGTTGGTGGTTCAAGCCCACCCGGGGGCGATAGTTTTAAAATTGAGGGCTCCTGCAGCCGTAAAATCCTTATTCTTTCTTGTTAGAGAAGGTTCGAATTTGTAATATCAGAAGATAAGCTCACTTGTTGAACGATAATTTGATGGGTTACGTTCAGATCATTGTACAAGGTTTCCTGTCTATAATTTAAGCGAATCCATTGATCACTAGAGGCGCTGCAGTCGCCTTAATATGGCCACTATAAGATTGTTAGGACGAATGATGGCAAAACAACTCACAGATATTCAAGAGAAAACGTGGCAATTTGCGCATACATTTAAAAATCGACACAAGTGTGTTTTATAAAGGTTGTATTTCTCAAGTTTTGTAAAAATATGCAATCCATTTACATTCAATAGCCTATTGTCTGAAAAATCACGAGTTATTTGTTGGAGTCCATTTTCGAACTTGTGTTAAGGATCGAACCTTTGGTTACAGCCTATATGTAGACGTGTATTCCGTCTCGTGATGGTTGTATAGGTTATATCTGCTGGTTATTATACGAGATGCACAGAAGGAACGATATTTGACTTGTGACGTTAATTATTGCTCTCGCTCCTTATATGGTTATCCAAGTTCTCAAAAGTTCTGAGGCACATCTTATCTTAGAAAATACGAAAACTGTGTGTCCTCGGTAGTATAGTGGTCAGTATCCCCGCCTGTCGCGCGGGAGACCGGAGTTCGATTCCCCGCCGGGGAGGTTACTTTTACCAATAGCTTAGGATGTTTCTTGACTATCAGGCAGATGAAGGTTTTTTTTCTCTAATTCACATTTAACAGCAGATAGAACCGGGGTTGAAGGCCAGGTAACCACTAAATAGGGTGGAGCACATTGCAACGAGGCGGACCTAAAGACTAGTGTCAGTAACTCTACGAAATTAAAATCCGTTGTCTCTAAAGAATAAGGGATGGCAAACTACACATTTTATTGTAGGGTTAGTCTTTTTAAAATAAAACAGTGATTCCTTTATACTATCATATAATCAGGATCTTTCATTTCATTTGCATGGTTTGGAATATTTAAGACCACATTTCGGTGACCGAGGACATGCATTTTCAGCTTCTAAACTTGGCAAATATCCTGGAAGGAAAAACTCCATAGGCCTCCGTGGCGCAATCGGCTAGCGCATTCGGCTGTTAACCGAAAGGTTGGTGGTTCAAGCCCACCCGGGGGCGATAGTTTTAAAATTGAGGGCTCCTGCAGCCGTAAAATCCTAATTCATTCTTGTTAGAGAAGGTTCCAATTTGTAATACCAGAAGAAAAGCTCACTCGTTGAACGATAATTTGATGGGTTACGTTCAGATCATTGTACAAGGTTTCATGTCTATAATTTAAGCGAATCCATTGATCACTAGGGGCGCTGCTGTCGCCTAAATATGGCCACTATAAGATTGTTAGGACGAATGATGGCAAAACAACTCACAGATATTCAAGAGAAAACGTGGCAATTTGCGCATATTTTTAAAAATCGACACAAGTGTGTATTATAAAGGTTGTATTTCCCAAGTTTTGGAAATATATGCAATCCATTAACATTCAATAGCCTATTGTCTGAAAAATCACGAGTTATTTGTTGGAGTCAATTTTCGAACTTGTGTTAGGGATAGAACCTTTGGGTACAGCCTATATGTAGACGCGTATTGCGTCTCGTGATGGTTGTATCTGCTGGTTATTATACCAGATGCACAGAAGGAACGATATTTGACTTGTGACGTTAATTATTGCTCTCACTCCTTATATGGATATCCAAGGTCTCAAAAGTTCTGAGGAACATCTTATCTTAGAAAAGAAGAAAACTGTGTGTCCTCGGTAGTGTAGTGGTCAGTATCCCCGTCTGTCTCGTGGGAGACCGGGATTCGATTCCCCGCCGGGAAGGTTACTTTTACCAATAACTTAGGATGTTTCTTGACTATCAAGCAGATGAAGTTTTTTTCTCTAATTCACATTTAACAGCAGATACAACTGGGGATGAAGGCCAGGTAACCACTAAATTTGGTTGAGCACTTTGCAACGAGGCGGACCTAAAGACTAGTGTCAGTAACTCTACCAGGAAATTAAAATCCGTTGTCTCTAAAGAATAAAGGATGGCAAACTACACATTTTATTGTAGGGTTAGTCTTTTTAAAATAAAACAGTGATTCCTTTATACTATCATATAATCAGGATCTTTCATTTTATTTGCATGGCTTGGAATATTTAAGACCACATTTCGGTGACCCAGGACATGCATTTTAAGCTTCTAAACTTAGCAAATATCCTGGAAAGAAGAACTACACAGGCCTCCGTGACTCAATCGGCTAGCGCGTTCGGCTGTTAACCGAAAGATTGGTGGTTCAAGCCCAACCGGGGGCGCTAGTTTTAAAATTGAGGGCTCCTGCAGCCGTAAAATCCTTATTCATTCTTGTTAGAGAAGGTTCCAATTTGTAATACCAGAAGATAAGCTCACTTGTTGAACGATAATTTGATGGGTTACGTTCAGATCATTGTACAAGGTTTCCTGTGTATAATTTAAGCGAATCCGTTGATCACTAGAGGCACTGCAGTCGCCTAAATATGGCCACTATAAGATTGTTAGGACGAATGTTGGCAAAACAATTCACAGATATTCAAGAGAAAACGTGGCAATTTGCGCATACTTTTAAAAATCGACACAAGTGTGTATTAAAAAGGTTGTATTTCCCTAGTTTTGTAAAAATATGCAATCCATTAACAATCAATTGCCTATTGTCTGAAAAATCACGAGTTAGTTGTTGGAGTCCATTTTCGAACTTGTGTTAGGGATCGAACCTTTGGGTACAACCTATATGTAGACGTGTATTGCGTCTCTTGATGGTTGTATAGGTTATATCTGCTGGTTATTATACGAGATGCACAGAAGGAACGATATTTGACTTGTGACGTTAATTATTGCTCTCACTCCTTATATGGATATCCCAGGTCTCAAACGTTCTGAGGAACATCATACCTTAGGAAATATGAAAACTGTGTGTCCTCAGTAGTATAGTGGTCAGTATCCCCGCCTGTCACGCGGGAGACCGGGTTCGATTCCCCGCCGGGGAGGTTATTTTTACCAATAGCTTAGGATGTTTCTTGACTATCAAGCAGATGTGTTTTTTTTCTCTAATTCACATTTAACATAGGGCTACCGATGAGACACGGATTGACGTGTACCCGTGTAACCCGTGACACGTGTACACGGGTAGGTACGCTCTAAGAATCCGTGTAGCAGTAAGTACACGGGTACACGGGTACACGGGTAGTACCACCCGTGTACCCGTGTATGAAGGTCCGCGTACACGGGTTTCACGGGTATATATGTCTTATCGTGTGCCCATGTGGCTTTCTCGATTTTGGAAGAATGTTTTTGACATTTTGTTGCACTAATGGCCCATTTAATTGAAAAAAAATGTAGAATCGGGAAGACGAACACAGCAAACATAAAAATATAAAGTTTTTGCTATTACGAAGAATAAGTGAAACGACAACACTGCGTATTTTTTGAAAGGATGTTTTCGAAATACTATGAACACGGCTCCGAATGATTCAAATTTTCGGGCACCACGCATCCCTTATTCGTTAGGGCGCCCCTGGTGGGCGTTCATTTCAGTACGAACATAGTAGTCAAACCACAGCTAGCACGCGCTGCGTGGTAGAGGAGAAGCAGTAGGGTATGGAAGTACGCGGAACGGAAAGGAGATAAGGCCTATTGCTCTCTATGTTCTCCTACCGAAAACAATGAGTGTTCCTGTGCTTGTGGGTCTACGGGAGCCATCGGACGCCACTTGAAAACGATACACCGGAAGATGGAAAATCAACAAACGTCGCCAAGCAAACGTGGATAAGTAATTATGTATACAAATTGTGTAACGCCATACGTATGCGTAAGCGTACCGTGGTTACCACGACCTCCTACAGAAATGTCTTTCTGATTTGACAATAAAGAGTCTAGTACTGTTTACGTTGGTTTTGTTTACATACGATCAACTTCTGTGAACAACACACTTTCACGGCTAGACGCAAGCGCTTCCGCGACACTCCCACCGCCTTCGGTCAGTAGGCCATGTCATCAGCGCCGAAGGCGAAGTGGTGTAGCGCCGGCGCCGCGGCGCTGCCTTCCCCAAAGGGAACTGGGCATATGTTGAAATTTACCGCTTTCCCAGACATTTCAGTCTAATGTAGACTACTTGACTGATTCGCTACGATCTGTATTATTTTCGGTTCATGCCACCGTCACACTCGCCTATCCACTTACCGCGCGCCACCATGGCAGAACGCCGCCGCTCACTCCGTCGCGCACCGGTATTTAGCGCACACGTTAAAAAGGAATATACGAGCCTTACAGTAGTCGCATATGATGTGTAACATGTGACATGTTATCCTACTATGTGTGTCCCGGGAGCGCAAATCCCTTGTTAACAGTGAACTCTGTTGGTCATTGAAATAACTACTTGTATAATCCAGTGCAAATTCCTGACCTTAATAGATCATAATTGTTATTTGCTAAGACTTTGTATCTTAATCCATTGATAACATTCATTTTGGGAGGACATATTTAGGTCTGTGTTTACAGCGTTGGTCTCCCAACCTGCCGGCTGGCGTTCTAATCCTAACAGAGTTGTATTTTTTTTGCTTGATTTTTTATATTTATTGTTATTTGAGTACTGAGGCGTTATACAATTGAGCGTTATATTGTGAAGTTTACAATGGAAAATATATATTAAATTAAACAAAGTTCTCCAATGGATCTGCAGTAGTGACATCTACCTTCAACTAGTTGAATTATGGTATGCGGGAGCACGGCCGACTGGATGCGCTCGCATCCAGTTGGCCGTGGCGGCAGCAATCCAATGCCTACTTGATGAGAGCTGCACTCTATACCGGCCAGTTAGTAAACCAATGCCAGAGTTGTTATTGAAAATGGCCTCTTTTTGCTGATAGAGTGCACTGCTAAGTATCGGCGTCATTAAAAATTAGGTGTGCAGAAGGTATATTAAATGTGTTTCCCCCAGTGATACGTTTAGACCAACGAAGTTTCAATTATTGTTAGTGGTCTGTGTTAATATACTGAATTCCTATGTTGTTTGGAGTGTTTGTTGATGCGATATAGATTCCACATAGCCACATGGCCGACAGTACATCGAGTGCTTACATTAAAGAATACAGCAAAAGTATGAAGATTTAATAAATCGTAATTGTTTTCAGCATGAAAATGATTTATTGTAGGAATATCTTAAATGGAGTCTCCAAACCTGGAACTAAACTGTATGCGATATACATTCTCCATAGCCACATGGCCTATAGTATGTCGTTGTACCGATCTCCGCCACCACGCGCGCTCATTGTTTCAGTCCCATGCACTTCCGTCCCTTTTCCAAAATCACTTCCACAAAAATGTCCAGCTACCGAGTGCCACAAAAATATCCAGATACCGAGTGGAAAGATGTTACACATCAATAAATAGCGATAGTTCTTCGCATAAGTCATACAACTCTTCGATGACGTATACTATTTAGATGGTGGATTGTTAAAATGAGGGAAATAGCATACCGTAAATTATAAAAGGTCCCAACAATTAGACAGATGGGCTTATCGGGAACGCAACGGTGGCGACCTACGGGAGCTTCAGGACGAGCGTGCGCGGCGTGGGGTTGTGCCTGGAGGCGTGTGCCGTGTACATAGACAATTTCACAGATATTAGCGAATCAGTCGAGTCATCCTGCTCTCCGAACAGAAATGGCCGGACAAGCGTGCATTTCAATCGTCGTCAAGTGCAATATTCACGGTGGTGGCGCGTACCGGCGAAATGGACAGGCGGTGATCTTGTTTATCTCCAATGCAATTTTCCACGATTTGCGCTTATAATGCACAGGACCTGCCTCGTTGTGAAGGCTTTCATTTCGCACCGACATTAAAAATGATATGGTATTATTACAGGCATGAAGCGGAGGCAACAAAGGAAGACACTGAAGATGGTGACCATGTTGATGATGAGGAGCAGGAACAGGTACGGTCATCCCGAGCCAAGAGACGACGCAGGCGACGCGTGGAAGGTAACGCACACCGTCCGTGCGATACCATACGCTCAGAGGAAATACATCAGGCTCTTGCAAGGATGGTTGCTGTGAACCAACTGCCTTTGTCATTTTGTGCCAGTGATGGGTTTAGGCAGTTCATGGCAGTTGTAGAGCCCAATTACTTGTGTATTTCAGAGGATGCCCTTAAGCGGAGACTGGCTCTACGAGCCGATGGTGTCAGAGAGAATGTGCGGTGTGAACTATCAGCGGCATCAAGCGTTGCCCTTACATCTGACTGTTGGACATCTCACTCACTAACCTCTTTCCTGACGGTAACGGCTCACACCATCGACTCCCAGTGGGTTCCAAAGGCGATGACGCTTACCACGCATGAAATGGAAGACCGCCACACCTCAGAAAATCTGGCATCGGAATTGCAATTGGTTGCAGAAGAATGGAATGTGCAGGACAAGATCACCGCCATCGTCACTGACAACGCGTACAACGTCGTCAACGCTGTGCGCGCTCTTGATGTGCTGGAGAAGGATAAAGTGATTTGTGCTGCACATTCTGTACAGCTTGCTGCAAACAAGGCTCTTGCTCATGGAAAGGCTGCTAATGTGTGTCTGAATGCAAGAAAGTTAGTTGGCCATTTTCGGCACTCTAACGTTGCCGCTAGTGCGCTGACAAAAATGCAAGCACAACTTTCAATGCCCGAACAACCCCTGATTCAGAGCTGCAACAGCTGCTGGAATTCAACTTTTGCCATGATCGAGCGCCTTTTGAAAAACAGGAACCCCGTCAGCAACGTCCCAGGTGACCGGACATGCACGCCAATGGCCACAGCACAGAAGCTCCATGTAACTGAACAGGAGTGGCATCACATGGAGGTTTTAAACAAGCTCCTTAAACCTGTGGAAGTGGTAACCACTCTCTTTTGCGGTGACAATTCTCCCATATCGATGGTTCGGCCACTAATACAGACGCTAATTAAAAGTCACCTCAGCACCCAGGAGTTGTCGGACGACAGCTTCCTAGAGGACGTGCAGTCTACCTTGGTCTGTGAATTTAACGATCGGTTCGGCCTCCTATGGATAAATGATAGTACTGTCACAGCCAGACAGATTGCATCTTTCCTCGACCCGAGGTATAAGGATTTGGTAGATGAGACAGCAGAGGCTCGACGATGTATTCGCGACAGAGTGCTTCATAAGCTTCAGAGCGATGCACCAGCTGAAGTCTTGGTTAATCCCGATCAACCTTCCACCAGTAGTGCCCTGGAGTTCTTGTATCAAAAGCCATGTGGGAGAAAGAACCGCCCTGAATCTCAATTTGAAGATTTTCTTTCTGAGGCACAGATTCGTTTTGACATGAACCCGTTCGAGTGGTGGAAAGCAAGGGAACACAAATATCCTGCGGTTGCTGCTCTAGCGAAAAAATACTTGTGTATTCCAGCAACATCCACAAGCTCCGAAAGGTGCTTTTCCTCTGCTGGAAACATTGTCACAGCCAAACGGAATTGTCTTCTGCCATAAAATGTAAACCTCTTTGTATTCTTGTTCCAAAACAAAGCTTTCTTAAAGTAAATTGGTCAATGAGTCATAATTCTAGAAATTGTCGTTCTTATTATACTGTAATATTTTGTATTCGTTTCCTACGCCTGATATTTTAATTTTGTTGTTTCGTTACATTCTGGTCAAATGATAGTGCAAATAATAAATTATATTCCGTTACATATAGTTTTGTATCTACTCCTCTCTCACCCTCGGAACTAACCTTTATAATCAATCAAATAATTAATTAATTTCACACTGCTTCGATTCGAATAAACGCGCGCGGACACATTGCACACGCAAACACGATTTCTAAATGCATGTATAAATGGCACGATATTGCCGTGAACAGATGTTCGAGCAAGGTTACCAGACACGGCACTCTTTAACAATATTCGATGTGACCCGTGTACCCGGTCGTAATTACACGAATACACGGGTACACGGGTAAATAGTAGAAACCGGATTCTTAGCACACGGATCTTAAAAACACGGTTGTGCGGGTACACGGGTACACGGGTAATAGGGAGCACTAATTTAACAGCAGATACAACTGGGGATGAAGGCCAGGTAACAACTAAATTGGGTTGAGCACTTTGCAACGAGGCGGACCTAAAGACTAGTGTCAGTAACTCTACCAGGAAATTAAAATCCGTTGTCTCTAAAGAATAAAGGATGGCAAACTACACATTTTATTGTAGGGTTAGTCTTTTTAAAATAAAACAGTGATTCCTTTATACTATCATATAATCAGGATCTTTCATTTCATTTGCATGGTTTGGAATATTTAAGACCACATTTCGGTGACCGAGGACATGCATTTTCAGCTTCTAAACTTGGCAAATATCCTGGAAGGAAAAACTCCACAGGCCTCCGTGGCGCAATCGGCTAGCGCGTTCGGCTGTTAACCGAAAGGTTGGTGGTTCAAGCCCACCCGGGGGCGATAGTTTTAAAATTGAGGGCTCCTGCAGCCGTAAAATCCTAATTCATTCTTGTTAGAGAAGGTTCCAATTTGTAATACCAGAAGAAAAGCTCACTTGTTGAACGATAATTTGATGGGATACGTTCAGATCATTGTACAAGGTTTCCTGTCTATTATTTAAGCGAATCCATTGATCACTAGAGGCGCTGCTGTCGCCTAAATATGGCCACTATAAGGTTGTTAGGACGAATGATGGCAAAACAACTCACAGATATTCAAGAGAAAACGTGGCAATTTGCGCATACTTTTAAAAATCGACACAAGTGTGTATTAAAAGTTGTATTTCCCAAGTTTTGCATATATATGCAATCCATTAACATTCAATAGCCTAATGTCTGAAAAATCACGAGTTATTTGTTGGAGTCAATTTTCGAACTTGTGTTAGGGATAGAACCTTTGGGTACAGCCTATATGTAGACGTTATTGCGTCTCGTGATGGTTGTATAGGTTATATCTGCTGGTTATTATACCAGATGCACAGAAGGAACGATATTTGACTTGTGACGTTAATTATTGCTCTAACTCCTTATATGGATATCCAAGGTCTCAAAAGTTCTGAGGAACATCTTATCTTAGAAAAGAAGAAAACTGTGTGTCCTCGGTAGTGTAGTGGTCAGTATCCCCGTCTGTCACGCTGGAGACCGGGGTTCGATTCCCCGCCGGGGAGGTTACTTTTACCAATAGCTTAGGATGATTCTTGGCTATCAAGCAGATGAAGTTTTTTTCTCTAATTCACATTTAACAGCAGATACAACTGGGTATGAAGGCCAGGTAACCACTAAATTTTGTTGAGCACATTGCAACGAGGCGGACCTAAAGACTAGTGTCAGTAACTCTACCAGGAAATTAAAATCCGTTGTCTCTAAAGAATAAAGGATGGCAAACTACACATTTTATTGTAGGGTTAGTCTTTTTAAAATAAAACAGTGATTCCTTTATACTATCATATAATCAGGATCTTTCATTTTATTTGCATGGCTTGGAATATTTAAGACCACATTTCGGTGACCCAGGACATGCATTTTAAGCTTCTAAACTTAGCAAATATCCTGGAAAGAAGAACTACACAGGCCTCCGTGACTCAATCGGCTAGCGCGTTCGGCTGTTAACCGAAAGATTGGTGGTTCAAACCCAACCGGGGGCGCTAGTTTTAAAATTGAGGGCTCCTGCAGCCGTAAAATCCTTATTCATTCTTGTTAGAGAAGGTTCCAATTTGTAATACCAGAATATAAGCTCACTTGTTGAACGATAATTTGATGGGTTACGTTCAGATCATTGTACAAGGTTTCCTGTGTATAATTTAAGCGAATCCGTTGATCACTAGAGGCACTGCAGTCGCCTAAATATGGCCACTATAAGATAGTTAGGACGAATGTTGGCAAAACAACTCACAGATATTCAAGAGAAAACGTGGCAATTTCCGCATACTTTTAAAAATCGACACAAGTGTGTATTAAAAGTTGTATTTCCCAAGTTTTGTAAAAATATGCCAACCATTAACAATCAATAGCCTATTGTCTGAAAAATCACGAGTTAGTTGTTGGAGTCCATTTTCGAACTTGTGTTAGGGATCGAACCTTTGGGTACAGCCTATATGTAGACGTGTATTGCGTCTCGTGATGGTTGTATAGGTTATATCTGCTGGTTATTATACGAGATGCACAGAAGGAACGATATTTGACTTGTGACGTTAATTATTGCTCTCACTCCTTAAATGGATATCCCAGGTCTCAAAAGTTCTGAGGAACATCATACCTTAGGAAATACGAAAACTGTGTGTCCTCAGTAGTATAGTGGTCAGTATCCCCGCTTGTCACGCGGGAGACCGGGGTTCGATTCCCCGCCGGGCAGGTTACTTTTACCAATAGCTTAGGATGTTTCTTGACTATCAAGCAGATGAGTTTTTTCTCTCTAATTCACATTTAACAGCAGATACAACTGGGGATGAAGGCCAGGTAACAACTAAATTGGGTTGAGCACTTTGCAACTAGGCGGACCTAAAGACTAGTGTCAGTAACTCTACCAGGAAATTAAAATCCGTTGTCTCTAAAGAATAAAGGATGGCAAACTACACATTTTATTGTAGGGTTAGTCTTTTTAAAATAAAACAGTGATTCCTTTATACTATCATATAATCAGGATCTTTCATTTCATTTGCATGGTTTGGAATATTTAAGACCACATTTCGGTGACCGAGGACATGCATTTTCAGCTTCTAAACTTGGCAAATATCCTGGAAGGAAAAACTCCATAGGCCTCCGTGGCGCAATCGGCTAGCGCGTTCGGCTGTTAACCGAAAGGTTGGTGGTTCAAGCCCACCCGGGGGCGATAGTTTTAAAATTGAGGACTCCTGCAGCCGTAAAATCCTAATTCATTCTTGTTAGAGAAGGTTCCAATTTGTAATACCAGAAGAAAAGCTCACTTGTTGAACGATAATTTGATGGGTTACGTTCAGATCATTGTACAAGGTTTCATGTCTATAATTTAAGCGAATCCATTGATCACTAGGGGCGCTGCTGTCGCCTAAATATGGCCACTATAAGATTGTTAGGACGAATGATGGCAAAACAACTCACAGATATTCAAGAGAAAACGTGGCAATTTGCGCATATTTTTAAAAATCGACACAAGTGTGTATTATAAAGGTTGTATTTCCCAAGTTTTGGAAATATATGCAATCCATTAACATTCAATAGCCTATTGTCTGAAAAATCACGAGTTATTTGTTGGAGTCAATTTTCGAACTTGTGTTAGGGATAGAACCTTTGGGTACAGCCTATATGTAGACGCGTGTTGCGTCTCGTGATGGTTGTATCTGCTGGTTATTATACCAGATGCACAGAAGGAACGATATTTGACTTGTGACGTTAATTATTGCTCTCACTCCTTATATGGATATCCAAGGTCTCAAAAGTTCTGAGGAACATCTTATCTTAGAAAAGAAGAAAACTGTGTGTCCTCGGTAGTGTAGTGGTCAGTATCCCCGTCTGTCTCGTGGGAGACCGGGATTCGATTCCCCGCCGGGAAGGTTACTTTTACCAATAACTTAGGATGTTTCTTGACTATCAAGCAGATGAAGTTTTTTTCTCTAATTCACATTTAACAGCAGATACAACTGGGGATGAAGGCCAGGTAACCACTAAATTTGGTTGAGCACTTTGCAACGAGGCGGACCTAAAGACTAGTGTCAGTAACTCTACCAGGAAATTAAAATCCGTTGTCTCTAAAGAATAAAGGATGGCAAACTACACATTTTATTGTAGGGTTAGTCTTTTTAAAATAAAACAGTGATTCCTTTATACTATCATATAATCAGGATCTTTCATTTTATTTGCATGGCTTGGAATATTTAAGACCACATTTCGGTGACCCAGGACATGCATTTTAAGCTTCTAAACTTAGCAAATATCCTGGAAAGAAGAACTACACAGGCCTCCGTGACTCAATCGGCTAGCGCGTTCGGCTGTTAACCGAAAGATTGGTGGTTCAAGCCCAACCGGGGGCGCTAGTTTTAAAATTGAGGGCTCCTGCAGCCGTAAAATCCTTATTCATTCTTGTTAGAGAAGGTTTCAATTTGTAATACCAGAAGATAAGCTCACTTGTTGAACGATAATTTGATGGGTTACGTTCAGATCATTGTACAAGGTTTCCTGTGTATAATTTAAGCGAATCCGTTGATCACTAGAGGCACTGCAGTCGCCTAAATATGGCCACTATAAGATTGTTAGGACGAATGTTGGCAAAACAACTCACAGATATTCAAGAGAAAACGTGGCAATTTGCGCATACTTTTAAAAATCGACACAAGTGTGTATTAAAAATGTTGTATTTCCCTAGTTTTGTAAAAATATGCAATCCATTAACAATCAATTGCCTATTGTCTGAAAAATCACGAGTTAGTTGTTGGAGTCCATTTTCGAACTTGTGTTAGGGATCGAACCTTTGGGTACAGCCTATATGTAGACGTGTATTGCGTCTCTTGATGGTTGTATAGGTTATATCTGCTGGTTATTATACGAGATGCACAGAAGGAACGATATTTGACTTGTGACGTTAATTATTGCTCTCACTCCTTATATGGATATCCCAGGTCTCAAACGTTCTGAGGAACATCATACCTTAGGAAATATGAAAACTGTGTGTCCTCAGTAGTATAGTGGTCAGTATCCCCGCCTGTCACGCGGGAGACCGGGTTCGATTCCCCGCCGGGGAGGTTACTTTTACCAATAGCTTAGGATGTTTCTTGACTATCAAGCAGATGTGTTTTATTTCTCTAATTCACATTTAACATAGGGCTACCGATGAGACACGGATTGACGTGTACCCGTGTAACCCGTGACACGTGTACACGGGTAGGTACGCTCTAAGAATCCGTGTAGCAGTAAGTACACGGGTACACGGGTACACGGGTAGTACCACCCGTGTACCCGTGTATGAAGGTCCGCGTACACGGGTTTCACGGGTATATATGTCTTATCGTGTGCCCATGTGGCTTTCTCGATTTTGGAAGAATGTTTTTGACATTTTGTTGCACTAATGGCCCATTTAATTGAAAAAAAATGTAGAATCGGGAAGACGAACACAGCAAACATAAAAATATAAAGTTTTTGCTATTACGAAGAATAAGTGAAACGACAACACTGCGTATTTTGTGAAAGGATGTTTTCGAAATACTATGAACACGGCTCCGAATGATTCAAATTTTCGGGCACCACGCATCCCTTATTCGTTAGGGCGCCCCTGGTGGGCGTTCATTTCAGTACGAACATAGTAGTCAAACCACAGCTAGCACGCGCTGCGTGGTAGAGGAGAAGCAGTTGGGTATGGAAGTACGCGGAACGGAAAGGAGATAAGGCCTATTGCTCTCTATGTTCTCCTACCGAAAACAATGAGTGTTCCTGTGCTTGTGGGTCTACGGGAGCCATCGGACGCCACTTGAAAACGATACACCGGAAGATGGAAAATCAACAAACGTCGCCAAGCAAACGTGGATAAGTAATTATGTATACAAATTGTGTAACGCCATACGTATGCGTAAGCGTACCGTGGTTACCACGACCTCCTACAGAAATGTCTTTCTGATTTGACAATAAAGAGTCTAGTACTGTTTACGTTGGTTTTGTTTACATACGACCAACTTCTGTGAACAACACACTTTCACGGCTAGACGCAAGCGCTTCCGCGACACTCCCACCGCCTTCGGTCAGTAGGCCATGTCATCAGCGCCGAAGGCGAAGTGGTGTAGCGCCGGCGCCGCGGCGCTGCCTTCCCCAAAGGGAACTGGGCATATGTTGAAATTTACCGCTTTCCCAGACATTTCAGTCTAATGTAGACTACTTGACTGATTCGCTACGATCTGTATTATTTTCGGTTCATGCCACCGTCACACTCGCCTATCCACTTACCGCGCGCCACCATGGCAGAACGCCGCCGCTCACTCCGTCGCGCACCGGTATTTAGCGCACACGTTAAAAAGGAATATACGAGCCTTACAGTAGTCGCATATGATGTGTAACATGTGACATGTTATCCTACTATGTGTGTCCCGGGAGCGCAAATCCCTTGTTAACAGTGAACTCTGTTGGTCATTGAAATAACTACTTGTATAATCCAGTGCAAATTCCTGACCTTAATAGATCATAATTGTTATTTGCTAAGACTTTGTATCTTAATCCATTGATAACATTCATTTTGGGAGGACATATTTAGGTCTGTGTTTACAGCGTTGGTCTCCCAACCTGCCGGCTGGCGTTCTAATCCTAACAGAGTTGTATTTTTTTTGCTTGATTTTTTATATTTATTGTTATTTGAGTACTGAGGCGTTATACAATTGAGCGTTATATTGTGAAGTTTACAATGGAAAATATATATTAAATTAAACAAAGTTCTCCAATGGATCTGCAGTAGTGACATCTACCTTCAACTAGTTGAATTATGGTATGCGGGAGCACGGCCGACTGGATGCGCTCGCATCCAGTTGGCCGTGGCGGCAGCAATCCACTGCCTACTTGATGCGAGCTGCACTCTATACCGGCCAGTTAGTAAACCAATGCCAGAGATGTTATTGAAAATGGCCTCTTTTTGCTGATAGAGTGCACTGCTAAGTATCGGCGTCATTAAAAATTAGGTGTGCAGAAGGTATATTAAATGTGTTTCCCCCAGTGATACGTTTAGACCAACGAAGTTTCAATTATTGTTAGTGGTCTGTGTTAATATACTGAATTCCTATGTTGTTTGGAGTGTTTGTTGATGCGATATAGATTCCACATAGCCACATGGCCGACAGTACATCGAGTGCTTACATTAAAGAATACAGCAAAAGTATGAAGATTTAATAAATCGTAATTGTTTTCAGCATGAAAATGATTTATTGTAGGAATATCTTAAATGGAGTCTCCAAACCTGGAACTAAACTGTATGCGATATACATTCTCCATAGCCACATGGCCTATAGTATGTCGTTGTACCGATCTCCGCCACCACGCGCGCTCATTGTTTCAGTCCCATGCACTTCCGTCCCTTTTCCAAAATCACTTCCACAAAAATGTCCAGCTACCGAGTGCCACAAAAATATCCAGATACCGAGTGGAAAGATGTTACACATCAATAAATAGCGATAGTTCTTCGCATAAGTCATACAACTCTTCGATGACGTATACTATTTAGATGGTGGATTGTTAAAATGAGGGAAATAGCATACCGTAAATTATAAAAGGTCCCAACAATTAGACAGATGGGCTTATCGGGAACGCAACGGTGGCGACCTACGGGAGCTTCAGGACGAGCGTGCGCGGCGTGGGGTTGTGCCTGGAGGCGTGTGCCGTGTACATAGACAATTTCACAGATATTAGCGAATCAGTCGAGTCATCCTGCTCTCCGAACAGAAATGGCCGGACAAGCGTGCATTTCAATCGTCGTCAAGTGCAATATTCACGGTGGTGGCGCGTACCGGCGAAATGGACAGGCGGTGATCTTGTTTATCTCCAATGCAATTTTCCACGATTTGCGCTTATAATGCACAGGACCTGCCTCGTTGTGAAGGCTTTCATTTCGCACCGACATTAAAAATGATATGGTATTATTACAGGCATGAAGCGGAGGCAACAAAGGAAGACACTGAAGATGGTGACCATGTTGATGATGAGGAGCAGGAACAGGTACGGTCATCCCGAGCCAAGAGACGACGCAGGCGACGCGTGGAAGGTAACGCACACCGTCCGTGCGATACCATACGCTCAGAGGAAATACATCAGGCTCTTGCAAGGATGGTTGCTGTGAACCAACTGCCTTTGTCATTTTGTGCCAGTGATGGGTTTAGGCAGTTCATGGCAGTTGTAGAGCCCAATTACTTGTGTATTTCAGAGGATGCCCTTAAGCGGAGACTGGCTCTACGAGCCGATGGTGTCAGAGAGAATGTGCGGTGTGAACTATCAGCGGCATCAAGCGTTGCCCTTACATCTGACTGTTGGACATCTCACTCACTAACCTCTTTCCTGACGGTAACGGCTCACACCATCGACTCCCAGTGGGTTCCAAAGGCGATGACGCTTACCACGCATGAAATGGAAGACCGCCACACCTCAGAAAATCTGGCATCGGAATTGCAATTGGTTGCAGAAGAATGGAATGTGCAGGACAAGATCACCGCCATCGTCACTGACAACGCGTACAACGTCGTCAACGCTGTGCGCGCTCTTGATGTGCTGGAGAAGGATAAAGTGATTTGTGCTGCACATTCTGTACAGCTTGCTGCAAACAAGGCTCTTGCTCATGGAAAGGCTGCTAATGTGTGTCTGAATGCAAGAAAGTTAGTTGGCCATTTTCGGCACTCTAACGTTGCCGCTAGTGCGCTGACAAAAATGCAAGCACAACTTTCAATGCCCGAACAACCCCTGATTCAGAGCTGCAACAGCTGCTGGAATTCAACTTTTGCCATGATCGAGCGCCTTTTGAAAAACAGGAACCCCGTCAGCAACGTCCCAGGTGACCGGACATGCACGCCAATGGCCACAGCACAGAAGCTCCATGTAACTGAACAGGAGTGGCATCACATGGAGGTTTTAAACAAGCTCCTTAAACCTGTGGAAGTGGTAACCACTCTCTTTTGCGGTGACAATTCTCCCATATCGATGGTTCGGCCACTAATACAGACGCTAATTAAAAGTCACCTCAGCACCCAGGAGTTGTCGGACGACAGCTTCCTAGAGGACGTGCAGTCTACCTTGGTCTGTGAATTTAACGATCGGTTCGGCCTCCTATGGATAAATGATAGTACTGTCACAGCCAGACAGATTGCATCTTTCCTCGACCCGAGGTATAAGGATTTGGTAGATGAGACAGCAGAGGCTCGACGATGTATTCGCGACAGAGTGCTTCATAAGCTTCAGAGCGATGCACCAGCTGAAGTCTTGGTTAATCCCGATCAACCTTCCACCAGTAGTGCCCTGGAGTTCTTGTATCAAATGCCATGTGGGAGAAAGAACCGCCCTGAATCTCAATTTGAAGATTTTCTTTCTGAGGCACAGATTCGTTTTGACATGAACCCGTTCGAGTGGTGGAAAGCAAGGGAACACAAATATCCTGCGGTTGCTGCTCTAGCGAAAAAATACTTGTGTATTCCAGCAACATCCACAAGCTCCGAAAGGTGCTTTTCCTCTGCTGGAAACATTGTCACAGCCAAACGGAATTGTCTTCTGCCATAAAATGTAAACCTCTTTGTATTCTTGTTCCAAAACAAAGCTTTCTTAAAGTAAATTGGTCAATGAGTCATAATTCTAGAAATTGTCGTTCTTATTATACTGTAATATTTTGTATTCGTTTCCTACGCCTGATATTTTAATTTTGTTGTTTCGTTACATTCTGGTCAAATGATAGTGCAAATAATAAATTATATTCCGTTACATATAGTTTTGTATCTACTCCTCTCTCACCCTCGGAACTAACCTTTATAATCAATCAAATAATTAATTAATTTCACACTGCTTCGATTCGAATAAACGCGCGCGGACACGTTGCACACGCAAACACGATTTCTAAATGCATGTATAAATGGCACGATATTGCCGTGAACAGATATTCGAGCAAGGTTACCAGACACGGCACTGTTTAACAATATTCGATGTGACCCGTGTACCCGGTCGTAATTACACGAATACACGGGTACACGGGTAAATAGTAGAAACCGGATTCTTAGCACACGGATCTTAAAAACACGGTTGTGCGGGTACACGGGTACACGGGTAATAGGGAGCACTAATTTAACAGCAGATACAACTGGGGATGAAGGCCAGGTAACAACTAAATTGGGTTGAGCACTTTGCAACGAGGCGGACCTAAAGACTAGTGTCAGTAACTCTACCAGGAAATTAAAATCCGTTGTCTCTAAAGAATAAAGGATGGCAAACTACACATTTTATTGTAGGGTTAGTCTTTTTAAAATAAAACAGTGATTCCTTTATACTATCATATAATCAGGATCTTTCATTTCATTTGCATGGTTTGGAATATTTAAGACCACATTTCGGTGACCGAGGACATGCATTTTCAGCTTCTAAACTTGGCAAATATCCTGGAAGGAAAAACTCCACAGGCCTCCGTGGCGCAATGGGCTAGCGCGTTCGGCTGTTAACCGAAAGGTTGGTGGTTCAAGCCCACCCGGGGGCGATAGTTTTAAAATTGAGGGCTCCTGCAGCCGTAAAATCCTAATTCATTCTTGTTAGAGAAGGTTCCAATTTGTAATACCAGAAGAAAAGCTCACTTGTTGAACGATAATTTGATGGGATACGTTCAGATCATTGTACAAGGTTTCCTGTCTATAATTTAAGCGAATCCATTGATCACTAGAGGCGCTGCTGTCGCCTAAATATGGCCACTATAAGGTTGTTAGGACGAATGATGGCAAAACAACTCACATATATTCAAGAGAAAACGTGGCAATTTGCGCATACTTTTAAAAATCGACACAAGTGTGTATTAAAAGTTGTATTTCCCAAGTTTTGCATATATATGCAATCCATTAACATTCAATAGCCTAATGTCTGAAAAATCACGAGTTATTTGTTGGAGTCAATTTTCGAACTTGTGTTAGGGATAGAACCTTTGGGTACAGCCTATATGTAGACGTTATTGCGTCTCGTGATGGTTGTATAGGTTATATCTGCTGGTTATTATACCAGATGCACAGAAGGAACGATATTTGACTTGTGACGTTAATTATTGCTCTAACTCCTTATATGGATATCCAAGGTCTCAAAAGTTCTGAGGAACATCTTATCTTAGAAAAGAAGAAAACTGTGTGTCCTCGGTAGTGTAGTGGTCAGTATCCCCGTCTGTCACGCTGGAGACCGGGGTTCGATTCCCCGCCGGGGAGGTTACTTTTACCAATAGCTTAGGATGATTCTTGGCTATCAAGCAGATGAAGTTTTTTTTCTCTAATTCACATTTAACAGCAGATACAACTGGGTATGAAGGCCAGGTAACCACTAAATTTTGTTGAGCACATTGCAACGAGGCGGACCTAAAGACTAGTGTCAGTAACTCTACCAGGAAATTAAAATCCGTTGTCTCTAAAGAATAAAGGATGGCAAACTACACATTGTTATTGTAGGGTTAGTCTTTTTAAAATAAAACAGTGATTCCTTTATACTATCATATAATCAGGATCTTTCATTTTATTTGCATGGCTTGGAATATTTAAGACCACATTTCGGTGACCCAGGACATGCATTTTAAGCTTCTAAACTTAGCAAATATCCTGGAAAGAAGAACTACACAGGCCTCCGTGACTCAATCGGCTAGCGCGTTCGGCTGTTAACCGAAAGATTGGTGGTTGAAGCCCAACCGGGGGCGCTAGTTTTAAAATTGAGGGCTCCTGCAGCCGTAAAATTCTTATTCATTCTTGTTAGAGAAGGTTCCAATTTGTAATACCAGAATATAAGCTCACTTGTTGAACGATAATTTGATGGGTTACGTTCAGATCATTGTACAAGGTTTCCTGTGTATAATTTAAGCGAATCCGTTGATCACTAGAGGCACTGCAGTCGCCTAAATATGGCCACTATAAGATAGTTAGGACGAATGTTGGCAAAACAACTCACAGATATTCAAGAGAAAACGTGGCAATTTCCGCATACTTTTAAAAATCGACACAAGTGTGTATTAAAAGTTGTATTTCCCAAGTTTTGTAAAAATATGCCAACCATTAACAATCAATAGCCTATTGTATGAAAAATCACGAGTTAGTTGTTGGAGTCCATTTTCGAACTTGTGTTAGGGATCGAACCTTTGGGTACAGCCTATATGTAGACGTGTATTGCGTCTCGTGATGGTTGTATAGGTTATATCTGCTGGTTATTATACGAGATGCACAGAAGGAACGATATTTGACTTGTGACGTTAATTATTGCTCTCACTCCTTAAATGGATATCCCAGGTCTCAAAAGTTCTGAGGAACATCATACCTTAGGAAATATGAAAACTGTGTGTCCTCAGTAGTATAGTGGTCAGTATCCCCGCTTGTCACGCGGGAGACCGGGGTTCGATTCCCCGCCGGGGAGGTTACTTTTACCAATAGCTTAGGATGTTTCTTGACTATCAAGCAGATGAGTTTTTTCTCTCTAATTCACATTTAACAGCAGATACAACTGGGGATGAAGGCCAGGTAACAACTAAATTGGGTTGAGCACTTTGCAACGAGGCGGACCTAAAGACTAGTGTCAGTAACTCTACCAGGAAATTAAAATCCGTTGTCTCTAAAGAATAAAGGATGGCAAACTACACATTTTATTGTAGGGTTAGTCTTTTTAAAATAAAACAGTGATTCCTTTATACTATCATATAATCAGGATCTTTCATTTCATTTGCATGGTTTGGAATATTTAAGACCATATTTCGGTGACCGAGGACTTGCATTTTCAGCTTCTAAACTTGGCAAATATCCTGGAAGGAAAAACTCCATAGGCCTCCGTGGCGCAATCGGCTAGCGCGTTCGGCTGTTAACCGAAAGGTTGGTGGTTCAAGCCCACCCGGGGGCGATAGTTTTAAAATTGAGGGCTCCTGCAGCCGTAAAATCCTAATTCATTCTTGTTAGAGAAGGTTCCTATTTGTAATACCAGAAGAAAAGCTCACTTGTTGAACGATAATTCGATGGGTTACGTTCAGTTCATTGTACAAGGTTTCCTGTCTATAATTTAAGCGAATCCATTGATCACTAGAGGCGCTGAAGTCGGCTAAATATGGCCACTATAAGATTTTTAGGACGAATGATGGCAAAACAACTCACAGATATTCAAGAGAAAACGTTGCAATTTGCGCTTAGTTTTAAAAATCGACACAAGTGTGTATTAAAAAGGTTGTATTTCCCAAGTTTTGCAAAAATATGCAATCCATTAACATTCAATAGCCTATTGTCTGAAAAATCACGAGTTAGTTGTTGGAGTCCATTTTCGAACTTGTGTTAGGGATCGAACCTTTGGGTACAGCCTATATGTAGACGTGTATTGCGACTCGTGATGGTTGTATAGGTTATATCTGCTGGTTATTATACGAGATGCACAGAAGGAACGATATTTGACTTGTGACGTTAATTATTGCTCTCACTCCTTATATGGATATCCAAGTTCTCAAAAGTTCTGAGGAACATCTTATCTTAGAAAATACGAAAAATTGTGTGTCCTCGGTAGTAAAGAGGTCAGTATCCCCGCCTGTCACGCGGGAGACCGGGGTTCGATTCCCCGCCGGGGAGGTTACTTTTACCAATAGCTTAGGATGTTTCTTGGCTATCAAGCAGATGAAGTTTTTTTTCTCTAATTCACCTTTAAAAGCAGATACAACCGGGGATGAAGGCCAGGTAACCACTAAATTGGGTGGAGCACTTTGCAACGAGGCGGACCTAAGGACTAGTGTCAGTAACTCTACCAGGAAATTAAAATCCGTTGTCTCTAAAGAATAAAGGATGGCAAACTACACATTTTATTGTAGGGTTAGCCTTTTTAAAATAAAACAGTGATTCCTTTATACTATCATATAATCAGGATCTTTCATTTCATTTGCATGGCTTGGAATATTTAAGACCACATTTCGGTGACCGAAGGACATGCATTTTCAGCTTCTAAACTTGGCAAATATCCTGGAAGGAAAAACTCCACAGGCCTCCGTGGCGCAATCGGCTAGCGCGTTTGGCTGTTAACCGAAAGGTTGGTGCTTCAAGCCCACCCGGGGGCGATAGTTTTAAAATTGAGGTCTTCTGCAGCCGTAAAATCCTTATTCATTCTTGTTAGAGAAGGTTCCAATTTGTAATACCAGAAGAAAAGCTCACATGTTGAACGATAATATGATGGGTTACGTTCAGATCATTGTACAAGGTTTCCTGTCTATAATTTAAGCGGCTCCATTGATCACTAGAGGCGCTGCAGTCGCCTAAATATGGCCACTATAAGATTGTCAGGACAAATGATGGCAAGACAACTCACAGATATTCAAGAGAAAACGTGGCAATTTGCGCAAACTTTTAAAAATCGAAACAAGTGTGTTTTATCAAGGTTGTATTTCCCAAGTTTTGCAAAAATATGCAATCCATCAACATTCAATAGCCTATTGTCTGGAAATTTACGAGTTAGTTGTTGGAGTCCATTTTCGAACTTGTGTTAGGTATCGAACCTTTGGGTACAGCCTATATGTAGACGCGTATTGCGTCTCGTGATGGTTGTATAGGTTATATCTTCTGGTTATTATACCAGATGCACAGAAGGAACGATATTTGACTTGTGACGTTAATTATTGCTCTCACTCCTTATATGGATATCCAAGGTCTCAAAAGTTCTGAGGAACATCATATCTTAGAAAATACAAAAACTGTGTATCTTCGTTAGTATAGTGGTCAGTATCCCCGCCTGTCACGCGGGAGACCGGGGTTCGATTCCCCGCCGGGGAGGTTAATTTTACCAATAGCTTAGGATGTTTCTTGGCTATCGAGCAGATGAAGTTTTTTTCTCTAATTCACATTTAACAGCAGATACAACTGGAGATGGAGGCCAGGTAACCACTAAATTGGGTTGAGCACTTTGCAACGAGGCGGACCTAAAGACTAGTGTCAGTAACTCTACCAGGAAATTAAAATCCGTTGTCTCTAAAGAATAAAGGATGGCAAACTACACATTGTTATTGTAGGGTTAGTCTTTTTAAAATAAAACAGTGATTCCTTTATACTATCATATAATCAGGATCTTTCATTTCATTTGCATGGCTTGGAATATTTAAGACCACATTTCGGTGACCCAGGACATGCATTTTCAGCTTCTAAACTTAGCAAATATCCTGGAAGGAAAAACTCCACAGGCCTCCGTGACTCAATCGGCTAGCGCGTTCGGCTGTTAACGAAAGGTTGGTGGTTCAAGCTCAACCGGGGGCGCTAGTTTTAAAATTGAGGGCTCCTGCAGCCGTAAAATCCTTATTCATTCTTGTTAGAGAAGGTTCCAATTTGTAATACCAGAAGATAAGCTCACTTGTTGAACGATAATTTGATGGGTTACGTTCAGATCATTGTACAAGGTTTCCTGTGTATAATTTAAGCGAATCCGTTGATCACTAGAGGCGCTGCAGTCGCCTAAATATGGCCACTATAAGATTGTTAGGACGAATGTTGGCAAAACAACTCACAGATATTCAAGAAAAAACGGGGCAATTTGCGCATACTTTTAAAAATCGACGCAAGTGTGTATTAAAAAGGTTGTATTTCCCAAGTTTTGTAAAAATATGCAATCCATTAACAATCAATAGCCTATTGTCTGAAAAATCACGAGTTAGTTGTTGGAGTCCATTTTCGAACTTGTGTTAGGGATCGAACCTTTGGGTACAGCCTATATGTAGACGCGTATTGCGTCACGTGATGGTTGTATAGGTTATATCTGCTGGTTATTATACCAGATGCACAGAAGGAACGATATTTGACTTGTGACGTTAATTATTGCTCTCACTCCTTATATGGATATCCAAGGTCTCAAAAGTTCTGAGGAACATATTATCTTAGAAAAGAAGAAAACTGTGTGTCCTCGGTAGTATAGTGGTCAGTATCCCCGTCTGTCTCGCGGGAGACCGGGGTTCGATTCCCAGCCGGGAAGGTTACTTTTACCAATAGCTTAGGATGTTTCTTGACTATCAAGCAGATGAAGTTTTTTTCTCTAATTCACATTTAACAGTAGATACAACTGGGGATGAAGGCCAGGTAACCACTAAATTTGGTTGAGCACTTTGCAACGTGGCGGACCTAAAGACTAGTGTCAGTAACTCTACCAGAAAAATTAAAATCCGTGTTTTCTAAAGAATAAAGGATGGCAAACTACACATTGTTATTGTAGGGTTAGTCTTTTTAAAATAAAACAGTGATTCCTTTATACTATCATATAATCAGGATCTTTCATTTCATTTGCATGGCTTGGAATATTTAAGACCACATAGCTGCGACCGAGGACATGCATGGTTCAGATCCTAAACTTGGCAAATATCCACGAACGAAAAATTCCACAGGCCTCCGTGGCGCAATCGGCTAGCGCGTTCGGCTGTTAACCGAAAGGTTGGAGGTTCAAGCCCACCCGGGGGCGGTAGTTTTAAAATTGAGGGCTCCTGCAGCCGAAAAATCCTTATTAATTGTTGTTAGAGAAGGTTCCAATTTGTAATACCAGAAGAAAAGCTCACTTGTTGAACGATAATTTGATGGGTTACGTTCAGATCATTGTACAAGGTTTCCTGTCTATAATTTAAACGAATCCATTGATCACGAGAGGCGCAGCAGTCGCCTAAATATGGCCTCTATAAGATTGTTAGGACGAATGATGTTAAAACAACTCACAGATATTCAAGAGAAAACGTGGCAATTTGCGCATACCTTTAAAAATCGACACAAGTGTGTATTATAAAGGTTGTATTTCCCAAGTTATGCAAAAATATGCAATCCATAACAATCAATAGCCTATTGTCTGAAAAATCACGAGTTATTTGTTGGAGTCCATTTTCGAACTTGTGTTAGGGATCGAACCTTTGGGTACAGCCTATATGTAGACGTGTATTGCATCTCGTGATGGTTGTATATAGGTTATATCTGCTGGTTATTATACGAGATGCACAGAATGAACGATATTTGACTTGTGACGTTAATTATTGCTCTCACTCTTTATATGGATATCCAAGGTCTCAAAAGTTCTGAGGAACATCTTATCTTAGAAAATAAGAAGACTGCGTGTCCTCGGTAGTATAGTGGTCAGTATCCCCGCCTGTCACGCGGGAGACCGGGGTTCGATTCCCCGCCGGGGAGGTTACTTTTTCACCAATAGCTTAGGATGTTTCTTGGCTCTCAAGCAGATGAAGTTTTTTTCTCTAATTCACATTTAACAGCAGATACAACTGGGGATGACGGCCAGGTAACCACTAAATTGGGTTGAGCACTTTGCAACGAGACGGACCTAAAGACTAGTGTCAGTAACTCTACCAGGAAATTAAAATCCGTTGTCTCTAAAGAATAAAGGATGGCAAACTACACATTTTATTGTAGGGTTAGTCTTTTTAAAATAAAACAGTGATTCCTTTATACTATCATATAATCAGGATCTTTCATTTCATTTGCATGGCTTGGAATATTTAAGACCACATAGCTGTGACCGAGGACATGCTTGGTTCAGATCGTAAACTTGGCAAATATCCACGAAGGAAAAATTCCACAGGCCTCCGTGGCGTAATCGGCTAGCGCGTTCGGCTGTTAACCGAAGGGTTGGTGGTTCAAGCCCACCCGGGGGCGACAGTTTTAAAATTGGGGGCTGCTGCAGCCGTAAAATCCTTATTTATTCTTGTTAGAGAAGGTTCCTATTTGTAATACCAGAAGAAAAGCTCACTTGTTGAACGATAATTCGATGGGTTACGTTCAGATCATTGTACAAGGTTTCCTGTCTATAATTTAAGCGAATCCATTGATCACTAGAGGCGCTGAAGTCGGCTAAATATGGCCACTATAAGATTTTTAGGACGAATGATGGCAAAACAACTCACAGATATTCAAGAGAAAACGTTGCAATTTGCGCTTAGTTTTAAAAATCGACACAAGTGTGTATTAAAAAGGTTGTATTTCCCAAGTTTTGCAAAAATATGCAATCCATTAACATTCAATAGCCTATTGTCTGAAAAATCACGAGTTAGTTGTTGGAGTCCATTTTCGAACTTGTGTTAGGGATCGAACCTTTGGGTACAGCCTATAGGTAGACGTGTATTGCGTCTCGTGATGGATGTATAGGTTATGTATGCTGGTTATTATACCAGATGAACAGAAGGAACGATATTTGACTTGTGACGTTAATTATTGCTCTCACTCCTTATATGGATATCCAAGGTCTCAAAAGTTCTGAGGAACATCTTATCTTAGAAAATAAGAAAACTGAGTGTCCTCGGTAGTATAGTGGTCAGTATCCCCGCCTGTCACGCGGGAGACCGGGGTTCGATTCCCCGCCGGGGAGGTTCCTTTTACCAATAGCTTAGGATGTTCCTTGACTAACAAGCAGATGAAGTTTTTTTTTCTCTAATTCACATTTTACAGCAGATACAACTGGGGATGAAGGCCAGGTAACCACTAAATTGGGTTGAGCACTTTGCAACGAGGCGGACCTAAAGACTAGTGTCAGTAACTCTACCAGGAAATTAAAATCCGTTGTCTCTAAAGAATAGAGGATGGCAAACTACACATTTTATTGTAGGGTTAGTCTTTTTAAAATAAAACAGTGATTCCTTTATACTATCATATAATCAGGATCTTTCATTTCATTTGCATGGCTTGGAATATTTAAGACCACATAGCTGTGACCGAGGACATGCATGGTTCAGATCCTAAACTTGGCAAATATCCACGAAGGAAAAATTCCACAGGCCTCCGTGGCGCAATCGGCTAGCGCGTTCGGCTCTTAACCAGAGGGTTGGTAGTTCAAGCCCACCCGGGGGCGATAGTTTTAAAATTTAGGGCTCCTGCAGCCGTAAAATCCTTATTCATTCTTGTTAGAGAAGGTTCCAATTTGTAATACCAGATGAAAAGCTAACTTGTTGAACGATAATTTGATGGGTTACGTTCAGATCATTGTACAAGGTTTCATGTCTATAATTTAAGCGAATCCATTGATCACTAGAGGCGCTGCAGTCGCCTAAATATGGCCACTATAAGATTGTTAGGACGAATGATGTCAAAACAACTCACAGATATTCAAGAGAAAACGTGGCAATTTGCGCATACTTTAAAAAATCGACACAAGTGTGTATTATAAAGGTTGTATTTCCCAAGTTTTGCAAAAATATGCAATCCATTAACATTCAATAGCCTATTGTCTGAAAAATCACGAGTTAGTTGTTGGAGTCCATTTTCGAACTTGTGTTAGGGATCGAACCTTTGGGTACAGCCTATACGTAGACGTGTATTGCGACTCGTGATGGTTGTATAGGTTATATCTGCTGGTTATTATACGAGATGCACAGAAGGAACGATATTTGACTTGTGACGTTAATTATTGCTCTCACTCCTTATATGGATATCCAAGTTCTCAAAAGTTCTGAGGAACATCTTATCTTAGAAAATACGAAAAATTCTGTGTCCTCGGTAGTAAAGAGGTCAGTATCCCCGCCTGTCACGCGGGAGACCGGGGTTCGATTCCCCGCCGGGGAGGATACTTTTACCAATAGCTTAGGATGTTCCTTGACTAACAAGCAAATAAAGTTTTTTTTCTCTAATTCACATTTAACAGCAGATACAACTGGGGATGAAGGCCAGGTAACCACTAAATTGGGTTGAGCACTTTGCAACGAGGCGGACCTAAAGACTAGTGTCAGTAACTCTACCAGGAAATTAAAATCCGTTGTCTCTAAAGAATAAAGGATGGCAAACTACACATTTTATTGTAGGGTTAGTCTTTTTAAAATAAAACAGTGATTCCTTTATACTATCATATAATCAGGATCTTTCATTTCATTTGCATGGCTTGGAATATTTAAGACCACATAGCTGTGAACGAGGACATGCTTGGTTCAGATCGTAAACTTGGCAAATATCCACGAAGGAAAAATTCCACAGGCCTCCGTGGCGCAATCGGCTAGCTCGTTTGGCTGTTAACCGAAAGGTTGGTGGTTCAAGCCCAACCGGGGGCGACAGTTTTAAAATTGGGGGCTGCTGCAGCCGTAAAATCCTTATTTATTCTTGTTAGAGAAGGTTCCTATTTGTAATACCAGAAGAAAAGCTCACTTGTTGAACGATAATTCGATGGGTTACGTTCAGATCATTGTACAAGGTTTCCTGTCTATAATTTAAGCGAATCCATTGATCACTAGAGGCGCTGAAGTCGGCTAAATATGGCCACTATAAGATTTTTAGGACGAATGATGGCAAAACAACTCAGAGATATTCAAGAGAAAACGTTGCAATTTGCGCAAACTTTTAAAAATCGAAACAAGTGTGTTTTATCAAGGTTGTATTTCCCAAGTTTTGCAAAAATATGCAATCCATCAACATTCAATAGCCTATTGTCTGAAAATTTACGAGTTAGTTGTCTGAGTCCATTTTTGAACTTGTGTTATGGATCGAACCTTTGGGTACAGCCTATATGTAGACGTGTATGGCGTCTCGTGATGGTTGTATAGGTTATATCTGCTGGTTATTATACGAGATGCGCAGAAGGAACGATATTTGACTTGTGACGTTAATTATTGCTCTCACTCCTTATATGGATATCCTAGGTGTCAAAAGTTCTGGGGAACATCTTATCTTAGAAAATACGAAAACTGTGTGTCCTCGGTAGTATAGTGGACAGAATTCCCGCCTGTCTCGCGGGAGACAGGGGTTCGATTCCCCGCCGGGGAGGTTACTTTTACCACTAGCATAGGCCAGGTAACCACTAAATTTGGTTGAGCACTTTGCAACGAGGCGGACCTAAAGACTAGTGTCAGTAACTCTACCAGGAAATTAAAATCCGTTGTCTATAAAGAATAAAGGATGGCAAACCACACATTTTATTGTAGGGTGGGTCCTTTTAAAATAAAACAGTGATTCCTTTACACTATCATATAATCAGGAACTTTCATTTCATTTGCATGCCTTGGAATATTTAAGACCACATAGCTCTGACCGAGGACATGCATGGTTCAGATCCTAAACTTGGCAAATATCCACGAAGGAAAAATTCCACAGGCCTCCGTGGCGCGATCGGCTAGCCCGTTCGGCTGTTAACCGAAAGGTTGGTGGTTCAAGCCTACCCTGGGGCGATAGTTTTAAAATTGAGGGCTCCTGCAGCCGTAAAATCCTTATTCATTCTTTTTAGAGAATGTTACAATTTGTAATACCAGAAGAAAAGCTCATTTGTTGAACGATAATTTGATAGGTTACGTTCAGATCATTGTACAAGGTTTCCTGTCTATAATTTAAGCGACTCCATTGATCACTAGAGGCGCTGCAGTCGCCTAAATGAGGCCACTATAAGATTGTTAGGACGAATGATGGCAAGACAACTCACAGATATTCCAGGGAAAACGTGGCAATTTGCTCATAATTTTAAAAATCGTCTCAAGTGTTTATTATAAAGGTTGTATTTCCCAAGTTTTGCAAAAATATGCAATCCATCAACATTCAATAGCCTATTGTCTGAAAAATCACGAGTTAGTAGTTGGAGTCCATTTTCGAACTTGTGTTACGGATCGAACCTTTGTGTACAGCCTATATGTAGACGTGTATTTCATCTCGTGATGGTTGTATAGGTTATATCTGCTGGTTATTATACGAATGCACAGAATGAACGATATTTGACTTGTGACGTTAATTATTGCTCTCACTCCTTATATGGATATCCAAGGTCTCAAAAGTTCTGAGGAACATCTTATCTTAGAAAATACGAAGACGGTGTGTCCTCGGTAGTAAAGTGGTCAGTATCCCCGC
The DNA here is from genome assembly GCA_946902985.2 of Meconema thalassinum. Lineage (NCBI taxonomy): Eukaryota > Metazoa > Arthropoda > Insecta > Orthoptera > Tettigoniidae > Meconema > Meconema thalassinum. The sequence continues at coordinate 390,734,150 of OX336391.1, forward strand.
CTATCACGCGGGAGACCGAGTTTCGATTCCCCGCCGGGCAGGTTACTTTTACCAATAGCTTAGGATGTTTCTTAACTATCAAGCAGATTAATTTTTTTTCTCTAATTCACATTTAACGGCAGATACAACTAGGGATGAAGGCCAGGTAACCACTAAATTGGGTTGAGCACTTTGCAACGAGGCGGACCTAAAGACTAGTGTCAGTAACTCTACCAGGAAATTAAAATCCGTTGTCTCTAAAGAATAAAGGATGGCAAACTACACATTTTATTGTAGGGTTAGTCTTTTTAAAATACAACAGTGATTCCTTTATACTATCATATAATCAGGATCTTTCATTTCATTTGCATGGCTTGGAATATTTAAGACCACATTGCGGTGACCGAGGACTTGCATTGTTCAGCTTCTAAACTTGGCAAATATCCTCAAAGGGAAAATTCCAGAGGCCTCCGTGGCACAATTGGCTAGCGCGTTCGGCTGTTAACAGAAAGGTTGGTGGTTCAAGCCCACCCGGGGGCGATAGTTTGAAACTTGAGGGCTCCTGCAGCCCTAAAATCCTTATTCATTCTTGTTAGAGAAGGTTCCAATTTGTATTACCAGAAGAAAAGCTCACTTGTTGAACGATAATTCGATGGGTTACGTTCAGATCATTGTACAAGGTTTCCTGTCTATAATTTAAGCGAATCCATTGATCACTCGAGGCGCTGCAGTCGCTTAAATATGGCCACTATAAGATTGTTAGGACGAATGATGGCAAAACAACTCACAGATATTCAAGAGGAATGTGGCAATTGGCGCATACTTTTAAAAATCGCCTCAAGTGTGTATTATAAAGGTTGTATTTCCCAAGTTTTGCAAAAATATGCAATCCATTAACATTCAACAGCCTATTGTCTGAAAAATCACGAGTTAATTGTTGGAGTCCATTTTCGAACTTGTGTTAGGGATCGAACTTTTGGGTACAGCCTATATGTAGACGTGTATTGCGTCTCGTGATGGTTGTATAGGTTATATCTGCTGGTTATTATACGAGATGCGCAGAAGGAACGATATTTGACTTGTGACGTTAATTATTGCTCTCACTCCTTATATGGATATCCTAGGTCTCAAAAGTTCTGGGGAACATCTTATCTTAGAAAATACGAAATGTGTGTGTCCTCGGTAGTATAGTGGTCAGTATCCCCGCCTGTCACGCGGGAGAACGGGGTTCGATTCCCCGCCGGGGAAGTTACTTTTACCAATAGCTTAGGATGTTCCTTGACTAACAAGCAAATAAAGTTTTTTTTCTCTAATTCACATTTAACAGCAGATACAACTGGGGATGAAGGCCAGGTAACCACTAAATTGGGTAGAGCACTTTGCAACGAGGCGGACCTAAAGACTAGTGTCAGTAACTCTATCAGGAAATTAAAATTCGTTGTCTCTAAAGAATAAAGGATGGCAAACTACACATTTTATTGTAGGGTTAGTCTTTTTAAAATAAAACAGTGATTCCTTTATACTATCATATAATCAGGATCTTTCATTCCATTTGCATGGCTTGGAATATTTAAGACCACATTGCTGTGACCGAGGACATGCATGGTTCAGCTTCTAAACTTGGCAAATATCCACGAAGGAAAAATTCCATAGGCCTCCGTGGCGCAATCGGCTAGCGCGTTCGGCTGTTAACGGAAAGGTTGGTGGTTCAAGCACACCCGGGGGCGGTAGTTTTAAAATTGAGGGCTCCTTCAGCCATAAAATCCTTATTCATTCTTGTTAGAGAAGGTTACAATTTGTAATTCCAGAAGAAAAGCTCACATGTTGAACGATAATTTGTTGGGTTACGTTCAGATCAATGTACAAGGTTTCCTGTGTATAATTTAAGCGACTCCATTGATCACTAGAGGCGCTGCAGTCGCCTAAATATGGCCACTATAAGATTGTCAGGACGAATGGTGGCAAGACAACTCACAGATATTCAAGAGAAAACGTGGCAATTTGCGCAAACTTTTAAAAATCGACACAAGTTGTATTATAAAGGTTGTATTTCCCAAGTTTTGCAAAAATATGCAATCCATTAACATTCAATAGCCTATTGTCTGAAAAATCACGAGTTAGTTGTTGGAGTCCAGTTTCGAACTTGTGTTAGGGATCTAACCTTTGGGTACAGCCTATAGGTAGACGTGTATTGCGTCTCGTGATGGTTGTATAGGTTTTTTTTTGGTCGTGTGGCCTCCTCAGAGGCCGAGTGCAGATCTTTCTATTCGATGCCCGTGGGCGACCTGCGTGTCTGGATGGAATGGATGAAGATGAATGAAACTGGGCAAGGATGTGGAAGGAATCGGCCGTGGCCTATCAGAAGGTACCGTGCCAGCATTTGCCTGGTGTTGAAAATGGGAAACCACGGAAAACCATTTCAAGGACGGCCGACGGTGGGGCTCGAACCCACGCGTCTACCGAGTCAGCAGAGAGCTTGGTCCCATGACCTAACGCTGCGCTTTAGCCAGCTGAGCCACTACTGTCGGTGTTGTATAGGTTATATCTGCTGGTTATTATACGAGATGCACAGAAGGAACGATATTTGACTTGTGACGTTAATTATTGCTCTCACTCCTTATATGGTTATCCAAAGTCTCAAAAGTTCTGGGGAACATCTTATCTTAGAAAATACTAAAAGTGTGTGTCCTCGGCAGTATAGTGGTCAGTATCACAGCCTGTCACGCGGGAGACCGGGGTTCGATTCCTCGCCTGGGAGGTTACTTTTACCAATAGCTTAGGATGTTTCTTGACTATCAAGCAGATGAAGTTTTTTCTCTAATTCACATTTAACAGCAGATGCAACTGAGGATGAAGGCCAGGTAACCACTAAATTGGGTTGAGCACTTTGCAACGAGCCGGACCTAAAAACTAGTGTCAGTAACTCTACCAGGAAATTAAAATACGTTGTCTCTAAAGAATAAAGGATGGCATACTACACATTTTATTGTAGGGTTAGTCTTTTTAAAATAAAACAGTGATTCCTTTATACTATCATATAATCAGGATCTTTCATTTCATTTGCATGGCTTGGAATATTTAAGACCACATTACTGTGACCGAGGACATGCATGGTTCAGCTTCTATACTTGGCAAATATCCGCGAAGTAAAAATTCCACAGGCCTCCGTGGCGCAATCGGCTAGCGCGTTCGGCTGTTAACCGAAAGGTTGGTGGTTCAAGCCCACCCGGGGGCGATAGTTTTAAAATTAAGGGCTCCTGCAGCCGTAAAATCCTTATTCATTCTTGTTAGAGAAGGTTCCAATTTGTAATACCAGAATAAAAGCTCACTTGTTGAACGATAATTTGATGGGTTACGTTCAGATCATTGTACAAGGTTTCCTGTGTATAATTTAAGCGAATCCATTGATCACTAGAGGCGCTGCAGTCGCCTAAATATGGCCACTATAAGATTGTTAGGACGAATGATGGCAAAACAACGCTCAGATATTCAAGAGAAAACGTGGCAATTTGCGCATACTTTTAAAAATCGACACAAGTGTGTATTATAAAGGTTGTATATCCCAAGTTTTGCAAAAATATGCAATCCATTAACATTCGATAGCCTATTGTCTGAAAAATCACGAGTTAGTTGTTGGAGTCCAGTTTCGAACTTGTGTTAGGGATCGAACCTTTGGGTACAGCCTATATGTAGACGTGTATTGCGTCTCGTGATGGTTGTATAGGCAGTGGCGTCGGAGCAGATTTTTTATTGGGGGTGCAAGATTTACTCGGCCCAGCCTGTTTTTGTTTGTTTGTTTTTGTTGTTTTTTTAGCGAAGTCGGTGACGACGAATGGTTTGAAAAATTACTACGAAAGAACTATTTTGATTTCGTAAATATTTTGGGTATGAACTAATTCACTAAAAGATGCAATGAAAAAAGAAAAATTCTGTTTATTTGTTAAATAGAACTCAAGACGTATGACGTATTGGCTATTCGGCCAATAGTAAAAATATTACAAACACTTTTACACCACACATTATAGCCTACAACTCAGTCCGGTTGACTCAAGACTAATTGACCTCCCTCGAATAAAAACAAAAATGAACTGTGGCCTGAACAAGCGACTTTGTAACGTATTGACCAGCAACAAGAACGTCATAAAAATTAAACTTAAAACACATGGCACAAAAAAGGATAATATGTACATACGTTTGATTTATGGCTAGCTAACGCTAAACCTTCCCAAACACTTGCCCTCGTTCAATCTTACGCGAAATAAACTCGCGCAAGATACCCTGCAGATCTATGGCTCTTGTATAGGGTAGTCCTTATGCACATGAAGAAGCAAAGCGTGAGTCAGGCGCTGTTGGGTCATGGTACTGCGCAAATAATTTTTTGACCTCCGAAGTGCACTGAAAGATCTTTCTGAAGAAGCAGCAGATGCTGGAACGGTCATGAGTACCAGAACAAGCAAAACTACTTCGTTGAAAAGAACTTTAGTGGATGTAGCCAACTCATTCATCTGCTTAACTACATCTGCAATGCACTTCGGTGGCTTCCCTGGCAACGTTTCAACAATTTCAGCTGATCGAGATCAAAATCGCCCTGATGTGGACCCAGCGTTTCCTTCAGAACCTGCTCATATGGAACGATGCCCTGGTCTGCCTGAATCAGAATATTATCAATACTCGCCAAAGTGTCAAAACCTTTCTGGTTAAATCTTTCTTCTGCTTCATTCAAAAGGAGGTCCAGAATAGAGAAGTAATCTTTTCTAAGGTCTTCTTGATCTGTGAGCTTTGCTGGAGGAGCTGGATTGCTCGTTTGTTCTAAAGGCTTCGGAATTTTCCTCTACCGTTTTTTGGGAAGTTTTTGTTCAGGTTTGGGATTCTTGCTCTGCTTCTGCTTCTTTTTTTGCTTTTCCTCAGCTTCTTCCTCCTCATCGTCGGGTTTGGATGTGGCGTGGTTTTCGGAAACTTGTTGGTTAGGGTTTGGTAAAGAAGAGCAGTCACGTTCCACTATCTCCGTAACATAAACGTAGCTTTCCTTGTAGATCCGAACAAACTCCTCTGTCGTTCGAAGAGCCTTCATTGCCGACATTAAAATCAGAGCAACTTGCTTTGCTCCTGTGGCAGTATAACATGGGCCCTGAAGGGCCTTTGCAAGTTCTTCACATGGACCAAAAATTTCGACACTCCCTATTCCCATTTCCTTTCTTAGCACTTCTCATAGGCTACTTACCACACAAAATAAGATCACACGAGACCTACTGTGTATGCAACTACTTAATTAAGATTTCAACTACACCAGTTACCAGTTACGTTTTGTTTAAAAAAATGTCATGCATATGTATTACTTTTGCTTATAAAAATAAAAACAACTGCTGCACGTGCAGTTTTTGGTATTGAGCAAATTTTGTTTGTTTCACTAATTAGCTCTTTAGCTGTGACACCTGTGTTGAGTAATGTTTTTCATATTTGAAAGCTCGTGACTTATAAATGACAATAAAAATAATACATACAATTTTCTACATTTCACTGTGAATTTGAAAAATGTTATGTTAAAAATCTTCACCTATGAAAAAGTAAAACAGGAGAATAAAAGTGTACATGGATCAGAATTCGGTAATTCTCAGACACTTACGGAGTTAGTGTGATGTGTGAGCTTGAATTTGAGATGAAAGTAAATCCAGTCTTGGTTGGATGTTGGAAACAGCAACCCGCAGATCCCCTTCCAGCTGCAGCCGAGACCGATGCTTCGTCTTGACAGATGCCATTGCGGAAAATGTTGACTCACACAAGTAAGTTGAAGCGAAGGGTAATAACAGGTCCACTGCTTTTCTTGATAAAATGGGATATTAATTCCGAATCTGCACCCCAAAATTTTCAAGGGACTTCGACTTAAATTCATTTCGAAGTATTTTGTCACTTGAGAGTTCTATTAGTTCCTCCTGTTCTGCCGTGGACAGGTGGGCTGTTACGTTCGTTTCAAACGGACTGTGGATCTACCCTCGAATTTTTCACGAAGTTTTTGGAGGTGTTCTACAACAATTCCACTAATTTGACAAATATCTAACTCATTTTCTTCCAGGAATTCATTCAGACAATGAAACATCTCACAGTTAACTTTGTCCATCTGGGCTTTTCAAAGTTCAAGGTTTCTCTTAAAAGCAAGCACTTTGTCGCTTAGAATGAAAATATTACTATTTCGTCCTTGAAGAGACACGTTAAGTTCACTCAGGTTTTCAAACACGTCTGCCAAGTAGCACAGTATTTGAAGCCATTTCTCATCCAGAAACAGGGTTGCGAGTGTAGGACTGATGTCCAATAGGAAAACACGAAGTTCAATCTTCAACTCCAGAACGCGACGAAGGACTCGACCACGAGACAACCAACGTACCTCCGTGTGCAATAGAAGCAAATCATGTGTAGATCCCATCACCTCGCAAAGAATGGAAAATAGCCGACTGTTAAAAGCTCTTGCTTTCACAAAATTTACAACACTATTTACATCGTTCAGCACTTTATTGACTTCCGGTTGTAGTACCTTTGAAGCCAGTGCCTCCCTGTGTATCGTGCAATGTGTGAATTTTACAGAATTAGTAACAGCACTCACTCTTGTTCTGAAACCCTTTTTAGTTTCAGTAAATGTCGACGCCCCATCGGTGCATATACCAACACAATTTGTCCATGAGAGATTGTTGTCAATAAAAAAGGAATTCACAAGAGAAAACATATCGACGCTTGTAGTCCGCCCTTCCAGAGCTTTACAAAATAGAAAATCCTCGTGCATTTCAATTTCATGGCAGTAGCGTACAGAAACACGAAGCTGGGCGCTGTTTAGGATATCAGTACTGTCATCAAGTTGCAGGACAAATTTTGGGCTATCATGAAGAGAGGTAGCAATTGATTTTTTTTTTAATGTCAGAGGCTATTACATCAATACGACGAGTTACTGTATCATTTGAGAGCGGTATCGACTTCAAACACTCGCCGAACTTTTCTCCATGCATGATCGCGCACATTTTCACGGCTGCAGGAAGAAGTAATTTCTCACCAATAATATGTGGTGATTTGGATTTTGCAATTAAATAGGATACCTCCGAGGATGCTCTTAGCGCTTTCTTAGGAACTGTTGCGTGCTTTTCTAGGAATCTAACATTTCCTTTTCGTTGTTGCTCGTGGCGCTTAAAAATGCTAAAAGTCTACTTACAAAGTCTGGATGTTTAGTCTGCAAGTGTCTCTTAAGTTTCACAGACTTCAAACTGTCGTTTGCTAAAATCTCCACACAAAGAACGCATTGAGGTTGTTCCTGATTATTATTCGAAAGAATGCTGGTAAAGCCTAATGTCAGATAATCGTCTTGATATTTACGCACTTTCACTTTGTGTGTGGAATTAATAATCCTGATGGGAGCAGAAGTAGACGCGGAAGAACAATGGACTTTGTTTAAATTCGAACCTTGTTCTTTTTCCGAAGGAGGGCAAGCACTATCACTTTCATGGGGTCTCTTTTTACCACTTCTAATAAGCCACTTATCCATGGGTAATGGCGTCACTCGTATCAGTTTATTGTAAAGTTGACTAACCACGTACTACAATTTAACTGTTCACTCGCTGTCTTTGAACTGACTGGAAAGGCCTAGCTGAATTCGAATCGGCAACGGCAGAAATAGAAGAATCCATTCTTGAAAGGAAGTGGCGGTCACATTGTCAAGCGGCTTATTGTCATTAAGTGTTTCGTAAGGAGATGTCACTGCGGGTGGCGAGTGAAAGGGAGATGTGTGGGAAATGTTACTCGCCACCTTTTCTCAGAATTCCTGCTGGCAGGTTCTACTGGTCAGTTCTTGTGAAATAAGTCAGCAAAGATACGAGTTTATTATTCTTGGATGGACTTGGGAGCTACCTGCCTATGATAGGTTCATGAATATAAGGATAGTAATATTTGTTACAGAATATGAAATATAAATATTTCAATCAAAGCCGGCGCCCCCCCCCCTCTCTTATCACTCTCTGCGCCCCCCACTTTGAGAACCCCTCCTATAAGGTAGGACACTCCGGTGCCTCTCGCTCCCATTGGCTGCTACGCTGTGACGCAGCCGGGCTAAGCCAGGCGCATGCCAGCTGATATTTACAATGCATTCTTACGGGAAACACAGTCATATTTCGCTACTCTTTTCCGCTCGAAGTATACAATCACAATAATGGCAATATGCACGTTATAAAGAGGAAGGTATAAACAATATATTGCAGTGGTTTGTAATGCGAAATATACTTCATATACACACACAAAAATATTTTAGATTATCCTAACTACGCTACCGCACCTTAGTATCGGCTGAGCTAAAAAGAAGCCTCAAAAAACACAATAAAGTGTAATGGTACTGTAGTGATGTACCATTTATAGGGTATTATTTGACAGCAGGACATGCGAGGACCCGCACATTCGTATTTCTCTTTAAAAACGTCCCTTTTTGTTGCCGTCTAATCAGTAAAATTAGCCGCTGGCTGCGCGAGCGAAGCGAGCGAGCCAGCGGCGTGTGGGCCAGGTACGCGGTGCGTCTACGCGCACCTTAGCCTGGTGTATAACTTGGAAAGGGGGTTGAAAAATGAGTTTATAAATTTAATTTACGTGTTATAGATTTTAGGTGAAAATAGAGGTGCCTGCCGAGGGAGCAGTCGGTCGCGGAGCGACCGGCAGCCTCCTCGTAGAGCCCTGACGTGCTATCAAGTTGATAAGCTTTAAGCTTGCGTACTGTTTGAATTTATGATATTTAAAATTTATAAATGTTAGGTTAGTTCAAGTTATTTTTAATTGAGCGTTATATAATGGTGTTATTAGCAGCTAGCAATTTACGTCTTGTTTACTCGACTACCGCACACCACATGCCCTCCCGGCCGTGACGTATCGGCAGCAGTTGCCTCCCTTTTTGTTGCCATAGACAGCTGTGAGCTGTATGTTATACATGGTCGGCCGCGATAGTGAACACCCGGTGACGTCACAGAGCAGACTACGGAATGGCAGGCCGATGCGCGGAGCCCGGAGTGCACGCAAGCCCTGCCATTTCCAGGCTGCCTGCCCCAATCCACACCCTGCTTTCGTTACGGGGATTCCACTTCAACGCGTGTGTCAGTATATCGTGTTTTTTAAGGAGATACATTCAAGAAAAGTTCTATTTTCAATTAAAGTGTAATGTCGTGAAAGTATAATAAGCAGGAATAAACATGCTCTTCGCACTCACCGACAGCGTTACCAAACTAACTTTAAACCAATGTTGCCAACCTCAGCAGAGACGATTGGCATGCATTCACAATCGGCATTCACACTTAGCTGCTCGCGAGTTCGCATTTCAAATTCGCGCCATGTACCACAAAAAGGTAATTCTTTCTCAATTTTCAACATCAAAGTTTTGCATTTTCAAAAGTTATTGGGGGTGCGCCACACCCCCAAAATAAATATTGAGGGGGCGGCCCAACCCGGGCACCCCCCCATCCGACGCCACTGTGTATAGGTTATATCTGCTGGTTATTATACGAGATGCACAGAAGGAATATATTTGACTTGTGACGTTAATTAATGCTCTCACTCCTTATATGCATATCCAAGGTCTCAAAGGTTCTGAGGAACATCTTATCTTAGAAAATACGAAAACAGTGTGTCCTCGGTAGTATAGTGGTCAGTATCCCCGCCTGTCACGCGGGAGACCGGTGGTTGATTCCCCGCCGGGAAGGATTATTTTACCAATAGTTTAGGATGTTTCTTGACTATCAAGCAGACGAAGTTTTTTTTCTTTAATTCACATTTAACAGCAGATACAACTGGGGATGAAGACCAGGTAACCACTAAATTGGGTTGAGCACTTTGCAACGAGGCGGACCTAAAGACTAGTGTCAGTAACTCTACGAGGAAATTAAAATCCGTTGTCTCTAAAGAATAAAGGATGCCAAACTGCACATTTCATTGTAGGGTTAGACTTTTTAAAATAAAACAGTGATTCCTTTATACTATCATATAATCAGGATCTTTCATTTCATTTGCATGGCTTGGAATATTTAAGACCACATTGCTGTGACCGAGGACATGCATGGTTCAGCTTCTGAACTTGGCAAGTATCCACGAAGTAAACATTCCCCAGACCTCCGTGGCGCAATCGGCTAGCACGTTCGGCTGTGAACCGAAAGGTTGGTGGTTCAAGCCCACGCGGGGGCGATAGTTTTAAAATTGAGGGCTCCTGCAGCCGTAAAATCCTTATTCATTGTTGTTAGTGAAGGTTCCAATTTGTAATACCAGAAGAAAAGCTCACTTGTTGAACGATAATTTGATGGGTTACGTTCAGATCATTGTACAAGGTTTCCTGTCTATAATTTAAGCGAATCCATTGATCACTAGAGGCGCAGCAGTCGCCTAAATATGGCCACTGTAAGATTGTTAGGACGAATGATGGAAAAACAACTCACAGATATTCAAGAGAAAACGTGGCAATTTTCGCATACTTTTAAAAATCGACACAAGTGTGTATTATAAAGGTTGTATTTCCCAAGTTTTGCAAACATATGCAATCCATTAACATTCAATAGCCTATTGTCTGAAAAATCACGAGTTAGTTGTTGTAGTCCATTTTCGAACTTGTGTTAGGCAATCGAACCTTTGGGTACAGCCTATTTGTAGACGTGTATTGCGTCTCGTGATGGTTGTATAGGTTATATCTGCTGGTTATTATACGAGATGCACAGAAAGAACGATATTTGACTTGTGACGTTAATTATTGCTCTCACTCCTTATATGGATATCCAAGGTCTCAAAAGTTCTGAGGAACATCTTATCTTAGAAAATAAGAAAACTGTGTATCCTCAGTAGTATAGTGGTCAGTATCCCCGCCTGTCACGCGGGAGACCGGGGTTCGAATCCCCGCCGGGAAGGTTACTTTTTCCAATAGCTTAGGATGTTTCTTGACTATCAAGCAGATGAAGCTTTTTTCTCTAATTCACATTTAACAGCAGATACAACCGGGGATGAAGGCCAGGTAACCACTAAGTTGGTTGGAGCACTTTGCAACGAGGCGGACCTAAAGACTAGTGTCAGTAACTCTACAAGGAAATTAAAATCCGTTATCTCTAAAGAATAAAGGATGGCAAACTACACAATTTATTGTAGGGTTAGTCTTTTTAAAATAAAACAGTGATTCCTTTATACTATCATATAATCAGGATCTTTCATTTCATTTGCATGGCTTGGCATATTTAAGACCACATAGCTGTGACCGAGGACATGCATGGTTCAGATCCTAAACTTGGCAAATATCCACGAAGGAAAAATTCCACAGGCCTCCGTGGCGCAATCGGCTAGCGCGTTCGGCTTAACCGAAAGGTTGGTGGTTCAAGCCCACCCGGGGGCGGTAGTTTTAAAATTAAGGGCTCCTGCAGCCGTAAAATCCTTATTCATGCTTGTTAGAGAAGGTTCCAATTTGTAATACCAGAAGAAAAGCTCACTTGTTGAACGATAATTTGATGGGTTACGTTCAAATTTTTGTACAAGGTTTCCTGTCTATAATTTAAGCGAATCCATTGATCACTAGAGGCGCTGCAGTCGCCTAAATATGGCCACTATGAGATTGTTAGGACGAATGATGGCAAAACAACTCACAGATATTCAAGAGAAAACGTGGCAATTTGCGCATACTTTTAAAAATCGACACAAGTGTGTATTATAAAGGTTATATTTCCCAAGTTTTGCAAAAATATGCAATCCATTAACATTCAATAGCCTATTGTCTGAAAAATCACGAGTTAGTTGTTGGAGTCCATTTTCGAACTTGTGTTAGGGATCGAACCTTTGGGTACAGCCTATATGTAGACGTGTATTGCGTCTCGTGATGGTTGTATAGGTTATATCTGCTGGTTATAATACGAGATGCACAGAAGGAACGATATTTGACTTGTGACGTTAATTATTGCTCTCACTCCTTATATGGATATCCAAGGTCTCAAAAGTTCTGAGGAACATCTTATCTTAGAAAATAAGAAAACTGCGTATCCTCGGTAGTATAGTGGTCAGGATCCCCGCCTGTCACGCGGGAGACCGGGGTTCGAATCCCCGCCGGGAATGTTACTTTTACCAATAGCTTAGGATGTTTCTTGACTATCAAGCAGATGAAGTTTTTTTCTCTAATTCACATTTAACAGCAGATACAACTGGGGATGAAGGCCAGGTAACCACTAAATTGGGTTGAGAACTTTGCAACGAGGCGGACCTAAAGACTAGTGTCAGTAACTCCACCAGGAAATTAAAATCCGTTGTCTCTAAAGAATAAAGGATGGCAAACTACACATTTTATTGTAGGGTTAGTCATTTTAAAATAAAACAGTGATTCCTTTATACTATCATATAATCAGGATCTTTCATTTCATTTGCATGGCTTGGAATATTTAAGACCACATTGCTGTGACCGAGGACATGCATGGTTCAGCTTCTAAACTTGGCAAATATCCTCGAAGGAAAAATTCCACTGCCCTCCATGGCGCACCCAGCTAGCGCGTTCAAGCCCACCCTGGGGCGATAGTTTTAGAATTGAGGGCAAATGCAGCCGTAAAATCCTTGTTCATTCTTGTTAGAGAAGGTTACAATTTGTAATTTTTTTTATTTATTTTTATTTAGTCAATGTACCCTCTAGGTTGGTGGTTCCCACGGACTCAGCGAGGGAACTCACCACTACCGCCTCTATGGGCAGTGTCCTGGAGCTTGGAACATCTGGTCGGGAGGGATACAACTGGGGAGGTGTGATCAGCACTTCGCCCAGGCGGCCTCACCTGCAAAGCGAACAGTGGCCTCATGAGGGATGGAAGATTGGGATGGATACGCTAGGAAGAGGGAAGGAGGCAGCCGTGGCCTGACAGTAGGCACCATCCTGGCATTTGCCCGAAGACGAAGTGGGAAACCACGGAAAACCACTTCGAGGATGACTGAGGTGGGAATCGAACCCCCTCTACTCACTTGGACCACCCGAGGCTGAGTAGACCCCGTTCCAGTCCTCATACCACATTTCAAATTTCGTGGAAGAGCCGGGAATCGAACCCAGGACCTCCGGGGCGGCAGCTAAGTATGCTGACCGTTACGCTTCCAATTTGTAATACCAGAAGAAAAGCACACTTGTTGAACGATAATTTGATGCGTTACGTTCAGATCATTGTACAAGGTTTCCTGTCCATAATTTAAGCGAATCCATTGATCACTAGAGGCGGTGCATTCGCCTGAATGTGGCCACTAAAAGGTTGTTAGGACGAATGATGGCAAAACAATTCACAGATATTTAAGAGAAAACGTGGCAATTTGCGCAGACTTTTAAAAATCGACACAAGTGTGTATTATAAAGGTTGTATTTCCCAAGTTTTGCAAAAATATGCAATCTATCAACATTCAATAGCCTATTGTCTGAAAAATCACTCGTCAGTTGTTGGAGTCCATTTTCGAACTCTTGTTAGAGATCGAACCTTTGGGTACAGCCTATATGTAGATGTGTATTGCGTCTCGTGGTGGTTGTATAGGTTATATCTGCTGGTTTTTATACGAGATGCACAGAAGGAACGATATTTGACTTGTGACGTTAATTATTGCTCTCACTCCTTATATGCATATCCAAGGTCTCAAAAGTTCTGAGGAACATCTTATCTTAGAAAATACGAAAACTGTGTGTCCTCGGTAGTATAGTGGTCAGTATCTCCGCCTGCCACGCGGGAGACCGGGGTTTGATTCCCCGCTGGGAAGCTTACTTTTACCAATAGCTTAGGATGTTTCTTGACTATCAAGCGGATGAAGTTTTTTCTCTAATTCACATTTAACAGCAGATCCAACTAGGGATGAAAACCAGGTAACCACTAAATTGTGTTGAGCACCTTGCAACGAGGCTGACCTAAAGACTAGTGTCAGTAACTCTACCAGGAAATTAAAATCCGTTGTCTCTAAAGAATAAAGGATGGCAAACTACACATTTTATTGTAGGGTTAGTCTTTTTAAAATAAAACAGTGATTCCTTTATACTATCATATAATCAGGATCTTTCATTCCATTTGCATGGCTTGGAATATTTAAGTCCACATTGCTGTGACCGAGGACATGCATGGTTCAGCTTCTAAACTTGGCACTTATCCACGAAGGAAAAAATCCACAGGCCTCCGTGGTGCAATCGGCTAGCGCGTTCGGCTGTTAACCGAAAGGTTGGTGGTTCAAGCCTACCCGCAGGCGATAGTTTTAAAATTGAGGGCTCCTGCAGCCGTAAAATCCTTATTAATTCTTGTTAGAGAAGGTTACAATTTGTAATACCAGAAGAAAAGCTCATTTGTTGAACGATAATTTGATAGGTTACGTTCAGATCATTGTACAAGGTTTCCTGTCTATAATTTAAGCGACTCCATTGATCACTAGAGGCGCTGCAGTCGCCTAAATATTGCCACTATAAGATTGTTAGGACGAATGATGGCAAGACAACTCACAGATATTCAAGAGAAAACGTGGCAATTTGCGCATACTGGGTAGATTATAGGTTAGGGAATAACCCACCCACCAAGGGAAGATGATGAAAAGAAGGAAGTAGATTTTGGAATTGGAAAAGAAGGATAGAAGAATAGGAGGAGAGTCCCACAAAAGTAATAAATTTAGTGTAAAACACACTTAAAGGTAGTTGCCAATGGAAATTAACTCTAGGATACCTAAAGTAGGTACGAGCTTGGTCGAGGCTAACGGGAACCGCAGCTAGGACTTGGGCGGTTTGCAAGAGAGAGGCCTTAGTACATTTCCTCCCAAGCATGTATAAAAGTACTATGGGAAAGGGTGATGGTCTGGCAAGACTTAGAGGAACAAATTTACTGTATGTTTTCTCAAGGAGATTAGGTTTTACAAAGTAATTCGAAGAATGCCGATGATTTAACTCAAGCTTGGTATTTTCAATTTCCAAAATTATGGAGTTCCTGTAAGGGCGACCAAGTGTCTCTAAGAAGGAATATAATAAAAGATTATGCCTTATTGGGTAATCTTGGTAAATGAACCAATGGTTGCATTGGGCAATGGCTAAGCTTTTACTCAGCGAGGAGCCGGCTAAAAGTTTAGACAAAAAGAAACACCTATTTTTTAGAAAACTGACCATAAGTTTTCGGAGAGGGTCTCCACAAGCAGGTAGTTGGCTTAGCGAACTTTACTTGCCTTACTGGCCAATTAGAATTAGCTATTATCGCTAAGAAGAACTTTAGTAAGGTGAAAATTAAGAGTTCTTGCTCAAAGGCAACAAATGGTGAAAGCCCTATTAAAGATTTTAATATCATTGAGTGAGGAGAGTCAAGGAAGACAGGATTTTGCCTAAACTTTATATTCGCAAATGAAAAAGAGAAGGGAAAAGATTTGTTTATTTTACAATTAGAAAAAATTTGATGAAATTAACAATTATGCAATATAAATTTAATGAACATGGTTCATTTGAACCTTTTAACAAATAGGGTCGCAGACCTCTTAACATCAAACAGTTGCTCCAGGCAATTGACAATTTTTAAGGTTTTTTAACCGTGTATTAAAATCTTGGTAAGATTTCATAAATAGGCAAAATGGAATTATTAAAGTTTTAACATTTACAGGAGTACAAGCAGTGTACTATACGAAACCTTCGAAAGAACATTCTAACGAGAATAACAACTTCGAAGATAACAAACTGTAAAACATAAAGAAAAAGGAAGTTCCTACAACTTCTTATATTTATACAGAGTTAATATATGAGAATTATACAAAAAGAGCAGGTCACTTACTGTGAAACCTGGAGAAAGTGAAAAGGAAGTTTCTAGACTTCCTATGTTTAATTGGGAATCACGAGAAAAATGGGACAGTTTCCATTTCGTGAAACCTGAACATGACTCTCTCAAGAGTGCAGAGAATTGTTTTCCCTATGTATAGGAAAGGGACAACGTGATTTAAAACTTGTATCACACAAGCAATTATGCAGAATTTAATTAATGTTAAACTAGCAAAGTTGGAAGGGCACTTCGTAAGTAACACCTTATAGAAAGTTACAATTTCATAAATAATGGTTGTTAGTAGAAGGTTAAGGAAAGATCATTGGGATATAGGAACAATGTTCATGGCCGTATTTAATATAACCGGACGATCGCGACGCGGTAGAAAAGTGGAGCAAGCACTGATTAACACTATAGTCTGTAAAGATGGATGCAAAGTTCACTATAGAAACACTAAAGTTCATGAAAAAGAAAGTTATTGCAATTATGGAGATAACTGATTGCACTATGTAGGTGAAAGTCTATTTCTTGAAAAAGTTGTGATTTACAATTAAATGCGCCATAGAATTTTCCAGAGGTTCCAGCGGAGGACGAAAATTCACTATTGTAGTAATTTAGTTTTAAACAGAATTCTCCCAAGTACGTGAGAAATACATGATGGCAGGACTCGCAGATAGAGAACAAGTTCTAGAAGGTTCCAGAACGACCTTAGCAGAAAATGGGGTTTGAGAAAATCCAACGGAGGAAATAGTTTTAAAATTATAGGCAGCGGGTATTAGATAATATCCCACGTAGCGAGAGGATTTCTCGTTTGAATCGCTTAAGAAAAGCTCTTTTATAGTAAGGTTGGCTTATACAAGTAAAAGCTCAACATGGCAAAACCCACGAAGAATGATTATTGCCCCAAGTAAATAATTTCACACTGCCTATAATTAAAAGCACTTGAAAGTTAAAACCATGAAGATGAGGTTAAAACTTTTTAAAAATGGTACTTATCTCGATTTCATGTTGAAGTCGGAGTTCCTTATGAAGACTATCTAGCCAACATGGCGTAGAAGAGGGTGTGCCTCTTGGTTTGAGGAGGCTAAGCTCGAGCGGAGCTTTGACTGAACGAGTCAACTGCAGACGTAGAAGTGAGTGAGGCTCAGCGGAGCACAGAGGGTCCAAGAAAAGGGGGAAAGAGAGGGGGTAGGAGACAAAAGGAGAACATATAAACATAGCCAACATTACAACAAAAAATTGATCTTCTCTTGCTGAGCTGGTCTTCAAGGAGTTGATAGATGATACTAGCGCAGCATGGTGAGTAAAGAAGTAGACGTAGTCCTCTTGCTCAAGGAGAAAATAGCTGACGATGGTAACGAGATCTGGTAGCCAAATGGATAAGTAAGTCCTCTTGCACGATGAGGAATAGAGTAGCTTCAGAGGTTCGCTACTAGATGGCGCTAGGTGGATCACAGAAGTTATATATCTGAAACATACTTATGAAGACATAAGAGACATGCCCAACAGGGAGAAAACAGATGATCACTGTTGGTGTTTGGCAAGGAGGAAGGAAAAAATGAACATGCAAAGAGCAATAGACATTATATCTCTCGTACCGTGTATTCAAAGAATACACCATACTGGGGGGGACAAACACCAACAGAGAGCAAATAAGCAGTTACACATTTATTGGAAGCGGAGCGATCAAAGACAGTGGTCTTGTGATCGGTCCATTTGTAGTCAAGATTCTGACCACCCTGACTCTCCCATCTCTTCCAGGGTAACATTGGGTCACCCTACCAGAAATCCATACTAGGGGGGGTGAAATATCTCTAACCAAGACCAAGTCCCCTACTTTAATGTCGGGACTGGAAAGAAACCACTTCTGCCTCCGTTGCAAGGAAGTTAAATATTCCAAGTTCCACCTTTTCCAAAAAGAATTACGGAGGGCTTCAAGTTTACGCCAAACAATAGGTAAATTAAAATCCCTGTAAGAATTAGGAAGAGGAGGAGGGGCAGAAAGAGAAGTGCCGATAAGGAAGTGACCAGGGGTGAGTGGAAGTAGGTCATCAGGGTCATTGGAAAGCGGAGTTAAAGGGCGAGAGTTAACAACACCTTCAATCAGAACAGACAGAGAATTGAATTCTTCGTAAGTCAGAATTCGATTACCTAAGACTTTTCTTAAATGACGTTTAGTGAGCTTTACGCAAGATTCCCACCTACCACCATGATGCGGAGCGTAAGGAGGTATGAAGCGCCATTTGAAACCTTTCGAATAAGAAAAATTAGAGATTTGTTCCATGGCAGGAGAGGAAGTGAGAGCTTTCTTCCACAGGGAAGCTGCGCCCTGAAAGGTGGAAGCGTTATCAGAGAACATCTCAGAAGGAACACCACGCCTAGCGGTGAAACGAGAGACAGCTGATAAAAAATAAGAAGTAGAAGCATTCGTTACTAGTTCCAAGTGGATTGCGCCAGTAACCATGCAAACAAAGAGAGAAACATAAAGCTTACCAAACAATTTGCGTTTAGCTTCAGGAGAGTTTTGTTGATATTGGAACGGACCCATATAGTCCACTCCAGTTAAAGCAAATGGGCGTATTGGAGAAGAACGAAAAGAGGGCAGATCGCTCATTAATTGAGTGTTGATTTTAGGTTTCGCTTTGAAACAAGGAATGCACTTATGAATTACAGAAGAAACTTCATGAATTCCATTTATAATCCAGTACTTTTCTCTTAAGAGACAGAGCAGAGTACGTGTACCAACATGAAGATTACGATAATGAAAGTCACGTATAATTAAAGAAGTAACGTGATGTTTGGAAGGCAAAATAACGGGATGCTTTTTGTCCTCAGAGAGTAAAGATTGCGAGAGCCTTCCACCTACCCTAAGTAATCCATGATCATCAAGGAACGGGGCTAAAGCACGAAGACGGCTGGATTTGGGAAGATCTCTTTTAGAAGAAAGCAATGACAATTCAGAAGAAAAGGCTTCTTGCTGTGTCAGTTGTAAAATCTTAATGGTAGCAAGATTCAATTCATGATTGGTAAGGTGTGGTTTAGGGAGAAGAGGCTGGTCAACCACAAGATATTTCCATCTAAGGAGATAGGCAACAATCCGTAGTAATTTATGAAAGGAAGAATAGCGTGACAACAAAGGATGAGATGCGTTGGAAACAAGACACGAAGCAATGGGTAGAGGTACTTTAGCATCAGGCAAGTTGGAGTTTGTAGCTGGGGGTTTAGAAGGCCAAGAGGAAGATTCGTCGATTAACCACGAGGGCCCATGCCAGTACAATTGGGAAGCTGCCAATTGAGAGGGTAAACAACCACGAGAGATGATATCAGCTGGATTATCCGCACTGGGAACATGCCTCCATTGACATCCAGAAGAAAGAGTTTGAATTTTGGAAACCCTGTTTGCGACAAAAGTTTGCCAGTGAGAGGGGTTTTTGGCAATCCAAGAAAGGGCGATCATAGAATCGCTCCAGAGATAGATTTGCGAGAATTCGACCTTTAATACTTCCCGTAATTTCTTGACAAGTTCTGCAGCCATTAATGCAGCGCACAGTTCGAGCCTAGGTAAAGTGATAGTTTTAAGAGGAGCGACCTTCGATTTGGCACAAACAAGGTTAGAAACTGGAGATCCATAGAGTGAATCGTGATAAACTAAATATGCACAGCAACCATAAGCTTTTTCAGAACTGTCCGCGAACACGTGAAGGAAAAAAGATGCATTAGAATGAGAGCTGATTAAATTCCTGGGAATTTCAATAAGGGAAAGATCCAGCAAATTGCTGCGAAACGAGAGCCAACGATTAAGAAAAGAAAGAGGGACAGCGTCATCCCATTCACATTTAAGTGACCACAGCTCTTGCATGAAGAGTTTGGCTATAACAATAACTGGGGCAAGAAATTGAAGCGGATCAAAAATTTTTGCAATTTCAGAGAGGATTTGTCTTTTTGTATTAGGAAGCTCTTCTGCGAGCGTAACTTTATAGATAAGAGTGTCAGTGCTAGTGCACCAATGAACTCCTAGAGTTTTTATAGATTCGGAGTTTCCACAAATTTCGACAGAAGAGGGATCTACGTCTTCGATGGGAAATTGGGCGAGAAACTCAGGTGAGTTGGAGTTCCACTTATGAAGTGGGAAACCTCCATTCCTTAGTAATGCTTGAAGTTCTAAAGACACAAAAGAAGCTTCCTACAAAGTAGAGAAGGACTGCAAGTAATCGTCAACATAGAATGACGTAGTTAGTGCTTCAGAGGCTTTGGGGTTAAATAAATGACCATCTTGTGAGGCAAGCAAGTGTAGGGATCGGATAGCAAGGAAAGCAGAGGGTTTTAAGCCATAGGTAACCGTTTTCAAGCGAAATACCTTAATGGGCTTATTGATTTCATCACGCCACAAGATTCTTTGAAGATCTCGTTGCTCTGGTTGAATTAACACTTGACGGTACATCTGTTTTATATCGGCTATGACAGCTATGGGAAATAATCGAAAGTTTAAAAGTATAGCAGATAAATCTGATTGAATAGCAGGACCAGAATAAAGAGTGTCATTAAGGCTGTTGCCATTAACGTCGGGTGATGAACCATTGAAAACAACTCGGATTTTACCTTTTAAACAAGATGTTCAGTAAAGAACATATAGCCTACTTTCTCCTAAATGCATGGGTATTGTTATAACTCTTTGTCCTTTTCAAGGAGTATGATTGAATGTTGGTTGTAGGAGCTTGTTGAAATACAACGTGCTATAGGGATATTAAACATGAATATGAGGTGCCCTTTGCTAGTGCTACCTCTGTACCAAATTTCGTTCAATTCGGTTTCACCGTGTTTGAATTGATAGGGGGAATCGATTTGCACACATACTTGGCCACCATCTGCAAACTATAGGGCTGATGTTCTTGCAGTTTGGTCAGAATATGTTTCCCACATAAAGATATGGTGTTGCAAAATTAGGTAGAGACTAGATTATTAGGTTGGTCGTAATTACATTTTAGCTTTTAACATTTGGGTGGCCGCGATTACGTTTCCATCAAGATAGCGGTGATATAAAACATGACACTGAGGTGCCCTTTGCTAGTGCTACCTCTATACCAAATTTCGTTCCATTTGGTTTCAGCGTGTTTGAATTAATAGGGGGAATCGATTCTGACACAAAGATGGCCGCCATCCGCAAACTATTAGGCGAATTACCTATTAGATTGGTCAAATGATGCTCCCTCCATAAAGGTATGTAGTTGCAAAATTTGGTAGAGATCGGATGATTAGGTTAATCGTAATTTGATTTAAGCTTTGAACATTCGTGTGGCCGCCATTACGTTTCAGTCAAGATGGCGGCGATATAATACATGACACTGAGGTGCCCTTTGCTAGTACTACCTCTGTACCAAATTTCGTTCCATTCGGTTCCACCGTGTTCGAATTAATAGGGGGAATCAATTTTGACATAAAGATGGACGCCATCCGCGAACTATCAGGTGAATGACCTATTAGATTGGTCAAAGGATGCTCCCTCCATAAAGGTATGTAGTTGCAAAATTTGGTAGAGATCGGATGATTAGGATAATCGTAATTTGATTTAAGCTTTGAACATTTGTGTGGCCGCCATTACGTTTCCGTCAAGATGGCGGCGATATAAAACATGACACTGAGGTGCCTTTTGTTAGTACTACCTCTCTACCAAATTTCGTTCCATTCGGTTGCACCGTGTTCGAATTAATAGGGGGAATCGATTTTCACACAAAGATGGCCGCCATCCGCAAACTATTACGCTGATGACCTATTGGTTTGGTCAAAGGATGCTCCTCTCATAAAGGTATGTCGTTGCAAAATTTGGTAGAGATCGGATGATTAGGTTAGTCGTAATTTGATTTAAGCTTTGAACATTTGTGTGGCCGCCATTACGTTTCCGTCAAGATGGCGGCGATATAAAACATGACACTGAGGTGTCCTTTGCTAGTGCTACCTTTGTACCAAATTTCGTTCAATTCGCATTCACCGTTTTCGAATTGATAGGGGGGGACAGACATTCAGAGTACACACACTCACACACACACAGACACACAGACACACACACACACAGACTCACACACACACATACACACACACAGACAGACACACTTTTTTCGCCCTGTGTTGATCTCATAAGTCTACTTTCATTTTTTGCAAAAATCGAAAGTAGGCTAAAAAGGGTTTTTCCACACAGGATGATGATTTAAATAAACCGTTTCGATTGGGGGGTGCAATTCATCATCGGATTTGTTAACAACCTCCATATGATCTAAGCTTTCATACTCATCCATGAACTCAGTGTACTGCTTTTTGACGAGGGGTTCCTTTTTGAATTTGCTCTCGATAGCAAAGAGAGCTTTTCGAGCTTTAGGCTGAGAGTTAATAAGTTTGGGGGGATTATGTAATCTTGGCATTTGAACAACGAACCGGCCATCAGAAGAACGAGTGGTCGTGTTCAAAAAAAGTTGCTCACAGAATTCATTTTCTGAAGAAGTTACATTAGGAGAATCAACATTTTCAAGCCTCCAAAACTGTTCCAGGTCAGTATTGGAGAAGTAACATTGCGATGCAGGTTGGGGTGAATAATGGGGAAGTTGCCCTGTGACAATCCATCCAAAATTAGTGTCTCTAGCGACCACGTTTGAGGATAGCTTGCGAACCTGTTTCCGAAGGCAGTTCCAAAAGACATTGGCACTAAAGAGTATGTCAATGGGATTTTGTGTGTTAAACGAAGGATCGGCTAACCTTAAATGCGAGGGAATGTTTAACCCCGAAATATCAACCGAATGACTAGGAGTGTCTTCTCCAATGCTATTGAGAATTAGACAATTAAGTTTAAGAAAGTTGTTTCTATGACAAGTATCTCTTATGGTTAGTTTTGAAAATTGTAAAGCTTGCGATTTTGAGCTGTTGATGCCTGACACATTGATAGAAGTGGGGTTTACGGGTAGGCCTAGTTTTCTAATCAGGGAATTAGATACAAAATCATGAGTTGCCGCTGAGTCTAGAAGACCGCGTGCACGGACCCAGTTGCCAAAGTTATCCTGAACGTCAATTTGAACAGTAGATAACAATACTTGAGCACTGCGAATTGACTTAGCATTTTGAATGTATGATGAAGCATTAGAACTGTTAACACTATCATTTTTAGGAGAAGTGGATGCTGTTGATGACCTTGCCTGATCATGACGATGTAGCAGAGTATGATGAGCCTTTTCACAATGGTAGCAAAGTCTTGTAGACTTACAGTTAGAAGCAGAATGCGTAGGCGCTAGGCAGTTGAAACAATGTTTGTTTTGAGCGACTAATTTTCGTCTGTCATCGACGGACATTTCTTTAAAGGATTTGCAGAGGTATAGGGCATGGGGATCTTTACAAAGTATGCACTTTACAGGTTCGTTTAAACTTTTGCGAGGTTCACCTTGCGTGTTTAAAACAATAGAGCTAGCAACACGACGTTCACTAGACCTAGTTGGGTAACCAGTAATGTTTGATTTGAATTTGGATGAGCTGGACCCGGGTTTTTGGGCATTGGACGCTGAGCGTTCGCTTTTGGGTTTGATGGACATTAATTCGAATTTGGAACTGGGAGATGAAGGTTCGCTCTGATTAGCTAGCGCGGTTAAAAGTTGGCATCTAGCGTTTATGAAAGTGACTAAATGCTCGTAAGAGTAGTCATCTTCCTTAGAAAGTTCAATTTCCCAAGCTTTGAGGGTAGCAGCATCAACTTTAGAAACTACTAAATGTATTAGGAAAGTGTCCCAATGTTCAGTAGGCTGCTCTAATTGGGACAAAGCTTTGACGTGGAGTTGGGTAGTGTCAATTAAAGTACGCAAACTAGTGACGTCATTGTGCTGTGACGCAGGTAGGTTAAATAGAGCCTTAATATGGCGTTGAATACGTAAACGTGAATTTCCATATCTTTCTTTTAATAAGTTGAAGGCAATGGGGTAATTTTCGGCACGCAGAGGAAGTGCTTCAACTAACTGCAAAGCTTGACCTCGAAGGATAGATCTCAAGTAATGAAACTTGTAAATGACTTGAATGTCTTCATTGTCATGAACAAGGGAGCAAAATAATTCATAGAAAGAATCCCAAGTGGATTCATCTCCAGAAAAATGGGGTAAATCAATTTTCGGTAAAGTAGGTTTGGGCTTGTGAGTGCCTTCACGGAAAGAAGTTTGGGGTTCATGAAGGGAACCAAGAACAGAAGCGTCCTTTTTCTGCTCCTCTTCGAGTTGGCGTATTATTCTGAAAGCAGAACCTATGCCTTCGTAATATAAGTTCTCTACTTCGACACGATCTTCTGTTTGATTGAGCATACAAGTTTCAATTTCAGTTTGAATGTTACAGTAGTTTTCATAAGAACGTTCAAAATCCTTTACACGATGTTTCAACAAATCTAATTGCGCATCTGAGGGATCTAATTCTTTTATGTACCTTCTGAATCGGGTAATTTGCCCTTTATAGGATGCTCGTTTAGAAGTAAGTTTTTCATCCTTATCCTTATCAGTGGGAGCCATATTAAGGAAGATAAATGAAAATGTAACTCACGAAACTGTGGAACCTTGGAAATGCTGTCAAGCTGGCAGCAGCGAATGAGTAGAAAGAATGGGACACACCATAGGAGACAGGAGCGGCCTCTTTCCCGTTCACAGGCTTTGCACGATGTGGTTATAGCTGAAATATTCAACACAGATATTAGAAATATGCAAAGTATTGTCAAATGACACTGTTTTAAAAAGAGAAAAGAAAAAATGGGCTCTCCCGGGTTTCGGCACCAAATTTTGGGTAGATTATAGGTTAGGGAATAACCCACCCACCAAGGGAAGATGATGAAAAGAAGGAAGTAGATTTTGGAATTGGAAAAGAAGGATAGAAGAATAGGAGGAGAGTCCCACAAAAGTAATAAATTTAGTGTAAAACACACTTAAAGGTAGTTGCCAATGGAAATTAACTCTAGGATACCTAAAGTAGGTACGAGCTTGGTCGAGGCTAACGGGAACCGCAGCTAGGACTTGGGCGGTTTGCAAGAGAGAGGCCTTAGTACATTTCCTCCCAAGCATGTATAAAAGTACTATGGGAAAGGGTGATGGTCTGGCAAGACTTAGAGGAACAAATTTACTGTATGTTTTCTCAAGGAGATTAGGTTTTACAAAGTAATTCGAAGAATGCCGATGATTTAACTCAAGCTTGGTATTTTCAATTTCCAAAATTATGGAGTTCCTGTAAGGGCGACCAAGTGTCTCTAAGAAGGAATATAATAAAAGATTATGCCTTATTGGGTAATCTTGGTAAATGAACCAATGGTTGCATTGGGCAATGGCTAAGCTTTTACTCAGCGAGGAGCCGGCTAAAAGTTTAGACAAAAAGAAACACCTATTTTTTTGAAAACTGACCATAAGTTTTCGGAGAGGGTCTCCACAAGCAGGTAGTTGGCTTAGCGAACTTTACTTGCCTTACTGGCCAATTAGAATTAGCTATTATCGCTAAGAAGAACTTTAGTAAGGTGAAAATTAAGAGTTCTTGCTCAAAGGCAACAAATGGTGAAAGCCCTATTAAAGATTTTAATATCATTGAGTGAAGAGAGTCAAGGAAGACAGGATTTTGCCTAAACTTTATATTCGCAAATGAAAAAGAGAAGGGAAAAGATTTGTTTATTTTACAATTAGAAAAAATTTGATGAAATTAACAATTATGCAATATAAATTTAATGAACATGGTTCATTTGAACCTTTTAACAAATAGGGTCGCAGACCTCTTAACATCAAACAGTTGCTCCAGGCAATTGACAATTTTTAAGGTTTTTTAACCGTGTATTAAAATCTTGGTAAGATTTCATAAATAGGCAAAATGGAATAATTAAAGTTTTAACATTTACAGGAGTACAAGCAGTGTACTATACGAAACCTTCGAAAGAACATTCTAACGAGAATAACAACTTCGAAGATAACAAACTGTAAAACATAAAGAAAAAGGAAGTTCCTACAACTTCTTATATTTATACAGAGTTAATATATGAGAATTATACAAAAAGAGCAGGTCACTTACTGTGAAACCTGGAGAAAGTGAAAAGGAAGTTTCTAGACTTCCTATGTTTAATTGGGAATCACGAGAAAAATGGGACAGTTTCCATTTCGTGAAACCTGAACATGACTCTCTCAAGAGTGTAGAGAATTGTTTTCCCTATGTATAGGAAAGGGACAACGTGATTTAAAACTTGTATCACACAAGCAATTATGCAGAATTTAATTAATGTTAAACTAGCAAAGTTGGAAGGGCACTTCGTAAGTAACACCTTATAGAAAGTTACAATTTCATAAATAATGGTTGTTAGTAGAAGGTTAAGGAAAGATCATTGGGATATAGGAACAATGTTCATGGCCGTATTTAATATAACCGGACGATCGCGACGCGGTAGAAAAGTGGAGCAAGCACTGATTAACACTATAGTCTGTAAAGATGGATGCAAAGTTCACTATAGAAACACTAAAGTTCATGAAAAAGAAAGTTATTGCAATTATGGAGATAACTGATTGCACTATGTAGGTGAAAGTCTATTTCTTGAAAAAGTTGTGATTTACAATTAAATGCGCCATAGAATTTTCCAGAGGTTCCAGCGGAGGACGAAAATTCACTATTGTAGTAATTTAGTTTTAAACAGAATTCTCCCAAGTACGTGAGAAATACATGATGGCAGGACTCGCAGATAGAGAACAAGTTCTAGAAGGTTCCAGAACGACCTTAGCAGAAAATGGGGTTTGAGAAAATCCAACGGAGGAAATAGTTTTAAAATTATAGGCAGCGGGTATTAGATAATATCCCACGTAGCGAGAGGATTTCTCGTTTGAATCGCTTAAGAAAAGCTCTTTTATAGTAAGGTTGGCTTATACAAGTAAAAGCTCAACATGGCAAAACCCACGAAGAATGATTATTGCCCCAAGTAAATAATTTCACACTGCCTATAATTAAAAGCACTTGAAAGTTAAAACCATGAAGATGAGGTTAAAACTTTTTAAAAATGGTACTTATCTCGATTTCATGTTGAAGTCGGAGTTCCTTATGAAGACTATCTAGCCAACATGGCGTAGAAGAGGGTGTGCCTCTTGGTTTGAGGAGGCTAAGCTCGAGCGGAGCTTTGACTGAACGAGTCAACTGCAGACGTAGAAGTGAGTGAGGCTCAGCGGAGCACAGAGGGTCCAAGAAAAGGGGGAAAGAGAGGGGGTAGGAGACAAAAGGAGAACATATAAACATAGCCAACATTACAACAAAAAATTGATCTTCTCTTGCTGAGCTGGTCTTCAAGGAGTTGATAGATGATACTAGCGCAGCATGGTGAGTAAAGAAGTAGACGTAGTCCTCTTGCTCAAGGAGAAAATAGCTGACGATGGTAACGAGATCTGGTAGCCAAATGGATAAGTAAGTCCTCTTGCACGATGAGGAATAGAGTAGCTTCAGAGGTTCGCTACTAGATGGCGCTAGGTGGATCACAGAAGTTATATATCTGAAACATACTTATGAAGACATAAGAGACATGCCCAACAGGGAGAAAACAGATGATCACTGTTGGTGTTTGGCAAGGAGGAAGGAAAAAATGAACATGCAAAGAGCAATAGACATTATATCTCTCGTACCGTGTATTCAAAGAATACACCACATACTTTTAAAAATCGACACAAGTGTGTATTATAAAGGTTGTATTTCCCAAGTTTTGCAAAAATATGCAATCCTTCAACATTCAATAGCCTATTGTCTGAAAAATCACGAGTTAGTTGTTGGAGTCCATTTTCGAACTTGTGTTACGGATCGAACCTTTGTGTACAGCCTATATGTAGACGTGTATTGCGTCTCGTCATGGTTGTATAGGTTATATCTGCTGGTTATTATACGAGATGCACAGAAGGAACGATATTTGACTTGTGACATTAATATTATTGCTCTCAATCTATATATGGATATCCAAGGTCTCAAATGTTCTGAGGAACATCTTATCTTAGAAAATTCAAAAACTGTGTGTCCTCGGTAGTATGGTGGTCAGTATCTCCGCCTGTCACGTGGGAGACCGGTGTTTGATTCCCCAACGGGAAGGATTATTTTACCAATAGCTTAGGATGTTTCTTGACTATCAAGCAGATGAAGTTTTTTTCTTTAATTCACATTTAATAGCAGATACAACTGGGGACGAAGACCAGGTAACCACTAAATTGGGTTGAGCACTTTTCAACGAGGCGGACCTAAAGACTAGTGTCAGTAACTCTACCAGGAAATTAAAATCCGTTGTCTCTAAAGAATAAAGGATGGCAAACGGCACATTTTATTGTAGGGTTAGTCTTTTTAAAATAAAACAGTGATTCCTCTATACTATTGTTACGGCTGTGAGTTCGTTTCATCGCTCGCCGCATGAGTCAAAACTGCCCCAGGGCTGGACTGCTCTCCCTCAGTGTATTGCATGCGCGTTACGCAACGGACTGCGAAGTGAAAGGGATGGTCCAGAATCTTCGTGACACCACCAGCGAAGGAAATGTCGAGAAGCCGTGTGTCCTGGACGATTCTAGAATTTATTGAGTCACCAGCCTGCTATATAAGCGGCTTCAACAGTGAGGGGACCGAGTTTTCTGTTGTTGTGTTTTACGAGCTAGTGGGAGCGATTATCGTGAGCGACAGAAGTGTGGTGACGAAGTGCTGTGCGAGTTACGAAATCCTGTGACATTGTTTCTCCCAGCTTGTGAACAGCGTACATCAAGTGCTCGTAAGTAACTGTATTTGTTGTACCTGAGGAAGAGGGGCAGGTAGCTTCTGCCAAGGCCACCGGACTCATTAGGACGGATTAACTTCTGTGGTCTGTTGCAAGTGAAAGGGGCCAAGAGCGCATAAGGAAGAGACTTGAGTAAAATGGAGAAGGCTCCTAATTGCTTGTATTTGCTGATTTGTGTAATTTTCTGCCCACAATAAAGTTGATTATTTCTTTAAGCAGTAAATGGTGTTGTGCTTCCTACCCACCGTAATCCAGTTAACAAAAGTGCCACTAGGGGGTGGCACGTAACAACTGGTGTCAGAAGCCGGATTACGAACTCAAGCACAACACCTGACGGTCCTGGTTTCAAAACCCGAGCAGGTCATTTTCTCTAATTTTCCTGTGAGTGCCTGCCCTTTACAAGACAAACAACTAAAATGGAGGAGAAATTGGCAGCACTGCTAGAAAAGTTAAATGGCATGGAAACCAAGATGGAGGACGGCCAGAAGAATTTAACCAAGGACCTAACTGCCAAAAATGGAAGACGGCCAGAAGAAGATGGAGGATGGCCAGAAGAAGTTAGCAGAGGACCTAACTTCCAAGTTAGAAGAAGGCCAAAATAAGTTAGCGGAGGACCTGAAGCAGATGGAAGATAGCCAGAATAAGTTAGCAGAGGACCTAACCGCCAAATTTCTGGATGGCCAGAAAAATCTGGAAGAGTGTCTGCTGACGAAATTAGAGGAGAGCCAAAGGAAATTAGAACAGGGCCTACGTGAGGAAGTCGCGGCAGTGGAGGAGAAGTTCAACACCTTGCAAGTGGAAGTTGCCGAGCTGCACCAACGCCCGCTGATGGGGGTGGAGGAGAAATTCAACGCCTTGCAAGTGGAAGTTGCCGAGCTGTGCCAACGACCGCTGATGGGGGTGGAAGAGAGATTCAACGCTCTACAAAAGGAATTTGCTGAGCTGCGCCGACTCCCGCCGACAGAGATGGAAGATAGATTCAAAGCCCTACAAGAGGAAGTCGCCGAGCTGCGCCGACGCCCGCCGACCGGGGTGGATGAGAGAGTCAAAGCCCTACAAGAGGAAGTTGCCGAGCTGCGCCAACGCCCGCCCACCGTTACACCGGGAATATCAGGAACGGGACATAGCAGAGTGACGCCCCCAACCTTCGACGGAAAGGTCCCGTGGAGCACCTACTTACGTCAGTTCGAGGCGGCCTGTTCCATAAATAACTGGAACAACACAGAAAAGGCTACAGCTCTCATTGTAGCGCTGAGAGGTGACGCCCTTAACGTACTTCAGGCCATCCCGACTGGATCCCAGGACTACGCTTCACTGATCGCCCATATGGAGTCCCGACATGGAGATAGCCATCTTCAGCAGGCCTACCAGATGCAGCTCCAGACCCGGGTACAGAAGAACGCGGAAACCCTGCAGGAGTTCGAGATGGTCATCGCACTCCTCGTAAGGCTCGCCTACCCAACAGCGCCGGCCGACTTTCTGGAGCAGATAGTGACGCAGACTTTCACCGACGGGCTACGGGACTCGGACACTCAACAGGCGCTGCGACTCGCGCGCAATAAGACCCTGGCAGATGCGCTGAGCCACGCACTTGAGATCGAGACGGCAAAACAGGCATCCAGAATGCACGCGCGGGTGCGTCAAGTGGACGTCGACGAACCAGTAAAAACCAACGAGACCAAGCCCCTGGCCGACGAATTGATGGAGGCGCTAAGCCGTTTCTTCAAGAATCGCAGTACCACCAACAAAAACGTAGCCGAAGGACATCCGGAGAGGCGGCCCGGAAGAGGACTACCGACCTGCTGGACCTGCCGTAAGAGAGGCCACCTGAGCAAGGACTGCAGTGATCGCCGCCGCCAAGGGTTTCCGTCGGGACAGTCAGTCGTAGGGAAACCGCGCGGCCCAGGAAAGCAAGTATCAGCCAGCATAGGGGGGCAAAGATTGGCTTGTGACTGTCGTCAAGCCCCGGCAGTCCAAGTTCGTGTGACGCAGTTACGGAGGGATAATAGCAGCCTGATGGTCGACGGAGTCGTCAACGGAGAGAGCTGGCCCATGCTAATCGACACGGGAGCATCGAGGACCATCGTCAGTCCCACCGTGATCCCGAAGTGGAGAGTTCAACCCACACAAAGGAACCTCCAGCTAATAACCGCGACCGGAGAGACCGCACCGGTACATGGCGAAGCATCACTGGAGTTTGTCATTGGTCGACGGGCGATAAAGCATCCAGTGCTTGTGGCTGACGTATCAAATGAAGTGATCATCGGACTGGACTTCCTGGACCAGAACAACATCATCTTGGATCTGAGTACCAACACTCTGCACTTCGGAGGTGAGGAACTTGCTTTGCAACCTGCGCACGTGTCCATCACCGCACGACGAGTAAGGCTGAGAGAAGACGTCATCGTTCCCGCCAGGACGGAGGTCAGCGCTGCCGTAATTGTCGACGGAACTGCTGAGGGAGTGGCGGCTGTCATCGAGCCAAAATATGAGGACATCCTGACCAAAGGATTGCTAGTTGCCAAGACCCTCATCAACACGACGTCTCGGCCGTACGTCCGCCTGTCCAACCTGAACGACTACGACATTACGGTTCACCGGGACACCAACCTAGGAGTCTGCGAGCCCGTTACCTGGATTGCCCGCATCACCGACACGACGGACGGACACCTGCAGACGGACAACCGAAGAAGACGCACACTGCCAGAAGAACTACAGAAGCTGTACCAAGGATCCCAGGACCATTTAGACGAGGAACAATCACGCCAACTTCAGGACCTGCTACGCGAATTCCAGGATGTCTTCTCCGTGGGGAGCAAAGACTTCGGCAGGACAAGCTTGGTCCAGCACAGAATCGACGTTGGGGACAGCGCACCGATTAGGGCCCCATTCCGACGAGTCCCGCTCGCCAAGCAAGCCGAAGTCGACCGGATGGTAGAAGAGATGAAGGAGCAAGGGGTGATCGAGCCATCACATAGTCCTTGGAGTTCTCCGGTTGTGCTTGTGAAGAAGAAGGACGGCTCCACCAGGTTCTGCGTGGACTACAGGCGGGTGAACGACGTCACGAAGAAGGACAGCTACCCTCTACCCCGGATCGACGACACGCTGGACACCATATCAGGGTCAAGATGGTTCTCCACCTTGGATTTGAAGACTGGCTACTGGCAGGTGGAGGTCCACCCTAAGGACCGCGAGAAAACTGCGTTCTCTGTGGACAGCGGGCTCTGGCAGTTCACCGTCATGCCATTCGGTCTGTGCAACGCCCCTGCGACCTTCGAAAGGCTAATGGAGTCCATTCTGAGGGGACTACACTGGAAGACCTGCCTGGTCTACCTAGACGACGTCATCGTACTGGGGAGAAGCTTCGAGGAGCACTACAGCAACCTGAAGGAGATCTTGTTGAAGCTACGGGCTGCCCAGCTGAAGTTGAGCCCCAAGAAGTGTCAGGTCTTCCAGAAGCGGGTCCAGTACCTTGGGCATATCGTCTCCGAGGAAGGGGTGCGCACCGACCCAGAAAAGACCGCAGCTGTGAGGGAGTGGCCAGTCCCGAAGGACAAGTCCCAACTACGAAGCTTCCTGGGACTCTGCACTTATTACCGTCGCTTCGTGAGAGGATTCGCCGACATCGCCAAACCTTTACATCGACTGACTGAGAAGGACCAACTCTTCACGTGGACAGCAGAATGCCACAGTGCCTTCGAACAACTCAAGCAGGCTCTGTGCACCGCGCCTATTCTGGCCTACCCCAGACCTGGAACAAGGTTCATCGTCGATACCGATGCCAGCGACTTTGGCATAGGGGGAATCCTGTCGCAGGTAGTGGACGGCGAGGAGAGAGTAGTGGCCTACTTCAGCAAGGCCTTGTCAAAGCCAGAAAGGAACTACTGCGTCACCAGGAAGGAGCTGCTCGCCATCGTGAAGACCATTGAACACTTCCACAAGTACCTGTACGGGCAAGAATTTCTCATCAGGACCGACCATGCATCCCTGCGGTGGCTCCTGAACTTCAAGCAGCCCGAGGGTCAACTCGCGCGGTGGTTAGAGAGGCTTCAACAGTATAACTTTGAGATTCAGCACAGGAAAGGCCAACTGCATTCTAACGCCGACGCCCTGTCACGAAGACCGTGCCCCGAAGACTGCACCTTTTGTGCCCGAAGGGAGGAGAACACCGGGATACAGTGCCGAAGGACTACCGTGGAACTTCAAGGGAGCTGGAGCCGCGAATCTTTCACGCGGGCGCAAGCGGAAGATGATGACCTGGGACTGATAGCCGAATGGAAGAGGGCCTGTGTCCCCAGACCCGGGTGGAACATTGTGAGTGACTGCAGCCCAAAGTTTAAGTCCTACTGGGCACAGTGGGACTCGCTGATTGTAAGGGATGGCCTCATCGGCCGTACCTGGGAGAGCACCGACGGGAAGACATCTCGGGAACAAGTCGTCGTTCCAAAGGCTATGACAGAGGAAGTCCTGAAGGAAGTTCATGGAGGATCATCTGGTGGACACCTAGGGATAAAGAAGACCCTGGAGAAGCTGAGAGAGCGGTTCTACTGGATCGGATGCCGAACAGACGTGGAGAACCACTGCGCGAGGTGCCACGATTGCGCAGCCAGCAAGGGCCCAGGACGAAGACGACGGGGTCCACTGAAGACCTACAACGTGGGCGGCGCCATGGAGAGAGTGGCCATCGATGTTGCTGGGCTATTCCCGTTCAGCGAGGCAGGGAACCGCTACATATTAGTCGTCAGCGACTACTTTACCAAATGGCCGGAGGCGTATGCGCTCCCTAACCAAGAAGCCGCGACGATCGCAGAGACCCTGGTGAAGGAATTCGTCAGCCGGTACGGAGTACCCCTGGAGCTGCACTCCGACCAAGGGAGGAACTTCGAGTCGCATGTGTTCCAGAACCTATGCCAGCTGCTGGGGATCTGGAAGACCAGGACAACGCCGCTACACCCTCAGTCCGACAGGATGGTAGAGCGATTCAATCGCACCGTCGAGAACCATCTCCGAATAGTCGTCAGCGAGCACCAGAGGGATTGGGACAAGCATCTTCCACTATTTCTCCTGGCCTACCGCGCCGCCGTGCATGAAGCCACCGGGTGCACACCAGCCCGGGCCATGTTTGGGAGGGAGCTCCGTCTACCTGTCGTTCTTGCCTTCGGCCGACCTGGGAATGATCCGATCCCGGTAAGCCAGTATTGTCAAGAGCTGGCCGACCAACTGGAAGACGTACACGCGTTCGCGAGGAAGAAACTGCGAATCGAGACCGACCGAATGAAGACCCGATACGACCAGCAGACGGATGCCGGCGGATTCCACGAGGACGACCTGGTCTGGCTCTTCAACCCATTACGGAAGAAAGGCCTGTCATCCAAACTGCAGAAGTCCTGGGAGGGCCCGTACCGAGTCGTGAAACGGATCAACGATGTCGTCTACAGGATCCAGCGGAGCCCGAGGGCGAAGATGAAGATCGTGCATCGAGATCGCCTGGCAGCCTACGGAGGGACACAGACGGACCAATGATTGATCGGGACGATCAGCCTTTTTAGGAAGGGGGTGGTGTTACGGCTGTGAGTTCGTTTCATCGCTCGCCGCATGAGTCAAAACTGCCCCAGGGCTGGACTGCTCTCCCTCAGTGTATTGCATGCGCGTTACGCAACGGACTGCGAAGTGAAAGGGATGGTCCAGAATCTTCGTGACACCACCAGCGAAGGAAATGTCGAGAAGCCGTGTGTCCTGGACGACTCTAGAATTTATTGAGTCACCAGCCTGCTATATAAGCGGCTTCAACAGTGAGGGGACCGAGTTTTCTGTTGTTGTGTTTTACGAGCTAGTGTGAGCGATTATCGTGAGCGACAGAAGTGTGGTGACGAAGTGCTGTGCGAGTTACGAAATCCTGTGACATTGTCTCTCCCAGCTTGTGAACAGCGTACATCAAGTGCTCGTAAGTAACTGTATTTGTTGTACCTGAGGAAGAGGGGCAGGTAGCTTCTGCCAAGGCCACCGGACTCATTAGGACGGATTAACTTCTGTGCTCTGTTGCAAGTGAAAGGGGCCAAGAGCGCATAAGGAAGAGACTTGAGTAAAATGGAGAAGGCTCCTAATTGCTTGTATTTGCTGATTAGTGTAATTTTCTGCCCACAATAAAGTTGATTATTTCTTTAAGCAGTAAATGGTGTTGTGCTTCCTACCCACCGTAATCCAGTTAACAAAAGTGCCACTAGGGGGTGGCACGTAACACAAGCATATAATCAGGATCTTTCATTTCATTTGCATGGCTTGGAATATTTAAGACCACATTGCTGTGACCGAGGACATGCATGGTTCAGATCCTAAACTTGGCAAATATCCACGAAGGAAAAATTCCACAGGCCTCCGTGGCGCAATCGGCTAGCGCGTTCGGCTGTTAACCAAAAGGTTGGTGGTTCGAGCACACCCGGGGGCGATAGTTTTAAAATTGAGGGCTCCTGCAGCCGTAAAATCCTTATTCATTCTTGTTAGAGAAGGTTCCAATTTGTAATACCAGAAGAAAAGCTCACTTGTTGAACGATAATTTGATGGGTTACGTTCAGATCATTGTACAAGGTTTCCTGTCTATAATTTAAGCGAATCCATTGATCACTAGAGGCGCTGCAGTCGCCTCAATATGGCCACTATAAGATTGTTAGGACGAAGGATGGCAAAACAACTCACAGATATTCAAGAGAAAACGTGGCAATTTGCGCGAACTTTTAAAAATCGACACAAGTGTGTATTAAAAAGGTTGTATTTCCCAAAGTTTGCAAAAATATGCATTCCATCAACATTCAATAGCCTATTGTCTGAAAAATCACGAGTTTGTTGCTGGAGTCCATTTTCGAACTTGTGTTAGGGATCGAAACTTTGGGTACAGCCTATATGTAGACGTGTATTGCGTCTCGTGATGGTAGTTTAGGATTTTTTTTTTTGGTCGTGTGGCCTCCCCAGAGGCCGAGTGCAGGTCTTTCTATTCGACGCCCGTGGGTGAACTGCGCGTCTGGATGGAATGGATGAAGATGAATGAAACTGGGCAAGGATGTGGAAGGAATCGGCCGTGGCCTATCAGAAGGTACCGTCCCAGCATTTGCCTGGTGTTGAAAATGGGAAACCACGGAAAACCATTTCAAGGACGGCCGACGGTGGGGCTCGAACCCACGCGTCTACCGAGTCAGCAGAGAGCTTGGTCCCATGACATAACGCTGCGCTTTAGCCAGCTGAGCCACTGCTGTCGGTGTTGTATAGGTTATATCTGCTGGTTATTATACGAGATGCACAGAAGGAACGATATTTGACTTGTGCCGTTAATTATTGCTCTCACTCCTTATATGGTTATCCAAAGTCTCAAAAGTTCTGGGGAACATCTTATCTTAGAAAATACGAAAAGTGTGTGTCCTCAGTAGTATAGTGGTCAGTATCCCAGCCTGTCACTCGGGAGACCGGGGTTCGATTCCTCGCATGGGAGGTTACTTTTACCAATAGCTTAGGATGTTTCTTGACTATCAAGCAGATGAAGTTTTTTTCTCTAATTCACATTTAACAGCAGATGCAACTGAGGATGAAGGCCAGGTAAGCACTAAATTGGGTTGAGCACTTTGCAACGAGGCGGACTTAAAGACTAGTGTCAGTAACTCTACCAGGAAATTAAAATACGTTGTCTCTAAAGAATAAAGGATGGCAAACTACACATTTTATTGTAGGGTTAGTCTTTTTAAAATAAAACAGTGATTCCTTTATACTATCATATAATCAGGATCTTTCATTTCATTTGCATGGCTTGGAATATTTAAGACCACATTACTGTGACCGAGGACATGCATGGTTCAGCTTCTAAACTTGGCAAATATCCGCAAAGGAAAAATTCCACAGTCCTCCGTGGCGCAATCGGCAAGCGCGTTCGGCTGTTAACCGTAAGGTTGGTGGTTCAAGCCCACCCGGGGGCGATAGTTTTAAAATTGAGGGCTCCTGCAGCCGTAAAATCCTTATTCATGCTTGTTAGAGAAGGTTCCAATTTGTAATACCAGAAGAAAAGCTCACTTGTTGAACGATAATTTGATGGGTTACGGTCAGATCATTGTACAAGGTTTCCTGTGTATAATTTAATCGAATCCATTGTTCACTAGAGGCACTGCAGTCGCCTAAATATGGCCACTATAAGATTGTTAGGACGAATGATGGCAAGACAACTCACAGATATTCAAGAGAAAACGTGGCAAGTTGCGCATACTTTTAAAAATCGAAACAAGTGTGTATTATAAAGGTTGTATTTCCCAAGTTTTGCAAAAATATGCATCCATCAACATTCAATAGCCTATTGTCTGAAAAATCACGAGTTAGTTGTTGGAGTCCATTTTTGAACTTGTGTTATGGATCGAACCTTTGGGTACAGCCTATATTTTATTTATTTAAACCAAATCTACTTGTTAATTGTCACTTTAACTCCGAGAGTCATATCGTGACATACAGGCAATAAACACATAGATAACATAAATTTACAGTATGGCGTTAGATAATTAAACCAAATGTCCATTCGGCATTTCATAGCTTCCTTGTTATTTCAAAACTTAATAATGCTTTGCAGTAGTTATATTCATTCACAATATCACTGGGCAACTTTTCTGATGGAAACTGCACAAAGTTCTTTCCTAATCATAAATGTGGACACAGTGTTCTTCATTTTTTGACAGTTCTCCATGGGAGACACCTCACAGAAAGAATTACTTTTATTTCCCTATCGAGCCCTTACTGACTGTAAGAGTCTGATAAGTTTTGTGGTAAGGAAAAAAACCATCAAACTCACAGGAAAATCTACAGACAGCAATATGTGGCTGTACGGTAGTAATCGTATAGGCTACCTAGTTAATACAGATAGGCTCTCCTAGGCTTTAACAAGATTTATAGCTTAGGAAGCCATCTCCTGTACTTGAATGCTTAATTTAGATGCATCTTTGTTCTGAATCTCATCCGACGCTTTCTTATTCCACATTGCCCTGATGGTATTAAAATATTTTGCTAATTGACCCGCTTTCCCCCATTCCCTTTTTAGTAATTTAATTAAAGTGTGATACTCATTTTCATTTTCTATTCTGTTTAGATCTGCTTTGTCTACAAACTTTGCTCTTATCATTTTAATTTCCTTGCATTCCCTGATCAGGTGCGCCGCACCCATAACCTTCCCACAAAACAGGCAAATATCCTCTTTTCCTACTTCTCTCAACGCTTTGTTCTTATACACCCCCATTAACCACCAAATTATCCCTCTCATTTATCTTTTCATTAGGCATTGAGGCTTTATGCTCATAAAGTTCCTTATTTCGCAGAACTCCGTTAAGGTTCTCCTACTGGTGCACTCTTCTCTTAGCACCTGCAACTCTACGTCATTATCCCTTCTGCACACTTTTTTACACACCCTACCTTCCTCTCTTTGTAAGTCCCTATCCCATAGATAACCCATTCCTAATCTTTCCAGTACACTTCTTACCCCGTCCACCCAGTAGCCCTCTTGCTGATGCTTCATTTGGTGCAGGTAGGCTACCTTAAGCATTCCCCCCCCCCCCTCCACCTGCTTTTAAACGAATCCAAGACTTTATGACCCTTTTTATGATATGTTGTCTAATGCTTACATCCTCACACAACATTCTCGCTCCACAATTCGCTGTGCAACTAGGTAGCCCCAAAATTATCTTGGCAAACCTACTTACAATACTGTCCAGGGTTTTCGTTCCTTCCTCTAAACCCCATACTTCCACTCCATAGAGTGCTCTTGAAACGATGAGTGCGTTGAACACATTCTTATACACTTTGTAGTCAAGATTCGGTAACCTACGCTCTAACATTTTAACATTCGCCAATGCCGCTAGCCCTTTCGATTTTGCCCTTTTAATTTGTTCGGTCCATTTACCATTACTCGCCATTATCGTCCCAAGATACTCAAGTTTTTTCACCGTCTCTAACTGAGACCCATACATGACTCACTTTTCATTCTTAGCCAGTATAACTCCCTTTTTGCAGACCATAACTTTGGTCTTACTCGGGTTAATTTTTAAGTTCCAGTCCTCACAGTATCTCACAATCTCGTCAATACTATATTGCATATTATAGGGTGTTAGAGCAAGCAGAAGGATGTCATCAGCGAAAGCTAGGCCCGGGATATCATAATTGTCCAAGCAAGGGTTGGACCGTTGCTCAAAGCCCTTTGACTCGAAAATATCGTTGATAAATAGCACAAAAAAAAAGCACCGGGGATAATTTGCATCCCTGTTTTAGTCCTATATTAGACGTTATCTCTCCTACAATTACATCATCTTTAGTTTTAATTGCACATTTCACTTCGGAATACACATTCTCAATTGCTCGTATCATTTTATGTGACACCCCGATTTTTCCCAGTTTAGACATGACAGCTCCCCTGCTCACTGAATCAAACGCCTTCTCCAAATCAATAGCTGTTATATACAGCTTACCTCTTTTCCTTCTTATGTACTTGTCCATCACCGTTTTAACCACCATTATATTGTCACTGGTCCTCATTCCTTTTCTGAACCCTGTCTGGAGTCTCGAGAACACCGAACAGCCCTCTGCCCATGCTATTAAACGCTTGGATAAGACCCCGGTGTACATTTTGCTCAAATTATCAAGCAAAGTTATGCCTCTATAGTTGCCTGGGTCTAGTTTGTCCCCACGCTTCTTATATATTGGACAAATTATCCCCTCCTGCCACGCCCTCGGAAATCTACCTCGATCAAAGATTGTGTTAAAGATTTTTACCAAGCTGTCCATCATGAACCTATTGTTACTCAACTCTTGCCAAAATTCATTTGTTATCCCCGAAATAGCACCTGACTTCCCTCCTTTACTTTTTGTCATTACTTCCTTAATTTCCTCTATCGATATGACTTGGTCCAGCATAGGCAGAGTGGCCTCCAGCCCCCTCGGGACGCCAAACTCATCCCTCTTCCTCCAACTATCTTCAGCATTTAACAGATTCTCATAATATGCAATCCATATTTCATCACTAATAGAGCTCCCCCCACCACTTCTCCTCCCCCTACAGTAAGAATTTATCCTGTTCCACACTTTGCTACAGTCGTTAGCTTTAGAATCCTTATTTAGTGCTGTTGCTTCCTTACTCTGCCATTCATCTTTCATTTTACTGAGCAGTTCCCTATATTCTTTCCTTCGACGACAAAATTCTACTCTCATCGTATCATCCCCTCCTCTCTTGTATAACTACAGTGCCCTAATAACTTCGGTTTTCTTCCTTCTACAAGATTCATCGTACCATCCTTTAATTCTCCCTAATTTTCCCCTAGCCTTCACGCGCATTTTCCGCCCGGCCATCATAATTGCATTCTCAATCATACGTATTACCCCTTCAATTTCATCATTACTGATCATTAAACTTATTCCTACCTTTATCAGCTCAAAATTTTCTCCCTGGAAGTAGTTCTGGAACTCTCTGCAGTTTTCCTCCCTCCCTGGTACTGCCTATATGTAGACGTGTATTGCGTCTCGTAATGGCTGTATAGCTTATATCTGCTGGTTATTATACGAGATGCACAGAAGGAACGATATTTGACTTGTGACGTTAATTATTGCTCTCACTCCTTATATGGATATCCAAGGTCTCAAAAGTTCTGAGGAACATCTTATCTTAGAAAATACGAAAACTGTGTGTCCTCGGTAGTACAGTGGTCAGTATCCCCACCTGTCACGCGGGAGACCGGGGTTCGATTCCCCGCCGGAGAGGTTACTTTTACCAATAGCTTAGGATGTGTCTTGACTATCAAGCAGATGAAGTTTTTTCTCTCTAATTCACATTTAACAGCAGATACACCCGGGGATGAAGGCCAGGAAACCACTAAATTGGGTCGAGCACTTTGCAACGAGGCGGACCTAAAGACTAGTGTCAGTAACTCTACCAGGAAATTAAAATCCGTTGTCTCTAAAGAATAAAGGATTGCAAACTACACATTTTATTGTAGGGTTAGTCTTTTTAAAATAAAACAGTGATTCTTTCATACTATCATATAATGAGGATCTTTCATTTCATTTGCATGGCTTGGAATATTTAAGACCACATTGCGGTGACCGAGGACATGCATTGTTCAGCTCTTAAACTTGGCAAATATCCTCGAAGGAAAAATTCCACAGGCCTCCGTGGCGCAATCGGCTAGCGTGTTCGGCTGTTAACCGTAAGTTTGGTGGTTCAAGCCCACCCGGGGGCGATAGTTTTAAAATTGAGGGCTCCTGCAGCCGTAAAATCCTTATTCATTGTTGTTAGAGAAGGTTCCAATTTGTAATACCAGAAGAATAGCTCACTTGTTGAACGATAATTTGATGGGTTACGTTCAGATCATTGTACAAGGTTTCCTGTCTATAATTTAAGCGAATCCATTGATCACTAGAGGCGCTGCAGTCGCCTAATTTTGGCCACTATAAGATTGTTAGGACGAATGATGGAACAACAACTCACAGATATTCAAGAGAAAACGTGGCAATTTGCGCATTCTTTTAAAAATCGACACAAGTGTGTATTATAAAGGTTGTATTTCCCAAATTTTCCAAAAATATGCAATCCATCAACATTCAATAGCCTATTGTGTGAAAAATCACGAGTTAGTTGTTGGAGTCCATTTTCGAACTTGTGTTAGGGATCGAACGTTTGGGTACAGCCTATATGTAGACGTGTATTGCGTCTCGTGATGGTTGTATAGGTTATATCTGCTGGTTATTATACGAGATGCACAGAAGGAACGATATTTGACTTGTGACGTTAATTATTGCTCTCACTCCTTATATGGTTATCCAAAGTCTCAAAAGTTCTGGGGAACATCTTTTCCTAGAAAATACGAAAAGTGTGTGTCCTCAGTAGTATAGTGGTCAGTATTCCAGCCTGTCACGCGGGAGACCGGGGTCCGATTCCTCGCCTGGGAGGTTACTTTTACCAATAGCTTAGGATGTTTCTTGACTATCAAGCAGATGAAGTTTTTTCTCTAATTCATATTTAACAGCAGATACAATTGGATACCTATCAGTAGAAAGGTGCTAAGTGCCATTTTTATGAACATTGAGTATTATAGTAAAAAGTGTTTAGTCAGTTTATTTGTGAGTATTTATTCTTCTAATTTGAATAACATACAGATATAGTATTCCTTACTATCCAGTGGCAGATACAGGTTCATAATATGAAAACTGTGGAATTCTGTTTGAGTGAAATGTTAGAAGTTGTGAAAGGTGCAAAGTCCACTAGTCTTTACGAATGTGCTACGTGCTAATTAAACAAAGATAACGGCTTTCCGTCACGCAAACACGTGACATACAGTTGTCCATGCATGAAACACGGAAACTCCAAGTTGATTCCACAAATTTCCAACGACTGACCTTGTGATTTGTTGACGGTCATTGCGAAGGCCAGAAGCATGGGAAATTGCAACCGTTTAAAATCGAATGGCACGTCCGGTGGAAACATTGGGATGTGCGGAATCAAAACAACTTCTCCATCGATGACGTTGTTCATTTGCTTTTCCACAGCCAGTCGTGTTCCATTGCATAGTCGAAGTTGTTTGATGTTACGCAACATGATGATGAGCCTACTTTCAATTGCAAATTGTGAGGTGGTAATCCAGGCAATTTCAGCGAATTCAAAAATTCTGTGAGATGGCTGACTACCTCATCCAGGTTGATAACTAAGTCAACCGATTTGAAGAAAAACAACTGTCCCGGAATGAAATTTTGAATGGACTTGTTGGGATCTTTATTTTTCTCTGCCAATATGGCTCGTTTGCTCAGCCAATTATGGTTTTTGAAGTTCTGCGCTACGTTCGGAAAAACACGCCGAATGAGCTCCTTCTTTGATTCGGTCAACTGACGTTCCAGGTTCATAGGAGCATCGCGTCGGCGCAATCGGTCATGCCCATTGTGTCGTGCTCGCTGGCGTTGTGTTTGATATTCACGAACTCATTGCATTCTGAATCTATTCGCTGTTCGTTCATTTTCAGTTGCTCTCGAACGTAAGTCAGACATGCCCATACGACTATTTTCATTATCCGTCACTCTTTGGTCATCAGTGTGGTTTGCACGTCAAGTAGCTCGCCGCGCATTTAACTGGCTTCGACGACCTCTGTCAGCTCTTCCTCTCCTTGGCATTGCAATGGACACTGTAAAACGACACGGAATTTGAGTAATGTAATGAACACTGTAAAACGACACGGAATTTGAGTAATGTAATGGACACTGTAAACGACACGGAATTATTTTCATAGTAACTCAAATCTATCGAACTTACC
Organism: Meconema thalassinum; assembly: GCA_946902985.2. Classification (NCBI taxonomy): domain Eukaryota; kingdom Metazoa; phylum Arthropoda; class Insecta; order Orthoptera; family Tettigoniidae; genus Meconema; species Meconema thalassinum. The sequence goes on from OX336391.1 coordinate 390,776,935, forward strand.
TTGAGAACTTGACAATATTGACATCCTTTCCGTTAGTAGTACGTTCTCACATTAGATATGTTGGTCGAAACACATTAACGTGAAATGTAATTGGATTATACAGTATGATTCTGTTACGTTAAGTATTATTTTATTGCACGTATTGATCAAAGGGTATGGTATGGGATGTTATCTTTGCTCACACAAGATTTTGAAGTGGATGCACTGTGTCACCATCTGTCCGTCAAGTTATTAGATTCAATATTGGCGTGGCTTTTTAATGTAAATTAATTTAAAAATACTGCCAATTTGATTTCGTTCAAACCACTTTCTAAACACTGTCTACCATAATGACAACAAATTGTAAAATTTTCACTGAAATCGGAGCAGTAGTTTTCGAGATTTTGCGAGACTAATGCACGGCAAAGCCGTGTGTCCAACAGGAAACAACTATGCTATCCGTACACAGGTTCCCACCAGTACGAACTGCTAATAATTGAGTATTCTGAGTTCTTTAAACAATTCTGTCAACGATGCACATATTGGAGGGAAATGAGAACAAATGATTGGCACATTGCACCTTTCTTCTGAAAGAGCTGCAGGACTTACCACTAGTGCCATCTTGTGATGCTCTTGGATGGTCCTTCGAAACCACTGAGGAGTTAGCCCTTTTGATAAGTAATGCTACATCGCACATAGCACCATTTTAGCAAAAAAAAACGCTTTTTTCAAAAAATGGCACTTAGCACCTTTCTACTGATAGGTATCCAATTGGTGATGAAGGCCAGGTAACCACTAAATTTGGTTGAGCACTTTGCAACGAGGCGGACCTAAAGACTAGTGTCAGTAACTCTACCAGGAAATTAAAATCCGTTGTCTCTAAAGAAGAAAGGATGGAAAAAACTACACATTTTATTGTAGGGTTAGTCTTTTTAAAATAAAACAGTGATTCCTTTATACTATCATATAATCAGGATCTTTCATTTCATTTGCATGGATTGGAATATTTAAGACCACATTGCGGTGACCGAGGACATGCATTTTCAGCTTCTAAACTTGGCAAATATCCTGGAAGGAAAAACTCCACAGGCCTCCGTGGAGCAATCGGCTAGCGCGTTCGGCTGTTAACCGAGAGGTTGGTGGTTCAAGCCCACCTGGGGGTGAGAGTTTTAAAATTGAGGGCTCCTGCAGCCGTAAAATCCTTATTCATGCTTGTTAGAGAAGGTTCCAATTTGTAATACCAGAAGAAAAGCTCACTTGTTGAACGATAATTTGATGGGTTACGTTCAGATCATTGTACAAGGTTTCCTGTCTATAATTTAAGCGAGTCCATTGATACTAGAGGCGCTGCAGTCGCCTAAATATGGCCACTATAAGATTGTTAGGACGATTGAAGTCAAAACAACTCACAGATATTCAAGAGAAAACGTGGCAATTTGCGCATACTTTTAAAAATCGACACATGTGTGTATTATAAATGTTGTATTTCCCAAATTTTGCAAAAATATGCAATCCATCAACATTCAATAGCCTAATGTCTGAAAAATCACGAGTTAGTTGTTGGAGTCCATTTTCGAACTTGTGTTAGGGATCGAACCTTTGGGTACAGCCTATATGTAGACGTGTATTGCGTCTCGTGATGGTTGTATAGGTTATATCTGCTGGTTATTATACGAGATGCACAGAATGAACGATATTTGACTTGTGACGTTAATTATTGCTCTCACTCCTTATATGGATATCCAAGGTCTCAAAAGTTCTGAGGAACATCTTATCTTAGAAAATACGAAAACTGTGTGTCCTCGGTAGTATAGTGGTCAGTATCCCCGCCTGTCACGCGGGAGACAGGAGTTCGATTCCCCGCCGGGGAAGTTACTTTTACCAATAGCTTAGGATGTTCTTGACTATAAAGCAGATGATGTTTTTCTCTAATTCACATTTAACAGCAGATACAACTGGGGATGATTGCCAGGTAACCACTAAATTGGGTTGAGCACTTTGCAACGAGGACCTAGAGACTAGTGTCAGTAACTCTACCAGGAAATTAAAATACGTTGTCTCTAAAGAATAATGTATGGCAAACTACACATCTTATTGTAGGCTTAGTCTTTTTAAAATAAAACAGTGATTCCTTTATACTATCATATAATCAGGATCTTTCATTTCATTTGCATGGCTTGGAATATTTAAGACCACATTGCGGTGACCGAGGACATGCATTTTCAGCTCTTCAACTTGGCAAATATCCTCGAGGGAAAAACTCCACAGGCGTCCGTGGCGCACTTGGCTAGCGCGTTCGGCTGTTAACCGAAAGGTGGGTGGATCGAGCCCACCAGGGGGCGTTAGTTTTAAAATTGAGGGCTCCTGCAGCCGTAAAATCCTTATACATTCTTGTTAGAGAAGGTTCAAATTTGTAATACCAGAAGAAAAGCTCACTTGTTGAACGTTAATTTGATGGGTTACGTTCAGATCATTGTACAAGGATTCCTGTCTATAATTAAAGCGAATCCATTGATCACTAGAGGCGCAGCAGTCGCCTAAATATGGCCACTATAAGATTGTTAGGACGAATGATGGAAAAACAACTCACAGATATTCAAGAGAAAACGTGGCAATTTGCGCATACTTTTAAAAATCGACACAAGTGTGTATTATAAAGGTTGTATTTCCCAAGTTTTGCAAAAATATGCAATCCATCAACATTCAATAGCCTATTGTCTGAAAAATCACAAGATAGATTTTGGAGTCCATTTTCGAACTTGTGTTAGGGATCGAACCTTTGGGTACAGCCTATATGTAGACGTGTATTGCGTCTTGTGATGGTTGTATAGGTTAAATCTGCTGGTTATTATACGAGATGCACAGAAGGAACGATATTTGACATGTGACGTTATTTATTGCTCTCACTCCTTATATGGATATCCAAGGTCTCAAAAGTTCTGAAGAACATCTTATCTTAGAAAATACGAAAACTGTGTGTCCTCGGTAGTATAGTGGTCAGTATCCCCGCCTGTCACGCGGGAGACCCGGGGTTCGATTGCCCGCCGGGGAGGTTATTTTTACCAATAGCTTAGGATGTTTCTTGACTATCAAGCAGATGAAGTTTTTTTCTTTAATTCACATTTAACAGCAGATACAACTGGGGATGAAGGCCAGGTAACCACTAAATTGGGTTGAGCACCTTGCAACGAGGCGGACCTAAAGACTAGTGTCAGTAACTCTATCAGGAAATTAAAATCCGTTGTCTCTAAATAATAAAGGATGGCAAACTACACATTTTATTGTAGGGTTAGTCTTTTTAAAATGAAACAGTGATACCTTTATACTATCATATAATCAGGATCTTTCATTTCATTTGCATGGCTTGGAATATTTAAGACCACATTGTGGTGACCTAGGACATGCATTTTCAGCTTCTAAACTTGGCAAATATCCTCGAAGGAAAAACTCCACAGGCCTCCGTGGCGCAATCGGCTAGCGCGTTCGGCTGTTAACCGAAAGGTTGGTGGTGCAAGCCCACCGGGGGGTGAGAGTTTTAAAATTGAGGGATCCTGCAGCCGTAAAATCCTTATTCATTCTTGTTAGAGAAGGTTCCAATTTGTAATACCAGAAGAAATGCTCACTTGTTGAACGATAATTTGATGGGTTACGTTCAGTTCATTGTACAAGGTTTCCTGTCTATAATTTAAGCGAATCCATTGATCACTAGAGGCGCTGCAGTCGCCTAAATATGGCAACTATAAGATTGTTAGGACGAATGATGACAAAACAACACACAGATATTCAAGAGAAAACGTGGCAATTTGCGCATACTTTTAAAAATCAGCACAAGTGTGTATTATAAAGGTTGTATTTCCCAAATTTTGCAAAAATATGCAATCCATCAACATTCAATAGCCTAATGTCTGAAAAATCACGAGTTAGTTGTTGGAGTCCATTTTCGAACTTGTGTTAGGGATCAAACCTTTGGGTACAGCCTATATGTAGACGTGCATTGCGTCTCGTGATGGTTGTATAGGTTATATCTGCTGGTTATTATAAGAGATGCACAGAAGGATCGATATTTGACCTCTGACGTGAATTATTGCTCTCACACCTTATATGGATATCCAAGGTCAAAGGTTCTGAGGAACATCTTATCTTAGAAAATAAGAAAATTGTGTGTCCTCGGTAGTATAGTAGTCAGTATCCCCGCCTGTCACGCGGAGACCGGGGTTCGATTACCCGCCGGGAAGTTTACTTTTACCTATAGCTTAGGATGTTTCTTGCTTATCAAGCAGATGAAGTTTTTTCTCTAATTCACATTTAACATCAGATACAACTGGGGATGAAGGCCAGGTAACCACTAAATTTGGTTGAGCACTTTGCAACGAGACGGACCTAATGACTAGTGTCAGTAACTCTACCAGGAAATTAAAATACGTTGTCTCTAAAGAATAAAGTATGGCAAACCACACATTTTATTGTAGGGTTAGTCTTTTTAAAATAAAACAGTGATTCCGTTATACTATCATATAATCAGGATCTTCCATTTCATTTGCATGGCTTGGAATATTTAAGACCACATTGCGGTGAACGAGGACATGCATTTTCAGCTTTTCAACTTGGCAAATATCCTCGAGGGAAAAACTCCACAGGCGTCCGTGGCGCACTCGGCAAGCGCGTTCGGCTGTTAACCGAAAGGTGGGTGGATCGAGCCCACCAGGGGGCGTTAGTTTTAAAATTGAGGGCTCCTGCAGCCGTAAAATCCTTATACATTCTTGTTAGAGAAGGTTCCAATTTGTAATACCAGAAGAAAAGCTCACTTGTTGTACGATAATTTGATGGGTTACGTTCAGATCATTGTACAAGGTTTCCTGTCTATAATTTAAGCGAATCCATTGATCACTAGAGGCGCTGCAGTCGCCTAAATATGGCCACTATAAGATTGTTAGGAAGAATGATGGCAAAACAACTCACAGATATTCAAGAGAAAACGTGGCAATTTGCGCATACTTTTAAAAATCGACACAAGTGTGTATTATAAAGGTTGAATTTCCCAAGTTTTGTAAAAATATGCAATCCATTAACATTCAATATCCTATTGTGTGAAAAATCACGAGTTAGTTGTTGGAGTCCATTTTCGAACTTGTGTTAGGGATCGAACCATCGTGTACAGCCTATATGTAGAAGTGTATTGCGTCTCGTGATGGTTGTATAGGTTATATCTGCTGGTTATTATACGAGATGCACAGAAGGAACGATATTTGACTTGTGACATTAATATTATTGCTCTCACTCCTTATATGGATATCCAAGGTCTCAAAAGTTCTGAGGAACATCTTATCTTAGAAAATACAAAAACTGTGTGTCCTCGGCAGTATAGTGGTCAGTATCCCCGCCTGTCACGCGGGAGACCGGTGTTTGATTCCCTGCCGGGAAGGATTATTTTACCAATAGCTTAGGATGTTTCTTGACTATCAAGCAGATAAAGTTTTTTTTCTCTAATTCACATTTAACAGCAGATACAACCGGGGATGAAGGCCAGGTAACCACTAAATTGGGTGGAGCACTTTGCAACGAGGCGGACCTAAAGACTAGTGTCAGTAACTCTACCAGGAAATTAAAATCCGTTGTCTCTAAAGAATAAAGGATTGCATACTACACATTTTATTGTAGGGTTAGTCTTTTTAAAATAAAACAGTGATTCCTTCATATTATCATATAATCAGGATCTTTCATTTCATTTGCATCGCTTGGAATATTTAAGACCACATTGTGGTGACCGAGGACATGCATTTTCAGCTTCTAAACATGGCAAATATCCACGAAGGAAACATTCCACAGGCCTCCGTGGCGCAATCGCCTAGCGCGTTCGGCTGTTATCCGAAAGGTTGGTGGTCCAAGCCCACTCGGGGGCGATAGTTTTAAAATTGAGGGCTCCTGCAGCCGTAAAATCCTTATTCATTCGAGTTAGAGAAGGTTCCAATTTGTAATACCAGAAGAAAAGCTCACTTGTTGAACGATAATTTGATGGGTTACGTTCAGATCATTGTACAAGATTTCCTGTCTATAATTTAAGCGAATCCATTGATCACTGGAGGCGCTGCAGTCGCCTAAATATGGCCACTATAAGATTGTTAGGACGAATGATGGCAAAACAACTCACAGATATTCAAGAGAAAACGTGGCAATTTGCGCATACTTTTAAAAATAGACACAAGTGTGTATTATAAAGGTTGTACTTCCCAAGTTTTGCAAAAATATGCAATCCATTAACATTCAATAGCCTATTGTCTGAAAAATCACGAGTTAGTTGTTGGAGTCCATATTCGAACTCGTGTTAGTGATCGAATCTTTGGGTTCAGCCTATATGTAGACGTGTATTGTGTCTCGTGATGGTAGTATAGGTTCTATCTGCTGGTTATTATACGAGATGCACAGAAGGAACGATATTTGACTTGTGACGTTAATTATTGCTCTCACACCTTATATGGATACCCAAGGCCTCAAAAGTTCTGAGGAACATCTTATCTTAGAAAATACGAAAACTGTGTGTCCTCGGTAGTATAGTGGTCAGTATCCCCGCCTGTCACGCGGGAGACCGGGGTTCGATTCCCCGCCGGGGAGGTTATTTCAATAGCTTACGATGTTTCTTGACTATCAAGCAGATGAAGTTTTTATCTCTAATTCACATTTATCAGTAGATACAACTGGGGATGAAGGCCAGGTAACCACTAAATTGGGTTCAGCACTTTGCAACGAGGCGGACCTAAAGACTAGTGTCAGTAACTCTACCAGGAAATTAAAACCCGTTGTCTCTAAAGAATAAAGCAGGGCTGGATAACTTAACATAATGGCCTTCAATAACGAATTGTTTGGCGTTACGGTATACATCGCGTAACGTATAACAGAAAGTTTGTTGTAACGTTATTCATACGAAGAACGAATAAACGGATACTGTATATATACCGTTATTTTAAATATTTTATTATCATACCGGATACCATTTTAGTTATCGCAGGAGACACAAGTCGAATAACGTTATTGGCGTTGTAACACAATCAAATGTACCCCATTCACTCAGTTGTTTTAAATAACGTTATTGACAAGACCGGATAGCATTGTGTTATGCTGCATGCCTCGCAGGTCGAATAACGTTATTCGTGCTCTAACACGTCGCGAACAACTACCACTCATTCCGAACTTCAAATAACGTTATTCACAAGACCGGATAGCATTGTGTTATGCTGCATGCCTCGCAGGTCGAATAACGTTATTAAGGTCGTGTTCTGTTGTATGGGTCCCGGGTTGAATAACGTTTTTAGCCTCGTACTAGGATCGTAACGTAAAAGCTTGTATACAAGCACAATTCCGGTATAGGCTTCAATAACGTTATTCGTACCTGCATTACGAGTTCTTATTGGCTCAGCTGCAAGAAATCAAAGATGGAGGAAACTTGTGGATTGAGATTAATAGTTGCAGTTCATTGGCATTATTAATGCAAATCAGTCATTTAGTACCGTTACGTTGAATACAGGAAAAGGCACTGACTGATTAAACGCATTTCTGTCAGTATTTAAGGTTTAACTGAAATCATTCGACATTTAGCCATATGGATGAAGCTGTGAATCTGCACAGTACATGAAATGTGTACGAGTGCTAAGGCGTTAACTTGGTACCTAATTGGTCTTGGGTTCAAGACGCTCCATGGTCAGAATTTTTATTCTTTTTGAATTATTTCGTTGTGTCAACACTACTGTGTGATGCAACTTTTCAACTTCGATTTACTCGCATGATCTAGGGGGGCGATGTTAATAATGGATATTGGTAGGGAAAAATCTTTCTATTTTATCATTCGAATTTGTACTTTCCCAATCAAAACCATGAATATTTGTACAATTCGTGAAACTAATATAATTTTCACAGCACTGATTACTCCACAGTAAAATAATAATAATAATAATAATAATAATAATAATAATAATAATAATAATAATATGAAGTAGTTCCGTGACGATCTAAAGAGCCTGATTTTCTTTATATTTAAGATTCATGCCAATGATTAATCTACATAGACCTATATAGAATAATGACGAGATTAAGTTGGCAATAATAACTTTTCTATTTAGATTGGAATATATCTGAAGTAATGTATTCAAATACAGCTCTACATTTGGCAACCATGGTGACTCAGAATATATTCTTAGTTCCATATCTTAAGGTACATAATCCACATACAAAATTTTGTTGAAGTCCAATGGATAGTATGAACGTTGCATGCTGTGAAATATTGGATGTATCAGTGCGAGTAAAATTATTGCTCTCACTCCTTATATGGATATCCAAGGTCTCAAAAGTTCTGAGGAACATCATATCTTAGAAAATACAAAAACTGTGTATCTTCGTTAGTATAGTGGTCAGTATCCCCGCCTGTCACGCGGGAGACCGGGGTTCGATTCCCCGCCGGGGAGGTTAATTTTACCAATAGCTTAGGATGTTTCTTGGCTATCGAGCAGATGAAGTTTTTTTCTCTAATTCACATTTAACAGCAGATACAACTGGAGATGGAGGCCAGGTAACCACTAAATTGGGTTGAGCACTTTGCAACGAGGCGGACCTAAAGACTAGTGTCAGTAACTCTACCAGGAAATTAAAATCCGTTGTCTCTAAAGAATAAAGGATGGCAAACTACACATTGTTATTGTAGGGTTAGTCTTTTTAAAATAAAACAGTGATTCCTTTATACTATCATATAATCAGGATCTTTCATTTCATTTGCATGGCTTGGAATATTTAAGACCACATTTCGGTGACCCAGGACATGCATTTTCAGCTTCTAAACTTAGCAAATATCCTGGAAGGAAAAACTCCACAGGCCTCCGTGACTCAATCGGCTAGCGCGTTCGGCTGTTAACGAAAGGTTGGTGGTTCAAGCTCAACCGGGGGCGCTAGTTTTAAAATTGAGGGCTCCTGCAGCCGTAAAATCCTTATTCATTCTTGTTAGAGAAGGTTCCAATTTGTAATACCAGAAGATAAGCTCACTTGTTGAACGATAATTTGATGGGTTACGTTCAGATCATTGTACAAGGTTTCCTGTGTATAATTTAAGCGAATCCGTTGATCACTAGAGGCGCTGCAGTCGCCTAAATATGCCCACTATAAAATTGTTAGGACGAATGTTGGCAAAACAACTCACAGATATTCAAGAAAAAACGGGGCAATTTGCGCATACTTTTAAAAATCGACGCAAGTGTGTATTAAAAAGGTTGTATTTCCCAAGTTTTGTAAAAATATGCAATCCATTAACAATCAATAGCCTATTGTCTGAAAAATCACGAGTTAGTTGTTGGAGTCCATTTTCGAACTTGTGTTAGGGATCGAACCTTTGGGTACAGCCTATATGTAGACGCGTATTGCGTCACGTGATGGTTGTATAGGTTATATCTGCTGGTTATTATACCAGATGCACAGAAGGAACGATATTTGACTTGTGACGTTAATTATTGCTCTCACTCCTTATATGGATATCCAAGGTCTCAAAAGTTCTGAGGAACATATTATCTTAGAAAAGAAGAAAACTGTGTGTCCTCGGTAGTATAGTGGTCAGTATCCCCGTCTGTCTCGCGGGAGACCGGGGTTCGATTCCCAGCCGGGAAGGTTACTTTTACCAATAGCTTAGGATGTTTCTTGACTATCAAGCAGATGAAGTTTTTTTCTCTAATTCACATTTAACAGTAGATACAACTGGGGATGAAGGCCAGGTAACCACTAAATTTGGTTGAGCACTTTGCAACGTGGCGGACCTAAAGACTAGTGTCAGTAACTCTACCAGAAAAATTAAAATCCGTGTTTTCTAAAGAATAAAGGATGGCAAACTACACATTGTTATTGTAGGGTTAGTCTTTTTAAAATAAAACAGTGATTCCTTTATACTATCATATAATCAGGATCTTTCATTTCATTTGCATGGCTTGGAATATTTAAGACCACATAGCTGCGACCGAGGACATGCATGGTTCAGATCCTAAACTTGGCAAATATCCACGAACGAAAAATTCCACAGGCCTCCGTGGCGCAATCGGCTAGCGCGTTCGGCTGTTAACCGAAAGGTTGGAGGTTCAAGCCCACCCGGGGGCGGTAGTTTTAAAATTGAGGGCTCCTGCAGCCGAAAAATCCTTATTAATTGTTGTTAGAGAAGGTTCCAATTTGTAATACCAGAAGAAAAGCTCACTTGTTGAACGATAATTTGATGGGTTACGTTCAGATCATTGTACAAGGTTTCCTGTCTATAATTTAAACGAATCCATTGATCACGAGAGGCGCAGCAGTCGCCTAAATATGGCCTCTATAAGATTGTTAGGACGAATGATGTTAAAACAACTCACAGATATTCAAGAGAAAACGTGGCAATTTGCGCATACTTTTAAAAATCGACACAAGTGTGTATTATAAAGGTTGTATTTCCCAAGTTATGCAAAAATATGCAATCCATAACAATCAATAGCCTATTGTCTGAAAAATCACGAGTTATTTGTTGGAGTCCATTTTCGAACTTGTGTTAGGGATCGAACCTTTGGGTACAGCCTATATGTAGACGTGTATTGCATCTCGTGATGGTTGTATATAGGTTATATCTGCTGGTTATTATACGAGATGCACAGAATGAACGATATTTGACTTGTGACGTTAATTATTGCTCTCACTCTTTATATGGATATCCAAGGTCTCAAAAGTTCTGAGGAACATCTTATCTTAGAAAATAAGAAGACTGCGTGTCCTCGGTAGTATAGTGGTCAGTATCCCCGCCTGTCACGCGGGAGACCGGGGTTCGATTCCCCGCCGGGGAGGTTACTTTTTCACCAATAGCTTAGGATGTTTCTTGGCTCTCAAGCAGATGAAGTTTTTTTCTCTAATTCACATTTAACAGCAGATACAACTGGGGATGACGGCCAGGTAACCACTAAATTGGGTTGAGCACTTTGCAACGAGACGGACCTAAAGACTAGTGTCAGTAACTCTACCAGGAAATTAAAATCCGTTGTCTCTAAAGAATAAAGGATGGCAAACTACACATTTTATTGTAGGGTTAGTCTTTTTAAAATAAAACAGTGATTCCTTTATACTATCATATAATCAGGATCTTTCATTTCATTTGCATGGCTTGGAATATTTAAGACCACATAGCTGTGACCGAGGACATGCTTGGTTCAGATCGTAAACTTGGCAAATATCCACGAAGGAAAAATTCCACAGGCCTCCGTGGCGTAATCGGCTAGCGCGTTCGGCTGTTAACCGAAAGGTTGGTGGTTCAAGCCCACCCGGGGGCGACAGTTTTAAAATTGGGGGCTGCTGCAGCCGTAAAATCCTTATTTATTCTTGTTAGAGAAGGTTCCTATTTGTAATACCAGAAGAAAAGCTCACTTGTTGAACGATAATTCGATGGGTTACGTTCAGATCATTGTACAAGGTTTCCTGTCTATAATTTAAGCGAATCCATTGATCACTAGAGGCGCTGAAGTCGGCTAAATATGGCCACTATAAGATTTTTAGGACGAATGATGGCAAAACAACTCACAGATATTCAAGAGAAAACGTTGCAATTTGCGCTTAGTTTTAAAAATCGACACAAGTGTGTATTAAAAAGGTTGTATTTCCCAAGTTTTGCAAAAATATGCAATCCATTAACATTCAATAGCCTATTGTCTGAAAAATCACGAGTTAGTTGTTGGAGTCCATTTTCGAACTTGTGTTAGGGATCGAACCTTTGGGTACAGCCTATAGGTAGACGTGTATTGCGTCTCGTGATGGATGTATAGGTTATGTATGCTGGTTATTATACCAGATGCACAGAAGGAACGATATTTGACTTGTGACGTTAATTATTGCTCTCACTCCTTATATGGATATCCAAGGTCTCAAAAGTTCTGAGGAACATCTTATCTTAGAAAATAAGAAAACTGAGTGTCCTCGGTAGTATAGTGGTCAGTATCCCCGCCTGTCACGCGGGAGACCGGGGTTCGATTCCCCGCCGGGGAGGTTCGTTTTACCAATAGCTTAGGATGTTCCTTGACTAACAAGCAGATGAAGTTTTTTTTTCTCTAATTCACATTTTACAGCAGATACAACTGGGGATGAAGGCCAGGTAACCACTAAATTGGGTTGAGCACTTTGCAACGAGGCGGACCTAAAGACTAGTGTCAGTAACTCTACCAGGAAATTAAAATCCGTTGTCTCTAAAGAATAGAGGATGGCAAACTACACATTTTATTGTAGGGTTAGTCTTTTTAAAATAAAACAGTGATTCCTTTATACTATCATATAATCAGGATCTTTCATTTCATTTGCATGGCTTGGAATATTTAAGACCACATAGCTGTGACCGAGGACATGCATGGTTCAGATCCTAAACTTGGCAAATATCCACGAAGGAAATATTCCACAGGCCTCCGTGGCGCAATCGGCTAGCGCGTTCGGCTCTTAACCAGAGGGTTGGTAGTTCAAGCCCACCCGGGGGCGATAGTTTTAAAATTTAGGGCTCCTGCAGCCGTAAAATCCTTATTCATTCTTGTTAGAGAAGGTTCCAATTTGTAATACCAGATGAAAAGCTAACTTGTTGAACGATAATTTGATGGGTTACGTTCAGATCATTGTACAAGGTTTCATGTCTATAATTTAAGCGAATCCATTGATCACTAGAGGCGCTGCAGTCGCCTAAATATGGCCACTATAAGATTGTTAGGACGAATGATGTCAAAACAACTCACAGATATTCAAGAGAAAACGTGGCAATTTGCGCATACTTTAAAAAATCGACACAAGTGTGTATTATAAAGGTTGTATTTCCCAAGTTTTGCAAAAATATGCAATCCATTAACATTCAATAGCCTATTGTCTGAAAAATCACGAGTTAGTTGTTGGAGTCCATTTTCGAACTTGTGTTAGGGATCGAACCTTTGGGTACAGCCTATACGTAGACGTGTATTGCGACTCGTGATGGTTGTATAGGTTATATCTGCTGGTTATTATACGAGATGCACAGAAGGAACGATATTTGACTTGTGACGTTAATTATTGCTCTCACTCCTTATATGGATATCCAAGTTCTCAAAAGTTCTGAGGAACATCTTATCTTAGAAAATACGAAAAATTCTGTGTCCTCGGTAGTAAAGAGGTCAGTATCCCCGCCTGTCACGCGGGAGACCGGGGTTCGATTCCCCGCCGGGGAGGATACTTTTACCAATAGCTTAGGATGTTCCTTGACTAACAAGCAAATAAAGTTTTTTTTCTCTAATTCACATTTAACAGCAGATACAACTGGGGATGAAGGCCAGGTAACCACTAAATTGGGTTGAGCACTTTGCAACGAGGCGGACCTAAAGACTAGTGTCAGTAACTCTACCAGGAAATTAAAATCCGTTGTCTCTAAAGAATAAAGGATGGCAAACTACACATTTTATTGTAGGGTTAGTCTTTTTAAAATAAAACAGTGATTCCTTTATACTATCATATAATCAGGATCTTTCATTTCATTTGCATGGCTTGGAATATTTAAGACCACATAGCTGTGAACGAGGACATGCTTGGTTCAGATCGTAAACTTGGCAAATATCCACGAAGGAAAAATTCCACAGGCCTCCGTGGCGCAATCGGCTAGCGCGTTTGGCTGTTAACCGAAAGGTTGGTGGTTCAAGCCCAACCGGGGGCGACAGTTTTAAAATTGGGGGCTGCTGCAGCCGTAAAATCCTTATTTATTCTTGTTAGAGAAGGTTCCTATTTGTAATACCAGAAGAAAAGCTCACTTGTTGAACGATAATTCGATGGGTTACGTTCAGATCATTGTACAAGGTTTCCTGTCTATAATTTAAGCGAATCCATTGATCACTAGAGGCGCTGAAGTCGGCTAAATATGGCCACTATAAGATTTTTAGGACGAATGATGGCAAAACAACTCACAGATATTCAAGAGAAAACGTTGCAATTTGCGCAAACTTTTAAAAATCGAAACAAGTGTGTTTTATCAAGGTTGTATTTCCCAAGTTTTGCAAAAATATGCAATCCATCAACATTCAATAGCCTATTGTCTGAAAATTTACGAGTTAGTTGTCTGAGTCCATTTTTGAACTTGTGTTATGGATCGAACCTTTGGGTACAGCCTATATGTAGACGTGTATGGCGTCTCGTGATGGTTGTATAGGTTATATCTGCTGGTTATTATACGAGATGCGCAGAAGGAACGATATTTGACTTGTGACGTTAATTATTGCTCTCACTCCTTATATGGATATCCTAGGTGTCAAAAGTTCTGGGGAACATCTTATCTTAGAAAATACGAAAACTGTGTGTCCTCGGTAGTATAGTGGACAGAATTCCCGCCTGTCTCGCGGGAGACAGGGGTTCGATTCCCCGCCGGGGAGGTTACTTTTACCACTAGCATAGGCCAGGTAACCACTAAATTTGGTTGAGCACTTTGCAACGAGGCGGACCTAAAGACTAGTGTCAGTAACTCTACCAGGAAATTAAAATCCGTTGTCTATAAAGAATAAAGGATGGCAAACCACACATTTTATTGTAGGGTGGGTCCTTTTAAAATAAAACAGTGATTCCTTTACACTATCATATAATCAGGAACTTTCATTTCATTTGCATGCCTTGGAATATTTAAGACCACATAGCTCTGACCGAGGACATGCATGGTTCAGATCCTAAACTTGGCAAATATCCACGAAGGAAAAATTCCACAGGCCTCCGTGGCGCGATCGGCTAGCCCGTTCGGCTGTTAACCGAAAGGTTGGTGGTTCAAGCCTACCCTGGGGCGATAGTTTTAAAATTGAGGGCTCCTGCAGCCGTAAAATCCTTATTCATTCTTTTTAGAGAATGTTACAATTTGTAATACCAGAAGAAAAGCTCATTTGTTGAACGATAATTTGATAGGTTACGTTCAGATCATTGTACAAGGTTTCCTGTCTATAATTTAAGCGACTCCATTGATCACTAGAGGCGCTGCAGTCGCCTAAATGAGGCCACTATAAGATTGTTAGGACGAATGATGGCAAGACAACTCACAGATATTCCAGGGAAAACGTGGCAATTTGCTCATAATTTTAAAAATCGTCTCAAGTGTGTATTATAAAGGTTGTATTTCCCAAGTTTTGCAAAAATATGCAATCCATCAACATTCAATAGCCTATTGTCTGAAAAATCACGAGTTAGTAGTTGGAGTCCATTTTCGAACTTGTGTTACGGATCGAACCTTTGTGTACAGCCTATATGTAGACGTGTATTTCATCTCGTGATGGTTGTATAGGTTATATCTGCTGGTTATTATACGAATGCACAGAATGAACGATATTTGACTTGTGACGTTAATTATTGCTCTCACTCCTTATATGGATATCCAAGGTCTCAAAAGTTCTGAGGAACATCTTATCTTAGAAAATACGAAGACGGTGTGTCCTCGGTAGTAAAGTGGTCAGTATCCCCGCCTATCACGCGGGAGACCGAGTTTCGATTCCCCGCCGGGCAGGTTACTTTTACCAATAGCTTAGGATGTTTCTTAACTATCAAGCAGATTAATTTTTTTTCTCTAATTCACATTTAACGGCAGATACAACTAGGGATGAAGGCCAGGTAACCACTAAATTGGGTTGAGCACTTTGCAACGAGGCGGACCTAAAGACTAGTGTCAGTAACTCTACCAGGAAATTAAAATCCGTTGTCTCTAAAGAATAAAGGATGGCAAACTACACATTTTATTGTAGGGTTAGTCTTTTTAAAATACAACAGTGATTCCTTTATACTATCATATAATCAGGATCTTTCATTTCATTTGCATGGCTTGGAATATTTAAGACCACATTGCGGTGACCGAGGACTTGCATTGTTCAGCTTCTAAACTTGGCAAATATCCTCAAAGGGAAAATTCCAGAGGCCTCCGTGGCACAATTGGCTAGCGCGTTCGGCTGTTAACAGAAAGGTTGGTGGTTCAAGCCCACCCGGGGGCGATAGTTTGAAACTTGAGGGCTCCTGCAGCCCTAAAATCCTTATTCATTCTTGTTAGAGAAGGTTCCAATTTGTATTACCAGAAGAAAAGCTCACTTGTTGAACGATAATTCGATGGGTTACGTTCAGATCATTGTACAAGGTTTCCTGTCTATAATTTAAGCGAATCCATTGATCACTCGAGGCGCTGCAGTCGCTTAAATATGGCCACTATAAGATTGTTAGGACGAATGATGGCAAAACAACTCACAGATATTCAAGAGGAATGTGGCAATTGGCGCATACTTTTAAAAATCGCCTCAAGTGTGTATTATAAAGGTTGTATTTCCCAAGTTTTGCAAAAATATGCAATCCATTAACATTCAACAGCCTATTGTCTGAAAAATCACGAGTTAATTGTTGGAGTCCATTTTCGAACTTGTGTTAGGGATCGAACTTTTGGGTACAGCCTATATGTAGACGTGTATTGCGTCTCGTGATGGTTGTATAGGTTATATCTGCTGGTTATTATACGAGATGCGCAGAAGGAACGATATTTGACTTGTGACGTTAATTATTGCTCTCACTCCTTATATGGATATCCTAGGTCTCAAAAGTTCTGGGGAACATCTTATCTTAGAAAATACGAAATGTGTGTGTCCTCGGTAGTATAGTGGTCAGTATCCCCGCCTGTCACGCGGGAGAACGGGGTTCGATTCCCCGCCGGGGAAGTTACTTTTACCAATAGCTTAGGATGTTCCTTGACTAACAAGCAAATAAAGTTTTTTTTCTCTAATTCACATTTAACAGCAGATACAACTGGGGATGAAGGCCAGGTAACCACTAAATTGGGTAGAGCACTTTGCAACGAGGCGGACCTAAAGACTAGTGTCAGTAACTCTATCAGGAAATTAAAATTCGTTGTCTCTAAAGAATAAAGGATGGCAAACTACACATTTTATTGTAGGGTTAGTCTTTTTAAAATAAAACAGTGATTCCTTTATACTATCATATAATCAGGATCTTTCATTCCATTTGCATGGCTTGGAATATTTAAGACCACATTGCTGTGACCGAGGACATGCATGGTTCAGCTTCTAAACTTGGCAAATATCCACGAAGGAAAAATTCCATAGGCCTCCGTGGCGCAATCGGCTAGCGCGTTCGGCTGTTAACGGAAAGGTTGGTGGTTCAAGCACACCCGGGGGCGGTAGTTTTAAAATTGAGGGCTCCTTCAGCCATAAAATCCTTATTCATTCTTGTTAGAGAAGGTTACAATTTGTAATTCCAGAAGAAAAGCTCACATGTTGAACGATAATTTGTTGGGTTACGTTCAGATCAATGTACAAGGTTTCCTGTGTATAATTTAAGCGACTCCATTGATCACTAGAGGCGCTGCAGTCGCCTAAATATGGCCACTATAAGATTGTCAGGACGAATGGTGGCAAGACAACTCACAGATATTCAAGAGAAAACGTGGCAATTTGCGCAAACTTTTAAAAATCGACACAAGTTGTATTATAAAGGTTGTATTTCCCAAGTTTTGCAAAAATATGCAATCCATTAACATTCAATAGCCTATTGTCTGAAAAATCACGAGTTAGTTGTTGGAGTCCAGTTTCGAACTTGTGTTAGGGATCTAACCTTTGGGTACAGCCTATAGGTAGACGTGTATTGCGTCTCGTGATGGTTGTATAGGTTTTTTTTTGGTCGTGTGGCCTCCTCAGAGGCCGAGTGCAGATCTTTCTATTCGATGCCCGTGGGCGACCTGCGTGTCTGGATGGAATGGATGAAGATGAATGAAACTGGGCAAGGATGTGGAAGGAATCGGCCGTGGCCTATCAGAAGGTACCGTGCCAGCATTTGCCTGGTGTTGAAAATGGGAAACCACGGAAAACCATTTCAAGGACGGCCGACGGTGGGGCTCGAACCCACGCGTCTACCGAGTCAGCAGAGAGCTTGGTCCCATGACCTAACGCTGCGCTTTAGCCAGCTGAGCCACTACTGTCGGTGTTGTATAGGTTATATCTGCTGGTTATTATACGAGATGCACAGAAGGAACGATATTTGACTTGTGACGTTAATTATTGCTCTCACTCCTTATATGGTTATCCAAAGTCTCAAAAGTTCTGGGGAACATCTTATCTTAGAAAATACTAAAAGTGTGTGTCCTCGGCAGTATAGTGGTCAGTATCACAGCCTGTCACGCGGGAGACCGGGGTTCGATTCCTCGCCTGGGAGGTTACTTTTACCAATAGCTTAGGATGTTTCTTGACTATCAAGCAGATGAAGTTTTTTCTCTAATTCACATTTAACAGCAGATGCAACTGAGGATGAAGGCCAGGTAACCACTAAATTGGGTTGAGCACTTTGCAACGAGCCGGACCTAAAAACTAGTGTCAGTAACTCTACCAGGAAATTAAAATACGTTGTCTCTAAAGAATAAAGGATGGCATACTACACATTTTATTGTAGGGTTAGTCTTTTTAAAATAAAACAGTGATTCCTTTATACTATCATATAATCAGGATCTTTCATTTCATTTGCATGGCTTGGAATATTTAAGACCACATTACTGTGACCGAGGACATGCATGGTTCAGCTTCTATACTTGGCAAATATCCGCGAAGTAAAAATTCCACAGGCCTCCGTGGCGCAATCGGCTAGCGCGTTCGGCTGTTAACCGAAAGGTTGGTGGTTCAAGCCCACCCGGGGGCGATAGTTTTAAAATTAAGGGCTCCTGCAGCCGTAAAATCCTTATTCATTCTTGTTAGAGAAGGTTCCAATTTGTAATACCAGAATAAAAGCTCACTTGTTGAACGATAATTTGATGGGTTACGTTCAGATCATTGTACAAGGTTTCCTGTGTATAATTTAAGCGAATCCATTGATCACTAGAGGCGCTGCAGTCGCCTAAATATGGCCACTATAAGATTGTTAGGACGAATGATGGCAAAACAACGCTCAGATATTCAAGAGAAAACGTGGCAATTTGCGCATACTTTTAAAAATCGACACAAGTGTGTATTATAAAGGTTGTATATCCCAAGTTTTGCAAAAATATGCAATCCATTAACATTCGATAGCCTATTGTCTGAAAAATCACGAGTTAGTTGTTGGAGTCCAGTTTCGAACTTGTGTTAGGGATCGAACCTTTGGGTACAGCCTATATGTAGACGTGTATTGCGTCTCGTGATGGTTGTATAGGCAGTGGCGTCGGAGCAGATTTTTTATTGGGGGTGCAAGATTTACTCGGCCCAGCCTGTTTTTGTTTGTTTGTTTTTGTTGTTTTTTTAGCGAAGTCGGTGACGACGAATGGTTTGAAAAATTACTACGAAAGAACTATTTTGATTTCGTAAATATTTTGGGTATGAACTAATTCACTAAAAGATGCAATGAAAAAAGAAAAATTCTGTTTATTTGTTAAATAGAACTCAAGACGTATGACGTATTGGCTATTCGGCCAATAGTAAAAATATTACAAACACTTTTACACCACACATTATAGCCTACAACTCAGTCCGGTTGACTCAAGACTAATTGACCTCCCTCGAATAAAAACAAAAATGAACTGTGGCCTGAACAAGCGACTTTGTAACGTATTGACCAGCAACAAGAACGTCATAAAAATTAAACTTAAAACACATGGCACAAAAAAGGATAATATGTACATACGTTTGATTTATGGCTAGCTAACGCTAAACCTTCCCAAACACTTGCCCTCGTTCAATCTTACGCGAAATAAACTCGCGCAAGATACCCTGCAGATCTATGGCTCTTGTATAGGGTAGTCCTTATGCACATGAAGAAGCAAAGCGTGAGTCAGGCGCTGTTGGGTCATGGTACTGCGCAAATAATTTTTTGACCTCCGAAGTGCACTGAAAGATCTTTCTGAAGAAGCAGCAGATGCTGGAACGGTCATGAGTACCAGAACAAGCAAAACTACTTCGTTGAAAAGAACTTTAGTGGATGTAGCCAACTCATTCATCTGCTTAACTACATCTGCAATGCACTTCGGTGGCTTCCCTGGCAACGTTTCAACAATTTCAGCTGATCGAGATCAAAATCGCCCTGATGTGGACCCAGCGTTTCCTTCAGAACCTGCTCATATGGAACGATGCCCTGGTCTGCCTGAATCAGAATATTATCAATACTCGCCAAAGTGTCAAAACCTTTCTGGTTAAATCTTTCTTCTGCTTCATTCAAAAGGAGGTCCAGAATAGAGAAGTAATCTTTTCTAAGGTCTTCTTGATCTGTGAGCTTTGCTGGAGGAGCTGGATTGCTCGTTTGTTCTAAAGGCTTCGGAATTTTCCTCTACCGTTTTTTGGGAAGTTTTTGTTCAGGTTTGGGATTCTTGCTCTGCTTCTGCTTCTTTTTTTGCTTTTCCTCAGCTTCTTCCTCCTCATCGTCGGGTTTGGATGTGGCGTGGTTTTCGGAAACTTGTTGGTTAGGGTTTGGTAAAGAAGAGCAGTCACGTTCCACTATCTCCGTAACATAAACGTAGCTTTCCTTGTAGATCCGAACAAACTCCTCTGTCGTTCGAAGAGCCTTCATTGCCGACATTAAAATCAGAGCAACTTGCTTTGCTCCTGTGGCAGTATAACATGGGCCCTGAAGGGCCTTTGCAAGTTCTTCACATGGACCAAAAATTTCGACACTCCCTATTCCCATTTCCTTTCTTAGCACTTCTCATAGGCTACTTACCACACAAAATAAGATCACACGAGACCTACTGTGTATGCAACTACTTAATTAAGATTTCAACTACACCAGTTACCAGTTACGTTTTGTTTAAAAAAATGTCATGCATATGTATTACTTTTGCTTATAAAAATAAAAACAACTGCTGCACGTGCAGTTTTTGGTATTGAGCAAATTTTGTTTGTTTCACTAATTAGCTCTTTAGCTGTGACACCTGTGTTGAGTAATGTTTTTCATATTTGAAAGCTCGTGACTTATAAATGACAATAAAAATAATACATACAATTTTCTACATTTCACTGTGAATTTGAAAAATGTTATGTTAAAAATCTTCACCTATGAAAAAGTAAAACAGGAGAATAAAAGTGTACATGGATCAGAATTCGGTAATTCTCAGACACTTACGGAGTTAGTGTGATGTGTGAGCTTGAATTTGAGATGAAAGTAAATCCAGTCTTGGTTGGATGTTGGAAACAGCAACCCGCAGATCCCCTTCCAGCTGCAGCCGAGACCGATGCTTCGTCTTGACAGATGCCATTGCGGAAAATGTTGACTCACACAAGTAAGTTGAAGCGAAGGGTAATAACAGGTCCACTGCTTTTCTTGATAAAATGGGATATTAATTCCGAATCTGCACCCCAAAATTTTCAAGGGACTTCGACTTAAATTCATTTCGAAGTATTTTGTCACTTGAGAGTTCTATTAGTTCCTCCTGTTCTGCCGTGGACAGGTGGGCTGTTACGTTCGTTTCAAACGGACTGTGGATCTACCCTCGAATTTTTCACGAAGTTTTTGGAGGTGTTCTACAACAATTCCACTAATTTGACAAATATCTAACTCATTTTCTTCCAGGAATTCATTCAGACAATGAAACATCTCACAGTTAACTTTGTCCATCTGGGCTTTTCAAAGTTCAAGGTTTCTCTTAAAAGCAAGCACTTTGTCGCTTAGAATGAAAATATTACTATTTCGTCCTTGAAGAGACACGTTAAGTTCACTCAGGTTTTCAAACACGTCTGCCAAGTAGCACAGTATTTGAAGCCATTTCTCATCCAGAAACAGGGTTGCGAGTGTAGGACTGATGTCCAATAGGAAAACACGAAGTTCAATCTTCAACTCCAGAACGCGACGAAGGACTCGACCACGAGACAACCAACGTACCTCCGTGTGCAATAGAAGCAAATCATGTGTAGATCCCATCACCTCGCAAAGAATGGAAAATAGCCGACTGTTAAAAGCTCTTGCTTTCACAAAATTTACAACACTATTTACATCGTTCAGCACTTTATTGACTTCCGGTTGTAGTACCTTTGAAGCCAGTGCCTCCCTGTGTATCGTGCAATGTGTGAATTTTACAGAATTAGTAACAGCACTCACTCTTGTTCTGAAACCCTTTTTAGTTTCAGTAAATGTCGACGCCCCATCGGTGCATATACCAACACAATTTGTCCATGAGAGATTGTTGTCAATAAAAAAGGAATTCACAAGAGAAAACATATCGACGCTTGTAGTCCGCCCTTCCAGAGCTTTACAAAATAGAAAATCCTCGTGCATTTCAATTTCATGGCAGTAGCGTACAGAAACACGAAGCTGGGCGCTGTTTAGGATATCAGTACTGTCATCAAGTTGCAGGACAAATTTTGGGCTATCATGAAGAGAGGTAGCAATTGATTTTTTTTTTAATGTCAGAGGCTATTACATCAATACGACGAGTTACTGTATCATTTGAGAGCGGTATCGACTTCAAACACTCGCCGAACTTTTCTCCATGCATGATCGCGCACATTTTCACGGCTGCAGGAAGAAGTAATTTCTCACCAATAATATGTGGTGATTTGGATTTTGCAATTAAATAGGATACCTCCGAGGATGCTCTTAGCGCTTTCTTAGGAACTGTTGCGTGCTTTTCTAGGAATCTAACATTTCCTTTTCGTTGTTGCTCGTGGCGCTTAAAAATGCTAAAAGTCTACTTACAAAGTCTGGATGTTTAGTCTGCAAGTGTCTCTTAAGTTTCACAGACTTCAAACTGTCGTTTGCTAAAATCTCCACACAAAGAACGCATTGAGGTTGTTCCTGATTATTATTCGAAAGAATGCTGGTAAAGCCTAATGTCAGATAATCGTCTTGATATTTACGCACTTTCACTTTGTGTGTGGAATTAATAATCCTGATGGGAGCAGAAGTAGACGCGGAAGAACAATGGACTTTGTTTAAATTCGAACCTTGTTCTTTTTCCGAAGGAGGGCAAGCACTATCACTTTCATGGGGTCTCTTTTTACCACTTCTAATAAGCCACTTATCCATGGGTAATGGCGTCACTCGTATCAGTTTATTGTAAAGTTGACTAACCACGTACTACAATTTAACTGTTCACTCGCTGTCTTTGAACTGACTGGAAAGGCCTAGCTGAATTCGAATCGGCAACGGCAGAAATAGAAGAATCCATTCTTGAAAGGAAGTGGCGGTCACATTGTCAAGCGGCTTATTGTCATTAAGTGTTTGGTAAGGAGATGTCACTGCGGGTGGCGAGTGAAAGGGAGATGTGTGGGAAATGTTACTCGCCACCTTTTCTCAGAATTCCTGCTGGCAGGTTCTACTGGTCAGTTCTTGTGAAATAAGTCAGCAAAGATACGAGTTTATTATTCTTGGATGGACTTGGGAGCTACCTGCCTATGATAGGTTCATGAATATAAGGATAGTAATATTTGTTACAGAATATGAAATATAAATATGAGAGTTTAGTGCTTTTCAGTCGGTCAACACGAATGTACCCAAAAGAGATGGGTTATGCCCTAATCCTGAAATAAATTACATGAGATTAATAAAACACTAGGATGACCAGTTTCGATCGTCAAGCGATCATCATCAGATCCAATACACTTAGGCTATAAAATCTATGTTTGAAATACAGGTGAAAATATTTACAATATGTACAATTATTTAGTTGCAGTATTGGTACTGCAACTGTCAGTGTATGCTAAATGCAGTATATATGTTAGGTGAAATGCTAAATGGTGATGGCTATCCGGAGATTGTACTTTAGAGAGATTATATGGTTGTAAACTATGGTTAAACTATAAAAATTTTAGGCTAACTACTTATCTGATTGTCTTCCGTACTACAGCTATTCGCAGTTTCCGTGCTCACTTGAACTCGCTGTGCGGACGACTGCGGTGGTTATCTTAACGACTGGTTTTTCCCTGCCTTCCCCCCCTGTCCCTACGTGCTGTGGAGAGTGATCGCGATGTGTTTATGTGAGGTGTTGCCAACCTAGATAAGATGTATGTTATTGAATGAGGTGGATCTACAACTATTAAAGACCGTGGATTAGTCCTCGCCACGCGTGGAGCATAACCCATTCGAACTAAGCGTTGACGGTCTTATGAGGACGTCCCGGCACCTTTAATACTGCCTCTAATATGGGCCTTGGTTTATTGCAGAAGAAAGGTACATCGTACACCTGATCCAGATAACATTTACCTATTAAAAAACCCCTAATTTCCCCCCTTTTTTATCTAGCTTGGCTGTGTCGCTAAATTGTGTTTTGTTTCCGACAGGGTGTGTTTTTTAGTAGCGTGAAGAGGGGTGAGCTCTCCATGAACGTGTGTTCATTTAGATTGATGGGATTGTTTCGTTTGGCTAGGTGTATCTCGATTGCTTCCTTTATGTCAAGAGCTCTGCCTTTCGATTCGTGATGGATTATTTTAAGGTCCGACTCTATGTTGGTAAAGCTATGCCCTGCGTCACACATATGTTCGCACACGGCTGAATGTGTTCCGTATCTTATCGCATTTCTATGTTCATTATAACGTGTGTCTACTCGCCTTCCACTCTGCCCGATGTAATTAGCTTGACAATCGGTGTCTTGGCACGTTATAGAATATACCCCTGACCTTGAATACGGGTCACGTTTATTTAGATTACTATTTAGGAGGTGCCTAGCGGTTGTGTTTTTCGTCGTGAAAGCTATCTTTATGCCTTGCTTTTTGAATAGGTTAGTGATTTTATATGTATTCGCATTCACATAGTTGAAACGCGCAAATTTTTTCTCATTACTGTCCGGTTTGGGAATCGTTTTATCTTTATTTTTATGTTTGGCTATAATTTGATTTATTTTGCTTGGCGAGAAGTTGTTTTCCTTTGCTATTTGCATAATAGTTCTTATTTCCTTATTATAGTTGTCTTTTGACATGGGTATGTTTAAAGCCCTGTGCACCATTGAATTGAAACCCGCTAGTTTGTGCGTACTGGGGTGATTAGACTGATTGTCGATTGCATGCGAGGTTTGTGTTGCTTTCCGGAATATGGAATATGAAAGGTCGTTGTCTTTACGTTCAATAGTTATATCGAGATAATTTATTTTCCGGTCTATTTCGGATTCCTTAGTGAATTTGATAGAATGGTGAAGGCTATTAATGGATTGGAGAATTGTTTCTTCGCTTGTTAGTATAAATATTTCAATCAAAGCCGGCGCCCCCCCCCCCTCTCTTATCACTCTCTGCGCCCCCCACTTTGAGAACCCCTCCTATAAGGTAGGACACTCCGGTGCCTCTCGCTCCCATTGGCTGCTACGCTGTGACGCAGCCGGGCTAAGCCAGGCGCATGCCAGCTGATATTTACAATGCATTCTTACGGGAAACACAGTCATATTTCGCTACTCTTTTCCGCTCGAAGTATACAATCACAATAATGGCAATATGCACGTTATAAAGAGGAAGGTATAAACAATATATTGCAGTGGTTTGTAATGCGAAATATACTTCATATACACACACAAAAATATTTTAGATTATCCTAACTACGCTACCGCACCTTAGTATCGGCTGAGCTAAAAAGAAGCCTCAAAAAACACAATAAAGTGTAATGGTACTGTAGTGATGTACCATTTATAGGGTATTATTTGACAGCAGGACATGCGAGGACCCGCACATTCGTATTTCTCTTTAAAAACGTCCCTTTTTGTTGCCGTCTAATCAGTAAAATTAGCCGCTGGCTGCGCGAGCGAAGCGAGCGAGCCAGCGGCGTGTGGGCCAGGTACGCGGTGCGTCTACGCGCACCTTAGCCTGGTGTATAACTTGGAAAGGGGGTTGAAAAATGAGTTTATAAATTTAATTTACGTGTTATAGATTTTAGGTGAAAATAGAGGTGCCTGCCGAGGGAGCAGTCGGTCGCGGAGCGACCGGCAGCCTCCTCGTAGAGCCCTGACGTGCTATCAAGTTGATAAGCTTTAAGCTTGCGTACTGTTTGAATTTATGATATTTAAAATTTATAAATGTTAGGTTAGTTCAAGTTATTTTTAATTGAGCGTTATATAATGGTGTTATTAGCAGCTAGCAATTTACGTCTTGTTTACTCGACTACCGCACACCACATGCCCTCCCGGCCGTGACGTATCGGCAGCAGTTGCCTCCCTTTTTGTTGCCATAGACAGCTGTGAGCTGTATGTTATACATGGTCGGCCGCGATAGTGAACACCCGGTGACGTCACAGAGCAGACTACGGAATGGCAGGCCGATGCGCGGAGCCCGGAGTGCACGCAAGCCCTGCCATTTCCAGGCTGCCTGCCCCAATCCACACCCTGCTTTCGTTACGGGGATTCCACTTCAACGCGTGTGTCAGTATATCGTGTTTTTTAAGGAGATACATTCAAGAAAAGTTCTATTTTCAATTAAAGTGTAATGTCGTGAAAGTATAATAAGCAGGAATAAACATGCTCTTCGCACTCACCGACAGCGTTACCAAACTAACTTTAAACCAATGTTGCCAACCTCAGCAGAGACGATTGGCATGCATTCACAATCGGCATTCACACTTAGCTGCTCGCGAGTTCGCATTTCAAATTCGCGCCATGTACCACAAAAAGGTAATTCTTTCTCAATTTTCAACATCAAAGTTTTGCATTTTCAAAAGTTATTGGGGGTGCGCCACACCCCCAAAATAAATATTGAGGGGGCGGCCCAACCCGGGCACCCCCCCATCCGACGCCACTGTGTATAGGTTATATCTGCTGGTTATTATACGAGATGCACAGAAGGAATATATTTGACTTGTGACGTTAATTAATGCTCTCACTCCTTATATGCATATCCAAGGTCTCAAAGGTTCTGAGGAACATCTTATCTTAGAAAATACGAAAACAGTGTGTCCTCGGTAGTATAGTGGTCAGTATCCCCGCCTGTCACGCGGGAGACCGGGGTTCGATTTCCCGCCGGGGAGGTTACTTTTACCAATAGATTAGGATGTTTCTTGACTATCAAGCAGATGCTTTTTTTTTTTCACATTTAACGGCAGATACAACTGGGGATGAAAGACAGATAACCACTAAATTGGGGTGAGCACTTTGCAATGAGGCGGACCTAAAGACTAATGTCAGTAACTATACCAGGAAATTAAAATCCGTTGTCTCTAAAGAATAAAGGATGGCAAACCACACATTTTATTGTAGGGTTAGTCTTTTTAAAATAAAACAGTGATTCCTTTATACTATCATATAATCAGGATCTTTCATTTCATTTGCATGGCTTGGAATGTTTAAGTCCACATTGCGGTGACCGAGGACATGCATTGTTCAGCTTCTAAACTTGGCAAATATCCTCAAACGTAACATTCCACAGGCCTCCGTGGCGCAATCGGCTAGCGCGTTCGGCTGTTAACCGAAAGGTTGGTGGTTCAAGCCCACCCGGGGGCGATAGTTTTAAAATTGAGGCTCCTGCAGACGTAAAATCCTTATTCATTCTTGTTAGAGAAGGTTCCAATTTGTAATACAAGAAGAAAAGCTCACTTGTTGAACAATAATTTGATGGGTTACGTTCAGATAATTGTACAAGGTTTCCTGTGTATAATTTAAGCGAATCCATTGATCACTAGAGGCGCTGCAGTCGCCTAAACAAGGCCACTATAAGATTGTTAGGACGAATGATGGCAAAACAACTCACAGATATTCAAGAGAAAACGTGGCAATTTGCGCATACTTTTAAAAATCGACACAAGTGTGTATTATAAGGGTTGCATTTCCCAAGTTTTGCAAAAATATGCAATCTATCAACATTCAATAGCCTATTGTCTGGAAAATCAAGAGTTAGTTGTTGGAGTCCATTTTCGAACTTGTGTTAGGGATCGAATCTTTGGGTACAGCCTATATGAAGACGTGTATTGCGTCTCGTGATGGTTGTATAGGTTATATCTGCTGGTTATTATACGAGATGCACAGAAGGAACGATATTTGACTTGTGACATTAATATTATTGCTCTCACTCCTTATATGGATATCCAAGGTCTCAAAAGTTCTGAAGAACATCTTATCTTAGAAAATACAAAAACTGTGTGTCCTCGGTAGTACAGTGGTCAGTATCCCCGCCTGTCACGCGGGAGACCGGTGGTTGATTCCCCGCCGGGAAGGATTATTTTACCAATAGTTTAGGATGTTTCTTGACTATCAAGCAGACGAAGTTTTTTTTCTTTAATTCACATTTAACAGCAGATACAACTGGGGATGAAGACCAGGTAACCACTAAATTGGGTTGAGCACTTTGCAACGAGGCGGACCTAAAGACTAGTGTCAGTAACTCTACGAGGAAATTAAAATCCGTTGTCTCTAAAGAATAAAGGATGCCAAACTGCACATTTCATTGTAGGGTTAGACTTTTTAAAATAAAACAGTGATTCCTTTATACTATCATATAATCAGGATCTTTCATTTCATTTGCATGGCTTGGAATATTTAAGACCACATTGCTGTGACCGAGGACATGCATGGTTCAGCTTCTGAACTTGGCAAGTATCCACGAAGTAAACATTCCCCAGACCTCCGTGGCGCAATCGGCTAGCACGTTCGGCTGTGAACCGAAAGGTTGGTGGTTCAAGCCCACGCGGGGGCGATAGTTTTAAAATTGAGGGCTCCTGCAGCCGTAAAATCCTTATTCATTGTTGTTAGTGAAGGTTCCAATTTGTAATACCAGAAGAAAAGCTCACTTGTTGAACGATAATTTGATGGGTTACGTTCAGATCATTGTACAAGGTTTCCTGTCTATAATTTAAGCGAATCCATTGATCACTAGAGGCGCAGCAGTCGCCTAAATATGGCCACTGTAAGATTGTTAGGACGAATGATGGAAAAACAACTCACAGATATTCAAGAGAAAACGTGGGAATTTTCGCATACTTTTAAAAATCGACACAAGTGTGTATTATAAAGGTTGTATTTCCCAAGTTTTGCAAACATATGCAATCCATTAACATTCAATAGCCTATTGTCTGAAAAATCACGAGTTAGTTGTTGTAGTCCATTTTCGAACTTGTGTTAGGCAATCGAACCTTTGGGTACAGCCTATTTGTAGACGTGTATTGCGTCTCGTGATGGTTGTATAGGTTATATCTGCTGGTTATTATACGAGATGCACAGAAAGAACGATATTTGACTTGTGACGTTAATTATTGCTCTCACTCCTTATATGGATATCCAAGGTCTCAAAAGTTCTGAGGAACATCTTATCTTAGAAAATAAGAAAACTGTGTATCCTCAGTAGTATAGTGGTCAGTATCCCCGCCTGTCACGCGGGAGACCGGGGTTCGAATCCCCGCCGGGAAGGTTACTTTTTCCAATAGCTTAGGATGTTTCTTGACTATCAAGCAGATGAAGCTTTTTTCTCTAATTCACATTTAACAGCAGATACAACCGGGGATGAAGGCCAGGTAACCACTAAGTTGGTTGGAGCACTTTGCAACGAGGCGGACCTAAAGACTAGTGTCAGTAACTCTACAAGGAAATTAAAATCCGTTATCTCTAAAGAATAAAGGATGGCAAACTACACAATTTATTGTAGGGTTAGTCTTTTTAAAATAAAACAGTGATTCCTTTATACTATCATATAATCAGGATCTTTCATTTCATTTGCATGGCTTGGCATATTTAAGACCACATAGCTGTGACCGAGGACATGCATGGTTCAGATCCTAAACTTGGCAAATATCCACGAAGGAAAAATTCCACAGGCCTCCGTGGCGCAATCGGCTAGCGCGTTCGGCTTAACCGAAAGGTTGGTGGTTCAAGCCCACCCGGGGGCGGTAGTTTTAAAATTAAGGGCTCCTGCAGCCGTAAAATCCTTATTCATGCTTGTTAGAGAAGGTTCCAATTTGTAATACCAGAAGAAAAGCTCACTTGTTGAACGATAATTTGATGGGTTACGTTCAAATTTTTGTGCAAGGTTTCCTGTCTATAATTTAAGCGAATCCATTGATCACTAGAGGCGCTGCAGTCGCCTAAATATGGCCACTATAAGATTGTTAGGACGAATGATGGCAAAACAACTCACAGATATTCAAGAGAAAACGTGGCAATTTGCGCATACTTTTAAAAATCGACACAAGTGTGTATTATAAAGGTTATATTTCCCAAGTTTTGCAAAAATATGCAATCCATTAACATTCAATAGCCTATTGTCTGAAAAATCACGAGTTAGTTGTTGGAGTCCATTTTCGAACTTGTGTTAGGGATCGAACCTTTGGGTACAGCCTATATGTAGACGTGTATTGCGTCTCGTGATGGTTGTATAGGTTATATCTGCTGGTTATAATACGAGATGCACAGAAGGAACGATATTTGACTTGTGACGTTAATTATTGCTCTCACTCCTTATATGGATATCCAAGGTCTCAAAAGTTCTGAGGAACATCTTATCTTAGAAAATAAGAAAACTGCGTATCCTCGGTAGTATAGTGGTCAGGATCCCCGCCTGTCACGCGGGAGACCGGGGTTC
Source organism: Meconema thalassinum (assembly GCA_946902985.2). Classification (NCBI taxonomy): domain Eukaryota; kingdom Metazoa; phylum Arthropoda; class Insecta; order Orthoptera; family Tettigoniidae; genus Meconema; species Meconema thalassinum. Next base: position 390,807,330 of record OX336391.1, read on the forward strand.
GAATCCCCGCCGGGAATGTTACTTTTACCAATAGCTTAGGATGTTTCTTGACTATCAAGCAGATGAAGTTTTTTTCTCTAATTCACATTTAACAGCAGATACAACTGGGGATGAAGGCCAGGTAACCACTAAATTGGGTTGAGAACTTTGCAACGAGGCGGACCTAAAGACTAGTGTCAGTAACTCCACCAGGAAATTAAAATCCGTTGTCTCTAAAGAATAAAGGATGGCAAACTACACATTTTATTGTAGGGTTAGTCATTTTAAAATAAAACAGTGATTCCTTTATACTATCATATAATCAGGATCTTTCATTTCATTTGCATGGCTTGGAATATTTAAGACCACATTGCTGTGACCGAGGACATGCATGGTTCAGCTTCTAAACTTGGCAAATATCCTCGAAGGAAAAATTCCACTGCCCTCCATGGCGCACCCAGCTAGCGCGTTCAAGCCCACCCTGGGGCGATAGTTTTAGAATTGAGGGCAAATGCAGCCGTAAAATCCTTGTTCATTCTTGTTAGAGAAGGTTACAATTTGTAATTTTTTTTATTTATTTTTATTTAGTCAATGTACCCTCTAGGTTGGTGGTTCCCACGGACTCAGCGAGGGAACTCACCACTACCGCCTCTATGGGCAGTGTCCTGGAGCTTGGAACATCTGGTCGGGAGGGATACAACTGGGGAGGTGTGATCAGCACTTCGCCCAGGCGGCCTCACCTGCAAAGCGAACAGTGGCCTCATGAGGGATGGAAGATTGGGATGGATACGCTAGGAAGAGGGAAGGAGGCAGCCGTGGCCTGACAGTAGGCACCATCCTGGCATTTGCCCGAAGACGAAGTGGGAAACCACGGAAAACCACTTCGAGGATGACTGAGGTGGGAATCGAACCCCCTCTACTCACTTGGACCACCCGAGGCTGAGTAGACCCCGTTCCAGTCCTCATACCACATTTCAAATTTCGTGGAAGAGCCGGGAATCGAACCCAGGACCTCCGGGGCGGCAGCTAAGTATGCTGACCGTTACGCTTCCAATTTGTAATACCAGAAGAAAAGCACACTTGTTGAACGATAATTTGATGCGTTACGTTCAGATCATTGTACAAGGTTTCCTGTCCATAATTTAAGCGAATCCATTGATCACTAGAGGCGGTGCATTCGCCTAAATGTGGCCACTAAAAGGTTGTTAGGACGAATGATGGCAAAACAATTCACAGATATTTAAGAGAAAACGTGGCAATTTGCGCAGACTTTTAAAAATCGACACAAGTGTGTATTATAAAGGTTGTATTTCCCAAGTTTTGCAAAAATATGCAATCCTCAACATTCAATAGCCTATTGTCTGAAAAATCACTCGTCAGTTGTTGGAGTCCATTTTCGAACTCTTGTTAGAGATCGAACCTTTGGGTACAGCCTATATGTAGATGTGTATTGCGTCTCGTGGTGGTTGTATAGGTTATATCTGCTGGTTTTTATACGAGATGCACAGAAGGAACGATATTTGACTTGTGACGTTAATTATTGCTCTCACTCCTTATATGCATATCCAAGGTCTCAAAAGTTCTGAGGAACATCTTATCTTAGAAAATACGAAAACTGTGTGTCCTCGGTAGTATAGTGGTCAGTATCTCCGCCTGCCACGCGGGAGACCGGGGTTTGATTCCCCGCTGGGAAGCTTACTTTTACCAATAGCTTAGGATGTTTCTTGACTATCAAGCGGATGAAGTTTTTTCTCTAATTCACATTTAACAGCAGATCCAACTAGGGATGAAAACCAGGTAACCACTAAATTGTGTTGAGCACCTTGCAACGAGGCTGACCTAAAGACTAGTGTCAGTAACTCTACCAGGAAATTAAAATCCGTTGTCTCTAAAGAATAAAGGATGGCAAACTACACATTTTATTGTAGGGTTAGTCTTTTTAAAATAAAACAGTGATTCCTTTATACTATCATATAATCAGGATCTTTCATTCCATTTGCATGGCTTGGAATATTTAAGTCCACATTGCTGTGACCGAGGACATGCATGGTTCAGCTTCTAAACTTGGCACTTATCCACGAAGGAAAAAATCCACAGGCCTCCGTGGTGCAATCGGCTAGCGCGTTCGGCTGTTAACCGAAAGGTTGGTGGTTCAAGCCTACCCGGGGGCGATAGTTTTAAAATTGAGGGCTCCTGCAGCCGTAAAATCCTTATTAATTCTTGTTAGAGAAGGTTACAATTTGTAATACCAGAAGAAAAGCTCATTTGTTGAACGATAATTTGATAGGTTACGTTCAGATCATTGTACAAGGTTTCCAGTCTATAATTTAAGCGACTCCATTGATCACTAGAGGCGCTGCAGTCGCCTAAATATTGCCACTATAAGATTGTTAGGACGAATGATGGCAAGACAACTCACAGATATTCAAGAGAAAACGTGGCAATTTGCGCATACTGGGTAGATTATAGGTTAGGGAATAACCCACCCACCAAGGGAAGATGATGAAAAGAAGGAAGTAGATTTTGGAATTGGAAAAGAAGGATAGAAGAATAGGAGGAGAGTCCCACAAAAGTAATAAATTTAGTGTAAAACACACTTAAAGGTAGTTGCCAATGGAAATTAACTCTAGGATACCTAAAGTAGGTACGAGCTTGGTCGAGGCTAACGGGAACCGCAGCTAGGACTTGGGCGGTTTGCAAGAGAGAGGCCTTAGTACATTTCCTCCCAAGCATGTATAAAAGTACTATGGGAAAGGGTGATGGTCTGGCAAGACTTAGAGGAACAAATTTACTGTATGTTTTCTCAAGGAGATTAGGTTTTACAAAGTAATTCGAAGAATGCCGATGATTTAACTCAAGCTTGGTATTTTCAATTTCCAAAATTATGGAGTTCCTGTAAGGGCGACCAAGTGTCTCTAAGAAGGAATATAATAAAAGATTATGCCTTATTGGGTAATCTTGGTAAATGAACCAATGGTTGCATTGGGCAATGGCTAAGCTTTTACTCAGCGAGGAGCCGGCTAAAAGTTTAGACAAAAAGAAACACCTATTTTTTAGAAAACTGACCATAAGTTTTCGGAGAGGGTCTCCACAAGCAGGTAGTTGGCTTAGCGAACTTTACTTGCCTTACTGGCCAATTAGAATTAGCTATTATCGCTAAGAAGAACTTTAGTAAGGTGAAAATTAAGAGTTCTTGCTCAAAGGCAACAAATGGTGAAAGCCCTATTAAAGATTTTAATATCATTGAGTGAGGAGAGTCAAGGAAGACAGGATTTTGCCTAAACTTTATATTCGCAAATGAAAAAGAGAAGGGAAAAGATTTGTTTATTTTACAATTAGAAAAAATTTGATGAAATTAACAATTATGCAATATAAATTTAATGAACATGGTTCATTTGAACCTTTTAACAAATAGGGTCGCAGACCTCTTAACATCAAACAGTTGCTCCAGGCAATTGACAATTTTTAAGGTTTTTTAACCGTGTATTAAAATCTTGGTAAGATTTCATAAATAGGCAAAATGGAATTATTAAAGTTTTAACATTTACAGGAGTACAAGCAGTGTACTATACGAAACCTTCGAAAGAACATTCTAACGAGAATAACAACTTCGAAGATAACAAACTGTAAAACATAAAGAAAAAGGAAGTTCCTACAACTTCTTATATTTATACAGAGTTAATATATGAGAATTATACAAAAAGAGCAGGTCACTTACTGTGAAACCTGGAGAAAGTGAAAAGGAAGTTTCTAGACTTCCTATGTTTAATTGGGAATCACGAGAAAAATGGGACAGTTTCCATTTCGTGAAACCTGAACATGACTCTCTCAAGAGTGTAGAGAATTGTTTTCCCTATGTATAGGAAAGGGACAACGTGATTTAAAACTTGTATCACACAAGCAATTATGCAGAATTTAATTAATGTTAAACTAGCAAAGTTGGAAGGGCACTTCGTAAGTAACACCTTATAGAAAGTTACAATTTCATAAATAATGGTTGTTAGTAGAAGGTTAAGGAAAGATCATTGGGATATAGGAACAATGTTCATGGCCGTATTTAATATAACCGGACGATCGCGACGCGGTAGAAAAGTGGAGCAAGCACTGATTAACACTATAGTCTGTAAAGATGGATGCAAAGTTCACTATAGAAACACTAAAGTTCATGAAAAAGAAAGTTATTGCAATTATGGAGATAACTGATTGCACTATGTAGGTGAAAGTCTATTTCTTGAAAAAGTTGTGATTTACAATTAAATGCGCCATAGAATTTTCCAGAGGTTCCAGCGGAGGACGAAAATTCACTATTGTAGTAATTTAGTTTTAAACAGAATTCTCCCAAGTACGTGAGAAATACATGATGGCAGGACTCGCAGATAGAGAACAAGTTCTAGAAGGTTCCAGAACGACCTTAGCAGAAAATGGGGTTTGAGAAAATCCAACGGAGGAAATAGTTTTAAAATTATAGGCAGCGGGTATTAGATAATATCCCACGTAGCGAGAGGATTTCTCGTTTGAATCGCTTAAGAAAAGCTCTTTTATAGTAAGGTTGGCTTATACAAGTAAAAGCTCAACATGGCAAAACCCACGAAGAATGATTATTGCCCCAAGTAAATAATTTCACACTGCCTATAATTAAAAGCACTTGAAAGTTAAAACCATGAAGATGAGGTTAAAACTTTTTAAAAATGGTACTTATCTCGATTTCATGTTGAAGTCGGAGTTCCTTATGAAGACTATCTAGCCAACATGGCGTAGAAGAGGGTGTGCCTCTTGGTTTGAGGAGGCTAAGCTCGAGCGGAGCTTTGACTGAACGAGTCAACTGCAGACGTAGAAGTGAGTGAGGCTCAGCGGAGCACAGAGGGTCCAAGAAAAGGGGGAAAGAGAGGGGGTAGGAGACAAAAGGAGAACATATAAACATAGCCAACATTACAACAAAAAATTGATCTTCTCTTGCTGAGCTGGTCTTCAAGGAGTTGATAGATGATACTAGCGCAGCATGGTGAGTAAAGAAGTAGACGTAGTCCTCTTGCTCAAGGAGAAAATAGCTGACGATGGTAACGAGATCTGGTAGCCAAATGGATAAGTAAGTCCTCTTGCACGATGAGGAATAGAGTAGCTTCAGAGGTTCGCTACTAGATGGCGCTAGGTGGATCACAGAAGTTATATATCTGAAACATACTTATGAAGACATAAGAGACATGCCCAACAGGGAGAAAACAGATGATCACTGTTGGTGTTTGGCAAGGAGGAAGGAAAAAATGAACATGCAAAGAGCAATAGACATTATATCTCTCGTACCGTGTATTCAAAGAATACACCATACTGGGGGGGACAAACACCAACAGAGAGCAAATAAGCAGTTACACATTTATTGGAAGCGGAGCGATCAAAGACAGTGGTCTTGTGATCGGTCCATTTGTAGTCAAGATTCTGACCACCCTGACTCTCCCATCTCTTCCAGGGTAACATTGGGTCACCCTACCAGAAATCCATACTAGGGGGGGTGAAATATCTCTAACCAAGACCAAGTCCCCTACTTTAATGTCGGGACTGGAAAGAAACCACTTCTGCCTCCGTTGCAAGGAAGTTAAATATTCCAAGTTCCACCTTTTCCAAAAAGAATTACGGAGGGCTTCAAGTTTACGCCAAACAATAGGTAAATTAAAATCCCTGTAAGAATTAGGAAGAGGAGGAGGGGCAGAAAGAGAAGTGCCGATAAGGAAGTGACCAGGGGTGAGTGGAAGTAGGTCATCAGGGTCATTGGAAAGCGGAGTTAAAGGGCGAGAGTTAACAACACCTTCAATCAGAACAGACAGAGAATTGAATTCTTCGTAAGTCAGAATTCGATTACCTAAGACTTTTCTTAAATGACGTTTAGTGAGCTTTACGCAAGATTCCCACCTACCACCATGATGCGGAGCGTAAGGAGGTATGAAGCGCCATTTGAAACCTTTCGAATAAGAAAAATTAGAGATTTGTTCCATGGCAGGAGAGGAAGTGAGAGCTTTCTTCCACAGGGAAGCTGCGCCCTGAAAGGTGGAAGCGTTATCAGAGAACATCTCAGAAGGAACACCACGCCTAGCGGTGAAACGAGAGACAGCTGATAAAAAATAAGAAGTAGAAGCATTCGTTACTAGTTCCAAGTGGATTGCGCCAGTAACCATGCAAACAAAGAGAGAAACATAAAGCTTACCAAACAATTTGCGTTTAGCTTCAGGAGAGTTTTGTTGATATTGGAACGGACCCATATAGTCCACTCCAGTTAAAGCAAATGGGCGTATTGGAGAAGAACGAAAAGAGGGCAGATCGCTCATTAATTGAGTGTTGATTTTAGGTTTCGCTTTGAAACAAGGAATGCACTTATGAATTACAGAAGAAACTTCATGAATTCCATTTATAATCCAGTACTTTTCTCTTAAGAGACAGAGCAGAGTACGTGTACCAACATGAAGATTACGATAATGAAAGTCACGTATAATTAAAGAAGTAACGTGATGTTTGGAAGGCAAAATAACGGGATGCTTTTTGTCCTCAGAGAGTAAAGATTGCGAGAGCCTTCCACCTACCCTAAGTAATCCATGATCATCAAGGAACGGGGCTAAAGCACGAAGACGGCTGGATTTGGGAAGATCTCTTTTAGAAGAAAGCAATGACAATTCAGAAGAAAAGGCTTCTTGCTGTGTCAGTTGTAAAATCTTAATGGTAGCAAGATTCAATTCATGATTGGTAAGGTGTGGTTTAGGGAGAAGAGGCTGGTCAACCACAAGATATTTCCATCTAAGGAGATAGGCAACAATCCGTAGTAATTTATGAAAGGAAGAATAGCGTGACAACAAAGGATGAGATGCGTTGGAAACAAGACACGAAGCAATGGGTAGAGGTACTTTAGCATCAGGCAAGTTGGAGTTTGTAGCTGGGGGTTTAGAAGGCCAAGAGGAAGATTCGTCGATTAACCACGAGGGCCCATGCCAGTACAATTGGGAAGCTGCCAATTGAGAGGGTAAACAACCACGAGAGATGATATCAGCTGGATTATCCGCACTGGGAACATGCCTCCATTGACATCCAGAAGAAAGAGTTTGAATTTTGGAAACCCTGTTTGCGACAAAAGTTTGCCAGTGAGAGGGGTTTTTGGCAATCCAAGAAAGGGCGATCATAGAATCGCTCCAGAGATAGATTTGCGAGAATTCGACCTTTAATACTTCCCGTAATTTCTTGACAAGTTCTGCAGCCATTAATGCAGCGCACAGTTCGAGCCTAGGTAAAGTGATAGTTTTAAGAGGAGCGACCTTCGATTTGGCACAAACAAGGTTAGAAACTGGAGATCCATAGAGTGAATCGTGATAAACTAAATATGCACAGCAACCATAAGCTTTTTCAGAACTGTCCGCGAACACGTGAAGGAAAAAAGATGCATTAGAATGAGAGCTGATTAAATTCCTGGGAATTTCAATAAGGGAAAGATCCAGCAAATTGCTGCGAAACGAGAGCCAACGATTAAGAAAAGAAAGAGGGACAGCGTCATCCCATTCACATTTAAGTGACCACAGCTCTTGCATGAAGAGTTTGGCTATAACAATAACTGGGGCAAGAAATTGAAGCGGATCAAAAATTTTTGCAATTTCAGAGAGGATTTGTCTTTTTGTATTAGGAAGCTCTTCTGCGAGCGTAACTTTATAGATAAGAGTGTCAGTGCTAGTGCACCAATGAACTCCTAGAGTTTTTATAGATTCGGAGTTTCCACAAATTTCGACAGAAGAGGGATCTACGTCTTCGATGGGAAATTGGGCGAGAAACTCAGGTGAGTTGGAGTTCCACTTATGAAGTGGGAAACCTCCATTCCTTAGTAATGCTTGAAGTTCTAAAGACACAAAAGAAGCTTCCTACAAAGTAGAGAAGGACTGCAAGTAATCGTCAACATAGAATGACGTAGTTAGTGCTTCAGAGGCTTTGGGGTTAAATAAATGACCATCTTGTGAGGCAAGCAAGTGTAGGGATCGGATAGCAAGGAAAGCAGAGGGTTTTAAGCCATAGGTAACCGTTTTCAAGCGAAATACCTTAATGGGCTTATTGATTTCATCACGCCACAAGATTCTTTGAAGATCTCGTTGCTCTGGTTGAATTAACACTTGACGGTACATCTGTTTTATATCGGCTATGACAGCTATGGGAAATAATCGAAAGTTTAAAAGTATAGCAGATAAATCTGATTGAATAGCAGGACCAGAATAAAGAGTGTCATTAAGGCTGTTGCCATTAACGTCGGGTGATGAACCATTGAAAACAACTCGGATTTTACCTTTTAAACAAGATGTTCAGTAAAGAACATATAGCCTACTTTCTCCTAAATGCATGGGTATTGTTATAACTCTTTGTCCTTTTCAAGGAGTATGATTGAATGTTGGTTGTAGGAGCTTGTTGAAATACAACGTGCTATAGGGATATTAAACATGAATATGAGGTGCCCTTTGCTAGTGCTACCTCTGTACCAAATTTCGTTCAATTCGGTTTCACCGTGTTTGAATTGATAGGGGGAATCGATTTGCACACATACTTGGCCACCATCTGCAAACTATAGGGCTGATGTTCTTGCAGTTTGGTCAGAATATGTTTCCCACATAAAGATATGGTGTTGCAAAATTAGGTAGAGACTAGATTATTAGGTTGGTCGTAATTACATTTTAGCTTTTAACATTTGGGTGGCCGCGATTACGTTTCCATCAAGATAGCGGTGATATAAAACATGACACTGAGGTGCCCTTTGCTAGTGCTACCTCTATACCAAATTTCGTTCCATTTGGTTTCAGCGTGTTTGAATTAATAGGGGGAATCGATTCTGACACAAAGATGGCCGCCATCCGCAAACTATTAGGCGAATTACCTATTAGATTGGTCAAATGATGCTCCCTCCATAAAGGTATGTAGTTGCAAAATTTGGTAGAGATCGGATGATTAGGTTAATCGTAATTTGATTTAAGCTTTGAACATTCGTGTGGCCGCCATTACGTTTCAGTCAAGATGGCGGCGATATAATACATGACACTGAGGTGCCCTTTGCTAGTACTACCTCTGTACCAAATTTCGTTCCATTCGGTTCCACCGTGTTCGAATTAATAGGGGGAATCAATTTTGACATAAAGATGGACGCCATCCGCGAACTATCAGGTGAATGACCTATTAGATTGGTCAAAGGATGCTCCCTCCATAAAGGTATGTAGTTGCAAAATTTGGTAGAGATCGGATGATTAGGATAATCGTAATTTGATTTAAGCTTTGAACATTTGTGTGGCCGCCATTACGTTTCCGTCAAGATGGCGGCGATATAAAACATGACACTGAGGTGCCTTTTGTTAGTACTACCTCTCTACCAAATTTCGTTCCATTCGGTTGCACCGTGTTCGAATTAATAGGGGGAATCGATTTTCACACAAAGATGGCCGCCATCCGCAAACTATTACGCTGATGACCTATTGGTTTGGTCAAAGGATGCTCCTCTCATAAAGGTATGTCGTTGCAAAATTTGGTAGAGATCGGATGATTAGGTTAGTCGTAATTTGATTTAAGCTTTGAACATTTGTGTGGCCGCCATTACGTTTCCGTCAAGATGGCGGCGATATAAAACATGACACTGAGGTGTCCTTTGCTAGTGCTACCTTTGTACCAAATTTCGTTCAATTCGCATTCACCGTTTTCGAATTGATAGGGGGGGACAGACATTCAGAGTACACACACTCACACACACACAGACACACAGACACACACACACACAGACTCACACACACACATACACACACACAGACAGACACACTTTTTTCGCCCTGTGTTGATCTCATAAGTCTACTTTCATTTTTTGCAAAAATCGAAAGTAGGCTAAAAAGGGTTTTTCCACACAGGATGATGATTTAAATAAACCGTTTCGATTGGGGGGTGCAATTCATCATCGGATTTGTTAACAACCTCCATATGATCTAAGCTTTCATACTCATCCATGAACTCAGTGTACTGCTTTTTGACGAGGGGTTCCTTTTTGAATTTGCTCTCGATAGCAAAGAGAGCTTTTCGAGCTTTAGGCTGAGAGTTAATAAGTTTGGGGGGATTATGTAATCTTGGCATTTGAACAACGAACCGGCCATCAGAAGAACGAGTGGTCGTGTTCAAAAAAAGTTGCTCACAGAATTCATTTTCTGAAGAAGTTACATTAGGAGAATCAACATTTTCAAGCCTCCAAAACTGTTCCAGGTCAGTATTGGAGAAGTAACATTGCGATGCAGGTTGGGGTGAATAATGGGGAAGTTGCCCTGTGACAATCCATCCAAAATTAGTGTCTCTAGCGACCACGTTTGAGGATAGCTTGCGAACCTGTTTCCGAAGGCAGTTCCAAAAGACATTGGCACTAAAGAGTATGTCAATGGGATTTTGTGTGTTAAACGAAGGATCGGCTAACCTTAAATGCGAGGGAATGTTTAACCCCGAAATATCAACCGAATGACTAGGAGTGTCTTCTCCAATGCTATTGAGAATTAGACAATTAAGTTTAAGAAAGTTGTTTCTATGACAAGTATCTCTTATGGTTAGTTTTGAAAATTGTAAAGCTTGCGATTTTGAGCTGTTGATGCCTGACACATTGATAGAAGTGGGGTTTACGGGTAGGCCTAGTTTTCTAATCAGGGAATTAGATACAAAATCATGAGTTGCCGCTGAGTCTAGAAGACCGCGTGCACGGACCCAGTTGCCAAAGTTATCCTGAACGTCAATTTGAACAGTAGATAACAATACTTGAGCACTGCGAATTGACTTAGCATTTTGAATGTATGATGAAGCATTAGAACTGTTAACACTATCATTTTTAGGAGAAGTGGATGCTGTTGATGACCTTGCCTGATCATGACGATGTAGCAGAGTATGATGAGCCTTTTCACAATGGTAGCAAAGTCTTGTAGACTTACAGTTAGAAGCAGAATGCGTAGGCGCTAGGCAGTTGAAACAATGTTTGTTTTGAGCGACTAATTTTCGTCTGTCATCGACGGACATTTCTTTAAAGGATTTGCAGAGGTATAGGGCATGGGGATCTTTACAAAGTATGCACTTTACAGGTTCGTTTAAACTTTTGCGAGGTTCACCTTGCGTGTTTAAAACAATAGAGCTAGCAACACGACGTTCACTAGACCTAGTTGGGTAACCAGTAATGTTTGATTTGAATTTGGATGAGCTGGACCCGGGTTTTTGGGCATTGGACGCTGAGCGTTCGCTTTTGGGTTTGATGGACATTAATTCGAATTTGGAACTGGGAGATGAAGGTTCGCTCTGATTAGCTAGCGCGGTTAAAAGTTGGCATCTAGCGTTTATGAAAGTGACTAAATGCTCGTAAGAGTAGTCATCTTCCTTAGAAAGTTCAATTTCCCAAGCTTTGAGGGTAGCAGCATCAACTTTAGAAACTACTAAATGTATTAGGAAAGTGTCCCAATGTTCAGTAGGCTGCTCTAATTGGGACAAAGCTTTGACGTGGAGTTGGGTAGTGTCAATTAAAGTACGCAAACTAGTGACGTCATTGTGCTGTGACGCAGGTAGGTTAAATAGAGCCTTAATATGGCGTTGAATACGTAAACGTGAATTTCCATATCTTTCTTTTAATAAGTTGAAGGCAATGGGGTAATTTTCGGCACGCAGAGGAAGTGCTTCAACTAACTGCAAAGCTTGACCTCGAAGGATAGATCTCAAGTAATGAAACTTGTAAATGACTTGAATGTCTTCATTGTCATGAACAAGGGAGCAAAATAATTCATAGAAAGAATCCCAAGTGGATTCATCTCCAGAAAAATGGGGTAAATCAATTTTCGGTAAAGTAGGTTTGGGCTTGTGAGTGCCTTCACGGAAAGAAGTTTGGGGTTCATGAAGGGAACCAAGAACAGAAGCGTCCTTTTTCTGCTCCTCTTCGAGTTGGCGTATTATTCTGAAAGCAGAACCTATGCCTTCGTAATATAAGTTCTCTACTTCGACACGATCTTCTGTTTGATTGAGCATACAAGTTTCAATTTCAGTTTGAATGTTACAGTAGTTTTCATAAGAACGTTCAAAATCCTTTACACGATGTTTCAACAAATCTAATTGCGCATCTGAGGGATCTAATTCTTTTATGTACCTTCTGAATCGGGTAATTTGCCCTTTATAGGATGCTCGTTTAGAAGTAAGTTTTTCATCCTTATCCTTATCAGTGGGAGCCATATTAAGGAAGATAAATGAAAATGTAACTCACGAAACTGTGGAACCTTGGAAATGCTGTCAAGCTGGCAGCAGCGAATGAGTAGAAAGAATGGGACACACCATAGGAGACAGGAGCGGCCTCTTTCCCGTTCACAGGCTTTGCACGATGTGGTTATAGCTGAAATATTCAACACAGATATTAGAAATATGCAAAGTATTGTCAAATGACACTGTTTTAAAAAGAGAAAAGAAAAAATGGGCTCTCCCGGGTTTCGGCACCAAATTTTGGGTAGATTATAGGTTAGGGAATAACCCACCCACCAAGGGAAGATGATGAAAAGAAGGAAGTAGATTTTGGAATTGGAAAAGAAGGATAGAAGAATAGGAGGAGAGTCCCACAAAAGTAATAAATTTAGTGTAAAACACACTTAAAGGTAGTTGCCAATGGAAATTAACTCTAGGATACCTAAAGTAGGTACGAGCTTGGTCGAGGCTAACGGGAACCGCAGCTAGGACTTGGGCGGTTTGCAAGAGAGAGGCCTTAGTACATTTCCTCCCAAGCATGTATAAAAGTACTATGGGAAAGGGTGATGGTCTGGCAAGACTTAGAGGAACAAATTTACTGTATGTTTTCTCAAGGAGATTAGGTTTTACAAAGTAATTCGAAGAATGCCGATGATTTAACTCAAGCTTGGTATTTTCAATTTCCAAAATTATGGAGTTCCTGTAAGGGCGACCAAGTGTCTCTAAGAAGGAATATAATAAAAGATTATGCCTTATTGGGTAATCTTGGTAAATGAACCAATGGTTGCATTGGGCAATGGCTAAGCTTTTACTCAGCGAGGAGCCGGCTAAAAGTTTAGACAAAAAGAAACACCTATTTTTTTGAAAACTGACCATAAGTTTTCGGAGAGGGTCTCCACAAGCAGGTAGTTGGCTTAGCGAACTTTACTTGCCTTACTGGCCAATTAGAATTAGCTATTATCGCTAAGAAGAACTTTAGTAAGGTGAAAATTAAGAGTTCTTGCTCAAAGGCAACAAATGGTGAAAGCCCTATTAAAGATTTTAATATCATTGAGTGAAGAGAGTCAAGGAAGACAGGATTTTGCCTAAACTTTATATTCGCAAATGAAAAAGAGAAGGGAAAAGATTTGTTTATTTTACAATTAGAAAAAATTTGATGAAATTAACAATTATGCAATATAAATTTAATGAACATGGTTCATTTGAACCTTTTAACAAATAGGGTCGCAGACCTCTTAACATCAAACAGTTGCTCCAGGCAATTGACAATTTTTAAGGTTTTTTAACCGTGTATTAAAATCTTGGTAAGATTTCATAAATAGGCAAAATGGAATAATTAAAGTTTTAACATTTACAGGAGTACAAGCAGTGTACTATACGAAACCTTCGAAAGAACATTCTAACGAGAATAACAACTTCGAAGATAACAAACTGTAAAACATAAAGAAAAAGGAAGTTCCTACAACTTCTTATATTTATACAGAGTTAATATATGAGAATTATACAAAAAGAGCAGGTCACTTACTGTGAAACCTGGAGAAAGTGAAAAGGAAGTTTCTAGACTTCCTATGTTTAATTGGGAATCACGAGAAAAATGGGACAGTTTCCATTTCGTGAAACCTGAACATGACTCTCTCAAGAGTGTAGAGAATTGTTTTCCCTATGTATAGGAAAGGGACAACGTGATTTAAAACTTGTATCACACAAGCAATTATGCAGAATTTAATTAATGTTAAACTAGCAAAGTTGGAAGGGCACTTCGTAAGTAACACCTTATAGAAAGTTACAATTTCATAAATAATGGTTGTTAGTAGAAGGTTAAGGAAAGATCATTGGGATATAGGAACAATGTTCATGGCCGTATTTAATATAACCGGACGATCGCGACGCGGTAGAAAAGTGGAGCAAGCACTGATTAACACTATAGTCTGTAAAGATGGATGCAAAGTTCACTATAGAAACACTAAAGTTCATGAAAAAGAAAGTTATTGCAATTATGGAGATAACTGATTGCACTATGTAGGTGAAAGTCTATTTCTTGAAAAAGTTGTGATTTACAATTAAATGCGCCATAGAATTTTCCAGAGGTTCCAGCGGAGGACGAAAATTCACTATTGTAGTAATTTAGTTTTAAACAGAATTCTCCCAAGTACGTGAGAAATACATGATGGCAGGACTCGCAGATAGAGAACAAGTTCTAGAAGGTTCCAGAACGACCTTAGCAGAAAATGGGGTTTGAGAAAATCCAACGGAGGAAATAGTTTTAAAATTATAGGCAGCGGGTATTAGATAATATCCCACGTAGCGAGAGGATTTCTCGTTTGAATCGCTTAAGAAAAGCTCTTTTATAGTAAGGTTGGCTTATACAAGTAAAAGCTCAACATGGCAAAACCCACGAAGAATGATTATTGCCCCAAGTAAATAATTTCACACTGCCTATAATTAAAAGCACTTGAAAGTTAAAACCATGAAGATGAGGTTAAAACTTTTTAAAAATGGTACTTATCTCGATTTCATGTTGAAGTCGGAGTTCCTTATGAAGACTATCTAGCCAACATGGCGTAGAAGAGGGTGTGCCTCTTGGTTTGAGGAGGCTAAGCTCGAGCGGAGCTTTGACTGAACGAGTCAACTGCAGACGTAGAAGTGAGTGAGGCTCAGCGGAGCACAGAGGGTCCAAGAAAAGGGGGAAAGAGAGGGGGTAGGAGACAAAAGGAGAACATATAAACATAGCCAACATTACAACAAAAAATTGATCTTCTCTTGCTGAGCTGGTCTTCAAGGAGTTGATAGATGATACTAGCGCAGCATGGTGAGTAAAGAAGTAGACGTAGTCCTCTTGCTCAAGGAGAAAATAGCTGACGATGGTAACGAGATCTGGTAGCCAAATGGATAAGTAAGTCCTCTTGCACGATGAGGAATAGAGTAGCTTCAGAGGTTCGCTACTAGATGGCGCTAGGTGGATCACAGAAGTTATATATCTGAAACATACTTATGAAGACATAAGAGACATGCCCAACAGGGAGAAAACAGATGATCACTGTTGGTGTTTGGCAAGGAGGAAGGAAAAAATGAACATGCAAAGAGCAATAGACATTATATCTCTCGTACCGTGTATTCAAAGAATACACCACATACTTTTAAAAATCGACACAAGTGTGTATTATAAAGGTTGTATTTCCCAAGTTTTGCAAAAATATGCAATCCTTCAACATTCAATAGCCTATTGTCTGAAAAATCACGAGTTAGTTGTTGGAGTCCATTTTCGAACTTGTGTTACGGATCGAACCTTTGTGTACAGCCTATATGTAGACGTGTATTGCGTCTCGTCATGGTTGTATAGGTTATATCTGCTGGTTATTATACGAGATGCACAGAAGGAACGATATTTGACTTGTGACATTAATATTATTGCTCTCAATCTATATATGGATATCCAAGGTCTCAAATGTTCTGAGGAACATCTTATCTTAGAAAATTCAAAAACTGTGTGTCCTCGGTAGTATGGTGGTCAGTATCTCCGCCTGTCACGTGGGAGACCGGTGTTTGATTCCCCAACGGGAAGGATTATTTTACCAATAGCTTAGGATGTTTCTTGACTATCAAGCAGATGAAGTTTTTTTCTTTAATTCACATTTAATAGCAGATACAACTGGGGACGAAGACCAGGTAACCACTAAATTGGGTTGAGCACTTTTCAACGAGGCGGACCTAAAGACTAGTGTCAGTAACTCTACCAGGAAATTAAAATCCGTTGTCTCTAAAGAATAAAGGATGGCAAACGGCACATTTTATTGTAGGGTTAGTCTTTTTAAAATAAAACAGTGATTCCTCTATACTATTGTTACGGCTGTGAGTTCGTTTCATCGCTCGCCGCATGAGTCAAAACTGCCCCAGGGCTGGACTGCTCTCCCTCAGTGTATTGCATGCGCGTTACGCAACGGACTGCGAAGTGAAAGGGATGGTCCAGAATCTTCGTGACACCACCAGCGAAGGAAATGTCGAGAAGCCGTGTGTCCTGGACGATTCTAGAATTTATTGAGTCACCAGCCTGCTATATAAGCGGCTTCAACAGTGAGGGGACCGAGTTTTCTGTTGTTGTGTTTTACGAGCTAGTGGGAGCGATTATCGTGAGCGACAGAAGTGTGGTGACGAAGTGCTGTGCGAGTTACGAAATCCTGTGACATTGTTTCTCCCAGCTTGTGAACAGCGTACATCAAGTGCTCGTAAGTAACTGTATTTGTTGTACCTGAGGAAGAGGGGCAGGTAGCTTCTGCCAAGGCCACCGGACTCATTAGGACGGATTAACTTCTGTGGTCTGTTGCAAGTGAAAGGGGCCAAGAGCGCATAAGGAAGAGACTTGAGTAAAATGGAGAAGGCTCCTAATTGCTTGTATTTGCTGATTTGTGTAATTTTCTGCCCACAATAAAGTTGATTATTTCTTTAAGCAGTAAATGGTGTTGTGCTTCCTACCCACCGTAATCCAGTTAACAAAAGTGCCACTAGGGGGTGGCACGTAACAACTGGTGTCAGAAGCCGGATTACGAACTCAAGCACAACACCTGACGGTCCTGGTTTCAAAACCCGAGCAGGTCATTTTCTCTAATTTTCCTGTGAGTGCCTGCCCTTTACAAGACAAACAACTAAAATGGAGGAGAAATTGGCAGCACTGCTAGAAAAGTTAAATGGCATGGAAACCAAGATGGAGGACGGCCAGAAGAATTTAACCAAGGACCTAACTGCCAAAAATGGAAGACGGCCAGAAGAAGATGGAGGATGGCCAGAAGAAGTTAGCAGAGGACCTAACTTCCAAGTTAGAAGAAGGCCAAAATAAGTTAGCGGAGGACCTGAAGCAGATGGAAGATAGCCAGAATAAGTTAGCAGAGGACCTAACCGCCAAATTTCTGGATGGCCAGAAAAATCTGGAAGAGTGTCTGCTGACGAAATTAGAGGAGAGCCAAAGGAAATTAGAACAGGGCCTACGTGAGGAAGTCGCGGCAGTGGAGGAGAAGTTCAACACCTTGCAAGTGGAAGTTGCCGAGCTGCACCAACGCCCGCTGATGGGGGTGGAGGAGAAATTCAACGCCTTGCAAGTGGAAGTTGCCGAGCTGTGCCAACGACCGCTGATGGGGGTGGAAGAGAGATTCAACGCTCTACAAAAGGAATTTGCTGAGCTGCGCCGACTCCCGCCGACAGAGATGGAAGATAGATTCAAAGCCCTACAAGAGGAAGTCGCCGAGCTGCGCCGACGCCCGCCGACCGGGGTGGATGAGAGAGTCAAAGCCCTACAAGAGGAAGTTGCCGAGCTGCGCCAACGCCCGCCCACCGTTACACCGGGAATATCAGGAACGGGACATAGCAGAGTGACGCCCCCAACCTTCGACGGAAAGGTCCCGTGGAGCACCTACTTACGTCAGTTCGAGGCGGCCTGTTCCATAAATAACTGGAACAACACAGAAAAGGCTACAGCTCTCATTGTAGCGCTGAGAGGTGACGCCCTTAACGTACTTCAGGCCATCCCGACTGGATCCCAGGACTACGCTTCACTGATCGCCCATATGGAGTCCCGATATGGAGATAGCCATCTTCAGCAGGCCTACCAGATGCAGCTCCAGACCCGGGTACAGAAGAACGCGGAAACCCTGCAGGAGTTCGAGATGGTCATCGCACTCCTCGTAAGGCTCGCCTACCCAACAGCGCCGGCCGACTTTCTGGAGCAGATAGTGACGCAGACTTTCACCGACGGGCTACGGGACTCGGACACTCAACAGGCGCTGCGACTCGCGCGCAATAAGACCCTGGCAGATGCGCTGAGCCACGCACTTGAGATCGAGACGGCAAAACAGGCATCCAGAATGCACGCGCGGGTGCGTCAAGTGGACGTCGACGAACCAGTAAAAACCAACGAGACCAAGCCCCTGGCCGACGAATTGATGGAGGCGCTAAGCCGTTTCTTCAAGAATCGCAGTACCACCAACAAAAACGTAGCCGAAGGACATCCGGAGAGGCGGCCCGGAAGAGGACTACCGACCTGCTGGACCTGCCGTAAGAGAGGCCACCTGAGCAAGGACTGCAGTGATCGCCGCCGCCAAGGGTTTCCGTCGGGACAGTCAGTCGTAGGGAAACCGCGCGGCCCAGGAAAGCAAGTATCAGCCAGCATAGGGGGGCAAAGATTGGCTTGTGACTGTCGTCAAGCCCCGGCAGTCCAAGTTCGTGTGACGCAGTTACGGAGGGATAATAGCAGCCTGATGGTCGACGGAGTCGTCAACGGAGAGAGCTGGCCCATGCTAATCGACACGGGAGCATCGAGGACCATCGTCAGTCCCACCGTGATCCCGAAGTGGAGAGTTCAACCCACACAAAGGAACCTCCAGCTAATAACCGCGACCGGAGAGACCGCACCGGTACATGGCGAAGCATCACTGGAGTTTGTCATTGGTCGACGGGCGATAAAGCATCCAGTGCTTGTGGCTGACGTATCAAATGAAGTGATCATCGGACTGGACTTCCTGGACCAGAACAACATCATCTTGGATCTGAGTACCAACACTCTGCACTTCGGAGGTGAGGAACTTGCTTTGCAACCTGCGCACGTGTCCATCACCGCACGACGAGTAAGGCTGAGAGAAGACGTCATCGTTCCCGCCAGGACGGAGGTCAGCGCTGCCGTAATTGTCGACGGAACTGCTGAGGGAGTGGCGGCTGTCATCGAGCCAAAATATGAGGACATCCTGACCAAAGGATTGCTAGTTGCCAAGACCCTCATCAACACGACGTCTCGGCCGTACGTCCGCCTGTCCAACCTGAACGACTACGACATTACGGTTCACCGGGACACCAACCTAGGAGTCTGCGAGCCCGTTACCTGGATTGCCCGCATCACCGACACGACGGACGGACACCTGCAGACGGACAACCGAAGAAGACGCACACTGCCAGAAGAACTACAGAAGCTGTACCAAGGATCCCAGGACCATTTAGACGAGGAACAATCACGCCAACTTCAGGACCTGCTACGCGAATTCCAGGATGTCTTCTCCGTGGGGAGCAAAGACTTCGGCAGGACAAGCTTGGTCCAGCACAGAATCGACGTTGGGGACAGCGCACCGATTAGGGCCCCATTCCGACGAGTCCCGCTCGCCAAGCAAGCCGAAGTCGACCGGATGGTAGAAGAGATGAAGGAGCAAGGGGTGATCGAGCCATCACATAGTCCTTGGAGTTCTCCGGTTGTGCTTGTGAAGAAGAAGGACGGCTCCACCAGGTTCTGCGTGGACTACAGGCGGGTGAACGACGTCACGAAGAAGGACAGCTACCCTCTACCCCGGATCGACGACACGCTGGACACCATATCAGGGTCAAGATGGTTCTCCACCTTGGATTTGAAGACTGGCTACTGGCAGGTGGAGGTCCACCCTAAGGACCGCGAGAAAACTGCGTTCTCTGTGGACAGCGGGCTCTGGCAGTTCACCGTCATGCCATTCGGTCTGTGCAACGCCCCTGCGACCTTCGAAAGGCTAATGGAGTCCATTCTGAGGGGACTACACTGGAAGACCTGCCTGGTCTACCTAGACGACGTCATCGTACTGGGGAGAAGCTTCGAGGAGCACTACAGCAACCTGAAGGAGATCTTGTTGAAGCTACGGGCTGCCCAGCTGAAGTTGAGCCCCAAGAAGTGTCAGGTCTTCCAGAAGCGGGTCCAGTACCTTGGGCATATCGTCTCCGAGGAAGGGGTGCGCACCGACCCAGAAAAGACCGCAGCTGTGAGGGAGTGGCCAGTCCCGAAGGACAAGTCCCAACTACGAAGCTTCCTGGGACTCTGCACTTATTACCGTCGCTTCGTGAGAGGATTCGCCGACATCGCCAAACCTTTACATCGACTGACTGAGAAGGACCAACTCTTCACGTGGACAGCAGAATGCCACAGTGCCTTCGAACAACTCAAGCAGGCTCTGTGCACCGCGCCTATTCTGGCCTACCCCAGACCTGGAACAAGGTTCATCGTCGATACCGATGCCAGCGACTTTGGCATAGGGGGAATCCTGTCGCAGGTAGTGGACGGCGAGGAGAGAGTAGTGGCCTACTTCAGCAAGGCCTTGTCAAAGCCAGAAAGGAACTACTGCGTCACCAGGAAGGAGCTGCTCGCCATCGTGAAGACCATTGAACACTTCCACAAGTACCTGTACGGGCAAGAATTTCTCATCAGGACCGACCATGCATCCCTGCGGTGGCTCCTGAACTTCAAGCAGCCCGAGGGTCAACTCGCGCGGTGGTTAGAGAGGCTTCAACAGTATAACTTTGAGATTCAGCACAGGAAAGGCCAACTGCATTCTAACGCCGACGCCCTGTCACGAAGACCGTGCCCCGAAGACTGCACCTTTTGTGCCCGAAGGGAGGAGAACACCGGGATACAGTGCCGAAGGACTACCGTGGAACTTCAAGGGAGCTGGAGCCGCGAATCTTTCACGCGGGCGCAAGCGGAAGATGATGACCTGGGACTGATAGCCGAATGGAAGAGGGCCTGTGTCCCCAGACCCGGGTGGAACATTGTGAGTGACTGCAGCCCAAAGTTTAAGTCCTACTGGGCACAGTGGGACTCGCTGATTGTAAGGGATGGCCTCATCGGCCGTACCTGGGAGAGCACCGACGGGAAGACATCTCGGGAACAAGTCGTCGTTCCAAAGGCTATGACAGAGGAAGTCCTGAAGGAAGTTCATGGAGGATCATCTGGTGGACACCTAGGGATAAAGAAGACCCTGGAGAAGCTGAGAGAGCGGTTCTACTGGATCGGATGCCGAACAGACGTGGAGAACCACTGCGCGAGGTGCCACGATTGCGCAGCCAGCAAGGGCCCAGGACGAAGACGACGGGGTCCACTGAAGACCTACAACGTGGGCGGCGCCATGGAGAGAGTGGCCATCGATGTTGCTGGGCTATTCCCGTTCAGCGAGGCAGGGAACCGCTACATATTAGTCGTCAGCGACTACTTTACCAAATGGCCGGAGGCGTATGCGCTCCCTAACCAAGAAGCCGCGACGATCGCAGAGACCCTGGTGAAGGAATTCGTCAGCCGGTACGGAGTACCCCTGGAGCTGCACTCCGACCAAGGGAGGAACTTCGAGTCGCATGTGTTCCAGAACCTATGCCAGCTGCTGGGGATCTGGAAGACCAGGACAACGCCGCTACACCCTCAGTCCGACAGGATGGTAGAGCGATTCAATCGCACCGTCGAGAACCATCTCCGAATAGTCGTCAGCGAGCACCAGAGGGATTGGGACAAGCATCTTCCACTATTTCTCCTGGCCTACCGCGCCGCCGTGCATGAAGCCACCGGGTGCACACCAGCCCGGGCCATGTTTGGGAGGGAGCTCCGTCTACCTGTCGTTCTTGCCTTCGGCCGACCTGGGAATGATCCGATCCCGGTAAGCCAGTATTGTCAAGAGCTGGCCGACCAACTGGAAGACGTACACGCGTTCGCGAGGAAGAAACTGCGAATCGAGACCGACCGAATGAAGACCCGATACGACCAGCAGACGGATGCCGGCGGATTCCACGAGGACGACCTGGTCTGGCTCTTCAACCCATTACGGAAGAAAGGCCTGTCATCCAAACTGCAGAAGTCCTGGGAGGGCCCGTACCGAGTCGTGAAACGGATCAACGATGTCGTCTACAGGATCCAGCGGAGCCCGAGGGCGAAGATGAAGATCGTGCATCGAGATCGCCTGGCAGCCTACGGAGGGACACAGACGGACCAATGATTGATCGGGACGATCAGCCTTTTTAGGAAGGGGGTGGTGTTACGGCTGTGAGTTCGTTTCATCGCTCGCCGCATGAGTCAAAACTGC
This sequence comes from Meconema thalassinum, assembly GCA_946902985.2. Lineage (NCBI taxonomy): Eukaryota > Metazoa > Arthropoda > Insecta > Orthoptera > Tettigoniidae > Meconema > Meconema thalassinum. The sequence goes on from OX336391.1 coordinate 390,829,376, forward strand.
CCCAGGGCTGGACTGCTCTCCCTCAGTGTATTGCATGCGCGTTACGCAACGGACTGCGAAGTGAAAGGGATGGTCCAGAATCTTCGTGACACCACCAGCGAAGGAAATGTCGAGAAGCCGTGTGTCCTGGACGACTCTAGAATTTATTGAGTCACCAGCCTGCTATATAAGCGGCTTCAACAGTGAGGGGACCGAGTTTTCTGTTGTTGTGTTTTACGAGCTAGTGTGAGCGATTATCGTGAGCGACAGAAGTGTGGTGACGAAGTGCTGTGCGAGTTACGAAATCCTGTGACATTGTCTCTCCCAGCTTGTGAACAGCGTACATCAAGTGCTCGTAAGTAACTGTATTTGTTGTACCTGAGGAAGAGGGGCAGGTAGCTTCTGCCAAGGCCACCGGACTCATTAGGACGGATTAACTTCTGTGCTCTGTTGCAAGTGAAAGGGGCCAAGAGCGCATAAGGAAGAGACTTGAGTAAAATGGAGAAGGCTCCTAATTGCTTGTATTTGCTGATTAGTGTAATTTTCTGCCCACAATAAAGTTGATTATTTCTTTAAGCAGTAAATGGTGTTGTGCTTCCTACCCACCGTAATCCAGTTAACAAAAGTGCCACTAGGGGGTGGCACGTAACACAAGCATATAATCAGGATCTTTCATTTCATTTGCATGGCTTGGAATATTTAAGACCACATTGCTGTGACCGAGGACATGCATGGTTCAGATCCTAAACTTGGCAAATATCCACGAAGGAAAAATTCCACAGGCCTCCGTGGCGCAATCGGCTAGCGCGTTCGGCTGTTAACCAAAAGGTTGGTGGTTCGAGCACACCCGGGGGCGATAGTTTTAAAATTGAGGGCTCCTGCAGCCGTAAAATCCTTATTCATTCTTGTTAGAGAAGGTTCCAATTTGTAATACCAGAAGAAAAGCTCACTTGTTGAACGATAATTTGATGGGTTACGTTCAGATCATTGTACAAGGTTTCCTGTCTATAATTTAAGCGAATCCATTGATCACTCGAGGCGCTGCAGTCGCCTAAATATGGCTACTATAAGATTGTTAGGACGAATGATGGCAAAACAACTCACAGATATTCAAGAGAAAACGTGGCAATTTGCGCATACTTTTAAAAATCGACACAAGTGTGTATTATAAAGGTTGTATTTCCCAAGTTTTGCAAACATATGCAATCCATTAACATTCAATAGCCTATTGTCTGAAAAATCACGAGTTAGTTGTTGGAGTCCATTTTCGAACTTGTGTTAGGGAACGAACCATCGGGTACAGTCTATATGTAGACGTGTATTGCGTCTCGTCATGGTTGTATAGGTTATATCTGCTGGTTATTATACGAGATGCACAGAAGGAACGATATTTGACTTGTGCCGTTAATTATTGCTCTCACTCCTTATATGGTTATCCAAAGTCTCAAAAGTTCTGGGGAACATCTTATCTTAGAAAATACGAAAAGTGTGTGTCCTCAGTAGTATAGTGGTCAGTATCCCAGCCTGTCACTCGGGAGACCGGGGTTCGATTCCTCGCATGGGAGGTTACTTTTACCAATAGCTTAGGATGTTTCTTGACTATCAAGCAGATGAAGTTTTTTTCTCTAATTCACATTTAACAGCAGATGCAACTGAGGATGAAGGCCAGGTAAGCACTAAATTGGGTTGAGCACTTTGCAACGAGGCGGACTTAAAGACTAGTGTCAGTAACTCTACCAGGAAATTAAAATACGTTGTCTCTAAAGAATAAAGGATGGCAAACTACACATTTTATTGTAGGGTTAGTCTTTTTAAAATAAAACAGTGATTCCTTTATACTATCATATAATCAGGATCTTTCATTTCATTTGCATGGCTTGGAATATTTAAGACCACATTACTGTGACCGAGGACATGCATGGTTCAGCTTCTAAACTTGGCAAATATCCGCAAAGGAAAAATTCCACAGTCCTCCGTGGCGCAATCGGCAAGCGCGTTCGGCTGTTAACCGTAAGGTTGGTGGTTCAAGCCCACCCGGGGGCGATAGTTTTAAAATTGAGGGCTCCTGCAGCCGTAAAATCCTTATTCATGCTTGTTAGAGAAGGTTCCAATTTGTAATACCAGAAGAAAAGCTCACTTGTTGAACGATAATTTGATGGGTTACGTTCAGATCATTGTACAAGGTTTCCTGTGTATAATTTAATCGAATCCATTGTTCACTAGAGGCACTGCAGTCGCCTAAATATGGCCACTATAAGATTGTTAGGACGAATGATGGCAAGACAACTCACAGATATTCAAGAGAAAACGTGGCAAGTTGCGCAAACTTTTAAAAATCGAAACAAGTGTGTATTATAAAGGTTGTATTTCCCAAGTTTTGCAAAAATATGCATCCATCAACATTCAATAGCCTATTGTCTGAAAAATCACGAGTTAGTTGTTGGAGTCCATTTTTGAACTTGTGTTATGGATCGAACCTTTGGGTACAGCCTATATTTTATTTATTTAAACCAAATCTACTTGTTAATTGTCACTTTAACTCCGAGAGTCATATCGTGACATACAGGCAATAAACACATAGATAACATAAATTTACAGTATGGCGTTAGATAATTAAACCAAATGTCCATTCGGCATTTCATAGCTTCCTTGTTATTTCAAAACTTAATAATGCTTTGCAGTAGTTATATTCATTCACAATATCACTGGGCAACTTTTCTGATGGAAACTGCACAAAGTTCTTTCCTAATCATAAATGTGGACACAGTGTTCTTCATTTTTTGACAGTTCTCCATGGGAGACACCTCACAGAAAGAATTACTTTTATTTCCCTATCGAGCCCTTACTGACTGTAAGAGTCTGATAAGTTTTGTGGTAAGGAAAAAAACCATCAAACTCACAGGAAAATCTACAGACAGCAATATGTGGCTGTACGGTAGTAAACGTATAGGCTACCTAGTTAATACAGATAGGCTCTCCTAGGCTTTAACAAGATTTATAGCTTAGGAAGCCATCTCCTGTACTTGAATGCTTAATTTAGATGCATCTTTGTTCTGAATCTCATCCGACGCTTTCTTATTCCACATTGCCCTGATGGTATTAAAATATTTTGCTAATTGACCCGCTTTCCCCCATTCCCTTTTTAGTAATTTAATTAAAGTGTGATACTCATTTTCATTTTCTATTCTGTTTAGATCTGCTTTGTCTACAAACTTTGCTCTTATCATTTTAATTTCCTTGCATTCCCTGATCAGGTGCGCCGCACCCATAACCTTCCCACAAAACAGGCAAATATCCTCTTTTCCTACTTCTCTCAACGCTTTGTTCTTATACACCCCCATTAACCACCAAATTATCCCTCTCATTTATCTTTTCATTAGGCATTGAGGCTTTATGCTCATAAAGTTCCTTATTTCGCAGAACTCCGTTAAGGTTCTCCTACTGGTGCACTCTTCTCTTAGCACCTGCAACTCTACGTCATTAACCCTTCTGCACACTTTTTTACACACCCTACCTTCCTCTCTTTGTAAGTCCCTATCCCATAGATAACCCATTCCTAATCTTTCCAGTACACTTCTTACCCCGTCCACCCAGTAGCCCTCTTGCTGATGCTTCATTTGGTGCAGGTAGGCTACCTTAAGCATTCCCCCCCCCCCCCTCCACCTGCTTTTAAACGAATCCAAGACTTTATGACCCTTTTTATGATATGTTGTCTAATGCTTACATCCTCACACAACATTCTCGCTCCACAATTCGCTGTGCAACTAGGTAGCCCCAAAATTATCTTGGCAAACCTACTTACAATACTGTCCAGGGTTTTCGTTCCTTCCTCTAAACCCCATACTTCCACTCCATAGAGTGCTCTTGAAACGATGAGTGCGTTGAACACATTCTTATACACTTTGTAGTCAAGATTCGGTAACCTACGCTCTAACATTTTAACATTCGCCAATGCCGCTAGCCCTTTCGATTTTGCCCTTTTAATTTGTTCGGTCCATTTACCATTACTCGCCATTATCGTCCCAAGATACTCAAGTTTTTTCACCGTCTCTAACTGAGACCCATACATGACTCACTTTTCATTCTTAGCCAGTATAACTCCCTTTTTGCAGACCATAACTTTGGTCTTACTCGGGTTAATTTTTAAGTTCCAGTCCTCACAGTATCTCACAATCTCGTCAATACTATATTGCATATTATAGGGTGTTAGAGCAAGCAGAAGGATGTCATCAGCGAAAGCTAGGCCCGGGATATCATAATTGTCCAAGCAAGGGTTGGACCGTTGCTCAAAGCCCTTTGACTCGAAAATATCGTTGATAAATAGCACAAAAAAAAAGCACCGGGGATAATTTGCATCCCTGTTTTAGTCCTATATTAGACGTTATCTCTCCTACAATTACATCATCTTTAGTTTTAATTGCACATTTCACTTCGGAATACACATTCTCAATTGCTCGTATCATTTTATGTGACACCCCGATTTTTCCCAGTTTAGACATGACAGCTCCCCTGCTCACTGAATCAAACGCCTTCTCCAAATCAATAGCTGTTATATACAGCTTACCTCTTTTCCTTCTTATGTACTTGTCCATCACCGTTTTAACCACCATTATATTGTCACTGGTCCTCATTCCTTTTCTGAACCCTGTCTGGAGTCTCGAGAACACCGAACAGCCCTCTGCCCATGCTATTAAACGCTTGGATAAGACCCCGGTGTACATTTTGCTCAAATTATCAAGCAAAGTTATGCCTCTATAGTTGCCTGGGTCTAGTTTGTCCCCACGCTTCTTATATATTGGACAAATTATCCCCTCCTGCCACGCCCTCGGAAATCTACCTCGATCAAAGATTGTGTTAAAGATTTTTACCAAGCTGTCCATCATGAACCTATTGTTACTCAACTCTTGCCAAAATTCATTTGTTATCCCCGAAATAGCACCTGACTTCCCTCCTTTACTTTTTGTCATTACTTCCTTAATTTCCTCTATCGATATGACTTGGTCCAGCATAGGCAGAGTGGCCTCCAGCCCCCTCGGGACGCCAAACTCATCCCTCTTCCTCCAACTATCTTCAGCATTTAACAGATTCTCATAATATGCAATCCATATTTCATCACTAATAGAGCTCCCCCCACCACTTCTCCTCCCCCTACAGTAAGAATTTATCCTGTTCCACACTTTGCTACAGTCGTTAGCTTTAGAATCCTTATTTAGTGCTGTTGCTTCCTTACTCTGCCATTCATCTTTCATTTTACTGAGCAGTTCCCTATATTCTTTCCTTCGACGACAAAATTCTACTCTCATCGTATCATCCCCTCCTCTCTTGTATAACTACAGTGCCCTAATAACTTCGGTTTTCTTCCTTCTACAAGATTCATCGTACCATCCTTTAATTCTCCCTAATTTTCCCCTAGCCTTCACGCGCATTTTCCGCCCGGCCATCATAATTGCATTCTCAATCATACGTATTACCCCTTCAATTTCATCATTACTGATCATTAAACTTATTCCTACCTTTATCAGCTCAAAATTTTCTCCCTGGAAGTAGTTCTGGAACTCTCTGCAGTTTTCCTCCCTCCCTGGTACTGCCTATATGTAGACGTGTATTGCGTCTCGTAATGGCTGTATAGCTTATATCTGCTGGTTATTATACGAGATGCACAGAAGGAACGATATTTGACTTGTGACGTTAATTATTGCTCTCACTCCTTATATGGATATCCAAGGTCTCAAAAGTTCTGAGGAACATCTTATCTTAGAAAATACGAAAACTGTGTGTCCTCGGTAGTACAGTGGTCAGTATCCCCACCTGTCACGCGGGAGACCGGGGTTCGATTCCCCGCCGGGGAGGTTACTTTTACCAATAGCTTAGGATGTGTCTTGACTATCAAGCAGATGAAGTTTTTTCTCTCTAATTCACATTTAACAGCAGATACACCCGGGGATGAAGGCCAGGAAACCACTAAATTGGGTCGAGCACTTTGCAACGAGGCGGACCTAAAGACTAGTGTCAGTAACTCTACCAGGAAATTAAAATCCGTTGTCTCTAAAGAATAAAGGATTGCAAACTACACATTTTATTGTAGGGTTAGTCTTTTTAAAATAAAACAGTGATTCTTTCATACTATCATATAATGAGGATCTTTCATTTCATTTGCATGGCTTGGAATATTTAAGACCACATTGCGGTGACCGAGGACATGCATTGTTCAGCTCTTAAACTTGGCAAATATCCTCGAAGGAAAAATTCCACAGGCCTCCGTGGCGCAATCGGCTAGCGTGTTCGGCTGTTAACCGTAAGTTTGGTGGTTCAAGCCCACCCGGGGGCGATAGTTTTAAAATTGAGGGCTCCTGCAGCCGTAAAATCCTTATTCATTGTTGTTAGAGAAGGTTCCAATTTGTAATACCAGAAGAATAGCTCACTTGTTGAACGATAATTTGATGGGTTACGTTCAGATCATTGTACAAGGTTTCCTGTCTATAATTTAAGCGAATCCATTGATCACTAGAGGCGCTGCAGTCGCCTAATTTTGGCCACTATAAGATTGTTAGGACGAATGATGGAACAACAACTCACAGATATTCAAGAGAAAACGTGGCAATTTGCGCATTCTTTTAAAAATCGACACAAGTGTGTATTATAAAGGTTGTATTTCCCAAATTTTCCAAAAATATGCAATCCATCAACATTCAATAGCCTATTGTGTGAAAAATCACGAGTTAGTTGTTGGAGTCCATTTTCGAACTTGTGTTAGGGATCGAACGTTTGGGTACAGCCTATATGTAGACGTGTATTGCGTCTCGTGATGGTTGTATAGGTTATATCTGCTGGTTATTATACGAGATGCACAGAAGGAACGATATTCGACTTGTGACGTTAATTATTGCTCTCACTCCTTATATGGTTATCCAAAGTCTCAAAAGTTCTGGGGAACATCTTTTCCTAGAAAATACGAAAAGTGTGTGTCCTCAGTAGTATAGTGGTCAGTATTCCAGCCTGTCACGCGGGAGACCGGGGTCCGATTCCTCGCCTGGGAGGTTACTTTTACCAATAGCTTAGGATGTTTCTTGACTATCAAGCAGATGAAGTTTTTTCTCTAATTCATATTTAACAGCAGATACAATTGGTGATGAAGGCCAGGTAACCACTAAATTTGGTTGAGCACTTTGCAACGAGGCGGACCTAAAGACTAGTGTCAGTAACTCTACCAGGAAATTAAAATCCGTTGTCTCTAAAGAAGAAAGGATGGAAAAAACTACACATTTTATTGTAGGGTTAGTCTTTTTAAAATAAAACAGTGATTCCTTTATACTATCATATAATCAGGATCTTTCATTTCATTTGCATGGATTGGAATATTTAAGACCACATTGCGGTGACCGAGGACATGCATTTTCAGCTTCTAAACTTGGCAAATATCCTGGAAGGAAAAACTCCACAGGCCTCCGTGGAGCAATCGGCTAGCGCGTTCGGCTGTTAACCGAGAGGTTGGTGGTTCAAGCCCACCTGGGGGTGAGAGTTTTAAAATTGAGGGCTCCTGCAGCCGTAAAATCCTTATTCATTCTTGTTAGAGAAGGTTCCAATTTGTAATACCAGAAGAAAAGCTCACTTGTTGAACGATAATTTGATGGGTTACGTTCAGATCATTGTACAAGGTTTCCTGTCTATAATTTAAGCGAGTCCATTGATACTAGAGGCGCTGCAGTCGCCTAAATATGGCCACTATAAGATTGTTAGGACGATTGAAGTCAAAACAACTCACAGATATTCAAGAGAAAACGTGGCAATTTGCGCATACTTTTAAAAATCGACACATGTGTGTATTATAAATGTTGTATTTCCCAAATTTTGCAAAAATATGCAATCCATCAACATTCAATAGCCTAATGTCTGAAAAATCACGATTTAGTTGTTGGAGTCCATTTTCGAACTTGTGTTAGGGATCGAACCTTTGGGTACAGCCTATATGTAGACGTGTATTGCGTCTCGTGATGGTTGTATAGGTTATATCTGCTGGTTATTATACGAGATGCACAGAATGAACGATATTTGACTTGTGACGTTAATTATTGCTCTCACTCCTTATATGGATATCCAAGGTCTCAAAAGTTCTGAGGAACATCTTATCTTAGAAAATACGAAAACTGTGTGTCCTCGGTAGTATAGTGGTCAGTATCCCCGCCTGTCACGCGGGAGACAGGAGTTCGATTCCCCGCCGGGGAAGTTACTTTTACCAATAGCTTAGGATGTTCTTGACTATAAAGCAGATGATGTTTTTCTCTAATTCACATTTAACAGCAGATACAACTGGGGATGATTGCCAGGTAACCACTAAATTGGGTTGAGCACTTTGCAACGAGGACCTAGAGACTAGTGTCAGTAACTCTACCAGGAAATTAAAATACGTTGTCTCTAAAGAATAATGTATGGCAAACTACACATCTTATTGTAGGCTTAGTCTTTTTAAAATAAAACAGTGATTCCTTTATACTATCATATAATCAGGATCTTTCATTTCATTTGCATGGCTTGGAATATTTAAGACCACATTGCGGTGACCGAGGACATGCATTTTCAGCTCTTCAACTTGGCAAATATCCTCGAGGGAAAAACTCCACAGGCGTCCGTGGCGCACTTGGCTAGCGCGTTCGGCTGTTAACCGAAAGGTGGGTGGATCGAGCCCACCAGGGGGCGTTAGTTTTAAAATTGAGGGCTCCTGCAGCCGTAAAATCCTTATACATTCTTGTTAGAGAAGGTTCAAATTTGTAATACCAGAAGAAAAGCTCACTTGTTGAACGTTAATTTGATGGGTTACGTTCAGATCATTGTACAAGGATTCCTGTCTATAATTAAAGCGAATCCATTGATCACTAGAGGCGCAGCAGTCGCCTAAATATGGCCACTATAAGATTGTTAGGACGAATGATGGAAAAACAACTCACAGATATTCAAGAGAAAACGTGGCAATTTGCGCATACTTTTAAAAATCGACACAAGTGTGTATTATAAAGGTTGTATTTCCCAAGTTTTGCAAAAATATGCAATCCATCAACATTCAATAGCCTATTGTCTGAAAAATCACAAGATAGATTTTGGAGTCCATTTTCGAACTTGTGTTAGGGATCGAACCTTTGGGTACAGCCTATATGTAGACGTGTATTGCGTCTTGTGATGGTTGTATAGGTTAAATCTGCTGGTTATTATACGAGATGCACAGAAGGAACGATATTTGACATGTGACGTTATTTATTGCTCTCACTCCTTATATGGATATCCAAGGTCTCAAAAGTTCTGAAGAACATCTTATCTTAGAAAATACGAAAACTGTGTGTCCTCGGTAGTATAGTGGTCAGTATCCCCGCCTGTCACGCGGGAGACCCGGGGTTCGATTGCCCGCCGGGGAGGTTATTTTTACCAATAGCTTAGGATGTTTCTTGACTATCAAGCAGATGAAGTTTTTTTCTTTAATTCACATTTAACAGCAGATACAACTGGGGATGAAGGCCAGGTAACCACTAAATTGGGTTGAGCACCTTGCAACGAGGCGGACCTAAAGACTAGTGTCAGTAACTCTACCAGGAAATTAAAATCCGTTGTCTCTAAATAATAAAGGATGGCAAACTACACATTTTATTGTAGGGTTAGTCTTTTTAAAATGAAACAGTGATACCTTTATACTATCATATAATCAGGATCTTTCATTTCATTTGCATGGCTTGGAATATTTAAGACCACATTGTGGTGACCTAGGACATGCATTTTCAGCTTCTAAACTTGGCAAATATCCTCGAAGGAAAAACTCCACAGGCCTCCGTGGCGCAATCGGCTAGCGCGTTCGGCTGTTAACCGAAAGGTTGGTGGTGCAAGCCCACCGGGGGGTGAGAGTTTTAAAATTGAGGGATCCTGCAGCCGTAAAATCCTTATTCATTCTTGTTAGAGAAGGTTCCAATTTGTAATACCAGAAGAAATGCTCACTTGTTGAACGATAATTTGATGGGTTACGTTCAGTTCATTGTACAAGGTTTCCTGTCTATAATTTAAGCGAATCCATTGATCACTAGAGGCGCTGCAGTCGCCTAAATATGGCAACTATAAGATTGTTAGGACGAATGATGACAAAACAACACACAGATATTCAAGAGAAAACGTGGCAATTTGCGCATACTTTTAAAAATCAGCACAAGTGTGTATTATAAAGGTTGTATTTCCCAAATTTTGCAAAAATATGCAATCCATCAACATTCAATAGCCTAATGTCTGAAAAATCACGAGTTAGTTGTTGGAGTCCATTTTCGAACTTGTGTTAGGGATCAAACCTTTGGGTACAGCCTATATGTAGACGTGCATTGCGTCTCGTGATGGTTGTATAGGTTATATCTGCTGGTTATTATAAGAGATGCACAGAAGGATCGATATTTGACCTCTGACGTGAATTATTGCTCTCACACCTTATATGGATATCCAAGGTCAAAGGTTCTGAGGAACATCTTATCTTAGAAAATAAGAAAATTGTGTGTCCTCGGTAGTATAGTAGTCAGTATCCCCGCCTGTCACGCGGGAGACCGGGGTTCGATTACCCGCCGGGAAGTTTACTTTTACCTATAGCTTAGGATGTTTCTTGCTTATCAAGCAGATGAAGTTTTTTCTCTAATTCACATTTAACATCAGATACAACTGGGGATGAAGGCCAGGTAACCACTAAATTTGGTTGAGCACTTTGCAACGAGACGGACCTAATGACTAGTGTCAGTAACTCTACCAGGAAATTAAAATACGTTGTCTCTAAAGAATAAAGTATGGCAAACCACACATTTTATTGTAGGGTTAGTCTTTTTAAAATAAAACAGTGATTCCTTTATACTATCATATAATCAGGATCTTCCATTTCATTTGCATGGCTTGGAATATTTAAGACCACATTGCGGTGAACGAGGACATGCATTTTCAGCTTTTCAACTTGGCAAATATCCTCGAGGGAAAAACTCCACAGGCGTCCGTGGCGCACTCGGCAAGCGCGTTCGGCTGTTAACCGAAAGGTGGGTGGATCGAGCCCACCAGGGGGCGTTAGTTTTAAAATTGAGGGCTCCTGCAGCCGTAAAATCCTTATACATTCTTGTTAGAGAAGGTTCCAATTTGTAATACCAGAAGAAAAGCTCACTTGTTGTACGATAATTTGATGGGTTACGTTCAGATCATTGTACAAGGTTTCCTGTCTATAATTTAAGCGAATCCATTGATCACTAGAGGCGCTGCAGTCGCCTAAATATGGCCACTATAAGATTGTTAGGAAGAATGATGGCAAAACAACTCACAGATATTCAAGAGAAAACGTGGCAATTTGCGCATACTTTTAAAAATCGACACAAGTGTGTATTATAAAGGTTGAATTTCCCAAGTTTTGTAAAAATATGCAATCCATTAACATTCAATATCCTATTGTGTGAAAAATCACGAGTTAGTTGTTGGAGTCCATTTTCGAACTTGTGTTAGGGATCGAACCATCGTGTACAGCCTATATGTAGAAGTGTATTGCGTCTCGTGATGGTTGTATAGGTTATATCTGCTGGTTATTATACGAGATGCACAGAAGGAACGATATTTGACTTGTGACATTAATATTATTGCTCTCACTCCTTATATGGATATCCAAGGTCTCAAAAGTTCTGAGGAACATCTTATCTTAGAAAATACAAAAACTGTGTGTCCTCGGCAGTATAGTGGTCAGTATCCCCGCCTGTCACGCGGGAGACCGGTGTTTGATTCCCTGCCGGGAAGGATTATTTTACCAATAGCTTAGGATGTTTCTTGACTATCAAGCAGATAAAGTTTTTTTTCTCTAATTCACATTTAACAGCAGATACAACCGGGGATGAAGGCCAGGTAACCACTAAATTGGGTGGAGCACTTTGCAACGAGGCGGACCTAAAGACTAGTGTCAGTAACTCTACCAGGAAATTAAAATCCGTTGTCTCTAAAGAATAAAGGATTGCATACTACACATTTTATTGTAGGGTTAGTCTTTTTAAAATAAAACAGTGATTCCTTCATATTATCATATAATCAGGATCTTTCATTTCATTTGCATCGCTTGGAATATTTAAGACCACATTGTGGTGACCGAGGACATGCATTTTCAGCTTCTAAACATGGCAAATATCCACGAAGGAAACATTCCACAGGCCTCCGTGGCGCAATCGCCTAGCGCGTTCGGCTGTTATCCGAAAGGTTGGTGGTCCAAGCCCACTCGGGGGCGATAGTTTTAAAATTGAGGGCTCCTGCAGCCGTAAAATCCTTATTCATTCGAGTTAGAGAAGGTTCCAATTTGTAATACCAGAAGAAAAGCTCACTTGTTGAACGATAATTTGATGGGTTACGTTCAGATCATTGTACAAGATTTCCTGTCTATAATTTAAGCGAATCCATTGATCACTGGAGGCGCTGCAGTCGCCTAAATATGGCCACTATAAGATTGTTAGGACGAATGATGGCAAAACAACTCACAGATATTCAAGAGAAAACGTGGCAATTTGCGCATACTTTTAAAAATAGACACAAGTGTGTATTATAAAGGTTGTACTTCCCAAGTTTTGCAAAAATATGCAATCCATTAACATTCAATAGCCTATTGTCTGAAAAATCACGAGTTAGTTGTTGGAGTCCATATTCGAACTCGTGTTAGTGATCGAATCTTTGGGTTCAGCCTATATGTAGACGTGTATTGTGTCTCGTGATGGTAGTATAGGTTCTATCTGCTGGTTATTATACGAGATGCACAGAAGGAACGATATTTGACTTGTGACGTTAATTATTGCTCTCACACCTTATATGGATACCCAAGGCCTCAAAAGTTCTGAGGAACATCTTATCTTAGAAAATACGAAAACTGTGTGTCCTCGGTAGTATAGTGGTCAGTATCCCCGCCTGTCACGCGGGAGACCGGGGTTCGATTCCCCGCCGGGGAGGTTATTTCAATAGCTTACGATGTTTCTTGACTATCAAGCAGATGAAGTTTTTATCTCTAATTCACATTTATCAGTAGATACAACTGGGGATGAAGGCCAGGTAACCACTAAATTGGGTTCAGCACTTTGCAACGAGGCGGACCTAAAGACTAGTGTCAGTAACTCTACCAGGAAATTAAAACCCGTTGTCTCTAAAGAATAAAGCAGGGCTGGATAACTTAACATAATGGCCTTCAATAACGAATTGTTTGGCGTTACGGTATACATCGCGTAACGTATAACAGAAAGTTTGTTGTAACGTTATTCATACGAAGAACGAATAAACGGATACTGTATATATACCGTTATTTTAAATATTTTATTATCATACCGGATAACATTTTAGTTATCGCAGGAGACACAAGTCGAATAACGTTATTGGCGTTGTAACACAATCAAATGTACCCCATTCACTCAGTTGTTTTAAATAACGTTATTGACAAGACCGGATAGCATTGTGTTATGCTGCATGCCTCGCAGGTCGAATAACGTTATTAGTGCTCTAACACGTCGCGAACAACTACCACTCATTCCGAACTTCAAATAACGTTATTCACAAGACCGGATAGCATTGTGTTATGCTGCATGCCTCGCAGGTCGAATAACGTTATTAAGGTCGTGTTCTGTTGTATGGGTCCCGGGTTGAATAACGTTTTTAGCCTCGTACTAGGATCGTAACGTAAAAGCTTGTATACAAGCACAATTCCGGTATAGGCTTCAATAACGTTATTCGTACCTGCATTACGAGTTCTTATTGGCTCAGCTGCAAGAAATCAAAGATGGAGGAAACTTGTGGATTGAGATTAATAGTTGCAGTTCATTGGCATTATTAATGCAAATCAGTCATTTAGTACCGTTACGTTGAATACAGGAAAAGGCACTGACTGATTAAACGCATTTCTGTCAGTATTTAAGGTTTAACTGAAATCATTCGACATTTAGCCATATGGATGAAGCTGTGAATCTGCACAGTACATGAAATGTGTACGAGTGCTAAGGCGTTAACTTGGTACCTAATTGGTCTTGGGTTCAAGACGCTCCATGGTCAGAATTTTTATTCTTTTTGAATTATTTCGTTGTGTCAACACTACTGTGTGATGCAACTTTTCAACTTCGATTTACTCGCATGATCTAGGGGGGCGATGTTAATAATGGATATTGGTAGGGAAAAATCTTTCTATTTTATCATTCGAATTTGTACTTTCCCAATCAAAACCATGAATATTTGTACAATTCGTGAAACTAATATAATTTTCACAGCACTGATTACTCCACAGTAAAATAATAATAATAATAATAATAATAATATGAAGTAGTTCCGTGACGATCTAAAGAGCCTGATTTTCTTTATATTTAAGATTCATGCCAATGATTAATCTACATAGACCTATATAGAATAATGACGAGATTAAGTTGGCAATAATAACTTTTCTATTTAGATTGGAATATATCTGAAGTAATGTATTCAAATACAGCTCTACATTTGGCAACCATGGTGACTCAGAATATATTCTTAGTTCCATATCTTAAGGTACATAATCCACATACAAAATTTTGTTGAAGTCCAATGGATAGTATGAACGTTGCATGCTGTGAAATATTGGATGTATCAGTGCGAGTAAAATCATATTGGCAACAACGTCAAGAAGGCGTGCTCAGAATTAATCTGAATTATTCCTATATTTTATAGTGCCAATTTTGGATAAAATCCATTTCTTAGTATAGAAGTTACATGCATTAAAAAATTGGCCCTATAAACAGGCTTAGAATTATGTTGGCAGCACTGATGTGCATTAGTTGCTCCCAAATAATCTAAAATTTCCGGAACTATTCGTGCGCAAAATTTAGAGCTGTTGGCTTACATACATTCTGATATATTGGTATTAGGATAAAGAGAGTGAGCATTTATTAACAAATAATAATAATGTTAATGGTTTTGCGTCCCTTTTAACTACTCTGGCTTTTAGAGACTCCGGGGTGCCGTAATTTTGTCCATAAGGGGATCTTCAACGTGCCAGTAAATCTACTGACACGGCTCTCTGGCATTTGCGCACACTCAAATGCCAGCTGACTGCGCCAGGATACGAACGAGCAACCTTGGGCCCAGCAAGCGAGAACGTTACCCCTGAGCCACGCAGCCAGCCGCATTTATTAACAGTTGGCAGCCCTAATGGCTCTCAAGCATAAGCATAGTCATATCTGTTATAGTACACAAAGCACGTACGAAATTTGGTTAAAATCCAATTAATAGTATAGGTATTAGATGTACTTAAACATTGGACTTATCAGCAGGCTTAGAATGATCTTGGCACACTGTCATATATGGGATCCTTAAAATGTATCTGGAATGTTATTATCCCTGTGTGTGCTAATTTTGGAAAATTTCGCATGCATAACCTCTGAGATATCCAACGTAGAGCTTAAAAGTGAATTGTGATTTTTAGCAGTTGGTAACTCTGAAATCATTTCCAATTATGTCCCTGAGATATTCAGATATATATTTCCTTAAACCGAATTTGGTTTCGATAACTGCAATCTTTAGGGGTTTATAGGGGGAGACACACAAAGACAGACAGACAGACATTTGCCTGGATCGATGCCATAAGTCTATCTCATCATCATTTTAAAAAAAGTGAAAAGTAAGCTAAAAATACCACGTAGAATATACGATAGCTAATGTATAACATCCTACCTTAGGTGCTTCGATACTGTGCTGACCAGTACCCTCTGCTTATGGACATTTCACATGTGTTGTACCGCAATCATTGGCCATCAGCGTTCAGATGTTACAGATCGTAACGTAAAAGCTTGTATACAAGCACAATTCCGGTATAGGCTTCAATAACGTTATTCGTACCTGCATTACGAGTTCTTATTGGCTCAGCTGCAAGAAATCAAAGATAGAGGAAACTTGTGGATTGAGATTAATAGTTGCAGTTCATTGGCATTATTAATGCAAATCAGTCATTTAGTACCGTTACGTTGAATACAGGAAAAGGCACTGACTGATTAAACGCATTTCTGTCAGTATTTAAGATTTAACTGAAATCATTCGACATTTAGCCATATGGATGAAGCTGTGAATCTGCACAGTACATGAAATGTGTACGAGTGCTAAGGCGTTAACTTGGTACCTAATGGGTTTTGGGTTCGAGACGCTCCATGGTCAGAATTTTTATTCTTTTTGAATTATTTCGTTGTGTCAACACTACTGTGCGATGCAACTTTTCAACTTCGATTTACTCGAATGATCTAGGGGGGCGATGTTAATAATGGATATTGGTAGGGAAAAATCTTTCTATTTTATCATTCGAATTTGTACTTTCCCAATCAAAACCATGAATATTTGTATTATTCGTGAAACTAATATAATTTTCACAGCACTGATTACTCCACATTAAAATAATAATAATAATAATATTAACAATAATATGAAGTAGTTCCGTGACGATTTAATGAACCTAATTTTCTTTATATTTATGATTCATGCCAATGATTAATCTACATAGAACTATCTAGAATAATGACGAGATTAAGTTGGTAATACTAACTTTTCTATTTAGATTGGAATATATCTGAAATAATGTATTCCAGTACAGCTCTACAGTTGGCAGCCTTGGTGACTCTAAATATATTCTTAATTCCATATCTTAAGGTACAGAATGCACATACAAAATTTGGTTGAAGTCCAATGGATAGTATGAACGTTGCATGCTGTGAAATATTGGATGTATCAGTGCGAGTAAAATCATATTGGCAACAACGTCAAGAAGGCGTGCTCAGAATTAATCTGAATTATTCCTATATTTTATAGTGCCAATTTTGGATAAAATCCATTTCTTAGTATAGAAGTTACATGCATTAAAAAATTGGCCCTATAAACAGGCTTAGAATTATGTTGGCAGCACTGATGTGCATTAGTTGCTCCCAAATAATCTAAAATTTCCGGAACTATTCGTGCGCAAAATTTAGAGCTGTGGCTTGCATACTTTCTTATATATTGGTATTAGGATAGAGAGAGTGAGCATTTAATAACAAATAATAATAATGTTATTGGTTTTACGTCCCTTTTAACTACTCTGGCTTTTAGAGACTCTGGGGTGCCGTAATTTTGTCCATACGGGGATCTTCAACGTGCCAGTAAATCTACTGACACGTCTCTCTGGCATTTGCGCACACTCAAATGCCAGCTGACTGCGCCAGGATACGAACGAGCAACCTTGGGCCCAGCAAGCGAGAACGTTACCCCTGAGCCACGCAGCCAGCCGCATTTATTAACAGTTGGCAGCCCTAATGGCTCTCAAGCATAAGCATAGTCATATCTGTTATAGTACACAAAGCACGTACGAAATTTGGTTACAATCCAATTGATAGTATAGATGTTAGATGTACTTAAACATTGGACTTATCAGCAGGCTTAGAATCATCTTGGCAACACTGTCATATATGGACACCTTAAAATGTATCTGGAATGTTATTATCCCTGTGTGTGCTAATTTTGGAAAATTTCGCATGCATAACGTCTGAGATATCCAACGTAGAGCTTAAAAGTGAATTGTGATTTTTAGCAGTTGGTAACTCTGAAATAATTTTCAATTATGTCCCTGAGATATTCAGATATAGATATTTTCTTAAACCGAATTTGGTTTCGATAACTGCTGTCTTTTAGGGGTTGATAGGGGGAGACACACAAAGACAGACAGACAGACAGACATTTGCCTGCATCGAAGCCATAAGTCTATCTCATCATCATTTAAAAAAAAAGTGAAAAGTAAGCTAAAAATACCACGTAGAATATACGATAGCTAATGTATAACATCCTACCTTAGGTGCTTCGATACTGTGCTGACCAGTACCCTCTGCTTATGGACATTTCACATGTGTTGTACCGCAATCATTGGCCATCAGCGTTCAGATGTTACAGATCGTAACGTAAAAGCTTGTATACAAGCACAATTCCGGTATAGGCTTCAATAACGTTATTCGTACCTGCATTACGAGTTCTTATTGGCTCAGCTGCAAGAAATCAAAGATGGAGGAAACTTGTGGATTGAGATTAATAGTTGCAGTTCATTGGCATTATTAATGCAAATCAGTCATTTAGTACCGTTACGTTGAATACAGGAAAAGGCACTGACTGATTAAACGCATTTCTGTCAGTATTTAAGGTTTAACTGAAATCATTCGACATTTAGCCATATGGATGAAGCTGTGAATCTGCACAGTACATGAAATGTGTACGAGTGCTAAGGCGTTAACTTGGTACCTAATTGGTCTTGGGTTCAAGACGCTCCATGGTCAGAATTTTTATTCTTTTTGAATTATTTCGTTGTGTCAACACTACTGTGCGATGCAACTTTTCAACTTCGATTTACTCGAATGATCTAGGGGGGCGATGTTAATAATGGATATTGGTAGGGAAAAATCATTCTATATTATCATTCGAATTTGTACTTTCCCAATCAAAACCATGAATATTTGTACTATTCGTGAAACTAATATAATTTTCACAGCACTGATCACTCCACAGTAAAATAATAATAATAATAATAATATTAACAATAATATGAAGTAGTTCCGTGACGATCTAATGAACCTAATTTTCTTTATATTTATGATTCATGCCAATGATTAATCTACATAGACCTATCTAGAATAATGACGAGATTAAGTTGGTTATACTAACTTTTCTATTTAGATTGGAATATATCTGAAGTAATGTATTCCAGTACAGCTCTACAGTTGGCAGCCTTGGTGACTCTAAATATATTCTTAATTCCATATCTTAAGGTACAGAATGCACATACAAAATTTGGTTGAAGTCCAATGGATAGTATGAACGTTGCATGCTGTGGAATATTGGATGTATCAGTGCGAGTAAAATCATATTGGCAACAACGTCAAGAAGGCGTGCTCAGAATTAATCTAAATTATTCCTATATTTTATAGTGCCAATTTTGGATAAAATCCATTTCTTAGTATAGAAGTTACATGCATTAAAAAATTGGCCCTATAAACAGGCTTAGAATTATGTTGGCAGCACTGATGTGCATTAGTTGCTCCCAAATAATCTAAAATTTCCGGAACTATTCGTGCGCAAAATTTAGAGCTGTGGCTTGCATACTTTCTTATATATTGGAATTAGGATAAAGAGAGTGAGCATTTATTAACAAATAATAATAATGTTAATGGTTTTGCGTCCCTTTTAACTACTCTGGCTTTTAGAGACTCCGGGGTGCCGTAATTTTGTCCATAAGGGGATCTTCAACGTGCCAGTAAATCTACTGACACGGCTCTCTGGCATTTGCGCACACTCAAATGCCAGCTGACTGCGCCAGGATACGAACGAGCAACCTTGGGCCCAGCAAGCGAGAACGTTACCCCTGAGCCACGCAGCCAGCCGCATTTATTAACAGTTGGCAGCCCTAATGGCTCTCAAGCATAAGCATAGTCATATCTGTTATAGTACACAAAGCACGTACGAAATTTGGTTAAAATCCAATTAATAGTATAGGTGTTAGATGTACTTAAACATTGGACTTATCAGCAGGCTTAGAATGATCTTGGCACACTGTCATATATGGGATCCTTAAAATGTATCTGGAATGTTATTATCCCTGTGTGTGCTAATTTTGGAAAATTTCGCATGCATAACCTCTGAGATATCCAACGTAGAGCTTAAAAGTGAATTGTGATTTTTAGCAGTTGGTAACTCTGAAATCATTTCCAATTATGTCCCTGAGATATTCAGATATATATTTCCTTAAACCGAATTTGGTTTCGATAACTGCAATCTTTAGGGGTTTATAGGGGGAGACACACAAAGACAGACAGACAGACATTTGCCTGGATCGATGCCATAAGTCTATCTCATCATCATTTTAAAAAAAAGTGAAAAGTAAGCTAAAAATACCACGTAGAATATACGATAGCTAATGTATAACATCCTACCTTAGGTGCTTCGATACTGTGCTGACCAGTACCCTCTGCTTATGGACATTTCACATGTGTTGTACCGCAATCATTGGCCATCAGCGTTCAGATGTTACAGATCGTAACGTAAAAGCTTGTATACAAGCACTATTCCGGTATAGGCTTCAATAACGTTATTCGTACCTGCATTACGAGTTCTTATTGGCTCAGCTGCAAGAAATCAAAGATGGAGGAAACTTGTGGATTGAGATTAATAGTTGCAGTTCATTGGCATTATTAATGCAAATCAGTCATTTAGTACCGTTACGTTGAATACAGGAAAAGGCACTGACTGATTAAACGCATTTCTGTCAGTATTTAAGATTTAACTGAAATCATTCGACATTTAGCCATATGGATGAAGCTGTGAATCTGCACAGTACATGAAATGTGTACGAGTGCTAAGGCGTTAACTTGGTACCTAATGGGTTTTGGGTTCGAGACGCTCCATGGTCAGAATTTTTATTCTTTTTGAATTATTTCGTTGTGTCAACACTACTGTGCGATGCAACTTTTCAACTTCGATTTACTCGAATGATCTAGGGGGGCGATGTTAATAATGGATATTGGTAGGGAAAAATCTTTCTATTTTATCATTCGAATTTGTACTTTCCCAATCAAAACCATGAATATTTGTATTATTCGTGAAACTAATATAATTTTCACAGCACTGATTACTCCACATTAAAATAATAATAATAATAATATTAACAATAATATGAAGTAGTTCCGTGACGATTTAATGAACCTAATTTTCTTTATATTTATGATTCATGCCAATGATTAATCTACATAGAACTATCTAGAATAATGACGAGATTAAGTTGGTAATACTAACTTTTCTATTTAGATTGGAATATATCTGAAATAATGTATTCCAGTACAGCTCTACAGTTGGCAGCCTTGGTGACTCTAAATATATTCTTAATTCCATATCTTAAGGTACAGAATGCACATACAAAATTTGGTTGAAGTCCAATGGATAGTATGAACGTTGAATGCTGTGAAATATTGGATGTATCAGTGCGAGTAAAATCATATTGGCAACAACGTCAAGAAGGCGTGCTCAGAATTAATCTGAATTATTCCTATATTTTATAGTGCCAATTTTGGATAAAATCCATTTCTTAGTATAGAAGTTACATGCATTAAAAAATTGGCCCTATAAACAGGCTTAGAATTATGTTGGCAGCACTGATGTGCATTAGTTGCTCCCAAATAATCTAAAATTTCCGGAACTATTCGTGCGCAAAATTTAGAGCTGTGGCTTGCATACTTTCTTATATATTGGTATTAGGATAGAGAGAGTGAGCATTTAATAACAAATAATAATAATGTTATTGGTTTTACGTCCCTTTTAACTACTCTGGCTTTTAGAGACTCTGGGGTGCCGTAATTTTGTCCATACGGGGATCTTCAACGTGCCAGTAAATCTACTGACACGTCTCTCTGGCATTTGCGCACACTCAAATGCCAGCTGACTGCGCCAGGATACGAACGAGCAACCTTGGGCCCAGCAAGCGAGAACGTTACCCCTGAGCCACGCAGCCAGCCGCATTTATTAACAGTTGGCAGCCCTAATGGCTCTCAAGCATAAGCATAGTCATATCTGTTATAGTACACAAAGCACGTACGAAATTTGGTTACAATCCAATTGATAGTATAGATGTTAGATGTACTTAAACATTGGACTTATCAGCAGGCTTAGAATCATCTTGGCAACACTGTCATATATGGACACCTTAAAATGTATCTGGAATGTTATTATCCCTGTGTGTGCTAATTTTGGAAAATTTCGCATGCATAACGTCTGAGATATCCAACGTAGAGCTTAAAAGTGAATTGTGATTTTTAGCAGTTGGTAACTCTGAAATAATTTTCAATTATGTCCCTGAGATATTCAGATATAGATATTTTCTTAAACCGAATTTGGTTTCGATAACTGCTGTCTTTTAGGGGTTGATAGGGGGAGACACACAAAGACAGACAGACAGACAGACATTTGCCTGCATCGAAGCCATAAGTCTATCTCATCATCATTTAAAAAAAAAGTGAAAAGTAAGCTAAAAATACCACGTAGAATATACGATAGCTAATGTATAACATCCTACCTTAGGTGCTTCGATACTGTGCTGACCAGTACCCTCTGCTTATGGACATTTCACATGTGTTGTACCGCAATCATTGGCCATCAGCGTTCAGATGTTACAGATCGTAACGTAAAAGCTTGTATACAAGCACAATTCCGGTATAGGCTTCAATAACGTTATTCGTACCTGCATTACGAGTTCTTATTGGCTCAGCTGCAAGAAATCAAAGATGGAGGAAACTTGTGGATTGAGATTAATAGTTGCAGTTCATTGGCATTATTAATGCAAATCAGTCATTTAGTACCGTTACGTTGAATACAGGAAAAGGCACTGACTGATTAAACGCATTTCTGTCAGTATTTAAGGTTTAACTGAAATCATTCGACATTTAGCCATATGGATGAAGCTGTGAATCTGCACAGTACATGAAATGTGTACGAGTGCTAAGGCGTTAACTTGGTACCTAATTGGTCTTGGGTTCAAGACGCTCCATGGTCAGAATTTTTATTCTTTTTGAATTATTTCGTTGTGTCAACACTACTGTGCGATGCAACTTTTCAACTTCGATTTACTCGAATGATCTAGGGGGGCGATGTTAATAATGGATATTGGTAGGGAAAAATCATTCTATATTATCATTCGAATTTGTACTTTCCCAATCAAAACCATGAATATTTGTACTATTCGTGAAACTAATATAATTTTCACAGCACTGATCACTCCACAGTAAAATAATAATAATAATAATAATATTAACAATAATATGAAGTAGTTCCGTGACGATCTAATGAACCTAATTTTCTTTATATTTATGATTCATGCCAATGATTAATCTACATAGACCTATCTAGAATAATGACGAGATTAAGTTGGTTATACTAACTTTTCTATTTAGATTGGAATATATCTGAAGTAATGTATTCCAGTACAGCTCTACAGTTGGCAGCCTTGGTGACTCTAAATATATTCTTAATTCCATATCTTAAGGTACAGAATGCACATACAAAATTTGGTTGAAGTCCAATGGATAGTATGAACGTTGCATGCTGTGGAATATTGGATGTATCAGTGCGAGTAAAATCATATTGGCAACAACGTCAAGAAGGCGTGCTCAGAATTAATCTAAATTATTCCTATATTTTATAGTGCCAATTTTGGATAAAATCCATTTCTTAGTATAGAAGTTACATGCATTAAAAAATTGGCCCTATAAACAGGCTTAGAATTATGTTGGCAGCACTGATGTGCATTAGTTGCTCCCAAATAATCTAAAATTTCCGGAACTATTCGTGCGCAAAATTTAGAGCTGTGGCTTGCATACTTTCTTATATATTGGAATTAGGATAAAGAGAGTGAGCATTTAATAACAAATAATAATAATGTTATTGGTTTTACGTCCCTTTTAACTACTCTGGCTTTTAGAGACTCCGGGGTGCCGTAATTTTGTCCAGAAGGGGATCTTCAACGTGCCAGTAAATCTACTGACACGGCTCTCTCGCATTTGCGCACACTCAAATGCCAGCTGACTGCGCCAGGATACGAACCTGCAACCTTGGGCCCAGAAAGGGAGAACGTTACCCCTGAGCCACGCAGCCAGCCGCATTAATTAACAGTTGCAGCCCTAATGGCTCTCAAGTATAAGCATAGTCATATCTGTTATAGTACACAAAGCACGTACGAAATTTGGTTAAAATCCAATTAATAGTATAGGTGTTAGATGTACTTAAACATTGGACTTATCAGCAGGCTTAGAATGATCTTGGCACACTGTCATATATGGGATCCTTAAAATGTATCTGGAATGTTATTATCCCTGTGTGTGCTAATTTTGGAAAATTTCGCATGCATAACCTCTGAGATATCCAACGTAGAGCTTAAAAGTGAATTGTGATTTTTAGCAGTTGGTAACTCTGAAATCATTTCCAATTATGTCCCTGAGATATTCAGATATATATTTCCTTAAACCGAATTTGGTTTCGATAACTGCTGTCTTTTAGGGGTTGATAGGGGGAGACACACAAAGACAGACAGACAGACATTTGCCTGGATCGATGCCATAAGTCTATCTCATCATCATTTAAAAAAAAAGTGAAAAGTAAGCTAAAAAAAACAAGTAGAATATACGATAGCTAATGTATAACATCCTACCTTAGGTGCTTCGATACTGTGCTGACCAGTACCCTCTGCTTATGGACATTTCACATGTGTTGTACCGCAATCATTGGCCATCAGCGTTCAGATGTTACAGATCGTAACGTAAAAGCTTGTATACAAGCACAATTCCGGTATAGGCTTCAATAACGTTATTCGTACCTGCATTACGAGTTCTTATTGGCTCAGCTGCAAGAAATCAAAGATGGAGGAAACTTGTAGATTGAGATTAATAGTTGCAGTTCATTGGCATTATTAATGCAAATCAGTCATTTAGGTCCGTTACTTTGAATACAGGAAAAGGCACTGACTGATTAAACGCATTTCTGTCAGTATTTAAGATTTAACTGAAATCATTCGACATTTAGCCATATGGATGAAGCTGTGATACTGCACACTACGTGAAATGTGTACGAGTGCTAAGGCGTTAACTTGGTACTTAATGGGTTCTGGGTTCGAGACGCTCCATGGCCAGAAGTTTTATTCTTTTTGAATTATTTCGTTGTGTCAACACTACTGTGTGATGCAACTTTTCAACTTCGATTTACTCGCATGATCTAGGGGGCGATGTTAATAATGGATATTGGTAGGGAAACATCTTTCTATTTTATCATTCGAATTTGAACTTTCCCAATCAAAACCATGAATATTTGTACTATTCTTGAAACTAATATAATTTTCACAGCACTGATTACTCCACAGTAAAATAATAATAATAATAATATTAACAATAATATGAAAGTAGTTCCGTGACGATCTAAAGAGCCTAATTTTCTTTATATTTAAGATTCATGCCAATGATTAATCTACATAGACCTATCTAGAATAATGACGAGATTAAGTTGGTAATACTAACTTTTCTATTTAGATTGGAATATATCTGAAGTAATGTATTCCAATACAGCTCTACAGTTGGCAGCCTTGGTGACTCTGAATATATTCTTAGTTCCATATTTTAAGGTACAGAATGCACATACAAAATTGGTTGAAGTCCAATGGATAGTATGGACGTTGCATGCTGTGAAATATTGGATGTATCAGTGCGAGTAAAATCATATTGGCAACATGTCAAGAAGGCGTTTTCAGAATTAATCTGATTTATTCCTATATTTTATAGTGCCAATTTTGGATAAAATCCATTTCTTAGTATGGAAGTTCAATTTCAACTATTTCCAACTGTGGCTACCAGATGCTTCTGTCACTAACACAGGCGGAGAACGTTGGAACTTGATAGAGCGTTTCTAACTCGCCAAATATAACCTAAAAACTTTTCTACACACTACCAATTGTAATGGTAGGTGCTTTTACCTGCCATAAATCTATGACATGGGCACGCCTGCTTTATTTCCCCTTCGAAGAAAGGCATACTGAAAAATTTTAACGCTCTTAACCAATCCGACGACTTCGGCCGGGTTTGAACACGCCATCTTGGGCTTAGCAGTTCAGCATGCTATCGACCACGCCACCGAAGCCCCTTATAGAAGTAATACAGGGTGAAGAAATATGCCGTACTTGGAGGTCGTCATGCGACTTCTCATCCAAATGCAAGACAAAAGTTTCTATAGCAAAATCGGAGCGGGTGTTATTTGAAAAGACTAGTATGAAAACGAGAAGCCGGCAACACTGTCGCATCCTGCGGCGGAATGTGTATCATATCACCGTACCAGCCGTCGTAGCTCACTGAGTAGGCTGCTGTATTATCCAAACCACAACCACCAACGAACTACGGTTCGAATCTACGTCAGGTCGTCGTTTTATGTGACGTCAGTTCGTGGCTCTGTGAAGATAAGACTGGACTTCAAACGATTTTTCTTTCGTAGTCAGTTTACCCTCCAAGTAGGCTTTTCCCACGGACTCAGCGAGAGATCCCACCTTTACCTCCTCTACGGGCAGTGTCCTGGCGCTTGAGAGTGAGTCGGGGGATCCAACTGGGGAGGCGGGACTAGCACCTCACCCAATGCGGCCTCACCTGCAAAGCGAACAGGGGGCCTCATGTGGGATGGGACGGGATGGGAAGAATAGAAAGGATAGACAAGGAAGAGGGAAGGAGGCGGCCGTGACCTGACGGTAGGGACCATCCCGGCATATGCCCGAAGATGAAGCGGGCAACCACGAAAAACCACTTCGAGGATGGATGTGGTGGGAATCGAACCCCATCTACTCATTTGGACCACCCGAGGCTGAGTAGATCCCGTTCCAGTCCTCATACCACTTTTCAAATTTCGTGGCAGCGTACGGAATGGAATTATTGTGCGTATCATAATGGGCAATCTAGTGTATATCATTGGATGCAGACGATGTTACTGGCTTTATTTGTGCCATGGACGAAACTAAGTGGTCGTTTACGTATGTAAGAGGCTCATGTTATGTTTTAATGTTTAAATAAAGGTAACAGAAGGAAATAATATAAGAGATGAAGACACTTTGGACAGAGAAGGTGTTATGTTTGGAAGTACGCCAGGGTAGAGTGGAAAGGAAACCTGGGGCGAAGTGGTCTGAGGACAGAAAGAAGCAACATAGTCTAAGAACGAAGAAATATTGGGAAGAAAACAACAAAGAGTGAAGAATTGAAATTGGTGCGTGGTCCGTAGCGGGTCTCATCGAAATAAGAAAGAAGTAGAGAAGTAACAGCAATGTAAGACACAGTACACAACATAATGTATTGATTGCATTGTGGAGGTGTACATTGGATACAATTTGAGACTTTAACTGAAGAACTCTTTGACGCGAACGCCATTGGACCATAACCGACCTTCACGGCATACCTTTTCGCACTGAGCTAATGAGACAGCACCGGCACAGCGCAGACTTCATGCGTGCTGTTCTCTTGGCCATGCTGCACGCAGTTACAGCGTTGCCAGAGCCTCGTTTCTTAACTCGCATTTCTATTAAACGTATTGGCAGGACCAGGCCTTCCTAGATAAGCCTTTGCCATGAATTTCGACGAGGAACCGCATGCTGACCTCCAAGTACGGGATTTGTTCTTCATCTTGTATATAGTATATACAACATTATGTATAATATTTGACGCAATCAAAGTTTTTGATATTTCAGAGGAAACCTCTGGTTGGTTATGATAGGATTACTGGTATGCTACTGGTAGAGCGTATGTTAGTACAGTATATGATAATTAGTAAACAATATTTTAACTTCTTCTTCGACATAATTGATTTTTCAGTACGGTATGTTTAGGCTTTAGAGATCATATCAGCAACGGGTTGTGTATCATTCACAGCATTCCAATACGAAATAATTTTTCTTGTAACAATAAATGTACTGTGTGAAATGAAAGGGAACAAAGAGCAAATGCCATTATTCATTTAAAGACAAGACGGAAAATGGCTAAGTTGCTCCAACGCGTAGCCCACTACTCCATGTTGTTTGATGTGGTGGTACGTTTAAATTTACGCTGCGATTTGTCGTCAACGGTATGAATGGCATTATTTACTTTTAAACCAGAATTACACTGCTGTTAATGAATACGACAACCCACCCGGCACTTTCTACTGTTAAAGCGATAGAGAGACTTGAGGTGTCCCACCTGTTATGACGCGACTTCTTGAATTGAGTCATCTCATGAGCACGTTCTGTCCAAGCGGAGCCTCGCTCACAGTAGTGTTGTGCCCAGGTGCGGGAGTGATTAATCTGCCAATGGATTTCAATTTTAAATAAAGGGAGGAGGAAATAGAGAACAGCATTCATAAGAGAAATAGCAAATGGAAGGGGTGACACATACGTTTTAATATTGTATTAGGCAAATGGGTTGTTGATTGTGTTCAATGTTAATAGTTAATTTTCAAGAGGAAGAGTACGTAGTATATGATTAGGCACCGATGTTCATGACCAGAAGGTGAAATTATATTGATGTATGTGTGACAAAATCATCGTAAAATCAGTGTGGAGGTATGTGTCCATGATATACGATCCATCTCCATTGCAAGTGTGAAAGAATTTCTGAGATATGGCCAAACATTTTTAAATATTTAAAAAAAATACAAAAATATATCTGTAGAAGCTCGACCGAAGTTGAAGACAAATTGCTGAAATGACAAGATAGAGACAAAACAGGAGGTGTTCAAGATTAGGACCGGACACATTGCATTAGCCTACTTACTATTTCAAATGCGGTTTACTCTCCAATAACTATATTTTACAGCTTATTCCAGGGGATAATTCACTACATTCATTCATGTTTATTAAAGAGGACGATTGGGAGTTCCACGGCAGTGACGTCTGAACATTATGATAAAGATCGGGAATGTAGACTAGTGATTAGAATTTTGTGTTGGAAGGTTCAAGAAGTATGTTGTTTAGAAAAGTGAGACTTGGCATTTGTTATGCCAATATAACATGAAGTAATCAGATATCATGTTTGAAACTGTAATCTCAGTATAACCCTTTCTTTTATCTGAGTGAAGATTTCTGCTGCCTTTTTTTTTCACATCTGATAAACGAATCGCTTTTCAGTGGGTCAGCACATTAACGTGCGCAATTAAATGGGGTGGGGAATAACAAGTATGTATCCCACTTCACCGATGTGGCTCTTTCCTGTAAGCCTAGATCAGGACCATCCAGTCATTGCGCTCCGAGAGCGCGGCCGCGCTCGGGGAGCACTGGGCAGTCAGACTAGCGCTCCTTCCCCTACCACCACTACACTGTGGCAGCGAGGAGATCTGAGACACACGGACTATGTTCGTACCGCAATAACTAGATACGAACGCACAGATGCAGGCGACGGCTTTTGTGGCATTGTTGACATCATATTGATAGGGCTGTTTTACCATAATAGGATATATACTGCCATAATATATATGTATACAAATCGAATGGTACTCCGATGCATGGAATGTGTAGGAAACGAACGCAAGTGTTAAGTAAAGAATATTGTGCTTTATTACAAAATGAAATGAGAACATATTAGAGAGGAAAATTCAACAACATTTTACCAATATGAACAGATAGTACAGGCCTTAGGTGACTCTTTCTCCGTCGTTTTTACGAATTTCTAGTTTTGGAGGAAACAATCTTCTCCAAATTGGGTACAATATTTCTGGACACAGCTATTCGTAAACAATTGCGCAAGTTTCTATCACTCATCGTTGCACGATGTTTACTTTTGGTAAGCTTAAGAACTGAAGAGAAGCGCTCATAAATGTACGTTGAGTCGAACATTGACAGAACTTCACTTGCATGTCTTTACAAAAGGGGATATTCTCCTTGCGGAAAGCCACTGTAAAATTCTTCTAAACTTCGTGACATTAGAAAGCGGTCATTAAGACGAACATTGCATTGCAGTTTTCTTAACTTCGTGACATTTAGAAAGGGGTATTTAAGACGAACATTGCATTGCAGTTCAATCAGCTCTAATTGAAATAGCTGTGGAACACTGTCTGCACTAATAGAAAATGGTCGAACAAATACATCTAACACCGCTTGGAGTTCTGATAATTCTGAAAATCGCTTGTCAAACTCTTCTTGTATTTGGCGAATTACCACCAAGTACTCATCAAAGTCGACACCTTTCACTGTTTCAAACGATGGAAAATGTCCTGTGTTCCTTGCACGTAACTGGTTTTCCCGCAAAATCAATTTTCTTGTGAACGCTTCAATTTTTTCCACCAAATCGCAGATGTTGTGCTTTTCGCCCTGAAGCGAAGTGTTCAAATTATTCAGATGGGCAGTAATGTCACATAAAAATCCAAGTCCGCCACCCACTTAGGGTCACGCAAAAGAACTTCGGGCCGCCCTTTCATGTCACAGAATGTATGTATTGCGTTCCGCAAGAAAAACACACGATTCAGCACCTTCGCCTTGCTCAGCCATCTTACTTCTGCATGGTACGGGATATCCGGACACTCCGCTTCGATGTCATCCAAGAACTCTTTGAATTGACGGTGCGTGAGTTCATGGGAGTGAAGATAATTTACCATTCGCACAACTGTTCCCATTACATCTTTGCGCTTGGCGACTTTTGCACAGATTGCCTCCTGGTGTATGAAGCAATGGATCGCCACCATTAGGGTACTACCGTTCTCAGCCATTTTTCACTTTACATATCTGAGGAACCCCATGCGTACACATCGTAAAGCAGGAGCTCCATCCGTCGTTATACTCGTCAACCGCTCCCATTTTAATCCCATTGATTCAAAAGCACCCTCCACAGCTTGGAAAATATCGAAACCGGTAGTGGTGACTTTGAGTGTTACCAAGTCGAGGAAATTCTCGGTGACCCGAAGATCGTCATCCACCCCTCGAATAAAAATAACGAGCTATGCTATGTCCGCAATGTCGGTTGATTCGTCGAGGGCGATGGAAAATTATACAAATTTTGCTGTCTTCTCCATTAATTGCTGTTCCATATCAACGGACATATCGTCTATTCTGCGAGCCACAGTTTGAGGAGAAAGAGAGATGTTTTCAAATTTCTCAACTACCTCCGTAGGACAAATACATGCCGCCACGTCCATTAGGCACTCCTTGATGAAATTCCCTTCCGCGAAGGGCTTCCCAGCTTCGGCAATTCGCATCGAACATTTGTAGCTTGCTCGTAAAATCGGTCCACCAACCTCACTCTCCTCTATCTCCTGTCAGACAAAAATACGGCAAGTCACAATTTTAGTGTTCTTCAGATAATTAAATCATTTGTTCATTCCCATTTGTAAGCAAGCATTTTAAAATTAAGGCAATAATACTTACAGGAAAGTGCTGCTTGAAATTTTCTTTCAATTCTTCCAACTTCGATTGCCGACTGGCGTCTGTCAAGTCACCGTAATCATCCCTGAGGTTGGCACTGCAGTGCCGTTCCAAATTGTGTTTTTTTTTACTCATTAAATCTCGGTGGCACACTAAACATTTGGCATGCCCTTTATAAGCTGTACAGAAAAATAATTTTTCCCATTCTGCTTTAAAGGCAGCTGCTTCACCACTCCTTATTAGCCTACTTTTCACATTCTGCAAAAATGAGGAAAAAATACACTTATGAGATCGATCCGGGAGAATGTGAGTCTGTCTGTCTGTCCTTCTGTCTGTCAGGCTGTGTGTGTGTGCCCCCCCCCCCCCCCTGTCAACTCCTAAACGGCTGCAGAAATCGAAACCAAATTTAGTATGAGTAAAGATGTATACCGGAATATCTCACGCCCATATTTGAAAATGATGTCAGTGCTACCAACTGCTAAAAATCACAATTCACTTTTAACCTCTACGTTGGATATCTCAGACGTTATGCATGCGAAATTTTCCAAAATTAGCACACACAGGGATAATAACATTCCAGATACATTTTAAGGATCCCATGTATGACAGTGTTGCCAAGATGATTCTAAGCCTGCTGATAAGTCCAATGTTTAAGTACATCTAACATCTATACTATCAATTGGATTTTAACCAAATTTCGTACGTGCTTTGTGTACTATAACAGATATGACTATGCTTATACTTAAGAGCCATTAGCGCTGCCAGCTGTTAATAAATGCGGCTGGCTGCGTGGCTCAGGGGTAACGTTCTCCCTTGCTGAACCCAAGGTTGCAGGTTCGTATCCTGGCGCAGTTAGCATTATTATTATTATTTGTTAATAAATGCTCACTCTCTTTATCCTAATACCAATATATCAGAAAGTATGCAAGCCAACAGCTCTAAATTTTGCGCACGAATAGTTCCTGAAATTTTAGATTATTTGGGAGGAACTAATGCACATCAGTGCTGCCAACATAATTCTAAGCCTGTTTATAGGGCCAATTTTTAAATGCATGTAACTTCTATACTAAGAAATGGATTTTATCCAAAATTGGCACTATAAAATATAGGAATAATTCAGATTAATTCTGAAAACGCCTTCTTGATGTTGTTGCCAATATGATTTTACTCGCACTGATACATCAAATATTTCACAGCATGCAACGTCCATACTATCCATTGGACTTTACCAAATTTAGCATGAGCATTCTTTACCTTAAGATATGGAACTAAGAATATATTCAGAGTCACCAAGGCTGCCAACTGTAGATCTGTATTGGAATACATTACTTCAGATATATTCCAATCTAAATAGAAAAGTTAGTATTACCAACTTAATCTCGTAATTATTCTAGATAGGTCTATGTAGATTAATCATTGGCATGAATGTTAAGTATAAAGAAAATTAGGTCCTTTAGATCGTCACGGAACTACTTCATATTATTGTTAATATTATTATTATTATTATTTTACTGTGGAGTAATCAGTGCTGTGAAAATTATATTAGTTTCACTAATAGTACAAATATTCATGGTTTTGATTTGGAAAGTACAAATACGAATGATAAAATAGAATGATTTTTCCCTACCAATATCCATTATTAACATCGCCCCCCTAGAACATGCGAGTAAATCGAAGTTGAAAAGTTGCATCACACAGTAGTGTTGACACAACGAAATAATTCAAAAAGAATAAAAATTCTGGCCATGGAGCGTCTCGAACCCAGGACCCCGTAGGTACCAAGTTTACGCCTTAACACACGTACACATTTCACGTACTATGCAGGTTCACAGCTTCATCCATATGGCTAAATGTCGAATGATTTCAGTTAAATCTTAAATACTGTCAGAAATGCGTTTAATCAGTCAGTGCCTTTTCCTGTATTCAACGTAACGGAACTAAATGACTGATTTGCATTAATAATGCCAATGAACTGCAACTATTAATCTCAATCCACAAGTTTCCTCCATCTTTGATTTCTTGCAGCTGAGCCAATAAGAACTCGTAATGCAGGTACGAATAACGTTATTGAAGCCTATACCGGAATTGTCCTTGTATACAAGCTTTTACGTTACGATCTGTAACATCTGTATGCTGATGGCCAATGATTGCGGTACAACACATGTGAAATGTCCATAAGCAGAGGGTACTGGTCAGCACAGTATCGACGCACCTAAGGTAGGATGTTATACATTAGCTATCGTATATTCTACGTGGTATTTTAGCTTACTTTTCACTTTTTTTTAAATGATGATGAGATAGACTAATGACATCGATCCAGGCAAATGTCTGTCTGTCTGTCTTTGTGTGTCTCCCCCTATCAACCCCTAAAAGACTGCAGTTATCGAAACCAAATTCGGTTTAAGGAAATATCTAAATCTGAATATCTCAGGGACATAATTG
Organism: Meconema thalassinum; assembly: GCA_946902985.2. Lineage (NCBI taxonomy): Eukaryota > Metazoa > Arthropoda > Insecta > Orthoptera > Tettigoniidae > Meconema > Meconema thalassinum. The sequence goes on from OX336391.1 coordinate 390,862,704, forward strand.
TAAATGATTTCAGAGTTACCAACTGCTAAAAATCACAATTCACTTTTAAGCTCTACGTTGGATATCTCAGACGTTATGCATGCGAAATTTTCCAAAATTAGCACACACAGGGATAATAACATTCCAGATACATTTTAAGGAGCCCATATATGACAGTGTTGCCAAGATGATTCTAAGCCTACTGATAAGTCCAATGTTTAAGTACATCTAACATCTATACTATCAATTGGATTTTAACCGAATTTCGTACGTGCTTTGTGTACTATAACAGATATGACTATGCTTATACTTGATAGTCAGCAGGGCTGCCAACTGCTAATGAATGCTCATTCTCTTTCTTTATCCTAATACCAATAAATATATCAGAAAGTATGCTAGCCAACACCTCTGAATGTTGCACACGTATGGTACCTAAAATTTCAGATTAACTTCGAGTAACTAATGTACATCAGTGCTGCCACCATAATTCTAAGCCTGCTGAAAATGCATGTAACTTCTATACCAACAAATGGATGTTATCCAAAATTGGCACTATTAGATAAAGTATTATTTCAGATATCGCCTCAGTAGCGTAGCGGTCAGCATGGTTAGCTGCCGCCCCGGAGGTCCTGGGTTTGATTCCCGGCTCTGCCACGAAATTTGAAAAGTGGTACGAGGACTGGAACGGGTGCTACTCAGCCTCGGGTGGCCCAAATGAGTAGAGGGTGTTCGATTCCCCTTCAGCCATCCTCGAAGTGGTTTTCCGTGGTTTCCCACTTCGTCTTCGGGAAAATGCCGGGATGGTACCTTCTTCAAGGCCACGGCTGCCTCCTTCCCTCTTCCTTGCCTATCCATCCTACCCATCCCTTACCATCCCTCATGAGGCCCCTGTTCGCTTTGCAGGTGAGGCCGCCTGGGCGAGGTGCCAATCCCACCTCACCAGTTGTATCCCTTCCGATTCGATGTTCCTAGCTCTAGGACACTGCCCATAGAGGCGGTAGTGGTGAGTTCCCTCACTGAGTCCGTGGATTCCACCAACCTGGAGGGTAAACGACTAAAAATAAAATAAAAATTGGCGTGAATCTTAAATATAAAGAAAAGTATGCTCTTTAGATCGTCACGAAACTATTTCTCCTTATTCTTAATATTATTATTATCTATTGTGGAGTAAACATAGACTATTATTGAGGTATGAAAATATTAGTATACTTTCATGAATAGTACAAATATTCATGGTTTTGTATGGGGAAGTACAAATTTGAATGATAGAATAGAATAATTTTCCCTTCCAATATCCATTATTAACATCATCTCCGTAGATTATGCGAATAAATCGTAGTTGGAAACTCACAAGGAATGTAGTGTGAATGCAACATAATAATTCAAAAAGAATAAAAAATTTGGCCCTAGCGCGTCTCGAACCCGAGACTCATTGGACACTAAGTTGCAGCTATAGCACCCGTACACTTCTCACTTTGTAGCCTAGCTCATAGTTACGTAACTTCATGCGTATAGCTAAATGTCGAATTATTTCAGTTAAATCGTAAATACTGACAGGAATGCGTTCAATCAGTCAGTGCCCCTTCATGTATTCAACGTAACGCATCTTAATGACTGGTGTGCATTAATAATGCCAATGAACTGCAAATATTACTCTCAATCCACAACTTTCCTCCATGTTTGATTTCTTGCAGCTTAGCCAATCGGAACACGGAATGCTGCTGCGAATAACGTTATTCAAGCCTATACCGGAATTGTGCCTGTATACAAGCTTTAACGTTATAATCTGTACCATTTGTATTCTGATGGTCAATGATTGCGGTACAACACATGTGATATGTCCATAAGCAGAGGGTACTGATCAGCACAGTATCGAAACACCTAAGGTTGGATGTTATACAGTAGCTATCGTATATTCTTCGTAATATTTTAGCCTACTTTTCACATTTTGTAAAAATGAGAGAAAAGTAGACTTATGGCATCGGTCCAGGCAAATGTCTGTCTGTCCCTCCTAGACGGCTGCAGTTATTGAAACCCAATTTGGTATAAGTAAAGACCTATATTTGAATATCTCACGGGCATTTTTGAAAATTATTTTAGTGCTAGTAACTGCTGAAAATTCAAAATTCACTTTTAAGCTCTACGTTGGATATCTCAGACGTTATGCATGCGAAATTTTCCAAAATTAGCACACACAGGGATAATAACATTCCAGATACATTTTAAGGAGCCCATATATGACAGTGTTGCCAAGATGATTCTAAGCCTACTGATAAGTCCAATGTTTAAGTACATCTAACATCTATACTATCAATTGGATTTTAACCGAATTTCGTACGTGCTTTGTGTACTATAACAGATATGACTATGCTTATACTTGATAGTCAGCAGGGCTGCCAACTGCTAATGAATGCTCATTCTCTTTCTTTATCCTAATACCAATAAATATATCAGAAAGTATGCTAGCCAACACCTCTGAATGTTGCACACGTATGGTACCTAAAATTTCAGATTAACTTCGAGTAACTAATGTACATCAGTGCTGCCACCATAATTCTAAGCCTGCTGAAAATGCATGTAACTTCTATACCAACAAATGGATGTTATCCAAAATTGGCACTATTAGATAAAGTATTATTTCAGATATCGCCTCAGTAGCGTAGCGGTCAGCATGGTTAGCTGCCGCCCCGGAGGTCCTGGGTTTGATTCCCGGCTCTGCCACGAAATTTGAAAAGTGGTACGAGGACTGGAACGGGAGCTACTCAGCCTCGGGTGGCCCAAATGAGTAGAGGGTGTTCGATTCCCCTTCAGCCATCCTCGAAGTGGTTTTCCGTGGTTTCCCACTTCGTCTTCGGGAAAATGCCGGGATGGTACCTTCTTCAAGGCCACGGCTGCCTCCTTCCCTCTTCCTTGCCTATCCATCCTACCCATCCCTTACCATCCCTCATGAGGCCCCTGTTCGCTTTGCAGGTGAGGCCGCCTGGGCGAGGTGCCAATCCCACCTCACCAGTTGTATCCCTTCCGATTCGATGTTCCTAGCTCTAGGACACTGCCCATAGAGGCGGTAGTGGTGAGTTCCCTCACTGAGTCCGTGGATTCCACCAACCTGGAGGGTAAACGACTAAAAATAAAATAAAAATTGGCGTGAATCTTAAATATAAAGAAAAGTATGCTCGTTAGATCGTCACGAAACTATTTCTCCTTATTCTTAATATTATTATCTATTGTGGAGTAAACATAGACTATTATTGAGGTATGAAAATATTAGTATACTTTCATGAATAGTACAAATATTCATGGTTTTGTATGGGAAAGTACAAATTTGAATGATAGAATAGAATAATTTTCCCTTCCAATATCCATTATTAACATCATCTCCGTAGATTATGCGAATAAATCGTAGTTGGAAACTCACAAGGAATGTAGTGTGAATGCAACATAATAATTCAAAAAGAATAAAAAAATTGGCCCTAGCGCGTCTCGAACCCGAGACTCATTGGACACTAAGTTGCAGCTATAGCACCCGTACACTTCTCACTTTGTAGCCTAGCTCATAGTTACGTAACTTCATGCGTATAGCTAAATGTCGAATTATTTCAGTTAAATCGTAAATACTGACAGGAATGCGTTCAATCAGTCAGTGCCCCTTCATGTATTCAACGTAACGCATCTTAATGACTGGTTTGCATTAATAATGCCAATGAACTGCAAATATTACTCACAATCCACAACTTTCCTCCATGTTTGATTTCTTGCAGCTTAGCCAATCGGAACACGGAATGCTGCTGCGAATAACGTTATTCAAGCCTATACCGGAATTGTGCCTGTATACAAGCTTTAACGTTATAATCTGTACCATTTGTATTCTGATGGTCAATGATTGCGGTACAACACATGTGATATGTCCATAAGCAGAGGGTACTGATCAGCACAGTATCGAAACACCTAAGGTTGGATGTTATACAGTAGCTATCGTATATTCTTCGTAATATTTTAGCCTACTTTTCACATTTTGTAAAAATGAGAGAAAAGTAGACTTATGGCATCGGTCCAGGCAAATGTCTGTCTGTCCCTCCTAGACGGCTGCAGTTATTGAAACCCAATTTGGTATAAGTAAAGACCTATATTTGAATATCTCACGGGCATTTTTGAAAATTATTTTAGTGCTAGTAACTGCTGAAAATTCACAATTCACTTTTGAGCTCTATGTTGGATTTATCAGACGTTATGCATGCGAACCCTTCCAAAATTAGTACAGATAGAGATAACAACATTCCAGATATATATTTTAGGTAGCGCATATATGACAGTGGTGCAAACATGATTTTAAGCCAGCGGATAAGTCCAATGTTTAAGTGCATCTAACTTCTAACTATCAATTGGATTTTATCCGAATTTCGTATGCGCTATTGTTACTGTAACAGATATGACTATGCTCATACTTGAGAGCCAGCAGGGCTGCCAACTGCTAATGAATGCTCATTCTCTTTCTTTATCCTAATACCAATAAATATATCAGAAAGTATGCTAGCCAACACCTCTGAATGTTGCACACGTATGGTACCTAAAATTTCAGATTAACTTCGAGTAACTAATGTACATCAGTGCTGCCACCATAATTCTAAGCCTGCTGAAAATGCATGTAACTTCTATACCAACAAATGGATGTTATCCAAAATTGGCACTATTAGATAAAGTATTATTTCAGATATCGCCTCAGTAGCGTAGCGGTCAGCATGGTTAGCTGCCGCCCCGGAGGTCCTGGGTTTGATTCCCGGCTCTGCCACGAAATTTGAAAAGTGGTACGAGGACTGGAACGGGAGCTACTCAGCCTCGGGTGGCCCAAATGAGTAGAGGGTGTTCGATTCCCCTTCAGCCATCCTCGAAGTGGTTTTCCGTGGTTTCCCACTTCGTCTTCGGGAAAATGCCGGGATGGTACCTTCTTCAAGGCCACGGCAGCCTCCTTCCCTCTTCCTTGCCTATCCATCCTACCCATCCCTTACCATCCCTCATGAGGCCCCTGTTCGCTTTGCAGGTGAGGCCGCCTGGGCGAGGTGCCAATCCCACCTCACCAGTTGTATCCCTTCCGATTCGATGTTCCTAGCTCTAGGACACTGCCCATAGAGGCGGTAGTGGTGAGTTCCCTCACTGAGTCCGTGGATTCCACCAACCTGGAGGGTAAACGACTAAAAATAAAATAAAAATTGGCGTGAATCTTAAATATAAAGAAAAGTATGCTCTTTAGATCGTCACGAAACTATTTCTCCTTATTCTTAATATTATTATTATCTATTGTGGAGTAAACATAGACTATTATTGAGGTATGAAAATATTAGTATACTTTCATGAATAGTACAAATATTCATGGTTTTGTATGGGGAAGTACAAATTTGAATGATAGAATAGAATAATTTTCCCTTCCAATATCCATTATTAACATCATCTCCGTAGATTATGCGAATAAATCGTAGTTGGAAACTCACAAGGAATGTAGTGTGAATGCAACATAATAATTCAAAAAGAATAAAAAATTTGGCCCTAGCGCGTCTCGAACCCGAGACTCATTGGACACTAAGTTGCAGCTATAGCACCCGTACACTTCTCACTTTGTAGCCTAGCTCATAGTTACGTAACTTCATGCGTATAGCTAAATGTCGAATTATTTCAGTTAAATCGTAAATACTGACAGGAATGCGTTCAATCAGTCAGTGCCCCTTCATGTATTCAACGTAACGCATCTTAATGACTGGTTTGCATTAATAATGCCAATGAACTGCAAATATTACTCTCAATCCACAACTTTCCTCCATGTTTGATTTCTTGCAGCTTAGCCAATCGGAACACGGAATGCTGCTGCGAATAACGTTATTCAAGCCTATACCGGAATTGTGCCTGTATACAAGCTTTAACGTTATAATCTGTACCATTTGTATTCTGATGGTCAATGATTGCGGTACAACACATGTGATATGTCCATAAGCAGAGGGTACTGATCAGCACAGTATCGAAACACCTAAGGTTGGATGTTATACAGTAGCTATCGTATATTCTTCGTAATATTTTAGCCTACTTTTCACATTTTGTAAAAATGAGGGAAAAGTAGACTTATGGCATCGGTCCAGGCAAATGTCTGTCTGTCCCTCCTAGACGGCTGCAGTTATTGAAACCCAATTTGGTATAAGTAAAGACCTATATTTGAATATCTCACGGGCATTTTTGAAAATTATTTTAGTGCTAGTAACTGCTGAAAATTCACAATTCACTTTTGAGCTCTATGTTGGATTTATCAGACGTTATGCATGCGAACCCTTCCAAAATTAGTACAGATAGAGATAATAACATTCCAGATATATATTTTAGGTAGCGCATATATGACAGTGGTGCAAACATGATTTTAAGCCAGCGGATAAGTCCAATGTTTAAGTGCATCTAACTTCTAACTATCAATTGGATTTTATCCGAATTTCGTATGCGCTATTGTTACTGTAACAGATATGACTATGCTCATACTTGAGAGCCAGCAGGGCTGCCAACTTCTAATGAATGCTCATTCTCTTTCTTTATCCTAATACATATATATAATAAGGTTTGCAAGCCGGGGAGCGTGATGGCGCAGTGGCTTAGCTGCTCGTCTTTCACCCGGACGGCCGGTGTTCGAATCCCGGTGACAGCGGGGTGGAATTTTCACCTGAAAAATCACGTGGCGTCAGGAAGGGCATCCGGCCTTAAATCCCCGGCCAAAACCAAAATGAGCCTGGTTGGCTCCGGCGACCCCAATTAATTGGGAAAAAGCCGAAGAAGAAGAAGAAGAATAAAGTATGCAAGCCAACAGCTCCTGAAATTTCAGATTAATTTCGAGTAACTAATGTACGTCAGTGCTGCCAACATAATTCTAAGCCTGCTGAAAATGCATGTAACTTCTATACCAACAAATGGATGTTATCCAAAATTGGCACTATAAAATCTATATATTTAAAACACTAAGCTGTTTTTTGTACACACGAGATTGTGAAAACGACTTAACCGATTGGCTTCGTAAGACATTCTAACGAAAGCTCTTGGCATGCAGATTTGCAGAGTGTCTCTAAAATAAACAAATATATTACGGTATATTTTTAAATTAATATAGAAAATAGCAGAATTCTAGGCCCTCACGCATGCGCACAATCCGCCTGGGGTCATGACAAAATGGCGGTGAGAAGTCCATTAAAATGTAAGTTATTTAATAAGCTTCCATGTAATTGAAAACATACATTAACCAAGTTCTGACAATAAAATATAATAACAGTATGAACGTATACGAATGTGCAACATTGATTTATTTGGATAATGAAATTGATTATTTCCTTCAAACAGCGGCTTTTGAATATAATGAATGGCTGCGTCTGCTGCTATACATGAGTGCGTCAGTAGCCATGTGGTTAAGGCGACTGCAACGAGCCCTAATAGAGCTGGAGAAATGGGTACTGGAAAACCGCCTCACCATTAATTTGGAGAAGACAGTCCAAATGACATATCGGAAAGGAGGAAAAATTGCAGGTAGTGACTTCCTTACTCTTAATGGAGAACATCTGAAAATTGTCAATCAATTTAGGTATCTTGGAATTACCTTGCAAACTACTACAAAGTCGTTTAGATGCCATATTCAGGAGAGAACTGCAGCTGCCACAAGAGCAATCTCAGCCATAAAGAACCTTCCAGCTCTGTCCCTAGTTACAGCAATGAGACTTTTTAACGCCGCCATATCCCCTATAGTAACGTACGGATTAGAACTGATCTGGGAAAGTCTAAAACTTAGTGACTTTGAAAAAATAGAACGGGTCAAAGCCCGCTTCCTCAAAAATGCACTGAGAGTGGGAAAAGCAGCACCAACAAGAATGGTCTATAGACTAACAAAGGAGACCTACTACGCAGAAGACCTAAGGACCCAACTGCTTCTACCAGCTACAGAACATTACTCGAAACATCTGGAGAGGAGGAAAGCCAAAAGCGAAGATATAGATCCGGACTTCTACGCTACAAGCGCCATGGTGGACAGGAACTGGATGAAGGAAAACCAGGAACTGAGACATGTCGTGACGAGACACGTCATCCACGGTTTTCATCACAGAGTGTGTGCAACAAAATCGTACCATAACCCAAACGAAAGCTGTGTATGTGAGCTGTGTAACAAGAAATGTGACAGGTACCACCTATCAAAGTGCTCCAAAAGAACATTATCATTGACTGAGTACAGTAAGATGTAAATTCTCTCCTTTTGGCCTTTCGGCTGCAATAAATTCTTAATTAATTAAGGCGACTGACTGTGGTTCCAAGAAGCGCCGGTTCGATCCTAGCCCTCGCCAGTATTTTTTTTTTTTTACCACTGAAATATTGTTTAATCAAGGAGTAACAGTAAGGTTTTATGTCTGTTAAAGATAATTATTTCTACATTCCCTCTAAATACGTTTTATTTTCGTTTTACCATTGCATTGCAGCATGTAATCAAAAGAGCAAACTGTTGTCCGCAGTACGCCGTTTAAATATCTGCAATCAGTTCCTATAACTGACAACAGATGGCAGTAATTCGCCCATATAGTTCCATTAACTGACAGCAGATGGCAACACCATTGCATCGATATATTTAAAACACAAGACATGGCATGTTTTCACGTGATGGAAAATTATAAAGGAAGGGAATATTTAAGAAGGGAAATGTTGAGGAACATTAACAGACAGTTGAATGTGTAGGCTAGGTTGTTTATGTACCTTAATATTGCAATTTCTTCCCAATGCTTCGGTGGTCAAGTTATTAGCGTCCTAGACTAAAAGTTATAATTATGCATCGTCGATATTAAAGAAAAAAGTAGTTTTCCAGGCACACGCGCGTCTCCACAATTGCTTTCGCCATGAGAGACACTTGGCAAATATAATTCGTTTGAAGGACTCCGACATCTTGGTCACTCAGCCCCGTGTACTTGGGTGTGTATGTGTGAAATTTTCTTCTGATAACCTGTGTTATTGTGATGGCTGCATTACTGTGTGTATTTGTAATTAAGGTGGTAAATGGCAAGGAGACGGCCAAGGCCTTAAGTTAGGAACCATCCCGGTATTTGCCTTAAGTGGAAGTGGGAAACCACGGAAAACCACATCCAAGATTGTCGAGGTGGGAATTAAACCTTCCTCTTCTTAGTTATACCTCAAGAGACTGAATGTACCCCGATTTTGCCCTGAGACCAGAATTAAATTTCTTGGCAGAGCAGGAAATGTAACCCGGGTCTCCGGGGCGATAGACAAGAATAGGTGGGCCTCCATGTGTTAATACGATTTTTGACATGCACGGGACATAGCATTCAAAAACTGCCTCCATTAGGGTGACTATCGAAGTGAGTATTGAGTATAGGCCTATGGTCATTCCAGTAGTTGGTGAAGTGATTCTATGTTCCCCTGCGAAATGTACTGCCATAACCTATAACAGGTGATGGAAATTGCTTATTTAGAGCAGTTTCGTACTGTTTATAACAAAATGAAGAACGTCATTCTGAGCTGCGTTTTCAAGCTATCGCAAAAAATTTCGCTGGCAGGAACAATTATAAGGAATTTATTTTAAGCGATCAGTCTCATCGCATTCTCCTCACCAACCAACTTGAGTATGAAAGTCTCTGGACGGTCATGTTGAACTTCATTGTATAAGACAATTGTTTAATGATTATTTGTTTAGAGTACGGAGTCTAACTACGTAGTTGATTTCGGCAATGGAAGTATTATTTGCCATTTAATATTTAGCGACTCCGTTATTGCAGGACACTATAGTGTTATCGAATAATACGAAGCCACATTTAAAATCCAATATAAATGGGCCATTTCAGAAACAATTCCAGATATTATGCAATACAGTGTACTGTAAGGTCCTTGACGATCAAATGTAAACATTTTTCTACATTGTATTTCTCTTGCGTAAAATCTATGCGTGGTTACTTTGGTCTTTACTGTTGTGAGGTTAAAATTGATCTGCTGGAATATAAAATATTTGCCAAGCTGCAACAATGTAATGATATTAATTTAAAAGTCATTGAACTTATATCCAGCAGTTCAAACACATACATCAGCGTTAACAGATTGGATACTGAAGATGAAAGCCAGCTACTTCATGTCCCTATTATTGAATTTTTCAATTCCTTGGAATTAAGAGATTCGCCTCCACATACTTCGAACGTTTAAGCCGTAGATATTCTTCTTAGAAATCTGAACGTTTCCCAAGGACTCATATATGGTAATATATTAATTGTAAGAAATCGCTTGGATTCGGATATAATAGGTGCAGTAATAATAGGCAGAGAGCTCAAATCCTACGACTTGATTTAACACCTTCCGATAAAACACTTACAGGTAGCCTACAGTACATTTTCTTTTAATAGGCAACAATTTCCTTTTCGCTCGGCCTACTTTATCAAAATCAATCAAGCTCAAGGAGAAACTCTTGAACGTATTGGGCTATTTACCTCATCACGTTTTCAGTCATGACCAGCAGGATAGTGAAGGTGCAAAAAAGGTCCTGTTTGGGATGATAAAGAATAAGAGGCGGAAGGATCCTACGGATTATGTTAGAATGGTGAACAAAAGGGGACAAGAGATAGAAAATAGGGAAGAACTGAAGAAAATGTGGAAATAATATTTTGAAGAACTCCTGAACCCAAATGGAAACCACGGCGAGGAGGAAGAAATCGGGGAAGAGGTACAGTAGATGAACTGCAAACAGAAAAGGACTTAACATGGAAAGAAGTGGAAGATGCAGTGAGGAAGATGAAAGGAGGGAAGGCACCGGGTGTGGATGAGTTGAGTGTGGAGATGGTGAGAGCAGCAGGAGAGGTGGGGATACAATGGTTGTACCGAGTGATGAAGACAGTATGGAAGGAAAGGAAGACCCCAGAGGACTGGAAAAAGGGAATAATTGTCCCGATCTTCAAGAAAGGTAGTAGAACAGAATGCAGAAACTATCGGGGAATAACACTGATGAGTCATTGTGCAAAGTTGTTTGAGAAAGTTTTGGAAAGGAGAATTAGGACAAGGATAGAAGGAGGGATGAGGGAAGAACAACATGGCTTCAGATCAGGAAGGTCCACAGTGGATTTGATTTTTGCTGTAAGGCAGTTACAAGAACAGCACTATGAGTATGGAACAGATCTACTGATGGCCTTCCTGGACATTGAGAAAGCATATGACAGTGTATGCAGAAACAAAGTATGGAAGTCCCTGGAGGATAGAGGAATATAAAAATGGACTATAAGGAAGATAAAGGAGATGTACAAGGGAAGCGTGAGCTGTGTGAAAGTGGGAGGAGAGAGATCGGACTGGTTGGAACAGAGAAACGGCCTGAAACAAGGAAGTGCACTGTCACCGTTACTTTTCATTGTGGTGATGGATGACATAATGACCCGAGTGGCACAAGTAATTGGGGAAGGAATGATGAAAGTAATGGTGCTTGCAGATGATTTGATGATTTGGGGAAACAAGGAGGAGGAGGTACAGGAACAGTTGGACGTGTGGGAAGGAATAATACAAGGTTATGGGATGAAATTTAGCATAAATAAGAGTGAGATGGTGATCACAACAAGGAAGAAGGAAAGAACCACAACGGAAATAACAATTGGTGGGGAACAGCCGAAGGAATTGGAGAGTTTCAAGTATCTGGGAAGCCTGATACAAGAGAATGGAAGAAACGATAGAGAAATAAATGAGCGGGGGAGACAGGCAGAAGCATTCCGGAGGAGTGTGAGAAGCATGTTATGGAGCAAGAATGTCCCTCAGAACAGCAAAAAGATCATATATCGGACGTACAATGTCCCTATCCTGACGTATGCCTCGGAGACCTGGGTTATGAAAGGAAGGGAGAAGAGCAAAATACAGGCCAGTGAGATGAGGTTCTTGAGAAGCAGTATTGGAGCTACAAAGATGGACAGAATAAGAAATGAGAGGACCGGAGAATTAATGAAGGATGAACCATTACAGACTGGTATAGAGAAATCTAGACTTAGATGGTATGGACATGTAAAACGAATGGAGGAGAAGAGGATACCCAGCAGGATACACGAGACGAAGTGGGAAGGAAAGAGACCAAGAGGGAGACCGAGAGACAGGTGGCTGAAGGGGGAGGAAGAAATCGTGAAGAAGAGAGGAGAGACTGGACAAGGGTGGAGGCTGAGAGATGGTGGGAAGACAGAAGACGTTGGAGAGACTTGTGTTCCAAACAGACCCGGCCAGTGGCTGGAAACTGTGCAAGATGATGATGACCTAATCACGTTTTCAGTCATGACCAGCAATATATTGCAATGCTGAGAGTGCTATCTTTTGACGCCCTTAAAGTTGCAATAGTGCTAAAAAGTAATCGTACAAAGAATGTAACTTATATAAGAAGCTTCTTCAGTAATTTTGTTTTCCATTGTCCGTCATGTTTTGACGGGTTTCATCTAGTATAGTATTATTTCAGATTAATTCTGAGCACACGTGCATGACTTTGTTGCCAATATGATTCTACATACACTGGTAGATCCAATATTTCATAACATGCAACGTCCATACTATCCATTGGACTTCAACCGAATGTTATATGTGCATTATGTACCTTAAGAGATGGAACTAAGGATATATTCAGAGTCACCTAGGCTACCAACTGTAGTGCTGTATTAGAATATTTCAGGTATATTCCAATCTAATTAGAAATGTTAGTAGGCCTATTACCTATTAAATTTTGTCATGGGAAAAGGCACCTACTTTATTATTGCAATGTGCTCAAATATTTCATATGACCCTTCTTTGTATAATGTGACTAATCCCACACAACGTCGCTCTTTCTACAACACATTTAGTAACAACGTTATGGCCCTCTGTTCGAGCTGTTTCCTTAATAACGTTCTTGACGGAATATACATAATTTCTTGTCATTAAGATTGGATTTGATTAATAATAAACAAGAAATGGGAATAACATTAATTTGTAGAACTCAATTTTAGCCGTCTTTTAAACAACGTTATCGTCGGTAGTACTCACAATTTTGTTCCTTAAAGATTGGGTAAGACAAATAACGAAAACCGGCGAATAACGTTTTTATGAGGAACTTCCTTTACCCGCCTTTCGAATAACGTTATTGTCAGCAGTTCGTTCAATTTCGTTCTTCGACATCAGGTTGAACTAATAACGAAATGATGCCAATAACGTTATTCAGTTATTCACTATGTGAGCCACCCTCCCAATAACGTTATTGGTAGGGACCGGAATAATAGCGTTCTTCAATTCGGTTATTGAATATAACGTTATTGTGATAGTATATGATAAATACGGTATTCTTGTGGAAACGAAGTAATTCGTTCTGCAACGCATTTACCTAAATGCACTCATGGAGTTTTCCGGTACATTCCCTAATTACGTTACGTTATGGTTACGGTTAAGTTATCTAGCCCTGGAATAAAGGATGGCAAACAACACATTTTATTGTAGGGTTAGTCTTTTTAAAGTAAAACAGTGATTCCTTTATACTATCATATAATCAGGATCTTTCATTTCATTTGCATGGCTTGGAATATTTAAGACCACGTTAGTGTGATCGAGGACATGCATGGTTCAGCTTCTAAACCTGGCAATAATCCACGAAGGAAAAATTCCACAGGCCTCCGTGGCGCAATGGGATAGCGCGTTCGGCTGTTAACCGAAAGGTTGGTGGTTCAAGCCCACCCGGGGGCGATAGTTTTAAAATTGAGGGGTCCTGCAGCCGTAAAATCCTTATTCATTCATGTTAGAGAAGGTTCCAATTTGTAATACCAGAAGAAAAGCTCACTTGTTGAACGATAATTTGATGGGTTACGTTCAGATCATTGTACAAGATTTCCTGTCTATAATTTAAGCGAATCCATTGATCACTAAAGGCGCTGCAGTTGCCTAAATATGGCCACTATAAGATTGTTAGGACGAATGATGGCAAAAAAACTCACAGATATTCAAGAGAAAACGTGGCAATTTGCGCATACTTTTAAAAATCGACACAAGTGTGTATTATAAAGGTTGTATTTCCCAAGTTATGCAAAAATATGCAATCCATCAACATTCAATAGCCTATTGTCTGAAAAATCACGAGTTAGTTGTTGGAGTCCATTTTCTAACTCGTGTTAGTGATCGAATTTTTGGGTTCAGCCTATATGTAGACGTGTATTGCGTCTCGTGATGTAGTATAGGTTATATCTGCTGGTTATTATACGAGATTCACAGAAGGAACGATATTTGACTTGTGACGTTAATTATTGCTCTCACTCCTTATATGGATATCCAAGGTCTCAAAAGTTCTGAGGAACATCTTATCTTAGAAAATACGAGAACTGTGTGTCCTCGGTAGTATAGTGGTCAGTATCCCCGCCTGTCACGCGGGATACCGGGTTTCGATTCCACGCCGGGGAAGACACTTTTACCAATAGCTTAGGATGTTTCTTGACTATCAAGCAGATATTTTTTTTCTCTAATTCACATTTAACGACAGATACAACTGGGGATGTAGGCCAGGTAACCACTAAATTGGGTTGAGCCCTTTGCAACGAGGCGGACCTAAAGACTAGTGTCAGTAACTCTACGAGGGAATGAAAATCCGGTGTCTGTAAAGAATAAAGAATGGCAAACTACACATCTTATTGTAGGGTTAGTCTTTTTAAAGTGCAACACTGATTCCTTTATACTATCATATAATCAGGATCTATCATTTCATTTGCATGGCTTGGAATATTTAAGACCACATTAGTGTGACCGAGGACATGCATGGTTCAGCTTCTAAACTTGGCAAATATCCACGACGGAAAAATTCCACAGGCCTCCGTGGCGCAATCGGCTAGCGCGTTCGGCTGTTATCCGAAAGGTTGGTGGTTCAAGCCCACCCGGGGGCGATAGTTTTAAAATTGAGGGCTCCTGCAGCCGTAAAATCCTTATTCATTCATGTTAGAGTAGGTTCCAATTTGTAATACCAGAAGAAAAGCTCACTTGTTGAACGATAACTTGATGGGTTACGTTCAGATCATTGTACAAGATTTCCTGTCTATAATTTAAGCGAATCCATTGATCACTAGAGGCGCTGCAGTTGCCTAAATATGGCCACTATAATATTGTTAGGACGAATGATGGCAAAACAACTCACAGATATTCAAGAGAAAACGTGGCAAAATGCGCATATTTTTAAAGATCGACACAAGTGTGTATTATAAAGGTTGTATTTCCCAAGTTATTCAACAATATGCAATCCATCAACATTCAATAGCCTATTGTCTGAAAAATCACGAGTTAGTTGTTGGAGTCCATTTTCGAACTCGTGTTAGTGATCGAATCTTTGGGTTCAGCCTATATGTAGACGTGTATTGCGTCTCGTGATGGTAGTATAGGTTATATCTGCTGGTTATTAAACGAGATGCGCAGAAGGAACGATATTTGACTTGTGACGTTAATTATTGTTCTCACTCCTTATATGGATTTCCAAGGTCTCAAAAGTTCTGAGAAACATCTTATCTTAGAAAATACAAGAACTGTGTGTCCTCGGTAGTATAGTGGTCAGTATCCCCGCCTGTCACGCGGGAGACCGGGGTTCGATTCCCCGCCGCGGAGGATACTTTTACCAATAGCTTAGGATGTTTCTTGACTATCAACAGATGAATTTTTTTTCTCTAATTCACCTTTAACAGCAGACTCAACTGGGGATGTCGGCCAGGTAACCACTAAATTGGGTTGAGCACTTTGCAACGAGACGGACCTAAAGACTAGTGTCAGTAACTCTACGAGGAAATTAAAATCCGGTGTCTGTAAAGAATAAAAAATAAAACACTGATTCCTTTATACTATCATATAATCAGGATCTATCAATTCATTTGCATGGCTTGGAATATTTAAGACCACATTACTGTGACCGAAGACATGCATGGTTCAGCTTCTAAACTTGGCAAATATCCACGAAGGTAAAATTCCACAGGCCTCGGTGGCACAATCGGCTAGCTCGTTCGGCTGTTAACCGAAAGGGTGGTGGTTGTTTTAAAATTGAGGGCTCCTGCAGCCGTAAAATCCTTATTCATTCTTGTTAGAGAAGGTTCCAATTTGTAATACCAGAAGAAAAGCTCACTTGTTGAACGATAATTTGATTGGTTACGTTCAGATCATTGTACAAGGTTTCCTGTCAATAATTTAAGCGATTCCATTGTCACTAGAGGCGCTGCAGTCGCCTAAATATTGCCACTATAAGATTGTTAGGACGAAGGATGGCAAAACAACTCACAGATATTCAAGAGAAAACGTGGCAATTTGCGCATACTTTTAAAAATAGACACAAGTGTGTATTATAAAGGTTGTATTTCCCAAGTTTTGCAAAAGTATGCAATCCATCAACATTCAATAGCCTATTGTCTGAAAAATCACGAGTTAGTTGTTGGAGTCCATTTTCTAACTCGTGTTAGTGATCGAATTTTTGGGTTCAGCCTATATGTAGACGTGTATTGCGTCTCGTGATGTAGTATAGGTTATATCTGCTGGTTATTATACGAGATTCACAGAAGGAACGATATTTGACTTGTGACGTTAATTATTGCTCTCACTCCTTATATGGATATCCAAG
The DNA here is from genome assembly GCA_946902985.2 of Meconema thalassinum. Taxonomy (NCBI): domain Eukaryota; kingdom Metazoa; phylum Arthropoda; class Insecta; order Orthoptera; family Tettigoniidae; genus Meconema; species Meconema thalassinum. The sequence goes on from OX336391.1 coordinate 390,879,289, forward strand.
GTCTCAAAAGTTCTGAGGAACATTTTATCTTAGAAACTACGAGAACTGTGTGTCCTCGGTAGTATAGTGGTCAGTATCCCCGCCTGTCACGCGGGAGACCGGGGTTCGGTTCCCCGACGGGGAGGATACTTTTAACAATAGCTTAGGATGTTTCTTGACTATCAACAGATGATTTTTTTTTCTCTAATTCACATTTAACAGCAGACACAACTGGGGATGTAGGCCAGGTAACCACTAAATTGGGTTGAGCACTTTGCAACGAGGTGGACCTAAAGACTAGTGTCAGTAACTCTACGAGGAAATTAAAATCCGGTGTCTGTAAAGAATAAAGGATGGCAAACTACACATCTTATTGTAGGGTTAGTCTTTTTAAAATAAAGCAGTGATTCCTTTATACTATCATATAATCAGGATCTATCATTTCATTTGCATGGCTTGGAATATTTAAGACCACATTACTGTGACCGAGGACATGCATGGTTCAGCTTCTAAACTTGGCAAATATCCACGAAGGAAAAATTCCACAGGCCTCCGTGGCGCAATCGGCTAGCTCGTTCGGCTGTTAACCGAAAGGTTGGTGGTTCAAGCCCATCCGGGGGCGATAATATTAAAATTGAGGGCTCCTGCAGCCGTAAACTCCTCATTTATTCCTGTTAGAGAAGGTTCCAATTAGTAATACCATAAGAAAAGCTCACTTGTTGGACGATAATTTGATGGGTTACGTTCAGATCAGTGTACAAGATTTCCTGTCTATAATTTAAGCGAATCCATTGATCACTAGAGGCGCTGCAGTCGCCTAAATATGGCCACTATAAGATTGTTAGGACGAATGATGGCAAAACAACTCACAGATATTCAAGAGAAAACGAGGCAATTTGCGCATATTTTTAAAAATCGACACAAGTGTGTATTATAAAGGTTGTATTTCCAAGTTTTGCAAAAATATGCAATCCATCAACATTCAATAGCCTATTGTCTGAAAAATCAGGAGTTAGTTGTTGGTGTCCATTTTCGAACTTGTGTTAGGGACCGAACCTTTGGGTACAGCCTATATGTAGACGTGTAATGTGTCTCGTGATGGTAGTATAGGTTATATCTGCTGGTTATTATACGAGATGCACAGAAGGAACGATATTTGACTTGTGACATTAATATTATTGCTCGCACTCCTTATATGGATATCCAAGGTCTCAAAAGTTCTGAGGAACATCTTATCTTAGAAAATTCAAAAACTGTGTGTCCTCGGTAGTATAGTGGTTAGTATCCCCGCCTGTCACGCGGGAGACCGGGGTTCGATTGCCCGCCCGGGAGGTTATTTTTACCAATTGCTTAGGATGTTTCTTGACTATCAAGCAGATGAAGTTTTTTTTCTCTAAATCACATTTAGCAGCAGATATAACTGGGGATGAAGGCCAGGTAACCACTAAATTGGGTTGAGCACTATGCAACGAGGGGGACCTAAAGACTAGTGTCAGTAACTCTACCAGGAAATTAAAATCCGTTGTCTCTGAAGAATAAAGGATGGCAAACTACACATTTTATTGTAGGGTTAGTCTTTTTAAAATAAAACAGTGATTCCTTTATACTATCATATAATCTGGATCTTTCATTTCATTTGCATGGCTTGGAATATTTAAGACCACATTTTTGTGACCGAATACATGCATGGTTCAGCTTCCAAACTTGGCAAATATCCATCAAGGAAACATTCCACAGGCCTCCGTGTCGCATTCGCCTAGCGCTTTCGGCTGTTAACCGAAAGGTTGGTGGTTCAAGCCCACCCGGGGGCGATTGTTTTAAAATTGAGGGCTCCTGCAGCCGAAAAAACCTTATTCATTCGTGTTAGAGAAGGTTCCAATTTGTAATACCAGAAGAAAAGCTCACTTGTTGAACGATAATTTGATGGGTTACGTTCAGATCATTGTACAAGGTTTCCCGACTATGATTTAAGCGAATCCATTGATCACTAGTGGTGCTGCAGTCACCTAAATATGGCCATTATAAGATTGTTAGGACGATTGAAGTCAAAACAACTCACAGATATTCAAGAGAAAACGTGGCAATTTGCGCGTACTTTTAAAAATCGACACAGGTGTGTATTATAAAAGTTGTATTTCCCATGTTTTGCAAAAATATGCAATCCATCAACATTCGATAGCCTATTGTCTGAAAAATCACGAGTTAGTTGTTGGAGTCCATTTTCGAACTTGTGTTAGGGATCGAACCTTTATTTACAGCCTATATGTAGACGTGTTTTGCGTCTCGTGATGGTTGTATGGTTAATATCTTCTGGTTATTATACGAGATACACAGAAGGAACGATATTTGACTTGTAACGTTAATTATTGCTCTCAACCCTTATAAGGATATCCAAGGTCTCAAAAATTCTGAGGAACATCTTATCTTAGAAAATACGAGAACTGTGTGTCCTCGGTAGTATAATGGTCAGTATCCCCGCCTGTCACGCGGGATACAGGGGTTCGATTCCCCGCCGGGGAGGATACTTTTACCAATAGCTTAGGATGTTTCTTGACTATCAAGCAGATCACTTTTTTTTTCTCTAATTCACATTTAACAGCAGATACAACTGGGGATGTAGGCCAGGTAACCACTAAATTGGGTTGAGCCCTTTGCAACGAGTTGGACCTAAAGAATAGTGTCAGTAACTCTACCAGGAAATTAAAATCCGTTGTCTCTGAAGAATAAAGGATGTCAAACTACACATTTTATTGTAGGGTTAGTCTTTTTAAAATAAAACAGTGATTCCTTTATACTATCATATAATCAGGATCTATAATTTCATTTGCATGGCTTGGAATATTTAAGACCACATTACTGTGCCCGAGGACATGCATGGTTCAGCTTCTAAACTTGGCAAATATCCACGAAGGTAAAATTCCGCAGGCCTCCGTGGCGCAATCGGCTAGCGCGTTCGGCTGTTAACCGAAAGGGTGTTGGTTCAAGCCCACCTGGGTCGGTAGTTTTAAAATTGAGGGCTCCTGCAGCCGTGAAATCCTCATTTATTCTTGTTAGAGAAGGTTCCAATTTGTAATACCAGAAGAAAAGCTCACTTGTTGAACGATAATTTGATGGGTTACGTTCAGATCATTGTACAAGATTTCCTGTCTATAATTTAAGCGAATCCATTGATCACTAGAAGCGCTGCAGTCGCCTAAATATGGCCACTATAAGATTGTTCGGACGAATGATGGCAAAACAACTCACAGATATTCAAGAGAAAACGAGGCAATTTGCGCATACTTTTAAAAATCGACACAAGTGTGTATTATAAAGGTTGTATTTCCCAAGTTTTGCAAAAATATGCAATCCATCAACATTCAATAGCCTATTGTCTGAAAAATCACGAGTTAGTTGTTGGAGTCCATTTTCGAATTTGTGTTAGGGTTCGAAACCTTTGGGTACAGCCTATATGTAGACGTGTATTGCGTCTCGTGATGGTTGTATAGGTTATATCCGCTGGTTATTATACCAGATGCACAGAAGGAACTATATTTGACTTGTGACGTTAATTATTGCTCTCACTCCTTATATGGATATCCAAGGTCTCAAAAGTTCTGAGGAACATCTTATCTTAGAAAATTCGAAGACTGTGTGTACTCGGTAGTACAGAGCTCAGTAACCCCTCCTGTCACGCGGGAGACCGGGGTTCGATTCCCCGCCGGGGAGGTTACTTTTACCAATAGCTTAGGATGTTTCTTGACTATCAAGCAGATGAAGTTTTTATCTCTAATTCACATTTAACAGCAGATACAACTGGGGATGAAGGCCAGGTAACCACTAAATTGGGTTGAGCACTTTGCAACGAGGCGGACCTAAAGACTAGTGTCAGTAACTCTACCAGGAAATTAAAATCCGTTGTCTCTAAAGAATATAGGATGGCAAACTACACATTTTATTGTAGGGTTAGTCTTTTTAAAATAAAACAGTGATTCCTTTATACTATCATATAATCAGGATCTATCATTTCATTTGCATGGCTTGGAATATTTAAGACCACATTACTGTGACCGAGGACATGCATGGTTCAGCTTCTAAACTTGGCAAATAATCACGAAAGAAACTTTCCACAGGCCTCCGTGGCGCAATCGGCTAGCGCGTTCGGCTGTTAACCGAAAGGTTGGTGGTTCGAGCCCACCCGGGGGCGATAGTTTTAAAATTGAGGGCTCCTGCAGCCGTAAAATCCTTATTTATTTTTGTTAGAGAAGGTTCCAATTTGTAATACCAGAAGAAAAGCTCTTTTGTTGAACGATAATTTGATGGGTTACGTTCAGATCATTGTACAAGATTTCCTGTCTATAATTTAAGTGAATCCATTGATCACTAGAGGCGCTGCAGTCGCCTAAATATGGCCACTATAAGATTGTTAGGACGAATGATGGCAAAACAACTCAAGGATATTCAAGAGAAAACGAGGCAATTTGCGCATACTTTTAAAAGTCGACACAAGTGTGTATTATAAAGGTTGTATTTCTCAAGTTTTGCAAAGATAGGCAATCCATCAACTTTCAATTGCCTATTGTCTCAAAAATCACGAGTTAGTTGTTTGAGTCCATTTTCGAACTTGTGTTAGGGATCGAACCTTTGTGTACAGCCTATATGTAGACGTGTATTGCGTCTCGTGATGGTTGTATAGGTTATATCTGCTGGTTGTTATACCAGATGCTCAGAAGGAACGATATTTGACTTGTGACGTTAATTATTGCTCTCACTCCTTATATGGATATCCAAGGTCTCAAAAGTTCTGAGGAACATCTTATCTTAGAAAATACGAAAGCAGTGTGTCCTCGGTAGTATAGTGGTCAGTATCCCCGCCTGTCACGCGGGAGACCGGGGTTCGATTCCCCGCCGGGGAGGGTACTTTTACCAATCGCTTAGGATATTTCTTGACTATCAAGCAGATGTTTTTTTTCTCTAATTCACATTTAACGACAGATACAACTGGGGATGTAGGCCAGGTAACCACTAAATTGGGTTGAGCCCTTTGCAACGAGTTGGACCTAAAGAATAGTGTCAGTAACTCTACCAGGAAATTAAAATCCGTTGTCTGTAAAGAATAAAGGATGGCAAACTACACATTTTATTGTAGGGTTAGTCTTTTTAAAATAAAACAGTGATTCCTTTATACTATCATATAATCAGGATCTATAATTTCATTTGCATGGCTTGGAATATTTAAGACCACATTACTGTGCCCGAGGACATGCATGGTTCAGCTTCTAAACTTGGCAAATATCCACGAAGGAAAAATTCCGCAGGCCTCCGTGGCGCAATCGGCTAGCGCGTTCGGCTGTTAACCGAATGGTTGTTGGTTCAAGCCCACCTGGGTCGGTAGTTTTAAAATTGAGGGCTCCTGCAGCCGTGAAATCCTCATTTATTCTTGTTAGAGAAGGTTCCAATTTGTAATACCAGAAGAAAAGCTCACTTGTCGAACGATAATTTGATGGGTTACGTTCAGATCACTTTACAAGATTTCCTGTCTATAAAATAAGCGAATCCATTGATCACTAGAAGCGCTGCAGTCGCCTAAATATGGCCACTATAAGATTGTTAGGACGAATGATGGCAAAACAACTCACAGATATTCAAGAGAAAACGAGGCAATTTGCGCATACTTTTAAAAATCGACACAAGTGTGTATTATAAAGGTTGTATTTCCCAAGTTTTGCAAAAATATGCAATCCATCAACATTCAATAGCCTATTGTCTGAAAAATCACGAGTTAGTTGTTGGAGTCCATTTTCGAATTTGTGTTAGGGTTCGAAACCTTTGGGTACAGCCTATATGTAGACGTGTATTGCGTCTCGTGATGGTTGTATAGGTTATATCTGCTGGTTATTATACCAGATGCACAGAAGGAACTATATTTGACTTGTGACGTTAATTATTGCTCTCACTCCTTATATGGATATCCAAGGTCTCAAAAGTTCTGAGGAACATCTTCTCTTAGAAAATTCGAAGACTGTGTGTACTCGGTAGTACAGAGCTCAGTAACCCCTCCTGTCACGCGGGAGACCGGGGTTCGATTCCCCGCCGGGGAGGTTACTTTTACCAATAGCTTAGGATGTTTCTTGACTATCAAGCAGATGAAGTTTTTATCTCTAATTCACATTTAACAGCAGATACAACTGGGGATGAAGGCCAGGTAACCACTAAATTGGGTTGAGCACTTTGCAACGAGGCGGACCTAAAGACTAGTGTCAGTAACTCTACCAGGAAATTAAAATCCGTTGTCTCTAAAGAATAAAGGATGGCAAACTACACATTTTATTGTAGGGTTAGTCTTTTTAAAATAAAACAGTGATTCCTTTATACTATCATATAATCAGGATCTATCATTTCATTTGCATGGCTTGGAATATTTAAGACCACATTACTGTGACCGAGGACATGCATGGTTCAGCTTCTAAACTTGGCAAATAATCACGAAAGAAACTTTCCACAGGCCTCCGTGGCGCAATCGGCTAGCGCGTTCGTCTGTTAACCGAAAGGTTGGTGGTTCGAGCCCACCCGGGGGCGATAGTTTTAAAATTGAGGGCTCCTGCAGCCGTAAAATCCTTATTTATTTTTGTTAGAGAAGGTTCCAATTTGTAATACCAGAAGAAAAGCTCACTTGTTGAACGATAATTTGATGGGTTACGTTCAGATCATTGTACAGGGTTTCCAGTCAATAATTTAAGCGATTCCATTGATCACTAGAGGCGCTGCAGTCGCCTAAATATGGCCACTATAAGATTGTTAGGACGAATGATGGCAAAACAACTCAGAGATATTCAAGAGAAAACGTGGCAATTTGCGCATACTTTTAAAAATCGACACAAGTGTGTATTATAAAGGTTGTATTTCCCAAGTTTTGCAAAAATATGCTATCCATCAACATTCAATAGCCTATTGTCTGAAAAATCACGAGTTAGTGGTTGGAGTCCATTTTCGAACTTGTGTTAGGGATCGAACCTTTGGGTACAGCCTATATGTAGACGTGTATTGCGTCTCGTGATGGTTGTATAGGTTATATCTGCTGGTAATTATACGAGATGCACAGAAGGAACGATATTTGACTTGTGACGTTAATTATTGCTCTCACTCCTTATAAGGATATCCAAGGTCTCAAAAGTTCTGAGGAACATCTTATCTTAGAAAATTCGAAAACTGTGTGTCCTCGGTAGTATAGTGGTCAGTATCCCCGCCTGTCACGCGGTAGACCGGGGTTCGATTCCCCGCCGGGGAGGATACTTTTACCAATAGCTTAGGATGTTTCTTGACTATCAAGCAGATGTTTTTTTTCTCTAATTCACATTTAACGACAGATACAACTGGGGATGTAGGCCAGGTAACCACTAAATTGGGTTGAGCACTTTGCAACGAGGCGGACCTAAAGACTAGTGTCAGTAACTCTACGAGGAAATTAAAATCCGGTGTCTGTATAGTATAAAGGATGGCAAACTACACATCTTATTGTAGGGTTAGTCTTTTTAAAATAAAACAGTGATTCCTTTATACTATCATATAATCAGGATCTATCATTTCATTTGCATGGCTTGGAATATTTAAGACCACATTAGTGTGCCCGAGGACATGCATGGTTCACCTTCTAAACTTGGCAAATATCCACGAAAGTTCAATTCCACAGGCCTCCGTGGCGCAATGGGCTAGCGCGTTCGGCTGTTAACTGAAAGGTTGGTGGTTCAAGCCCACCCGGGGGCGATAGTTTTAAAATTGATGGTTCCTGCAGCCGTGAAATCCTTATTTATTCTTGTTAGAGAAGGTTCCAATTTGTAATACCAGAAGAAAAGCTCACTTGTTGAACGATAATTTGATGGGTTACGTTCAGATCATTGTACAAGGTCAATAATTTAAGCGATTCCATTGATCACTAGAGGCGCTGCAGTCGCCTAAATATGGCCACTATAAGATTGTTAGGACGAAGGATGGCAAAACAACTCACAGATATTCAAGAGAAAACGTGGCAATTTGCGCATACTTTTAAAAATCGACACAAGTGTGTATTATAAAGGTTGTATTTCCCAAGTTTTGCAAAAATATGCAATCCATCAACATTCAATAGCCTATTGTCTGAAAAATCACGAGTTAGTTGTTGTAGTCCATTTTCGAACTTGTGTTAGGGGTTTGGGTACAGCCTATATGTAGACGTGTATTGCGTCTCGTGATGGTTGTATAGGTTATATCTGCTGGTTATTATACGAGATGCACAGAAGGAACGATATTTGACTTGTGACGTTAATTATTGCTCTCACTCCTTATATGGATATCCAAGGTCCCAAAAGTTCTGAGGAACATCTTATCTTAGAAAATACGGGAACTGTGTGTCCTCGGTAGTATAGTGGTCAGTATCCCCGCCTGTCACGCGGGAGACCGGGGTTCGATTCCCCGCCGGGGAGGATAATTTCACCAATAGCTTAGGATGTTTCTTGACTATCAACAAATGAATTTTTTTTCTCTAATTCACATTTAACAGCAGACACAACTGGGGATGTAGGCCAGGTAACCACTAAATTGGGTTGAGCACTTTGCAACGAGGCGGACCTAAAGACTAGTGTCAGTAACTCTACGAGGAAATTAAAATCCGGTGTCTGTAAAGAATAAAGGATGGCAAACTACACATCTTATTGTAGGGTTAGCCTTTTTAAAATAAAACACTGATTCCTTTATACTATCATATAATCAGGATCTATCATTTCATTTGCATGGCTTGGAATATTTAAGACCACATTACTGTGCCCGAGGACCTGCATGGTTCAGCTTCTAAACTTGGCAAATATCCACGAAAGTAAAATTCCACAGGCCTCCGTGGCACAATCGGCTAGCGCGTTCGGCTGTTAACCGAAAGGGTGGTGGTTGTTTTAAAATTGAGGGCTCCTGCAGCCGTAAAATCCTTATTCATTCTTGTTAGAGAAGGTTCCAATTTGTAATACCAGAAGAAAAGCTCACTTGTTGAACGATAATTTGATTGGTTACGTTCAGATCATTGTACAAGGTTTCCTGTCAATAATTTAAGCGATTCCATTGTCACTAGAGGCGCTGCAGTCGCCTAAATATGGCCACTATAAGATTGTTAGGACGAAGGATGGCAAAACAACTCACAGATATTCAAGAGAAAACGTGGCAATTTGCGCATACTTTTAAAAATAGACACAAGTGTGTATTATAAAGGTTGTATTTCCCAAGTTCTGCAAAAATATGCAATCCATCAACATTCAACAGCCTATTGTCTGAAAAATCACGAGTTAGTTGTTGGAGTCCATTTCGAACTTGTGTTAGGGGTCGAACCTTTGGGTACAGCCTATATGTAGACGTGTATTGCGTCTCGTGATGGTTGTATAGGTTATATCTGCTGGTTATTATACGAGATGCACAGAAGGAACGATATTTGACTTGTGACGTTAATTATTGCTCTCACTCCTTATATGGATATCCAAGGTCTCAAAAGTTCTGAGGAACATCTTATCTTAGAAAATACGAGAACTGTTTGTCCTCGGTAGTATAGTGGTCAGTATCCCCGCCTGTCACGCGGGAGACCGGGGTTCGATTCCCCGCCGGGGAGGATTCTTTTACCAATAGCTTATGATGTTTCTTGACTATCAACAGATGATTTTTTTTTCTCTAATTCACATTTAACAGCAGACACAACTGGGGATGTAGGCCAGGTAACCACTAAATTGGGTTGAGCACTTTGCAACGAGGCGGACCTAAAGACTAGTGTCAGTAACTCTACGAGGAAATTAAAATCCGGTGTCTGTAAAGTATAAAGGATGGCAAACTACACATCTTATTGTAGGGTTAGTCTTTTTAAAATAAAACAGTGATTCCTTTATACTATCATATAATCAGGATCTAACATTTCATTTGCATGGCTTGGAATATTAAAGACCACATTACTGTGCCCGAGGACATGCATGGTTCAGCTTCTAAACTTGGCAAATATCCACGAAAGTAAACTTCCACAGGCCTCCGTGGCGCAATGGGCTAGCGCGTTCGGCTGTTAACCGAAAGGTTGGTGGTTCAAGCTCACCTGGGGGCGATAGTTTTAAAATTGAGGGTTCCTGCAGCCGTAAAATCCTTATTCATTCTTGTTAGAGAAGGTTCCAATTTGTAATACCAGAAGAAAAGCTCACTTGTTGAACGATAATTTGATGGGTTACGTTCAGATCATTGTACAAGATTTCCTGTCTATAATTTAAGCGAATCCATTGATCACTAGAGGCGCTGCAGTCGCCTAAATATGGCCACTATAAGATTGTTAGGATGAATGATGGCAAAACAACTCAAAGATATTCAAGAGAAAACGAGGCAATTTGCGCATACTTTTAAAAATCGACACAAGTGTGTATTATAAAGGTTGTATTTCTCAAGTTTTGCAAAGATAGGCAATCCATCAACTTTCAATTGCCTATTGTCTCAAAAATCACGAGTTAGTTGTTTGAGTCCATTTTCGAACTTGTGTTAGGGATCGAACCTTTGTGTACAGCCTATATGTAGACGTGTATTGCGTCTCGTGATGGTTGTATAGGTTATAACTGCTGGTTGTTATACCAGATGCACAGAAGGAACGATATTTGACTTGTGACGTTAATTATTGCTCTCACTCCTTATATGGATATCCAAGGTCTCAAAAGTTCTGAGGAACATCTTATCTTAGAAAATACGAAAGCAGTGTGTCCTCCGTAGTATAGTGGTCAGTATCCCCGCCTGTCACGCGGGAGACCGGGGTTCGATTCCCCGCCGGGGAGGATTCTTTAACCAATAGCTTAAGATGTTTCTTGACTATCAAGCAGATGAAGTTTTTTTTCTCTAAATCACATTTAACAGCAGATATAACTGGGGATGAAGGCCAGGTAACCACTAAATTGGGTTGAGCACTTTGCAACGAGGCGGACCTAAAGACTAGTGTCAGTAACTCTACGAGGAAATTAAAATCCGGTGTCTGTAAAGAATAAAGGATGGCAAACTACACATCTTATTGTAGGGTTAGTCTTTTTAAAGTAAAACAGTGATTCCTTTATACTATCATATAATCAGGATCTTTCATTTCATTTGCATGGCTTGGAATATTTAAGACCACATTAGTATGACCAAGGACATGAATGGTTCAGCTTCTAAACTTGGCAAATATCCACGAAGGAAAAATTCCACAGGCCTCCGTGGCGCAATGGGATAGCGCGTTCGGCTGTTAACCGAAAGGATGGTGGTTCAAGCCCACCCGGGGGCGATAGTTTTAAAATTGAGGGGTCCTGCAGCCGTAAAATCCTTATTCATTCATTTTAGAGAAGGTTCCAATTTGTAATACCAGAAGAAAAGCTCACTTGTTGAACGATAATTTGATGGGTTACGTTCAGATCATTGTACAAGATTTCCTGTCTATAATTTAAGCGAATCCATTGATCACTAGAGGCGCTGCAGTTGCCTAAATATGGCCACTATAAGATTGTTAGGACGAATGATGGCAGAACAACTCACAGATATTCAAGAGAAAACGTGGCAATTTGCGCATACTTTTAAAAATCGACACAAGTGTGTATTATAAAGGTTGTATTTCCCAAGTTATGCAAAAATATGCAATCCATCAACATTCAATAGCATATTGTCTGAAAAATCACGAGTTAGTTGTTGGAGTCCATTTTCTAACTCGTGTTAGTGATCGAATTTTTGGGTTCAGCCTATATGTAGACGTGTATTGCGTCTCGTGATGTAGTATAGGTTATATCTGCTGGTTATTATACGAGATTCACAGAAGGAACGATATTTGACTTGTGACGTTAATTATTGCTCTCACTCCTTATATGGATATCCAAGGTCTCAAAATTTCTGAGGAACATCTTATCTTAGAAAATACAAGATCTTTGTGTCCTCGGTAGTATAGTGGTCAGTTTCCCCGCCTGTCACGCGGGAGACCGGGGTTCGATTCCCCGCCGGGGAGGATACTTTTACCAATAGCTTAGGATGTTTCTTGACTATCAAGCAGATGTTTTTTCCTCTAATTCACATTTAACGACAGATACAACTGGGGATGTAGGCCAGGTAACCACTAAATTGGGTTGAGCACTTTGCAACGAGGCGGACCTAAAGAATAGTGTCAGTAACTCTACGGGGAAATTAAAATCCGGTGTCTGTAAAGACACCCTTATTGTAGAGTTAGTCTTTTTAAAATAAAACACTGATTCCTTTATACTATCATATAATCAGGATCTATCATTTCATTTGCATGGCTTGGGATATTTAAGACCACATTACTGTGCCCGAGGACATGCATGGTTCAGCTTCTAAACTTGACAAATATCCACGAAAATAAAATTCCACAGGCCTCCGTGGCACAATCGGCTAGCGCGTTCGGCTGTTAACCGAAAGGGTGGGGTTCGAGCCCACCCGGGGTCGATTGTTTTAAAATTGAGGGCTCCTGCAGCCGTAAAATCCTTATTCATTCTTGTTAGAGAAGGTTCCAATTTGTAATACCAGAAGAAAAGCTCACTTGTTCAACGATAATTTGATTGGTTACGTTCAGATCATTGTACAAGGTTTCCTGTCAATAATTTAAGCGATTCCATTGATCACTAGAGGCGCTGCAGTCGCCTAAATATGGCCACTATAAGATTGTTAGGACGACGGATGGCAAAACAACTCACAGATATTCAAGAGAAAACGTGGCAATTTGCGCATACTTTTAAAAATCGACACAAGTGTGTATTATAAAGGTTGTATTTCGCAAGTTTTGCAAAAATATGCAATCAATCTACATTCAATAGCCTATTGTCTGAAAAATCACGAGTTAGTTGTTGGAGTCCATTTTCGAACTTGTGTTAGGGGTCGAACCTTTGGGTACAGCCTATATGTAGACGTGTATTGCGTCTCGTGATGGTTGTATAGGTTATATCTGCTGGTTATTATACGAGATGCACAGAAGGAACGATATTTGACTTGTGACGTTAATTATTGCTCTCACTCATTATATGGATATCCAAGGTCTCAAAAGTTCTGAGGAACATCATATCTTAGAAAATACGAGAACTGTGTGTCCTCGGTAGTATAGTGGTCAGTATCCCCGCCTGTCAGGCGGGAGACCGGGGCTCGATTCCCCGCCGGGGAGGATACTTTGACCAATAGCTTAGGATGTTCCTTCACTATCAACAGATGATTTTTTTTTCTCTAATTCACATTTAATAGCAGACACAACTGGGGATGTAGGCCAGGTAACCACTAAAATGGGTTGAGCACTTTGCAACGAGGCGGACCTAAAGACTAGTGTCAGTAACTCTACGAGGAAATTAAAATCCGGTGTCTGTAAAGAATAAAGGATGGCTTACTACACATCTTATTGTAGGGTAAGCCTTTTTAAAATAAAACACTGATTCCTTTATACTATCATATAATCAGGATCTATCATTTCATTTGCATGGCTTGGAATATTTAAGACCACATTACTGTGCCCGAAGTCATGCATGGTTCAGCTTCTAAACTTGGCAAATATCCACGAAAGTAAAATTCCACAGGCCTCCGTGGCACAATCGGCTAGCGCGTTCGGCTGTTAACCGAAAGGGTGGTGGTTCGAGCCCACTCGGGGGCGATTGTTTTAAAATTGAGGGCTCCTGCAGCCGTAAAATCCTTATTCATTCTTGTTAGAGAAGGTTCCAATTTGTAATACCAGAAGAAAAGCTCACTTGTTGAACGATAATTTGATGGGTTACGTTCAGATCATTGTACAAGATTTCCTGTCTATAATTTAAGCGAATCCATTGATCACTAGAGGCGCTGCAGTTGCCTAAATATGGCCACTATAATATTGTTAGGACGAATGATGGCAAAACAACTCACAGATATTCAAGAGAAAACGTGGCAAATTGCGCATACATTTAAAGATCGACACAAGTGTGTATTATAAAGGTTGTATTTCCCAAGTTATGCAACAATATGCAATCCATCAACATTCAATAGCCTATTGTCTGAAAAATCACGAGTTAGTTGTTGGAGTCCATATTCGAACTCGTGTTAGTGATCGAATCTTTGGGTTCAGCCTATATGTAGACGTGTATTGCGTCTCGTGATGGTAGTATAGGTTATATCTGCTGGTTATTAAACGAGATGCGCAGAAGGAACGATATTTGACTTATGACGTTAATTATTGCTCTCACTACTTATATGGATTTCCAAGGTCTCAAAAGTTCTGAGGAACATCTTATCTTAGAAAATACAAGAACTGTGTGTCCTCGGTAGTATAGTGGTCAGTATCCCCGCATGTCACGCGGGAGACCGGGGTTTGATTCCCCGCCGGGGAGGATACTTTTACCAATAGCTTAGGATGTTCCTTGACTATCAACAGATGATTTTTTTTCTCTAATTCACATTTAACAGCAGACACAACTGGGGATGTAGGCCAGGTAACCACTAAATTGGGTTGAGCACTTTGCAACGAGGCGGACCTAAAGACTAGTGTCAGTAACGCTACGAGGAAATTAAAATCCGGTGTCTGTAAAGAAAAAGAAATAAAACACTGATTCCTTTATACTATCATATAATCAGGATCTATCAATTCTTTTGCATGGCTTGGAATATTTAAGACCACATTACTGTGCCCGAGGACATGCATGGTTCAACTTCTAAACTTGTCAAATATCCACGAAAGTAAATTTCCACAGGCCTCCGTGGCACAATCGGCTAGCGCGTTCGGCTGTTAACCGAAAGGGTGGTGGTTCGAGCCCACCCCGGGGCGATTGTTTTAAAATTGAGGGCTCCTGCAGCCGTAAAATCCTTATTCATAGTATAGTGGTCAGTATCCCCGCCTGTCACGCGGGAGACCGAGGTTCGATTCCCCGCCGGGGAGGATACTTTTACCAATAGCTTAGGATGTTCCTTGACTATCAACAGATGATTTTTTTTCTCTAATTCACATTTAACAGCAGACACAACTGGGGATGTAGGCCAGGTAACCACTAAATTGGGTTGAGCACTTTGCAACGAGGCGGACCTAAAGACTAGTGTCAGTAACGCTACGAGGAAATTAAAATCCGGTGTCTGTAAAGAATAAGAAATAAAACACTGATTCCTTTATACTATCATATAATCAGGATCTATCAATTCATTTGCATGGCTTGGAATATTTAAGACCACATTACTGTGCCCGAGGACATGCATGGTTCAGCTTCTAAACTAGGCAAATATCCACGAAAGTAAAATTCCATAGGCCTCCGTGGCGCAATCGGCTAGCGAGTTCGGCTGTTAACCGAAAGGTTAGTGGTTCATGCCCACCCGGGGGCGATTGTTTTAAAATTGAGGGCTCCTGCAGCCGTAAAATCCTTATTTATTCTTGTTAGAGAAGGTTCCAATTTGTAATACCAGAAGAAAAGCTCACTTGTTGAACGATAATTTGATGGGTTACGTTCGGATCATTGTACAAGATTTCCTGTCTATAATTTAAGCGAATCCATTGATCACTAGAGGCGCTGCAGTCGCCTAAATATGGCCACTATAAGATTGTTAGGATGAAGATAGGCAATCCATCAACTTTCAATTGTCTATTGTCTCAAAAATCACGAGTTAGTTGTTGGAGTCCATTTTCGAACTTGTGTTAGGGATCGAACCTTTGTGTACAGCCTATATGTAGACGTGTATTGCGTCTCGTGATGGTTGTATAGGTTATATCTGCTGGTTGTTATACCAGATGCACAGAAGGAACGATATTTGACTTGTGACGTTAATTATTGCTCTCACTCCTTATATGGATATCCAAGGTCTCAAAAGTTCTGAGGAACATCTTATCTTAGAAAATACGAGAACAGTGTGTCCTCGGTAGTATAGTGGTCAGTATCCCCGCCTGTCACGCGGGAGACCGTGGTTCGATTCCACGCCGGGGAGGATACTTTTACCAATAGCTTAGGATGTTTCTTGACTATCAACAGATGATTTTTTTCTCTCTAATTCACATTTAACAGCAGACACAACTGGGGATGTAGGCCAGGTAACCACTAAATTGGGTTGAGCACTTTGCAACGAGGCGGACCTAAAGAACTGTGTCAGTAACTCTACCAGGAAATTAAAATCCGTTGTCTGTAAAGAATAAAGGATGGCAAACTACACATCTTATTGTAGGGTTAGTCTTTTTAAAATAAAACAGTGAATCCTTTATACTATCATATAATCAGGATCTATCATTTCATTTGCATGGCTTGGAATATTTAAGACCACATTACTGTGCCCGAGGACATGCATGGTTCAGCTTCTAAACTTGGCAAATATTCACGAAAGTAAAATTCCACAGGTCTCCGTGGCGCAATCGGCTAGCGCGTTCGGCTGTTAACTGAAAGGTTGGTGGTTCAAGCCCACCCGGGGGCGATAGTTTTAAAATTGAGGGCTCCTGCAGCCGTAAAATCCTTATTTATTCTTGTTAGAGAAGGTTCCAATTTGTAATACCAGAAGAAAAGCTCACTTGTTGAACGATAATTTGATGGGTTACGTTCAGATCATTGTACAAGATTTCCTGTCTATAATTTAAGCGAATCCATTGATCACTAGAGGTACTGCAGTCGCCTAAATATGGCCACTATAAGATTGTTAGGACGAAGGATGGCAAAACAACTCACAGATATTCAAGAGAAAACGTGGCAATTTGCGCATACTTTTAAAAATTATCACAAGTGTGTATTATAAAGGTTGTAGTTCCCAAATTTGCAAAAATATGCAATCCATCAACATTCAATAGCCTATTGTCTGAAAAATCACGAGTTAGTTGTTGGAGTCCATTTTCGAACTTGTGTTAGGGGTCGAACCTTTGGGTACAGCCTATATGTAGACGTGTATTGCGTCTCGTGATGGTTGTATAGGTTATATCTGCTGGTTGTTATACCAGATGCACAGAAGGAACGATATTTGTCTTGTGACGTTAATTATTGCTCTCACTCCTTATATGGATATCAAGGTCTCAAAAGTTCTGAGGAACATCTTATCTTAGAAAATACGAAAACAGTGTGCCCTCGGTAGTATAGTGGTCAGTATCCCCGCCTGTCACGCTGGAGACCGGGGTTCGATTCCCCGCCGGGGAGGATACTTTTACCAATAGCTTAGGATGTTCCTTGACTATCAACAGATGATTTTTTTTCTCTAATTCACATTTAACAGCAGACACAACTGGGGATGTAGGCCAGGTAACCACTAAATTGGGTTGAGCACTTTGCAACGAGGCGGACCTAAAGACTAGTGTCAGTAACTCTACGAGGAAATTAAAATCCGGTGTCTGTAAAGAATAAGAAATAAAACACTGATTCCTTTATACTATCATATAATCAGGATCTATCAATTCATTTGCATGGCTTGGAATATTTAAGACCACATTACTGTGCCCGAGGACATGCATGGTTCAGCTTCTAAACTTGGCAAATATCCACGAAAGTAAAATTCCATAGGCCTCCGTGGCGCAATCGGCTAGCGAGTTCGGCTGTTAACCGAAAGGTTAGTGGTTCAAGCCCACCCGGGGGCCATAGTTTTAAAATTGAGGGCTCCTGCAGCCGTAAAATCCTTATTTATTCTTGTTAGAGAAGGTTCCAATTTGTAATACCAGAAGAAAAGCTCACTTGTTGAACGATAATTTGATGGGTTACGTTCGGATCATTGTACAAGATTTCCTGTCTATAATTTAAGCGAATCCATTGATCACTAGAGGCGCTGCAGTCGCCTAAATATGGCCACTATAAGATTGTTAGGATGAATGATGGCAAAACAACTCAAAGATATTCAAGAGAAAACAAGGCAATTTGCGCATACTTTTAAAAATCGACACAAGTGTGTATTATAAAGGTTGTATTTCTCAAGTTTTGCAAAGATAGGCAATCCATCAACTTTCAATTGCCTATTGTCTCAAAAATCACGAGTTAGTTGTTGGAGTCCATTTTCGAACTTGTGTTAGGGATCGAACCTTTGTGTACAGCCTATATGTAGACGTGTATTGCGTCTCGTGATGGATGTATAGGTTATATCTGCTGGTTGTTATACCAGATGCACAGAAGGAACGATATTTGACTTGTGAAGTTAATTATTGCTCTCACTCCTTATATGGATATCCAAGGTCTCAAAAGTTCTGAGGAACATCTTATCTTAGAAAATACGAGAACAGTGTGTCTTCGGTAGTATAGTGGTCAGTATCCCCGCCTGTCACGCGGGAGACCGGGGTTCGATTCCCCGCCGGGGAGGATACTTTTACCAATAGCTTAGGATGTTTCTTGACTATCAACAGATGATTTTTTTTCTCTAATTCACATTTAACAGCAGACACAACTGGGGATGTAGGCCAGGTAACCACTAAATTGGGTTGAGCACTTTGCAACGAGGCGGACCTAAAGACTAGTGTCAGTAACTCTACGAGGAAATTACAATCCGGTGTCTGTAAAGAATAAAAAATAAAACACTGATTCCTTTATACTATCATATAATCAGGATCTATCATTTCATTTGCATGGCTTGGAATATTTAGGACCAAATTACTGTGCCCGAAGACATGCATGGTTCAGCTTCTAAACTTGGCAAATATCCACGAAAGAAAAATTCCACAGGCCTCCGTGGCACAATCGGCTAGCGCGTTTGGCTGTTAACCGAAAGGGTGGTGGTTCGAGCCCACCCGGGGGCGATTGTTTTAAAATTGAGGGCTCCTGCGGCCGTAAAATCCTTATTCATTCTTGTTAGAAAAATGAAAATCCACAGCCTGCTTCCAGTCTCCGACCGGGTCAGGAATGGAATGAATGAAGCCCCCATCTAGCGGCGAGGATATGAACTGTGCCGGCTGCCGAGGCCTGACGCACTCCTCTGGGGCAATGATTAAATGAATGACAGGTGAAATGAAGTGATAGTGGAGAGTGTTGCTGGAATGAAATTTTGACAGGGAAAACCGGAGTACCCGGAGAAAAACCTGTCTGCCTCCGTTCTGTCCAGCACAGATCTCACATGGAGTGACCGGGATTTGAACCACGGACCCAGTGGTGAGAGGCCGGCGTTCTGCCGCCTAAGCCACGGGGCTTATTCTTGTTAGAGAAGGTTCCAATTTGTAATACCAGAAGAAAAAGCTCACTTGTTGAACGATAATTTGATTGGTTACGTTCAGATCATTGTACAAGGTTTCCTTTCAATAATTTAAGCGATTCCATTGTCACTAGAGGCGCTGCAGTCGCCTAAATATGGCCACTATAAGATTGTTAGGACGAAGGATGGCAAAACAACTCACAGATATTCAAGAGAAAACGTGGCAATTTGCGCATACTTTTAAAATAGACACAAGTGTGTATTATAAAGGTTGTAATTCCCAAGTTTTGCAAAAATATGCAATCCATCAACATTCAATAGCCTATTGTCTCAAAAATCACGAGTTAGTTGTTGGAGTCCATTTTCGAACTTGTGTTAGGGGTCGAACCTTTGGGTACAGCCTATATGTAGACGTGTATTGCGTCTCGTGATGGTTGTATAGGTTATATCTGCTGGTTATTATGCGAGATGCACAGAAGGAACGATATTTGACTTGTGACGTTAATTATTGCTCTCACTCCTTATATGGATATCCAAGGTCTCAAAAGTTCTGAGGAACATCTTATCTTAGAAAATACAAGAACTGTGTGTCCTCGGTAGTATAGTGGTCAGTATCCCCGCCTGTCACGCGGGAGACCGGGGTCCGATTCCCCGCCGGGGAGGATACTTTTACCAATAGCTTAGGATGTTTCCTGACTATCAACAGATGATTCTTTTTTCTCTAATTCACATTTAACAGCAGACACAACTGGGGATGTAGGCCAGGTAACCACTAAATTGGGTTGAGCACTTTGCTACGAGGCGGACCTTAAGGCTAGTGTCAGTAACTCTACGAGGAAATTAAAATCCGGTGTCTGTAAAGTATAAAGGATGGCAAACTACACATCTTATTGTAGGGTTAGTCTTTTTAAAATAAAACAGTGATTCCTTTATACTATCATATAATCAGGATCTATCATTTCATTTGCATGGCTTGGAATATTTAAGACCACATTACTGTGCCCGAGGAAATGCATGGTTCAGCTTCTAAACTTGGCAAATATCCACGAAAGTAAAATTCCACAGGCCTCCGTGGCGCAATCGGCTAGCGCGTTCGGCTGTTAACCGAAAGGTTGGTGGTTCAAGCCCACCCGGGGGCGATAGTTTTAAAATTGAGGGCTCCTGCAGCCGTAAAATCCTTATTTATTCTTGTTAGAGAAGGTCCAATTTGTAATACCAGAAGAAAAGCTCACTTGTTGAACGATAATTTGATTGGTTACGTTCAGATCATTGTACAAGGTTTCCTGTCAATAATTTAAGCGATTGCATTGTCACTAGAGGCGCTGCAGTCGCCTAAATATGGCCACTATAAGATTGTTAGGACGAAGGTTGGCAAAACAACTCACAGATATTCAAGAGAAAACGTGGCAATTTGCGCATACTTTTAAAAATAGACACAAGTGTGTATTATAAAGGTTGTATTTCCCATGTTTTGCAAAAGTATGCAATCCATCAACATTTAACAGCAGACACAACTGGGGATGTAGGCCAGGTAACCACTAAATTTGGTTGAGCACTTTGCAACGAGGCGGACCTAAAGACTAGTGTCAGTAACTCTACGAGGAAATTAAAATCCGGTGTCTGTAAAGTATAAAGGATGGCAAATTACACATCTTATTGTAGGGTTAGTCTTTTTAAAATAAAACAGTGATTCCTTTATACTATCATATAATCAGGATCTATCATTTCATTTGCATGGCTTGGAATATTTAAGACCACATTACTGTGCCCGAGGACATGCATGGTTCAGCTTCTAAACTTGGCAAATATCCACGAAAGTAAAATTCCACAGGCCTCCGTGGTGCAATGAGCTAGCGCGTTCGGCTGTTAACCGAAACGTTGGTGGTTCAAGCCCACCCGGGGGCGATAGTTTTAAAATTGAGGGCTCCTGCAGCCGTAACATCCTTATTTATTCTTGTTAGAGAAGGTTCCAATTTGTAATACCAGAAGAAAAGCTCACTTGTTGAACGATAATTTGATGGGTTACGTTCAGATCATTGTACAAGATTTCCTGTCTATAATTTAAGCGAATCCATTGATCACTAGAGGCGCTGCAGTCGCCTAAATATGGCCACTATAAGATTGTTAGGATGAATGATGGCAAAACAACTCAAAGATACTCAAGAGAAAACAAGGCAATTTGCGCATACTTTTAAAAATCGACACAAGTGTGTATTATAAAGGTTGTATTTCTCAAGTTTTGCAAAGATAGGCAATCCATCAACTTTCATTTGCCTATTGTCTCAAAAATCACGAGTTAGTTGTTGGAGTCCATTGTCGAACTTGTGTTAGGGATCGAACCTTTGTGTACTGCCTATATGTAGACGTGTATTGCGTCTCGTGATGGTTGTATAGGTTATATCTGCTGGTTATTATACCAGATGCACAGAAGGAACGATATTTGACTTGTGACGTTAATTATTGCTCTCACTCCTTATATGGATATCCAAGGTCTCAAAAGTTCTGAGGAACATCTTATCTTAGAAAATACGAAAACAGTGTGTCCTCGGTAGTATAGTGGTCAGTATCCCCGCCTGTCTCGCGGGAGACCGGGGTTCGATTCCCCGCCGGGGAGGATACTTTTACCAATAGCTTAGGATGTTCCTTGACTATCAACAGATGAATTTTTTTTCTCTAATTCTCATTTAACAGCAGACACAACTGGGGATGTAGGCCAGGTAACCACTAAATTGGGTTGAGCACTTTGCAATGAGGCGGACCTAAAGACTAGTGTCAGTAACTCTACGAAGAAATTAAAATCCGGTGTCTGTAAAGTATAAAGGATGGCAAACTACACATGTTATTGTAGGGTTAGACTTTTTAAAATAAAACAGTGATTCCTTTATACTATCATATAATCAGGATCTATCATTTCATTTGCATGGCTTGGAATATTTAAGACCACATTACTGTGCCCGAGGACATGCATGGTTCAGCTTCTAAACTTGGCAAATATCCACGAAAGTAAAATTCCACAGGCCTCCGTGGCGCAATGGGCTAGCGCGTTCGACTGTTAACCGAAAGGTTGGTGGTTCAAGCCCACCCGGCGGCGATAGTTATAAAATTGAGCGTTCCTGCGGCCGTAAAATCCTTATTTATTCTTGTTAGAGAAGGTTCCAATTTGTAATACCAGAAGAAAAGCTCACTTGTTGAACGATAATTTGATGGGTTTCGTTCAGATCATTGTACAAGATTTCCTGTGTATAATTTAAGCGAATCCATTGATCACTAGAGGCGCTGCAGTCGCCTAAATATGGCCACTATAAGATTGTTAGGATGAATGATGGCAAAACAACTCAAAGATATTCAAGAGAAAACGAGGCAATTTGCGCATACTTTTAAAAATCGACACAAGTGTGTATTATAAAGGTTGTATTTCTCAAGTTTTGCAAAGATAGGCAATCCATCAACTTTCAATTGCCTATTGTCTCAAAAATCACGAGTTAGTTGTTGGAGTCCATTTTCGAACTTGTGTTAGGGATCGAACCTTTGTGTACAGCCTATATGTTGACGTGTATTGCGTCTCGTGATGGTTGTATAGGTTATATCTGCTGGTTGTTATACCAGATGCACAGAAGGAACGATATTTGACTTGTGACGTTAATTATTGCTCTCACTCCTTATATGGATATCCAAGGTCTCAAAAGTTCTGAGGAACATCTTATCTTAGAAAATACGAAAGCAGTGTGTCCTCGGTAGTATAGTGGTCAGTATCCCCGCCTGTCACGCTGGAGACCGGGGTTCGATTCCCCGCCGGGGAGGATACTTTTACCAATAGCTTAGGATGTTTCTTGACTATCAACAGATGAATTTTTTTTCTCTAATTCACATTTAACAGCAGACACAACTGGGGATGTAGGCCAGGTAACCACTAAATTGGGTTGAGCACTTTGCAACGAGGCGGACCTAAAGACTAGTGTCAGTAACTCTACGAAGAAATTAAAATCCGGTGTCTGTAAAGTATAAAGGATGGCAAACTACACATCTTATTGTAGGGTTAGACTTTTTAAAATAAAACAGTGATTCCTTTATACTATCATATAATCAGGATCTATCATTTCATTTGCATGGCTTGGAATATTTAAGACCACATTACTGTGCCCGAGGACATGCATGGTTCAGCTTCTAAACTTGGCAAATATCCACGAAAGTAAAATTCCACAGGCCTCCGTGGCGCAATGGGCTGGCGCGTTCGACTGTTAACCGAAAGGTTGGTGGTTCAAGCCCACCCGGAGGCGATAGTTTTAAAATTGAGGGTTCCTGCAGCCGTAAAATCCTTATTTATTCTTGTTAGAAAAGGTTCCAATTTGTAATACCAGAAGAAAAGCTCACTTGTTGAACGATAATTTGATGGGTTACGTTCAGATCATTGTACAAGATTTCCTGTCAATAATTTAAGCGATTCCATTGATCACTAGAGGCGCTGCAGTCGCCTAAATATGGCCACTATAAGATTGTTAGGACGAAGGATGGCAAAACAACTCACAGATATTCAAGAGAAAACGTGGCAATTTGCGCATACTTTTAAAAATTATCACAAGTGTGTATTATAAAGGTTGTATATCCCAAGTTTTGCAAAAATATGCAATCCATCAACATTCAATAGCCTATTGTCTGAAAAATCACGAGTTAGTTGTTGGAGTCCATTTTCGAACTTGTGTTAGGGGTCGAACCTTTGGGTACAGCCTATATGTAGACGTGTATTGCGTCTCGTGATGGTTGTATAGGTTATATCTGCTGGTTATTATACGAGATGCACAGAAGGAACGATATTTGACTTGTGACGTTAATTATTGCTCTCACTCCTTATATGGATATCCAAGGTCCCAAAAGTTCTGAGGAACATCTTATCTTAGAAAATACGGGAACGGTGTGTCCTCGGTAGTATAGTGGTCAGTATCCCCGCCTGTCACGCGGGAGACCGGGGTTCGATTCCCCGCCGGGGAGGATACTTTTACCAATAGCTTAGGATGTTCCTTGACTATCAACAGATGAATTTTTTTCTCTAATTCACATTTAACAGCAGACACAACTGGGGATGTAGGCCAGGTAACCACTAAATTGGGTTGAGCACTTTGCAACGAGGCGGACCTAAAGACTAGTGTCAGTAACTCTACGAGGAAATTAAAATCCGGTGTCTGTAAAGAATAAAAAATAAAACACTGATTCCTTTATACTATCATATAATCAGGATCTATCATTTCATTTGCATGGCTTGGAATATTTAAGACCACATTACTGTGCACGAGGACATGCATGGTTCAGCTTCTAAACTTGGCAAATATCCACGAAAGAAAGATTCCACAGGCCTCCGTGGCGCAATCGGCTAGCGCGTTCGGCTGCTAACAGAAATGTTGGTGGTTCAAGCCCACCCGGGGGCTATAGTTTTAAAATGCCATTACCTTATTGAGGGCTCCTGCAGCCGTAAAATCCTTATTCATTCTTGTTAGAGAAGGTTCCAATTTCTAATACCGGAAGAAAAGCACACTTGTTGAACGATAATTTGATGGGTTACGTTCAGATCATTGTACAAGATTTCCTGTCTATAATTTAAGCGAATCCATTGATCACTAGAGGTGCTGCAGTCGCCTAAATATGGCCACTATAAGATTGTTAGGACGAATGATGGCAAAACAACTCACAGATATTCAAGAGAAAACGAGGCAATTCGCGCATACTTTTAAAAATCGACACAAGTGTGTATTATAAAGGTTGTATTTCCCAAGTTTTGCAAAGATAGGCAATCCATCAACATTCAATTGCCTATTGTCTCAAAAATCACGAGTTAGTTGTTGGAGTCCATTTTCGAACTTGTGTTAGGGATCGAACCTTTGTGTACAGCCTATATGTAGACGTGTATTGCGTCTCGTGATGGTTGTATAGGTTATATCTGCTGGTTGTTATACCAGATGCACAGAAGGAACGATATTTGACTTGTGACGTTAATTATTGCTCTCACTCCTTATTTGGATACCCAAGGTCTCAAAAGTTCTGAGGAACATCTTAACTTAGAAAATACGAAAACAGTGTATCCTCGGTAGTATAGTGGTCAGTATCCCCGCCTGTCACGCGGGAGACCGGGGTTCGATTCCCCGCCGGGGAGGATAATTTTACCAATAGCTTAGGATGTTTCTTGACTATCAACAGATGATTTTTTTTTCTCTAATTCACATTTAACAGCAGACACTACTGGGGATGTGGCCCGGTAACCACTAAATTGGGTTGAGCACTTTGCAACGAGGCGGACCTAAAGACTAGTGTCAGTAACTCTACGAGGAAATTAAAATCCGGTGTCTGTAAAGTGTAAAGGATGGCAAACTACACATCTTATTGTAGGGTTAGTCTTTTTAAAATAAAACAGTGATTCCTTTATACTATCATATAATCAGGATCTATCATTTCATTTGCATGGCTTGGAATATTTAAGACCACATTACTGTGCCCGAAGACTTGCATGGTTCGGCTTCTGAACTTGGCAAATATCCACGAAAGTAAAATTCCACAGTCCTCCGTGGCGCAATGGGCTAGCGCGTTCGGCTGTTAACCGAAAGGTTGGTGGTTCAAGCCCACCCGGGGGCGATAGTTTTAAAATTGAGGGCTCCTGCAGCCGTAAAATCCTTATTTATTCTTGTTAGAGAAGGTTCCAATTTGTAATACCAGAAGAAAAGCTCACTTGTTGAACGATAATTTGATGGGTTACGTTCAGATCATTGTACAAGATTTCCTGTCTATAATTTAAGCGAATCCATTGATCACTAGAGGCGCTGCAGTTGCCTAAATATGGCCACTATAAGATTGTTAGGACGAAGGATGGCAAAACAACTCACAGATATTCAAGAGAAAACGAGGCAATTTGCGCATACTTTTAAAAATTATCACAAGTGTGTATTATAAAGGTTGTATTTCCCAAGTTTTGCAAAAATATGCAATCCATCAACATTCAATAGCCTATTGCCTGAAAAATCACGAGTTAGTTGTTGGAGTCCATTTTCGAACTTGTGTTAGGGGTCGAACCTTTGGGTACAGCCTATATGTAGACGTGTATTGCGTCTCGTGATGGTTGTATAGGTTATATCTGCTGGTTATTATACGAGATGCACAGAAGGAACGATATTTGACTTGTTACGTTAATTATTGCTCTCACTCCTTATATGGATATCCAAGGTCCCAAAAGTTCTGAGGAACATCTTATCTTAGAAAATACGGGAACGGTGTGTCCTCGGTAGTATAGTGGTCAGTATCCCCGCCTGTCACGCGGGAGACCGGGGTTCGATTCCCCGCCCGGGAGGATACTTTTACCAATAGCTTAGGATGTTCCTTGACTATCAACAGATGATTTTTTTTCTCTAATTCACATTTAACAGCAGACACAACTGGGGATGTAGGCCAGGTAACCACTAAATTGGGTTGAGCACTTTGCAACGAGGCGGACCTAAAGACTAGTGTCAGTAACTCTACGAGTAAATTAAAATCCGGTGTCTGTAAAGAATAAAAAATAAAACACTGATTCCTTTATACTATCATATAATCAGGATCTATCATTTCATTTGCATGGCTTGGAATATTTTAGACCACATTACTGTGCACGAGGACATGCATGGTTCAGCTTCTAAACTTGGCAAATATCCACGAAAGTAAAATTCCACAGGCCTCCGTGGCGCAATCGGCTAGCGCGTTCGGCTGCTAACAGAAAGGTTGGTGGTTCAAGCCCACCCGGGGGCTATAGTTTTAAAATGCCATTACCTTATTGAGGGCTCCTGCAGCCGTAAAATCCTTATTCATTCTTGTTAGAGAAGGTTCCAATTTCTAATACCGGAAGAAAAGCACACTTGTTGAACGATAATTTGATGCGTTACGTTCAGATCATTGTACAAGATTTCCTGTCTATAATTTAAGCGAATCCATTGATCACTAGAGGCGCTGCAGTCGCCTAAATATGGCCACTATATGATTGTTAGGACGAATGATGGCAAAACAACTCACAGATATTCAAGAGAAAACGAGGCAATACGCGCATACTTTTAAAAATCGACACAAGTGTGTATTATAAAGGTTGTATTTCCCAAGTTTTGCAAAGATAGGCAATCCATCAACATTCAATTGCCTATTGTCTCAAAAATCACGAGTTAGTTGTTGGAGTCCATTTTCGAACTTGTGTTAGGGATCGAACCTTTGTGTACAGCCTATATGTAGACGTGTATTGCGTCTCGTGATGGTTGTATAGGTTATATCTGCTGGTTGTTATACCAGATGCACAGAAGGAACGATATTTGACTTGTGACGTTAATTATTGCTCTCACTCCTTATTTGGATATCCAAGGTCTCAAAAGTTCTGAGGAACATCTTATCTTAGAAAATACAAAAACAGTGTGTCCTCGGTAGTATAGTGGTCAGTGTCCCCGCCTGTCACGCGGGAGACCGGGGTTCGATTCCCCGCCGGGGAGGATAATTTTACCAATAGCTTAGGATAATTCCTGACTATCAACAGATGATTTTTTTTCTCTAATTCACATTTAACAGCAGACAGCACTGGGGATGTAGGCCAGGTAACCACTAAATTGGGTTGAGCACTTTGCAACGAGGCGGACCTAAAGACTAGTGTCAGTAACTCTACGAGGAAATTAAAATCCGGTGTCTGTAAAGAATAAAGAATGGCAAACTACACATCTTATTGTAGGGCTAGTCTTTTTAAAATAAAACACTGATTCCTTTATACTATCATATAATCAGGATCTATCATTTCATTTGCATGGCTTGGAATATTTAAGACCACATTACTGTGCCCGAAGACATGCATGGTTCAGCTTCTAAACTTGGCAAATATCCAAGAAAGTAAAATTCCACAAGCCTCCGTGGCACAATCGGCTAGCGCGTTCGGCTGGTAACCGAAAGGGTGGTGGTTCGAGCCCACCCAGGGGCGATTGTTTTAAAATTGAGGGCTCCTGCAGCCGTAAAATCCTTATTCATTCTTGTTAGAGAAGGTTCCAATTTGTAATACCAGAAGAAAAGCTCACTTGTTGAACGATAATTTGATTGGTTACGTTCAGATTATTGTACAAGGTTTCCTGTCAATAATTTAAGCGATTCCATTGTCACTAGAGGCGCTGCAGTCGCCTAAATATGGCCACTATAAGATTGTTAGGACGAAGGATGGCAAAACAACTCACAGATATTCAAGAGAAAACGTGGCAATTTGCGCATACTTTTAAAAATAGACACAAGTGTGTATTATAAAGGTTGTATTTCCCAAGTTTTGCAAAAATATGCAATCCATCATCATTCAATAGCCTATTGTCTGAAAAATCACGAGTTAGTTGTTGGAGTCCATTTTCGAACTTGTGTTAGGGGTCGAACCTTTGGGTACAGCCTATATGTAACCGTGTATTGCGTCTCGTGATGGTTGTATAGGTTATATCTGCTGGTTAATATACGATTTGCACAGAAGGAGCGATATTTGACTTGTGACGTTAATTATTGCTCTTTCTCCCTACATGGATATCCCAGGTCTCAAAAGTTCTGAGGAACATCTTATCTTAGAAAATACGAAAACTGTGTGTCCTCGGTAGTATAGTGGTCAGTATCCCCGCCTGTCACACGGGAGACCGGGGTTCGATTCCCCGCCGAGGAGGATACTTTTACCAATAGCTTAGGATAATTCTTGACTATCAACAGATGATTTTTTTCTCTAATTCACATTTAACAGCAGACACAACTGGGGATGTAGGCCAGGTAACCACTAAATTGGGTTGAGCACTTTGCAACGAGGCGGACCTAAAGACTAGTGTCACTAACTCTACCAGGAAATTAAAATCCGTTGTCAATAAAGAATAAAGGATGGCAAACTACACATTTTATTGTAGGGTTAGTCTTTTTAAAATAAAACAGTGATTCCTTTATACTATCATATAATCAGGATCTTTCATTTCATTTGCATGGCTTGGAATATTTAAGACCACATTACTGTGACCGAGGACATGCATTGTTCAGCTTCTAAACTTGGCAAATATCCACGAAGGAAAAATTCCACAGGCCTCCGAGGCGCAATCGGCTTGCGCGTTCGGCTGTTAACAGAAAGGTTGGTGGTTCAAGCCCACCCGGGGGCGATAGTTTCTAAATTGAGGGCTCCTGCAGCCGTAAATTCCTTATTCATTCTTGTTAGAGAAGGTTCCAAATTGTAATACCAGAAGAAAAGCTCACGTGTTGAACGATAATTTGATGGGTTTCGTTCAGATCATTGTACAAGATTTCCTGTCTATAATTTAAGCGAATCCATTGATCACTAGAGGCGCTGCAGTCGCCTAAATATGGCCACTATAAGATTGTTAGGACGAATGATGGCAAAACATCTCACAGATATTCAAGAGAAAAGTGACAATTTGCGCAAACTTTTAAAAATCGACACAAGTGTGTATTATAAAGGTTGTATTTCCCAAGTTTTGCAAAATATTCAATCCATCAACATTCAATAGCCATTTGTCTGAAAAATCACGAGTTAGTTGTTGGAGTCCATTTTCGATCTTGTGTTAGGGATCGAACCTTTGGGTACAGCCTATATGTAGACGTGTATTGCGTCTCGTGATGGTTGTATAGGTTATATCTGCTGGTTATTATACCAGATGCACTGAAGGAGCGATATTTGACTTGTGACGTTAATTATTGCTTTCACTCCTTATATGGATACCCAAGGCCTCAAAAGTTCTGAGGAACATCTTATCTTAGAAAATACTAAAATTATGTGTCCTCGGTAGTATAGTGGTCAGTATCCCCGCCTGTCACGCGGGAGACTAGGGCATCGATTCCCGCCGGGGAGGATACATTTACCAATAGCTTAGGATGATTCTTGACTATCAAGCAGATGAATTTTGTTCTCTAATTGACATTTTACAGCAGATACAACTGGGGATGTAGGCCAGGTAACCACTAAATTGGATTGAGCACTTTGCAACGAGGCGGACCTAAAGAACAGTGTCAGTAACTCTACCAGGAAATTAAAATCCGTTGTCTGTAAAGAATAAAGGATGGTAAACTACACATCTTATTGTAGGGTTAGTCTTTTTAAAATAAAACAGTGATTCCTTTATACTATCATATAATCAGGATCTCTCATTTCATTTGCATGGCTTGGAATATTTAAGACCACATTACTGTGCCCGAGGACATGCATGGTTCAGCTTCTAAACTTGGCAAATATCCACGAAAGTAAAATTCCACAGGCCTTCGTGGCGCAATCGGCTACCGCGTTCGGCTGTTAACCGAAAGGTTGGTGGTTCAAGCCCACCCGGGGGCGATAGTTTTAAAATTGAGGGCTCCTGCAGCCGTAAAATCCGTATTTATTCTTGTAAGAGAAGGTTCCAATTTGTAATACCAGAAGAAAAGCTCACTTGTTGAAAGATAATTTGATGGGTTACGTTCAGATCATTGTACAAGATTTCCTGTCTATAATTTAAGCGAATCCATTGATCACTAGAGGCGCTGCAGTCGCCTAAATATGGCCACTATAAGATTGTTAGGACGAATGATGGCAAAACAACTCACAGATATTCAAGAGAAAACGAGGCAATTCGCGCATACTTTTAAAAATCGACACAAGTGTGTATTATAAAGGTTGTATTTCCCAAGTTTTGCAAAGATAGGCAATCCATCAACATTCAATTGCCTATTGTCTCAAAAATCACGAGTTAGTTGTTGGAGTCCATTTTCGAACTTGTGTTAGGGATCGAACCTTTGTGTACAGCCTATATGTAGACGTGTATTGCGTCTCGTGATGGTTGTATAGGTTATATCTGCTGGTTGTTATACCAGATGCACAGAAGGAACGATATTTGACTTGTGACGTTAATTATTGCTCTCACTCCTTATTTGGATATCCAAGGTCTCAAAAGTTCTGAGGAACATCTTATCTTAGAAAATACAAAAACAGTGTGTCCTCGGTAGTATAGTGGTCAGTATCCCCGCCTGTCCCGCGGGAGACCGGGGTTCGATTCCCCGCCGGGGAGGATAATTTTACCAATAGCTTAGGATGTTTCTTGACTATCAACAGATGAATTTTTTTCTCTAATTCACATTTAACAGCAGACACAACTGGGGATGTAGGCCAGGTAACCACTAAATTGGGTTGAGCACTTTGCAACGAGGCGGACCTAAAGGCTAGTGTCAGTAACTCTACGAGGAAATTAAAATCCGGTGTCTGTAAAGAATAAAGGATGGCAAACTGCACATCTTATTGTAGGGTTAGTCTTTTTAAAATAAAACACTGATTTCTTTATACTATCATATAATCAGGATCTATCATTTCATTTGCATGGCTTGGAATATTTAAGACCACATTACTGTGCCCGAAGACATGCATGGTTCAGCTTCTAAACTTGGCAAATATCCACGAAAGTAATATTCCACAGGCCTCCGTGGCACAATCGGCTAGCGCGTTCGGCTGTTAACCGAAAGGGTGGTGGTTCGAGCCCATCCAGGGGCGATTGTTTTAAAATTGAGGGCTCCTGCAGCCGTAAAATCCTTATTCATTCTTGTTAGAGAAGGTTCCAATTTGTAATACCAGAAGAAAAGCTCACTTGTTGAACGATAATTTGATTGGTTACGTTCAGATCATTGTACAATGTTTCCTCTCAATAATTTAAGCGATTCCATTGTCACTAGAGGCGCTGCAGTCGCCTAAATATGGCCACTATAAGATTGTTAGGACGAAGGATGGCAAAACAACTCACAGATATTCAAGAGAAAACGTGGCAATTTGCGCATACTTTTAAAAATAGACACAAGTGTGTATTATAAAGGTTGTATTTCCCAAGTTTTGCAAAAATATGCAATCCATCAACATTCAATAGCCTATTGTCTGAAAAATCACGAGTTAATTGTTGGAGTCCATTTTCGAACTTGTGTTAGGGGTCGAACCTTTGGGTACAGCCTATATGTAGACGTGTATTGCGTCTCGTGATGGTTGTATAGGTTATATCTGCTGGTTAATATACGAGATGCACAGAAGGAGCGATATTTGACTTGTGACGTTAATTATTGCTCTCTCTCCTTATATGGATATCCAAGGTCTCAAAAGTTCTGAGGAACATCTTATCTTAGAAAATACGAGAACTGTGTGTCCTCGGTAGTATAGTGGTCAGTATCCCCGCCTGTCACGCGGGAGACCGGGGTTCGATTCCCCGCCGGGGAGGATACTTTTACCAATAGCTTAGGATGTTTCTTGACTATCAACAGATGATTTTTTTTCTCTAATTCACATTTAACAGCAGACACAACTGGGGATGTAGGCCAGGTAACCACTAAATTGGGTTGAGCACTTTGCAACGAGGCGGACCTTAAGACTAGTGTCAGTAACTCTACGAGGAAATTAAAATCCGGTGTCTGTAAAGTATAAAGGATGGCAAACTACACATCTTATTGTAGGGTTAGTCTTTTTAAAATAAGACAGTGATTCCTTTATACTATCATATAATCAGGATCTATCATTTCATTTGCATGGCTTGGAATATTTAAGACCACATTACTGTGCCCGAGGACATGCATGGTTCAGCTTCTAAACTTGGCAAATATCCACGAAAGTAAAAGTCCACAGGCCTCCGTGGCGCAATCGGCTAGCGCGTTCGGCTGTTAACCGAAAGGTTGGTGGTTCAAGCCCACCCGGGGGCGATAGTTTTAAAATTGAGGGCTCCTGCAGCCGTAAAATCCTTATTTATTCTTGTTAGAGAAGGTTCCAATTTGTAATACCAGAAGAAAAGCTCACTTGTTGAACGATAATTTGATGGGTTACGTTCAGATCATTGTACAAGATTTCCTGTCTATAATTTAAGCGAATCCATTGATCACTAGAGGCGCTGCAGTCGCCTAAATATGGCCACTATAAGATTGTTAGGACGGATGATGGCAAAACAACTCACAGATATTCAAGAGAAAACGAGGCAATTCGCGCATACTTTTAAAAATCGACACAAGTGTGTATTATAAAGGTTGTATTTCCCATGTTTTGCAAAGATAGGCAATCCATCAACATTCAATTGCCTATTGTCTCAAAAATCACGAGTTAGTTGTTGGAGTCCATTTTCAAACTTGTGTTAGGGATCGAACCTTTGTGTACAGCCTATATGTAGACGTGTATTGCGTCTCGTGATGGTTGTATAGGTTATATCTGCTGGTTGTTATACCAGATGCACAGAAGGAACGATATTTGACTTGTGACGTTAATTATTGCTCTCACTCCTTATTTGGATATCCAAGGTCTCAAAAGTTCTGAGGAACATCTTATCTTAGAAAATACAAAAACAGTGTGTCCTCGGTAGTATAGTGGTCAGTATCCCCGCCTGTCACGCGGGTGACCGGGGTTCGATTCCCCGCCGGGGAGGATAATTTTACCAATAGCTTAGGATGTTTCTTGACTATCAACAGATGAATTTTTTTCTCTAATTCACATTTAACAGCAGACACAACTGGGGATGTAGGCCAGGTAACCACTAAATTGGGTTGAGCACTTTGCAACGAGGCGGACCTAAAGACTAGTGTCAGTAACTCTACGAGGAAATTAAAATCCGGTGTCTGTAAAGAATAAAGGATGGCAAACTACACATCTTATTGTAGGGTTAGTCTTTTTAAAATAAAACAGTGATTCCTTATACTATCATATAATCAGGATCTTTCATTTCATTTGCATGGCTTGGAATATTTAAGACCACATTACTGTGACCGAGGACATGCATGGTTCAGCTTCTAAACTTGGCAAATATCCACGAAGGAAAAATTCCACAGGCCTCCGAGGCGCAATCGGCTTGCGCGTTCGGCTGTTAACAGAAAGGTTGGTGGTTCAAGCCCACCCGGGGGCGATAGTTTCTAAATTGAGGGCTCCTGCAGCCGTAAAATCCTTATTCATTCTTGTTAGAGAAGGTTCCAAATTGTAATACCAGAAGAAAAGCTCACGTGTTGAACGATAATTTGATGGGTTTCGTTCAGATCATTGTACAAGATTTCCTGTCTATAATTTAAGCGAATCCATTGATCAGTAGAGGCGCTGCAGTCGCCTAAATATGGCCACTATAAGATTGTTAGGACGAATGATGGCAAAACATCTCACAGATATTCAAGAGAAAAGTGACCATTTGCGCATACTTTTAAAAATCGACACAAGTGTGTATTATAAAGGTTGTATTTCCCAAGTTTTGCAAAATATTCAATCCATCAACATTCAATAGCCATTTGTCTGAAGAATCACGAGTTAGTTGTTGGAGTCCATTTTCGTTCTTGTGTTAGGGATCGAACCTTTGGGTACAGCCTATATGTAGAAGTGTATTGCGTCTCGTGATGGTTGTATAGGTTATATCTGCTGGTTATTATACCAGATGCACTGAAGGAGCGATATTTGACTTGTGACGTTAATTATTGCTTTCACTCCTTATATGGATACCCAAGGCCTCAAAAGTTCTGAGGAACATCTTATCTTAGAAAATACTAAAATTATGTGTCCTCGGTAGTATAGTGGTCAGTATCCCCGCCTGTCACGCGGGAGACTAGGGCATCGATTCCCGCCGGGGAGGATACTTTTACCAATAGCTTAGGATGATTCTTGACTATCAAGCAGATGAATTTTTTTCTCTAATTCACATTTTACAGCAGATACAACTGGGGATGTAGGCCAGGTAACCACTAAATTGGGTTGAGCACTTTGCAACGAGGCGGACCTAAAGAACAGTGTCAGTAACTCTACCAGGAAATTAAAATCCGTTGTCTGTAAAGAATAAAGGATGGCAAACTACACATCTTATTGTAGGGTTAGTCTTTTTAAAATAAAACAGTGATTCCTTTGTACTATCATATACTCAGGATCTATCATTTCATTTGCATGGCTTGGAATATTTAAGACCACATTACTGTGCTCGAGGACATGCATGGTTCAGCTACTAAACTTGGCAAATATCCACGAAAGTAAAATTCCACAGGCCTCCGTGGCGCAATCGGCTAGCGCGTTCGGCTGTTAACTGAAAGGTTGGTGGTTCAAGCCCACCCGGGGGCGATAGTTTTAAAATTGAGGGCTCCTGCAGCCGTAAAATCCTTATTTATTCTTGTTAGAGAAGGTTCCAATTTGTAATACCAGAAGAAAAGCTCACTTGTTGAACGATAATTTGATGGGTTACGTTCAGATCATTGTACAAGATTTCCTGTCTATAATTTAAGCGAATCCATTGATCACTAGAGGCGCTGCAGTCGCCTAAATATGGCCACTATAAGATTGTTAGGACGGATGATGGCAAAACAACTCACAGATATTCAAGAGAAAACGAGGCAATTCGCGCATACTTTTAAAAATCGACACAAGTGTGTATTATAAAGGTTGTATTTCCCATGTTTTGCAAAGATAGGCAATCCATCAACATTCAATTGCCTATTGTCTCAAAAATCACGAGTTAGTTGTTGGAGTCCATTTTCAAACTTGTGTTAGGGATCGAACCTTTGTGTACAGCCTATATGTAGACGTGTATTGCGTCTCGTGATGGTTGTATAGGTTATATCTGCTGGTTGTTATACCAGATGCACAGAAGGAACAATATTTGACTTGTGACGTTAATTATTGCTCTCACTCCTTATTTGGATATCCAAGGTCTCAAAAGTTCTGAGAAACATCTTATCTTAGAAAATACAAAAACAGTGTGTCCTCGGTAGTATAGCGGTCAGTATCCCCGCCTGTCACGCGGGAGACCGGGGTTCGATTCCCCGCCGGGGAGGATAATTTTACCAATAGCTTAGGATGTTTCTTGACTATCAACAGATGAATTTTTTTTCTCTAATTCACATTTAACAGCAGACACAACTGGGGATGTAGGCCAGGTAACCACTAAATTGGGTTGAGCACTTTGCAACGAGGCGGACCTAAAGACTAGTGTCAGTAACTCTACGAGGAAATTAAAATCCGGTGTCTGTAAAGAATAAAGGATGGCAAACTACACATCTTATTGTAGGGTTAGTCTTTTTAAAATAAAACAGTGATTCCTTTATACTATCATATAATCAGGATCTTTCATTTTATTTGCATGGCTTGGAATATTTAAGACCACATTACTGTGACCGAGTACATGCATGGTTCAGCTTCTAAACTTAGCAAATATCCACGAAAGAAAAATTCCACAGGCCTCCGAGGCGCAATCGGCTTGCGCGTTCGGCTGTTAACAGAAAGGTTGGTGGTTCAAGCCCACCCGGGGGCGATAGTTTCTAAATTGAGGGCTCCTGCAGCCGTAAAATCCTTATTCATTCTTGTTAGAGAAGGTTCCAAATTGTAATACCAGAAGAAAAGCTCACGTGTTGAACGATAATTTGATGGGTTTCGTTCAGATCATTGTACAAGATTTCCTGTCTATAATTTAAGCGAATCCATTGATCAGTAGAGGCGCTGCAGTCGCCTAAATATGGCCACTATAAGATTGTTAGGACGAATGATGGCAAAACATCTCACAGATATTCAAGAGAAAAGTGACAATTTGCGCATACTTTTAAAAATCGACACAAGTGTGTATTATAAAGGTTGTATTTCCCAAGTTTTGCAAAATATTCAATCCATCAACATTCAATAGCCATTTGTCTGAAGAATCACGAGTTAGTTGTTGGAGTCCATTTTCGTTCTTGTGTTAGGGATAGAACCTTTGGGTACAGCCTATATGTAGACGTGTATTGCGTCTCGTGATGGTTGTATAGGTTATATCTGCTGGTTATTATACCAGATGCACTGAAGGAGCGATATTTGACTTGTGACGTTAATTATTGCTTTCACTCCTTATATGGATACCCAAGGCCTCAAAAGTTCTGAGGAACATCTTATCTTAGAAAATACTAAAATTATGTGTCCTCGGTAGTATAGTGGTCAGTATCCCCGCCTGTCACGCGGGAGACTAGGGCATCGATTCCCGCCGGGGAGGATACTTTTACCAATAGCTTAGGATGATTCTTGACTATCAAGCAGATGAATTTTTTTCTCTAATTCACATTTTACAGCAGATACAACTGGGGATGTAGGCCAGGTAACCACTAAATTGGGTTGAGCACTTTGCAACGAGGCGGACCTAAAGAACAGTGTCAGTAACTCTACCAGGAAATTAAAATCCGTTGTCTGTAAAGAATAAAGGATGGCAAACTACACATCTTATTGTAGGGTTAGTCTTTTTAAAATAAAACAGTGATTCCATTATACTATCATATAATCAGGATCTATCATTTCATTTGCATGGCTTGGAATATTTAAGACCACATTACTGTGACCGAAGACATGCATGGTTCAGCTTCTAAACTTGGCAAATATCCACGAAGGTAAAATTCCACAGGCTTCCGTGGCGCAATCGGCTAGCGCGTTCGGCTGTTAACCGAAAGGTTGGTGGTTCAAGCCCACCCGGGGGCGATAGTTTTAAAATTGAGGGCTCCTGCAGCCGTAAAATCCTTATTTATTCTTGTTAGAGAAGGTTCCAATTTGTAATACCAGAAGAAAAGCTCACTTGTTGAACGATAATTTGATGGGTTACGTTCAGATCATTGTACAAGATTTCCTGTCTATAATTTAAGCGAATCCATTGATCACTAGAGGCGCTGCAGTCGCCTAAATATGGCCACTATAAGATTGTTAGGACGGATGATGGCAAAACAACTCACAGATATTCAAGAGAAAACGAGGCAATTCGCGCATACTTTTAAAAATCGACACAAGTGTGTATTATAAAGGTTGTATTTCCCATGTTTTGCAAAGATAGGCAATCCATCAACATTCAATTGCCTATTGTCTCAAAAATCACGAGTTAGTTGTTGGAGTCCATTTTCAAACTTGTGTTAGGGATCGAACCTTTGTGTACAGCCTATATGTAGACGTGTATTGCGTCTCGTGATGGTTGTATAGGTTATATCTGCTGGTTGTTATACCAGATGCACAGAAGGAACGATATTTGACTTGTGACGTTAATTATTGCTCTCACTCCTTATTTGGATATCCAAGGTCTCAAAAGTTCTGAGGAACATCTTATCTTAGAAAATACAAAAACAGTGTGTCCTCGGTAGTATAGTGGTCAGTATCCCCTCCTGTCACGCGGGAGACCGGGGTTCGATTCCCCGCCGGGGAGGATAATTTTACCAATAGCTTAGGATGTTTCTTGACTATCAACAGATGAATTTTTTTCCTCTAATTCACATTTAACAGCAGACACAACTGGGGATGTAGGCCAGGTAACCACTAAATTGGGTTGAGCACTTTGCAACGAGGCGGACCTAAAGACTAGTGTCAGTAACTCTACGAGGAAATTAAAATCCGGTGTCTGTAAAGAATAAAGGATGGCAAACTACACATCTTATTGTAGGGTTAGTCTTTTTAAAATAAAACACTGATTCCTTTATACTATCATATAATCAGGATCTATCATTTCATTTGCATGGCTTGGAATATTTAAGACCACATTACTGTGCCCGAAGACATGCATGGTTCAGCTTCTAAACTTGGCAAATATCCACGAAATTAAATTCCACAGGCCTCCGTGGCACAATCGGCTAGCGCGTTCGGCTGTTAACCGAAAGGGTGGTGGTTCGAGCCCACCCAGGGGCGATTGTTTTAAAATTGAGGGCTCCTGCAGCCGTAATATCCTTATTCATTCTTGTTAGAGAAGGTTCCAATTTGTAATACCAGAAGAAAAGCTCACTTGTTGAACGATAATTTGATTGGTTACGTTCAGATCATTGTACAAGGTTTCCTGTCAATAATTTAAGCGATTCCATTGTCACTAGAGGCGCTGCAGTCGCCTAAATATGGCCACTATAAGATTGTTAGGACGAAGGATGGCAAAACAACTCACAGATATTCAAGAGAAAACGTGGCAATTTGCGCA
This sequence comes from Meconema thalassinum, assembly GCA_946902985.2. Taxonomy (NCBI): domain Eukaryota; kingdom Metazoa; phylum Arthropoda; class Insecta; order Orthoptera; family Tettigoniidae; genus Meconema; species Meconema thalassinum. Next base: position 390,918,216 of record OX336391.1, read on the forward strand.
CACTTTTAAAAATAGACACAAGTGTGTATTATAAAGGTTGTATTTCCCAAGTTTTGCAAAAATATGCAATCCATCAACATTCAATAGCCTATTGTCTGAAAAATCACGAGTTAGTTGTTGGAGTCCATTTTCGAACTTGTGATAGGGTTCGAACCTTTGGGTACAGCCTATATGTAGACGTGTATTGCGTCTCGTGATGGTTGTATAAGGTTATATCTGCTGGTTAATATACGAGATGCACAGAAGGAGCGATATTTGACTTGTGATGTTAATTATTGCTCTCTCTCCTTATATGAATATCCAAGGTCTCAATAGTTCTGAGGAACATCTTATCTTAGAAAATACGAGAACTGTGTGTCCTCGGTAGTATAGTGGTCAGTATCCCCGCCTGTCACGCGGGAGACCGGGGTTCGATTCCCCGCCGGGGAGGATACTTTTACCAATAGCTTAGGATAATTCTTGACTATCAACAGATGATTTTTTTTCTCTAATTCTTATTTAACAGCAGACACAACTGGGGATTAAGGCCAGGTAACCACTAAATTGGGTTGAGCACTTTGCAACGAGGCGGACCTAAAGAACAGTGTCAGTAACTCTACCAGGAAATTAAAATCCGTTGTCTGTAAAGAATAAAGGATGGTAAACTACACATCTTATTGTAGGGTTAGTCTTTTTAAAATAAAACAGTGATTCCTTTATACTATCATATAATCAGGATCTATCATTTCATTTGCATGGCTTGGAATATTTAAGACCACATTACTGTGTCCGAGGACATGCATGGTTCAGCTTCTAAACTTGGCAATTATCCACGAAAGTAAATTTCCACAGGCCTCCGTGGCGCAATCGGCTAGCGCGTTCGGCTGTTAACCGAAAGGTTGGTGGTTCAAGCCCACCCGGGGGCGATAGTTTTAAAATTGAGGGCTCCTGCAGCCGTAAAATCCTTATTTATTCTTGTTAGAGAAGGTTCCAATTTGTAATACCAGAAGAAAAGCTCACTTGTTGAACGATAATTTGATGGGTTACGTTCAGATCATTGTACAAGATTTCCTGTCTATAATTTAAGCGAATCCATTGATCACTAGAGGCGCTGCAGTCGCCTAAATATGGCCACTATAAGATTGTTAGGACGAATGATGGCAAAACAACTCACAGATATTCAAGAGAAAACGAGGCAATTCGCGCATACTTTTAAAAATCGACACAAGTGTGTATTATAAAGGTTGTATTTCCCAAGTTTTGCAAAGATAGGCAATCCATCAACATTCAATTGCCTATTGTCTCAAAAATCACGAGTTAGTTGTTGGAGTCCATTTTCAAACTTGTGTTAGGGATCGAACCTTTGTGTACAGCCTATATGTAGACGTGTATTGCGTCTCGTGATGGTTGTATAGGTTATATCTGCTGGTTGTTATACCAGATGCACAGAAGGAACGATATTTGACTTGTGACGTTAATTATTGCTCTCACTCCTTATATGGATATCCAAGGTCTCAAAAGTTCTGAGGAACATCTTATCTTAGAAAATACGAGAACAGTGTGTCCTTGGTAGTATAGTGGTCAGTATCCCCGCCCGTCACGCGGGAGACCGGGGTTCGATTCCCCGCCGGGGAGGGTAATTTTACCAATAACTTAGGATGTTTCTTGACTATCAACAGATGAATTTTTTTTCTCTAATTCACATTTAACAGCAGACACAACTGGGGATGTAGGCCAGGTAACCACTAAATTGGGTTGAGCACTTTGCAACGAGGCGGACCTAAAGACTAGTGTCAGTAACTCTACGAGGAAATTAAAATCCGGTGTCTGTAAAGAATAAAGAATGGCAAACTACACATCTTATTGTAGGGGTAGTATTTTTAAAATAAAACACTGATTCCTTTATACTATCATATAATCAGGATCTATCATTTCATTTGCATGGCTTGGAATATTTAAGACCACATTACTGTGCCCGAAGACATGCATGGTTCAGCTTCTAAACTTGGCAAATATCCAAGAAAGTAAAATTCCACAAGCCTCCGTGGCACAATCGGCTAGCGCGTTCGGCTGTTAACCGAAAGGGTGGTGGTTCGAGCCCACCCAGGGGCGATTGTTTTAAAATTGAGGGCTCCTGCAGCCGTAAAATCCTTATTCATTCTTGTTAGAGAAGGTTCCAATTTGTAATACCAGAAGAAAAGCTCACTTGTTGAACGATAATTTGATTGGTTACGTTCAGATTATTGTACAAGGTTTCCTGTCAATAATTTAAGCGATTCCATTGTCACTAGAGGCGCTGCAGTCGCCTAAATATGGCCACTATAAGATTGTTAGGACGAGGGATGGCAAAACAACTCACAGATATTCAAGAGAAAACGTGGCAATTTGCGCATACTTTTAAAAATTATCACAAGTGTGTATTATAAAGGTTGTATTTCCCAAGTTTTGCAAAAATATGCAATCCATCAACATTCAATAGCCTATTGTCTGAAAAATCACGAGTTAGTTGTTGGAGTCCATTTTCGAACTTGTGTTAGGGGTCGAACCTTTGGGTACAGCCTATATGTAGACGTGTATTGCGTCTCGTGAAGGTTGTATAGGTTATATCTGCTGGTTAATATACGAGATGCACAGAAGGAGCGATATTTGACTTGTGACGTTAATTATTGCTCTTTCTCCCTATATGGATATCCCAGGTCTCAAAAGTTCTGAGGAACATCTTGTCTTAGAAAATACGAGAACTGTGTGTCCTCGGTAGTATAGTGGTCAGTATCCCCGCCTGTCACGCGGGAGACCGGGGTTCGATTCCCCGCCGGGGAGGATAATTTTACCAATAGCTTAGGATGTTTCTTGACTATCAACAGATGAATTTTTTTTCTCTAATTCACATTTAACAGCAGACACAACTGGGGATGTAGGCCAGGTAACCACTAAATTGGGTTGAGCACTTTGCAACGAGGCGGACCTAAAGACTAGTGTCAGTAACTCTACGAGGAAATTAAAATCCGGTGTCTGTAAAGAATAAAGGATGGCAAACTACACATCTTATTGTAGGGTTAGTCTTTTTAAAATAAAACACTGATTCCTTTATACTATCATATAATCAGGATCTATCATTTCATTTGCATGGCTTGGAATATTTAAGACCACATTACTGTGCCCGAAGACATGCATGGTTCAGCTTCTAAACTTGGCAAATATCCACGAAATTAAATTCCACAGGCCTCCGTGGCACAATCGGCTAGCGCGTTCGCCTGTTAACCGAAAGGGTGGTGGTTCGAGCCCACCCAGGGGCGATTGTTTTAAAATTGAGGGCTCCTGCAGCCGTAATATCCTTATTCATTCTTGTTAGAGAAGGTTCCAATTTGTAATACCAGAAGAAAAGCTCACTTGTTGAACGATAATTTGATTGGTTACGTTCAGATCATTGTACAAGGTTTCCTGTCAATAATTTAAGCGATTCCATTGTCACTAGAGGCGCTGCAGTCGCCTAAATATGGCCACTATAAGATTGTTAGGACGAAGGATGGCAAAACAACTCACAGATATTCAAGAGAAAACGTGGCAATTTGCGCACACTTTTAAAAATAGACACAAGTGTGTATTATAAAGGTTGTATTTCCCAAGTTTTGCAAAAATATGCAATCCATCAACATTCAATAGCCTATTGTCTGAAAAATCACGAGTTAGTTGTTGGAGTCCATTTTCGAACTTGTGATAGGGTTCGAACCTTTGGGTACAGCCTATATGTAGACGTGTATTGCGTCTCGTGATGGTTGTATAAGGTTATATCTGCTGGTTAATATACGAGATGCACAGAAGGAGCGATATTTGACTTGTGACGTTAATTATTGCTCTCTCTCCTTATATGAATATCCAAGGTCTCAAAAGTTCTGAGGAACATCTTATCTTAGAAAATACGAGAACTGTGTGTCCTCGGTAGTATAGTGGTCAGTATCCCCGCCTGTCACGCGGGAGACCGGGGTTCGATTCCCCGCCGGGGAGGATACTTTTACCAATAGCTTAGGATAATTCTTGACTATCAACAGATGATTTTTTTTCTCTAATTCTTATTTAACAGCAGACACAACTGGGGATTAAGGCCAGGTAACCACTAAATTGGGTTGAGCACTTTGCAACGAGGCGGACCTAAAGAACAGTGTCAGTAACTCTACCAGGAAATTAAAATCCGTTGTCTGTAAAGAATAAAGGATGGTAAACTACACATCTTATTGTAGGGTTAGTCTTTTTAAAATAAAACAGTGATTCCTTTATACTATCATATAATCAGGATCTATCATTTCATTTGCATGGCTTGGAATATTTAAGACCACATTACTGTGTCCGAGGACATGCATGGTTCAGCTTCTAAACTTGGCAATTATCCACGAAAGTAAATTTCCACAGGCCTCCGTGGCGCAATCGGCTAGCGCGTTCGGCTGTTAACCGAAAGGTTGGTGGTTCAAGCCCACCCGGGGGCGATAGTTTTAAAATTGAGGGCTCCTGCAGCCGTAAAATCCTTATTTATTCTTGTTAGAGAAGGTTCCAATTTGTAATACCAGAAGAAAAGCTCACTTGTTGAACGATAATTTGATGGGTTACGTTCAGATCATTGTACAAGATTTCCTGTCTATAATTTAAGCGAATCCATTGATCACTAGAGGCGCTGCAGTCGCCTAAATATGGCCACTATAAGATTGTTAGGACGAATGATGGCAAAACAACTCACAGATATTCAAGAGAAAACGAGGCAATTCGCGCATACTTTTAAAAATCGACACAAGTGTGTATTATAAAGGTTGTATTTCCCAAGTTTTGCAAAGATAGGCAATCCATCAACATTCAATTGCCTATTGTCTCAAAAATCACGAGTTAGTTGTTGGAGTCCATTTTCAAACTTGTGTTAGGGATCGAACCTTTGTGTACAGCCTATATGTAGACGTGTATTGCGTCTCGTGATGGTTGTATAGGTTATATCTGCTGGTTGTTATACCAGATGCACAGAAGGAACGATATTTGACTTGTGACGTTAATTATTGCTCTCACTCCTTATATGGATATCCAAGGTCTCAAAAGTTCTGAGGAACATCTTATCTTAGAAAATACGAGAACAGTGTGTCCTTGGTAGTATAGTGGTCAGTATCCCCGCCTGTCACGCGGGAGACCGGGGTTCGATTCCCCGCCGGGGAGGGTAATTTTACCAATAACTTAGGATGTTTCTTGACTATCAACAGATGAATTTTTTTTCTCTAATTCACATTTAACAGCAGACACAACTGGGGATGTAGGCCAGGTAACCACTAAATTGGGTTGAGCACTTTGCAACGAGGCGGACCTAAAGACTAGTGTCAGTAACTCTACGAGGAAATTAAAATCCGGTGTCTGTAAAGAATAAAGAATGGCAAACTACACATCTTATTGTAGGGGTAGTATTTTTAAAATAAAACACTGATTCCTTTATACTATCATATAATCAGGATCTATCATTTCATTTGCATGGCTTGGAATATTTAAGACCACATTACTGTGCCCGAAGACATGCATGGTTCAGCTTCTAAACTTGGCAAATATCCAAGAAAGTAAAATTCCACAAGCCTCCGTGGCACAATCGGCTAGCGCGTTCGGCTGTTAACCGAAAGGGTGGTGGTTCGAGCCCACCCAGGGGCGATTGTTTTAAAATTGAGGGCTCCTGCAGCCGTAAAATCCTTATTCATTCTTGTTAGAGAAGGTTCCAATTTGTAATACCAGAAGAAAAGCTCACTTGTTGAACGATAATTTGATTGGTTACGTTCAGATTATTGTACAAGGTTTCCTGTCAATAATTTAAGCGATTCCATTGTCACTAGAGGCGCTGCAGTCGCCTAAATATGGCCACTATAAGATTGTTAGGACGAGGGATGGCAAAACAACTCACAGATATTCAAGAGAAAACGTGGCAATTTGCGCATACTTTTAAAAATTATCACAAGTGTGTATTATAAAGGTTGTATTTCCCAAGTTTTGCAAAAATATGCAATCCATCAACATTCAATAGCCTATTGTCTGAAAAATCACGAGTTAGTTGTTGGAGTCCATTTTCGAACTTGTGTTAGGGGTCGAACCTTTGGGTACAGCCTATATGTAGACGTGTATTGCGTCTCGTGAAGGTTGTATAGGTTATATCTGCTGGTTAATATACGAGATGCACAGAAGGAGCGATATTTGACTTGTGACGTTAATTATTGCTCTTTCTCCCTATATGGATATCCCAGGTCTCAAAAGTTCTGAGGAACATCTTGTCTTAGAAAATACGAGAACTGTGTGTCCTCGGTAGTATAGTGGTCAGTATCCCCGCCTGTCGCGCGGGAGACCGGGGTTCGATTCCCCGCCGGGGAGGATACTTTTACCAATAGCTTAGGATAAATCTTGACTATCAACAGATGATTTTTTTTTCTCTAATTCACATTTAACAGCAGACACAACTGTGGATGTAGGCCAGGTAACCACTAAATTGGGTTGAGCACTTTGCAACGAGGCGGACCTAAAGACTAGTGTCAGTAACTCTACGAGGAAATTAAAATCCGGTGTCTGTAAAGTATAAAGGATGGCAAACTACACATCTTATTGTAGGGTTAGTCTTTTTAAAATAAAACAGTGATTCCTTTATACTATCATATAATCAGGATCTATCATTTCATTTGCATGGCTTGGAATATTTAAGACCACATTACTGTGCCCGAGGACTTGCATGGTTCAGCTTCTAAACTTGGCAAATATCCACGAAACTAAAATTCCACAGGCCTCCGTGGCGCAATGGGCTAGCGCGTTCGGCTGTTAACTGAAAGGTTGGTGGTTCAAGCCCACCCGGGGGCGATAGTTTTAAAATTGAGGGCTCCTGCAGCCGTAAAATCCTTATTTATTCTTGTTAGAGAAGGTTCCAATTTGTAATACCAGAAGAAAAGCTCACTTGTTGAACGATAATTTGATGGGTTACGTTCAGATCATTGTACAAGATTTCCTGTCTATAATTTAAGCGAATCCATTGATCACTAGAGGCGCTGCAGTCGCCTAAATATGGCCACTATAAGATTGTTAGGACGAAGGATGGCAAAACAACTCACAGATATTCGAGTGAAAACGAGGCAATTCGCGCGTACTTTTAAAAATCGACACAAGTGTGTATTATAAAGGTTGTATTTCCCAAGTTTTGCAAAGATACGCAATCCATCAACATTCAATAGCCTATTGTCTCAAAAATCACGAGTTAGTTGTTGGAGTCCATTTTCGAACTTGTGTTAGGGATCGAACCTTTGGGTACAGTCTATATGTAGACGTGTATTGCGTCTCGTGATGGTTGTATAGATTATATCTGCTGGTTATTATACGAGATGCACAGAAGGAACGATATTTGACTTGTGACGTTAATTATTGCTCTCACTCCTTATATGGATATCCAAGGTCTGAAAAGTTCTGAGGAACATCTTAACTTAGAAAATACGAATACTGTGGGTCCTCGGTAGTATAGTGGTCACTATCCCCGCCAGTCACGCTGGAGACCGGGGTTCGATTCCCCGCCGGTGAGGATTATTTTACCAATAGCTTAGGATGTTTCTTGACTATCAAGCAGATGATGTTTTTTTCTCTAATTCACTTTTAACAGCAGATACAGCTGGGGATGAAGGCCAGGTAACCACTAAATTGGGTTGAGCACTTTGCAACGAGGCGGACCTAAAGACTAGTGTCACTAACTCTACCAGGAAATTAAAATCCGTTGTCAATAAAGAATAAAGGATGGCAAACTACACATTTTATTGTAGGGTTAGTCTTTTTAAAATAAAACAGTGATTCCTTTATACTATCATATAATCAGGATCTTTCATTTCATTTGCATGGCTTGGAATATTTAAGACCACATTACTGTGACCGAGGACATGCATGGTTCAGCTTCTAAACTTGGCAAATATCCACGAAGGAAAAATTCCACAGGCCTCCGAGGCGCAATCGGCTTGCGCGTTCGGCTGTTAACAGAAAGGTTGGTGGTTCAAGCCCACCCGGGGGCGATAGTTTCTAAATTGAGGGCTCCTGCAGCCGTAAATTCCTTATTCATTCTTGTTAGAGAAGGTTCCAAATTGTAATACCAGAAGAAAAGCTCACGTGTTGAACGATAATTTGATGGGTTTCGTTCAGATCATTGTACAAGATTTCCTGTCTATAATTTAAGCGAATCCATTGATCAGTAGAGGCGCTGCAGTCGCCTAAATATGGCCACTATAAGATTGTTAGGACGAATGATGGCAAAACATCTCACAGATATTCAAGAGAAAAGTGACAATTTGCGCATACTTTTAAAAATCGACACAAGTGTGTATTATAAAGGTTGTATTTCCCAAGTTTTGCAAAATATTCAATCCATCAACATTCAATAGCCATTTGTCTGAAAAATCACGAGTTAGTTGTTGGAGTCCATTTTCGATCTTGTGTTAGGGATCGAACCTTTGGGTACAGCCTATATGTAGACGTGTATTGCGTCTCGTGATGGTTGTATAGGTTATATCTGCTGGTTATTATACCAGATGCACTGAAGGAGCGATATTTGACTTGTGACGTTAATTATTGCTTTCACTCCTTATATGGATACCCAAGGCCTCAAAAGTTCTGAGGAACATCTTATCTTAGAAAATACTAAAATTATGTGTCCTCGGTAGTATAGTGGTCAGTATCCCCGCCTGTCACGCGGGAGACTAGGGCATCGATTCCCGCCGGGGAGGATACTTTTACCAATAGCTTAGGATGATTCTTGACTATCAAGCAGATGAATTTTGTTCTCTAATTGACATTTTACAGCAGATACAACTGGGGATGTAGGCCAGGTAACCACTAAATTGGGTTGAGCACTTTGCAACGAGGCGGACCTAAAGAACATTGTCAGTAACTCTACGAGGAAATTAAAATCCGTTGTCTGTAAAGAATAAAGGATGGTAAACTACACATCTTATTGTAGGGTTATTCTTTTTAAAATAAAACAGTGATTCCTTTATACTATCATATAATCAGGATCTATCATTTCATTTGCATGGCTTGGAATATTTAAGACCACATTACTGTGTCCGAGGTCATGCATGGTTCAGCTTCTAAACTTGGCAAATATCCACGAAAGTAAAATTCCACAGGCCTCGTGGCGCAATCGGCTAGCGCGTTCGGCTGTTAACCGAAAGGTTGGTGGTTCAAGCCCACCCGGGGGCGATAGTTTTAAAATTGAGGGCTCCTGCAGCCGTAAAATCCTTATTTATTCTTGTTAGAGAAGGTTCCAATTTGTAATACCAGAAGAAAAGCTCACTTGTTGAACGATAATTTGATGGGTTACGTTCAGATCATTGTACAAGATTTCCTGTCTATAATTTAAGCGAATCCATTGATCACTAGAGGCGCTGCAGTCGCCTAAATATGGCCACTATAAGATTGTTAGGACGAAGGATGGCAAAACAACTCACAGATATTCAAGAGAAAACGTGGCAATTTGCGCATACTTTTAAAAATTATCACAAGTGTGTATTATAAAGGTTGTATTTCCCAAGTTTTGCAAAAATATGCAATCCATCAACATTCAATAGCCTATTGTCTGAAAAATCACGAGTTAGTTTTTGGAGTCCATTTTCGAACTTGTGTTAGGGGTCGAACCTTTGGGTACAGCCTATATGTAGACGTGTATTGCGTCTCGTGATGGTTGTATAGGTTATATCTGCTGGTTATTATACGAGATGCACAGAAGGAACGATATTTGACTTGTGACGTTAATTATTGCTCTCACTCCTTATATGGATATCCAAGGTCTCAAAAGTTCTGAGGAACATCTTATCTTAGAAAATACGAAAACTGCGTGTCCTCGGTAGTATAGTGGTCAGTATCCCCGCCTGTCACGCGGGAGACCGGGGTTCGATTCCCCTCCGGGGAGGATAATTTTACCAAGAGCTTAGGATGTTCCTTGACTATCAACAGATGAATTTTTTTCTCTAATTCACATTTAACAGCAGACACAACTGGGGATGTAGGCCAGGTAACCACTAAATTGGGTTGAGCACTTTGCAACGAGGCGGACCTAAAGGCTAGTGTCAGTAACTCTACGAGGAAATTAAAATCCGGTGTCTGTAAAGAATAAAAAATAAAACACTGATTCCTTTATACTATCATATAATCAGGATCTATCATTTCATTTGCATGGCTTGGAATATTTAAGACCACATTACTGTGCCCGAGGACATGCATGGTTCAGCTTCTAAACTTGGCAAATATCCACGAAAGTAAAATTCCACAGGCCTCCGTGGCGCAATCGGCTAGCGCGTTCGGCTGTTAACCGAAAGGTTGGTGGTTCAAGCCCACCCGGGGGCGATAGTTTTAAAATTGAGGGCTCCTGCAGCCGTAAAATCCTTATTTATTCTTGTAAGAGGAGGTTCCAATTTGTAATACCAGAAGAAAAGCTCACTTGTTGAACGATGATTTGTTGGGTTACGTTCAGATCATTGTACAACATTTCCTGTCTATAATTTAAGCGAATCCATTGATCACTAGAGGCGCTGCAGTCGCCTAAATATGGCCACTATAAGATTGTTAGGACGAATGATGGCAAAACAACTCACAGATATTCAAGAGAAAACGAGGCAATTCGCGCATACTTTTAAAAATCGACACAAGTGTGTATTATAAAGGTTGTATTTCCCAAGTTTTGCAAAGATAGGCAATCCATCAACATTCCATTGCCTATTGTCTCAAAAATCACGAGCTAGTTGTTGGAGTCCATTTTCGAACTTGTGTTAGGGATCGAACCTTTGTGTACAGCCTATATGTAGACGTCTATTGCGTCTCGTGATAGTTGTATAGGTTTTATCTGCTGGTTGTTATACCAGATGCACAGAAGGAACGATATTTGACTTGTGACGTTAATTATTGCTCTCACTCCTTATTTGGATATCCAAGGTCTGAAAAGTTCTGAGGAACATCGTAACTTAGAAAATACGAATACTGTGGGTCCTCGATAGTATAGTGGTCACTATCCCCGCCAGTCACGCGGGAGACCGGGGTTCGATTCCCCGCCGGTGAGGATTATTTTACCAATAGCTTAGGATGTTTCTTGACTATCAACAGATGATTTTTTTCTCTAATTCACATTTAACAGCAGACACAACTGGGGATGTAGGCCAGGTAACCACTAAATTGGGTTGAGCACTTTGCAACGAGGCGGACCTAAAGACTAGTGTCAGTAACTCTACGAGGAAATTAAAATCCGGTGTCTGTAAAGTATAAAGGATGGCAAACTACACATCTTATTGTAGGGTTAGTCTTTTTAAAATAAAACAGTGATTCCATTATACTATCATATAATCAGGATCTATCATTTCATTTGCATGGCTTGGAATATTTAAGACCACATTACTGTGCCCGAGGACTTGCATGGTTCAGCTTCTAAACTTGGCAAATATCCACGAAGGAAAAATTCCACAGGCCTCCGAGGCGCAATCGGCTTGCGCGTTCGGCTGTTAACAGAAAGGTTGGTGGTTCAAGCCCACCCGGGGGCGATAGTTTCTAAATTGAGGGCTCCTGCAGCCGTAAAATCCTTATTCATTCTTGTTAGAGAAGGTTCCAAATTGTAATACCAGAAGAAAAGCTCACGTGTTGAACGATAATTTGATGGGTTTCGTTCAGATCATTGTATAAGATTTCCTGTCTATAATTTTAGCGAATCCATTGATCAGTAGAGGCGATGCAGTCGCCTAAATATGGCCACTATAAGATTGTTAGGACGAATGATGGCAAAACATCTCACAGATATTCAAGAGAAAAGTGACAATTTGCGCATACTTTTAAAAATCGACACAAGTGTGTATTATAAAGGTTGTAATTCCCAAGTTTTGCAAAATATTCAATCCATCAACATTCAATAGCCATTTGTCTGAAGAATCACGAGTTAGTTGTTGGAGTCTATTTTCGATCTTGTGTTAGGGATCGAACCTTTGGGTACAGCCTATATGTAGACGTGTATTGCGTCTCGTGATGGTTGTATAGGTTATATCTGCTGGTTATTATACCAGATGCACTGAAGGAGCGATATTTGACTTGTGACGTTAATTATTGCTTTCACTCCTTATATGGATACCCAAGGCCTCAAAAGTTCTGAGGAGCATCTTATCTTAGAAAATACTAAAATTATGTGTCCTCGGTAGTATAGTGGTCAGTATCCCCGCCTGTCACGCGGGAGACTAGGGCATCGATTCCCGCCGGGGAGGATACTTTTACCAATAGCTTAGGATGATTCTTGACTATCAAGCAGATGAATTTTTTTCTCTAATTCACATTTTACAGCAGATACAACTGGGGATGTAGGCCAGGTAACCACTAAATTGGGTTGAGCACTTTGCAACGAGGCGGACCTAAAGAACAGTGTCAGTAACTCTACCAGGAAATTAAAATCCGTTGTCTGTAAGGAATAAAGGATGGCAAACTACACATCTTATTGTAGGGTTAGTCTTTTTAAAATAAAACAGTGATTCCTTTATACTATCATATAATCAGGATCTATCATTTCATTTGCATGGCTTGGGATATTTAAGACCACATTACTGTGCCCGAGGACTTGCATGGTTCAGCTTCTAAACTTGGCAAATATCCACGAAAGTAAAATTCCACAGGCCTCCGTGGCGCAATCGGCTAGCGCGTTCGGCTGTTAACCGAAAGGTTGGTGGTTCAAGCCCACCCGGGGGCGATAGTTTTAAAATTGAGGGCTCCTGCAGCCGTAAAATCCTTATTTATTCTTGTAAGAGAAGGTTCCAATTTGTAATACCAGAAGAAAAGCTCACTTGTTGAACGATAATTTGATGGGTTACGTTCAGATCATTGTACAAGATTTCCTGTCTATAATTTAAGCGAATCCATTGATCACTAGAGGCGCTGCAGTCGCCTATATATGGCCACTATAAGATTGTTAGGACGAATGATGGCAAAACAACTCACAGATATTCAAGAGAAAACGAGGCAATTCGCGCATACTTTTAAAAATCGACACAAGTGTGTATTATAAAGGTTGTATTTCCCATGTTTTGCAAAGGTAGGCAATCCATCAACATTCAATTGCCTATTGTCTCAAAAATCACGAGTTAGTTGTTGGAGTCCATTTTCAAACTTGTGTTAGGGATCGAACCTTTGTGTACAGCCTATATGTAGACGTGTATTGCGTCTCGTGATGGTTGTATAGGTCATATCTGCTGGTTGTTATACCAGATGCACAGAAGGAACGATATTTGACTTGTGACGTTAATTATTGCTCTCACTCCTTATTTGGATATCCAAGGTCTCAAAAGTTCTGAGGAACATCTTATCTTAGAAAATACGAGAACAGTGTGTCCTCGGTAGTATAGTGGTCAGTATCCCCGCCTGTCACGCGGGAGACCGGGGTTCGATTCCCCACCGGGGAGGATAATTTTACCAATAGCTTAGGATGTTTCTTGACTATCAACAGATGATTTCTTTTCTCTAATTCACATTTAACAGCAGACACAACTGGGGATGTAGGCCAGGTAACCACTAAATTGGGTTGAGCACTTTGCAACGAGGCGGACCTAAAAACTAGTGTCAGTAACTCTACGAGGAAATTAAAATCCGGTGTCTGTAAAGTATAAAGGATGGCAAACTACACATCTTATTGTAGGGTTAGTCTTTTTAAAATAAAACAGTGATTCCTTTATACTATCATATAATCAGGATCTATCATTTCATTTGCATGGCTTGGAATATTTAAGACCATATTACTGTGCCCGAGGACTTGCATGGTTCAGCTTCTAAACTTGGCAAATATCCACGAAAGTAAAATTCCACAGGCCTCCGTGGCGCAATGCGCTAGCGCGTTCGGCTGTTAACCGAAAGGTTGGTGGTTTAAGCCCACCCGTGGGCGATAGTTTTAAAATTGAGGGCTCCTGCAGCCGTAAAATCCTTATTTATTCTTGTTAGAGAAGGTTCCAATTTGTAATACCAGAAGAAAAGCTCACTTGTTGAACGATAATTTGATGGGTTACGTTCAGATCATTGTACAAGATTTCCTGTCTATAATTCAAGCGAATCCATTGATCACTAGAAGCGCTGCAGTCGCCTAAATATGGCCACTATAAGATTGTTAGGACGAATGATGGCAAAACAACTCACAGATATTCGAGTGAAAACGAGGCACTTCGCGCATACTTTTAAAAATCGACACAAGTGTGTATTATAAAGGTTGTATTTCCCAAGTTTTGCAAAGATAGGCAATCCATCAACATTCAATAGCCTATTGTCTCAAAAATCACGAGTTAGTTGTTGGAGTCCATTTTCGAACTTGTGTTAGGGATCGAACCTTTGGGTACAGTCTATATGTAGACGTGTATTGCGTCTCGTGATGGTTGTATAGGTTATATCTGCTGGTTATTATACGAGATGCACAGAAGGAACGATATTTGACTTGTGACGTTAATTATTGCTCTCACTCCTTATATGGATATCCAAGGTCTGAAAAGTTCTGAGGAACATCTTAACTTAGAAAATACGAATACTGTGGGTCTTCGGTAGTATAGTGGTCACTATCCCCGCCAGTCACGCGGGAGACCGGGGTTCGATTCCCCGCCGGTGAGGATTATTTTACCAATAGCTTAGGATGTTTCTTGACTATCAAGCAGATGATGTTTTTTTTCTCTAATTCACTTTTAACAGCAGATACAGCTGGGGATGAAGGCCAGGTAACCACTAAATTGGGTTGAGCACTTTGCAACGAGGCGGACCTAAAGACTAGTGTAACTAACTCTACCAGGAAATTAAAATCCGTTGTCAATAAAGAATAAATGATGGCAAACTACACATTTTATTGTAGGGTTAGTGTTTTTAAAATAAAACAGTGATTCCTTTATACTATCATATAATCAGGATCTTTCATTTCATTTGCATGGCTTGGAATATTTAAGACCACATTACTGTGACCGAGGACATGCATGGTTCAGCTTCTAAACTTGGCAAATATCCACGAAGGAAAAATTCCACAGGCCTCCGTGGCGCAATCGGCTAGCGCGTTTGGCTGTTAACCGAAAGGTTGGTGGTTCAAGCCCACCCGGGGGCGATAGTTTTAAAATTGAGGGCTCCTGCAGCCGTAAAATCCTTATTTATTCTTGTAAGAGAAGGTTCCAATTTGTAATACCAGAAGAAAAGCTCACGTGTTGAACGATAATTTGATGGGTTTCGTTCAGATCATTGTACAAGATTTCCTGTCTATAATTTAAGCGAATCCATTGATCACTAGAGGCGCTGCAGTCGCCTAAATATGGCCACTATAAGATTGTTAGGACGAATGATGGCAAAACATCTCACAGATATTCAAGAGAAAAGTGACAATTTGCGCATACTTTTAAAAATCGACACAAGTGTGTATTATAAAGGTTGTATTTCCCAAGTTTTGCAAAATATTCAATCCATCAACATTCAATAGCCATTTGTCTGAAAAATCCCGAGTTTGTTGTTGGAGTCCATTTTCGATCTTGTGTTAGGGATCGAACCTTTGGGTACAGCCTATATGTAGACGTGTATTGCGTCTCGTGATGGTTGTATAGGTTATATCTGCTGGTTATTATACCAGATGCACTGAAGGAGCGATATTTGACTTGTGACGTTAATTATTGCTTTCACTCCTTATATGCATACCCAAGGCCTCAAAAGTTCTGAGGAACATCTTATCTTAGAAAATACTAAAATTATGTGTCCTCGGTAGTATAGTGGTCAGTATACCCGCCTGTCACGCGGGAGACTAGGGCATCGATTCCCGCCGGGGAGGATACTTTTACCAATAGCTTAGGATGATTCTTGACTATCAAGCAGATGAATTTTTTTCTCTAATTCACATTTTACAGCAGATACAACTGGGGATGTAGGCCAGGTAACCACTAAATTGGGTTGAGCACTTAGCAACGAGGCGGACCTAAAGAACAGTGTCAGTAACTCTACCAGGAAATTAAAATCCGTTGTCTGTAAAGAATAAAGGATGGCAAACTACACATCTTATTGTAGGGTTAGTCTTTTTAAAATAAAACAGTGATTCCTTTATACTATCATATAATCAGGATCTATCATTTCATTTGCATGGCTTG
The DNA here is from genome assembly GCA_946902985.2 of Meconema thalassinum. Classification (NCBI taxonomy): domain Eukaryota; kingdom Metazoa; phylum Arthropoda; class Insecta; order Orthoptera; family Tettigoniidae; genus Meconema; species Meconema thalassinum. The sequence goes on from OX336391.1 coordinate 390,934,322, forward strand.
GAATATTTAAGACCACATTACTGTGCCCGAGGGCATGCATGGTTCAGCTTCTAAACTTGGAAATTATCCATGAAGGTAGAATTCAACAGGCCTCCGTGGCGCAATCGGCTATCGCGTTCTGCTGTTAACCGAAAGGTTGGTGTTTCAAGCCCACCCGGGGGCGATTGTTTTAAAATTGAGGGCTCCTGCAGCCGTAAAATCCTTATTTTTTCTTGTTAGAGAAGGTTCCAATTTGTAATACCAGAAGAAAAGCTCACTTGTTGTACGATAATTTGATGGGTTACGTTCATATCATTGTACAGGGTTTCCTGTCAATAATTTAAGCGATTCCATTGATCACTAGAGGCGCTGCAGTCGCCTAAATATGGCCACTATAAGATTGTTAGGACGAAGGATGGCAAAACAACTCACAGATATTCAAGAGAAAACGTGGCAATTTGCGCATACTTTTAAAAATCGACACAAGTGTGTATTATAAAGGTTGTATTTCCCAAGTTTTGCAAAGATAGGCAATCCATCAACATTCAATTGCCTATTGTCTCAAAAATCACGAGTTAGTTGTTGGAGTCCATTTTCAAACTTGTGTTAGGGATCGAACCTTTGTGTACAGCCTATATGTAGACGTGTATTGCGTCTCGTGATGGTTGTATAGGTTATATCTGCTGGTTATTATACGAGATGCACAGAAGGAACGATATTTGACTTGTGACCTTAATTATTGCTCTCACTCCTTATATGGATATCCAAGGTCTGAAAAGTTCTGAGGAACATCTTAACTTAGAAAATACGAATACTGTGGGTCCTCGATAGTATAGTGGTCACTATCCCCGCCAGTCACGCGGGAGACCGGGGTTCGATTCCCCGCCGGTGAGGATTATTTTACCAATAGCTTAGGATGTTTCTTGACTATCAAGCAGATGATGTTTTTTTCTCTAATTCACTTTTAACAGCAGATACAGCTGGGGATGAAGGCCAGGTAACCACTAAATTGGGTTGAGCACTTTGCAACGAGGCGGACCTAAAGACTAGTGTCACTAACTCTACCAGGAAATTAAAATCCGTTGTCAATAAAGAATAAAGGATGGCAAACTACACATTTTATTGTAGGGTTAGTCTTTTTAAAATAAAACAGTGATTCCTTTATACTATCATATAATCAGGATCTTTCATTTCATTTGCATGGCTTGGAATATTTAAGACCACATTACTGTGACCGAGGACATGCATGGTTCAGCTTCTAAACTTGGCAAATATCCACGAAGGAAAAATTCTACAGGCCTCCGAGGCGCAATCGGCTTGCGCGTTCGGCTGTTAACAGAAAGGTTGGTGGTTCAAGCCCACCCGGGGGCGATAGTTTTTAAATTGAGGGCTCCTGCAGCCGTAAAATCCTTACTCATTCTTGTTAGAGAAGGTTCCAAATTGTAATACCAGAAGAAAAGCTCACGTGTTGAACGATAATTTGATGGGTTTTGTTCAGATCATTGTACAAGATTTCCTGTCTATAATTTAAGCGAATCCATTGATCACTAGAGGCGCTCCAGTCGCCTAAATAGGCCACTATAAGATTGTTAGGACGAATGATGGCAAAATATCTCACAGATATTCAAGAGAAAACGTGGCAATTTGCGCATACTTTTAAAAATCGACACAAGTGTGTATTATAAAGGTTGTATTTCCCAAGTTTTGCAAAAATATGCTATCCATCAACATTCAATAGCCTATTGTCTGAAAAATCACGAGTTAGTTGTTGGAGTCCATTTTCGAACTTGTGTTAGGGATCGAACCTTTGGGTACAGCCTATATGTAGACGTGTATTGCGTCTCGTGATGGTTGTATAGGTTATATCTTTTTTTTTTTTGTCGATTTACCCTCTAGGTTGGTGGTTCCCACGGACTCAGCGAGGGAACTCACCACTACCGCCTCTATGGGCAGTGTCCTGGAGCTTGGAACATCTGGTCGGAGGGGATACATCTGGTGAGGTGGGATCAGCACCTCGCCCCTCGCCCAGGTGGCCTCATGAGGGAAGGGAGGAGCGGAAGAGTAGGATGGATAGGAAAGGGATGGATAGGAAAGGAGAGGGGAAGGAGGCTGCCGTGGACTTGAAGTTCAAGTAGGAACCATCCCGGAATTTGCCCGAAGACGAAGTGGGAATCCACGAAAAACCACTTCGAGGATGGCTGAGGTGGGAATCGAACCCCCTCTACTCATTTGGGGCACCCGAGGCTGAGTAGCCCCCGTTCCAGTCCTCATAACACTTTTCAAATTTCGTGGTAGAGCCGGGAATCGAACCCAGGACCTCCGGGGCGGCAGATAACCATGCTGACCGCTACGCTACGGAGGCGACTGTATAGGTTATATCTGCTGGTTATTATACTAGATGCACAGAAGGAACGATATTTGACTAGTGTCGTTAATTATTGCTCTCACTCCTTATATGGATATCCAAGGTCTCAAAAGTTCTGAGGACCATCTTATCTTAGAAAATACAAAAACTATGCGTCCTCGGTAGTATAGGGGTCAGTATCCCCGCCTGTCACGCGGGAGACCGGGGGGCGATTCCCCGCCGGGGAGGTTACTTTTACCAATAGCTTAGGATGTTTCTTGACTATAAAGCAGATGAAGTTTTTTTCTCTAATTCACATTTAATAGCAGATACAACTGGGCATGAAGGCCAGGTAACCACTAAATTGGGTAGAGCACTTTGCAACGAGGCGGACCTAAAGACTAGTGTCAGTAACTCTACCAGGAAATTAAAATCCTTTGTCTCTAAAGAATAAAGGATGGCAAACTACACAATTTATTGTAGGGTTAGTCTTTTTAAAATAAAACAGTGATTCCTTTATACTATCATATAATCAGGATCTTTCATTTCATTTGCATGGCTTGGAATATTTAAGCCCACATTACTGTGACCGAGGACATGCATGGATCAGCTTCTAAACTTGGCAAATATCCACGAAGGACAAATTCCACAGGCCTCCGTGGCGCAATCGGCTAGCGTGTTCGGCTGTTAATCGAATGGTTGGTGGTTCATGCCCACCCGGGGGCGATAGTTTTAAAATTGAGGGCTCCTGCAGCCGTAAAATCCTTATTCATTCTTGTTAGAAATGAAAATCCACAGCCTGCTTCAAGTCTCCGACCGGGTCAGGAATGGAATGAATGAAGCCCCTATCTTGCGGCGAGGATATGAACGTGCCGGCTGCCGAGGCCTGACGCACTCCTCTGGGGCAATGATTAAATGAATGACAGATGCAATGAAATGATAGTGGAGAGTGTTGCTGGAATGAAGTTGTGACAGGGAAAACCGCATTACCCGGAGAAAAACGTGTCTGCCTCCGTTTTGTCCAGCACAGACCTCACACGGAGTGACCGGGATATGAACCACGGACCCAGCGGTGAGAGGCCGGCGTGTTGCCGCTTGAGCCACGGAGGCTTACATTCCAGTTAGTGAAGGTTCCAGTTTGTAATACCAGAAGAAAAGCTCACTTGTTGAACGATAATTTGATGGGTTACGTTCAGATCATTGTACAAGATTTCCTGTCTATAATTTAAGCGAATCCTTTGATCTTTAGAGGCGCTGCAGTCGCCTAAATATGGCCACTATAAGATTGTTAGGCCGAATGATGGCAAACAACTCACAGATATTCAAGAGAAAACGTGGCAATTTGCGCATACTTTTAAGAATCGACACAAGTGTGTATTATAATAGTTGTATTTCCCAAGTTTTGCAAAAATATGCAATCCATCAACATTCAATAGCCTATTGTCTGAAAAATCACGAGTTAGTTGTTGGAGTTCATTTTCGAACTTGTGTTAGGGATCGAACCTTTGGGTACAGCCTATATGTCGACGTGTATTGCGTCTCGTGATGGTTGTATAGGTTATATCTGCTGGTTATTATACGAGATGCACTGAACGAACGATATTTGACTTGTGACGTTAATTATTGCTCTCACTCCTTGTATGGATATCCAAGGTCTCAAAAATTCTGAGGAACATCTTATCTTAGAAAATACGAAAACTGTGTGTACTCGGTAGTATAGTGGCCAGTATACCCGCCTGTCACGCGGGAGACCGGAGTTCGATTCCCCCTCCGGGGAGGGTACTTTTACCAATAGCTTAGGATGTTTCTTGACTATCAAACCGATGAATTTTTTTTATCTCTAATTCATATTTAACAGCAGATACAACTGGGGATTAAGGCCAGGTAACCACTAAGTTGGGTTGAGCACTTTGCAACGGGGCGGACCTAAAGTCTAGTGTCAGTAACTCTACCAGGAAATTAAAATCCGTTGTCTCTAAAGAATAAAGGATGGCAAACTACACATTTTATTGTAGGGTTAGTCTTTTTAAAATAAAACAGTGGTTCCTTTATACTATCATATATTCAGGATCTTTCATTTCATTTGCATGGCTTGGAATATTCAAGACCACATTGCTGTGACCGAGGACATGCATGGTTCAGCTTCTAAAATTGACAAAAATCCACGAAGGACTATTTCCACAGGCCTCCGTGGCGCAAACGGCTAGCGCGTTAGGCTGTTAACCTAATTGTTGGTGGTTCAAGCCCATCCAGGGGCGATAGTTTTAAAATTGAGGGCTCCTGCAGCCCTAAAATCTTTATTCATTCTTGTTACAGAAGGTTCCAATTTGTAATACCAGAAGAAAAGCTCACTTGTTGAACGATAATTGGATGGGCTACGTTCAGATCATTGTACAAGGTTTCCTGTCTATAATTTAAGCGAATCCATTGATCACTAGGGGCGCTGCAGTCGCCTAAATATGGCCACTATAAGATTATTAGGACGAATGATGGCAAAACAACTCACAGATATTCAGGAGAAAACGTGGCAGTTTGCGCATACTTTTAAAAATCGACACAAGTGTGTATTATAAAGGTTGTATTTTCCAAGTTTTGCAAAAATATGCAGTCCATCAATATTCAATAGCCTATTGTCTGAAAAATCACGAGTTAATTGTTGGAGTCCATTTTCGAACTTGTGTTAGGGATCGAACCTTTGGGTACAGCCTATATGTAGAAGTGTATTGCGTCTCGTGATGGTTGTATAGGTTATATCTGCTGGTTATTATACGAGATGCACAGAAGGAACGATATTTGACTAGAGACGTTAATTATTGCTCTCACTCCTTATATGGATATCCTAGGTCTCAAAAGTTCTGAGGAACATCTTATCTTAGAAAATACAAAAACTGTGTGTCCTCGGTAGTATAGTGGTACGTATCCCCGCCTGTCACGCGGGAGACCGGGGTTTGGTTCCCCGCCGGGAAGGATTATTTTGCAAATAGCTTCGGATATTTCTCGACTATCAAGCAAATGAAGTTTTTTCTCTAATTCACATTTAACAGCAGATACAACTGGAGATGAAGGCCAGGTAACCACTAAAGTGGGTTGAGCACTTTGCAAAGAAGCGGACCTAAAGACTAGTGTCGGTAAATCTACCAGGAAATTATAATCCGTTGTCTCTAAAGAATAAAGGATGGCAAACTACACATTTTTTGGTAGGGTTAGTCTTTTTATACTATCATATAATCAAGATTTTTCATTTCATTTGTATGGCTTGGAATATTTAAGACCACATTGCTGTGACCGAGGACATGCATGGTTCAGCTTCTAAACTTGGCAAGTATCCACGTAGGGAAAATTCCAGAGTCCTCCGTGGCGCTATCGGCTAGCGCATTCGGCTGTTAACCGAAAGGTTGGTGGTTCAAGCCCACCCGGGGTCGCTAGTTTTAAAATTGAGGGCTCCTGCAGCCGTAAAATCCTTATTCATTCTTGTTAGAGAAGGTTCCAAATTGTAATACCTGAAGAAAAGCTCACTTGTTGAATGATAATTTGATGCGTTACGTTCAGATCATTGTACAAGGTTTCCTGTCTATAATTTAAGCGAATCCATTGATCACTTGAGGCGCTGCTGTCGCCTAAATATGGCCACTATAAGATTGTTAGGACAAATGATGGCAAAACAACTCACAGATATTCAAGAGAAAACGTGGCAATTTGCACATACTTTTAAAAATCGACACAAGTGTGTATTAGGTTGTATTTCCCATGTTTTGTAAAAATATGCAATCCATCAACATTCAATAGCCTATTGTCTGAAAAATCACGAGTTAGTTGTTGCAGTCCATTTTCGAACTTGTGTTAGACGTGTATTGCGTCTCGTGATGGTTGTATAGGTTATATCTGCTGGTTATTATACCAGATGCACAGAAGGAACGATATTTGACTTGTGACGTTAATTATTGCTCTCACTCCTTATATGGATATCCAAGGTCTCAAAAGTTCTGAGGAACATCTTATCTTGGAAAATACGAACACTGTGTGTCCTCGGTAGTATAGTGGTCAGTATCCCCGCCTGTCAAGCGGGCGACAGGGGTTCGATTTCCCGCCGGGGAGGATTATTTTGCCAATAGCTTAGGATGTTTCTTGACTAACAAGCAGATGAAGTATTTTTCTTTAATTCACATTTAACAGCAGATACAACTGGGGATGAAGGCCAGGTAACCACTAAATTGGGTTGAGCACTTTGCAACGAGGCGGACCTAAAGACTAGTGTCAGTAACTCTACGAGGAAATTAAAATCCGTTGTCTCTAAAGAATAAAGGATGGCAAACTACACATTTTATCGTAGGGTTAGTCTTTTTAAAATAAAACAGTGATTCCTTTATACTATCATATAATCAGGATCTTTCATTTCATTTTCATGGCTTGGAATATTTAAGACCACATTGCTGTGACCGAGGACATGCATGGTTCAGCTTCTAAACTTGGCAAATATCCACGTAGGACTAATTCCACAGTCCTCCGTGGCGCAATCGGTTAGCGCGTTCGGCTGTTAACCGAAAGTTTGGTGGTTCAAGCCCATCCAGGGGCGATGGTTTTAAAATTGAGGGCTCCTGCAGCCGTAAAATCCTTATTCATTCTTTTTAGAGAAGGTTCCAATTTGTAATACCAGAAGAAAAGCTCACTTGCTTAACGATAATTTGATCATTGCACAAGGTTTCCTGTCTATAATTTAAGCGAATCCATTGATCACTAGAGGCTCTGCATTCGCCTAAATATGGCCACTATAAGATTGTTAGGACGAATGATGGCAAAACAACTCACAGATATTCAAGAGAAAACGTGGCAACTTGCGCATTCTTTTAAAAATCGACACAAGTGTGTAATATAAATGTTGTATTTCCCAAGTTTGGCAAAAATATGCAATCCAGCAACATTCAATAGCCTATTGTCTGAAAAATCACGAGTTAGTTGTTGGAGTCCATTTTCGAACTTGTGTTAGGGATCGAACCTATGGGTACAGCCTATATGTAGACGTGTATTGCGTCTCGTGATGGTTGTATAGGTTATATCTGCTGGTTATTATACGAGATGCACAGAAGGATCGATATTTGACTTGTGACGTTAATTATTGCACTCACTCCTTATATGGATATCCAAGGTCTCAAAAGTTCTGAGGAACATCTTATCTTAGAAAATACGAAAACTGTGTGTACTCGGTAGTATAGTGGTCACTATCCCCGCCTGTCACGCGGGAGACCGGTGTTCGATTCCCCGCCCGGGCGGATTATTTTACCAATAGCTTAGGATGTTTCTTGACTATCAAGCAGATGAAGTTTCTTTCTCTAATTCACATTTAACATCAGATACAACTGGGGATGAAGGCCAGGTAACCACTAAATTGGGTTGAGCACTTTGCAACGAGGCGGACCTAAAGACTAGTGTCAGTAACTCTACCAGGAAATTAAAATCTGTTGTCTCTAAAGAATAAAGGATGGCAAACTACACATTTTATTGAAGGGTTAGTCTTTTTAAAATAAAACAGTGATTCCTTTATTTCGATATATATAAAAATGAAAGTTATGTTTTTTTTCTGAATTTTCACGGAAATTTGCGTTATTTGCGCGTTTCACACTGTTTTATGACGGATGCGCACAAAAATAATTTTTTTGTCTGTCTGTCTGTCTGTCTGTCTGTCTGTCTGTGGACAACATTGGGTCCTTATAACATGAGAACGGCTGGGTGGATCAACTTAAAATTTGATACATATATCCATCAGAGGCACCACACTAATCATTGATTTAGCTCTTCTCCGTACCTCTCATAAAAGGGGGCCTACACCCTTAAAATACATGCTGAAATGGGCGTAGAAGTACGAGACGAAACCTATTTTCAACCCCTCAATGTGAGAAACAAAACTCGGGGGCCCCCGAAAACCACATTTTAAGGCCCTAAAACCAACAGTTTTTGAGATATTCCCAGAAAACTAATTTCATTTAATAAGTCGCCTCCGTAGCGTAGCGGTCAGCACGGTTAGCTGCCGCCCCGGAGATCCTGTGTTCGATTCCCGGCTCTGCCGCGAAATTTGAAAAGTGGTATGAGGACTGGAACGGGGCCTACTCAGCCTCGGGTGGTCCAAATGAGTAGAGGGGGTTCGATTCCCACCTCAGCCAATCTCGAAGTGGTTTTCCGTTGTTTCCCACTTCGTCTTCGGGCAAATGCCGGGATGGTACTGCCGCGAAATTTGAAAAGTGGTATGAGGACTGGAACGGGGCCTACTCAGCCTCGGGTGGTCCAAATGAGTAGAGGGGGTTCGATTCCCACCTCAGCCAATCTCGAAGTGGTTTTCCGTTGTTTCCCACTTCGTCTTCGGGCAAATGCCGGGATGGTACTGCCCCCGTAAATTGAATTATATAGAGACCATGATGGCTGTATTGGCAAAAATGAATAAAGTTATGGATGTCATAGTTGTGACGTGTATATTCATGCAAGTAGGCTGGTGGAGCTGAGATTCTTGGTGACGTCATGATTTTGTTCGAGAAAGATCTGAGATTTACGACGCAGTCGCAGGAAACAAGGAATTGTGCTAAGGAAGAAGTTACGCTATTGGAGGAAAGGCTCGAACCAATGAACGATAGTTTGGAAGGAAGACGGAGATTGCTGAAACTACCGTATTTGATTACTTTTGGCATGCAGAATTGTGGAAAACTATTTTCAGTTATGGCATTGATTTGGAATTTTGAAGAAATTAATTTTGAGTTTTTGAAATTTGAAAATCCGTCAAGTATAGCCAAAGTTGGAACTTCTAGCAATGACGGAGCAACAGGCTATGGAAGGGATGGATACGCCCCTTAAGAAGTTGATAAAAGGTCGTGCACAGGAGAGAGGAGCTCTCATACCTCATATCGTCATACCTCATACCGCTCATACCGCATATCTATTTCAGAGGTCATATAGTCATTTTCGAGTGAATAAGTGAAGCAAGTCGTCTTTAGCGTGTGGTTAAAGCCCGGCGCATCGAACGAACACGGAGCAGTTCCATTTTACGCTGTTCGAAACTAGGTGAAGTTAAAACGCTCACATTAACGTTTCTACCTGCTAAAATATAAAGAGTTAACTTCTGCCTTTATTATAATTCAATTGGGCAGTACAACATTGAGGTGTGTAGAAGATTTGAACAATTTCACAGTTATACTTCGAAAGATATTGGCACTTTAAGGCTGCCAACAAAAGTAATTTTCTCGCCACATGAGAAACACTTTTAAAATTCCACATTATACACTACGGCTGACACGTGGATTGCAACAGTGATATTGGAGAATACGTTTGGTAATACAACGATACATTCTATTATGGAACATTATAATCTTGCAGTGCTTTCAATGATTATAACAGAAGTTGAGATGGAAGGCTAAGGCTTTAATGCAATTGGGACATATATCGATGGAGTGAAATAGCAGCATGGAACTTCGTTAATCGTCTTTATACAAGAGCGAGCATGTAGTGAACATCCAACTACACTCATGCATCGTGAATCCATCGCTGAAGTATATCTAATGGCAGTGGAAATATTTTCATACTCCACGATTATGAATATTTCTGCGGAAATAACTGCAATAAACTTCATGACGAATTGCGACCAGAACTTCAGGGAATTTTCAAGAGAGGCCAGGGTGGACCCGGCTCACAAAGAAGAGTTTTTCCAGAAGGATGTCTTTCGTATACGTGGAGCAGTGCAATTTCCGGAGGAGGAAGCAGTTCGATTCTCCGAGGGCGCTGATTCCAGGTTCGAGGTCGGAGCACATCTTCACGCTGGTGAAATGGAACGAACAGCAGTTTTCTTTGAAAACTTTCCTCTAGAACTTCAATCAACAGATAAGGTAGTCGTGAACGTTTCTTGTATTATTTGAGTCATATAGCGATATCTGAGCAACCATTTTTCCCATATTTTCTGTCCTATATTTTGCCCCATTTTCTTGCTTGACATTTCTGTACTCAGTACACTTCGTTGATTTATGCCTTTTTCTTCGATTTTGTTGAGACATTGTTATATCATTGGCATAGTTAAATAATTTTGGATCAGTTGAGACTGATAATTTAGATTCGTTCAGTAATTTGCATATTTTTGTAGTCACGATTTGACTGTAAAGTTAATGATTTGCTATGGCAAATTTGAATTCAGACAGCGTGTCATTTTATTAAAGTAATTCTATTCAGTAAATTACTTTGACCAATTTTCTGTCATCCTCAAGAAAGAAGAATAATTAAATGATTTTAGAGCGTTAAAATCTATTACGTTATCGACGATCTTTGAAATACTAGTCGTCTTATGAACATGAGTGCAACATAGACATTTATCATTGCATTATAGACAATTTTATGAAATATGAACTTTGATTACGATTTATTGAATACACTATAGTAATGAACATTTGATAGGAGTTTTTCCCAATTATAGATTGGAACAATAATGTTTGCATTCCACAATCTAATTGTATTCTATTCGACTATTTATGCAGTTTAGATGAACTTTGATTGAAGATAGTATTTTTATACTGCGTTACTTTGATGATATTAATCTCAATTTTGATGGACCAGGGAGGAGTGTCTAATCGTATTTGCTATTAAATTTATTTGTGATTGGCAAATTTTACTTCATATCGATTCATGAATGGAACCCACGAAGGTTAAATAATAACAGTCATTAATACAATTGATGAATATAAGAATTTTTAAAGAGGAACAATGGATGTATAATCGTTAGTTCAGTGGACGTGTAAAAGTCGCTGATGAATAATGCCCTTGAATAGTGAAGGAGGTTCCCACAGTAAGATGGATGATGTTGTTGTATTTATAAGTGGAGGATTTTTGTATGTAGTGTGGAAGATTTTGATGCCATATATATGAAGATATATGATGAATTCTGGGCCAATTGTTATGCAATTTTGTGCGTTTAGAGCGAAGTATTTTTCCGCTGAATGTATTGTCCTGGTTCTTTGAAAGTTATTCATGTGAAGATACTGTTAAAATTAACAAGAGGGTTAAATAATTTGAGATGAAGATTTTGAATGGAGGTTACCGTCACAAATATTGTAAAAATTATTAAACCTTATTAAACCTGAATTTGACATTTAAATATAACTAACCTTCATTGGTCGATTATATCACCACGATTTGAGTAATTATCAACCGGATAAACGTGTGGTTTAATGTATTTCTTGTATAAATAATATAAACAATTTAATATTGTAAATAATTATGTAAATATCTTTGATAATAATTTAAAATGAAAGGGATTAATAGAGGCGTGTATAAAATTTTCAATTGTCATTTGACATTGTTATAAACAATTTATTATTGTTATAAATAATTAATGAAATTTTGTTATTAACATTAAGAGTTTTGTCATTATACTCTAAACAACGCTAATTAAACAAGTGGATTGAACAATTAAAGATGATATGGGATTGTTAGAGTATTCCGTTGGTGTTTGAATGGAGCATTCAAAACATTTGCGTGATAATATTTCAGTTGAGATGTGGACATTTAACGTGTTTTGAAAGAGAGCTAGGCTCTGATGTAACTCGCATATGCTGGGGTTGAACGGACGGGTGAGTCCACTTTGACGGTGCAGGTGCATTGCAGCTGGCCGGACAACTGTATGATAGAGGCCAAGGACGTCTCCATAATAGCCTTGTGGCTATAAATAAAATGTGAAGTATATAAACACGCAAAACAATTGATATGTGTCTCGTCCCAAATCCCGTTTCCATTCCAAGTGCATTATAATTTTTACGCTATTTTGAGCTTGAGAAAGCTGAAACATTGTATGTAGAGTATACAAGTCCTACAGGAGGACATGGTTATGTAGACGATGGCTTCTGATTGCCACGTGGATTTTGTTGTTTTATTTTTGTTAAAATCATTCTTTATGTGAAATAAATTATTGTGCAGTTTAAGGTTTCTCGTCTTCGTTATGGTTCATTTTAAATATCATGGTGGAGGTTATTGTGAGGGCATACTTTTAAGTGATCCAGTTGACAACCCAGTCCCCGAGATAAATTTAAAAGGTAAGTAAAGGTAAGTATGAACCCCCGTATATTTTGGTGTGTTCCACAATAATTTCTTGTTAACTACTGTGTTCTAATCTCGATAGTATCTGTCAGTGCCATTTTCATTGATGTAGCTGTGCCGGTGCGTTTGATTATTGGCAATCCGATTGAGGGGGGCGGATATCTGACAGCCTACTATCCTGATATCGGGGACAGTACCTACCGTAAGGCCACGGCCGCCTCCTTCCCTCTTCCTAGCCTCTCCATCCTAATCTTCCATCCCTTCCCATCCCTGTTGAGGCCCCTGTTCGCTTTGCAGGTGAGGCCACCTGGGCGAAGTGCTGATCACACCTCCCCAGTTGTATCCATCCTTACCAGATGTTCCAAGCTCCAGGACACTGCCCATAGAGGCGGTAGTGGTGAGTTCCCTCGCTGCGTCCGTGGGAACCATCAACCTAGAGGGTAAATTGACTAAATAAAATAAAAAATTAAAAAATTAATAATCTATGAAAGAATTCAAGCCGGTTACCATGGCAACGGGATCTCATAGGACCATCTATTTCTATAAGACGCAATGCTATTCCATTTATTACATTTCTGTGAAGTTTGCAAACGGCTATAAGGTTATCACGGAACCAAACTAAGCTGTAAAATTCATCAATACGTATAATGCGCTTAAGGGGGGACAAGGGGTACACTAGAATTTATTCACGCGATTTTCACGTGCGTGTGTGGTACGGAAGGACTTTTATATCGCTATCCCTTTATTGCATTTATAAGCGGCTTCGGTGGCGTAGTCGGTAACATGCTGAACTGCTATGCCCAAGATAGCGGGTTCAAACCCGGCCGAAGTCGTCGGATTTTTTAAGAGCGTTAAAAATCCTTCAGTATGCCTTCCTTCGGAGGGGAAGTAAAGCCGGCGGTCCCTTGTCATAGATTTATGGCATGTAAAAGATCCTTTCACAGACTAAACTTGTGTAAAGCAAAAGTTGTTAGGTTAGATTTCGTCAGAACGCTCTATCAAAGTTCCAACGTTCGCCACTAGGTATCATTGATATCTGGTGGCGAAAGTTGGAACTACTTGAAATTGAACGGAACTTGTAGCTCACCCTTTAGGGTGTCCGCTGGAAGCAGCTACAGACTCAGGCGAGCCGAACATGTCCTCGGACACTCCCGGTATTAAAAGCCATACGATTTTTATTTTTAGCCTACTTTTCACATTTTGCAAAAATGAGGAAAAAGTAGACTTATGAGATCGATCCGGGAAAATGTGTGTCTGTCTGTCTGTCTGGCTGGCTGTGTGTGTGTCCCCCCCTATCAACTCCTAAACGGCTGCAGCAATGAAAACCAAATTTAGTATGAGTAAAGATGTGCACCGGAATATCTCACGTCCATATTTGAAAATGATGTCAGTGCTACCAACTGCTGAAAAAACGCACCATAAATTTGAGCTCCATGTTGGATATCTTGCAAGGTATGCATGGGAGCTATTCCAAAATTGGCACACATGTAGATAAGACTATTTCAGTTTAATTTCCAGGAGGCCAACCATGACAGTGTTGCCAAAATAATGTTAAGCCTTCTGATAAGTCCAATGTTTAAATGGATATAACTTCTACACTATCAATTGGATTTCAACCAAATTTTGTATGTAATATCTGTACATAAACAGATATGACTGAGCGTATTCTTAAGGCCACCAGGGCTGCCAACTGTTAATAATTGCTCTCTCTATTTTTTCATCCAAATACCTATATATCAGAAAGTATGCAAGCCAACAGCTTTAAACTATGCACACGTATATTCTGACATTTTAGATTAATTTGGAGTAACTTATATACGTCAGTTCTACCAACATGATTATAAACCTGCTGATAGTACCAATTTTTAAATACATGTAACTTCTATACTATCAGTTGGATTTCAACCAAATTTCATATGTGCTATGTGTACCATAACAGATATTACTATTAGTATTGTTAAGAGCAATCAGGGCTGCCAACTGTTAATAAATGCTGTCTATATTATTTTTTTACCCTAATATTAATATATCAGAAAGTATGCAAGCCAACAGCTCTATATTTTGCACACGTATAGCACCTGACATTCTAGATTAATTTGGAGTAATTAATACAAGACAGTGCTGCCAACATGATTCTATGCCTGCTGATATGTCCAATTTTAAAATACATGTAACTTCTATACTAACAAATGTATTTCATCCAAAATTGGCACAAAAAGATATCATAATATTTCAGATTATTTCTGACCACCACACGCATGACATTGTTGCCAACATGCTTTTACGCGTGCTGATAGATCCAATGTCTAACTGCATGTAACGTCCATTGGACTTCAACCAAATTTTGTATTCTGTACCTTAAGAGATGGAACTAAGAATATATTCAGTCACCAGGGCTGCCAAATATAGTGCTCTATTAGGCTACATTATACCAGGTATATTTTGAACTAATTAGATATTTCGATATTACCAACTTAATTTCGTCATTATTCTAGATAGGTTCATATACTGTAGAATAATCATTGGCATGAAAAGTAGGCTGTATAGTTCTTCACGGAACTTCTTGTTTTTTTAGTCTTTTACCCTCCAGGTTGGTGGAACCCACGGACTCAGCGAGGGAACTCACCACTACCGCCTCTACGGGCAGTGTCCTAGAGCTGGGAACATCGAATCGGAAGGGATACAACTGGTGAGGTGGGATTGGCATCTCGCCCAGGCGGCCTCACCTGCAAAGCGAACAGGGGCCTCATGAGGGAAGGTAAGGGATGGTTAGGATGCATAGACAAGGAATAGGAAAGGAGTCGGCCGTGGCCTTGAAAAAGGTACCATCCCGGCATTTGCCCGAAGACGAAGTGGGAAACCACGGAAACCACTTCGAGGATGGCTGAGGGGGAATCGAACCCCCTCCACTCATTTGGGCCACCCGAGGCTGAGTAGACCCCGTTCCAGTCCTCGTACCACTTTTCAAATTTCGTGGCAGAGCCGGGAATCGAACCCAGGACCTCCGGGGCGGCAGCTAACCATGCTGACCGCCACGCTACGGAGGCGACTACGATAAATAAATAAATAATTGTATTTATTATATTATTATCATTATTAATATTATTATTATATTATGGCAAACAACGACGAGACAAAGCTCACTTTTAGCCCCTCGGTGGTAGAAACAAAACTCGAGGGTTCCCAAAACTACATTTTAAGGCTCTAAAACCAACAGATTCTGAGATATTCCCAGAAAACTAATTGAATTTAATAAACTAATGAAGGAATGCAAGCCGGCAACAATGACAAGAGGTTCTCAAGAGAAGACATCCAACTTTCCACCTATTTCTGCAAAAAGCAATGCCATTCCACTCACATTTCTGTGAAAGTTTTCAAATGGCTATAAGGTTATCACGGAACCAACTTAGACTGTGAAATTCATCAATGCGCATAAGGGGGTCAAGGGGTACCCTAGAATTTTTATACGTGATTTACACGTGTGATATGTCGTACAGAATTATATATCTCCAAACAGCAACATTATTTTCACAAATTCCTGAATTGAAATAGTATTTTTGTGGCTATTAGGAATTAGGGTCATTGGAGGTTAAAAAATCTGAATATTCATGCACCACAAGCCTTTATAATTTGTTAAAGGTTCCTTCCTGTGGATGGGGACTTAACACAACGGTGAGGGTCAGTCCTTATGTGAGGTGTATTGCGTTTCGTTTACGAGGTTTTTAATTTATTTTTTTCACGTCGGAAAGTACAAGTTAAGTGAATTTAGATTGAGCACATTCCCTTTTTTTTTCGACAAACGGGTTCATCGTAAGAATGATTTTGTTTGATACTGTTTGGTTGATATATCCATATTCGGACATCTGGTTGATATCTTGTACGTTGTCGCCTCCGTAGCGTAGCGGTCAGCATGGTTAGCTGCCGCCCCGTATGTTCTGGGTTCGATTCCCGGCTCTGCCACGAAATTTGAGAAGTGGTATGAGGACTGGAACGGGGTCTACTCAGCCTCGGGTGGTCCAAATGAGTAGAGGGGGTTCGATTCCCACCTCAGCCATCCTCGAAGTGGTTTTCAGTGGTTTCCCACTTCGTCTTCGGGAAAATGCCGGGATGGTACCTACTGTAAGGCCACGGCCGCCTCCTTCGCTCTTCCTCGCCTATTCATCCCAATCTTCCATCCCTTCCCATCCCTCATGTGGGCCCTGTTCGCTTTGCAGGTGAGGCCGCCTGGGCGAAGTGCGGATCACACCTCCCCAGTTGTATCCATCCCGACCAGATGTTCCAAGCTCCAGGACACTGCCCATAGAGGCGGTAGTGGTGAGTTCCCTCGCTGAGTCCGTGGGAACCACCAACCTAGAGGGTAAATTGACTAAATAAAAAAAAATGTTGTACGTTGGTGGGTTCCTCGGTTTAGAAGCAGCGACAACCCGTTCACGTAGCCTCGTGTATTTTGAGTGAGTGTAGAATCTGTCTGATAACCGGTGTTAATTGTGATGGCTGTATTAGTGTGTGTTATCTGTATTTCAGGTAAGGAAAGCAGACGATCAATTTCCAGTAGTTCCTACTTTTGCTACCAAATGCTACCGTCAACGACACCTAGCAGTGACTTGGCTACTAGATGCCCCCTCAACCGGCACCTGGTGGCAAACTTTGGAACTAATAGAGCATTAATAAAATCTAACCAACAAATTTAGCTTCACACAATTGTATTTAGTGGAAGGTTCTATTAAATGACATAAATCTATGACATGGGACCGCCAGCTTTACTTCCCATCCGAAGTAAGGCATACTTCCTGTGTATCTTTATGTACGCTTATAACTCGTGTTCGAATGTTTGGAGCATCGCAAAATTAGGTATCCATGAAAGTCAATACGCCAATCATTTATAAAACTCTTCACCGTGCTTCTCATAGAAGGGTTGATATAGGAAAAAAAACTTTTCAAAATACATGCTAAAATAGGCGAAATATAAAAATTATCCTAGAAGGACGAAGCAAGCATATGCTGCGCTTCTCAATGTGAGACGCAAAATTCGGGAATCTATAAAGAGTCTCCGAAAACCACATTTTAAGGCCCTTAAATTGACAGTGTCTGTGATATTCCCAGAGATAGGGGAAGGTACCCCAGTATCGGACGGAACTCAATATCGGACTGTGTCCGTTTCTGACGTTCAGCACAATGTTGGGTAACTTTTGTTATGGTAGTACTGACCCATCACGAGGTAGGTTAGAGGGTGACCATTGTGTGTCCATAAACAAAGAAGTAAGCACGTGGTGAGAAACTCTCTCTTTTGTGACTGTTTCTTGCTGCACGAAGATAATTTTGTGAACCTGTTCTTCACCTTAATACTGGTGAGCGAAATATTTTAAGGGTTGTTGATTGTTAACCATACGTTAATGAAGAAATGTGGATGATGGCAGAGCTTTTGTTTAAATGTGTTACGTATGATGAGCCGTTTAAGTTTTACGTGTTGGGCACCCAATATCGGACAAGCTTGCGGCACACAGTATCGGACAATCGTACCCGAAGGTTTCTTGCCAATTCTTACAATACCTTCGTTTGTTTCAGATAAATATGGGAGTATAAAGGTGAATCTGGGTGATGGAAAACATAAAATTAGCAATTCATGAAGTAAGAGGGGCTAAAATGAACATTAGGAAAGCAAGTGAGCAGTTCAGTGTCCCTAGAAGTACATTAGGTGACAGATTGAAATTAATATATCCAGGGAAAGAGGCACAAATGAAACCTGCCATGGGTGTATTTAAAAGAACGTTTTCTGATGAGCAAGACGCTGATATAAACATATTTAGACAAATTTTTAGAACAGAATTTGTCACAATTATGTATTAATTAATTTCCATGTTAATTTTTGGAAAGCCTTTCCCTAAGTTTATTATCATATTATATACAAAGCATGATGTGAACAAGGCGTGTTGACTTGAATGTACAAGTTTTTGGCGTAATTGGGGGGGGGGGGGTGAATCAAGGAAGACACTGAAATTTGATTGCGAAACAACCGACTGCATAATTTGTAGTGAGAATTTCAGTGAGGACTGGATCCAGTGCAACATATGCAAACGTTTCCTTGAAGGGAATCTTCCAACTTCCTTATTATCAATGTGACATATGTGCTAAAAAGTAAGATGGATATACTGTACATAGATGAGCATAATAATAGAACAATCTTACAATACTGAGACTGTCCGATACTGTGTGCCTCGTTATTAAATTTTGAAAAATATGAGATTTATAAATGTTTTAAATTCCTTGTTATAAGTATATAATGTAGAAAGATGATTTGATACAATGAAAGAGAATCAAATCAAGTTTTCAAATAAATTTTTAATTTTAATTTGACCCTTTCCCAAGTTATTATACAAAAGGAACCTTAAGTGTCCGATACTAGGGTACCTTCCCCTATAACTTCGCTCTGGCAAGCCCCTAACCATTGCAACAGTAGCTCAATATTGATAACGTCTGGTTATTAATACCGAAGACCGTTCGAAGAGCGGGTAGTTCTGCTAGTACTATCATATAATCAGGATCTTTCATTTCTTTTGCATGGCTTGGAATATTTAAGACCACATTGCTGTGACCGAGGGCATGCATGGTTCAGCTTCTAAACTTGGCAAATATCCACGAAGGAAAAATTCCACAGGCCCCCGTGGCGCAATCGGCTAGCGCGTTCGGCTGTTAACCGAAAGCTTTTTGGTTCAAGCCCACCCGGGGGCGATAGTTTTAAAATTGAGGGTTCCTGCAGCCGTAAAATCCTTATTCATCCTTGTTAGAGAAGGTTCCAATTTGTAATACCAGAAGAAAAGCTCACTTGTTGAACGGTTGATGCGTTACGTTCAGATCATTGTACAAGGTTTCCTGTCCATAATTAAAGCGAATCCATTGATCACTAGAGGCGCTGCAGTCGCCTAAATATGGCCACTATAGGATTGTTAGGACGAATGATGGCAAAACAACACACAGATATTCAAGAGAAAACGTGGCAATTTGCGCATTCTTTTAAAAATCGATACAAGTGTGTATTATAAAGGTTGTATTTCCCAAGTTTTGCAAAAATATGCAATCCATCAACATTCAATAGCCTATTGTCTGAAAAATCACGAGTTAGTTGTTGGAGTCCATTTTCGAACTTGTGTTAGGGATCGAACCTTTGGGTACAGCCTATATGTAGACGTGTATTGCGTCTCGTGATGGTTGTATAGGTTATATCTGCCGGCTATTATACGAGATGCACAGAAAGAACGATATTTGACTTGTGACGTTAATTATTTCTCTCAAACCTTATATGGATATCCAAGGTCTCAAAAGTTCTGAGGAACATCTTATCTTAGAAAATTGAAAACTGTGTGTCCTCGGTAGTATAGTGGTCGGAATCCCCGCCAGTCACGCTGGAGACCGGGATTCGATCCCCCCCGGGGAGGATACTTTTACTAATAGCTCAAGATGTTTCTTGACTATCAAGCAGATTAAGTTTTTTTTCTCTAATTCACATTTAACAGCAGATACAACTGGGGATGAAGGCCAGTTAACCACTAAATTGGGTTGAGCACTTTGCAACGAGGCGGACCTAAAGACTAGTGTCGGTAACTCTACCAGGAAATTACAATCCGTTGTCTCTAAAGAATAAAGGATGGCAAACTACACATTTTATTGTAGGGTTAGCCTTTTTAAAATAAAACAGTGATTCCTTTATACTATCATATAATCAGGATCTTTCCTTTCATTTGCATGGCTTGGAATATTTAAGACCACATTGCTGTGACCGAGGACATGCATGGTTCAGATTCTAAACTTGGCAGATATCCACGAAGGACACATTCTACAGGCCTCCGTGGCGCAATCAGCTAGCGCCTTCGGCTGTTAACCGAAAGTCTGTTGGTTCAAGCCCAACCAGGGGCGATAGTTTTAAAATTGAGGGCTCCTGCAGCCGTAAAATCCTTATTCATTCTCGTTAGAGAAGGTTCCAATTTGTAATACCAGGAGAAAAGCTCACTTGTTGAACGGTTGATGGGTTACGTTCAGATCATAGTACAAGGTTTCCTGTCTATAATTTAAGCGAATCCATTGATCACTAGAGGCGCTGCAGTCGCCTAAATATGGCCACTATAAGATTGTTAGGACGAATGATGGCAAAACTACTCACAGATATTCAAGAGAAAACGTGGCAATTTGCTCATACTTTTAAAAATCGACACAAGTGTGTATTATAAAGGTTGTATTTCCCAAGTTTTGCAAAAATTATGCAATCCATCAACATTCAATAGCCTATTGTCTGAAAAATCACGAGTTAGTTGTTGGAGTCCATTTTCGAACTTGTGTTAGGGATCGAACCTTTGAGTACAGCCTACATGTAGACGTGTATTGCGTCTCGTGATGGTTGTATAGGTTATATCTGCTGGTTATTATACCAGATGCACAGAAGGAACGATATTTGACTTGTGACGTTAATTATTGCTCTCACTCCTTATATGGATATCCAAGGTCTCAAAAGTTCTGAGGAACATCTTATCTTAGAAAATACAAAAACTGTGTGTCCTCGGTAGTATAGTGGTCAGTATCCCCGCCTGTCACGCGGGAGACCGGGGTTGGATTCGCCGCCGGGGAGGATATTTTAACTAATAGCTTAGAATGTTTCTTGACTATCAAGCAGATGAAGTTTTTTTCTCTAATTCACATTTAACAGCAGATACAACTGGGGATGAAGGCCAGGTAACCACTAAATTGGGTTGAGCACTTTGCAACGAGGCGGACCAAAAGACTAGTGTCAGTAACTCTACCAGGAAATTAAAATCCGTTGTCTCTTAAGAATAAAGGATGGCAAACTACACATTTTATTGTAGGGTTAGTCTTTTTAAAATAAAACAGTGATTCCTTTATACTATCATATAATCTGGATCTTTCGTTTCATTTTCATGGCTTGGAATATTTAAGACCACATTGCTGTGACCGAGGACATGCATGGTCCAGCATCTAAATTGGCAAATATCCACGAAGGACAAATTCCACAGGCCTCCGTGGCGCAATCGGCTAGCCCGTTCGGCTGTTAACCGAAAGGTTGGTGGTTCAAGCCCACCCGGTGGCGTTAGTTATAAAATTGAGGGCTCCTGCAGCCGTAAAATCCTTATTCATTCTTGTTAGAGAAGGTTCCAATTTGTAATACCAGATGAAGATCCCACTTGTTGAACGATATTTTGATGGGTTACGTTCAGATCATTGTACAAGGTTTCCTGTCTATAATTTAAGCGAATCCATTGATCACTAGAGGCTCTGCAGTCGCCTAAATATTGCCACTATAAGATTGTTAGGTCGAATGATGGCAAAACAACTCACAGATATTCAAGAGAAAACGAGGCAATTTGCGCATACGTTTAAAAATCGACACAAGAGTGTATTATAAAGGTTGTATTTCCCAATTTTTGCAAAAATATGCAATCCATCAACATTCAATAGCCTATTGTCTGAAAAATCATGCTTTGGTTGTTGGAGACCATTTTCGAACTTGTGTTAGGGATCGAACCTTTGGGTACAGTCTATATGTAGACGTGTATTGCGTCTCGTGATGGTTGTATAGGTTATATCTGCTGGTTATTATACTAGATGCACAGAAGGAACGATATTTGACTTGTGACGGTAATTATTGCTCTCACTCCTTATATGGATATCCAAGGTCTCAAAAGTTCTGAGGAACACCCTATCTTAGAAAATAAGAAAACTGTGTGTCGTCGGTAGTATAGTGGTCAGTATCTCCTCCTGTCACGCGGGAGACCGGGGTTGGATTCCCCGCCGGAGACGATACTTTTACTAATAGCTTAGGATGTTTCTTGACTATCAAGCAGATGAAGTTTTTTTCCTCTAATTCACATTTAACAGCAGATACTACTGGGGATGAAGGCCTGGTAACCACAAAATTGGGTTGAGCACTTTGCAACGAGGCGGATCTTAAGACTAGTGTCAGTAACTCTACCAGGAAATTAAAATCCGTTGTCTCTAAATAATAAAGGATGGCAACTACACATTTTATTGTAGGGTTAGTCTTATTAAAATAAATCAGTGATTCCTTTATACTATCATATAATCAGTATCTTTCATTTCATTTGCATGGCTTGGAATATTTAAGACCACATTGCTGTGACCGAGGACATGCATGGTTCAGCTTCTAATCTTGGCAAATATCCACGATGGAAACATTCCACAGGCCTCCGTGGTGCAATCGGCTAGCGCTTTCGGCTGTTAACCGAAAGGTTGGTGGTTTTAGCCCACCCGGGGGCGATAGTTTTAAAATTGACGGCTCCTGCAACCGTAAAATCCTTATTTATTCTTGTTAGAGAAGGTTCCAATTTGTAATACCAGAAGAAAAGCCCACTTGTTGAACGATAATTTGATGGGTTACGTTCAGATCATTGTACAAGGTTTCCTGTCTATAATTTAAGCGAATCCATTGATCACTGGAGGCGCTGCAGTCGCCTAAATATGGCCACTATAAGATTGTTATGACGAATGATGGCAAAACAACTCTCAGATATTCAAGAAAAAACGTGGCAATTTGCCCTTACGTTTAAAAATCGACACAATTGTGTTTTATAAAGGTTGTATTTCCCAAGTTTTGCAAAAATAAGCAATCCATCAACATTCAATAGCCTATTGTCTGAAAAATCACGAGTTAGTTGTTGGAATCCATTTTCGAACTTGTGTTAGGAATCGATCCTTTGGGTACAGCCTATATGTAGACGTGTATTGCGTCTCGTGATGGTTGTATAGGTTATATCTGCTGGTTATTATTCGAGATGCACAGAAGAAACGATATTTGACTTGTGACGTTAATTATGCTCTCACTCCTTATATGGATATCCAAGGTCTCAAAAGTTCTGAGGAACATCTTATCTTAGAAAATACCTAAACTGTGTGTCCTCGGTAGTATAGTGGTCAGTATCCCTGCCTGTCACGCGGGAGACCGGGGTTCGATTCCCCGCCAGGGAGGATACTTTTACTAACAGCTTAGGATGATTCTTGACTATCAAGCAGATGAATTTTTTTTTCTCAAATTCACATTTAACAGCAGATACAACTGGGGATGAAGGTCAGGTAACCACTAAATTGTGTTGAGCACTTTGCAACGAGGCGGACTTAAAGACTTGAGTCAGTAACTCTACCAGGAAATTAAAATCGTTGTCTCTAAAAAATAAAGGATGACAAACTACAAATTTTATTGTAGGGTTAATCTTTTTGAAATAAAACAGTGATTCCTTTATACTATCATATTATCAGGATCTTTCATTTCATTTGCATGGCTTGGAATATTTAAGACCACATAGCTGTGATCGAGGACATGCATGGTTCAGCTTCCAAACTTGTCAAATATCCACGAAGGGAAAATCCCACAGGCCTCCGTGGAGCAATCAGCTA
Source organism: Meconema thalassinum (assembly GCA_946902985.2). Lineage (NCBI taxonomy): Eukaryota > Metazoa > Arthropoda > Insecta > Orthoptera > Tettigoniidae > Meconema > Meconema thalassinum. The sequence goes on from OX336391.1 coordinate 390,958,116, forward strand.
GCGCGTTCGGCTGTTAACCAAAAGGTTGGTGGTTAAAGCCCACCCGGGGGCGGTAGTTTTAAAATGCCATTACCTTATTGAGGGCTCCTGCAGCAGTAAAAACCTTATTCATTCTTGTTAGAGAAGGTTCCAATTTGTAATACCAGAAGAAGAGAACACTTGTTGAGCGATAATTTGATGGGTGACGTTCAGATCATTGTACAAGGTTTCCTGTCTATAATTTAAGACTAGAGGCGCTGCAGTCGCCCAAAATATGGCCACTATAAGATTGTTAGGACGAATGATGGCAAAACAACTCACATATATTGTTTTATCCCTTTGTTGGGGTTGGGATAAACAGAGTAGTGTAGGTGTGCTAATTTTAAGGGATGTTTCCGGATGAGGGTAGTTTCCCGTGATTGGGAGAGACTAACAGTGTAGTGTGTTGGTGTGAGTGCTTAATCTATTGGGGCGTCCCTGCAGGATGCGCTTACCTGCTAGGGTATGAATGTCTAAGCGCAGGCAGCTAATCTAGCCTGCCAATTAAGTAGAGTGAGCAATTCAGCGAACGTGCAGAGTCGGCAACTTGACATTCGGCAGTCAGGCCGCTTGCTCGAGTACAATAAGACTCCTCACGATGCAGTTACTGGTCTCTACGGTCAGGGGCAATTATGACTAAGGTCAGGTTGGGTATAAGGATGTAAAATGGAGTGTGATTAGTAATAAACGTGAGTGTTTACTGACCAAGTGTTTATTGGCCAGTAGCTGTGATGTGATGTCCCTTTTGGGTAGTTAAACAAATATAAAATGATGTACAAGTTGTAAGGTGCACAAATGTTTGGGGTAGGTGTTTACAAAGATAAGGAATCTGTGCACACGGCTAGATCTCATCTGGTGAAGAGCTGGAACGGACCTCGTCGGGCAGGGCCGCTGGCCAAGAACAGATAATGGGGCTCCTCCGGGCCAGGCCTTTAAGGCCTCCCTCCACTAACTGGTCAGCGCTTCCTCTTTGCTGTTGTTCCCGTTACTGTGTTTGTGTTAGTATTACGTAAGCGTGGCTGTCAGCAGTATGCCGGGCCCGCTTGTGTTTGAAGAAGTGCATGAGGCTTATGGTATGCCTATGAGGGTGGTTTTGATAAAAGATGGAGGGGTGGGTCTTAGGGGGTACTGCCCCCGGGCTGTACAATATTCAAGAGATAACGTGGCAATGTGCGCATACTTTTAAAAATCGACACAAGTGAGTATTATAAAGTTTGTATTTCCCAAGTTTTGCAAAAATATACAATCCATCAACATTCAATAGCCTATTGTTTGAAAAATCACGAGTTAGTTGTTGGAGTCCATTTTCGAACTTGTGTTAGGGATCGAACCTTTGGTTACAGCCTATATGTAGACGTGTATTGCGTCTCGTGATGGTTGTATAGGTTATATCTGCAGGTTATTATACGAGATGCACAGAAGGGACGATATTTGACTTGTGACGTTAATTATTGCTCTCACTCCTTATATGGATATCCAAGCTCTCAAAAGTTCTGAGGAACATCTTATCTTAGAAAATACAAAAACTGTGGGTCCTCGGTAGTATAGTGGTCAGTATCCCCGCCTGTCACGCGGGAGACAGGGGTTCGATTCCCCGCCGGGGAGGATACTTTTACTAATAGCTTAGGATGTTTCTTGACTATCAAGCAGATGAAGATTTTTTTCTCTAATTCACATTTAGCAGCAGATACAACTGGGGATGAAGGCCAGGTAACCACTAAATGGGGTTGAGCACTTTGCAACGAGGCGGATCTAAAGACTAGTGTCAGTAACTCTACCAGGAAATTAAAATCCGTTGTCTCTAAAGAATAAAGGATGGCAAACTACACATTTAGGTAGATTTCATTAGAAAGCTAACTTATGCAATGGGTCCCATGTTTCGACTTCCGGAAAATTTTGACATATCTTCGCGTTTCACATCCCCCAGTCCCCAAAACTACCGTCAGTTCAGAAGTTTATATATAATTTATGTATGTATACATATATATATATGTATATATATATGTATATCAGTTTCTTGTGGACACGATAACTGCCGTAATTTTGCACCAATCACTTTGATTTTTTTACCGAATATGTACACCTATAAAATCTCGGTCGAGTTCGTTATTGGGCTAAAACGGTCTAAGGGGGTGAAAATGGGAGGCTTTTTTCGAAAAAGTGAAATATTGCTATAACTCTCTTAATATGTGACATATCAAATCCGTTCAACGTTCATACTATGTGTCGGATAAAGCCCAAAAATTAATGTTTGAAGAGTTCTTTTTTAGCACCAACCATTGACCAAAGGGGTGGAAAAAAGTGGGTTTTTCGGGAAACATTAATCATATCTCTCTTAATAGGCACAATATCAAAACCGTACAAAATGGACAATATTCCCCTAATAATTACCTAAAACTTTTGTCTGAAAGAATTTTTGAAATGACCCACCATTACGCCAAGGGATGAGAAAAATGATTTCGGAATTATAAGAAAATGCCAAGAGCTATCAGTGGTTGCCATGGCAACACTACTAAATTGATGAGGGATGAGCCAACAGACGTTGCCAAGATAACGCATTTGCACGAGATCAGATTCAGAATTCCATCTGACTAAGTGTGAAGCGGCTTCGGTGACGTAACTGGTAGCAAGCATGCTGAATGTCTATGCCCAAAGTCGCGAGTTCAAAGCCGGCCGAAGTCGTCGGATTTTCTAAGAGCGCTAAAAATTCCTCAGTATGCTTTACTTTGGAGGGGAAGTTCCAACGTTCAAACATAAATTTTTGGGCTTTATCCGACACATAGTATGAACGTTGAACGGATTCTATATTTCATATATTAAGAGAGTTATAGCAATATTTCACTTATTCGAAAAAAAAAGCCCCCCATTTTCACCCCCTTCTACCGATTTAGCCCAGTAACGAACTCGACCGAGATTTTATAGGTATACATATTCGGTAAAAAGTGATTGGTGAAAAATTACGGCAGTTATCGTGTCCACAAGAAACTGATATGCATATATATATATAAATGAAAATCCACAGCCTGCTTCCAGTCTCCGACCGGGTCAGGTATGGAATGAATGAAGCCCCCATCTAGCGGCGAGGATATGAACTGTGCCGGCTGCCGAGGCCTGACGCACTCATATATATATATATATATATATATATATATATATATATATATATATATTTCAGGATTGATGATGTTATTTTGGAGTGTTTTAATTAATTTGTGAACATTACTGCGATGTCCTGGATAGCTGCCATGTTGTTTATGGAGCGTTGATTGAATATTTGCGTTTGCAGTTCCTTGCTTCAACAGGGTCATGCCTTGATATTCCAAAGCCGCATATATACCGTCATTGATGAAGAGCACTCGGGCCTACACCGCTTTCTATGTTCTGCCCATGACAACCGGCACGTTAATGTGAGGTGTCCGATCTTTGCACTTGACAATCAATCAAGTACCATTTTAGGTTATGTACACACCCCTTTTTTCTTGAAGTAGCTGGTGATTTCTATTTCTTTTGTATTATCTTTTGTATTGATACCGTAGAAAATTGTATATGAAGCGTTTCTTTTAATAGATATCCGTTTTTTTTATTATGTCAACGGATTAGGGCGGATGAGCTCTTGTAAGAGGGTAATGGGCCCTCAGCAGAAGGAAATGCTGTTGAAATCTCATTAGCTGCAGCGTCTGTACTCCAGTGGGGCGGCTGCAAAAGGCGTCTGTTCTCCTTGTTAGGGGCGGCCTCATTATGTGCTGGCAGCAGCTATAAAATGCTTGGCGACAGGCTATGTGACAAGCCGGCTGTAAAAAGAATTCGTCACATCCCCATGACATGCTGTCTCAAGGATCTGAACTAAAGGCTAGGGCGTCCCCCAGAAGCGACGCGCGACGACGAGGCCCGGTTGGCGCGAGAAGTATGCAAGGGTTACCGTCGCACGGGCGGCGACGGCTAAACAAGCTAGCCCCTACATCCCGAATTGCATCACTTAATGTCGGAACTATGTGTGGACGTTACAATGAGCTAGCGAAAGCGCTAGAAATGAGGCGCATCGATGCCTGTGCTGTACAGGAAACACGGTGGAGTGGTGATAAGGCGTACAACATTGGGTGTGGATACAAGTTGTATTATAACGGTACACGTGGAACTACCAGTGGTGAGGGAATTGCAGTATCAGCACAGTTTGATGGTTCTGTCTCCGAAGTCCAGCGGTATGATGATCGTCTGATGAAAATCGTCTACATCGCCGATGGAAGAAAAATCCACCTCTTCAGCGCCTATGCTCCTCAGACAGGCCTACCGGCAACGATCAAAGACGCCTTCTGGGCGTTGCTTGACGAAAAGACCGCTGAAGTGCCCTTAGAGGACTACCTCACAGTTGCGGGCGACCTAAATGGACATGTCGGTCGCTTGAAAGAAGACCATGCCGCCCATGGCGGATTCGGATATGGTGAGAGGAACGACGACGGACTGAGAATTCTAGATTATGCGGAAACCCATGACCTAGTCATTACGAACACATGGTTTAATAAACGTGATTCACATCTAATCACATACTACAGCGGCACAAATACAACGCAAATTGACTACATTCTGGTAAGGTGCAAAGACCTTAAAGACGTGTTGGACACTAAAGTCGTCCCTTACGAAACAGTTGCGACCCAACACCGACCAGTTATCTGCAAGCTCCGTGTAAAGCCGCCAATGGTCATACAGGCACGAACAGGACCGGCGAGAATCAGATGGTGGCAATTTAAAGAGAATGAAGAAGAAGTCTTTAGACGTCTTACGCTGCCACCGATTACTACCGTTGAAGAAAGCTGGGCAAAAATGAAGAAAGCTGTTCACGAAGCCACGCATGCCATTCTTGGACTTACGAAGCCAGGAAGACGTCGGATTGATAAGGACACATGGCTTTGGAATGACGCAGTCAAAACTGCGGTACGCAAGAAGAAGCAGCTTTACCACGAGTTTCTGGAAGACAAGACACCTTCTCGTTGGAATGCTTACAAAGTAGCACGCAGGGAAGCGAAGAAGACTGTTGCTTCGACAAAATCGGCTCGGTACGCAGACCTCTACGCGAAGCTGGACACATGCAAGGGAGAGCGGGACATCTATCGCCTCGTCAAATCCAGGCACCATAAATCTCAAGATATCCAACGCTTCTATGGCATCAATGACGATAAGGGCGTTTTGCTAGTCGACTGGAAGAAGGCGAGAGAACGTTGGCGAAATTACTTTGAGAAGGTCTCAACAGAGGAATTCCAGCACAACCAGATACCTGTCGCTACTGCTGTCGAAGGTCCTATCAAACCTATTGATGTCTTAGAGGTTGCAGGGGCCTTGAAACAAATGAAACCAGGGAAGGCAACTGGTCCAGATGACATCGCGGCGGAGCTATGGTGCTCTCAGAAGTGGGATCCAGCGGATTGGTTGGCAAGACTCTTCAACCAAATAGTCAAAGAAGGACGAACGCCACTTGATTGGCAATATATCATCACGATACCTATCTTCAAAAAGAAGGGAAGTCCAGCCGAGTGTGCTAATTACAGACCAATTCGACTCCTCTGTCACACCATGAAGGTCTTCGAGCGCATTCTTGATAAGAGGATACGTGCAATCACCCAGCTGACCAAAAACCAAGCTGGATTTGTGAAAAATTGCAGCACAACAGATGCAATCCACGCCACACGGCTTTTAGTTGAAAAGCATCGTGAAAAGAATAAGCCGTTGCACCTTGCTTTCTTAGACCTCGAAAAGGCTTTTGATCGTGTACCGCACGACTTGATCTGGTTGACTCTCCGACAACATGGCATCCCTGAGTACCTTGTCAACTGGGTACAGTTGCTCTACGCGGAGCCAAGAAGTTACGTCCAAGCCGCCGCAGGAGCGTCAGAAAAATTCCGTGTAACAGTTGGTGTTCATCAAGGTTGGGCCCTGTCACCATTGCTGTTCATTATGGTCATGGACACGGTTACTGCAGATCTACAACAACCGTTACCTTGGACCATTCTGTACGCTGATGACGTTATGTTGGCCGCTCAAAACAAGCTGGATCTCCAACATCAAGTCCAGGAATGGAGTGATCGTTTAAGTCAATATGGCCTGCGGCTTAACAAAGCTGAAACAGAATATATGACAACGGATGCTGGAGAAATCGGAACAATCCAAGTCGACGGCGATGATCTGCCTCGAACGACAAAATTTAAGTATCTTGGCTCTACGATAACTGTTGAAGGTCGTCTCACCGAGGAGGTCAATATAAGAATTAATGCTGCGTGGATGAAGTGGCGAACAACGACAGGTGTCATGTGCGATCGCCAGATGAAAGACCACCTAAAATCGAAGATTTACCGCACTGTCATTCGTCCCGTAGCGCTTTATAGTACCGAATGTTGGCCGACCACGAAGGAAGCAGAACGTCGGCTAAGTGTCATGGAGACCAAGATGCTTAGATGGACAGCTGGCATTACCAGGTTGGATCACATCCCCAATCAAAGAAAAAGGGAACGATTTGGTATCGCAGCAATCAGTAACAAAATGCGTGAGGGTCGTCTGCGATGGTTTGGGCATGTGCTACGGTCAGGAGCGGACACCATTGCAAAACAGGGCTACACACTGGAGGTCGTCGGGAAAAGACCAAAGGGGCGACCGAGACAACGTTGGGCCGATACACTGCACAGGGATTTGAAAGGCGTCAACCTTCATCCGGACATGGCCCATGACCGAGTAAAGTGGAGACAGCGGACTCAAATAGCGGACCCTGCCACGAGGTGGGACAAACGCTAAAGCAAAAGAAGAAGATATATATATATATATATATATACACATATACATACATAAATTATATATAAACTTTTGAACTGACGGTGGTTTTGGGGTCTGGGGGATGTGAAAAGCGAAGATATGTCGAAATTTTCCGGAAGTCGAAACATGGTACCCATTGCAATAGTTAGCTTTCTAATGAAATCTACCTCTGGTTGGTTCCTCAGTTTAGGGGCTGCGACAACGCGGTCATCTAACACCGTGTACTTTGGATGAGTGTAGAATCTGTCTGATAAACGGTGTGAATTGTAATGGCTGTAGTAGTCTTAATTCAGGTAAGGACTGCAGACGGTCAATTTCAAGCAGTAGTTCCTAATGTTGCTACCAGGTACTACCGTCAACGACACCTAGCTGTGAACTTGGCTACTAGATGCCACCCTAACCAGCAACTCGCAACGAACGTTGGAACTTCCCCTCGAAAGGAAAGCATACTGAGGGATTTTAGCTCTCTTAGAAATTCCGACGACTTCGGCCGGCTTTGAAACCGCGACCTTGGGCATAGACATTCTGCATGCTACTAGTTACGTCACCGAAGCCGCTTCCCACTTAGATGAAAATACTGAATCTGATCTCGTGCAAGTGCGTTGTCATGGCAACGTCTGATGGCTCATCCCTCATCAATTTAGTAGTGTTGCCATGGCAACCTCTGATAGCTTTTGGCATTTTCTTATAATTCCGAAATCATTTTTCTCATCCCTTGGCGTAATGGTGGGTCATATCAAAAATTCTTTCAGACAAAAGTTTTAGGTAATTATTAGGGACATATTGTCCATTTTGTACGGTTTTGATATTGTGCCTATTAAGAGAGATATGATTAATGTTTCCCGAAAAACCCACTTTTTTCCACCCTTTTGGTCAATGGTTGGTGCTATCAAAAAGCTTATTTGACATAAATTGTTGGCACTTATCCGACACATATAATGAACTTTGAATGGATTCGATATTTCTCGTATTAAGAGAGTTATGGCGAAATTTCAATTTTTCGAAAAAAGCCCCCCATTTTCACCCCCTTTGACCCATTCTGCCCATTAACGATCTCGACCGAGATTTTATAGGGATACATATTATGTAAAAAATTCAAAGTGATTGGTGCAAAATTACGGCAGTTATCGTGTCCATAAGAAACTGATATATATATATATATATATATATATCCTCTGTTGGATAAATGATTCTATGTTTTATTTCTTCAATTAATAAATATTTCTACAAGCATCATGAAAATAGCCAGACGGAGATGAGGAAATTTCAAGCAGTTGCTGGAGACAGTGGGGACATACCTGAAGTTCTTTGACAAAAGGCTAAATACTTAGGATTGTGAAAAGAATGACCATAGCTATGATTCAGAAGGACAGGTGCTGGCTGCCTCAAAATAGAAGCGACGCGCAGTGAGACACGGCTCTGGTATGTTCATTGTAATATTCGCGCCTAGAAGAAATATGATGCAGTAACGTGAGTGGCTAATGAACATGCTAGACACTCCTGCTAGCCAAGGTCTGAATAAAAACCGCCAAGTTACAGAAAGTGGGAACCAATGAGAGAAGAATGCTTATTTAGCGCGGCCGGTCTAGCGTGGGCACGCTACGGCTAGCATTCACGCGGGACTACGCCTAGACAACATCGCTACGATCGATTCTAGGATTAATGGGCATATTCTTGACCTGCGCTATTTTTTGAGTTCAGTGATATTTATTTCATTCCTGTATCACGATTATTTTGTAAATTTTTTATCTAATTTCCCCCTCTATCTACACCTAGGGCTAGTTCATTTATAAGTGGTGTGAAGAGCCAAGACTTTGCTTATTATTATTGTGTGTGTCGAGGGCACAGCTTGTTATTTTGTGTGTCAGTGGACACAGGCTTTTATACTTTTGCGTGTCATGAAGGACACAGAAACTATTATTAAAAGTGTTAAATTCAGTGTTAGATAGTCACAGTACTATATTTGTAGGGGCAGTATCTTCGATAATTCGCCAACAGACTGTTTTGGGGAAAGAAGTACCCGAACGGCGAATTTAGTAGTCAGACATCAAGTGTATAATAATTTAATTTTTTGAATCAGCACGAGAGATGACATCATTGACCATGGAGGAAGCCTGGAAATATCAAGACTCCGTCAAGATGGTTGAGATGAGATAAGAAGAATCCGGTTGGGAGATGGCTGCGGATGTTCTTTGACGGGTGGCTGACTGAGGATGAGTACTGAATAATATTTATTATTATCTGATAAATTAACTTATGGTGTATGGGACATATTTTGTTTTGTAAATAATTTGCTTGTGTGATTAACGTAGTCTATTTAGTTTTGGTCTGACACACCTTTTGCATGGAAACAGCTCGCATATGTTATTAGTAGAAGGTTCTTTTCTTGTTTGTTGTTTTAACTAACGTAGCTATGTGGACGATCGTGTTTGCATATGCTACGCAATGCGGTTAAAAACGTCTCTCGGAGATATGTTGTGTTTCAGAAGTAGGACTGAAGTAATATAATTATATAGTAGATTGGAGGGTAATTAATTTCTTTTGGTTTATTATTGATCAGATTCAGTGAAATTATTGCCTTTGGAGCAATGTGATTTGTGACGAAGAGCAGTCAGCTCTATCGTAGGTTTTAATATTATTTTAAATTAATTGTGAACATCCATTCAGCCGATCTGTGTGAAAAAGTATTGTCATTCCCAGATGTGTGTGTGTGAGTGTGTGTATTTTGTGTCATTACAAGCGGGAATTTCAGCGTAGACTGATTTCTGGCAGCTTGATGACGAATCCATATTGTGACCTCGCGAGGGCAATTCTGGATATTTTGATTAATGTCTGACCATAGTGGTTGAGTTTGTTGCTGTTGATTCCTTGAGATAACGGCACAGCTGGTCAGTTATATTTATACACACTGGAGTGGGACGATGACAGGTGATTGAGGAAGAGGGGAGATGTTTCACAAGACGGACTGAAGGTTGCCAGCCAGGTCATTAGTGGAGAGTGCTTGTGTGGCTCAGTAATAACTTGAAGTACAGAATTAAGAACTGATCAATGATAAAAATTGTTGTAATAAATGGGAGTTGCCTACGAATCACGATAATCTCCGAAGCGTTAGCTTAACATGCAGTTTTGTTCATATAAAGTAATATCAGCCAGTTAGGCTTTTGTTGTTGTTGGTTTATTCCATGTTTATATTCCATTCAGTGACCCGTGAGTCACGTGCTATGCTGTATTTCCTTGTTTGTGTTGAGCAATTTGGCCAATGTTTGGCAGCTCAAAGTCAAGTGCGTCTTCGCGCTAATGAGGGTCCCGAGAGAGATTCCTGTAAATAATAGATTTAGTGCGTGTGTCAGCATTACGTTTTAAGGGTTTTTATTAATGTCATGTTCCATATCCGTAAACGTTGATTTACGAAATGATTGTTCGTAAGCATCGTGGCTGTTAACCCGTTGTAAACGAACAGTCATCCAAAGTGCTCATTCCTCGTAGTTAGTCATTACGCGCACATAAAACCCAAATTGCAAGGTAGTGGAACCAGGATCCACATTTTAAATAAAGGGGAGATCCGTCTGACTCCTCAAATTTGATAGATATTCTTGTCATGGGAAATTCAGGGAGGATTGTTTTATATTTTATTGTTGTTTATTTCTTTTTATGCACTATTAGTCATTAAATCATGTTATTATTTTACATCTTGTCACCTTTCTTTCTATTTATAGTTTATATCCTATGACCCTTATCTCAGTAGAGCATGTTGTTTGGCGAACGTAAACATCACATAGGAACTGAGCGCGACCCCTTGATTAAGATTTCTTACATTAAACACTGCTTTTCTGAAGGGTTCATAGGAGTAAACTGGCGCGGCCAAGCGTGGGGCGGTTCACTGTGGTGTAACGGCAAAGATTTTTCACATGTCAATGTAGGCGTAGTTGTATTTTCTAACTGACGCAACAATGAAGGTGTAGTTTTATTGCTGGTTCGCTGCTGGAACACATTTAAGTGGCGTATTTGAGTAAAACTGACATGCCGCAAGGGCAGGCAGATATGGCAGTATTTTAATCTCCGGGAAGTGATATTTTATTAAAAGTAAGTGAGGCGAAGAGGATACCGCCAAATGTGTGAAATATAAAGTAAAATCAGGAGTTTGCAATATAAAATACGGTTCACGTTTTTGTCTATTGAATTAAAGTAAAAGGTAATATATGTGATACCGGGCGCCCAATGATTAAAATTAAAACTAGATTTGTATAGAAAGTCAAACTCATGAAAATGTTAGGAGGCTGTAGCCTTAAATGACAATTAATACTTTGTTAATTAGTCAGTGTTAATATCAGATCAGGATAACAATTTAATGACTGAATATGTGTTTGGGTAAAATTAAATTGAGTAAAGTTAGAACTACTCAGAGATGCAATCGACTAGTGGGATTAAATGTTAAAAATAAATGAACTGAGTAGGGTAAAGAAATTAAATGTGCATTGGATTTTATGTGTGTGTCAAAGGGCATTGCTTTATGCCATTTCCCTAATGTCTCATATAAAGTGTGTAATATGGCAACGGTTGAACAGATTCAAGAAATCATTGAGAATGCAGCTAGGAGAACACAGGCATTGTTGGACACTAAATTGGCGGAACAGAGTCAATCATTAAACAATAGTATGTTAGAACAAAGTGAAACATTAAACGCTAAATTATCAGAACAGAGTCAATCATTAAACACTAGTATGTTAGAACAAAGTGAAGCATTAAACGCGAAATTATCCGAACAAATAAACAATAGTTTGTTAGAACAAAGTAAGTCCATAAACAAATTATCAGAACAAAGTGAATCATTGCGGACACAGTTAAATAACAGTAGAATTGAACAGAATGAATATCAGGCGGAACAAGCTAGATTATTAAAAAGTGAAATAAATGACACTATCAATTCGCAATTAGAAGCGCAGAACATTAAAAACTCGAACCAATTAGCTTCGTTAACCGCAGAGATGAAAGATCACACTAATCAACAGATGGTATTACTGGCCCTAGATGTTAGTAAAAATAATGAAAAGCAATTAGACCAGATTAAGAAAATGGAAAGTATTTTTGATCAAAAACTTAGCATTCTGGATGAAACGGTGTTAGCTAAATTAGAGCAAATTGAAATAGCGTGCACTATGAATACAAGCGAGGTCAAGATAGCTCAGGAGAAGTTAGAAGGACGATTTATGGAGATGGAAAAGAGCGGCAAAGTCATTCAACAACAATTATCAGCGGTAGATGAGAATATATCCGGCATAATTAAAGATATGGACCGTCTCGAGATAAAATCAGCAGAACAGTGGAAAAGCCTAGAAGCGGATCAGGAGCAATTAAAGAGTACCTTAGAGGACACTAAAAGCCAGATTGAAGAGAAAGTAAGCACGATTAAAGAGCAGATAAGAAAAGATTGGAAAAAAATGAATATCGATTCTAAAGAGGAAAGATCCACCATTCTTAAAACAGTAGGCGAAAATCACACTCGTATTCAAGCCTTAGAGCAAGAAATGAAGAGCAAGCTTAAAGAACAGACGGACAGGATCATTAAAGCCGAACTCAGGTCATTAGAGCAATCATCGATATTTAGAACGGGAACATTGAAAGACAAGCAGGATGACTCAAATAGCCCCGAGGCAAGCACAGCAGGAAGTCAGACTCAGGCGGAGAGCCCATTAACAACAAACACGGAAGGGTTTCGCAAGAATATCGATAGGAGCTCAACACCACAAGACGGTCATCAGCCTACAAAACTTATCCAAGTAATTCGCTCAAGTGATTATAAACCACAGAAATACACGGGAAATTCATGGGTAACACCTAAAGCTTTTATTAAAGAAATTGAAGACCATTTCAATGACACTGGGGTACCTGAAGCACGTAGATTGAGGATGATGGAGAGATTTTTATCAGGAAATGTCCTTACTTGGTTTTTAAGCTTCAAATATACATTTGGAACCATGTCAGATTTTAAATTGGCGTTTCTGCGCAAATATTGGTCGCCCGCAACACAACAGAGTCTAAGGATGGAGCTTTATTCTAGAAAGTACCAGACCACCCAGCAAACAAAATACTCAGATTTCTTTAACATGCAAATGTTAAAATTTCGCGACCTTGATTACCCTTTAAATGAAGCGGATTTGGTGATGACTATAGCGCGGCAATTGCCAGTCAACGTCCAACAAGTACTAGTTGCAGCGAACGTTAGTACGGCCATACATGCAGAGCAGATATTACGCCAGATAGATGAGACTACGTCTCATAATCATTATAGAGGAGGAAGACAGCTGGAGTTAGTCAACACGACAGAGGTCATAAAACCTAAGCAGGCAAACACTAAAACGCAGGGCACTAATACAAGCACTTCCACACCTAGGCGAAACCAGGAAGAAGGAGAAAACAGACCATACCAGCGTAACGAAAATAACTACAATAATAGATCATATCAAGGCAACAATAGGTATCAACAGAGAGGATATCAACATTGGCGTGAAAACCGAAGAAATGAGAGGCCTTATGGAAGATACGGTGATTACAATGCTAATCAAAGATGGAAAGGAAGGAGAGACCAAAATCAAGGAGAGCCACGTAATTATCGAAATGACTGGGATGATAGGCACGCTCAATCACAAAATTATCTAGAGGAATTACACGCTAGTCAAGGTGGAGAGCTAGGAAGATGGGAAAAAGCCATTGGGAACATGAAGAATCCTGATACGCATACTGAGGAAGCTGGAAGTCTACTGAGACAAGAGGAATATCATGGGCATCGGCGACAAACGGATGATGGGAGTCGCACTGGAGCTTAAAAAAATGCTAAATTTGGATAAAGAAGACAGCCTACAAACGCAACAGTCGGAAGTTGAAGAGGGATGGATAGTAGCGAACATACAAGAATGGATTGCTTTACCAGAAGACTGCCTGGAGGAGACGGTGAAACCACGGAACGATGAAATTAGGCAGCTACCCATTAATTACGCGAGGATTGGTGGAATTAATATAAGATGTTTATTGGATACGGGGTCACAGATCAGTCTGGTATCGGAGGCCTTGGTTCGAGAGTTGGGACGGAGTCAAAATATTCCTGTAATTCCCGTACCACAGCTCAAAGTGAGGGGTGTTATTCCTGAACGCCCCGTCACTTGTAAACGTCAGGCATACTTAGAGCTGAACATATTGGAACACACTTTTGGGCAAACATTCATTATCATGGCAAAGATGAATTTCAATATAATTCTTGGTGCAAATTTCATTTGTGACTATCAAGCAGTGATAGATTTGCACAAGAATACTGTCAGTTTTAGAGAGTATGATCAGCTGAAGAACGTGGGATTGCATATGGATGAAATCACCACCGGAAGAGATGTAAATTCTTGGGCATTGGAAGCAATATCGGAAGAGACGGAAGAGGAGGTACGAAAGGCAGAAGATAACATCATAGAAGGAGCTGTTGTGGAACTAGACGAGGAGAGTGAATCCCAGGAGATATGGTCTTTATTAACGGAAGGAGACGACAGTGAGGCACAATTTGAAGAGTTACTACAGGAGCGGCTCAATGACATTCAACTTGGGGGTGAACACAGAAAGCAATTGGAAGAGATATTAAGGAAGCACAAAACAGTATTTGATACAGTACCTGGGAAAATACTAAATTTCAAATATTCAATGCAAGTCGAGGATTGGTCACCTTTCAAAAGTAGATTGTATCCAATTCCTGAAAAATATCGTTGTCAAGTCAAGGTCATTATAGACGAGATGTTACAAGCTGGAGTGATAAGGAAGACACCGACACCTTATCTAAATGCGATTTTGGCATTCACAAAACCAAATGGATCTATTAGACTTTGTTTAGATGCCAGAAATCTCAACACGAGACTCATTTTTCCTGAGTATGACAGAGCGCCAATTATCAGAGACGTACTAAAAGGCTTTAAAAACAAAAGCATTTATTCATCAGTTGACTTGACGTCCAGTTTCCACCATATTGAATTGGATGAGAAGTCACAGCTTCTAACTGGCTTCTTATTCGATAACCAAACGTTTTGCTTCGTCCGAATGCCCTTTGGAGTCAAAACAGCGGGCTGTGCTTTAATCCGAGCCCTGGACCGGAATCTAACCGAGGAAGTTAAGGAGATGACGGTACGCTACATTGATGACATTTTGCTGGCATCCGACAACATTGAAACTCACATGGAAAATTTAGATAAAGTATTAAGCAACCTGAATGCATCTAATTTCAAAGTAAACCTGAAGAAATCGCATTTCTTCAAGAGCATCATTGACAAGGAGGGAGTGAAGCCAAATCCAGCTAAGATCGAAGCGATAAAGAATTTCCCTACACCAACGAGAGTCAAGCACATTCGGGCTTTCTTAGGCGTTACGGGATTCTTTAAGGAAAACTGTCCAGGTTATACGGAGACTGTAGCTCTTATGCAGGAAATGTTAAAGAAGAATAATAAATGGTTATGGAATGCGGAGTGTGAGAAGGCATTCCAAGCAACAAAACAGCTATTGGAAAACTGCATTAAATTAGGATATCCAGATTTCAAGCACAAATTTATAATCCAAGCGGATGCTTCACTAATTGGTATAGGTGCTATGCTCTACCAAGAGGATCCAGCTAACCTGCAGCATAAAACATATTTGGCATTTGTCAGCCGAAAATTGCGTAAGCACGAGCGCAATTATACTTTAATGGAACTAGAGCTGTTGGCCATACTTCATGCGCTACAACAATGGAAACGAATAATTTACGGCTACCCTATTGTTGTCAGGACTGATCACAAGGCACTAACATTCTTGTTTAAGACGTCGATAGCAAGCGAACGTGTGACACGTTGGTCTATATATATTCAGCAGTTTAGCATTGAGATTGAACATTGCCCAGGGAAGATGAACGTGATTCCGGATGCACTCAGCAGGAACCCAGAGCCTGTTAATGAAGAAACAGCGATGGTACAACACTTGGAGTTAACACCGAAGGACCGGGAATTCTTGGAGGAGTTACGTGAGATACAGCGAGAACAAGAGGCGGAACCATGGATGATGCTATTAATTCAATACTTCAGAAAGCAACTACCTACAGGAACACCTGCATTTCGAGAAGCGAAAGCCAAAGAAGGAAGATATGTTTATGTCAACAATTTGCTGCACAAATGGGTAGATAATGACCACACCAAGTTACGCATATTAGTACCTGCTTCTTTACAACGAGGACTGACATGGCATACGCACGAAAGTTACGGTCACGTGGGCGTAGATAAGTGCGAAGCGACGATAGGAGAGACATTTACATGGCCACGTATGAGAACAACTATATGTGACGTCATTACGACTTGTGATCCTTGTCAGAGGACAAAGCCAAATAATTATTTAATGAGGCAGTATCCTAGACCTTTGCTACCTCAGAAACCCTGCGAGCTACTGGCACTCGACTGTTTCGGTCCAATCCCGAAAGGAAGGCGAGGTTGCCGACACTTACTAGTGTGCATTGATGTATTTTCTAAGTATGTCGTATTATGCCCCATTCAGAAAACTACTTCAAAACAGGTACTCAGTCGTATTCGGAATAGAGTTATTCCAATCCTTGGAAAACCAGAATTTATATTATCAGATCATGGCAGTTATTTCACAAGCGCCGAATTCAAGAAAGGTATGGAGGACATGGGTATAAAACACATTTTAAGCAGTATCCGACATGCTCAAGCAAATCCAAGTGAGAGAGCAATTAAATGTGTAACTTCATATTTGAGAATCTTCATTCCAAATGAACATCACAGATGGGTGGACAAAATCAAGGATGTAGAGACATGCATGAATTCTACCAGGCACGAGTCAACAGGACAGATCCCTATGGTCCTACACAAAAACGAGTATCCAGTGAGAACGTGGAAAAGCATCATTAACTGCCCACAAGATCCAATGATAGCACCTGACCTGCGAATTGAGAGGACGAGAGCCTACATGAGGAAACAAGCAGACCGCAGATTACGGCGAGTAAGAAATAAGAGGTTTCACAGTGATCTTGAAATCAACCAGCTCGTTTTGGTGAAACGACCCGCTACATCGGACCCAGAGAAGAAAATCTTCAGCAAATTCTGCGAAAAGTTCATAGGACCCTATTCTATTGTCAGGAACCTTGGAAATAATGCTTACAGGGTGAAAGAGTTAAGCACTGGAACAATGTCGGCTTACAACGCAGCCAACTTAAAAAAGTATCGTAGAAGTGAACCATGGGAGCGCCGAAATAATGATGCAGTTTGAATACATGGACGTCCTACTATCAACAAAGTGAACGGGGAGCAGTTGAGTACGGCACGTGAACGAGGAATTAGAGTTGGTGTTGACAAACATTAACGAGACGAGCAGAGTGTTGCCTCAGGCATCAGCGGGTCATGCAAGCAGACTGAGAGGGGAGATACAAGCAGGATGTGAAACGAGTAAATGCCATTCAAGACAGGAGCGACTAGACCAAGTAATAGAAAAGGGGTGATTCCGAAATAAAACAAATTGGCCTACGGAAGTCTTTTAAAATTGTCGACTTTATTCCTAAGTTCGAAATTTTGTGAGTGGGAGAGTTGTGAACCCTTTATCCTCTGTTGGATAAATGATTCTATGTTTTATTTCTTCAATTAATAAATATTTCTACAAGCATCATGAAAATAGCCAAACGGAGAAGAGGTAATTTCAGGCAGTTGCTGGAGAAAGTGGGGACATACCTGAAGCTGTTTGACAAAAGACTAAATACTTAGGATTGTGAAAAGAATGACCATAGCTATGATTCAGAAGGACAGGTGGTGGCTGCCTCAAAATAGAAGCGACGCGCAGTGAGACACGGCTCTGGTATGTTCATTGTAATATTCGCGCCTAGAAGAAATATGATGCAGTAACGTGAGTGGCTGATGAACATGCTAGACACTCCTACTAGCCAAGGTCTGAATAAAAACCGCCAAGTTACAGAAAGTGGGAACCAATGAGAGAAGAATGCTTATTTAGCGCGGCAGGTCTAGCGTGGGCACGCTACGGCTAGCATTCACGCGGGAGAACGCCTAGACAACATCTCTACGATCGATTCTAGGATTAATGGGCATATCCTTGACCTGCGCTATTTTTTGAGTTCAGTGATATTTATTTCATTCCTGTATCACGATTATTTTGTAAAATTTTTATCTAATATCCCCCTCTATCTACACCTAGGGCTAGTTCATTTATAAGTGGTGTGAAGAGCCAAGACTTTGCTTATTATTATTGTGTGTGTCGAGGGCACAGCTTGTTATTTTGTGTGTCAGTGGACACAGGCTTTTATACTTTTGCGTGTCATGAAGGACACAGAAACTATTATTAAAAGTGTTAAATTCAGTGTTAGATAGTCACAGTACTATATTTGTAGGGGCAGTATCTTCGATAATTCGCCAACAAACTGTTTTGGGGAAAGAAGTACCCGAACGGCGAATTTAGTAGTCAGACATCAAGTGTATAATAATTTAATTTTTTGAATCAGCACGAGAGATGACATCATTGACCATGGAGGAAGCCTGGAAATATCAAGACTCCGTCAAGATGGTTGAGATGAGATAAGAAGAATCCGGTTGGGAGATGGCTGCGGATGTTCTTTGACGGGTGGCTGACTGAGGATGAGTACTGAATAATATTTATTATTATCTGATAAATTAACTTATGGTGTATGGGACATATTTTGTTTTGTAAATAATTTGCTTGTGTGATTAACGTAGTCTATTTAGTTTTGGTCTGACACACCTTTTGCATGGAAACAGCTCGCATATGTTATTAGTAGAAGGTTCTTTTCTTGTTTGTTGTTTTAACTAACGTAGCTATGTGGACGATCGTGTTTGCATATGCTACGCAATGCGGTTAAAAACGTCTCTCGGAGATATGTTGTGTTTCAGAAGTAGGACTGAAGTAATATAATTATATAGTAGATTGGAGGGTAATTAATTTCTTTTGGTTTATTATTGATCAGATTCAGTGAAATTATTGCCTTTGGAGCAATGTGATTTGTGACGAAGAGCAGTCAGCTCTATCGTAGGTTTTAATATTATTTTAAATTAATTGTGAACATCCATTCAGCCGATCTGTGTGAAAAAGTATTGTCATTCCCAGATGTGTGTGTGTGAGTGTGTGTATTTTGTGTCATTACAAGCGGGAATTTCAGCGTAGACTGATTTCTGGCAGCTTGATGACGAATCCATATTGTGACCTCGCGAGGGCAATTCTGGATATTTTGATTAATGTCTGACCATAGTGGTTGAGTTTGTTGCTGTTGATTCCTTGAGATAACGGCACAGCTGGTCAGTTATATTTATACACACTGGAGTGGGACGATGACAGGTGATTGATGAAGACGGGAGATGTTTCACAAGACGGACTGAAGGTTGCCAGCCAGGTCATTAGTGGAGAGTGCTTGTGTGGCTCAGTAATAACTTGAAATACAGAATTAAGAACTGATCAATGATAAAAATTGTTGTAATAAATGGGAGTTGCCTACGAATCACGATAATCTCCGAAGCGTTAGCTTAACATGCAGTTTTGTTCATATAAAGTAATATCAGCCAGTTAGGCTTTTGTTGTTGTTGGTTTATTCCATGTTTATATTCCATTCAGTGACCCGTGAGTCACGTGCTATGCTGTATTTCCTTGTTTGTGTTGAGCAATTTGGCCAATGTTTGGCAGCTCAAAGTCAAGTGCGTCTTCGCGCTAATGAGGGTCCCGAGAGAGATTCCTGTAAATAATAGATTTAGTGCGTGTGTCAGCATTACGTTTTAAGGGTTTTTATTAATGTCATGTTCCATATCGGTAAACGTTGATTTACGAGATGATTGTTCGTAAGCATCGCGGCTGTTAACCCGTTGTAAACGAACAGTCATCCAAAGTGCTCATTCCTCGTAGTTAGTCATTACGCGCACATAAAACCCAAATTGCAAGGTAGTGGAACCAGGATCCACATTTTAAATAAAGGGGAGATCCGTCTGACTCCTCAAATTTGATAGATATTCTTGTCATGGGAAATTCAGGGAGGATTGTTTTATATTATATTGTTGTTTATTTCTTTTAATGCACTATTAGTCATTAAATCATGTTATTATTTTACATCTTGTCACCTTTCTTTCTATTTATAGTTTATATCCTATGACCCTTACCTCAGTAGAGCATGTTGTTTGGCGAACGTAAACATCACATAGGAACTGAGCGCGACCCCTTGATTAAGATTTCTTACATTAAACACTGCTTTTCTGAAGGGTTCAATATATATAGATAGATAGATAGATAGATACATACATACATACATATATACATAAATTATATATAAACTTTTGAACTGACGGTGGTTTTGGGGTCTGGGGGATGTGAAACGCGAAGATATGTAGAAATTCTCCGGAAGTCGAAACATGGGACCCATTGCAATAGTTAGCTTTCTAATGAAATCTACCTAATATGCAGGTTTTCGTAGGAGGGTCAGACCTCATTTATTGCGAGAAAGTATTTTACAATTGGAGGTTAGTTAACATGTTTTCGTCTTTCTATGCATACTTTTAACATTTTACTGTCTTATGGGGATGGTACCCTTCTTGTCATTTGGGGTTAATTTTTATACTTGTGATCACACTGTCCTTATGCAAGGTTTGGAACTAATGTGTAACTATCTAACAGTCTGTTACTTCTTCACGCAAAATTTTATCTCCCGCAGAGATGTTGGTTGGTTCCTCAGTTTAGGGGCTGCGACAACGTGGTCATGTAACCCCGTGTACATTGGGTATGTGTAGAATCTGTCTGATAAACGGTGTTATTTGTGATGACTGTATTAGTCTGTAATTCATTTAAGGACTGCAGAAGGTCAATTTTAAGTAGTAGTACCTAATTTTGTACCAAATACTAACGTCAACGACACCTAGGTGTGAACTTGGCTGCTAGATTCCACCGCAACGAGCAACTTGCAACGAACGTTGTAACTTCCCCTCCGAAGGAAAGCATGCTGACGGATTTTTAGCGCTCTTAGAAAATCCGGCGACTTTGGCCGGCTTTGAACCAGCACCTTGGGCATAGAAGTTCAGCATGCTACCAGTTAGCCACTTTCCTCATAGTCAGATGGAACAAGAAGTTCCGTGACGAACTAAAGAGCCTACTTTTCTTAAAATTAAGATTCATGCCATAGATTAATCTACAGTATATGAACCTATCTAGAATAATGACGAAATTAATTGGGTAATATCGAAATGTCTTAATTAGTTCGAAATAAGATATACTAGGCATAATGTAGCCTAATAGAGCAATACAGTTGGCAGCTCTGGTGACTGAATATGTTCTTACTTCCATCTCCTAAGGTACAGAATACAAAATGTGGTTGAAGTCCAAAGGACGTTACATGAATTTAGACATTGGATCTATTAGTAAACGTAAAAGCATGTTGGCAACAATGTCATGCGAGTGCTGGTCAGAAATAATCTGAAATATTATTTTTTTGTGCCAATTTTGGATGAAATCCATTTGTTGGTATAGAAGTTACATGTATTTAAAATTGGTCCTATCAGCAGGCTTAGAATCATGTTGGTAGAACTGACGTATATAACTTACTCCAAATTAATGTAAAATGTCGGGTAATTTACGTGTGCATAGTTTAAAGCTGTCGGCTTGCATACTTTCTGATATATTTGGATACAAAATAGAGAGCAATTATTAACAGTTGGCAGCCCTGGTGGCTCTTAAGAATACACTCAGTCATACATGTTTATGTACACATATTACATACAAAATTTGGGTGAAATCCAATTGATAGTGTGGAAGTTATATGCATTTAAAAATTGGACTTATCAGATGGCTTAAAATTATTTAGGCAACGCTGTCATGTATGGCCACCTGGAAATTAAACTGAAATAGTATTATCTACATGTGTGCCAATTTTACAATAGCTCCCATGTATACCTTCCAAGATATCCAACATGGAGCTCAAATTTCTAGTGCGTTTTTTTAGCAGCTGGTAGCACTGGCACCTTTTCAAATATGGGCCTGAGATATTCCGGTATACAGCTTTACTCATACTAAATTTGGTTTCGATTGCTGCAGCCGTTTAGGAGTTGATAGAGGGGGAACACACACACAGCCAGACAGACAGAAGGACAGACAGACAGACAGACAGAAGGACAGACACATTTTCCCGGATATATCTTATAAGAATACTTTTTCCTCATTTTTGAAAAGTGTGAAAAGTAGGCTAACAAGAAGTTCCGTGAAGAACTATACAGCCTACTTTTCATGCCAATGATTATTCTACAGTATATGAACCTATCTAGAATAATGACGAAATTAAGTTGGTAATATCGAAATATCTAATTAGTTCAAAATATACCTGGTATAATATAGCCTAATAGAGCACTACAGTTGGCAGCCCTGGTGACTGAATATATTCTTAGTTCCACCTCTTAAGGTACAGAATACAAAATTTGGTTGAAGTCCAATGGACGTTACATGCAGTTAGACACTGGATCTATCAGCACGCATAAATGCATGTTGCCAACAATACCATACGTGTGCTGGTCAGAAATAATCTGAATTATTATGATATCTTGTTGTGCCAATTTTGGATGAAATCCATTTGTTAGTATAGAAGTTACATGTATTTTAAAATTGGACATATCAGCAGGCATAGAATCATGTTGGCAGCACTGCCTTGTATTAATTACTCCAAATTAATCTAGAATGTCAGGTGCTATACGTGTGCAAAGTATAGAGCTGTTGGCTTGCATACTTTCTGATATATTGACATTAGGGTAAAAAGAATATAGACAGCAGTTATTAACAGTTGGCCGCCCTGATTGCTCTTAACAATACTTATAGTCATATCTGTTATGTTACACATATCACATACGAAAATTGGTTGAAATCCAACTGATAGTATAGAAGTTACATGTATTTAAAAATTGGTCCTATCAGCAGGCTTATAATCATGTTGGTAGAACTGTCGTATATAAGTTACTCCAAATTAATCTAAAATGTCAGAATATACGTGTGCATAGTTTAAAGCTGTTGGCTTGCATACTTTCTGATATATTGTTATTTGGATAAAAAATAGAGAGAGCAATTATTAACAGTTGGCAGCCCTGGTGGCTCTTAAGAATACGCTCAGTCATATCTGTTTATGTACAGATATTACATACAAAATTTGGTTGAAATCCAATTGATAGTGTAGAAGTTATATGCATTTAAACATTGGACTTATCAGAAGGCTTAAAATTATTTTGGCAACACTGTCATGGTTTGCCTCCTGGAAATTAAACTGAAATAGTATTATCTACATGTGTGCCAATTTTGGAATAGCTCCCATGCATACCTTGCAAGATATCCAACATGGAGCTCAAATTTCTAGTGCGTTTTTTCAGCAGTTGGTATCACTGACATCATTTTCAAATATCGACGTGAGCTATTCCGGTGCACATCTTTACTCATACTAAATTTGGTTTTGATTGCTGCAGCCGTTTAGGAGTTGATAGGGGGAGGGACACACACAGCCAGACAGACAGACAGAAGGACAGACAGACAGACACACACATTTTCCCGGATCGATCTCATAAGTCTACTTTTTCCTCATTTTTGCAAAATGTGAAAAGTAGGCTAAAAATGAATATGATCTCGTCAATGGCGTTGTCTTGGCAACCTCTGATGGCACTTGGCATTTTTAAAAATTCAGAAATCATTTTTCTCATCCCTTGGCGTAATGGTGGGTCATATCAAAAATTCTTTCAGACAAAAGTTTTAGGTAATTATTAGGGGAATATTTTCCATTTTGTACGGTTTTGATATTGTGCCTATTAAGAGAGATATGATTAATGTTTCCCGAAAAACCCACTTTTTTCCACCCCTTTGGTCAATCGTTGGTGCTATCAAAAAACTTATTTGACATAAATTTTTGGCACTTATCCGACACATATTATGAACTTTGAAGGGATTCGATATTTCACGTATTAAGAGAGTTATAGCGAAATTTCACGTTTTCGAAAGAAAGCCCCCCATTTTCACCCCCTTCGACCGATTTTGCCCATTAACGAACTAGACCGAGATTTTATAGGGATACATATTATGTAAAAAATTCAAAGTGATTGGTGCAAAATTACGGCAGTTATCGTGTCCACAAGAAACTGATATATATATATATAGAGATAGATAGATAGATAGATAGATAGATAGATACATATATACATAAATTATATATAAACTTTTGAACTGACGGTGGTTTTGGGGTCTGGGGGATGTGAAACGCGAAGATAGGTCGAAATTTTCTGGAAGTCGAAACATGGTACCCATTGCAATAGTTAGCTTTCTAATGAAATCTACCTAACAGTGATTCGTTTATACTATCATATAATCAGGATCTTTCATTTCATTTGCATGGCTTGGAATATTTAAGAACACATTGCTGTGACCGAGGACATGCATGTTTCAGCTTCTAAACTTGGCAAATATCCACGAAGGAAACATTCCACAGGCCTCCGTGGAGCAATCGGCTAGCGCGTTCGGCTGTAAACCGAAAGGTTGGTGGTTCAAGCCCACTCGGGGGCGATAGTTTTAAATTTGAGGGCTCCTGCAACCGTAAAATCCTTATTTATTTTTGTTAGAGAAGGTTCCAATTTGTAATACCAGAAGAAAAGCTCACTTGTTGAACGATAATTTGATGGGTTACGTTCAGATCATTGTACAAGGTTTCCTGTCTATAATTTAAGCGAATCCATTGATCACTGGAGGCGCTGCAGTCGCCTAAATATGGCCACTATAAGATTGTTATGACGAATGAAGGCAAAACAACTCTCAGATATTCAAGAGAAAACGTGGCAATTTGCGCATACGTTTAAAAATCGACACATGTGTGTATTATAAAGGTTGTATTTCCCAAGTTTTGCAAAAATATGCAATCCATCAACATTCAATAGCCTATTGTCTGAAAAATCACGAGTTAGTTGTTGGAATCCATTTTCGAACTTGTGTTAGGGATCGAACCTTTGGGTACAGCCTATATGTAGACGTGTATTGCGTCTCGTGATGGTTGTATAGGTTATATCTGCTGGTTATTATTCGAGATGCACAGAAGAAACGATATTTGACTTGTGACGTTAATTATTGCTCTCAAAAGTTCTGAGGAACATCTTATCTTAGAAAATACGAAAACTGAGTGTCCTCGTTAGTATAGTGAGGACGCGGGAGACCGGGGTTCGATTCCCCGCCGGGGAGGATACTTTTACTAATAGCTTAGGATGTTTCTTGACTATCAAGCAGATGAAGTTTTTGTCTCTAATTCACATTTAACAGCAGATACAACTGGGGATGAAGGTCAGGTAACCACTTAATTGGGTTGAGCACTTTGCAACGAGGCGGACCTAAAGACTAGAGTCAGTAACTCTACCAGGAAATTAAAATCCGTTGTCTCTAAAGAATAAAGGATGACAAACTACAAATTTTATTGTCTTTAGTCTTTTTTAAAATAAAACTGTGATTCCTTTATACTATCATATAATCAGGATCTTTCATTTCATTTGCATGGCTTGGAATATTTAAGACCACATAGCTGTGACCGAGGACATGCATGGTTCAGCTTCTAAACTTGGCAAATATCCACGTTGGGAAAATCCCACAGGCTCCCGTGGAGCAATCGGCTAGCGCGTTCGGCTGTTAACCGAAAGGTTGGTGGTTCAAGCCCACCCGGGGGCGATAGTTTTAAAATGCCACTACCTTATTGAGGGCTCCTGCAGCCGTAAAATCCTTATTCATTCTTGTTAGAGAAGGTTCCAATTTGTAATACCAGAAGAAAAGCACACTTGTTGTTACGTTCAGATCATTGTACAAGGTTTTCTGTCTATAATTTAAGCGAATCCATTGATCACTAGAGGCGCTGCAGTCGCCTAAATATGGCCACTATAAGATTGTTAGGACGAATGATGGCAAAACAACTCACAGATATTCAAGAGAAAACGTGGCAATGTGCGCAGATTTTTAAAAATCGATACAAGTGAGTATTATAAAAGTTGAATTTCCCAAGTTTTTCAAAAATATGCATTCCATCAACATTCAATAGCCTACTGTCTGAAATATCACGAGTAAGTTGTTGGAGTCCATTTTCGATCTTGTGTTAGGGATCGAATCTTTGGGTACAGCCTAAAAGTGGACGTGTATTGGGTCTCGTGAATGTTGAATAGGTTATATCTTTTTTATTTTTTTTATTTAGTTCATTTACCCTCTAGGTTGGTGGATCCCAAGGACTCAGCGAGGGAACTCGCCACTACCGCCTCTATGGGCAGTGTCCTGGAGCTTGGAACATCTGGTCGGGATGGATACAACTGGGGAGGTGTGATCAGCACTTCCCACAGGCGGCCTCGCCTGCAAAGCGAACAGGGACCTCATGAGGGATGAGAACGGATGGAAGATTGGGATAGATAGGCTAGGAAGAGGGAAGGAGGCGGCCGTGGCCTTACAGTAGGCACCATCCCGGCATTTTCTCAAATACGAAGTGGGAAACCACGGAAAACCACTTCGAGGATGGCTGAGGGGGAATCGAACCCCCTCTAGTAATTTTGGTCCACCCGTGGCTGAGTAGACCCCGTTCCAGTCCTCGTACCACTTTTCAAATTTCGTGGCAGAGCCGGGAATCGAACCCAGGACCTCCGGGGCGGCAGCTATCCATGCTACGGAGGCGACATAGGTTAAATCTGCTGGTTATTATACGAGAAGCACAGAAGTAACGATATTTGCCTTGTGACGTTAATTATTGCTCTCACTCCTTATATGGATATCCAAGGTCCAAAAGTTCTGAGGAACATCTTATCTTAGAAAATAAGAAACACTTTGTGTTCTAGGTAGTATAGTGGTCCGTATCCCCGCCTGTCATGCGGGAGACCGGGGATCGTTTCCCCGCCGGGGAGGATACTTTTACTAATAGCTTAGAATGTTTCTTGACTAGCAAGCAGGTGAGTTTTTTTTCTCTAATTCACATTCAAGCAGCAGATACAACTGGGGATGAAAGCATGGTGATTGCCCAGGTAACCACTAAATTGGGTTGAGCACTTTGCAACGAGGCGGACCTAAAGACTAGTGTCAGTAATTCTACCAGTAAATTAAAATCCGTCGCTTCCGTAGCGTAGCGGTCAGCTCGGTTAGCTGCCCCGCCGGAAGTCCTGGGTTCGATTCCCGGCTCTGCCACGAAATTTGAAAAGTGGTATGTGGACTCGAACGGGGTTTACTCAGCCTCGGGTGGTCCATATGAGTAGAGGGGTTTCGATTCCCACCTCAGCCATCCTCGAAGTGGTTTTCCGTGGTTTCCCACTTCGTCTTCTGGCAAATGCCGGGATGGTACTGTACCCGATATCCGGATAGTAGGCTGTCCGATATCCGCCCCCTCAATCGGATTGCCAATAATCAATCGCACCGGCACAGCTACATCAATGAAAATGGCACTGACAGATACTATCGAGATTAGAGCACAATAGTTAACAAGAAATTATTGTGGAACACACCAAAATATACGGGGGTTCATACTTACCTTTACTTACCTCTTAAATTTATCTCGGGGACTGGGTTGTCAACTGGATCACTTAAAGTATGCCCACACAATAACCTCCACCATGATATTTAAAATGAACCATACCGAAGACGAGAAACTTTAAACTGCACAATAATTTATTTCACATAAAGAATGATTTTAACAAAAAATAAAACAACAAAATCCACGTGGCAATCAGAAGCCATCGACCACATAACCATGTCCTCCTGTAGGACTTGTATACTCTACATACAATGTATCAGCTTTCTCAAGCTCATAGCAACGTAAAAATAATAATGCACTTGGAATGGAAACGGGATTTGGGACGAGACACATATATCAATTGTTTTGCGTGTTTATATACTTTACATTTTATTTATAGCCACAAGGCTATTATGGAAACGTCCTTGGCCACTGTCATACAGTTGTCCGGGCCAGCTGCAATGCACCTGCATCGTCAAAGTGGACTCCCCGTTCGTTCAACCCTAGCATAAGCGAGTTACCTCAGAGCTTGGCTCTCCTTTTCAAAACACGTAAATGTTCACATCTCAACTGAAATATTATCACGCAAATGTTTTAAATGCTCCATTCAAACACCAGTGGATTAATCCAACAATCCCAAATCATGTTTAATTATTCAATCCACTTGCTTAACTAGCGTTGTTTAGAGTATAAAAACAAAACTCAAAATGTTAATAACAAAAGTTCATTAATTATATATAACAATGATAAATTGTTTATAACAATGTCAAATGACAATTGAAAATTTTATACACGCCTCTATTAATCACTATCATTTCAAATTATTTTACAAAGATATTCACAAAATTATTTACAATATTATATTGTTTATATTATTTATACAAGAAATACATTAAACCACACATTTATCCGGTTGATAATTACTCAAATCGTGGTGATATAATGGACCAATGAAGGTTAGTTATATTTAAATGTCAAATTCAGGTTTAATGAGGTTTAATAATTATTATTAATATTTGTGACGGTAATCTCCATTCAAAATCTTCCTCTCAAATTATTTAACACTCTTGTTAATTTTAACAGTATCTTCATATGAATAACCTTTCAAAGAACCAGAACAATACATTCAGCGGGAAAATACTTCGCTCAAGACGAACAAAATTGCACAAAAATTGGCCCAAAATTCATCATATATCTTCATATATATGGCATAAAAATCTTCCAAACTACATACAAAAACCTCCACTTATAAATTCATCAACTTCATTTATTACTGTGGGAACCTCCTTCATTATTCAAGGGCATTATTCATCAGCGACTTTTACATGTCCACTGAACTAACGATTATACATACATTGTTCCTCTTTAAAAATTCTTATATTCATCAATTGTATTAAGGACTGTTATTATTTAACCTTCGTGGGTTTCATTCATGAATCGATATGAAGTAAAAATTTGCCAATCACAAATAAATTTAATAGCAAATACGATTAGACACTCGTCCCTGGTCTATCAACATTGAGATTAATATCTTCCAAGTAACGCAGTATAAAAATACTATCTTCAATCAAAGTTCAACTAAACGGCATGAATAGTCGAATAGAATACAATTAGACTGTGGAATGCAAACATTATTGTTCCAATCTATAATTGAGAAAAACTCCTATCAAATGTTCATTACTATAGTGTATTCAATAAATCGTAATCAAAGTTCATATTTCATAAAATTGTCTATAATGCAATGATAAATGTCTATGTTGCAATCATGTTCATAAGACGACTAGTATTTCAAAGATCGTCGATAACGTATTAGATTTTAACGCTCTAAAATCATTTAATCATTCTTCTTTCTTGAGGATGACAGAAAATTGGTCAAAGTAATTTACTGAATAGAATTACTTTAATAAAATGACACGCAGTCTGAATTCAAATTTGCCATAGCAAATCATTAACTTTACAGTCAAATCGTGACTACAAAAATATGCAAATTACTGAAAGAATCTAAATTATCAGTCTCAACTGATCCAAAATTATTTATGTATGCCAATGACATAACAATGTCTCAACAAAACGTAAAAAAAAGGCATAAATCATCGAAGTGTACTGAGTACAGAAATATCAAGCAAGAAAATGGGGCAGAATAAATGGGACAGAAAATATGGGGAAAATGGTTGCTCAGATATCGCTACATGACTCAAATAATACAAGAAACGTTCACGACTACCTTATCTGTTGATTGAAGTTCTAGAGGAAAGTTTTCAAAGAAAACTGCTGTTCGTTCCATTTCACCAGCGTGAAGATGTGCTCCGTCCTCGAACCTGGAATCAGCGTCCTCGGAGAATCGAACTGCTTCCTTCTCCGGAAATTGCACTGCTCCATGTATACGAAAAACATCCGTCTGGCAAAACTCTTCTTTGTGAGCCGGGACAACCCTGGCCTCTCTTGAAAGTTCCCTGAAGTTCTGGTCGCAATTCGCCATGAAGCTTATTGTAGTTATTTCCGCAGAAATATTCATAGTTGTGGAGTATGAAAATATTTCCACTGTCATCTGGTATAATTCAGCGATGGATTCACGATGCATGAGTGTAGTTGGATGTTCACTACATGCTCGCTTTTGTAGAAAGACGATTAACGAAGTTCCATGCTGTTATTTCACTCCAGCGATATATGTCCCAATTGCATTAAAGCCTTAGCCTTCCATCTCAACTACTGTTATAATCATCGAAAGCACTGCAAGATTATAATGTTCCATAGTCGAATGTATCGTTGTAATACCAAACGTATTCTCCAATATCACTGTTGCAATCCACGTGTCAGCCGTAGTGTATAATGTGGAATTTTAAAAGTGTTTCTCATGTGGCGAGAAAATCACTTTTGTTGGCAGCCTTAAAGTGCCAATATCTTTCGAAGTATAACTGTGAAATTGTTCAAATCTTCTACACACCTCAATGTTGTACTGCCCAATTGAATTATAATAAAGGCTGAAGTTAACTCTTGATATCTTATCTGGTGGAAACGTTAATGTGAGCGTTTCAACTTCACCTAGTTTCGAGCAGCGTAAAATGGAACTGCTCCGTGTTCGTTCGATGCGCCGGGCTTTAACCACACGCTAAAGACAACTTGCTTCACTTATTCACTCGAAAATGACTCTATGACATCTGAAATATATATGCGGTATCAGCGGTATGATCCGTATGAGTTCTGAGTATGAGTTCTGAGAGCTCCTCTCTTCTGTGCACGACCTTTTATCAACTTCTTAAGGGGCGTATCCATCCCTTCCATAGCCTGTTGCTGCGTCATCGCTAGAAGTATTAACTTTGGCTATACTTGACGGATTTTCAAATTTCAAAAACTCAAAATTAATTTCTTCAAAATTCCAAATCAATGCCATAACTGAAAATAGATTTCCACAAATCTGCATGCCAAAAGTAATTAAATATCGTAGTTTCAGCAATCTCCGTCTTCCTTCCAAACTATCGTTCATTGGTTCGAGTCTCTCCTCCAATAGCGTAACTTCTTCCTTAGCACAATACCTTGTTTCCTGCGACTGCGTCGTAAATCTCAGATCTTTCTCGAACAAAATCATGACGTCACCAAGAATCTCAGCTCAATCAGCCTACTTGCATGAAATCTGCGTCATCCGTGCCTACGTCATGAATATCCACGTCACAACTATGACATCCATAACTTTACTCATATTTGCCAATACAGCCATCGTGGTCTCAATATAATTCAATTTACGGGGGCAGTACCATCTGTAAGGCCACGGCCGCCACCTTCCCACTTCCTAGCCTATCCATCCCAGTCTTCCATCCCTTCCCATCCCTAATGAGGCCCCTGTTCGCATTGCAGGTGAGGCCGCCGGGGCGAAGTGCTGATCACACCTCCCCAATTGTATCCATCCCGACCAGATGTTCCTAGTTCCAGGACACTGCCCATAGAGGTGGTAGTGGTGAGTTCCCTCGCTGAGTCCGTGGGAACCACCAACCTAGAGGGTAAAATGACTAAAAAGAAAACCGAAATAGAAATCCGTTATCTCTGAAGAATAAAGGATGGCAAACTACACATTTTATTGTAGGGTTAGTCTTAAAAAAAAACAGTGATTCCTTTATACTATCATATAATCCGGATCTTTCATTTCATTTGCATGGCTTGGAATATTTAAGACCACCTTGCTGTGACCGAGGACATGCATGGTTCAGCTTCTAAACTTGGCAAATATCCACGAAGGAAAAATCCCACAAGCCTCCGCGGCGCAATCGGCTAGCGCGTTCGGCTGCTGGCCTAAAGGTTGGTAGTTCAAGCTCACCTGGGAGGCGATAGTTTTAAAATACCATTACCTTATTGAAGGCGCCAGCAGCCGTAAAATCCTTATTCATTCTTGTTAGAGTATGTTCCTATTTGTAATACCAGAAGAAAGAAGAAAAGCACACTCGCTGAACGATAATTTGATTGGTTACGTTCAGATCATTGTAGAAGGTTTTTTGTCTATTATTTCAGGGAATCCATTGATCACTAGAGGCGCTGCAGTCGCCTAAATATGGCCACTATAAGATTGTTAGGACGAATGATGGCAAAACAACTCACAGATATTCAGGAGAAAACGTGGCAATGTGCGCAGACTTTTAAAAATCGACAAAAGTGAGTATTATAAAGGTTGTATTTCCCAAGTTTTGCAAAAATATGCAATCCATCAATATTCAATAGCCTACTGTCTGAAATATCATGAGGTAGTTGTTGTAGTCCTTTTTCGAACTTGTGTTAGCGATCGAATTTTTTGGGTACAGCATATATGTAGACGAGTATTGCTTCTCGTGATGGTTTTATAGGTTATATCTGCTGGTTATTATACGAGATGCACAGAAGGGACGATATTTGCCTTGTGATGTTAATTATTGCTCTCAATCCTTTTATGGATATCCAAGGTCTCAAAAGTTCTGAGGAACATCTTACCTTAGAAAATACGAAAACTGTGTGTCCTCGGTAGTATAGTGGTCAGTATCCCCGCCTGTCACGCGGGAAACCGGGGTTCGATTTCCCGCCGGGTAGGTACTTTTACTAATAGCCTAGAATGTTTCTTGACTATCAAGCAGGTGAAGTTTTTTCTCTAATTCACATTTAAGCATCAGATACAACTGGGGATGAAGGCATGCTGATCGCCCAGGTAACCACTAAATTGGGTTGAGCACTTTGCAACGAGGCGGACCTAAAGACTAGTGTCAGTAATTCTACCAGTAAATTAAAATCCGTTGTCTGTAAAGAATAAAGCATGGCAAACTACAAATTTTACTGTAGGGTTAGTCTTTTTAAAATAAAACAGTGATTCCTTTATTCTATTATATTATCAGGACCTTTCATTTCATTTGCATGTCTTGGAATATTTAAGACCACATTGCTGTGACCGAGGACATGCATGGTTCAGCTTCTAAACTTGGCAAATATCCACGAAGGAAAAATCCCACAGGCATCCGTGGCCCAATCGGCTAGCGCGTTCGGCTGTTAACCTAAAGGTTGGTGGTTCAAGCCCATCCGGGGGCGATAGATTTAAAATACCATTACCTTATTGAGGGCGCCAGCGGCCGTAAAATCCGTATTCATTCTTGTTAGATAAGGTACCAATTTGTAATACCAGAAGAAAAGCACACTTGTTGTTACGTTCAGATCATTGTACAAGGTTTTCTGTCTATAAGTTAAGCGAATCCATTGATCACTAGAGGCACTGCAGTCGTCTAAATATGGTCACTATAAGATTGTTAGGACGAATGATGGCAAAACAACTCACAGATATTCAAGAGAAAACGTGGCAATGTGAGCAGACTTTTAAAAATCGACTCAAGTGAGTATTATAAATGTTGTATTTCCCAAGTTTTGCAAAAATATGCAATCCATCAATATTCAATTGCCTACTGTCTTAAATATCACGAGTAAGTTGTTGGAGTCCATTTTCGATCTTTTGTTAGGGATCGAATCTTTGGGTACAGCCTAAATGTGGACGTGCATTGTGTCTCGTGATGGTTGTATAGGTTATATCTGCTGGTTATTATACGAGATGCACAGAATGAACGATATTTGCCTTGTGACTCTAATTATTGCTCTCAATCCGTATATGGATATCCAAGGTCTCAAAAGTTCTGAGGAACATCTCATCTTAGAAAATACAGAAACTGTATGTCCTCGGTAGTATAGTGGTCAGTATCCCCGCCTGTCACGCGGGATACCTGTGTTCCAAACCCCGGCGGGGAGGATACTGTTGCGTGCCACCCCCCTAGTGGCACTTTTTGTTAACTGGATTACGGTGGGTAGGAAGCACAACACCAATTACTGCTTTAAAGGAATAATTAACTTCATTGTGGCCAGAAATATACACTACTGAACAGCAAATAGCAATTATTACCTTACTCCAGTTTCCTCAAGTCGAGAATACTTCCCCTTTCACTTGTCAACAGACCACAGTTAATCCCTCGTAATGAGGTGGCCCCGTACGCTGGATGGGAATAGCTGCACTAGGTCTGTCATTCACTGTTTCACAATGTAGCACCATCACTTCTGTCGCACTGGAAATAAACACACTCGCTCAAGACACAATTCCTCTGTAGGAGTCTCACTTCCCCGCTCCACTAGGGGTTTCGCAAGTCACCACACTTCTGTCGCTCACGATAATCGCTCACACTAGCTCGTAAAACACCACAACAACCACTGCTTGACGGGTCACTCTTATATAGCCGGCCGGTGATTCAATAAATGCTTCTAGATCCATCCAGAGTCCACGGCTTCTCGAGGTTTCCAGCGCTGGTCCAGTCACGAATGTTCTGGACTATCCCTTTTGTTATAGTAGCCCTGTTGCATAAGGCGCGCGCAATACAGGAGGCAGGGCACAGCCCAGCCCTGGGGCAGTTGTGACTCACGCGGCGACTGATGACACAAACTCACAGCCGTAACAATACTTTAACTAATAGCTTAGAATGTTTCTTGACTATCAAGCAGGTGATGTTTTTTTTTCTCTAATTCACATTTAGGCACAGATACAACTGGGGATGAAGGCATGCTGATCGCCCAGGTAACCACTAAATTGGGCTGAGCACTTTCAACGAGGCGGACGTAAGTACTAGTGTCAGTAACTCTACCAGTAAATTAAGATCCGTTGTCTCTAAAGAATAAAGGATGGCAAACTACAAATTTTACTGTAGGGTTAGTCTTTTTAAAATAAAACAGTGATTCCTGTATATTATCATATAATCAGGATCTTTCATTTCATTTGAATGGCTTGGAATATTTAAGACCACATTGCTGTGACCGAGGACATGCATGGTTCTGCTTCAGAACTTGGCTAATATCTACGTAGGAAAAATCCCAGAGGCCTCCGTGGCGGAATCGGCTAGCGCGTTCGGCTGTTAACCCAAAGGTTGGAGGTTCAAGCTCACCCGGGGCGATAGTTATAAAATGCCATTACCTTATTGAGGGCTCCTGCAGCCGTAAAATCCTTATTCATTCTTGTTGGAGAAGGTTCCAATTTGTAATACCAGAAGAAAAGCACACTTGTTGTTACGTTCAGATCATTGTACAAGGTTTCCTGTCTATAATTTAAACGACTCCACTGATCACTAGAGGCGCTGCAGTCAGCTAAATATGGCCACTGTAAGATTGTTAGGACGAATGATGGCAAAACAACTCACAGATATTCAAGAGAAAACGTGGCAAAGTTCGCAGACTTTTATAAATCGACACAGTGAGTATTATAAAGGTTGTATTTCCCAAGTTTTGCAAAAATATTGAACCCTTATTGATTTGCCGATCAACAAGTCCTCATGATTTTTATTATTATTATTACTGATATCCAGGCAGTACATGTTGGAGATTGACAAAGGGAAGACTGGTAGTGTGTCGCAACGCTTGCGACAGAGGTGGCGTGGTAGTTATTCCTGGGGATGACCGGTTAAGCCAAGTTCATGGACAAATTCAGGTGAACGCGCATCCAATTCGGCGTCATTATGGGCGTGCCAGAAATGAATTTCCAACCGATACACGATTGAATCAGCGAATCAGGAGAGAGGACGCCTAAACCACGCGGAGATTTTGCGTACCATAAAAAGGCGCTAAAAACACGTGTATATAGAACCGCGGATGCGTTAGGATTCCGCATGAGTGCATTGAGACGTTTAAATGAAAAGAAGAAGTTTGATACTAGTCCCAAGTCTGTGAGTTGAAAATTACAGATTATTTTCACAGATTGCCCCCACTCCACTCCTTTCTGTCAGTTTCTAATAAATTGATCGGTGATGAGTAGTTTGACACACAACTTTATCGGGCTCTGAGGAGCATCGTTCACGCCAGTTTGAGACACAACTTTATCGGGATCTGAGGAGCATCGTTCACGCCAGTTTGAGACACGATTTTATCAGACTCTAGTGAGCATACTTCACGTCTGTCCGAACGAACATTTATCGTTCTCTTGGGAGCAGAGTTCTGGCCTAGCGGAGGGAAATCTCTAGTTGAGATAAGCGCTACGCGGTAGACGTAATTTGTGAGACTTGTTAAAAGCCAGTTGCGTGGTGGACGAAGATTGTAATATTTTCTGTAAATTTTGTGTTATATTTTGTGTGATGTATATGTGCGTGTGAAGGGCCAGTTCAACGTTGAGTAATCGCCCAGGACATTTTGAGTGAAAGTCAGTAGCTCATAGCGATTCTAGCTAGGTATAATAATAATTTTGAACATTTCTTTCCAAGAAGCCACGCCAAGATGTCTACAGGAAGGTCGATTGGTGGAATGAAGTGCTACGCCTCTACCAGAACGTCGACGATGAAGGGGTAGATTTCCCGTGGGGAAATGCATTGGGATGGAGGTTGATATTCTACAAGCTGCACGGTGATGTACAAACCATTGATTTATTCAATATGTAGCTAGATTAGACGCGGGAACGTTGCAAATAATTTTATTCATTGGTTTTTCTTGTGTATTCAGATTTTTGTGCGCCGACACTGTTATATTTTAAATGTACGTTGGCACGTGGCCAAAATCTTTGTTTGATTGTATTTTTCTTATGAGTCATTATTAGTATGTATGGCGTGTGTATTTTGATTTTATTCATGCGAATGTGAAATTCGTCATGGTCGATAAATGGTGCTTTTATTCAAATTCATTTTTAGTAGGAGAAGGGGGTAAACGTTGTTAGATGTTTTACGAACAGGTTTTTATTCATACTAGGGTTGCCGAGCGCAACAAGTTAAGATGTCACTGCAGAACACCTTAGTTCTATTTTATTTTTTTGAGTTTTTTGAGATTCCTTTTCAGGTTCTTTAGTCACGGACTAGATTGGGAGCGCAAGTCGGTGGAAAATATTTTATGTCCTTTATTTCAGGTTTCTGTCAAACCCATACGTGTGATTCTGGTGTGTGTATTGTGTCAAGGTGTGTGTATTGGTTCTTCTTGATGAGGGGTAGAATGTGTCTACCGCCCTCATAATATTGTGGTTGTATTTTTTTCTGGAAAGGCAGAGCGCTCTTCGAGGCTACTGTACCTTGTCCCGTGCTGATTCTTGGATTTCCTTGGGAAATGCTAAGGTATTTTATTTTGACACACAATGTATATTATGTGCTTTGGAGCACGCTTCTTCGAGACTCGAGCCATTGCTACGGCCGGTCGAGGTAATTGACACGTGGGTTGACAGATGTGCAGATTCCACTTTGCGCCCGTCTATGTATGGTGATTCATCGTTTAGGCAGTCCAGCTGACCGACTGACCCCTGTAAGCTATCTGTAGCAAACCTGTTCTTTTAATGGTCATTGGATCATAATATTAATCTGGGAGTTCGCCATGTCCGTTACGAATTACCGCATATCGTATGAAATGAAATATTTGCTTTATGATGTAAATGTTGGCTTTGAGCCTAGTGATTTCTGTGACTCATTTCATTTGTTTATATTGTTAGATTTTGTCTGTTGTGACACCGCTAAGTGTATTTTGTATTTCTCTTGTAAAAATGGCAAGCGGCCATATGTGTAATTTTTTTCTTGATTGGTCACGTGTTGATTTACTTGTGTTGATTTGAAAAGTCCTAATTTTAGGCGTTAATGTTGTTTGCTACGGCAGTTCTTTGTTTCCAATTTCATGCGGAAATTATTTTTGTTTTATTCAGTGTAGGAAGTGTCGGATTCGTTTAATTAGTGTTTAGTTGGTTCCTCGTGTCTGTCTAGCTCTATGACAATGCAGATTCGTCCCCTGAAGGTTTACTGGATGATAACGAAGCTCGCATTAATTTGTAAACATCGTAACGCATGTAGAAAAGCCGCACACGCACATGTCATTGCAGTATTTTGGGACATTTGGTCCAGATGTTTACGATCACTCCTGAGATCAGGCCTAGTTTGGCAATTTTATTTAATACAAGTGGGTGTCATTTGGGGGGACCTTGTTTTTGTTGTTTTTGTAAATAGTGTAAATTTGTTGATCTGTTATTAAATTCATATGTTTTAATCCTGGTATTCACTTTTTCCTGCATGTTATTTTGTTATATGTTACCCTGC
Source organism: Meconema thalassinum (assembly GCA_946902985.2). Taxonomy (NCBI): domain Eukaryota; kingdom Metazoa; phylum Arthropoda; class Insecta; order Orthoptera; family Tettigoniidae; genus Meconema; species Meconema thalassinum. The sequence continues at coordinate 390,995,985 of OX336391.1, forward strand.
ATGTTATAAGAAGCGCTTAACAACAACTTTACGAAATGGACAGTTACACCCCGGAAATTGAGTCTCATATGCTTCTTTGCGAGGGTTCATATATCAAAAATGACTGCCCAAGTGGGGTTTGTTGTTGTTGTTGCTTCGTTGACCTCATACTTATTTCGCTGAGAAATGATGCCAGGAAGCAGGACAAAAGTAAATTCAGTAAATTGAGGCGAAGTTGTACCGCCATGTGTATCAGTAAAATCACTGAGTTCTTAAAGTTAGAAATGTTGAACAAGGTTAGAAATTGATATTGTGTTTGTTGATAACTTGTTCTGGCGCCCGGCTTAAAATTAAAATATTTGCATATTCAGTGAACTCAGTCAAAAGCAGGAAGGTGTTGCCTTACTTTACTTTTAATTAACTTCGGTTAATTAAAATGTTTTTCATAAATTCTGTTAGTTAGGAATTTAAAAGCAGATCACAAGGGAGTTATTTTGTTGTTTGGAAATAAGAGTCATTATTCTGTAAGATTTTGATTACTGAAAATTTATTTAAATTAGAATCAATGTAATATTTAAATATCACTACATGTGTGTGTGTACGACTGAAATCCCATTGCATGACCCTAGTTTCTCAGAATATATTTGTGTGTTTTACGATGGCTAGCATCGAGGAGATGAAAGTGTTGTTGGAGCAGATGTCTGTGCAAATGTCTGCAAAGACGGAAGAACAGTTAAAAAGCATGAGTGGACAGAGTGATAAACAACTACACGAGTTGCGTGAACACAGTGATAAACAATTACAGGACGTGAACAGTAACATTACAGTCCAATTGCAAATCCAGAAATTGGATAACGATAAACGATTACACGAGTTGCGTGAACAGAATGTTATACAATTAAATAACATAACTATTCAATTACGTGAACAGAGTGATAATAATAATAAACAGTTAGTTGAACTAAACCACAAGTTATCGGAGCAGGCAACTTTACAAAATGTTCAGTTAGAGGGGATAACCCTTGAAATAAATCAGAGTACTAAAGTAGAACTAGAGAAACTGACGGGGGAGGTGGCAGAGAATAATTCGATACAATTAGGTGATATCAAGAAACTAGAATCCAAATTTGACGACAAACTAGTACAGTTAGATGGAATGGTAGCCGCCAAACTGAAACAAATCGAGACAGCTTGTGTGAACAATACGGCAGGGATTAAAAGCATGCAGGACGAATTACAAGGGCAATTCAACAGAATAGAGGCGAAGAATATTAACATACAAGAGCAGATTAATTCAGTCGACAACAATGTGTTAGGATTGATAAAAGAACTCGACAAACTGGAGATAAAAACGGAGAAAGAAAGGATGCACTTGCGCGAAAACCTGGAAGACCAGTTAAGAAAAATCAACAGCAAATACGAGAAGATATGGAAGATCAGTTAAGTAAGAATCAGAAAGAAATGGGAGAACAGTTAATTAAGAATCAGAAAGAAATAGGAGAACAATCAATTAAAACTCAGAAGCAGATACAAGAAATAGGGGAACGGCTTGAGAAGAATCAGGAAAACAACGAAGAAAAAATTAACAATTTGAAGAGTAGGATCCGGAAAGATTGGGAACAGCAGGTGAATGAGACTAAAGAGATAGGCTGACTATATTAAAGAGGCTAGGCGAGAATAACTCTAGAATACAGGCTCTGGAGGAAAGTATCAAGTCCAAGCTCCAGAACACGCAGACCTCATCGTTAAAAATGAGATAAGATCTTTAGAGAATTCCACTTAATTCTCTTCAGAAAATTCAGTAGGGAAACACGGAAATATTGGTAGTCCGGAGGGGTTGAAACTAGCTGAGGATAAGAGCCGAGGTCAGACTCCAAAGATAACTTGCGACACATTCCACAATTACAGAGGGGAGACGTCAACTCCACAACCTGGTGTGACACCTGCCCAAGTCATACAAGTCATTAGGGAAAATGATTTTAAACCAGACAAATTCAGGGAAAATTCAGGATCCACTCCAAAAGCATTCTTGCGCCAGCTGGATGATTATTTTAACGACCAACACGTCAGTCCCGCAAAACAGCTTCGTCTAGTGGAGAAATTTTTAGAGGGCTCTAGTTTAATCTGGTTTCAAAGCTTCAAGTATACGGTTAATGACATGGCCCAGATTAAAGAAGCATTTTTGAGGAAATTTTGGAGTCCTTCACTGCAGCAGGGGTTGAGGATGGATTTATATACACGAAAATACGGTTACGTGCCACCCCCTAGTGGCACTTTTGTTAACTGGATTACGGTGGGTAGAAAGCACAACACAGGATGTTCCTTTGAAGAAATAATTAATTTTAATGCGGCCAGAAAGATACACTACTCATCAGCAAATACAAGCAATTGGAACCTTACTCCAGTTTCCTCAAGTCTCTTGGTTATGGAGAGCTCCTGCCCTCTTTCACTTGTCAACAGTTAAACTTCTCGCTAATGAGTCTGGTGGCCTTGACAGAACTACATGCAACTCTCCCCTATGTACACAAATTACAGTTACTTACGAAAACCTGCTACACGCTGCTTCGCTGTTCACGAGCTGGGAAACAATGTCACTGGATTTCGTAATTCGCACGGCACTTCACCACAATATCTCTGACGCTCAGTGAAATCACACTCACTCAAATCACAGGCAGTCCCCTGTTTGCTTCTCACTTCATCGCTGTCAAGAGAAACGGCTTCACTAGGGGTTTCGCAAGTCACCACACTTCTGTCGCTCAGGATAAACGCTCGCACTAGCTCGTAAAACACAACAACCCTGGTTGAGATGTCGCTCTTATATAGCAGGCCGGTGACTCAATAAATGCTTCTAGACCTATCCAGGGTTCACGACTTCTCGAGGCTTCCTTCACTGGCTGAGTCACGAATATTCTGGACCATCCCTTTGTCCTAGTAGTCCTGTTGCATAAGGCGAACGCAATATACTGAGGCAGAGCAGCCCAGCCCTGGGGCAGTTGTGACTCATGCGGCGAGCAATGAAACAAACTCACAGCCGTAACACCACCCCCTTCCTAAAAGGCTGATCGTCCCGATCAATCATTGGTCCGTCTGTGTCCCTCCGTAGGCTGCCAGGCGATCTCGATGCACGATCTTCATCTTCGCCCTCGGGCTCCGCTGGATCCTGTAGACGCCATCGTTGATCCGTTTCACGACTCGGTACGGGCCTTCCCAGGACTTCTGCAGTTTGGGTGACAGGCCTTTCTTCCGTAATGGATTGAAGAGCCAGACCAGGTCGTCCTCGTGGAATCCGCCGGCATCCGTCTGCTGGTCGTATCGGGTCTTCATTCGGTCGGTCTCGATCCGCAGTTTCCTCCTCGCGAACGCGTGCACGTCCTCCAGTTGGTCGACCAGTTCTTGACAATACTGGCTTACCGGGAACGGATCATTCCCAGGTCGGCCGAAGGCAAGATCGACAGGTAGACGGAGCTCCCTCCCAAACATGGCCCGGGCTGGTGTGCACCCGGTGGCTTCATGCACGGCGGCGCGGTAGGCCAGGAGAAATAGTGGAAGATGTTTGTCCCAATCCCTCTGGTGCTCGCTGACGACTATTCGGAGATGGTTCTCGGTGGTGCGATTGAATCGCTCTACCATCCCGTCGGACTGAGGGTGTAGCGGCGTTGTCCTTGTCTTCCGGATTCCCAGCAGCTGGCATAGGTTCTGGAACACCTGCGACTCGAAGTTCCTCCCTTGGTCGGAGTGCAGCTCCAGGGGTATTCCGTACCGGCTGACGAATTCCTTCACCAGGGTCTCTGCGATCGTCGCGGCTTCTTGGTTAGGGAGCGCATACGCCTCCGGCCATTTGGTAAAGTAGTCGCTGACGACCAATATGTAGCGGTTACCTGCCTCACTTAACGGGGATGGCCCAGCAACATCGATGGCCACTCTCTCCATGGGGCAGCCCTCGTTGTAGGTCTTCAGTGGACCCCGTCGTCTTCGTCCTGGGCCTTTGCTGGCTGCGCAATCGTGGCACCTCGCGCAGTGGTTCTCTACGTCAGTTCTGCATTTGATCCAGTAGAACCGCTCTCTCAGCTTCTCCAGGGTCTTCTTTATCCCTAGGTGTCCACCAGATGATCCTCCATGAACTTCCTTCAGGACTTCCTCCGTCATAGCCTTTGGAACGATGACTTGTTCCCGAGATGTCTTCCCGTCGGTGCTCTACCAGGTATGGCAGATGAGGCCATCCCTCACAACCAGCGAGTCCCACTGCGCCCGGTAGGACTTAAACTTTGGGCTGCAGTCACTCACAATGTTCCACCCGGGTCTGGGGACACAGGCCCTCTTCACTTCGGCGATCAGTCCCAGGTCATCATCTTCTGCATGTGCCCGCTTGAAAGATTCGCGGCTCCAGCTCCTTTGAAGTTCCACGGTAGTCCTTCGGCACTGTATCCCGGTGTTCTCCTCCCTTCGGGCACAGAAGGTGCAGTCTTCGGGGCACGGTCTTCGTGACAGGGCGTCGGCGTTAGAATGCAGTTGGCCTTTCCTGTGCTGAATCTCAAAGTTGTACTGTTGAAGCCTCTCTAACCACCGCGCGAGTTGGCCATCGGGCTGCTTCAAGTTCAGGAGCCACCGCAGGGATGCATGTTCGGTCCTGATGAGAAATTCTTGCCCGTACAGGTACTTGTGGAAGTGTTCAATGGTCTTCACGATGGCGAGCAGCTCCTTCCTGGTGACGCAGTAGTTCCTTTCTGGCTTTGACAAGGCCTTGCTGAAGTAGGCCACTACTCTCTCCTCGCCGTCCACTACTTGCGACAGGATTCCCCCTATGCCAAAGTCGCTGGCATCGGTATCGACGATGAACCTTGTTCCAGGTCTGGGGTAGGCCAGAATAGCCGCGGTGCACAGAGCCTGCTTGAGTTGTTCGAAGGCACTGTGGCATTCTGCTGTCCATGTGAAGAGTTGATCCTTCTTAGTCAGTCTATGTAAAGGTTTGGTGATGTCGGCGAATCCTTTCACGAAGCGACGGTAATAAGTGCCGAGTCCCAGGAAGCTTCGTAGTTGGGACTTGTCCTTCGGAACTGGCCACTCCCTCACAGCTGCGGTATTATCTGGGTCGGTGCGCACCCCTTCATCGGAGACGATATGCCCAAGGTACTGGACCTGCTTCTGGAAGATCTGACACTTCTTGGGGCTCAACTTCAGCTGGGCAGCCCGTAGCTTCAACAAGATCTCCTTCAGGTTGATGTAGTGCTCCTCGAAGCTTCTCCCCAGAACGATGACGTCGTCTAGGTAGACCAGGCAGGTCTTCCAGTGTAGCCCCTCAGAATGGACTCCATTAGCCTTTCGAAGGTCGCAGGGGCGTTGCACAGACCAAATGGCATGATGGTGAACTGCCAGAGCCCGCTGCCCACAGACAACGCAGTTTTCTCGCGGTCCTTAGGGTGGACCTCCACCTGCCAGTAGCCACTCTTCAAATCCAAGGTGGAGAACCACCTTGACCCTGATATAGGTGTCCAGGGTGTCGTCGATCCGGGGTAGAGGGTAGCTGTCCTTTTTCGTGACGTCATTCACCCGCCTGTAATCCACGCAGAACCTGGTGGAACCGTCCTTCTTCTTCACTAGCACGACCGGAGAACTCCAAGGACTATGTGATGGCTCGATCACTCCTTGCTCCTTCATCTCTTCTACCATCCGGTCGACTTCAGCTTGCTTGGCGAGCGGAACACGTCGGAATGGGGCCCTAATCGGTGCGCTGCCCCCAACGTCGATTCTGTGCTGGACCAAGCTTGTCCTACCGAAGTCTTTGCTCCCCACGGAGAAGACATCCTGGAACTCGCGTAGCAGGTCCTGAAGTTGGCGTGATTGCTCCTCGTCTAAATGGTCCTGGGATCCTTGGTACAGCTTCTGTAGTTCTTCTGGCAGGACGCGTCTTCTTCGGTTGTCCGTCTGCAGGTGTCCGTCCGTCGTGTCTGTGATGCGGGCAATCCAGGTAACGGGCTCGCAGACTCCTAGGTTGGTGTGACGGTGAACCGTAATGTCGTAGTCGTTCAGGTTGGACAGGCGAACCTACGGCCGAGACGTCGTGTTGATGAGGGTCTTGGCAATTGGCAATCCTTTTGTCTGGATGTCCTCATATTTTGGCTCGATGACAGCCGCCACTCCCTCAGCTGTTCCATCGACAATATCGGCAGCGCTGACCTCCGTCCTGGCGGGAACGATGACGTCCTCTCTCAGCCTTACTCGTCGTGTGGCGACGGCCTCGTGTGCTGGTTGCAAAGCAAGTTCCTCACTTCCGAAGTGCAGAGGGTTGGTACTCAGATCCAATATGATGTTGTTCTGGTCCAGGAAGTCCAGTCCGATGATCACTTCATTTGATACGTCAGCCACAAGCACTGGATGCTTTATCGCCCGTCGACCAATGACGAACTCCAGTGATGCTTCGCCATGTACCGGTGCGGTCTCTCCGTTCGCGGTTATTAGCTGGAGGTTCCTTTGTGTTGGTTGCACTCTCCACTTCGGGATCACGGTGGGACTGACGATGGTCCTCGATGCTCCCGTGTTGAAAAGCATGGGCCAGCTCTCTCCGTTGACGACTCCGTCGACCATCAGGCTGCTATTATCCCTCCGTAACTGCGTCCCACGAATTTGGACTGTCGGGGATTGACGACTGTCACAAGCCAACCTTTGCCCCCCAAGGCTGGCTGATACTTGCTTTCCTGGGCCACGCCTTTTCCCTACAACTGACTCTCCCGACGGAAACCCTTGACGGCGGCGATCACCGCAGTCCTTGCTCAGGTGGCCTCTCTTACGGCAGGTCCAGCAGGTCGGTAGTCCTCATCCTCTTCGGATGTCCTTCGGTTACGTTTTTGTTGGTGGTACTGCGACTCTTGAAGAACCGGCCTAGCGCCTCCATCAGTTCATCGGCCTGGGGCTTGGTCTTGTCGGTTTTGGCTGGATCGTCGACTTCCACCTGACGCACCCGCGCGCGCATTCTAGATACCTGCTTCGCCGTCTCGAACTCAAGTGCGTGGCTCAGCGCATCGCCAGGGTCTTATTGCGCGCGAGTCGCAGCGCCTGTTGAGTGTCCGAGTCCCGTAGCCCGTCGGTGAAGGCCTGCGTCGCAATCTGTTCCAGAAAGTCGGCCGGCGCTGTTGGATAGGCGAGCCTTACGAGGCGTGCGATGTCCATCTCGAACTCCTGCAGGGTTTCCGCGTTCTTCTGTACCCGGGTCTGGAGCTGCATCTGGTAGGCCTGCTGAAGATGGCTATCTCCATATCGGGACTCCATATGGGCGATCAGTGAAGCGTAGTCCTGGGATCCAGTCGGGACGGCCTGAAGGGCGTTAAGAGCGTCACCTCTCAGCGCTACAATGAGAGCTGTAGCCTTTTCTGTGTTGTTCCAGATGTTCATGGAACAGGCTGCCTCGAACTGACGTAAATAGGTGCTCCACGGGACCTTTCCGTCGAAGATTGGGGGCGTCACTCTGCTCTGTCCCGTTCCTGAAATTCCCGGTGTACCCGTGGGAGAGTGTCGGCGCAGCTCGGCAACCTTCTCTTGAAGAGCGTTGAATCTCACTTCCATCCCCGTCAGCTGGCGTTGGTTCAGCTCAGCAATTTCCTTTTGTAATGCGCTGAATTTCTCTTCCACCCCCGTCAGCGGGCGTTGGCACAGTTCGGCAACTTCCTCTTGTAAGGCGTTGAATTTCTCCTCCACCCCCATCAGCGGGCGTCGGCGCAGCTCGGCAACTTCCACATGTAAGGCGTCGAACTTCCTTTCCACTGCCGTGACTTCCTCACGCAGACCCTGTTCTAATTTCCTTTGGCTTTCCTCTAATTTCGTCAGCAGACACTCTTCCAGATTTTTCTGGCCAACCAGAAATTTGGCTGTTAGGTCCTCTGCTAACTTATTCTGGCTGTGCTCCATCTTCCTCTGGCTATCCTCCAATTTCGCAGTTAGGTCATCGGTTAAATTCTTCTGGCCGTCTTCTAGCTTCTTCTGGCCGTCTTCTAGTTTTGCAGTTAGGTCCTTGGTTAAATTCTTCTGGCCGTCCTCCATCTTCTTCTGGCCGTCTTCCTTCTTCTTCTGGCCGGCCTCCATTTTAGTTTCCATGCCATTTAACTTTTCTAGCAAGCTGCCAATTGCGCCTCCATTTTAGTTGATTGACTTGTAAAGGGCATGCACTCACAAGAAAATTAGAGAAAATGACCTGCTCGGGTATTGAAACCAGGACCGTCAGGTGTTGTGCTTGAGTTCGTAATCCCACTTCTGACACCAGTTGTTACGTGCCACCCACTAGTGGCACTTTTGTTAACTGGATTACGGTGGGTAGAAAGCACAACACAGGATGTTCCTTTAAAAAATAATTAATTTTATTGCGGCCAGAAAGATACACTACTGATCAGCAAATACAAGCAATTGGAACCTTACTCCAGTTTCCTCAAGTCTCTTGGTTATGGAGAGCTCTTGCCCTCTTTCACTTGTCAACAGTTAATCTTCTCGCTAATGAGTCTGGTGGCCTTGACAGAACTACATGCAACTCTCCCCTATGTACACAAATTACAGTTACTTACGAAAACCTTCTACACGCTGCTTCGCTGTTCACGAGCTGGGAAACAATGTCACTGAATTTCGTAACTCGCACGGCACTTCACCACAATATCTCTGACGCTCAGTGAAATCACACTCACTCAAAACACAGGCATTCCCCTGTATGCTTCTCACTTCATCGCTGTAAAGAGAAACGGCTTCACTAGGGGTTTCGCAAGTCACCACACTTCTGTCGCTCAGGATAAACGCTCGCACTAGCTCGTAAAACACAACAACACTGGTTGAGAGGTTGCTCTTATATAGCAGGCCGGTGACTCAATAAATGCTTCTAGACCCATCCAGGGTTCACGGCTTCTCGAGGCTTCCTTCACTGGCTGAGTCTCGAATATTCTGGACCATCCCTTTGTCCTAGTAGTCCTGTTGCATAAGGCGCACGCAATATACTGAGGCAGAGCAGCCCAGCCCTGGGGCAGTTGTGACTCATGCGGCGAGCGATGAAACAATCTCACAGCCGTAACAATACCATAGTACACACCCTACAAGGTTTTCTGAGTTTTTTAGTCAACAGCTAGTAAAATTCCGGGATTTTGACGAGCCGCCTTCCGAGGAAAACATGGTATTAACTATCGGCAAGCAGCTTCCGATGAACATACAGCAATTTTTAGTGGCAGGAAATATCAAAACCGCAGTTCAGGCCGAGGAGATACCCCGCCACTTGGACGAAACGAGTATGGTTAGTCCGCAGACCGGGAGACGGAATATGGAATGCGTGACCACTGCAGAAATAATTCAGGGGCATCAAAACGGTCAAAGTCAGAGCAATCAGACGAAGACACAGTCCACTAGCACACAATTTACGCCCAGACGGCAGGAGTTCGACGGTCGAAACCAATACAATAATAATAACAATAGGAACTTCCAAAATCGCCGTGATAATAACAACAATCAGAACAACAATCACAATCAGAGGACGTACCGGCGAGAATATCTAACTGGAGGGGAAACCAAAGGCAGGGTAGACCATATCAAAGGAACGGGGACGGCAGATGGAATAATCAGAGGAATTATCGTCAAGAAAACCAGGGAGATTATCGTAATGACTGGAACGAGCGTTACGCTGAGTCGCAAAAATATTTGGATGAACTAAATGTGGAAGAAGAAACAGAGAAAGAGAAGTGGGGGCGTGCGATGGCAAATAGAAAAAGTCCAGACAATCACCAGGATGCGGGAGCGGAAAGTTTATTACGTCAGCATAAGAGACACGATGACAACCGGCGAAACTCAACAAATGGGTCGCAGGATTTAAAAAAATCTGATTCACATCTAAACCAGATAGCCTGAGAACGGAGGAAACCAGGGAACGGGAGGAATTGATTGTTGCGAATATTGAAAAGTGGGTAGCATTCCCGGACGATTGCCTGGAGGAAGTGGTTAAGGACCGAGAGAATGTAATCAGACAATTACCAATTATTTATGCTCATATTGGAGGTCTTAGAGTGAGGTGCCTTATCGACACGGTTAGCCAAGTTAGTTTAGTCACGGAAGCATTATTGAAAGAATTTGGAAATAAACAAACCATTCCAATTATGCCTGTACCATTAATGAAAGTCCGAGGGGTCATTCCTGACAAGACCATAGTTTGCAAGCACCAAGTATATTTAGATCTGGAGATATTAAACCATACATTTTCACAAACTTTTATCGCGATACCAATGATGAATTATAATGTTATTCTGGGAGCCAACTTCATTTGTGATTTCCACGCTATAATTGACCTACATAATAATACTGTGAGTTTTAAACAAGTTGAGGGGCTGAGTCACGTTGGTCTGAACATGGAAAAAGTCCACTAGAGAGAGAGGCGAATACTTGGGTCATTGAAGAATGCACTAATGAGGCGATCGAAGATAAGAACTCGACAGGGGACGAGTAAGCCAGACAGCTGTTATCGAAATTGACGGTCAAGATATTTCGCAGGAACTTTGGATACATTTGGCGGAGGAAGAAATTAGCGGGTCCAAATTTGAAATTTTACTTCAGGAGCGACTTAAGGAGGCAATATTAGGGGAACCTGACAGAGGCAAATTAGAGGAGATTTTGAGACATCATAAGGGAGTTTTCGACACGATCTCTGGAAAAGTATTAAATTTTCAATATGCCATGCAAATTACCGTTTGGACCCCATTTAAGAGTAAGTTGTACCCGATCCCAGAGAAACATTTTGCTCAGGTCTAGGACATTATTACTAACCTATTAGATTCTGGAATGATTAGAAAATCAGCAACCCCATATTTAAATGCAATATTGGCGGTGGCCAAACCCAATGGATCAATCAGATTATGCCTAGACGCACGGGTTTTAAATAGCAAACTGTTAGTCGAGCACGACCAAGCGCCAAGGATCAAGGATGTATTGAAGTACTTCCGTGGAAAGAAGATCTATTCTAGCGTCGATTAGCGAATAGTTTCCACCACCTGGAACTTGAGGAAAAATCCCAGTTATTGACGGGGTTTTTATTTGTTAACCAAAGCTATATCTGGTCTCGCATGCCCTTTGGTTTAAAAACAGCAGGATGTGCATTGATAAGAGCACTAGACAGGAATCTACCTGAAGAGGTCAAAAGCTTTACTACAAGATATGTTGATGACATACTCATAGCATCAGAAACAATGGAGGAACATTTGGAAAACCTAAACAAACTTTTGGATAATTTGAGAGCCATGAATTTCAAAATTAATTTGAAGAAATCGCACTTTTGCCAGAGCGAGATTCTGTATTTGGATCACATAATTGATGTTGTGGGCGTGAGACCAAATCCGGCGAAAATAGACGCAATTAAGAAATTCCCTACACCAACTATAGTGAAACATGTTAGAGCATTTTTGGGAGTGACAGGTTTCTTTAAGGAGAATTGTCCTGGGTACACGGGAACAGTAGCACCGATGCAAGAGATGCTTAAGAAATCTAATCGATGGTCATGGAATGAGGAGTGCGACAGGTCCTTTAGAGCCACGAAAGACCTACTGGAGAATTGTGTGAAGTAAGGATACCCAGACTTCGCGAAGAAATTTGTGATCCAGGTAGACGCTTCGTTGATTGGGATCGGCGCCATGCTTTACCAAGAGGACGCTGATGAAACCAAGAATCGATCATATTTGGCATTTACTAGTCGTAAACTTAGGAAGCACGAGAGAAACCACACTGTTACAGAACTTGAGTTGTTAGCAATTTTGTACTCGTTGCAACAATGGCGCAAGATGGTCTTCGGGTACTCCATTGTTGTCAGAACTGACCACCATGCACTGACCTTCTTATTCAAAACAACGATGGCAAGCGAAAGAGTTACGCGTTGGTCCATTTATATACAGCAGTTCGATATCACCATAGAACACTGCCCTGGAAGGATGAACATCATACCAGATGCTTAAAGCAGGAACCCTGAAGATGAGAACGAGACAGCAGAAGATGTACAACACATAGCATTAACACCTAAGGCTCGTGAATTTTTGGATAAGTTGAATGAAATTCAGAAGGAACAAGAAAAGGACCCATGGATGATGATGATGATGATCAAGTTTTACAAGAAGGAACTACAGCCAGATTCACCTGAATATCGAGAAGCCCGTGCAAAGGAAGCAAAATTCCATTACCTCAATAATCTTCTTCACAAGTTCGTGGATGATGATCACACCAAACTTCGAATTCTAGTTCCAGCATCGTTACAGAGAGGAATGACGTGGCATGTCCATGAAAGCTTAGCACATATCGGCACTGATAAAACTGAAGCAACAATAGGAGAAACTTTTACTTGGCCGAAGATGCGATACACCATTGTTGAAGTAATTAGGACTTGTGACGCGTGTCAGCGTACTAAGCCCAATAATTTCATACTGAAACAGCTTCCAAAACCTTTATTACCACAGAAACCGTGCGAACTGGTCGCTATTGACTGTTTCGGTCCTCTAGTTAAAGGAAAACGAGGATGCCGACACCTCCTTGTATGTGTCGATGTCTTTTCCAAGATGGTGGTATTATGTCCAATCCAGAAGACGACATCAAAGCAAGTCCTTAGCAGAATCCAGAACAAAGTCATTCCGACGCTTGGGAAGCCGAAATTCATATTATCGGACATTGGAACATATTTTACAAGCAATGTTTTTAGACAAGGTCTAGAGAACTTAGGAATAAAGCATGTTCTATCTAGCATTCGCCACCCTTGTGGGAATCCAAGCGAAAGAATGATTCGCTGTGTTGCAAAATATTACCGCGTCATGATTCCAAATGATCATAAAAAAAAGCTTGTAGTTTAACGTGACCGTTAATCTCGCGATCATAAGCCACGGGACCTCCGTTTTACGTGGAATCCGAACCACAGGACATGGCATTTCCCTTCGAAAATCTCACATGCATTGACCGGGAATCGAACCCGGTCCGCCTTGGTGAGAGGCACACAGCTTGACCGCTGCGCCACCACGCCCCTCAAATGATCATAATAAGTGGGTTGACAGAGTAGCAGATATCGAGATGAGCATGAATACTACGAAGCACGAGTCGACAGGTCAAGTCCCACTAGTTGTACACCACAACAGGATGCCTGAAAGATCTTGGGATAAGATTATTCCATGCCCAAGGGACCCGTTATTAACACATGAGCTGCGAATTCAGAGAACCAGAGAACACATGAGGAGCCAAGCAGACCGAAGATTGAGGAGATACAGAGGGAAGAAATGTCATCGTGAACTTCAGGAACAGGAACTAGTGCTTGTTCGGAGACCACCGATATCAGATCCTAAGAACAAAGTATTTGCCAAGTTCTGTGCAAAATTTATCGGCCGGTTCCGTATTATCAAAAATTTGGGTAATAATGCTTATAGACTTGAAGAATTGAGCACTGGCGCTAAATCTGTTTTCAATAGTGCTAATCTCAAGCCATATTACAGAAGGGAACCATTTGATGAGTAATCGGGACTAGGAATGCAGAATCAAATTGCAAAAATTAATTTGAGAACACACACTCAAATGCACGTGGCTACGTGATACCTGGAAGAGCGAGCTTTGTTTGTAAACAAGACGGCAGGTCTGGCCGAAGTTGTAATTGTGTGAGTAAGAGAGGGGAGGTCTAGCGAGACGTGTGAATGACATCTCAGAGGGGCACATTGCAGCGAGAAGCGCGCACACTAATTGGGACTGTGGAATGCACACTCAGAGACGAGTGAGGTACTTAACTGATGTTATCTATACTACTGTGGATATTGTTTTTAAAATCCAAATCAATCACTTGCTTCGAATTTCAAAACCTTGCTGAGGATAAATGAACCCTTAGTGATTTGCCGATCAATAAGTCTTCATGATTTTTATTAATATTATTACTGATATCCAGGCAGTACATGTTGGAGATTGACAAAGGGAAGACAGGTAGTGTGTCGCAACGCTTGCAACAGAGGTGGCGTGGTAGTTATTCCTGGGGATGACCGTTTAAGCCGAGTTCAAGGACAAATTAAGGGTGAATGCGCATCCAAGTCGGCGTCATTATGGGCGTGCCAGAAATGAATTTCCAACCGATACACGATTTAATCAGCGAATCAGGAGAGAGGACGCCTAAACCACGCGGAGATTTGCGTACCATAAAAAGGCGCTAAAACACATGTATGAAGAACAGCCGATGCGATAGGATTCCGCATGAGTGCATTGAGACGTTTAAATGAAAAGAAGAAGTTTGATACTAGTCCCAAGTCTGTGAGTTGAAAATTACAGATTATTTTCACAGATTGCCCCCACTCCACTCCTTTCTGTCAGTTTCTAATAAATTGATCGGTGATGAGTAGTTTGACACACAACTTTATCGGGCTCTGAGGAGCATCGTTCACGCCAGTTTGAGACACAACTTTATCGGGATCTGAGGAGCATCGTTCACGCCAGTTTGAGACACGATTTTATCAGACTCTAGTGAGCATACTTCACGTCTGTCTGAACGAACATTTATCGTGCTCTTGGGAGCAGAGTTCAGGCCTAGCGGAGGGAAATCTCTAGTTGAGATAAGCGCTACGCGGTAGACGTAATTTGTGAGACTTGTTAAAAGCCAGTTGCGTGGTGGACGAAGATTGTAATATTTTCTGTAAATTTTGTGTTATATTTTGTGTGATGTATATGTGCGTGTGAAGGGCCAGTTCAACGTTGAGTAATCGCCCAGGACATTTTGAGTGAAAGTCAGTAGCTCATAGCGATTCTAGCTAGGTATAATAATAATTTTGAACATTTCTTTCCAAGAAGCCACGCCAAGATGTCTACAGGAAGGTCGATTGGTGGAATGAAGTGCTACGCCTCTACCAGAAAGTCGACGATGAAGGGGTAGATTTCCCGTGGGGAAATGCATTGGGATGGAGGTTGATATTCTACAAGCTGCACGGTGATGTACAAACCATTGATTTATTCAATACTAGCAGAAGTACCCGTTCTTCGAACGGTGTTCGGTGTTAACACCAGACATTATAATAATAATAATAATAATAATAATAATAATAATAATAATAATAATAATAATAATAATAATAATGTTATTGGTGTTACGTCCCTTTTAAGTACTGTTGCTTTTAGAGACGCACCAGGCATTATCAATTGAGCTACTGTTGCAATGGTTAGCGGCTTGTCATTCCTTCATAAGTTTATCAAAACGAAGTTAGTTTTCTGGGAATATCACACACACTGTTAGTTTAAGGGCCTTATAATGTGGTTTTCGGAGACCCTTTATACACTCGCGAATTTTGTGTCTCACATTGAGAAGTGCAACATATGCTTTGGTCGTCCTTCTAGGATAATTTTTATATATCGCCTATTTTAGCATGTATTTTGAGACGTTTTTCCCTATATCCACCCTTCTACTGTATGAAATGAACGGTGAAGAGTTTTATAAATGATTGGTGTATTGACTCATGTTTACCATATCTAATTTTACGATGCACCAAGCATCCGAACATGAGTTATAGGCGTACATAAGGATACACAGAAAGACAGACAGACAGACAATACTATTGTCTACAACATATCACCCAGAAATCCAAATATGGGTATATCTACCACACAGTATCAAAGAAAATCATCCTTACGATGAACCCGTATGTCGACAAAAAAAAAAAAGATTAGTTGAAATGTGCTCTCAAAGTAAATTCACCTGACGTGTACTTCCTGACATGAAATAGAATTGAAAGCCTTGTAGATGAAACGCAATACACGTCACATAAAAACTGACCCTCTACGTTGTGTTGGGTCCCCATACACAGGAAGACCTCTTTCATAAATTATAAAAGCTTGTGGTGCATGAAAATTCAGGTTCTTTAGTCTCAAATGGCCCAAATTCCTAAAAGCCGCAAAAAAATGCTGATTCAATTCAGGAATTTTTGAAAATAATGTTGTTGTTTGGAGATATAATAGACCTTCTGCACTATATGTCGCACGTGAAAATTGCATGAAAAAGTCCTAGGTTACCCCTTGACCCCCTTAATTGCATTGATGAATTATACAGTCTACGTTGGTTCCGTGATAACCTTATATTTGCAAACTTTCACAGAAATGCAATAAATGTAATAAATTGCTTCTTACTGAAATAGATGGAAAGTTGGATGCCACGCCTTGAGATAATGTTGTCATGGTTACCGATTTACATTCCTTCATTAGTTTGTTAAATTAAATTTAATTAGTTTTCTGGGAATGTTTCAGAAACTGTAGGTTTTAGAGCCTTATAATGTAGTTTTCGAGGACCCTCGAGTTTTATTTCTGGCACCGAGGGGCTTTGTCTCGTCGTTGTACGCCATAATATAATACTAATAATAATAATATAACATAGGGATAGGAATATAATAGACCTGCCATACCACACCCGCAGATGTAAATCGCGTGAAAAAAATCTAGACTACCCCTTGACCCCCTTAAGCGCATTTTACGTATTGATGAAATTTACAGCTTAATTCGGTTCCATAATAACCATCTAACCGTTTGCAAACTTTCACACTAATGTAATTAATGGAATTGTATTGCGTCTTACAGCAATAGATGGATTTCTGAGAATCTGTTGCCATGGTTATTGTCTTGCATTCGTTCATAGTTTATTAAATTAAATTAGTTTTCTGGGAATATATCAAAAACGGTTGGACGAAGGACCTTAAAATGTGCTTTTAGGGCCCCCGAGGTTTGTCTCTCACATTGAGGGGCTGAAAATGAGCTTTGTCTCGTCCTTCTACTCCTATTTCAGCATGTATTTTAAGGGGGTATGCCCCCTTTTATGAGAGGTATAGAGAAGAGTTACATCAATGATTAGTGTCGTGCCTCTGATGGATATCTGTACCAAATTTTACGTTGATACACCCAGCCGTTCTCGAGTTATAAGGGAACAAATTTGTCCACAGACAATCAAACAAACAGACAGACCAAAACATTATTTTCGTGCGCATCTATCATAAAACAGTCTGAAACGTGTAAATAACTCAAATTTCCGCAGATATTCCGAAAAAAACAGACAAATTTTCTATTTATATATATAGAGATATACTGCACCGCTCGGTGTTGACCGTGTTTTATTGCACAAATTTAGGTTATACTCGCTAACCGTCGGAGATACACGAAAAGTGATAAGAACCTTTTGGATAGAAAATTAAATGCTAAAGCTCGTGTATACCATCAAAAGTTTGCTATTTCTTAGCGTTCTCTTTTTATTTGAAATGGAAATATGAAATTTTGAAACCAAAGGGTGTAGTGACGTCACAAAAGTAGGTTTTACTCGCTAACCGTTGGAGATACACAAAAAGTGATAAGGACCTTTTGGATAGGAAATTAAATTTCAAAGCTCGAATGTGCCATCAAAAGTTTGCTATTTCCTACCGTTCTCTTTTTATTTGATATGGAAGTATGAAATTTTGAAACCAAAGGGTGTAGTGACGTCACTAAAATGGTCGCCATTTCTTAATAGTGCAAAATATCGAAATTAAAAGTATCCTATATGTAAACCTGGTATTTCAGCTACATCCATGCAAAATTTCATTTAAATCGGACCAGTGGTTCTTGCGTTATTAGGTAACAGACAGACAGACAGACAGACAGAAAGACAGACACACACCATCTCATTTTTATATATTAGTACTAGCAGAAGTACCCGTTCTTCGAACGGTGTTCGGTGTTAACACCAGACATTATAATAATAATAATAACAATGTTATTGGTGTTACATCCCTTTTAAGTACTGTTGCTTTTACAGACGCACCAGACATTATCAATTGAGCTACTGTTGCAATGGTTAGCAGCTTGTAATTCCTTCATAAGTTTATCAGAACGAAGTTAATTTTCTGGGAATACCACACACACTGTTAATTTAAGGGCCTTAAAATGTGGTTTTCGGAGACCCCTTATAGACTCGGGAATTTTGTGTCTCACATTGAGAAGCGCAATATATGCTTTGATCGTCCTTCTAGGATAATTTTTATATTTCGCCTATTTTAGCATGTATTTTGAGAAGTTTTTCCCTATATCCACCCTTCTACTGTTTGAAAAGTACGGTGAGGAGTTTTATAAATGATTGGTGTATTGACTCATGTTTACCATACCTAATTTTACGATGCACCACGCCTACGAACACGATTTATAGGCGTACATAAAGATACACAGAAAGACAGACAGACAATTCTATTGTCTACAACATATCACCCAGAAGTCCAAATATGGGTATATCTACCATACAGTATCAAACAAAATCATCCTTACGATGAACCCGTATGTCGACAAAAGAAAAAAAAAAGATTAGTTAAAATTTGCTCTCAAAGTAAATTCACCTAACTTGTACTTCTTGACGTGAAATAGAATTGAAAGACTTGTAGACGAAACGCAATACACCTCACATAAAAAATGACCCTCTACGTTGTGTTAGGTCCACATACACAGGAAGACCTCTTTCATAAATTATAAAGGCTTGTGGTGCATGAAAATTCAGGTTCTTTAGTCTCAAATGGCCCAAATTCCTAAAAGCCGCAAAAAATGCTGATTCAATTCAGGAATTTTTGAAAATAATGTTGTTGTTTGGAGATATAATAGACCTTCTGTACTATATGTCGCACGTGAAAATTGCATGAAAAAATCCTAGATTACCCTTTGACCCCCTTAATTGCATTGGTGAATTATACAGTCTACGTTGGTGCCGTGATAACCTTATTTTTGCAAATTTTCACAGAAATGTAATAAATGTAATGAATTGCTTCTTACTGAAATAGATGGGAAGTTGGATGCCACCCCTTGAGATAATGTTGTCATGGTTACCGATTTGCATTCCTTCATTAGTTTGTTAAATTAAATTTAATTAGTTTTCTGGGAATGTTTCAGAAACTGTTGGTTTTAGAGCCTTATAATGTAGTTATCGAGGACCCTCGAGTTTTATTTCTGGCACCGAGGGGCTTTGTCTCGTCGTTGTACGCCATAATATAATACTAATAATAATAATAATATAACATGGGGATAGGAATATAATAGACCTGCCATACCACACCCGCAGGTGTAAATCGCGTGAAAAAATTCTAGACTACCCCTTGACCCCCTTAAGCGCATTTTGCATATTGATGAAATTTACAGCTTAATTTGGTTCCATAATAACCATCTAGCCGTTTGCAAACTTTCACACTAATGTAATTAATGGAATTGCATTGCGTCTTACAGCAATAGATGGACCTCTGAGAATCTGTTGCCATGGTTATCGCCTTGCATTCATTCAGTAGTTTATTAAATTAAATTAGTTTTCTGGGAATATCTCAAAAACGGTTGGACGTAGGACCTTAAAATGTGTTTTTAGGGCCCCCGAATGTTATCTCTCACATTGAGGGGCTGAAAATGGGCTTTGTCTCGTATTTCTACTCCTATTTCAGCATGTATTTTAAGGGGGTATGCCCCCTTTTATGATAGGTACAGAGAAGAGATACATCAATGATTAGTGTCGTGCCTCTGATGGATATCTGTACCAAATTTTGCGTTGATACACCCAGCCGTTCTCGATTTATAAGGGAACAAAGTTGTCCACAATCAAACAAACAGCTAGACAGACCAAAACATTATTTTCGCGCGCATCTATCATAAAACAGTCTGAAACATGTAAATAACTCAAATTTCCGTAGACATTCAGAAAAAAACAGACAAATTTTCTTTTTATATATGTTGAGATATACTGCACGGCTCGGTGTTGACCGTGTTTTATTGCACAAATTTAGGATTTACTCGCTAACCGTTGGAGATACACGAAAAGTGTTAAGGATCTTTTGGATAGAAAATTGAATGTTCAAGCTCATGTATGCCATCAAAAGGTTGCTATTTCTTAGCGTTCTCTTTTTATTTGAAATGGAAATATCAAATTTTGAAACCAAAGGGTGTAGTGACGTCATAAATGTGGGTTTTACTCGCTAACCGTTGGAGATAAACGAAAAGTGAAGCTCGTATGTACCGTCAAAAGTTTGCTATTTCTTAGCGTTCTCTTTTTATTTGATAAGGAAATATGAAGTTTTGATTAAAGTGTGTAGTGACGTCACTAAAATGGTCGCCATTTTTAATAGTGCAAGTTATCGAAATAAAATGTATCCTATATGTAAACACCAGCATCATCATTCCAATTCCAAAGAAGACTGTACCAGTTGAATGTAGTGACTATCGGACCATTAGTCTCATCCCTCATGCATCAAAGATACTTCTGCAGATTTTAAGGAAAAGGATGGAAATATACATCGAACAGTATCTAGACAACTCTCAATTTGGCTTTCGAAAGAATATGTCTACACGTGATGCAATCGGGTCCTTGCGATGTCTTGGAGAAAAGATGTTAAGTGTAAACAGAGACCTTTACGTGTGCTTTGTGGACTTTGAAAAAGCATTTGATAAAGTCAGCTGGCACAAGCTGTTTCCTCTTCTGAATCAAATAGGTTGTCCCCATCGATTAATCAGATTAATATTTGATCTGTATATAAATCAAACTGCTGTTGTTCGGCTTGGAAATGACGTATCAGAACCCGCTAAGATCCGCAAAGGTGTGCGACAAGGGTGTTTGCTGTCCCCTGGACTGTTCAATGCCTTCGCTGAAGCTATAACTAAGTGGGCTTTTAAAGGTTCTAATATGGGAGTGAAAGTTGGTGGAAGACTTATCCAGAATATTAAATTTGCTGATGATCTGGCATTACTTGCAGTAAATCCGCATACATTAACAAACATGTTGCAATGTTTAAATGATACAGCTACAGAATTTGGAATGAAAATCAATTTTAAGAAGACCAAGATTCTGGTGATAAGTAAATATCAACACGAACTAAATATTACCATAAATAAAGAACCAGTACAACAGGTCAATCGTTTTAAATACCTTGGCCAGATCTTCACAGAAGACCTACGATGTGAAGTTGAAATCAGGAGCCGTATAGCCATGGCCAAGCAGGCATTCCGTGAAAAGCATTCTCTAATTTGTCAACGCTCGATGTCCCTCAGCCTTAGAAAACAACTGGTTAAGACCTACATATGGCCAGTTGCAATGTACTGCAGTGAGACCTGGTCAATGAATAGAGGTGACATTAAACGACTAGAAGCATTTGAGATGTGGTGTTGGCGCCGAATGGAAAAGATCAGCTGGGTAGAGAAAATGACCAACATAACGGTGCTGGATCGAATAAAGGAAAAACGGCAAATGATCCGCCAGATATATAGAAGGAGATCCACCTGGCTTGGCCACAGGTTACGACATGGTGGCCTGATGATCGACATTCTAGAAGGCAAAATACCCGGAAAACGCCCTCGCGGGAGGCCACGGAACACTTTCATGAGATCTTTCCTACATAGCTCTGGCCTACGAAATTATGAAATTGTCAAAAGGACAGCACAAGACCGAACAACGTGGAGAAGACTCATTGTAGGGGCAGACCAGTCGCTTGACTGAAAAACATGATGATGATGATGATGATATGTAAACCTGGTAAATCAGCTACATCCATGCAAAATTTCATTTAAATCGGACCAGTGGTTCTTGCGTTATTGAGTAGCATACAGACAGACAGACAGAAAGACAGACACACACCATCTCATTTTTATATATTAGTATAGCAGAAGTACCCGTCCTACGAACGGTGTTATATATTAACACCAGACATTATCAATTGAGCTACTGTTGCAATGGTTAGCGGTTTTTCATTCCTTCATAAGTTTATCAGAACGAAGTTAGTTTTCAGGGAATACCACACACACTGTTAATTTAAGGGCCTTAAAATGTGGTTTTCGGAGACCCCTTATAGACTCGCGAATTTTGTGTCTCACATTGAGAAGCGCAATATATGCTTTGATCGTCCTTCTAGGATAATTTTTTATATTTCGCCTATTTTAGCATGTATTTTGAGAAGTTTTTCCCTATATCCACCCTTCTACTGTTTGAAAAGTACGGTAAGGAGTTTTATAAATGATTGGTGTATTGACTCATGTTTACCATACCTAATTTTACGATGCACCACGCCTACGAACACGATTTATAGGCGTACATAAAGATACACAGAAAGACAGACAGACAATTCTATTGTCTACAACATATCACCCAGATATCCAAATATGGGTATATCTGCCATACAGTATCAAACAAAATCATCCTTACGATGAACCCGTATGTCGACAAAAGAAAGATTAGTTAAAATTTGCTCTCAAACTAAATTCACCTAACTTGTACTTCTTGACGTGAAATAGAATTGAAAGACTTGTAGACGAAACGCAATACACCTCACATAAAAAATGACCCTCTACGTTTTGTTAGGTCCACATACACAGGAAGACCTCTTTCATAAATTATAAAGGCTTGTGGTGCATGAAAATTCAGGTTCTTTAGTCTCAAATGGCCCAAATTCCTAAAAGCCGCAAAAAATGCTGATTCAATTCAGGAATTTTTGAAAATAATGTTGCTGTTTGGAGATATAAAGGATGATTGTAGTTTTACGTGACCATTAATCGCGAGATCATAAGCCACGGGACCTCCATTTTACGTGGAATCTGAACCACAGGGCATGGCATTTCACTTTGCAAATGTTTGGAAATATAATAGTCCTTCTGTACTATATGACGCACGTGAAAATTGCATGAAAAAAATCTAAGTTACCCCTTGACCCCCTTAATTGCATTGATGAATTATACAGTCTACGTTGGTTCCGTGATAACCGTATAGCCATTTGCAAACTTTCACAGAAATGTAATAAATAGAGTGACATTACTTCTTACAGAAATAGATGGAAAGTAGGATGCCACCCTTTGAGATAATGTCATGGTTAGCGATTTCCATTCCTTCATTAGTTTGTTAAATTAAATTAAATTAGTTTTCTGGGAATATTTCAGATACTTTTGGTTTTAGGGCCTTATAATGTAGTTTTCGAGAACCCTTTAGGGCCCCCAAGTTTTGTTTCTGGCACCGAGGGGGCTTTGTCTCCTCGTTGTACGCCATAATATAATATAGGGATAGGAATATAATAGACCTGCCGTACCACACCTGGAGGTGTAAATCGCGTGAAAAAATTCTATTGTACCCCTTGACCCCCTTAAGCGCATTATACGTATTGATGAATTCTACAGCTTAATTTGGTTCCGTGATAACCTTCTAGCCGTTTGCAAACTTTCACACCAATGTAATTAATGGAATTGAATTGCGTCTTACAGCAATAGATGGACCTCTGAGAATCTGTTGCCATGGTTACCGGCTTGTATTCGTTCATTAGTTTATTAAATGAAATTAGTTTTCTGGGAATATCTCAAAAACGGTTGGTTTTAGGGCCTTAAAATGTGGATTTCGGGGACCCTTCAGGACCCCGTGTTTTGTCTCTCACATCGAGGGGCTGAAAATGATTTTTGTCTCGTCCTTCTACTCTTATTTCAGCATGCATTTTAAGGGGGTAGGCCCCCTTTTATGAGAGGTACGGAGAAGAGATACATCAATGATTAGTGTCGTGCCTCTGATGGATATCTGTTCCAAATTTTACGTTGATACACCCAGCCGTTCTCGAGTTATAAGGGAACAAATTTGTCCACAGACAATCAAACAAACAGACAGACCAAAACATTATTTTCGTGCGCATCTATCATAAAACAGTCTGAAACGTGTAAATAACTCAAATTTCCGCAGATATTCCGAAAAAAACAGACAAATTTTCTATTTATATATATAGAGATATACTGCACCGCTCGGTGTTGACCGTGTTTTATTGCACAAATTTAGGTTATACTCGCTAACCGTCGGAGATACACGAAAAGTGATAAGAACCTTTTGGATAGAAAATTAAATGCTAAAGCTCGTGTATACCATCAAAAGTTTGCTATTTCTTAGCGTTCTCTTTTTATTTGAAATGGAAATATGAAATTTTGAAACCAAAGGGTGTAGTGACGTCACAAAAGTAGGTTTTACTCGCTAACCGTTGGAGATACACAAAAAGTGATAAGGACCTTTTGGATAGGAAATTAAATTTCAAAGCTCGAATGTGCCATCAAAAGTTTGCTATTTCCTACCGTTCTCTTTTTATTTGATATGGAAGTATGAAATTTTGAAACCAAAGGGTGTAGTGACGTCACTAAAATGGTCGCCATTTCTTAATAGTGCAAAATATCGAAATTAAAAGTATCCTATATGTAAACCTGGTATTTCAGCTACATCCATGCAAAATTTCATTTAAATCGGACCAGTGGTTCTTGCGTTATTAGGTAACAGACAGACAGACAGACAGAAAGACAGACACACACCATCTCATTTTTATATATTAGTATGATGATGTAGCTAGATTAGACGCGGGAACGTTGTAAATAATTTTATTCATTGTTTTTTCTTGTGTATTTAGATTTAGATTTGATTGTATTTTTCTTATGAGTCATTATTAGTATGCACGGCGTGTGTATTTTGATTTTATTCATGCGAATGTGAAATTCGTCATGGTCGATAAATGGTGCTTTTATTCAAATTCATTTTTAGTAGGAGAAGGGGGTAAAAGTTGTTAGATGTTTTACGAACAGGTTTGTATTCATACTAGGGTTGCCGAGTGCAACAAGTTAAGATGTCACTGTAGAACACCTTAGTTCTATATTTTTTTGAGATTCCTTTTCAGGTTCTTTAGTCACGAACTAGATTGGGAGCGCAAGTCGGTGGAAAATATTTTATGTCCTTTATTTCAGGTTTCTGTCAAACCCATACTTGTGATTCTGGTGTGTGTATTGTGTCAAGGTGTGTGTATTGGTTCTTCGTGATGAGGGGTAGAATGTGTCTACCACCCTCATAATATTGTGGTTGTATTTTTTTTTCTGGAAAGGCAGAGCGCTCTTCGAGGCTACTGTACCTTGTCCCGTGCTGATTCTTGGATTTCCTTGGGAAATGCTAAGGTATTTTATTTTGACACACAATGTATATTATGTGCTTTGGAGCACGCTTCTTCGATACTCGAGCCATTGCTACAGCAGGTCGACGTAATTGACTCGTGGGTTGACAGATGTGCAGATTCCACTTTGCGCCCGTCTATGTCTGGTGATTCATCGTTTAGGCAGTCCAGCTGACCGACTGACCCCTGTAAGCTATCTGTAGCAAACCTGTTCTTTTAATGGTCATTGGATCATAATATTAATCTGGGAGTTCGCCATGTCCGTTACGAATTACCGCATATCGTATGAAATGAAATATTTGCTTTATGATGTAAATGTTGGCTTTGAGCCTAGTGATTTCTGTGACTCATTTCATTTGTTTATATTGTTAGATTTTGTCTGTTGTGACACCGCTGGGTGTATTTTGTATTTCTCTTGTGAAAATGGCAAGCGGCCATATGTGTATTTTTTTCTTGATTGGTCACGTGTTGATTTACTTGTGTTGATTTGAAAAGTCCTAATTTTAGGCGTTAATGTTGTTTGCTACGGCAGTTCTTTGATTCCAATTTCATGCGGAAATTATTTTTGATTTATTCAGTGTAGGAAGTGTCGGATTAGTTTAATTAGTGTTTAGTTGGTTCCTCGTGTCTGTCTAGCTCTATGACAATGCAGATTCGTCCCCTGAAGTTTTGCTGGATGGTAACGAATCTCGCATTAGTTTGTACACATCGTAACGCATGTAGAAAAGCCGCACACGCACATGTCATTGCAGTATTTTGGGACATTTGGTCCAGATGTTTACGATCACTCCTGAGATCAGGCCTAGTTTGGTAATTTTATTTAATTCAAGTGGGTGTCATTTGGGGGACCTTGTTTTTTGTTGTTGTAAATAGTGTAAATTTGTTGATCTGTTATTAAATTCATATGTTTTAATCCTGGTATTCACTTTTTCCTGCATATTATTTTGTTATATGTTACCCTGCATGTTATAAGAAGCGCTCAACAACAACTTTACAAAATGGACTGTTACACCCCCGAAATTTAGTCTCATATGCTTCTTTGCAAGGGTTCAATATGCAATCCATCAACATTCAATAGCCTATTGTCTGAAATATCACGAGTTAGTTGTTGGAGTCCATTTTCGATCTTGTGTTAGGGATCGGATCTTTGGGTACAGCCTATATGAGAAGCTTATTTCCAAAAGGTACCAAATCAGAAAAGGAATATTTTACAGGAGAGGAAAAACGCTCAGAGTGTAAAATTTCAACTGAAAATCCATTTGAGCATTTTTATTGTGTTATTGTGTAATTGTGTTTATTTCTGTCTAGGCTTTTGCAGTTTAGGAAATATTCAAAGAATATTATGGATTTGGTACTTTTTGGCACTGAAATTCTAAATACTTGCAACGGAAAGACATAAATTTCACTGCAGTCATCAGAATCTTCGAGAAAACTGATGGTATTTAGTTATGCAATAATTAGATTTAAGGTATTTACAGTGAAGGCATAGATTATTTAAATAATTTTAAATAAAATTGAACAAAACAATGAAAATTATGCGAAGTAACTTAGCAGTGCTGAACTTATGGAATTATGATTGTAGTTTGTGTCTAACGAACATGAATATGGTAAATAACTTGTGAAATGGACAATGGAAAATATTATCCAGTACTAAAAGAAATGGCTCTCATTGGCTGCATGGATACGGTACGTATTGGCACATTAGAGGCCACAGAATTTGGTACTTATTGGCATCAAACGAGATTTTCAATGCCCTGTTTGTTATGGATTTAGGTCGTTTTGGCAATTTATTTTTCTTTCATATGATGGAGCTTCCCACTAACGTACGTTTTCCATCATAATCTCAATTTCGATTTTTTTGGATTTGTTATCTTTTGGAAATAAGCTTGTCATATGTAGACGTGTACTGTGTCTCGTGTTGTTTGTATAGGCTATATCTGCTGGTTATTATACGAGATGCACAGAAGGAACGATATTTGCCTTGTGACGTTAATTATTTCTCTCACTCCGTATATGGATATTTATTTATTTATTTATATTTTTTTATGTTGTGAACATTACAGGAAGCCCCAATTACATTGCTCACTACTAGAATCATATAATATACAAGAATATATAAATAGAAAAACAAAATATACATAAAGAGAAGATATAGATAGAGAAACACGTTATAAATAATAATAATAAGAAGAAGAATAGGAAGGTTAGGTATTAGAAGGAAATGGGCTAAGTACAGTACAATATATTACAAGACATCTTGCAGTTTATCACAGGACGCTGCAAACTGGTTTTCTGCCATACTGAAAATATCTAAGTCAAGATGATGAACTTTATTATAGTGGGATAAAATTCTGTTAATCGGCGACTTTTTATAATTGTCTGTGTGAACTCTCGGCATAAAGAAAATGTTTCGGAATCTACTAGGTTTCACAGCTGGTACATAAAACGCAATTCTCTCTCGAATATTAGCGTCGTCAATTTTATTGTCTACTATATTATAGAGAAAATGCAGGCCCTGACAATTTCGCCTGTGAGATAGTTTTCTGACATTGAAGGACTGTAATATAAATGTGTACGATTCGTAAGAGGGATAATAGCCAAATCTTTTGTAATATACATATTTTAAGTATTAATTTTGTATATTCTCTATAAGCTTATTATGTTTCAATGTGTATGGATTCCATATAACTAAAGCATATTATAGTTGTGATCTCAAAAGTTCTGAGTAACATCTTATCTTAGAAAATACGAAAACAATGCGTCCTCGGTAGTATAGTGGTCAGTATCCCCGCCTGTCACGCGGGAGACCGGGGTTCGATTCCCCGCCGGGGAGGATACATTTACTAATAGTTTAGGATATTTCTTGACCATCAAGCAAATGAAGTTTTTTTTCTCTAATTCACATTTAAACAGCAGATACAACTGGGGATTAAGGCATGTTGATCGCCCAGGTAACCACTAAATTGGGTTGAGCACTTTGCAACGAGGTGGACCTAAAGACTAGTGTCAGTAACTCTACCAGTAAATTAAAATCCGTTGTCTCTAAAGAATAAAGGAAGGCAAACTACAAATTTTATTGTAGGGTTAGTCTTTTTAAAATAAAACAGTGATTCCTTTATACAATATTTAAGACCACATTGCCGTGACCAAGGACATGCACGGTTCAGCTTCTAAACATGGCAAACATCCACGAAGGGAAAACCCCACAGGCCTCCGTGACGCAATCGGCTAGCGCGTTCGGCTGTTAATCGAAAGGTTGGTGGTTCAAGCACACCCGGGGGCGGTAGTTTTAAAATACCATTACCTTATTGAGGGCGCCTGCAGCCGTAAAATCCTTATTCGTTCTTGTTAGAGAAGGTTCCAATTTGTAATACCAGGAGAAAAGCACATTTGTTGTTACGTTCAGATCAGTGTACAAGGTTTCCTGTCTATAATTTAAGCGAATCCACCGATCACTAGAGGCGCTGCAGTCGCCTAAATATGGCCACTCTAAGATTGTTAGGACGATTGATGGCAAAACAACTCACAGATATTCAAGAGAAAATGTGGCAAAGTGCGCAGACTTTTATAAATCGACACAAGTGAGTATTATAAAGGTTGTATTTCCCAAGTTTTGCAATAATATGCAATCCATCAACATTCAATAGCGTATTGTCGGAAATATCACGAGTTAGTTGTTGGAGTCCATTTTCGATCATGTGTTAGGGATCGAATCTTTGGGTACAGCCTATATGTAGACGTGTACTGTGTCTCGTGATGGTTGTATAGGTTATATCAGCTGGTTATTATACGAGATGCACAGAAGGAACGATATTTGCCTTGTGACGTTAATTATTGCTCTCACTCCTTGTATGGATATCCAAGGTCTCAAAAGTTCTGAGGAACATCTTATCTTAGAAAATACGAGAACTGTGTGTCCTCGGTAGTATAGTGGTCAGTATCCCGCCTGTCACGCGGGATACCGGGGTTCGATTCCCCGCCGGGGAGGATACTTTTCTTATAGCTTAGATTGTTTCTTGACTAGCAAGCAGGTGATTTTATTTCTCTAATTCACATTTAAGCAGCTGATACAACTGGGGATGAAAGCATGCTGATCGCCCAGGTAGCCACTAAATTGTGTTGAGCACTTTGCAACGAGGCGAATCAAAAGACTAGAGTCAGTAACTCTACCAGTAAATTAAAATCCGTTGTCTCTAAAGAATAAAGGATGGCAAACTACAAATTTTATTGTAGGGTCAGTCTTTTTAAAATAAGACAGTGATTCCTTTATACTATCATATAATCAGGATCTTTCATTTCATTTGCATGGCTTGGAATATTTAAGACCACATTGCTGTGACCGAGGACATGCATGGTTCAGCTTCTAAACTTGGCAAATATCCGCGAAGGAAAAATCCCACAGGCCTCCGAGGCGCAATCGGCTAGCGCGTTCTGCTATTAACCGAAAGGTTGGTGGTTCAAGGCCACCTGGGGGCGATAGTTTTAAAATACCATTACCTTATTGAGGGCGCCAGCAGCCGTAAAATCCTATTCATTCTTGTTAGAGAAGGTTCCAGTTTGAAATGTTTTTATTTTTATTTATTTAGTCAATTACCCTCTAGGTTGGTGGTTCCCACGGACTCAGCGAGGGAACTCACCACTACCGCCTCTATGGGCAGTCTCCTGGAGCTTAGAACATCTGGTCGGGAATGAACGTGGCTACAACGAACGAACAAATAAGAAACTAGCTCAAGAACACGAAAAACGACTCTAAAAAGAACTATCTCAAGGGTGGAAAACCCTGGAAAAAGAAAATCCAAGCGATGGCCAACTTAAAACGACCTCCAATCTCTTCGTTAAAATATCACACCATGATTTAAAATTGGGAAAACAATTTATTCCAAGAGAACAAGGTAACAGACAAGAAAATAAAAATTAATACCCTGTCGTCAAGAAAACAAAATCACAGCTAAACACAACTGTAGAAAGAAAATCTTAAATGATTCCAGAAATGGATTACGATCATCACCTACACGCTGGGGTGATTCTAAATATAATATCACACATTATGAAACAAGGATATTAGGCATCAATCACCTAATGATATCAGGAGGACAGGGTGAAATATTAGACGATGAATAAAGAAGAATTATCAAAATTTTTACACGTGTATCGTCTTAAACGATATTCCAAAAGTGTAGCAATATCAAGATTATATGCAAGTGTTTATAAGAATATATACAGAAATGTCCTCAGACATTCACATGATTCAGCCCAAACAGCTGATCTTGGCCATAACATTCGCATCGTGATGTGTAATTAACATTCAATACATCGGATTACCAATTTTATCTAGCCATTAAGCTAAGTAGTGTATCTATCGACTATGTTCAGAATTCAAATTTCAAGTAAACTTGTACAATATTGTAGAGGTTTTAACGATTATATGCTGTGGAAATGTCTTAAGTAGCTCGAACAGATTATCCAAGCGTTGCCTTTGATTAGGTGAAGAAAAAGCATGTAGGATCGCTCTATAAGAATGACGACGCCAATGTCTCCAACAGACATTAAAATACCAGAAAAACTCATCTATATTAACGTAACACCAAACACGGGTGTTGACTACTCGAAGTCACAAACAGATTGGCACTTACCGGCTGAAAAAGCACTTACCGGCTCAATCTAAAACCGGCCTAATGCTTCAACAAGCATAAAATCTCACAAATATGCATCATCCCAGATGTGCATCCAAAACACAACACAACAAGGTTATACGAACCTTCAAAACACTACTATTATTTAATCTCAATACTCACACAAGAGCTACAAACATTGTGGTGTTTGAAGCCATATTTTCAGTGTTGCCTTAGTAAACAAGAGTTTAGTGCTTTTCAGTCGGTCAACACGAATGTACCCAAAAGAGATGGGTTATGCCCTAATCCTGAAATAAATTACATGAGATTAATAAAACACTAGGATGACCAGTTTCGATCGTCAAGCGATCATCATCAGATCCATTACACTTAGGCTACAAAATCTATGTTTGAAATACAGGTGAAAATATTTACAATATGTACAATTAATTAGTTGCAGTATTGGTACTGCAACTGTCAGTGTATGCTAAATGCAGTATATATGTTAGGTGAAATGCTAAATGGTGATAGCTATCCGGAGATTGTACTTTAGAGAGATTATATGG
This sequence comes from Meconema thalassinum, assembly GCA_946902985.2. Lineage (NCBI taxonomy): Eukaryota > Metazoa > Arthropoda > Insecta > Orthoptera > Tettigoniidae > Meconema > Meconema thalassinum. The sequence goes on from OX336391.1 coordinate 391,027,050, forward strand.
TTGTAAACTATGGTTAAACTATAAAATTTTAGGCTAACTACTTATCTGATTGTCTTCCGTACTACAGCTACTCGCAGTTTTCGTGCTCACTGGAACTCACTGTGCGGTCGACTGCGGTGGTTATCTTAACGACTGGTTTTTCCTGCCTTCTCCCCCCTGTACCTACGTGCTGTGGGGAGTGATAGCGATGTGTTTATGTGAGGTGTTGCCAACCTAGATAAGATGAATGTTATTGAATGAGGTGGGTCTACAACTATTAAAGACCGTGGATTAGCCCTCGCCACGCGTGGAGCATAACCCATTCGAACTAAGCGTTGACGGTCTTATGAGGACGTCCCGGCACCTTCAATACTGCCACGAATATGGGCCTTGGTTTATTGCAGAAGAAAAGTACATCGTACTCCTGATCCAGATAACATTTACCTATTAAAAACCCCTAATTTCCCCCCTTTTTTTTATCTAGTTTGGTTGTGTCGCTAAATTGTGTTTTGTTTCCGACAGGGTGTGTTTTTTAGTAGCGTGAAGAGGGGTGAGCTCTCCATGAACGTGTGTTCATTTAGATTGTTGGGATTGTTTCGTTTGGCTAGGTGTATCTCGATTGCTTCCTTTATGTCAAGAGCTCTGCCTTTCGATTCGTGCTGGATTATTTTAAGGTCCGACTCTATGTTGGTAAAACTGTGCCCTGCGTCACACATATGTTCGCACACGGCTGAATGTGTTCCGTATCTTATCGCATTCCTATGTTCATTATAACGTGTGTCTACTCGCCTTCCACTCTGCCCGATGTAATTAGCTTGACAATCGGTGTCTTGGCACGTTATAGAATATACCCCTGACCTTGAATACGGGTCACGTTTATTTAGATTACTATTTAGGAGGTGCCTAGCGGTTGTGTTTTTCGTCGTGAAAGCTATCTTTATGCCTTGTTTTTTGAATAAGTTAGTGATTTTATATGTATTCGCATTCACATAGTTGAAACGCGCAAATTTTTTCTCATTACTGTCCGGTTTGGGAATCATTTTATCTTTATTTTTATGTTTGGCTATAATTTGATTTATTTTGCTTGGCGAGAAGTTGTTTTCCTTTGCTATTTGCATAATAGTTCTTATTTCCTTATTATAGTTGTCTTTTGACATGGGTATGTTTAAAGCTCTGTGCACCATTGAATTGAAACCCGCTAGTTTGTGCGTACTGGGGTGATTAGACTGATTGTCGATTGCATGCGAGGTTTGTGTTGCTTTCCGGAATATGGAATATGAAAGGTCGTTGTCTTTACGTTCAATAGTTATATCGAGATAATTTATTTTCCGGTCTATTTCGGATTCCTTAGTGAATTTGATAGAGTGGTGAAGGCTATTAATGGATTTGAGAATTGTTTCTTCGCTTGTTAGTTCAGTATCGTAGATGCAAATTACATCATCTACGTATCTTTTCCATATTATTATTCCCTTTGTTGAAGTATTTTCTAAGAACGCATTTTCTAGTGCATTGATGAAGATGTCAGCGATTAACCCACTTAGTGGCGATCCCATTGCTAGGCCTTCTCTCTGTGTGTATATTTTATTGTCGAATTGAAACACGTTTTGGGTGAGAATGACCCTCAGTAATCTCACAATCTCTTCAATTTCTTTTACCGAATTGTTGGATTTTAAGTTGTTTTCGATAGTGTTGATTGCTTCAATAATCGGAATATTGGTGTACATGTTAGTTACGTCGAAGGATACTAGCCTGAAGCTAGGTTTCATTTGTAGGGTGTTCAATGCTGTTACTAGTTCTGTTGTGTTCTTTACAGAGTTGTTTTTGTCGTTGGAAAGGCGGCATATTAAGATTTTTAGTAACTCTTTGCTGATTTTGTAATTAGGGGCATTCCTACAATTGACTATTGGTCTCATTGGGCATTCCTTTTTGTGTATTTTTGGTTGTCCCCTCAATGACGGTATTTTCGGGTTCATGTTTATTAGTTTTGATTTTTCGGTTTTGGTCAGTATGTATTCTGTTTCTTTTAGCGCACTTTTTATTTGTTTTTGGAATTTGTTGGTGGGGTCTTTTGTTAATTCCTTGATTTCGTTGTTGTTGAGGAATTCGACTGTTTTTTCAATGTATTCTGTTTTGTTCAAAATTACTGTAGTGTTTCCCTTATCTGCTTTTGTGATGATTAAGTCATGTTCTTTTATTTTTTGTTTCAACGACTTTATTTCTTTGAGTTGTTTCTTGTTTTGAATGTTATTGCTATCACCCTCTCGTTTGAGGATTTTTTTGGCTTCGTTGGTGGCGAGATTTTTGGTTAATTCCCTGTCTTCTGCTGGGAGCTTGTGACTGGCTATCTCAATATCTGTGATTAACTGTTTTATATTGTGATTCGTGTGTGCGTCTGTGCAGTTGTATTTCAAACCTTTGTCTAACATATTCATTTCACCTTGAGAAAATGTTACGTTCGTTCTGTTGTTTACTCTGCTTTGGAAATTGAATTCATTGTTATTCGTGTGTTGTTCGTTAGATTGATGGTTCTGTGTTTCTCCTAGTTTTCTTAATTTATTTTCTAGCGTTTCATGCTTCCTCGTTGCTCTGATTTTGATGGTGTCATGTAGGTGCTCGGTGAAGCTGTCCCATTGGGCTGCGTGCCAGAAATTACTTAGTTGCAATTGAATGTCGTATAATTGTTGGTTAATTTTTTGCTTTCTTATGTATGCAAATCTTAATTCGTTTTTTATCCAAAGCGCTTTGGCTTGTTTGGTTGAAATGATCGTGGCTGGTGTGTTCGGTATGGTTTTAATTGGTACGCATTTAGGGGTGAGGTTTAGTTCTATACATTTTTTGTTGAACCAAATTGACTTGTCTAAATTCATGAGTTTAAGCCTGAGTAATTTGAATTTCTTGGCTTCACGATTTGCCTGACTAGCCGCGAACATTGTGGTGTTTGAAGCCATATTTTCAGTGTTGCCTTAGTAAACAAGAGTTTAGTGCTTTTCAGTCGGTCAACACGGGTTTTTTAATAGGTAAATGTTATCTGGATCAGGTGTACGATGTACTTTTCTTCTGCAATAAACCAAGGCCCATATTCGCGGCAGTATTGAAGGTGCCGGGACGTCCTCATAAGACCGTCAACGCTTAGTTCGAATGGGTTATGCTCCACCCGTGGCGAGGGCTAATCCACGGTCTTTAATAGTTGTAGACCCACCTCATTCAATAACATTCATCTTATCTAGGTTCGCAACACCTCACATAAACACATCGCTATCACTCCCCACAGCACGTAGGGACAGGGGGGAGAAGGCAGGAAAAACCAGTCGTTAAGATAACCACCGCAGTCGACCGCACAGTGAGTTCCAGTGAGCACGAAAACTGCGAGCAGCTGAAGTACGGAAGACAATCAGATAAGTAGTTAGCCTAAAATTTTATAGTTTAACCATAGTTTACAACCATATAATCTCTCTAAAGTACAATCTCCGGATAGCTATCACCATTTAGCATTTCGCCTAACATATATACTGCATTTAGCATACACTGACAGTTGCAGTACCAATACTGCAACTAATTAATTGTACATATTGTAAATATTTTGACCTGTATTTCAAACATAGATTTTGTAGCCTAAGTGTAATGGATCTGATGATGATCGCTTGACGATCGAAACTGGTCATCCTAGTGTTTTATTAATCTCATGTAATTTATTTCAGGATTAGGGCATAACCCATCTCTTTTGGGTACATTCGTGTTGACCGACTGAAAAGCACTAAACTCTTGTTAGCTACAAACATGCTTAACTCACACACTAACCTTAAGCACGTTGTTCAAAGTCGAGACACTGAAACATTCCACAAGCAAATTAACCTATCTCGCCTCCCGATAATGTATATTAATAATACTTGTTCATTTTTCTTGATTCCAAGTCAAGCTTTCCTGGAATAATTTAATCAATTTTGTGAATGGTGTTCAAAGCTGCTATACTATATCTCATTCACACAATTGCATTAAATGCAATTATTTACGTTAATACTGTGGAAAATACATGTCTCAAAATGACATCCTAAATTAAGTTAATCTCAAATCAATACCTAATAGAAGGTAAAACTGATCTTTTCCTGAACCAGGATAGCCTCCAACTTCGGTGGGTTTCAAAGTATCAGTGGTTAAAACTTACACCATGAAAGCAAGTTAACTAATCAGGTTAATCCAATGACAATCATTAAGTAAATCCACTAATAAATCTGCACTCACAAAAGCGAAGTGCTTTCCATAAAAAATAATCCAACAAGTGGATTAAAACTATAAATGCAACGAACACCAAGATAAACTTTCCAAAATTCAAATCGCTGCGAGAAAACGAAGTTCCTAACAGAACAGTAGTACATGAAAAACATGTACTGGCCTCAAAGAAATCAGTGTTCCAAACACTGAGAAACAAACGCGATTAAAACTATGCTTAGACAAAATATTGGAGATCTACCCCTAAATTCTCTTCTCGGCAAATAAAAATACGCACTACTAAGAAATTACTGATTCTACTGATTAAATGATCCAAACTATTAATACACAAGGGATGAATTCGTTAAGCGAATACAAAATCCCGGGAACACAGCAAGTCAGATTCGACAGAAACATCGAACCTAAACTTGTGAATACCCATTTAATCTACAAAAATGAAATGACAATTGCAATTGCTAACAAGTGCCTCTACTAAGCTACGTTAGAGAGTCTGCTGGTCCAGTACCTTTTGTTGCATCTTGAAGCGTCTTAAGGGGGATATATAAAGATCCGATGAGTATCCAGGGTATCACCAGATAATACACTCTTCTTCTTCTCTGGATCTGGGAAACGAACCCGGGCCTGCAGCGCACACGCATACTGGTCAGACGACCATACGAGCCTACTCCCTTCATGCCAGAAATACTATAATCCGCCTGAGAAATAGCACTGTCCTGCATGTCGCAGCTCATGAAAGCACTCGCAAACAACCACTGGAGTGCGGTGAAAATATACTCCTCTCCAACATGGAGAATGCAGTTGTGGGTGGCAGTCATTTCGCTTACGCATTTCTCATGAAGCTACCCCACTTAATCTAGCCTGCCATTCTGGAAGTCATAACTATAACGTTGAACTTCCCCACTGACATCTCAGCCGATAATATGCGTTCTAGTGTCTGCATAATGTATAGCTTAACAAGTCCTGAAGTTAGCATGCATCAGCACAATCATACACGTTACTATTACTCGTGATGAAGACCTCACAAGGTTTCGAAATGGCTGCCTTGGTAACGGACACCGCTGGACAGAGACATACAGTCAGTCCGCGTTCCGTTTCGACACAATTCTTCTTGACCAAGATGGCAGTATACATTTACAACTGTTCTGAACATATCTCAGAACCATTATAAAATGGTAGCTTTAATAAGTACTTGTGCACGGTACACGTCCGCTAGTCGAGACACGAAATACTCTGCAAGCTTATAACGCACTTTGAAAAAGAACTGTTCGGCTTAGCTAAGTATAAACGCGAGCCGTTTCCACACGGAGTTATCACAGCCTGCCGTGCACCTTAGATCTCGCTTACTAGCTGTACCATATAAAAACAATTTATATAGGTCAGACACCCCCGAAAAGGGATTTTCGAGACAAGGCTCGTTGAGTGGAGGGAACCCAAATTTTTCCAGGGCCATGGCTGAATGGTCGCTGGAAGAATAACGTAACGAACAAGTTTTTTTTAAATATGGAAATATATATTGAGAATAAATAAATTAATACAGTCTTGACAGTTGAACATAATTATGAAATACCCTCCTAAGAAAGTGTGGGAGGAACCCCTTACTAAGGAGCTTTTGGCTAGGCCAAGTACGCGCGGGAAACCAGGGAAAACCAAGAAACAAAATCAAACCAAAAAATATTAATAGAATGAAATAAAACCAGACAAGGCCGGATAACTAACAAGGTCGTGTACATCAGTACACTCTGTGGCTACTGACCACAAGATCCATCGTAATATTGTTAAGCACCAAGCCGAAATAAACTTCAGAAACTCAAAAGGAAATATTAATTTCACTCAAAAACGCGCGGACACTCATTAGAGAAACAGCATACTTGCACACGGTGACAAGAGAATAAAATCAACTAAATTAAAGTTTGAAAATGCAAATTTTCCCAAGATGGCGTCGCCACCGACGCTATCTCCAAACATTTGGCATGAACATCAAAATTCTAGAATTCTGGCGAACAGAAAGCTTCCACCAAGAAATATCAATTTCCACCACACGACAATTCATAAGGCACGATTTTAACAAGAATTAAAATCATTCTAATCTCAAAAGACTGCCAAATATCCTCATTAATACGGAGCGGAACTCAAACGCGTCGAACGCACGGCCATGCTGCCAAGCAACTCTTTAATAATAATGGAAAACAAACTAGTAACGAAAACAAAGGACCGTCACTAGTTATTAACATAGTTCCCACCAAAAGAACACAGGTCCTTCATACCGAATTTAGGAAAACATTGTTACATATTAATCTTAAGCTAAAACCTAATTTACATTGACACCACTAAATAATCGGCAGCAAGCATTTAAAAGAAGAAAATTAATTTAAGTTGGAACCAACATTGCGCAATGTTTTGGCCCGTTTAAAATAAAATATTTATATCATAGTAAATGATAAATGATACCAAAAAAATTAGCTAATGAAGGCTTGCTTGCAATGCCAAGAAAACTAAAGTCTTTCTTATCCCTAAGTGGGTCAATCGAATCACCACGACACAATGATTCGATCAAAATCTAAATATATGAAGAAAATGCAATTAAAAATAAATAAAGTTCAAACAAATAATGTGTTTCCAAGTAATAAAATTATATCAATGTCCACTCATACCTTTTGAGCTCGGCCAGGGCCGGAGCCCAGCCACAACGTCCACTTACGAATCAAGTCATCTTGAGAGTCCCTGAGCGTCACTTTGGCGACAAGCAGTTAGCCCGCCAGAGCGGCCTTGCGCATGCGCGCAACTCACGTCGTGCTGCCGAAGGTAGACAGTGGCAGAATTCGAACTAAATTAACAAGTGAAGACATAGAATGTTTCTGCAGGTTAGCCAACGCAATTTCCCACACAAGTCGCCTTTTAAATGGCCGAAAACACACCAGTTCGCAATTTATGTTGGTAATAAAAGAGCGGGAAGGTTCGTGGTGCTAATTGGTCACACGGCCACTTCTCAGGTTTAAATTTGAATAGAGCGGCTAATTCAGTACATGAATGTTCATAATAATTGCCTCAGGAGACAATAATGGCTAATGGAATTTCTATTGTCGTCAACAAACATTATTGAGACAATATAGTTTATAGGAAGATTTCATTTTAGGACCATTAGGGAATGTTTTATTTCTTCTTCTTGGGGTCCAAATCATTTTAGTGACCACTGGGTCAGAAGCAAGGCATAGGGTTTAAGTGACCCCTGGGCTTAGAACTGGGTCCAGAGTTTATTTTCCACAAGCAGGGTTGGCAAGAGTTCGGGCAGGGGTATATGTGCAGATGCAATCGGCACAGCCTCCCACCACGAGACGTCTACCAGGGGTGACGAGAGAGGGCAGACGAGCTTTTGGAGGATCCATGCATAGTTTGGCTTGAGCTCACCGACTGACAGTCACAACCTGTCACAGCTGTTCCATCTCCTGAGCGTGATACCAGATGTCTCCAACATCGACCAGCAAGGCTGCAGAACCAGATACCAGATGACAGCGGCTCGAAAGAAGGCGACAGTAACCCGTGCACTGGCTACTATCCCGTTTATTTGAGGAGCATTCCCGTCATCATGGACAGACTGCAACAAAATCAAAACAGCAGAAGAGGGCACAAACACTTAAATTTCTCTCACAGGACTCTTCTTCTCAGCCGACCTTGTCACCATTTATTTGTCACAATTCGCATACGAAGCACACGAGTATTTACTTTGTTTACTCTCTTGACTTGAATATTCAGGTAAGAGACTTAATAGTTTGAACTTTGGCCTTGAAGAATAAGATAAATTTTAGTTAACAATTTTAAGAATATTAAGAAAAGAACATCACAACACGATGTTCGGGAAGCTAACTGGTTCCCCAACCAAAATCCTAACGATTACACTATAGCTTTACTATTATCATTGACGGGAGCAATCAGACCCATAATGTTACCCCTCAGAACATGGTGACATGGCAGATGAGAACAGACAAGGATAACAAAACCATCCGAGCCAGCTCCAGACTTTGAGACAAGTCAAATCAATACATTAGTTAAGAAAATTAAACTTCATATAACAGAAATCAGACTGCATACCAAACTACACTCTCTCATTCATCTTAGCTGCTTAAGGACAGAACACACTCTCCACACACTGCACGAGATAAGAACAAAACAGAACATGCTCACCTTTCAACGTCAACACAACTACCGAACAAGAGTACCTTTTCAGAACCCATTCTTTACCCACGTTTCACCAGCAACAACAGTGATCTTTTAGGAAAAACCAGACACACCCATGGCACCAACTTCAATGAACAGCTATAAGCCTTACCACATCACGTACAATGTCGACTGAAATCGCTCTGCTCACCCAATGCAACCACTCGACTAAGCAACCTAGGTCATCCAATGTAAGATACCAGTATTCCACAACGAATCAACTTACCCCCTTCAACCATCACAGAACAAGAATGCCCACGAGCAAATGCAGGTCATCCTATTCCCAAATGAGTTGATCACAACTCTATCCCTTACACTCAACCAAAGAAAGAAAGTTACACGACTGTTATCCAGATACAAAGATTATCAAGAAGAAAGACCTGAGACGGTGAGAACGCCTATAGCAGGCTTTCGTCAACAAGGAAAAGAAAGTAATTGTCGACGAAACTAGCACTGTCATGTCGCACTTAACTTCCCACATCATCAGCTTCTGCGAGCAGCTCAACTCAATTTCTTACAACCAACCTCCACGGTACCATGGTGCTCAAGTTCGACCAAAATCACAACTCCAGTCTTTACTGGCAACTCACTCCGACAATACAGTTCAGTACTCTAGCAGTTCCAACAACAATGAGCAACATTCGTCACCATTTACCATCTACCAGTTCCCGAGACGATACCCTCCAAGAACTATATCTTACTACTTAATGACTGGCAGCAACCTCGAGATCACCAGCCTCACGTTTTCCTGCAGCTTTACAGTACGACAGGTGAGTTCGAAATATGCGTCTTCTCTCTGCATCTTCTAATAAAACGGTTACTTCAGTCGGAAATGACAAGACTTTATATGGACCAGTATATTTGGGAAGTAACTTTCCTGAGACCTTATTTCCAGGGGTTTTCTTCCAGAAATTCTTGACAAACACCAAATCATTCACCTTAACTTCCCTTGAACTCGACCCTTGTTATAACGAACAGCGAGTTTGTCGTGAGACACCTTAATCGCTTCCTGAGCCTCCTTCCATATTTCTTTTACTCTTTCAGGCGACGGCTGATCAGGTAATAAATCATCCAACGACCACAGATTAGTCAATGACGAGTTTGGTGCGAACGCACATATTAATGAGAACGGTGTTTTTCCATGCGATTCATGATCCGCCGTATTGAACGCATAAGTCAACCAATGCAGCGATGAATTCCACCTTGCATGGTTGTCTCTATGATAAGCAATGAGAGCAGCTCTCAAATTCCTATTTACTCTTTCCGCCAAACTGGGGTTTGGGTAATACGGATTCGTAGTTATATGAGAGATAGAATAATCAAAACAAAAGTTTTTCATTTGAACGGATGTGAAAGTCTTAGCATTGTCTGAAACAAGATACTGACACGGACCAAAAGATGTGAAAATACTCTGCAAACATTTAATCACAGAAGAAGAATTACTAACTTTAGTGGGGAAAATCCAACAGAATCTAGAAAAGCCATCGACACAAACCAACGCGAACCTATTACCAACCTTGGACCTCGGAAAAGGCCCAACGAAATCCACGTACAGCCGTTCCATGGGTCTTGACGCGGGCTCAGATGATAGAAACCCCACCTTGCTCGAGACAGCGGGTTTACTTACATTACATGAACGACATCCTAGCACAAACTTTCGAATATCACGATCCATTTGTTTCCAAGTGAAAGATTTACGGATCTTTTGCCTAGTCTTAAATATCCCCAGATGACCTCCCACTGGAGATTCGTGAAAATACCGAAGCATACCATCAACCAACTGAACCGGCAACACGACTTTAGGTTTCCTGTCGTGTCTAGCAACACAACACAATACTCCAGAACGCAGAAAATAAGGATGAACAGTCTCTCCATTTGACAATTTACTGATGATCCCTTCTAAATTAGGATCCTCTCTCTGGTGAATAGCAATGTCCTTGAAAAGTAAGGGTGAGTTGTTCAGCATGTGCTGAGCGGAATTAGCTCCCACCACCATATTACTCTCAGCTACAGTATCAACTCCCTTCTTGCCTAACGGAACTTCTTCATACATCCTACTCAGAGAATCTGCCACCACATTTTCAGAACCTTTGATATGACGCACTTTAAACTTGAACGATGATATACGTGTTGCCCACCTTTCAATGCGACCAGTCTTCCTCGGCCTTGCTAACACCCAACTCAGTGCTTGATTATCAACCTCTAACTCAAATTCCACATGTTCGATGTACAACTTAAATTTTTCTAACGCGAACATCACTGCTAGTCCCTCCAATTCATAGACAGAATACGAAGATTCAGGTTTAGTTAAAGTCCGAGATGCGAAAGCAATCGCCCTCCTACCATCATCTCCTTCTTGAAGTAAAACAGCGGCAACAGCTCCCAGTGAAGCATCGGTCTGAATGATAAACGTTTTGTTAAAATCAGGGACAGCCAGTACAGGTGCGTTACACAATGCATCCTTAAGATCGTCAAATGCAGCTTGCTGCGACTCACCCCACACAAACGGAACATTCTTCTGTCTCAACTGATTCAACGGAATGGCACGACGAGCAAAATCCGGGACGAATTTTCTAAAGAAATTTATCATGCCCACAAACCGAGCTACCCCCTTAACATTGACAGGTTTCTTGTAGTCTCTGATACTCTGCGTACGAGATGGATCGACAGACACTCCCTTGGCTGACACAATGTGTCCCAAGAACGAGATCTCTGACTTAGCAAAGGAAGTCTTAGAAATTTTCACAGTTAACCCAGCGTTTTTGAGTCTCTCAAACACTTCTCTTAAGTGACGAACATGATCCTCGAAATTTTTACTGAACACCACCACATCGTCTAAATAGTGGTACAAAACTTAAATTTTACGCCAGAGAAAACACGATCCAATAACCTGCTCAGAACAGCTCCTCCAGTACTCAGACCAAACGGTAATCTATTATACTCAAACAAATTCCAGTCCGTGGCGAACGCAGTCAAATGATTTGATTCTTCAGCCAACGGTACCTGATTATATGCTTGTGTTAAATCAAGCAGCGAAAAGAAACGCGCATCTTTAAACCAACAGAAGCAGTTGTGCAAATCCGGCAAAGGTATGGACTCTTGAACCACTTTCTTATTGAGTCTCCCATAATCGACCACCGGCCGAAAACCACCGTCAGGTTTCGGAACCAAAAACATCGGCGAAGAGTATGCGGAAATTGACGGACGAATAACACCGTCAGCCAGCATTTTATCAATAATCTTTTTTAATTCTGCCATCTTGGGTGGACTCAACCGATAAGGCGGATGACGGACAGGAATGTCATCTTCGACAATTATTTTGTATGACATTAAATTGGTAACACCTAGTTTATCAGTAAATACCTCAGGATACTCTGAACACAATTTTCTAATAACACAAGCTTGACCGTCAGAAAGATTGCCCAAATCTAGGTCATCAACCCCAAAACTTGCCTCATCCTCAACTTTCTCGTCCACGTCCACATGACCGGTTCTAATATCATATCTTTCGGAAGCCGAGAATTTCAACTTAATCTCAGGACAAAAGTTAAACCAAAACGATTCTCTCCCCACATCTAATGTCACTCCAGAATGAGACATAAAATTTGCCCCTAAGATAACAGGACAAGACAACTTAGCAATAATCCAAAATGGAAACTTCCAAGTAAAATTGTGGATGCGAATTTTCAACTTAACCGAACCAAGAATATCTAACGAAGAATTATTTGCTGACACAAGTTTAACGTCCACCTTGGACAATGCCGGAAACTTACAAATCCCTTTCATGGCCTGATACCAATCTTCACCCATTAATGATGCTGCGCTACCCGAGTCAAGCAAGGCATTCACATTAGCATTATTCACAAGAATCCCGATCACAGGAGAAGGTAATAATGAATTTAAAGATATTTTTGCACAATTTTCCTGACCAACCTTAGATTCACAAACAGTACCTGACATCGATAAAACCTCATCAGCATGGTCACGATGCCAGTTTTCCTCATGTCAATCTTGTCTGTAATTACACTCTCGATCAGAATGACCACTTCCACCACAACGATCACAATGTATAACATTAACTCCTTCACGAACTGTGGCACTCTGTCCAACAATCACACCTCCTCGATCCTGACCATTCTGCACCCGAGCATTTCCATCACGACCCTGATTCTGAGGAGCTCTCACTTCACGATTTCTATCTTGCTCTGCTGGAGGACGAGTATTTCCCTAACGGTTATTCCTACCTTGAAATCTATTATTATTATTATTCCAACGAGGTGACATTTCCTTCGGCCTATTACGATTCAACTGACTCACATGACCTCTCTGCGATTCATTCTGTATAACAGACTCAGCATGGACTACAACCTCATTTAACTCCGACACAGTTCGAGCACGGTATCCTACCCTCAACACGGACCTATACTCAGGAGTAATGCCATCCAATATGTGAGAAACAATTTCTCTTTCAGTGAAATTGACAGAAAATACCTTCGCAAACTTAAGAATATCTTCCACGTAAGAAGTCAACGACTCCCCAACACACTGCAGACGGTAAAAATATTGGTGTTCAATCGGACCTATCGATCTTGATAGCACAAAATTTTCTAAAACCAACCCAATAAAAACCATAATTCTAGTATTCTTTGACATTGCTTCAACCACCATTTTCCTCATCAGTCCACTAGTAAGTGGGAACATTAATTGATATATTTGGGCGTCCGTTACATCGAAAACCTCAGCATATTCTTCAATTTCAACTAACTCTCTCAAAAACATAATAATTCCGTCAGTGGTGTCCATACTCATATTTCTCAACTTTGCCACACAAGCTGTCAATGGATGAGCCAAATTCCCAAAATTTTTCTCCGTGAACACAGAACGACCCGAATTTCCTTCTCTCGAATCACCAAAACCTGCCAATCCTTCTCCACGTCTCACTCGACCAACAGTTTGATGATCGAAATCACCGCGATCATAGAAATTGAATCTGTCCCGTGACCTTAGGTTACGCCCTTCTGCTGATGACGATAAAGGAACTCTCTGACCATCCTATAAAGTAGATCGATCAATTCGACTAACAGTAAGCCTATCCGTCCTAGGCAACTCTCTCATATCACTCCGATCAGCCAAATTAACACGTCTACGCACACTATCACTACTGGATACCGAACACACAGGTCTAGAATTTGCATTTGAATAAGAATGCTTAACACCACCATACGAATTACTCATAGTATAGACAGGAAGTACATTACCTACGTTCACAGATCTAGCACTGGCCACACTACCCACAGCTTCGTTTCTTAACAACGAACGACGTTCATACTTGTTAGACCTAGCATCAAATTCAGCGCTCCTGTCGTCAGCACGACCACCATACACTCGAGAGGAAGTTGGCACTCCTAACCTAACATCTGACAACACAGAAGTTTCCCTAACTAAATTCAACTCAGCTGGATACGCCTCCCCAAGACTCAACTGATTTATCCGTGTCACTTCACTATTTACTACCGACCTCATCGCAGAATCATGAGTACTTTCCTTTCCGAACTCAACTTCACTCCGACCATTTCTACGTACAGGCACCTTTATAACATTAACAGGTTGCTTAAATACAGGATTCGCCACGGTAGCACAATTCATACCATCACCATCTACAGCCACTGCATCAACTACCGGATACAAATGTGAACCAGGTACTACGATACCATTACGTTGCACTACACTAGCTACATCAACATTTCTATCTCTGAGAGAGTGAGGTACATCACCATTTCCTTCTCCAACAACTGCCCTAACTGAACTCCGATCACCACTATCAATACTAGACTGACTTCGATCATCCAGCAACTGATTTACACTTTTAAAATCTTCAGACGTAAACACAGGATCTGATTCATCAAAAACCTTTTCAGCACATATAACGAGATTTATTTCAGCCTCAATGATCTCCTCTAACTCCTCATCTGATTTATGAACTGAGACGACAAAAATGTCCTCGCAACGTGTAAACAGATAACGCAGCCTAGCCCGCAGTCTATCATACTGAGATGAAGTACCATACTCTTCCAAGAAAAATAAATTAACAATATTACTACACAAATCTACCTTATATTGCATCTGGAACTTACTCAGGTGGAGTTCTGCATCCTGCTCGAAGGTTGGCAATTCTACAGGAACGTCAAGATTCTCATTCAGCCTCTCACGAGCCAACACCAAGTCTGACGGCACCACTATGCCTCTAATTTGTAGCTCATAAGCTACTTCATCCTCATACAGATATTTGGGATCAGGAACATATCTCTCCACCATGATAAAGGAGAAACAAACACACGTATTAGAATATAACCCAATCAGAGCCCTACCTAATGAAACTTTAGAACTAGTTTCACTTGTTCAACTGTCAATCGATTTAATATAATCACTGAATAACCTTTGCATCACATTAGCCTGAAAGCACACTTTAACCATTACGATAGCCTTCCTACGACCACCAGCACGAAATACTTACAGAGGGAGCTACCATTTTTTTTTACATTAAGATGCATGACAAAATCAGCCGGCTTTCAGAAAATCGAAACCACTGCGATGTTAACATAATTTCTGTACCATATAAAAATAATTTATATAGGTCAGACACCCCCGAAAAGGGATTTTCGAGACAAGGCTCGTTGAGTGGAGGGAACCCAAATTTTTCCAGGGCCGTGGCTGAATTGTCGCTGGAAGAATAACGTAACGAACAAGTTTTTTTTTAAATATGGAAATATATATTGAGAATAAATAAATTAATACAGTCTTGACAGTTGAACATAATTATGAAATACCCTCCTAAGAAAGTGTGGGAGGAACCCCTTACTAAGGAGCTTTTGGCTAGGCCAAGTACGCGCGGGAAACCACGAAAAACCAAGAAACAAAATCAAACCAAAAAATATTAATAGAATGAAATAAAACCAGACAAGGCCGGATAACTTACAAGGTCGTGTACATCAGTACACTCTGTGGCTACTGACCACAAGATCCATCGTATTATTGTTAAGCACCAAGCCGAAAGAAACTTCGGAAACTCAAAAGGAAATATTAATTTCACTCAAAAACGCGCAGACACTCATTAGAGAAACAGCATACTTGCACACGGTGACAAGAGAATAAAATCAACTAAATTAAAGTTTGAAAATGCGAATTTTCCCAAGATGGCGTCGCCACCGACGCTATCTCCAAACATTTGGCATGAACATCAAAACTCTAGAATTATGGCGAACAGAAAGCTTCCACCAAGAAATATCAATTTCCACCACACGACAATTCATAAGGCACGATTTTAACAAGAATTAAAATCATTCTAATCTCAAAAGACTGCCAAATATCTTCATTAATACGGAGCGGAACTCAAACGCGTCGAACGCAGGGCCATGCTGCCAAGCAACTCTTTAATAATAATGGAAAACAAACTAGTAACGAAAACAAAGGACCGTCACTAGTTATTAACATAGTTCCCACTAAAAGAACACAGGTTCTTCATACCGAATTTAGGAAAACATTGTTACATATTAATCTTAAGCCAAAACCTAATTTACATTGACACCACTAAATAATCGGCAGCAAGCATTTAAAAGAAGAAAATTAATTTAACAAGTTGGAACCAACATTGCGCAATGTTTTGGCCCGTTTAAAATAAAATATTTATATCATAGTAAATGATAAATGATACCAAGAAAATTAGCTAATGAAGGCTTGCTTGCAATGCCAAGAAAACTAAAGTCTTTCTTATCCCTAAGTGGGTCAAACGAATCACCAAGACACAATGATTCGATCAAAATCTAAATATATGAAGAAAATGCAATTAAAAATAAATAAAGTTCAAACAAATAATGTGTTTCCAAGTAATAAAATTATATCAAGGTCCACTCATACCTTTTGAGCTCGGCCAGGGCCGAAGCCCAGCCACAACGTCCACTTACGAATCAAGTCATCTTGAGAGTCCCTGAGCGTCACTTTGGCGACAAGCAGTTAGCCCGCCAGAGCGGCCTTGCGCATGCGCGCAACTCACGTCGTGCTGCCGAAGGTAGATAGTGGCAGAATTCGAACTAAATTAACAAGTGAAGACATAGAATGTTTCTGCAGGTTAGCCAACGCAATTTCCCACACAAGTCGCCTTTTAAATGGCCGAAAACACACCAGTTCGCAATTTATGTTGGTAATAAAAGAGCGGGAAGGTTCGTGGTGCTAATTGGTCACACGGCCACTTCTCAGGTTTAAATTTGAATAGAGCGGCTAATTCAGTACATGAATGTTCATAATAATTGCCTCAGGAGACAATAATGGCTAATGGAATTTCTATTGTCGTCAACAAACATTATTGAGACAATATAGTTTATAGGAAGATTTCATTTTAGGACCATTAGGGAATGTTTTATTTCTTCTTCTTGGGGTCCAAATCATTTTAGTGACCACTGGGTCAGAAGCAAGGCATAGGGTTTAAGTGACCCCTGGGCTTAGAACTGGGTCCAGAGTTTATTTTCCACAAGCAGGGTTGGCAAGAGTTCGGGCAGGGGTATATGTGCAGATGCAATCGGCGCACTAGCCAAGTTGCGTAACCACACATATGACACTCCGAACACAAAAGTAGAAGTCCAAGTGAAGTCGCCTTGCTTGCAGCCAAACGCCACAGCAAGCAACCCCCACTACCACCTTCCTTCATCGATATCTCGATGTGTCAGTAACTCGCTTATGGCTTAATCATTATAGATGTTATTCTTGCACGTCGCTTGTTATATTATATTCCTCATATGAAATAGCTTTCTGCTATGGTAATCTGCGTTCGATGTCCTTTGAAAAGTCTTCTAATACTCTAATTCGCTTCAAAACAATAAAGATAATCCTGTAGCGTGGATCGATATATGCCATGACGTCACATATAGGTTTATTGATCGGTATATCTGAGAGTCCACCCACACGGGAATGCTCGTTACTTTCCGATCTCGAACCGAATGACACTTCTTATATTAACGGCGTGATAGATCATGACTTGACTCATGAGCTCAACAGCATCTCGTCTCTCGTCGTCTCCACTACAGTATCTGGGCATAACCTTATGGAAATATACGGTACATTTCCCCACAGATATCTCAAATAAAAGTAATTCTGCTTTTATTTGCACCAATCTAGGTAATTTCGATATATGTATCGTTATTTTCATACAGATCTTAAACACTCCACAAATCTCTTGAGGTTTTTAGCATTAAAACTTCCTATAACATCTCTACCATTTGTGCTTACAATCTCGTAGCAGTTATTTCCAAATGCTCTTGCTATCATATGACTTCTGTCCAAGCTCTCTCTGGCCTTCTATTTAAATGGACTCTTTATGCGAATGCTATGCCAGCGTCAGTCTTCAATTTCTTCGTATAATCTTTTCCTTTTCTCTGTCAGGGGTTCTCTCCTGACTTCTATCCTTTCTGCTGGTGCTGGCTTGAGCCTGATCTCTCACTCCCTCCTTTCTCTCTTTTGACCTTCTTCGTCCTTCTTCTGGGGACCTATCTCGCCCCCTCTTGAGCCTATCCTGCTGTCTCTTTCTTTCAGATTCCTCTGTTCTGTAATTTTTATATCTGGAGTAACCTTGATTCTGTCGGTTATCGCCTTGATTCCGGTTGTACTGAGCTTCTCTCCTATTTCTGTCGTATGGAGCTTCTCTCCGATCCCTGTCATATGGAGCTTCTCTCCGGTTCCTGTCGTATGGAGCTTCTCTCCGATAGTCTACTATTTTCATCTCTCTGTTGGTCGTTCCGTCTCCTATCATTCTGATAGCTATTCCTGATTGGACCTGTTCTATTTTCATTTCTAGGTTGGAAACGCTCAGTTTGTTGAGTCCTATTCATCATGACTGCGTTTACAGTCTTAGGTTCCTGTCTAGAACTCTTAGTGACTGTCGGTTGCGTCATTAAACTAATATGATCGAGGCGACGCAATAGATCATCCATCGATGCTAAGGCCGAAATACCAGAGGCTATGAGTGACTTTCTAACTTCAGCTGAAAGCTGTCGCGATATGGCTTCTACTAATTCAACCTGCGACAAGGGTGGATCAAGAAATCTCAGTTTAGCCAACTGGCAAGCGAAATATTCTGCATAACTAGTCGGTCCTGTAGTAGCATACTTCCTTGAATAAATCTCGGATCTTATGTTCTGTTGGACCTCAATTGACCAAAAACGCTGAACAAACGCTTGTGTGAACTGGTCGAAATCCTCAAAGGTGTACCTGAACGCTTGGAACCACTGAAGAGGAGCGTCCGATAAAAATCTCTCTACTACCCGCAATTTCCGTTCATGTGGTACATGAGATTCCACAAAATAATCTTGAATGCGTCTGATAAATTCTAAAGGAGTGGTTCCATCTAGATTGTTAAATTTTCTTGGTTTATCTTCAAAGTTCCTAATGATGGTTATATTAGATGCCCTATCTGTTGCACTTGTGACATTACTATGTGCACCTACATTGGGAGCTGAAGAATAAATTCTTCCGCTTGGGTTTGGAGTTCTGATGTGCAAGGTATAGCCCTATTCGACTGTTCCATCGGTCTAAACTGAACAGACGTTGGAGCCTTAAAGGATTCCTGAATGTCGATTCCTTTTTGTTCCGGAACAGGATTAACTGGCTCATCTACAACTACTCTAAAATCACTATTTATTAGCAATCGCAATTGTATAATAATGTTATTGGTTTTACGTCCCTTTTAACTACACTGGTTTTTAGAGACGCCGGGGTGCCGGCTGGCTGCGTGGCTCAGGGGTAACGTTCTCGCTTGCTGGGCCCAAGGTTGCAGGTTCGTATCCTGGCGCAGTCAGCTGGCATTTGAGGGTACGCAAATGTGAGGGAGCCGTGTCACTAGATTTACTGGCACGTTAAAGATCCCCTTCGGGGCAATCGCAATTGTTCTTTAAGAGTATCCAAGTTGATACTACCCGCTAAATTAATGCTTTCGACGCCTTTCCTTAGCTCATTGATCTCAGAAGTATTATTTTCCCTTATCTCGGTAGTATAGTGGTCAGTATCACCGCCTGTCACGCGGGAGACCGGGGTTCGATTCCCCGCCGGGGAGGATACTTTTACTATTAGCTTAGAATGTTTCTTGACTAGCAAGCAGGTGAAGTTTTTTTCCTCTAATTCACATTTAAGCAGCAGATACAACTGGGGAAGAAAGCATGCTGTCGCCCAGGTAACCACTAAATTGGGTTGAGCACTTTGCAACGAGGCGGACCTAAAGACTAGTGTCAGTAACTCTACCAGTAAATTAAAATCCGCTGTCTCTAAAGAATAAAGGATGGCAAACTACAAATTTTATTGTAGGGTTAGTATTTTTAAAATAAAACAGTGATTCCTTTATACTATCATATAATCAGGATCTTCCATTTCATTTTCATGGCTTGGAATATTTAAGACCACGCCTGCAGCCGTAAAATCCTTATTCGTTCTTGTTAGAAAAGGTTCCTATTTGTAATACCAGAAGAAAAGCACACTTGTTGTTACGTTCAGATCATTGCACAAGGTTTCCTGTCTATAATTTAAGCAAATCCATTGATCACTAGAGGCGCTGCAGTTGCCTAAATATTGCCACTATAAGATTGTTAGGACGAATGATGGCAAAACAACTCACAGATACAAGAGAAAACGTGGCAATGTGCGCAGACTTTTAAAAATCTACACAAGTGAGTATTATAAAGGTTGTATTTCCCAAGTTTTGCAAAAATAAGCAATCCATCAACATTCAATAGCCTATTGTCTGAAAAATCACGTGTTAGTTGTTGGAGTCCATTTTCGAACTTGTGTTAGGGAACGAATCTTTGGGTACAGCCTATATGTAGACGTGTATTGCGTCTCGTGATGGTTGTATAGGTTATATCTGCCGGTTATTATACGAGATGCACAGAAGGAACGATATTTGCCTTGTGACGATAATTATTGCTCTCACTCCTTATATGGATATCCAAGGTCTCAAAAGTTCTGAGGAACATCTTATCTTAGAAATTACGAAAACTGTGTGTCCTCGATAGTATAGTGGTCAGTATCCCCGCCTGTCACGCGGGAGACCAGGGTTCGATTCCCCGCCGGGGAAGATACTTTTACTAATAGCTCAGAATGTTTCTTGACTATCAAGCAGGTGAAGTTTTTTCTCTAATTCACTTTTAAACAGCAGATACAACTGGGGATGAAGGCATGCTGATCGCCCAGGTAACCACTAAATTGGGTTGAGCACTTTGCAACGTGGCGGACCTAAAGACTAGTGTCAGTAACTACCGGTAAATTAAAATCCGTTGCCTCTAAAGAATAAAGGATGGCAAACTACAAATTTTATTGTAGAGTTAGTCTTTTTTTTTAATAAAACAGTGATTCCTTTATACTACCATATAATCAGGATCTTTCATTTCATTTGCATGGCTTGGAATATTTAAGACCACATTACTGTGACCGAGGACATGAATGGGTCAGCTTCTAAACTTGGCAAATATCCACGAAGGAAAAATCCCACAGGCCCCCGTGGCGAGATCGGCTAGCGCGTTCAGCTCTTAACCGAAAGGTTTGTGGCTCAAGCCCACTCGGGGGCGATAGTTTTAAAATACCATTACCTTATTGAGGGCGCCAGCAGCCGTAAAATCCTTATTCATTGTTGTTAGAGAAGGTTCCAATTTGTAATACCAGAAGAAAAGCACACTTGTTGAACGATAAATTGATGGGTTACGTTGAGATCATTGTACAAGGTTTCCTGTCTATAATTTAAGCGAATCCATTGATCACTAGAGGCGCTGCAGTCGCCTAAATATGGCCACTATAAAAGTGTTAGGGCGAATGATGGCAAAACAACTCACAGATATTCAAGAGGTCGCCTCCGTAGCGTAGCGGTCAGCATGGTTAGCTGCCGCCCTGGAGGTCCTGGGTTCGATTCCCGGCTCTGCCACGAAATTTGAAAAGGTGTATGAGGGCTGGAACGGGGTCTACTCAGCCTCGGGTGTTCCAAATGAGTAGAGGGGGTTTGATTCCCACCTCAGCCATCCTCGAAGTGGTTTTCCGTGGTTTGCCACTTCTTCTTAGGGCAAATGCCGCGATGGTACCTTTTTCAAGGCCACGGCCGCCTCCTTCCCTCTTCCTTGTCTATCCATCCTGCCCATCCATTACCTTCCCTCATGAGGCCCCTGTTCGCTTTGCAGGTGAGGCCGCCTGGGCGAGGTGCCAATCACACCTCACCAGTTGTATCCACTCCGATTAGATGTTCCCAGCTCTAGGACACTGCCCGTAGAGGCGGTAGTGGTGAGTTCCCTCGCTGAGTCCGTGGGTTCCACCAACCTGGAGGGTAAACGACTAAGAAAGAAAGAAAGATATTCAAGAGAAAACGTGGCAATGTGCGCAGACTTTTAAAAATCGACACAAGTGTGCATTATAAAGGTTGTATTTCCCAAGTTTTGCAAAAATATGCAATCCATCAACATTCAGTAGCCTACTGTCTGAAATATCACGAGTTAGTTGTTGGAGTCAATTTTCGATCTTTTGCTAGGGATCGAATCTTTGGGTACAGCCTATATGTAGACGTGTATTGCGTCTCGTGATGGTTGTATAGGTTATATCTGCTGGTTATTATACGAGATGCACACAAGGAACGATATTTGCCTTATGACGTTAATTATTGCTCTCACTCCTTATATGGATATCCAAGGTCTCAAAAGTTCTGAGGATCATCTTATCTTAGAAAATACGGCAACTGTGTGTCCTCGGTAGTATAGTGGTCAGTATACCCGCCTGTTACGCCGGAGACCGGGGTTCGATTCCCCGCCGGGGAGGACACTTTTACTCATAACTTAGGATGTTTCTCGACTATCAAGCAGATGAAGTATATTTCTCAAATTCACATTTAAGCATCAGATGCAACTGGGGATGAAGGCATGCTGATCGTCCAGGTAACCACTAAATTGGGTTGAGCACTTTGCAACAAGGCGGACCTAAAGATTAGTGTCAGTTACTCTACCAGTAAATTAAAATCCGTTGTCTATAATGAATAAAGGACTGCAAACTACAAATTTTACTGTAGGGTTAGTCTTTTTAAAATAAAACAGTCATTCCTTTATCTATTATATATAATCCAAAATTGACTCATCACCGAAGGGCTCAAACCACTAGGCCTAGAAAGCTAAAGTTTTGGTAGTTGGTTGACCCGAGTATGTAGAGGCTCACTAAGAAACGGTTTTTGAAAATTCAGTTTGTAAGTGAATTTTTTCGGCCGTTTGGCACTGAGGAAGGACAGTTGGTACAAAGATGGGATTTAGCTCATTTTAATCCGCCATATGCGGGAAACAATACTCGGAGGTCCAGTAGGGACCCAGGAAAAATATTTTTAATTTCCTAAAATGAACGGTTTCGGAGATATTCCCAAATAACTGTGCTTCCTCTGAGAAACAAATCAACGTTACTATGGCAACCGCTGAAATTTCGCAGACTGGGGATAGTTTTCTGGCAATATCTCGAAAACCGTTCGTTTTAGGGCCTTAAAACGCGGGGTTCGGTCCCCACTTAATAGACGTGGATCCCACGAACATTGCTCCTTGCATTGATACGCGCAAAATGAGCTATATTCAATATTTCTACGAGCAAATCGACTTGGAAAGTCTCATCTATTATATAATCCAAAATTGACTCATCACCTCAGTGCTCAAACCACTAGACCTAGAAAGCTAAAATTTAGCATGTTGGTTGATCCGAGTATAAAGAGGCTCAGTAAGAAACGGGTTTTGAAAATTCAATTTGTAAGAGACTTTTTTCGGCCCTTTGGCATTGAGCATCCAAAATTGACTCATCGACGCAGGACTCAAACCACTAGACCTAGAAAGTTGACATTTTGCATGTTTGTTGATCCGAGTATGTAGAGGCTCACTAAGAAACGATTTTTGAAAATTCAGTTTGTAAGTAACTTTTTTCGGCCCTTTAGCACTGTGCAAGGACAGTCGGTACAAAGATGGCATTTAGCTCATTTTAAGCCGCCAGATACGAGAAACAATACTCGGAGGTCCAGTAGGGACCCAGAAACACACTTTTGACGTTCCTAAAATGTACGGTTTCGGAGATATTCCCAAATAACTGTGTTCCTTCTGAGAAACAGATCAACGTTTCTATGGCAACCGCTGAAATTTCGCACACTGGGGTAAGTATTCTGGCATTATCTCGAAAACCTTTCGTTTTAGGGCCTTAAAACACAGGGTTCGGTTCCCACTTCATAGAAGTGGAAACCACGAACATTGCTCCTCGCATTGATACGCGCAATATGAGCTATATTCGATATTTCTACGAGCAAATCGACTTGGAAATTCTCATCTATTATATATAATCCAAAATTGACTCATCATCGCAGGGCTCAAACCACTAGACCTAGAAAGCTAAAATTTTGCATGTTGGTTTATCCGAGTATGTAGGGGCTCACTAAGAAACGGTTTGTGAAAATTCAAGTTGTAAGGGACTTTTTTCGGCCCTTTGGCATGAGCATCCAAAGTTGACTCATCGACGCAGGGCTAAAACCACTAGACCTAGAAAGCTGAAATTTTTCATGTTGGTTGATCCGAGTATGTAGAGGCTCACTAGGAAACGGTTTTTGAGAATTATGTTTCTAAGTGACTTTTTTTGGCCCTTTGGCACTGAGCAAGGACAGTCGGTACAAAGATGGAATTTAGCTCATTTTAAGCCGCCAGATACGAGAAACAATATTCGGAGGTCCTGTAGGGACCCAAATACACACTTTTTAAGTTCCTAAAGTAAACGGTTTCGGAGTTATTCCCAAATACCTGTGTTCCCTCTGAGAAACAGATCAACGTTAGTATGGCAACCACTGAAATTTTGCAGACTGTGGATAGTTTTCTGGCAATATCTCGAAAACCGTTCGTTTTGGGGCCTTAAAACGCGGGGTTCGTTTCTCACTTCTTTGAAGTGGAAACCACGAACATTGCACCTCGCATTGATACGCGCATAATGAGCTATATTCGATATTTCTAAGAGCTAATCGACTTGGAAAGTCTCATCTATCTCTTATATAAAAACAAGATGTTCAGTAAAGAACATATAGCCTACTTTCTCCTAAATGCATGGGTATTGTTATAACTCTTTGTCCTTTTAAAGGAGTTTAATTGAATGTTGGTTGTAGTAGCTTGTTGAAATACAACGTGCTATAGGGATATTAAACATGAATATGAGGTGCCCTTTGCTAGTGCTACCTCTGTAAAAAATTCATTCAATTCGGTTTCACCGTGTTGGAATTGGCCTGGGGAATGGATTTGCACACATACATGGCCGCTATTTGCAAACTATTGGGCTGATGACCTTGTAGTCAGTCATAAGATGCTTTCCACAAAAAGGCATGTTGTTGCAAAATCCGGTAGAGATCAAATTATTAGGATGGTCGAAATTTGATTTAAGCTTTTAACATTTGGGTGGCCGTCATTCCGTTTCCGTCAAGATGGCGGTGATATAAAACATGACACTGAGGTGGCCTTTTCTAGTGCTACCTCTGTACCAAATTTCGTTCAATTCGGTTTCACCGTGTTTGAATTGATAGGGGGAATCGATTTGCACACATAATTGGCCACCATCTGCAAACTATTGGGCTGATGATCTAGCAGTTTGGTCAGAATATGCTTCCAACATAAAGATTTGTTGTTGCAAAATTTGGTAGAGACTAGATTATTAGGTTGGTCGTAATTACATTTTAGCCTTTAACATTTGGGTGGCCGCGATTACGTTTCCGTCAAGATGTCGGTGATATAAAACATGACACTGAGGTGGCCTTTTCTAGTGCTACCTCTGTACCAAATTTCGTTCCATTCGGATTCACCGTGTTCGAATTAATAGGGGGAATCGATTTTCACACAAAGATGGCCGCCATCCACGAAATATTAGGCTAATGACCTATTAGTTTGGTCAAAGGATGCTCCCTCCATAATGGTATGTTGATGCAAGATTTGGTAGTGATCGGATGATTAGGTTAATTGTAATTTGATTCAAGCTTTGAATATTTGTGTGGCCGCCATTACGTTTCCGTCAAGATGGCGGCGATATAAAATATGACACTGAGGTGCCCTTTACTAGTGCTACCTCTGTACCAAATTTCATTCCATTCGGTTACACCGTGTTCGAATTAATAGGGGTAATCGATTTTGACACAAAGATGGCCGCCATCCGCAAACTGTTAGGCTAATGACCTATTAGATTTGTCAAAGGATGCTTCCTCCATAAAGGTATGTTTTTGCAAAATTTGGTAGAGATCGGATGATTAGGTTAGTCGTAATTTGATTTAAGCTTTGAACATTTGTGTGGCCGCCATTACGATTCAAACAAGATGGCGGTGATATAAAACATGACACAGAGGTGCCCTTGGCTAGTGCTACCTCTGTACCAAATGTCATTCCATTCGGTTTCACCGTGTTCGAATTAATAGGGGTAATCGATTTTGACACAAAGATGGCCGCCATCCGCAAACTATTAGGCTAATGACCTATTAGATTTGTCAAAGGATGCTCCCTTTATAAAGGTATGTTGTTGCAAAATTTGGTAGAGATTGGATGATTAGGTTAGTAGTAATTTGATTTAAGCATTGAACATTTGGGTGGCCGCCATTACGTTTCCGTCAAGATGGCGGCGATATAAAACATGACACTGGGGTGCCCTTTGCTAGTACTACCTCTGTACCAAATTTCGTACCATTCGGTTTCACCGTGTTTGAATTAGTAGGGGCAATCCATTTTCACACAAAAATGGCCGCCATCCGCAAACTATTAGGCTGATGACCTATTAGTTTGGTCAAAGGATGCTGCCCCCATAAAGGTATGTTGTTGCAAAATTTGGTAGAGATCGGATGATTAGGTTAGTCGTAATTTGATTTAAGCTTTGAACATTTGTGTGGCCGCCATTACGTTTCCGTCAAGACGGCGGCGATATAAAACATGACACTGAGGTGTCCTTTGCTAGTGCTACCTTTGTACCAAATTTCGTTCAATTTGCTCTCACCGTGTTCGAATTGATAGGGAGGGGCAGACATTCAGAGTACACACACTCACACACACACACACACAGACTCACACACACACATACACACACACAGACAGACACACTTTTTTTCGCCCTGTAGTGATCTCATGTCTACTTTCATTTTTAGCAAAAATCGAAAGTAGGCTAATAACAAGTGTCCTGACTGACTGATGACTTAATGACTCACTGACTCATGATCGCCCAGCCAAAACTATTAAAGTTAGAAACACGAAATTTTGGGGATATGTTCGTTGTAAGTCTAAAACGCCCACTTAGGAAGGATTTTTGGATATTCAGGTTCTAAAGGGGTGTTAAGGGGGTACACCCGAATTTCATTGAATAACAATATCTCCGGCTTGTTTTCATTGAGGCCTGCCTGCCTGAACCCAATCAAGCGAAGCCGGCATAGCCGGCTTCACTGCGTGCATTTTTAGCCTGTCGGCACCCGGATGTGATACTCGACATATAAACGCATCATCACAAACAAGTAGTTCCGTGAAGAACTATACAGCCTATTTTCATATATCCTACTTATGTTAATTGCCACTATCAACATACACAATTTCAGTTTGATTGCTGTAATAGATTCGTAGATATTGAGAACCGACTAAATATTTCGGATGGTCGCCATGTTGGATTTTATATATGTAGGTCCTAGAGTTATGCACTGTTACATGCAGATTATTGTGAACGTGTAGTATTCAAACTTCAATCGCATAATTAGGACACAAGAAAAAACAAGGAGATTTAAAAGTTTTCACAGCTGCCATCTTGAGGTTATGGAAACAATTGAAATAAATTAGATGCCAGTGGATTAACATTCGGATAAAGATTTACTGTACCAAGTTTCACTGCACGCGGATGGTTAAATTGCGAGAAACGTCCATGTGAATATTTATAATTCGCGTCACCGCCATGTTGGATTTGTGATCACCAGGTTATTTAAATTCCTATAGGTGAACTTAAAAAATTTAGTTTGATTGCTAAAATAGATTCGTAGATATTCAGTATCGTCTAAATATTTCGGATGGTCGCCATGTTGGATTGTTAAATGTATAGGCCATAGAGTCATGTACCATTAAAGGAAAATTATTGCGTAGGTTCATTATTCAAACTTTCACTTCGATCGCATGACTACATCACAAGAAATAAAAACTTAATTTTAAAATTCGCACTGCCGCCATCTTGAGGTTATGTAAACAATTGAACTAAATTAGATACCAGTGGATTACAATGTGTATAAATATTTCCTGTACCAGGTTTCAGTGCGCTTGGAACATTAAATCGCGAGAAAGGTCTATTTAAATTGTTCAAATTCGCTTGGCCGCCATGTTCGTTTTGTAGTTAACCGGTTTTTGAAAATCTTATAGATGGACTTCCAGTAGTGCCCTTTATCTCCGTACAAAATTTTAGGGAGATACCGCTAATAGTTTCAGAGATATAGAATGCCGGTGAAATATTTCGCACATCCGCCATCTTGTGATTATGTAAACAATTGAACGAAGTTAGATGTCGGTGCATTACAATGTATATAAACATATACTGTACCAAGTTTCATTGCGTTTGGTTGGTCAAATCGCGTGAAACGTCTATTTAAATATCGCAAATTCGCTTGGCCGCCATGTTGGTTTTGTAGTTACCAGGTTTTCAAAAGTCACATAAGTGAACTTATAGTAGTTCCCTCTATCACCACAGAAAATGTCAGGGTAATATCGGTAATAGTTTCGGAGATATTGAATGCTGGTGAAATATTTCGCACAGCTGCCATGTTGGATTGGTGAGTCGTAACAAAATTTGAAGGGCACGGTCGAGGTCGCCGGGAATAGTACTATGAACTTTCCGAGTTTCATTGAAATCGCTCCTGCCGTTTAGATTTTATTAGGGGGGGGGGGCACACACACGAATCACACACACACACGCGCGCGCGCACACACACACGGACAAAAGGTGATCTCATAAGCCTATTTTTTCAAAATTGAAAATAGGCTAATAAGAAGACACGTGTCTGAGGGTTTTTCGATGTGGTGTATATTATGAGGTGAAAGGGGTGAAAAGTGGGGGTTGAAGGATTCCTAACGGAGCGCATATATCTTAAACGACACAGGCGAGGAGTTTGAAACTCAGCGGAAAAAATCAGCTTACAAAATAAGTAAATAAGTGTTTGACCGTTTTTTCATAAATCCAATTTAAGGGGCCCATGGGGAGGGGTGAAATTCTGAGGGGGAAATCAGGAAAAAAAGGTGTTCCAACTGATTGACTGACAGACTCACTCATCAAACTCAGGGGGGGGGGGGGAAACTGCTCAAAAATAAGTAAATAGTTGTTCGACAGGTTTTTTTTCATAAACCCAATTTAAGTGGTTCATGGGGAGGGGTGAAATTCTGAAAAAAGGAAATTGAAAGATAAAGTCCTGGCTCACTCACCATCGCCCAGCCTAAATTATTGTAGTTATAAACATGATATTTTGGGGGATATGATCATTGTATGTCAAAATCGTCCACTAAGGGAGGATTTTCTGATATTCAGGTTCTAAAGGGGTCTTAATGGGGTTAAACCTGCATTTCATTGAATAACAATGACTCCCGATTGGTTTCATTTGGGGATGTCATACTCGGCATATAAACTCATCATTAAAAATAAGAAGACATGTGTCCGAGGGTTTTGCGATGTGGTGTATTTTATGAGGTGAAAGGGGTGAAAAGTGGGGGATGAAAGATTCCTAACGGAGCGTGTATCTCTTAAACGCCATAGGCGATGAGTTTGAAACTCAGCGGAAAAAATCAACTTAAAATTAAGTAAATAGGTGTTCGACCGTTTATTTTTCATAAATCCAATTTAAGGGGCCCATGGAGAGGGATGAATTTCTGGGGGGGGGAGGGGAAACAGGAATGAAAGTGTCCTGATTGACTGACTCACTCACTCTTCAAACTTAGGGAGTGAAAACTGCTTAAAAATAATTAAATAAGTGTTTGACAGTTTTTCTTCATAAATCAAACTTAAGGGATTCATGGGGAGGGGTGAAATTCTGAAAGAAAGAAAAATGAAAGAAAATGTCCTGACTCACTCGCTCACTCACTCACTCATCAACGCCCAGCCAAAATTATTGAAGTTAGAAACATGACATTTTGGGGATATTGTCGTTGTATGTCAAAATCGTACACTAAGGGAGGATTTTCGGATATTCAGGTTCTAAAGGGGTCTTAAGGGGGTTAAACCTGCATTTCATTGAATAGCAATATTTCACGAGTGGTTTCATTTGTGGATGTGATACTCGGCCTATAAACTAATCATTAAAAATAAGCCGACATGTGTCTAAGGGTTTTTCGATGTGGTGTATTGTGCCCAAATCTAGGAATGGGTATTCCAAGTTTCAGACACCTAGATATCAAGGGAAAGGCTGTAGCCGCTTTTGAAAGTTCAGATATTTGAATATCGCGCTACATTGCTTCTCGAAGCCTTTCGAAGGATTTTACCGATAGTTGGATGGTAAATGACGTAGCGAGTCATAGCAGAGGTGGAGGCTATTTATTGATTAAATAGTTAACTATGGAGTAGAGATTTGAGACGGGGATCAGATTACTGGCACGGCCAAATGAAAGAGAATGCAATTAGTATCAAGTAAATCGGACCAGGGATTCAAGAGATATGAGGATTTCTAGATATCAGGCGATGACGCGTGACCCTGACTGTTTTTGTATAAAAGCCAGCTGGAGCAGGAATGGGTAGCTCACTTCATCACAAGCACTTGCAGAGCAAGTTGCGTCTACGCTGAGCCAAGGCACATGGTTGCCGCATCTACGCAGAAGTTCTTTTCAAATCGTGATAGTCACGAGAAGTGCTGCGCAAACGAGTTGGAACTTAGTAAGTTTCTGGTGAGGAGAATCACTGAGGTGATTGATTTCTACAGACATTGGTGGAAATATTTATATTTCCAAAAGGACATATGCTAGACTTTGTCTAGGAAATAGTATTTTGTCACAGTCCAATAGTAACTTAATACTTGGATGTTTAAATCCATTTCAAGTCAGTTTTCATTTTTGTAACTAGTTAACCACTTCGATCTGTCAGTACACTAAAGACTAGTCTATAACGGTAGCGTTCATTAGTCTACGCAAGGGAAACTGCAAATTGTCTAGCGCATGGCAGATGGTGATATACAAACCATGCCCAGGGAACGATCTTCAGAACAGCCGTTAATTGCTTAGACTGTCAATGTTTTTCTTGTACTGATGAGATTACAGTGAGTTATGTTACAACTGACATATTTAAGAAGAGATCACTTAGATCTGACCCTATTTCAACAAACTGTTATGGCTTTGATAGAAGCTCATATTATAATGGAACCACAGTTTATTAAAACGTCGAAAGATACTGCCACTATGTCTGACTAGACTATTTGTGGGTCTACAATGGCGGCCGATACAAGGATTATACGTGCTTGTCCGATAGGGCATATCTACGGATAAATCTGGTATAGACCAGGTTTACTACACTTCAAGACCATCAAGAAATGTAAGCCACATTTGAATTATATTATGCCTAGCTAATTGGAACAAACTATTTTTCTGCAGATGACCAACACATTTTTTTCGTCGTATTTAAAGCTTGTAATGATTTACGCAAGACTTGTTAGAGTTATTCTGAGCATTTTCAGCACTCAGAACAGTTTAGGATCGATGACCGAGCATAACGAGCATTTATTTGAATTTTTCATATTTTTGGGAAATCACGGTAATCAGCCGATGTAACTGTAAAAGTTAAATTTATTTTTGTTGAGGAATGGATATTTTTTCCATATTCGAAGGTTCGAACATGTGGATTCTCACATAATGAGATGATAATTAAACATATTTGAAATATTAATCATAATAATAATAATAATCCACTAATAATAATAATAATAATTTTTATTATTTTTCTAAATAATTCTTGGATATTATATTTTCTAATAATCATATGTATTGAGAAAGAGCCTATGAAGTAGTTGAAACATTTCTAGTATGGAACAGGAGATTTTCCGAAGGAGAGTGGTTAGCGCAAGCCCGCATTCAACCAACATGTCAGTTCTGGTTGAACAGTTGATATTTGCAATGAGCAAAGTATATGTTTCATATAACACGGAGAGGCATGAAACGGGAAGCAATTGATATTTGTATCAAATAGGATATTGTTGTATTTATATAAAATCATGACGTAAATACACTTCGAAAGTGAAATAATGCTTTTCATAAGTATGGTAAATTCACGGGTTGAACTGAATGGTAAAATAAAATAAACTTGTAAGTTTATTAATCTTCCAGTGTTGATAACAAGCAGAGGCTTGATTTATTGTATAAATTTTGGGAAGATAAAATTTATGTGTGTGGAGTAGTTGAAATGCCATTCCCAGGTGCGCATGTTTAAGTCGCAGGAATGAAGGTTTTTTCGAGCATCAATCAAATAGCAGGTTCGATGGCTCAGGTTTATAGTAGGAGTATTGGAGCCACACATTTCGTCGTATGAATAACCCGAAGGTTATTTCTTTGAAACCATCAGTTCTTATTTCAGCCTTGTTTACGAATTCCATTAAGACTTTGATTTTGCTAGAACCCGGATTTGTCATGATAGTAGTTTATTCTTCTTCAGAGGAAGACCTTTGCCGTTGTTTTGGTAATATTGTGTTCTTACACAAATAATAGAATGGGCCACTGCCAATTTAAAATAATTCTTTAACCACGAATAATTTGAAGGATATTTTCAATCCTAGTGCCATGAACTAAATGAATTCATTATAAAACTACAATTCTAATTTCCGCATTCTGTCGAAGAATTGCAAGTTGTGAAAGTTGCTAAAAATGGCCATAAATATAAATATTTTTATAATATTGTTCCCAAGTGGATAATCTAATAGTTGAATGGTTTAACCATTTATTGATCAAGTTGATGATTCAGAAATCATATGTTTTGTTTGGAACTTGAAGTTCATAATCGAGTCACTTCTCGAATGTTTAATGTCAGAAGAACAATTAATTGTTGTTGTGCTTCGCACAGTTCTTCGATGCTATGCTCAATGGTCAAATACTTTTCAGATGTTAATAATATGTGTTAATAATTTGTATTGCTTCAATGATGATAATATTTTCAACGAGATGTTTTTTGAAACTGGAAAACAAGTGAAAGTTTAAGAAATTCTATAAACATTTATTCTACGAGTGTTAATATCATGTAAATAGTCAAACAGTGATCAACGTATTTCCAGTATGAACAATTAATTTTGAGATGGAATTAAATGTTAATAATTTTGGAACACAGTCCACAGGACTATCAATCGGACTTGTGTTTCCAAAGAGATTGTCAAATGTGTTTGGGAAATTTCTGTATATTGTGTGTAAATAAGAGTGTGGATGGCCACACGTGGATGATGCTGCTTTGAGCATTCTTGCAGTCAGATTTTAACTTTAAATAAACTGAGATAATTTTACCAGATGTGTTTCACCCAATTAAATCTCCTTCTATCCTTATTGTTGCATTGAGCCAAAAATCAGTAAAGCATTTTTTTATAAATTTGATGTCGTTTTTGCGATTTGCTTTAACCCATCTGGCGCTCCGGGATATTTTGATTCTCGTGCTGACTGATTATTGGTAAAATGCATATGTGGTCGTGCGGACTCCGGTCTAAACGGGCACAGTATGTATATTATAAGGTGAAAGGGGTGAAAAGTGGGGGTTGAGGGATTCCTAACGGAGCATGTATCTCTTAAACGACATAGGCGAGAAGTTTGAAACTCAGCGGAAAAAATCAGCTTAAAAATAAGTAAATCGGTATTCGACCGTTTTTTCATAAATTTAATTTAAGGGGCCAATGGGGTGGGGTGAAATTCTAAAAAAAAAAAGCCGAGATAGTGTCCTAACTGACTGACTAACTCACTCACTCATCAAACTCAGGGGAAAACGTCAGCTTAAAAATAAGTTAATAGGTGTTCAAGCGTTTTTTCATCAATCCAATTTAAGGGGCCCATGGGGAGAGGTAAAATTCTGGTAAAAATATTTGAATGAAAATGACCTGACTGACTGACTCACTCATCACGCCCAGAGAAAACTATTGAAGTTGGAAACATTAAATTTTGCGAATATGTTCGTTGAATATCGAAAACGTCAACTAAGGAAGGATTTTTGTTTATTCGGGTTCTGAAGAGGTGTTAAGGGGGTAAGCGTGCATTTCACTGAATAACGATATCTCATGAGTTGTTTCTTTGGGGATGTGATATTCGGCATATAAACTAATCATTAAAAATAAGCAGACATATGTCTAAGGGTTTATCGATGTGGTGTGTATTATGAGGTGAAAAGGGTGAAAATTGGGGGTTGAAGGATACTTAACGGAGCGTGTATCTCTTAAACGACATAGGCGAGAAGTTTGAAATTCAGCGGACAAAAACAGCTTAAAATATAAGTAAATAGGTGTTCGACCGTTTTTGTTTTCATAAATCCAATTTAAGGGATCATTGGAGAGCGGTGAAATTCTGGGGGAAAAACAGGAAAGAAAGTGTTCTAACTGATTAACTCACTCACTCATGGGGGAAGAACTTCCTAAAAAGAAGTAAATAGGTGTTCGACCGTTTTTTTTTTATAAATCCAATTTAAGGGGTTCATGAGAGGGGTGAAATTCTGAAAAATAAATGAAAGAAAATATCGTGACTTACTCGCTCACTCATAATCGCCCAGCCAAAATTATTGAAGTTCGAAACATGACATTTTGGGGCTATGTTCGTTGTATGTCGAAAACGTCCACTAAGAAAGAATTTTTGGATATTCGGGTTCAAAAGGGGTGTTAAGGGTTTAGACCTGCATTTAATTGAATAACAATATCTCCCGATTGGTTTCCTTGGGGGATGCGATACTCGGCATATAAACTCATCATTAAGAATAAGAATAAAAATGTCTGAGGGTTTTTCGATGTAGTGTATATTATGAGGTGTATGTGTGAAAAGTGGGGGTTGAAGGATTCCTAACGGGGCAAGTATCTCTTAAAAACAGTGGCATAAAGTATGAAACTAAGGGGGGAAATCGGCTTGAAAAATAAGTAAATAGGTGGTCGACCGTATTTCATAAATCCTATTTAAGGGGCCCATGGGGAGGGGTGAAATTCTGGGGAAAGAAATCCACTAAGGAAGAATTTTGGGATATTCACTCATCATCACCCAGCCAAACCTATTGCAGTTTGAAACATGAAATTTTGGGGATATGTTCGTTGTATGTCGAAAACGTAAACTAAGGATGGATTTTTGGATATTCATGTTCTGAAGGAGTATTAAGGGGGTTAATCTTGCATTTCATTGATTAATAATATCTCACGAGTTGTTTCATTTGGGGATGTGATATTCGGCATATAAATTAATCAATAAAAAATAAGCAGACATATGTCTAAGGGTTCATCGATATGGTGTATATTATGAGGTGAAAGGGGTGAAAATTGGGGGTTGAAGGATTCTTAACGGAGCATGTATCTCTTTAACGACATTAGCGAGAAGTTTGAAATTCAGCGGGAAAAAATTAGCTTAAAAAATAAGTAAATAGGTGTTCGACCGTTTTTTTTTTCATAAATCCCATTTAAGGGGCTCATGGGGAGGTGTGAAATTCTCAAAAATAAATGAAAGGAAATGTCCGGACTGTCTCACTCACTCATCATCGCAACTACATTGCGTACTTCAGCGATGGCACTGGTTCTTTCAACAGCTGAGTACTGTTCCTCAGTTTGGGTCAACAGCTCTCATGTTAAAAAGGTGGATATAGTCATGAATGAGACCATGCGTATTATTAGTGGCACAATAAAATCTGCCCCTCTTTTCTGGTTGCCTGTGCTTAGTCACATAGAACCGCCTAGAATTAGAAGACTGAACAACTTGGTCAGGGAATACAACAAGATATTGGCCAATCCTGAACTCCCCATTCATGAAGATGCTAGCACCAGATATAGCCGTCTCAAGTCAAGATCTCCACCTATTCAAACAGTACAGGAACTGGTTGGGAAGGTTTATGATCCAAAAGCTGATGGCAAAAGGAGTGGAACAGCACAGCTCCAATGCAATGACGGCATTGTTCAACATTCAAAATCTGCGAGCTGGATTTGTTTTGCCCCGCAAGACATGGGTAACTCTCAACAGAGTCCGCACTAACCACGGGAGATGCGGATCAATGATGTTTAAGTGGGGTATGCGATCTTCCCCAACCTGAGATTGTGGTGCAGTTAGACAGACTATGAACCATATCGTCACTGAGTGTATTAGTAGGGCATTCACTGGATCAACACAGGACTTTGTAATAGCCTCTACTGAAGCCTTGAGATGGCTAGGAAATTTAGACATTAATATTTGAACACCCTTTCCCTTGCATGATTGTTACAGTTGTAATGTGTTACCTATTGTATGTATGTATATTGTTTATGTTGTTTGTTTTGTGTTGTACCATACGCTAATAGTAATAATCGCCCAGCCAAAATTATTGAAGTTAGAAACAAGACATTCTGGTGATATGTTCGTTGTATGTCGAAAACGTCTACTAAGGAAAGATTTTTTGGGTAATCTGGTTCTAAAGGGGTGTTAAGGGGGTAAACGTGCATTTCATTGAATAACATTATCTCACGAGTGGTTTCGTTTGGGGATGTGATACTTGGCATATAAACTAATCATAAAAATAAGCTGACACATGTGTAATGGTTTTTCGATGTGGTGTATATTATGAGTGAAAGGGGTGAAAAGTGGGGGTTGAAGGATTCCTAGCGGAGCATGCATCTTTTAAACGACATAGGCGAGGAGTTTGATACTCAGAGGAAAACAATCAGCTTAATAATAAATAAATAAATAAATAAATAGGTGTTCGACCGTTTTTTCATAAATCCAATTTAAGGGGCCCATGGGGAGGGGTGAAATTCTGGAAGAAAATCGTCCACTAAGGAAGGATTTTTGGATATTCACTCTCATCGATCAACCAAAACTATTAAAGTTAAAAGAATGATATTTTGACATGTTTGTTGTGAGTCGAAAACTTCTACCAATGAGGGTTTTTTGGATATGCAGGTTCTAAAGGGGTGTTAACGGGGTTAAACCTGCATTTCATTGAATAACAATATGACACTACTATGACGCGAGCGAAGCCGCGGGTACCTGCTAGTTATATATAATCCAAAATTGACTCATCACCGCAGGGCTCAAACCACTAGACCTAGAAAGATAAAATTTTGCATGTTGGTTGATCCGAGTATGTAGAGGCTCGCTAAGAAACGGTTTTTGAAAATTCGGTTTGTAAGTGACTTTTTTCGACCCTTTGGCACTGAGCAACGACAGTCGGTACAAAGATGGGAATTAGCTCATTTTAAGCCGCCAGATACGAGAAACAATACTCGGAGGTCCTGTAGGGACCCAGAAACACACTTTTTAAGTTCCTAAAATGAACGGTTTCGGAGATATTCCCAAAAACTGTGTTCCCTCTGAGAAACAGATCAACGTTACTATGGCAACCGCTGAAATTTCGCAGACTGGGGATAGTTTTCTGGCAATATCCCGAAAACCGTTCGTTTTAGGGCCTTAAAACGCGGGGTTCAGTTGCCACTTCCTATAAGTGGAAACCACGAACATTGCTCCTCGCATTGATACGCGCAAAATGAGCTATATTCGATATTTCTGCGAACAAATCGACTTGGAATGTCTCACCTAATATATATAATCCAAAATTGACTCATCACCGCAGGGCTCAAACCACTGGACCTAGAAAGCTAAAATTTTGCATGTTGGTTGATCCGAGTATGAAGAGGCTCACTATGAATCGGTTTTTGAAAATTCAATTTCTAAGTGAATTTTTTAGGCCCTTCGGCATTGGGCATCCAAAATTACCTCATCGACGCAGGGCTCAAACCACTAGACCTAGAAAGCTGAAATTTTGCATGTTGGGTGATCCGAGTATGTAGACGCCCATTAGGAAACGGTTTTTGAAAATTGAGTTTGTAAGTGACTCTTTTCGGTCGTTTGGCACTGAGCAAGGACAGTCGGTACAAATATGGGATTTAGCTCATTTTAAGCCTTCAGATACAAGAAACAATACTCGGAGGTCCTGTAGGGACCCAGAAACACACATTTTAATTTCCTAAAATGAACGGTTTCGGAGATATTCCCCAAAACTGTGTTCCCTCTGAGAAACAGATCAACGTTACTATGGCAACCGCTGAAATTTCGCAGACTGGGGATAGTTTTCTGGCAATATCCCGAAAACCGTTCGTTTTAGGGCCTTAAAACGCGGGGTTCGATTCCCACTTCCAAGAAGTGAAAACCACGAACATTGCTCCTTGCATTGATACGCGCAAAGTGAATTATATTCGATATTTCTACGAGCAAATCGACTGTGAAAGTCTCATCTATTATATATAATCCAAAATTGACTCATCGCCGCAGGGCTCAAACCACTAGACCTAGAAAGCTAAAATTTTGCATGTTGGTTGATCCGAGTATGTAGAGGCTCGCTAAGAAACGGTTTTTGAAAATTCAATTTGTAAGTGACTTTTTTCGGCACTTTGGCATTGAGCATCCAAAATTGACTCATCGACGCAGGGCTCAAACCACTAGACCTAGAAAGCAGAAATTTTGCATGTTGGTTGATCCGAGTATGTAGAGGCTCACTAAGAAACGGTTTTTGAAAATTCGGTTTGTAAGTGACTTTTTTTGGCCCTTTGGCACTGAGCAAGGACAGTCGGTACAAAGATGGGATTTAGCTCATTTTAAGCCACCAGATACGAGAAATAATACTCGGAGGTCCGGTAGGGACCCAGAAACACACTTTTTAACTTCCTAAAATGAACGGTTTCGGAGATATTCCCAAATAACTGTGTTCCTTTTGAGAAACAGATCAACGTTACTATGGCAAGCGCTGAAATTTAGCAGACTGAGGATAGTTTTCTGGCAAAAACCGTTCGTTTTAGGGCCTTAAAACGCGGGGTTCGGTTCCCACTTCTTAGAAGTGGAAACCACGAGCATTGCTCCTCCCATTGTTACGCGCAAAATGAGCTATATTCGTTATTTCTACGAGAAAATCGACTTGGAAAGTCTCATCTCTATATATATAAGAATGAAAGTCTGTCTGTTTTTACTGAATTTCTACGGAAATTTGCGTTATTAACGCGTTTTAGACTGTTTTATGACGGATACGCGCAAAAATATTTTTTTGTCTGTCTGTCTGTCTGTATGTCTGCCTGTCTGTCTGTTTGTCTGTGGACAACTTTGTTCCCTTATAACTCGAGAATGGCCTGGTGGATTAACGTAAAATTTGGTACAGATATCCGTCAGAGGCACGACACCAATCATTGATGTAACTCTTTTCCGTACCTCTCTTAAAATAGGGCCTACCCCCTTAAAATGCATGTAAAAATAGGCGTAGAAGGACGAGACAAAGCTTAATTTCAACCTCTCGATGTCAGAAACAAAAGTCGGGGAAAACCACATTTTAAGGCCCTAAAACCAATAGTTTCTAAGATATTCCCAGAAAAATTATTTCATGTAATAGCTAAGGAATGCAAGCCCGTTACCATGGCAACAGTTTCTCAAGTATTTCTGTAAAAGGCAATGCCACTCCATTTACATTTCTGTTAAAGTTTTCAAATGGCTATAAGGTTATCACGGAACCAACTTAGGCTGTACAATTCATCAATACGTAGGCTATAGTGCGCTTAAGGGGGTCAAGGGGTACAATATGTCGTACGGAGGGTCTATTATATCTCCAAACTGCAACAAAAAGGGGGCCTACCTCCTTAAAATACATGCTGAAATAGCGCAATGATGTTTTAAGCTTTCAAGAAGCAAGTTGCCGAACCAAATAAAATTGTCACTCTCGGAGATGTATCTAGCCAAAGCACAACAAGTGCGCATAAATGTGTCGATTCTAACTCTCCATCTTCGGTATTCCATTATCCTCTTGAAATTTTGGTTTTCACCTTAACACACATGAATAATTTACTTGATTATTAAAAATGTTCTTTGTAATTCAAAAAATGTAATGGCTAGGTTAACAAGATTTAATTGAGCACGCATTTGTGGAACCTTAACATATTCAGTTAGATTAACGAAACTTTCACATTGTTCGCATGAGCGATGAGTTCCTCAGTTTAGGGGCTGCGACAACGCGGTCATGTAGCCCCGTGTAGGCTACTTTGGGTGTGTGTAGAAACTGTCTGATAACTGGAGTTAATTGTGATTAGTTTGTGTTATCTGTAATTCAGGTGAGGACTGCAGACGATCAATTTTCAAGTAGTTCTACTTTTGCTACCGTCAACGAGACCTAGCACGAAACTTGGCTACTTGATGCTACCGCAACCAGCAGCTGGTGGCGAACGTTAGAACTTAATAGATGATGATGATGATGATGATGATAATTGTTATTTTAAGGGGCCTAACATCTAGGTTATCGGCCCCTAATGGTTTGGGTGATCGTGAAGATGAGATGAGAATGAAAAACTATAACTAAAACAAACTACGAACCTATATACTAGAAGAAGAAAGGGCAAACAAAAGGAGAATAAGGCAAATAAACATCAGGAGGAAAAGAAATGACCTCAACCCTCGAAGAAGGTGAATTGAGGGACCTGAAAGGAAGGAGAGCCATGAAAGGCAGATAGGAAAGTGAAAGAGGAGAGGATCCGCCCCAGAGGCAAAGGATAGAAGCGGGAAAACCAGACCCAGCTCAGGAATCCTTCGGGGTCGCCAACTCCCGAACTCACCAGCCGTGAGCCCCTGAGGGTGTAGCAATATCCAGGGTGCACCAGAAGTGGTGGGGCTACATACACCCTACCTCCTTGAGGGCCTTGAGCAGAAGGCAGGAGATATCATGAAAATAAAAAGAAGGCTGACCCCTCGCAGAACGAGGGAATCAGAAAAGATGAGTCAAGGGCCAATTAAGGCGGGAAAGGAAGAGACTCCCTAGGCCTCGGATACCCTAATACCGTCGGGGTCGGAAGAGAACAAGAGTTGACCAAGTGAGGTCGACAGGAAAAAAGACGGAGAGGAAGATGGCACAAGTAAGTGGAAGCAATGCCGGACTCAGCTGGGGCCCCGTGGTCGCCAACCCACGTCCCACTAGATGTGAGCCACTGGGGGGGGGGGGTACTTTATAGAGCGCTAATAAAATCTAACCTACAAATTTAGCTTCACACAAATGTAATTAATGGAAGGTTCTTTTATATGCCATAAATCTATAACATAGGCCCGCCGGCTTTATTTCCCCTCCGAAGGAAGGCATACTGAGGTTTTTCAACGCTCTTAAAAATCTGACGACTTCAGCCCACGATCTTGGACATAGAAGCTCAGCATGCTACCAACTACACCAAAGCCACTGTCATACCTACCATAATAACAATGTCAACATAAATTTACATCAAAAAGTTAACGCCAACAAGGACCTACAGATTACTATTGCTCATTATGACAGTCAACTTCCTCGTGGGTACAAACAATGCAACATAGCGAGAAAAGATCTCTTTAACTTCCAATTGTGTTCCCTAGCAACGCCGTATTATGAAAAGCTGGAAATCGGTATGTGGATTGACGTAGGCCTAACTCTACCATAAATTCCAGGTCGACCTTCATACTTCTTGATCAATCTACCGGTATTCTTTGACATTACAAATCAGCCCAGGCTTTCATATTTGCAAGATACTCCACTTGTTCTATGATTACCTAAGGTCGTTCGATGTGCGTGTAGTTCTACTAGCACCGGTGAATTCATGTAAATACCGCGCATTTTCATTTATTTTTGATAGCTGAGGTTTGGCGGAAACCATCACATTCACTGAACACTACGCGAAGTGTGAAGTTATTGTTGCTTCAAGAGGCGGAACAGTGGCTCTATCTGTCCGTAAAGATCGTATACTAATTCAACGCAGGCTGCTCCAGTCTCGCTTGCTCAATTCCTGCTGTTCCTTATACGAGGCTGCTTTGGATGGATCGCTGCAGTCGTGTTTCGTGTTGCTAGGAGACATTTGTTTATTTGCATTGGCGTGGCTTGGAAATTTGAAATCGTGCATTGTTATAGAGTTGTAATATTGTATAACGGTTGTATTTCTTCACACTCTTATTGAAATTCGTTGCTTATTGTCTTCTGTTTGTTAATATTGACTTGGCCTGCACTCCCTTTACTTCACGCGGTTGCTGATACACTGGGCTCGCGGCTGGTGAGCTTGGGAATTGGCGATCCCGAGGGATTCCTGAGCTGCGTCCGTTTATCACTTATTCCATTCACTTTGGGGTAGACTAACCCTCCTCTTTCCCATCCCTATCCGCCTTTCATGGCCGTAGTTATTTGTAAGTCCCTCAGTCGTCATTCTTCGAGGGTTAAGGGCGTTTCTTTCCCCTGTGGCTTATTTCCCTTTATTTGCCCTTTTCTTCGTGTAGTACTTAAGTTACTTGTAAGTTGTTAGTTAGTTTTAATTTTAGTTTTCCATTTCATAGACTTGAGTTTTCGACCAAACCATTACGGGCCGAAACTTACTTTGAATTCTGTTTGCCGTTCAGAATGCCAAAACGTACAAAATCCAACATTGGTCAGAAAAGCCGCAAGGCAAAACAATTAAAAACTCAAAGGGAGTCAGAGAACCAAGAGCAGCGTGAGAGTTGGCTTGCTTCTCAAAGGGAACAGCAGTCAACGTCGGGAGAATTCCAATCGGATGACGGCAGTCAGAAGTGCTTGGTAGCCGACAGATGCTGCCTCTCTTCTATACGTCTATCTACTTCTCACTGTCGTGAGACCAGGCTGGAGAATAAACGAATAAGTACTGCTCTCGCTCGAGAACGGGAGACTGACGAGCAGCGTTCGGCACGACAGGGAGACTGACGAGCAGCGTTCGGCACGACAGGAAGCTGACCGATTAAGTACTGCTCTCGCTCGAGAACGAGAGACTGACGATCAGCGTTCGGCACGTCAGGAAGCTGCCCGAATAAGTACTATTCTCGCTCGAGAAAGGGAGACTGACGAGCAGCGTTCGGCGCGTCAGGATGTTGACCGGATGAGTACTGCTCTCGCTCGTGAACGGGACACAGAGGAACAGCGTTCGGCACGTCAGGATGTTGACCGAATGAGTACCGCTCTCGCTCGTGAACGGGAGACAGAGGAACAGCTTTCGGCACGTCAGGATGTTGACCGAATGAGTACCGCTCTCGCTCGTGAACGGGAGACAGAGGAACAGCTTTCGGCACGTCAGTATGCTGGCCGAATGAGTACTATTCTCGCTCGAGAGCTAGAGACTGAGGAGCAGCGTTCGGCGCGACAGGAAGCTGACCGGCTCAACACAATAGCCACTCGCGAGTTGGAAAGCTATGGACAACGCCAGGCGAGGCTTGAAACGATGAGGTTGAATGTATCTTGCACTCGAGAGATCGAGACAGAGGAGCAGCGTCCGGTACGGCAAGAAGCTGACCAAATGAGTACTGCTCTCTCCAGAGAGCTGGAGACCAAGGAGCAGCGTTCGGTACGGCAAGAAGCTGACCGAGTAAGCACTGCTCTCTCCAGAGAGCTGGAGACAGAGGAGCAGCGTTCTGTACGGCAAGAAGCTGACCGAGTAAGCACTGCTCTCGCTCGCGAGGCAGAAACTGATGAACGGCGTGAGGAGCGTATATTGGCGGATCGCGACAACCACGCTTCCAGGCGTGAAATAGAAGGTAATGCGGAGCGCGACAACCGGCGGGAATATGCTAGAACTCGCTACACAATTCACTGTGTTCAAGGCAACGAGAGGGCTGAAAAGCGCATGATCAGTGTCGCTACTGCTCGCCAGTCAGAGTCTCCGCAAGCTCAAATGGAGCGGCAGAGTGCTGATCGAGCAGGGCATGCTCTCGCTAAGGTTACCGAATCAGAGACCGTGAGACAGCAGCGGCGAACTGAAGCTAGAGAGAATCGCGAGGTACGGCTGTTGAGACAGTGGCAGGATATATGTAATAGTGGCTTCAATTACAATCTTCTACTTGATTATCGACAAGAAGCCAACATTGGATCCATGTCTGAAGTACGCAGGTTTTGCCACGCTCTCAAGTGGGAGAGGCCCCAGGGATGTGTTGCTCTTTGGGGAAAGTGCGACTTGCCTCTATTTTACCTCCTCCAGAGCCTCTCTTATCTCTACTTAACGGTCATCATCCCCAGTACAACCACTTCCTAGAAAACATTCGGGCATATAATTCCGCTTTCCAAATGACATCATTTTGGGCTTCCAAAATTATAGAAGTCTCCCACAAATCCAACCCCTCGTCCTCGTCGTGGGAGATGGGCAACGTAATTAAGTAGGGGATTGCCTGTAGGGGTGAAGTACAGTGGGGACTTTGTGTGCCTCAAGACTGCTACGGTAGCTGTGAAGGCCCTACAGGATCCCTGAAGAAATTACGGCTAACGGGGCTCTGGTGAAACAACTGCTGCCTTGTAATTTGGAGTTGGTTCTTCAAAGGCTAAGGGAAGAAACGCTGACAGAAAATCAGCCTGGTGCCTCAGGCTTAAGGTGGCAGCCCCTCCAAGGCACTCGGAGGTAGTGGGTTAATCACTCGCTCCTCTTTAATAAACTGATTACGGAAACTGAAGCGAAATTACAAAACCGGACGGATAACCTGATGACGACTTTTGGCATGAAGAGGACTACGAAAATCGGTTTCTGGAATGTGAGGACCTTGATGGAGAAAACCAGACTGAAACAAGTGACACGGGGGATTAAGAACTATGGGCTGGATATCCTAGGATTGAGTGAAGTGAGGTGGCCAGGATTTGGTGAAATACAGACAACAGATGGAATTACATTTCTCTATTCTGGGGGCGATGATGAAGAACACAGGGATGGAGTGGGGTTGCTGCTCAACAGAAATGCAAAGAGAAGCCTTATGGAGTGGAAGCCAATTTCTAGTAGGCTCATGTTTGCTAGGTTCAAGACAAAGATCAGGAATGTGATCATCATCCAATGCTATGCGCCTACAGAACAGTCGGAGCCAGAGAAGAAGGAAGAATTCTACCAAATGCTGCGAGATGTCACAAGACAAACAAGTAAGAAGGACATTCTCATTGTTATGGGAGACTTCAACGCGAAGGTGGGCTCAAACAATGAGGGGTTGGAGCAGATCATGGGTTAACATGGCCTTGGTGAGATGAATGACAATGGGGAGAAATTAACGGAATATTGCGCCAGTGAGGATTTGGTGATGGGTGGCACGGTATTTCCTCATAGGCGGTGCCACAAGGTCACCTGGGTGTCTCCTGATCAAGTCACAGAAAATCAAATTGATCACATCACGGTGAGAAGGAGGTTCAGAAGAAGCTTGGAAGATGTTAGGAGCAAGAGAGGAGCGGACGTTGGTAGTGACCATCATCTTCCGCATGAAGATCGTCGCAGTCCGCCGAAAGTTTAACACTCGGCACAACAAGTTTGATGTGGGCAAGCTTAAGAACCAGCAGAGATTGGACCAATTTAAACTGGAGCTCAGAAATAAATTCCA
The DNA here is from genome assembly GCA_946902985.2 of Meconema thalassinum. Lineage (NCBI taxonomy): Eukaryota > Metazoa > Arthropoda > Insecta > Orthoptera > Tettigoniidae > Meconema > Meconema thalassinum. Next base: position 391,072,001 of record OX336391.1, read on the forward strand.
GGTGTTGGACTCCGAGACAGAGAAGGACGTGGAGACTGTGTGGAGCGAGGTAAATAATATCTTCGTGGAAACCAGTGAGATGCAGCTCGGGTACAAGAACTACCTGCGGAAAGAATGGATATCCGATCAGACCTGGGACAAGATAAATTATAGGAAAGAGATTAAGGCCAAGCTCAACACCTGCAAGACTAGGCAGCAGAAGGCTCTCACACAAGCAAAGTATTCAACAGCAAACCTGGAGGTAAAGAGGAGTGTACGGAAGGATCATAGGAGGTGGATTGATGAGCAGGCGGAGAATGCAGAAGAAGCGGCAAGAAGGGGGGACGTTAAGGAGCTCTATGGCTTCACAAATATGCTTTCGAAGAAAGGTTTTAATAAAACTAGGCCTGTGAAGAGCAAGACGGGCGAGATCCTCACGACGTGTGAACAGCAGCTGACAAGATGGAGAGAACACTTTGCGGAGGTTCTTAATAGAGATAGAGGACCAGAAAGTAAGCAGCGAGGAGAAGATGAAGAGGAAGCAGACAGTGACCCAAGCATCAGCCTCGACTCCCCAACTCGGGGCGAAATACGGACAGCGTTGAAGCAGAGGAAATGCGGGAAGGCACCAGGTCTGGATAATATCCCAGCGGAAGTACTGAAAGCAGACCTGGATATTACGACCGATCTGCTGCACCCGCTGTTGGAGAGGATCTGGAAGGAGGAGAAAATACCAACCGACTGGAAGAAGGGATTGATAGTCAAGTTGCCGAAGAAAGGGGACACCACAAACTGTAACAACTGGAGGGGTATCACCTTGCTGTCCATTCCAAGCAAAGTGCTGGCGAGAGTCATCCTGAATCGTATAAAAGACTGCGTAGAAAAAAGGCTTCGGAAGGAACAGGCTGGATTTCGACAACATCGCAGCTGTGTGGATCTCATCAACACCCTCCGAATCACCCTGGAGCAGAGTGTGGAGTGGCGGAATACCCTTTACCTCACATTTGTTGACTTCGAGAAAGCCTTCGACTCCGTAAATCAAAGAATCATGTGGAAGACCCTCGAGGAATTTAAAATTCCAACAAAGATCATCAGAATCATGGAAGAGATGTACGAATGGTATGAGTGCCAGGTTCTTCACGAAGGCAAATTAACAGAAAAGATAAAGGTCAGTTCCGGAGTGAGACAGGGGTGTGTCCTTTCCCCCACTCTGTTCCTGTTGGTCCTGGATAGTGTGATGAAGAAGGTAATGGGAGGACGGAAGAGGGGTATTCAATGGGGTATAAATGACAGGCTTGAAGATCTGGATTTCGTAGACGACATTTGTCTTATGGCACAACGGTACCGAGACATAGAAGATAAGCTGAGGAGGTTGCAGAGAGAAGTAGAACGTGCAGGACTGATGATCAACACCAACAAGACCAAAGAGATGAGGATAAATTCTGACATCACGACTAGTTTGACTGTCAACGGAAAGGACATTGAGCGAGTTGAGTCCTTCCTCTACCTTGGAAGTATAGTCACAAATGATGGGGGAGCAGAGGAAGATGTTCGAAGCCGTATCAGGAAGGCAAATGGTGCCTTTGTCCAGCTCTACCCCACCTGGAGAAATAGAAACATTTCCAGGAAGACCAAGCTCCGCTTTTTCAATAGCAACGTAAAGTCGATTCTTCTCTACGGCTGTGAATCATGGAAAGTCACAAAACCGATCAACAACCAGCTACAGGTGTTCATTAACAGATGTCTGCGTCGCATCATGAATGTGAGGTGGCCGGACATAATCTCAAATGAAGATCTTTGGACCATCACCAATCAACAACCGATTAGCATCCAGATCAAGGAGAGGAAATGGCGCTGGATTGGTCACACACTAAGGAAGCCGGACGGAGCTATCGAGAGGGCGGCGCCAGACTGGAATCCTCAAGGCACCAGGAAGCGAGGTCGACCTAAGAAGACCTGGAAGAGGACGATCGAAAATGAAATTGCAAAGGTGGACAAGAACTGGAGTCAAGTGAAGAGAATGGCCAGGAACCGTACTGCGTGGAGAAATTTCGCCAAGGCCCTATGCTCCGGAAGGAGCGGCAGGAATTAAGTAAGTAAGTAAGTAAGTAAGTAAGTAAAATTATAGAAGGGGGTTTTATGCCAACTTTTAAGGTGCAGGGCCAGGTGTATCATCTCATTGGATCATTGCTACTGTGCCCTTTCAGCAAGAAATATGCAAATCACAGTATGCCAGCATTGCTCAATTCGGGATTTTCGGGGCTGCGGTAAGTTCTCCCACTCTGTGACTTACACATTTTGGATTAAATAGAGGATACACTTGCAAAAATAACAACAAAATCAACTCCTATTTTAACATATTTAATTAATCAAAATTATGGCGCTACAAACAATAAAACAAATAAACTACTGACCAATATCTTTCTACTTGTTCAAAGTGAACAAGGAATAACATAAGAATAAAACAAACACATGGTTTTCTTTAAAACCAACAATTCATGATTATTTTCACTTCCATAAAGTACCTATCTTAAAGTTCCATATAACTACGAGCTTCTTTGGCTCGATACTTTCAATAATAATGGTGTCATTTTTGTACACCTCAAAAACTATTTTATCTTTTCTTATCATCAAAACAAATATATAATTATATTTAAAATTACATGTTAATTATCTACTTCAATATTTGGGCACTTCACATGTTCTCAGCATTTACCACCTCTCTCAAGTTTTGCAATTTCACTACGGTGATCGGGAAACTACTTGTGTACTCCAGAGTTATAAAGATTACTTGACAAAGTCAAAAACTATGATTACTCCCAGAATCTAGTTACCTTCATAAAACTCGTGGATTCCTTATTTCCATACAACATTACAATAGGGATTTTTATTTATTTCATTTGTCTCATAAGACCATTATCACATAAGAAAACTACGATCTGAACTGGCAAGCGATAATATCAATCTACAAGGACCTCGGTTCAACGCCCGGGTCATTAACAACTTTGAAACACTCACGGTGTATTCAGCACTTCTTACAAACAGCCTTTTCCCCAACCCTCATGCGGCGAGGGTCTGGTCAACTACTTGAGCGTGATTTATGACAGGGAAGGCGGCTCCCTGTCTAGCCTACGGTTGGAGCTCTCTTCAATGCTTTTAAAAAACAAACCTTCCCTTTCATTTTCAGTTCTTTGGGGAGACATGGCATTCTACTCCTCGTTTTACTTTCAACAATATTATTGGGCTCATAAACCACTTTCGTAATCTTGGCATTTATTAATTATGAAGGGTCCTCGTTGATTGGGAAGAGTAATACACATTCTACGACGAATAATAAGGGGCTTCAACAACAAGAGGATTCTAGGTTCGAATCTCTTAACATGCCTCGGGAACCATTTCCACATTGGAGGACTTATACAAAATGCGATTTAGGGTCTAGCCGTAGCTTACAGGACCTACGCTCAATAATACCATACATTTGCTCCCTTTTATATAATAACACACACATGGCCTCGTGATCTACGTCACAATTAGAGGACTTACAACATATCTCAATTCAATACAATCAACTACCCCTCATAAGTAATTTACCAAGTACAGTTAAATTCTACGCATTCCTAGCGTGACTTTTTATTTAATTGCGTTCCATTGCGCTACACATTACTTTACGGCCAAATGTCTTCCAAAGAACTGATAAATTTCATAGTAACAATTGATACATATCTCAATTTTTATATTTATCTTTTCCGTTGTCAATAAATCGCTCCATTTTTAAGAACATGCATTCACATCATGTCTTATACATTTGTTAAGGCTCCAACGCTCTATATTTTTATATCATTCAATTTAATCTTTATTTAGATTTCTTTACCTTGTTATTATTATTATTATTATTATTCACATCATGTCTTCATTCCTTACAAAAGCTCAAAAGCTATTTCTTTCATATAATTCAAATTTACCTTTATTTAAATATCTTTGTTATAATTATTATTATTACGCTTGCTTTTATAACATTCGTCAAATACACTGACATTTTATTCCATGCATTTCCTCTACAGGATTTATTCTTTCACATAATTATTTATTATTTCTCAAACTTTATTTTTGTTCAGATCATGTTCTTATTTAGTTATTATTTACTTAAAAACATCCCTTTTACTCAAAACTCCGGTGGAATTGTACACAAAAAAAATTCCCGACACCAAAACATAATGAAAATCTTTACTCACATGTCTAAGGTCGTTTTCTGACCTTTAATCTCGTACGATGTGTCATTTTGGCCCACCTTCTTGACTTACTCCATATTGTACAAATTCATCTCATGTACAGACATTTCTTGACACATATTCAATACATTTAACACTGACAACATTTTTAATACACGGATGTATCCGTTTAGAACACACAATAAAACACCAAAAAAATCTTACTTTTAACACACAATCTTGATATATTTACACTTCACAACTTTTGATCACTAGGAGGTCCTTTTAACCTATCACACGTGACCTCTTAATCTCCCGTTTCCAAGGGTGAATATATTCAATGTCGGCTTCCTATCCTGCAGAATACGAAAGTCTCGAATCATCTCTTTATTCCCTGGAATAACAATTCTTCGAATCCTGTTCCTGATGATCGGCTATTTCTCTAGCTTGAACGGCTCCCCTTTTAGATCTGGTTTATCGATCCTAGCGAAAGTCTGTCCTGATCGAGGTCCCCTCGATAACGTATCGATGACCTATGGATTTTTTAGCAACTAATACTTCTCGAGTCTTAGTGCTTTAGAATAGTTCGTCTGCTTTCTTGAGACAATGTCTATAGTTTCCGTTCTTCTTTGTTTATTCGGTTCTCGCACTTCTAATTTTCTGGAATACGTTGCGAACCTTACTCTGTTTTTCCCTGTTCGGGTTCTTTAAAATTGATAAACTGTTTATCTCGCTGTTCCGGTACTACCGTACGTTATGCTATTTCTGTCGTTTACTGAAAGACCTATCGCCTGAGTCCTAAGTTCTCAGCCTGCTTTAACTGTATTTTATGAACTTTTACGGTAACTTTGTACTGTCAGACCTAAATCCTTTAACTAGGATTTTCCTAATTTTTCAAAACGGCGATACTTTAATATTTCTTCTTTGTAACTCCTTATGGAGGCACGCAAGTTAGTGGTCCTGCGACGCCCGTGGCTGTCGGATATTAATTCTGCGGTGTAATACAGCGTTTCTTCCCTCAAGGAGTACTGGTCAACTGCCTTCGATGTCTGATACAGCGTAACGCCCCTCTGGATGGACTAATACTGCGTACACGATGTGATGCAGCACCTCCGCTCACGGTGTGCTTGTAGACTGCATGAACTGATACAGCGTTACGCCTCCCTGGGCTATCGTAAACTGCATGATTGGCTTGGTGAGGCCAGGAGTTTTATACCTTTTAGTCAAAAAAGATAAAATCCTAGTCCTTTTCGTGACCAACTTTTGAACTAATTGTCGCACAATTATAAAAATTATATCTCCAGAAAGCTCGTCTTCCAAACGTAAAATGATCTTCCTGTGCATAGAAATCGATCGTGCATTTCCGAGATATTAATTAATTTTTCGTCTTCAACTGTGTGGGTGTTGCTGTTCATTTTTAATTCTCCCACTCCTTGGGTCCCGGTGAATTCCCAATGACGTATGCTGCATTTGCACTTTCCTCCTGTGCAATTATTAAAAGCTTTTTCTTTACACAAAAGTTTCTAATCCGAAATGATTCACCGTACTGTATTTGTTTACTTATTTTTATACTCGTAAACGGGTTAAATTTAATTATTCTTGTTCTGACTCAGCGGCGAGGTTGCCGTTTTCCTGCAACGTAAGAGCAATTTCCGAGTCAAGCTTCTTCGTCTTACAGTCCAAATTTTCCACTCGTTCTATTTATATCCATGACTGGCTCCTTATAAATGTCAAGAGGCATGAGCTCATCTTATGAACACCTGGTCCTGCAGCTTGCGCAATGTTAGGCTAGAATCCTGGCTTGAAATCTCTCTCCGTTCCCTTAGAGACTGTATGATTCTTTCATTCCTTTCACAAAATACATGGATTCGACCCCTCTTGAAGCCTATGGTACATGGGTTCATCTCTCCCCTCCTTAGGTAAATAAATTTTCGAAAAAATTTGAGAAAATTTATTTCAATTATCCAAAAAAAATATTATTTTTCCTTTTAACTGTCGAAGCCATCATAACGTTATCCGTACCTTCTGATTTTTATTCCTTAAAAATCCCACGATAATTTGGTTTCTTTCATTTTTAAGTCATATCCGGTAATTGTGTAGGTTGGGTACGCTCTGTCCCTACCCTTTCTTTCCCCTTTTCATTTATCTGGACTTCAGGTTTCCAGAACCTCATTCTTCTTTACGGGTGTGGTCTATCCCTACCCGTTCCTTTATTCCATCATTCTCCTTTCTTAAATTGAAATTTTCTTCTTCAATAAAATCAATTATTTCCTTTATTTCCCAATATAATATCTCCAATTCGCATTCGCACTCGAATGTTGGAGCTTTGTTTCCTTTTTCTATCTCATTCTCGTTTCGATCAAAAGTGGATTCCTCATCTCTAAATTTTTCCATAATAAGGGCTTGTTCATTGGCTTCATCGAAGTCTTCGGGAGGGTAATACACTTTCAAATTTGCTGAATTCATGGTTACTTCGTGATTCGTTTCACAGTGCCGAATTCTATAGGCATTATTTCTCAAATCCCTTATTATTTGATACGGTCCGTGGTACATTTTCTGGAACTTTTTGTACACGCGGTTCCCTGGATCTGAAATGGCTGGTCTTTTTACTAACACCATTTCCCCTGCTAATAGTGGCCGATGATACCTCTTGTGCCTATTTCTTCTTTGTCTCCTGTCGGCTTGAGCTTTTAGATGCTCAAAGGCTCTTCTAATACGTACATCTCTTCCAGGCTGAGCGTCTGCTGGCCTAGGAATTACCAGACTCCAAGGTCTCTCTGGTTGCTCATTCCGATGTAACGTTATTGGTATCTCTCCCGTAGATTCATGGATTGTATTGTTTATACAAAATTCGATAATATCCAAGATATCTATCCACTTCCAATTTTCTTCGGCACAGTATATTCTACAATACTTGGCCGTCTCCCTCATCACTATTTCTACAGGATTTGCCTCGGGATGGCGAATACTTGACAAAATCTGACGTATTCCAAGTGTTTCTAATTCTTGTCTGAACTCTACACTGGTGAAACAACTACCGTGATCCGACAACAAATTCTCAGGTTTTCCCAAAATCGGTATCACTTTTTCTTTGAGTCGTTTTAACACCTGTTTGGTACTAGTCTTCTGTATGGGAGCAAGGACAACCATTTTAGTGAAGACATCCATAGCCACCATTATGTGTCGATTTCCTCTTCTTGCTTTTGGCAAAGGTCCGAAGTTATCAATAGATATGATTTGACCTGGCCTTTCCGGCAACAATGGTATAGGCTTTTGTCTCATCAGAAATGCATTTGGTTTGATCCTTTGACATAGATCACATGTCTTTAGCGTGTCCCTTACAGTTTCTCTCAGTCTCGGCCATACAAATGCTTCTTTCAGCATCGAGACTGTTTTGTCGACTCCCATATGTCCGAACGATCTATGGGCTAACCATACTATTTTCCTCTGCAAAATTGCAGGTACAACAATCCTTAATCGTGTATGGTCAGAGTCCACAAACTTATATAATAATCCATTATAAAATGTGTAATCTTGAGTTATCTTATTAGTTTCCGTGTACGCTGGTGTTCCCCTTATCAAACTTCCTTCAAGGAAAGATATGAGCCTGTTCATCCATGGATCCTCACGTTGCCGTTGACTAATGCTCCTTAACTCATTTAGAGTACGCTGATCCCTGTCTTCCAAATCAATAGCCATTACTTCCTCTTCTATGGACTCTGGCTTAAATAGTCTGGAACTATATTTTCCTTTCCTGGGCAGTATTCTATCTTTACATCAAATTGTTGAATGTATAAAGCCCAACGCATCAACCTTTGACTGGATAAATCAGTCTTCATCAAAAAGGTTAAGGCTTTATGATCCGTTCTTAAAATGACCTGAAACCCATATACGATCTTTCGCCAATATTGCAGCGCGTGCAATATCGCTAACAGCTCGATTTCGCTGATCGTATAATTTTTCTCGTGTGGTTTCAGTCTCCGACTTGTGAAAGCTAGATAATTTTTCTTATCAGGGTTATCCGGGTTTTCCTGATATAGCATTGCCCCTATTCCAATCTGGGATGCATCTGTTTGAATGATAAATCGCTGATTAAAATCAGGATATCCTAGCTTCACATAGTTTAAGAGCATTTCCTTGGCCTCCACGAATGCTTTTTCTGTTTCCTCCGTCCATTTCCACTTTCCCCTTTCTTCAGAAGGTCCTGTAGTGGTGCAACAGTCTTTGTGTATGATGGACAATGTCCTGAGAAGAATCCAATCAATCCCAAAAACTGGCGAACGTTCTTCACCTTCAAAGGCCTTGGAAAATCTCTCATCAATTCTAATTTGCATGGATTTGGTTTAACACCATCCTTATCAATCACATGCCCTAAAAATGTTACTTGCCTTTGACAAAAAATTGACTTCTTTAGATTGATTTTAAAATTTGCCCTTCTTAAGTCTTCCAATAATTTCTTCAATTTTTCTAAATGTTCCTCAATATTCTCCGAGGTAAGCAAAATATCATCCACATAACGGATAGTGCAATCTTTCACTTCCTCTGACAAGTTTCGATCAAGCGCTCTTATTAAGGCAGATCCCGCGGTCTTCAATCCAAACGGACATCTCCTAAAACAATAGGTTTGTTGGTCGAACTGAAATCCTGTCAACAAGCTGGTTTTCTCTTCCAGTTCGAGATGATGATACGAAGAAGTCATGTCAATATTTGTAAAAATCTTCTTACCTTTGAATTTTCTCAGTATTTCTTTTATAGGTGGTGCCGAATCATTTTCTGGTATGATTTTTGCATTTAAATTTCTGGCATCTAGACACACCCTTACTGAGCCATCCGGTTTACTCACAATCACTAATGGACTAACATATGGTGTCGCCATCTTTTCTATAACACCTGCATTCATCATTTCCTGCAGTGTTTTCTTAGTTTGTGGGTAATGTTTTTCCGCAACCGGGTATGGTTTTTGTCTGAACGGTGCCCAATCATTGACTTGGAACGCGTATTTAAAATTTTCAATCTTCCCTGGCTTGGAATCAAATACGTCCCTAAAATTCAATAATAATTTCTTTAATTGTTCCTTGTTTTCGAGGTTAACTTTAGCTTCCTCTACTTTTCCTGACAGGTTGGTCTCGAACTCAGTTTCCAAATTATCTTCGAGTTCTATGTTGAGGACTTCAAATATCCTTTCTATGTCCTTATAACCTTCTTCCGTTACTTCTTCCACGTGCCATACCTGTTCTCCTATTTCGCCTCCTGTTCCTGTAGGTTAATGTTTTGTTCATCCACATCCTCTCTTTGAATTTTAATGCAATTTTGCGCTAGGTCTATGATGACCTTGTTCTCACGGATAAAATCAATACCTAATATGACATTATACGGTAATTGATTCACCAGCAAAAAGCATTGCGAAATTTCAGCGTTACCCATGATTAGATCAATGTACACCTGAAATTTACATGTTAAAGATTTTTCTGGGATAATTCCCTTAATCTTTACACTTGATGTGGGGATTTTTAATACGCGGCCTCTTGTTTCCAATTCATTCAGAAGGGTTTGCGTAATTAAACTTATTGTGGATCCGGTATCAATCAATGCCCTGACCAGTAATCCTTCTATCCTAAGCATAATTATGGGTAATTCTCTTTTGATAGATGGGATTCCTTCCACATCCTCATTAATTAGCTCATCTGGTCTTGCTATCCAATTTACAATTTCTACCTCCTCCCAGCTCCTGGTATGTTTCCACTTTTGACGATTTAAATTTGGAGTTTTTTTTATCCTGAGGGCTTCCTTTCCCCTTATTCTTTAACTGAGCTTGTAGTTCCAAGCTTTGAGTTCCGTCTAGTCGGTCGGGTGATTTCCGGTTCTTTATTGCCTCACTCCAACGGACTTTTTGCCTTTCAGGTTCGTCTGGTCGTTCGTTCATATAACGAAGACTTTCCTGATATCTTTCCTCTATTTCGGCCCGATATTCATCATCCCTATCCTCTGGCCTTACGTTCCTTCTGGGATAATTCTCCCATTTCTTTCTGTTTCTTGCCTCTGATGGTTATTGTTATAGGGTCGGCTCTCTTGTTGCCTATAACCCGTATTCCTAGGATTTCTTCCTCGATATCCTCCTCTGTAGTATGGCTGCATTCCTCTAGGCTCTTGGTGCCCATACTCTCGACCTAGTCCTTGAGTATCAGTGCTAGTGGACTGATTCCTGGTCGATGGTTTTTCTCTGGTTTCCTGACTGCTGGCCATGTGTACCTGTTCAGTCTGTCTTTGTTGCCTAGGAGTTACGTGTGACGTCGTCATGTCTAATTGACGTAATACACTCTCCACTTCCACAGCACTTCTGGCTTTGGATGAGATTAACAGCCTCTGAATCTCATATGGAAGTTGTCTTGCAATGGAGGCACACAGGTCGTTCTCAGCTGGAGCAATGTCAAGTTCGCGGAATTTACACAGCTGAGCGGTAAAAAATTCCGAGTACTTAGTTGGTGCATTTGTGCTGTACTTCCTAGAGTACAGATCTAGCCTCAAATTCTCCTGGACGTCTGCTGCCCAATATCGTTTTAAAAAGGCTTCTCTAAAGCCTTCCACCGTATCAAAGGTGTACCTAAAGCTTCTGAACCAGGTGAGACAATCACCTGCCAACAGCTTCTCAATAGCTCTCAGTCTCCGATCCTGAGGAACTTTCATTTCGTTTAAGTACTCTGCGACTTCCTTTAACCAGTATTTTGGAGTAATTGACATGTTATTACCCGTAAACTTTACCGGTCTGTCCTCATTCGATTTGATAATGTTTATTATCTGACCATTTGTCTGATTCATGTACGGGGTTGACATCGCCATCGGATACCCTGGGTTCTTATAAGGGCTGTCCCCTCCTAAGTCCCTATTCGTATCTGTGCCTTGTTCACGAAGATCTGTCCATCCTGTCTTTGGAAACTCATCCTGACTTTCAAATTCTAATTTCCTTTCCCTTCGGGCACTTTCTTCATTTGCCATGAGTTGGATTTCCATTTGACTATTTTTGTGTTCAGTCCTTTCCAACCTTGATCCTAATTCATTTTGAATTCTTTCCTGATTTTTCTTACTAGTTTCCAGTTCTCGTTTGAGTTGGAATTTCTCATCCCTGAAGCTATCCCTGATTTCATTTAGGTGTTCTTCTACCTCTTTCTTGATGACCATGACCTGTTCTTTTATAATTTCTGGCTTAACGTCACCTCTGGTATCTAGGTCTTCTCGTATTTCTTTTATTTTCTTCTCCATCTCTCTTTGTCCTTTGACCATATCTACTTTAATTCCTTCAAGCTTTTCCTCAGTTTTCCCTTGACTCTTACCTAATATCATCAAGTCATTTTGGATCTGGCTTACTTCCGTATGAGTTTTTCCTACATCGACCTTTAATGATCCGATGGTTCCTTGAACATCATTAATACCCTGACTTATTTCATCTATCTTATGGGTACTTTCCTTATTTTCGTCCTCTCGTTGTTTTCTTTCACTCTGGAGATGCCCCTCGTATATACCTAATCTTCGATTTATTTCACCCTCGTACTTCTTTAAGTTCTCATCTACCTGCCCGGTAAAATGATCAAATTGCTCTTTCCTATTCTTTGCATCTTCCTGATTCTGAATTCTCATATCATTTACTTCGGTCTGAACTACATCGATTTTGTTCTCGAGTGTTCCTACTTTCTCCTCAACCTTTCCAAATCGGGTTCCTAGCTCATTCACACTTTCTTTTATCTCATCCCGGGATATTTTACAGATATCGCTCTTAGATTTTATCTGAGCTTCTAATTTATCCTGCACACCTTGGATCTGGGTTACAAGTTCCTTTTCACATGCGTCTACATTCTCCTTACAAGCTTTTTCCATGCTATTTAATTTAGTTTCTATAGAACCAAAATTATTTTCCATGGAACCAATTTTATCCTCAATAATTTTAAAATGAGTTTGACATTCATTTTGTGATTCTCCCATACTTTTGTTCATAGCATTTATTTGGACTTGCAATCCTGAATGAAATCCTTTATTTTCCTCTTTTAATTCAGTTAACTTACTCTCAAACTTAGTGTCAAAACCTTGGATTGTGCTGAAAAATGGTTTGAATTTTCTGTTTTTATACTATTGAATTTGCTTTCTATCTCAGCCGTCAGTACATCGTTATTTGCTTTACTGTCGGCTTTTATAGACTTAAACGTCTCATCTTTTATAACTTTCAGCTGTTCTGCCATGTTATACCCATTTTCTGTTTTCATATTTTCTATCTCTGCCTTCAGTTCCTTATTCATTTTTTTACTGTCGGCCTCGATAGTTTCTAATTTAGTCCCCATGCTATCACTATTAGTTTCGATGGCTTCTAATTTCTCATTTATGGATTCGAATTCTTTTTTTATTTTCATCCTTTTGGAGGCCCAATGTATTGTCTATTGTTCCCAATTTATTGTTTATGGCCTCCAAGAGCCGTTGCATCTCTTCACTCAATGCCATCTTATTAGAATATAGTGGGCTACTAATGCCACATCGCTAGAACATGCTTGAGAGATGGTAATCTGAACTTTTGTGTCCCAATTTCTTCAAAAATTTACTTTGGTACGGACTTTTACTACACCGTACCCTTTTGATATTCTTCTTCAAACTCAAAGACCTTTATGGAAGTATTTAAAATTCAAAATTTCAAAAACCATTTTTTTTAATGAAATTTTTAATTTTTCGAGAAAACTTGGGTTTTCTCTAGGAAAACTCATCCCTGCGTACTGGGCGCCATGAAATGTCTGGTAGGGGTTCGTTTAATCCAGGGCTGCTCGGTGTGAGTTTCTAGGGACCCATGCGGTCAGTTAACATTATACGTTGTAGCTACTCCTATCATTACTTTACTTTTACATGAATCGACCGTCTTTAGTGTTCCTCTAATTATTCATCCAAGCACAGTACTTCTATTCAACCCCCTGTGCCCTTTCAGCAAGAAATATGCAAATCACAGTATGCCAGCATTGCTCAATTCGGGATTTTCGGGGCTGCGGTAAGTTCTCCCACTCTGTGACTTACACATTTTGGATTAAATAGAGGATACACTTGCAAAAATAACAACAAAATCAACTCCTATTTTAACATATTTAATTAATCAAAATTATGGCGCTACAAACAATAAAACAAATAAACTACTGACCAATATCTTTCTACTTGTTCAAAGTGAACAAGGAATAACATAAGAATAAAACAAACACATGGTTTTCTTTAAAACCAACAATTCATGATTATTTTCACTTCCATAAAGTACCTATCTTAAAGTTCCATATAACTACGAGCTTCTTTGGCTCGATACTTTCAATAATAATGGTGTCATTTTTGTACACCTCAAAAACTATTTTATCTTTTCTTATCATCAAAACAAATATATAATTATATTTAAAATTACATGTTAATTATCTACTTCAATATTTGGGCACTTCACATGTTCTCAGCATTTACCACCTCTCTCAAGTTTTGCAATTTCACTACGGTGATCGGGAAACTACTTGTGTACTCCAGAGTTATAAAGATTACTTGACAAAGTCAAAAACTATGATTACTCCCAGAATCTAGTTACCTTCATAAAACTCGTGGATTCCTTATTTCCATACAACATTACAATAGGGATTTTTATTTATTTCATTTGTCTCATAAGACCATTATCACATAAGAAAACTACGATCTGAACTGGCAAGCGATAATATCAATCTACAAGGACCTCGGTTCAACGCCCGGGTCATTAACAACTTTGAAACACTCACGGTGTATTCAGCACTTCTTACAAACAGCCTTTTCCCCAACCCTCATGCGGCGAGGGTCTGGTCAACTACTTGAGCGTGATTTATGACAGGGAAGGCGGCTCCCTGTCTAGCCTACGGTTGGAGCTCTCTTCAATGCTTTTAAAAAACAAACCTTCCCTTTCATTTTCAGTTCTTTGGGGAGACATGGCATTCTACTCCTCGTTTTACTTTCAACAATATTATTGGGCTCATAAACCACTTTCGTAATCTTGGCATTTATTAATTATGAAGGGTCCTCGTTGATTGGGAAGAGTAATACACATTCTACGACGAATAATAAGGGGCTTCAACAACAAGAGGATTCTAGGTTCGAATCTCTTAACATGCCTCGGGAACCATTTCCACATTGGAGGACTTATACAAAATGCGATTTAGGGTCTAGCCGTAGCTTACAGGACCTACGCTCAATAATACCATACATTTGCTCCCTTTTATATAATAACACACACATGGCCTCGTGATCTACGTCACAATTAGAGGACTTACAACATATCTCAATTCAATACAATCAACTACCCCTCATAAGTAATTTACCAAGTACAGTTAAATTCTACGCATTCCTAGCGTGACTTTTTATTTAATTGCGTTCCATTGCGCTACACATTACTTTACGGCCAAATGTCTTCCAAAGAACTGATAAATTTCATAGTAACAATTGATACATATCTCAATTTTTATATTTATCTTTTCCGTTGCCAATAAATCGCTCCATTTTTAAGAACCTGCATTCACATCATGTCTTATACATTTGTTAAGGCTCCAACGCTCTATATTTTTATATCATTCAATTTAATCTTTATTTAGATTTCTTTACCTTGTTATTATTATTATTATTCACATCATGTCTTCATTCCTTACAAAAGCTCAAAAGCTATTTCTTTCATATAATTCAAATTTACCTTTATTTAAATATCTTTGTTATAATTATTATTATTACGCTTGCTTTTATAACATTCGTCAAATACACTGACATTTTATTCCATGCATTTCCTCTACAGGATTTATTCTTTCACATAATTATTTATTATTTCTCAAACTTTATTTTTGTTCAGATCGTGTTCTTATTTAGTTATTATTTACTTAAAAACATCCCTTTTACTCAAAACTCCGGTGGAATTGTACACAAAAAAAAATCCCGACACCAAAACATAATGAAAATCTTTACTCACATGTCTAAGGTCGTTTTCTGACCTTTAATCTCGTACGATGTGTCATTTTGGCCCACCTTCTTGACTTACTCCATATTGTACAAATTCATCTAATGTACAGACATTTCTTGACACATATTCAATACATTTAACACTGACAACATTTTTAATACACGGATGTATCCGTTTAGAACACACAATAAAACACCAAAAAAATCTTACTTTTAACACACAATCTTGATATATTTACACTTCACAACTTTTGATCACTAGGCCGTCCTTTTAACCTATCACACGTGACCTCTTAATCTCCCGTTTCCAAGGGTGAAATTTATTCAATGTCGGCTTCCTATCCTGCAGAATACGAAAGTCTCGAATCATCTACTTATTCCCTGGAATAACAATTCTTCGAATCCTGTTCCTGATGATCGGCTATTTCTCTAGCTTGAACGGCTCCCCTTTTAGATCTGGTTTATCGATCCTAGCGAAAGTCTGTCCTGATCGAGGTCCCCTCGATAACGTATCGACGACCTATGGATTTTTTAGCAACTAATACTTCTCGAGTCTTAGTGCTTTAGAATAGTTCGTCTGCTTTCTTGAGACAATGTCTATAGTTTCCGTTCTTCTTTGTTTATTCGGTTCTCGCACTTCTAATTTTCTGGAATACGTTGCGAACCTTACTCTGTTTTTCCCTGTTCGGGTTCTTTAAAATTGATAAACTGTTTATCTCGCTGTTCCGGTACTTCCGTACGTTATGATATTTTTGTCGTTTACTGAAAGACCTATCGCCTGAGTCCTAAGTTCTCAGCCTGCTTTAACTGTATTTTATGAACTTTTACGGTAACTTTGTACTGTCGGACCTAAATCCTTTAACTAGGATTTTCCTAATTTTTCAAAACGGCGATACTTTCATATTTCTTCTTTGCAACTCCTTATGGAGGCACGCAAGTTAGTGGTACTGCGACGTCCGTGGCTGTCGGATATTAATTCTGCGGTGTAATACAGTGTTTCTCCCCTCAAGGAGTACTGCTCAACTGTCTTCGATGTCTGATACAGCGTAACGCCCCTCTGGACGGACTAATACTGCGTACACGATGAGATGCAGCACCTCCGCTCACGGTGTGCTTGTAGACTGCATGAACTGATACAGCGTTACGCCTCCCTGGGCTATCGTAAATTGCATGATTGGCTTGGTGAGGCCAGGGGTTTTATACCTTTTAGTAAAAAAAAGATAAAATCCTAGTCCTTTTCGTGACCAACTTTTGAACTAATTGTCGCACAATTATAAAAATTATATCTCCAGAAAGCTCGTCTTCCAAACGTAAAATGATCTTTCTGTGCATAGAAATCGATCGTGCATTTCCGAGATATTAATTAATTTTTCGTCTTCAACTGTGTGGGTGTTGCTGTTCATTTTTAATTCTCCCACTCGTTGGGTCCCGGTGAATTCCCAATGACGTATGCTGCATTTGCACTTTCCTCCTGTGCAATTATTAAAAGCTTTTTCTTTACACAAAAGTTTCTAATCCGAAATGATTCACCGTACTGTATTTGTTTACTTATTTTTATACTCGTAAACGGGTTAAATTTAATTATTCTTGTTCTGACTCAGCGGCGAGGTTGCCGTTTTCCTGCAACGTAAGAGCAATTTCCGAGTCAAGCTTCTTCGTCTTACAGTCCAAATTTTCCACTCGTTCTATTTATATCCATGACTGGCTCCTTATAAATGTCAAGAGGCATGAGCTCATCTTATGAACACCTGGTCCTGCAGCTTGCGCAATGTTAGGCTAGAATCCTGGCTTGAAATCTCTCTCCGTTCCCTTAGAGACTGTATGATTCTTTCATTCCTTTCACAAAATACATGGATTCGACCCCTCTTGAAGCCTATGGTACATGGGTTCACTACCTGAAACCTCGGAAAACTCAAAATTTCTTCAAATTTACTTCATCACTGACAATAGAAGACAGGCGGATATTAGAATGTCCCATATAAGGAATGTAAATAAAAATTTAGTTACCGAGTTGCAGCAGATGCTCCATGAAAATAATAATTATGTCAGGAATTTTAAAATGGCAATAGATTCTATTCCTGAAGGTAGGAAGGATGATTTCAAAATTGTTATCAATGCCGATCAAAAACCTACATCAGATCACGCTAGGAGGTACAATGAGCCAACGACTGACGAAGTTGCGGTAGTCTTGGTCGACCAGCAATGTGACAAGAGCGATATAGTTCTCAGAAGACGAGGCGAAGGCTTGCAGAGAATATGTGAGACACAACGTTCTTACGACGCACTGCAATATCCTCTAATATTCTGCCGAGGTGAAGATGGTTACAACTTTACACTTCACCATGTCGATCCTGTGACTGGACAATATGATATGAGGAAAAAGACTTCTGCCCTGGAATTGTATTCCTTTGTTATCATGATAAGAGCAAATGATATAATCATTTGCCATACTTTAAGCAACTGTTCAATCAATATTTGGTGGACATGTACGCTAAAATAGAGACTGAACGACTGTCCTATATCAGAAATAACCAGAAAAGGTTGCGGGCGGATAATTATATTCATCTTCAAGATGCGTTACGACAGGATGGTGAAATGGATAACTTGGGCCGATTGGTTATTTTACCTTCGTCTTTCACTGGAGGTCCAAGGTACATGCATCAAAGGACTCAAGATACCTTTTGCTATGTACGCAAATACTCCCGCCCTGATCTTTCCGTAACTTTCACTACAAATCCTAAGTGGGAAGGAATTAAAAAGGAATTGCTCCCAGGGCAGAGACCGCAAGACCGCCATGACATTATTTCTAGGGTTTTCCACTTAAAAATCAAGAAGCTTATGGATATCATAGTGAAGGGTAAATTGTTTGGTTCTACACGGTGTCATATGTACACCATTGAGTGGCAGAAAAGAGGGCTTCCTCATGCCCATATCCTCATTTGGCTCGAGGAAAAGATACGGCCATCTCAAATTGATGATGTGATTCGAGCTGAGCTACCAAACCCTGCAGATGACCCTGAACTTTATGAGGTTGTAAAGACTCATATGATTCACGGTCTCTGCGGCAGATTAAACCTCAATTCACCCTGTATGAAGGAGGGTATGTGCACCAAGAAATACCCTCGGAAATTTACCAACGAGACAATTACTGGCGAAGACGGTTACCCTACATACAGGCGTAGAGACCCTGATTCAGGAGGATACACAACCCAAATACGTTTGAATAACACAGTGATGAACGTGTACAGTAAATGGGTTGTTCCATATTCACCTGTGCTGTCACGAACATTTAACGCCCATATTAACGTAGAATTTTGCAGTAGTGTAAAATCTAAAAAATACATATGCAAATACGTTAATAAGGGTAGTGACCAGGCCTGTTTTGGCATAGGGAATCAAGCTGATGAAGTACTGAAATATCAGAGCGGAAGATATATCAGTACTTCAGAGGCAGTATGGAGAATTCTTTCTTTCCCAATTCACGAAAGATATCCTCCTGTAACACACTTGGCCGTCCATCTGGAGAATGGGCAAAGGGTTTATTTTCAACCAGAAAATGTTCGAGAGCAGATAGCAACCGCTAAAAATACCACACTCATGGCATTTTTTGAACTATGTAGAAATTATGCTTTTGCGAGGGGGCTGTTCTACGAAGATGTACCGAGCTATTACACTTTCAATGCACAGAGGGGTATGTTCTCTCCCAGGAAGCAGGGAAAGACGGACACCCTCAAATGAGGAAGGATCATATTATTGGGAGAATATACACAGTCCACCCCAATAATGCGGAATGCTACTATTTGAGAATGTTGTTGCATACTGTGAAAGGACCAACATCTTTTGAACACCTGAGGACTGTTGATGGTGTTGTACATCCAACATACCAGACAGCTTGCAGAGTGCTAGGTCTGTTACAGGATGACAGCCATTGGGACGACACATTGAGCGAAGCCAGCATTTCAGATAGCTCGTCCAAATTGAGGGAGCTGTTTGCAATTATGTTGGTCTTTTGCAACCTTGGTGATCCCCTTTCCTTATGGAACAAGTATAAGAATGGCCTATGCAAAGACATATTTCGGCAATTACAAAGAACATGCAATGATGTTAACATCATGTACAACGAACATATCTACAACAAAGGTCTTTAGTCTCTACAGGCTGCAGTCATTTCAGTTGGAGGACAAAGACTTGCACATTATGGCCTGCCGTCACCTCAGATACTGCATGAAACGGACCTCAACGAAGAATTTCTGCGAGAAACCAATTATGATCCTGTGGAGATGGGAAACTTTGTTCGTGAAAATGAACCAGGGCTAACACAAGAACAAGCCGTCATTTACCGCACAATATTGGACAGCGTAAGCAAAGGAGAGGGAAATATGTTCTTCCTTGATTCTCCCAGAGGGACTGGAAAAACATTCTTAGTAAAACTCCTTTTGTCCAAACTTATATGTGATGGAAAAATTGCGGTTGCTGTTGCGTCATCTGGCATTGCAGTAACTTTGCTCCCGGGTGGCAAGACTGCCCATTCGACCTTTAAAATTCCATTACATGTGGATAAGATAGAGACACCATCGTGTAACATAACCAGAACGAGCAATATTGCTCAAGTAATTGCCCAATGTGCATTGATCGTTTGGGATGAATGCACTATGTCCCACAAACAAGCAGTAGAAGCTTTAGAGAGGACATTGAGAGATGTCAAAGAAGATGATCGAGTGATGGGAGGCATCACGGTCCTCTTCTCAGGTGACTTCCGTCAGACTCTGCCAGTCGTACCGAATGGCACTAGAGCTGACGAAGTCAATGCCTCTCTCAAGAGTTCTGCACTTTGGACACTGGTCAAGAAGCAATCGTTAACAGTAAATATGAGGGTTCATCTGGAAGGTGATCTTCGGAGCCAAGAGTTCTCGGATTTACTATTGAGGTTAGGTGACGGGTCCTTACAGGAGGAAGGAAGTTCTATAACCCTTCTCCCCTCCCTTTGTACTGTGGTGCAAACGATCCAGGAGCTTATTTGCTGTGTGTATCCAGGTATCGATGGTATTTCGTCCAGAGACAACTCTTGGCTTTGCGAACGAGCCATTTTGACCCCTAAGAATGACCTAGCCGCCGGTATCAACTGTGCTATCCTTAAAGAATTTCGTGCTCATGAAGTGGTGTATAGATCTATAAACACTGTTTTAAACCAGGATGATGCTGTGCATTATCCAACTGAGTTTCTCAACAACGTTACTGCACCTGGTCTTCCTGAGCACCAAATTATTTTGAAAGGTGGAGCACCGAATATGCTTCTCCGTAACCTATGTGCCCCTAAGCTCTGCAATGGAACTAGATTACGAGTGAAGTCACTACATAAAAATGTCATCGAGGCTACCATCCTGACAGGTTGAGGCAAGGGCGAATCAGTATTCATTCCGAGGATTCCCCTTATACCGACGAATTATCCATTTGAGTTTAAGCGTCTGCAGTTTCCGATCACTGTATGCTTTGCTATGACAATAAACAAATCACAAGGGCAGACGTTGAAAATAGCTGGCGTTGATCTTCGATCTCACTGTTTTTCACACGGGCAGTTGTATGTTGCCTTCTCGAGGGTGGGCAGTAGCGACAAGCTTTTCGTGTGTGTTCCTGAAAACACAACTACTAATGTTGTGTACCGTGAGGCACTTAGGTAGAATACTGCTGATTCCCGCCTCGGAAGCAGAAAGCAATTCCCCTTGAATAACAATACAGTTATCAGCCCATTCACAATGGCTACTCCCAACTATATAGGCCTATTGCATGAGTTTACTTCGATAGGTTAGTGCTTTTTGTTTTGTTTTGGTATGCATCCTCTTCCAGATTTTTTGGTGCTAAATTTGATGGGTCATTACCATTTCCCATCATTTCATACAGTGTATAACTTTATAGTGATAGATTCTTTCCACGATAAATTGGTTAGTTAATTAGGTAAGTCATTAAAATGACCTAGTTAATTAGTAGAGTCATTTTTAATATTACCCGGCTTCATTTGTTTTATCATAGTCACCCCATTCTTTTGTCAGTAAGTTACTTAATTTCCTTTAACATATTGTGTGCTATTTGTGTCGTTGTTTACTTCGAAATTAGATTAAATTATTCGTCTCCTTACTTTTGTGTGTCCGTTTTCGTGCTACTAACCGAAACTGATTTCTGTTTGTGAAAATGTTGATGACATATCCATTTTTTTAGTTTAGTTGTATGCATCTTTTAATACTATCGGCCCCTTTTCACGGAAATCGGATTGAGCATACTTTTCCTTATGAAAGTAGCATTACCTTTCAAGAACACAATACCAATAGGTAAAGCGGCTACGGTGGCGTAGTCGTTAGCATGCTGAGATTCCATGCCCAAGATCGCGGGTTCATACCCAGCCGACGTCGTCGGATTTTTTTAAGAGCGTTAAAATCCTTCAGTTTGCCTTCCTTCGGAGGGAGAGTAAAACCGGAGGTCCCATGTAATAGATTTATGGCATGTAAAAGAACCTTCCATTAATTAAACTTGTGTGAATAAAAATTGTAGGTTAGATTTCGTTGAAACGCTCCATCGAAGTTCCTACGTTCACCACTAGGTGTCAGTGGCATCTGGTAGTGAAAGTTGGAACTACTTGAAATTGACCGGATCTTGTAGCTCACCCCATGAGTGTCCGCATTCAACCTGCTATTGCCTCTGGCGACCCGAACATGTCATCGGACACTCCCGACACTAATAGCCGTACGCTAAATAAATAAAATAGCTAATAGGTATTTAGTAAATAAAATTGAATTTATAAACAGTACATTAGATACATGTCATTTCCACAATATTAGTTTATATAATCACAAATTAAAGCCCACATCTGTTACGGATCTGTTTTTCAAATATTTCTTATAATCATGTTTAGAGAAGAAGAAGTAAAAAATTATTTAAAATTTGTACTCGGTAATTTCAATAGTTTCTTTTAAAATACAATTACAGAAGAAACTGGTATTAAGTAATGTATGAGTATTTTATTGTTCTACAGTTGGAACATTCATACTTCTTCCCAGATTAACTTGGTTCACTCATTCTCTGAATCTTTGTCACGAATCGCTACTAATTACTGCCTTGAGAAAGCTTGGCCATTAATACCGAAGACCGTTCGAAGAACGGGTACTTTTGCTAGTCAATTACATATAATCTAAAATTGACTCTTCACCGCAGGGCTCAAATCACTAGACCTAGGAAGCTAAAATTTTGTATGTTGGTTGATCCGAGTATGTAGAGTCTCACTACGAAAAGGTTTTTGAAAATTCAGTTTGTAAGTGACTTTTTTCGACCCTTTGGCACTGAGCAAGGACAGTCGGTACAAAGACGGGATTTAGCTCATTTTAAGCCGCCAGATACGAGAAATAATACTCGGAGGTCCTGTAGGGACCCAGAAACACTCTTTCTAAGTTCCTAAAATGAACGGGTTCGGAGATATTCCCAAATAAAAGTGTTCTCTCCGAGGAACAGATCAACGTTACTATGTCAACCGCTGAAAATTCAAAGACTGGGGATAGTTTTCTGGCAATATCTCGAAAACCGTTCGTTTTAGGGCCTTAAAACGCGGGGTTCGTTTCCCACTTCATAGACGTGGAAACCACGAACATTGCTCCTCGCATTGATACGCGCAAAATGAGCTATATTCGATATTTCTACGAGCAAACCGACTTGGAACGTCTCATCTATTATATATAATCCAAAATTGACTCATCACCACAGTGCTCAAACACCTAGACCTAGAAAGCTAAAATTTAGCTTGTTGGTTGATCCGAGTATGTAGAGGCTAGTAAGAAAAGGGTTTTGAAATTTCAATTTGTAAGTGACTTTTTTCGGCCCTTTGGCATTGAGCATCCAAAATTGACTCATCGTCGCAGGGCTTAAACCACTAGACCTAGAAAGCTGAAACTTTGCATGTTGGTTGAACCGAATATGTAGAGGGTCACTAAGGAACGGTTTTTGAAAATTCAGTATGTAAGTGACTTTTTTCGGCCCTTTGGCACTGAGCAAGGACAGTCGGTACAAAGATGGGATTCAGCTCGTCCCAGAAACATACCTTTTAAGTTCCTAAAATGAAGGGTTTCGGAGATATTCCCAAATAACTGTGTTCCCTCTGAGAAACAGATCAACGTTACTATGGCAACCGCTGAAATTTCGCAGACTGGGGATAGTTTTCTGGCAATATCACGAAAACCGTTCGTTTTAGGGCCTTAAAACGCGGGGTTCGGTTCCCACTTCTTAGAAGTGGAAACCACGAACATTGCTCCTCCCATTGATACGCGCAAAATGAGCTATATTCGATATTTCTACGAGAAAATCGACTTTGAAAGTCTCATCTATTATATATAATCCAAAATTGACTCATCACCGCAGGGCTCAAAGCACTAGACCTAGAAAGCTGAAATTGTGCATGTTAGTTGATCCAAGTATGTAGAGGATCACTAAGACACGGTTTTTGAAAATTCAATTTGTAAGTGCCTTTCTTTGGCCCTTTGGCATTGAGCATCCAAAATTGGCTCATCGACGCAGGGCTCAAACCACTAGACCTAGAAAGCTGAAATTTTGCATGTTGGTTGATCCGAGTATGTAGAGGCTCACTAAGAAACGGTTTTTGAAAATTCGTCTTGTAAGTGACTTTTTTCGGCACTTTGGCACTGAGCAAGGACAGTCGGTACAAAGATGGAATTTAGCTCATTTTAAGCCGCCAGATACGAGAAACAATACTCGGAGGCCCTGTAGGGACCCAGAAACACACTTTTTACGTTCCTAAAATGAACGGTTTCGGAGATATTCCCAAATAACTGTGTTCCCTCTGAGAAGCAGTTCAACGTTACTATGGCAACCGCTGAAATTTTGCAGAATGGGGATAGTTTTCTGGCAATATCTCGAAAACCGTTCATTTTAGGGTCTTAAAACGCGGGGTTCGGTTCCCACTTGTTAGAAATGAAAACCACGAACATTGCTCCTCCCATTGATACGCGCAAAATGAGCTATATTCGATATTTCTACGAGCAAATCGACTTGGAATGTCTCATCTATTATATATAATCCAAAATTGACTCATACCGCAGGGCTCAAACCACTAGACCTAGAATGCTAAAAATTTGCATGTTGGTTGATCCGGGTATGTAGAGGCTCACTAAGAATCGGTTTTTGATAATTCAATTTCTAAGTGACTTTTTCGGCCCTTTAGCATTGAGCATCCAAAATTGACTCATCGACGCAGGACTCAAACCACTAGACCTAGAAAGCTGACAATTTGCATGTTGGTTGATCCATGTGTGTAGAGGCTCTCTAAGAAACGGTTTTTGAAAATTCAGTTTGTAAGTGACTTTTTTCGGCCCTTTGGCACTGAGCAAGGACAGTCGGTACAAAGATGGGATTTAGCTAATTTTAAGCCGCCAGATACGAGAAACAATACTTGGAGGTCCTGTTGGGACCCAGGTACACACTTTTTAAGTTCCTAAAATGAACGTTTTCGGAGATATTCCCAAAAACAATGTTCCCTCTGAGAAACAGATCAACGTTACTATGGCAACCGCTGAAATTTCGCAGACTGGGGATAGTTTTCTGGCAATATCTCGAAAACCGTTCGTTTTAGGGCCTTAAAACGCGGGGTTCGGTTCCCACTTCGTCGAAGTGGAAACCACGAACATTGCTCCTCGCATTGATACGCGCAAAATGAGAGATATTTTATTTATATAGGTGGTTTCTGGGGTCGGATACGATCGTGATTTTGAGTCTCTTTTAGCTGGTTATTGTAAGCGAGCTTTCATATCTCTACTCTAATTTATAGTGTTAACATGCTTTCTATTTTGCACGGTATGCTTTAATTTTCTTTTTTTCTTTTTTTTCTTTTTTTTTAAACTGAATATTTCATTTTGCCAATATTGATCTGCTCTTTTTCGTTTTTTACCATGATCAGCAACCCATATTCACAGACGAATTCTCCCGGCTGTCACGTTAAATTACTATTATTTCTTAGTTACTGTTACTGAGGAATTGGGCAAACTTATTTCAATAAAGTTGGTATTTTGTCTTTCACCGTCATTGAATCCCCACACAAGGCACGGCTTAAACCTAGAAAAGTTGCTCAGTTGGACTAATTGACTAATGGACTAAAGGTGCAGCAGAAAAGAGGAAAATTTTAGATTTTGAAATATGGTGATACAGGAGAATGATGATCAGAAGGGTAGGTAGGGTAACAAATGAACAGGTATTAAGACGAGTGGGAGAGGAGAGA
Source organism: Meconema thalassinum (assembly GCA_946902985.2). Lineage (NCBI taxonomy): Eukaryota > Metazoa > Arthropoda > Insecta > Orthoptera > Tettigoniidae > Meconema > Meconema thalassinum. The sequence goes on from OX336391.1 coordinate 391,097,420, forward strand.
TGTTTCTGGCGACTGCTAATGAAGAGAAGAGATAGGAGGGTAGGACACATATTACGACACCCAGGAATAGCAAGCTTAGTTATGGATGGGAGGGTCGAGGACCAGAACTGTAGGGGTAAACCAGTGTTAAACAGATTGCTTCGGATGTAGGGTGTGGTAGCTATGTAGAGATGAAACGATTAGCTCAGAAGAGGGAAATTGGAGTGCTGCATCAAACCAGTTAAAAAAACTGAAGACTCAAACAACAATAATCAGGAATTTTTATTACTTAGAGAGGCATGTGAGGCAAAAGCGTTGTTGGAGAATTTCAATCCCTGGGATGTAACACTGGAAGAGATTGCATAATGTACATCAGCGGCCAAGGTGAGAGATATTTAACTATAGGTATATTAATAGCGATATATTGACGTTCAAATCATCAGTAAATATGGCCAAATTACATCCAGAATAGCTTAAGTAAGAATACTTTTAATTCCCCATATTCCGATAGATTTGCCATTCCAGTGTGCAAGAGTGCAATTCCCTCTTCAAACAATATTCGCAATTTCTTTAACAAAGCGCAATGACACACACTTAACAGTAGCACGTGTACATTTAGACAAACCCATTTTTTTCCATGGGCAACTGTATGTGGCGTGCTCGCGAGCATTCGGACAACAAAATCGTTATGTCTCAGTAGAATATGGCAAAACCATAAACGTAATTTTAAAATGTGTAAACATAATGTAACATCGAACCCTGCAGACTTTCACAACTCTATAAAATTCCCACTTTGCTGCTCATATCAATACACTGTATGTATCAGAATATTCAGAATTAGAATGGACCCACTGTAGCCGCGATTGCTGTAATAGAAATGACCAAGTATCAGCAATAATGCATCGTCCCCATTGTCTTGATCGCGGGCGAAGCCGCGGGTACCTGCTAGTACTTTCATATAATCAGGATCTTTCATTTCATTTGAATGGCTTGGAATGTTTAAGACCACATTGCGGTGACCGAGGACATGCATGGTTCAGCTTCTAAACTTGGCAAATATCCACGAAGAAAAATCCCACCGGCCTCCGTGGCGCAATCGGCTAGCGCGTTCGGCTGTTAACCAAAAGGTTGGAGGTTCAAGCTCACTCGGGGGCGATAGTTCTAAAATGCCATTATCTTATTGAGAGCTCCTGCAGCCGTAAAATCCTTATTCATTCTTGATAGAGAAGGTCCCAATTTGCAATACCAGAAGAAAAGCACACTAGTTGAACGATAATTGATGGGTTACGTTCAGATCATTGTACAAGGTTTCCCGTCTATAATTTAAGCGAATCCATTGATCACTAGAGGCGCTGCAGTCGCCTAAATATGGCCACTATAAGATTGTTAGAACGAATGATGGCAAAACAACTCACAGATATTCAAGAGAAAACGTGGCAATGTGCGCAGACATTTAAAAATCGACACAAGTGAGTATTATAAAGGTTGTATTTCCCGCGTTTTGCAAAAATATGCAATCCATCAACATTCAATTGTCTGAAATATCACGAGTTAGTTGTTGGAGTACATTTTCGAACTTGTGTTAGGGATCGAACCTTTGGGTACAGCCTATATGTAGACGTTTATTGTGCCTCGTGATGGTTGTATAGGTTATATCTGCTGGTTATTTTACGAGATGCACAGAAGGAACGATATTTGGCTTGTGACGTTAATTATTGCTCTCACTCCTTATATGGATATCCAAGGTCTCAAAAGTTCTGAGGAACATCTTATCTTAGAAAATACAAAAACTGTGTGTCCTCGGTAGTATAGTCGTCAGTATCCCCACCTGTCACGCGGGAGACCGGGGTTCGATCCCCCGCCGGGGAGGATACTTTTACTAATAGCTTAGGAGGTTTCTTGACTATCAAGCTGATGAAGATTTTTTCCTCTAATTGACATTTAAGCAGCAGATGCAACTGGGGATGAAGGTATGCTGATAGCCCAGGTAACCACTAAATTGGGTTGAGCACTTGGCAACGAGGCGGACATAAAGACTAGTGTCAGGAACTCCACCAGTAAATTAAAATCTGTTGTCTCTAAAGAATAAAGGATGGCAAACTACAAATTTTATTATAGGGTTAGTCTTTTTAAAATAAAACAGTGATTCCTTTATGTCGCCTCCGTAGCGTAGCGGTCAGCATGGTTAGCTGCCGCCCCGGAGGTCCTGGGTCCGATTCCCGGCTCTGCCACGAAATTTGAAAAGTGGTATGCGAACTGGTACGGGGTCGACTCAGCCTCGGGTGTTCCAAATGAGTAGAGGGGGTTCAATTCCCAAATCAGCCATCCTCGAAGTGGTTTTCCGTGGTTTCCCACTTCGTCTTCGGGCAAATGCCGGGATGGTACTGTCCCCGTATATTCTAGAGGCGGTCTGTTGGATATGCGAAGCAATGCTGGATTCGTAGACCCTGACAGCTCCGGCGCAAATACTAGTCAAGGATCCACTCCAACAAGACCCTCATGAATATACGTGGCGGAAATTTCGACGCAACTGTGAATTACATAAAATGCAGTTAGCTCGAAGTAGAACACCTATCTTTCGTTCTCGTGGATCTCGTGGTCAGCCTCTGGACCTATAATGGTTTTCACAGTTGCATCTCCTTATATCTAAAATAAATCAAAACGACGCTGCTTCTAATAAACTAAACAATTTAATAACAAAGGTGTAAACTAAATCTAAACATTCATACAGTAAATAAAAACACACTCCCTTTCTTTCTTATACACATTTACGCCACTGATAATACTGCATTCCATGAACGCTGTGACAAGTTTTGGGGCAGCTCGTGTCATTGCAGCAAGTTATACATCAATTAGAAACCCCTGTGTATTTTACATTCCTCTGGCGCGCTTCACAATGAACATCTGGGCGCAAAGAGCACGCGACCTTCGCCACGTGTCTGATGACATAACAAACTCCGTTACATTCCCAGAGCTGGCTGGTTTAAAAGCTGCTTGCCTGTCGGTCCGCAACAACTCTCCACATTTGTGCGCGGCCGAGCACTGGCCTTGGATGGAAACGAGTTTTAAACAAACCCTCGCTATTCCAACCTTGCCCACAAATACACCTCTCCATCGAAACACAAGCTATGTTAAAATGGAACAGATTCACGTCAGACAAATACCCGAATCATACACACATCCTACTTGCTAATGAAACAAAACTTCTATACACTATTCCATTCATACTCTCGCATTGTGACGTCCCAATGGATTTCATTTCATTCACACTGAACAAGAAACAAACCACATCCAGTCACATCAACATTCATACGCTAACCACTATGCTAAACAATCACTAAACTTCCTATACCTAACATAGCATACACTCGATTGGCAAATAAAGAAAGTTAATGCTGAATGAACTTACAGTGACACTAATAGCATAGGCTATAATCTTTTAAAATAAGTAGTGTCTATATACACATGAGCCTGAGCTCCGATCTCACAGTTATGTCAAATGCAATTAACTGGGATCCTCATAAGCTTCTACAGCTTCAGAAATACTACCACCATTCTCTCCTTTCTGATCTGGTGTCATAATAGATTAAATACGTTCGACCACTCAAGGTGAAACATATGTCGTTACATACTTGGGTTTAATAATCTTAATAAGAGTACAACATAACAGATGTCAATATCCATTTCCCGTTTCAATTTCAATCGTGACCCTCCTGTCTTCTCTAATCCAAAGCCGTGTATAAAATAAGGAATACTGTCAACTCACACCTTTGTGCCTTGCCAAACCTAGTCATGCCCACGCAATGACTGCAATATGAAATGCGGAAACACCTTCGCAACACCCTCGTATGCCAACTACATACGGAATTACATACATATATATCACCACTATCAAAGAGTTATCACCTTCACTTCTTTCAAACTCGCATTCCTCAAAAAGGGCATAATTCCTCAGCGTTGTCACACCAATCGCTGATCTACTGAACGATAACATCAATTGTTAAACCATTAATCTATACATGTTAACGACCTTTGGACTAATCGATACAGACCTCCTCACTATTACTTTTAAAACGTTACTCAGATAAATTTAAACTGTTGTGAATTCATTTAATAAAAACACTGAACCTTAACTTCACACTTCTGGGTTCAACTTTTATCGATGAAGGAATATGATGTCTACAACGTGACATTATATTACTCCTCGTAAATACTTAATCACAAAATTATATATGTGTGTCCAACAAGAATCGATCACGACGAGGATATCAAACAAGAACTTCCCTAACGTCGGCTAATAATGAACCTTCCAAGAAGATTCTAACTTCAAATTATTTTAAATGACTGAAAGTTCATGGCTTTCTTCAATAAGACATACAATTAGTCATATTCGTATTATCTCCATTCTGAACGAATGTCTATGAGTTCTGACGATAATAATCGTTTCCACGTTAAATGTTTCTCTTCCAAATGATGCCATGATATTTCACAATATATCACTACCAATATCTTCTCTCTTGATGTCTCTTCTCGACGGATAAAATGCCCAAATTAAACTAATAATAATTAATTTAATCGGTAACACAGACGAAAATGTCTATCACCTGAATTCAAAATGAATTCATAAACGTCGAAAATGAATTACTATTCCTTAAAGGAAATGACAAAATGCTTGTTCCTCGAACAAGAAAAATACTCAGTTCAGAAACTGGATTTCAAACAAACAAAGCTAAAAGCGTCAAAAGACGATCACTACAAATAATCTCGAAGAACAAAATGACTATGCATGGAGTACATAAATGTTGTGTTGAAATGTGGATAAAGGATTTGCTAAAAAATGTCACTACAAAGCTCTAACTACTAGGTTAGTGAGCACTGCTACCTGGTCTGGAAGTCTAGAAGCTCAAGATAGAGTATTACAAAATACTCAGTTGTTACTTCTCCAAAGATTCGGGTTGGATCCTAGCTCGCCTCCAAGAATCTTGACCTCAGGAAAGGAACGAATTCCCCTACTGGAAAACAGCAAGCTCCGACCGGGATCGAACTGCGGGCCTCCAATCATCATCTTCATTGTGACCGGGTTTACCCTGGACCTCTTGATAATCTTCATGTCTCTTCTTACTCCGTCACAGTACAGTTTCATGAAAACAACGAGCAGCGTCGAAAGTTTAGCTTCCCATTTCGAAAGATATTCGAAAAGAAAGTCGTAGACCTCACTCGCATAACGAACATTCATGTAGATGGAATATGAACATCGTTCTGTAGTCGCTGGTGTTAATGTCGAGCTCATGTCTGACAATAATGCACTAGAATACAGTTGTACATCAAGTCTCATGTTCGCTCATCAAGTAGACATTCATGAACAGACTCCTTTAACGAAGCTCCATCGCTGACTATATCGCTTCTATCTGCTTATATCCCTGGCGCACATACTGATTTAGTCCATAATTAACTTAATAATGTTCTTCAACATAGAATACATCTTCATCCTATTGGTGTTGTTATACAGTTCCACAAAAGCAATGCTAACATTCACTCTTACTCACTTGTGTCTGGTGCATGCGCTGTAGTCGCTCGAACAAAAGTGTCTTATCGCGCTGGAAACAAACACTTTTCTCACGCTTCACAAAAACATTTATATCTTCTGAAATATTCTTCTCAATTTTCTCAAAGTTCGTAATATACTAAATACGATAGTAAGCTACAATCTGTAGTCGAAATAAAGTCTCTGAAGTGGATCCGACCGAAGTAATTGCGGCATATAAGTTCATCGCAACTTCACTTAGTTTCAAGGCGCGGTAATCTCCTAACTCTCGCCTCGCTTATACCTTGTCTCCACAAGTCAACCTTCTACCAGCTCGGTGAAACACTCGGAACTCCTCTCTCTTCCGGTAACACACGTCTGACCTCTCTAACATTCAGATAACAAAGAGCCTTGTTGCTTGGCGTCTCCACTCCAAGTCTACCGATTCTGGCCGCCTATTTGCGTTCCCACTCAAATTAGCGCGGGCTCTAGCAAATCGCTTATTCCTTCCAATAGCGACCTGCTATGGACTTATATTCTTCTCTTTACCATTATATAAATTCACTCTCAAGGGGCTTAAATGTGTTAAATACCCATCAAAATTTAGTTGCTGGAACTCCCGTCTTCTCTAAAACTTCTTCTTCTTATTGGCTGTAAGCTCATATCCAATCGGATAATTTATAACAATGTTTAAACAATTCTTGGGATTATTCGCTGTTGCTAGGTCGATTCTAAGCTTCTGGAAACTTCCATTGCGCAATACAATCACGTGACGGAATTTCCCTCCTGCTCAACGTCGCCTCTCGACTGGTTTCTGCCAACTTCCAACCTCAATATTGCTTGGTTAAATTTTATCATGGGCTTCGAAAAATATACCCATTTTCATCCCAAATAATTCATTTTACGGGGGCAGTACCTTCTACAAGGCCACGGCCGCCTCCTTCCCTCTTCCTTGCCTATCCATCCAAACCATACATTACCTTCCCTCATGAGGCCCCTGTGCGCTTTGCAGAAGAGGCCGCCTGGACGAGGTGCCAATCCCACCTCACCAGTTGTATCCACTCCGATTAGATGTTCCCAGCTCTAGGACACTGCCCGTCGAGGCGGTAGTGGTGAGTTCCCTCGCTGAGTCCGTGAGTTCCACCAACATGGAGGGTAAAACGACTAAGAAAAGAGAAGAGAGAAGATTCCTTTATACCATCATATCATCAGGATCTTTCATTTCATTTGCATGGCTTGGAATATTTAAGACCACATTGCTGTGACCGAGGACATGCATGGTTCAGGTTCTAAACTTGGCAAATATCCACGAAGGTAAAATACCACAGGCCTCCGTGGCGCAATTGGTTAGCGCGTTCGGCTGTTAACCGAAAGGTTGGTGGTTCAAGCCCACCCGGGGGCGATAGTTTTAAAATTGAGGGCTCCTGCAGCCGTAAAATCCTTATTCATTCTTGTTAGAAAATGAAAATCCACAGCCTGCTTCCAGTCTCCGACCGGGTCAGGAATGGAATGAATGAAGCCCCCATCTAGCGGCGAGGATATGACCTGTGCTGGCTGCCGAGGCCTGACGCACTCCTCTGGGGCAATGATTAAATGAATGACAGATGAAATGAAATGATAGTGGAGAGTGTTGCTAGAATGAAATTTTGACAGGGAAAACCGGAGTACCCGGAGAAAAACCTGTCTGCCTCCGTTTTGTCCAGCACATATCTCACATGGAGTGACCGGGATTCTTGTTAGAGAAGGTTCCAATTTGTAATACCAGAAAAAAAGCACACTTGTTGAACGATAATTTGATGGGTTACGTTCAGATCATTGTACAAGGTTTCCTGACTATAATTTAAGTGAATCCATTGATCACTAGAGGCGCTGCAGTCAATTTACCCTCTAGGTTGGTGGTTCCCACGGACTCAGCGAGGGAACTCACCACTACCGCCTCTATGGGCAGTGTCCTGGAGCTTGGAACATCTGGTCGGGATGGATACAACTGGGGAGGTGTGATCAGCACTTCGCCCAGGCGGCCTCACCTGCAAAGCGAACAGGGGCCTCATGAGGGATGGGAAGGGATGGAAGATTGGGATGGATAGGCTAGGAAGAGGGAAGGAGGCGGCCGTGGCCTTACAGTAGGTACCATCCCGGCATTTGCCCGAAGACGAAGTGGGAAACCACGGAAAAACACTTCGAGGATGGTTGAGGTGAGGATCGAACCCTCTCTACTCATTTGGACCACCGGAGGCTGAGTAGACCCCGTTCCAGTCCTCATACCACTATTCAAATTTTGTGGCAGAGCCGGGAATCGAACCCAGGACCTCCGGGGTGGCAGCTAACCATGCTGACCGCTACGCAACGTAGGTCGCCTAAATATGGCCACTTTAAGATTGTTAGGGCGAATGATGGCAAAACAACTCACAGATATTCAAGAGAAAACGTGGCAATGTGCGCAGACTTTTAAAAATCGACACAAGTGAGAATTATAAAGGTTGTATTTCCCAAGTTTTGCAAAAATATGCAATCTATCAACATTCAATAGCCTACTGTCTGAAATATCACGAGTTAGTTGTTGGAGTCCATTTTCGATCTTGTGTTAGGGATCTAATCTTTGGGTACAGCCTATATGTAGACGTGTATCGCGTCTCGTGATGGTTGTATAGGTTATATCTGCTGGTTATTATACGAGATGCATAGAAGGAACGATATTTGACTTGTGACGTTAATTATTGCTCTCACTCCGTATATGGATATCCAAGGGCTCAAACGTTCTGAGGAACATCTTATCTTAGAAAATACGAAAATCGTCTGTCCTTGGTAGTATAGTGGTCAGTATCCCCGCCTGTCACGCGGCAGACCGGGGTTCGATTCCCCACCGGGGAGGATATTTTTTATCCTATTTTCAATTTTGAAAAAATAGGCTGATGAGATCACCTTTTGTCCGTGTGTGTGTGCGTGTGTGTGAGGTGTGTGTGTGTGTCCCCCTAATAACTTTTAAGCGGCTGGAGGGATTTCAATGAAACTCTGTAAGGTCATAGTACTATTCCGGGCAACCTCGACCGTGCCCTTCAAATTTTGTTACGTCTCACCAATCCAATATGGCTGCTGTGCGAAATATTTCACCAGCATTTAATATCTCCTAAACTATTACCAATGTCCCCCTGGAATATATTACAGTGATAAAGGAAACTACTAGAAGTTCACCTATGTGACGTTTGAAAAACTGGTAACTACAAAAACAACATGGCGGCCACGCAAATTTGCGACTTTTAAATAGACGTCTCTCGCGATTTAAACAACCAAACGCAATACAGTATATGTTTATACACATTGTAATGCACCGACATCTAACTTGGTTCAATTGTTTATACAGTATAACCACAAGATGGCGGATGAGTGAAATATTTCACCGGCATTCTATATCTCTGAAACTATTAGCTGTATCACCCTGAAATTTTATACGAAGATAAAGGGCACTGCTGGAAGTTCACCTACAAGACTTTCAAAAAGCGGTTAACTACAAAACGAACATGGCGGCCAAGTGAATTTGAAAATTTTAAATAGACCTTTCTCGCGATGTAATGTTCCAAACGCAATGAAATCTGGTATAGGAAATGCTTATACACATTGTAACGCACTGGTATCTAATTTAGTTCAATTGTTTACATAGCCTCAAGATGGGAGCTGTGCGAATTTTAAAATTAAGTTTTTATTTTTTGTGTCGTAATCAAGCGATCGAAGTGAAAGTTTGATTAATGAACCTACGCAATAATTTTCCTTCAATGGTACATGACTCTATGGCCTATACATTTAACAATCCAACATGGCGACCTCCGAAATATTCAGGCGACTCTGAATATCTACGAATCTATTATAGCAATCAAACTGATTTTTTAATGTTCATAGGGGCTATGAACTTAAGTTCACCTATAGGACTTTAAATAACATGGTGATCACAAATCCAACATGCGGCGACGCGAAGTAAAAATATTCACATGGACGTTTCTCGCAATTTAACCATCCGAGTGCAGTGAAACTTGATACAGTAAATCCTTTTACGAATGCTATTCCACTGGCATCTAATTTATCTCAATTGTTTCCATAACCACAAGATGGCAGCTGTGGGAAATTTTAAAATATCCTTATTACGTCTTGTGTCCTAATCATGCGATTGAAGTTTGAATGCTACACGTACACAATAATCTTTATGTAAAATTACATAACTCTAGGACCTACATATATAAAATCCAACATGGCGACCATCCGAAATATTTAGTCGGTACTCAATATCTACGAATCTATTACAGCAATCAAACTGAAATTTTGTATGTTGATAGTGGCAGTTAATATAAGTAGGATATATGAAAATAGGCTGTATAGTTCATCACGGAATTACTTGTTACTAATAGCTTAGGATGTTTCTTGACTATGAAGCAGATGAATTTCTTTTCTCTAATTCACATTTAACAGCAGATACAACTGGGGATGAAGGCCAGGTAACCACTGAATTGGGTTGAGCACTTTGCAACGAGGCGGACCTAAAGACTAGTGTCAGTAACTCTACCAGGAAATTAAAATCCGTTGTCTCTAAAGAATGAAGGATGGCAAACTACACATTTTATTGTAGGGTTAGTCTTTTTAAAATAAAACAGTGATTCCTTTATACTATCATATAATCAGAATCTTTCATTTCATTTGCATGGCTTTGAATATTTAAGACCACATTGCTGTGACCGAGGACATGCATGGTTCAGCTTCTAAACTTGGCAAATATCCACGAATGAAAAATCCCATAGGCCTCCGTGGCGCAATCGCCTAGCGCGTTCGGCTGTTAACCAAAAGGTTCGTGGTTCATGCCCACCCTGCCCACCTGGGGGCGATAGTTTTAAAATGTCATTACCTTATTGAGGGCTCCTGCAGCCGTAAAATCCTTATTCATTCTTGTTAGAGAAGGTTCCAATTAGTAATATCAAAAGAAAAGCACACTTGTTGAACGATAATGGGATGGGTTACGTTCAGATCATTGTACAAAGCTTCCTGGCTATAATTTAAGCGACTCCATTGATCACTAGAGGCGCTGCAGTCGCCTAAATATGGCCGCAATTAGATTGATAGTTCGAATGATGGCAAAACAACTCACAGATATTCAAGAGAAATCGTGGCAATGTGCGCAGACTTTTAAAAATCGACACAAGTGAGTATTTTAAAGGTTGTATTTCCCAAGTTTTGACCGAAAGGTTAGTGGTTCAAGCCCACCAGGGGGCGATAATATTAAAATGTCATTACCTTATTGAGGACTCTTGCAGCCTTAAAGATCTAATTCTTACTTGTTAGAGAAGTCGCCTCCATTGCGTAGCGGACAGCATGGTTAGCTGTCGCCCCGGAGGTCCTGGGTTCGATTCCCGGCGCTGCCACGAAATTTCAAAAGTGGTATGAGGACTGGAACGGGGTCTACTCAGTCTCGGGTGGTCCAAATGAGTAGAGGGGGTTCGATTCCCACCTCAGCCATCTTCGAAGTGGTTTTCCCACTTCGTCTTCGGGCAAATGCCGGGATGGTACAGTACCCGTATCCACATGGTCTTGTTGATATCCGATGGCAAAACTTGATCGTAGAATCTGGAAGTGCCCGGCTGAAATAACCCCCAAAAATTCTACCAACATGGATCAACCTGGGATAAGGACACCTCAATATAAACGAATGTGATAAGAAAAAGCCAGTGGTAAAAGAACAAAAATATAAACTAGCTCAAAGTGAACTCGAAAACTCTTAAAATTAATCTCGGGCATATGGCTGAACGTTGGAAAAATTGCCCCACTGGTTCTTCTAGCACATCCTGTTTCTAATATAAATCACTAAATCATTTTGAATTTAAAATTAAATAAACAGTTTATTTACTGATGATGAAGAATCGTAGATAGAAATCTACGAAGCAAAATGTTGATCATTATCTACCGTAGCATTACACAAAAATACTTAAATCGCCTTAATCTTGGCGAGGATATATAGCATGAAATGCATTTTCAAGCAATGTTCAATTCTAGAAAGCTTGATGTATGATTAACTATATCATATATTATTTAACACAAATATCCTAAAAATTGTTAGCAATAGATTATTTACAAGAATATACAGTTTAATTCGTTCGCCTAATTTCGCCATGATTTGCTATCAGTTTCCATTGACTTAAGTATTTTAACATTTATTATAGTCATAGTTTGTCTTATTCGACAATCATTTAACTTATCGAACGTATAGTTCCTCAAATTATTGTTTCAATTATTTCTCCAATATTTAACCAAATTATTTTACGTTTTCTGATCATAACTTCACACTAGATATATGTTATTATTAACAATCAAATCTAAATGACTTGTTTTCTGCTCAAACGACATTTAAATGGTGGATTTTAATTAAATACTAGCATTATACTGTAGTTTCGATGTTCGTGTTCATCTCACGATTAAATATACTTCATCATAATATAACTCAGCGATAGCTCAATAGCTCGCATAATCCACAAAATTCAATACAAAGACGATAATCTATCCACATTTGAGATTCCTAATATCAACATTAAATTATTTCTGATCATCCACTGATGTCGAAATGTACTTCAAATGTTCTTCATTAACACCAGTATTGTTTCATCCAATACGAAAAGTAGCTCTTAATGGCTGTACATAATTTTCCACGCCTTTATAAAATTCATGTATGTTTCAAACAATCACCTAAATATATCATGTTCCATAATTAACACAAGTATCAAAATGTTAATCCATTTTCATAAAAACTGTCATAATAATTGCATTATTACGCGATCAAATCATTACATTTGTAAATTCCCAAAAATGTCTTTCTATTTCATGACGGAATATATTTCACAATTTTCAGCTTTATATCTCACTTATACTCCATTTCATCAAAATCTCCATATTCACAAACTTACCTTGCAAGATATTATAACTTACTATTGTTTGAGATTTAATTCAGATTCGCACAAACAAATTAAGAAATGGGTCCTCCCCTTAAGACAATCGTATGAGTCTACACCATGGAAAAATGCCTAGTATGAGTAGAATACAAATAGACCATTAGAATCATACGAAATCAGAACAGGAGTATTCCAAAAATGAACTATAAAAGTAGAAAATTGAATGTACTGTGCCTCAACAAAATATCAATACTCAAAACGTGATTCAAAAATTGGCTATAATTGCCTAATTCAAAAACTGCAGTTCACTTTAATTATGTTGCTAGACTCCAATGTCTATATCTAGCTTGACTAAAAATATACAGTCATCTAATATGTAATGCTGTATGAACTGTCGAAGAAATTCTGTTTCGATGCTCGGTATTAAATAGAATTAATGTAGAAAAATGTTCACATAATCGTGGTGGGTCATCATCTTCCTATCTCCTATACTTATATAATGATATCGTAGTCTTGTTCCTAAATTCTTCTTGACATATGCTTCTTCTCAACCAATTATAATGCTCGTAATTATTACCAAAACTGAAAAAGTAATGTTGCAAAAATAACACTACGAAAAAGATTAACTACTGAAAAATGACTATACAGGTGCATCCATAGTTGGATCAAAACCTAAAATAGACCATCGAACAGAAATGACAGAAACATCAAGTCTAGTTCTCAAGTCCATTTTCAAACTACTGAATAACAAGAAGTCCCAAGACTAACTAAAGAGCCTACTTTTCTTAAAACTTAAAACTTAAGATTCATGCCAATGATTAATCTATATTGATCTATCTAGAATAATGACGAAATTAAGTTGGTAATATCGAAATTTCTAATTAATTTGAAATACTGTATACCTGGGCATAATGTAGCCTAATAGAGCACTACAGTTGGCAGCCCTGGTGACTGAATATATTCTTAGTTCCATCTCTTAAGGTACAAAATACGAAATTTGGTTGAAGTCCAATGGATAGTATGGACGTTACATGCAGTTAAGCATTGGATCTAACAGCGCGTATAAAATCATGTTGGCAACAATGTCATGCATGTATTAGTCAGGAATAATCTGAAATAATATGGTCTATTGTTGTGCCAATTTTGAATGAAATCCATTAGTTAGTATAGAATTTACATGCATTTTAAAATTGGACTTATGAGCAGGCTTAGAATCATGTTGGCAGCACTGACGTCTGTTAGTTAATCCAAATTAATCTAGAATTCCGGGTACTATACGTGTGCAAAGTTTAGAGCTATTGCTTTGCATACTTTCTGATATATTGATATTAGGGTAACAAAAATAGAGACAGCATTTATTAACAGTTGGCAGCCCTGGCTGCTCTTAAGAATACGCCTAGTCATATCTATTATGGTACACATAGCACATACGTAATTTGGTTGAGATCCAAATGATAGTATAGAAGTTACATATATTTAAATTGGACTTCTCAGCAGGCATAGAATCATGTTGGTAGCACTGACGTATATAAGTTACTCCAAACTAATATAGAATGTCAGGTACTGTACGTGTGCATAGTTTAAAGCTGTCGGCTAGCATACTTTCTGATATAATGGTATTTCGATAAAATAAATTGAGGGCATTTATTAACAGTTGGCAGCTCTGGTGGCTCTTAGGAATACGCTCAATCACGTCTGTTTATGTACACATAGCACATACGAAATTTGGTTGAATTCCAATTGATAGTTTAGAAATTATATTCATTTAAAAATTGGACCTATACAGCAGACTTATAATCATTTTGGCAACACTGCCATGTATGGCCTCCTGGAAATTAAAGTGAAATAGTATTATCTATTCGAGCCAATTTTGAAATAGCTCCCATTCATACCTTCCAAGATATCCAACATGGAGCTCAAATCTCATTTGCGATTTTTCAGCAGTTGGTAGCACTGACATCATTTTCAAATACGGCTTTGAGATATGCAGGTATAGATCTTTACTCCTACCAAATTTTGTTTTGATTGCTGCAGCCGTTTAGGAGTTGACAGGGGGGACACACACACAGCCAGACAGACAGGACAGACAGACATTTGCCCGGATCGATCTCATTTATGTCTCCTTTTTCCTCATTTTTGCAAAATTTGAAAAGTAGGCTAAAAATTGTGAAAAGGGGCATTTTATAGATATGACATGATTCATACCGTCTACAGATAAAAAGATTTCCAGCTTAGTCGTCTTGATGTACGTAAAATGTATGTCAGGACATACATCCTTGTAGAGACCGAACCGTCATCCTTGGCGTTGAATAGTTGAAATATTGGTCAGGACTGCAAGTACTCGAACTCATCTCCCCTCAGCTCGAAACTGCTGTCCGGAACACAATGTTCATCACTCGTTAACTGCCTGGGTTGCCTTAGTAGCGAAGAGATTAATGCCACCTCCTCTCTTCTTTGAAGATCCATATCGTAGTGGTAATTATCTCAGTGTCATGGTATATACTGTCTCTAGTCTCCGTTTATATAGCCTTCTGCTTATGTATGTCTACCCCATATTATTCCCGTTTTCCGACGGGGTCGGGGATGAGATGCAATGGAAGTCTTTGTGGCGATGATTTTTACGGCCGGATGCCCTTCCTGACGCCAACCTCATGAGAGGAGTTAATGAGAGATGAAATGAATGATGGTGAATGAAACTGGGCAAGGATGTGGAAGGAAGCGGCCGTGGCCTGTCAGAAGGTACCGTCCCAGCATTTGCCTGGTGTTGAAAATGGGGAAACCACGGAAAACCATTTCAAGGACGGCCGACGGTGGGGCTCGAACCCACGCGCCTACCGAGTCAGCAGAGAGCTTGGCCCCATGGCCTAATGCTGAGCTTTAGCCAGCGTAGCCACTACTGTCGGTATATAGCCTTCTGCTTATAAATTCCATTATTCAGCATTGGTCATTTCCAGAAGTTCAATTCTGCTTGAGTGCTGCATTCCTAGTCAGTGCTTAGCAATTCATTGCTACTCTCGTGTAATCCTGGTTCATTCTTTCCTTCAATGCAGTGCGGCTTCGGTGGCGTAGTCGGTAGCATGCTGAACTGCTGTGCCCAAGATAGCGGTTCAAACCCGGCCGAAGCCGTCGGATTTTTTAAAAGCGTTAAAAATCCTTCAGTATGACTTCCTTCGGAGGGGAAGTAAAGCCGGCGGTCCCATGTCATAGATTTAAGGCATGTAAAAGATCCTTTCACAGACTAAGCTTGTGTAAAGCAAAATTGTTAAGTTAGATTTCGTCAGAACGCTCTATCCAAGTTCCAACGTTCACCACTAAGTATCACTGATATCTGGTGGCGAAAGTTGGAACTACTTGAAATTGAACGGAACTTGTAGCTCACCCTTTAGGGTGTCCGCTGGAAGCAGCTACAGACTCAGGCGAGCCGAACATGTCCTCGGACACTCCCGGCACTAAAAGCCATACGATAAATAAAATAAATAAAGTACTATAATCCATGTTGAAATGTAGAATGATCACTGGATAAAGTTACAAGTTCGTTCGTAATAGCAAGTGAGCTAAAGAACTGTCCTTGCGAAACACGAAGTTCAATCACACTATGTTCATACACTGGGTATACGGTCGAGCCAAGTGTCTGGCCCGTGTCTGCTTAAAAGCAGAGACGCACTTGTACCGTCCCGTACTGTCACAGATCGTACATACTGTATATATTAATGTTACTGGAGATTATTGCTCTGACCGAACCAACAAGCAAGTGCCTGTCTCAATCCCGTGCTGCTTTCTGCTGGACTAAATCTTACCCATAATCCAAAACATCTTATAGCATTGTAAAAGCATTAGTAACTTCATAAATATCTTCAAATCATTCCTTCTTATATTTCATTGTATTTCCACGTCGTCGATCCCTCTGCAATCTCTGTAATGGTTAATTATTGTATGTATCCATGCCGTGCTTGTAAGGCAGCCATCTTGTGATCTAACTGTATCATCCAAAACATAATTATGTTCTGAGATGCGTTGCAGGGTAGCCTATTCAGTTTCCCTAACCGCGCGTCTGCTTGCTGTAACTCGCCACTGCAAGTTGGAATCTTCTCATACAAAAGCAATATACGTCTCTTAAAGATACCAGTGTTTTATTACTAGCCAAAATACTGGTACAGTACCTACTCTAAGGCCACGGCCGCCTCCTTCCCTCTTCCTAGCCTCTCAATCCCAATCTTCCCCTCCCTTCCTATTCCTCATGAGGCCCCTGTTCGCTTTGAGGTGAGGCCACCTGGGCGAAGCGCTGATCACACCTCCCCAGTTGTATCCACCCCGACCAGATATTCCAAGCTCCAGGAAACTGCCCGTAGAGGCGGCAGTGGTTAGTTACCACGCTGAGTCCGTGAGAACCCCCATCCTAGAGGGTAAATCGACTAAAGAACATTTTAAAAAAAGATACGAGCCTTACAGTAGTCGCATATGATGTGTAACATCTGACATGTTATCCTACTCGTATACTACACAGCTTGGACATTCTTAAAATGTTAATTTACACTCCATTTTCATACTGGTACTATGATGAATGTATAGATTGAATTGGAGATATGCTACTGTCACATTTGTGGCGCAGCGGTCAAGCTGCTAGTCTCTGACCAAGGTAGACCGGGTTTGATTCCCGGTCAATACATGTGAGATTTTCGAATTGAAATGCCATGTCCTGTGGTTCGCATTCCACGTAAAAGGGAGGTACCGTGGATCATGATCGTGAGATTAACGGACATGCAAAACTACAAGCTTCCTTCCTTCCTTTTACATTAATAATTCATAATAACAAAGTGACACACAACGTCGACAGTACTCTCAAATACTGTGAGCACATTCCTCAGTAACTATAACATTCATTATTCTCAAGGCTCTCATACAGTTCGTCGTAAACAATCAAAACATGGCTTCCTACAATCATGATATTACCTAGTCTCACATATGATGAAAATACAGCTTTTATTCCACTCATATAACAACATTCTGTTATGCAGTTAATATTTGACTACTCACCCACAGCTTGACAATAATGCCGCTTACTTAAATGTCATTTGTCGTCTTTGTCCTACCCCATGTGATATTCAACCTTGAACGTGAAGCTTATGTTTCACCGACTTTCATTTGTCATTGAGCAGTTTATGAAGCTTCACGTTCAAGGTTGAATATCACATGCGGTAGGACAAAGACGACAAATTACATTTAAGTAAGCGGCATTATTGTCACGCTGTGGGTGAATAGTCAAATATTAAATGCATAACAGAATGTTGTTATATGAGTGGAATAAAAGCTGTATCTTGTTAGTTTTAATGTAAATCTTTATTTATCAAGTGAGAAATACAATACAAAATACATATCATCTTTTGAGACGCTTGTCACATGTCACGCGAACACGCACAGACTTTGCACTGACTCGTCTTTTGTTCTCTTCATTATTGTACATGTCTATTTCACCAGGTGGCGCTACTGTGCTATTTTTCTTTCAAATATTAACACTTCCTACAAAGAAAAATCAAATACAAATAAAAATAAACAAGATGAACTATTGAACACTTTTCAGCCTCTAAGATGTCATCTTCTGCACGCCAATCCTCTCACGCAGCATCTCGAATCTGACCCTCTCCAGAGGTTTAGTTAGAAGATCAGCTAATTGATTGGTCCCGTCGATGTGCTCCAGCTCAAGGTCTCCGTCCAAAAATCTTTCCCTCACATAGAAATGACCTACCTCAATATGCTTGGATTTTCGATGGTACTCCGGATATTTAGCCAATTTAACTGCACCAGCATTGTCGATGTAAAGCGTAGGAGGTTTGTCAGCAGTTCCCAGTAATTCAGAAAACAGTATTTTCAGCCAAATCAACTCTTTTGCTCCTTCACTTGCAGACACAATTTCAGCTTCAGTTGTCGATGTTGACACAGACTTCTGTAACTGACTTCTCCACGATACAGCTCCATGATTGTAGGTCGAAATGACACCCGTCGTTGAACGTCTCGTCCTCTTGTCACCGGCGTAGTCAGCATCACTGTAGACCTTCAAAACGTCCTCTTTCCTATAGACGATTCCATGGTTCACTGTGCTCTTTAAATATCGAAATATCCGTTTCACTTGACTCCAGTCTTGAACTGTAGGATTTTCCATAGCTCGAGCAGATTTGTTGACCGCGAATGTGATATCTGGACGTGTAGCTGTAGTCAGGTATATCAAGGATCCCACCGCCTCACGATAAGGAACCCTGGCCGAAACCTTTTCTCCGTCATCACTTTCTTCGCGTCCAACTGGGGTAGACACTCCATTTGACTCGGCCATCCCAATTTTTTCTAGGATTTTCCTCGTATAATCCTCTTGACTGATTGCAATTGATCCATCATGGTTTTGTTGTATCTTCATGCCCAGAAAATTGTTGAGAGATCCTCGGGCCGTGTGAAATTCCTGCTGAAGTTTTCCATGAACTGCTCGATGTCTTCTTCGTTGCCAATCACCAGACCATCATCCACAAAGATTACAACAGCCAACCACTTTCCATTTTTGTTGCTGTAAAAGAGACAAGGATCAGCTTTGCTGTTTTGAATCCAGCTTTCTCCATGACTATCTTGAAACGCTTGTTCCAGCAGCGTGGAGCCTGTTTTAAACCATATAAGCTTCTTTTTAGATGACACACTCGGCCAATACCGTCCTGATGACCTTCTGGCTGTTCCATGAACACATCTTCTTCAAGCTCGCCGTTCAAGAAGGCCGTCTTGACATCAAATCGACCAAGTTTCATCTCCTTTTCAACAGCTACTGCCAACAGAGCTCGAATGGTATCATACCGTGCAACAGGGCTGAATGTTTCTTCATAATAGATTCCTTGCTGTTGCACATAGCCTTTGGCTACCAATCGTGCCTTGAAGCGAACTTCTCCACTGTCCATTGTCTTCTGTCGAAGAACCCACCGATTTTTCAGGACCCGTGCACCATTTGGGCGCTCAACCAATTTCCAGGTATCATTTTCCTTTAAGGACTCCAATTCTTCATTAATTGCTTTCAGCCACAGATTTTTATCACTAGACTGCAGCGCTTCAGAGTTTGAGTCAGGATTCTTTTCAACGATAGATGGTCCAGCCATGTACATGTAATTTCCACTGATCATCCACGATGGCTTCTTACTTTCACGTTTGCTTTTCCTTTTTTCTTCAGTCTCTTCTTCTTCCTCATCTTCGCTTCCTCCGGAACTGGATGCCGACGCAAAATCTTCAATTTCGCTTAAGTACTCATCTGACTCTGACCTCCTCTATAGGCCTACATCAGACGATGAATTAGACTAATTCCTCTCCACACGTTCTTCAAGCGTGACTTCAACCATTCCGGCGTTGGCGCGCAGATTGCAGACAACTTCAGGTTTGAATTTCACATCATGGCTTAGAACAACCTTTCCCTGAGTTGGAATCCAGACTCTAAATCCATCCCTGTCATTCACGCACCCAACCAGATGTCCAAAAACAGCTTTGTCGTCGAACTTTGAGCGAAAATTCTTGTCGATATGTACGTAGCATTCTGTTCCGAAGATCTTCAGATGACTTGAGACTTCCCTCTGGTCGTCCATACCACAATTCATAGGGAGATTTGTTTTCAATGGATGAATTCCCAGTGCGATTCAGGAGGTACACCGCAGTGTTGCAGGCTTCAGCCCAAAGTTGTTTCGTTAACTTGCTGGGATTCAGCATAGATTATGCGCACTCCACAATCGTCCAATCTTCACGTTCTGCAACTCCCTTTTGTTGTGGTGTGTACGGCGTAGTAATGCTGTGTTCTAGGCCTCTGCTTGCGAGTAGTTCAGAAACCTTCTTGTTATCAAATTCTTTTCCTCCATCACATCTGAACAGCTTCACGACGTGTCCATTTGTTTTGGCTTCATTCAGGAACTGTTCCAGAACGGTGTACACTTCACTTTTGTGCTTTAAAAAGAAAACTCGTCGAAACTTGCTGAAATCATCCTTGAAACATACGTAGTAGCGTGCCTTTCGAAGAGATTCAGTAGACATTGGTCCATTCACATCGGCGTGGATTTGTTCACCGGTGGCTGTTGGTCGATTCATTCGTGTCTTGAATGACAGTCGATGCATTTTTTCCCAGTGCACATCCATCGCAGAAATCCTCTTTACACATGTCTACATTCTTGTTCATCTGCTTCAGTACATTCTTGACATGCGCTTTGTGTTGATGACCAAATCTTTCATGGTAGATCTGCAGTTTGTCCGACGATGTAGCTAAATTCACTTGAATGGGTTGCGCCGGTTTCACGACGCGCATGTCAAGTACATACAGACCATGACTCAAACGTCCAGCCATCATCGCCTTTCCAGTAACCTTGTCTTCAATTCAAACAGTTAGATCGTCAAGTCTTGCACAAAAACCTTTCCTTGCAGCAGCTTTCACAGAAAACAGATGAGCAATTGCATCGGGAACATACAAAACTTCAGTCATCTCAGCACTCAACCAAGCGTTGTTCAGCCGCACTTGAATGTTTACAGTTCCTTTGCCGTGAGCTAGCATGCTCACACCTCGTTTTCCTAGCAAAATCTTCTCTGGAGCAGCAAACTTGACGTATGTTGTAAAATACTGTTTGTTCGCGGTGATGTGATTTGTGACGCCACTGTCGCAGTACCACTCGTCGGCTTGAACTAAGTCGCCGTCCAACGCACTCATAGCATGTGTCAGAAACGAAGCATTGTTCTCCTTATTTTTGTTTCTAGTGTCAACCTCTTTCTTCTTCACTGGACATTCACTTGCGCAATGGCCCAATTCCTTACATTTGAAACATGGAAACTTCTGCTTTACTCGTTGAACATTTTTCTTCGACTTGTCATCAGCGCTGCCTTTGCCACTGCCACTGCCATACTGTGAATGCTTCTTGGGAGCACTACGTACCACAAACGCAGTCTATTCCACGTTTCCTTGGTCTCGCAGTTCAATCGTGCACAATTTTTCAATCAAGAAGTTCACAGTTTGATTTTCCGTCGGAATCGTGTCCCACACATCCTTGAAATTATCATATTCTTTTCCCAGCGTGGATAAAATTCGACCGTTCAAATTCCTTTCAGATAACGTGATTTCGTTGTGCTTTTGGAGTTCGTCGTTCAGATCCTGATAAAGCTTCTGTAACTTCGCGACATGGGTGCTGATGTCCTCCTTGTCGTCACGTGTCACTCGGAAGAATGACTCGATCAACATGTTCAGTCGCTGCGTACTGCTTCGTTCGAACCGTGCGCTCAATTTTGTCCAAATTTCACTGGCATTGGTGCACGTCAACACGAGCTCGGCAACAGATTTTCCTAGCGCACCTGCTAACAAACTGGCCGCTTTCGCGTCTTCTTTCAACCACTGCTTATATGCCGCTTTTTGTTGCGCAGTTGCATCTGCCGGCAACACAGGACACTTTTTCGAACCATCAACAATATTTTCCAGTTCAAACGACCGCAAAACCATCAACACATGCCATTTCCACTTTGCCCAGTCTCCAGGTCCTTCAACTTATTCCACTTGAACTTTGTAGTCACTGCCGGTTGCCATTTTGAGGTTATCATTACTCACAAAAAAAATACAGCACGTGCTCCACAGGCGCTCAGCTTCGGATCCACTCACGAGATAATACGATTTACACGTGGCCTGGGCCCATAACCTGTTAGTTTTTATGTAAAACTATGTTTATCGAGTGAGAAATACAATACAAAATACATATCATCTTTTGAGACGCTTGTCACATGTCACGCGAACACGCACAGACTTTGCACTGACTCGTCTTTTGTTCTCTTCTTTATTGTACATGTCTATTTCACCAGGTGGCGCTACTGTGCTATTTTTCTTTCAAATATTAACAGTCGTCTTTGCCCTACCCCATGTGATATTCAACCTTGTACGTGAAGCTTCATAAACTGCTCAATGACAAATGAAAGTCGGTGAAACATTTGCCACTGTGCTCGTCAAACCAGTGCCTGCTAAATGCACTGCCTACTGTATTGCCATAACATTCTCACGCTACAGAGCACACACTGCCTTGTTTCCAATACACACATTTTCAATTGTACATCCAGCTGGTAGTGCGTCTTCAATTCCATGCGATCCACTTCCGTTCGTTCTTTTCCGCCCGATTCAAATCCGTCCCATTTTTCTAGCAGTGCGTCATCACTTCCGTCCGATCCACTTCCGTTCGACCCACATCCGCCCGATTCACTTTCGTCCCCAATTTTGAAAATCACTCCCACAAAACTATCCAGCAAACGAGCGGAAAGATGTTACACATCAAAAACCTTGTTAGAGATGGTTCCAATTTGTAATATCAGAACAAAAAGTTGAGATCACGTTCAGATCATTGTACAAGGTTACCTGGCTATAATTTAAGCGACTCCAGTGATCACTAGAGGCGTAGAGGCGCTGCAGTCGCTTATATATGGCCGCTATAAGATTGTTAGGACGAATGATCGCAAAACAACTCACAGAGATTCGAGAGAAGTCGAGGCAATGTGCGCAGACTTTCGAAAAATATCTCAAATATCACGAGTTCTTTGTTGGAGTCCATTTTCGATCTTGTGTTAGGGATCGAATGTTTGGTTTCAGCCTGTCTGTAGACGTGAATCGCGTCCCGTGATGGTTGTATAGATTATATCTGCTGGTTATTATACGAGATGCACAGAAGGAACGATATTTGGCTTCGGACGTTAATTGCTCTCACTCCTTATATGGATATCTAAGGACTCAAAAGTTCTGAGAAACATCTTATCTTAGAAACATACGAAATCTCTGTATCCTCGGTAGTATAGTGGTCAGTATCCCCGCCTGTCACGTGGGAGGCCGCGATTCGATTTCCTGCCGGGAAGGATTCTTTTACCAATAGTGTAGGATGTTTCTTGACTATCAAGCAGATGACGTTTTTTTCGTTTTTTTTCTCAATTTCTTCTTACGCCTGTGATAGAACTTTGAACTGGTTAATAGATCAAATTAGAATGATTTATACTATTAAAGAATATGTTTGACTTACAGTGGCTTGGATTTTTTTTAAATTGCTTATTCTCCCAGCTCAGTTTCAACCAGGGACTCCGCGAGGGATCATTCCTCTACAGTTGAAAGGACGGTGTTTTTGAAATGAACACATTTAGATGCTGATACAAATGGGGATGAAAACAGGCTGATCGCCCAGGCAACGACTAACGAGGCAGACCAAAAGACTAGTGTCAGTAACTTTACGAGCATATTAAAATCCGGTGTCTCTTTAGACTAAAGGATGCCAAACTACCAATGTTATTGCAGTATAAGTCTTTTTAAACTCTAACTGTGATTCTTTTATACTATCATATAATTCAGATCTATCTTTTCATTTGCATAGCTTGGAATATTTAAGACCACATTGCCGTGAACGAGGACATGCATAGTTCTGCTTCTAAACATGGCAAATCTCCATGAAGGAATATCCCACATGCCTTCGTGGTGCGATCAGCCAGCGCGTTCGACTGTTGCCCGATAGGTTGGTGGTTCAAGCTTACCCGGCGGACAATAGTTTTAAAATGTAATTACCTTATTGAGGACTCTGGCAGAGGTAAGAATCTGATTCTTTTATGTTAGCATGGTTAGCTGCCACCCCGGTGGTACTGGGTTCAATTCCCGGCTCTGCCATGAAATTTGAAAAATGGTATGAGGACTGCTACGGGGTCTACTTAGCCTCGGGTGGCCCAAATGAGTAGAGGTGTTTTGATTCCCACCCCTGCAATCCTCGATGTGGTTTTCCAAGGTTTCCCACTTCGTCTTCGGTCAAATGCCGGGATGGTACTGTACCGTTATTTTAAAGGTTTTTGAGTACATTGATGAGTACAGTTTTATGACGCGGCGTGTAGCTTTCGAGCTTGCCAGAAAAGTCACTCTACACAGCTGCATGCGGTAGGGAGAGTCCCACTCGGGAGTGTAAGTCTCGTCAGCGAGCATTTCCGAAGGAGAGCCGAAGATTCATCTATTATAATCAAATCAATCTTGTCATATCTTGTCTCGATTGCTACACCTGAGATGGATTTATATAAAATAATAAAAAAGATACGAGCCTTATAGTAGTCGCATATGATGTGTAACATCTGACATGTTATCCTACTCGTATACTACACAGCTTGGACATTCTTAAAATGTTAATTTACACTCCATTTTCATACTGGTACTATGATGAATGAATAGATTGAATTGGAGATATGCTACTGTCACATTTGTGGCGCAGCGGTCAAGCTGTTAGTCTCTGACCAAGGTAGTCCGCGTTTGATTCCCGGTCAATACATGTGAGATTTTCGAATTGAAATGCCATGTCCTGTGGTTCGCATTCCACGTAAAAGGGAGGTACCGTGGATCATGATCGTGAGATTAACGGACACGCAAAACTACAAGCTTCCTTCCTTCCTTTTACATTAATAATTCATAATAACAAAGTGACACACAACGTCGACAGTACTCTCAAATACTGTGAGCACATTCCTCAGTAACTATAACATTCATTATTCTCAAGGCTCTCATACAGTTCGTCGTAATCAATCAAAACATGGCTTCCTACAATCATGAAATGACCTAATCTCACATATGATGAAAATACAGCTTTTATTCCACTCATATAACAACATTCTGTTATGCATTTAATATTTGACTACTCACCCACAGCTTGACAATAATGCCGCTTACTTAAATGTCATTTGTCGTCTTTGTCCTACCCCGTGTGATATTCAACCTTGAACGTGAATCTTCATAAACTGCTCAATGACAAATGAAAGTCGGTGAAACATTTGCCACTGTGCTCATCACACCAGTGCCTGCTAAATGCACTGCCTACTGTATTGCCATAACAATCTCGCGCTACAGAGCACACACTGCCTTGTTTCCAATACACACATTTTCAATTGTACATCCAGCTGGCAGTGCGTCTTCACTTCCGTCCGATCCACTTCCGTTCGACCCAATTCCGCCCGATTCACTTTCGTCCCCAATTTTGAAAATCACTCCCACAAATCTATCCAGCAACCGAGCGGAAAGATGTTACACATCAAAAGGACATTTAGCGCCATTTACGAGGATCTGTATGTGTTAGAATACATATTTACATAGCAGAAAGCTATTATAGACGCATATGTGAAAAACGGAAGAAGATCCATTGAATTACTTGTAATTACTCACACCTTTTGCGATTAACATCGATACATGACGTCAAGGAGTGGGAATGATTTATGTCTTCCTCTTTGAAGCGAGCATGTAAAGAGGCGACTCCTTGTTCAGACACGGTGCGGGAATATTATCACCACAAGGTGAAGTGAAATTCGTAAATTACGAGTATTACAAGGCGTGCGAGTGGATCGCGTTATCCGAGAATGATCGTGTCACTCAACATTCACTAAATCTTATATAATGGAATTCAGACACTATGTTAAACCCATTATGTGCTTACATTTATGGACGTGCACAAACTTCTAGTAGCAAGAAGAGCGGAGTGATCTGTCCTTGCTTCGTGCCGCCACTACGTGTGAATATCACCGGAACTCGGGCGTATTTTAACTTTTTTGAGAGCACAGCCCAAAGTTACTAAGACAGTTCCAAGTGTGTTATACCTATATGAACAACGTATTTTCGAGTGAGACGTCCGTGGGAACAATTATAATGAGTTTTGTATCTGCTACTATGGCAGGCTAAACGCGATGAGAATACTACATTAATAGGCATTGGCGATAGCATTGTGCAACACACTTATGCGCCTTCAATTTCATAAAAAGGACTCCAAGCTACTATAGGTCATACAGATATATATAAAAGTTGTTCCTTTCCATTTCTAATATGGATTTATTCAGTGGTTGTTCGAGTTCGCTCACACGATGTGACAAGGTGATTAACTGTATCCGGTTGGGCCATGCTCATTCTAACGTGTGCGGAGAAACATCGCTAGGCCACGGTGGAACGCTGCGACCGGCCAGACGTCGTTTGGGCTTGGGAAGTCCGTGGGTTCGAGCTCAGGTGAACGAGATGGATTATCCTATGTCTCGGTTTAGTCTGGAGACTACCAGTGCCAACATATACATTTGTCGCACCCCATCTAGAATCGACGAAAGGTACTGGAACTTCAGTTTGTTGCAATAGTGTAGTGGGGCATTGAAAACAACCGCAATTGCCATATTTTTTCCTTTTTGTAGTTTAAATGGTTGAGTGGAGGGCGCAGGTTCGATGCCTGTTTCGGATCTGACCTTCTATTCAACCAGGATTTTGGTTCAATTAGGTGCATCCTTTGTGCAATATTACCTTGGTAAATTTAACTTTCAGTATTTTTCCCTAGTATTTAAAGTGATATGCATATTCTCATTGTCGCGAAGACCACATTTAGTGGAAGAACTCCAGATTTTTGTATAAAAATATTTCAGGTGCGCATTTTTTACGCTGCGTTAAGAACACTGACTGATGTTTCTAGCATTTAGTGCCCATTTCATTTTGCACTTACATTCGAGTTAACATTTTCTCAGATGAGGATCTTAACTTTTCTAATTATCACTTTGATCCAGTTGATAAGAGAGAGACTTTGATTCTTTTTCTCAATTAGTTAAAGATTGCACTTGTCTTTTCTGAGCAAGATCTTCTAGATGGATATTCCTAATGAATCAACAGCCGCTTAACCTCAGTAGTTGAGCTGGATTCATGGTGTAGGTATTATCCATCGACATTTTCAAGTTCAGTGAATTCAGAGACGATCATAGTTTTGGGGGAGGATCAATCTTGACATTTTTATAGCCTCATATATTGAGTGGATTTGATGATTGTAATATTTTGACTTATGATGTGATCCATTTATTTCATATCTTGAATATAATCCAAGATATTTATTTTGGATTTTTGATTGGTCGTTTCGACGACGATTTTTTGTCATGTTTATTCGTTCAATAAATTGTTCTTTATCTGATTTTAATTATTGCGTGATGGTTTATAGAGGTGGTGAAAGGTCGTTTAAGAAGGCCATAGCTAGGTATTTCTAGAGTATACCACCCCTCTGAGATATTCCTTTCTAGAGGAATCTTGTGTTCAGTGAGCTAGTTACTTTCTTCGAGACATGGCCAATCTTAATGCAACCTGTTAGGAATTCAAGTTACCCTATTATCCCTTTATTAGTTGTTACAACTTGGGGGGTTTTCTAGCCGGGGATTTTCAGGTTCTACGATCCAGCTGTCACCGTGGGATTTCAACAGGTATTGGTAGGTAATACGGGTACAGTAACTACTGTAAGGCCACTGCCACCTCATTCCCTCTTCCTTGCCTATCCATCCCCATCTGCCGTTCCCTTCCCATCCCTCGCTTTGCCGGTGATCACACCTCCCCAGTTGTATCCCAAACGACCAAGTGTTCTCAGCTCTAGGACACTGCGTGGAAAGGCGGTAGTGGTGAGTTCCCTCGCGGAGTGTGTGGGGACCTCCAACTTGGAGGGTAAACTTGACTAAAAAACAAAAACAGTTTCTAAGGACTAGAGGATTGGCAAACTACCAATTTTATTTTAGGATAAGTATTTTTAAAATATAACAGTGATTCTTTTATACTATCATATAATCCAGATCTATCATTTAATTTGCATAGCTTGGAATATTTAAGGCCACATTGCCGTGAACGAGGACATGCATAGTTATGCTTCTAAACTTGGCAAATCTCCATGAAGGAAAACCCCACAGGCTTCCATGGCGCAATCGGCTAGCGCGTTCGGCTGTTAACCGAAAGGTTAGTGGTTCAAGCCCACCCGGGGGTGATAGTTTTAAATTTTCATTACCGTATTGAGGACTCTTGCGGCGGTAAAAATCTAATTCTTACTTGTAAGAGATGGTTCCAACTTGTAATTTTTTAAAATCGAGTTTACCCTCCAGGGTGGAGGCTCCCACGGACTTAGCGAGGGAACTCACCCCTACCGCCATTTTTCAGGCAGTGTCCTAGAGCTGGGAATATCTAATCGAAGTAGATACAACTGGTGAGGTGGGATTAGCACCTCGCCCAGGCGGCCTTACCTGCAAAGCGAACAGGGGTCTCATGAGGGAAGAGAACGAAAGGTTAGGATGGATAGGCAAGGGAAGTAGGCGGCCGTGGCTTTACAGGAGGTAATGTGCCCGTATATTCGAGAAGTAACCTGCCAGAAATCCAAAGCTGGGCTGGATCGCAGAATTTTGAAAGCATCGGCTAAATTTACCATCAAAATCCGCTCCAACATGGTTTTCGAGAATATACGCAGAAGATTGCAATGATATTATGGATAAACACAAATACACTGGGACTTTGGTGAACCCCTACCTTATATCTCTCGGGGTTTAAATGGGTATCAGCTTCACACCTGTAACAGGGCTCCACAATATCATTCCTTTATATCTAAAATAAGTCACTCGAAAAGACGACGTAGAAAATGAACTAAATTAATTTAATAACATTATGTGACCTATAATCTAAAAACAATACAAATTCCCTATTTTAAAATTAATTAATTAATTAATTAATTACACACACCTCATCATATACACGCTCCTGAAGTCGATAAGCCTTCAGTATTACAAAAATTCAATTTTGAAAAGTCTCCTCCTTCTACAAGTGTTAAAACAATTAACTAAAATTCCTTGCGTGTCTCGCATTCTTTAAGAAGCTATTAGCGTTATTGAGCGCGCGCCACAAGCGTGCCTCTGGTCATGTGATACGGTTATATAATCATACAGATTCTCGCCAGCCGTGAACCTGTTTCATTCATATCGGCTGCTGCTACAAAGCTCTCCCCACTCATATAAAACTAACCTTGAATTTATAACGGATATATCTCTGCTCATTTCCATACACACTAGTTCGGACTGCTAGGCGAATGCAACTGGGCGCTCCAAATATACAGTACACGTTTCAACTGATCATTCACTCTGAACAAAACTTGCTATATCTCAGTCATTCCTTAATCAAATACCATTAAACTTTCACACAACAATCCTAGCATTCCCTTTTACCATTCTAGAACTGGCAAAGTTGTCCTCATACACACTTCAAAAATATTAACTTTTATATACAGTACAAGTCAAAAATATATGATCAAATTATTATTCCTAACATTTTATACCCTTGATTAAATAATTGTTAAAAACTATTTACAGTATCGGTTTGCGTTATAATTAACGTTCGCTATCACAACACTCGTTATCTTTATATATATTTAGCCTTAGCTTTGATCAAGTTTAATTCTTCTGAACATTCTAAATGTCAGATTCCTTCAAAGAACTCCTTCTCCTCACAAAATACTACTGCACAATGTCATAATCTGGTTGTAGTCATAATCAGTCTAATGCATTCGATCAGCAAAGATCAAACACACGTATTTATCCAGATCCACGTTTAATAAAAAGATTAATAATTATTATTTAATAACAGCAGTTGACAACACTTTTCTCATAATTATTTCCGCTCATAATCGCTCTTGTCAACAGATCTAAGTCGTGTACATACATATCGGAGTTCGAAACAACTCGATTCCATTGCCATAATGCCAAATTCTTACCAAAAATAGTCTTGCCCTGCAACGACTTTTATCAATGCAGAAGGCACCTCGCAATTATACAAACATATCTTTAAAAAAACCGACAGCATTGGCTCAGCTGGCTAAAGCGCAGCGTTAGGTCATGGGACCAAGCTCTCTGCTGACTCGGTAGACGCGTGGGTTCGAGCCCCACCGTCGGCCGTCCTTGAAATGGTTTTCCGTGGTTTCCCATTTTCAACACCAGGCAAATGCTGGGACGGTACCTTCTGATAGGCCACGGCCGATTCCTTCCACATCCTTGCCCAGTTTCATCCATCTTCATCCACTCCATCTCTCATCCCGACGCGCAGGTCGCCCACGGGCGTCGAATAGAAAGACCTGCACTCGGCCTCTCAGGAGGTCACACGACAAAAAAATCTTTGAAAAGCCTCGTATACACCTGTATACGGAATTACAATCTCCATTACGGCTTATTGAACAATTCTATTATACAGAATAATTGTTGCCATCATCTCATCCACAAAACTAGCATTCATTACTGGCATCTACCTCAGCGTTAAAAACAATTAATCGCTGGCATCTTAAACAGTTACATCTGTTATTTAACGTTACCTTGGTTTATAAACATGACCTTAGACACAACGTGAATGACCTCCATGAGTTTACTTTCAAAATGTTACTCGGATATTGACTAAACTGTTACATATACACTTAATAAAAGTACAATAATGTTCCACCGTACTCATCTGGTCTCACAGTTACACATGTTTGCAATATTGCGTCCACAATATGACGTGACATTACGCATTGTGTATAAATAACCACAATTGTTATTTAAGCGTCCGATTCAAAATTAAATCTCGACTGGGATAGACTATCTTTGACTACCCTAACGTCGGATGAAAGTATCTTCCATGAAGATATGTCTCTAACAATGTTTAAATTGACGGAAGATCTTAGATTTCTCTATCAAAGTAAGGATTGTCAATTTCGGAATGTGTCTCCATTCTACACAAAGAATGTCTATGAGTATATGACTTCCTATCGAAATCTTGACGAATGTTTTCTTGTCAGATCGACGTAAAGTTCATAATAATTGTGATATTACAACAATATATCACACGTTGTTTTCTTCGTCTCTTGAGGTTGTTGGTTGGTTGGTTCCTTAGTTTAGGGGCTGCGACAACGCGGTCATGTAGCCCCGTGTACTTTGGGTGAGTGTAGAATCTGTCTGATAACCGGTGTTAATTGTGATGACTGTATTAGTGTGTGTATCTGTTTTTTTAATTCAAGTAGGGACAGCAACTTTGAATTTTCAAATAGTTCCTACTTTTGCCGCCAAACGCCACCGTCAACGACTACTAGGCCTAGTTCAGAACTAGCTACTAGACGCCACCGCAGTCGGCTCTTGGCAACGAACGTAGCAACCAAAGAGCGTTGTTTACATTCTTAACCTATCCAATTTAGTTTCACACAGGTGTAATTAGTGGAAAGATCTTTAACATGCCATAAATCTATGACATGGGACCGCCGGCTTTACTTCCCCTCCGAAGGAAGGCATACTGAGGGATTTTAACGCTCTTAAAAAATCCGACGGCTTCGGCCGGGTTTGAACCCGCTATCTTGGGCATAGAAGCTCAGCATGCTACCGACTACGCCACCGAAGCCGCTTCTCTTGAGGTTTCTTCTCAACAATTGAGATGCCCAAATAAAATTACTAAAAGAATTTAATTGGCATCCTAGACAAAATGTCTGAATCCTTAATTCAAAATAAATTGAAATCGTTGAAAATTGATGTATCTGATCTTCAATAAAATAACTGGAATACTAATTCCTTCAACAAATTTAAATATTTCAGTTCAGAAAGTGAATCGTAGAATCTCAATGTGAAAATGACGAAAAACGATCATCTCACATGATCTCGTAGAATAAAATGTTGTTACATAGATGAAGTACAAATATATATCGAAATATGGGCAAATGTTTTGCTCTGAATATCACTATAATGCTCTAACTACAAAATATTTTACACTGCTACCTTGACTGAAGAATTCTCGATGTTCTGGGTAAGTATTATAAAAATACTTAGATATTTCCTCCTTCAAGAAACTGAGTTGGACCCCAGTCCGCTCCCACGAACCAACGACCTTGAAAAGGGAGGAATTCCTCTCCGGCAAACATCAAGCTCCATCTGGGATCGAACTGCAACATCCCGTTCAAAGATCTTCATTGTTGCCGGGTCCAACCCTGGCATCTTGAATTTTCTTCTTAATAATCTTCTTTCTCCGTCTTGATAGAGTTCCATATTTGTCGAGTAATGTTATAGGTTCAGCTTCATAGTTACAAATAAGTTTGTAATAGAAGTATTGGACCTCACTCGTTGATAAAAATATTCATACAGATGTGCTATGAAATATGTATGTAGCTCGAAGATGTTATGTTCAAGTTCATGAATTATGTTAATGTACGAGATGTTGATGTACATAACGTTTCATGTATACTTGATTCGTAATCATTCAAGAGTAATCTCATTATCGAAGCTCCATGTTGAATCTATTACTCTGTTTCAAATATACCCCTGACGCATATAAGCCCTTCATCATCTCAAACATATTATGTTTCCACTTGCTGAATATAAACAGTCATAATTCTGTAGCAACAATATACTGTTCCAATATTAAAGTCTATCACTGTAACTCAAGTGACTTCATAAAGTGTATCAGCGTTCGCTGTAGTCTTGTCGAAACAAAAATGCTTTACAGCTATTGAGTCCGTCACTTTTCTTCTTCACTTCTAAAATGGCTC
Organism: Meconema thalassinum; assembly: GCA_946902985.2. NCBI lineage: Eukaryota > Metazoa > Arthropoda > Insecta > Orthoptera > Tettigoniidae > Meconema > Meconema thalassinum. Next base: position 391,130,179 of record OX336391.1, read on the forward strand.
TAACTGCGAAAATCTTCCTTCGTTGACGCTGAACTTTCGTAATAAACTGCAATGCGTTCCGGACTATAATGTGTACTAAATATCTTTATTCTGACTTCAACTAATAGATAGTTATTGCGTTTTTAAAACTCTTCGCAACTTCACATAAAATGAAAGCACGGGCGATCTCCACTATCGACCATCTTTCGTCACTATTCCCACGAGTGGTTGAAACACCGCACTCGGCTGAAACCTTCGGGAATACACTCTCCCGGAATAAACGTTTGCACGCTTCGAACTTTGCAGGAATAAGAACTCGGATGCTTGGCGTCTCCCCTCCAACTAGCCGCCATTTCTTATTCCCCCCAGAAATTTAGCGCGCACTTGAGAAATGCTTATTACGGCGTATTTCATCCTTTCGTCGCCTTTCAAAGAATCTGTAATATTTCCTCTTAATTTTTTTCTTATTACCAATGAATAAAATAACTTTCTTCGGGCCTCAATGTAATAATTCTCCATATAATTTAGTTGAAGGTAATCCCGTCTTCGATAAGACCTCGTTCTATTGGCTGTGAGCCTATATCCAATGATATATTTTATAACAATATTCTGTCATCATCAAGCCTCCGTGGCTTAGGCGGCAGCACGCCGGCCTCTCACCGCTGGGTCCGTGGTTCAAATCCCGGTCACTCCATGTGAGATCTGTGCTGGACAAAACGGAGGCAGACAGGTTTTTCTCCGGGTACTCCGGTTTTCCCTGTCAAAAATTTCATTCCAGCAACACTCGCCACTATCATTTCATTTCATCTGTCATTCATTTAATCGTTGCCCCAGAGGAGTGTGTCAGGCCTCGGCAGCCGGCACAGTCCATATCCTCGCCGCTAGATGGGGGCTTCATTCATTCCATTCCTGACCGGTCGGAGACTGGAAGCAGGCTGTGGATTTTCATTTTCATTCTGTCATCATCCATAGCAATTCCACTGTTGCTAGGTCATTTTCAAGCTTCTAGAATATTCTATTGCGCAACCTATCACGTGATGGGATCTCCCTCCTCGCTCAACACAGTAACATGACTGGTTTGTGTCAAGTTCCAGGATTTATATTGCCATGTTAAATTTTATCATGGGCTTCAAAAATATTCTCATTTTCATCCCAAATAATTCATTTTTCGGGGGCAGTACCATCCCGGTATTTGCCCGAAGACGAAGTGGGAAACCACGGAAAACCACTTCGAGGATGGCTGAGGTGGGAATCGAACCCCCTCTACTCAGTTGGACCATCCGAGGCTGAGTAGACCCCGTTCCAGTCCTCATACCACTTTCCAATTTGTAATACCAGAACTAAAGCACACTTGTTGAACGACAAGTTGATAGGTTACGTTCAGATGATTGTACAAGGTTTCGTGCTTATAATTTATGTGACTCCAGTGATCACTAGAGGCGCTGCAGTCGCCTATATATGGCCGCTATAAAATTGTTGGGAAGAATGATGACAAAACAACTCACAGATATTCAAGAGAAGTCGGGGCAATGTGCGCAGACTTTTGAAAAATCGACACAAATGAGAAATGTAAAGGTTTTATTTCCCAAGTTTTGCAAAAAATATGCAATCCAACAACATTCAATAGCCTACTGTCTCAAATATCACGAGCTCATTGTTGGAGTCTCATTATCGATTTGGTGTTAGGGATCGAATCTTCGGGTTCATGCTGTTGGTTGACGTGAATTGCGTCTCGTGATGGTTGCATATGCTATATTTGCTGGTCATTATTCGAGATGCACAGAAGGAACGTCATGTGCCTTGGAACGTTAATATCTCTCACTCTTAATCTTTATATCCAAGGACTCGTAAGTTCTGAGAAACATCTTTTCTTAGAAACCGATGTACACTCAGTGTCCTCGGTAGTATAATGGTCAGTATCCCCGCCTGTCACGCGGGAGACCGGGATTCGATTCCCCGCCAGGGAGGAGACTTTTGCTAATAGCGTTGGATGTTTCTTGACATGTTAGTTGATTGCGAATACACACACTACTACAGACATGAAAATAACACAGGTTGTTAGACAAATAAAAGTAAATAAATACATGTATAGGCTACAAATCCATGTACACAGGGCCTAATGACCACGAGGTCGCAAAGCCAGGCAAATGCCGGGATGGTTTCTAACTCAAGACCACAGTTGCCTCTATCTGAATCCTTCAGTTCCCAGACACTTTCCTTGAAACGGTAAAGGACGATCACTCGTGGATGAAGCCAAACTGGGAGGATAAGCGATTAAAAAGAAGTAGCCTACATATGAAATGGAAAATTAATTTGTGATGTAGACATATATTACTGTCATGTGTACGAGTATCTGTAAGAGGTCTGGTATCACAGACTTGAATATTATCAGAGCAAGAGGTTAGTTGTGCGTTTGTTCCTGCCAGACCACATCCATCCTATGATAAACAAAGGCTTCACAACAGTTCTTGGAAGAGTACACTAATTATTCCATTAACTAGCTCATGCCGGGCGGTGAGTACTGACAGATTTACGAGTTGTTTCTCGAGAACCAAACCTGATATTCCGCACCGACAGGATTAAACTCTGATTTAAAATGCTCATATCTTAATGAGCCTGGAGCCCCAACGGTCTCACTGTCTCTGATTTCGTGTGTTGGAAAAGACAATCGAGTATATTCTGCAGTGGCATTTGCTTTCTTAAGTCGCCTCCGTAGCGTCACCTCAATACCTGCAGGTCAAAAGGCTGGGCAGCAGTCGCTTGGTACGCCTAGGCGCATCATGGGCTGTAGTGCCAGGGGTTATGTTATTTTTCATTTGCTTTCTTGCAAATCCTATCCATTTCGTGGCGTAGTGGCTAGCATTCTTGTTGTATATTTTGAGGGACTTGGACATCATGGTCATTAGGCCCCATCTACTTGGGTGTGCATGTGATTTTGTCTGATAAGCTGTGTTATTGCGATGGCTCTACTTGTGTGTGTATTTGTATATCAGGTGAGGAATGGGAAAGGGACAGCGCAGCACGGCCTTAATTTAGGAAACATCATGACATTTACCTGGAGTATATGTGGCAAACCACGGAAAACCATTTCTACGTCTGCTGAGATGAGAATCGAACCCACCTCTTCTCAGTTTTATCTCACAAGGCTGAGTGTACCCCGTTTCAGACTAAGACCGGAATAACATTTCTTGGCAGAGCCGAAAATTGAACAAAGACCTCTGGGGTAATAGCCAACAGCTGTCCCGACTCTGCAAAGAAATGTCATTCTGATCTTAGGGCTGGAACGGGGTATACTCAGCCTCGTGACGCAAAACTGAGGAGTGGTGGGTTCGCTTTCCACCTCAGCAGTCCTACTGTAGATGTGGTTTTCTGGGGTTACCCACATTTACTCCAGGTAAATGCCGGGATGGTTCTTAACTTAAGGCCACGTCCGTGTTTTCTTAAATCTCAAATCCACCACAATAACGCAGGATATCAGACAGATTCAATTACACCCAAATACATGGGGCTACATGACTACGATGTCGAAAAATCCCTAATCGAATCAACAACAATTCTCATAGAGATAGTAGTAAAGCTAATTGGTCTTCCCTGAACGGGCGTTGTCATGGTTACAGTCATTTTTTGGAACTATAATATGAATCGAATGTCTCAGAAACAGTAATTATTGATTGATTTTAAGCCTTTAAACAAATTATTTAGGGTCCCTTGGGGACTATCCGAATTTTGTTATTCACATCGAGGGTCTCAAAATGAGCTATGTTTCGGTCTTCTACAACAACAATTGCTATTTCGCCTATATCATTATGCATTTTGGAGGAGGTTCCCCAAAACTTTGCATTTTAATGAATGTTACGGTGAGTGTACAATTTTACAAGTGATTTGTACCTTGCCTGTAATGGATGCAGTTTCCAAATTTTAAGTACATCCACGCAGTCTTTCTCGCGTTACAAGCGTGTAAACTGACAGACAGCGGCTTCGGTGGGGTAGTTGGTAGCATGCTGAGCTTCTATGCCCTAGATCGCGGGTTCAAACCCAGTCCAAGTCGTCAGATTTTTAAGAGCGTTAAAAATCCCTCAGTATGCCTTCCTTCGGAGGGGAAGTAAAGCCGGCGGTCCCATGTCATAGATTTATAGCATGTTAAAAAACCTTCCACTAATTACACCTGTGTGAAGCTAAATTAACTTATAGGTTATAGGTTAAATAACGCTCTTAAGGTTCCTACGTGCGTCGCCAGGACCCGACTGTGGTGGCGTCTAGTAGCCAAGTTCTGAACTAGTAGTTGTTGACGGTGGCGTTTGGCGGCAAAAGTATGGACTACTTGAAATTCAATGCCTGCAGTCCTTATTGAATTAAAAACAGACTAGCGGACCCGTGCGAGAGATCATAAACCACACTTTCCCCAATAGGTTTATAATGAGACACTTAAGGAGAAAGGTTATGTTTTTATTTCAACGAAATGATTGCAGAACACTATTTACATTTCAGGATAAAGGAAAGACCTCAGAATGTTAATATGGCATGAAACAGGCGTCACAGCGGCCCGTGGACAGCAATTATGGAGCGTATTTTCCTACATCAACGGTGTTTGCAAATCGCACACTTCGTACAATTTTTAAGTCATTTTTTAAAGAAATTATAGATATTTATGAAATTATAGTGCAATAAGTCACTGCTAATGTCTATTCTCTTTCATTTGAATGCTCATTTGTCACGATCGGTCGCTTGTGAGCGCCGCAGGAGGGATCTATACTACTGAAATAATATATATGATAACACACTCTAATACAGACATCATAATTAACACCGGTTATCAGACAGATTCTACACACACCCAAAGTGCACGGAACTATATGCCCGCGTTGTTGCAGCCCCTTAAACTTAGGAACCAACCAACCAGCCAAACTGATAGACAGACAAACAGACAAACAAATACAGTAGATTAACAAAAAATAATTTTGCGCATGCTCTTCATGAAACTGCCAAAGAAATAAGGATAGATGTCCTCGCTGGTCCACGTCTTAAGACAACAATAGCTAACTAAAATGTCAAATACACGTAAAGAACGTAACATTCTAGGCAAATATGTATACAGTTTATACAGTTTATCGATATACAGTTTATCGATATATGGATTTCCCATGATGTTGTCATCGAGATGCTAAATTGTCCGCCTCGTTGCGTAGTGACTAGCATTCTCGGCTGTCACCGCAGATGCCGGGAATCAATTCCCGGCTCTGGCAAGACATTTAATTCTGGTCCGAGTACTGGTAAACGCAGTCTTGTACGGCAAAGCTGAGAAGAATCGCATTCAATTCCTACCTCGGCCATCCTGGAAATGGTTTTCTGTAATTTCCCACTTCTACTCTAGGCGAATGTTGGGATTGTACCTAACTGAAGGCCACGGTCGCTTTCTACTCAAATTCTACCTCAATTCTATTATTTAAACTAGTTTCCATGATGGTTCCGTATTGACGTACTAAATAGTTTTAACAACAAATTATACATCCGTCTTAGTCAATACATAAACGACAAGAAAATATAATTACATTTGCTCCTGGTACATGTTTCAGGGATTAATAGCTTTTATCCTCTTCATCAGCCAAGACAAATATCTGAAGAAAGATATTAAATAGCGTTGTTGTTGTTGTTTGAGTCTTCAGTCTTTTGACTGGTTTGATGCAGCTCTCCATGCGTCCCTGTCCTGAGCTAATCGTTTCATCTCTACATAGCTACCACACCCTACATCCGAGGCAATCTGTTTAACATATTCTAACCTAGGTCTTGTGCCCTTTTAGCAACCCCTACAGTTCTTGTCCTCGACCCTTCCTTCCATAACTAAGCTTGCTATTCCTGGGTGTCTTAGTATGTGTCCTACCAACCTATCTCTTCTCTTCATTAGCAGTCGCCAGAAACATCTCTCCTCTCCCACTCGCCTTAATACCTCTTCGTTTGTAACCCTATCTACCCATCTGATCTTCATCATTCTCCTGTAACACCACATTTCAAATGCCTCAATTCTCCTCTTTTCTGCTGCACCAATAGTCCAAGTTTCACTTCCATAGAGCGCCACCCTCCAGACAAAGGCTTTCAAAAATGACTTCCTAATACCTAAATCTATATTCGATGTCAACTGATTCCTTTTTTGTAGAAAGGCTTTCCTTGCCTGAGCCAACCTACTTTTTATATCCTCTTTGCTTCGTCCATCATTGGTTATTCTGCTTCCTAAGTAACAGAAGTCTCCTACTTCCTTCAGCTTTTCACCTGCCAATTTGATCTCCATAGAGGTTTCTGATTTATTTCGGCTGCATTCCAGTATTTTTGTTTTACATTTATTAATTTTCATCATGAAGTCCTCCCGTAAGACGGAATCCATACCATTCAAAAACTCATTCAAATCCTCAGGCTTGTCGGCCAAGATGACGATGTCATCAGCAAATCTCAGAGTTGAAATTATTTCTCCTTGAATCTTCACTCCCACTTTAAATTTTTCTCCAATTTCCTTCATTGCTTGTTCAATGTAGCACTCAAAAAAACAAATGGCTATTTGACGTAATATGGTGCACCATATAAGTAGGTCACAGAAAAATGTTGAGCAAAACTAAAAAAATATATGAAACAGCGATTAACTGATTCTCCGTGTTTTGATGGCTGAATATCATCGCTGTTTCATATATTTTTTTAGTTTTTCTCAACATTTTTCTGTGACCTACTTACATGGTGCACCATATTAAGTCAAATAGCCATTTGTGTTTTTGAGTGCTACGCTATTTTATATCTTTCTTCAGATATATGTCTTGGCTGATGAAGGGGATAAAAGCTATTAATCCCTGAAACATATACCAGGAGCAAATGTAATTATATTTTCTTTTCGTTTATGTATTGACTAAGGCGGATATATAATTTGTTGTTAAAACTATTCTACCTCAATTACAAATACACACACTATTACAGACATCACAGTAACACAGGTTCTGAGACAAATTCCACACACACCAAAAGACATGGGGCTAGATATCAGTTTCTTTTTAAAATGAATAGTGACGACTGGCAGTTTCAACGTAAATTACCGATTTTAAGGATTTTTGTACAATCTGACAACACTGTCCTAGGTGAGACTTTGTATTCTAAAGACATTTCTCTAATATGATCCCTAATGAGCATACAACACATCTCCTTAAGTTAATTGGGTGGGTAGCTTGTAACTGCTGTTACCCTCACTGCAGGAGGCGACGCGACGACTCTATCTTCTAAACAAGCTGAAATACCTCGGCTTCCATCACTGCCAAATTAGCTGTAGACCAGCCTCAACAAAAAACTACACCACCAATTAGGTGAGGCAAGCAAAGGAGCCCGCGATTCATGAGAGATAGCCTTTTAATGTTTCATTTTCCAGACCTCCGGCAATGAGTATGAGAAACGTGATCAGTATTACCTCTTCTGAGATGTTTGTTGTCCTTCTTTCATTTAACGATTTGTGACATCATGGTCATCAGCCCTATGTTCTGTCTAATAACAAGCGTAGAGTGCAGTATAGTAGTGCTTGCTCATGTGATTGGAGCTAGGACTGATACGGAGACTGTCATGACATTAAATTTAGTACAATCACGGTATTATTGAGAAAAATGAAAAACTACATGTAGGGTGGCTTAGGTTGGATTCTAACCACTTATTCTGAATTATCCTCATGAGACTGGGATCACGCTGTTAAAACACACGGGAACGGAATTCAGGATAGTGGGAGAAGAATTCTCAATTGCTTCTAATGAGAATATTCTTATTGTTACTTTTATTATTAATATTATTATTATTATTATTATTATTATTTTAGGTCGCCTCCGTAGTGTAGTGGTCACCGTTCCTAGCTGCCACATCGGAGGTCCGAGGTTCGATTGCCGGCTCTACCACGAAATTTGAAATGTGGTATGAGGACTGGAACGGGGTCTACTCAGCCTCGGGTGGTCCAAATGTAGAAGGGGTTTGATTCCCACCGCAGCCATCCTCGAAGGTGTTTTTCGTGGTTTCCCACATCGTCTCCGGGCAAATGCCGGGTTGGTATTTAACCTAAGGCCACGGCCGCCTCCTACCCTCTTCCTTGCCTATCCCTCCCAATCTTCTCCTCCCTTCCCATCCCGCATAAGACCCCTGTTCGAACAAGGGCCTCATGAGGGAAGAAGGTAGCCGTGGCGTTACAGGAGGTACCATCCCGGCATTTGCCCGAAGACGAAGTGGGAAACCACGGAAAACCACTTCGAGGATGGCTGAGGTGGGAATCTAACCCCCTCTACTCATTTGGACCACCCGAGGCTGAGTAGAGCAGGTTCTAGTCCTCATACCACATTTCAAATTTCGAGGCAGAGTCGGGAATTGAACCCAGGACCTCCGGGGCGGTAGCTAACCTCGCTGACCGCTACGTTACGGAGGCGACTTATTATCTTTATTGTCTTCCCAAAATCTCTTCATGCTCTCACTATGCTTTATCTTCCTATCTTCTGTCCATGTAGGACTAGTGGTAGCCGGGGTTCACAGCCAAGTAATGCTTGTTCACCAACGATTTGAAGCTAGACCTATCCCATAAAATTTCGTCTGTTAAGTTGATTTCTTGAAGATCATTTCCAATTTTGATTATCCAGTTGTTCTTGACCTTTCGTGAGGGGGCATGATTAAGTATCCATTTATCATTAGACCTATTATATCGATTGTTCCCCTGTAGGAGAGCGATTGAACTTGAATTCACGATTTCATCTTCGGGCGTTTTCCCTCTTTTCTTCAAAATAATCTCTTCCTCCTCTCGGAATGCTCCTTCTTCCGCTCAGCTGTCCATCTGTTCATTGCTCAAACTTAACATTTTTTATTTTATTCCGGCACTCGGTGCGGTCCTCGAGATTTTCTATGTTGATCTGTTGTAGGTCCCTTGGACCTCTTTCAGCCATTCCGTGCTGCATTTGCTTTTTTGTTATCCTTTTATTATTATTATGTCAGTAATATACACCCCTCCTGAGGCGCTCACAAGCGACCGATCGTGACAAATGAGCATTCAAATGAAAGAGAATAGACATTAGCTGTGACGTATTGCACTCTAATTTCATAGGTATCTATAATTTCATTAAAAAACGTACGAAGTGTGCGATTTGCAGATACTGTTGATGTAGGAAAATATGCTCCATAATTGCTGTCCACTTCATATTTTGGCCGTTGTGACGCCTGTTTCATGTCATTTTAACATTCCGAGGTATTTTCTTTATCATTTTGTATGGATTTCAGAAACAGTAAATCAAAGGAATGAGAAGGCTACTCAAATCGTACAAATTCATAAATATCGAATAAACGGTGAGTGTTATGATGATCCAATTTTCAATGATTGCCTTCTTAAGTTAGGGAGCGTAGAACTTGGAATCCTAACTGAAATGTAAATAGTGTTCTATAATCATTTTGTTGAAATAAGAACATAACAACCTTTCTCCGTAAGTCTCTCATTATAAACCTATTGGGAAGGTGTGGTTCATGAACATGCGAGATTTCTCGCATGGGTCCGCTAGTCCTTTTATTATTTTTGTATTATTAGACTATTATTCGAAATGTAATACCCATTACAATTGGGTACAATCGCGTTGGCTGACTGAAAAGCATTCAAGTTCGATTATTAACGCAGAATTGATAAATGGCTTATTATTATCCAAATAAAATCACCCTCTGTTACATTAAAATACTTCGTCCTTCGGAAGGGTTCATTCTTCCTTACGTTCAAAAATCAATAGAGAATTGAACGCAACTTCCCATTTTCAACTTCAGGCAAATGCTGGGACGGTACCTTCTGACAGGCCACGGCCGCTTTCTTCCACATCCTTGCCCACTGTCATCCATTCATCTCATCTCTCATTCCGACACGCGTTGACTAGAATATTGGCACCCTTGCCTCAGACATGATTTTTTTTTTTTTTTTTCGTAGAAAAAGTACGATGTTTCCTTAGAGAAACCCGCGGCATAGTCATGATTGTTAAAACCAGTCACAATGTTTAATTCAAAATCATTTTATTGACCTATTACCCTACTTAGTAATGATTTCTCCCCTGTGGACTTACACCTTTTCCGATAAGTTATTGCGTCTGAAAACTTTTAGAGTAGGGGATTCCGAGGAACTGGGAGATTTCAATCCATAGTTAATGAATCGTTGAATAGTTCAAGAACGGATCAGTAAAAAAAGACCCCAAATCTCTCTGCTCTAAATTCACAGGAAAATTAGAGCGAAGTAATCAAACAAAACGTGTGGCATTTTGCAAGGATACTCAGTAGAAATACTAAACAATCATAAACTTTGAGTTTCTTAAGGACAGAAGTTAGGATATCGCTATCAATTTGCAGCCTATTGTTACGTGTTGACCCTAGTGGCAAGTTCGTTAACTGGATTACGGTGGGTAGAAGCACACTCCCTCAGCAGTTCCGTCGACAATTACGGCATCGCTGACCTCTGTCCTGGCAGGAACGATGACGTCCTCTCTCAGCCTTACTCGTCGTGCCGTGATGGCCTCGTGTGCTGTTTGCAAAGCAAGTTCTTCACCTCCGTAGTGGAGAGTGTTGGTACTCAGGTCCAAGATGATGTTGTTGTGGTCCAGGAAGTACAGTCCGATGATCACTTCGTTTGATACATCAGCCACGAGCACTGGATGCTTCACCGCCCGTCGACCAACGAACTCCAGTGATGCTTCGCCATGTACCGGTGCGGTCTCTCCAGTCGCGGTTATTAGCTGGAGGTTCCTTTGTGTGGGTTGCACTCTCCGCTCCGGGATCACGGTGGGATTGACGATGGTCCTCGACGCTCCCGTGTCGATCAGCATGGGCAAGCTCACTCTGTTGACGACTCCGTTGACCATCAGGCTGCTATTGTCCCTCCGTAACTTCGTCACACGGACTTGGACTGCCGGGGCTTGACAACTGTCACAAGCCAACCTTTGGCCCCCAAGGCTGGCTAATACTCGTTTCCCTGGGTCGCGCGGTTTTCAGGCGACTGATTTTCCGACGGGTACCCTCGGCGGCGTCGATCACTGCAGTCCTTGCTCAGGTGGCCTTTCTTACCGCAGGTCCAGCAGGTCGGTAGTCATCTTCCGGGCCGCCTCTCCGGGTGTCTTCCGGTTGTGTCGTTGTTGGTGGTGCCGCGACTATCGAAGAAACGGTCTAGCGCCTCCATCAATTCATCAGCCAGGGACCTGGTCTCGTTGGTTTTGGCTGGTTCGTCGACGTCCACTTGACGCACCCACGCGTGCATTCTAGATGCCTGCTTTGCCGTCTCGAACTCAAGTGCGTGGCTCAGCGCATCTGCCAGGGTCTTATTGCGCGCGAGTCGCACCGCCTGTTGAGTATCAGAGTCCCGTAGCCCATCGGTGAAGGTCTGCGTCACAATCTGTTCCAGAAAGTCGGCCGGCGCTGTTGGATATGAGAGCCTTACGAGGCGTGCGATGTCCGTCTCGAACTCCTGCTGGGTTTCCACATTCTTTTGTATCCGGGTCCGGAGCTGCATCTGGTAGGCCTGCTGAAGATGGCTATCTCCATATCGGGACTCCATATGGGCGATTAGTTTAGCGTAGTCCTGGGATCCAGTCAGGATGGCCTGAAGGACGTTAAGGGCGTCCCCTCTCAGCGCTACAATGGGAGCTGTAGCCTTTTCCGTGCTGTTCCAGTATTTATGGCACAAGCCACCTCGAACTGACGTAAATAAGTGCTCCACGGGACCTTCCCGTCGAAGGTTAAGGGCGTCACTCTGCTCTGTCCCGTCCCTGACGTTCCCGGTGTAACTGGGGGCGGGCGTGGGCCAAGTTCGGCAACTTCCTCTTGTAGGGCTTTGAATCTCTCTTCCATCCCTGTCGATGGGTGTCGGCGCAGCTCAGCAAATTCCTTTTGTAGAGCGTTGAATCTCTCTTCCATTCCCGTCAGTGGGCATCGGCGCAGCTCAGCAAATTCCTTTTGTAGAGCGTTGAATCTCTCTTCCCCCCCCCCCCCCCCCCCCCCCCCCCCCCCCCGTCAGCGGTCGTAGGCGTAGCTCGGCAACTTCTGCTTGTAAGGCGTCGAACTTCTTTTCTACTGCTGTGACTTCCTCACGTAGGCCCTGGCAGAGGTGTTGACTTCCTCCCGCAGACCCTGTTCCAATTTCTTCAGGTCCTGTGCTAACTTATTCTGACCTTCTTCCATCTTCCTCTGGCCGTCCTCTAATTTGGAAGTTAGGTCCTCGGTTAAATTGTTCTGGCCCTCTTCCATCTTCTTCAGGTCCTCCGCTAACTTATTTTGACCGTCTTCTATCTTCTTCTGGCTGGCCTCCATCTTGGTTTCCATGCCACTTAATTTTTTAGCAATGCTTGCAATTGCGCTTCCATTTTAGTTGTTTGTCTAGTAATGGGCATGCATTCACAGGAGAATTAGTGAACTGTGCTAAATGACCTGCACGGGTTTTGAAACCAGGACCTTCAGGTGTCGTGCTTGGGTTCGTAATCCGGCTTCTGTCACCAGTTGTTACTGTTGCCCCTAGTGGCAAGTTCGTTAACTGGATTACGGTGGGTAGAAGAACAACACAATTGTTCCTTTAAAGGAGCGTTTACTTTATTGCAGGTCAGAAATATACACCGTACAATAAGCCAATAGATACAATTAGCTGTCTTACAGAAGCTACCTCCTTTATGGAGCTCGACTCACCCTTTCACTTGCTCGCGCAGTTAATCCCTCCGGATGAGGAGGTCCCGTGCTCTGGCTAGAAATAACTGCACTCAGTCTGTCACTCACTCTTTCTGAATACCGTACTACACACTGTTTCACAATTCACCACACTGACCTCTGTCGTACTGGAAAACACACACTCTTCAAATACACAGTCCCTCCGTATGATTCACACTCCTCGCTGTCAAGAGAATCAGCCTCACTAGGGTTTCGTAATTTCACACGCACGTCACCAACTACTGTCGCACTCGCTCAAGAACACTGTCCCTCCCTCGTTGGCCAGGTCGCTTTATATAGCGAGGCTGGTGACTCGATGGATGTTTCCAGAGTTGACCAGGGTTTACACCTTCTCGAGAATTCCAACATCAGTAGGGCCACGAATATTCGAGACGGTCTCTTTGTACTGCCTATCTTCTTGTTGCGCAAATCGCTGGTAATATACAGTCAGGATAGCCTGGGGCGGCCTAAGTCACGCGCGGGGCGACAAAGCTGTCTAGCATTCGTAACACTATGTTGGACAAAATTCAAACTAATACAGCTGGGCACCTATTCATAAAAGATTGATGAAATTTTCGCCATATACTTGTAGAGTGTTGCTGACTAATGCAATTAGTTCACCTAACATATATATTTTTCGAAAAGCCAAAAATAAATATTTTGTTCCGTGCATGTGCATTTTTAGGCAGCCTATTCTTTTCTCAGGAACTGTTTGAGATAGAATTCTGAGATTTTCTATTTTTCCTCTTGGGACCACCTTCAGAATAGTGAATTAAATTTTCTATCAATTAAAGAGATCATAATACCGTTATATAAATTAATATTAAACAAATATATTGCAAAATAAATTATATATTTTGAAAAATTATTTTGCTAAATAATAGGTGATTTTAAAAATAATATTCCGTAGTAGATCACATTTCTTATGTTATATCCTCTCTACAAGTTTAGTGCATGTAGCTTTGTAACTTTATGAAAAAAGTGTACCTAAAGATGAGCATGCATTGAATATTTTTTTTTTTTTGTATTTCGAAAAATATTTACTATAGGTGAACTAATTGCATTAGGATTTTTAAAATGAACTATCACGGTAGTCGCCTCCGTAGCGTAGCGGTCAGCATGGTTAGCTGCCGCCCCGAAGGTCCTGGGTTCGATTCCCGGCTCTGCCACGAAATTTGAAAAGTGGTACGAGGACTGGAACGGGGTCTACTCAGCCTCGGGTGGCCCAAATGAGTAGAGGGGGTTCGTTTCCCCCTCAGCCATCCTCGAAGTGGTTTTCCGTGGTTTCCCACTTCGTCTTCGGGCAAATGCCGGGATGGTACTGCCCCCGTAAATTGAATTATATAAAGACCACGGTGGCTATTTTGGAAAATTATAAAGAAAGTTATGGCTGTCATAGTTATGACGTGGGTAGTCATGACGTAAGCACGGATGACGCAGACGTTATGCCAGCAGGCTACTTGAGCTGAGATTCTCAGTGACGTCAGCATTTATTCGAGAAAGATCCGAGATTTACGACGCAGTCGCAGGAAACGTGGAATTCTGCTGAGGAAGAAATTATGCTATTGGAGGGGAGGCTCGAACCAATGAACGATAGTCTGAAGGAAGACGGAGATTGCTGAAACTATGATATTTTTATTACCTTTTGGAATGCAGAATTGTGGAAATCCATTTGCAGTAGAGGCATTGTTCTGGAATTTTGGTGAAATTTATTTTCGGTTTTTGAATTTTGAAAATCCGTCATGTATTGACGAAGTTGGAACTTCTAGCGATGACGCAGTAACACGCTATGGAAGGGATGGATACGCCCCTCATGAAGTTTATAAAAGGCCTTGCGCAGAAGAGAGGATTCTCATTGTCAGATCATCGAAGCTCTAATCGTCAAAGCTCAATCGTCTGATAGCTCATATCGTCAAAGCTCTTTTCTTATATAGTCATTTCGGTGAGACGTCGAGTGAGATTAGTAGAAAGAGTCTTCTTTATAACGCGTGGTGAAGTCACCGCAGTGAACGAGATTCGAGCAGACAAGCGGTGCAAGTTTACAGTGAGTAAAACTAGGTGAAGTTAAAACGCACATTATAACGCGTCTACAAGATTAGCTATGAACAGTTAGCGGTCGCCTATAAGCTAATTCTATTGTGCAGTGCTACATTAAGGAGTGTAGAAAAGTTGAACAATTTCGAGGAGTTATTTTGGAAGATATTGGCAATTTTAGACGACTGACAAAAGTGATTTTCTCGCCACCTGAGAAGCACTTTGTATCGTCAGATTCTACGCCACGGCTGACACGGCTAGTGAAATAGGGAGACTTCAGATTGCTTTTGTGACACAACGCTACAGTATTATGGAGCAGTTTAATATGGCAGTTTGTTCTTCTATTACCATAACCGAAGAGAAGATGGAAGGCTAAAGGACTTTAATGCAATTGGGACATATATTAACGGAGTAAGATAGCAGCATGGAACTTCGCTAATTGCCATTCCACACAAGCGAACATGTGGTGAATAACCATCTACACCCATGTTTCGTGGTTCAACGCTGAATACTATCAAACAGCAATGGAAACGATTTCATACTCACTGAATATGAATATTTCTTCGGAAATTACTACAAAAACTTCATGGCGATTTTCTACTGGAACTTCAGGGATTTTTCAAGAGAGGTCAGGGTTGTCCCGACTCACAAAGAAGAATTTTGCCGGAAGGATGACTTTCGTCTTCACGGAGCAGTGCAATTTCCGGAGGAGGAAGCAGTTCGATTCTCCGAGGGTGCTGTTTCCTGTTTCGAGGATGGAGCTCATCTTCAAGTTGGTGAAATGGATCCATCAGCAATCTTCTTTGGGGAATTTTCCTCTGGAACTTCAACCAGCAGATAAGGTAGTCGTGAACGTTTATTGTTTTATTTGAGTTTCTTAGCGATATTTGAGCAACCATTTTCCCATATTTTTTGTCCTCATGTATTTTGCCCTATATTCTTGTTTGAGATTCCTATTCTCAGTACACCTTGATGAGTTATGCCTTTTTCGACGATTTATTAAGACATTGTTATGTCATGGGCATAGTTAAATGATTTTGGATCAGTTGAGACTGATATTTAGATTTTTCAGTAATTTGCTTATTTTTTTTGTAGTCTCGATTTGACTGTAAGTTAATGATTTTTATGGCAGATTTAAATTCAGACAGCGTGTCACTTTATTAAAGTAATTCTACCCCAGTTTAATTACTTTGACCAATTTTCTGTCATCATCAAGAAGGAAGAACATTTAAATGATTTTAGAGCGTTAAAATCTCTTACGTTGTCGACGATCTTGGAAATACTAGTCGTTATTTGAATTGATTGCAACACAGACATTTATCGTCAGTTATGAACGACCATTGCATCATAGACCATTTTGTGAAAGATGAACTTTAATTATGAATTATTGAATGCATTAAAGTCGTGAACTTTTGTTAGGAGTTTTTTCTCAATTAGAGATTTATATAATGATGTTTGCATTCCCCAGTCTAATTGGATTCTATTCGACTATTTTGCAGTTTAGTCGCACTTTGTTTGATGATAGTATTTTTATACTACAATTCTTTGAAGATGTTAATCTTAAATTTTGATAGACCAGACAGGCGTATATAAGCGTATTCACTATTAAATTTGTTTGTGATTGGCAAACTTTTACTTCATTTCGATTCATGAATGAAATCCACGAAGGTTAAATGACAACAGTTTTGAAACAATTAATGATTATAAGAATTTTTAAGTGGAACTATGAATGTATAATCGCTAGTGCAGCGGACGTGTTGAAAGTCGCTGATGTATAATGCCCTTGAATAAATGAAGGAGGTTCCCACAGTAATTAATGATGTTAAAGAATTTGTTAGTGGAGGTTTTTGTAAGTTCTGTGGAAGATTTTGATGCCATATATATTAATATATGATGAATTTTGGGCCTATTTTAATGCAGTTTGTGCATTATTTTGTAAGCGAAGTATTTTCCGATGGAGTGTATTATCTTAGTCCTTTGAAAATTAATCAAGTGAATTTACTGTTATAATTAACAAGAGTATTGAAAGAATTTGAGATAAGATTTTGAATGAAGATTACCGTCACAAATAATTATAATAATTATTACAACCTTTATTAAACCAGATTGTGACATTATATGTATAACTAACCTTCATTGGTCGATTATATTGACACGATTATGAAATTACCAACCAGACGAACATGTGGTTAAATGTATTTCTTAAATTAATAATTTAAATAATTTAAATGTTAATATTGTAAATAATGATGTAAATATCTTTGACAATAATGTGGAACGAAAGTGATGTTAGAGGCGTGTTTAAAATTTTTTGTAATTATCTTCGTCAATATTATAAACAATTTCTAATTGTTATAAATTATTTATGAGTTTTTGTTATAAACATTTAAGAGTGTGTTTTATACTCTAAACTATGCTTATTAAACATTTGGATGATAACTTAACAAGTTTAGGGATTGTCAGAATAATCCAGTGGTATGTGAGTAAAGTATTTGAAAGATTTGCGTCAATATATATGAGTTGTCTTGCGGACATTTAAAGCTTTTGAGAGGGAGCTGGATTCTTACGCAGTGTGGCATGATAAGTGAGCCCCATTTGACAGGTGTGCGTCAGGTTGAAGGGTAGACCGCAGCCGGCCAGACAACTGGTTATCAGCGGGTAAGGTCGTCTACATTCTGGCCTTGTGCCTATAAATACAAGTGTCATGTTTATTAAAAGAAACAAAATGCTCTATATATGTGTCTCGTCCTGACTTCCTTTTCCAGTCCAAATGTGTTTTGAATATTACGTTATTTTGAGCTCGTGGGAGCTAACATGTTGTTTGATAACTTTGCAAGTCCTTCAGGAGGACATAGTCAGATTGACATGGGCTACTGATAGCCACATTTATTTTGTTGAGTTGTTAAAATCATACCCTTTATTTGAAATAAAAGCTTTTGTACAGTTCAAAGTTCTTGTCTTCGTTCTGGTTCATTTTTAAATGTCATGGTGGAGGTTATTGTGGGAGCATACTTTAGAGATCCTGTTGTCAACCCAATCCCCGAGATAATTTTTAAGAGGTAAGTAAAGGTAAGTATGAACCCCCGTCTATTTTGGTGTGTTCCACAATAATTTCTTGGTAACTTCTGTGCTCAAATCTCGGTTGTTTCTGTCAGTGCCATTTTCATTGGTGTAGCTGAGCCGGTGCGGTTGATTATTGGCAATCCGATTGAGGGGGCGGATATCTGACAGCCTACTATCCGGGTAAACGGGGACAGAAGGATTGGCGACCCTAAAACGTGGGGCTGATTCAACATAAGTGGATCACCAGGTTGAACGCCAGTAGGATTGGCAAACCTAAAACGTGTGGCTCGATTAGACTCAAATAAAGAGGTTGATTCTTTGGTAGATGTCTTGGACAATTGTAGAATTTAAGAGTGTGATTATATAGGAATTAAATGTTGTATTGTATTAGGAAAATTACACTCAGAAAAGATCAGATCTTATACAACTTGAGAAGGGTTAAATAGGCTGGAAACTTAGGAAAATCGCCTATGATCTGGAATCTTATTTTATTTGACCGCCTTATGACATTTTAGTCATATTAAAGATAAAATTAAATTATTTGGATTGTAAATGTAAATTATTTGTGTTAGGATATTTTAAAATGGGCCAGGGAAATTTGAACATGTGCTTGAGTTTGTTTCAACATGAAGTGTCTTCGAAGGTTAATTATAAGGTAGTTATAAGTTAGATTTAAGACAGAAAATTGATCAAATTTACATATGGTGAAAAGTGTTGCTCAGATGTTGTTATTTTGCTCTATTGATGTATGTCCCTACAGCAGTCTATTTTGAATAATATTGTAATGGCAGAGGAAAGTCTGAGGATGATGTTAGAGGAGATGTCTGCTAACTTGAAAGCAAGCATGAATAGTAGTATGAAGCAGATGATGGAGGAGAATGCTAGTCGAATGGAGGAAAATATGAAAGCTAGCATGGATGAAAGTTTGAAAGCTATTCAGACCAGTTCTGCTAACTTAGAGGATAATATGTCGCGTTTACAGATTAATACCCAAGGAATCGAGAATACTGTAACTGACATCCGCACAGATGTGTCCAATGTGCATAAAAATGTTTCTGATGTTAAAATTAATGTTTCTAAGGTACAGAAAGATCTTACAATGTTGAATCTAGATGTGGCTAATGTCCGAGGTGATATTTCTTGTGCTAGGGCTGAAGTAGTTGTTGTTAAAAATGATGTTGCGACTGTCCAAGACAAGGTTGAGGAAGTCCAAAGAGAAATCCAAAATGTTAGAACTGATGTGTCCAATGTTCAGGTTGATATTAATAACATTCATTCGGATGTAAATGAGATGCAAAGTGACATAAATAAGATTCAAGTAGAAGTCAACACAGTTTTCGTAGATATTGCTAAAGTCCAAACTGATGTAAATAAAGTCAGGGAAGAAATAGAAAATTCGAAAACCCTTTGTACGCGTAATATAAGTGCATTAACGACTAGATTAGTTGATGAGTCAGTTAGAACGACAGCGTCTTTAGCGGGTTTAAAGTATGATGTAGAGGTCATGAGAACCCAAGTATTAGACCATAATAGATTATTGAAAGAAGATATCGAAGTAGACATAGCAGAAATGTTAACGGCAAATGTAGCAGTATGGAAAGACGAGTGGAATAGGTCAAGTGGGGAACATGTAACCCAAATTCAGGAACGTATTGAAAGAAAACTTGCCAGTACTCAAATAGATATTAACAATGAAGTAGTACAGATTAGGAAAGATTTAAGCGTCAGGATGGATTCGCTATCCGAAAGACAAGTTGAAGATAGAACACAACTAGGTCAGGATGTGCAAGCATTAAAATCTGCATTAGAGGAACAGATTCATAAAGTTGTCTCTGATGTGAATGAAACGACGAGCAAACTGCAGAATTTGAAGCTAGGAGAGGCTAGTTTGATGGAGACCTACAAAGAAGAGTTAATCAAGAAAGTCTTAACGGAAATCACTGACAAGGATACAGAAGGCTTGGCTTGCGAAACCAATAGGAATTATGCCAGAAGATATAACCTAGATCCAGATGAGAGAGACGTGACTCCTGAAGAACGTATATCCAGATTCAGGGAGGAAGATGACGAAAGGAATATGGAACCTGAGTGGAACTATCGAGATAGTGGGAAAAACTACCCGGTTTCATATCCGAGGAACGTCACGGTCATCAGGAATTTTGAAGACAAACCGCAAAAATTCAGCAACACTGATAGTTTGACGCCTATAGAATATATAAGGAACCTCAAAGATTATTTCATCGAAGCTCATATTCCCAGAGAGAGTGAGATGAAGATAGTGGAGAGATTTTTGATTGGAGGACCCCTCGAATGGTTTCGCGCATTTAGATACACATTCAGTAACTTTGACGAGTTTGCAGAGGCATTAATCAAACGATTTTGGTCCATAGAAGTGCAGAATTCGTTAAGAGCGGAGGTGTATTCAAGAAAATACTCAGGTACTCTTCCAACACGGTACGCTGATTTCTTTACGAGTCAATTATCCCGCTTGAGATTTTTGCAACCCCCATTGTCAACGGAGCAACTTATTGATGCGATTTCTCGTATGCTGCCTGTGGAGGTGAGGAGACTAATCATTTCGTCAAACATCAGGGATTTGACCAGCATGGATGAATTACTGAGGAGGTTAGACTACACAAGTCCAATGCCTAACGTGGTACAGAAAGGTCAAAGGCATGACTTCAAAGAAATAAATACTGTATATATGGACCAAGTCCAACAAACTGACAAGCCAGATGAAGAGAAAACTGATAATGTAGGTCCCCACAGGAATAATCAGTTTCGAAATAACAGATCGCAAGGTTACCGTCCGTATCAACAGAGAAGAGGCTGGAACTATAATCGAGGAAATTACAACAATGGAAGAGGCAGATACTACAACAATAATGGTTATAACAGAAATTATAATAGAAATAACAAGAACCAAAACAGAAATCAGAATCCTCAAGGTCAGGTTATGACACCCGATCAGTATCAGGAAAGAGAGAGGGAAAGCCAGCAATACCTGAAAGAATTACGGGAAAAAGAAGCCGACAACCAAAAGAAAAGGCAGGATGTTGTAATCGATCCTGGGCCTTCTACGAGCCAGCAGAATTTTGAGGTCGGTAACACAAAAAGAAAAACGCCGATTTCTCAACGACAGTGAGAACTTGTAAATACATTGCCACACCACACCTGATTACAATTGATGAGAATAATGTCATTTACGGCAAGTTCAATGCTGGAAATTTGAAAAGATACTATCCCAGAGTAAGCCAGTAATAATTCAATTTCGTGTTCAAGAGAGTTGAGGTACTTGTAACACTGAGTTTAAAAACAATTTACAACTGTTTTTAAAACGTGGTGAGGGGAGAATGCCCCCGTAAATTGAATTATATAAAGACCACGGTGGCTATTTTGGAAAATTATAAAGAAAGTTATGGCTGTCATAGTTATGACGTGGGTAGTCATGACGTAAGCACGGATGACGCAGACGTTATGCCAGCAGGCTACTTGAGCTGAGATTCTCAGTGACGTCAGCATTTATTCGAGAAAGATCCGAGATTTACGACGCAGTCGCAGGAAACGTGGAATTCTGCTGAGGAAGAAATTATGCTATTGGAGGGGAGGCTCGAACCAATGAACGATAGTCTGAAGGAAGACGGAGATTGCTGAAACTATGATATTTTTATTACCTTTTGGAATGCAGAATTGTGGAAATCCATTTGCAGTAGAGGCATTGTTCTGGAATTTTGGTGAAATTTATTTTCGGTTTTTGAATTTTGAAAATCCGTCATGTATTGACGAAGTTGGAACTTCTAGCGATGACGCAGTAACACGCTATGGAAGGGATGGATACGCCCCTCATGAAGTTTATAAAAGGCCTTGCGCAGAAGAGAGGATTCTCATTGTCAGATCATCGAAGCTCTAATCGTCAAAGCTCAATCGTCTGATAGCTCATATCGTCAAAGCTCTTTTCTTATATAGTCATTTCGGTGAGACGTCGAGTGAGATTAGTAGAAAGAGTCGTCTTTATAACGCGTGGTGAAGTCACCGCAGTGAACGAGATTCGAGCAGACAAGCGGTGCAAGTTTACAGTGAGTAAAACTAGGTGAAGTTAAAACGCACATTATAACGCGTCTACAAGATTAGCTATGAACAGTTAGCGGTCGCCTATAAGCTAATTCTATTGTGCAGTGCTACATTAAGGAGTGTAGAAAAGTTGAACAATTTCGAGGAGTTATTTTGGAAGATATTGGCAATTTTAGACGACTGACAAAAGTGATTTTCTCGCCACCTGAGAAGCACTTTGTATCGTCAGATTCTACGCCACGGCTGACACGGCTAGTGAAATAGGGAGACTTCAGATTGCTTTTGTGACACAACGCTACAGTATTATGGAGCAGTTTAATATGGCAGTTTGTTCTTCTATTACCATAACCGAAGAGAAGATGGAAGGCTAAAGGACTTTAATGCAATTGGGACATATATTAACGGAGTAAGATAGCAGCATGGAACTTCGCTAATTGCCATTCCACACAAGCGAACATGTGGTGAATAACCATCTACACCCATGTTTCGTGGTTCAACGCTGAATACTATCAAACAGCAATGGAAACGATTTCATACTCACTGAATATGAATATTTCTTCGGAAATTACTACAAAAACTTCATGGCGATTTTCTACTGGAACTTCAGGGATTTTTCAAGAGAGGTCAGGGTTGTCCCGACTCACAAAGAAGAATTTTGCCGGAAGGATGTCTTTCGTCTTCACGGAGCAGTGCAATTTCCGGAGGAGGAAGCAGTTCGATTCTCCGAGGGTGCTGTTTCCTGTTTCGAGGATGGAGCTCATCTTCAAGTTGGTGAAATGGATCCATCAGCAGTCTTCTTTGGGGAATTTTCCTCTGGAACTTCAACCAGCAGATAAGGTAGTCGTGAACGTTTATTGTTTTATTTGAGTTTCTTAGCGATATTTGAGCAACCATTTTCCCATATTTTTTGTCCTCATGTATTTTGCCCTATATTCTTGTTTGAGATTCCTATTCTCAGTACACCTTGATGAGTTATGCCTTTTTCGACGATTTATTAAGACATTGTTATGTCATGGGCATAGTTAAATGATTTTGGATCAGTTGAGACTGATATTTAGATTTTTCAGTAATTTGCTTATTTTTTGTAGCCTCGATTTGACTGTAAGTTAATGATTTTTATGGCAGATTTAAATTCAGACAGCGTGTCACTTTATTAAAGTAATTCTACCCCAGTTTAATTACTTTGACCAATTTTCTGTCATCATCAAGAAGGAAGAACATTTAAATGATTTTAGAGCGTTAAAATCTCTTACGTTGTCGACGATCTTGGAAATACTAGTCGTTATTTGAATTGATTGCAACACAGACATTTATCGTCAGTTATGAACGACCATTGCATCATAGACCATTTTGTGAAAGATGAACTTTAATTATGAATTATTGAATGCATTAAAGTCGTGAACTTTTGTTAGGAGTTTTTTCTCAATTAGAGATTTATATAATGATGTTAGCATTCCCCAGTCTAATTGGATTCTATTCGACTATTTTGCAGTTTAGTCGCACTTTGTTTGATGATAGTATTTTATACTACAATTCTTTGAAGATGTTAATCTTAAATTTTGATAGACCAGACAGGCGTATATAAGCGTATTTACTATTAAATATGTTTGTGATTGGCAAATTTTTACTTCATTTCGATTCATGAATGAAATCCATGAAGGTTAAATGACAACAGTTTTGAAACAATTAATGATTATAAGAATTTTTAAGTGGAACTATGAATGTATAATCGCTAGTGCAGCGGACGTGTTGAAAGTCGCTGATGTATAATGCCCTTGAATAAATGAAGGAGGTTCCCACAGTAATTAATGATGTTAAAGAATTTGTTAGTGGAGGTTTTTGTAAGTTCTGTGGAAGATTTTGATGCCATATATATTAATATATGATGAATTTTGGGCCTATTTTAATGCAGTTTGTGCATTATTTTGTAAGCGAAGTATTTTCCGATGGAGTGTATTATCTTAGTCCTTTGAAAATTAATCAAGTGAATTTACTGTTATAATTAACAAGAGTATTGAAAGAATTTGAGATAAGATTTTGAATGAAGATTACCGAGTTCATAATGGCAAAATTAATCTCGGGAGTTTCCGCCAGCACAAAGTTCCTCATTTCTCTACTAGAAAGCGCTATTGTGTTCAAGGAGATTAGATATCTAACATCTAACCTCCTTGACTTTCATAGTCAAGGAACTACGAAATTCGACATGCAAGCTACCCTCTGGGTGTCAAATAGCAAAGCTTGCACCAGGCACCCGAGGCCATACGATATTATTATTATTATTACCGTCACAAATAATTATAATAATTATTACAACCTTTATTAAACCAGATTGTGACATTATATGTATAACTAACCTTCATTGGTCGATTATATTGACACGATTATGAAATTACCAACCGGATGAACATGTGGTTAAATGTATTTCTTAAATTAATAATTTAAATAATTTAAAAGTTAATATTGTAAATAATGATGTAAATATCTTTGACAATAATGTGGAACGAAAGTGATGTTAGAGGCGTGTTTAAAAATTTTTGTAATTATCTTCGTCAATATTATAAACAATTTCTAATTGTTATAAATTATTTATGAGTTTTTGTTATAAACATTTAAGAGTGTGTTTTATACTCTAAACTATGCTTATTAAACATTTGGATGATAACTTAACAAGTTTAGGGATTGTCAGAATAATCCAGTGGTATGTGAGTAAAGCATTTGAAAGATTTGCGTCAATATATATGAGTTGTCTTGCGGACATTTAAAGCTTTTGAGAGGGAGCTGGATTCTTACGCAGTGTGGCATGATAAGTGAGCCCCATTTGACAGGTGTGCGTCAGGTTGAAGGGTAGGCCGCAGCCGGCCAGACAACTGGTTATCAGCGGGTAAGGTCGTCTACATTCTGGCCTTGTGCCTATAAATACAAGTGTCATGTTTATTAAAAGAAACAAAATGCTCTATATATGTGTCTCGTCCTGACTTCCTTTTCCAGTCCAAATGTGTTTTGAATATTACGTTATTTTGAGCTCGTGGGAGCTAACATGTTGTTTGATAACTTTGCAAGTCCTTCAGGAGGACATAGTCAGATTGACATGGGCTACTGATAGCCACATTTATTTTGTTGAGTTGTTAAAATCATACCCTTTATTTGAAATAAAAGCTTTTGTACAGTTCAAAGTTCTTGTCTTCGTTCTGGTTCATTTTTAAATGTCATGGTGGAGGTTATTGTGGGAGCATACTTTAGAGATCCTGTTGTCAACCCAATCCCCGAGATAATTTTTAAGAGGTAAGTAAAGGTAAGTATGAACCCCCGTCTATTTTGGTGTGTTCCACAATAATTTCTTGGTAACTTCTGTGCTCAAATCTCGGTTGTTTCTGTCAGTGCCATTTTCATTGGTGTAGCTGAGCCGGTGCGGTTGATTATTGGCAATCCGATTGAGGGGGCGGATATCTGACAGCCTACTATCCGGGTAAACGGGGACAGTACCTTCTTCAAGGCCACGGCCGCCTCCTTCCCTCTTCCTTGCCTATCCATCCTAACCATCCCTTACCTTCCCTTATGAGGCCCCTGTTCGCTTTGCAGGTGAGGCTGCCTGGGCGAGGTGCCAATCCCACCTCACCAGTTGTATCCCTTCCGATTCAATGTTCCCAGCTCTAGGACACTGCCCGTAGAGGCGGTAGTGGTGTGTTCCCTGGCTGAGTCCGTGGGTTCCACCAACCTGGACGGTAAACGACTAAAAAAAAAAAAAAACCTATCACAGTCAGCAACACTCTACAAGTATATGGCGAAAATTAATCAACCTTTTATGAATGGGTGCCCACCTGTATTAGTTTGAATTTTTCCCAACATAGGCTGCAAATGAATAGCGATATCCTACCGTTTGTCCTTAAAAGAAAATATAAGTAAGGCTCTTGGTTCAACATTTGAAGTAAATTCAACGCCTTGCAAACACATTTTAGTGCATTGAGCCGTGAAACGTATAAAAATAATTTTGGATTACTGGCGTCGTTTCTAATAATTTGCACACCTCTGTACCTTATTTCCTGTCCATAATATAATTCCGCACACTACCACTGTAATCACCAGGGAAGGGATTTATATGTAGGCCTACTGAAGGACATGAGAGAGAAGCTGGTATTCAGAAAGGTGTAAGGCAAGGCTGCAACTTATCACCCATACTTTTCAATCTTTACAGTTACATTGAACAACCAATGAAGGAAATTGGAGACAAATTTAAAGTGGGAGTGAAGATTCAAGAAGAAAATTTAAACTCTGAGATTTGCCTATGACATAGTCATCTTGGTCGACACGCCTGAGGATTTGAATGAGTTTTTGAAAGGTATGGACTCCGTCTTGAGGAAAGAATTCATGATGAAAATTAATAAATGTAAAACAAAAATAATGGAATTCAGCTGAAATAAATCAGAAACCTCTATGAACATCAAATTGGCAGGTTAAAAACTAAAGGTAGTAGGAGACTTCTGTTACTTAGGAAGCAAAATGACCAGTGATGGACAAAGCGAAGAGGATATAAAAAGTAGGATAGCTCAGGCAAGGAAATCATTTCTACAGAAAAGGAATCTGTTGACATCGAATATAGAGTTAGGTATTAGGAAGTCAGTTTTGAAGGCCTTTGTCTGGAGCGTGGCACTCTACGGAAGTGAAACTTGGACTATTGCTGCAGCAGAAAAGAGGTGAATTGAAGCGTTTGAAATGTGGTGTTACAGGAGAATGATGAAGATCAGATGGGTAGATAGGGTTACAAACAGAAGAAGTATTAAGACTAGTGGGAGAGGAGAGATGTTTCTGGCGACTGCTAATGAAGAGAAGAGACAGGTTGGTAGGACACATTCTAAGACACCCAGGAATAACAAGCTTAGTTATGGAAGGAAGGATCGAGGACAAGAACTGTAGGGGTAGATCAAGGTTAGAATATGTTGAACAGATTGTCTTGTATTTAGGGTATGCAGAGATGAAACGATTAGCTCAGGATAGGGAGGAATGGAGAGCTGCATCATACCAGTCAAAATACTGACGACTCAAACAACAACATAATAAATCATGTACATATATATTAAGTTATTTATGGAATTATATATGGATTTAAAATTACAATAAACTATAATTTCTATTTAATATCCAAGTTCAAAGAAGCTAAATAAAGTAGATCTACTTGAAACAATGTTGCACTTCCCATGTTAATATCAATATGATCTTAGAAGAACACGCAATCTTTTATTCTCTGTTACCAAAACAATGGATTACAAAATGTTATTTTAGTGCTGGAAAATGAATGTTCTCCTATTCTCTCTAAGGACAGTTTAATATCACCTTATCTTATAAACTCAGGCGTGGACAGGCGTGAAGATAAGCTGCAAACTAGCTAAATTATTAATTTTTTAAATATAGATTTGTAATTTGTTTCTCCATTATTGACAGGACTGCTAATTTAATAGAATTTAATACTTTTTAGCCGAAATATGGACTATATTGATTTTAATGACTAATAATATAGAACATATGTAATAATAATAATAATAATAATAATAATAATAATAATAATAATAATAATCATGTGAAACCAAAGAAGAAAAAATTGGCATGGTTTGAAGAATGTAACAAAGACCTTCTAGAAATTGGTATTCCGGACTGCAAAATTATGAACAGGTGTGAATTCAGACACCTAATCAAAAATTACCAGGGATTTAAGGTAGGGGCAGAACCCAAAAGACGGAGGGGACCTCTTTCAGAAGATCGGAAGAAGGCGCTGAGTGATGGGCTCAAGAGATACTGGCAGGACATCAAAGCTGGCAGACGATCTAGAACGAAACATTGATTTTGATTGTTATCCCGTAGTCCATAGTGGCTCAATTCGAATGGAAAAAAAATAATAATAACCCCTGGCACTACAGCCCGTGAAGGGCCTAGGCCAACCAAGCGACCTCTGCCCAGCCATTTGGCCTGCAGATATTGGGGTGACGCGTGACCAGCGCATCCAGTCCCGTCGGCCGTTAATCTTGGTTTTCGTGATCGGGGCACTGTCTCACTGTCAGACAGCTACTCAATTGTCCTCACGAAGCTGAGTGCACCCCGTTCCAGCCCTCACATCAGTTTCTAAAATCCCTGACGGAGCCGGGAATCGAACCCGGGGCCTCCGGGTTAGTGGCAGGCACGCTACCCCAACACCACGGGGCCGGCTATGGAACATATGAGCCAAGCTCAAAAATATGGAAAAATATGGAAAATGAATACTACAACATGTTTCAACTCCTCACGTCATGATTCGTAAAGGTAATACAAAATATAATTAATTATTATAAAGTTTAGCTTTACATAGAACAGTGTGGTCCAACCCGCGGCCCTTTTGTTGGCCCTTGTCCTTCTTCGACAATTATAATCTTTGGCGTGCCTACTTTAATTATCACTTGCACTGTTCAACAACCCCATGGATATTGAAGTGAGTGAGGTGCCCCGCAACCTTTAAATGGAAATTTTTTGATCTGCAGGCAGACCCATTCTACCAGACTAAAAAGTGTGATGTCCCTGAACATTTCTGGAAACTGATTTCTAAAGAACGTTTTCCTAAACTGCTTAAATTCTCTCTGCAAGTGTTATCGCTGTTTGGCAGTACGTATGGGTGCGGAAGTGCATTTTCTGCTCTCAAACAAATTTAATAAATATAAAAAAAACAGAAATCGAATTGAAAGTGCTTTACCGGAATCGAGCCTGAGACATTGCCTTACTGAACTTACAGAGGACATTGATACACTTGTATCAGGAAAACAGTGCAAATCATCACATTGATTTCTCGACTGTAAAATGAAGTGGTATATTAAACTAGTAATATTAAACTTATTTGAATATAAATTTTAATAAATGTTTTTGAATAAATATGTAATACGTTTTCTTTCTGGAATGTCTCTGGCCCTCACATTCCTATACTAAAGTTTGATTGGCCCTCGGGTAACTAAAGGTTGGACCACCCTGACATAGAAATCCTTTCCCTGCTCATCACATAAAATCAGGTTATCAGACAAGTTGAACACACAAATACACGGGGCTCATGACCAAGATGTACAAAGCCTCTATGATGATTTAACAACAGCTTTATGGAGGTTAAAGTAAGTTGAAGTCAGTGGTTAGTTAGTACAATGACAGTGAAGCCATTTCCTTGCACATTCTTTGACAAGACACTGCCAGGGATGCAAGCCCACATGTTGTGGTGAGGAAATTAAGGAGGTGCCAGAAAGGAAATCGGCGGTTAAGACCAGTTTAATGTACTTTTTTGAGATCATGAGATGTGTATTACTCATGGTCCAAGGCACGCTATGTGTTACAACTTGGAGAGGATCATCAATGTGCCCGAAAATTAGAAAGGCTTGGTTACTTCACATTTAAGTGCCCTGGAAGAACAAACTACACAGACCACGTCATCGTAGCACTCTTGGCCATCACCCCTGCTGTCAGAGTTCGATTCACGGCTCTACCAAGAAATTTAATTCTGGTCTGAGAGCGGCCGATGAGGACAGGCCTCCCTTGCTCGATTTGATGCATGTGTTATGTATCAGTTATAACCTGAATAGGTAACCTACATCTACATACGCCTATCCTCTGAAATGAAGCAACAACGAATACATCAATACATTACCTGAAGGAATTGGAAAAAGCACAACGAGTCGAGGTTAGGGAGGCCTGGTCGCTTTCATCGGCCGCCACTAATTTACTCGTTTGTTGTTGTGGGAGTGAAGATTCAAGGATAAATAATTTCAAATCTGAGATTTGCTGATGACACGTCATCTTGGCCGACAAGCCTGAGGATTTGAATGAGTTTTTGAATGGTATGGACTCCGTCTTACGGAAAGAATTCATGATGAAAATTAATAAATGTAAAACAAAAATACTGGAATGCAGCCGAAATAAATCAGAAACCTCTATGGACATCAAATTGGCAGGTGAAAAGCTGAAGGAAGTAGGAGACTTCTGTTACTTAGGAAGTAGAATAGCCAGTGATGGACGAAGCAAAGAGGATATAAAAAGTAGGTTGGCTCAGGCAAGGAAAGCATTTCTACAAAAAAGGAATCTGTTGACATCGAATATAGATTTAGGTATTAGGAAGTCATTTTTGAAAGCCTTTGTCTGGAGCGTGGCGCTCTATGGAAGTGAAACTTGGACTATTGGTGCAGCAGAAAAGAGGAGAATTGAAGCGTTTGAAATGTGGTGTTACAGGAAAATGATGAAGATCAGATGGGTAGATAGGGTTACAAACGAAGAAGTATTAAGACTAGTGGGAGAGGAGAGATGTTTCTGGCGACTGATAATGAAGAGAAGAGATAGGTTGGTAGGAAACATACTAAGACACCCATGAGTAGCAAGCTTAGTTATGGAAGGAAGGGTCGAGGACAAGAATTGTAGGGGTAGACCAAGGTTAGCATATGTTAAACAGATTGCCTCGGATGTAGGGTGTGGTTGCTATGTAGAGATGAAACGATTAGCTCAGGACAGCGAGGCATGGAGAGTTGCATCAAACCAGTCAAAAGACTGAAGACTCAAACAACAATTCATTTTAATCGCTTGGGACACCTTGGTCATCATCCCCCTGTAGTTGGTTGTGTGTTGAATTTGTCTGATAGCTAAAGCCCTGCACGGATGCGGATATCCGCTAAATGTTTTGCCATGCAGATATAGTTTGCATGGCTGTGCGGATAGTGGATAAGCTGCGGATAATGTTTGTAGAAAATTTGCCGATATTTTTAGAATACAATCTGAACTTGTTTAATATTATTATTAGGACTCGGATGTTTATGACATAGTCTATCATACTTTCCCGTTATGTTTTTCATTCATGACAAATGTAAGATGATGATAGCAGATCTCATTCAAATTATGTTATTAAGCACAGTTAAAACTCCGAACAGGAAAGGGTTGCAATTCATTTTAAACATATCAAAATACGACATACTAAGACTAAGGGAACGACTTTTTCCTCAAATGTCTAAATATGTTGTTTCAGTAATTTATGCTCCGTAGCGTAGTGGTTAGCGTGGTTAGCTGCCGCCCCGGAGGTCCTGGGTTCGATTCCCGGCTCTGCCACGAAATTTGAAAAGTGGTATGAGGACTGGAACGGAGTCTACTCAGCCTCGGCTGGTCCAAATGAGTAGAGGGGGTTCGATTCCCACCTCAGCCATCCTCAAAGTGGTTTACCGTGGTTTCCCACGGACGCCTCCTTCCCTCTTCCTTGCATATCCATCCTAACCTTCCAATCCCTTCCCTCATGAGGCCCCTGTTCGCTTTGCAGGTGAGGCCGCCTGGGCGAGGTGCTGATCACACCTCACCAGGTGTCCCCAGCTCTAGGACACTGCCTGAAAAAGGCGATAGGGATGAGTTCCCTCACTGAGTCCATGGGAGCCACCACCCTGGAGGGTAAACTCGATTTTTAAAAAAAGTAATTTATGCTTTATCTAATTAAAACTAATATTGTAATGCCAAACGTGGGAATGCGGATGCATGTGGATGTAGATAACAGCTGTGCAGATGCGGATAACGTTTTGTTCACTGATAGCCAGAATTTACGTGAAGACCGCTGTAGTGTGTGTAGCTGTAGTAGGGTTAGAATTGGGGAAGGTGCTCTGGGACTTGAAATAAGATACAATACTATCCCGGTATTTGCCTCACAGGATTACGAAGGAAAGCACAGAGAATAAATCATCGTCAGACTGTGTAATACGATCTACACTGCGGATGTCGTCGCTCTAATAACAGGGAATTAGAGTGACCTAGAGATGTTATTGAAGACAATGAATGACAGGAGCAAAATGACAACTGCAATCTCATTGAAGCAAATAAATGACATGGATGAGAAGTGAACCGCAATGATGCTGAAGAAAGCATGATGAGGCGAAAACAGACTTACCTACCTGAAGCCAGAAAAAAAAACTATTAAACGTCCACCGGGTGACGACTTGACTAGCATTCTTGGCAGTCACCATTTCGAATTCCAGATGTGCCAAGAAATTTTCTTCTGGTCTGGAACAGGGTACACTCAGCTTCGAGAGGCAGAACTGAGAAGAGGTGGGTTCGATTCCCACATAAGTCTTCCTGGAAGTGGTTTTCTGTGTTTCCCCCACTTCTGCTCCAGGCGAATGCAGAGATAGTACTGTAACCGACCAAACAGACACAGTGCATAAATTAAGGCCATTGCCCCCCAGCCATCCAAATCCTATTCTCAGTGACTAGCATTCTTTTGTTCTGGGATCGATTATCGGCTCTGTCAAGAAATTTAATTCAGGTCTGAGGGCTGGATCGAGATACACTCAGCCCTGTGAGGCAAAACTAAGAAGAGGTGGGTTTTAGTCCCACCTCAGCAAACCAGGAAATGGTTTTCCGTAGTTACCCATTTCTACTCTAGGCAAATGCCAGGATGGTTCCTCACTCAAGGCCACAACCACCTTCTTCCAAATCTTCACCTGAATTACAAATACACACACGACTACAGACACCACAATAGCATAATTTATCAGACAAATTTCAACACACACGCGACTAAATGCCCACGATGCCTAAGCAACAACAACAACAAACAGACAGACAGATTCCACACACATCTAAGTACACGTGGCTGAATCAACAACACACATTAATGACCAGTTTCATCCAGCTGACATGAAATATATTTTGTTTCGTGGAATATCGCTATTAAAATATTGCCGACGAGGATGGGATTCGAACCCACGCGTGCAGAGCACATTGGATTAGCAGTCCAACACCTTAACCACTCGGCCACCACGTCGTACGTTACTTGTCAGTAACCTTACAATACTATAACATAAATATCTTTTCGCGATCCCGTGGGTGAAGCCAAGTTGGGAGGAAAGGCGATTTTAAAAAAACGTATTTGCTTTTTTTTTTTTTACTCGTCAGACGTGGGTTCGAACCACGCCGTCGGGCGTCCTTGAAATGATGTTAGTGCCGGGAGTGTCCGGGGACATGTTCGGCTCGCCAGAGTTCGTAGCTACTTCTATGTGGACACCCATGGGGTAAGCTACGAGTACCGTCGCGTGTGGAGTGTTGTCTGGGGAGGAAAGTGTGAATGTAAGGACGAGAAATTGCAAGGTAGTGGCTGTGGCCTATAGTTAGGGACCAACCCCAGCATTTGACTGGGAGGATGGTGGGAAACCACAGAAGACCATCTTCAATGTTGCCAGCACGGCAACAGCCTCGCCTGCCGGATGTGAACGGCTGCCTACAACCACGCCGTAACGACCACGGGTAGGCCTAACTCACCCGGTTTCCCATTTTTTACTTCAGGCAAATGCCAGGACGGTACCTTCGAACAGGGCACGACCGCTCTCTTCCATCTCCTTGCCCCGTTTCATTCATGTCTTGTTAACTCCTCTAATACCGGGTGAGTTAGCCGTGGTCGTTACGGCATGACTGCTGGCAGTCGCTCATATCCGGGAGGCGAGGAGGTTCGAATCCCCCCGCCGGCAACCTTGAAGATGGTTTTCTGTGGTTTCCGATCTTCCTTCCAGGCAAATGCCGGGGTTGGTCCCTAACTATAGGCCACAGCCGCTACCTTCCAACTCCTCGACCTTCCATCATTCCAACTTTCCTCCCCAACGGTACTTGTAGCTCAGCCATTATGTGTCCGTCTCGAAGCAGCTACAAAACTGGCGAGCCGAACATGTCCTCGGACACTCCCGGCACTAAAAGCCATACGCTAAAAAAAACTCTTCTAATGAGGTTGGCTTCATGAATGGATGAATGGCTTCCGGCTATAGAACATCTGCCACATAGACTTTCATCGCATCTCATCTTCGACCTCGATCAAAACGGGAATACTAAGCGGTAGACATACATACGATTGTTTGTTGTTGTTGTTGTTAAAATTCCCTTTAAGAGACTTGGGGCATCTTGATCATCAGGCCCGTACTTGACTGTGTTTTGAATGTGTTTGATAAGTTATGTTTCTTTGGTAGGTTTATTTATTTATTTATCGTATGGCTGTTAGTACCGGGAGTGTCCTAGGACATGTTCGGCTCGCCAGAGGCTGTAGCTGCTTCAAGCGGACACCCATAGGGTAAGCTACAAGTTCCGTTCAATTTCAAGTAGTTCTAACTTTCGCTACCAGATGCCACTGATACCTAGTGGTGAACGTTGGAACTTTGATAGAGTGCTCCAACAAAATCCATCCTAGAAATTTAGCTTCGCATGGAGAGTTGCATCAAACCAGTTAAAAGACTGAAGACATATACAACAAACAAATCTATGACATGGGACCGCCGCGCCGGCTTTACTTCCCCTCCGAAGGAAGGCATACTGCAGGATTTTAACGCTCTTAGAAAATCCGACGACTACGGTCGGGTTTGAACCCGCTAACTTGGGCACAGCAGTTCAGCATGCTACCAACTACGCCACCGAAGCCGTTATCTTTGGTTGATGTGTAACTGCAATAATTAGGGTGGAGGGATTGTGGTAGGTGACCCTGGTAACATTGCCTCCTGTGTCCGAGGGAAGTGAAAATTACACTTAGGATGACAACGTGGGTCTTATTACCTGACCAGCCAAAGTTCCCAAATGCAGTCCCAATCCGTGGCCTAATGCGCACGGCTACATCGCTGGATTGAAGAAGACCTAGGACGCTGTACAGTCCTGATGGACTGCGAAATGACTCATACTAAGAGATCTTAAAGAACGGTAATTACAGCTACTAACATCTGACAAGGGAAGTAGGCTATCAGGTAAGACAGGTCGAAACCTATCTTGAAACTTTGTGGACGCAATCGTTGCACTATAAGAGGACAACGTGCGGAAAACCAGCTGCCAGATTGAACTGCAAGGCTCCGAAATCATATGGTAAATCTCTCATATAAATCAATGGGAAGAAGCGAGTAACATACATGTTGGAATGGACATCCCTGGCGGCCCAAGCACTCAAGGCTGGTGGGAAGCAGCTGCACGCTACAGTCAGCATAATACGCCACGCTTCGCTACTACTCCGAGTGCCACAGGGATGTCCAGCTCCACCACCCATCATGCCTGCGTACCAGGATGTCAGGTACGATTTCGGAGCCTTGCAGATCAATCTGGCGGCTGATTTGCCACACATTGTCCTCTTATAATACTACGATTGCGTCCACAAAGTTTCAAGATAGGTTTCGATCTGTCTTACCTGAAACTTCCCTTGTTAGCCTACTTCTCATTTATGTAAACGCAAAGACCCAGCAAAGTAGCCGTGAATGTTAATCGCTCCTCTAAACGCTGTATAAAGTTCTAAGATCAAAGGGTCGCTTCTCGACGCAGACAGCGGCTATCCACATTGTGGAATTATACTATTTTTTTACATTTCTTCCAAGTAAATGCCGGAATAGCACCTTATTCCAAGTCCCGGGGACATACTCCATTCCCGAGCATAATCGAGGCGTACCGTAAGAGAAAGGCGAGCCCACCGTGAGTCAGTTTTTTTTTAAATCTAAGCAACAGGTAGCTGCCTCTATGCCCTATAATGCAAGGGTGCCCCGTGCTGGCGAATTCGCCCTTATCGTCCGGAAGGTGAATATTATATTGGAGCCTCGCCCGTATCCAATTCACGAGCACGAACCTTGCACACTGATTATCTCCATATGAACATGTGGCGGGCTCGCCCTTCTCTCAAGGAATGCCTCAATTATTACAATTACACACAGCACAGAAGCACTGGTTATCAGACAAATTGCTAATAATAATGTTATTGGTTTTTTACGTCCCTTTCAACTACTCTGGCTTTTAGAGACGCTGGGGTGCCGGAATTTTGCCCCGAAGAGGATCTGAAATGTGTCAGAAAATCTACTGACACGACTTCCTCGCTTTTGCGCACCCTCAAACGCCAGTTGACTGCGCCAGGATTCGATCCTGCAACATGGGATCAGAAAGCGAGAACGTTACCCTTGAGCCACGCATCCAGACCAGACAAATTGAACTCACGGGAGTAGTATACAGTAGATCGAGATACCTTACACTGCAAACTTCTTCTAAACACAAAATAGCGGCATCAATGACGTTATTGACGACACTAATGGTTAAAAGAATGCAGAAGCTACAGATACCGGCGTTTAGCTTTACAGCCGTAGG
Source organism: Meconema thalassinum (assembly GCA_946902985.2). Lineage (NCBI taxonomy): Eukaryota > Metazoa > Arthropoda > Insecta > Orthoptera > Tettigoniidae > Meconema > Meconema thalassinum. The sequence continues at coordinate 391,166,128 of OX336391.1, forward strand.
GGAGGCGTGTAGGGTGGTGCGGGGAGCTTGATGAATAGGTCTACTTCCCTATTTGCGGATGTGCTAGTTGCGGACATTGTATGAAGGTCATGATTAGATGGTGCTAGTTGTGGGCGATATGGAACTGCGCCCATAATCAGTGGTATTTCCAGATCCTTTTAATTAGGCCGATTGAACTGCGCCCATAGTCAAGTCGGCTGTTAGCCCAAGGTCGGTTTAAGGGAAAGTGACGGACTGTCTCCCAACACTAGCTTCTGCACTGCTGAGAATAAGAGGTTGTCCCCCATCCCGATAAGCAGCTGTACTACGGGCCTCCGGGAGTGGCAGCTAATCACCCTAACCACTACACCACAGAGGCGAATAATAATAATAATATTGATAATAATAATAATAATAATAATGAAAATCCACAGCCTTTTTCCAGTCATTGGACCGGGTCAGGGTTGGAATGAATGAAGCCCCCATCTAGCGGCGAGGATAGGCATTGTGCCGGCTTCCGAAGCCTGTCGCACTCCTCTGGGACAATGATTAATGAATGACAGATGAAATGAAATGATATTGGAGAGTGTTGCTGGAATGAAAGATGACAGGGAAAACCGGAGTACCCGGAGAAAAACCTGTCCCGCCACCGCTTTGCCCAGCACAAATCTCACATGGAGTGACAAGGATTTGAAGCACGGAACCCAGCGGTGAGGGGCCGGCGCGCTGCTGCCCAAGCCACGGAGGCTACACTAATAATAATACAACTCTCTCTAATCCACCATAAATAACTACCCCTCTAGTTTTGTTATACAATAAAAAATATATATAATAATCTTCTAAATGGTAAGATTACCTCGAACTAGATTATTAAACATTTGCAATAACAAAGCTATTTTTAAAATGTGGTTAGGTTGTCGAAAACATCCCAATGTACCAGTTAATGCTAATATTGTCTGTTAGGTAGTCAGCCCGAAGGCTGGTTGGATCCCCAAAAAGTACCGCCGTTACGTTATGTGAGTAGATACCCACAAAAACCCAAGGCAGCGCTATTTTGAGGCGTTCTAGGCAAGAAGAGGAGTGAGGTAGTTTGCCATTGCTTTCCTCACTGAGTCAGAACAGTAGTCCTAACCCTATGAGTAGAACCTTTCACAGCATTCACAGGCACTAACTGTGCCCCGAATGCCATTACTAAGCACCACCCATACCTCAGTAGCTTCCATATAATCACAGCCATGAGTGAGACTGAGACATCGGTGAAAAGCCACCTTTTACTCTAGCCTGTGCCAACTGACAAATGCAAATGTACTGTATTCATCAAGAGAACAAAAATTAAATATTAGTCTGTTTTGAAAACTGAACCTTTTTTTATGTATCCCAGGCCAACACTGATCTCTTGTCCGAAATCTGGACAGGGTATATTTAATTGTTCGCAATCTGGACGGTTTTTGACTTGTTCGCAATCAAGACACAACCGATTTGAAATGAGTCACTTCAAATTCACACCACTCGACACAACCTAATTCGGTAGAGGGGTGGAGGGAGGGAACCTACCTGACCGCTCTCAACGGGCGCAGTTCCACTGTCACTTTTCGAAGGCTGGTGCTAATGACCAGGGTCATTAGTGAAGCTTGGGCGCAGTTCCATACAACCCCTAGTTGTGGACAAGGATCGGGAAGCCAGGCACCGGGGTTATTCCCTATGGATTCCTGGGAGTTTAAATGCACTTAAGGTCAGGCACCTGGGTTATTGCCTGGGAAATCCTGGGAGGTTAAATGTACTTAATATGAAAGGGGACTATAGCCTTAGCTTTCTTATATAAATAAATTTGGTCTCGTGACTGTAAATATGACGCTGAAGATTTAGTAGATTTCTCTTGCTTATAAGATGTACAAAAATAAAAGTAAACAAATAGTTCCGTGAAGAACTATACAGCCTATTTTCATATAACCTACTCATATTAATTGCCTCTGTCAACATACAAAATTTCAGTTTGATTGCTATGATAGATTCGTAGATGCTGAGAACCGACTAAATATTGCCGATGGTAGCCAGGTTGGATTTTTATTTATGTACTATTACATGAAGATTACTGTGTACGTGTGGTTTTCAGACTTCAATCGCATGATTAGGACACAAGAAGTAAAAACAAGATTTTAAAATTTCGCACAGCCGCCATCTTGAGGTTATGAAAACAATTGAAATAAATTAGATACAAGTGGATTAACATTTGTATAAGCATTAACGTGCAAAGTTTCACTGCACTCAGGTGGTTAAATCGCGAGAATCGTCTATTTAAATATTTATAATTCGCGTCGCCGCCATGCTGGATTTGTGCTCACCAGGTTACTGAAAGTCATATAGGTGAACTTATGTTCATAGCCTCTATAAAACATAAAACAATCAGTTTGATTGCTGGAAAAGATTCTTAGATATTGAGAACTGTCAAAATATTTCGGATGCTCGCCATTTTGGATTGTTATATGTACAGGCCATAGAGTTATGTACCATTAAAGGAAAATTATTGTGTAGCTTCATTATTCAAACTTTCACTTCGATCGCATGATTACGACACGAGAATAAAAACTTAATTATAAAATTTCGCACAGCCGCCATCTTCAGTTTATGTAAACAATTGAACTAAATTAGATGCCAGTGAATGAGAATAATATGTATAATCATTTACTGTACCACATTTCAATGCTCTCATATGATTAAATCACGAGAAAAATTTATTAGAATGTGTCAACTTCGCTTGGCCGCCATGTTCGTTTCGTAGTTTACAGGTTTTTGAAAGTTACATAGATAAACTTGCAGCAGTGCTCTTTATCACTGTACAAAATTTCACGTTGATATCATAAATAGTTTCGGAGATATTGAATGCCTGTGAAATATTTCGCACAGCCGCCATTTTGAGGTTATGTAAACAATTAAACGAAGTTAGATGTCGGTGCATTACAATGTATATAAACATATACTGTGCCAAGTTTCATTGCGTTTGGTTGGTTAAATCGCGAGAAACGTCCATTTAAAAGTCGCAACTTCGCTTGGCCGCCATGTTGGTTTCGTAGTTACCAGGTTTTCAAAGGTCACATAAGTGAATTTCTAGTAGTTTCCTTTATCACCATACAAAATTCCAGGGTGATATCCGTAATTGTTTCGGAGATATTGAATGCTGGTGAAATATTTCGCACAGCCGCCATGTTGGATTGGTGAGACGTAACAAAATTTGAAGGGCACGGTCGGGGTCGCCCGGAATAGAGCTATGAACTTACCGACTTTCATTGAAATCTCTCCGGCCGTTTAGATTTTATTAGGGGGGGGGGGACACACACACGCACACACACACGGACAAAAGGTGATCTCATAAGCCTATTTTTTCAAAATTGAAAATAGGCTAAAAATACCTTCAAAATATAAAATATGAAAAGAAAACTTGAAAATATAAAGAAAACGTTAAACCGCCAATGTACCAGCACCCCAAGCCTGAATAAAAAGCGTGAGGGGAGGTTTATAAAAATAGTAATTCTAATAAGGTTTATAACAAATTAAATTTCCTGGCCGAGCGTGGAATCGAAACCGTTACTCCGGGGTGGTAGCCAATAATGCTAAACACTACACTGCCATCACAATTAACACCGGTTATCAGACAGATTCTACACACACCCAAAATACACGGGGCTACATGAAGAACCAACCAACCTCTCATAATGTTCATCCTTAGAATAACGCAGATAGCAAGCCCCTTTTCCAGACCGGCAATGAAATAGCCAATGAAGTTGAATGGCTACAACTAGCCAGATCTGTGAGAACTATTGTTTCATATTTCCGGCCGCTAATTGGTAGCAACTAGCACGGGTCGTTGGGGGTGGCGTAGGTAATGTCCGCAACTAGTGCCTAAAGGGTATCAATTAGGGTTGTCCGCAACTAACACGTCCGCTTCTAGCACGCATTCTTCTCGGTAACCACATTCCTTTAGCCTAGCAATCAAGTTAGCTCTGATCACTAGGAGGCGGAGGACTTAAATGTCATCAAATGTGTTTACCTGAATGGCCGCTTTACAGGTAGAACTTATCATTGCCATTCAGCAGGCTAACGAGGAAATTAAGAGTGGAGAGTAACGGAGGAGTGTAATCGTAAAGTATTGAGACGCGTGAGTGGGTGTACGGTCCACAAAGCAAAGTGCGATGTGGTGCGGCGCGGTCCTTGCAAATTGCACCTGACGAACACAACCGGTTCTGCACACTGCATTCCAGCCAGCCTCCCATTAGCTGTCACTGTTCACAGGGTCTTAAGTAACTGAGATAGATGGCTCTGGCCACTGCTGCATTAAAAGGCTCGGTCGCACAGAACGCGGTCTGTCGCGGTGGGAAGCGATCCAGCGGTCTCCCAGGCGGTCTGCGATATGGGGATGTCACATAGGACCCGATACCACTTTGTGAGGGGTCCAGTCTGGTCGCTTCCTTCTAGAGAATATGCAGTTCGTTTCTATATTAAGTATTGTTTGATATTGTTAGTGAGTATGAACTCGAACGAAGACCAACTCCTCCTATTTGCTTTGCCAGTCACAAAGGAGAAAAGACGACGTTGGGCGCAGCGCATGACTGTCAAACAAATACGTGTATTTACGAACAGATTCTATAAATTCTGCAGTTTGGTCACTCATAACAATGGAAGGCGGCACGGCGGTCACAATAAAGACTAGTAGGTGGCTGTAGACCACGTTCTGTGTGCCAGAGATGATGCAACTTGGCGTAATACAACTGAACCGCCTCGGTCAGATATCGCTTCACGCCGCGACAGATCACTTTCTGTGTGCCCGCTGTACGTGCAACTAAGTATGATTCCAGGCAGGGGCGTATATAACGGGGGTGCTGAGGGGGCTCCAGCCCCCCCCCCCTCGAAAAATCCAATAAAAATTAAGGAAGTGCTGCTTTGGTAAAAGCATAAAATAATTGTACATTTGGTTGTCCCCTAATATTAACTTATTGGCTAAGTTATAAACAATATTAAGATTGAAATTAGACTACCTCGTGGTGTAGTGGCCAGCATGTTGGCTGCCGCCCCAGAGGTCCGAATTCGATTCCCGGCTCTGCCAAGAAATTTTAATTCTAGTCTCAGGGCTGGAACGGGGGTACACTCAGCCTTGTGAGGCAAAACTGTGAATTCCACAGTACGGTACTTTTGATAAATACATTATCAACTTGAAGAGAAAAAAAAAGAGAAAAAAAACTGTTTACCTTTTTGCTTAGTAAATTTACAAATATTTAGGTATTTGCCATTCATACTCCATAGATCATAATAGAAAATTCATTAAGTATAAAATTTTATTTGTGTGTTGTGTTGTGTTGTATTTTACAACTATTTTTTGTATTGCCAGTAATTGTAGGCTATGTAAACTTTCAATCTTATCTAAAATAATTACACAAAGTTATATGCTCTAAGATATTAGTTGATATTTCTGTTTTCTTTTTTTTTTTTTTTTTTTTCGGTGACAATCCCCTGAGAATACTCACAATATTCCAGGATAGCCGACCCCCCCCACCGAAAAAATTGTATATACGCCCCTGATTCCAGGTGGATTTAGACTGACGGGGAGATGATGGTTTGGGCCTACGGCCAGTGCTGCCCATAAGAAGGACGGCTGAGTTGGTCCCATGGAACTGCCCTCAGTAGTCACGGTCGCGTTCGAGTTAGGCCCAGTGGTGCCTGGTGGATAGTTGTTCTGGTTGCTGCACTATTTTAACTAAGGGGGGAGAGTAGGGTAAAATACTGTATATACGTGCGCGGTAAATTTGTTGTAGCTCATTCATCACCAATGCCGCAGTTCAGAGAACAACACATTCATCTCGGAATTCAATGAATCGTAAGCTATTTGAAAAACATCACAAAAACAAAGCAGCTTAAGAGGGCGAAAAAGAACCTCAAGCGTCGCACTCACATGCAAATTACAATGCTTAACAATGGTATCGGCAGGAGATGAGGCCTCTCCTCCCTTGTTGCAATCAGCGGGCAACGACCAGCCGATTTAACTGCTGGGATAGAACTTAGCCTACCCAGTTTAGCGTCTCTATGGTCAGCGCTCGGGCCTGGCAACGACCACACGGCGAGCACTCCAATACAGTTGGCGAGCTTCACTTTCTCAAACAGTTCACTGTACTACAAGATTTCCTAAATTATTAGAGAACAAAACTATGAATTCCAGTGATGTAGCCTAAGAGGAAATGCATACCATAGCTGTTTATTGTTAAAAGATAGTTATTATGGTATTATTTTAGCCTATTTTCATTTATGAAAAAATAGGCTTATGAGATCATCTTTTGTCCGTGTGTCTGTCTGTGTGTGCGTGTGTGTGTTGCCCCCCCCCCTAATAGCTTCTAAACGACTGGATCGATTTCAATGAAACTCTGTAAGTTAATAGCACTATTCCGGACGACCCCGACCGTGCCCTTCAAATTTTGTTACGTCTAACCAATCCAACATGGCAGCTGTGCGAAAAATTTCACCAGCATTCAGTATCTCCGAAACTATTACCGATATCACCCTGGAATATCTAACGGTGATAAAGGGAACTACTAGAAGTTCACGTATGTGACTTTTGAAAACCTGGTAACTACAAAACCAACATGGCGGCCAAGCGAAGTTGCGACATTTAAATAGACGTTTCTCGCGATTTAACCAACCAAACGCAATGAAACTTGGTACAGTATATGTTTATACACATTGTAATGCACCGACATCTAACTTCGTTCAATTGTTTACATAACCTCAAGATGGCGGCTGTGCGAAATATTTCACCGGCATTCTATATCTCTGAAACTATTAGCGGTATCACCCTGAAATTTTGTACGGAGATAAAGGGCACTACTGGAAGTTCATCTATGAGACTTTTAAAATCCGTTAACTGCAAAACGAACATGGCGACCAAGCGAAGTTGAAAATTTTAAATAGACCTTTCTCGCGATTTAATGATCCAAACGCAATGAAACTTGGTACAGGAAATGTTTATACACATAGTAATGCACTGGTATCTAATTTAGTTCAATTGTTTACATAACCTCAAGATGACGGTTGTGCGAATTTTAAAATTAAGTTTTTATTTCTTGTGTCGTAATCATGCGATCGAAGTGAAAGTTTGAATAATGAACCTACGCAATAATTTTCCTTTAATGGTACATGACTCTATGGCCTATACATATAACAATCCAACATGGCGACCATCCGAAATATTTAGATGGATCTCAATATCTACGAATCTACTACAGCAATCAAACTGAATTTTTAATGTCCATAAGGTCTATGAACGTTCGTTCACCTATAGGACTTTCAATAACCTGGTGATCACATATCCAACATGGCGGCGACGCAAAGTATAAATATTCACATGGTCGTTTCTCGCAATTTAACCATCCGAATGCAGTGATACTTGGTACAGTAAATCCTTATACAAATGTTAATCCACTGGTATCTATTTTTTTCAATTGTTTCCATAACCACAAGATGGCAGCGGTGCGAAATTTTAAAATCTCGTTTTTACTTCTTCTGTCCTAATCATGCGATTGAAGTTTGAATACTACACGTACACAATAATCTTCATGTAACAGTACATAACTCTAAGACCTACATATGTAAAAATCCAACATGGCGACCATCGACAATATTTAGTCGGTTCTCAATATCTACGAATCTATTACAGCAATCAAACTGAAATTTTGTATGTTGATAGAGGCAATTAACATAAGTAGGATATATGAAAATATGCTGTATAGTTCTTCACGGAACTACTTGTTATTGATATAATCTGGTCGTTGTGCAACACTGCAACCCAATTACAGGTCGCTATATGACCTTAAAAATAGTAGTAACTTACAAGCAACAAAACATTCAAATATTGGGGATGAATCAGAGTACAATAAAGCCCGTCTTCACCGGATACGAGCGGGACTCGCAAAGAACAAAAGAAGGAAGACCTATTTGCACATTCCTTGTTAGCTACAGAATCAACTGCTATAGTTCTTGAACTTTCCTCGTTAACGAGCGACTCGCCTTTGAAACCTATCTGGGCGGATATGTTTACAATCCATGTCTGCGGGAAGCCAAAGCTTTCCCACCACGAGACACAGTGCTGTCAACTCTCCACCGTAGCTACTGAGAGCAAGCAGCAAGACCGGACAGAACTACGTACAGAAGTGCAACACTGGACACCTGATACCTGCATGACACGCGAACTGGCCGCCAGGAACATACTTTGGAGTCCACGTAGAGTGATGCAATTGGTCAGCAGCGAACAAGGGTTATTGTCGACGCTTGCTTCTGCCCTACGTTTGAGTCGCCGCTCGTTAACGAGGAAAGTGACAGAACTATACCGCACACAAGGTAGACTTTCACAGGGTGCCTGAAAATTTTCTAAACACTGCATTCTGGAACTAGAAAATTTTCCGTTGAAATGCGTATCGTACCTTCATTTCTGTTGTCCGCTTAACACAGTTTCCGTTTAATGGAGAAGTGCTTATCTCGTAACTTTAAATTGAAACATTATAAGTCAGTCATAAGGCCAGAAACCCTATATGCCATGGAGTGTCTTTCTTTAAACCGAAGGGGTCTGATGGAGAAGATGGAAATTAGAGAGAGGAGAATTCTCCGGAAGATCCTCGATCCTGTAAAGGTAGATTAAAAATTTCGTAGGCGACATAACTCCGAGATTATATAGAGAAACTATCTGATTGTGCGAGAAAAAAGAGAATAGCCTTTAATGGCCATATCGCGAGATTACCTTCCACAAGATTGACCAATCGTTTGCCCAGCTTCTGGCACAATAAGAAGGTTCGTACCACGTGGTTGACGGAAAATGAGAAGGATATTAACGAACTGGGAATATCAGATCTCCATGACAGACTCTGAGGAGTGCTTTGAATGAAGTCCATGGTCTTCAGGAGAAGCATCGGAAGAAAGGTACTCGCTGGACTACTGAAAGAAAGGAGTTTTTACCCATTTAAGAGTTGATTGCCGCTGAGCATGGCTGCGCCACCGTTTGTTGATTATTGTAGCAGAAGCCCCGCGGGGTAAGGAGAAGGACACAGTGATGACAGAGTGAAGTCTAAACATAAGTCAAGCAGCTTTGCGCGCGCTACTTGTCATAGAAGCGCAGATAAGTGTCTCAGGAGTTCATGTCACCACGGACAGCTACTGAGGCTCACTCATATCCTACACGCGCAACTGTACCTGTCAACGAAGCAGAGTGGCGTGTGACACAAGTAAACAGAGAATAGTCCCCATCTCGACCGCCGGCAATCAATTCGTGAAAGGGTAATACACCGGCATAAAATGCGTCAAGACTGGGCGAAGATCAAGTCTCTCCAGTTGAATAAACGGTGGTCCTAAGTAGACCAATTCGAGAGAAGAAGAAGGGAATTTAACACGTGTTTCACCCCTAAGTTCACGGGGCTGTTAAAGACAAGTTTCCGTTTCATAAAGGGTCCGCTGAAGACAGGTTTTACTGTATTTGTGTATATGCACATCAAAGAAACTTTTGCATATACTTACCACATCAAGTGGCGGTGGTACAAAACTTCCTCCGCCATTGCACGAAAGGAATGGCTTGCGATGTCGCCGGACATGATCTGTATCGAACATGTCTGGGTTATGCTGAAGCATGCTATTGTTCAGCGCCCACACCCTCCCATAACTAGAGCCCTGCGCGGATAAAGAATATGTTATCCGCCCCGCATCCACACGAGTGTTATCCGCATCCGCCCCGCAACCGCACGTTTGTTATCCGAATCTACTGGCATTACAATAATATGTTTAATTAGATAAAGTATTAAAGCAACAGTAGCCTCCGTGGCTTATGCGGCAGCACGCCGGCCTCTCACTACTGGGTCCATGGTTCAAATCCCGGCTACTCCATTTGAGATTTGTGCTGGACAAAGCGGAGGCAGACAATTTTTTCTCCGGGTGCTCCGGTTTTCCCCTGTTACAATTTCAGTCCAGCAACATTCTCCACTATCATTTCATTTCATCTGCCATTAATTTAATCATTGCCCCACGGGAGGGCGACAGGCTTCGGCAGCCGGCACAGTTCATATCCTCGCCGCTAGATGGGGGCTTCATTCATTCCATTTCCTGACCTGGTCGGTCGACTGGAAGCAGGCAGTGGATTTTCATTTTCATTAAAGCAACACATTTCATCCAGCCGTAAAAACCATCCGCCACAGAAACTTATATCGCCTCTCATCCCCTACCACGTTGAAGAACGGGAATTATAAGTGGTAGACATAGATTGAAGCAACACATTTAGACATTTAAGGAAAAAGTCGTTCCATTAAGCTCTGTGTGCCATGTGCTATCTTTAAAATGAATGTTATACAGCCAGAACTGCAAACCTTTTCAGTTCGGAGTGTTAATTATGCTTAATGACATAATTTGAATGAGATTAGCTTAAATCATCATCTTACACTTGTCATGAAAAACAACAAAACATAACGGCTAACATCCGGGTCCTAGTAATGATATTCAACAAGTTCGGATTGTGTTTTAAAAACTATCCGCAAATTTACTCCAAACATTATCCGCAGCTTATCCACTATCCGCGCAGCCATGCAAACCATATCCGCATGGCGAAAAATGTTGCAGGTTTATCCGCGGATATCTGCATCTGCGCAGGGCTTTACTCATAACCAGCCAAGAGATCATGGAGGTCACCGTCGAAGAGTGAGATCGCCTGCCTCAAGAGGTCCTGGACAACTTGATCTGTGGTATGTCACGGCGAGTAAGAGCCCTGCAGGACGCCCGTGGTGGCCATGTTCCTCATTGAAACGTCACAGGATAGCAAAATTACAACACATCAGTTCCTTTTAACAGGCCAAATGTCTTCCTGTTTGTAATTTTCTTTTCACACATGAATAAAGTGTGCAGGATTTGTCAGAATGCCGTCTCTTTTGTAATAACCTCGCCCACAATCCCACATACTCTCTGCATCATGGAAAACAAGTGTTATGCAAAATTCTTTTCTGATGTGTATATTAATTTAAAGGGCAGTTAATTAGTGTAATATTCATTATAAGTTAATAATTTGCTTTTTAATAGAATACATATTTGTTCAGTATATTAATTGTATGCATGGTTATTGCTGAGATTATTCCGAAACAATGCTTGCCACGGTGGGTGAGTGGTTATCGTGTCGGACTACCAACCCCAAGCTTGCAGGTTCGCTCCTAGCCATGGTAAGTGGTTTTTGAAAGGCGGCAAAAATCACGACACGCATGTCATACGCTGTTGGCATGTTAAAGAACCCATTTGAATCCAGTAGGCCATGTTCATAATGGCAAAATTAATCTCGGGATTTTCCGCCAATACAAAAGTTCCTCCTTTCTCTAGGCCTACTAGAAAGCGCTATAGTGTCAAGGAGTTTGGATATCTAACCTCCTTGACTTTCATAGCACTCCAAGGAACAACAAAATTGGACATGCAAGCTGCACTCTGGACGTCAAATAACAAAGTTTGCCAGGGTCAGTGAGCGGATATCGTGTCGGTCTACTAACCCCAAGATTGCAGGTTCGTTCCTGGCCGTGGTAAGTGATTTTTGAAAGGCGGCAAAAATACGACACGGACGTCATACGATGTTAGCATGTCAAAGAACCCATTTGAATTCAGTAGGCCGTGTTCATAATGGCAAAATTAATCTCGGGAGTTTCCGCCAACACAAAGTTCCTCATTTCTCTACTAGAGAGCGCTATAGTGTTCAAGGAGCTTAGATATCTAACATCTAACCTCCATGACTTTCATAGTCAAGGAACAACGAAATTCGACATGCAAGCTACCCTCTGGGTGCAAATAACAAAGCTTGCACCCGGCATCCGAGGCCATACGATATCATATCATCACCCGGCATCGAGGCCATACGATATTATTATTATTACTATTATTATTATTATTATTATTATTATTATTATTATATCAGTTACAATAATGATTTTCAATCAATTCCACTTGAATATAATTTTAGTGTATCAATATTAGTAACTAAACAAATCTTAGGGGTGAGGTAGGTGTTGAAGGCTCTGCGAGGAGGCTCGCCCACACTCCTGATCCAGACGGCCTAAGTGAGTTGTTACGAGTACCTGATCCATGTCGCGATTCCTAATAGGGCACGAGCGAACATCTCCCGATGAATAAGCAAACAGCCTCAGCAGACAAGTGGGACTCTGTGCTGGGATCAGTAAACCACATTCTAGCTCCCACTCCGACCGTGGGCAGGTTTGAACAACCAAGTTAAACATCTTCAACTCTATAACTGCCTTCACTTGCCATTCTTGTACAGCAATTGCCCACGGTGCCCATGTTTGGTCTGACGAACCTACGAGCCAAAATTGGATTTTATCAAAATAAATACAGTGCCTACCAAACGTTTAAGATCACTAGCTTATTTTCAACAAAAGCTTCCTGGTCTGATATGTTTGATTCAAACTTTGCTAAATATTTTATGAAAATCAAAAATTTATTTGTGGACTCTAAACCAATGGGTTACCTTATTAATTATTTTTATAAGTATTGTAGAATATATACAAACGTTTTGGTTAATGAAAAAAAATGTTCTTGCCATTTGGTAGTGATTTTTGTACACCTGGCTTCTCAGAATAGACGAGGGAAACTGATTCCAGGTAGCCTATATACTCGGAGTGTTGACCTTGAAACTGTATCTTTATCTGTTGACTACATGCTGTGCTGAGCCTGGTGAAAGTTTAGGTCCGCTAGCTCAACCCTCACAGAAGCTATTAACCAGTGAACGCTTATCAGTCTTAGCTTCAATTCGTTATCTTTTAGAAAAAGTACAAAAATCACTACCAAATGGAAAAAGAAAGAAAAAAAAAGGGATTTTTTTTTCATTCACCAAAACGTTTGTCCAGGTAGCCCCATTTGTTTAGTGCCACAAATTAATTTGTGGCTGAAAATTTTGTTTCAATTCGATACTCCACTTGTATTTTTTTAAATACACTCAAAAACAGAAAGCCATATTACAATGATCTTGGTACAGGGGGATGTCTGTTAGATCAAATTATTTAGCAAAATTTGAATAAAAAATATAAGACAAGGAAGCTTTTTTTGAAAATAAGCTAGTTGTCTTAAAATTTTGGTAGGCACTGTACATTTCTCAAATGTTAGTTGGTAATTTCGTTCATCCGTAGGTTAATTACGCCGGCCCCGTGGTTCGATTTCCGGCTCCGTCAGGGATTTTAGAAACTCATGTGAGGGTTGGAACGGGGTGCATTGATATTGAGGCAGTGCCTTGGTCACGAAAACCAAGATTAATGGCCAAAGGGACCCGACGCGCTGACCACGCGTCGCCCCAATATCTGCAGGCCAAATGGTTGGGCAGCGGTCGCTTGGTAGGCCTAGGTCCTTCATGGACTGAACCACCACGGAGTATGGTTTGGGGTTTTGGTTTAGGTTAGGTTGATTACAGCACACCCTGTCAATGGGGGTTATATTCGTATGGTTAATACTGTATATGGCAGTGGTTGTTCGTCAAGTGATGAAGGAAAAATTGAATGAATCAATTCTTAACAACGATAGTTAGTTAGTTATTGTTGTTTTAAGGGGTGGAACAGCGAGGTCTTCTACCTCATAACATAAACAGTATTGATATATGAATCGCAGCCAATGGCCTTAAGCTGGGCATTTTTGATTGAACGCTTGAGGGCTCCCAACAAGTTCAATTTCCAGTAGTTCCAACTTTAGCTACCAGATGCTACTGTCACTAACACTAGCGGCGAACGTTGGAACTTATTGCTAGTCAAATACAACCTACAAATTTTGCTACACACCGCCAATTGCAGTGGCAGGTTCTTTTACGTGCCATAAATCTATGACATGAGCCTGCCGGCTTTACTTCCCCTCCGAAGGAAGGCATACTGAAGGATTTTAACGCTCTTAAAAATTCGTCAACTTCGGCCGGATTTGAACCCACCATCTCGGGCATAGCAGTTTAGCATGCTACCGACTACGCCACCAAAGCCGCGTATTGAAAAATTAAAAGCCATTTTTCAGTGTTGCTTTTAAGTAGTCTATTATAAGAAGCTTATTAGAGACCAGGTTGTCACGCACAGTCAATGATTGCGATAGTTAATCATGTTGCCCCAAGTAGTCTAACATTAATATTAACTCTGTGTTCCCTAGCAATAGATGATTACACCTCTCCATATTTTAGCACCGAATTAAACTTCGATTTTTACCTCAGTTTACTTATACCAACTTTCTTTGCAGCTGCTTTGAAAATAACAAGATGTAAATGTAGGGATAACAACTAGTTCCTTGAAGAACTAAATAGCCTATTTTCATACAGTATATCCTACTGGCCTTACTTAGGGCACGCGAAATGAAAACGAGATTTTAAAACATTCCACAGCCGCCATTTTTAAGTTCTCATAAAATTCCATTAAATTAGACGTCAGGATATTATGGTCGCCTCCGTAGCGTAGCGGTCAGCATGGTTAGCTGCCGCCCCGTAGGTCCTGGGTTCGATTCCCGGCTCTGCCACGAAATTTGAAAAGTGGTATGAGGACTGGAACGGGGTCTACTCAGCCTCGGGTGGTCCAAATGAGTAGAGGGGGTTCGATTCCCACCTCAGCCATCCTCGAAGTGGTTTTCCGTTGTTTCCCACTTCGTCTTCGGGCAAATGCCGGATGGTACTGCCCCCGTAAATTGAATTATATTGAGACCACGATGGCTGTATTGGCAAATATGAATAAAGTTATGGCTGTCATAGTTGTGACGTGTATATTCATGACGTAGGCACGGATGACGTAGAATTCATGCAAGTAGGCTGGTTGAGCTGAGATTCTTGGTGACGTCATGATTTTGTTCGAGAAAGATCTGAGATTTACGACGCAGTCGCAGGAAACAAGGTATTGTGCTAAGGAAGAAGTTACGCTATTGGAGGAAAGGCTCGAACCAATGAACGATAGTTTGGAAGGAAGACGGAGATTACTGAAACTACGATATTTAATTACTTTTGGCATGCAGAATTGTGGAAAACTATTTTCAGTTATGGCATTGATTTGGAATTTTGAAGAAATTAATTTTGAGTTTTTGAAATTTGAAAATCCGTCAAGTATAGCCAAAGTTAAAACTTCTAGCAATGACGGAGCAACAGGCTATGGAAGGGATGGATACGCCCCTTAAGAAGTTGATAAAAGGTCGTGCACAGGAGAGAATAGCTCTCATACCGCTCATACCGCATATATATTTCTGATGTCATATAGTCATTTTCGAGTGAATAAGTGAAGCAAATCGTCTTTAGCGTGTGGTTAATGCCCGGCGCATCGAACGAACACGGAGCAGTTCCATTTTACGGTGTTCGAAACTAGGCGAAGTTGAAACACTCACATTAACGTTTCTACCAGATAAAATATCAAGAGTTGGCTTCTGCCTTTATTATAATTCAATTGGGCAGTACAACATTGAGGTGTGTAGAAGATTTGAACAATTTCACGAGTATACTTTGAAAGATATTGGCATTTTAAGACTGCAGACAAAAGTGATTTTCTCGCCACATGAGAAGCACTTTTAAAAGACCACATTATACACTACGGCTGACACGTGTATCGCAACCGTGATATTGAGGAATACGTTTGATGATACAACGATACATTCTACTATGGAACATTATAATCTGGCAGTGCTTTCAATGATTATAACGGAAGTTGAGATGGAAGGCTAAGGCTTTAATGCAATTGGGACATATATCGATGGAGTGAAATAACAGCATGGAACTTCGTTAATCGTCATTCTACAAGAGCGAGCATGTAGTGAACATCCAACTACACTCATGCATCGTGAATTAATCGCTGAATTATATCAAATGACAGTGGAAATATTTTCATACTCCACGATTATGAATATTTCTGCGGAAATAACTGCAATAAACTTCATGGCGAATTGCGACCAGAACTTCAGGGAACTTTCAAGAGAGGCCAGGGTGGACCCGGCTCACAAAGAAGAGTTTTGCCAGAAGGATGTCTTTCGTATACATGGAGCAGTGCAATTTCCGGAGGAGGAAGCAGTTCGATTCTCCGAGGGCGCTGATTCCAGGTTCGAGGACGGAGCACATCTTCACGCTGGTGACATGGAACCAACAGCAGTTTTCTTTGAAAACTTTCCTCTAGAACTTCAATCAACAGATAAGGTAGTCGTGAACGTTTCTTGTATTATTTGAGTCATGTAGCGATATCTGAGCAACCATTTTTCCCATATTTTCTGTCCTATATTTTGCCCCATTTTCTTGCTTGATATTTCTGTACTCAGTACACTTCGATGATTTATGCCTTTTTCTTCGATTTATTGAGACATTATTATGTCAGTGGCATACTTAAATAATTTTGGATCAGTTGAGACTGATAATTAATATTCTTTCAATAATTTGCATATTTTTGTAGTCACGATTTGACTGTAAAGTTATCGATTTTCTATGGCAGGTTTGAATTCAGACAGCGTGTCATTTTATTAAAGTAATTCTATTTAGTAAATTACTTTGACCAATTTTCTGTCATCCTCAAGAAAGAAGAATAATTAAATGATTTTAGAGCGTTAAAATCTATTATGTTATCGACGATCTTGGAAATACTAGTCGTTTTATGAACATGATTGCAACATAGACATTTATCATTGCATTATAGACAATTTTATGAAATATGAACTTTGATTACGATTTATTGAATACACTATAGTAATGAACATTTGATAGGAGTTTTTCTCAATTATAGATTGGAACAATAATGTTTGCATTCCACAATCTAATTGTATTCTATTTGACTATTTATGCAGTTTAGATGAACTTTGATTGAAGATAGTATTTTTATACTGCGTTACTTTGAAGATATTAATCTCAATTTGGATAGACCAGGGAGGAGTGTCTAATCGTATTTGCTATTAAATTTATTTGTGATTGGCAAATTTTTACTTCATATCGATTCATGAATGAAACCCACGAAGGTTAAATAATAACAGTCATTAATACAATTGATGAATATAAGAATTTTTAAAGAGGAACAATGGATGTATAATCGTTAGTTCAGTGGACGTGTAAAAGTCGCTGATGAATAATGCCCTTGAATAGTGAAGGAGGTTCCCACAGTAAGATGGATGATGTTGTTGAATTTATAAGTGGAGGTTTTTGTATGTAATTTGGAAGATTTTGATGCCATATATATGAAGATATATGATGAATTCTGGGCCTATTTTTGTGCAAGTTTGTGCGTTTTGAGCGAAGTATTTTTCCGCTGAATGTATTGTCCTGGTTCTTTGAAAGTTATTCATATGAAGATACTGTTAAAATTAACAAGAGTGTTAAATAATTTGAGATGAAGATTTTGAATGGAGGTTAGAGTCACAAATATTATAATTATTATTAAACCTTATTAAACCTGAATTTGACATTTAAATATAACTAACCTTCATTGGTCGATTATATCACCACGATTTGAGTAATTATCAACCGGATAAACGTGTGGTTTAATGTATTTCTTGTATAAATAATATAAACAATATAAATATTGTAAATAATTATGTAAATATCTTTGATAATAATTTGAAATGAAAGGGGATTAATAGAGGCGTGTATAAAATTTTCAATTGTCGTTTGACATTGTTATAAACAATTTATTATTGTTATAAATAATTAATGAACTTTGGTTATTAACATTAAGGGTTTTGTTATTATACTCTAAACAACGCTAATTAAACAAGCGGTTTGAACAATTAAACAAGATTTGGGATTATTAGAGTATTCCACTGGTGTTTGAATGGAGCATTTAAAAGATTTGCGTGATAATATTTCAGTTGAGATGTGAACATTTAACGTGTTTTGAAAGGGAGAGCTAGGCTCTGATGTAACTCGCATATGCTGGGGTTGAACGGACAGGTGGGGTCCACTTGACGATGCGGCATTGCAGCTGGCCAGACAACTGTATGACAGAGGCCAAGGACGTCTCCATAATAGCCTTGTGGCTATAAATAAAATGTGAAGTATATAAACACGCAAAACAATTGATATATGTCTCGTCCCAAATCCCGTTTCCATTCCAAGTGCATTATTATTTTTACGCTATTTTGAGCTTGAGAAAGCTGAAACATTGTATGTAGAGTATACAAGTTCTACAGGAGGACATAGTTATGTGGACAATGGCTTTTGATTGCCACGTGGATTTTGTTGTTTTATTTTTGTTAAATTCATTCTTTTTGTGAAATAAATTATTGTGCAGTTTAAAGTTTCTTGTCTTCGTTATGGTTCATTTTTAAATATCATGGTGGAGGTTATTGTGAGGGCATACTTTTAAGTGATCCAGTTGACAACCCAGTCCCCGAGATAAATTTAAAAGGTAAGTAAAAGTTAAGTATGAACCCCCGTATATTTTGGTGTGTTCCACAATAATTTCTTGTTAACTATTGTGCTCTAATCTCGATAGTATCTGTCAGTGCCATTTTCATTGATGTAGCTGTGCCGGTGCGATTGATTATTGGCAATCCGATTGAGGGGGCGGATATCTGACAGCCTACTATCCTGATATCGGGGACAGTAGGATTGGCGACCCTAAAACGTGGGGCACGATCGACTGAATAACATTGGATTACCAAGTTATTGCAGTAGAATTGGCACCGCAATTTTTGTGGAGTGTTCGAATAACATTGGATTACCAAGTTATCGATGTCAATGGGATTGTGAAGACTCAAATAAAGAGGTAATTATTGTTAGATGTCTTGGCCAATTGTAGTATTTGAGAGTGTGATTATATAGGAATTAAATGTTGTATTGTATTAGGAAAATTACACTCAGAAAAGATCAGATCTTATACAACTTGAGAGAGGTTAAATAGGCTGGAAACTTAGAAAAATCGCCTATGATCTGGAATCTTATTTTATTTGACCGGCTTATGACATGTTTAGTCATATTAAAGATAAAATTAAACTATTTGGATTGTAAATGTAAATCATTTGTGTTAGGATATTTTAAAATGAACCAAAGAAACTTGAACATGTGCTTGAGTTTATTTCAACATGAAGTGTCTACGAAAGTTAATTATAAGTTAATTATAAGTTAGATTTAAGACAGAAAATTGCTCAAAACTTATATATGGTGAAAGATGTTGCTCAGATGTTGTTATTTTGCTCTGTTTGATGTATGTCCCTAAAGCAGTTTATTATTGAAATATTATTGAAATGGCAGATGAAAGTCTGAGAATGATGTTGGAGGAGATGTCCAACAGAATGAAGCAGATGATGGAGGAGAATTCTAGTAATATGTCTATTAGGCTGGATGAAAGTGTGAAGGAGATGGAAGCTAGGAATACTAGTCGAATGGAGGAGATGGAAGCTAGGAATGCTAGTAATTTGTCTATTAGGCTTGGTGAAAGTTTGAAAGTTATTCAGACCAGTTCTGCAAACTTAGAAAATGATATGTCGCGTTTACAGATCAGTACCCAGGGAATCGAGAATGCTGTAACTGACATGCGCACAGACGTGTCCAATGTCCATAAAGATTTATCCAATGTGCATAAAGATGTGTCTGATGTTAAAATTGATGTTTCTAAGGTACAGAAAGATCTTACTATGTTGAATCTTGATGTTGCTAATGTCCGGGGTGATATTTCATGTGCTAGAGCTGAAGTAATTGTTGTTAGGAATGATGTTGCTACTGTACAAGACAAAGTAGAGGAAGTTCAAAAAGAGGTTAGAAATGCTCGAACTGATGTGTCAAATGTTCAAGTAGACATCAATAATATTCATTCAGATGTTAATGATATGCAAAGTGATATCAATAAGATACAAGTAGAAGTCAATACTGTTTTTGTAGACATTGCTAAAGTTCAAACTGATGTTAACAAAGTTAGGGAAGAAATTGAAACTTCAAAAACACTTTGTACTCGTAACATTAGTGCATTAACAACTCGATTAGTTGACGAGTCTGTTAGGACAACAGCTTCTTTAGCTGGTTTAAAATACGATGTAGAGGTCATGAGAACCCAAGTATTAGATCATAATCGTTTACTTAAGGAAGACATTGAAGTAGATATCGCGGAAATGTTAACTGCAAATGTAACGGTTTGGAAAGGTGAATGGAACAGGTCAAGTGGGGAACATGTCGATCAGATTCAGGAGCGAATTGAAAGAAAACTTGCCAGTACACAAGTAGACATAAATAATGAAGTAGTTCAGATTAGGAAAGACTTGAGTATAAGGATGGATTCGCTATCCGAAAAGCAGGTAGAGGATAGAACTCAAATAGGTCAGGACGTGCAAGCATTAAAAACCGCGTTAGAGGAACAGATTCATAAGGTTGTCTCTGATGTTAATGAAACTACGAACAAACTTCAGAATTTGAAAGTAGGAGAAGCTAGCATGATGGAAACCAATAAGGAAGAGTTGATTAGGAAAGTCATCACGGAAATCACAGACAAGGTTACTGAAGGATTGACTGGTGAAGAGGATAGAAATTACGTGAGAAGATGTAACCTCGCTACAGAAGAGAGAGATATTAGTCCTGAGGAACGTATATCCAGATTCCGATAAGAAGAAGAGGATAGGAATATTGAACCTGAATGGAAATAGCGTGATAGTGGGAAAAATTATATGGATTCATATCCGAGAAATGTGACAGTCATCCGAAATTTTGAAGACAAACCTCAAAAATTTAGCAATACTGATAGTCTCACACCGATTGAATATATCAGGAACCTTAAAGACTATTTCATTGAAGCCCACATTCCTAGAGAGAGAGAGATGAGAATCGTAGAAAGATTTCTAGCTGGAGGACCCCTTGAATGGTTTAGAGCATTTCGGTACACTTTCAGCAATTTTGACAAATTTGCAGAGGCACTGATAAAACGATTCTGGTCAATAGAAGCTCAGAATTCATTAAGAGCTGAGGTATACTCGAGGAAGTATTCAGGTACTCTTCCAACACGGTACGCTGATTTCTTCACGAGCCAGTTATCACGCTTGAGATTTTTGCAACCCCCATTGTCAACAGAGCAGTTGATAGATGCGGTTTCTCGTATGCTGCCTGTGGAAGTAAGAAGACTCATCATATCGTCAAATATCAGGGATTTGACCAGTATGGACGAATTATTGAGACGGCTTGACTACACGAGTCCAATGCCAAATTTGGTACAAAAAGGTCAGAGGCACGAATTCAAAGACGTTAATACAGTCTACATGGATCAAGTGCAGCAAACTGATAAGCCTGATGAAGAAAAAACTGAAAATGTAGGTCCTCACAGGAATAATTATTTCCGCAACAACAGATCCCAAGGTTACCGTCCATATCAGCAAAGACGAGGCTGGAATAATAATAGAGGGAATTATAACAACGGAAGAGGTAGATACTATAACAATGGTTATAATAGAAACTACAATAGAAATAACCAGTACCAGAATCAGAATCAGAATTCTCAAGGTCAGGTTATGACACCCGACAAGTATCAAGAGAGAGAGAAAGAAAGTCAGCAGTATCTGAAGGAATTACGAGAAAAGGAAGCTGAAAACCAAAAGAAAAGACAGGATGTAGTGATCGATCCTGGTCCTTCTACAAGTCAGCAGGGGAATTTTGAGATTGGTAACATAAAAAAAACGCCGATTCCTCAACGACAGTGAGAAACTATGAATACATTGCCACACCACACCTAATTACCATTAATGAAATTTACGAAATAACTGATGAGGATTTATTAGAAGAGAGGGGAATCGTCAAAGAGGAAAGACCATGTGCCTTACCTATTATCTCTGTACTGATAGATGGCCAACAGTATAAAGCTCTTATGGATACTGGCGCAATTATTTCTATCATTTCTGATGAATGCTATCAAAGTCTATTAAAAGGAGAAAACATGACAGTTCTACCTGTTTCTACCGTCAAAGTGAGAGGAATTTTCCAAGACAAGGCAGTGAAATGCAAGATCCAAGTGTTGTTGAACTTTGAAATTAATGGAAGGAATTATGAACAGATCTTTATTGTGGTGAACAAGATCCATTTCGATATTGTGCTAGGAATCGATTTTATATCGAAAGTTGGAGCCATTATTGATATGAAGAATAGGAGTATTAGCTTTAATGATGGGTACATGATCACAGAAGAGATCGAAGAACAGGACATGAAAAACAGTCGGGAGATAGACCTTAGGGAAGAAATTTTAAATACCATTATCAATGAAGTAGAGAATTTAACAGAAATACCCAGTAGAAAAACTGAAGGATTTGAAGAAATTCAGGGGGAATTTGAGGATTTGATAAAGGAATTCCAAGATATTTTTGATGAAAAGCCTGGATTGATTAAAGACTATAAGTATAAGATAAGGCTGACCGATGAAACCCCTTACCAAAAGAGAATATACCCCATACCTGAGAAATACTACCAAGAAGTACGAGGGTTGATCAGAAAAATGGAGGTAGACGGGATTATTAAAAAACAGGCGTCGTCTTACATAAACCCCATCACTGTAGTCAAGAAAAGTAATGGTCAGATACGTCTTTGTCTCGATGCTCGGACCATCAACTTGAAGATTCTTCCAGAAAATGACCGACCACCTAAGATTAGAGATCTGCTTAGAAAGTTCAAAGGGAGAGCATGTTTCAGTGTTCTTGACTTGACATCTTCGTTTTACCAAGTTCAACTGGAGGAAGAAAGTATGCAGTACACTGGATTCTTATTTGACCAGACGTCATGGGTCTTTGTGAGAATGCCTTTTGGAATGGTCAACAGTGGACCAGCACTTATTCGAGCACTTGATAGCAAGCTCACTGTCGAGGTAAAGGAAATGTAATCTGCTACATTGACGATTTAATTGTATCTTCACCCAACGCCGCAGATCATTTAGTGCATTTGAGAAAGTTGTTTGAAAATTTAAGGGAGGCCAATATCAAGGTCAATTTTGGAAAATGTCAATTCTTGAAGAAGGAGATCAATTACTTGGGGCATACTATTGATAAGGATGGATATCATCCAAACATGCAGAAAGTAGATGCGATCACAAGATTCCCAAAGCCAACTAAGGTGAAACAAGTCAGAGAATTTGTAGGCGCATGCCAATTCATTAGCAGCCACTGTCCGAGATACTCTGAAATTATGGCTCCTCTGTATGATTTACTCAAGAAGAATAATAGATGGAAATGGAGTACCGCAGCAGACGAGGCTTTTGAGAAAGCGAAGGAGATGCTCAGAAACAACGTTAAACTGGAGTACCCAGACTTTGAGAAGGTGTTCTATATAGAGTCTGATGCATCAAGAATAGGCATTAGTGCAGTCTTATACCAAAAAGACGAGGCAGGCAACAAGCACTACATTGCGTTCACTAGTCCAAAGTTAAAGAAACACGAGGAAAACTACTTTACGACAGAACTAGAAGCGTTAGCTTTTGTAACAGCTTTGCAAGCCTGAAAAAAAAATGTTGCTGGGACATAAGGTTATCATTATTACAGATCACAAAGCACTTCAGTTTATGCTGCAAACTGACATGTCTAGTGATAGATTGACACGTTGGGCTTTGTTCACCCAACAGTTCAATGTCACTATCGTCCATCAGCCTGGGAAAGATAACTTACTGGCTGATGCTTTATCACGTAACCCTATCAAAAATGTGCAGATACACCATGTACAATTGGAGCAGCAAGATCAAGAGACCGTTAGGAGGTTAGCCCGAAACGGTGTGTCACAGAAGAGACACGCTCCAATCAGCAAAATGTACAGGTTCCTTAAGGGTTACATGGACAATACTGATGTTGACTATACAGCTACACAGATAGATTCACGACACTTTGTCTTGAGTGGAGACATCGTATGTAAGTATGCTGACTCTGCGCATACAAAGCTTCGAATAGTCGTGCCACCTAAACTTGTTGTCAATTTAGTGTGGGTAGCTCATCACGCAACTGGACATGCGGGTTTAGATAAAACTCTTGATACTCTTAAAGAGAGGTTTATTTGGACTAACATGCGTTCCAGCATTGCTAATGTCATTCGTTCATGTGATAAATGTCAAAGAGCAAAGTATGCTTCCGCTTTATTAAAAGGAAAACCTAAGGCTATGATTCCCTCTAAACCAAATGAACTCATGGCGACAGACATATATGGTCCTTGTCCGAAGGGATATCAGGGTAATCAGTATCTGTTGGTTACCGTGGATGTCTTCTCAAAATTTGTAACAATGAGTCCCATGCAAAAAGCTAACACGAGGAACGTTGTAAGCAGACTGGAACATGCTGTATTTCCAAAAGCTGGTAAGCCAGAATATCCACTTTCGGATCATGGAGCTCAGTTTACATCCTTAGAATTTGCTGCAGATATGGAAAGGCTTGGTATTAAGCACATATTTTCAAGCGTGCGATATCCGGAATCGAATTCTTCAGAAAGATATATGGCTGAATTTTCGAAATTCTGTCGAATTTTCTGTCCGAATGATCATTCTGGTTGGGTGAGATTTGTACCCCTTATTGAGGAATGTCTAAATTCTACAGTGCAGGAGAGCACAGGAGAGGTGCCAATGAGACTTCATCTAGGAAGAAACCCAGAAAGGCCGTGGGACAATCTTTTTAACCACATTCCTAGAGATCCCGACCTAGGAAGGCAGCAGAGAATAGACAGAGCGAAAGAACAACTCCAGAAAGCAGCACAAAAACGACTGAAAAGAGTAGCTGGAAAACGTTTTGGTGCTCCCTTAGAAATTGGAAATCTGGTATTATTACGCAGACCTGTCAAGGCTGACGTGGGTAAGAAAATATATCCCAAGTTTGGAATAGTATTTATGGGTCCGTTCAGAATTACGAATGCCTATGGAAACAACTGTTATGAACTATACGATGATGAGAATAATGTCGTTTATGGCAAGTTCAATGCTGGAAACTTGAAGAAATATTATCCAAGAGTAAGCCAATAATAATTCAATTTCGTGTTAAAGTGAATTGAGATATTTATAACACAGAGTTTAAAAACAATTTGCAACTGTTTTTAAAACGTGGTGAAGGGAGAATGCCCCCGTAAATTGAATTATATTGAGACCACGATGGCTGTATTGGCAAATATGAATAAAGTTATGGCTGTCATAGTTGTGACGTGTATATTCATGACGTAGGCACGGATGACGTAGAATTCATGCAAGTAGGCTGGTTGAGCTGAGATTCTTGGTGACGTCATGATTTTGTTCGAGAAAGATCTGAGATTTACGACGCAGTCGCAGGAAACAAGGTATTGTGCTAAGGAAGAAGTTACGCTATTGGAGGAAAGGCTCGAACCAATGAACGATAGTTTGGAAGGAAGACGGAGATTACTGAAACTACGATATTTAATTACTTTTGGCATGCAGAATTGTGGAAAACTATTTTCAGTTATGGCATTGATATGGAATTTTGAAGAAATTAATTTTGAGTTTTTGAAATTTGAAAATCCGTCAAGTATAGCCAAAGTTAAAACTTCTAGCAATGACGGAGCAACAGGCTATGGAAGGGATGGATACGCCCCTTAAGAAGTTGATAAAAGGTCGTGCACAGGAGAGAAGAGCTCTCATACCGCTCATACCGCATATATATTTCTGATGTCATATAGTCATTTTCGAGTGAATAAGTGAAGCAAATCGTCTTTAGCGTGTGGTTAATGCCCGGCGCATCGAACGAACACGGAGCAGTTCCATTTTACGGTGTTCGAAACTAGGCGAAGTTGAAACGCTCACATTAACGTTTCTACCAGATAAAATATCAAGAGTTGGCTTCTGCCTTTATTATAATTCAATTGGGCAGTACAACATTGAGGTGTGTAGAAGATTTGAACAATTTCACAGTTATACTTTGAAAGATATTGGCATTTTAAGACTGCAGACAAAAGTGATTTTCTCGCCACATGAGAAGCACTTTTAAAAGACCACATTATATACTACGGCTGACACGTGTATCGCAACCGTGATATTGAGGAATACGTTTGATGATACAGCGATACATTCTACTATGGAACATTATAATCTGGCAGTGCTTTCAATGATTATAACGGAAGTTGAGATGGAAGGCTAAGGCTTTAATGTAATTGGGACATATATCGATGGAGTGAAATAACAGCATGGAACTTCGTTAATCGTCATTCTACAAGAGCGAGCATGTAGTGAACATCCAACTACACTCATGCATCGTGAATTAATCGCTGAATTATATCAAATGACAGTGGAAATATTTTCATACTCCACGATTATGAATATTTCTGCGGAAATAACTGCAATAAACTTCATGGCGAATTGCGACCAGAACTTCAGGGAACTTTCAAGAGAGGCCAGGGTGGACCCGGCTCACAAAGAAGAGTTTTGCCAGAAGGATGTCTTTCGTATACATGGAGCAGTGCAATTTCCGGAGGAGGAAGCAGTTCGATTCTCCGAGGGCGCTGATTCCAGGTTCGAGGACGGAGCACATCTTCACGCTGGTGACATGGAACCAACAGCAGTTTTCTTTGAAAACTTTCCTCTAGAACTTCAATCAACAGATAAGGTAGTCGTGAACGTTTCTTGTATTATTTGAGTCATGTAGCGATATCTGAGCAACCATTTTTCCCATATTTTCTGTCCTATATTTTGCCCCATTTTCTTGCTTGATATTTCTGTACTCAGTACACTTCGATGATTTATGCCTTTTTCTTCGATTTATTGAGACATTATTATGTCAGTGGCATACTTAAATAATTTTGGATCAGTTGAGACTGATAATTAATATTCTTTCAATAATTTGCATATTTTTGTAGTCACGATTTGACTGTAAATTTAACGATTTTCTATGGCAGATTTGAATTCAGACAGCGTGTCATTTTATTAAAGTAATTCTATTTAGTAAATTACTTTGACCAATTTTCTGTCATCCTCAAGAAAGAAGAATAATTAGATGTTTTTAGAGCGTTAAAATCTATTACGTTATCGACGATCCTTGAAATACTAGTCGTTTTATGAACATGATTGCAACATAGACATTTATCATTGCATTATAGACAATTTTATGAAATATGAACTTTGATTACGATTTATTGAATACACTATAGTAATGAACATTTGATAGGAGTTTTTCTCAATTATAGATTGGAACAATAATGTTTGCATTCCACAATCTAATTGTATTCTATTCGACTATTTATGCAGTTTAGATGAACTTTGATTGAAGATAGTATTTTTATACTGCGTTACTTTGAAGATATTAATCTCAATTTGGATAGACCAGGGAGGAGTGTCTAATCGTATTTGCTATTAAATTTATTTGTGATTGGCAAATTTTTACTTCATATCGATTCATGAATGAAACCCACGAAGGTTAAATAATAACAGTCATTAATACAATTGATGAATATAAGAATTTTTAAAGAGGAACAATGGATGTATAATCGTTAGTTCAGTGGACGTGTAAAAGTCGCTGATGAATAATGCCCTTGAATAGTGAAGGAGGTTCCCACAGTAAGATGGATGATGTTGTTGAATTTATAAGTGGAGGTTTTTGTATGTAATTTGGAAGATTTTGATGCCATATATATGAAGATATATGATGAATTCTGGGCCTATTTTTGTGCAAGTTTGTGCGTTTTGAGCGAAGTATTTTTCCGCTGAATGTATTGTCCTGGTTCTTTGAAAGTTATTCATATGAAGATACTGTTAAAATTAACAAGAGTGTTAAATAATTTGAGATGAAGATTTTGAATGGAGGTTAGAGTCACAAATATTATAATTATTATTAAACCTTATTAAACCTGAATTTGACATTTAAATATAACTAACCTTCATTGGTCGATTATATCACCACGATTTGAGTAATTATCAACCGGATAAACGTGTGGTTTAATGTATTTCTTGTATAAATAATATAAACAATATAAATATTGTAAATAATTATGTAAATATCTTTGATAATAATTTGAAATGAAAGGGATTAATAGAGGCGTGTATAAAATTTTCAGTTGTCGTTTGACATTGTTATAAACAATTTATTATTGTTATAAATAATTAATGAACTTTGGTTATTAACATTAAGAGTTTTGTTATTATACTCTAAACAACGCTAATTAAACAAGCGGTTTGAACAATTAAACAAGATTTGGGATTATTAGAGTATTCCACTGGTGTTTGAATGGAGCATTTAAAAGATTTGCGTGATAATATTTCAGTTGAGATGTGAACATTTAACGTGTTTTGAAAGGGAGAGCTAGGCTCTGATGTAACTCGCATATGCTGGGGTTGAACGGACAGGTGGGGTCCACTTGACGATGCGGCATTGCAGCTGGCCAGACAACTGTATGACAGAGGCCAAGGACGTCTCCATAATAGCCTTGTGGCTATAAATAAAATGTTAAGTATATAACACGCAAAACAATTGATATATGTCTCGTCCCAAATCCCGTTTCCATTCCAAGTGCATTATTATTTTTACGCTATTTGTAGCTTGAGAAAGCTGAAACATTGTATGTAGAGTATACAAGTTCTACAGGAGGACATAGTTATGTGGACAATGGCTTCTGATTGCCACGT
The DNA here is from genome assembly GCA_946902985.2 of Meconema thalassinum. Classification (NCBI taxonomy): domain Eukaryota; kingdom Metazoa; phylum Arthropoda; class Insecta; order Orthoptera; family Tettigoniidae; genus Meconema; species Meconema thalassinum. The sequence goes on from OX336391.1 coordinate 391,194,627, forward strand.
GGATTTTGTTGTTTTATTTTTGTTAAATTCATTCTTTTTGTGAAATAAATTATTGTGCAGTTTAAAGTTTCTTGTCTTCGTTATGGTTCATTTTTAAATATCATGGTGGAGGTTATTGTGAGGGCATACTTTTAAGTGATCCAGTTGACAACCCAGTCCCCGAGATAAATTTAAAAGGTAAGTAAAAGGTAAGTATGAACCCCCGTATATTTTGGTGTGTTCCACAATAATTTCTTGTTAACTATTGTGCTCTAATCTCGATAGTATCTGTCAGTGCCATTTTCATTGATGTAGCTGTGCCGGTGCGATTGATTATTGGCAATCCGATTGAGGGGGCGGATATCTGACAGCCTACTATCCTGATATCGGGGACAGTACCTACTGTAAGGCCACGGCCGCCTCCTTCCCTCTTCCTAGCCTATCCATCCCGATCTTCCATCCCTTCCCATCCCTCATGAGGCCCCTGTTCGCTTTGCAGGTGAAGCCGCCAGGGCGAAGTGCTGATCACAGCTCCCCAGTTGTATCCATCCCGACCAGATGTTCCAAGCTCCAGGACACTGCCCATAGAGGCGGTAGTGGTGAATTCCCTCGCTGAGTCCGTGGGAACCACCAACCTAGAGGGTATATTGACTAAATAAAAAAATAAAAAATAAAAAAATAAAAAAGATATTATGACTTGTATGAAGATATACCGTGCTAAGTTTCACAGCGCTCGGATGAAAAGTCGCGAGAAAAATCCATTTGAATTTTTAAATTTCGCGTCGCCGCAATGTTCGTTTTATGCTCATCAGGTTATTGAATGACCCATAGGTGAACTTATGCTAAGTTATGTTAATAGCCTCTATCAAAATACAACATTTCAGTTTGATTGCTGAAATAGATTCGTAGATATTGAGAATCATCTAAATATTTCAATTGGTCCGCCATGTTGGATTGTTATATATGTAGGCCATAGAGTTATGAACCATTAGATGAAGGTTATTGCGTAGGTTCATTATTCAAACGTTCACTACGTTTGCATCATTAGGACACAAGAAATAAAACTTAATTTTAGAATTTCCCACAGTATTTTGAGGTTAGGTAAACAATTGAACTAAATTAGATGTCTCTGCATTACAATGTGTATAAACTTCTTCTGTACCAAGTTTCACTAAGCTAGAATAGTTAAATGCCGAAAAAAGTCTATTTAACATTGATGTTAACTCTGTGTTCCCTAGCAATGGATGATTACAGCTCTCCATATTTTAGCACCGAAATTAACTTTGATTTTTACCTCAGTTTACTTATAACAACTTTCTTTGCATCTGCTGTTTGAAAGTGACAAGATGTAGCCCGAAATTTAGAGATTAAAAAAGGTCCGGTTCCTATCTCAGCCATCCTGGAAGTGGTTTTCCGTGGTTTCTCACTTCTACTCCATGCAAATACCGGGATGGTTCCTAACTGAAGGTTACGGACGCCTCCTTCCCAATCCTCATCTGAATTGCAAAATACACACACAAATACAGCCAACCCAGTAACACAGGTTGTCAATTCTACACACACCCCAGTACAAGGGGGAGATATGGAACTGCGCCCATAATCAGTGGTATTTCCAGATCCTTTTAATTAGGCCGATTGAACTGCGCCCATAGTCAAGTCGGCTGTTAGCCCAAGGTCGGTTTAAGGGGAAGTGACGGACTGTCTCCCACCACTAGCTTCTGCACTGCTGAGAATAAGAGGTAGTCCCCCGTCCCGATAAGCAGCTGTACTACGGGCCTCCGGGGGTGGCAGCTAATCACACTAACCACTACACTACATAGGCGAATAATAATAATAATAATAATAATGATAATAATAATAATAATGAAAATCCACAGCCTTTTTCCAGTCATTGGACCGGGTCAGAGTTGGAATGAATGAAGCCCCCCATCTAGCGGCGAGGATAGGTATTGTGCCGGCTTCCGAAGCCTGTCGCACTCCTCTGGGACAATGATTAATGAATGACAAATGAAATGATATTGGAGAGTGTTTCTGGAATAAAAGATGACAGGGAAAACCGGAGTACCCGGAGAAAAACCTGTCGCGCCTCCTCTTTGCCCAGCACAAATCTCACATGGAGTGACAAGGATTTGAAGCACGGAACCCAGCGGTGAGAGGCCGGCGCGCTGCTGCCCAAGCCACGGAGGCTACACTAATAATAATACAACTCTCTCTAATCCACCATAAATAACTACCCCTCTAGTTTTGTTATACAATAAAAAATATATATAATAATCTTCTAAATGGTAGGATTACCTCAAACTAGATTATTAAACATTTGCAGTAACAAAACTATTTTTAAAATATGGTTAGGTTGTCGAAAACATCCCAATGTACCAGTTAATGCTAATATTGCTAGAACAAAAATTAAATATTAGTCTGTTTTGAAAACTGTACCTGTTTTATGTATCCCAGACCAACACTAATCTCTTGTCCGCAATCTGGACAGGGTATATTTAGTTGTTCGCAATCTGGACGGTTTTTGACTTGTTCGCAATCAAGACACAACCGATTTGAAATTAGTCACTTCAAATTCACACCACTCGACACAACATAATTCGGTAGAGGGGTGGAGGGAGGGAACCTACCTGACCGCTCTCAATGGGCGCAGTTCCACGGCCACTTTTGAAAGGTTTATGCTAATGACCAGGGTCATTAGTGAAGCTTGGGCGCAGTTTCATACAACCCGTACAAGGAGCCAAATGATGACGATGTCCAAGCCCGTCAAATGAAACAACAACAGTGATGGGGGACAAATGGTAAATTTGCTTTGTTGGTGTATAACTTATATAATGTGACGATTCAGAATTCCAAGAATCACTTGTCAATGAGTCCCATTGAAAGCAGTGACTCACCGCTACAACTTAGGCTATACCGCAACAGGCGGAAGTAGTGAGAGGTTTTCACTAATAGAAGGATAATCTCGACTACTCTACATGATCGATCAACCGTAACGTTCCGGCTGGGAGCGTCAAGTTGACTTGAATGGAGCATATGTTCTGATTATGATTATTACAGCCGAACAGGCGAAGCGCTCATACTACAGTACTTGGAAGCCAAACGCCATGTCCGAACACAAACACATCATTCTTCTTTGGACAATTGTACCAAAAACAATATGGAATAAAAGAAACGCCCTCAGCTGACAAGAATGAAATGAGGGGTCCTGCGACTTTGGATTTGTTGTTGTTGTTGATTATTTTAGGGGCAGTGGCATCGTGGTCATATAACCACGTAATTTGTGTGATAACCTGTGTTATTATTTTGGCTGTACGTGTATTTGTAAATTGGGGATGGAATTGGGAAGAAAGCGGCCGTGGTCATAAGTTAGGAAACATCCCAGAATTTTCCTGGAATAGAAGTGGGGGAAAACCACGGAAAAGCACTTCTAGGATGACTGTGGTGCGAATCTCAGTTTAGCTTCACGAGGCTGAGTGTACCCCGGACCAGTACTCACACCAGAATTACAATTTCTTGGCAGTGCCGGGAATTGAATCCGGACTTCCGGGGCAATAGCCAAGAACGCTAACCGCTACACCACGTGGTGGTTGACTTGGAAATTGATGGGCTGAAAGGGATAAAATAGAAATGGACAATATGAAGCAGATTTTGATAAATACAGGGTGGTCCATTGTAATCGATTCATTTTAATACATTGATTTCATTGATTTTAATCTTGAAAACTACGTATCGGATCAATAAAAGTTGTGAATGAAATGTATTCGCCTCACAGGGGGCCATCTAATAATACCACCCATCCCCACCTTTTTCGGTGGAAACGGGGTTAACAAAATTCTTAATGCGAACTCCCTTTCCTTTTAGAGCACAATTGGTTTGACCTACGATTGAAGTAATTCTTATTCAAAGATGGCGCTGTAATCGCCAAAAATCAAAATGGCTTCAAAGAAGTGTTGAATAACGGGAATAGCTAGAAAAATATCTGAGATAAAAGAAATAAAAGTAGACGTGTTCAGTATTGTTTTAAATGCTATCCAAAGATCCCGAATTTCATCCCCCTTGGGGGAGGGGGAAGGGGGGAGAGGGCGGAGGGTTAGCAAAATTCATAAATGGGAACCCCCATTATTATGACAGACTTGTAGGCTATACTCCACAAAGAAATACATTGATTGACTTACGTTAGCCCCGTAAGCAATGGTAGCCCAAATGGATAACATTATACACAGGGTGGAGTAAGTTCCCAGTTCTTAAACGTAACTATGTTACAAATAAATAACGAAGTAACCGTTACAGTTATATATCAGTTGCAACCCTTCAGTCAGCTAACACAACTTTGCCTAATATGACTTCGTAGTGGTACAATGTATAGGCCTAATTAAATAAATTAATTGGTACGAGCCAGATTGACCGTCCTCCTGCACGTCCAGGCCAAGGAACGCTAGTACCATCTAGCGGCGGAAACGGTCAACTACCGGAGTTCCACCTCTTATTACTCCATTCGCCCCAGGGGGTGTCAACCAGATAGGGATCATTTGGCACCATCGGTGTAGTAGCACGTGCCAGTCGTATGGAGCGCTGTATATCGTGTATATCGTGTTGCCAACATATGCATGATACAACGTTGTAATTAAATTGCAAACATATCACTATATTTAGTCAATAAATATACACATAATTCCTAATTGACATTTCCTTGCAATTATCTTGCACACAGACGATAATTACGGCACTTATCATTAAATAAACATTATTAATTTAATAAGTGCAGCTAACTGCCAAAAGGAATATATACATGACCGTGTATACAATAACCTAAATAAAAACCACACATTCAGTCATTGCAGAAATCTGTCAACGAGACTTTCCGTTTGGTGCACAAAAGCAGGTGATAACGGTCACAGGTTGACCCACACAGTTTACACCTGCAGTTATCGTCCGGGTCGTGGAAATTCTCAGTCTGGCATATCCGGTGATGGAAACCATGCACGGCGTATCGCGTCACTACATGCCGTAGTTCATATCCAACTTGAGTCCATTCTCTGTAAATCATGGCATCTGTTGAAAAGAACGTTGGCCATATGTCTTGCTGTTTTGCATTGAGTTCTTGTAAAAGTTCTGTGTAGGCGACGGTTGATGGTAGTAATAGGTTAAGGCGAAGATCTTCGATGAAAAATTGCTCTCTTGCTAGCACGTAGGTGAGGCGAGACCGTGTGAATTTCGACAGGCACAATGTTCTTTTCAGGAAAGTGGCTTTGACTCTTTCTATTTCTTCCAAATTTCTCTTCGTCAGTTGTAGCCAAATTGTCTCTAGACCATAAGTTATTATTGGTGTAATTTTAAGGCGAAACAGGGTGATGGCTGTGGCTAAAGATAGCTGTCTCAGATTCCTTATAGTGTGAACAGCAATCTTTGCCGCGGCGACTCTTTCCTTGACGTGTAGGCTACAGGCATCTCCTCTTGTCTGAAAAGTGATTCCCAAGTATTTGAAGTGTGATACATTCTGTAGCGGGACATTCTTATACATAATGAAGTCATTTGTTGAAAGTCTACCTCCTTTTCTGAATGTCATTTTCACAGTTTTAGTACCGTTTAGTGTTAATTCATTGTTTTCGGCCCATGTTGAGAGTTTATCAAAAGCAGATTGAATGCAATCTAAGTTTCGAGAAGTGAGGACCATGTCATCTGCGTAAGCGTATATTTTAACGTTTTCAACTGCAATTTCTCCAGGTAGTTCCGCAGTGGCTATGATGAAAAGCAGTGGACTCATGGGGTCTCCCTGCAGTACTCCGTTGGTCTGGGTCATCGGGTTTGACTTAGACACTCTGTTGTCTATTTCTACTTGATTGTTCGACAAGATATTTTTTATTAGACGTGTCACTTGATTTCTTCCGGCGATGTCTTCTATTTTCCTGATTAATAGTTGCCTGTTCAACAAGTCGAAAGCTTTTGTATAATCTATAAAAACTGCATGGAGCATCCCTCCTGGGAGCCTGAGTGCCGCCTCAATATCCTCCTGAAGACATTTTACTGCCTGAATTGTGGATTTCCCTTTAATGAACCCAAATTGCTGCTCAGGGATTGCGTGAGATGTCAGTTTGCTAAGTCTGTCAGTTAATAGTCCTGTCAGAATTTTCAGTGGTGCACACTCTAAAGCTATCCCCCGGTATGAGTTCGGGTCCCTCGAGTCACCTTTCCCTTTATACAAAACCTTTAGTGTAGAAAGCCTCCATCTGTTTGGGATGTTTCCTTGTCTTAGACACGCATTAAAAAGCTCAGTCCATGTTGTTGCAAGAGCATGTGCAGTTTCCTTCAGGTGTTCGAAGAAGATACCATCTGGACCGCAAGCTTTTTTATCTTTTGTTTCTGCGATTTGCTTCCGAACTTCTTCCAGTGAGAATGGATTCGTTAACTCAATTTCTTCGTCTTGGTTTGTGTTAGGTGGACGTGTTTCTCTGTCTTGTAGAACCGTCCTGAAGTGTTTCTCCCATGTGCTAAGTGGAATGTCTCTTGGGAAATAGGGTTGTTTTGGCGCTGAGGCTTTGAACCATTGCTGTTCAGCTTCTTCAATGAGTTTCTTCTCTTCTCTTAGAAGATGGTTCTTTTTGCTTTGATCTATAGTTTGTTTGTAGTGTTTTCTGGCTGTGCTATATGTCTCCAGGTCTTTCTGAGTTAATGTTGTTTTTGCTCTATGTAGTGCGATTAGCGCTGTTTTTCTTGCTTGATAGCACTCTCGGGTGAACCAAGGTTTTGCCCTCCGTTGCCTCCATTTTTGCGTTACTATTGCATGTGCCAGCTGTTCTTCAATTATACTCAAAGCTTCGTCTATGTTGCCTCCTTTGATCTCTCGTAGCGCTATGGGTGTCGCATCCATGTTGAGTTTGCTTATATCGATTTCTCTGGTTATCCTTGTTGACAGCTTGGTTGGCTTCTCTTCTGCGAAAGATCCTTTCATTGTAATTAGGGTGCTGACTGGTAAGTGTTTTCGTACCGGCAGGTCTTGTCTGATCTCTTGATGTGTCTTGCCGCTGTTTGCGAACACAAGGTCAATAGTACTGGAACCATTAGGTCCAAAGTAGGTTTTTTTCCTTTTTGTCGTTGATCAACGTTAGGCCCTCCTTTTCTAAATAACTGATCACAGTGCTCGTCTTCTGAGAGGGAGCATCGATCCTGCAGTTCATGTCTCCTAGTAAGATTAGCTTGTCGTTTCTGTTTGTCAGGCTGAGAGCATTTGCAACTTCTTCCATTATATCATCTGCCTTATAGTCTGGTTGGAAGTACACACACATTATTACACATAATTTTGTTTTCACTAATAGAATATTTGGCGAGCTAAGCTGAATCTCGAAGGGGGCCAAGGTAGGTTTTATTAACATAGTTATGCCACCTTTGGGCCTTCCCCTTTCTCCTTGTGTTGCATATGAATGAATTGAATAAAATTGTTCTGTGCTCCATTGTGTGGTCAAGAACGTTTCCGTAAGTATAACTAAGTCATAGGCGTTGAAAGTATCCTCTGGTATCATGTTGACAGCGTTTTTCAATCCTTCTATGTTCCATAACAGTATCTTCACCAGATTTTCCTTTCCTGAATTTTTTAAAACTGATATTTGCTTTTTGTTGCGTGAAGTGGGCAATAAAAATCTTGAGTCCTTATTCTATTACATTATTTCTACTAGGTTGGTGGCACTGACCATGCCATGGCGGCTCTGTTTACGAGTTGTATGTAATAATATTGGCCGTATACAAATAAGCTAAATAAGCTAATGTTGTGTTCTATCTCATCTTTCTTATATCAAATTGTCTTCGTGGTAATGAGAAGTGAACAGTTCTTCTTCTGCTACGGCGAGTAAGTACGCTTATTTTAAGTTTTGTGATTCTGTAGTGGCTGTGAAAATATATAGGCCTAGTTTTGAATTGATATTAGACGCAGGTGACATTCTACTTGACATATCAATTAACTTTCACTATTATTTATCCCATAGGTAGACCTACCAAATTCTGTGAACTGTGCCTATCACCGGAAGAAGGAAAAAAACAAATCGTAAATCGCTGTTCTCGAAATAGCAGAGGAATATATGCCAATTACTCTCCTAAGAAATGATCCAGTCTATGACCAGGTAAGAAGTCTGTGTTACCGTAATGTTTTGGCAGTGGGTAGTGGAACTAGGTACTGTGGGTTCTCGTAATGGATTTTTTTAATAGGCCTATAATGTAGACCTACGGTAGAGTACAAGATGAATAAGGTTGGGTTCCATAAACCATTGCAACAACTCGATTACAACTCGCAGAAATATTTAAATGAGCCTATTGCGTGTGTGTACTGAAGATCTTGAGGAGTGTGAATAATCAATTAATTAATTTCACATTGCAATAGAATATAAATCTCATGATTCATGACAACGTGTCTAAGCTTTAATTTTTCCCCTTCCTTGAATTTCAAATTATTACAGTATTCAAAACAGATCAGTTCTGTTAGAATAGGTAGTAATGCCACGTAGGACTGTAATTACAGGCTATTAAAACTTAACACACACACCCCATGGTCTAATAGGTCTAATGGCCTATATCATATAGTCTTACCAATGTGTAACTATATACATTAATGTGTTCTTGTCCTGTGGAACGAAGTTCAACGTGAATATACTTATGCTAAGTCATGGTGCTAAAGTAGTCGACTCGTGTAATGTTCTGCGACCCAAATACCATTCAAATGCACCTGTCCTCCTCTAATAAGCCAAGAACAAACAAATGTGTAGATGTGTTTCCTTGCATATTCATGCTATGGGCACTTTGTATTTATTTTTGTAGATACACAGGAAAATAAGCTGTACGGTTTATGTTATGGTAGGAATGCAGTGTTTGGGCTGGGTGTTCAGTTGGTCGAATTGGTAGTAATGGCAATACTGATGTAGGACTGTAATTACAGGTTATTAAAACTTAACATACACCCCCATGGTCTAATAGTTTTAATGGTCTAGGATCATATTATAGTCTTACCAATGTGTAACTATTGACGTCAGAAATGTTGGATAGCGCAGCCACGCGGTAGAATGTTGAAGCTGTAACATTGTGACTGGTGAGGTTTATTTTCATGGTGAAACATTGATGTCGTGATGGAAACAAAGGAATTTGTCAAATTCGAGGAGGTACTGCTCTGTATACGGTTGCAAATCGTATAAAATGGGTACGAAATCTCTTCACTACTTTCCTGTACAAAAAGTTCAGAGATAAAGATGGGATACGGCGCTGTCAATTGGAAAACGTGTTACACGTTACATGACAGTGTGCAGTCTGAATTTTTGTGAAGACGACTTCTTTCCACAGCGTAAGCACCGATACTGTTGATTATTGATAGTTATTGTCTCTAATTGTACTCACAAGGATTTAGCTACATCAAAAATACTGATAAACTTGTAGCCTAATACTTCTGTGTCGTACATAGAATGTAATCCGTTCTTCGCAAACTTATTTTAGGGGTTCTTCCGATTGACAATAGTCGAATGGTTAGAAAACTTAAGAAAAATGCTGTCCCTAGCCTTAATTTGCCAGAGAATTTATATTCTTGCCTTTAAACAGCAAGGAGGCCTATGTAGCTCAATATTTGCAATATTGAAGTATTATTTGGCTTAAATTGTGTTTTTGTCTATGATCTCCTTACTGTTGAATTTAGTTAATTATTGTGTAAAATCTTAGTTTTACGTACCGGTTTGGAAACCCATCATCCCAGGCAGGCCGGTAACACCTATACTACTCAGGCATTTCGATGTGAAATGCCATGTCCTGTGGTTCAGATTCCACGTAAAACGGAGGTCCCGCGGCTTATGATCGCGAGATTAATGGTCACGTTAAACTACAAGCTTCCTTTCCTTTTACTACTCAGGCAGATAGGTCACTTAGCCGTAATTTAGAAGTTGTCGTGATTTTAAGTATACATATGTGGTAATGTAGCAGGAGACCTGATCGGCCTAGGCTATTCTAACTTTAATTAGTTTCCATTTCAAGGTTTTTCAGTTTTGAGTGCGAATAGTTGGTTTGAAAGTTGTACAACAGTAAGGAGAGTATGTTTTGTATAGGTTTTAATTGGTATTATGGTTTATGTCGAGCTGGGGAGTGAATTTGATTTAGCTTAAAGTGTAGTTTTAGATCTGTTCCGCTTGCTTATGACAAGTTCAAATGGAGACTCCAGCTTTGTTAAATATCTGTATTTTAAATATTTAATTAAATATATTGATAAAGAGGATGCCTCCATTTTAACTTGTCTGTGGCAAGAGATTAATAAATTTATATTCTTGCCTTTGAACAGCAAGTATGTAGGTCAATATTAGCAATATTGAAGTATGATTTGTGCATCCCAAGTAACGCTTCTTTGAACCCAAAACATTCATGCAAATTCAGGGTTGCTGGATTCAATTTATTATCAGGGAGTCGTCCTTTGTGTTATGTGAGATATATACAGTGGCGGATCCAGGCCTTGCGGGGCCCTGGGCGATATGATAAGGTGGGGCCGACAACAATAGGTAATAATAAAAAAATCAAATCAAATGGAAAATAGTTTTGCAATAATAATAAAATAAAGAATAGTTACCATACTTTGAATACACTACAGTACATTATTTTAAGAAAATGAAAGAAACCTTTATGTCCCCTTGATGAAGATTATGTAAACTATGAAATATTAAAATATCACTTTGCGACTTCTTTTCCCGGCTGAAGTCTTATATTATTTCACTGAATTCTAAACTTGCTAAACGGTCACGGGAGGGCATAGCTGCACTGAAAAGAAGACTATGAATTATAACTGATTGAAACGTATAATTTATTAATTAATTAAATTTTAAAAATCCTTGGCGCGGGGCTCCCAGACCGTGGAGCCCTGGGCGGTCGCCCTCCCCTAGATCCGCCCCTGGATATATATATTGTGAAATTAATAAAAACATCGACACCGCTAGGCTCCCAAGTACAGGCTTCATAAATGTAACGGCAGACAGTAAATTAACTATCTACAGGTGGGTAATATTTTTATCTGGTAGTAATTAAGCACTGCATTTAAATTGATTATAAAAATATTTCTATCAATAAAAGAAAATATGTAGTATTTTGCCATCATAAATTAGAATCCATAACAAACGCACACCCTATCACTGTCTTGCTTACGTCTCGTCACTATCTCGCCGCCATATTGCAAACAGCTGACCGTAAGCTCCTCCCCCGTTTCGGACGTCATGTCCTGTGGAACTAAGTCCAACGTGAAAATCCAATAAAACCATGGAACCATTGGCCCGATAACCCCACCCTTATCTGCCAATTTTTATTTTATACTCTTGGTAAGTTAATAAGTGTTAGGTTCTGTCGATGATATTCTGTAACCGCGAGATAGATACAAGACAAATATAATTGATTTATTGTATGCCAATGCAATGGTTGATATACCTATAGGTAGTATTTTATTCCCACACGTTATTTGCAATATTTTTCAACACGTAGGATGCCAATGTCTAAGCTTACATGGAGGGATTTTTTCATCAATTGATTCTGTAATAAGACCACCTTGTGGTGTGGTTGCTGCCACTCCTGAGGTCCTGGGCTAGTTTCCAAGCTTGATTAAGCAATTTAATTCTGGTCTGACTGTTGGAACGGTGCACACTCATCTTTGTGAGGCAGAACTGAGAAGAGGTAGGTTCGATTCTCACCTCGGCCATCCAAGAAGTAGTTTTCCAAGGTTTCCCCACTTCCTCTCCAGGCTAACGCTGGGATGGTTCCCAACTTAAGGCTACGGCTGCCTCCTTTCCAGTCCTCACCTGAATTACAGGAAGTATACACACTACTACAGATACCACAATAACACAGATTATCATACAAATCATACACTCCCCCAGGGGCTCACATCTAGTGGGACGTGGGTTGGCGACAATGGGGCCCCAGCTGAGTCCCGCATTGCTTCCACTTACTTGTGCCGGGCTCCTCTCTGTCTTCTTTCCTGTCGACCTCACTTGGTCAACTCTTGTTCTCTTCCGACCCCCGCGGTATTAGGGTATCCGAGGCCTAGGGAGTCTATTGCTTTCCCGCCTTAATTGGCCCTTGTCTCATCTTTTCTGATGCCCTCCTCCTGCGAGGGGTCAGCCTTCTTTTTCTTTTCTTGTTATCTCCTGCCTTCTGCTCAAGGCCCTCAAGGGGCAGGGTGTATGTAGCCCCACCACCTTTGGTGCACCCTGGATATTGCTACACCCTCAGGGGCTCACGGCTGGTGAGTTCGGGAGATGGCGACCCCGAGGGATTCCTGAGCTGGGTCGATTTTTCCCCTTTCTTCCATTGCCTCTGGGGCCTTTCGTGGCTCTCCTTCCTTCCAAGTGTCTCGATCCTCATTCTTCGAGGGTTTGAGGGCATTTCTTTTCCTCCTGTCCTTTGTTTGCCTTATTAGCCTACTTTCGATTTTTGCAAAAAATGAAAGTAGACTTATGAGATCAACACAGGGCGAAAAAAAGTGTGTCTGTCTGTGTGTGTATGTGTGTGTGTGAGTCTGTGTGTGTGTGTGTGTCTGTGTGTCTGTGTGTGTGTGAGTGTGTGTACTCTGAATGTCTGTCCCCCCCTATCAATTCGAACACGGTGAATGTGAATTGAACGAAATTTGGTACAAAGGTAGCACTAGCAAAGGACACCTCAGTGTCATGTTTTATATCGCCGCCATCTTGACGGAAACGTAATGGCGGCCACACAAATGTTCAAAGCTTAAATCAAATTACGACTAACCTAATCATCCGATCTCTACCAAATTTTGCAACGACATACCTTTATGGGGGGAGCATCCTTTGACCAAACCAATAGGTCATCAGCGCAATAGTTTGCGGATGGCGGCCATCTTTGTGCCAAAATCGATTCCCCCTATTAATTCGAACACGGTGCAACCGAATGGAACGAAATTTGGTACAGAGGTAGTACTAACAAAAGGCACCTCAGTGTCATGTTTTATATCGCCGCCATCTTGACGGAAACGTAATGGCGGCCACACAAATGTTCAAAGCTTAAATCAAATTACGATTAACCTAATCATCCGATCTCTACCAAATTTTGCAACAACATACCCTTATGGGGGGAGCATCCTTTGACCAAACCAATAGGTCATCAGCGTAATAGTTTGCGGATGGCGGCCATCTTTGTGTGAAAATCGATTCCCCCTATTAATTCGCACACGGTGCAACCGAATGGAACGAAATTTGGTACAGAGGTAGTACTAACAAAAGGCACCTCAGTGTCATGTTTTATATCGCCGCCATCTTGACGGAAACGTAATGGCGGCCACACGAATGTTCAAAGCTTAAATCAAATTACGATTAACCTAATCATCCGATCTCTACCAAATTTTGCAACTACATACCTTTATGGAGGGAGCATCCTTTGACCAATCTAATAGGTCATTCACCTGATAGTTTGCGGATGGCGGCCATCTTTATGTCAAAATTGATTCCCCCTATTAATTCGAACACGGTGGAACCGAATGGAACGAAATTTGGTACAGAGGTAGCACTAGCAAAGGGCACCTCAGTGTCATGTTTTATATCGCCGCCATCTTGACTGAAACGTAATGGCGGCCACACGAATGTTCAAAGCTTAAATCAAATTACGATTAACCTAATCATCCGATCTCTACCAAATTTTGCAACTACATACCTTTATGGAGGGAGCATCCTTTGACCAATCTAATAGGTCATTCACCTAATAGTTTGCGGATGGAGGCCATCTTTATGTCAAAATTGATTCCCCCTATTAATTCGAACACGGTGGAACCGAATGGAACGAAATTTGGTACAGAGGTAGTACTAGCAAAGGGCACCTCTGTGTCATGTTTTATATCACCGCTATCTTGATGGAAACGTAATCGCGGCCTCCCAAATGTTAAAAGCTAAAATGTAATTACGACCAACCTAATAATCTAGTCTCTACCTAATTTTGCAACACCATATCTTTATGTGGGAAACATTTTCTGACCAAACTGCAAGAACATCAGCCCAATAGTTTGCAGATGGTGGCCAAGTATGTGTGCAAAGCGATTCCCCCTATCAATTCAAACACGGTGAAACCGAATTCAACGAAATTTGGTACAGAGGTAGCACTAGCAAAGGGCACCTCATATTCATGTTTAATATCCCTATAGCACGTTGTATTTCAACAAGCTCCTACAACCAACATTCAATCATACTCCTTGAAAAGGACAAAGAGTTATAACAATACCCATGCATTTAGGAGAAAGTAGGCTATATGTTCTTTACTGAACATCTTGTTCTCCTTTTGTTTTCCATTTCTTCTTCTAGTAGCCTATATAAGTTTGTAGTTAGTTTCATTTATAGTTTACATTTGATTTTCATCTTCACGATCACCCAAACCATTAGGGGCCGATAACCAAGATGTTAGGCCCGTTAAAACAACAAATATCAACAAATCATACACACTTCCAAATACATGGGGCTAAATGAATATGTTATCGAAAGCCCTAAATGAATTAATATCAAAAACACAATGATTCTTTTAAAATGTAGGTAACTTATACAGTAGTAGGTGCAAACATACACATGTCAGCAAATTCAAGTTCCCCGTTTCAAGCATTAAGTTACACATTTATTAAGTTTACTGTTTCAACATACACACTGGTATGTGTTGTAGGAATTTGCGGTTCATCGGTGTCAGCCATTACATCAAGGAGGAACTAGGTCCATTATTATGTGCTGGACCCTACTGTTATACTTTGGCAAGAAAGAAGAAAGGAACATGCCTCAACACATACTTTTAGGAGGACCAGATTTGATTACTGTATTTTTGCTAAGTTTGATCTTGGCTCTTGCTGTTATCTTCTCTTCATAGACAACTTTTTAAATAAAACATGATGAATTCTAGCAGTATTGAGTGTTTTTCTTTTGTTTCATTGAAAGTCCTATTTCTCCCTTCCCCTTAACAGCACGTCATGGAATGTACTGTATTAGTGTGTGATGATAATTTTTAGTGTAGCCTACTTACTGCATTTCACCCTTCAAAATTGTTAACTGGATATATTTTAAAGGGCATATGAAATGAACTACTGTATAGATATATTGTGATATCCAATTCTTTTTCTGTCCCCTAATGTATTTGGCACTAATTACACTAACAATTTTAGTGTGATGAGGATCTGGTTACACCACCTGATCCTTAGCATTCTCTCTTAAAATTTTACTGTTATTGCTAACAGCATCAAGCATTTTAAATATGAATTTTCTCCCTTCGCAGTACTTTTCCTTTGTAGTTTTTTCTAATAACTAATTGGTTATAGGCCTACCTGGGCCATTTTCAAGCTGAGTAATAATATGCTGCAGGCCTTGTAGTAGCCTAATTTTTGTCACCAATTGCTCCAATTGCAACTGAAAGAAATTTAAACATGTATATTAGTGATGAGGTTATGTCCTAAATGCTGTGATTGTTCATTTCAAAGTTCTGGAATTCACAATTTCCCACTTTGTTATTATTTTTATAATTTTTTTCTGTTATTGGTATTTTGAATGTGATTTATTTCTTGTAGATCATATTATTATCTCCACACTTAAAAACGTGCCATAAGTATTGGGAGATAGTGATTTTCGGAACATTGAAGTGGGCAGAGCATTTAGGACGAGAATATTTAGCGGAACGAGGGGAAGGGGCAGGGTGGAGGGGAGGGGGCGGGAGGGTTGGTGTTTACGAGATCTGCTCATAGGTGGCGCTACCGGTCGACGTGTTGCTAGTACATCAGTCAACCACCAGACAGCGCTGAAGTCTTAGGTACCAAGAATTAGCATGGCTGTTGGCCATCTGTAGTAGTAGGTAATCTGTGATTCGCCCTGCTCAAAGTGATAAAATATGCAGACGACAATGGTAATAGAGCTGACGGTCTTTCTTTAATGATTTAAAAATATACCTTAACATATATTATCATTTTAAAAATACTCTGCAAATCTACATGGCAAGAGCTTTCGTTAGAATTCTTTATGAAGTATATCGGTTAAGCCATTTTCTCAATCTCGCGGTAACAAAAATCACCTTAGTGTTTTATATATATAGATTCTGCCCGAAGGCAGGTCTGAGCCTCCGAAGAGGCTACCCCCAGCCGGAGTTTACATACGTTAGGGTGGCCAGGGCCTTTCCGCTCCTCCTTAAGTTGGCCAACAGCGCGCAGTGCCTATAACCGGCATACCATCCAAGTTCCGACCACGCCCAATGCTGCTTAACTGCGGAGTTCTCATGGTATCCGGTGTTTCAACACGGCCAGGCCGTTGGCCATAGACCTAAATATATAAAATAAATAAATAAACACTCCTGCAAGAAATTACATTTATTAGTTACTATCACTATTATTGTAAATAATGGAAAATTTAGGATTACACGTTTCGACCGTCAAGCGGTCATCATCAGATCATGATCACTACAGACATGTCACCAAAGGAAGAACTGGCTCCCGACGCCAACCTACCTTATCCTGAGTGGAGGTCCCTCCGCCGCTTAAGAGAGGATGTCCCTCAATGCAAGACCAACCTGAAAAAAATGGGGGATCCTTCCAGCAGACGCAGACACCTCTTGTGAATGTCGAGCTGAGCAAGACCCAATCTACCTACTTATCTGCCCCCTCCTGAACAACCCATGCACAATAGAAGATGTTTTTAGAGGAAGCAACAAGGCCATCGCAGCTGCAGTTTTTTGGAAATGCTGACCGGACACGGAAATGAATGAATGAATGAATGTCTACAGTAAGTTAGATAATCACTGATAATAAAATTAGAGCATGCACTTTGAATATCACTTTAGTCGATTTCACAGCACGCTCGTTGTACTGGTGCGAGCTAAATTTGTCTACTCTCGACTGACTCACTATTGATAAAGTCCTGCGTGGATGCGGATATCCGCGGATAAACCCACGGATATTCGCAAAATGTTTCGCCATGAGGATATAGTTTGCATGGCAATACGGATAGCGGATAAGCTGTGGATAATATTTTGAGTAAATTTGCGGATAGTTTATAGCATACAATCCGAACTTGTTGAATACGTAGATTAAGGCTTTCACGGCCCGGATTACTATTCAAATAATTCTTCGAGGAGTCTCTATATTCCCCCACCCCGCCCCCTTTACCTTCTCCTTACTTACTACTCTGTCCACCATTCTTAATAATATGGCCCGTTTTTCTACCATGGTCCATACAGTAATTTCTGGCAGCTGCTCTCTGGTGACGAACAGATGAATTTATCCAGTTTTTGTTTTTTGTTTTTTTGTTTGTTTGTAATCTCTTGGATATACTTCCTTTGGCCACATTGTTTAATTCCATTAAAAAGGGAGGCAAGGTTCCTTCGAAACGTCTAGTGGTATTTAATTTAATTTCACACGGCATTAGCCCAAAATCCATGAATTATTTGAATTGTTGAATATCATTACTAGGACCCGGATGTTTATGACTTAGCCTTTCTAGTCAAGAAGCCCTCTCTGCAGTTTGTCGGTGTACTGAAAATTCACCCTGTATAGACAGTTACAATTACAAACGTTCTATTATTTAAATTACTTTCCATGATGGTTCCGTATTTACGTACTAAATAGTTTTTAACAACAATTATACATCCGCCTTAGTCAATACATAAACGAAAGGAAATATAATTAGATTTGCTCCTGGTACATGTTTCAGGGTTTAGTTGTTTTTATCCCCTTCATCAGCCAATATAAATATCTGAAGAAAATTATAAAATAGAGTAGCATTGAGCTAACCTCATTGCTACATGAAGTTCTTCCTTCCTCGTTCGTTTCGTTTGCATGCAGGCATTTGATTTGGCTTATGGACCCGTTAAGCATAAGGCTTCTTCATTAGTTGTGTAGGCTACATATGGTGAAGTATTGTGGTCCCATTTTTGCCAATTCAAGCTTTGACTTGTGTTTTAGAGTGGATATGTGAATGAACTGTCCACTGGTTCTCTACGTATATCTTCGCTTGTATTTGATGGCTGAATATCATCACTAGGGAGCGGATTTCTATGACGTAAAAATGTATGAAATATGTATGCATTTACGACCTAAGAAACATAAAAATATGACCTATAAAATCCAAAATATGACTTTAACCTCACACAATTTACAGAATAATATCACTCCATCCGTACTGAATATGTTTTCACTGAACTCGCGAACAAAACTTCGTAACTTCCCACAAATTGAGACTTTTGTTTTAGGCATATTGAAAAGAACTGAATGACTGAAACTCCCTAATGAGTGACCAAGGTCATTCAGTGTGTTGAAGGTGGAAGAGGGAAGGGCGAAGGAGAGAGATAAGAACGATGACAAATAATTGCGGAATTACCTCTGCTTCCGTGTAAACAATAGCCCGGTTTCCAGGAATTGGCCCAGCTAGCAAACAATAGCTCTTACCTGTTAGAAACATTCCATACAGTACTTTAGAATGGTTCTTCAGTAGTATATTCCAGTCGATCCTGAACAATAATTTCTAGAGATAATTCTGTTTTTTATAAAACGAAATTTAAATGAAAATTACCAAAATATGGCGTTTATAATGATATTTTGTTCAAAATATGCCATAAAACTTAAGAAAGCCTAAATATGCATTTATATGCCCAATAAAACCTGTTTAATTTTGATTATCATGCTTGGAAACGTGTTGAAAATACAAGACTATAAGATATAATGTTAAGGGGGAAAAATGACTTGTCATAGAAATCCGCCCCCTATCGCCGTAGGGGCCGATAACCTCGATGTTAGGCCCCTTAAAACAACAATTATCATCATCATCATCATCATCACCTATCACCGTCTCATATTTTTTAGTTTTGCTCTATGCTTTAAAATATTTTTCAGTGACCTACTTATATGGTGCACCATATTAAGTGTAATAGCCACATATATATATATTTTTTAGTGCTACGCCATTTTATAATTTTCTTCAGATATTATTATTGGCTGAAGGAGATAAAAGCAATTAATCCCAGAAACATGTATCAGGAGCAAATCTAATTATATTTCCTTTCGTTTATGTATTGACTAAGGCGGATGTATAATTGTTGTTAAAAACTAATTACAAAAGTTTGTAAAAACGTGTGTAATTTGGCAATCTTATTTACAGACAGTAGCCTATAGTTCCGTTGAAGGCAAGTTTATTGTACTACTCCACTCCCAGTTGTAAATTAATGAAATGTCGATTCCACGAATCACATCACTGCACAGTGGGTCAAAATCGAAATCTAGGGGGACAAAATTATTTTTACGTTTTAATCATGAATTTAGAATGAAAGCAACGTATAAAATTTGTTTACTTGATAATAAACATCAGTTAAGACCTTTTTTAAGTTACGTCTACACAGGCAAGAAATTGTCTATGACTAGGAGTTGGATAGAGCATTCAGTTATCTCTTCAGAACAATTTTCTACCCCTAATTCATTTTTAACAAAGTCACAAAGTTTCACTTTTGACATAATCGTCGAACCCAGTGCTTCAAACAGTTGTAAACGTTTGAGATCTGGTCGCGCGGCGTCTTCTAAAACTTAAAATAACTAAGTAAGTTGCATAAAGATGCAGAAAATCTTATAACAGGCGTAAACTACAAGACTTTATCTACATTTTAACATTAAGTAGAAAGTGACGCAGAGTGACGCGACATACTAAAATGAAAATGAAAATCCACAGCCTGCTTCCAGTCGACCGACCAGGTCAGGGAATGGAATGAATGAAGCCCCCATCTAGCGGCGAGGATATGAACCGTGCCGGCTGCCGAAGCCTGTCGCACACCCCTGGGCCAATTATTAAATGAATGACAGATGAAATGAAATGATAGTGGAGAGTGTTGCTGGAATGAAATTGTGACAGGGAAAACCGGAGTACCCGGAGAAAAACCTGTCCGCCTCCGCTTTGTCCAGCACAAATCTCACATGGAGTGACCGGGATTTGAACCACGGACCCAGCGGTGAGAGGCCGGCGTGCTGCCGCCTAAGCCACGGAGGCTCACATACTAAAATATAATATAAAAATATATAAAAATATAAAATATAAAAAATATATAAAAAAATAAAAAATAAAAAAATATATAAAATATAATTTTAAAAATAATAGTTAAATATTATAAAATGCAAATATAGCTAAAATTACGTATCAATTACGCCCATTAATAACTGAATCACGTTACAAAGATCATACCTTCAGCTGCATGTTCCATCATAAAGCATCACACTAACCACAAAGACAACCAAACCACAGCCACTTACATTCACCCTCCAAAATAGACTGCTCGAACAGTGGTGACAGATTTACACTAAGATGCGTTTATATCCCAGAATAGAGAGCGGAAAATATATGAGAATGCTGTAGAAGTAATAAATTTTGATTTTTTAATTATGAAAATAAATAATTTTGTCCTCCCAGATTTCGATTTTGACGCACTGTGCACTGGCTTCTGGTTGGTGTGTCGGATCATTGGAATCAGCCATACTGTAAAACAGAAATTTAGTTAAGCCAAGTAATGATGCAGATTCTCGACTGTTTTTGTGCGGTCAATGAACTCGACTTCATTACAAAGCGGAACTTCATCACCATGTTGCACTCGCTTTATGACCAATAAAACAGTATTTTGCATATTAATGGGTATTTGTACACCTGCAGCACTCTTGTCTTAGCCATTTGGTTACAGATAGCTTTCAATGAGTACGCGAGTGTAAAAGCGAGTCGTGTTAAACGACACACTCTAATGTCTGTTTATTAAATATTGGTGATTCCATATCATTATCCATATATTATCCACATATTATCCATTATCCATATACTATCATTAACTTAATATCTAGGTTGTAAATCATTTCCCTCCGGCAGAAAACTTTACTTGTTTTGTTGTTGCTGCTTTATTTCAGGGGATTGGATAATTGGTCATTTTGCTCCGTAGACTTGTGTGTATGTGTGTAATTTTGTCTGATAACCTGTATTATTGTGATGGCTGTAACAGTGTGTGTATTTGTAATTCAGGTGAGGATTGGGAAGGAGGCACACGTGGCCTAATAATAGTTACCATCGTGGCATTCCGTTGGAGTAGAATTGGAAACCATAGAAAACCACTCCAAAATTGCTGAGGTGGGAATCGAACCAACCTCCTTTCAGTATTACTTCACCAGACTGATTGTGCCCCGTTCCAGCCCTCAGACCAGAATTAAATTTCTTGGCAAAGCCAGGAATCGAACATGGATCTTCTATGCTAGCCACTATAGCACGAGGTGGACTTCTGTGCGTAATCCCGAAAACCATTCTCCAAACGGTCTCATTTCCGAAACGGGGTGATTGCGAAAGGTCTTATTTTCAATTGCCCTGTTTTTAATGCACTACTTTAGATAATAATAATAATATTGCTATTTATTTTACGTTCCATTTAACTACAGTGGCTTTTAGAGACGCAGAGGTTCCGGAATTTCATCCCGAAGGGAATCTTTAACGAAAATCTACTGACACATCTCTCTCGCATTTGCGCACTCTCAAATGCCAGCTGACTGCGCCATGAATCACTCCTGCTACCTTGGACTCAGCGGGCGAAGGGAATTTAACACGTGTAATTACAATGTTGACGAGACTCAAAGTAATGCTACTGGTGATGAAGGGACACATACACAGTCACAACTTCGTTATCTCGAACTTCTATTAATCGAAATTTCTACAATTCTTTCTTTTGTTTCGTTGTGCCCAACTAAGGAGCACGTTTGAACTTATTAGCACGTTTTCTTCTTCCCTTCCCAATATCTCTTCATCCTCTCGCTGTGTTCTCTTTTACGCTGTTCTGTCCATCCTGTATTTTGTCGGGTTGGCTTCTCAGAAAATTTGTGTTTGTGAATTAAAGTTCTGAATTTTGTTGTGTCTTGAATGGTTTCTTCATGACAGCCAATTTCATTTATGTCTTCACTGATTTCTTTTAACCCGTTGTTTTGATTTTTCATTGATGAGGCTAGGTTGAAAGTTATCTTTGGGAGCTTGTAATTATCCATTCTATATAGGTGTCCGAAATAACTGTAACTACCGTTTCTTTATGGTATCTGTGAATTTTCTGTAACTTGATAAATTTCATGTGATTTCTTTTTTCATACAAATTCCATTTTCACACTTTGTTCCTAAGATTTTCCTGAGGATTTTCCTTCCATGTTTTTCGATAATTTTTAATGAAGATTTGCCACCAATTATAATAGTTTCAGATTCATATACAGCTTCTGTTTTAAACAACTGTGTTATAATGTCTTAATTTTGCCTTTGTTGAGACACTTATGAAAGATTTATCTCTATATTTGTTGAAATCCATCCTGTTACCTTGCTTATAAATTGGGGTGATTATTGCTTTTGTCTAGTCAGAGGACACCTTTTCTAACTTCTATGGCAATACGATTATCCTACGCAATCATTTCATCCCCGCCTTACCACTATACTTTACCATTTCTGGTTGAATTTCATCTACCCCTTCTGCTCTTTTATTTTATTTGTTCCAAGTAATTTGTAGTTCTTTCTCTGCTAGCTTGCTGATTCAATAATTTCACCTAAATGTTTAAATTTGTCTACTTGAGCGATATTCCCATACTGTAGTTGGTGGTTAATGGTTGATTGTCGAAACCTGATTTAGTCCCTTCCATAGATACTTTGTCTTCTCAAATGAAATTTCGAGTCCTGTTTTTGCTGCTCTTTCATGGAGTTTTTCTATAGAATGAATTGGACAACAGATTATCAATCTGGTTCTACAATCGCTCTGCTCGACTCTGGAATGACCTGCCTCATGTAATAAAGACCTTCCTCCATGGCAATTTTGCGATTTTTAAGTTTAAAGTGTAGCAAAAGTTGACATAAGCTGCGCAAAGCTTAAAATTCTTACCTAATTGTTAATAGAAAAACTGATTGCAACGAGAGTGTATATATTTTACATAAAGATACGTCTTTTATCAAATTGAAACCGAGAACTTTACACTTTTGGGCAATATTTGCTCTCACTTAAATATGTTAATTAATAAAATTCAATGTCGCCTCCGTAGCGTAGTGGTCAGCATGGTTAGCTGCCGCCCCGGAGGTCCTGGGTTCGATTCCCGGCTCTGCCACGAAATTTGAAAAGTGGTATGAGGACTGAAACGGGGTCTACTCAGCCTCGGGTGGCCCAAATGAGTAGAGGCGGTTCGATTCCCACCTCAGCCATCCTCGAAGTGGTTTTCCGTGGTTTCCCACTTCGTCTTCGGGCAAATGCCGGGATGGTACTGTCCCCGTTATCCGGATAGTAGGCTGTCAGATATCCGCCCCCCTCAATCGGATTGCCAATAATCAAACGCACCGGCACAGCTACATCAATGAAAATGGCACTGACAGACACTATCGAGATTAGAGCACAATAGTTAACAAGAAATTATTGTGGAACACACCAAAATATACGGGGGTTCATACTTACCTTTACTTACCTCTTAAATTTATCTCGGGGACTGGGTTGTCAACTGGATCACTTAAAGTATGCCCTCACAATAACCTCCACCATGATATTTAAAAATGAACCATAACGAAGACGAGAAACTTTAAACTGCACAATAATTTATTTCACATAAAGAATGAATTTAACAAAAATAAAACAACAAAATCCACGTGGCAATCAGAAGTCATTGTCCACATAACTATGTCCTCCTGTAGAACTTGTATACTCTACATACAATGTTTCAGCTTTCTCAAGCTCAAAATAACGTAATTACCGTAATAATGCACTTGGAATGGAAACGGGATTTGGGACGAGACACATATAGCAATTGTTTTGCGTGTTTATACACATCACACTTTTATTTATAGCCACAAGGCTATTGCCTCTATCATACAGTTGTCCGGGCCAGCTGCAATGCACCTGCATCGTCAAAGTGGACTCACCCGTCCGTTCAACCCTAGCATATGCGAGTTACATCGGAGCTTAGCTCACCTTTCAAAACACGTTAAATGTCCACATCTCAACTGAAATATTATCACGCAAATCCTTTAAATGCTCCATTCAAACACCAGTGGAATACTCTAATAATCCCAAATCATGTTTAATTGTTCAAACCACTTGTTTAATTAGCGTTGTTTAGAGTATAATAACAAAACTCTTAATGTTTATAACAAAAGTTCATTAATTATTTATAACAATAATAAATTGTTTATAACAATGTCAAACGACAATTGAAAATTTTATACACGCCTCTATTAATCACTTTCATTTCAAATTATTATCAAAGATATTTACATAATTATTTACAATATTTATTGTTCAAATTATTCATACAAGAAATACATTAAACCACACGTTTATCCGGTTGATAATTACTTAAATCGTGGTGATATAATCGACCAATGAAGGTTAGTTATATTTAAATGTCAAATTCAGGTTTAATAAGGTTTAATAATAATTATAATATTTGTGACGGTAACCTCCATTCAAAATCTTCATCTCAAATTATTTAACACTCTTGTTAACTTTAACAGTATTTTCATATGAATAACTTTCAAAGAACCAGAACAATACATTCAGCGGAAAAATACTTCGCTCAAAACGCACAAAATTGCTCAACAATTGGCCCAGAATTCATCATATATCTTAATATATATGGCATCAAAATCTCCCAAATTACATACAAAAACCTCCACTTATAAATTCATCAACTTCATTAATTACTGTGGGAACCTCCTTCATTATCAAGGGCATTACTCATCAGCGACTTTTACACGTCCACTGAACTAACGATTATACATCCATTGTTCCTCTTCAAAAATTCTTATATTCATCAATTGTATTAATGACTGTTATTATTTAACCTTCGTGGGTTCTATTCATGAATCGATATGAAGTAAAAATTTGCCAATCACAAATAAATTTAATAGCAAATACGATTAGACACTCCTCCCTGGTCTATCAAAATTGAGATTAATATCTTCGAAGTAACGCAGTATAAAAATACTATCTTCAATCAAAGTTCATCTAAACTGCATAAATAGTCGAATAGAATACAATTAGATTGTGGAATGAAAACATTATTGTTCCAATCTAGAATTGAGAAAAACTCCTATCAAATGTTCATTACTATAGTGTATTCAATAAATCGTAATCAAAGTTCATATTTCATAAAATTGTCTATAATGCAATGATAAATGTCTATGTTGCAATCATGTTCATAAGACGACTAGTATTTCAAGGATCGTCGATAACGTAATAGATTTTAACGCTCTAAAATCATCTAATTATTCTTCTTTCTTGAGGATGACAGAAAATTGGTCAAAGTAATTTACTGAATAGAATTACTTTAATAAAATGACACGCTGTCTGAATTCAAATTTGCCATAGAAATCGTTAACTTTGCAGTCAAATCGTGACTACAAAAATATGCAAATTACTGAAAGAATCTAAATTATCAGTCTCAACTGATCCAAAATTATTTAAGTATGCCAATGACATAACAATGTCTCAAAATATCGTAGAAAAAGGCATAAATCATCGAAGTGTACTGAGTACAGAAATGTCAAGCAAGAAAATGGGGCAAAAGATATGACAAAAATATGGGAAAAATGGTTGCTCAGATATCGCTACATGACTCAAATAATACAAGAAACGTTCACGACTACCTTATCTGCTGATTGAAGTTCTAGAGGAAAGTTTTCAAAGAAAACTGCTGTTGGTTCCATTTCACCAGCGTGAAGATGTGCTCCGTCCTCGAACCTGGAATCAGCGCCCTCGGAGAATCGAACTGCTTCCTCCTCCGGAAATTGCACTGCTCCATGTATACGAAAGACATCCCTCTGGCAAAACTCTTCTTTGTGAGCCGGGTCCACCCTGGCCTCTCTTGAAAGTTCCCTGAAGTTCTGGTCGCAAATCGCCTTGAAGTTTATTGCAGTTATTTCCGCAGAAATATTCATAATCGTGGAGTATGAAAATATTTCCACTGTCATTTGATATAATTCAGCGATGGATTCACGATGCATGAGTGTAGTTGGATGTTCACTACATGCTCGCTTTTGTAGAATGACGATTAACGAAGTTCCATGCTGTTATTTCACTCCCTCGATATATGTCCCAATTGCATTAAAGCCTTAGCCTTGCATCTCAACTTCTGTTATAATCATTGAAAGCACTGCAAGATTATAATGTTCCATAGTAGAATGTATCGTTGTAACACCAAACGTATTCTCCAATATCACGGTTGCGATGCACGTGTCAGCCGTAGTGTATAATGTGGAATCTTAAAAGTGCTTCTCAGGTGGCGAGAAAATCACTTTTGTCTGCAGTCTTAAAATGTCAATATCTTTTAAAGTATACTCGTGAAATTGTTCAAATGTTCTACACACCTCAATGTTGTACTGCCCAATCGAATTATAATAAAGACAGAAGTTAACTCTTGATATCTTATCTGGTAGAAACGTTAATGTGAGCGTTTCAACTTCACCTAGTTTCGAACACTGTAAAATGGAACTAATCCGTGTTCGTTCGATGCGCCGGGCTTTAACCACACGCTAAAGACAACTTGCTTCACTTATTCACTCGACAATGACTATATGATATCTGAAATATATATGCGGTATCTGAATATCAGATATGAGATATCTGAGCGGTATGAGAGCTCCTCTATCCTGTGCACGACCTTTTATCAACTTCTTAAGGGGCGTATCCATCCCTTCCATAGCTTGTTGCTCCGTCATTGCAAGAAGTTTTAACTTTGGCTAGACTTGACGGATTTTCAAATTTCAAAAACTCAAAATTAATTTCTTCCAAATTCCAAATCAATGCCATAACTGAAAATAGATTTCCACAATTCTGCATGCCAAAAGTAATTAAATATCGTAGTTTCAGCAATCTCCGTCTTCCTTCCAAACTATCGTTCATTGGTTCGAGCCTTTCCTCCAATAGCGTAACTTCTTCCTTAGCACAATACCTTGTTTCCTGCGACTGCGTCGTAAATCTCAGATCTTTCTCGAACAAACTCATGACGTCACCAAGAATCTCAGCTCAACCAGCCTACTTGCATGAATTCTACGTCATCCGTGCCTACGTCATGAATATACACGTCACAACTATGACATCCATAACTTTATTCATATATGTCAATACAGCCATCGTGGTCTCAATATAATTCAATTTACGGGGGCATTCTCCCTTCACCACGTTTTAAAAACAGTTGCAAATTGTTTTTAAACTCTGTAAAACTCAGCAATTCTTCTAGGTTTGTGCCGTGTCTTGTGTGGGGTTTCGCCTAGGACACCAAGCTAGGCTCATCGGCCGTGAAAGCCAATACACCATCTTTTTGGAAGCCTTCATAGGGAGGTTATGGCTGCTTGAGCTTTTCGTTCTCGCAGTCAAGGAGTGCAGTTGCACTCTATATAAAGGGAGGTATCGCGCAGTTCGATACTCCTGTGGGGGTCCGGGCAGGGACACCAAGAGCCCGCCGATGAGCCTAGCTTGGTGTCCTAGGCGAAACCCCACACAAGACACGGCACAAACCTAGAAGAATTGCTGAGTTTTAATTCACCGGCCGTGAAAGCCAATACACCATCTTTTTGGAAGCCTTCATAGGGAGGTTATGGCTGCTTGAGCTTTTCGTTCTCGCAGTCAAGGAGTGCAGTTGCACTCTATATAAAGGGAGGTATCGCGCAGTTCGATACTCCTGTGGGGGTCCGGGCAGGGACACCAAGAGCCCGCCGATGAGCCTAGCTTGGTGTCCTAGGCGAAACCCCACAAAAGACACGGCACAAACCTAGAAGAATTGCTGAGTTTTAATTCACCGGCCGTGAAAGCCAATACACCATCTTTTTGGAAGCCTTCATAGGGAGGTTATGGCTGCTTGAGCTTTTCGTTCTCGCAGTCAAGGAGTGCAGTTGCACTCTATATAAAGGGAGGTATCGCGCAGTTCGATACTCCTGTGGGGGTCCGGGCAGGGACACCAAGAGCCCGCCGATGAGCCTAGCTTGGTGTCCTAGGCGAAACCCCACACAAGACACGGCACAAACCTAGAAGAATTGCTGAGTTTTAATTCACCGGCCGTGAAAGCCAATACACCATCTTTTTGGAAGCCTTCATAGGGAGGTTATGGCTGCTTGAGCTTTTCGTTCTCGCAGTCAAGGAGTGCAGTTGCACTCTATATAAAGGGAGGTATCGCGCAGTTCGATACTCCTGTGGGGGTCCGGGCAGGGACACCAAGAGCCCGCCGATGAGCCTAGCTTGGTGTCCTAGGCGAAACCCCACACAAGACACGGCACAAACCTAGAAGAATTGCTGAGTTTTAATTCACCGGCCGTGAAAGCCAATACACCATCTTTTAAACTCTGTGTTATAAATATCTCAATTCACTTGAACACGAAATTGAATTATATTCTACTCTTGTATGATATTTCTTCTATGTTCCTTAATCATAAGTCTCTTCTTCTCCGGTTTGTGTGTGGCTAATGCATTCTCTCCTCTCTACTTTCTCTTCTGTCCTGTATTTCTGTTTTCTAAGTTCTGCTGACTTGTAGAAGGACCAGGATCGATCACTACATCCTGTCTTTTCTTTTGGTTTTCAGCTTCCTTTTCTCGTAATTCCTTCAGATACTGCTGACTTTCTTTCTCCCTTTCTTGATACTTGTCGGGTGTCATAACCTGACCTTGAGAATTCTGATTCTGGTTCTGGTACTGATTATTTCTATTGTAGTTTCTATTATAACCATTGTTATAGTATCTACCTCTTCCGTTGTTATAATTCCCTCTATTATTATTCCAGCCTCGTCTTTGCTGATATGGACGGTAACCTTGGGATCTGTTGTTGCGGAAATAATTATTCCTGTGAGGACCTACATTTTCAGTTTTTTCTTCATCAGGCTTATCAGTTTGCTGCACTTGATCCATGTAGACCGTATTAACGTCTTTCAATTCGTGCCTCTGACCTTTTTGTACCAAATTTGGCATTGGACTCGTGTAGTCAAGCCTTCTCAATAATTCGTCCATACTGGTCAAATCTCTGATATTTGACGATATGATCAGTCTTCTTACCTCCACAGGTAGCATACGTGAAATCGCATCTATCAACTGCTCTGTTGACAATGGGGGTTGCAAAAATCTCAAGCGTGATAGCTGACTCGTGAAGAAATCAGCGTACCGTGTTGGAAGAGTACCTGAATACTTCCTCGAGTATACCTCAGCTCTTAATGAATTCTGAGCTTCTATTGACCAGAATCGTTTTATCAATGCCTCTGCAAATTCGTCAAAATTGCTGAAAGTGTACCGAAATGCTCAAAACCATTCGAGGGGTCCTCCAGCTAGAAATCTTTCTACGATTCTCATCTCTCTCTCTCTAGGGATGTGGGCTTCAATGAAATAGTCTTTAAGGTTCCTGATATATTCGATCGGTGTGAGACTATCAGTGTTGCTAAATTTTTGAGGTTTGTCTTCAAAGTTCCGGATGACTGTCACATTTCTCGGATATGAATCCATATAATGTTTCCCACTATCACGATACTTCCATTCGGGTTCAATATTCCGATCCTTTTCTTCTTCCCTGAATCTGGATATACGTTCTTCAGGACTAATATCTCTCTCTTCTGTAGCGAGGTTACATCTTCTTACGTAATTTCTATCCTCTTCACCAGTCAATCCTTCAGTATCCTTGTCTGTGATTTCCGTGATGACTTTCCTAATCAACTCTTCCTTATAGGTTTCCATCATGCTAGCTTCTCCTAGTTTCAAATTCTGAAGTTTGCTCGTAGTTTCATTAACATCAGAGACAACCTTATGAATCTGTTCCTCTAACGCAGTTTTTAATGCTTGCACGTCCTGACCTATTTGAGTTCTATCCTCTACCTGCTTTTCGGATAGCGAATCCATCCTTACATTCAAGTCTTTCCTAATCTGAACTACTTCATTATTTATGTCTACTTGTGTGCTGGCAAGTTTTCTTTCAATTCGTTCCTGAATCTGATAGACATGTTCCCCACTTGACCTGTTCCATTCATCTTTCCAAACCGTTACATTTGCAGTTAACATTTCCGCGATATCTACTTCAATGTCTTCCTTAAGTAAACGATTGTGATCTAATACTTGGGTTCTCATGACCTCTACATCGTATTTTAAGCCAGCTAAAGAAGCTGTTGT
This sequence comes from Meconema thalassinum, assembly GCA_946902985.2. Classification (NCBI taxonomy): domain Eukaryota; kingdom Metazoa; phylum Arthropoda; class Insecta; order Orthoptera; family Tettigoniidae; genus Meconema; species Meconema thalassinum. Next base: position 391,224,714 of record OX336391.1, read on the forward strand.
CCTAACAGACTCGTCAACTAATCGAGTTGTTAATGCACTAATGTTACGAGTACAAAGTGTTTTTGAAGTTTCAATTTCTTCCCTAACTTTGTTAACATCAGTTTGAACTTTAGCAATGTCTACAAAAACAGTATTGACTTCTACTTGTATCTTATTGATATCGCTTTGCATATCATTAACATCTGAATGAATATTATTGATGTCAACTTGAACATTTGACACATCAGTTCGAGCATTTCTAACCTCTCTTTGAACTTCCTCTACTTTGACTTGTACAGTAGCAACATCATTCCTAACAAAAATTACTTCAGCTCTAGCACATGAAATATCACCCCGGACATTAGCAACATCAAGATTCAACATAGTAAGATCTTTCTGTACCTTAGAAACATCTATTTTAACATGAGACACATCTTTATGCACATTGGATAAATCTTTATGGACATTGGACACGTCTGTGCGCATGTCAGTTACAGCATTCTCGATTCCCTGGGTATTGATCTGTAAACGCGACACATTATTTTCTAGGTTTGCAGAACTGGTCTGAAGAACTTTCATATTCTCCTCCATTCTACTAGTATTCCTAGCTTCCATTTCCCTCACACTTTCATCCAGGCTAATAGACAAATTAGCTGAAAAACTACTAGAATTCTCCTCCATTCTAGCAGACATATTACTAGCATTTTCCTCCATCATCTGCTTCATTCTGTTGGACATCTCCTCCAACATCATTCTCAGACTCTCATCTGCCATTTCAATAATATTTCAATAATAAACTGCTTTAAGGACATACATCAAACAGAGCAAAATAACAACATCTGAGCAACATTTTTCACCATATATAAGTTTTGAGCAATTTTCTGTCTTCAATCTAACTTATAATTACCTTATAATTAACCTTCGTAGACACTTCATGTTGAAATAAACTCAAGCACATGTTCAAGTTTCTTTGGTTCATTTTAAAATATCCTAACACAAATAATTTACATTTACAATCCAAATAGTTTAATTTTATCTTTAATATGACTAAACATGTCATAAGCCGGTCAAATAAAATAAGACTCCAGATCATAGGCGATTTTTCTCAGTTTCCAGCCTATTTAACCTCTCTCAAGTTGTATAAGATCTGATCTTTTCTGAGTGTAATTTTCCTAATACAACACAACATTTTATCCCTATATAATCACACTCTCAAATTCTACAATTGGCCTAGACATCTAACAAAGAATCAACCTCTTTATTTGAGTCTTCACAATCCCTTTGACATCGATAACTTGGTAATCCAATGTTATTCGAACACTCCACACAAAAATTGCGGTGTCAATTCTACTGCAATAACTTGGTAATCCAATGTTATTCAAGCACTCCGAACTTCGATTGTGCCAATTCTACTGGCGTTCAACCTGGTAATCCAGTGTTGTCAATCGAGCTCCACCGAATTGCGGCGCCAATCCTACTGGTGTTCAACCTGGTAATCCAGTTTTGTTGAACATGCCCCACGTTATAGGGTCGCCAATCCTACTGTCCCCGTTATCCGGATAGTAGGCTGTCAGATATCCGCCCCCCTCAATCGGATTGCCAATAATCAAACGCACCGGCACAGCTACATCAATGAAAATGGCACTGACAGATACTATCGAGATTAGAGCACAATAGTTAACAAGAAATTATTGTGGAACACACCAAAATATACGGGGGTTCATACTTACCTTTACTTACCTCTTAAATTTATCTCGGGGACTGGGTTGTCAACTGGATCACTTAAAGTATGCCCTCACAATAACCTCCACCATGATATTTAAAAATGAACCATAACGAAGACGAGAAACTTTAAACTGCACAATAATTTATTTCACATAAAGAATGAATTTAACAAAAATAAAACAACAAAATCCACGTGGCAATCAGAAGTCATTGTCCACATAACTATGTCCTCCTGTAGAACTTGTATACTCTACATACAATGTTTCAGCTTTCTCAAGCTCAAAATAACGTAATTACCGTAATAATGCACTTGGAATGGAAACGGGATTTGGGACGAGACACATATAGCAATTGTTTTGCGTGTTTATACACATCACATTTTATTTATAGCCACAAGGCTATTGCCTCTATCATACAGTTGTCCGGGCCAGCTGCAATGCACCTGCATCGTCAAAGTGGACTCACCCGTCCGTTCAACCCTAGCATATGCGAGTTACATCAGAGCTTAGCTCTCCTTTCAAAACACGTTAAATGTCCACATCTCAACTGAAATATTATCACGCAAATCCTTTAAATGCTCCATTCAAACACCAGTGGAATACTCTAATAATCCCAAATCATGTTTAATTGTTCAAACCACTTGTTTAATTAGCGTTGTTTAGAGTATAATAACAAAACTCTTAATGTTTATAACAAAAGTTCATTAATTATTTATAACAATAATAAATTGTTTATAACAATGTCAAACGACAATTGAAAATTTTATACACGCCTCTATTAATCACTTTCATTTTAAATTATTATCAAAGATATTTACATAATTATTTACAATATTTATTGTTCAAATTATTCATACAAGAAATACATTAAACCACACGTTTATCCGGTTGATACTTACTTAAATCGTGGTGATATAATCGACCAATGAAGGTTAGTTATATTTAAATGTCAAATTCAGGTTTAATAAGGTTTAATAATAATTATAATATTTGTGACTCTAACCTCCATTCAAAATCTTCATCTCAAATTATTTAACACTCTTGTTAACTTTAACAGTATTTTCATACGAATAACTTTCAAAGAACCAGAACAATACATTCAGCGGAAAAATACTTCGCTCAAAACGCACAAAATTGCTCAACAATTGGCCCAGAATTCATCATATATCTTAATATATATGGCATCAAAATCTCCCAAATTACATACAAAAACCTCCACTTATAAATTCATCAACTTCATTAATTACTGTGGGAACCTCCTTCATTATTCAAGGGCATTACTCATCAGCGACTTTTACACGTCCACTGAACTAACGATTATACATCCATTGTTCCTCTTCAAAAATTCTTATATTCATCAATTGTATTAATGACTGTTATTATTTAACCTTCGTGGGTTCTATTCATGAATCGATATGAAGTAAAAATTTGCCAATCACAAATAAATTTAATAGCAAATACGATTAGACACTCCTCCCTGGTCTATCAAAATTGAGATTAATATCTTCAAAGTAACGCAGTATAAAACTACTATCTTCAATCAAAGTTCATCTAAACTGCATAAATAGTCGAATAGAATACAATTAGATTGTGGAATGCAAACATTATTGTTCCAATCTAGAATTGAGAAAAACTCCTATCAAATGTTCATTACTATAGTGTATTCAATAAATCGTAATCAAAGTTCATATTTCATAAAATTGTCTATAATGCAATGATAAATGTCTATGTTGCAATCATGTTCATAAGACGACTAGTATTTCAAAGATCGTCGATAACGTAATAGATTTTAACGCTCTAAAATCATTTAATCATTCTTCTTTCTTGAGGATGACAGAAAATTGGTCAAAGTAATTTACTGAATAGAATTACTTTAATAAAATGACACGCTGTCTGAATTCAAATTTGCCATAGAAATCGTTAACTTTGCAGTCAAATCGTGACTACAAAAATATGCAAATTACTGAAAGAATCTAAATTATCAGTCTCAACTGATCCAAAATTATTTAAGTATGCCAATGACATAACAATGTCTCAAAATATCGTAGAAAAAGGCATAAATCATCGAAGTGTACTGAGTACAGAAATGTCAAGCAAGAAAATGGGGCAAAAGATATGACAAAAATATGGGAAAAATGGTTGCTCAGATATCGCTACATGACTCAAATAATACAAGAAACGTTCACGACTACCTTATCTGTTGATTGAAGTTCTAGAGGAAAGTTGGTTCCATTTCACCAGCGTGAAGATGTGCTCCGTCCTCGAACCTGGAATCAGCGCCCTCGGAGAATCGAACTGCTTCCTCCTCCGGAAATTGCACTGCTCCATGTATACGAAAGACATCCCTCTGGCAAAACTCTTCTTTGTGAGCCGGGTCCACCGTGGCCTCTCTTGAAAGTTCCCTGAAGTTCTGGTCGCAAATCGCCATGAAGTTTATTGCAGTTATTTCCGCAGAAATATTCATAATCGTGGAGTATGAAAATATTTCCACTGTCATTTGATATAATTCAGCGATGGATTCACGATGCATGAGTGTAGTTGGATGTTCACTACATGCTCGCTTTTGTAGAATGACGATTAACGAAGTTCCATGCTGTTATTTCACTCCCTCGATATATGTCCCAATTGCATTAAAGCCTTAGCCTTCCATCTCAACTTCTGTTATAATCATTGAAAGCACTGCAAGACTATAATGTTCCATAGTAGAATGTATCGTTGTAACACCAAACGTATTCTCCAATATCACGGTTGCGATGCACGTGTCAGCCGTAGTGTATAATGTGGAATCTTAAAAGTGCTTCTCAGGTGGCGAGAAAATCACTTTTGTCTGCAGTCTTAAAATGTCAATATCTTTTAAAGTATACTCGTGAAATTGTTCAAATGTTCTACACACCTCAATGTTGTACTGCCCAATTGAATTATAATAAAGGCAGAAGTTAACTCTTGATATCTTATCTGGTAGAAACGTTAATGTGAGCGTTTCAACTTCGCCTAGTTTCGAACACTGTAAAATGGAACTACTCCGTGTTCGTTCGATGCGCCGGGCTTTAACCACACGCTAAAGACAACTTGCTTCACTTATTCACTCGACAATGACTATATGATATCTGAAATATATATGCGGTATCTGAATATCAGATATGAGATATCTGAGCGGTATGAGAGCTCCTCTATCCTGTGCACGACCTTTTATCAACTTCTTAAGGGGCGTATCCATCCCTTCCATAGCTTGTTGCTCCGTCATTGCTAGAAGTTTTAACTTTGGCTATACTTGACGGATTTTCAAATTTCAAAAACTCAAAATTAATTTCTTCCAAATTCCAAATCAATGCCATAACTGAAAATAGATTTCCACAATTCTGCATGCCAAAAGTAATTAAATATCGTAGTTTCAGCAATCTCCGTCTTCCTTCCAAACTATCGTTCATTGGTTCGAGCCTTTCCTCCAATAGCGTAACTTCTTCCTTAGCACAATACCTTGTTTCTTGCGACTGCGTCGTAAATCTCAGATCTTTCTCGAACAAACTCATGACGTCACCAAGAATCTCAGCTCAACCAGCCTACTTGCATGAATTCTACGTCATCCGTGCCTACGTCATGAATATACACGTCACAACTATGACATCCATAACTTTATTCATATATGCCAATACAGCCATCGTGGTCTCAATATAATTCAATTTACGGGGGCAGTACCTTCTTCAAGGCCACGGCCGCCTCCTTCCCTCTTCCTTGCTTATCCATCCTGACCATCCATTACCTTCCCTCATGAGGCCCCTGTTCGCTTTGCAGGTGAGGCCGCCTGGGCGAAGTGCCAATCACACCTCAGCAGTTGTATCCCCTCCGATTAGATGTTCCCAGCTCTAGGACACTGCCCGTAGAGGCGGTAGTGGTGAGTTCCCTTGCTGAGTCCGTGGGTTCCATCAACCTGGAGGGTAAACGACTAAGAAAGAAGAATTAAAATTCAATAAAGCCATGGATGTCAGGGGTGATTTTCACACTCTAGCCCATTTAATTAACTTGGTTTATGTTCGACCCTGACTATTGTCTGTCAGAAAACTGTACTATATTATTATGAAACAGTTTCTCCCACCAGTCAGAGCTCAAAAAACAGTTGTTTGACCAATTAGATAATTAGATGCGCTGAGTTCCACGGCCTTCTAGTTTAAACTTCACTGCCTGGCCTAGTGTCATAGTAGGGTAATCGAGGAGGCCATGGTCAAATACAAGGCATTCTCTGCGAATCATGAGCTCTGTTCAGTACATAAAACTGGCGAAATCTCGACAGATATTTATGAATATTTATGTTCGAACATAAAATAGTTATAATAATTATCGTCGAACATAAACATTCGTATGCAAGTCGCCTATAATCAAGACACTCGTATGAAAATAATAAAACAAGCGATGCTCGTTTTATAAACATAGTCGTGTCTTAATTATCGCCATTATAGGCCCGTTGCATAATGTACTATTAGGTACTCGCATATCGTTTTACTTTTTTTTAAGGTACCACAGAATTCATGAATACGGCTCTTTTGATTGTGATCCGGAAAAGTATTACGGTAATTTCGTATTTAGAAGTAAGGGAATAACTAGGTAAAACCCCAAGAATCCAGTCCCTACTGGAGTCAGCGGTGTGGCTGTAGTGTCTTGAAAGTTTAGATCAGCATGAGCCAAACTGCTTCCATGGTTTCCATCTAACCTAAATATGTTTTAAACTGATTGATTCATGATAAATCAGAGCATATTTAGTCGAATGACGTCTTAGCGATTCTAATCATGAGTGAGAAAAATATTATTGAGATGCATTATCCCATTAGACTAACTTTACGCTGCGGCTTCGGTGGCGTAGTCGGTAGCATGCTGAGCTTCTATGCCCAAGATCGCGTGTTCAAACCCGGCCGAAGTCGTCGATTTTTTTTAAGAGCGTTAAAAATCCCTCAGTATGCCTTCCTTCGGAGGGGAAGTAAAGCCGGCGGTCCCATGTCGTAGATTTATGGCATGTTAAATAACCTTCCACTCATTACACCTGTGTGAAGCTAAATTATAGGTTAAATTTGAATAACGCTCTTAGGTTCCAGACAGCCTCCGTGGCTTAGGCGGCAGCACGCCGGCCTCTCACCGCTCGGTCCGTGATTCAAATCACGGTCACTCCATGTGAGATCTGTGCTGGACAAAACTGAGCCAGACAGGTTTTTCTCCGGGTACTCCGGTTTTTCCTGTCACAATTTCATTCCAGCAACACTCTCCACTATCATTTCATTTCATCTGTCATTCATTTAATCATTGCCCCAGAGGAGTGCGTCAGGCCTCGGCAACCGGCACAGGTCATATCCTCGCCGCTAGATGGGGGCTTCATTCATTCCATTCCTGACCCGGTCGGAGACTGGAAGCAGGCTGTGGATTTTCTTTTTTCTTAGGTTCCAACGTTCGTCGCCAGGAGCTTACTGCGATGGCGCCTAGTAACCAAGTTCTGAACTAGTAGTCGTTGTCGGTGGCGGCAAAAGTAGGAACTAATTGAAAAATGCAATGTCTGCAGTCCTTACATGAATTAAAAGCAGATAACACACACTAATACAGCCATCACAATAAAATTAACACCGGTTATCAGACAGATTCTACACACACACACAAAGCACACGGAGCCACATGACCGCGTTGTCGCAGCCCCTAAACTGAGGAACCAACCAACCTAACATTATGCTATCTCGGGAAGAGACCAGACTAACTGTTATGTAATTTCATCTTCTACAAACAAGTCGACGAGGTTTGGAGTAAATGTTATCTGTTGGGAAGGACAGGAAGTCTTTCCCTGTGTTTCCCCTTTCTGAACCGAAATCCGTTGTATCATCCTGCTATGGTGTGACGTTATGAAGCCACATCCGTTGCGACTTTTTTTATTGCAGTCGTAGCTAGAGGAAGATTTATTACGGACATACCTTTCAAATATGGAATATTATTATGATTCTATTTGCAATATCCTGTAATGTGGGAGGAGACGTAGGCCTATGTAACTAGGTTAATATTGAAGTATTCGAAGCCATTTATCAGTGTTGCCTAATTATATTATAGTATTCATTGTATCCTAAAATTGCTGGGATATACAAAAGTAAACCTAAGGTCCAGCAGCCAATATAGCTGTTATTTTCAGGTAATACCTACGGACGAGAAGCAACTAGACCTAGAAAACCTCCCTAGTTACTAGGTAAGGAATTGGTTCAAGAGCAATTATATGTCTACCTAGCAAGGCTCAACAATTGGGTTTCCTCGAATCCAGACAAATATCATCTAATCCTGGTTCCAACACAACGCCCCCTGGTTTCAACTTATCCCGGAAAACTTGGACGTCACAAAATGGACTAAGAACCCGACATGGTAGATGCCAGTATTGGAGACATAAGTGGAAGATGATCGACAGTCCAGCCTGCGACTGCAGAGAAATACCTCAGACGATTTATCACATTGCCATGGAATGCCCAATAAGGAGGTTCAGTGGGATGCTACAGGAAATACACACATCAAAAAAAGTTTTGCATCACCTCGGTTCCAAGAGTTCCGGAACCGTTAAATACAAAGGGAATAGAGATCAACACAAACAACATTTCAGCTCGTTTTATTGCTCATGAGACCCACACATTGCATGTTGTACCATCATACAGCTAGACTTTCAGCATTTGTGGTCCAGATTGCAGTACACACCACTACCTCTAATACCCAGTAGCACGTCCTCATGCATTGATGCATGCCTGTATTCGTCGTGGCATACTATCCACAAGTTCATCAAGACACTGTTGGTCCAAATTGTCCCACTCCTCAACGACAATTCGGCGTAAATCTCTCAGAGTGGTTGGTGGGTCAAGACGTCCATAAACAGCCCTTTTCAACATATCCCAGGCATGTTCGATAGGGTTCATGTCTGGCGAACATGCTGGCCACTGTAGTCGAGCGATGTCGTTATCTTGAAGGAACGCATTCACAAGATGTGCACGATGAGGTCGAGAATTGTCGTCCATGAAGACAAATGCCTCTCCAATATTCTGCCGATATGGTTGCACTATGGGTCGGAGGATGTCATTCAGGTATCGTAAAGCCGTTTCGGAGCCTTCCATGACCACCAGTGGCGTACGTCGGCCCCACATAATGCCACCCCAAAACATCAGGGAACCACCACCTTGCTGCACTCGCTGGACAGTGTGTCTAAGACGTTCAGCCTGACCAGGGTGCCTCCAAACACGTCTCCGACGATTGTCTGGTTGAAGGCATATGCGACACTCATCGGTGAAGAGAACGTGATGCCAATTCCGTGGGGTCCATTCAGCATGTTGTTGGGCCCATCTGTACCGCGCTGCATGGTGTCGGGGTTGAAAAGCTGGACCTCGCCATGGACGTCGGGAGTGAAGTTGCGCATCATGCAGCCTATTGCGCACAGTTTGAGTTGAAACACGACGTCCTGTGGCTGAACGAAACGCATTATTCAACATGGTGGCATTGCTGTCAGGGTTCCTCCGAGCGGCAATCCGTAAGTAGCGGTCATCCACTACAGTAGTAGCCCTTGGGCGGCCTGAGCGAGGCCTGTCATCGACAGTTCCTGTATCTCTGTACCTCCTCCATGTCCGAACAACATCGCTTTGGTTCACTCTGAGACGCCTGGAAACTTCCCTTGTTGAGAGCCCTTCTTGACACAAAGTAACAATGCGGACGCGATCGAACTGCGGTATTGACCTTCTAGGCATGGTAGAACTACAGACAACATGAGCAGCGTACCTTCGTCATGGTGGAATGACTGGAACTGATCGGCTGTCGTACCCCCTCCGTCTAATAGGCCCTGCTCATGCATGGTTGTTTACATCTTTGAGCAGTTTTAGTGACATCTATGAACAGTCAAAGGGACTGTATCTTGGATACAATATACACAGTCAACGTCTATATGCCGGAGATCTGGGAACCGAGGTGATGCAAAACTTTTTTTGATGTGTGTACATGAGCCTGCAGATGAAGCAGTGAATTGGTTAAACTCGTTGGACATCCATTTGTATCTTTTTCCCTGTCAGAACTTATGAACATTGTGTACGTACTAGCAATTAAGTTGTTCACCTTATTCGTAACTTATGCGAAATAGATATTATTATTATTATTATTATTATTATTATTATTATTATTATTATTATTATTATTATTAATGTCGATTTTTCCCATTTGGAAGAGCGTGCAAACTTGAGCCGATCACAGCTTCACTTACTTTTCTTATTCTGTTTTCTTCCCAAAACCTCTTCATTATTCACTGTGTTTTTTTCTTCCTTTCCTCTGCCCATTTTCTCCTATTGTTTCTTTTCTTGAGACTTGTTCAAAATTCTTGTTTCTGATTTTATTTATGAATTGATTTCTGTCCTTAATATCGTCTTCAAAGATTTTGAATCGTTCCATGTCCTCCTGTGTTTCTCCCATCTATCTGGTCTTTAATTTACTTGTATTAATGATGTTAATTTTTTTCTTAGTGAGTCTGTAGGCGTCCTTTCCTAAATATATATAAATAACTAGCTGTTACCCGCGGCTTCGCCCGCAATAAGATTTGGAATCCCGTTATAATATTAGTTATATAGATAGATGAGCATGGGTCCTAGTGGAAAATAATTCTATCACCTGAAACCAAAAATGCATGGGACGAAAAAAACATCAAAATATCATGTTGGTTTCGGACCCTAAAAGACGTGAAAAATATAATAAAAGTATTAAAAAAAACTATTTTTTGAAATTTCATTCGAATCAATTTTTATGTCATTCCTGGGACTTAGAAAATTCCGGCCAAAAAATACAAAATCATTAATAACTCCCTAAGTATTCGTCGTATGATGACATAGCAAGAGACAAAAACGTTGTAATATGTTATTGTCTACAACATAGGCCATGTATAATTTTACACTCAGACATATTACGTTTCCCCCTCCCCCATAATTTCACCCCTCCCCATGGGCCCCTTAAATTGGATTTATAAAAAAACGTCAAAGACCTGTTTAGTTATTTTTATGCTGATTTTTTTCGGATGAGTTCCAAACTCCTCGCCTATGTCGTTTAAGAGATACACGCTCCGTTAGGAATCCTTCAACCCCCACTTTTCACCCCTTTCACCTCATAATATGCACCACATCGAAAAACCCTCAGACACGTGTCTTCTTATTTTTAATGATGAGTTTATATGCCGAGTATCACATCCCCCAATGAAACCAATCGGGAGATATTGCTATTCAATGAAATGCAGGTCTACCTCCTTAACACCCCTTTAGAACCTTAATATCCAAAAATCCTTTCTTAGTGGGCGTTTGCGGCCCTTGAGGAAGCTGGATACCAAATTTCATTCCAATCCGTTCGGTGGTTTCTGAGATTTCGTGATGAATGAATGAGTGAGTGAGTGGTATTTGAGCTTTATGTAGTAGATTATATTACGGTATAGAAATCTTTTCAGTCGGTCAACACAAATTGTGCCCAATGGTATATTAGGTGGGAACTCAAGTATTTTATTTAAACAACCTTACATGAAAGAAATATTACATATTAAATAGTATCACAAAATAACACACTCTTATGTAAAAAGGTGCCGATAACCTAGATGTTAGGCCCCTTAAAACAACAATTATCATCATCATCTTATGTAAAATAAAACGGGGGGGGTACTTAATTGGATGGCATGTTTCGATCGTCAAGCGATCATCAGATCCTGCTCACTTAGGCTTAGATAAGGTACGATGTTGATGTATTACACTAATGCACAACCGACAGTAGTGGCTCCGCTGGCTAAAGCGCAGCGTTAGGCCATGGGGCCCAGCTCTCTGCTGACTCGGTAGACGCGTGGGTTCGAGCCCCACCGTCGGCTGTCATTGAAATGGTTTTCCTTGGTTTCCCCATTTTCAACACCAGGCAAATGCTGGGACGGTACCTTCTGACAGGCCACGGCCGCTTCCTTCCCCAACCTTGCCCAGTTTCATTCATCTTCATCCATTCCATCTCTCATTCCGACGCGCAGGTCGCCCACGGGCGTTGACTAGAAAGACCAGCACTCGGCCTCTCAGGAGGCCACACGACACAAAAAATGCACAAATACACTCATCGGCAATAAAAAGCGAAACACAACGATTATCAGACAAAACTCAACTTCTGACCGTTTCATACTTAGTATACATTGAATGCTGTGACTTTGCAGCGATATGGAAATGTGCCGTGATTTAATTAGCTCATTTGAGAAGTTTCAGCATAACATTTTTATATATATTTTTTTTATTCTTAGCGTATGGCTTTTAGTGCCGGGAGTATCCGAGGACATGTTCGGCTCGCCAGTTTTGTAGCTGCTTCGAGACGGACACCCAATGGGTGAGCTACTAGTACCGTTGGGGAGGAATGTAAGGACGAGGAGTTGGAAAGTAGCGGCTGTGGCCTATAGTTAGGGATCAACCCCGGCATTTGCCAGGAAGGTAGATGGGAAACCACAGAAGACCATCTTCAAGGTTGCCGGCGGGGGAATTCAAACCTCCTCGCCTCCCGGATGTGAGCGACTGCCAGCAGTCATGCCGTAACGACCACGGCTAACTAACCCGATACAATAATTATTGATAAACATTGTTGATCGTGACAATCACAACACCAATGTTACCGTTTCCCGCCTTCGAACAACAATACCCACAAACGGTTGTCTTAAGGGTTATTGCTGTGAATTCTCGTTCCCCGTATTTTTGTGAATATTACGGTTTGTCTACATTCGTAATCATACAGTGCAACAGGTCGGAGGACAGTACGATGAATTTCAGGTTTCGACATATCCAAATTCTTGTTTGTGCACTGTGGCGATTGTCATGTTTATCAATTACTAGCTGAAGTACCCGTGCTTCGCTACGCGTCATAAATAAATTAAAATGTGAAGGTGACAGATAAAACAGGGGATAGGCGAGGTGCTGCGCAGAGGGAGATTAAGGATGGAACATTTTGTCCAACTACACCGCTCGGCGTTGACCGTGTTTTATAGCACAAATTTAGGTTTTACTCGCTAACCGTTGGAGATACCTTTCGGATAGAAAATGTAATTTTAAACCTCGTATATGCCATCAAAAGTTTGGTATTTCTTAGCGTTCTCTTTTTATTTGAAATGGAAATATGAAAGTTTGAAACCAAAGGGTGTAGTGACGTCACTAAAATGGTCACCATCTTTAAATAGTGCAAAGTATTGAAATCAAAAGTAACCTATATGTTAACCAGGTAAATCAGCTACTTCCATGTAAAATTCATGTAAATCGGACCAGTGGTACTTGCGTGATTGAGTAATACACAGACACACACCATCTCATTTTTAGCCTCGCTTCGCTCGCGTCATAGTCATGTCTTTTTTTATTCAATGAAATGCAGGTTTAAACCCGTTAACACCCCTTTAGAACCTGAATACCCAAAAAATCCCTCCTTAGTAGACGTTTTCGATACACAAAACACATATCCCCAAAATATCATTCTTCTAACTTTAATAGTTTTGGTTGGTCGATGAGAGTGAACATCCAAAAATCCTTCCTTAGTGGACGTTTTCTTCCAGAATTTCACCCCTCCCCATAGGCCCTTTAAATTGCATTTATGAAAAAACGGTCGAACACCTATTTATTTTATTTATTTATATATTTTTAAGCTGATTGATTTCCTCCGAGTTTCAAACTCCTCGCCTATGTCGTTTAAGAGATACACGCTCCGTTAGGAATCTTTCAACCCCCACTTTTCATCCCTTTCACCTCATAATATACACTACATCGAAAAACCATTAGACATGTGTCAGCTTATTTTTAATGATTAGTATATGTGCCAAGTATCACATCCCCAAATGAAACCTCTCGTGAGATATTGTTATTCAATGAAATGCACGTTTACCCCCTTAACACCTCTTTAGAACCTGAATATCCAAAACTCTTTCCTTAATGGACGTTTTCGACATACAACGAACATATCCCCAAAATTTCATGTTTCTAACTTCAATAATTTTGGCTGGGCGATGATGAGTGAATGATTCAGTCAGGACATTTTCTTTCATTTATTTTTGATAATTTCACCCCTCCCCATGAACCCCTTAAATTGGATTTATGAAACAAACGGTCGAACAACTATTTACTTATTTAAAGCTGTTTTCCCCCTGAGTTTGATGAGTGAGCATGTGAGTCAATCAGTTAGGACACTTTCTTTCCTGTTTTTTTTTCCCCAGAATTTCACCCCTCTCCAAGGGCCCCTTAAATTGGATTTATGAAAAAACGGTCGAACACCTATTTACTTGTCTTTTAAGCTGTTTTTTCCCGCCGAATTTCAAACTTCTCGCCTATGTCGTTTCAGAAAGACACGCTCCGTTAAGAATCCCTCAACCCCCAATTTTCACCCCTTTCACCTCATAATATACACCACATCGATAAACCCTTAGACATATGTCTGATTATTTTTAATGATTAGTTTATACATCGAATATCACATCCCCAAAGAAACAACTCATTAGATATCGTTATTCAATGAAATGCACGTTTACCCCCTTAACACCTCTTTAAAACCCGAATAAACAAAAATCATTCCTTAGTTGACGTTTTCGACATACAGCGAACATATTCCCAAAATTTCATGTTTCCAAATTTAATAGTTTTCGCTGGGCGTGATGAGTGAGTGAATCAGACAGGACATTATTTCTTTCAATTATTTTTACCAGAATTTCACCCCTCCCCATGGGCCCCTTAAATTGGATTGATGAAAAAACGCTTGAACACCTATTAAATTATTTTTTAAGTTGTCTTTTTCCCCTGAGTTTGATGAGTGAGTGAGTTAGTCAGTCAGTTAGGACACTTTCTCTCCTTTTTTCTCCCAGAATTTCACCCCACCCCATTGGCCCCTTAAATTAATTTATGAAAAAACAGTCGAACACCGATTTAATTACTTTTAGGCTGATTTTTTTTCGCTGAGTTTCAAATTTCTCGCCTATGTCGTTTAAGATATAGGCCTAGACGCTCCGTTAGGAATCCTTCAACCCCCACTTTTCACCCCTTTCACCTCATAATAATACACCACATCGAAAAACCCATAGACACATGTCTGCTTATTTTTAATGATTAGTTTATGTGCCGAGTATCACATCCACAAATGAAACCACTTGTGAGATATTGTTATTCAATGAAATGCAGGTTTAACCCCCTTAAGACCCCTTTAGAACCTGAATATCCAAAAAACCTCCCTTAGTGTACGGTTTTGACATACAACGAACATATCCCCGAAATGTCATGCTTCCAACTTCAATATATTCGGCTGGGCGATGATGAGTGAGTGAATGAGTCAGAACATTTTCTTTCAATATTTTTTCTTCAGAATTTCACCCCTCCCGATGAACCCCTTCAATTTGATTGAAAAAAAACTGTCGAAAAGCTATTTACTTACTTTAAAGCAGTATTTTCCCCCTGAGTTTGATGAGTGAGTCAGTCAGTCAATCAGAACGGTCAAACACACATTTAATTATTTTTTATGCTTTTTTTATTTCCGCTGAGTTTCAAACTCCTCGCCTATGTCGTTTATGAGATACACGCTCCGTTAGGAATATTTCAATCCCCACTTTTCACCCCTTTCACCTCATAAACACATCGAAAAACCCTCAGACACGTGTCTTGTTACTTTTTAATGATGAGTTTATATGCCGTGTATCACATCCCCCAATGAAACCAATCGGGAGATATTGTTATTCAATGAAATGCAGGTTTAACCCCCTTAAGACCCCTTTAGAACCTGAATATCCACAAAACCTCCCTTAGTGTATGGTTTTGACATACAACGAACATACCCTTGAAATGTCATGTTTCCAACTTCAATATTTTTGGCTGGGCGATGATGAGTGAGTGAATGAGTCAGGACATTTTCTTTCAATATTTTTTCTTCAGAATTTCACCCCTCCCAATGAACCCCTTCAATTTGATTGAAAAAAAAAACTGTCGAAAAGCTATTTACTTACTTTAAAGCAGTTTTTTCCCCTGAGTTTGATGAGTGAGTCAGTCAGTCAATCAGTAAGGACACTTTCTTTCCTGTTCCCCCCCCCCCCGAATTTCACCCCTCCCCATGGGCCCCTTAAATTGGATTTATGAAAAAACGGTCAAACACATATTCACTTATTTTTTATGTTTTTTATTTCCGCTGAGTTTCAAACTCCTCGTCTATGTCGTTTATGAGATACACGCTCCGTTAGGAATCTTTCAATCCCCACTTTTCACCCCTTTCACCTCATAAACACATTGAAAAACCCTCAGACACGTGACTTGTTACTTTTTAATGATAAGTTTATATGCCGTGTATCACATCCCCCAATGAAACCAATCGGGAGATATGGTTATTCAATGAAATGCAGGTTTAACCCCCTTAAAACCCCTTTAGAACCTGAATATCCGAAAATCCTCCCTTAGTAGACGGTTTTGACATACAATGAACATATCCCCAAACTGTCATGTTTCTAACCTCAATAATTTTGGCTAGGCGATGATGAGTGAGTGAGTAAGTGAGTGAGTCTGGACATTTTCTTTCAATTTTCTTTTTTCAGAATTTCACCCCTACCCATAAACCCCTTAAAATTGATTTATGAAAAAAAAACTGTCGAACAGCTATTAACTTACTTTAAAGCAGTTTTTTTCCCTTGAGTTTGATGAGTGAGTGAGTCAGTCAATCAGTTAGGACACTTTCTTTCCTGTGCCCCCCCCCCCCAGAATTTCATCTCTCCCCATGGGCCCCTTAAATTGGATTTATGAAAAAACGGTCAACACATATTTACTTCTTTTTTATGTTGATTTTTTTTCGCTGAGTTTCAAACTCCACGCCTATGTCGTTTAAGGGATACACGCTCCGTTAGGAATCTTGCAATCCCCACTTTTCACCCCTTTCACCTCATAATATACACCACACCGAAAAACCCTCAGACACGTGTCTTCTTCTTATTAGCCTATTTTCAATTTTGAAAAAATAGGCTTATGAGATCACCTTTTGTCCGCGTGTGTGTGCGTGTGTGTGTGTGTGTGTGTGTGTGTGTGTGTGTGTGTGTGTGTGTGTGTGTGTGTGATTCGTGTGTGTGTCCCCACCTAATAAAATCTAAACGGCAGGAGCGATTTCAATGAAACTCGGAAAGTTCATAGCACTATTCCCGGCGACCTCGACCGTGCCCTTCAAATTTTGTTACGACTCACCAATTCAACATGGCGGCTGTGCGAAATATTTCACCAGCATTTAATATCTCCGAAACTATTACCGATATTACCCTGACATTTTCTATGGTGATAGAGGGAACTACTATAAGTTCACTTATGTGACTTTTAAAAACCTGGTAACTACAAAACCAACATGGAGGCCAAGCGAATTTGCGACTTTTAAATAGACGTTTCTCGCGATTTGACCAACCAAACGCAATGAAACTTGGTACAGTATATGTTTATATACATTGTAATGCACCGACATCTAACTTCGTTCAATTGTTTACATAAACACAAGATGGCGGATGTGCGAAATATTTCACCGGCATTCTATATCTCTGAAACTATTAGCGGTATCTCCCTAAAATTTTGTACGGAGATAAAGGGCACTACTGGAAGTCCATCTATAAGACTTTCAAAAACCGTTTAACTACAAAACGAACATGGCGGCCAAGCGAATTTGAACATTTTAAATAGACCTTTCTCGCGATTTAATGTTCCAAGCGCACTGAAACCTGGTACAGGAAATATTTATACACATTGTAATCCACTGGTATCAAATTTAATTCAATTGTTTGCATAACATCAAGATGGCGGCAGTGCGAATTTTAAAATTAAGTTTTTATTTCTTGTGATGTAGTCATGCGATTGAAGTGAAAGTTTGAATAATGAACCTACGCAATAATTTTCCTTTAATGGTACATGACTCTATGGCCTATACATTTAACAATCCAACATGGCGACCATCCGAACTATTTAGACGATACTGAATATCTACGAATCTATTTTAGCAATCAAACTGCATTTTTTAATGTTCATAGGGGCTATGAACTTAAGTTCACCTATAGGACTTTAAATAACCTGGTGATCACAAATCCAACATGGCGGTGACGCGAATTATAAATATTAACATGGACGTTTCTCGCAATTTAACCATCCGAGTGCAGTGAAACTTGGTACAGTAAATCCTTATACGAATGTTAATCCACTGGCATCTAATTTATTTCAATTGTTTCCATAACCTCAAGATGGCAGCTGTGCAAAATTTTAAAATCTCCTTGTTTTTTCTTGTGTCCTAATTATGCGATTGAAGTTTGAATACTACACGTTCACAATAATCTGCATGTAACAGTACATAACTCTAGGACCTACATATATAAAATCCAACATGGCGACCATCCGAAATATTTAGTCGGTTCTTAATATCTACGAATCTATTACAGCAATCAAACAGAAATTTTGTATGTTGATAGTGGCAATTAACATAAGTAGGATATATGAAAATAGGCTGTATAGTTCTTCACGGAACTACTTGTTTTTAATGATTAGTTTATATGCCGAGTATCACATCCCCCAATGAAACCAATCGGGAGATATTGCTATTCAATGAAATGCAGGTCAACCCCCTTAACACCCCTTTAGAACCTGAATATCCAAAAATCCTCTCTTAGTGGGCATTTGCGGCCCTTGAGGAAGCTGCATACCAGATTTCATTCCAATCCGTTTGGTGGTTTCTGAGATTTCGGGATGAATAAATGAATGAGTGAGTGAGTGGTATTTGACAAATACTATAGTAGAAAGAAGATAGTGTCAAGTCTTTGTTATGCTAAACTCGGTTGACAGTGCTGTGTGAGCAGTTGAGTAACTAACGGGATTTCAAGTAAAGATCCTCATTTTCTATACCGGTATTGCAGAGCGCAATTGGCATCTAGTCGGCCGTGTCTCGACTTGAGCTATGTTGCCATGGAAACTATCTGCCTTGCCATTCCTTCATGAGTATATTTTATGATTTGATTAGCCTGTGCTTGAGTGCAAAAGGGCCGAAATCAGAAGAATGAGAAAGACTATCGAAAAATCATGTAGCCAGCGGTTCCTTCTGGGTCCTAAACTATGTGTATGCAAAATATGGTTGAGATTGGTGAAACGGTGTAGATTTGTATACGGAACCAACCCACATACATACATGCATACATACATACAGACTTTCACTTTTATATATTAGATTGTGCTAATTAGGGTAAATTAACTTATGATACATTACCATTTTGTTGTACTGCCATAGTATTTGATTAATACAAGGTTTGGAACAGTCCATCATTGAGTTTTGTTTGAAATTCGTTGTGTTTCGCATTCTTTGATGGTAAGATACAATATAAATGTACAATCTTTGGATTGCATAAGTTAGTAAAAACTTGTGTAACATGGCAATTTACAGATATTATTGCTCGGTTGGTCTGAAGCACTCTTATAGATAAAGCCCTGCGCGGATGCGGATGTGGATTTCCACGGATAAACCCGCAGATATCCGCAAAATTTTTCACCATGCGGATATAGTTTGTATGGCCGTCTGGATAGTGGATAAGCTGCAGATAATGTTTGGAGTACATTTGTGGATAGTTTTTAGAATACAATCTGAACTTGTTGGATATCATTACTAGGACCCGAATGTTTATGACATATTTTTTCCGTTGTTTTTCCATGACAAATAAAGGATGATTTAAGGTAATCTCATTCAAATTATGTGATTAAACATAATTAACATTCCGAACTAAAATGGGTTGCAATTCTGACTGTATAAATTTCATTTTAAAAATACCACATGGCATTATGTACACAGCCCAGGGAAACGAATTTTCCTCAATTAATGTCTAAAAGAGTTGCTTTAATACGTTATGCTTTATCTAATAAATTAATAGTACATTATGCAACGAGCCTATAATGGCAATAATTAAGACACGAGTATGTTTATAAAACGAGCGTATGCGAGTTTTATAATTTGCATACGAGTGTCTTAATTACCATTATAGGCGAGTTGCATACGACTGTTTATGTTCGACGATAATTATTATAACTATTTTATGTTCGAACATAAATATTCATAAATATCTGTCGAGATTTCGCCAGTTCTATGTACTGAACAGAGCGTATGAGACGCAGAGAATGCCTTGTATTTGACCATGGCCTCCTCGATTACCCTACTATGACACTAGGCCACGCATTGACATTTAAATTAGAAGGCCATGGAACTCAGCGCAGGCGCGATGCTATCCTTATCTAATTGGTCAAACAACTGTTTCTTGAGCTCTGATTGGTGGGAGAAACTGTTTCATAATGAAAAAATAGTGTTATAATGAGCCTCATTATAGTACAGTTTTCTGACATATAATAGTCAGGGTCGAACATAAAAATATTATTGTTATGTCAGTGGATTCGGATACCAAACATGTGGATGAGGATAACAGTCGTGCGGATACGGGGCGGATGCGGATAACGTTTTGTTTAACCGCGCAGAGCTCTACTTATAGATAATGCGTTGTTATTATTAATGTAGTTTATGTATGTTAACCTGTGATCTATTGACTTACGCTCATTTTCGCACATGTTTGTTTATTATTTTTATTATCTCGGGAGTTTCCGCCAACACAAAGTTCCTCATTTCTCTACTAGAAAGCGCTATAGTGATTCAAGGAGCAACGAAATTTGACATGCAAGCTACCCTCTGGATGTCAAATTACAAAGCTTGCACCTGGTCTCCGAGGCCATACGATATTATTATTATTATTATTATTACTATTACTATTATTATCATTATTATTATTAGACTATTATTATCGTTAATTCCCTTTAAGGAGAGCGTTAAAACACAATCAATTTACAAGACTTCTTTCTGTCCCTTTCTTCTTTCTACCCAAAAATCTCTCATATACAGTATGCTTCCTCTTTCTCTCTTCTATCCACTTCTTTCTTGTTTTTTCTATTAGGGCGTTTGTTCAAATTTCTGTTTTCTGATTATTTGTTCTCTGCATATTTTCCTATCTGCAATGTATTCTGTAGAGATGTTTAGTTTCTTGCGGTCTTTCACGGTTTCTCTTACCCAATTGGTTTTCAGTGTACTATTCATAACTATATTAACAAGTAGTTCCGAGAAGAACTATACAGCCTATTTTCATATATGCTACTCATGTTAATTGCCTCTATCAACATACAAAATGTCAGTTTGAAGGTTGTGATAAATTCGTAGATATTGAGAACCGTCTAAATACTTCAGACGGTCGCCAGGTTGGATTTTTATTTTTTACTATTACATTAAGATTATTGTGTACGTGTGGTATTCAAACTTCAATCGCATGATTAGAACACAAGAAGTAAAAACGAGATTTTAAAATTTCGCACAGCTGCCAACTTATGATTATGCAAACAATTGAAATAAATTAGATGCCAGTGGATTAACACTCGTATAAGCATTTAACGAGGAACGTTTCACTGCACTCGGATAGTTAATTCGCGAGAAACGTCCATTTAAATATGTATACTTCGCGTCACCGCCATGTTGGATTTGTGCTCACTAGGTTACTGAAAGTCCTATAGGTGAACATATGTTCATAGCCTCTATGAACACAAAAAAAAAACTCAGTTTGATTGCTGTAAAAGATTCATAGATATTGAAAACCGTCTAAATATTTCGGATGCTCGCCATTTTGGATTGTTATATGTATAGGCCATAGAGTTATGTACCATTAAAGGAAAATTAATGCCTAGGTTCATTATTCAAACTTTCACTTCGATCGCATGATTACAACACAAGAAATAGAAACTTAATTTTAAAATTTCGCACAGCCGCCATCTTGAGGTTATGTAAACAATTGAATTAAATTAGATGCCAGTGCATTACAATATGTAAAATCATTTACTCTACCACATTTCACTGCGCTCAGAGAGTTAAATCACGAGAAAAGTCTATTAAAATGTTTCAACTTCGCTTGGCCGCCATGTTCGTTTTGTATTCACCAGGTGTTTGAAAGTCTCATAGGTGAACTTCTAGTAGTGCCCTTTATCACCGTACCCAATTTCAGGGCGATATCGGTAATAGTTTCGGAGATACTGAATGCTGGTGAAATAATTCGCACAGCCGCCATGTTGGATTGGTTAGACACAATAACATTTCAAGGGCACGGTCGAGGTCGGCCAGAATAGAGCTATGATCTTACCGAGTTTCATTGTAATCGCTCCATCCGTTTAGAAGTTATTAGGGGACACACACACACACCTCACACACACACACGCACACACACACACGGACATAAGGTGATTTCATAAGCCCATTTTTTTTTTCATAAAATGAAAATAGGCTAAAAATATTTTTTTTTCAGTCTGTTTTCGATCATCGTATGTAAGTGTTCATAAAATTTTGCCCTTCTTTTCCTGATGTTATTTTTAATCGTCTCTGTCTTTTTGCATAGTACTATTGTCGGTCACTTTATCCATATTCCCTCTTTCTCAACTGGCCCGTAGATCATTCTCAGTATTTATCTCTCTCGTTTCTCTTTCCTTGATTGCTGTCGTTTCTGAAGCGTATAAGGCTTCTGGTAAGTTTACTGTATTATGGTATCGCAGTTTGGCATTGATGGAGATTTTGTTTTGTTTCAGTGGTTCCGTGTAAGTCTGTATGCTTTCTGTAATTTTGTGAATCATTCTCCATTGGATGACAAGTTCAGTCCTGTTTTCTGTATAATCTCTCTCAGACATTCGAAACTTTCCACTTGCGGCTTTTTTTTCATACTTTTTCTTTAATCCTATCACTCTGGGCTTTGATTTTTGTCCAGTGTTCCTTCATACGTTGCCGGTGTTACTCTTTTCTTTCTTCCATCCACATCTTTCCCTCTTCAACTTTGGTTTTTCTTGAAAGCCCTGGTGGTCGTTTAGTTTCTTCTTGAGGGGATTGCGATCTTGAATATCTCCATAGGTAATCTCCATGTCTTGCAGGTCACTTTCCACCTCTTCGAACCAGGCTGGCTTGGTCTTATTTTTAAAATAGGAAAAGATACGTTTCGTTAATTGTGTGGGTTTCATTCTAAGCAAGTAGCCATAAAATGCAATTCTCCTTTTCCTCATAACATCAGATCTTTTGGGCATGAATATACAGCTCATGGTTATGCCATCGTCTACATTCACCTTTGTCTTTAATCGAGCCAAGGTTTTTCCTCAAGATCTTTCTTTCATTCTTTCTTTCTTTCTTTCTTTCTTTCTTTCTTTCTTTCTTTGATCTCCAATTTTCCTACCAGGCCTTCTTGTTCATAGTGAGACATTCCGCTGCACCGTGAGCCTCTGACAGTGCAAAAATGCCTGCGTTCATGGATATTGACTTTTTGTTGTAAACGTCCTTGGTGAGTTGGTACGCCATTTCCATTTTATTCATGCGCGAAGTGAAGGTTTCTTTCTCACAGACGTTGGGTTCTACCCACTCACCAAGATATTTAAACTTTTCTGTCCGATTGAAATTCCCCTGGTTTACTTTTAGCTCTCCTGGTGCCGTTGCCGTAGATCATTCTCAGTATTTATCTCTCTCGTTTCTCTTTCCTTGAGAGCTTTTGAGATCTTTTAATTATTATTATTATTATTATTATTATTATTATAACAGTTATGAACTGTGTTTTCTCCAAACAGATCTAAAGACCAGCTTTTGTTGCCTGTGCCTGTAGCTGGTTAATTTGTTTTGTGGCCATATCTAAAGAATCGCAGAAAATTTCAAGATCGTCTGCAAACGCTAGGCAATCAATAGAAAGGTTCATGTTCTTGAAACCCAGTCCTACTCCATTTTGGACCCCATCGTTCATTACTTTGCGCCACTCGCGGATGTCTTTTTCAAGTGTACAGTTGAAGAGCAGGGGTGAGAGCCCATCTCCCTGCCTAACTCCTGTCTTAATTTTGAAAGAGTTTGAAATTTCTCCTCTGAACGTGACTCTGGAGGTTAAAGTGTCAGCCAAGGTCTGTTGAATGATTGCTCTGGTTTTATTATCCAATCCAAGTTCCTCTAGAATTTGAATAAGAGCAAGAGCCATTCTATTAATCGAATCATAGGCCTTCTTGAAGTCGACGAAGGTCACCACAAATTTCTTGTTCCTTTGCTTCAGATAGAAAAGGATAGATTTCAGATTCATAATTTGCTCGGCACATGGGTGTTCTTTCCTGAACCCTCCTTGCTACTCTCCCAATTTCGGATCAAATTGTTGTACTGCCCTAATCTGCAGAGCTTTTGAGATCTTTTAATTATTATTATTATTATTATTATTATTATTAATATTATTATAACTCTTTTTGTTTGTGTTAAGTTGGTTGTAGGGGAAACACAGGTCGAAAGCCATTAAAACAATAATGAATTTTTAAAACAACTGGCCAACTGGGAACATTCAAATATTATCCTGACGCTGTGTATAATTTTCAGCTCATACTTGCGTTTGAATGTTATCTTATCGTAATATTAACATTAGTTGCTACACCCAAGGTACAATGGTCTGACTGATGACACAGTAGTCGAAGAATGCGGTTCTCGGCCACTGGGGACTCTGCCCCCAGGGGAATGACGTGACCAGTACCTACCCAATGTTGATAATATCTCAAAATGTTCCTTCAAGGTTTCTACCAAGAGATAAGAGAAGTGGCCTGAAATAAGAATATTGACTGTCATCTATGGAATTACTGTATCCACAAGTCCTGCCAAAAACATCCTTAAACTTCCTCTACACAAGCAGAGTTGTTAAGTGTAGAACAGGGATGTGCATAGTCGGCCCACAACATGAATTTATTTATTTATTTATTTAATTAATTATTTATTTATTTATTTATTTATTTATTTATTTATTAGGTACTTTGGGCCACATTTGGCCCACGGTGCTTGTGTTTTAGCTGTAGTTGTAGTCTGCCACTGCCGTTGTTCTTGGTGGATTGTTGGCTGCTTTCTTGCCGAAATCTTAAACTTTTCAATTAGCCCAGTATTCATTAATTTTCCTACTGAACTCTAACTTGCGTTTCTTGGACCATTTCCTGGACGCGTTGTGGTGAACCTCTGTAAAGGATGTGAGGAAAGGTGTGGTTTCAATTGCCAAACGGAAGCGACTGCTGTCATTCCTTGTGTCTTGCTGAATATTAAGTTCAGCAAGATCCTTTTCAACTTCTTTGACCCGTAGGGAACCACTGGTTTTACCCTTGTTGAAGATCTTATAGGATAGCCTGTGGTGGTCCATTCTGTACCGTAGAAACACCCTGGTGTTTGTAGAATTATTTATCTATTAATCCATTTAGATCGTAGGCTTTCGCGGCCGGTGTCTAGTTTATCATCTAGGCCAGGGGTTCTCAACCTGTGGTACGCGTACCCCTTAGGAGTACGCGAAACATTTCAGGGGGTACGCGGCAGGCCATCCTTCTACTCGATCCACATGCGCAGTGAGCTTCGCGCCGTGACTACTGTGTGAGTTATTTACGGCGCGTGTATTTGAACTCCACAAAGAGTTTGCATCTTTTCTTTACCGAGCACAATTCTAATTTATCATCAGTACTCAATGACTTTGGTTGGCTTTTAAAATTGGCCTATTTAAGTGATATTTTTGAAAAACTGAACATTTGGAATAAGTGTATGCAAGGTAGTGTTTCTGATATGTTCTATGTTGAAATGAAAACTAACGCAATGATTGCAAAAATCACCCTTTGGGAAAAGGAACTGAAAAACAATAACTATATTTTGTTTCATTCAAATATCTTTCCTTATAAAATTACAAAGGTTAAACCATACTAACTAAATACCTTTTACATTTTAATAACCATTATTACTACCTAAGAAAGGTTAGTAGGGGGTACGCAGGATGTTTAATTTTTTTTTAAGGGGTATGATGGTTGAAAAAGATTGAGAACCCCTGATCTAGGCTTACAGGATGGAGACGCGTCGTGTATCGGTAGGCTAATTACTTCCCAATCACTGATACACGAGGTGGCTCCATCCTGTAAGCCTAGTTGTTAAACTATTAATCTATTTATCTTTTTTATTAATTTATCTATTTATTTATCTATTTATTTATCTACTTATGTATCTACTTATGTATCTACTTATTTATATATTTATTTATCTATTTATGTATCTACTTATTTATTTATCTATTTATCTATTTATTTATTTATCTCTTTATCTATTTATTTATTTATCTCTCTATTTATTTATTTATCTCTTAATCTATTTATTTATTTATTTTTCTATTTATTTATCTCTTTATCTATCTATTTATTTATCTCTCTATTTATTTATTTATCTCTTAATCTATTTATTTATTTATCTATTTATTTATCTACTTATGTATCTACTTATTTATTTATTTATATATTTATTTATCTATTTATTTATCTACTTATGTATCTACTTATTTATTTATTTATTTATTTATATATTTATTTATCTATTTATGTATCTACTTATTTATTTATATATTTATTTATCTATTTATGTATCTACTTATTTATTTAACTATTTATTTACCTCTTTATTTATTTATCTATTTAACTATTTATTTATTTATTTATCTATTTATTTATCTCTTTATTTATTTATTTATTTATTTATTCATCTCTTTATCTAGTTATATATTTATAAATTTATTTATTTATTTATTTATTTATTTTCGAGAGCAAATGGGTTTCGCTCCAATTGTGGACAAAATGAGAGAGAAACGGCTCCGATGGTATGGCCATGCCCTGCGTGCAGCGCTTGATACTGTTATTAACTCTGTCCTTCATTTTGAGGTTGAAGGCCTACGCCCCAGAGGACGACCGAAGCAGCTTTGGCAAGACACAATAAATGGTGACTTAAAAATTACCGGCCTAAATCGAGCTGGCGCACGAAACCGGACAAAATGTAGGTCAATGACCAAAAAAGTGGACCCTGCACCAGCGGGACTATGCTAGGAAGAAGAAGATGAAGAAGATTTATTTATCTCTTTATTTATTCATTTAACTTATTTATTTATTTATTTATCTACTTATTTATCTATCTACTTATCTATTTATCTATTTATCTATTTATCTATTTATCTATTTATCTATTTATCTATTTATCTATTTACTTATTTATTTATATATTTATCTATTTATTTATTTATTTATCTAGTTATATATATTCATTTATATCTGTATTTATTTATTTATTTATTTATTTATCTATTTATTTATCTAGTTATATATATTTATTTATATCTGTATTTATTTATTTATCTATTTGTTTATCTATTTATTTATTTATTTATTTATTTATTTATCTATCTATTTATTCATTTATTTACCAGTATCTATTTTTATTTTATTTTTCTTCACTCATTAGAAACCTGACATATAAGATGTGCCATTTTCTCAATCATCTTGAATGCTGGGGGGCGTGGTGGCGTAGTGATCACGCTGTTGGCCTCTCACCAAGGTGGATCGGGTTCGATTACCCGTCAATGCATGTGAGATTTTCGAAGTGAAATGCCATGTCCTGTGGTTTGAATTCCACATAAAAAGGAGGTCCCGTGGCTCATGATCGCATGATTAACGGTCACGTAAATTTAAAAGCTTCTTTCCTTCCTTCATCTTGAATGCTCGTCTAACCACATGAAGTGCGCTGTTATAATCGCAGCCACGCGGCTGGAATCTGAGCAAAGTAAAGAAAGTTAGCTATCCTCCTGCCTGCAGGCGTACACCACACGCACACATGCCAGCCAGCTAAAGCCTAGCTCTTCTTTTTGTTCAAATGTGGTAAATGTTGATGAAAACCTTGAAACGAATGGCCAAACGTTAACCTCCACGTCTAGTCCCTGAATTTGATTGGTCCATCACTTGACATCTGACCGGTCGTCTCAACTGCGATCAAGTTTCCTCACTGGTAAACACCACGTGCATTCGTAAGTAGCTTTATATCTGCTGGAATTTGCAACTGAAATTAGAACTACTTTAGTGTGGGATTAAAACACGCACTGTTAATGAACTTCTCCTCTAATTATGATTGGCTCTATGCAAATAACTTAAATTACATTATGGGGTTAGACCTTGCTCATCAATCACGACATGGCATTGTTTTTATTAGTAAGTATACCAGGGGTCTACAAACTACGAACTACGCCAACACCGGCCCGCGAGCTCCACCAATCCGGCCCGCATCGCTTATTTTGATTACATTGTAAAAGAAAATTACAATGTAAGTAAAACATTTTTTTAGTCGGTTTACCCTCCAGGTTGGCTTTTCCCACGGGCTCATCGAGGGATCCCACCATTACCGCCGCCAGGGCAGTGTCCTGGAGCTTGAAACACCTGCTCGTACACTACACCACGGAGGCGACGTAAGTAAATCATATGTTTTTATTTAACGACCAATTCCTAAACACAATAACTGACATTTATAATGAAATTTAACAATTTGACTGCAATTAATGACATAAGTTTCATCGTAAAAACTTGATATAGGTTATGTGGAATACACAGGTAATTCACATTATTAAATTATTCATTGTAATTACTATGATTAAAGGCATTTATGTAGCTGTAACATTCCACTGAGTCGCCTCCGTAGCGTAGCGGTCAGCATGGTTAGCTGCCGCCCCGGAGGTCCTGGGTTCGATTCCCGGCTCTGCCACGAAATTTGAAAAGTGGTATGAGGACTGGAACGGGGTCTACTCAGCCTCGGGTGGTCCAAATGAGTAGAGGGGGTTCAATTCCCTCCTCAGCCATCCTCGAAGTGGTTTTCCGTGGTTTCCCACTTCGTCTTCGAGCAAATGCCAGGATGGTACCTACTGTCAGGCCACGGCCGCCTCCTTCCCTCTTCCTAGCCTATCCATCCCAATCTTCCAACCCTTCCCCTCCCTCATGAGGCCCCTGTTCGCTTTGCAGGTGAGGCCGCCTGGGCGAAGTGCTGATCACACCTCCCCAGTTGTATCCATCCCGACCAGATGTTCCAAGCTCCAGGACACTGCCCATAGAGGCGGTGGTGGTGAGTTCCCTCGCTGAGTCCGTGGGAACCACCAACCTAGAGGGTAAATTGACTAAATAAAAAAAACATTCCACTGACAGTTGTTTGGTGTTGTGGATCAAGTTTACTAGTGGAAATCATCAGCAGCGAATTAAAATGCTCATTAGTTAGTTTCGATCTGTAAATATTTTTTGTATATTTCATTTTGGAGAATTTCTCTTCACACAGATGAGTATTGCCAAGAGCTGAAACGCACATGTGTGAGAGGTAGACTGCAATAAAATTCCAGCAATAATGACTTGAAATACAGGGTGTCTTTTATGTACTTTCGGAGAATGACAGGTCGTGTAGGGGACGGGTATAGAAGTAATTTGAGATAGGGAACTTGGGGTCGGAGCGGCCTCCTTAACCCCTAAAATAAGGATTGATTCAGGCCCTCCATCCTGTCAGTTGGGCAACCGACCCAAGCCTCTATTACCTTTCTCAATCCTTTAACTCTTGGCAAGATTCATTTCACCATGTGGCGCTGTCGTAATGGATAGTTGCGGTGCGAAAGGCCGGTAGTCCCGGGTTCAATTCCGGGCTTGGGCAAAATCTTCTTTTTAAATTGTATTTGTCGTATTGTAGTCACATGATACAGTCTGGTACTACGTTAGAGAAGAGAGTGCTAATACGACAAATAACATTAAAAAATAAAAAATAAAAGCTTTTGCCCAAGCCAGGAATCGAACCCGGGACTACCGGCCTTTCGCACCGTAACTATCCATTACACCAGCGTCACATGGTGAAATGAATCTTGCCAAGAGTTAAAGGATTGAGAAAGGTAATAGAGGCTAGGGTCGGTTGCTCAACTGACAGGGTGGAGGGCCTGAATCAACCCTTATTTCAGGGGTTAAGGAGGCCGCTCCGACCCCAAGTTCCCTGTCTCAAATTACTTCTATACTCGTCGCCTACGTGACCTATCATTCTCCAAAAGTACATAAAAGACACCCTGTATATCTCCTTTAAAATACCGCTACGCTGCATATCAACCCCGTGCCCTGCGCCATAGATATCTCACTCGCCGGCCAGCTCCGAAACGAACTTTGCGCGTAATTTAAAAGTACAGTGTGTTGGTAATATGAGCTAGCTAGGTCTTGGCCCTTGAGACTTAGTCGAGGAGTAGCTAAAAGGTTTGGAGACCCCTGGTATATACTATAGAGCATTCCTCGACCATCGTATGTAAAATACCTCACCTCTTGGCCCTATTAGGAAGCCAGAGTGACGTATATGTGATCTCAGTGCATGCAATCATTCATACGGCGTTCAGGAAGTGGTGTACCGGTTACCGACAGACTTGCGAGGCTGCCATTGCTCATCATGTCATGTGAGCTTTCGCTTTAGCTTCGCGGTGTATGTAAGGTAGAGTGCAATTACGTAGAGTGCAATTTCTAATGGCACAAAACCTCAGCTGCGCACAGAAGTATACGGGAAAGTCCATGTGCTGCAGCTTGAGTGAGAGGAGAGGAACGTTCACTTCGCTAGTAGCTCCTGGTAATTGATTGAGGAACTTTGTGTTGCCGGAAACTCCCGAGAATAATTTTGCTATTATGAACACGGCCTACTGAGTTCAAATGGGTTCTTTGACATGCCAACATCGTATGACATGGTGTCGTAATTTTTGCCACCTTTCAAAAAATCACTTACCACGGCCAGGAGCGAACCTGCAATCTTGGGGTTAGTAGACCGACACGTTAACCACTCACCCTCCGTGGCAAGCAGGCAAATAAAGGACAGGAAGAAAAGAAATGCCCTATCCCTCGAAAAATGAGGATTGAGTGACTTGGAAGGACTATATACACCCTGCCTCCTTTTTGCGAAAGTTTGCAAATGGTTATAAGGCTATCAAGGAAACAAACATAGACTGTCAAATTCATCAATGCGCTTAAGGGGCTCAAGGGGTACCCTAGAATGTTTAAACGCGACTTACACGTGCGATATGTTGTACAGAAGGTATATTATTTCTCCAAACAGCAACATTATTTTCAAAAATTCCAGAATTGAAATAGTGTTTTTTGCAGAATTTGGGAATTTGGGCCATTGGAGGCTAAAAGTCCTCAATTTTCATACACCACAAGCCTTTATAATTTATTAAAGGGGTATTCCTGGGGATGGGGACTTTCCACAACGGTGAGGGTCAGTTTTTATTTGACATATATTGCGTTTCATCAACAAGGTTTTCAATATTATCTTCACTTCAGGAAGTACACGTTAGGTGAATTTAGTTTGAGAACACATTTTAACTAATCATATTTTTGTCGACAAACTGGTTCATCGTAAAGATGATTTTGTTTGACACTGTGTGGTTGATATATCTTTATGTTTATGTACCCCTATAACTCGTGTTCGGGTGTTTGGAGCATCGTAAAATTAGGTATTGTAACCATGAGTCAATTCATCAATCATTTATAAAACTCTTCACCGTACTTCTCATAGAAGGGTGGGTATAGGGGAAAACGTTTCAAAATACATGCTAAAATAGACGAAAAATAAAAATTATCCTAGAAAGATGACCAAAGCATATGTTGCGCTTCTCAATGTGTGACACAAAACTAGGGAGTCTATAAAGGGTCTCCGAAAACCACATTTTAAGGCCCTTAAATTAACAGTGTGTGCGATTTACCCAGAAAACTACCTTCGGTCTGATAAACTTATGAAGGAATGACAAGCCCCTAACCATTGCAACAATAGCTCAATTGGTAACGTCTGGTTATTAATACCTAAGACCGTTCGAAGAGCTGGTACTACTACTAGTTATATAATAAGATATGGTACAATATATTTTAATTAAATAAATGTCTGTTTTGCTTCGGTGAGAGCGAAGTACATCGACAAAACAATTAATCTATTATTCGACATACTAATTAATCGTTTACACGCACAATCGATTAATCGTTATTTGTAACAAATGATCGATTTTTCTGCTTAACTAATCGATTATTCAAGAACTCAAGTATATTGATTAAAAGTACCAGCCCTAATTGTAACTGCATTGCGAGTTATGATCTGCAGTGAGAAAATGTTACTCTCTAAACTTTGTGAGGGGAAGTAGCCTGCGAAGAGAAGCGGTGGGTGTCAAGTGATTTGTAATATGCATACATTCATTAATTAGTGCACCTGCCATGGTGACCGTGAGCGGTAACACGCCATATCGCTGGCATCTGAGTTTGAAACCCACGTCGACCGTCCTAAAAATGGTTCTCGAGGTTTCCCATTTTCACCACCAGGCAAATTCCGGACGGTTCCTTTCAACAGGTCCACCGCTGACTTCCTTCCAAAATATCTTCCCTGATCCTTCCTTATTTAGTCTCAAGTTAGCGGTCGTCTGGTCGATCAACCTATCAGCTATCCCAGCTTCCTTGAATTTCAGGCCCTGGAACTCATCGAGTCCTGGAAAAGTACATGTTCTCACTAGAATTGGCATTTAATGCTAACGGTTGCACCGCAATCGACGCGAGATGTCCCAAATTAAAGAAAATGAACAGCGCTACATTTTAAAAAGCATATCCTATAACATGCGGCACCGCCTAAAGCGCCAAACGTCGGGAAATTCAAAAATAAGTTCGCAAATCCGTCTCTACTGTATGTTTGTGTTTGTGTTGTGGGCGATTTAATATGGCAGATATCACAAAAACGCTCGGAGTAAATCATTTGGGAAATGAATGTATCTTTCGAATGGCGTAATTATGTTGTTTTTACTGCCAATAGGAACTGAAAAGAGTGGGTGAGAAGAGAAGTTTGTGGATCTCAATTGTTAAAAGAAGAATACAACTTATAGGCCATCTATTGAGACAAGAAGGAATCCTGAAGACAATCATAGAAGGGTATGTTGATGGAAAAAGACCTAGAGGAAGACCATGCCTGAGCTATAGGGATCAAATTAAGGAAGATGTGGGATGCAAGACATAAAGAAGTAAAACTATGTAAGAAAATGTAATTATGATCAAGTATGTAAAATACCAATATGATAGATAGCTAAGGTTCTGTTTCATGAACGTTTGAAGAAAAGAAAAACCACAGCCTGCTTCCAGTCTCCGACCGGGTCAGGAATGGAATGAATGAAGCCCCCATCTAGCGGCGAGGATATGAACTGTGCCGGCTGCCGAGGCCTGTCGCACTCCTCTGGGGCAATGATTACATGAATGACAGATTAAATGAAATGATAGTGGAGAGTGTTGCTGGAATTAAATTTTGACAGGGAAAACCGGAGTACCCGGAGAAAAACCTGTCTGCCTCCGTTTTGTCCAGCACAGATCTCACATGGAGTTACCGGGATTTGAACCACGGACCCAGCGGTGAAAGGCCGGCGTGCTGCCGCCTAAGCCACGGAGGCTCACTATTTCATGAACATTTATCACTTTTTATTATGTATAAGCAAAGGGAAAGAATATGTATTTACATAAAAATCCTAGTCCTAGTGATCACAGTCTCTCCATTATAGCCCAGGAATTTCAGGTCAAAAATCGGCTGAAGGTTGGAGTAATTAGTGTAAAGCTATTTTTTTTTCAGTGGTCCTATTTGATGAGCTTAACAACATGTTGCCCCTAAACAAAAGCATTTGACGAGCAATGTTAGTAGAAATACACGACGATATTAAAATGTGGGCTTGCGGACCATGCAGAAACGACGCGCACTTAAACGCTTGTGGTTCAGTTCCTTCTTCTCTGGTCAATCTGAGGATTGGTTTGCAGCAAATATCCACTCTTCGCGTCTTTCCTCTACATTTCTCCGTAGGTCTTGCATCCCACATCTTCCTTAATTTGATCCATATACCTCAGACGTGGTCTTCCTCTGGGCCATTTTCCATCAACATACTGTATATCTCTATGATTGTCTTAAGGAATCCCTCATGTCTCAATATATGTATTCTTCATTTTAACAATATTGATTTCCACAAACTTCTCTTCTCACCCACTCTTTTCAAGGCCTCTTCAATTGTATACAGTAGGCCTATATCCCGTTTTTTAAATGCATGTATTTGTTTATTTGTCTAGATAAAGATTCCTCCGAGCAGAGCTCTGCCGTGAGGAACAGTACATAGTTCATTACACATGACGGACTAACTATACAAAGGCTAAATTATAATACATTTAGAGTATACAACTATGCAATTGAAGTGTAATCCAAGCGATGCTTTTGACACATTATAGTTTCAAAATACATGAATAAGGTAAAAGTGTGACAATGAAAATGTGAGTATAAGCAAACTAGCATTCCTTAAGATGCTTTGGAGATATAATACAATTAATAATGATAAACGTAAAAATATTTGGATATTGATATGGACTATTGAAGAAGGAGTAAACTAAAGGATAACATGTTTCGCTCAAGCGCGCATTTCAGATCAAAATCTACAAGACAAATAACTCTACAAAACAGTACCAAACCTACAGTGATGCCCTCAGACAGCATCTGCCCTCCAAAATAAAATAAAAGGGAGTTCTACAGAAGGGGATCCCATGAGTCCAGTCCTCTTCAACGTAATGAACTCAGACATTGGGCAAACAATGACTCAAGAACAGTCAAGTTAGTTAGTTATTGTTGTTTTAAGGAGCGGAACTACGACGTCATCTGTCCCTCAAGAACAGTCAAATTACTCATGTACGCGGATGACATGGTCATCATCGCGAGATACCGAGAAGACCTACAAACAGCTATGGGGAACATCAGGGTATGGGCGGAAGAAAACTCTATGGAAATTAACAGCTCCAAAACAAAGGCTATGAAATTTAGAAGGGGAGGAAGGATATCTAAAATGGACCAACTCAAGTGTGGAGAAGAACCTTTAGAATTCGTACCCAACTTCAAATACCTGGGTGTCGTGCTACAAACTACTGGAACTGCATGTACAGGAGCGAGCTACGGCAGCAACGAAAGTCTTCTACGACATTCCCAAACTCCAAACCCTATCCCTGTCAACAGCGATAAAGCTATTCAAAATTAAAGTTATGCCAACCGCCACATATGGCATACAATTAGTTTGGCCCTACTTGTCGGTGAACAACCTCAGGAAGCTAAAAAACCTCAAAGCGAGATTTATCTCAAAATTCTCAAGGAACAGCTACGCCTATAAAATAGCACAGGAATCCTTCTTTATAGAAGATATAAAGCACTCCTTCGATCTACCGGAAACATAAACGTATAAAACCATCATCGAGGAGAGACGGAAAAGTCGATGAGATACCCCAAGAAATAATGGAGACTTATTAATTGACTGAAGCAATGAAGACAGATATCTGGTAGACCAAATTTCAAACTTCGACATCTGTATACGCGATTCGCTGTCCATGGGTTCCATGGAAGGATCTGTCAGAATGAGACATTTCATGAGCCCAAGGAGGACTGCGTCTGCAAGAATTGCAATACTCCATGCCCCAAATACCACTTAGTGGAATGTGTAAGCATGTCTCAATCTCTAATCGCAGAAATGACAGCGTGGTGAAAAACTTGATTGAATACATCGTGTTTAATAAAATCATATTATTAAAATTTAAAAAACGCCAGAAAACTTAGTGTGATAACTGACATTTCGGATAAGTCTCCACATAATCATATTTTTCAACACATAAATAGCTAGTAGACATATGGCTTCTAAGCTATCTGTAACATTCGACATGTGTGAAGGGAATTAATTGAAATGATGGGACGTGCATTTATTTTAGAACAGTGGGGCGTGATGGTGTAGTGGTCAAGCTGCTTGCCTCACACCAAGGTTCGATGTGAGATTTTCGAAGTGAAATAACACGTCCTATGGTTTGGATTCCACGTAAAACTGGAGGTCCCATGACTCATGATCGCGAGATTAACGGTCACGTAAAACTACAAGAACAGTTGCCTTGAGAAGTTATTTCTCTCTCGGCCTTCCTCATAACGTCACTCCTTATCTCTATTTCTCCAATGACACATGAGTTCTGAGATGTATTTATCTGCTTCTATTACCAATCCTCGGTAGTATAGTGGTCAGTATCCCCGCCTGTCACGCGGGAGACCGGGGTTCGATTCCCCGCCGGGGAGGATATTTTTAGCCTACTTCTCACATTTTGCAAAAATGAAGAAAAATAGACTTATGAGATCGATCCGGGCAAATGTCTGTCTGTCTGAGTGTGTCTCCTCCCCCTATCAACTCCTAAACGGCTGCAGCAATCGAATCCAAATTTGGTATGAGTAAAGACCTATACGTGAATATCTCAAGACCATATTTGAAAATTATGTCAGTGCTACCAACTGCTGAAAAACCGCAATTGAAATTTGAGCTCCATGTTGGATATCTTGGAAGGTATGCATGGGAGCTATTCCAAAATTGGCACATATATAGATAATAATATTTCAGTTTAATTTCCAGGAGGCCATGTGTGGCAGTGTTGCCAAAATGATACTAAGCCTGCTGATAGGTCCAATTTTTAAATGCATATAACTTCTACACTATCAATTGGATTTCAATCAAATTTCGTATGTACTATGAGTACATAAACAGATATGACTGAGCGTATTCTTAAAAGACACCAGGGCTACTAACTGTTAATAAATGCTCTCTCTCTATTTTCTTATCCAAATACCAATATATCAGAAAGGATGCAAGCCGACAGCTTTAAACTATGCACATGTATAGTACCTGACATTATAGATTAATTTGGAGTAACTTATGTACGTCAGTGCTACCAACATGATTCTAGGCCTGCTGATAGGACCAAGTTTTAAATACATGTAACCTCTATACTATCAATTGGATTTCAACCAAATTTCGTATGTGCTATGTGTGCCATAACAGATATGACTATGCTTATTCTTAAGAGCAACCACGGCTGCCAACTGTTAATAAATGCTGTCTCTATTTTTTACCCGAATATTAATATATCAGAAAGTATGTAAGCCAACAGCTTTAAAATTTGCACACGTATAGTACCTGACATTCTAGATTAATTTGGAGAAACTAATATACGTCAGTGCTGCCAACATGACCCTAAGCCTGCTGATAGGTCCAATTTTAAAATGCATGCAACTTCTATACTAACAAACGGATTGCAACAAAAATTGGCACAACAAGTGATCATACAATTTCAGATTATTTCTGACCAACACATGCATGACATTGTTGTCAACATGATTTTGCGTGCTCTAATAGATCCAATGTCTAATTGCATGTAGCGTCAGTGCTATCCATTGGACTTCCACCAAATTTGGTATTCTGTACCTAGAAATGGAACTAAGAATACATTCAGTCACCAGGGCTGCCAACTGTAGTGCTCTATTAGGCTACATTATACCAGGTATATTTCGAACTAATTAGAAATTTCTATATTCGAGATATCGCCTCCGTAGCGTGGCGGTCAGAATGGTTAGCTGCCGCCCCGGAGGTCCTGGGTTCGATTCCCGGCTCTGCCACGAAATTTGCTAAGTGGTATGAGGACTGGAACGGGGTCTACTCAGCCTCGGGGGGTCCAAATTAGTAGAGGGGGTTCAATTCCCACCTCAGCCATCCTCGAAGTGGTTTTCCGTGGTTTCCCACTTCGTCTTCGGGCAAATGCCAGGATGGTACCTACTGTCAGGCCACGGCCATCTCCTTCCCTCTTCCTAGCCTATCCATCCCAATCTTCCCTCCCTTCCCATCCCTCATGAGGCCCCTGTTCGCTTTGCAGGTGAGGCCGCCTGGGCGAAGTTCTGATCACACCTCCCCAGTTGTATCCATCCCGACCAGATGTTCCAAGCTCCAGGACACTGTCCATGGAGGCGGTAGTGGTGAGTTCCCTCGCTGAGTCCGTGGGAACCGCCAACCTAGAGGGTAAATTGACTAAATAAAAAATAAATAAATATTCGAGATAGGTCTATATAGATAGGAATGAATGTTAAATTTTAAGAAAAGTAGGCTCTTTAGTTCGTCACGGAACTTCTTGTTTATTATGCAAATGGGTGGTGTGTTGTGTTGTTTTAATGGGCCTATCATTTAGGTTATTGGTTTAAGGTATTAGTTGGGAATTAAGTAAAACGGTTAGTCACGTCTAAATTCCCAACTTTTTTGAAATAATGGATTCTTTCAGGGAAGTGATGTTGTGACACAATATACTTTATGGAATACCTAGTATTCTGCATTCCTCATCGCGTGTAGGGAGTTATTATGTATCAAAATCTGATTAATTATAGCCTATACCGCGA
Source organism: Meconema thalassinum (assembly GCA_946902985.2). Classification (NCBI taxonomy): domain Eukaryota; kingdom Metazoa; phylum Arthropoda; class Insecta; order Orthoptera; family Tettigoniidae; genus Meconema; species Meconema thalassinum. The sequence goes on from OX336391.1 coordinate 391,262,576, forward strand.
ATCCTACGTGCCTCTAGGGGAATTTCTAAGTGTAGTCGATGACATTCAATGCACTTATGATTATTTATTTACCATAAATCGTACTGGAAGTATGGAAGGCCTAGTGAAAAACAGCAAGCCCCATATACATATTTCATGTTTCACTTGCACAATTTACGTCTACATTTGTTTTTACAATATTAACATGTTTTACAAAGATATTTGCATTATTTACATATTTAGAATATTAAAATAGTTCACTCACTCTCTCACGCACGCACTTTTATCACTCCATACATTCAGCATTCATTTCATTCGGTTACTCATCCATTTAGCGAGACAATCAATCACTCATACAGAAGTTTATTTATACAATGTACTTTTTTATGCAAGGCCTGAGTTTATGAAAAGGTAAGATCTTGGCATCCCCTGGTAGCGTGTTTCATAACCGTGCAGAGAGACCGTAGAAACCTGTCAGGTAAGCATTGCTACGAGCGAAGGGCAGAACGGGTGTTACACTTGTGGGCATCGAGAGAGCGTGGGTTTATATCCCACCTCGGTCGTCCTGAAAATGGTTTTCGTGGTTTTCCATTTTCACCACCAGGCAAATGTGGAACGGTTCCTTTCAACAGGTCCACGGCAGACATTCTTCCAAAATCCCTTGCCCGACCTTTCCTTCACCCACGGCCTCTCTGCGAGGAACCATTCCTCTACCATCGCAAGGGTGGTGTATGGGAGCTGAACACATGGGAATGGTGTCAGGCCAATCGCCCAGGCACCTGCTAACTTGGGTCTAATTTAAAGGAAGGGCCAGCGAAAGGACTTTAGGAGGAAGTTGGCCATGGACACCTAGAAAGGAACCGTTCCGGTATTTGTGATGTGGTGAAAATAGGAAACCACGAAAACTGGGATTCGAACCCACGCTCTCCCGATGCCAGCGAGGCAAGAGCTAGTGCGTTAGCGCTCTCGGTCACGTATTCAAGTAAACATAAATTACAAAAATGTTAGCCGCCTCCGTGGTGTAGTGGTCAGCGTGCTTAACTGCCACCCCCGGAGGTTCGATTCCCGGCTGTGCCACGAAATTTGAAAAGTTGTTGTTGTTGTTGTTGTTGTTGTTTTAAGGGGCCTAACATCTAGGTTATCGGTCAATTTGAAAAGTGGTATCAGGACTGGAACGGGGTCTACTCAGCCTCGGGTGGTCCAAATGAGTAGAGGGGGTTCTATTCCCACCTCAGCCATCTTCGAAGTGGTTTTCCGTGGTTTCCCGCTTCGTCTTCGGGCAAATGCCGTGGATGGTGCTTCACGTAAGGCCACGGCAGTCTCCTTCCCCCTTCCTTGCCTATCCCTCCAAAAACGTTCGATTTAGCATTCCAACTGAAATTGTAGCTACAAGTTTAAAATATTCGCCCCCGGGTGGGCTTGAACCACCAACCTTTCGGTTAACAGCCGAACGCGCTAGCCGATTGCGCCACGGAGGCTTCTTATCACCAACGAGATTTACTCAAGTAAAATTGTGCCTGCTCTTGTTTACAGTTGGACAAATGGGTTGTGAAAGTTTCTAACGCTGATAGCGCGAACTGTGCACTGACATGCTGTAAAAAGTGTAATAGTCTGACGCTATCTAGTCGACTGCTTTATGTCACTCAAGTCTGTGAAATATGCTGATATACAAACTAGAGTATTATCATCATCCTACACACATTTCCATTGAAGACTGTTTTGCCTTTCAGGGTCCAGTCTAGTCTGCAAGCCTATGTTTGCGAACAAGTCGCCTCCATGATCCTTTGTTAGCAGTGCGGCCTCTCTGGCTTCTAAACCTCTCACTTTGAAATCGTTCAACACGGAATCTAACCATCGTCTCCTGTAGGTAGGCTTGCCATATTTTTGGTGAGTGAAACCGGGACACATTAATGTGGGATGGACGTACCGGAATACCCTCCAGTAGAGCGGGGGTCCGGGAAATTTTAAAAAAATTAGAAGCAAAATGGTGAGTTTTAAGCCTTTTTTTAAGCCTCGCAAGTGACGGGAGAGGGGAATCTGGCTTCCTAAATTGATAGTTCTACACACCTCTTAAAAATAAAAAAGGAATTTTTGCTACATTAAAATATATACTTTTTTCTTTTTAATGATATTTTTTTCTGGTCTACCATCTAGAAAGAAGTGTTAATAAAATACAATTTAAAATATTTCATAGAATTGTTTAATTGAACATTACAAAGTCTTATTTTTTTTCAAAAATTGCATCTTTTTGTCCAACTACAAAAACAATTAATTAAAGAGTTAACCACTCCTATTTTTGACTTGAATGTACTTTTTTCAAAATGTCTTTCTTAAGCTTGACCTTTTCATAAAATTCATAGCAAGAAAGGCCAAAGTTGATATTTTTTACATCTTACGGCCGTTTTCCGGGACATTGATAAAACCGGGCGGGACACCGGGACAAGAGCAAAATACCGGGACTGTCCCGGTCAAACCGGGACGTATGGCAAGCCTACCTATAGGTCTACCTCGGCTTACCCTCTACAGCCGAGCTCATTAACCGCCCCTCATCACATGACACCACCCTCTGAAGCGACCATACGAAGAGCTTCATCTATAGCATGTTCATTTCTAACTTAGCCTTTATCTCTTCATTATGAGTACTCTCCTGCCATTGTCCCCACCTATATTTCCCAGCAACCATTCGTGCTACCATCATATGAGTCGCCTATAGCTCATGTACCAGATATCCTGAATCTACCCAGCTCTCACTTCCATACTGCAAGGTCGCTACACTTATCTCATTTCTTGAAGAATATTGTAGATCACAACTGAGAGCTCACTTCATTGGCTTTTCTGCACCTCGAATATATCTCGTAGTCGCCTCCGGAGCGTAGCGGTCAGCATGGTTAGCTGCCGCAACGGAGGTCCTGGGTTCGATTCCCGGCTCTGCCACGAAATTTGAAAAGTGGTATGAGGACTGGAACGGGGTCTACTAAGCCTCGGGAGGTCCAAATAAGTAGAGGGGGTTCAATTCCCACATCAGCCATCCTCGAAGTGGTTTTCCGTGGTTTCCCACTTCGTCTTTGGGCAAATATCGGGATGATACCTACCTAAGGCCACGCCCGCCTCCATCCCAAACTTCCCCTCCCTTCCAATCCCTCATGAGGCCCATGTTCGCTTTGCAGGTGAGGCCGCCTGGGCGAAGTGCTGATCACACCTCCCCAGTTGTATCCACCCCTACCAGATGTCCAAGCTCCAGGACACTGCCCGTAGAGGCGGTAGTGGTGATTTCCCTCGCTGAGTCCGTGGGAACCACCAACCTAGAGGGTAAATCGACTAAATAAATAAAAACTATAGCTCGTTCCCTATACGACCATCCTGGGAGAATACACAACTTAAAGTATTTAAAATGTTCCGCCTGGTCCAAATTAGTTCCCCCTACTAGACATTATCTTTTCTTTGATACTACATTCATACTATCATTATCCATAGAATCATAGAATCATAGAATTAAATTCACTTTGACGTTCAGTCTACTTTCATCGTCTATCAAATTTGACAAAGAGAATCTGAAGTTTGCGGTATAAAATTCACAATTCCACTTTTTGTGTGTACCGATTCATTGAGTTCATTGAAGTCAATTGCTTCATGTTTCTCACAAAACCCGTTAATACAGCGAATTCACGGCCTTCCAGCAGGGTTGTGCCACGCTGACACTAGAAACACCTTCCTGTGGCCATGAGAATTGCTGGAACGGCGTTGTGGACCAAGATACAAAAGAGACGTATTCACTGCCACCTCGACCAATGAGAAACTCAGTAGCTAGCAGATTCAAGACTCAATAAACTGAAATTGATCAAGGGAATTCCTCGTGCGTGGCGGAGCTCCTTCCGAGGACGGAGGGAGTCTGTCATTAAGTGCAGATTGGGGATGGGTCGTGTGTAGTCGACCCGCTCGTGCCTGATTAGAGCGTGGGCCACTTTGGACCAAGTGTGTGAATCTTGCTCTTATCTACGAGCATTGCGCTCGATCTCATAATAGCCGATTACGTGGAGGCTGCTGATCATCCACTTTACGGAAGAGAGTAGATCGGAATAACACTGTTATTGGTTTTACGTCCCTTTTAATTACTGCGGCTCTTACAACACGCGAGTAGATTGGGGATCAGTTTAACTTCTTTCTCTGCAACCGAAGTGTAATAAAAAGAATGTGTCCTCCCCGGCGGGGAATCGAACCCCGGTCTCCCGCGTGACAGGCGGGGATACTGACCACTATACTACCGAGGACTAAGAGATAGCGATACCATTTTACTTACACATACAGACAGTTGCGGTGACAATTAGTTCAAGGTGTTATTTCACGATGTTGTTGTGTTGTTTGAGTCTTCAGTCTTTTGACTGGTTTGTTGCAGCCCTCCATGCCTCCCTGTCCTGAGCTAATAGTTTCATCTCAACATAGCTACTTCATCCTACATCCGAGGTAATCTGTTTAACATATTCTAACCTTGGTCTACCCCTACAGTTCTTGTCCTCGACCCTTCCTTCCACGTTAATGTAGCCTAAATAGGGTGAGTATTTCTCAACCTCTGAGGCTCAGAATCACCTGAGAATGAACTTAAAACAATTTAAACAATAAAAGAATAGAAAGAGAGTCGCCTCCGTAGTGTAGTGGTCAGCGTTCTTAGCTGCCACCCCAGAGGTCCGAGATTTGATTCTCGGCTCTACCACGAAATTTGAAAATTTGTATGAGGACTGAAACGGTGTCTACACAGCCATCCTCGAAATGGATTTCTGTGGTTTCCCACTTCGTCTTCGGGCAACTGCCGGGATGGTACCAAACGTAAGGGCACGGCACGCTTCCCATCCCCTCATGAGGCCCCTACTGTATTTGCTTTGCAGGTGAGGCCGCCTGGGCGAAGTGTTAGTCACACTCCCCAGTTGTATCCCCCACTAAGAGTCTCAAGCTCCAGGACACTGCCCTCAGTGGCGGTAGAGGTGGTATCCCTCGCTTAGTCCGTGGGAAAAGCCGATCCTGCAGGGTAAAATGGCAAGTAAATTAAATATGGTATTTTATTTTATTTCATTTTATTCTCTTTAAATTGTATTTATAATTTTGTATTATTTTTTTCAGTATATATTTGTTTTATTGTATTAGAAGCTGAACCCGGTATGCATTGCAATGCCAATTAAAGAAGGTGTTGGCGTTGTAATTTTGTTTCTTGAAGTGGTTTTGGATACACTTTTATTTTCAATTTCCGTTATCTGCCTCTGAACTATCGTAAAATGGATTTACTAATTTGGAAACATTCCTGGGAGCGTGCACAACAACTCACCAAAGTTTCATCGCAATCGGATGAATGGCATAAGAACGCATACTGGATTTTGTTTAAACGATTCGTGCGCTGTCACTCATTTGTTGAATCTACTCGTGCGCTACCTACTGTGAAATGGATTTACTAAGTCGAAACCCTTCCCTGGCGTGTACACAACAACGCATCAATGTTTCTTCGCAATCGGATGAATGGTATATGCACGTATACGGTTTTTTTTAACGATTCGTGCGCTGTCACTCATTTGTTGATTCTACTCGTACGCTACCTATTGAGAAATGGATTTACTAAGTCGAAACCCTTCCCTGGCGTGTACACAATAACTCATCAAGGTTTCATCGCAATCTAAGAAGGTTATATGAATGCAATAGGGGATTTTGTTGAAACGCTTCGCGCGTCGTCGCCCATTTGTTGCATCTACCCTTGCGCTACTTATTGTGAAATGGATTTACTAAGTCCCCTTCCCTGGCGGGTACACAATAACTGATCAATGTTTCATCGCAATCGGATGAATAGTATATGAACGCATACCGGATTTTATTTAAACGATTCGCGCCCCGTCACTCATTCGTTGAAACTACTCGTGCGCTACCTACTGTAAAAAATATTTACTAAGTTAGAAACCGTCACGTAAGTGTCCACGACATCTCACCCAAGTTTCATCGCTACCGGACTAATGGGATATGAAGACATACGGGACTGTATTGAAACGCTCCGCGTGTCGTCGTTCATTTGTCGAATCTACTCGTGTGCTACCTACTGTGAAATGTATTTACTAAGCCAGAAACCTTCCTTGGAGTGTCCACCATATTTCACCCAAGTTTCACCGCTAACGGCAGAATGGTATATGACCTTAGACGGGACTATGTTGAAACACTTCGCGCGTCGTCCCTCATTTGTTGAATCTACTTGTGCGCTGCATATTGTATAGTGGATTTACTAAGCCAGAAACCTGCCATGACGTGTACACAACATCTCACCCAAGTTTCATAGCTATCGGACGAATGGTATATGAATGCATACGGGACTTGGTTGAAACGCTTCGCGTGTCGTCGCTCATTTGTTGATTCCACTCTTGCGCTACGTATTGTAATATGGATGAACTCAGCCAGAATCCTTCCCTGGAGTGTACACAACATCTCACCCAAGTTTCATCGCAATCGGATGAATGGTATGTGAACGTATACGGGACGTTGTCGAAACGCTTCGCGCGTAGTCACTCATTTGTTGAATCTAAACGTGCGCTTCGTATAGTAAAATGGATTTACTTAGCCAGAAACATTTCCTGGAGTGTACACAACAATTCACCAATCATTTTTCACTATCAGACGAATGGTATATGACCATATACGGAACTTTGTTGAAACGCTTCGCGTGTCATCGCTCATTTGTTGAATCTACTGGTGCGCTACCTATTGTAAAATGGTTCTACTAGGCCTAAGCCAGAAATCTTCCCTGGAGTGTACGCAACATCTCACCCAAGTTTCATCGCTATCGGATGAATGGTATATGACCTTATATGAGACTTCGTTGAAAAGCTTCGTGCGTCGTCGTCCATTTGTTGATTCTACTCGTGCTCTAATTATTTTTAAAGGGATTTACTAAGCCAGAAACCTTCCCTGGAGTGCACACAAAATCTCAGCCTAGTTTCATCGCTATCGGACGAATGGTATATAACCTATACGTGACTTTGTTGAAATGCTTCGCGCGTCGTAGCTCATTTGTTGAATCTACTCGTGTGCTGCCTATTGTAAAGTGGATTTACTAAGCCAGAACATTTCCCTGAAGTGTACACAACATTTTACGCAAGTTTCATAGCTATCGGACGAATGGTATATGAATGCATACGGGACTTGGTTGAAACGCTTTGCGTGTTGTCGCTCATTTGTTGAATCTACTCGTGCGCTATCTACTGGGAAATGTATTCACTAATTTTGAAACCTTCACGTAAGTGTACACAACATCTCACCCAAGTTTCATCGCTATCGGAAGAATGGTATATGAACGCATAGGAGACATACACACCCACAGACAGACAGACAGACAGACAGACAGACAAACTCTCACGTAAAATTGATTTTTATATATATACAAGCTGTACCCGGCATGCGTTGCAATGCCAATCAAAGAAAGTGTTGACGTTGTAATTTCGTTTCTTGAAGTGCTTTTAGATTCACAATATTTTTTTCAATTTCCGCAAACTACCTCTAAGCTATCATAAAATGGATTCACTAATTTAGAAACATTCGTGGAAGCGTGCACAACAACTCACCAAAGTTTCATCGCAATCTGATAAATGGCATATGAACGCATAGGGATTTTGTTTAAACGATTCGTGCGCTGTCACTCATTTGTTAAATCTAGTCGTTTGCTACCTACTGTGAAATGGATTTACTAAGTATACACAACAACTCATCAGAGTTTCATCGCAATTGCTGAATGGTATATGAACGCATACGGGATTTTGTTGAAACACTTCGCGCGTTCTCACTCATTTGTTGCATCCACTCGTGCGCTACCTATTGTGAAATGGATTTACTAATTCGAAAACGTTCCCTGGCGTGTACACAATACCTAATCAAAGTTTCATCGCAATCGGATGAATGGCATATGAACGCATACGGGATTGTTTTTAAATGATTTGCTGGCCGTCACTCATTTGTTGAATCTACACGTGCGCTACCTATTGTAAAATGGATTTACTAAGCCTGAAACCTTCCCTGGAGTGTACTCAACGATTCACCAAAGTGTCATCACAATCTGATGAATGGTATATTAACGCATACGGGACTTTTGTTAAAACAATTTGCGTGCAATCGCTCATTTGTTAAATCTACTCGTGCGCTGCCTATTGTAAAATGGATTTACTACGCCAGAAAGCTTTCCTGGAGTGTACACAACAATTCATCAAAGTTTCATCACTATCGGACGAATGGTATATGAACGCATACGGGACTTTGTTGAAATGCTTCGTGCGTCGTCGCCCATTTGTTGAAACTACTCGTGCGCTACCTATTGTATAATAGATTTACTGAGCCAGAATCCTTCCCTGAAGTGCACACAAAATCTCGCCCAAGTTTCATCGCTATCGGACGAATGGTAGGCTATATGAACGCATATGGGACTTTGTTGAAACGCTTCGCGCGTCGGCCCTCATTTGTTGAATCTACTCGTGCGCTGCCTAATGAAAAGTAGATTTACTAAGAAAGAAACCTTCCGTGAAGTGAACACAACATCTCACCCACGTTTCATTGCTATAGGACGAATGGTATTTGAATGCATACAGGACTTCGTTGAAACGCTTCGCGTGTCGTCGCTCATTTGTTGAATCTACTTGTGCGCTAGCTACTGTGAAATGTATTTACTAAGTTAGAAACCTTCACGTTAGTGTCCACAACATCTCACCCAAGTTTCATTGCTATCGGACGAATGGTATATGACCTTATACGGGACTCTGTGGAAACGCTTCGCACGTCGTTGCTCATTTGTTGGATCTACTCGTGCGCTGCCAATTGTAAAGTGGATTTACTAAGCCAAAAAAAACGTCCCTGGAGTGTACACAACATCTCACCCAAGTTTCATCGCAATCGGATGAATGGTGTACGAACGAATACCGGACTTTGTCGAAATGCTCGCGCGTCGTCGCGCATTTGTTGAATCTACTCATGCGCTACCTATTGTAAAATGGATTTACTAAGCTAGAAACCATCCTTGGTGTGTGCTCAACGTCTCACCCAAGTTTCATCGCAATCGGCTGAATGGTATATGAACGCATAGGAGACATACCCACAGACAGACCCACAAACTATCACGTAACATTGATTTATATATATACAAGCTGTACCCGGCATGCGTTGCAATGCCAATCAAAGAAAGTGTTGGCGTTGAAATTCTGTTTCTTGAAGTGCTTTTGGATACACAACATGTTAACTGCCTCTAAGCTATCGTAAAATGGATTTTCTAATTTAGAACCATTCGTGGAAGCGTGCACAACAACTTTCAAAAGTTTCATCGCTGTCACTCATTTGTTGAATCTACTCGTACGCTACCTGTTGTGAAATGGATTTACTAAGTCGAAACCCTTCCCTGGCGTGTACACAATAACTCATCAATGATTCATCGCAATCGGATGAATTGTATATGCACGTATACGGGGTTTTGTTTAAACGATTCGTGCGCTGTCACTCATTTGTTGAATCTACTCGTGCGCTACCTATTGAGAAATGTATTACTAAGTCGAAGCCCTTCCCTGGCGTGTACACAATAACTCATCAAGGTTTCATCACAATCGATGAATGTTATATGAACGCAATAGGGGATTTTGTTGAAACGCTTGGCGCGTCGTCACCCATTTGTTGCATCTACTCTTGCGCTACTTATTGTGAAATGGATTTACTAAGTCTCCTTCCCTGGCGGGTACACAATAACTAATCAATGTTTCATCGCAATCGGATGAATAGTATATGAACGCATACCTGATTTTGTTTAAACGATTCGCGCTCCGTCACTCATTTGTTGAATCTACTCGTGCGATACCTACTGTAAAATGTATTTACTAAGTTAGAAACCGTCACGTAAGTGTCCACAACATATCACCCAAGTTTCATCGCTATCGGACTAATGGGATATGAAGACATAGGGGACTGGATTGAAACGCTCCGCATGTCGTCGTTCATTTGTCGAATCTACTCGTGTGCTACCTACTGTGAATTGTATTTACTAAGCCAGAAACCTTCCTTGGAGTGTCCACCATATTTCACCCAAGTTTCACCGCTAACGGCAGAATGGTATATGACCTTATACGGGACTTAGTTGAAACGCTTCGCGCCTCGTCCCTCATTTGTTGAATCAACTTGTGCGCTGCATTTTGTATAGTGGATTTACTAAGCCAGAAATTTTCCATGACGTGTACACAACATCTCACCCAAATTTCATAGCTACGGACGAATGGTACATGAATGCATACGGGACTTGGTTGAAACGCTTCGCGTGTCGTCGCTCATTTGTTGATTCTACTCTTGCGCTACATATTGTAATATGGATGTACTCAGCCAGAAACCTTCCCTGTAGTGTACACAACATCTCACCCAAGTTTCATCGCAATCGGATGAATGGTATGTGAACGTATACGGGACGTTGTCGAAACGCTTTGCGCGTGGTCACTCATTTGTTGAATATAAACGTGCGCTTCGTATTGTAAAATGGATTTACTTAGCCAGAAACCTTTCCTGGAGTGTACACAACTTTTCACCAAACATTTTTCACTATCAGACGACTGGTATATGACTTTATACGGGACTTTGTTGAAACGCTTCGCGTGTCATCGCTCATTTGTTGAATCTACTGGTGCGATACCTATTGTAAAATGTATGTACTAAGCCAGAAACCTTCCCTGGAGTGTACACAACATCTCACCCAAGTTTCATCGCTATCGGATGAATGGTATATGAAATTATATGGGACTTTGTTGAAACGCTTCGCGCGCCGTTGCTCATTTGTTGATTCTACTCGTGCTCTACCTATTTTTAAAGGGATTTACTAAGCTAGAAACCTTCCCTGCAGTGCACACAAAATCTCAGCCTAGTTTCATCGCTATCGGACGAATGGTATATGAACGCAAACGTGACTTTGTTGAAATGCTTCGCGCGTCGTAGCTCATTTGTTGAATCTACTCGTGCGCTACCTATTGTAAAGTGGATGTACTAAGCCAGAAAATTTCCCTGCAGTGTACACAACATTTTACGCAAGTTTCATAGCTATCGGACGAATGGTATATGAATGCATACGGGACTTTGTTGAAACGCATTGCGTGTCGTCGCTCATTTGTTGAATCTACTTGTGCGCTATCTACTGTGAAATGTATTCACTAATTTTGCAACCTTCACGTAAGTGTACACAACATCTCACCCAAGTTTCATCGCTATCGGACGAATGGTATATGAACACATACGGGACTTTGTTGAAATGCTTCGCGCATCATCGCTCATTTGTTGAATCTGCGCGTGTGCTACCTATTGTAAAATGGATTTACTAAGTCATAAACCTTCCTTGGAGTGTACTCAACATCTCACCCAAGTTTCATCGCAATCGGACGAATGGTATATGAACGCATAGGAGACATACACACCCACAGACAAACTATCACGTTACATTGATTTTTATATATATAGATAGACTAGCAGAAGTACCCGTTCTTCGAACGGTGTTATATATTAACACCAGACATTATCAATTGAGCTACTGTTGCAGTGGTTAGCGGTTTGTCATTCCTTTATAAGTTTATCAGAACGAAGGCGACAAAAATCACGACACTCATGTCACACGTTGTTGGCATGTTAAAGAACCCATTTGAATTCAGTAGGCCGTGTTCAATGGCAAAATTAATCTCGGGATTTTCCGCCAACACAAAGTTCCTCCATTCTCTACTTGAAAGCGCTGTATTGTCAAGGAGTTTAGATATCTAACCTCCTTGACTTTCATAGCGTTCAAAGGAACGACGAAATTCGACATGCAAGCTACCCTCTGAGTGTCAATTAACAAAGCTTGCACCAGGCACCCGAGGCCATACGATATTATTATTTTTATTATCAGAACGAAGTTAGTTTTCTGGGAATATCACAGACACTGATAATGTAAGGGCCTTAAAATGTGGTTTTCGGAGACCCCTTATAGACTCGCGAATTTTGTGTCTCACAATGAGAAGCAACATAAGCTTTGATCGTCCTTCTAGGATAATTTTTATATTTCGCCTATTTTAGCATGTATTTTGAGAAATTTTTCCCTATATCCACCCTTTTACTGCATGAAAAGTACGGTGAGGAGTTTTATAAAGGATTGGTGTATTGACTCATGTTTACCATACCTAATTTTACAATGCACCAAGCATCCGAAGACGATTTATAGGCGTACATAAAGATACACAGAAAGACAGACAGACAATTCTATTGTCTACAACATATCACCCAGATATCCAAATATGGGTATATCTACCATACGTATCAAACAAAATTAGCCTTACGATGAACCCGTATGTCGACAAAAAAAAAAAAAAAAAGATTAGTTAAAATGTGCTCTCAAACTAAATTCACCTAACGTGTACTTCCTGACGTGAAATAGATTTGAAAGCCTTGTAGACGAAACGCAATACACCTCACATAAAAAATGGCCCTCTACGTTGTGTTAGGTCCCCATACACAGGAAGAACTCTTTCATAAATTATAAAGGCTTGTGGGGCAAGAAAATTCATGTTCTTTAGCCTCAAATGGCCCAAATTCCTAAAAGCCGCAAAAAATGCTGATTCAATTCAGGAATTTTTGAAAATAATGTTTCTGTTTGTAGATATAATAGACTTTCTGTACTATATGTCGCACGTGAAATTGCATGAAAAAAATCTGGGTTACCCCTTGACCCCCTTAATTACATTGACGAATTATACAGTCTACATTGGCTCCGTGATAACCTTATAGCCATTTGCAAACTTTCACAGAAATGTAATAAATGGAGTAGCCTAATAATAATATCGTATGGCCTCGGATGCCGGGTGCAAGCTTCGTAATTTGACACCCAGAGGGTAGCTTGCATGTCGAAATTTCGTTGTTCCTTGAATCACTATGAAAGTCAGGAGGGTAGATATCTAAGCTCCTTGAACACTATAGCGCTTTCTAGTAGAGAAATGAGGTACTTTGTGTTGGCGGAAACTCCTGAGGTTAATTTTGCCATTATGAACACGGCCTACTGAATTCAAATGGGTTCTTTGACATGCCAACATCGTATGACATGCGAGTCGTATTTTTGCCGCCTTTCAAAAATCACGTACAGGCCGGACGTTTGTTTTAGACGATTGCCCTTGAACTTTAAGCCTGAGGGTGAGCCTGTACACAGTCACTCTCTCACCCTATCACTTCACATTTGTCACCACGGATCTGATGTAATGGAATTCCAGACTTGAGCAGACAGTACAGTCCACGTCGAAGTATTGTGTGACACGGAAGTACACGTTACGTAGTTACGAACAGAACGTCATTATATTTGCCAGTGACTATACTTCAGCAATAGTGTGAAACGCTTTTATCAATCATCGGAACGCTTGGGGCAGCTGATAACAACACAGGTACTGTAGTAATTCGCCTCCAGGCTTCCATTAAGATTTTTCACTCGTCTAAAACAAACGTCCGGCCTGTACCACGGCCAGGAGTGAACCTGCAATCTTGGGGTTAGTAGACCGACACGCTATCCACTCACCCACCGTGGCAAGGTATAAATGGAGTGATATTGCTTCTTACAGAAATAGATGGAAAGTTGGATGCCACCACTTGAGATAATGTTGTCATGGTTACCGATTTCCATTCCTTCATTAGTTTGTTATATTAAATTAAATTAGTTTTCTGGGAATATTTCAGATACTGTTGGTTTTAGAGCCTTATAATGTAGTTTTCGAGGCCCTCAAGTTTTGTTTCTGGCACCGAGGGGCTTTGTCTCCTCGTTGTACGCCATAATATAATACTAATAATAATAATAATATAATATAGGGATAGGAATATAATAGACCTGCCGTACCACACCAGCAGGTGTAAATCGCGTGAAAAAATTCTAGTGTACCCCTTGACCCCCTTAAGCGCATTATACGTATTGAAAATTTTACAGCTCAATTTGGTTCCGTGATAACCTTCTAGCCGTTTGCAAACTTTCACACCAATGTAATTAATGGAATTGCATTGCGTCTTACAGCAATAGATGGACCTCTGAGAATCTGTTGCCATGGTTACCGGCTTGTATTCGTTCATAAGTTTATTAAATGAAATTAATTTTCTGGGAATATCTCAAAAATGGTTGGTTTTAGGGCCTTAAAATGTGGATTTCGGGGACCCTTTGCCCCCCCCCCCCCCCCGAGTTTTGCCTCTCACATTGAGGGGCTGAAAATGATCTTTGTCTCGTCCTTCTCCTCCTATTTCAGCATGTATTTTAAGGGGGTAGGCCCTCTTTTATGAGAGGTACGGAGAAGGGTTACATCAATGATTAGTGTCGTGCCTCGGATGGATATCTGTGCCAAAGTTTACGTTGATACACCCAGTCGTTCTCGAGTTATAAGGGAACAAAGTTGTCTACAGACAAACAAACAAACCTACAGACAGACCAAAAAATTATTTTCGCGCGCATCCATAATAAAACAGTCTAAAACGCGTAAATAACTCAAATTTCCGTAGAAATTGCGAAAAAAAACATACAAACTTTACTTTTTATGTACGTAGAGATATACTCCACCGCTCTGTGTTGACAGTGTTTTATTGCACAAATTTAGGTTTTATTCGCTAACCGTTGGAGATACACGAGAAGTGTAATTTTGGATAGAAAATTAAATGTTAAATCTCGTGTATGCATCAAAAGTTTGCTATTTCTTAGCGTTCTCTTTTTATTTGAAATGGAACTATGAAATTTTGAAACCAAAGGGTGTAGTGACGTCACATATGTCGGTTTTATTCGCTAACCGTTGGAGATACACGAAAAGTAATAAGGACCTTTCGGATAGGAAATTACATTTTGAAGCTCGTATGTGCCATCAAAGGTTTTCTATTTCTTAGCGTTCTCTTTTTATTTGATATGGAATTATGAAATTTTGAAACCAAAGGGTGTAGTGACGTCACTAAAATGGTCGCCATATTTTAATAGTGCAAGATATCTAAATTGAAAGTATCCTATATGTATACATGGTAAATCAGCTACATCCATGCAAAATTTCATTTAAATCGGACCAGTGGTTCTAGCGTTATTGAGTAACAGACAGACAGACAGAAAGACAGACAGACACACACCATCTCATTTTTATATATTAGTATGATATACAGGGTGTTTCAAAACTCGACGGCAAAATTTCGGGAATGGGTTCCTCACAGTAAGATAAGAAACAAATGTTATGACAACATGGGTCTGGAAACGGATACTTTCAGATTTATTCACACGTTTGTACATTTTCACCGTAACAGCAGGTATCACAGGAAATGTTCAAAGTGACGGCCTTCCGCTCGAATACAAGCCTCCGCTCGTCGTCGCATGGAATTACGCACGCGATCAAAAATTCCTGGTGTATTGCGTACTGCCTGACAGGTGGCCACTATGCGCTCACGTAACGTAGCTTCATCAGGAACAGGATTCACATACACGAGCGACTTAAGGTGTCCCCACAGGTAGAAGTCCAGGGGGTTCAAGTCCGGAGAGCGTGGTGGCCACGCAATCGGTCCTCCTCGACCTATCCAGCCCCCAGGGAAATGGGTATTCAGGTACCTGCGGGCCAACAAACTGAAATGTGCGGGAGCACCATCATGCATGAGAAACATTGCTTGACGGACAGCAAGTGGCAGGTCGTCCAAGTACTCAGGCAATTGTGTCCGCAAGAAATCCGTGTAGTTCTGTCCAGTAAGCCTACGCGGAAGAACGTACGGTCCCAACAATGAATCACCAACAATGCCTGCCCAGATGTTAATGCCGAACCTCTGTTGATGACAAGATGGGATGTTCGCATGCGGATTTGCATCACTCCACCTGTGCTGATTATGGAAATTCTGTATTCCCTCTCTTGTGAAGGTCGCTGCATCTGTGAACAACACATACGCATCGAAGTTCGGCGTCACGCCGCACTGTTGTAGGTACCACCGGAAGAAGGTTGCTCTTGCCGGAAAATCCGCAGGCGACAAGGCTTGTACACGCTGCAGATGATACGGATACAACAGGTTTCCTCGCAGCAGTCTCCAGATAGTCGTGTGTGGCCTATTCCGCTGCAAGCCTAACCGCCGAGTGCTGACTTGAGGACGTTCAAACACAGCGTTGAGGACGGCTTCCTCCTCCTCAACTGTTGTACCGCTTGACCGTCCCCCGGTTCCTGGTGGACGTGCGAAACTCCCGTGTTCACAGAGGCGGCGATGGATGGATTCAAATGTCTTTCGGTCCGGCAGTCTGCGCCTGGGGTATCGTTCCCGATACAAGCGACGTGCCTTCGAAGCATTCCTATCCGCCAAACCATACATGTAATGCATGCTCGCAAGCTCTGTGTTCGTGTACATGCGCACGTCAGAGCGGCCTGCAAACCACAAATAACAGTACAGTACTGTACTGTACAATGACTGTTAACCACGGACAACTTACATACGGCTACTTCAATGACCTTCACGTAATTACCTCCGTTACGTACGAACGCAGACGGAAAACCACAATCCAAATCACAGATGCCAGACGTGTTAAACAGACCGAAACTCAAACTTCACTTCACTACATTAAACGCTAATCACAGATAACAGACGTGTTCGCGGCAACGGCTAAACCGTAAGACGATCCCATATCATGTATGAGTGCTTTAATACGACGCACATCACTTCCATTCACAACATGCCTACATGTACCATTTGTAACCGGTTTCGCGATTTCTTTTACACCAAACAGGACATTTAATGTACATTTATGTACTAACATTCATTCATTCCTGCCAAGGGGAATAACTCCGGAAGTATCCGTTTCCAGACCCATGTTGTCATAACATTTGTTTCTTATCTTACTGTGAGGAACCCATTCCCGAAATTTTGCCGTCGAGTTTTGAAACACCCTACAGACAGACACACACCATCTCATTTTTATATATTAGTATGATATATATAGATGTATATAGATTA
This sequence comes from Meconema thalassinum, assembly GCA_946902985.2. Classification (NCBI taxonomy): domain Eukaryota; kingdom Metazoa; phylum Arthropoda; class Insecta; order Orthoptera; family Tettigoniidae; genus Meconema; species Meconema thalassinum. The sequence continues at coordinate 391,279,523 of OX336391.1, forward strand.
TAGCCTACTTTCGATTTTTGCAAAAAATGAAAGTAGACTTTTGAGATCAACACTGGGTGAAAAAAAAGTGTGTCTGTGTGTGTGTACTCTGAATGTCTGTCTGCCCCCCCCCCCCCCCCCCCCCATCAATTCGAACACGGTGAACGCGAATTGAACGAAATTTGGTACAAAGGTACCACTAGCAAAGGACACCTCAATGTCATGTTTTATATCGCCGCCATCTTGACGCAAACGTAATGGCGGCCACACAAATGTTCAAAGCTTAAATCAAATTACGACTAACCTAATCATCCGATCTCTACCAAATTTTGCAACAACATACCTTTATGGGGGGAGCATCCTTTGACCAAACTAATAGGCCATCATCCTAATAGTTTGCGGATGGCGGCCATCTTTGTGTGAAAATCGATTCCCCCTATTAATTCGAACACGGTGAAACCGAATGGAACGAAATTTGGTACAGAGGTAGTACTGCCAAAGGGCACCTCAGTGTCATGTCTTATATCGCCGCCATCTTGACGGAAACGTAATGGCGGCCACACAAATGTTCAAAGCTTAAATCAAATTACGATTAACCTAATCATCCGATCTCTACCAAATTTTGCAACAACGTACCTAATGGAGGGAGCATCCTTTGACCAAACTTATATGTCATTAGCCTAATATTTTGCGGATGGTGGCCATCTTTGTGTCAAAAGCGATTCCCCCTATTAATTCGAACACGGTGAAACCGAATGGAACGAAATTTGGTACAGAGGTAACACTAGCAAAGGGCACCTCAGTGTCATGTTTTGTATCACCGCCATCTTGACGGAAACGTAATCGCGGCCACCCAAATGTTAAAAGCTTAAATGTAATTACGACCTACCTAATAATCTAGTCTCTACCAAATTTTGCAACAACATATCTTTATGTGGGAAGCATATTCTGACCAAACTGCAAGATCATCAGCCCAAAGCTTGCAGATGGTGGCCAAGTATGTGTGCAAATCGATTCCCCCTATCAATTCAAACACGGTGAAACCGAATTGAACGAAATTTGGTACAGAGGTAGCACTAGCAAAGGGTACCTCAGGGTAATGTTTTATATCGCCGCCATCTTGACGGAAACGGAATGACGGCCAACCAAATGTTAAAAGCTTAAATTAAATTGTGACCATCCAAATAATTTGATCTCTATCAGATTTTGCAACAACACGCCTTTTTGTGGAAAGCATCTTATGACTGACTACAAGGTCAACAGCCCAATAGTTTGCAAATAGTGGCCATGTATGTGTGCAAATCCATTCCCCATATCAATTCAAACACGGTGAAACCGAATTGAATGAAACTAGCAAAGGGCACCTCATATTCATGTTTAATATCCCTATAGCACGTTGTATATCAACAAGCTACTACAACCAACATTCAATTATACTCCTTGAAAAGGACAAAGTGTTATAACAATACCCATGCATTTAGGAGAAAGTAGGCTATATGTTCTTTACTGAACATCTTGTTACTTTTTTTTCTGTCGTTTACCCTCCAAGTTGGTGGAACCCACGGACTCAGCGAGGGAACTCACCACTACCGGCTCTACGGGCAGTGTCCTAGAGCGGGGAACATCGAATCGGAAGGGATACAACTGGTGAGATGGGATTGGCACCTCGCCCAGTAGTGGGTGCGGTACGTATTTCCACACTGCAAATAGTTTCTATACCACGCCACTCGGCAGGTTTGTCGGTAGCACTATGTTTGATCATTCTAAAAGAGGAAACACCAAAAGTATCCCTTAGGATCCAAGATGGCGGCCATTTTTGAACAAGCGTTAAAAACTCACGAAAATAAATAAATTTGTTAAATGTGTGGTGCGTTGCGTTGTTTTCTACTAATTCCGACCTCCTGAACACAATTGAAATATTTATTTGAACGTCTGAGGGCATATAAGTACGTTTCGGGACCAAAAAAAATACCGTTATTTTTGAATAAACGTTAAGAAATTTGAAAAATAAGGAACTGCCAACATTAGGCAGGTGATGTATAATATTCGACTAATCTCGACATCCAAAACACAACTGAAATATTTGTTTGAACTTCTGAAGACATAGAAGTACTTTCCGGGATCAAGAGTGGCGTTATTACTTTTTAACAAACGTTAAGAAATTTGAAATATAAGAAATGGACAAAATAGAGTACAGGTATGTGTTATATTGTTTTTGACTAATTTCTACATTCCAAACACAACTACAATATTTTTTTGAACTTTCGAGACCAATACAATTTAGTTAGGGGGGGGGGGGTGATTTTAACGAAAAACAACCTTTGTCCTTGGTACTTTTTTTTGTGCAAATTCTCTTAGGTGCTCTATTGCGATGTGAGTGGTTTTTTTTAAGGCATTTAACATAAATGTTGTCCACGTTACATTTAAAAGATAAATATTTTACACTTTATGTGTCTGTCACATAATAAAAATACACTGTTTGTTAAGTAATAGACTACTACTAATACTGTTTTGGTTTTATTGATCACTGAAAAAAAAAAGATAAATGTTTTCTCTGTTATAGGTTACTTACATGATTTAAAAGGGTGTCTCTTTGAGTTTGACTTTCATTTTAACTGGCATTATGGCATTTCCCTCGGCAATTTTTGCACATCATTGTGCATGGCACATCGTTTCCAAAGCAACTACAAGCTTCCGTTGAGCAGTTTTTTTGGCATCCACACTTGAGCAGTACTTCCCTTAAGGCTGTCCAAATCGGAGGCTGTGTTGTCCATCTAGGTGACCACGCGTCTTCGCGCTTAAGCCATCCCCAGCCCTTAATAAAACGCAAACGCAGTGTTAAAAGTTTTTACCGGCAATACTCAGCAGACTTACATACACTTTTGATTGAACTTACCTGTGCTGATGTTAGAATAGGTTCGAATTTGAGGGCCTGTCCCCAAACATGGCTGGCTTGGAATGTAGACCGTAGTGCATGTTGCAACAGGGCGTCTGTTGTCGGTGGAAGACTTTCTATTGATTTTTTCTTGGTTGTTAGAAGAATTTTCCTGGCCTCGTTTGTCGATTGAATTTCAGGATCTCTGGTGTACAAAATAACCACATATTTTTCCAAAGTATGAAAGACGTCATCAGGGAGATCAGGGAGTGGAGCAGATATTCTTCGGAAAGCACTTGTTGCTTCTTCAAAGGTTAGCCACGTTTTCCATGCGCTTTTTTTAGACTTGGTTTCAAAAGAAGACGTTGGGTCACACCCACTAAAGGCGTGGAAACCTCTTAAGGCTGCGCATTTTTCTTCACCCAACGATTCGGCAATGTCATGAACGGCTAAGTATCGTAGGTTCTTTGAAGCTGCCAAATAAATCCACAACTCTTCCAATCCAGTTTGTCTGAGTACTGACATGAATGAAATAGACAGCACAAGAACATCCGTATCGCAGGAATAAATCACCACTTTTCGTGCTCCGTGATCAGCCATATCTCGAACATGAAGCATAATTCTTGCATCGGCCTCTTCTAGTGCTTCACAGTCTAAGCCATCGATACTAGTTCTGCTTGAATCTAACGAAACTATGCGGCCGTTCATGAGGGTAACTAAGCATACCTCATTACTGTTATTTGCCAATGCAAGTGAGGCGATGAGTCGAAAAAGTTGCTCTTTGATTGAAGATTTTTTTTAAAAGTCTTTCCAATTTCGAGGCACATTTTCTTCTTCACTGATTTTTCGTCGTATGCCTATTCCTCTGGCATCTCGCGCGTTTTTTTTTTAAGACTGTCACTTTTGTAATGGTCCCAGACGATGTCAAGTCGCTTGCACCCCATTGTGGATGTAAATTTGTTAACAGTTTCCCTTAATTATTTTGTGTAGTAGTCATTAAAAGTTTTCGCCGATTTAGGAGGATTACCACGGACGAGTACAGCGCCATCGTAGATGACACCATCACAATGCTTCGGTAATTAAGTCGTCTTCATCAGACCTTCAAGAATGTACGTTAAGTCACTTTTACCTTATGGAAAACCTTTACCTTATTTTTCCAGTTGCAGCTGTTACCTTCGACTTTGAGACGGCAAAAATCCGACAGTTTTGCTTTTTAATCGGATCAAAAACAGACTTACTTCCCTCACAAATTCTTCATATCTTCTCCGACCATCATCTTCGACACGGTCCTAACGATCTTTTCCTTCAGGTACCACGATGCGACTGTCGATCACTATCAATTCAGAATCGGTGTGATGGAAAGGGTTCCCCATTTCTTCGAAACTTCCCTTCATTTTGCGTACGTTTTCTCGAAAAGTCAAATATTTAAATGTTTAATAAACTGAGTAAGAGGAAGTCTTTAACCGTATTTACGAGTATTAATGTCAAGGACGCAGTAAGTTAATCAAGAAACAATTCCTTGCACATAGCAGGTAAGAACAACCTTTGCTGGTATTTGTCAAAACGCGCTAACAGTGTTGAAAAAAAAAAGCGGGAAGGGGTGGGGGTGGGCGGTATTTTTCAAAGCAAATAGTTTTTATAATCTCCCAAGTTAAAACAATTATTATATTTGTGTTTGGAATGTCGAAATTAATCATAAACAGTGAGGCCAAAATGTTGTGAATTTCTTATATTTTTCACATTTTTTCACGTTTGTTCAAGAATAACGTATTTGATACATGTGTATCCACGTCACGAGCAAAGCCAGTGCACTATGGGAGTCGAAACGTCTTGCAATGGCCTTCCCAGTGTGTACTAGACAGTGTCTTGGTGAGGTGTTCTTTAACCAACTGAAGAGCCCAATTGCACACCGGGGCGAAACACTGTCATTTTGTTGAGTTATGCCGGAACATTTAGCACAATTTGTGTTTAAATATATAATGGCTCAACGGACAATACATATTTTTCCTTTGAAAATTATATATTCAATGCCAAGGTAAGGTATAATTGCTTTGGAGTGGAGTTTCGACTCCCATAGTTCACTGGCTTTGCTCGTGACGTGGATACACATGTATCAAATAAGTCTTGCAATGGCCTTCCCAGTGTGTACTAGACAGTGTCATGGTGAGGTGTGCTTTAACCAACTGAAGAGCCCAATTGCACACCGGGGCGAAACACTGTCATTTTGTTGAGTTATGGCGGAACATTTAGCACAATTTGTGTTTAAATTATATTGTTAACGCTTGTTCAAAAATGAGCGCCATCTTGGATCCTAAGGGACATTTTCAGTGTTTCCTCTTCTAGAATCATCAAACACAGTGTCAGCAACAAACCTGCCAAGCGACGTGGTATAGAAACTATTTGCAGTATCTTCTTAGAATGTACGATGTACCGCACCCATAACAGGCGGCCTCACCTGCAAAGCGAACAGGGGCCTCATGAGGGAAGGTAAGGGATGGTTAGGATGGATAGGCGAGGAAGAGGGAAGGAGGCGGCCGTGGCCTTGAAGGTGGTACCATCCCGGCATTTGCCCGAAGACGAAGTGGGAAATCATGGAAAACCACTTCAAGGATGGCTAAGGGGGAACCCTCCCCATGAGCCCCTTAAATTGGATTTATGAAAAAAAAAATGTCGATCATCTATTTCCTTTTTTTAAACATTTTTTCCCCCTGAGTTTGATGAGTGAGTCAGTCAGTCAGTTAGGACATTCTGTTTCCAGTTTTTTTTTTCCTCCAGAATTTCACCCCTCCCCATGGGCCCCTTAAATTGGATTTATGAAAAAAACGGTCAAACACCTATTTACTTATTTTTAAGCTGATATTTTCCCGCTGAGTTTCAAATTCCTCGCCTATGTCGTTTAAGGGATACACGCTCCGTTAGGAATCCTTCAACCCCCACTTTTCACCCCTTTCACCTCATAACATACACCACATCGAAAAACCCTCAGACACGCATCTTCTTATTTTTAATGATGAGTTTATATGCCGAGTATCAAATCCCTCAATGAAACCAATCCGGAGATATTGCTATTCAATGAAATGCAGGTGTACCCCCTCAACACCCCTTTAGAACCTGAATATCCAAAAATCCTTCCTTAGTGGGCGTTTTCGACTTACAACTAACATATCCCTAAAATTTCATGTTTCTAACTTTAATAGTTTTGGCCTGGCGATGATGAGTCAGTCAGTCAGTCAGTCAGGACACTTAGTTTTATAAATGATTGGTGTATTGACTCTCAAGGTTACCATACCTAATTTTACGATGCACCAAGCATCCGAACACGAGGTATAGGCGTACATAAAGATACACAGAAAGACAGGCAGACAATTCTATTGTCTACAACATATTACCCAGATATCCAAATATGGGTATATCTACCACACAGTATCAAATAAAATCATCCTTACGATGAACCCGTATGTCGACAAAAAAAAATGGTTAAAATGTGCTCTCAGACTAAATTCACCTAACGTGTACTTCCTGACGTGAAATACAATTGAAATCCTTGTATACGAAACGCAATACACGTCACATAAAAACTGACCCTCTACGTTGTGCTAGGTGCCCATACACAGGAAGACCCCTTTCATAAATTATAAAGGCTTGTGGTGCATGAAAATTCAAATTCTTTAGCCTCAAATTGCCCAAATTCCTAAAAGCCGCAAAAAATGCTGGTTCAATTCAGGAATTTTTGAAAACAATGTTGCTATTTGGAGATATAATAGACCTTCTGTACTATATGTCGAACGTGAAAATTGCATGAAAAAAATCTAGGTTACCCCTTCACCCCTTGCATTGATGAATTATACGGTCTACATTAGTTCCGTGATAACCTTATAGCCATTTGCAAACTTTCATAGAAATGTAATAAATGGAGTGACATTGCTTCTTACAGAAATAGAAGGAAAGTTGTATGCCACCCCTTGAGATAATGTTCTAATGGTTACCGATTTGCATTCCTTCATTAGTTTGTTAAATTAAATTAGTTTTCTGGGAATATTTTTGAAACTGTTGGATTTAGAGCCTTATAATGTAGTTTTCGAGGACACTTTAGGGCCCCCGAGTTTTGTTGCTGGCGCCGAGGGGATTTGTCTCGTTGTTGTACGCCATAATATAATACTAATAATAATAATTATAATATAGGGAGAAATTATAACACCTAATTTAATTTTATTTTTAATGCAGCCAATGGCCATGTACTTTTCTTTTCAGGACGGGTCAGGGAAGGGATATTATCAGAGAAAGAAGCATTCACATCACGCATGAGCAAAATGGAAATGGCCTACCATTTAACTAAGGACATCTATAAGAAAAGGTCAATATCCTTCAACGCAAAATTAAAACATTACTGCAGTGTCATCCGTCTGGAGGTCTTGCATGCTTCTGAATGCCTCACGATGAACAAAAAAGGCTTGGTCGAGAAACTGGAGGCCAAAGAAAGGAAAATTTTGAGAAAGATATTGGGTTCCATCAAAGACAACGGGGAATACAGAAGACGGCATAACCATGACCTATGTACTCATGTGGAGAAGATAAGCAACGTCATCCGGAAGAGAAGGTTACCATTTTTTGGGCATGTGAAACGAATGAGCCCAGCGAGACTGACCAACCGAAACATAACTTCCTTTCAGGAGAGGAAAACAAAATGGGCCTGGTTCATTGAGCTGGATCAAGATCTGAAAGAAGTGGGGATTACACCAACAGACATTCAGGAGCGCGCCCCACTCAAAAGGAAACTTCAAGCTTGTAAAGGCTTCCAAGAAAAACCGAAGCTGAAAACGGGAAAGATTTAGACCTAGGAACGGAAGGAAGTCCACCGAGAACGAATGCGGGCTTACAGGGCAAACATCAAAGCCAGTAGGAGACGGTTGGAATGACGCGGTCCATAGATGGCCTATGCGAAATGAATGAATGAATGAATGAATGAATGAATGAATGAATGAATGAATGAATAATATGGGGATAGGAATATAATAGACCTGCCATACCACACCCGCAGGTGTAAATCGCGTGAAAAAATTCTAGAGTACCCCTTGATCCCCTTAAGCGCATTATACGTATTGATGAATTTTACGGCTTAATTTGGTTTCGTGATAACCATCTAGCCGTTTGCAAACATTCACACTAATGTAATTAATGGAATTGCATTGCGTCTTACAGCAATAGATGGGACCTCTGAGAATCCGTTGCCATGGTTACTGGCTTGCATTCGTTCATTAGTTTAATAACTTAAATTAGTTTTCTGGGAATATCTCAAAAACGGTTGGTCTTCGGTCCTTAAAATGTGGTTTTCAGGGACCCGAGTTTTGTCTCCGACATTGAGGGGCTGAAAATGAGCTTTGTCTCGTCCTTCTACGCCTATTTCAGCATGTATTTTAAGGGGGTAGGCCCCCTTTTATGAGAGGTACGGAGAAGAGTTACATCAATGATTAATGTCGTGCCTCTGATGGATATCTGTACCAAATTTTACGTTGATACACCCAGCCGTTCTCGAGTTATAAGGGAACAAATTTGTCCACAGACAAACAAACAAACAAACAAACAAACAGACAGACAGACAAAAAAATATTTTCATGCGCATCCATCATAAAACAGTCTGAAGCGCGTAAACAACTCAAATTTCCGTAGAAATTCAGAGAAAAACAGACAAATTTTCATTTTTATATATAGAGAGATATACTCCACCGCTCGGTGTTGACCGTGTTTTATTGCACAGATTTTGGTTTTACTTGCTAACCGTTGGAGATATACGAAAAGTGATAAGGACCTTTCGGATAGAAAATTAAATGTTAAAGCTCATATATGCCATCAAAAGTTTGCTATTTCTTAGCGTTCTCTTTTTATTTGAAAAGGAAATATGAAATTTTGAATCCAAAGGGTGTAGTGACGTCACAAATGTCGGTTTTACTCGCTAACTGTTGGAGATACACGAAACGTGATACGGACCTTTCGGATAGGAAATTAAATTTCAAAGCTCGCAAGTGCATCAAAAGTTTGCTATTTCCTACCGTTCTCTTTTTATTTGATATGGAAATATGAAATTTTGAAACCAAAGGGTGTAGTGACGTCACTAAATTGGTCGGCATATTTTAATAGTGCAAAATTTCGAAATCAAAAGTATCCTATATGTAAACCTGGTAAATCAGCTACATCCATGCAAAATTTCATTTAAATCGGACCAGTGGTTCTTGCGTTATTGAGTAACACACAGACAGACAGAAAGACAGACAGACACACACCATCTCATTTTTATATATTAGTATGATTATTTTTGTTTTTATTTTGTTTATTAAATATACTGTATTTTATTCTTTCAGCCTTTTTTTTTTTTTTTTTTTTACCCTCCAGATTGGTGGAACCCACGGACTCAGCGAGGGAACTCACCACTACCGCCTCTACGGGCGTGTCCTAGAGCTGGGAACATCTAATCGGAAGGGATACAACTGGTGAGGTGGGATTGGCACCTCGCCCAGGCGGCCTCACCTGCAAAGCGAACAGGGGCCTCATGAGGGAAGGTAAGGGATGGTGAGGATGGATAGGCAAGGAAGAGGGAAGGAGGTGGCCGTGGCCTTGAAGAAGGTACCATCCCGGCATTTGCCCGAAGACGAAGTGGGAAACCACGGAAAACCACTTCGAGGATGGCTGAGGGGGAATCGAACCACCTCTACTCATTTGGGCCACTCGAGGCTGAGTAGACCCCGCTCCAGTCCTCGTACCACTTTTCAAATTTCGTGACAGAGCCGGGAATCGAACCCAGGACCTCCGGGGCGGCAGCTAACCATGCTGACCGCTACGCTACGGGGGCGACAGTTTATTATTTTTACATTATTTATTTTATTTTATTCTTTTCTTTTATTTTGTTTATTAATTTTACTTTAATTCATTCTTTCAGCATTTTTTAATTCTATTTCCATAATTCGAACATTGCGCTTATATTCAAACTATAAATGTGACAAGCGGGCGTCCTAAGGAGAGTGGTCCACTCTCTTGTTGTAAATTCATTTAGGGGCTTTACGACATCGTGGTCTTGGGTGTGTATAGGATTTGTCTGATAACCTTTGATATTGTGATGTATGTTGTAGCCTAGTGAGTGTGTTCGAAATTGAGGCTAGAATTACAATGAAGGCGGCCCTGGCCTTAAGTTAGGAACAACCCGGGCATTTTCCTGGAGTAGAAACAAGAGACCACGGAAAACTACTTCCATGATCGCCGAGATGAGAATTGAACCCGTTCTGTTTCCCCAGTACATACTACTACTATGGACACCAAAATAACACAGGTTGTCAGACAAATCCCCCCTCCCTCTCTTACCCAGGTGCACATGGATACATTATAACGATGTCGCTAAGCCCTTAAATGAATTAACATCTTAATCGAACATTCTTATGATATCGGAATTGAAGACAATTCACATCAACCGAACGGGCAACAAAAATTTCCTCCCCGGCGGGGAATCGAACCCCGGTCTCCCGCGTGACAGGCGGGGATACTGACCACTATACTACCGAGGACACACAGTTGGCAGACTTCTAAGCAATATAAGATATACGATGGATCTCTTTTGTGTCCCTGGTGAATCAGAGATAGACAACGAAGAATTCATTTAGGGGCTCTGCGACATCGTGGTCATATAGCCCCGTGTACTTCGTTCTGTGTGGAATTTGTCTGATAACCTGGGTTATTGTGATTGAGGCTTGCAACGGTGGGTAAGTGGTTATCGTGTCGGACAACCAACCCCAACAGGTTCACTCCTGGCCGTGGTAAGTGAAATTTGAAAGGCGACAAAAAATCACGATACGCATGTCATAAGATGTTGGAATGTTTAAGAACCCGTTTGAATTCAGTAGGCCGTGTTCATAATGACAAAATAAATCTCAGGATTTTCCGCCAACACAAAGTTTCTCATTTCTCTACTAGAAAGCGCTCTAGTGTCAAGAAGCTTAGATATCTAACCTCCTTGACTTTCATAGCGCTTCAAGGAGCGATTAAATTTGACACGCAAGTTGCTCTCTGGGCGTCAATTAACAAAGCTTGCACACGGCACCCAAGGGCATACGATAAAAAAGAATTGTGAATGAGGATTTGGAAGGAGGCAACCTGTGTGAACCTAAATTAGGTTAAAATTGTAAACGCGCAGGATCCTACGTTCGCCGCCAGGAGCCGACTGCGGTGGCGTCTAGTAGCCAAGTTCTGAACTAGTAATTGTTGACAGTGGCGTTTGGCGGCAAAAGCAGGAACTACTTGAAAAATTCAAAGTCTGCAGTCCTTATTTGAATTAAGAAACAGAAGCACACACTAATACAGTCATCACAATTAACACCGGTTATCAGACAGATTTTACACACACCCAAAGTACACGGGGCTACATGACCGCGTTGTCGCAGCCCAACCAACAATTTCATTGAAATAGAATCGAAAGGAAAAAGGGTAACAAGACATTGAATAGCAAATTTTATTTTTACTCAAACCTACGGGAGGGAGAGTGAAGCCTCCGTGGCTTAGGCGGCAGCACGCCGGCCTTTCATCGCTGGGTCCGTGGTTCAAATCCCGGTCACTCCATGTCAGATCTGTGCTGGACAAAACGGAGGTAGACAGGTTTTTCTCCGGGTACTCCGGTTTTCCCTGTCAACATTTCATTCCAGCAACACTCTCCACTATCATTTCATGTCATCTGTCATTCATTTAATCATCATTGCCCCAGAGGAGTGCGTCAGGCCTCGGCAGCCGGCACAGTTCCCATCCTCGCCGCTAGATGGGGGCTCCATTCATTCCATTCCTGACCCGGTCGGAGACTGGAAGCAGGCTGTGGATTTTCATACGGGAGGGAGAATGCATCAAGTGATACTGATTCGTCACATCTCACTATTAGTTGTAAACACACCAGAGCACGTATTATTCACACAACAAGTAAGTAATATATAGCAATAGCAATAGCGGGTCACAGTAACGCAGGCAGTTCTTGTAACGTATGAAATGTTTTTTTTGAGTAAAAGCAAATCAGAAGACGGAACCACAAACAACACTAGGCCGCAAACACCACTTCGAAACGCAATCCAAATAATACAAATAACTCCCACCGATCGGCTTGGTGCGAGCGTCCTCCATGGCGAGCGTCACGGAGGAAAGAAAGGAAGGAGATGCCTTCGCTGCGCTACCTAGTGCAAGCTGTTGAAGCCAAACGGCTCGCCCACTTTGGGTGCCAAGAAAATGGCTGTCCCTATGCTAAAAGCCGTAAACCACTCCGACTAGTCTTGGATTTTATTGACATAAAACTGCAATGACAAATCAAGTTCGTTTCTTGGATAGGCAGAATACACGGTACTTAGCACAAATAAGCTGCGTTATCTTTTTAAAAGCCAATTTAAATAGAAATATGAGAGCACCTTTCCAAGGCTAGTTTAGTAAGAAAGACGCGGCAAAACGTAGGCTAATAATACGTTGAAACACTGATTAAATTGAATACAGGTGTCTGAAGATGCGAGTTACACCAAAGAAGGAACATCTTTGGAACTATCATAATGATGCCGAACTAATCACGGTATTTAGGCCTACACCAAATTGATTTTTACGTTCTTATTGGTGTTGAGGCATTCAAAAGTTTTAGGCCTAATTTCGAGCACAGCCACTTTCACTCATTGTTCGCACACATTTTGAAACATGAATATGAACCAATCGATTCGTTCAACCATATGCAAGTCACGGAACACCAATATTAAGGTTACGCCAACTTTGGATGCAACTCTTGGCTGCACTCAACGAGCTCAGGGCATCTCCTCTGATTCTTTCCTCCATGGCGAGCGTTGATCAGTGCCAACTTCGGAACCTTGGAACTAAAATTAATTCTTCAGTCGTTGGCAGACCTGATAGAAAGCCGCTTTGCAGCAACCCATTCGCCCTCTATTAACTGTCAACCCCCTGGCCAAGACTGGAGCACAGATTACCTTACTGTACTGGAGTCTGCACTTCACAATGAGTCACAGAGCTGGTATGCTATTGGTCAAGCGCCGTCAACCATTGATCAGTAGCGAACAATGGATATTGTCGGCGCATGCTACTGTCTAACGATGGAGTCACCGTCCGTTGACCTACTACTGTAGCTCTATACCATGATTGGATTTCTGAAAACAGAAAGGACCAATAAGCCTACTATGCAATCACTTCCACAATGGACAAGAGCCTCCGTGGCGCAATGGGCTGGCGCGTTCGGCTGTTAACCGGAACGTTGATGGTTCGAGCCCAGCCGGGGGCGATACATTTTAATTTGTTACTACGGTACTTCGTATTTACCCTGCTGGAATAACACTCCTACCCTTCGTGGCTTGAATTAGTCTCTCTATGAAACTTTGAAATTATTTTTTAGGTTTGCTCAGAGTCACCTCCGTTGCGTAGTGGTCAGCGTGGTTAGCTGCCACTCCGGAGGTCCGAGGTTCAATTCCCGGCTCTGCCACGAAATTTGAAAAGTGGTATGAGGTCTGGAACGGGGTCTACTCAGCCTCGGTCGTCCAAATGAGTAGAGGGGGTTCCATCCCCACCTCAGCCATCCTTGAAGTCGTATACCGTAGTTTCCCACTTCGTCTTCGAGCAAATGCCGGGATGGTACCTACCGTTAGGCCACGGACGCATCCTTCCCTTCTCCTTGTCTATCCCATTCTTTCCATCCCAGCTCCCTGTTCGCTATGCAGGTGAGGCCGCCTGGCTGGGCGAGGCACCAGTTGTATTCCCCGACCCGATGTCAAGCTCCAGGACACTGCCCGTAGAGGCAGTAAAGGTGGGATCCCTCGCTGAGTCCGTGGGAAAAGCCTACCTGGAGGGAAACCTGACTACGAAAAAGGAAAATTTGACATTATTTTTTAAGTTTCTTCAGAATAAAAATAAAATTGCGATAATTAACTAATAATGTGAAAATGTTTGAGATTCATATTTTAGCTGAAGGTTTAACACGCACTACAAAAAATGAGAGAAGTCTTGGTTGGTTGGTTGGTTGGTTGGTTGGTTGGTTTAGGGGCTGCGACAACGCGGTCATGTAGCCCCGTGTACTTTGGGTGTGTGTAGAATATGTCTGATACCCGGTGTTAATTGTGATGGCTGTATTAGTGTGTGTATCTGTTTTAATTCAAGTAAGGACTGTAGACATTCAATTTTTCCAAGTAGTTCCTACTTTTGCCGCCAAACGTCACCGTCAACGACCAACTAGTTCAGAGCTTAGTTACCAGATGCCACCGCAGTCGGCTCATGTCGACGAACGTAGGAACCTAAGAACGTTAGTCAAATGTTTAACCTATATATAATTTAGCTTCACACAGGTGTAATTAGTGGAAGGATCTTAACATGCCATAAATCTATGACATGGGACCGCCGGCTTTACTTCCCCTCCGAAGGAAGGCATACTGAGGGATTTTTAACGTTCTTAAAAAATCCGATGACATCGGCCGGGTTTGAACCCACGATCTTGGGCATGGAAGCTCAGCATGCTACCAACTACACCACCGAAGCCGCTAGAGAGCTGTCTAAACATTACTATAAACATTGGAGATATGAGGGAAACGGTAAAGATCAGCACAAAGCAAGACCCAAATTTTGAAAAATAAATTTTGATTTTTTTTCCCCTAGGAAATGCATATAATTGTTGTACAAGATTTAAGCCAGGCACAGTTATAATATTACAATTGTTATTGTTGTGGCTCCTTGAACTGTATGTTCCCCCTTAACAACAAAAAAATCACAGTTGTAGTTGTTGATCGTTCAATGATTGCAATGTCTTCATCTCGTTGCCACCTCGTTCCAGGTTCGTCGCTGAATTTTACCACTTTTTGCTTTTTAACTTTATTATTCCAATTTTGAGTATTTTGTGTATTATCCAAACGCCTCTTACGTGTTGGTGGCATGGTGACACACACTGAACTGACAAGTCATGGACACCAAGCGTTAGACCACACCTTATCACTACGAGCGCTAGTGTTGACCCATACATGGTCAAATAAAAATCGAAATACCTACTTCCATTTTGACTGATAAGTCAAAATCTATCACTACAAGCGCTAGTGTTGACCCATAAAGGGTCAAATTAAAATCGATATATCTACTTCCGTTTTGAGAAATTCAAAAATCTGCTTCCCAAAAATTGAAGATATTCAAATAATAGATTAAAACAATCTAACTTTAATTTCATACAAATCTGTAGAACAAGTTCCAATTGAAAAACCAACGTTTTTAACTTGTTATTTTTAATATACCATTTAAGCCGGAAGTAATTTTCAAAATTTTATTTTTATATATGATGGAGCTTATCAAAGCACGCATTTTGACACTTTTCCGGGACTTCTGGCTTTTCAACTTTTGGCACAATTGTCAAAATAGTTTGGTTGGTTCCACAGTTTAGGGGCTGCGACAACGCGGTCGTGTAGTCCCGTGTACTTTGGGTGTGTGTAGAATCTGTCTGATAACCGGTGTTAATTTTGATGGCTGTGTTAGTGTGTGTTATCTGTTTTTAATTCAAGTAAGGACTGCAGACATTCGATTTTCAAGTAGTTCCAACTTTTGCTACCAAACGCCACCGTCAACGACCAACTAGTTCTGAACTTTGTTACTAGATGCCAGCGCACTTGGCTCCCGGTGATGAACGTTGGAACCTAAGAGTGTTAGTCAAACATAACCTATAATTTAGCTTCCCACAGGGGAAATTAGTGGAAGGTTCTTTATCATGCCATAAATCTATGACATGGGACCGCCAGCTGTAATTCCCCTCCGAAGGAGGGCATACTGAGGGATTTTTAACGCTCTTAAAAAAATCCGAAGACTTCGGTCTAATTTGAACCCGCGATCTTATTCATAGAAGCTCACAAATCTACCAACTAGGCCACCGAAGACGCCTTCAGGCTAGTTTAACCTTAAGTCTTTGCTAAACTGGACCCCAATAGTCTGAGTGCTCCCAGTGTCATTTAAACGATGTTTTCAACATTAAGAACGTTCCTTTCAAAGTGTTTATTCTTGGTGCAAGCTGTCATGATTTCACTCGCTGTTGTTGGACTGCAGCGATCAGATGGAATTAGCTACCCTGCGGTGGTTCCCACATTAAGATACCCTCTGTATAATAAATTACTTTTCTTGCAACAAACTTCAATTCTAATTAAATCAGGCTTGTTCAGTAATCAGATAAATGTTCGTATTCCAAGAAGCCGGCCGTATATTAAGTGGTTACTACATCAAATTATGCTTCTCTTTTATTAAGATCTTATCGGGAACCTGTGCTGCTCTATTTACAGTCTACCCATGAATAAGTGGCACTGTGTGCGGTGAGCACAGCAACAGAAGTCGATACCAGTGTCCTGCAAACCCACATCAGTGGATCAGAGTGTTTCTTGTGCTCATAGAACGGTATGGCAAGTCAGAGGAGTCTTATTCAATTTTATGTTCGACCCTGACTATTTGATTGTAAATAGTAGTTCCGTATTGAAGCTTGAAATGGTAGATATGTAACACCAATACTTCACCAATCCGTGTAGGTCTATAACTAATGAAGAGTCTGTATGCTTAAAGATCCAAATTTAGCCTTTTCAAAACAAAGCGGCTTTAAGAAACCCGACGTGATGGAAGGTGATCTCTAGGTAAAGAGAGGTTAGTTCAAAGCATATGGTGCATGAGGTTAGGATAAATTGCAAGAAAATTATTTAAATTATACTAAATTGTTAGTAATAGGGAAATTGGGGATAGAGGAAATGGGAATTAAAGTCTGGCCGATTTTACTGTTTCGAACGGAACGCGGCGCGGAAGATAGCCACACAAACACCTTTCGTAGCACTGAAAGTTTTGTTGAACATGAGTGAAATATCACTATTGCAGTTTATATAGTTTGTACTGGGTTGAAAGTTAGCAGTAATTTAACGTTATAGAGTTTTGAGGGGGTAGCCGGTATAGTTTGTCACTGGGCAGAGTCCATTGCATGATTTGAAATTTCACAAATTGAAGGCAACATAAAATGGGGCAGAGTAAAATACCACGATGAAATAGAAGAATAACTTTGTAGTACAGTTTCAAGATTTAATAGAACCATCCCACGAAGAAGAAAGCATGATTTTCAAGCTATAAGTATAGCAAAATTCCCACGCTGGAGAGAAGTTTCTCCCTTATATCGTACAATAAGTACTAGATTTTTGCATGATTTGCAATTGCGAGCTTAGTTAGTTTAAGCAAAGCATAGAAAGTTCCCTCGTTGGGCAGTTGGAAGATTGCACAAGTATGTGAAAATTTGAATACTGCCGAAAGTGCTCATTAAAAGCCTTCAGAATAGTTTAAAACCCTGAAAATTTGGTTTAAAAACACTTTAGATGGTTACTTATCTTTCATTGCAGCGTAGTTGATGTTTCCGGCCAGCCGTTACAAAAACTTAAGGCATGGCATCTATTTAAAAGTTCAACACATGGTTTGAAAAAGATAAGCTTCTCCTGAGAAGAGAGCCGAACTGTCACACTTTAGCACCGGAATAGGAATGATCGAGAGATTCAAAACACTTGGAGAGCCAGAGCGGTGAGTGAAGGGAGGGAGAAACAAAGGAACAAATACAGAGTAGGGAACATATAAAAACAAAATTATACATAATACAGTTTCGATGCATTAGATTTGAAGTCTACATGGAGATTGTAGATAACGACAAGGATGCCATCTACTTCAAAGTTGTAGAACTTGCAGTTGTAGTTCTTGAAATGACTTGAATCGCGGGGTTCAACGAATTGCCGCATGGAGAGCTGTGGATAATCTTATAAGGAAATAGCACATCTGAAACACACTTTCAAAAAGAATAAGAAAAATGCACAGAGAACAGGAAAAGAGAACGTCTCTGTTGGCATTTACGAAAAAAAAAAAGAGGAGCTAATGTTAATACGAAAATAAAGGAAGGAAAATGAAAGAGTAAACTATTACATTAAGACTAGAATAAAGTGTATATTCCAAAGAATATACCACAAAGGGCACCTCAGTGTCATGTTTTATATCGCCGCCATCATTACCAAAACTAAATGGCGGTTACTCAAACGTTCAAAACGTAAAATGAAATTACGACTTAACTAGTTGTCCGATCACTACCAAATTTGGTAAACACATACCTTCATATGGGATGCGTCTTGCATCCAAACTACAAGGTCATCAGCCGTACAATTTCAAGATGGTGGCCGTGTGAATTGTGCAAGCATTATAATCAATATTTTAGGACCCACCAATTCCGTTTATCGAACCAAGGGTGGTTTAAGCTAACCTAAAGGACGTGTCCCGTTGGTTATTATAATTTTATTTTATATAATATTGTACTAGCAGTGACTTATAAGAGCTGAGCCGTCTCTATCACATGACAAGATGGCACCTGACCTCTCGTAACTGATCTATATTTTAGTAGTTTGAGTAAGTTTCATGCGATATAGCCTACTGATAGAAATAATATAAACTTTGTATGAAATGGATTGTAATGTAGGTGTACAGCACTGAAGAAATCGTTTATTTCCAGTCAGTATTTGCTAACACGTTGTAACTAATTCTTTTGATGACACTTAAAGATATTATGGATATGTTTGGCTCTGTGGTAAAGCGTTGATCTTGCACGGGGTCGGCTGGGGTTTTGAATTTACTAGAATTAGCTTTTTTTACTTGAATTCTTTTGTATTAATTATTTTATAACTACTCAGACGTCATTAAATTAAGCGTTATATTGTGCATTTTACACTGGAAAATATATATTTAATTAAAGGTCCGGGCTGTAGAAACTGGATTTTGATGGCGACTGAAACTGTATTGAGCAGTGGTGTTCGATCACAGATTGTGCATATCGTCGTTACCTAGAAGATCCTAAGAATATATAGCGCTATCTGAGAGTAAGCAGTGTTAACATAATCACAGACCAGAAATTACTGAGGTAGAGCGGGTGGCTTTGTAAATGGCTGACCTCCTGAAGTATATTTACAATCTTGTCATAGTTCAACTTCTAGCCATGACCACGCTCCGATTACCTTTAAGAGACGTAAAGAACAGTGCACAATTCTTTCTATAAGAATGGCGGAAGTCAATCCTTACTTACTAATGTCTCCTACCGGGTTCTAGGGGTATCACAATATGTCAGATCCCGATACGTAAATGTCCTAGCCTGGGAAAGCTTTCTGATCGAGGACTTAAGAATGCAAGAATGCAACTGCAGCAAACTCTACTACAACGAACATGCATATATAGTCTACTCCTTGATAAGGACAATGAGTTATAACTAAGGCTCGGATTTGTAGGTGCTAAAAATCTGGAAAATATTTATTTTTTATGTATTAAAAATACCTGAAATATGTGACAAAAAAGTAAAAATATTTAATTATAATTTAGTTTGTTAATGACAATATAAACAATATGCAGTATTCACGAATGCAAGTTATGCTGTGCCTCACTGATTACTGAATAATTACAATACACAACGAGATACATATTCAGGTTGTCCATCACAAATGACCAACGGTTATCGCGAAACACTTATTCTGAAGGCACGAATCTGCGGCATTATGTTTCTTGCCCTCGAGGTGTGTTGTAACTTGAGATCGCTGTTCACCCTTGATTGCTTTCCCACATGTTTGGAAGAACAGAACGCCCCCATCTTTAAAATCTGCAACAGACGATATATTGTAGTTGTTTTTACTCTATGAACCGTAGAACTGCCTTAAATTTCACAGTGCCAGAAATGAACTGCATGTGAGTGACACTGGTTCCAGGTAGCTGGGGGAGGGGGAAGTCTAGCACGTGGTGCAATATGGCTATGGACAAGGGAATCCCCGGCTTCCACAGTGAAGCAAGGAAGCTTGTAGTTTAACGTGACCGTTAATCTCGAGATCATGAGCCACGGGACCTCCTTTTTACGTGGAATCCGAACCACAGGACATGGCATTTCACATCGAAAATCTCACATGCATTGACCGGGAATCGAACCCGGACCGCCTTGGTGAGAGGCATTCAGCTAGACCGCTGAGCCACCACGCCCACAGTGAGTGGGACGGGCCGACAAGATAAGAAAATACAGCTGCAAGCTGACAGACGATCTGCATGAGATTAGATAGCTCACAGGTTCTTCCCCGTTAAAGTAACACAGAACAAAAATGCAATAAACTGATTTTCTTCTTCTTCTTCTTCTTCTTAGTCGTTTACCCTCCAGGTTGGTGGAACCCACGGACTCAGTGAGGGAACTCACCACTACCGCCTCTACGGGCAGTGTCCTAGAGCTGGGAACATCGAATCGGAGTGGATACAACTGGTGAGGTGTGATTGGCAACTCGCCCAGGCGGCCTCACCTGCAAAGCGAACAGGGGCCTCATGAGGGAAGGTAATGGATGGTCAGGATGGATAGGCAATGAAGAGGGAAGGAGGCAGCCGTGGCCTTGAAGAAGGTACCATCCCGGCATTTGCCCAAAGACGAAGTGGGAAACCACGGAAAACCACTTCGAGGATGGCTGAGGTGGGAATCGAACCCCCTCTACTCATTTGGAACACACGAGGTGGAGTAGACCCCGTTCCAGTCCTCATACCACTTTTCAAATTTCGTGGCAGAGCCGGGAATCGAACCCAGGACCTCCGGGGTGGCAGCTAACCATGCTGACCGCTACTCTACGGAGGCGACTCGAAAAATTTTAAAAATGGAAATATTACGTATTTTTATGTGCTAATAAGTGAAAAGCAGGAAAAAGTAGGCTATATATTCTTAGCTGAACATCTTCTTTCTTTCTTTCTTTCTTTCTTTCTTTCTTTCTTTCTTTCATTGCTGCTAACCAAAGCCGTTTGCTGCAAATACTGCAGGAGACAATATCGCAAACGACTGGCAAGCCAGGAGTCAATGAGAGATGAAATGAAAAGTAGAATGATACTAAGTCGCCTCCGAAGCGTAGCGGTCAGCATGGTGACTGCCACCCCAGAGGTCCTGGGTTCGTTTCCCGGCTCTGCCACGAAATTTGAAAAGTGGTATGAGGACTGGAACGGGGTCTACTCAGCCTCGGGTGGTCCAAATGAGTAGAGGGGGTTCGATTCCCACCTCAGCCATCCTTGAAGTGGTTTTCCGTGGTTCGGGAAAATGCGGGGATGGTACCTCCTGTAAGGCCACGGCCGCCTCCTTCCCTCTTCCTTGCCTATCCCAATCTTCCCACATGAGGCCCCTGGGCAAAGTGCTGAACACACCTCCCCACCTTCCCTCGCTGAGTCCGTGGGAACCACCTGGAGGGTAAAATTGACTTTAAAAAAAGAATGATACTAGGCAAGTGTCTCTGGGAAAGACGTCCGTCGGTGGGATCAGTTTATCGAGTTCGGAGATAGCCTGAGTTTTAGCACACTTAGTTACAGTGGTCATTATTATTGTTATTATTACCATTAGCTTGCCACGGTGGGTGAGTGGATATCGTGTCGGTCTACTAATGCCAAGATTGCAGGTTCGCTCCTGGCCGTGGTAAGTGTTGGTTTTTTTTAAGGCGCCAAAAATATGATACGCATGTCATACGATGTTGGCATGTCAAAGAACCCATTTGAATTCAGTAGGCCGAGTTCATAATGGCAAAATTAATCTCGGGAGTTTCCGCCAACAAAAAGTTCCTCATTTCTCTACTAGAAAGCGCTATAGTGTTCAAGGAGCTTAGATATCTAACATCTAACCTCCTTGACTTTCATAGTCAAGGAACAACGAAATTCGACATGCAAGCTGCCCTCTCGGTGTCAAATAACAAAGCTTGCACCCGGCACCCGAGGCCATACGATAATATTATTATCATTATTATTATTATTATTATTATTATTATTATTACGGTAGTATGCAATTGAAAGCCACGGAAAACCATTTCAATAAAAGCGATGGTGGGCTTCGAACCCATCTGCAATCTGGGTTTTTCGATGGATGTAAAATCGGTTACTTCAGTCTATTGTCTTATTCTTCCGGTTGGCTGCGTGGCTCAGCGGTTATGTTCTTGCCTGCTCTGCTCAAGGTTGCAGGATTGAATTCTTATTGGCATTTCAGGGTGCGCAAATGCGAGGAAGCTGTGCCAGTAGATTTACTGGCACGTTAAAGATCCCCTTTTGGGAAAATTCCAGCACCCCGGCATCTAAAAGCCACAGTTGATAAAATGAACGAAAAACCAATAACATTTTCATTAATTCTTATTCTTCCTGGTCTCACCAGAGTAGGGGAGTAATTTGGTCACACCTTCTAGTAGACCTACATGGTACTCTAACAGGGGGCATAGCTCAGTGGTAGAGCATTCGACAGCACATCGAGAGGTCCCCGGTTCCAACCCGGGTGCTCCCTGGTAAATCCAAAAAGTATTTGCTTTGATATGTTTCTTTAGGCTACATTAACTATACAAAAATTTGAAAGTAAGATTATGAGATCAATCTTGGGGCGACGCGCGTGTTTCCGTCATTCTGCCTCCCGAGGCTCCTGTATTAACATCTGTGTGTGACTTAATCGATCAAATTAAATTTCATGTGGTATTAATAACGCTATCGCCCATGGTGGTCGAAAGCGCTAACGCGCAATACGCTGCCGAAGTCAACGTCACTTCCGCTCCGTTGCTAAGCAACTGGAGCAATACAATATGGCTCCCTTGTAGATTGCTTCAGTCTTTTAGCCGTCATTATTTCCTATTTGGATCGTATAAAACTGTACATGGATGGATGAACAGAGGCAAGAAAGTATAGAAAAGTATATTTTCCACAGTAATTTAACATAGTTGTCCAGTAAAGTTGTAAAATATTGCGTACGATATGCACATTAAGTCTTAGAACATAAGTCGTAGAGATGTGGCCTACCATATTTACCTTAAATTAAGTGAAAACATGAAAATATAACATTTCTGGATATTGTGAATCACGTCCCGTATGAATGACCAATACTACGGAAAATAAAGTACCGTAGGCCCTACCAGTAAGTGACGAATAAAATGAACTTAAGGTCTATCAATGCATAAGGGAACAGTTTAAAATATTTGGATGCGAGTTTAGGCCAAATATCATCAACAGCTATAGACGAAACAAAGACTGCATTTCAATACAATTTGTGTGTTTACCACAACGCCGCGTTTGTTTGAAAACGAATCAAATTAACAAAGCCTAACCTGTGTACTCACTAACAGGTTAGAGAAGTCTAAAATTAAGGCCTATCGTCCTACCTCATTCTAAATAATGGGGCATTTTTGCTATCCTAGCTCTAAATATAGGGCCTAAGGCCACTAAAACTGACATGAAAATATCCGAGGCTCTCACCCAATAAGTACACCAAGCTGATGACCAGATTATCACACTGATTATTGTTATACATTAGCTGGTGTGCCACAAAAGAGATAAATAGAATTAGCTGGTCTATAGAGATTTAGAACAAACAAAATAGCTACCCTGCATCTTCACGAGCAATCCTAGCAAACATTCACACAATATGTGATGGTCAGTCAAAGTGGTACAAGTAGTCTACTTGGTATGAAGTGGGCCAAAGAGTTGATGTAGGGAAATGCTAGTCCCGGTACCATAACGATGATCCATGTGCTATGGTGTAGTGAAAAGGGTATTGAGTGAGAGAAGTTTACAATTGTGGGAAGAAGAGTGGAGAGAAACTTCCAATGGATCCATGACAAAAAAAAGTACTTTCCAAGTGTTCAAGCGGGACTTGCCTCAAAAATTCTTCTAAGCCATAATATGACGGTTATGATGAGAGGACATGGAAAAATAGGGGCCTATCTGTATAGGTTTAAAATACAAGAGCATATGACGTGCCGGTGTGGCGAAGAATCGCAAAGTGTGGACCACATCCTATATGAGTGTGAATTACTAAATCACGAAAGGGAAAAACTGAAGACAAATGTAATGAAATCAGGAGGCCACTGGCCTGCAAGGATGAATGAACTTGTTGTTAAATATGTAAAATTCTTTAAGCTATTTGTGCAGAGCATCAATTTTGATAACCTGATGTAGGACATAATTATGTCAAGAAAGAAAACTTAAACATATTACATCTAGGCTAGACACACTACAATCAACCATGTAGATATAGGTTACATAATCACCAATGCATGTAGTATTACTTCAATTGTAATGGAGCATGCAGTTAATAAATATGATGTTTAATAAAAATAAAAATAAAATAATGTGCTTGGTACTTGATGGCTCACACAGTTTCCAGTCACCAAATTGAATAGGACTAGTAGCAACTTCAAACCTTTCCACAACATAAAACTGCCTCTTTCAACAGTAAGCGGCTGTATTCTGGCGTTAGATTTTACCCTCTCCAACACCTTATTATACATTAGTAAAATGTATCACATAAAGTAATTGATGCATACATGTATGGTACACTCAAGTTAGTACAGCTTGATCAGTGATTGGCCATTTGGTGGGGAGGAGGGGGAATATTCTTCCACTCTTCCACAAAGATTAATCTCCAAGGCTGGAAATTGGTCTGCATAACTATGTTCCAATCCAAACAATGGGAATGAGGGTGTTGGTTCTTATGGTACTGAAGAGTGGGTAAAAGATAATTAGGTTATTAGCCCATGCAGTAAGGAAATAAAAATATTGGACAATGATATAGAAATTTACACCATTCTTGGTGTAAAATATATTCATTACTTACCACAAGCCTCCAATTTAACTAGGTAGCTAACTCACTGTAAAAGTACCACTACAGTGTGATGACAGACTTACTAATGCAGGGGTAGCCATATATACCTTAGGTTTGAGTTGATAAATGAATTTAATGAGGTAGTCCTATACTAACAAAAACATTATCTAGAAAATAATTATGCTACCCACCCCTTCATGATTCAAATTCATTACTTGACCAACAGAACTAAATAAAATCAGCCTACATTACTGCTAGGGGCTAATGGCCTCAATAACCACCAACACCACCTACCTGCCATTTGGTACCGTATTATATAATTCACCACAACCTGTGATAAAATGACCTGTTAAAACTACAAGTAAACTCAGTTGCTCAATAACAAAAAGGCCTATTGTAGGGGAGAAAAACACTTCCACACTTCTGCAGGAGCATGTAAGTTGAATCGCAGGGGAGTAGCCTACTTCCCAATAATATACCAGTACTTCCTGATATCTATTAAAGATGTTTGGTATAAACATTGCAGTTAAGTATTAAGGCTCGATATTTTGAATAGCATTATAGTTTTATTATTACTCATAATAACTTAAATGTACAATACTGTAGCATTCCATATCTTCATTGAACTAGCCTAATTTTACTGTCCAATGTTTGAAAAATTGTCCAGATAAGTAACACACAAGAAACTGACTAAGTACACACCTAGGTTATTATATTTCCACTTTTATTGATAACTTTATAGCACCACTGACTTTTTCACAAATAATTCTTGCTGAAACGATTAAAACATTTTCTAACAATCTTGACATAATGCCATGGTAGCCTGGTTCGCCACTATCCTCTTCACCTAATTTCTTGACACCAGTGACTTTTCACCGAAACGTCCCTGACAATCACAACAAGACTTGCCACTCCATCACATCAGAAATAAGCAGTATTCATTGGCTTGAATAATGTCACTATACGGTACTGTAACTTTGTTGCAGGGTGTAGGCCTAGGCTACTGGTAGGCCTACATGATAATTGTTTTCTGAAAGTGCAAAAAATAAAATATCTAGGCAGAAATTTTCAGTCTGGGGTAGGCCTAATTGTTATTTGGAAACACAATTCACTGCTTAAATAAATTAAGTGAAAAATCACCACTCAGAAAAGTTGTAGGATAAAATGTATTGGTGTTAGTGAATCAGCTGTAAGGTTATGTAGGTTGTCGTTTATAATACTTATAGTACAAACCATATTTAATTACAACTACACTCCCCACATGAACCAAAAACCCCTTATGTGACATATATGTCCTCAATATCTCTCCATATTAGATATACTCTATCCACTAAATGATAAATATTTATAATTTGTAGTACCCGCCATGCAATTCTTGCCTCAGAAGTGAGGTCAACTTTATTCATACTATCTCGCAAAATTCTCGTACTTTATCCATAAAATTTCACTTCTATTTTGTAGCTCCAACACTGTAGATGATCTTCACGGGAGGCGTTTGCCTTATTTCACGCGTGTTACACATTTTTATCCACAAAATTCAGGACGCTGCGCAGCGTTAATGCAGCTTCCTATGTATAAAAAACCTAGCAACCAGTTGTTTGGGTCCAATGTGGCTGCGCCCATGCGGTTGCTAGGCGCGTCACTTCGGCAGCGTATAGCACGCTTCAGCATATCCCAGACATGTTCGATACAGTTCATGTCCGGCGATATCGCAGGTCATTCCATTCGTGCAATGGCGGACACCTGTAGGAAACTTTGTACCGCCGCTGTTGGATGTGGTAAAGTATATGCAATACTATTTTGTTGTTGTTGCGTATAGTTGATTCAACACAACTGGTGAGAAGAAATCGTCTCTTGTGGTGAGGTAGCTCTGCAGAAAGGTATATTTAAAGTACTTCGGAATTAGCCGTACTGTGGAGTTATCAAAGTCTCCCCTATGTCTCTTGACGAGTACGGGTTGAAGATAACACGTAGTCATCACCAACGAATACATTTCGTTTGCAAAGATAACACAGAAACATGGATTCACTATGCCACTAGAGCTGGTCAGTCTGGAACAAGCACGGTCTCTTATAATGATACATTACTCTCTTCTTTCCTAGGCCCTGTGGCGTAACGGATAACGCGTTTGACTACGGATCAGAAGATTCCAGGTTCGAATCCTGGCAGGGTCGTCGCGTTTTCTTTCAGTTACTATAGTTGATAGTTCCACGTCTTGACCGACTGAAACTGCTGTATTTTACTACGTAGAGTAGTGGTCAGCGTGCTTAGCTATCACCCCGGAAGTCCGAGGTTCGATTCCCGGCTCTGCCACGAAATTTGAAAAGTGGTATGAGTACTGGAACGGGGCCTACTCAGCCTCGGGTGGTCCAAATGAGTAGAGGTAGTTCGATTCCCACCTCAGCCATCTTCGAAGTGGTTTTCCGTGGTTTCCCACTTCGTCTTCGGGCAAATGCCGGGATGGTACCTCCTGTCCGTCCCATTCTTCCCATCCCTCATGAGGCCCCCTGTTCACTTTGCAGGTGAGGCCGCATGGGTGAGGTGCTAGTCCCGCCTCCCCAGTTGTATCCCATGACTCAATGTCTCAAGCTCCAGGGCGGCACTGCCCGTAGAGACGGTAAAGGTAGGATCCCTCGCCGAGACCGTGGGAAAAGCCTACCCGGAGGGTAAACTGACTAAGAAAAAAAATGAATGAAACACTTAAAAACTGGCTTCTAAGATTCACGAAGAGTACATATTTTATAACCATTGTCAAATTCAGTGGAATCATTAAACAGTAACTGAAAGAAAAATTGACGACCCTGCCAGGATTCGAACCTGGAATCTTCTGATCCGTAGTCAGACGCGTTATCCGTCGCGCCACAGGGCCTATGGGAAGGTCGAACAACATATCACTATAATAAGAATGGACTTGTTCCTTGACTGACCAGCATGGTACTCGCATGATAACTGCGTGTTTTCGCCAACCCGACCCGTACTCGCCAAGAGACATCCGACTTAATAGGAGAGATCTTACAGATTGGATATTCATAATAATGTTCAATCATCAAGACGCACAAGCAGAATTCATCCAAAATGAACACCCAGGATTTCGCTTTAGTTCACGAAAATATTTTTTTTTTATATTTTTATTTAGTCAATTTACCCTCTAGGTTGATGGTTCCCACGGACTCAGCGAGGGAACTCACCTCTACCGCCTCTATGGGCAGTGTCCTGGAGCTTGGAACATCTGGTCGGGATGGATACAACTGGGGAGGTGTGATCAGCACTTCGCGCAGGCGGCCTCATCTGCAAAGCGAACAGGGGCCTCATGAGGGAAGGTAAGGGATGGTTAGGATGGATAGGCAAGGATGCGGGAAGGAGGTGGCCGTGGCCTTACAGTAGGTACCATCCTGGCATTACCCGAAGACGAAGTGGGAAACCACGGTAAACCACTTCGAGGATGGCTGAGGTGGGAATCAAACCCCCTCCACTCATTTGGGCCACCCGAGGCTGAGTAGACCCCGTTCCAGTCCTCGTACCACTTTTCAAATTTCGTGGCAGAGCCAGAATTTGAACCCAGGACCTCCGGGACGGCAGCCAACTATGCTGACCGCTACGCTAGTGACGAAAATAATAACAATAACAACAAAACAGCCTATTTCAGTATCAAGGGTAGTTGTAAAGTTTGTGCCTACCAACTAGGCCTATTACTTACGAGGGATGCATGCATGACGTAGCGGTAACGTTTTCGCCTGTTGCGTTCAAGGTTGAATGAATGTTGAGGAAGCCGTGTCAGTAAATTTACTGGCACGTTAAAGATCCCCTTCAAGGCAAGATTCCGATACATCGGTGTGGCGTTATCAAAGCCCGCAGTAGTTAAATTGGACGTAAAACCATATTTTCTTTTTCGCTTATCCTGCCAGCTTGGCTTCACCCTCGACTCTGAGAGGGTACATTCCTCTACCATCGCGTCGCATGACGGTGTCTGGGAGCTGAACACACTTACTCAGCAGATACAACTGGGGATAGTGACTGGCCAATCGTCCAGGCGACGGCTAACTTGGGTGTAATAAAGGGAGATTCAGGGAAGGGATTTTGGAAGGAAGGCCGCGGTTCTAATGAAAGGAACCGTCCTGGCAATTGTTTGGTGGTGAAAATGGGACACCACAAAAACCATTTTCAGGAAGGCCGAGATGGGATTCGAACCCAAGCCCTCCCGAGAATTAGTGGTCAAATACATTTCTGGGCTTCTCATTATTACATACAAGTAGGCTATATACTCAAGTGCAGTGCCCAGGAGTGTTGACAGATAAAAACACATCCCGAACTTTGCACTAATGAATCAGTGTAATACCAATTACGAGGTGTGGTTCCATTTGACTAATGGCTCTTCTACGGCACACCCATTTGATTAGGTATAATATATTTCGTAAAACGTCACATAGCGGTAGCGACCTGGCACATCTAGCGGTAAGGTTGGTTGATTGGTTCCTCAGTTTAGAGGCTGCGGCAACGTGGTCATATAGCCCAGTGTACTTTGGGTGTGTTTAGAATCTGTCTAATAACCGGTGTTAATTGTGATGGCTGTATTAGTGTGTTATCTGTTTTAAATTCAAGTAAGGACTGCAGACATTGAATTTTCAAGTATTTCCTACTTTTGCCGTCAAACACCACCGTCAATGACTACTAGTTCAGATCTTGGTTACTAGATGCCACCGCAGTCGGCTCCTGGCGACGAACGTTGGAACCTAAGAGCGTTAGTCAAATTTAACCTATAATTTAGCTTCACACAGGTGTAATTAGTGGAAAGTTCTTTAACATACCTCCATGTGAGATCTGTGCTGGACAAAACGGAGGCAGACAGGTTTTTCTCCGGGTACTCCGGTTTTCCCTGTCAACATTTCATTCCAGCAACACTCTCCACTATCATTTCATTTCATCTGTCATTCATTTAATCATTGCCCCAGAGGAGTGCGTCAGGCCTCGGCAGCCGGCACAGTTCATATCCTCGCCGCTAGATGGGGGCTTCATTCATTCCATTCCTGACCCGGTCGGAGACTGGAAACAGGCTGTGGATTTTCTTTAACATACCATAAATCTATGACATGGGACCACCGGCTCTACTTCCCCTCCGAAGGAAGCCATACTGAGGGAGTTTTAACGCTCTTAAAAATCCGACGACTTCGGCCGTGTTTGAACCCGCGATCTTGGGCATAGAAGCTCAGCATGCTACCAACTATGCCACCGAAGCCGCTCATCTAGCTGTAAGGACCAAGTGAATTGCTTATACACCGTGGTCCTTCTCTAAATGACGGAACTTCAGAGAGGTCGCACGGCGGACTGATCGCGATGAGTTACGGCCTGATTACTAGCATGTGCTGATTACAAAATCGCGGGTCCGGAAGCACCAGGTGCTGTCATAGCATTGATTGTATACGCAGCTGGCAAGATACCTTAGTTTAGATAATTAAGACTTGTGATGAAGTACTGTAGGCTATCTCGTATCCCATGAACATGTTTAGGTATAGAACAAAAATACGAATTTTTCTAGTGGAAACTTATCTTCTCGAGAAGAATTTTTACAGTAAATGTGTTCCTAACTTTCAGCGCCGTTCGATTTTTATTTGTGGGAGAACCTTAAACAAATTACTGAATAGAAAAAGGCAGATTTGGCCCTAAGCCTAATATATACAGCATTAATATTTGCGTATTATTATTCTTTCTTTACACTGTATTACGGCCGAAGTACCGGGTGAGTTAGCCGAGGTCTTTACGGCATGACTGCTGGCAGTCGCTCACATCCGGGAGGCGAGGAGGTTCGAATCCCCCTGCCGGCAACCTTGAAGATGGTCTTCTGTGGTTTCCCATCTTCCTTCCAGGCAAATGCCAGGGTTGGTCCCTAACTATAGGCCACAGCCGCTACCTTCCAATTCCTAGCCCTTACATTCCAACTCCCCCCCCCCCAACGGTGCTTGTAGCTCACCCATTGGGTGTCCGTCTCGAAGCAGCTACGAAACTGGCGAACCGAACATGTCCTCGGACACTCCCGGCACTAAAAGCCATACGCTAAAAATAAAAATAAAACGGCCGAAGTCGTCGGTTTTTTTAAGAACGTTAAAAATCCCACAGTATGCCTTCCTTCGGAGGGGAAGTAAAGCCGGCGGTCCCATGTCATAAATTTATGGCATGTTAAAGAACCTTCCACTAATTACACTTGTGTGAAGCTAAATTATCTATAGGTCAAATGTTTGACTAACGTTCTTAGGTTCCCAAGTTCGTCGTCATGAGCCGACTGCGGTGGCATCTGATAACTAAGTTCTGAACTAGTTGGTCGATGACAGTGGCGTTTGGTGGCAAAAGTAGGAACTACTTCAAAAAATTAAATATCTGCAGTCCTTATTTGATTTTTTTTTTAAATTTTAGCCCACTTTTCACATTTTGTAAAAATGAGGATAAAGTAGACTTATGAGATCGATCCGGGAAATGTGTGTCTGTCTGTCTGTCTGTCCTTCTGTCTGTCTGGCTGGCTGGCTGTGTGTGTGCCCCCCCCCCCCCCCCCACCTATCAACTCCTAAACGGCTGCAGCAATCAAAACCAAATTTATTATGAGTAAAGATGTGCACCGGAATATCTCACGTCCATATTTGAAAATGATGTCAGTGCTACCAACTGCTGAAAAAACGCACTAGACATTTGAGCTCCATGTTGGATATCTTGCAAGATATGCATGGGAGCTATTCCAAAATTGGCACACATGTAGATAAGACTATTTCAGTTTAATTTCCAGGAGGCCAACCATTACAGTGTTGCCAAAATCATTTTAAGCCTTCTGATAGGTCCAATGTTTAAATGCATATAACTTCTACACTATCAATTGGATTTCAACCAAATTTTGTATGTAATATCTGTACATAAACAGATATGACTGAGCGTATTCTTAAGAGCCACCAGGGCTGCCAACTGTTAATAATTGCTCTCTCTATTTTTTTTATCCAAATACCAATATATCAGAAAGTATGCAAGCCAATAGCATTAAACTATGCACACGTATATTCTGACATTTCCGATTAATTTGGAGTAACTTATATACATCAGTTCTACCAACATGATTATAAACCTGCTGATAGTACCAATTTTTAAATACATGTAACTTCTATACTATCAGTTGGATTTCAAACAAATTTCGTATGTGCTATGTGTACCATAACAGATATGACTATAGGTATTGTTAGGAGCAATGAGGGCTGCCAACTGTTAATAAATGCTGTCTATATTTTTTTTACCCTAATATCAATATATCAGAAAGTATGCAAGCCAACAGCTCTATACTTTGCACACGTATAGCACCTGACATTCTAGATTAATTTGGAGCAATTAATACCAGGCAGTGCTGCCAACATGATTCTATGCCTGCTGATATGTCCAATTTTAAAATACATGTAACTTCTATACTAACAAATGGATTTCATCCAAAATTGGCACAACAAGATATCATTATATTTCAGATTATTTCTGACCAGCACACGCATGACATTGCTGGCAACATGCTTTTACGCGTGCAGATAGATCCAGTGTCTAACTGCATGTACGCAGTCAGCTGGCATTTGAGGGTGCGTAAATGCGAGGGAGCCGTGTCAGTAGATTTACTGGCACGTTAAAGATCCCCTTCGGGGCAAAATTCCGGCACCCCGGCGTCTCTAAAAGCCAGGGTAGTTAAAAGGGACGTAAAACCAATAACATTATTATTAACGTCGCCTCCGTAGCGTAGCGGTCAGCATAGTTAGCTACCGCCCCGGAGGTCCTCGGTTCGATTCCCGGCTCTGCCACGAAATTTGAAAAGTGGTATGAAGACTGGAACGGGGTCTACTCAGCCTCGGGTGGCCCAAATGAGTAGAGGGGGTTCGATTCCCACCTCAGCCATCCTCGAAGTGGTTTTCCGTGGTTTCCCACTTCGTCTTCGGGCAAATGCCGGGATGGTACACTGTAAGGCCACGACCGCCTCCTTCCCTCTTCCTAGCCTATCCATCCCAATCTTCCATCCCTTCCCATCCCTCATGAGGCCCCTGTTCGCTTTGCAGGTGAGGCCGCCTGGGCGAAGTGCTGATCACACCTCCCCAGTTGTGTCCCTCCCGACCAGATGTTCCAAGCTCCAGGACACTGCCCATAGAGGCGGTAGTGGTGAGTTCCCTCGCTTGGTCCGTGGGAACCACCAACCTAGAGGGTAAATTGACTAAATAAAATAAAATAAATAAATATTATTAACTGCATCCCTGCATTGGACTTCAACCAAATTTTGTATTCTGTACCTTAAGAGATGGAACTAAGAATATATTCAGTCACCAGGGCTGCCAACTGTAGTGCTCTATTAGGCTACATTATACCAGGTATAGTAACTAATTAGATATTTCGATATTACCAACTTAATTTCGTCATTATTCTAGATAGGTTCATATTCTGTAGAATAATCATTGGCATGAAAAGTAGGCTGTATAGTTCTTAACGGAACTTCTTGTTTATTAATGCAGCCAATGGCCATGTACTTTTCTTTTCAGGACGGGTCAGGGAAGGGATATTGGAAGGAAATCGGCCGTGCACCTGTTGTAAGGAACCGTCCCGGCATTTGCCTGGTGGTGAAAATGGGAAACCACGATAACCATTTTCAGGACGGCCGAGGTGGGATTTGAACCCACGCCCTCCCGATGCCAGCTAGGAACGAGGTAGCGCGTTAGCGCTCTCGGCCACCGTACACACTAATACAGTTATCACAATTAACACCGGTTATCAGACAGATTCTACACTCACCCAAAGTACACGGGGCTACATGATCGCGTTGTCGCAGCCCCTAAACTAAGGAACCAACCATTTTTATCAGTTTTGTTTATTTATTCAATACTTTTGATCGACCAATCTAACTGAAAATTGATCGGCTTATTGGTTTTATTCCATCAATAGCCATAGTTTTACCAAATTAAGCAAATAGAAAAACAATAAGAATGCGGGTACATAAAAACGTGGGTTTTTTTTGTGATAAATATCTCATGTAATATTTTTCATGTTAGGGCAGGCATGTAAATACTTGTTTCCCGCCTAATGTAATTGAGCACAATTTGTGTAGACCGACTGAAAAGCGTTGTTTAATAGAACGAGGCAACACTGAAAAAATGGCTTCTATCACTTCAATATATTTCGTCACCTTCGTGTTCTAGAAATAACTTGTAGCAGTTATTTACATGGTAGGGAAGTTTGGGGAATCTATTTTCACCCTCTGGTGTAGTCACGCGCGATGAATCACTAAGGGTTTGCCACAACTAGTCATAATTCAAAGAATGAAGAATCCCTTCTAAAATATTTTCCTCATGTGACTCAGAATTATTTAAGTAGGGGATGGAGCTCCCATTGTTATTCCGACTGGGATTTCCTGAGCATCAACGGCTAAATAAAATGCAAATTTTATCTACTTTTAAGCCCGACTATTCAATTCCAGTCGGACAGAAATCATGATGATGATGATGATGATACTTATTGTTTTAAGGGGTCTAACATCTAGGTTATCGGCCCCTAATGGTCTGGGTGATAGTGAAAATGAATTGGAAATTATAACTAAAACTAACTACAGACTTATATACTAGAAGAATAAATAGAAAACTAGAAAAATGAAAAATGTAAATAAAAGATAGGACGAAAAGAAATGCCCCGAACTCTCGAAGAATGAGAATTGAGGGCTTTGGAATGAAGGAGAGCTATGAAAGGCACATAGAAAAGCGAAAGAGGAGAGGGTCCACCCCAAAGGCAATGCAAAGAGGGGAAAGAACCGAACCCAGCTCAAGAATCCCTCGGGTTCGCCAACTCCCGAGCTCACTAGCCATGACCCCTTGAGGATGTAGCACTATCCAGGCTGCACCGTATGTAGCGGGGCTACATACACCCTGGCTCCTTTAGGGCCTTGAGCAGAAGACGGGATATATCATGAAAAGAAAAACAAAGATCTCCCTCGAAGAATGAAGATGAGACAAGGACCAATTAATACGGGAATGTGAAAGACACCCTAGGACTCGTACACCCAAATACCGTCGGGGTTGGAAGAGAACAAGAGTTGACCAAGGAAGGTCGTCAGGAAAGAAGACAGAGAGGAGCCCGGCACAAGTAAGTGGAATCAATGCCGGACTCGGTTGAGGTTCCGTGATCGCCAACCCACGTCCCACTAGTTGTAAGCCCTTGGGGTATGATCAAAATCAACTCGAAGACGTGGATAGAAAAAAGAAGCGATACTAGGAAAGCACGGTTCTGTACTACCTTGACTGCATCGGTTTTCTAATCGGAACAAGAGGAACAATTCCACGTTATTTCGTAGAATTTGGTAGGACTTTTGAATTGAGGAACGACTTGATAGCCGACATCGTATTATCAACTTTCAAAGGCTCCTGTAATATCTACCTAAATGTACAGTTTTGAAGCCATTCCTCCAGAGTTGCCTATATAAACTGTTATTTATAATAACTCTTCAGTCGGTCAACACGAATGTACCCAATGATTGGGCGGATACAATGTATGTAAAGAACAATCCTGGAAGAAATGTAGCCCACGTGATTAGTTTCATTCATTCATATGCAACCACACACATCCCATTCAACAGTAATCTTATTTTCTTCCAAATACTTCGTCCAGGGCCGTCCTCTTCCTTTCTTTCCCGGAATTTTCTCTTCAAGAATGTTAACGATGAAAGTGTTGTGTCTGTTGACATGTCCAATAAATTTTATTTTCCTCTTTCCCATTTCCTTCAATAATCTTCTCTCTTCTTTGACTTCCCTTAAGACTTCCAGATTGTTTTTTCTTCCCATCCAGCTCGTTCTTGTCATTTTATGCCATATCCACATTTCAGTAGCTTCAAGTAGATTATTTTCCAATTTACCCAGAGTCCAGCTTTCACTTCCATACAGCAGTGTACTCCATACAAATGATTTTGCAAAGGATTTTCTTACATCTATATTCAAATGTTTGCTGGATAAAATGATTTTCTTAGTCATAAATGCCTGTTTTGCCAATGCAATCTTTCTCTTCGCTTCCATTAAGCAATAAGAATGGGCTTAATGGAAGCTTAATGATTAGTTCATGATCCTAAAAATTGGTCCATCATATTAGTGGTCATAAAATAATTATATACATTCTTCCAGGAGTATTCTTTACATATATTGCATCCGCCCAATTACTGGGCAAATTCGTGTTGACCAAGCAGGACCACCGAGAGGATCTAAGGGCCCCTATGCATTTTTTTAGGGGCTCCCCTTGAAATACTTTTAATTATTATCATCTACTGCTAGCTATTCCGGAAAGACAATATCATTTCTAAAAAAAATAGCATCTGATGCACTGTCATTTTTTTTATTGTACAAATCTTATGTAATAGAAAACATCTTAGCTTTTATTTTATGAAATATATGTTTTGCAATGTGCACAACGCGATTTTAGATTATCGAGTAATTTTGATGCAGTTAACATACTGTTACGTGCCACCCCCCTAGTGGCACTTTTGTTAACTGGATTACGGTGGGTACAAAGCACAACCCCAATTACTGCTTAAAGAAATAATTCACTTTATTGTGGCCTGAAAGATACACTACTCATCAGCAAATACAAGCAATTAGGACCTTACTCCAGTTTCCTCAAGTCTCTTCCTTATGGAGCGCTCTTGCCTCCTTTCACTTGTCAACAGACCACAGTTAATCCTCTGCTAATGAGTCCGGTCCCGTACGCTAGCTGGAAATAGCTGCACTAAGTCTGTCACTGTACTACACACTGTTTCACAATGCACCACAATCACCTCTGTCGCTCCGTGAAATCACACTCGCTCAAAACACAGGCAGTCCCCTGTAAGCTCCTCACTCCCTCGCTGTCAAGAGAATCGGCTTCACTAGGGGTTTCGCAAGTCACCACACTTCTGTCGCTCAGGATAATCGCTCGCACTAGCTCGTAAAACACAACAACCACAGAAAGCTCAGTTCCCTCACTTTGAGGCCGCTTATATAGCAGGCTGGTGACTCAATGAATTCTAGAATCGTCCAGGACACACGGCTTCTAGAGATTTCCTTCACTGGCTGGGTCACGAACTTTCTGGACCGTCCCTTTCACTTCGCAGCCCGTTGCGTAACGCGCACGTAATATACTGAGGCAGAGCACACACAGCCTGGAGGCAGCTGTGACTCAACGCGGCGAGGCGACAAAACAAACTCACAGCCGTAACAATACATAGTGAAATGTATTTACAATTCTGTAAGTCTTCACTTTAATTACCTGTACATAATAAAAAACAAGATGTTCAGTAAAGAACATAAAGCCTACTTTCTCCTAAATGCATGGGTATTGTTATAACTCTTTGTCCTTTTCAAGGAGTATGATTGAATGTTGGTTGTAGTAGCTTGTTGAAATATAACGTGCTATAGGGATATTAAACATGAATATGAGGTGCCCTTTGCTAGTGCTACCTCTGTACCAAATTTCGTTCAATTCGGTTTCACCGTGTTTGAATTGATAGGGGGAATCGATTTGCACACATACTTGGCCACCATCTGCAAACTATTGGGCTGATGTTCTTGCAGTTTGGTCAGAATATGTTTCCCACATAAAGATATGGTGTTGCAAAATTTGGTAGAAACTAGATTATTAGGTTGGTCGTAATTACATTTTAGCTTTTAACATTTGGGTGGCCGCGATTACGTTTCCGTCAAGATAGCGGTGATATAAAACATGACACTGAGGTGCCCTTTGCTAGAGCTACCTCTGTACCGAATTTCGTTCCATTCGGTTCCACCGTGTTCGAATTAATAGGGGGAATCAATTTTGACATAAAGATGGCCGCCATCCGCAAACTATTAGGCTAATGACCTATTAGATTGGTCAAAGGAAGCTCCCTCCATAAAAGTATGTTGTTGCAAAGTTTGGTAGAGATCGGATGGTTATGTTAGTCGTAATTTGATTTAAGCTTTAAACATTTGTGTGGCCGCCATTACGTTTCTGTCAATATGGTGGCGATATTAATCATGACACTGAGATGCCCTTTGCTAGTGCTATCTCTGTACCAAATTTCGTTCCATTCGGTTTCACCGTGTTTGAATTAATAGGGGAAATTGATTCTGACACAAAAATGGCCGCCATCCGCAAACTATTAGGCGAATGACCTATTAGATTGGTCAAAGGATGCTCCCTCCATAAAGGTATGTAGTTGCAAAATTTGGTAGATATCGGATGATTAGGTTAATCGTAATTTAACTTAAGCTTTGAACATTCGTGTGGCCGCCATTACGTTTCAGTAAAGATGGCGGCGATATAAAACATGACACTGAGGTGCACTTTGCTAGTGCTACCTCTGTACCAAATTTAGTTCCATTCGGTTCCACCGTGTTCGAATTAATAGGGGGAATCAATTTTGACATAAAGATGGCCGCCATCCGCAAACTATTAGGCTAATAACCCATTAGATTGGTCAAAGGATGCTCCCTCCATAATGGTATGTTATTGCAAAGTTTGGTAGAGATCGGATGGTTATGTTAGTCGTAATTTAATTTAAGCTTTGAACATTTGTGTGGCCTCCATTACGTTTCTGTCAATATGGCGGCGATATAAAACATGACACTGAGATGTCCTTTGCTAGTGCTACCTCTGTACCAAATTTCGTTCCATTCGGTTTCACCGTGTTTGAATTAATAGGGGGAATTGATTTTCACACAAAGATGG
Source organism: Meconema thalassinum (assembly GCA_946902985.2). NCBI lineage: Eukaryota > Metazoa > Arthropoda > Insecta > Orthoptera > Tettigoniidae > Meconema > Meconema thalassinum. The sequence goes on from OX336391.1 coordinate 391,317,724, forward strand.
CCACCATCCGCAAACTATTACGCTGATGACCTATTCATTTGGTCAAAGGATGCTCCCCCCATAAAGGTATGTTGTTGCAAAATTTGGTAGAGATCGGATGATTAGGTTAGTCGTAATTTGATTTAAGCTTTGAACATTTGTGTGGCCGCCATTACGTTTCCGTCAAGATGGCGGCGATATGAAACATGGCACTGAGGTGCCTTTTGTTAGTACTACCTCTGTACCAAATTTTGCTCCATTCGGTTGCACCGTGTTCGAATCAATAGGGGGAATCAATTTTCACACAAAGATGGCCGCCATCCGCAAACTATTACGCTGATGACCTATTAGATTGGTCAAAGGATGCTCCCTCCATAAAGGTATGTAGTTGCAAAATTTGGTATGGATCGGATGATTAGGTCAATCGTAATTTGATTTAAGCTTTGAACATTCGTGTGGCCGCCATTACGTTTCAGTCAAGATGGCGGCGATATAAAACATGACATTGAGGTGCCCTTTGCTAGTGCTACCTTAGTACCAAATTTCGTTCCATTCGGTTCCACCGTGTTCGAATTAATAGGGGGAATCAATTTTGACATAAAGATGGCCGCCATCCGCAAACTATTAGGCTAATAACCTATTAGATTGGTCAAAGGATGCTCCCTCCATAAAGGTATGTTGTTGCAAAGTTTGGTAGAGATCGGATGGTTATGTTAGTCGTAATTTAACTTAAGCTTTGAACATTTGTGTGGCCGCCATTACGTTTCTGTCAATATGGCGGCAATATAAAACATGACAATGAGATGCCCTTTGTTAGTGCTACCTCTGTACCAAATTTCGTTCCATTCGGTTTCACCGTGTTTGAATTAATAGAGGGAATTGATTTTCACACAAAGATGGCCACCATCCGCAAACTATTAGGCTAATGACCTATTCATTTGGTCAAAGGATGCTCCCTCCATGAAGGTATGTTGTTGCTTAATTTGGTAGAGATCGGATGATTAGGTTAATCGTAATTTGATTTAAGCTTTGAACATTTGTGTGGCCGCCATTACGTTTCCGTCAAGATGGCGGCGATATAAAACATGGCACTGAGGTGCCTTTTGTTAGTACTACCTCTGTACCAAATTTCGTTCCGTTCGGTTGCACCGTGTTCGAATTAATAGGGGGAATCGATTTTCACACAAAGATGGCTGCCATCCGCAAACTATTACGCTGATGACTTATTGGTTTGGTCAAAGCTTGCTCCCCCCATAAAGGTATGTTGTTGCAAAATTTGGTAGAGATCGGATGATTAGGTTAGTCGTAATTTGATTTAAGCTTTGAACATTTGTGTGGCCGCCATTACGTTTCCGTCAAGATGGCGGCGATATAAAACATGACACTGAGGTGTCCTTTGCTAGTGCTACCTTTGTACAAAATTTCGTTCAATTCGCATTCACCGTGTTCGAATTGATAGGGGGGGAAAGACATTCAGAGTACACACACTCACACACACACAGACACACACACACACACACACAGACTCACACACACACATACACACACACACAGACTCACACACACACATACACACACACAGACAGACACACTTTTTTCGCCCTGTGTTGATCTCATAAGTCTACTTTCATTTTTTGCAAAAATCGAAAGTAGGCTAATAAGTAACTTAGCATTTTAAAAGATCGCATTAATTATTTAGCAGATTCAGCACTAAATTATAGTGCATAATTCCTAAACAGTTATAACTCCTAACTCAGAGTCATGTGTATAGAATGTTATACTCTTCTGGGGTAGAATAATGTACATTACAGCGTGTTTTTTTTATTAATTTTCGGAATCGAGGAACTTCTTTTACCAAATGAATAGTTTCTGTCAATTCTTTCACATTGTCATATATGCCTCTAGAGTGATTTTCTGCCTCATTTCTCTTGACAGTTAAAAGTTCGACAAGTGGACAAATCGACATCCTTACTCTGCAAAGCCTCGGATAGGTTGTACGTTTTAGCCAACATTTTACATGATACAAAAGAAGCTACAATGAACTGAAACTAACGTGCACTACTAACGGGCCCCTACGCATTTGCCCCCCTCCCTCCGTCCTTCCCTTCTCGGCTGCCTTGGACCGACTGAAGAGTTACAAATAACAAGATCTACAGAAATCATGTCTACGGCCCATAGAACGACTTCATTACAAATATGTTGATGAACCTAGGTATTGAAGGGACTGACGAAATGTTGGGTTTACTCTTTGTCAACGTGGCAACTTGCTCATCGTATGCAAGAAGAATATTAAATAACAATGTGAAAATGAAAATCCACCGCCTGCTTCCAGTCTCCGACCGGGTCAGGAATGGAATGAATGAAGCCCCCATCTAGCGGCGAGGATATGAACTGTGCCGGCTGCCGAGGCCTGACGCACTCCTCTGGGGCAATGATTAAATGAATGACAGATGAAATGAAATGATAGTGGAGAGTGTTGCTGGAATGAAATGTTGACAGGAAAAAACCGGTGTACCTGGAGGAAACCTGCCTGCCTCCGTTTTGTCCAGCACAGATCTCACATGGAGTGACCGGGATTTGAACCATGGACCCAGCGGTGAGAGGCCGGCGTGCTCCGCCTAAGCCACGGAGGCTTGGCTAAATAACAATGTAATGTAATTAAAGAAGAGAACGTTTATGTCCGATTCATGTTAGGCTATTAGTCACAGGGCTCTACGAACAGCGTATATTTCCCTGTTTCCTATACAACTGCATCTCATGTTATGTAACTGTTCTGGTTATTTCTTTATTTCTTTATTTATTGGGTTCCGCGTAAACTACGCCTATGACCATAAGGCTAAGCGGCTCGTAAAACTACAACCTTGCTTTTGCTTTCAATTGATCCGTGTAAGCTTGCAGGTTCGCTCCTGGCCATGGTAAGTGGGTTTTGTTTTTTTTTTTTTTTTTTTTTAAGGCTGCAAAAATTGCGACACCATGTCATACGATGTTGGCATGTCAAAGAACCCATTTGAATTCAGTAGGCCGTGTTCATAATGGCAAAATTAATCTCGGGAGTTTCCGCCAACACAAAGTTCCTCATTTCTCTACTAGAAAGCGCTATAGTGTTCAAGGAGCAAAGATATCTAACCTCCTTGACTTTCATAGTGCTTCAAGTAACAACGAAATTCGACATGCAAGCTACCCTTTGGGTGTCAAATATCAAAGCTTGCACCCGGCCACCGAGGTCATACGATATTATTATAATTTATTACATGTGGCCAACAAACGAACAGATCAACTGTCAGCTTGACAAACATATAGATACTAAGCAGCGTGGGCCGATAACCTTAATGTAAGGTCCCTTAAAACAACAATTATGATCATCATCACTAAGCAGCACACATTGTTGTTGTAGATTAGTTAGTTAGTTATTGTTGTTTTAAGGGGCGGAACTACGAGGTCATCTGCCCCTGTTGTTGTAGATTCATTTGGGGGCTTTGTGACGTCAGGTTCATGTAACCCCGTACTCGTGTGTGTTGAATCTGATGGTTGGTTCTTAAGTTTAGGGGCTGCGACAACGCGGTCATGTAGCCCCGTGTACTTTGGGTGTGTGTAGAATCTGTCTGGTAACCGGTGTTAATTGTGATGACTGTATTAGTGTTGAATCTGATAACCTATGCCATTGTGATGACTGTGCTAGTGTGTGTATTTGTGATTTGGGGCCGGATTTGTGTAGGAGACCGTGGTCTTAATTAAGGTACCGTCCCAGCATTTGCAAGGATTGTAAGGGTGTACGGACAGTTCCCCACACTGACACTTCCACACACTGCAAAGAATACTGACACTTCCCCACAGCCTTTGGACGTGGCTACCTGTTTAATGACTCAGATTGACTGACAGTTCCACACACATCCCCCCCCCCCCCCCCACTAAGGCTGAAGGCAGTTGCCTATTCACAGAAAATGGAGTAGGGTAATATTATTGTTGAACAAATATGACAAAAACAAGACAAAAACAAATAAAAAAATAAAAAATACAAAACAACTGACGAAGCCTAGAAAGCTGTTTTTAAACACGCCAAAATGATAACAACACCAAAATGATCGGTTTTGTTATTATTTTTCCAGTCCACAGTCTGGATAAAGTGTGATGGAAATCAGACTGCATTTATTTTATTTTGATGGAAATTACACTACATCACAATGATATTTTCTAGACCCTGTTAGTAATGAAGTAAATAGACCGAGCGCTTTTCTTCAATCCAAAGGAATATTATGTTAAGGTGCATTGTCACTGGTGTGGCTGTAACGATGATCGCTGAAGCCTATAGCCTTAGGGGAGGATGTGTGTGGAAATGTGAGTCGAGATTATTTCTCAGTCATTAAACAGGTAGCCACGTCCAAGGGCTGTGGGGAAGTGTCAGTATTTTGGGCAGTGTGTTGAAGTGTCAGTGTGGGGAACTGTCATGTAATCATTGAAGTAGGGGGAAACCGAGGTAAACCACTTCTAGGATGGTTAAGTTGGGATTAGAAACCATCCCTTCTCAGCTCTGCCTCACGAGGATAAGTGTACCTGGTTCCAGCCCTCAGATCAGAATTTAATTTCTTGGCAAAGTGGGGAATCGCGGTAACAGCCAAGAAATGTAAGGTGGACAGACAGAAATCAAACAAGTGATCATTATTGCATGTTATGAAAGGATAGTCATTCTTTAATTCAATGAAAAACACAAACAAATCTCAAATTTCCTTTGCTTAGGTTTGACAGGAAGTAGACTACGATGAATCATATCCTCCTTACAGAAAATTCGTGATAAAAATAATAATAAAAAGAAAAACCAAGCTGATGCAACTGGCACTTGCCAGTAAACATTGCAAGACATTTTTGATCAGTGGGATTTCTGATACGTCATTCAAGCCACCTGACATTGCAGAGATAGCATTGTTCTAGTATTTTATCAGACAGATAAGATTTTCTCGTACATATAAGCAGCTGTCGTCACAATCTCTCTTCTTTGAGTTATTGATACACCTGTGCTAAGGAAGATTGATATCATCATGTACCTGCTAACACAATATAGTCAGGTAAGGCCTTCACACGAAAATAGTCATTGTTTCTATTATTATTATTAGGGCCTATTATTATTATTATTATTATTATTATTATTATTATTATTATATAATTCGTTGAGGCCATCTAGGACCACGTTAAGTCTTGTTACACTTGGCAGTTTGCTTCGCTTTTTTCTGATCCCAGAATTCCTCAATCTCTGTGAGTTGGTATTGTTAATTATTTATTTAAGCGAAAATTTCCCTATAGGAGAGTGATTAAACTCGATAACATGATGTCATTTGGAGGTGTGTCTCCTCTCAAAATCTCTTCATTCTCACGGAATGCTCCCTCTTCCTCTCATCCGTCCACTCTTTCCCAGGTTGTCATAATGATCTTGGTTCAAACTTAACATTCGCGATTTTCGTCTGGCACTCAGTTCGGTCTTCGAAATTTTGTATACTGATTACTTGTCAGTCTCTCTGTGCCTCTTTAGGCCATTCTGTGTCGCATTTACTATTATTACCATTATTATTAATAATATGCTTATTATTAATAATAATAATATTATTTATCTTATTTACATTGAGCCTCGATGGACCACATATTAACAATCAATTTCATTTATGTACGGTATAAATTTTGTTCTTCTACCAGTTTTGACATCCTCCTAGTATATTTTTAATTTCATCGAGCAATGCCTTCTTTCGTGCTTCTGGTAGAGGCCCTCTCCATCTGATGGGCTCAGATTCCACTTTAACATTTTGATAGGCTTTAACCATTTGTTAGCCTATTTTCAATTTTGAAAAAAATAGGCTTATGAGATCACCTTTTGTCCGCGTGTGTGTGCGTGTGTGTGTGTGTGTCCCTAATAAATTCTAAACGGCTGGAGCGATTTCAATGAAACTCGGTAAGATCATAGCACCATTCTGGCCGACCCCGACCATGCCCTTCAAATTTTATTGTGTCTCACCAATCCAACATGGCGGCTGAGCGAAATATTTCACCAGCATTTGGTATCTCCGAAACTATTATTGATATCACCCTGAAATTTTGTACGGTGATAAAGGAAACTACTAGAAGTTCACATATGAGACTTTCAAAAACCTGGTAACTACAAAACCAACATGGCGGCCAAGCGAAGTTCGGACATTTAAATAGACTTTTCTCGCGATTTAACAATCCAAACGTAATGACACATGGTACAGCAAATGTTTATACACATTGTAATACACTGGGGTCTTATTTAGTTCAATTGTTTACATAACTTCAAAATGGCGGCTGTGCGAAATATTTCACTGGCATTCAATATCTCCGAAACTATTTATATCACCCTGAAATGTTGTACGGTGATAAAGGGGACTGCTACACGTTTATCTATGTAACTTGTAAAACCTGTAAAGTACAAAACGAACATGGCGGCCAAGCGAACTTGAAATACTTCAATAGACTTTTCTCGTGATTTAACCGTCTGAGCGCAGAAAAATGTGGTACGGTAAATTATTATTCATATTGTAATGCACTGGCATCTAATTTAGTTCAATTGTTTACATAACCTCATTATGGCGGCTGTGCCAAATTTTAAATTATTTTTTATTTCTTGTGTCGTAATCATATGATCGAAGTGAAAGTTTGAAAAATGAAGCTACGCAATAATTTTCCTTTAATGGTACATAACTCTATGGCCTATACATATAACAATCCAAAATGGCGAGCATCTGAAATATTTTGACGGTTCTCAATATCTAGGAATCTTTAAATGCAATCAAACTGAAATCTTTTATGTTCATAGAGGCTATGAACATAAGTTCGCCTATATGACTTTCAGTAACCTGGTGAGCACAAATCCAACATGGCGGCGACGCGAAGTATAAATATTTAAATGGACCTTTCTCGTGATTTTACCATCTGAGTGCAGTGAAACTTTGCACGTTAAATGCTTATACAAATGTTAATCCACTGTCATCTAATTTATTTCAATTGTTTTCATAACCATAAGATGGCAGCTGTGCGAAATTTCAAAATCTCGTTTTTACTTCTTGTGTCCTAATCATGCGATTGAAGTCTGAATACCAAACGTACACAATAATGTTCATGTAATAGTACCTAAATAAAAATCCAACTTGGCGACCATCTGAAATATTTAGACGGTTCTCAATATCTACGAATCTATCACAATAATCAAACTGAAATGTTGTATGTTGATAGAGGCAATTAACATGAGTAGGATATATGAAAATAGGCTGTATAGTTCTTCACGGAACTACTGTACTTGTTAAAATTCAAATCTGTTGTGGATTTTTCTTTCTGGTATAGCCTGCCAATATACATCAGGTCTTTCTCACATTCTTGAGTCCATCTCCATTTGGTCGCCTTTGGCTTTGTGAAATTCCAGATTTTCTTAGTCGGTCGATCATCAGCCATACGGAAGATGTGCCCGTAGAACAGCAATATTTTATTTTTTAGGGACGACATTATTGGTTTTATCTTGGTGCATAGCTCTTCATTGGATCTCAATCGTACCTGTCCATCAACCCATCTGTAGATTAATAAATATAATATCACAAATCTAAGTAAACAACAATGCGTGCGACGTTCTATATCATTATGGTTTCTACCGACGGCAGTGGCTACGCTGGCTAAAGCGCAGCATTAGGTCATGGTGACAAGCTCTCTGCTGACTCGGTTGACGCGTGGGTTCGAGCCCCACCGTCGGCCGTCCTTGAAATGGTTTTCCATGGTTTCCCATTTTCAACACCAGGCAAATGCTGAGACGGTACCTTCTGACAGGCCACAGCCGCTACCTTCCACTTCCTTGCCCAGTTTCGTTCATCTTCATGCATTCCATCTCTCATCCCTACGCTCAGGTCGCCCTCGGGCGTCGATTAGAAAGACCTGCACTCGGCCTCTCAGGAGGCCACACGACCAAAAAATAAATAAGTATGGTTTCTCTTTTATTATACGTATCTTAAGCCCAGCACTGAACACAAGAAACAAAAAACTAGGAACAGTCAAAGAAGAAAAGCAAAAGATATGACACTCGTCTGTTCGTAAATTGCAACCAAGTTCTAAATATCTAAATGTGCATTGTCACTACACAATTGTTGCCTAAAATATTTCGTAATATCCATCGTTCTCGTGTTAATAACTTATTTATTATTATGATTATTATTATTATTATTATTATTATTTATTTTGCGCATGCGCTTACACATTCTCAGCATTTGCTGGAAAGAAAACATTTACAATCCCAGATACCGTACATATCACAAGGAGCAAATTCTTGGTGACTGCATTGAGTAGTAGCTTCATATACCCCTCATTGCTTCAGGCCTGATTGCCCAAGAACAGCCTTACTACGCGACACGTAGAAAGTATGACTGTTTTCTGCATCAGTTTGAAAAGGCCTGGGTCTAATTTCAACGCCGTGAGCGATTCCTTTAAGTTGTTGGGAATCACGCCAGTGCTGGAGATAATAATAGGAACTGTCCTGACTTGTGCCATGTGCCATTGCTTCCTTATCAGTTCTGAAAGCTCTGTGTATTTTGACAGCTTTTCAACATGCTTTGTTAGTATGTTGCCACTGTTTGGGATCGCCACATCTATGAAGGTGGTGTGCTTCATGCATTTGTCAACAAGAACTAAATCAGGTCTGTTGTGCACAGCTGATTGGTCTGTCAATACAGTACGATCCCAGTACAACGTAAAGCTGTCATTTTCCAGTACACTTTCAGGAGCATATTTGTAGTACGGCACTTTCTCTTGGCTCAGCAGTTGAAGTTGTATAGCCAATTCTTGATGGACTATCTTGGCAACAAAATCATGTCTCTTCCTATATTCTGTCCCTGCAAAATGGCGACAACCCGATATAATATGCTGAACAGTCTCAGATGTTGGGCAACCGTATCTGCAATGGTCATCTTGCACAGATGCATCCTTGGTTATGAACTTTAGGTAGTTCCTCGTGGGGACAACCTGGTCCTGAATAGCCATCATAAAGCCTTCTGTTTCAGGAAACATCTGCCCAGAAATCAACCAAAAGTTCGACGCTAGCTTGTCGACGTGAGTTTGGATGACTTCATTGGGATGTCTTCCGTGTAGTGGCTTGGACAACCAGGCATTGAATCTATCCAAATCACTGCGCACCTGAATTTGAGTCTCTTGCTGACTTAAGAGTAGTGGAGTTGAATCATCTGCTTCTGTGACAGCCCTGTGCAGCATCGAATGGTTCGATACAGAACAGAAGTATTTTCTTAGCTCATAGATCTGTCGAGCTACTTGGTTGTTTATATCAACAATTCCTCTCCCACCCATATGTCTCGGTAACATGACTCGTTCCACAGATGCCCTGGGATGGTGTTTTCGTGACTTGGTCAGTGATGTTCTAATTTTCTGTTCTAAGCTTGCAATGTCAGTTTTACTCCACTTGATGACCCCAAACGAGTAACTAAGAATAGGGACAGCATAAGCGTTGATTGCCTTAACCAAGTTTTTACTGTTGAGGCTGGTGTTAGAAACAAGCTTAATTCTTCTGACAAATTCCTTCGTCAGATCTTGTTTCACTACTGAGTGTTCTATGTGTCTGGCTTGCTTCATTCCCAGATACTTGTAGGTCTCGCTAGTGAGCATTGTTGCAATCTGATGGCCCTGAGCTGTTTCATATACACCTTCCTGCAGCTTGCCTTTCATAATGTTCAGCGTCTTACATTTCTCCAGCCCGAATTCCATTTTCACATCCTGTGAAAAGGTTTCCACTATCTTCAACAGAAACTCTAGTTGTGCTCTGGTGGCAGCATATAGCTTTAGGTCATCCATATACAGGAGATGGTTGAGCTTTGCAAGCTCCCTGGAGTTCTTCTTGATACTGAATCCATATTTTGTTGAATTAAGTTGGTTTGATAGTGGGTTCATCGCAAGACAGAACCATAATGGGCTCAAGGAGTCTCCTTGGAATATTCCCTTGTGGATTGGGATCATACTTGTTGCAATACTGCCATTTGTAGTACTAAGGCACATCACTGTACGCCACAAGAAATATATAATCTGAGGATCAATCTTATACACTGACAAAATATGGATCAACCAATCATGGGGCACGGAATCATAGGCCTTCTTGTAGTCAATATATGCCGTGAATAAATTTCTGTTATTGGTAAAGGCCTGGTTAGAAACCACTGAGTCAATGATAAGTATTTCTTTACACCCTTTGGACCCTTTCGTGCATCCTTTTTGTTGTGTTGCTATGATGTTATTTTTTTCACAGTGAGCATATATCCTCCTACTAAGACAGGACGTGATGATCTTATACATCGTGGGAAGGCATGTAATTGGACGGTATTTTCCAGGATCTTGCATATTTTGTGGGTCTTTCGGAAGTAGATGTGTTACACCTTGTGTAAGGAAATTTGGCATCTTCTGTGGATGAGCAACAACTTCATTCACCAGAGTAGACAGAAGATCGTATACGCACCAGAATTTCTTAAACCAGTAATTCTGTATCTGATCTAAACCAGGTGCTTTCCAGTTCGGAAGACCTTTAATGATGGAAGAAATTTCAGTGGATGTTATTGGATCATATTGCATCGGATTAAATTCTTTAGAGATGTTTGTTACTTCCTGAACCCAATGAGAGCCTGAGTTAAAATTGGTGGCTTTGGATAGTTGATTGCTCCAAAACTCTTCAATTTCTTCTCTTGTTGGATAAGGAGCATTTAAGGATACATAGTTTTCACTCAGTGCTCTGTAGAATTTCTTCTCGCCTTTGACAAATAAGTTGTTGTCCTGTCTCCGTTTCCTACTGGCTCTGTATCTGGAAAGTCTGTTCGCTATCAACGTAAGTTTCTGTTTGAGTGTATCTAAACACTGTTCGGCTTTTGTGTTTGGGTCATCTCGGTCGGTGTGGATTTTGGACCGCCTCATTATTGCCTTACAGAGTCTCACCAGTCTTCTTGTGTGCGTTCCTCTAATAAACTCAGTCAAACGGCCAATATCTGTTCGCAATTTGTCGATATTGCCTATCAGACGTCTCTCACACTTAGGAGTAACAGGAGCACATTTCCTACTGCAGGAAGTATTCCTTTCTCTCAGTTGGATGCCCATAGTTCTGATAACTGTGACGGCTCCACAGTACAGAACAGTGTGAAGAGATTCTAAGTCATTCACATCTATCAAGTGTTTGGGTAGGATAGCTTGATTCATGATATTTAAAATTTTTGATACCTTCCTAGACGAATTTACTCGAGGCAAGGCAGGTCTAAGCATTGGGTCTGTTCCATTGAACTGAGTCATAGCCGTCATCATTTCATCTGCTAGGATCTTGGTATGTGACTCATCTTCATGATGCGTATCCAGCTGTATGCCACTGACTGGCTCATTGTGTTCTTCTTGATGTTGTTCCTGCTCATGGAGCTCTTGTGCTAATTCACTCTCCAGATTAGTTCCTTGATCACAATCAAACACTCTTCTGACCTCCTGCTTGATTGTATTAAGTCTTGCTTCTGGCACTAAATTATTACGGACTATCGCCCTATATTGGTCCGCCACTCTCTGTTCAGTCACACGGAGTTCGGGGTATGCTTCATGGAACTCATTGAATAATTTCTGCCTATATCCAGTTAGTTCTGTTCCAATGCGAGTCACCTTATAATAAATGCGCATTATGGTCTCGTTCATTGCGATTGACCATTTTAAGCGCTTTCTTGGCAGGCCTGCTTGGGTGAGTGTCGGAAGTGGTTCTGGCACAGCACTTTCAGCAGGCAAAGCACTTGACGTTGGTTGGCTTTGTTGTAGTTGTTGGGCTGTATCTTCTTGTGCGACAGGAGCCCGCCTCATCAGCATCCTGCCACCGACGATTCGCTTGCTGTCATGTCCATCGCCGGCTCTAGACATGCCCTGACGAACCTCAGGCAGCGGCCTTTCATTAATTTTTAAATTTATTTTCTCCATATTATGGGTGGGTGCGTTTTTAACCTACAGCCAGGTGTTCATCTTCAGCCGCTCCTAACATGGAGAACAGACGCTGTTTGCAGCCACCCGCTACGGATCAGACACTGCAGTTAAGGTTTGTTATCAGGGTTTTCCCTCCCCTAGGCAGGTTGCCTTCACCACGGCTGCGGAGTCCTGCCTACCCCATTTAGTATATCTCGTCATTTCTGGTTAGCACATACGTTATCATTGCAGATTTCTCACAACTCACATTAGATAGGTTATACGGTATGACTATCTTGCAGGGATATTGCTTATATTACAACAGTGGACGTCATTTAACTGCAAACGATCAGCAGAGAAGGAATGCCGTACTTACAAGAATCTATGCAGCAAATACGTGTAACCTAATTTTGTAGGTTAAGCAGATGTACACTTCACCTTTCGTAATATTAACACGTAAACAGTCCGATTATCTGCACAAATGATATGAAGTATATAATAAATGGGCTTTAAACATCCCAATTTCACACACAACACCGTACATAACCCATTTCGAGAAGGCATTTGGGGTTATAAGGCACTGTAACTAACGATGTAGCAACCACAACATGAATGTAAACAAACATATTGCAGCTGTATTTTGATGATTATGACGTTGATATATCCACAAGCACTATAACTCACACTTGTTTTCGACAAGAGTCCTTAAAAGTCACCATAGAAATCATAAACTAACCATATAAACGTGTAAAACTTACATAAAAAGCGGAAATGCGAGGAGCTCAAAATCAAGGACTGTACAGTACAGCATGCCACCGCTGGCATTATTATTATTATTATTATTATTATTATTATTATTATTATTTAGACCTGGAAACAACAATTAGGAAAAGACGTTTACGTTTCCATGGACATATGATTAGAATGGATCCAACTAGAATAAATAAACAAACCAATTTTTGATAAAATACACAATCTGAAGAGCTAAGAGGGTTACACCAAGTAGATGAAGGAATAACTCCGGAGGCTAAGAATTACAGATGACGACTGTCGAGACAGAACACAATTCAGGGAAATACTTTCTAACATAAAGATTCTTGTGGGAAAAAAGAGAGAACGCAGGGGAGGAAGATGGACAGCAGAGAGAAAGGCGCAACACTCTGAAAGAATGAAGGAAGTGTGGAGGAAGAGAAAGGAAGAAAGAACTATGAGAAGGAGATGAAATGATATTTGCGTGGTCCTTAGTTTTGGCCGGTTCGCATAATGTAATGTAATTTAATTATTTAGTTTTAGACGCTATTGTTGTTGGAAAGAGTTAGTAAAACACAACCGGAGTAAAATAGCTCGAATAGAGTCAAGACATGCAAACTAAAGTAAATATCTTTCCATTTTCTCTTTTACTTCAATATTTATAAAATCAACATTTATGTTTAGGGCCCGGTTTTGAATGTTTTAACCTATTTATTTTCCAGCCTCCTAATTACAACATTTTAACGTTCCTTTCGTTTCATGTCCCTTGCTTTCAAATAGGACCTAAAAGAGTCTAAAAGAGGACTTTCGCAGAAAAAACATGTTTATTTTAAATAAATTTACGAATTGATTCAAAGTGATTTGGCGCATTGAAAATACATAGAAAAAATTAATTTATAGATGGTTTTGAAACCATTTCTTTGCCTTATTGACAATTATTGATAATTCATTTTTTCAGTTGTGTTCACCGACATAAAAGTGCAATATCAATTGTCAAAGGGTAGTTCCGTGAAGAACTGAATAGACTAGTTTCATATATCCTACTGGTCTTACTTATGAGACGAGAAAACGAGATTTTAAAGAATTGCACAGCTGCCATTTTTAAGTTCTCATAAAATTCCATTCAATTAGAAGTCAGTATATTAAGGATTGTATGAAGATATACCGTGCCAAGTTTCACAGCACACGGATGAAAGGTCGAGAAAAGAATACGATTAAATATATAAATTTCGTGTTGCCTCCATTTTTTATTTGTGCTCACCAGGTTATTTAATAATCCATAGGTGACCTTATGCCTCTATCAAAATACAACATTTCAGTTTGATAGCTGTAATAGATTCGTAGATATTGAGAACCGTCTAAATATTTCGGATGGCCACCATGTTGTAATATGTGTAAGCCATAAACCACAATAATGTACCATTAGATAGAGATTATTTAGTAGGTTTAATATTCAAACGTTCACTTCCATCGTATGATTAGGACACAAGCAATAAAAACTTCATTTAAAACATTCACACAGCCACCATCTTGAGGATATGTAAACAATTGAATTAAATTAGATGTCAGGGCATGACAATGTGTAATAACATTTGCTGAACCAGGTTTAACTGCGCTCGGTTGGTAAAATCACTAGAAAAGTTTATTTAAATGTTTCAACTTCACTAGGCTGTACTTAACAGGTTTATGAAAGTCGCATTGAACCCTTCAGAATAGCAGTGTTTTATGCAAGAATCTTAGATCAAGGGGTCGCGTTCAGTTCATAGTGTGGTGTTTACGTCCGCCAAACTACGTGCTTTTCTGAGGCAAGGGTTATAGGATGAAAACTATAACTAAGAAAGAAAGGAGACAAAACGTAAAATAATAACTAGATTTAATAACTAATTTGTGCATACAAATAAAACAAACAATAATAAACAAATCCTCCCTGAATTTTCCCTGACAGGAATATTTATCACTTTGAGGAGTCAGACAGATCTCCCCTTTTCTAATAAAATGTGGACCCAAGTTCCACTATCTTGCATATGAATTTATGTTCGCGTGGTGACTATCTACGGGAAATGAGTACTTGGATGATCATTCGTTCACAACGGGTTAACAGCCACGGTGCTCACGAACAATCATCTCATAAATCAACTTTTATGGCTATGGGCATAGCATTAATAAAAATCCTTAAATCTAACTCTGACACACATATTACAACTCTACTATTTACAGGCATCTCTCTGAGACCCTTATTAATGTGGTGACACACTTAACAAATGAGCTGCCAATGGCCAGATACTCAACAACAAGGAAACACAGCGCCGCACGTGACTCACGGGCCACTGACATGGACAAATAAACATAAGACTAAACCAACAACAACAAACAACCTGAGTGGTTAAGATTACTTTATATTAACAAAACTGCATGTTAATGAAACGCTTCGAAGGTAATCGTGTTTCGTAGGCAACTCCCATTTATTTAAACAATTTTACCATTGATCAGTTTCTCACATTTATATTTATTTTCAAGTAATTGGGAACCAGACGTGCACTCCACTTTAATGAGCTCTGCTTGCGAAACTCAGTCAGCCCTTGTGACAACAACTCACCCCTTTCCACAATACCAGTCATGTCCCCCATCCAGTGTATATAAATAGCCGACCAGCGGAACTGTTATCTCAAGGAATCAACAGCCGCTAACATCTCCTCCCACTCAACATATGGTCAGACAATAATCACATATCCATAATTGTCCTCGCAAGGATGCAATATGAATCTGATACCAAGCTGACAGAAATCAGTCTCTGCTGAAGTTCCCGCTTGTAATACCACAACAATATACTCACAGTACACACATCTGGGACTGACATAACACCTTTCACATGGGTCTGCTGAATTAAAGCTCGCAAACATTTAACACAATATTTAAAACCTACGATAGAGCTGAGTACTCTTCGTCACAAATTACATTGCTCCAAAGGCAATAATCACACTGAATCTGATCAATAATAATTTTCAACAAAATTTAATTACCCTCCAATCTACTATATAATTATATTAATTCAGTCCTACTTCTGAAACACGACATATCTCCGAGATACGTTTTTAACCGCACTTCGTAACCTAGGCGAACACGGCCGTTCACATAGATACGTTAGTTAACACAACACAAAGAAAAGAACCTTCCATTAACTACCATTGTGCGCGCTGCTTCCAAACAAAAGTGTGCCAGATCAAACAAAATATACTACATTAAATCACACAATCAAAGTATTTACAAAAATATGTCCCATAAACCATAAGTTAATTTAATAAATAATAAAATATTATTTGTACTCATCTCGTGTTTTTTTTTTTTTTTTTTTTTTTTTTTTTTTTTTTTAGCGTATGGCTTTTAGTGCCGGGAGTGTCCGAGGACATGTTCGGCTCGCCAGTTTTTGTAGCTGCTTCGAGACGGACACCCAATGGGTGAGCTACAAGTACCGTTGGGGAGGGAAGGAGGGAAGTTGGAATGTAAGGACGAGGAGTTGGGAGGTAGCGGCTGTGGCCTATAGTTAGTGACCAACCCCGGCATTTGCCTGGAAGGAAGATGGGAAACCACAGAAGACCATCTTCAAGGTTGCCGGCGGGGGGATTCGAACCTCCTCGCCTCCCGGATGTGAGCGACTGCCATCAGTCATGCCGTAACCACCACGGCTAACTCACATCTCGTGTTGTAGTCACCCGTCAAAGAACATCAGACTCCATTCCCCGACTTGATGGTTCTCTATCTCATAGCAGCCATCTGGACGGACTGTTGAGACTTCCACACTTCCTCTGCATTCATTGATGTCATCCTTGCGCTGATACAAAAATTAGGTTAATATACACTTTATGCCTGACTACTAAATTCGCTTGTTCAGGTACTAAATTCCCTGTCACTGTTCGTTGGCGAATTATCGACGCTACTGTCCCTATAACTATAGTACAATGACTATCTATCACTGAATTTAACACTTTTCAATGAATCTCTTGTGTCCTCGACACAAATACAAGTCTATCTCTTCAGACGAACAGAATCAAATAATAGTGTGTCCTCAACACACGGAATAAAAGTCAATGTCTGTAGACGCACAGAATAATAATAGTGTGTCCTCAACACACGGAATAAAAGTTCTCTTGTGTCTTCGACACACTTATAAATGAACTGGCCCTTGGGTCTAGATGGAGGGGGATTTTATGTAAAAATTTATCGAAATAATTGTGGTACAGGAATGAAATACATATCACTGAACTCGTAATATTGCACAGGTCAAGAATATGCCCATTAATCCTAGAATCGATCGTAGAGATTTTGTCTAGGCGATTTCCCGCGTGAATACTAGCCGCCGCGTACCCCAGCCAGAGTTGGCGCGCAAGTAGGCATTCTCTTCTCATTGGTTCTCCATTTTCTGATAATTTGGCGGTTTCTAGTAGATCTTGGCGTCTTGGGAGTGTCTATTTTCTTCATCAGCCATTCACGTTACTGCATCATATTTCTTCTAGGCGCGAATATCACAATGAACATACCAGAACCATGTCTCACCGCGCGTCGCTTCTAAAATTGAGGTAGCCACACCTGTCCCTGTGATACATCGCTCTGCTATTTCTTTTCATAGCTCAAGTACTTAGCCTTTTGTTAAACTGATGCAGGTATGTCCCTACTGTCTCCAACAAATGCTTGAGATTTCCTCATCACTGTCTGGCTACTTTCATGATGCTGGTTGAAATATTTATTAATTGAAGAAATAAAAAGTAGAATCATTTAACCAACATAGGGTAAAGGGTTCAGCATAGATGAACTTTCATTAGTACCTTTTATCACCGTACGAAATTTCAAGTTTTTTTCTCTTTTATTTAAGCGTATGGCTTTTAGTGCCGAGAGTGTCCGAGGACATGTTCGGCTCGCCAGTTTTGTAGCTGCTTCGAGACGGACACCCAATGGGTGAGCTACAAGTACCGTTGGGGAGGAAAGTTGGAATGTAAGGACGAGGAGTTGGAAGGTAGCGACTGTGGCCTACAGTTAGGGACCAACCGCGGCATTTGCCTGGAAGGAAGATGGGAAACCACAGAAGACCATCTTGAAGGTTGCCGGCGGGGGGATTCGAACCTCGTCGCCTCCCGGATGTGAGCGACTGCCAGCAGTCATGCCGTAACGACCGCGGCTAACTCACCCGGTATTTCAAGGTGATATCTGTTACTTTACTGTTGCGGAGATATAGAATGCCAGTGAAATATTTCACGCGGCCACCATGTTAGGTTGGTGAAACGTATTAAAATTTGAAAGGCAGGGTCGAGGTCGGACGAGGTAGTAGTATGCACTTTGAAGGGGAAGTAAAGCCGGCGGGCCCATGTAATAGATTTATGGCATGCAAAACAACTTTCCATTAACTACATCTGTGTGGAGCTAAAATTTGTAGGTTAAATTTGATACGCTCTAAGTTCCAACGTTCGTCGCCAGGTGCTGGTTGCGATGGCATCTAGTAGCCAAGTTCGCAACTAGGTGTCGTGGACGGTATTATTTGTTAGCAAAAGTGAGAACTACTTGAAAATTGAACGTCTGCAGTCCTTACCTGAATTACAATAACACACACTAATACAGCCATCACAATTAACACCGGTGATCAGACAGATTCTACACACACCCAAAGTACACGGTGCTACATGACCGCGTTGTCGCAGCCCCTAAACTAAGGAACCAACCAACTGCCGCTTCGCAGTCACAGGAAGTGAAACTTGAATTCTCTGCAATACTTTGAAATCTACAATTAATCCATTGTTGTTTCAGTTTTTAGATAATAGAGAATTGTTAAGAACAAATTAATGACACTCGAGTCGACAGTTTTCGGTATTAATATTAGTGTTCATGATATTTTGTTTTATAAAAGACTTTAAGGTGCCTTAAAAAATAGGCTATTCCACGAAACGTAAAGACTAAAATCCCTGTTATAAATGCCTAAATATCCGCGGCCTATTTATAACCAATTCCTATTTGAGTCAAAGAAGGGCAATAGGTGAAGTTCAAATATGTGTTCAATGGCGTATGGATTGGAAGAGTCGCCTCCGTAGCGTAGTGGTCAGCGTGGTTAGCTGCCGCCCCGGAGGTCCTGGGTTCGATTCCCGGCTCTGCCACGAAATTTGAAAAGTGGTATGAGGACTGGAACGGGGTCTACTCAGCCTCGGGTGGTCCAAATGAGTAGAGGGGTTTCGATTCCCACCTCAGCCGTCCTCGAAGTGGTTTTCCGTGGTTTCCCTCTTCGGGATGGTAACTACTGTAAGGCCACGGCTGCCTCCTTCCCTTTTCCTTGCCTATCCATCCTGGCCTTCCATTCCCTTCCCTCATGAGGCCCATGTTCGCTTTCCAGGCCGCCTGGGCGAGGTGCTGATCCCACCTCACCAGTTGTATCCACTCCGATGTTCCCAGGTCTAGGACACTGCCTGAACGGGCGGTAGGGGTGAGTTCCCTCGCTGAGTCCGTGGGAGACACCACCCAGGAGGGGTAAACTCAATTTAAAAAAAAATGGATGGAAGAAAACGCCAGATCCTGACTGCACTTCATGTTGATATCTGAAATCTAGCAATGGGTTTGATGTACCCAATTTAACACCTAGAGGCGAAAGAAAAATTGGTGTTTGAAAAGGCCAACCGCACATTTTGTAGGCCGGGTCCTGACATCTTCCCCTGAATCACCAACTGTAGGGTCCTGTATGTTTCATTCCGCATCACGTGTACGAAATATTCGAGTGTCCCCTTCGTGATGGAAAGGAGCACTTCAGTCTTCTTGTTTTATCTTCCCATCAGCGCAGTATTCCTCACTCTTCCGGTCCACCTCCACGATATCCGCCGATACACCAGCATTTCGAAGGCTTCCAGCTTCTTACACAGGGCCTGGGTTAGTGTCCACCCTTCCATTCAATATAATAGTATGGGAAATACATATCCCCTGGCCATTCACAGCTTAAGATCTAGACTAAGACTGCGGTTACTGAGGAGCTTATTCATTTTAATGAAGGTGGTTCTCCCATGCTCAATTCTTGCCTTGATCTTGTGACTGAGTTCACATTATTCATTCAAATTGCACCAAAGGTACTTTAAAGTGTCGAACACGCTCGATCTCCTCGGTGTCAAGTATGAGTTTCGCTTGGACAAACCTCCGTTTGCTCACATCATGAACTTCGTATTTTTCTCGTTCATTTTAGCCCCCAGTTGTTGCATGCAGTGTTGACTTACTCCAGCAAGGCCTGAAGATCTTGCTTGAGCACTGTCCGCAAACAATACGGTATCATCGGCATAGGCCTATCTAATGTTGTTGATAACCGATTCAAATCGTCTGTCTTCATGGATTCTGGCGTCTATAGCACGCGACCGGGCCTGTTCCACGAATGAACTTTGCAACTTTTCACTTTGCACTTTGCACTTTTCAGTTCAGATTTTGTTCCACCATCACTTTTCAGATTTGTCTTGCAAAGTGAAAAGTGAAAAGTGAAAAGTTAGGAATATTTTCACTTTAGAAGACTGTTATGTTCCTCCATTGGTGCAGAAATGCAAAGTGCAAAGGAATGATTGAAAAGTTTTCAGAAATCTTTGCAAAGAGACGATTCCCTTTTCAGCTGTTAATGAACAAGTCTCTACACTAGTTTCTCGGCGCAGAATTTGGTTTAGTGTTATGAATATGTTACGCAGGAGCTTTTTTTAATCATCAAGTGAGGATAGTGATGAAGAATCCAACAAGAAGACGTACAAAGACAAGATGAATTTTCATAACCTCACTTTAATATAGACAGGTTAAAAGTTGCACCTGATCAATACTTTTATTAATTAAGATCACTGTGTGGTCATTAGTGGGACATGTTTCACCATGAAAAATAAAGCATTAAATCATGGAATAAATACACAGTTTGTTCATGGAATAAACATGATCGGATCATTCCTATGCAAAGACTTTTCACTTTGCAAAGAAATTGAAAAGTAATACATAGATCATGGTGGAACAGAAAGACTTTGCACGTTGCAAGAATTGAAAAGTGCAAAGTGAAAAGTGAAAAGTTGCAAAGTTTATTCGTGGAACAGGCCCGGCCAGTTGTCACTGATTACTAGGGACCGGATTGTTACGTTTTCAAAAACTTAACAGCCTTTTTTTTTTCAATAAGTAGAATAAGATTTTAAATACGGTTTTATCATTTTAAATGATCTAGTCGACTTGGTCGTTACGTTACGGCGACGTCACGAAATGTACCGAGAATGCACTGAGGTGTGTGACGTCATAGTACCGCTTGGTTCATGTGTACTGAGTTCACTGGTGAGCTCTGACGTTACGAGACGGCAACGATACGGTGAGCGTGACGTCATCCAGCCAGCTCCCTCCTTTCACCGCGCGCTCCAGCTCCCTCATGACTTGTAACTTTCTAGCGTTCTGATTGTTTCTTGATCATCTAACATGTCAAGAGTCTGTAGATTCGAGCGAAGCGAGAAGCCTCAGCTTTTCTAGCATTTTTCAGCATTTGTAGCATTTAAAATTATATAAAGTCCAGTCTTTCAGACTGTCTCTTTTTTATATTTAAAGTTTTGCAAAAGTTGACATAAACTTCCCAAAGCTTAAAATTAACGAATTGTTAGTAGAAAATCTGATTGCAACGATATTGTAAATATTTTACATAATGATACGTCTTTTATCAGATTATCACCGAGAACTTCACACATTTAAGCAATATTTGCTCTCCTTAAATATGTTAATTATTCAAATTCAATAAAACCAAGGATGTCAGGGGGGATTTTCACACACTAGCCCGTTTAATTAACTTTGTTTATTTTCCATATAGGGAACTTAAGTTATACGGTTTAAAAAAGGTTATATTTCCGCCTGAATCAATACTTTTAATGAAAAAATTATTAACCAAGTTGTTTTTGGAAACGGTACATGTTTCAGGGACTAATGGACAATGTTTGTCCCCTTCATCAGCCGAAAATAAAGCATTACATGAATGAAATTATTAAGCGTAGCACTATACTATCAATGCTCACTTAACCTGATATGGTGCACCATATATATAGGTTGTTGAATTAATTGAGGCACAGATCAAATTAATGTGGGTATTGACGGTGTAACATATGACAGGCGAGATGGTACCTAACTTAAGGCCAACGGCCGCTTCCTACCCAAATCCAACCTCAATTACAAATACTGTACACACACCAGTACAGATATCGCAGTGACACAGGTAATCACACAAATACTGCAACGGTTTCGATGGCGTAGTTGGAAGCATACTGAGCTTCTATGCCCAAGATCACGGGTTCAAACCCGGCCGAAGTCATCGGATTTTCTGAGAGCTTTAAAAATCCCTCAGTATGCCTTCCTTCGGAGTGGAAGTAAAACCAGTGGGTCCATGTCATAAATTTATGGCATCTAAAAGAAACTTCCACTAACTACAATATTGGGTGAATCTAATGTTGTAGGTTAGATTTGATTAACGCCCTATTGAGTTCAAACTTTCACCACCAGGTGCCGGTTGTGGTGGCATCTAGTAGCCAAGTTCAAAGCTAGGTGTTGTTGACGGTAGCATTTGGTAGCAGAAGTAGGAACTACTGTACTTGCAGTCCTTACCTGAATTACAGATAACACACACTCATACAGCCATCACAATTAACACCGGTTATCAGACAGATTCTACATACACCCAAAGTACACGTGGCTACATGACCGCGTTGTCGCAGCCCCAACCATCAACCATGCAATTTTGGTATCTACAAGGAAATATCATTTGTTGTCGAAAGGAATATAGATTTAGCTTTGAAACGAACTTGTTAGTACCATTAGATATCATCAGAAGCCGAGAATGATGTTATCAGTACCAACTGTTTAAAAACAATCACCACACTACCAATTAGGGCTCCAATTAAGGTGTGGCTGCAGCCCTAGAATCTTGTTCTGGTATTTATTGAGTTAATGCAATTAGGTGCTGACACGAGCAGCGTGTGGATACTCATCTCCATTTCATTAGCTTATCATACGCTCTGAAGTGACACTTAACTATCTCAATAACAAGTGCATGGGAGTACTTGACACACAAGGACATCAACGCACTACGAGCAATAACGATGGTGTTAATTCTTTTCAGGGACTTGGGACATCTTGATTATCAGCCCCGTGTGATTATGTGTTTGTTCAATTTGCCTGATAATCTGTGTTACTGTCGTGACTGTGGTAGTAGGTATGACTGTAATTATTAGGGTTGGGAATGGGTTAAGTGCCACGGGATTTGAAATAGATTCTATCCCGGCATTAAGCACGGCATATGAAAATCCACAGCCTGCTTCCAGTCGACCGACCGGGTCAGGGAATGGAATGAATGAAGCCCTCGTCTAGCGGCGAGGATATGAACTGTGCCGGCTGCCGAAGCCTGTAGCACTCCCCTGGGTCAATGATTAAATGAATGACAGATGAAATGAAATGATAGAGGAGAATGTTGCTGGAATGAAATTGTGTCAGGGAAAACCGGAGTACCCGAAGAAAAACCTGTCTCTTTCCGCTTTGCCCAGTACAAATCTCACATGGAGTGACCGGGACTTGAACCACGGACCCAGTGGTGAGAGGCCGGTGTGCTGCCGCCTAAGGCACGGATGCTCCAGGCATTAAGGTCATTTATTTATTTATTTATTTATTTATTAATTTAGCGTATGGCTTCTAGTGCCGGGAGTGTCCGAGGACATGTTCGCCAGAGTTTGTAACTATTTCTATGCGGATACCCATGGGGTGAGCTACAAGTATCGTCGCGTGGGGATGAAATGAAATGAATGAAGATGAGCAAGTTCAATTCAAGTAGTTCCAACTTTGTCTACCAGATGCCACTGACACCTAGCAACGAACATTTGAACTTGATAGCGCGTTTCTAGCGAAATATAACCTACAAATTTGGCTACACACTGCCATTGTAGTGGTAGGTTCTTTTTTCATGCCATTAATCTATGACATGGGCCCTCCGAAGGAAGGCATACTGAAGGATTTTAACGCTCTTAAACAAATCCGATGATTTCGGCCGGGTTTGATCCCACGATCGTGAGAATAGCAGTTCAGCATGCTCCCGACTATGCCACCAAAGCCGTATTAAGGTAATACAGCGGGTGATACCGAGTTCTCTCCACGGGGGTCAATTAGGAAAATCCTAACAGGGGAAGTTGCCTGATGCATGTTTCACTGCCCCCCTCCCCAACTCTAAAGTGGACGTGGTAGTAAATATTGTCGGCATGTGTCAACCTGTGCTGATCTTCACTAGCTACTCTTGGTATCTCAAACACGTACATATTTCATACCACTCATTAGAAAATGTAGGCGTTATTCCAGATTTGCCTTTAAAATTCAAGTGCAATAACTTTCTTTGTGTTTCAGAGTTACTATACAGATCAATATGCATATTTTAATTCGTATGTTGTAGCTTCGTAAAAATGTTATCGTATGAAAGTTATAATCTGCAATATGAGCTTTAACACGATATCGTGGGAACCAAATGCTTATATGTATTCTGTTGCAGACAAAAGCTTTACTTCCCCTGACAGTTCGTGGAGATAACGTTAAAACTTCGTAAAACCATTTGTAAATAATTGGGCAGAACGTTCCTTGTTTGAACACCTCCACTTTTGGCCCCGTTTTGACAACTCACACTTATGAAATTTCTAGTTTCATATAATTCTCAATTCTCCAACTCTTTGACTGTGCATGGATAACATGTTAGCTGCATTGATTATATTTACGGAAACTCCAGAGGGTCCAGCTGTCAGTCAACTCATGGCTTAACCAACCTTTCAGGAGAGGTCGCCTACCCCCCACTCTCTTCCCAAACCCATTAGCATAAGCTGACAGGACTGTTTGGGTTTAACTTAATTAGCGGAGTTCGACCATCCCGAATACAGCACGACGATCATCGATTTACGAGGAACAAATGTTATTTTTTTATGTCTGGTGCTAATAACTATACATGCCGTACAAGTCACACATGTGTCTGCTGAATATAATGTTCCAAGTCAACACAGGGCAGAGGCTGGGAGGAATTCAGCATTGTAAAGAACTGTTTATTCAATCTCTTCGAAGAAAACCTGTCTAGCTGTATTTGCCTGTAAACACACTTCACTAAAGAATAGTGCGATAAGAATTCTGTGAATTTTGTGGACAACCACATATTTTCTTTTCAAATAGCCTACCTAGTCTAATAAAACTTCTAAGACTCGTCGAGGGCAATACCAATGTCGGTTGGTTGGTTGGTTCTTAAGTTTAGGGGCTGCGACAACGCGGTCATGTAGCCCCGTGTACTTTGGGTGTGTGTAGAATCTGTCTGATAACCGGTGTTAATTGTGATGACTGTATTAGTGTGTGTTATCTGTTTTTTAATTTAAGTACTGCAACTTAGAATATTTCAAATAGTTCCTACTTTTGCCGCCAAGCGCCACCGTCAACGACTACTAGGCCAAGTTCATAACTTAGCTACTAGACGCCACCGCAGTCGGCTCTTGGCAACGAACGTAGAAACCTAAGAGCGTTGTTTACATTCTTAACCTATCCAATTTAGCTTCACACAGGTGTAATTAGTGTAAGGTTCTTTAACATGCCATACATCTACGACAAGGGACCGCCGGCTTTACTTCCCCTCCGATGGAAGGCATACTGAGGGATTTTTAACGCTCTTAAAAACTCCGACGGCTTCGGTCGGGTTTGAACACGCTATCTTGGGCATAGAAGCTCAGCATGCTACCGACTACGCCACCGAGGCCGCCACAATACCAATGTCATTAAGGGGAATGATTCAACTTTCAAGAACAATATCACAAAATCACTCATATTATATGAATTGCAGCCGAAAGGCCATAGCTGGGCATTTTTGATTGAACGCCCGAGGGCTCCCAACAAGTTCAATTTCAAGTAGTTCTAACTTTGACTACAAGATGCTACTGTCACTAACACCTAGCGGTGAACGTTGGAACTTGATAGAGCGTTTCTAAATAGCCTAATATAACCTACAAATTTTGCTTCACGCAATTGTAGTTATTGGAAGGTTCCTTTACATGCCATGTATCTATGACAAGGGCCCGCCGGCTTACTTCCCCTCCGAAAGAAGGCATACTGAGGGATTTTTAACACTCTTAAAAAATCCGACGACTTCGGCCGGATTTGAACACGCGATCTTGGGCATAGCAGCTCAGCATGCTACCGACTACGCCACCGAAGCCGCCAAAGGCCGGGTTTGAACCCGTGACGTTGGGCATAGAAGCTCAGCATGCTACCAACTAGCCTACGCCACCGAAGCCGCTTCAGTCAAGCGTTGTAATATACATTTAGTGGCCAAAAGTCATGGGAAGTCATGCAATATGATGTTAATAACAAGTTGCTCCTCCGCAAGCCCTCAAAATGGCAGCATTAGACTGAGCGCACATTGGAGCCGTATTTGTGTCGTGCGATTACGTACGATCGTGGTCGTACGTATTGAACGAGCACATTAGTTGCGAGCTCGTCCGTTCCGATCGCTCATTAATCATTATTAACCTCCACAGACAACATGAATACCTTATTTCTATTAGAGACGTAGAAGACGGCGTTGTAGAACTGAGTGGATTAATGAAATTTATTTGAAAAGGAAAGAACTATGGTATGTGAATTCCATCACATCAGGGAAGATCTGAAGAAGCGATTTTATAGTTATTTTCGTATGACAAAAGATACATTTGAATATATTCTTGTCAAGTCGGATCTGACTAAATTCAGTAACTTTTGCCGGGCTATATCACCTGAAGAACGATTAGTAGTAACTTTCAGCATTTTCGTTCATATACCAACGTTATGAACTTTTATACATCCATTCTGTTCGCAGTTCATATGGTAAAATCCCAGCAAGTTGGGAATGTGATCGTATGTCGTACCTAAACGTGCGTATTACATAGCCTACGACTAACTCGTGTGCAGTCTGCGAGCATGCGTAATATAGCTGGCGTTGGAATTGTTCGTACGTAATCGTGCGTGTTCGTACGACGTAATTTCGTAAGTTACGAATACGGATCCAATGTGCGCTCAGCCTTACAGCGAGGCATCGACTCGACAAGAAATGGGTTCCTGACTCCCAACATTCAATTGGGCGGTGAACTGACTCACAGTAGCCCTTCGATTGCCTCGTATGGTTCTGCTTAGGTGACGTGATGTCCGATCGTTAAACACCTGTGGTCGTCCCGTGCGGCAGTTCACGCTGATGGTAACATTATCTCTGCGATATTTAAGATCCACCCTTGTGCGAAGCAAAATTTGTAGGTTAGGATTGATTAATGCTCTTAAGTTCCAACGTTCGTCACCAGGGGCTGGTTGCGATGGCATCTAGTAGTAGCCAAGTTCACAGCTAGGTGTCGTGGACGGTAGCATTTGGTAGCGAAAGTAGGAACGACTTGAAATTATCGTCTGCAGTCCTTACTTGAATTAAAAACAAATAACACTACAGTCATCACAATTAACAGCGGTTATCAGGCAGATTCTACACACACCCAAAGTACACGGGGCTACATGACTACATTGTCGCAGCCCCTAAACTGAGGAACCAACCAACCAACGCTTGATTGCTGTCTTGATTGACTCCGTAGCATTCTTGGCTGTCACCCATGCGGTCCAGTTTTGATTACCGGCTTTGCTAAGAAAATACAGAAGAGATATAATATACACACTTAGCTGTTTCATTTGATATTAATGCCCATAAATGCCATAGCCTAACCCTGAAAGGATAGAAGAGATATTTCCTCGAGGACTCTCGAGATTAAATGGTGTGTCGGCAATGTCTAAACCACAAGCCAGTCACGTCCGCCGGATCTGACAGAAATGTCTGTAATAGCTTTGAGAAACTCTTTCGATAGAACAGGAAACATGCCACTCACATATCCACACAAAATGATCATTTACGTCACCATTACGCATTCTTCGTTCTTAAGTAATACCTCTCTACAGCTGTTGCAGAATATCTCTTGTTATGGATTGTTAAGACATGTGCAAGGTTATCATTTCAATAGCAAACAAAAAACAGCTGTGCTTTATTTAAACTTCCTAGTAGGACACGTAATAACAATGTTATGGGCAGCGACGTAGCCAAGAGAGGGGTTCAGGGGGTCCGGAATAACAATAATATTAATAACAAGTGCACTAATGTCGCCTCCGTAGTGTAGCGGTCTGCGTGGTTATCTGCCGCCCCGGAGGTCCTGGGTTCGATTCCCGGCTCTCTCACGAAATTTGAAAACTGGTATGAGGACTGGAACGGGGTCTACTCAGCCTCAGGTGGTCCAAATGAGTAGGGGGGGTTCGATTCCCACCTCAGCCATCCTCGAAGTGGTTTTCCGTGGTTTCCCACTTCGTCTTCGGGCAAATGCAGGGATGGTGCCTACTGTCAGGCCATGGCCGCCTTCTTCCCTCATCCTTGCCTCTCCATCCTAACCTTCCAATCCCTTCCCTCATGAGGCCCCTGTTCGCTTTGCAGGTGAGACCGCCTGGGCGAGGTGCTGATCACACCTCACCAGTTGTATCCACTCCGACCAGATGTTCCCAGCTCTAGGACACTGCCTGACAAAGGCGGTAGGGGTGAGTTCCCTCGCTGAGTCCGTGTGAGCCACCACCCAGGAGGGTAAATTCGATTTTAAAAAAACAAGTGCACTATCGGCGCTGGTATTCAGAAAGGTGTAAGGCAAGGCTGCAACTTATCACCAATACTTTTCAAGAAAATGGAGAAAAATTCAAAGTAGGAGTAACGATTCAAGGAGAAATAATTTCAACCATGAGATTTGCTGATGACATCGTCATCTTAGCCGACACACCAGACGAGTTTTTAAATGGTATGGATTCTGTCTTGAGGAAAGAATTCATGATGAGAATTAATAAATGTAAAACAAAAATATTGGAATGCAGTCGAAAGAAATCAGAAACCCCTATGGATGTCGAATTGGCAGGTGAACAGCTAAAAGAAGTAGGTGACTTCTGTTACTTGGGAAGCAAAATAACCAGTGATGGACGAAGAAAAGAGGATAGTCTATAAAAAGTAGGTTAGTACAGGCAAGGAAAGCATTTCTACAAAAAAAGGAATCTGTTGACACCGAATATACAGTGAGTCTCTCTCACGACTCGGCCGGCCGGCGCGCCCAGCTTATCTGCCTCCCGTTGACTCATTACTTCCCGCTCGGTGTAGCATAGCAAAAAGAACAGAACAGCACTTGGCTCACTTTATCCGTGCATGACATGAGATAACAATTAAAATGAAGAAAGGAAGAATTAATAAACTAAGGTCGTACCTCATGACAGGACATGTTGGAAATGTTCTCCTCCTACATCCACTCATTTCCGGCATCGTCTTAGGAAACTCCGATTCACACGCATAAGTTCGTCTTCCGTAATTCCGTAATCGAGTAAAGAACCAGTACCTCTCAATTTCTATGTGGAGAGCACACACCTGGAAAATGTGTTATGAAACGTACATAAATACCCTTTCCTCTACCGTGTACACACGTGAAGGCATTATGAGAATTATACCCCAAAGTAACACTTCACAACTCGAGAACAGTTGGGAGCGACAGATGAACACTAAATACACGTTATAAGCATGGACCAGAACTGCGAAGTGCGTGCTGTGTAACAGGAAGTGATCAGTCAATGTGAGGCAGATAAGCTCAATGCGCTGACCGGCCGTGTCGTGATAGGAACTCAGTGTAGATTTAGGTATTGGGAAGTCATTTTTGAAAGCCTTTGTCTGGATCGTGGCGCTCTATGGAAGTGACACTTGGACTATTGGTGAGCAGAAAAGAAGAGAATTGAAGCGTTTGAAATGTGGTGTTACAGGAGAGTGATGAAGACCAGATGGGTAGATAGGGTTTCGAATGAAGAGGTATTAAGATGAGTGGGAGAGGAGAGATATTTCTGGCAACTGTTAATGAAGAGAAGAGATAGGCTGGTAGGACACGTACTAGGTCACCCAGGAATAGCAAACTTAGTTATGGAAGGAAGGGTCGAGGATGAGAACAGTAGGGGTAGACCAAGGTTAGAATGTTAAACAGATTGCCTCGGATGTAGGGTGTGGTAGCTATGCAGAGATAAAACGATTAGCTCAGGACAGGGAAGCATGGAAAGCTGCATCAAACCAGTCGAAAGACTGAAGATTCAAACAACAACTATCGGCGCTTGCCAATAAACGAGTTGGCGTAGAGCCAGATACATAACCAGGGAGGCGTGGCCACCGAGAATTGGGACAGTCCTAGCTCTGCTGATCGTTCGCGTCACTTTTAAAACCGAAGCAAAATATCTCGTGAGCCACTGTGTCAAGTTTGGCAGAATACGGTTTCTATATATGAGTAGGATTAAAGGCAGCATTTTCCTGAATATATAGACACATGATTCACAATTCTGCACCCAGTAGTTTACTTTCTATGTTATTTTAAAATTATTTCAAAGAGAACGCTACTCATTGATCATTAATCACTCATTCCTAGCTGCTGCAGAGTGCACGAGGCAAGGTTGTCAAGTCGTTGCACAAAGACGAGGCGGGTGAACAAAGCTCCCCCTCCATTGCGTTAGCATTATGATCACACTTTCGAGTGCAAACAGAGAATGAACGCTGTTGCTACATTGGAACTTGGGGAGTCAGGACGTGTCACGTGTTTCAGAGGAGGTGTCATCGTCATCATCTAAAGGCAGCTAACACATTTGTCTCTCACTTGCTGAACATTTTAAGTCAGCATACTGTTTAAATTGAAGTCCATGCATCACAGAATACTGATGAGCCCTCCGCGGTCTTCCTCTTCCTTTCTTCCCCAGAAATTTTCCTTCTAATATGGTGGACAGGAACTCATTATGACGTAAGGTGTGGCCAACAAATTTTGCTTTCCTCTTTTCTATAGTAATGATCAATTTTCTTGTTTCGTCTACTTCCTTGAGGACCCATTCGTTAGTCTTTTTCTCGGTCCAGCTTAATTTCAGCATCCTTCTCCACATCCGCATTTCCGCTGCTTCCAGGCGTTGTATGTCCTGTTTCCTTAGAACCCAAGTTTCGCATCCGTGTAACAAAACACTCCAGACAAATGTTTTAATAAACGATTTTCTAGTTTTAATGCTAAAGTGCCCAACTGTCAGAAGCTGTCTCTTATTGCTGAAAGCCTGTTTAGCGAGGGCGATTCTCCTTTTGATTTCTGTAGTGCACCTATTATCGTGAGTGACAATGCTTCCTAAGTAGGAGAACTGACTGCACTGTTGAATGGTTTCACCATTATTCTCAATGTTTGTTTGGATATTTTCATTGGATTTGTTGACAACTAACTTAACACTTTGGATTTGGAGGTATTCAGTTTCAAATTTACTTCTTTTAGATTAGGTGTGAAGGAACTAAAATGCGTTACTGCGTCGCGGCAGAGATTGGCGGGTCGGGCTCTACCTACTAACTATCGTGAACACCCACTGTCCGAAGAAAATCGCCCTTCATTTCATTAACAAAAAAAATTACAGTCAGTCTGAAAGACTAGACGTTATATCATTTCAAATGACGCATGCTACAAATGCTACACATGTTAGAAAGGCTCAGGAGGGCTTCTCGCTTCGCTCGAAGCCCCAGGACTCTTTCAGCAGACTCCATTACTCATTAACTTAGGCTTCCCGCGCGGGCACTCTTTAAGGGTCACCCTATATTAGAGTCTGACATATTTTACAACTCTTTAAGAGTCACCCATTATTTGAATCTGATATCTCGCAAACCTCTTTACGGGTCGCCATGTATTTCAATTGAATCTAACATACTGTACACCTCGTTAAGTGTCACCCTGTAATTTGCTCTGACATCCTGCACACCTCTTTAGGAGGCAACCTGTATTCTCATCTGGCATCTTGTATATCTCTTTAGAAGTCAACCTGTATTCTTGTGTGACATCTTGTACACCTCTTTAGGAGTCACCCTGTATTCTTGTCTGACATATTGTGCACCTCTTTAGAAGTCACCCTGTATTCTTGTGTTCGCTTCGCTCAAAGCCCCAGGACTCTTTCAACAGACTCCATAACCATTAGCTTCTGCTTCCCGCGTGGCTGCATGACGTCACGCACTCACTTCCCGCGCGGCTGCATGACGTCACTTCCGTCTCCGTCTCCGTAACGCATAACGTTGGACCCAAGCATAACGACGAAGTCGTCAAGATCATTTGAAATGATAAAAAGTCAATGTTGCATATTTATATATGTACAGAGGTGTCCAAATTATTAGACTCGACGCCAGTATTCTAAAATTCTATTTATACTTTTCATAATATTGAATGCACTAATATTTACAATGCGCTGTAATTATTTCACATATTTAACTAACAGTCTTAATTAGTCTACATTTTCTTCTTCTGCGCGAATGGGTCTCCTAGGACCACGCGGAATCAACACTTATTGGCCTTGATGTTTGCCCAATAACTCTTCATGCGAGTCTTCGTTGCTGCGACCAGACGTGTCTGGTAGGTCTTCTCTCTTCTCCCTCAAAAGCCCGTGTGTGAGTAATTTTCCTAATTTCCTCCCGATCCTTGAGATTGGGAAAACTTAATTCAGCCAAGTCTTTTTCCGCCTGTTTGTGCCAATTGGACCTTGTTGCCTTTTTCTGCAAAAACGTATAGATTTTTTGTGTTAACCTAGTTGGGTCCATTCTGTCCAAATGTCCCATGAATTGGATCCTTATCATACGGATTGTGTCTGTGATTTTAGTAATTTTTAAATAGACGTCAGCATTAGGTTTTGGAAGGTGAATTCCATCTTTGATTCTTGGTCCCAAACATTTTCGCATGATTTTGGGTTCTTTAATCTTCAATTGATTTCTCAGTGTATTATGTTGTAGATTAAGTGTCTCGGCTGCATAAAGGGCTGCAGGTAAGACTACTGTTTTATAATGTTGAATTTTACAATTCCAAGAGAGATTTTTTTTGTTATAAATTTGTTTTGTCAAATGGAAAGCAGTTCCCATTTTCTGTAGTCTTGCTTCTATAGATGTTCTTTCGTTGCCAGTTTCATTGATCCATTCACCTAAATACTTGAAGTCTTTCACTCGGTAGACCTTACAATTACCAATACGGAGTGTAAAATCAGAGTAAAATGATTTTATAGAAATTCCACTAAAAGAGGGGCCTTATTAATACAAAATGCCTCAATTTTTGTTTTGATTAACTTATTATTTTCGTGTGAATTTAGAGCAGTGGCACTCAAAGTCTTTTTACTGATCATCCACTCTTGAACTATTCAAAGATTTGTGGACCATGGTTTGAAATCACCTGATTTAGAAGGTACATTCCAAAGTCAATGAAACAAGAGAAAAAAAAGACCCAGATCAGATATCCCTTGGAAAACCCAATACTTAAAATTTTCAGAAGCAATTACTAATGGGAATACAGGGGAGAAAACATTACTAAGTAGAACTCAGCAATTTTTGTAGGTTTATGCCGTGTCTTGTGTGGGGGTTTCGCTTAGGAACACCAAGCTGGCTCATCAGCGGGCTCTTGATATCCGTGCCCGGACTCCCACATGAGTAACGAACTGCACGCTACCTCCCTTTTATGAAGCGCACCTGCGCCTCTTTACTGCGAGAGCTAAAAGCTCAAGTAGCCATAACCTCCCTATGAAGGCTTCCAAAAAGTAACAAGACAGAATGAATATATCGTATATTTAAACTTCCTAGAAAACGCTATTATTTGTTCCTACCAGAGGAAAGGTGAGCAAGGCTTGTCAATTGACGTCAGAAAAGTTGGATGGCGCAGCCACGCGGCAGAATGTTGAAGCTGTAACATTGTGATTGGTGAGATTTATTTAGATGGTGAAGCATTGACGTCGTGATGGAAACAGAAAGAAATTTGTCAAATTCGAGGAGGTACTGCTCTGTATAAGGTTGCAAAACGTATAAAACGGCTACGAAATATCTTCACTACTTTCCTGTACAAAAAGTTCAGAGAGAAAGATGGGTTTCGTCGCTGTCAATTGGAAAACGTGTTACATGTTACATGACAGTGTGCAGCCTGCATTTTTGTGAAGACGACTTCTTTCCACCGGTATTGTTGATTATTGATAGTTATTGTCTCTAATTTGTATTCACATGGATTTAGCTACATCAAAAATACTGATAAACTTATAGCCTATTACTTCTGTGCCGTACAAAGAATGTAATCCGCTCTTCGTAAACTTATTTAAGGGGTTCTTCCGATTGACAATAGCCGAATGGTTAGAAAACTTAAGAAAAATGCTGTTCCTAGCCTTAATTTGCCAGAGAATTTATATTCTTGCCTTTGAACAGCAAGTATGTAGGTCATTGAAGTATGATTTGGCTTAAATTGTGTTTTTCGCTATGATCTCCCTACTGTTGAATTTAGTTAATTAAAATGTAAAATCTTAGTTTTAAGTACCGGTTTGGTGACCCATCATCCCAGGCAGGCCGGTAACACCTATACTACTCAGGCAGATAGGTCACTTAGTCGTAATTTTAAAGTTATAGTGATGTTAAGTATAGGCTACATATGCGGTAATGTAGTGGGAGACCGGATCGGCCTAGGCTATTCTAACTTTAATTAGTTCTCATTTCAGGGTTTTACAGTTTTGAGTGCGAATAGTTGGTTTGAAAGTTGTACAACAGTAAGGAGAGTATGTTTTGTAAAGGCTTTAATTGGTATTATGGTTTATGTCGAGCTGAGGAGTGAATTTGGTTTGGCTTTTAGTGTAGTTTTTGATCTGTTCCGTTTGCTTATGACAGTTCAAATGAAGACTCCAGCTTTGTTAAATATCTGTATTTTAAATATTTAATTAAATATATTGATAAAGAGGATGCCTCCATTTTAACTTGCCTGTGGCAAGAGATTAATAAATTAACATTCTTGCCTTTGAACAGCAAGTATGTAGGTCAATATTTGCAATATTGAAGTATGATTTGAGCATCCCAAGTAACGCTTCTTTGAACCCAAAACATTCATGCAAATTCAGGGTTGCTTGATTCAATTTATTATCAGGGAGTCATCCTTTGTGTTATGTGAGATATATATATATTGTGAAATTAATAAAAAAAACATCGATACCGCTAGGCTCCCAAGTACAGGCTTCATATATGTAACAGCAGACAGTAAATTGACTATCTACATGTGGGTAATATTTTTAACTGGTAGTAATTAGGCACTGCAATTAAATTGATTATAAAAATATTTCTAACAATGAAAGGAAATATGTAGTATTTTGTCATCATAAATTAGAAGCCATAACAAACGCACACCCAATTACTTCACGTCACCATATCGCCGCCATATTGCAAACAGCTGACCGTAAGCTCCTCCCCCGTTTCGGACGTCAATAGCGTTTCTGGAATGAGCTGGAATGTTACCCTTTCACTGCGTCTACCTGTCAATCACTTGCAGATCTGCAGAGAGAAAGGAAAGCTCTTTAAACCTGTGAGAGTTCCAGGAATCTTGAGGTCAGTAGTAAATCACTTCTACGAACGAAAATATCTGTGTGGAAGTCAGCTCGTATAGCCTACAGCCTACTTGTGGTTGTTGTTGTTTCATTTGAAGGGTTTGGACAACGTGGTTATTTATCCCCGTGTACTTGGACGTGTGTCGAATTTGTCTGATGACAAGTGTTATTGTGATGGCTGTAGTAGTGTGTGCATTTGTAAATCAGTTGGGGATTTGGAAGCAGGCGGCAGTGGCCTGAAGTTAGGAATCAACCCAGCATTTTCATCTGAAAAGCATTTCCATGATGGCTGAGGAGGGAATCGAACTCACCTCTACTCAGTTTTGCCTCACGAGGTTGAGTTAACCCCGTTCCATTCCTCTTGACAGGACTGGGGCGATGCTAGCCACTACACCACGAGGTGCACAGCCTACTTGTAACTGAACATTGGAAATGCAGAGTGTTGTTGATTAATTTAGGGGGATTTGTGACAGTGAGGTCATGTAGCTCCATGCACTTGGGTGTTAGTATGTGTTGAATCCCTCGTTGCGTAGTGGCTAGCTTTCTTGGCATTCATCGCGGAGTCCCGGGTTCGGTTCCCGACTCGGATACTTCTGCTTCCCTGGCCTGCCCGTTCGCCTGACATGTCGCCCATCGAACATGTCTGCGATATGGTCGGTCGGCAACTTGTTCGTTCAGGACCACCTGCCGCCACTGTTGATGCTTTGTAGACGCGCCTACAAACCGCGTGGGGCGGCATTCCCCAGCAGCGTATTCAAGCGATGTATGATTCTACGCCAGGACGTCTAGCGTCTCTGAGTGCAGCACGTGGTGGCGCGACGCCGTACTGAAGATTGACCGTCAACGTGCATGTACCGGACTGTCCTTCTAATCAGTAATGTATTGTCATGTCCCAAATCTGTGGTATAAAGTGCAATGTGGTCACATCTCTTGTTCTTAGTGGTTCACTTTCTACAAACAGTAGTGTAGTTGGGCTGGACAGAGCGGCAGGTCTATCGGAATTAAAGAGCACCGACTAGGAATCTAGAAACGGGAAATGATACCACACATGAGAGTGGAAATCCGGCTGACTGTCGTCATGTCCCTGCAAATCTGTCGTCATGCAGACTCGCAATTATTGTGGGAAGTCCACCGCAGAACGGCGGAAGGAGTCCTAGACACTTCACAAAACATCGATAATTTCCAACTGCACTAAGTCAAATAATAATAATACGACCAGAGGCTCTGTATGCAGCGGAATGCCTCACTATGAACAAGAAAGGCCTGGTATAAAAATTGAAGATCAAAGAAAGAAAGAAAGAAAGAAAGAAAGAAAGAAAGAAAGAAAGAAAGAAAGATCGTGAGGAAAATCCTTGGCTCGATTAAAGACAAAGGTGAATATAGACAACGGCATTACCATGTGCTGTACATTCATGTACTAAAGATCTCAGATGTTATGAGGGAAATGAGAATTGCATTTTATGGCCACATGCTAAGAATGAAACCCACACGATTGACGAACCGGATCTTTACCTATTTAAAGATAAGAAGACCAAGCCAGCCTTGTTCGAAGAGTTAGAAAGTGACCTACAGGAGATGGAGATTACCTATGAAGATATTCAAGAACGAAACCCCCTCAAGAAGAAACTAAACGACCACCAGGATGTTCATGATAAAGCAAAGTTAAAGACAGAAACCAGACAGCAATCATTTGAGCTGAAGGACATGAGAGAGAAGCTGGTATTCATAAAGGTGTAAGGCAAGGCTGCAACTTATCACTCATACTTTTCAATCTTTACATTGAACAAGCATTGAAGGAAATTGGATAGAAATGTAAAGTGGGAGTGAAGATTCAAGGAGAAATAATTGCAACTCAGAGATTTGCTGATGACATCGTCATCTTGGCCGACACGCCAGAGGATTTGAATGGTATGGACTCCGTCCTGAGGAAAGAATTCATGATGAAAATTAATAAATGTAAAACAAAAATATTGAAATGCAGCCGAAATAAATCAGAAACCTCTATGGATATCAAATTGGCAGATGAAAAGCTAAAGGAAGTAGGAGACTTCTGTTACTTAGGAAGCAAAATAACCAGTGATGGACAAAGCAAAGAGGATATGAAAAGTAGGTTAGCTCAGGCAAAGAAAGCTTTTCTTCAGAAAAAGAATCTGTTGACAACGAATATAGATTTAGGTATTAGGAAGTCATTTTCGAAAGCCTTTGTCTGGAGCGTGGCACTCTACGGAAGTGAAACTTGGTTCAGAAGAAAAGAGGAGAATTGAAGCGCTTGAAATGTGGTGTTACAGGAGAATAGGAAGGAAGGAAGGAAGGAAGATTGTAGTTTTACGTGACCGTGCATCTTGTGATTATGAGCCACGGGACCTCCATTTTACGTGGAATCCGAACCACAGGACATGGCATTTCACTTCGAAAATCTCACATGCATTGGCCGGGAATCGAACCCGGACCGCCTTGGTGAGAGGCATATAGCTAGACCGCTGAGCCAGCACGCCCTTACAGGAGAATGATGAAGATCAGATGGCTAGATAGGGTTTCAAACGAAGAGGTATTAAGACGAGTGGGAGAGGAGAGATGTTTCTGGCGACTGCTAATGAAGAGAAGAGATAGGTTCAGAGGCGTATAGAAAGGGGGAGGGAGGCCCGGGGGGGGGGGGGGGGCAGACCCCCCCTCACCCCACCCCCCTGAAATTGTTGTCACATATATTATTTGTTTATGAATTAAAACATTAAAAACCTATATAATCATGTACTATT
Organism: Meconema thalassinum; assembly: GCA_946902985.2. Classification (NCBI taxonomy): domain Eukaryota; kingdom Metazoa; phylum Arthropoda; class Insecta; order Orthoptera; family Tettigoniidae; genus Meconema; species Meconema thalassinum. Next base: position 391,355,619 of record OX336391.1, read on the forward strand.
GTTAATAAGTGACGTATGGCAACGTTGCAAAGCCAGGCGAAGGTAGAGCGATGTAAACAGTGTGACAATCAGTTTGCTCTGATCTTATGAGTAACAACATAACCTCTGCCTTCGCTCTTATGAACGAACAAGAACAGCAACAAGTGCCCTTGAAGCGTGTGACAAAAGTTTTTTCCTTAACTTTTATACCCTTATCAAACTTTTAGCAAATTTGCCTCTCTATGCAGCTACTAGTACTGCCGAACAGAGTTTGAGTTGGTTGAAAACATACTTAAGGAATTCTACTTCTGAAAACAGACTCAACGGTCTAGTATTGTCATCTATTCACAGAGACATACATCTCACTGACGATGTAGTTATGAACCGATTTGGCAATGCTTCAAGAAGCCTTGACTTTATATTATAGTGTGAGTTGTAAATCAAAACAGTAACACTAATTCTTTCCATGTAAATACTATCAAGTGAGTAAGATGATTGTATTAATAAAAAGTATCATAAAATAGTCCTAGTTGTGTTTGGCACCAACCAAACATAAAACATCACAACAAATTGATTGAAAAAGTGATGCCAGATAGCCTTAAAACTCATCATTTTGCACCAAATTATACAAAAGTTTCCCGAGGAGAATCCCGGACCCCCTATTCTTTGGGTCTATACCATGCCCCCTAACACCCGGTTGGACACCCCCGAAATAAAACTCTATATACGCCCCTGGATAGGTTAGTAGGACACTTGTAAGACACCCAGGAATAGCAAGCTTAGTTATGGAAGGAAGGGTCGAGGACAAGAACTGTAGGGGTAGACCAAGGTTAGAGTATGTTAAACAGATTGCCTCGGATGTAGCATGTGGTAGCTATGTAGAGATGAAACGATTAGCTCAGGACAGGGAGTAATAAGAGAGCTGCATCAAACCAGTCAAAAGACTGAAGACTCAAACAACAAAGACGGGGAAGATGTGGACGGAAGAAAGAAAAGAGCAACACTGGCAATTCATGAAGGAGCACTGGCCAAAGATCAAAGCCCAGAGAAGACAGTTGAAATGACGTGGTTCTTTGTAGGCCGATACGATTAAAGAATAATAATAAACCTCAGCCCCTTACAACTGTTTCTCACCCAGCAGGGGAGCTAGGATATTGAACTCCTAACTTAAGGCGAAGGCCGCCATTTCCCAATCTTCATCTAATTTCAAATACACACAATACTAAACAGAGGTCGTCAGACAAACTCTACACACCCAAGTACACGAGGCTAAATGAACATGATGTTAAAGCCCTTCGAATGAAACAACCAAAGCCGACTTTACATGGTAATTAATTCCATTCTAAAAATATTGACCTCCTCGCGGCGTAGCGACCGGTGTTCTTGGCTGTCGCCCCAGAGCTCAGGGTTCGTTTCCTAGCCCTGCCAAGAAATTTAAATTCGGGTGTGAAGACTGGAACGAGGTACACTCAGCCTCGTGAGGCAAAACTGAGAAGAGGATGGTTCAATTCTCACCTCAGCCATCCTGGAAGTGGTTTTCCGTGGTTTCCCCCACTTCTAGTCCAGGCATATGCTGCGATGGTTCCTAACTTAAGGCCATGGCTGCCTCCTTCCCAATCCTATCCTCAATTTACAAATACACACACTAGTACAGATATCACAATATCACAAGTTTTCACACAAATTACACACACCCAAAATACAGGGGGCTATATGACCGCGATGTCGAAGCCCCTAAAATAAGCAACAACAACACTATTTTAAAAAATAATTTTAAGGGGCGGAACTACGAGGTCATATGCCCCCCAACAAAACTTTAAATATTATTTACCAGTTATATGCCGCCACCCCTCCCCACCCCCCCACCCCCTCCATGATTTTTGTATGAATGTGTCGGTTAGAATCTGAGAACGGAACTACTGATTGAAACAAAAATTGAAACACGCAACCCGCACCCCTTAATTCCTGGATTCTGTGTGCTTTCCTTTCGATGAGTCTCACTTTTTCTTTGTGCATTTACGCTGTATCCAGTCCAGATGCTGACTTGATGAAAGAGTAAACGCAATAATATTAGACTAACTCAGATGAGTCGTGTGCTGACAAGCGCTTCACCGAGATTTTACTGTTGTGTAATAAACAACAGGTCATATATCACTAAATAAGCCTAACATCATACTACTTGTGAGCACACGTGCGACTAGAACGTCCATAAGACTCGCAATTTTAAAAATAAAAATTGCAATGCGTATGCAAGGTAAAGAACATGTTCTGCGCTTGAATAGCGCAACTTTCATTTGCCTTGGCTCACTTCCGATAACTTATTACTGCTGAATCATTGTAAGGGCATGGGACATCTTGGTCATCAGTCTGCAGGGACATTATCTATGTGCGCCCCGATAAACATGACAAGCTAAGCCGGCTTTGACTGGCGCAGATCGCGGGCGCACGTACACGGTTCAGCCAGTGGTAGGCGCGCACTCTTACACTTTTACCAAACATGTTCAATAATGTGCACTTACAATGCTCATAGTCGATGCTGAAAATGTCCTCCCTCTCTTGTAACGCACACCTGACATCTTTTTATGAAAGAATGGACAACAACCTCATCTAATTTTTGTTTTGTAAGAACACAACGTTGTCTGTTAACATCTTTATTATTTAAGGAGCCTGTGTTCTTCAATCGTTTAGCGAGCCTCCTAATTGTACTGCCATTAGGCACAGGTCTTCCTAGAAATTTTATTCGAAATTTTCGTCTTGTTTCAGAACAAGACTTTCTGCTTTTCATATACGAATTATGGCTATACACATGATCGCGCAATGTGAATTTATTGGTGTCTATGCATGACCAACAATCACAGTAATCACAATACTCACTAAACGTGCAATACTAACGTCTAAGCTTTGCAGATACACGTCCATATGAATGACAAAACACGTGTGAACTAACGATATGAGTCAGCGGAGCACGCTTCCACCGGCTGAACCGTCGCCTACGATCTGCGCCAGTCAAAGTCGGCTTAGCTTGCCGTGTTTATCGGGGCGCTCATAAATAAAGACCCTGTACCTCGGATAGTGTTACTTCAATTTAAGGGCTAGGGACATATTTGGATTCAGTCGTGTGTACTTGTGTCTGAAAACCTGTGCTACAGTATTTAATGGCTTGGTACTTTGGACTACGATTATTATTAAGTCTACTATTAGACCAGCCACGGTGGCCGAGAGCACTAATGTGCTACCTGTGGTGCCCCTCTGGCATCGGGTGAGCGTGGATTCGAATCCCACCTTAGCCCTCCTGAAAATGGTTTTGGTGGATTCCCATTTTCACCACCAGGCAAATGCCGAGACGGTTCCTTTCAACAGGTCCACGGCCAACTTCCTTCCAAAATCCCTTCCGTGACCCTTCCTTAATTAGACCGAAGTTAAGGGTCACCTGGATGATCGACCTGTTACCATCAGGGCTTCCATCCACTCACTCGTCCAAAAATAGTGAAATAGTGAGTGTTTTATTTCGAAAAAGTGAAAAAAGGTGAATTTTTATAGGAAAAAGTGAGTAAATAGTGAGTAAATTCATAGCATTATTCGCATTTATGGCCGTAGGCCTATATCTGGTTCATAATTTTAACTTTTGTTGATATCTGTAGGCACAATTGGGGGGTCTTGGGTGGCTAAGCTCCCCAAAACAAACCATAGCCCTCCCCCCCCCCAAAAAAAAATGTAAATCAAATTGCGCCTATGTTAATAATATCTCTGAGTACTGTTGGTGATTTTTTCGTCGATCACTGCACGGCTCCGGCTGTGGTATTGCACCATGGAAGTTTTTTAAGCTTTCTGGCCGCCTGGCTCGCTGCCGGCAGCGGTGGCAGAAAAACGAACTACCCATTCATGGGTATATTTTGGGTCATTTCTAACAATCTGATTGTGCACGAGACCAGTTTTAACGCAGAATGTGACCAGTTTTGAAAAAAAAAAAGGAGAATAGTGAGTAATTTTATCAAATAGTGAGAAAAGTGAGGCTGCTTTGAAAATAGTGAATAATAGTGAGAAAAGTGAGTCGCTGGAATCCCTGGTTACCATCCCCAGTTGTATCTGCTGACAAAGTGTGTTCAGCTCTCAGACACCATCCTTGTGACGGTAGAGGAATGATGATCATTCGCAGAGTCCACGGTTTAAACTAAGCTGAGAGAATAATCGATTTCAAAGAGATATTACGGTATTTATTCTCAAATATTTCTCATTTTACATTGAAGGTGCGGCTCAATGATCAAGTACAACCATTGTTGCTTAGACCAGAGTTTCCTAAAGTGTGGTCCTTGACTAGCCTAAGAAAAAGCTTTTTGATGTGTAACATCTTTCCGCTCGGTTGCTGGATAGTTTTGTGGGAGTGATTTTGAAAATTGGGGACGGAAGTGAATCGGGCGGAAGTGGATCGGACGGAAGTGAAGACGCACTGCCAGAAAAATGGGATGGAAGTGAATCGGGCGGAAGTGGATCGAACGGAAGTGGATCGGACGGAAGTGAAGACGCACTGCTATCTGGATGTACAATTGAAAATGTGTGTATTGGAAACAATGCAGTGTGTGCTCTGTAGCGCGAGAATGTTATGGCAATACAGTAGGCAGTGCATTTAGCAGGCTCTGGTTTGACGAGCACAGTGGCAAATGTTTCACCGACTTTCATTTGTCATTGAACAGTTTATGAAGCATCACGTTCAAGGTTGAATATCACATGGGGTAGGACAATGACGGCAAATGACATTTAAGTAAGCGGCATTATTTTCAAGCTGTGGGTGAGTAGTCAAATATTAAATGCATAACAGAATGTTGTTATATGAGTGGAATAAAAGCTGTATTTTCATCATATGTGAGACTAGGTCATTTCATGATTGTAGGAAGCCATGTTTTGATTGTTTACGACGAACTGTATGAGAGCCTTGAGAATAATGAATGTTATAGTTACTGAGGAATGTGCTCACAGTATTTAAGAGTACTGTCGACGTTGTGTGTCACTTTGTTATTATGAATTATTAATGTAAAAGGAAGGAAGCTTGTAGTTTTGCGTGTCCGTTAATCTCACGATCATGATCCACGGTACCTCCCTTTTACGTGGAATGCGAACCACAGGACATGGCATTTCAATTCGAAAATCTCACATGTATTGACCGGGAATCAAACCCGGTCTACCTTGGTGAGAGACTAACAGCTTGACCGCTGTGCCACAAATGTGACAGTAGCATATCTCCAATTCAATCTATACATTCATCATAGTACCAGTATGAAAATGGAATGTAAATTAACATTTTAAGAATGTCCAAGCTGTGTAGTATACGAGTAGGATAACATGTCAGATGTTACACATCATATGCGACTACTGTAAGGCTCGTATCTTTTTTTATGGCCCTATTTAAAAGACACATTTTCTTTTGATTAACGGACCAAGTACGTGTTAAATATCCAGGAATGCTCTTTCTAGCTAGGAGATTAAGGTTCCTAAATTATAACGTTGGGTTAATTGCAGCGTTTAGCAGTCAGGGAGGTTGTAGCTTAAGTGCCATAGCTTTAAGTCAAAAATTTGAGAGGTGTGTATCATTGTAGAATTGGAATAGATGTGTTTTTTTTTCTTCCTTGGGTGGGGAAGGTCCGTGGTATCCAGCATCTTGAGTAACTCTGGCTTAGACTTCCTTGTGGTGTAGTGGCTAGCATTCCTGGCTGTCACTCCGGAGGTCCGGGTTTGATTCCCGGCTGAAACGGGGTACACTCAGCCTCGTGAACTAAACTCAGAAGAGGTGCGTTCGATCCCCACCTCAGCCAACTAGGAAGTGCTTTTGGGTGTGGTTTCCCCACTTCTACTTCAGGCAAATGCCGGGATGACTCTTAAAGCCACGGCCGCCTCCTTCCCAATCGTCACCTGAATTGCAAATACACAAACTACTACAGCTATCACAATAACGCAAGTTATCAGACAAATTACCCCCACAGACACAATTACACGGGGCTACCACGATGTTGCAAAGCATAAACAACAATATGGTTGCTTAGATGTTCATGAAATGACGCACGATGTGGCTGACATAAATCCTGTATTATTATTATTATTATTATTATTATTATTATTATTATTATTATGCGTTAAAATCCATCAGTATGCCTTCCTTCGGAGGGGAAGTATAGCCGGTCCCATGTCATAGATTTATGGCATGAAAAAGAACCTTCCACTAACTACACTTGTGGAAGCTAAAATGTGTAGGTTATTTTGATAACGCTATATTAGTTCCAACGTTCGCCGCCAGGTGCTGACTGCGATGTCATTTAGTAGCCACGTCTGCAGCTATATGTCGTGGACGGTAGCATTTGGTAGCAAAAGTAGAAACTAATTGAACAAATTAATCGTCTGCAGTCCTTCTACCTGAATCACAGATAACACACACTAATACAGCCATCACAATTAACACCGGTTATCAAACAAATTCTACACACACCTAAAGTATATGGGGTTACATGACCGCGTTGTCGCAGCCCCTAAACTAAGGAACCAACCATTATTATTATTATTATTATTACTTCACCCACACTGCACCCGCTGTAGCTCAGCTGCTCTATGTCAGGTAGTCTAATGAGACATCGAAATTGAATCCCACCTCAGCCAACATAATCACCTGTAGTTTATTACAGGTTATTCTTTTCATATATTTCAGTCATGGGAATGCTTTTGAGTAGACCAACTCAAAGTTACAATATCAATCATTAAAGTCGGAGCTTGCCACGGTGGGTGAGTGGTTATAGTGTCGGACTACCAACCCCAAGATTGCAGGTTCGCCACTGGCCATGGTAAGTGATTTTTGAAGGCGACAAACATCACGATACTCATGTCATACGTTGTTGGCATGTTAAAGAACCCATTTGAATTCAGTAGGCCGTGTTCAATGGCATAATTAATCTCGGGATTTTCCGCCAACACAAAGTTCCTCCATTCTCTACTTGAAAGCGCGTAGCCTAGTGTCAAGGAGTTTAGATATCTAACCTCCTTGACTTTCATAGCGTTCACAGGAACGACGAAATTCGACATGCAAGCTACCCTCTGGGTGTCAATTAACAAAGCTTGCACCAGGCACCCGAGGCCATACGATATTATTAATATTATTATTATTATTATTATTATTTAAGTCGGAAACTGATTGTTTGGACAATTTCCTTCCTTGTGTGTCTTCTTTCGTTTTGTTATTTTCATGAATTATTTCCCAGTCTAGGCAAGATAGTTAGTGTGCATTTACTAGTCTGGCTGCAGTATAAATTAAGGCATTTAATGTATTCAATTACAAGCTATCGCACCCGGCTTTCCCACTTGAATAACAATCCGGAGCACCGTACTAAATTTGCTTAAGGCTCTTGCTCCCTTAACTACGGCAACAACAAGAACAACTGCAATAATAATAATAGCCAGTGATTAAACCAGAAGCACTGTACGCTGCAGAAACCCTAAACATGAATTTCAAAGGCCAGATGGAGAAACTCGGATTAAGGAAAAGGGTGTTTTAAGAATAATCATAGTACCAAAATTTCAGGATGATAAGATAATACACATCAAGAATGAGACTCTCGGCAAGAAAACTGATAAACTTTCAGGAGGATACGTTTTTACGGCTATCTTCTCAGAATGAACTCTAGTAGACAGTGGTGGATCCAGGCCTTGCGGGGGCTCTGGGCGATATGATAAGGTGGGCCCCCCAACAATAGGAAATTTAAAAAAAATATCAAATCAAATGGAAAGCAGTTTTGTAATACCGGTAATAATAAAATAAAGAATAGTTACAATATTTTGAATACACTACAGTACCGTACATTATTTTTATAATATGAAAGAAACCTTTAAGTCCCCTTGAAGAAGATTATGTAAACTAGTATTAAAATATTACTTTGCCACTTTTTTTTTCGGATGAAGTCTTCTATTATTTCACTGAAATCTAAACTTGCTAAACGGTCAAGGGAGGTCATAGCTGCACTAATAAAAAAAAGAATTATGAATTAGTTCGAAAAGTTTAATTAAATAAATTTAAAACAATCCATGGGGCGGGGCCCTGGGCGATCGCCCTCCTCGCCCTCCCAAAGATCCGCCCCTGCTAGTAGATTAACTAAACAAATCTTTGATTTCTTCCGTAACCGTGAAACAAAACCCACATGGTTTTAAGAAACTGAAAAAGACCTACTGTAGTAGAATTAAAAATTACAGAAAATTCACTACTCAATCGAAAATAATTACTTACGACTAAAATATAAAGTTCAAGACAATCTACACTAAAATCCAAACACAACATCTCAGAAAAGAAGTTCATAAAGAATGAAGAGATATTGGGCATTAAGGAAAGAACAACAACAGAGAAATGACTGATTCAACGTAGGCCTACCCCCAAAGAGGGTGAAGCGAAATAATAATAATAATAATAATAAGAAGAAGAAGAAGAAGAAGAAGAATAGCCTCTTCTAGACAAAAGTTTACGGCACTCTAACATTTAAACTATTCGCACGAGCAAACTTAGTTAATTTTCTCACAACTAATCGTCTCAAGACTGCGTGGGAAAAAAAAAATGCTGGTACCGCGTACCACTGTCTACTTCGTTTCCATTCTAACCCCAATTACAAATACTGTATAGACGTGAAAACAGGCACCACAAGATCTTTGGTTATCAGACTCCACACACATTTAGGTACAAGGAGCTGATAGCCATTATGTCTCGATTCCCTAATGAAAAAAACATACTGAAAAAACAAAACTTTTTGTATGTAAAAATAATAGGTATTCAACAGGACAGAAGTGAAGATACGGTACTAGAAAGCAATTATGAATTTTATATTTAAATTCATTATTGTGATGCTAATCAAGTATTTTAGGTATTTATAAAGGTTTTACATTTTAATTAAAATGATAGAGTGTTTTGTTTGTTTACAGATTGGAGACCTCTTGGTATCAAAGGAAGAGCAAGCACCAGTTCTTGGAAATTTAAAACCTTTACACTGAAGTCGCTTTAGACTGGCAATCAATCATCTGTGAGAACATCGGAGAAGAACGTAAATTCCCCATACGTCTTATGTCATCAGTTGTCTAACCATTGCTTTTCTTGCTCGACTGTCTGTCTAGCTTGCATTAAGTATTAAACCAGCGCCCTGTTTGAGGTTAGTAGAGGGGAAATCCATTCTCCCTCCTTGGAACTAGCTCGGGCCCATTCTTCTCCGCCCTCCACTGTGCTCCCCCACCTTTCATCCGGCCAGACGCGACTGCGCATTGCCGTGTCCAAACGAAACAAAGTAGTAGCAGGAGGCCGTGGTGAAACGACAGTCTTGAAGCGACAGGAGGGTGAAGTTTATTCGGTTGTCCGACAAGGGCGTGAATGGTGTAGCGTGTGAGTGGAAACGTATGTGTCTTTGGTGAACGAATAGTATTTCTTTGATAGAAGTGAGGATTGTGCTAGTGTAATAGGGGCGTTATCTAAGCATAACGCCTCCATTTAAACAAAGTATTTTTTCAAGAGTGTGTTATTAATTTCGAAGTGAACAAAGTAAACCCAAGCAAGGCAACATGTTTGATGTGTTTGGCTCCGTTAAGGGGCTCCTGAAGCTAGACTCGGTATGTATCGATAACAATGTTTTTCGACTTCATTACAAAGCGACAGTCATTATTTTGATTGCATTTTCACTCCTGGTGACATCGCGACAGTACATTGGTGATCCTATCGACTGTATTGTGGATGAAATTCCCCCCAATGTCATGGACACGTATTGCTGGATCTATTCAACCTTTACCATCCCCAACCGACACACAGGGAAGATCGGCAAGGAAGTGATTCAGCCAGGTGTTGCAAGCCATGTGGAAGGAGAGGATGAAGTGAAATACCACAAATACTATCAGTGGGTGTGTTTCGTGTTGTTCTTCCAGGCCATTCTCTTCTACGTCCCACGTTACCTGTGGAAAACATGGGAAGGTGGACGAATTAAGATGCTTGTTCTTGACCTTAATTGCCCAGTAGTTAGTGATGAATGCAAAACTGATCGTAAGAAATTATTAGTAGACTATTTTGCTACGAATCTTCATACTCAAAATTTTTACGCTGTTCGATTTTTCATCTGTGAAGCATTGAATTTTGTCAATGTAGTAGGTCAAATTTACTTCATGGATCTCTTTTTGGATGGTGAATTTACAACATATGGCTCTGACGTAGTCAAATTCACCGAGATGGAGCCTGAGGAACGGGTTGATCCAATGGCCCGAGTTTTCCCTAAAGTAACAAAGTGTACCTTCCACAAGTACGGTCCTTCAGGTACGGTGCAGAAGTTCGATGGCTTGTGTGTGCTGCCCTTGAACATTGTGAACGAGAAGATCTACGTGTTCCTGTGGTTCTGGTTCGTCATTTTGTCCGTGTTGACGGGTCTCTCGCTGCTGTACAGGGCAGCGGTCGTTATGGGACCGCAGATCCGCATGTACCTGCTGCGTGCTCGATCTCGCCTCGCACCTCAGGATCAGATAGAAATCATCTCCCGCAAGTGCCAGATCGGAGATTGGTTCGTCCTTTACCAACTCGGTAAGAACATCGACCCCCTCATCTATAAAGAACTTGTAGCGGACTTGTCAAAGAAGTTAGAAGGAAAAGAGCAAGTGTAAGCTAAAGAATTCACGTTTTAAAAAATCGTGCATATTTTTTTAAAGAAAATTTTAAAGAAATTGTTAAAAAGTCGGAAGTTAAAATGCTCCTGAAGAGATTTAGTTATTGAAAGCAATATGGTATAGTACTGTGTTCATTCCTAGTTCGCCAAGTATAGGACAATCAATACGATTTCGATTTGGCGAGAAATGAAATATGCAGTAGTTGGGATATTCTATTTCAGAATAGTCCACACTGAATAGTGCTATGCATTGCTCACCATCCTTGGCCATCGCTGCAAACTATGTTTGAGTGAACTTGGTTTTCCTAAAAGGGCTAAAATATCGAATGCATTGTGTGAAGTGGGACCATTTTTTCGTTGTGTTAAGTGTTCAGCGGTGCCAACTTAATATTGGGAGTAGTATGGAGGAGCAATTGTGTAAAGTAACATCCATGACAAAAGTTGTATGTTGGTAACCCTGTTTTGTACACAGTTTATGGTCGGCCAAGGATATGGGCAATGGTGGCAAGTTGAGATACTATTCCTGTGATGAGCTAAAGACTGGTTTATTAAGAATGAAATAATAAGATGCCTTCAGCTTGTCGTATTATGTGACGTGCATTGACCACTTTTAGTGGACTTCCACATCCTGTTGTGGGTGTGAAACAAACAAGATATGATATTTACGGTTTCATTCCCTGTGCTAGGACCAGTTGTCCTTACTTCATTTCCACCTTTCTTTCATTTTTTTTATGTTCAGTACATTAACAATAGCCACAACATTTTGCTTTTCTAGGTTGCATGAATTAATTTTGTTGAAGCAAAATGAACTACGAAGAAAAGATTCCTATCGTTCATTTATCATTCTTTTGTATACATATTTATTTAATCTTGATGTATGACATGGTTTTCAGTTATGTTTTCATTCAAGCAATTCAGTGCAAATAATTCGATAATTTAAAATGATTGTTACCTATAAGAATATTGTTCTTGCTGCAGAGTTGTATATTATATTTTCTAGTGGGAGGAGTGTTATTTTTTACTGAACATACTCAAAGTATCAACATTGTTGATAAAGATATTGCTCTCAAATAGTAGGTGACGTTTTGTTTTTTATGCCGATGTTTTTCATGGTCTCTTCACATTCCAATGGTAAAAGACATAAAAATCAATTTTTCTTGCAATTTGTACAGATTTTGATCAGTATTCCAGTTTTTGTTTTGTGTACCATATCGTTCCTCATTTTCCAACTAAAGAGAATAGGTATATTTGATTCAGTTCCTCAATTACAAATTCAAAACATTCTCTCGAAGGGCTCTCAAGTTGTGAATTTGAAATGTTGCCCTGCAAAGAATACGCACAATTATGCATATCGCATTTATGTAGCCTAATGCAAGTCTTCTAATGACTTGAATTGAGTCATATTTCTTTAGTAAATTGGCAATAATAGGTTATAAGAACTGGTTGATAAAATCAGGGAAACCTAACTTGTGGTGTTCAACATTAACTTATGTGCCTTGTGAAAGTATTTTAAAGTATTCCATTTTTAAAGTCTGATGAATCTTTGTAGAAAGTTTTTGTGTTATCAGTGTCAATTCTTGTTGGATTTCATATATCAAAGGAATTCCAGTTCAATTGCTCATTTTTAAAAGTACAGTCGAAGCCACAAATTTTTGTATAAAATTAAAGGAAGCAATGTTGTTTGTACAAAGATATTGCCTTATTTAAAGTTGTGTATTTTAGTGTAACTAATTATGAAGCGTTTACAAGAGTAATTTTAAGATTTTTAATGTTATAGCCATGTTACATGTGAAAATTGAGATTCGTTTTTTAGGCTGGACTGTACGTCTTCCACGAAAATACATTCCACACTCGCTCCCTTTCTATACATGAATCTAAACCGAGTAAAGTTTGTGAAGGCAGTGAAGAAAATACGTTCATTTTTGTAAAGAATGTTCATATACAAATAAATTTACAATGCTTATTCCTTTTTTAATGTTAATTTTTTATTGTAGGCTACACTTTAAATTTCTATTTCAATCCATGATAGCATGAAAACAATTTCTATTGCAATCCACAATAAGCATGAAAGAAGTTTCTGTTCATTTGCGGTGTATACTGTACCAATTTTTCAGTTTGCTTGTCAGTCCTCGACCGGCTAATCACGTTGCTTTTGCTCCCTATTTTGTTATTCTAGTTCTTGATTACAAAATTTGGAACAAATTTCTCACATGTGTACAAACTGAATTTCAATGATGTGTACCAGTAGCCTACCAACATTTCAATGTACAGGAACTTCCGAAGGTTTGAAGGGCATTTTTCCACATGGTTGCTAATTTTAGCCATATCTTGTCTGCCTGTCTCAGAGCAAATGGTTTTCATTGGTACCTACTTTTGATTTTGATCGCTGAGATTTTCATTGTATTGTTAAATATCTTATCTGTGCATTGCATCAGTAGGGATATGATGGTTATGGCGCTGCCGTCAAGCTCCTTAATGTACCTCTCACCTAGGTGGACCTGGATCAATTCTCAATTACATGCACATGTAATTGAAGCAAAATTTCAACGTCCAGTAGTTCGGGTTTAACACCAAACAAAAAATTCCCATGCATTATGATAAGATTAGCAGCAATGTTAAATGACAAGCTTGCCTGCATTCCATTAGTGGTGTGGTTTTTTTACTTTGAAAAAGAAAAAAAAATCACTGATTATTATTTTTGTAGGGTTTTCTGCAGGGTCATTTATTTAGGTTGCTCGGAGTATCAGAAGAACATGCACGGAAGGCGATAGCCCGGCCGTGACTAATTTGCCGAGAGGTATATTCCCGTCATGACGGCTAAGATCTAATACAGTACAGTAGCGATAACCATTGCATTATACAGCTAGGTACGGAGTGTCATTGCACCAGCCGTGCCGTGCTCGTGAGTGGTGCTGCGGAGCGACCTAAAAAGAGACCCTGTAGTTATGAAATCATTTAGTCCATTTTCTACTAGTGATAAACATGGAATGACTTAAAATATACTGTAAAGAATTCATAGTCCTACAGGGTATCTTTTTCGACCACTTCGAACATAAATGTTGAGGAGCGAATACAGTTTTTGCAAAGATACGACAAAAATCATTTGGGATTCCGGTACTTACTAGAATCATAAATAAAAACTTTATTAATAGCTTGCTTCCAGACTTGTCTAAGAATTACAGAATCAATAATTTTGGAGACTTAATATTCCATTTTCTGAACATTGGACAAATGCTACTTTCTTGAAGTTATATTTCGTATAAAGCTATTCAAATTGGCCGTTAAATACTCCTACGGAACACATTGCATTTGTATTTTGTGGAACATGTTTCTAATGTTCTAAGCTTCCAATGCTGCACCGAGGGACAATATTTGTTTCTTTTTCAACTAATGTGATGCAAATTATTCTTTCTTAACTGTCATAGCATGTTTTTAAACACTTAATGTTATTCGCCCTCATTGCCCTGCAGATTTAAAATTGTAACTATTTTACAAGCGTGTAACATTTCGTCTTTGTCTGTTTTGTTATTTTTGTATTGATAAGATCTTGTTAAAAAGTTTCTATGCTACTGCTTATTAGCTCAGAGAGCCATAATTCTTCTTTACAGCTGGAATTTACTAAGTACTGTAACATAGAACATGTTTCACACAGACCATGTTCGGAACTCAACGTATTGAATTTTTAATAACTTGAACAGATTGAAAAGTCGTAATGTCCCATTAATTATTCTTATAAGAATGGCAAAGTTTTATAGCACTCGAAGTTTTGTGAGAAAGCTGTATTTGTCAGAGTTGCTAGTTATTTTGGGTCATTCACCATTGCATTATGGATTATCACGTAGATGGATTATGAATTATCGCGTAGATGTAATGTTAACCCATGATTTGTGTGGTGTTGGTTGTCGCTGGCTAGCAAATAAAACTATCAGAGGATTGAGATTTCGGAGTTGGCAGTGCATAACATGTGACAGACATTGTGGAAAAATAGCCCTTCTGATTCCTTTTTATCATATTTGCTATGGCTTTAAGATCCTTAAATAATAGGCATGTTGACTTGACATTTTCTCCCATCCCATGTTTTATTCCTTGACCATTCAACAGTTTAACATCTGTGCTGAAGAAGAGAGATGCATCCTGTTTGTTCATGCAAGTCTGCTATTCCATATCATAGTGTATTTTATAGCCTACTCAACCGGTAAGATTTGCTGCATATGTGTCTACAGTTAAAATTATGTGGGTTATTTGAAATAATTCCCATCATTTGATAACCAACATTAATTTCATACTGGAATAGTTATTTTACTAGCGTATTGACAAGGTGTTGAGAACCCGCTCTGGACTAGACTATCACATCTTCAAATCACCAGGAGATAAGTTGAATGAAATGCTAAATCCTTCTGCTTTCCAGTTGTTAACTGACCTCTGCTATCAACACAAAAGTGATTATCTGGAATCTGTGAAGTTTTACATGGCTCTTTGACCCTGAAATCTTTGAGTTGCTAACACTGGGACGTGCTTAACAAGGCGCCCGTCAGACTGTGGTGGATTCCTCCCCTGGATTTCTGCAGATATTAGGCACTATCATTTAACTTAAACACTGCAGAATAATATATTTTGGCCATACTAAGACTGACATTGCCACACCGCAAAATAAAGATTCAATGTGCAATTGTAGGCTTATAAAATTAGCTGCAGAGTTGAGAACCGAGGCTGAAGTTCTGCACAGCAATGTTATTCTTCGCCGCAACATGTTCCTCCATGTAGGCTGTAAGGTAGTTTAAGTTATAGTTACGAAAGGGATAAATTTTGTGTGGCAAAGAATGACAGTACCGTACATGGTCTTGCTAACCTAGCCTCTCATTTTACAAGCTTACTTGTGTACATTTGTTTACAGGAAATGTAATGCTTTTCAGTCTGTCAACATGATTGTACCCAATTGTAATGGGTGTTCGCCTAATCCTGAAGAAACTTAACACAAGATTAGTAAATTCACTTTCATAAGTAAACTTTCTTTCATGGGTAGGGAAACAACCCGTATAATTGGGTACAATCATGTTTACTAACTAAAAGCATTAAATTTCTATAACTAAGTCAACACTTAGAAATGGCTTCCAAAACGATAATGTTTGTTTATAGGTTTACATAAATGTGCACAAATTAATTTCTCTTGTCATAGGCCTACATAGACCTTAGAGTTTGTGGCTTGTCTTCCTTGGTTACAGAGTCATACAGAGGACAGTCTGTGACCCTCAAGCCTGTGCAATTGATACGAGAGTTGCTTTCCGCACAACTGACATCACATATCAATTGCACATGGCCTGAGGCTCACAGACTGTCCTCTGTACAACTGCGCAACCAGGACTGACCAAAAATGGTGGCTTAAACTGGCGTATTGCATAGTACCGACAGTACGCATTAAAAAGAGACTAACTGATCGATATTGCTGCACTATTCACCATCTACAGGGTCTTCATATTTGCTTGGCTAGGACATTTTCGCTACGCCAGTGACGCCTCAGTTGCCGGCTGCCGCGTGCATATGTATGGCAGAACATGGTTTTTAAAATCAGTATTGTGCATTTTTACTCACTATGCTTACAGTAGATGCTGAAAATGTTTCCCATCCGCTGCCAAACATAATCAGCATCTATTTAAGTTATGAAGTTTCCGTTACTCAGGTTAGTTGAGCTTCAGTACCTTTACTTCTATTTTCATCGTTAACTGAGCCTGTACGTTTGAATCTCTTAGCCAGTTATTTTATTGTGATTGTGTATAGTGTTGTAATGCCTTATGTGAAATATTCGTTACTTGAACGTGTATATCTGCACAATAGGTACATAAAGTGCAGGAAATCGTGCGCTATAATAAGACAAAAGTTTCGAGTGAAATTTCCAGGGAGACCCAGTCCTATAAATCGGACAAAACAACTGGCTAATTTGAGATTCAAACGTACGGGTTCAGTAAACATTAAAAATAAGACGTTAAGGTCGTTACTTCCTTACTGAAGCTAAATTAACCGTAAACTTCATAAGGAGACATGCCGGTTACGTTTTTGACAGTGGATGGGGAACATTTTCACCATCCACTGTAAGCATGGTGAGTAAAAATGCAAGGTATTCTGCCGTACATACGCGCTCGGCAGCCAAGCAAATATAAAGACCCTTCATTTCAAGAAGTCGAAGCTATATCTTAGCAGTGCTGTTGTCATCAATACTAACCCGTGCAAAGAACTTGCTATTCTTGGCCAAATAAAGCAATCTATGATCGTGCATTATCCCTGAATTTTTACAAACCCTATGGAAGGTATAGGCTACAGGGGTAAATTTTTACCTGGCACAAGTTGTGCAAGAAAGACTGCTTCGATACAACACACTTATTTTTAACGAGACCCCAATGTTCTTATAAGTGGTCTAGCCCATCCTGATTTTGTTCCTTTTATATATAGTTCATTGTGAGATTATTTTAGCTTAGTGCACAATTTTTCAATGAATTATTGAGGAATAAGTTACTAAAGTTCTTGTTTTGCATTTTATCATTTGCATGGGTGATATTAGGAACAGAGTTTTAACAAACATACACATGGTGGTAACAGAACCTGAAAATCTGGGAAATTTGTCTCTCTGGAAATACCAGGGAATCCCGCAAAGATAGAGGAAAAATTCAGGGAAATTTGAAGAAACTTTTAAAAAATTGAATGAATCTAAAATGCATCAAATTTTGCGTTGAGCGAGTGAGAATTATTTTGCTGCCGTAACCTTGTGCTGTGAAAAATGTAGTGAGATTCCCCTTGCTGACCAAATCATCTCTAAATGAATTGTTAGGCACGAGGGGTGGTACCTTTTATCTGCTAAATTAATATCAGGGATATTTGTCAGGCAAAGCTAGTCACCATCATACGTAAAACAAATGCTTAATTTATATTAACTCTCCAGTTTGAAAAGGAAAAAGACACATTTGAAATTCGGTGACTTCTCACAAGGGCTCTTATATATTTAAAAGTAGTTATCCCCTTCCTTTCATGTAAGTTTCTCGTTCATTCTATAAAATTCCTTGCAGTTATAATTAAGTACCAGTGGTAAAAGGAAAAAAAAATCATGGTCCTAAGTTCTTGCATAGATCATGTAGGCACAAGTATTTGATATTAAACTTGAAAGTATGAAGTCATATGTGCCTTCATACAAATTTTTATGGTGTGCTTATTTTGAATATAAGTAATATATACGAATAATATATCATATTTCGAGTATTATAATTTGTTTTTATTGACAATTGTGTGGAGCACTGGATGAATCGCACAACTAGAAGATATTCTCACAGTTACATTAACTGGTGAAATATCGCCTTGTTGGCCTCGTCATCAATTTCTGAGACCTAGCTCTAAACTGTAGTGCATTGTAGCAGGTGATACACATTTTTCAGTCATTACTAGCACTAGACTGATGTAATACTTCATTTGTCAGTCATATTGATAATACTGCCACAATGTAACCTTGCCATTTGTCCCCCATCCCTACAAACATGGGAGATTTATAGCATAAATTGGGTTGAATTAGGTTGTATTCACTGTTGCCACTCGTGTTACAAAGTCTCAAATTTATGCAGACACTGATACTGGTAGGCGTACTTATAATGTAACATGAAAGTTGGCTGCATGAGCTAATTATCATGGGTTTGCCAATCATTACACCATTATAATTAAGTAAAAGTTTTTCGGGCTTGTAGGCCGTGGTCCAGACAGGATATCTCCCCACGTTTCACCGATCACAGTTTCCGAAAAACTTCTACTTAGGCTTTCACGGCTGGCGTTCATAATTAAGCTGTTATAACACCATTAGCTGGATAACGCATGAACTAGAATGCAATGCATATTGAAAAACATTGATATATTTTTATTTCAAATAAACTGCACATTATAATTGTTTCTGCCTCGTTGCGTAGTGGCCCAGGTTAGATTCCCATCTGTGCCAAAAAAAAAAATCTGGAATGAGGTACACTCGTGAGGTAAAACTGAGAAGATGCGGGTGCAATTCACACCTAGAGTGGTTTCCCCACTTCTACTCCAGGCAAATGCTGGGATGGTACCCAACTTGAGGCCACGACTGCTTCCTTCCCAAATTTCTACCTCTGTTAACACACATTAGTACAGCCATCACAGAGACAAAGGTTATCAGACAAATTCTACAAACGCCAAGTACATGGGGCTACACGACCATGATGTTGCAAAGCCCCCCCTAAAATCAAGAACTATTAGTGTACAGTGTATTGGCACAAAGATTATTTATCTTTAATGACCTACTGTTGAGGTTATTGCAGCATTATTTTACAATGGATACCCATATTCTTGGCAGCTTTGTCTCGGACAAGAAGTTGTCAAAGATAAATAACTTTATTTTAGGTCGTTAATAAAAAAGACTACTCTGATTAGAATATAGTGTAGGGTCTCCATTACTGTCCAAAATATATATGTTACAACTACATCTAGCATATTTAGTTAGCCTACTTTTTATGAAAGTACATACTGATGAAAGGAATCTGTTCTACAAAATAAATTTTTGCATTTTCACAAGCACCTCACTATATTTCTAAGAATGTTACTGTTATCTGACTAGTTGGAGAAAATGTTCTAAACGAGACAAGCCTTGAATATGTATACCCATAGCTCGTTCCTCTGATATGTGTAGGCTGGCCACTGCAGTTGTGATGCATTATTATAATTTCCCAGATACATCTATATTTTGATCAATTAAAAATATTCATATTTCTATCAAAGAATAACATTTCAAGAAGGATATGTGCAGTTCGGTACAAGATGAATGGTTGTTTAGTATGAAAGGTCATGTTCAGCATTCTGGAATATCAATTAGGAGTCGGCAAGAGTAGGCTAGCTTGAAAGGAAGGCAGTGATCTGAATCCTCCAGAATGTCAAGTAGTCTGTAAATGCAACTCGCAAGTTAATGGTTAATATAATTCTGGATTGTGTGAGAGATTACAGATACACTTGGCAGACATGGAATTAAAGAATACATTCTGTTGAGTGAAAAATCTATTTCCAAAGGAAACTTTCTGTTGAAGGGGTGACTAAAGAAATATATTCTGATAATTTTTGGAAAATTTTATTATCTATAGATCTACTATACTAAGGCTATTTCATGAATATACTTTCATTACTGTACATAAAGAAATAGCCTACCTATGTGTTGAAAACAAAACAACTTACCCAGGTTAGAGAAAGGCAGGGTATTTGAGAGCAACCCGTGGACTTTCCAACTTGACCCTGTTGCTATTGTTACGATCTTATGAACTGACGAGGGAGACATTTCTCATTGAGGATACAGGGCTGGATCTGCAACTTCCTAACACAAGACTGTATGAGCTGGCTTTGGAAGAGAGATACAGAGAAAGGGCAGAAGTTCCTAACTTACTGTACAGAGGCCATGACATGGATTGCAGAAGTGCTAATCAAAATAATGGAAGCCATAATATAATGGTTCATGGGTATTATGTTGATTATAACAATAATGGTGTGTTGCCGGATACAGTAGTTAAAGTAACAAACTCGGTTCATAGACATGACAGTGTACAACCACATTATCCTCCCGATCTTCTAACTAAATACAAAAGTTGAGAACACCAACACAGTGACGATACAATCAGCGCATCGCAATGGCCAGTTATTGATGATAATCACTTGCTTTGTTGAAAGTGTTCAGGCATCTAATTTTGTATCTGAAAGCAAGTTCAGTTACTATTTAAGTACAGGCCTGCAGTTTTATGCACACTTAGCAGTGAACATCAAGATTCAGGAATAAAATAGTTCCTCACTCTCGAATAAATATATATTCGATTCAGAAACAAATCAATTGTTTTACAAACAAAATTACATTATACAATCACACCTTGGTTAACCAGAAACATACAATCTCAATAGCATTCTTGTTGTGGACATTCAACTGTAATTGTTGGTTTTGGAAATCATCATCTTGTACAGTTTCCAGCCCCAGGCTGGGTCTGTTTAGAACATAAGCCTCGCCACATAGTCCTTTCTTCCCACCACCTCTCCGCAGTCACTCTGGTCCAGTCCTTAAAGTATAGAATTGAAATGTCACAAGCTGGCCTATGCACTCTCTTATTGGAGAACTAGGTATATACATTATTGTTGTTTGAAAGTATGATTCACTAAAGAAGCAGGCTGCTCACAGGTAATCATGGTAAGTTCCATAACTGTAAGTGGGTTGCAGCAGACCTTGTCTCACTAGCACAATCTTGCCTTGTACTGTTAATAACACAGGGCTGCTGCAGAACACTTGGTGGTTTATATATGTGGATGTAGTGTCGAAAACTTGGACTTTCTGCAGTCCATGTATGGTCAGTTTTCAGCCCGTGCCCCTATTAATTAAATACTGAACCACCTCGTGGTGCAGTGACAGTGATTGGCATTCTTGGCTGTCACCCCAGAAATTTAATTCTGGTCTGAGGGCTGGAACAAGGTACTCCTAGCCTCGTGAGGCAAAACCGAGACATACCAGAGTGGTTTCCATACTTCTCCAGGAAAATTCTGGGATGGTTCCTAACTTCAGGCCACAGTCTCCTCCTCCCCCAATCCTCGCCTGAATTACAAATATGCACACTACTACAGACAGACACAGGTTATCAGAAAAATTATATACACACACCCCAGGAACAAGGGGCTTATTAAGTATGATGTCCAAGACACTCAAATAAAAAAATAAAAGAAACTTACTGCTCTTTATAAAAATTTCTGCCTATACAGTATTTTATAATTAATATTTAAATTTCACTGATTATTTATAATGCAAAGTAACTATCTCATTCAAGCAGTTTCTAATTATTTGCTAACTTGAATGTTATCTTTGAATTTTACAGAAATGTAGTCAAATCATCAATTCATACTTCATTTTGTTTAATTCCAAGTAAGCTGTCATTTCAATTCCAGAATACAGGTTATCAAGAAAGTCCAACACACACTCAATTACAAGGGGCAGATGACCAGGATGATCGAAGCCCCTAAGATGAATTAATATCCCATTTTAATTCCCTATAATGAAGACCAGTAATTACATTTCAGTTCTATGTGGTTTGAAGGGGAACAGACAAGTAGGGTTCACGGCTAACCCTTGCTACCATTAGCTCGCAAGACTGCATGCTTTATGTTAGGTGAACAATTTTTTACAGTACATAGCATTCTATTGTTGTGATGTGACAAGTTTTTATTTTGTTCGCTGTAATCTAATTTTCTGAAATCATGTAAAAGTAAGACATTTACCAGGGATCCTAAAGTGTTGGAGTGATTCAGAAATTGAAAATACAGTATTAAAAGAAGAAAGATCAGTGCAGATGATGATTTACACATTTCTCTAATATAACATCCACTTGTACAGAATATCTTTTTTTCGACATTTTGCATCTACACATCACGTAACACTCACTTTTCTTGTAAACAGGCTTCAGTAAGATTTTGCTGCAATACATTCCCCAATTTTACTACATTTCTTAAGTTATTAAATATCGAATTCAAGCTGTTCACGTAACTTCAATTTGATCTGTTGTGTGGTCCCTTCAGTTTCAGATTAAGTAAGTTCAGCACTTGCATTACTCAAAAACTGTCTTCATGATGTTCCATAAATGTGAATATGATTTAAATGCAACAACAAATATCTCTTTTGGTACTACCAGACTTAAGTGGGTGAAGAAGGTTAAATACCTTGGCTTGACAACAGACAATACTATTTCTTGGGCATCACATATAACGAATCTAAAAAATAAAATCTCAGCTTTAGTTGGAATCTTTGCTAAAATCATGTGTTATGTAACAACACAGACACTACGTGTAATATACTTCACAATGATTCAATCTCGGCTCTCATACCTATGTTTCATCTGGGGAAGAGCCTCACAAACTAAATTGAATAATCTTGAGGTTCTACAAAACAGGGCTCTAAGATCAATGTATGGATTCCATCGTTTATACCCTCGCTGTAGAATGTACACAGAAACTAATATATTGCCGTTGAAACTGCTTGTATCTTTCAACTCTACTTTAATTATTTATAAAATATTGCATTGTCTCATGACCACAAACACTACATTCTCTTTCGTTAATGAAATTCACATGCACTGCACAAGACAAAAAATAAGTTACATGTAGTCAGCAATAGAACGACTAAATTTGGAGTTAATGCACTGTAGCACTCGCTCATCTCAGTGTACAACCTGGTACCACTTGATCTAGCAAGAATCTCTCAAATTGGGCCATTTCGTGTAAAGTTGAAAAAGCACTATTTGCTGACTCTGAATGTATAATGATGTATGAATAATAATTTACTCTAAATGTATAATAACTTACTCTTGTGATACCACATTCTTCCAAATAATCTTTATCTTATATGTTTATCAACACTAATTGACTCATAACTTCCAAGTATGTTTATTAGCTTATAGTCTCATTTCTCCAATTATATTATACCGCTTTTTCCTTGGTCATGTATTGTGTCAAAAGCGTCGCTTTGAATACACTTCAATTGCGTATTTGTATACTGTACTCTAAATGTATTCTAATTTAGCATTTGTATAGTTATTCCGTCATCTATGTAATGACTATGTACTGTTCCCCACGACAGAGCTCTGCTCTCGGGAATCTTTTTCTAGACAAATAAAATAAATATACTTCAGGTTACTTTTAAAGTACTGTATGACAAATTATTGCTAATAGCAAATGGCCTGGTGCAGGTCTTCAAAACTTACACAAAACTGGTCACTTGCATGTCAACGATAACATTCCATTCTTATTCTCAAGAGCCAGTTCCTGATGATAATGACTCCTTAATTAAATTTCTTGGCACTGCCAGGAACCAAACCTGGGCCAATGATGGTAGCCAATGATCCTACTCAATAACATATACACACACTAATACAGATATCACAGAGATGTGGGTTATCAGACAAATTCTAAACATGCCTAAGTGCCTATTTTTTGCATACCGGTAATTGATTAAGACATGGCTTATAGGTTGCAGTGGCAAATGTAAGATTGTACATAATTATGAAAACAGAAATTATTGAACATTTCCTGAAATCATTTTAGAGCTCAATAGTTGTATAACATTCTATACAATTTTTGAAGCTGGGTGTTGTTTGCAGAATCTGTCAGACATTTAAATTACCTGTCCACCTTGTTGCATAGTGGCTAGCATTCTTGGCTGTCACCGTGAAGGCCTGGGTTTGATTCCCGGCTCTGCCTAGAAATTGAAGTCTGGTCTGAGGGCTGGATTGGGGCACACTCAGCCTCGTGAAACAAAACTGAGCCATCCTGGAAGTGGTATTCCAAGTCTACTCCAGGCGAATGACGGGTTGGTTCTTAAATTAAGGTCACGGCCGCCTCCTTGCCGATCCTCATCTGAATTACAACTACACACACAATAACACAGGTTATCAGAACAATTCCACACTCACCCAGGGACACGGGGCTACATGACCACGATGTCGCAAAGCCCCTAAATGAATCATCAACAACAACAGTTTCCTACCCAAATCCTACCGCGATTATAAATACACACACTGGTGCAGACATCACAAAGACACAGGCTATAGGACAACTTCTACACAGACCCAAGTATACGGGGCTACATGATCACGATGTCGCAAAACCCCTAAAATAATCATCACCCTAATCTACATCAGGCTGGCTGCGTGGCTCAACGGTAACCTTCTCGCTTGCTGGGCCCAAGGTTGCAGGTTCGTATCCTGGCGCAGTCAGCTGGCATTTGAGGGTGCGCAAATGCGAGGGAGCCGTGTCAGTAGATTTACTGGCACGTTAAAGATCCCCTTCGGGGCAAAATTCCGGCACCCCGGCGTCTCTAAAAGCCAGAGTAGTTAAAAAGGGAAGTAAAACCAATAACATTATTATTATTACTAATCTACATCTGCCAACCCTGGTTGGTGGATTGCCTTGCTGAAGCAATAACTTGCCCTGACTCGTTGGAATTGATGTAGTGAAAGGGCATACAAGGTTCATCACTTGAGCAGGAAAATGGAGCAATTAGTTTCTATGTTTAGAATGAAAGCTCAGTTGAGTGCTTGTAGAGCAGGGGTCTTCAATACGTGGCCGCAGAGTTGTTTCCTGCAGTAGCAGCTTTTGAGAGGAGGTCTAGCCTTCTTCATTTTCCGGTGGAGATGTATTATTATTATTATTGCTAACTGAGTTATCTATTCTACCTACTAATTACGATATTGCTGTAATAGTATTTTATTCTGCCGCCACTGCTATTGTCACAACAAACGCTGGTGCGATCATCTCTCTGTATAACAAGTAGTTCAGTGAAGAACTAAATAGCCTATTTTCATGATTGAAAGTCCCATAGGTGTACTTATGTTCATAGCCTTTATCAACATACGAAATTTCAGTTTGATTGCTGTCACAGATTAGTAGTATTGAGAACCGTCTAAATATTTCGGATGATCGCCATGTTGGATTTTTATACACGTAGGCCATAGGGTTATGTACTAGTACAAGAAATTATTCCGTAGGTAGGCCTATATTATTCAAACTTCAATCGCATGATTAGGACACTAGAAGTAAAAGAAAAAAAAGAGGTTTTAAAATTTCGTACACCCACCATCTTGTGGTTATGAAAGAAGTTGAAATAATTAGACGTCAGTGGATTTAAATTTGTATTAGCATATTTAAATTTCGATTCGCTGCCATGTTGGATTTGTGCTCACCAGGTTATTGAAAGTCCCATAGGTGTACTTATGTTCATAGCCTTTATCAACATACGAAATTTCAGTTTGATTGCTGTCACAGATTAGTAGTATTGAGAACCGTCTAAATATTTCGGATGATCGCCATGTTGGATTTTTATACACGTAGGCCATAGGGTTATGTACTAGTACAAGAAATTATTCCGTAGGTAGGCCTATATTATTCAAACTTCAATCGCATGATTAGGACACTAGAAGTAAAAGAAAAAAAGAGGTTTTAAAATTTCGTACACCCACCATCTTGTGGTTATGAAAGAAGTTGAAATAATTAGACGTCAGTGGATTTAAATTTGTATTAGCATATTTAAATTTCGATTCGCTGCCATGTTGGATTTGTGCTCACCAGGTTATTGAAAGTCCCATAGGTGTACTTATGTTCATAGCCTTTATCAACATACGAAATTTCAGTTTGATTGCTGTCATAGATTAGTAGGTATTGGGAACCGTCTAAATACTTCGTAAGGTCGCCATGTTGGATATTTATGTATGGAGGTCATAGAGTTATGCACTGTTAGATGACGATTATTGCGTAGGTTCAGGGCTTTTTTTTTCTGGAAAAAGAGGTGCCGGAACTCACAGGAGGGAAATTAAGGAAGAAGACATGGGATTTATCGAACACTTAAGAAAGCATGTAATTTTCATCGAAACCAACTTACACTGAATTCAAAACAATTTCCAAATTTTTGACATGTCATCATCCTCCTCAGTTCGTTTTCTGGTCTTGCTTTTTGTATCCATGACTGAATGACGACCTTGTAACAACCAAGTTTTGACATACTTCGTTGGATCAAATACCGTCAAAGGAGGTCCAACAATTCTTTTTTTTTTTTTTAGCGTATGGCTTTTAGTGCCGGGAGTGTCCGAGGACATGTTCGGCTCGCCAGTTTTGTAGCTGCTTCGAGGCGGACACCCAATGGGTGAGCTACACGTACCGTCGCGTGTGGAGTGTTGTCTGCGGAGGAAAGTTTGAATGTAAGGACGAGGAGTTGGAAGGTAGCGGTTGTGGCCTATAGTTAGGGACCAACCCCGGCATTTGCCTGGAAGGAAGATGGGAAACCACAGAAGACCATCTTCAAGGTTGCCGGCGGGGGGATTCGAACCTCCTCGCCTCCCGGATGTGAGCGACTGCCAGCAGTCATGCCGTAACGACCACGGCTAACTCACCCGGTAATTCTTTTACTAGTAATGAGGTAATGGTGTTCACTGACAAAGATGATCTTTCTGGAATCACAATCAAGTTCATCTGAGAAAATCCCCTTTCACACTCACATGAAGATTGTGTTGAGAGTCCTTCGAACCCGAGAAAGTTCCCTGGGCATTTCTTCTCTGAATTTCAGGTAATCTCTGAAGGCTCGAATAGCTTCTCTTTCATTTCAGTTGGAATCTTCTTGCCAGTGTGCCTATTTCTGCTTCTCCATACAGAATATTTTCTCTTGAGTTTGCTGGCCAATTCTCAGAATCCAGAACTCTTGCACATCTTGACAGTTCAGTGTCTTCTTCGGAAATTAATCTTTTCTGTAGAGAAGATTTAAGTTGTTCATAGAAATCATTCGGGGAGATTGGTGGATCATAAATTCTGTTTTTCTTATGCAATGGAACACCCTTAAACTGTAGATTTGCAGCTGCCTCAAGAGCTTTCTGATAGGAAGGCCCTGGGGACAGACCTCCTCTTCTCACAAATATCAACAAGACACTCAATCTTGCATTGGGCTTTGTAAAGATCAGCATTTCTATCCTGTAGATCTAAACTTAGTTCAGACAGTTCTTGCAAAGCATCGTAAATTAATCCCAGATCCAAAATAAATTCCATAGATGTTA
This sequence comes from Meconema thalassinum, assembly GCA_946902985.2. Classification (NCBI taxonomy): domain Eukaryota; kingdom Metazoa; phylum Arthropoda; class Insecta; order Orthoptera; family Tettigoniidae; genus Meconema; species Meconema thalassinum. Next base: position 391,382,842 of record OX336391.1, read on the forward strand.
TTTTCCTGTGAAGACCTTCATAGGAGCATTTTTCCTTTCTGTCATAACCATCTTCTGATTTACCTCTTTCAAAATGAAGTACCAGTGCTTCAAAATCCTGCCAAACAGCCCAAAAAGTTCTATAGCTGGATGCAATCCACCTTGTGACAGAATTTTTCCAATGTTTAAAATCTGCATCTCCAGTGTAGCTGCACATGGCTGGAGCTGCCTTGCATTCTTTGGAGAGGCATGATACATAACATATAATTTGTCCATAAAACTCTTTAATCTATTGATGCCAGAAACCTCTTTCACAACATCGTGTACTGATAATTCCAGTCTATGGCTAGCACAATGCCACAAAACAATGGCAAGTAATCTGTCTTTGAAAAGGTTTGAAACTCCTCCATGTACTCCGAACATTACTGCGGCACCATCACACGTCAGTGAAACTAAATTTTCCTTTAGAAAATCTTCTGTGAACCCTAGTGCTCCTATAGAAGACATCAAGCTTTTGTTAATTCCATTTGCTGTTACGTCATCCAACTCAATTAAATCAATGAAAAGGTTGACCGGTTCTGCCATTTTTATTTCTTCAATGTAGGTGCGAACATATACTATCAGAACAGACTTTTGACTTACAGTAGACGATTCATCAAGAATAAGAGAGAACTTGCTCTTTGAATCAAGTACATGTGGTTTACTATATTTATACAGGCATTACTTGAATGCAAAATTCTCCCCATTTCAATCCCGTCCAATTCTTGTAAATCAATTTCAGTTTCAAAATTGTAGAACGACTGGTTCTTTTTTGCCACCTTATAAGCAGTACGAAATACTTTACAAGTAATTTCCTTTTCACTCTCTAATGACTTAGACATACTGTCTCAAGTTTTTCTTTCTTCCCTTCTTCAGTTAATTTATTAGCACTTTTAGGTCCAGCACTTTCTTTATGGTCAAAAATCTTTTTCCTGAGAGATGTTAGCTTATGTTTACGATTTTCTCCATAAGACACAATTTCACAGTTTATCCACTCTTTTGATAGTCGCATATCCACATTTTTCTGTACACCTAAACTTCTAACTTTTTTGCACACTGAGCAACCTAACTTGCCGTCATGAAAATACAACCAATCTTTTTTCTTAACAAAAGCGTTCTTTTGTTCTACAGCCCAACAACTAGGCCACATACTTTGAAATTCACTTTGAACTTTACAGACCGTTATGGAACTCGTCGACACTTCTGTTGATTCAAGCCCGCGAAACAGAGATTCTTATTTCCACACTTGAGTTTGATGATACTCCAACTTGATGGACTGACGAACTGCCTGGACAATTTTTGCCTTTGGTGGTAGGCACAGAAAAATATTCTGAAATTCTTTTCATTCTCGCCTCGTGACCGACAGATTTAGGTTATGTCTATTGCCGCGTAAGAAGTAGTACAAACTACCGCTGAGAATGCAACAAACACAGGCAATCATCTACAGCACCGAACAACAGTACTCTATATTGAGGGCAATCCAGATGAAACGTAACTAGAACTGGGACCAATATACAAAACAGCTACAAAGTGAGCTAAGAAAGAACAAGAACGAATAGCCTACCGTATATCCATGCTGCCCGTAAACCGGAAGAATGTTTTCGATTTCGATTGATTTCGATTTTCGTAATAACAAGGCGATATGCGATATTTCCTTTTCAATTAAGGTCATTCTAGCGCGGGAACAGTAAAATTAATATTTTTAAAATTCCTTAACCTGAAAAAAACATATTTGAAGTCTAAATATTGTTTAGAGATTTGAATCCACGAAGAGGTTCCGGAACGCCGTTCCGGTGCGTTCCGCCCTAGAAAAAAAAGCCCTGCGTAGGTTCATTATTCAAAAGTTGACTTCAATCGCGTAATTAGGACACAAGTAATGAAAATTTAATATTAAAATTATGCATAGCCGCCATCTTGAGGTTATATAAACAATTCAACTAAATTAAATGCCAGTGTATTACAATGTGTATGAACATTTGCTGTACCAAGTTTCACTGCGCTCGGACGGTTAAATCGTGATAAAAATCTATTCAAATGGTTGAACTTCGCCATGTTCGTTTTGTATGTAACAGGTTTTTGAAAGTGATCTTCTAGTAGTGTCCATTATCACTGTACACAATTTCGGTGTGATATCAGTAAGAGTTTCGGAAATATAGAATGCCGGTGAAATTTTCGCACAGCCGCCATGTTGGATTGGTGAGGCGTAATAAAATTTGAAGGGCATGATCGGGGTTGGAAGAAATAGTACGATGTCCTTACTGAGTTTCATTGAAATCGCTCCAGCCGTTTATATTTTATTACGGGGGTGGGGGGACACACACATATGCACAAACACGGACAAAAGGTGATCTCATAAGCCTATTTTTTAATAAATAAAACAAGTTGTTCAGTAAAGAACATATAGCCTACTTTCTCCTAAATGCATGGGTATTGTTATAACTCTTTGTCCTTTTCAAGGAGTATGATCGAATGTTGGTTGTAGTAGCTTGTTGAAATACAACGTGCTATAGGGATATTAAACATGAATATGAGGTGCCCTTTGCTAGTGCTACCTCTGTACCAAATTTCGTTCAATTCGGTTTCACCGTGTTTGAATTGATAGGGGGAATCGATTTGCACACATACTTGGCCACCATCTGCAAACTATTGGGCTGATGTTCTTGCAGTTTGGTCTGAATATGTTTCCCACATAAAGATATGGTGTTGCAAAATTTGGTAGAGACTAGATTATTAGGTTGGTCGTAATTATATTTTAGCTTTTAACATTTGGGTGGCCGCGATTACGATTCCGTCAAGATAGCGGTGATATAAAACATGACGCTGAGGTGCCCTTTGCTAGTGCTACCTCTGTACCAAATTTCGTTCCATTCGGTTTCACCGTGTTCGAATTGATAAGGGGAATCGATTTTCACACAAAGATGGCCGCCATCCGCAAAATATTAGGCTGATGACCTATTAGTTTGGTCAAAGGATGCTCCCTCCATAAAGGTATGTTGTTGCTAAATTTGCTAGAGATCGGATGATTAGGCTAATCGTAATTTGATTTAAGCTTTGAACATTTGTGTGGCCACCATTGCGTTTCTGTCAATATGGCGGCGATATAAATCATGACACTGAGATGCCCTTTGCTAGTGCTATCTCTGTACCAAATTTCGTTCCATTCGGTTTCACCGTGTTTGAATTAATAGGGAGAATCTATTTTGACACAAAGATGGCCGCCATCCGCAAACTATTAGGCGAATGACCTATTAGATTGGTCAAAGGATGCTCCCTCCATAAAGGTATGTAGTTGCAAAATTTGGTAGAGATCGGATGATTAGGTTAATCGTAATTTGATTTAAGCTTTGAACATTCGTGTGGCCGCCATTACGTTTCAGTCAAGATGGTGGCGATATAAAACATGACACTGAGGTGTCCTTTGCTAGTGCTACCTCTGTACCAAATTTCGTTCCATTCGGTTCCACCGTGTTCGAATTAATAGGGGGAATCAATTTTGACATAAAGATGGCCGCCACCCGCAAACTATTAGGCTAATAACCTATTAGATTGGTCAAAGGATGCTTCCTCCATAAAGGTATGTAGTTGCAAAATTTGGTAGAGATCGGATGATTAGGTTAATCGTAATTTGATTTAAGCTTTAAACATTCGTGTGGCCGCTATTACGTTTCTGTCAAGATGGCGGCGATATAAAACATGACACTGAGGTGCCCTTTGCTAGTGCTACCTCTGTACCAAATTTCGTTCCATTTGGTTTCACCGTGTTTGAATTAATAGGGGGAATTGATTTTCACACAAAGATGGCCGCCATCCGCAAACTATTAGGCTAATGACCTAGTTATTTGGTCAAAGGATGCTTCCTCTATAAAGGTATGTTGTTGCAAAATTTGGTAGAGATCGGATGATTAGGTTAATCGTAATTTGATTTAAGCTTTGAACATTTGTGTGGCCGCCATTACGTTTCCGTCCAAATGGCGGCGATATAAAACATGACACTGAGGTGCCTTTTGTTAGTACTACCTCTGTACCAAATTTCGTTCCATTCGGTTGCACCTGTTCGAATTAATAGGGGGAATCGATTTTCACACAAAGATGGCCGCCATCCGCAAACTATTACGCTGATGACTTATTAGTTTGGTCAAAGTATGCTACCCCTATAAAGGTATGTTGTTGCAAAATTTGGTAGAGATCGGATGATTAGGTTAGTCGTAATTTGATTTAAGATTTGAACATTTGTGTGGCCGCCATTACGTTTCCGTCAAGATGGCGGCGATATAAAACATGACACTGAGGTGTCCTTTGCTAGTGCTACTTTTGTACCAAATTTCGTTCAATTCGCATTCACCGTGTTCGAATTGATAGGGGGGGACAGACATTCAGAGAACACACACTCACACACACACAGACACACACACACAGACTCACATACACACACACAGACAGACACACTTTTTTCGCCCTGTGTTGATCTCATAAGTCTACTTTCATTTTTTGCAAAAATCGAAAGTAGGCTAAAAAGGCTAAAATGGATGTTTCTTGATAGTTTGTCCCGTATACGTTCAGATACCATTCATCCGATTGCGATGTATCTTGAGTGAGTTGTTGTGCGCACTCCCGAATGTTTCTGAATGAGTAAAACCATTTTACAATATGTAACGAGTGAGTCGTCTCAACAAATGAGTGTTGGTGCGCGAATCGTTTCAACGAATGAACTTCGGTCAGCTGTTGTGCTCGCCCGCTAAGGTTCCTGAACTAGTAAAACCATTTTACGATAGGTCGCTCATGAGTCGTTTCAACAAATGAGTGTGTTTCATACAGTTCAGCGGCAGTTTACGGAAAAGCAAAAATAAATATTGTGTATCCAAAAGCAACTCAATAAACAAAATTACATCACAAGCACATTCTTTCTTTCCTTCTTTCTTTGATTGGCAATGCAACGCATGCCGGGTACAGCTAGGCATTGTACCCTTCCATGTTTTCTAGGATGCCGACTCTAGCTCGGGGTAATGGTCTGTCCGGTGTGGCTCTAACTTAATCTAAACACCCTAGGAATATCGTCAAGGATCACAGGAGGCTTAACTTAAAATCAGTATTTCAGAGAACTCCTAATATAAAATAATTTATTCACAAAACATCATCTCCCATTTGCTCCCATCCATAGACAGTAAAACAACAAAATATACTCCCTTAAATTATTCTAATCAACAAAATCATAATGCAAAAGGTAAATTAATCACACTGGCTGAAACCAGGAAAAGAAAAATAATCTATTTCACTGCAGTCCACTGCTTCAAGTTCAAAAATAAAACGTCAACAGACTTAATTCATCAAAACTATGGCCTGAATAACCCAGCCATTCTATCAAAAAAATGGTTTCTGGGGTTCGGACATGTTCTCTCGTACAATCATCATTCTTCCTCACAAGAGTCAAACAATGAAGGCAATAGACTTATTCTAGGCCACAGGCATATGTGCATGTTCTAGCTTATAAACAATTAATTCACTCAGAGCCATGACTCTGCTAATTACGGTAAAACAAATAAGTCAAATACATGAAGCATCAAATAAACACACTTCGGTGGCCGATGCCCCGTTACTCTTGATAAACAAACAACTATAATGAATGCACTCAAAATGATATCACAATACAAGACGTCGCTTCCTGAAGCGGTACAAAAAAGAAACAAACCCTGGGAAGCTAGACTACCTTCCCTCCAAAGAAAACAATACCATCCAACGTGGTCCCTCGACCTTGTGACAGACACTCTCACACCATAATAACCCAGCTGGGCGGGCAACAACCTTCGCTGCTACTTTCAGAATTCAGACGGCTGGCCACAATCTTATACCTGCTTCCTATGACTGCCTTGGGTTCGAGCTGTACAGTTACCTTTCCGACGGAGCTATAGCGCACTCTCATCAGACAATGAATTCAATCATTTCACTTACCAATTATATCATCGTAGACTTGCGGGAATTTCGCCTCCGCCTTAAATTCACTTACCATTTATATCATCGTAGACTCGCGGGAATTTCGCCTCCGCCTTAAATTCACTTACCATTTTATATCCTCGTAGAACACGGGAATACCACCTCCGTTATTAATTTCATCTCAACCCAGGATCAACTCTCAACCTTTTCTGAATATTATATTATCATCCAGCCATTTTGTCTTACCTTTCTTTACCTTGGTGTGATTATCAATTACCATACTTACTGTTCACATAATTTCAGTGTCACTACTGGTCTTTGTCACAATGTCAAGCTGTCTCCCCCATATTAGCTTTTACGTTAATATCGTGCGTAAGCACTATCAACCCAATTATTCCCTTAATTGTGCATTCAGCAAAGCCACTGACACCCTCAAACAAAACACATTTAAACAAGATTTGATGCTCATATACTAATCTTACATTATAAAACACACAAAAAAATCATAAATGACAAATATACACAAATCTACACAAAACATGCCTGCTGAGCCCAAAATATCTATTTTATCATAATTGCTTATGATCGAGATAAACTTATCCGATTCCCATGATGGGATACGCTATGGCAAACATGCCCCATGCAATATCTACTTATCTCGTATACATCCTGATGGTGATGCTCTGGTCCTTGATATCAGTCTTCTGGATCAATTGGTTCATCTTGCAAGGAGGATAATTTTTACACACGGTTTCCAGAAAATTCACCAAAGCAAAGGTCCACTGTGAATTATTATTATTATTATCACAATGCACGGTTCTCGCGTATGTAGCTCCTACCTCCTACAGCTATCATCAACCTACTCAATTCAGCTGATAGTTCATAGCGTCCTTTATCACTGACTTTGCTATTAATAGCACGGGTGGCTATCTCTATCATATAACTGTGTCGTACTGTCACGGTATGCACACTCACGATACTGTTCCGATTCGCACTCGCGAATACTTAGCGATATTCAAATGTCCAAAGATAGAACTGCTTCTACTTATAAAATCTGTCAATATTTCAGAACGCGGCGATCATAGGCTCGCGTCTATGCAATGCTCAAAGTAGAACTTGTAAAATTATTAATATTTCAGACCTCAACGAGCGTGGGCTTGCGCCTCATGCAGCGCCCGGATACGAACTGTTTTCGCTGCGTCTCCAGCTATTATTTATATGATTTCTCGTAGAAGTACTTGGAGTGGGGAGCTTTTAGAATTTATTTCCATAATAACACGCGCATGAATATGCAAATTAGCTCCTTTGAACGTCCTCATTTATAATGTCTCAATGGCTTATTTTAATCCAAAATCCGATCGTTGGATCCTTATATAATGAGCTCCGTGATTCCCTTCATTGTTCCTTAATTTCGGCGGGATTTGGTCGCGTCTCGCGTCCCTCGCTGCTATTGGTGGTTTCAAATCCACCCCCTGATTTCATTTTTATTCTGGCAAAAATCACAGAATGATCCAATTTAAATTTTGAAGATACTTCTGAGAGGCTGGGATTGTCCCCTATACGATGGTGTACTTCCTGTTTCTGCATTTTAATTACTGCTCCAATTTCTCTCAAATGGGCGGGGTTTATCTAGTGAGTGATCGTTGAAATTTTCGTATTTACCCGCTTGGTTGAAAGACCGTTTCGCGTTGTCTGAGCGCATGTGGTTGCCAGATGTTGGCTTTCTCTTCCTCTCTTCATTGTCCGCGCTAGGTGAAAGTTACAGCAAAAGCACGTACGGGCCTCCCTTTGTTGTGCTCTGGTCTACAGGCAACGTCTTTTCTTACATCAGCTTTGAAACATGAATAAAATCTTGTTGAAATAAATATGTAGAATTTATGCAATCACAGATGCATAAAGGTTACAGTATACATATTCCGTGAGTCACGATTTGTTTGAATCGTTCTTCTTTGTCGCTAAGAAAATTCCACTAGGAGGCCAGGTTGATGCAGGGCCGCCTGTCAGGCATTGGTTGTTATGGTAACTGTGACGTCTGCCCCAGCATGCATAGCGAGGGTGAATGTTGAAGGCACTAGCAGGAGGCCAGAAATGATTCATGTACTAGCCTATTTCTTTCAAATAATGCCCGATCTATTTGGGCACTCTTGTGTCGACCGACTGAAGAGCAATTCTAGTGATTGATTATACAGCAACACTGAGAATTGGCTTCTAACATTTCAATTTTCATGAACTGTATTACTTTTCTAGGAATTTCAGAGGGGGCTCAAGTCTCCTCTGTCCACCCTCTGAATATGTCCCTGCTGCTATAGATCAGGGGTCTTCAGGAGCCGCCGGCTTTTGTTGAAATATTTATATTTCATGTTCTGTAACAAATGCTATCCTTATATCCATGAACCTATCATAGGCATGAAGCTCCCAGGATCAATCAAGACTAATAAACTCGTACTTTTGCTGTGCTCACACTAAGTGCAAGCAGGTGCAAGTTAATTATTATAAACAGGTCAGTCGAAATGGAGATGTCAGACGAGTAGGACATTGTTTTGGAAAATGGTCTTTTAAAGTTTTTATTTTTGAATGAGCAGGAAATCAGTGAAGAGTGGGTGAACGAGTATTTTTTTGGACAGAGAGGAAGATGGGGAGTATGCACGAATATTCAACGATTTGCTTAGACAGCCTGATAAGTTTCTTGAATACATCAGAATTATACCAGACACTGTCTACTATGCTGGGCAAATCGGTCTTCTTCTTCTCACGGCATCGATAAGCGATTCCGTATCCATCATATACTCGTAAACATACAAATCAGGAGCTCTACAACACTAGACTGTCACTGCCTCGATGGTCAGAAATCAACTGAGATCAACGGAGATTTTTGTTTGGAAGTTGAGTCGGATCAAGCTTGCGCAAGCGTGCACTTGCTTGTGGCGGTCAGTGTGATCGACGGTGGACACGTCACCACTTGTTTCAGTCGCTCTCCTCGAGATTTTGTTATAAATTATGTGCATGCATGAGCACGCGCGCGCCACCAAATTACTTGCACAAACGTGCCTCCAATGTGATCGAAGCCTTTCACAAGAACTGGCCAGCAGGAATTCTGAGAAAAGGTGTCTAGTAACATTTTCTTACACAGCACCCTTTCACCTGCCACCCGCAGCGATATCTCCTTACCGAACACTTAACTACCACTAATGATAACGAGCCGATTCTTCCTTACAAGAATAGATTCTTCTATTTCTACCTTTGTCGACTCGAAATCGTCAGGCCTTTGCAGTCAGTTCAAACACAGTGCATGTTCAGTGGACGTGTTTAGCCCGATTTACAATAAACTGATACCGTTAAGTTTACTGTTTGTTTGTTATGATACAAGCGACAGCCGTGCTGCCAACGTAACTGGTGACGTAATCTCTCGCAGCAGCTTGTAGGCACTGCGGAGAACATTCCCTGTCGCCCTGTATGTAGTAGTTGCAGTAATTAGACAGAAGACTGTAGATCTTGTGATCCTTTTTTAGCCTACTTTCGATTTTTGCAAAAAATGAAAGTAGACTTATGAGATCACTACAGGGTCAAAAATTGTGTGTCTGTCTGTGTGTGTGTATGTGTGTGTGTGTCTGTGTGTGTGTGTGAGAGTGTGTGTAGCCTACTCTGAATGTCTGTCCCCCCTATCAATTCGAACACGGTGAAACCGAATTGAACGAAATTTGGTACAGAGGTAGAACAAGCAAAGGGCACCTCAGTGTCATGTTTCATATCGCCGCCATCTTTACCAAAACTGAATGGCGGCCACTCCAACGTTCAAAACGTAAAATCAAATAGCGACTAACCAAATTATCCTATCTCTACCAAATTTGGTAATAACATACCTTCATATACGACGCGTCTTGTGACCAAACTACAAGGTCATCCGCCGGACCATTTCAGGATGGCGGCCGTGCGAATTATGCAAACTTTATAATCCATATCATGGGACCCACCAGTTCCGATTATCGAGCCGAGAATCGATTTAACTGTTCTAAAGGAAGAGGCACGTTCGAAATTAAAAGTTTATTTTGTAATACTATAGTGCAGAAGTGATTTTAAAAAGCTGAGCCGTCTCGGTAAGAAGACAAGATGGCAGTGGATATCTTGTGCCTGACTTATATTTCACTAATTTGAGTATTGCATGCAATATAGCGTACTGATACAAAATAAATAAACTTTGTATGAAATGCTTTATATATAAATAATATACTCCACTGATGAAATCGTTAGGTCTAAATCATTATTTGCTCACAAGTTCTATGTAAGCCATTTTATATAGAACAATGTTCGTTGGCACAAATGGCTCCGTGGTAGAGCGTTGGTCTATCATTCACGCGCCTATGGTTCAAACCCCATCAGTGTTAGGTTTTTGCTTGAAATTTTACATATTTATTGCTTTGTAATGACTCAGACGTTTTAAAATAAAGCGTTATATTGTGCATATTACGGTGGGAAACATATAATAAATTAAAACATAATTCGCCAGCAGATTTGCTCGAGACATCTAGCAGCCAAAAAGGTAACTGCACGCCGGCCTACTTATTAACTTCCAGATTTTATTGAAAAGTTTCTTCTTATGGCCGCTAGAATGCACTCGCCCTGTTAGGATTGTATTGTTCGATACTTCTCCACTAGATTTCTCGACTGGTCTACATGGGACTCCATTGATAGTATACCATTGGCATTCCATGCGCATCGAATTTGAAGAATGACAAGATGATACTATGATACATTTTTACTTCTTATTTTAAAGGGTTTGTAACAGCCTATTGTGCGTTATTTGAAAATGTTATTTGAAGTAAAGAACAAAACGATTTCACATAGTAACTGAATTCTAGCCGTTGGTGCTAGTTCAGGTTATTAATACTTTTATTTCAGGCAAATAGCAATCGAAAATATCCACATAGTTTGTATACACACGTCTCTGTAGGGTCATGGAAAGATTTGTTAATTCAATTAGGGTTGTGAAAGCCATGCACAACCAGACGTGTAAAGACATGCCTCAACTCAAAGTTGGATGTTGTCCACGGCAGGTCGATTATGTAATAATAACAATAATAATAATGTTATTTGTTTTACGTCCCTTTTAACTACTGCTGCTTTTAGATACGCCGGGGTGCCGGAATTTTGGCCCGAAGGGGATCTTCAACGTGCCAGTAAATCTACTGACACGGCTCCCTCGCATTTGTGCACCCTCAAATGCCAGCTGACTGCGCCAGGATACGAACCTGCAACCTAGGGCCCAGCAAGCGAGAACGTTACTGCTGAGCCACGCAGCCAGTCCGGTCGATTATGTCTCCAGATCCATAACATTCTTGAGATACTTCTTATCTATCTTTCTTCAATGATGGTAGTAGTTTTTTTCTAGGTTGTGGCGTTTGGTAGAGGTAAATAGTTTCTAAGGTCTTCAACCAAGAAATGATTCTATTATACTCTTTGATAATAACAACGAGTTATAACTATACTCATACATTTAGGAGAAAGTAGGCTATATGTTCTTTATTGAACATCTTGTTTTTTGTGCGAAGTAGCCAATGAGAAGTGCTAAGAAAGTACAGAATGATTAGGGCCAGGGGGAGGGGATTGCTGGACATTCATGTTTCAGAAGGGGGGTGCGACAGAACATTTTGAGAACTGTTTTAGATCATTATTACACAAAAAGCGAAAATATGTTGTTGGAATAATAAATGCATGGCCCCGCTATTTTAGAAATTGTAGGTGTACAGATTTTGCTTCTGGCTATTTATGACAAGCTAGTGGGATAGATGAGTATCCTAAATATAGTTATGCATCCATATTTTAGTGTTGCCTTATTGATATTTTAACTTTCAGTCGGTCAACACAAGATAATTGAATCGCTAATTGCAGAAACCACCTAAGTGACACTTTTTTCAAAATGGAGTTTTTGACGGGATGTTGCTATTTGGAGATAAATACATCGTTTTTTGCAGAAACAACCTATGTTCCATATAAGCAATGCTGTTAGGCAGCTGTAAAAAAATGTGTTTATTTCAGAAAGAACCTAAGCAACGTCGCTTAGGTTCTTTCTGCGATAAATTCATTCCTCCACTCATGACAGTTTGTGGCCCAAACAAAAGTCCAGATGAAGTCTGTTATATGCTGCTACATTATTTTGACACTGAACTTCCATTTAATGTCAAGCACCTCATATTGTTTTCTGATGGGCCAACGGACCAAACTAAGAATCACACTGTTGTGCGTTTCTTATTGAATCTCTGTGACAGAGGTCGGTTTGAGACGAGTACGCATAACTTTCCTGTCTGTGGGCACTCTTTTTCGCCTTGTGACAGGGATTTTGGGAGTATTAAACGTCTCATGAGGAAGGTCGACAGAATTTATATTCCAGATGAGTATGGTGAGCTCATCTGAAAGGCAAGTGTGTCTGGACGTTTTATCGTTTACCACCTTATCTCGGACGATGTTTTAAGTTTTAAACATTGGTGGCCTACATCATACAAGAAAATAACAAACTCTAATGAAACTTCAGGCAGGGCAGTACCAAGACAACGTAAGGAGTCATTCAAGGTTTCTAGTTACAAACAGTTTCTGTACTCTAAAGGTACTCCAGGACAAGTTGTGGCAAAGGCGTTTATTGGAGGATTTTCATCTACTTTCGCACTACTGATAACCGACAGCCCACCTGAACTGCCTTCTGAGAAGGCTTATCCTTTAGGAAAGGTAAGTTGATTACAATAATATTATTAAAGGGATATAAAATTATCGAGCATGTAAAAGCAACATTTTGTAGCCTATAATAACTTTATAAACTTTTACTGGGTTCTGCACAATGCAATTCTTGGTTTTAGGTTCCAATCAACAAAAAGAAAGCTGAAGACTTGAAGAAAATAATGGACTACACCGTTGGTTATGAAGAATTTTACGACAGCATCATTCAATGGCCATCAACCGAGAGAGAATGTGCCGAGGATATGCCACACACTGAATAAAGCCAGAAGGCCTTTTATTGTTCTAATTTGTATTTTGTGGTTTATTAACTGATATATATTAAATTTTTATGAATAGAATGGTGTTATTTACTTAACATTTCATCTTAAAACTTGCATAGATTAATAAATTAGCTAGTTTTTTTTAATAATTGCTGCAGAAATTAACAGGAAACTAACAGGAAAAGTTGTTTATTTCAGAAACAACCTAAGTGCAATGTTTAAAAATATTTTTATAGCATTTTTTTAAATTATTTCATGTTTACTACACTTTTCTAGCATACTAAAGTTTCATTTTAAAAAATTACAAGGAGGTCAGATTTCAACATACACTGCCACACCGTTTTTTTTTTCATTTTCCCAACAATTTGAAAAAGTGCACTTAGGTGGTTTCTGCAATTAGCGATTCAATTATAATTACTGCAATATGCGGGAAAAATCCATGGAGCCTAATTAAGATACCTATAAACAGTAAATTGTTATGGACATGTCCTATATACGTAAATAGAGTTATGATTATTTTGTGTTGACCGTCTGAAAGTTATAATATTAATTGGATAAATAATTGTTACTGTGTGGTAAAATACAATATCACCGAATGCAAGTGGTGTGACAAAATTAGTGCTTGACGTGTTCGGTAATTTGTCATTCGTGAGAGAGATCCATCAGGGAAACAGCCTTGCTGCATACGGTATGCCATTAGTGTACTATACACAATGACGCAAAGACGTCATGCTAAGCGCGATAGTGTGTCTGGGCTGATACGAGATCTGCGGTAGAGAAGTTACGTCATGTTCGGGTAGCTCCCGGCTTATTAGTAGAGTCCTGCGCGGATGCGGATATCCGCGGATAAACCCGCGGATATCCGCAAAATTTTTCGCCACGCGGATATAGTTTGTATGGCTGTGCGGATAGCGGATACGCTGCGGATAATGTTTCAAGTAAATTTGCGGATAGTTTTTAGAATAAAATGTGGAACGATAATAATCCATATTTGATAAGCCAATCTACAGCTTCATGCTTAAAAGAGGAATACTCTTATAGCCTATTGCATTCGAAATATTCAGGCACTTATGTGCACGAGAAGATTATTTTACTCATATGCTTTCAACTACATTTTATTAAGTACCGTTACTCAGGACACAAATCAGGCATATCAAACTTACTGAGGCACAAGTGCAAAAGTAGCCAAAAAAGTATAGCAAATTATTTGCCTAAAGCGGAGGTCAAGGAACCTCAAGTGTCATCCAACTTGAAGTTCCTTGCAATGAAGCAAATTTCCAGGAACGACTCACTCCTCAAATGTCTAAATGTGATGGTTTGACACTTTATGCATTATCTAATAAATTAAAAATAATATTGAAATATCAGCGGATTTGGATAAGAGTCATGCGGATGCGGATAACAGTCGTGCGGATGCGGGGCGGATGCGGATAACAGTCGTGCGGATGCGGGGCGGATGCGGATAACAGTCGTGCGGATGCGGATAACGTTTTGTTTATCCGCGCAGGGCTCTACTTATTAGGGCCGTTTTTCAATCGTTAGGTTAAGTTTGGAGTAGAGTACTCCTCGCAGCATAACTCGTCCGATAAACGCCATATTGTATTTTTCAACATTTCAAAAATAATTTTACTCTCTTCTTCTTCAGCTTCCTCTTCTGTTGCTGCTGCTAAGCGTCGGGCATTTTCTCCACAACCTCCTATTCTTACTCATCCTCCTTCATCTCCACCATCATATTCCTCTTTTTTCACATATTATTTCTAATTTCCATCCTATTCTTTCATGTTGACCCTTGAAAGGCGGCAAAAATACGTCGCGCATGTCATACGATGTTGGCATGTCAAAGAACCCATTTTGAATTCAGTATGCCGTGTTCATAATGGCAAAATTAATCTCGGGAGTTTCCGCCAACACAAAGTTCCTCATTTCTCTACTAGAAAGCGCTATAGTGTTCAAGGAGCTTAGATTTCTAGCCTCCTTGACTTTCATAGTGATTCAAGGAGCAACGAAATTCGACATGCAAGCTACCCTCTTGATGTCAAATTAGAAAGCTTGTACCGCCACCCGAGGCCATACGATATATATATATATATATGTCGACCCTTGTTCTGCCCCTCCCTATTCTCCGATCAACTCCCATCACCTGGATTTGATCTGCTTTCCTTCCTTGATCTAATGTATACGTTGTGCATGTCGATACCACTTGAGCTGCTAATTATGTCTGTAAGCGGTTTTCTCTGTTACACTTCTTCCCTTATACCTACCGTACATTCATTTCTTACTCCGTCTCGCTTTGTTTTTTCCCAAGCTTGTACCAAAGCTATTCAGTTCATCAAATGGAAAATGCTTGTAATTGGTTGTAGAGCGTTTAAATAGAAAATACCAGTAGAATATAGTTTCTCAAACTACTTGTTTGGGTTTTCTTCTGATCACGGTGCGTATTGAGACTCCGGATCCAAAGGTCCTGAGTTCGATTTCCGGCTCAGCCAAGATATTTAATCCTCGTTTGAGTGTTGGTACAGGGTACAATCATGTCAGCCTCATGAGGCAGAACTGAGAAGGGATAGATTCGATTCCCACCTCAGCTGCCCTAGAAGTTGTTTCCTATTTCCACTCCAGACAAATACTGGGATGGTACCTAATTTAAGACCACGGCCACGTCCTACCCCAATTACAAATACTCGCATTATCAGAGACATCACAGATTATCAGAAAAAATATACGTATCAAAGTACACGGAGCTACATGACCACGATTTCGCAGAGCCCGTAAAGAATCCACAACTCTTTATTGGTCGAGCTATTCCTGTGATGTTCGACTGTCAAAGGAGATTACATTCACGTTGATGCCCTGCAAGTAACCTGCGAAATAAAACTTAGCTGTTCAGATTTACAGGGACTTTAAGTACTGTATCAATATATTCAGGACTTAGAGAGGCTGTAAAAGTAAGTTGTAAATTCAAAACATTTTGTCCTACCATTTTAAATTACTACTGACACAACTTTATGGCTCATTTAGACACTAGACTTAACGATGCCCTTGGCTGGATACGAACCGACGACCTTGGGCCGGGAGTTATTTGAGTTGGATCGGCTGGCCACCTGCAAGCGGGCAGGCAGGCAACGTCTTGTCTCAGGTGCCGAGGTCATTCCGGGGACTGCGTCTCGCAGCGAGACAGGCGGCTTTCATTCATGTGAAGAACGGTCCGAAATCCAGGACAAGACCAGTGATGCCAACCCGTGGGATTTGTCCAAAATTTTGGGACATTTAGACAAATATTTTTGGGAAATGGATAAAGGTATTTTTGTGCAAGAAGTGAGGTGAATTTGGCCGATGATATATCACCAGCTGAGCTGCCATTAATACATAAAAGCTTCGTTTGCACAGCACGATTCATACATGCCAATAGAATACAAATAAACCTGTCACGGAAGTATAGTATTACATTACAATCGCCAACTGCAGCGTGTGCGATAACAGACAGTTTTGAGGTTCTTTTTTAGATTAAAACTTATGTTTTGTGTTTTTGTGATTTTTTTTAAAATCGAGTATACCCTCCAGGGTGGTGGCTCCCATGGACTCAGTTAGGAAACTCACCCCTACCGCCATTCCAGGCAGTGTACAACTGGTGAGGTTTTATCAGCACCTCGCCCAGGCGGCCTCACCTGCAAAGCGAACAGGAGCCTCACGAGGGAAGGGAAGATTAGGACGGATAGGCAAGGAAGAGGGAAGGAGGCGGCCGTGGCCTTACAGAAGGAACCATCCCGGCATTTGCCTTAAGACGAAGTAGGAAACCACGGAAAACCACTTCGAGGATGGCTGAGGTGGGAATCGAACACCCTCTACTCATTTGGGCCACCCGAGGCTGAGTAGACCCCGTTCCAGTCCTCGTACCACTTTTCAAATTTCGTGGCAGAGCCAGGAATCTAACCCAGGATACGATGCTAAC
Source organism: Meconema thalassinum (assembly GCA_946902985.2). Lineage (NCBI taxonomy): Eukaryota > Metazoa > Arthropoda > Insecta > Orthoptera > Tettigoniidae > Meconema > Meconema thalassinum. Next base: position 391,399,720 of record OX336391.1, read on the forward strand.
GATGCTGACCACTACGCTACGGAGGCGACTTGTGAAATCTTCATTATTTTTTTTTAATACAAACACTTATACAGCGAAAGGTAAACATCTCAAACTTTAAATGAATAAAATCGTGTATTAAGTTTACAAGAAAGTTCTGTGTTTAATTTAAATAAATTTTAGTGCATATAGCACTGCAATTAGAAACACATTTTTGAGACTATAAAGCACACTTTTTATTCATTATAGCCTACATTTGTCTTGAACAAATAAATTTTTACGTGGAATATTTTCTGGTGAAAATGGACATTCTGAGTGGGATGTTGGGATTCTCAGGTTTGAGAGGTTGGCAACACTGGACAAGACAATTCAACAAGCCATGCGTTATTGTTGCGTTGATACATTCAGGGACTCGACCACATCGTAGTCATGTAGCCTCTTGTACTTGGGTATGTACTGTATGCGTGTGTGGAATCTGTCTGGCAACCTGTGTCATTGTGTGTGTGTTGCGTAGTGGCTAGCATTCCTGGCTGTCACCCTGGAAGTCCGGGTTCGGTTCCCGGCTCTGCCAAGAAATTTAATTCTGGTCTGAGGGTTGGAACGGGACACACTCAGCCTCGTGAGGCGAAACTAAGAAGAGGTGGGTACCAGTACGATTCTCACCGCAACCATATTGGAAGGGGTTTTCCGTGGTTTCCCCTCTTCTACTCCAGGCAAATCCCGCGATGGTTCCCAACTTAAGGCCTCGGTTGCCTCTTGCCCAATACTATCCACAATTTACAAATACACACACTAGACTAGTACAGTCATCACAATAACACGGATTATACACCAATTCCCCACACACACACCCAAGTACTCGGGGCTACATGACCACGATGTTGCAAAGACTCTAAAATAAGCAACAACAGAAGGTACCGTCCAGGAATTTGCCTGGAGTTTATAATGGGGGCCACGAAAAACCTTTTTCAACGATGACCGTCTGGAGATAGTGAGCGTAGGTAGGCCTACTGTATTCACTGTACCTCGCAATTAATTGCAAACTGACTCCAATTTAATCACACAAGGGGATACATTTTTATATGTCTTTCTTTTTTGGAGTCTTCATACTCTCCGAACAACAAATTCCATATTCTTGATCTCATGTCATTTTGAATCGTCGTTTGTCAGACCTTTCCTTATCCCTTGCTCCATCCACAGGCTACGTCACAATGAGACAGTACCATATTCTTATTAAAAGGGACGTGAAACCCAACATGATTAGTTTTCCATTTTTTTGTTTTAAATTTCTTGATTTTTCTTAAGGCAGAATCTATACCATTTAAAAATGAATTCAAATCCTTTGTTGAATCGGTTAGGTTGACAATGCTATCAGCCAATCTCAGAGTGGAAATTATATTTAAATATATAGGTAGGCCTACCGGTAATTAAAAATACTGTATCTTTAAAATCCTTTTATTTTTTCTTCTTAATTGTAGGGTGGCAATTCATGGGTTCCCGCAGGATTTTTTCCGGGAGGGGGGGGGGAGGGGATGTGGCAAGTAATATATTTTATTTCATTACCTACCTGTCACTAGGTGATGATGAGACTGAGACGTACCTTCTTCCCCCCCCCCCCCCCCCCCCCCCGTAATTTTCGTTTCATATCTTACTTGCTGCGTGAAATTCTTTATTTGGCTGCTCTAAAACCGTTGGGTAGCCTACATTATCTTTATAGCATGAATGGCAGGAATAGTTTATTTTAGTTCATTTTGTCCATAGAAGTTAGCGTTTCTTTGTAAATCATCGTCATAATGTTCATTTCTTAAAAATAGTTAAAATTTAGTTGTATCAGGGATCTATTCTAGGGCCGATTATATTCCTCATATATATAAATGACATAACCTTATGCCCTTTTAAGGGTAGATTAGCGGACGATACTTCGTTGTTTTACTTCTCTAAATCTGACAAGGAGATTATATCTGATATCCAGCGTGACTGTTATGTCTTGGAGGAATGGCTAAGAATGAATCTGTTAACACCTAATTACTCAAAAACTGTCTGCATGATGTTCTATAAATGTGAATATGATTTAAATGCAACAACAAATATCTCTTTTGGTACTACCAGACTTAAGTGGATGAAGGAGATTAAATACCTTGGCTTGACAATAGACAATACGGGGCATCACCTATAACGAATCTAAAAAATAAAATCTCGGCTTTAGTTGGAATCTTTGCTAAAATCAAGTGTTATGTAACAACACAGACACTACGTGTAATATACACACATCAAAAAAAAGTTTTGCATCACCTCGGTTCCCAGATCTCCGGCATATAGACGTTGACTGTGTATATTGTATCAAAGATACAGTCCCTTTGACTGTTCATAGATGTCACTAAAACTGCTCAAAGATGTAAACAACCATGCATGAGCAGGGCCTATTAGACGGAGGGGGTACGACAGCCGATCAGTTCCAGTCATTCCACCAGGACGAAGGTACGCTGCTCATGTTGTCTGTAGTTCTACCATGCATAGAAGGTCAATACCGCAGTTCGATCGCGTCCGCATTGTTACTTTGTGTCAAGAAGGGCTCTCAACAAGGGAAGTTTCCAGGCGTCTCAGAGTGAACCAAAGCGATGTTGTTCGGACATGGAGGAGGTACAGAGATACAGGAACTGTCGATGACAGGCCTCGCTCAGGCCGCCCAAGGGCTACTACTGTAGTGGATGACCGCTACTTACGGATTGCCGCTCGGAGGAACCCTGACAGCAATGCCACCATGTTGAATAATGCGTTTCGTTCAGCCACAGGACGTCGTGTTTCAACTCAAACTGTGCGCAATAGGCTGCATGATGCGCAACTTCACTCCCGACGTCCATGGCGAGGTCCAGCTTTGCAACCCCGACACCATGCAGCGCGGTACAGATGGGCCCAACAACATGCTGAATGGACCCCACAGAATTGGCATCACGTTCTCTTCACCGATGAGTGTCGCATATGCCTTCAACCAGACAATCGTCGGAGACGTGTTTGGAGGCACCCTGGTCAGGCTGAACGTCTTAGACACACTGTCCAGCGAGTGCAGCAAGGTGGTGGTTCCCTGATGTTTTGGGGTGGCATTATGTGGGGCCGACGTACGCCACTGGTGGTCATGGAAGGCTCCGAAACGGCTTTACGATACCTGAATGACATCCTCCGACCCATAGTGCACCCATATCGGCAGAATATTGGAGAGGCATTTGTCTTCATGGACGACAATTCTCGACCTCATCGTGCACATCTTGTGAATGCGTTCCTTCAAGATAACGACATCGCTCGACTACAGTGGCCAGCATGTTCGCCAGACATGAACCCTATCGAACATGCCTGGGATATGTTGAAAAGGGCTGTTTATGGACGTCTTGACCCACCAACCACTCTGAGAGATTTACGCCGAATTGTCGTTGAGGAGTGGGACAATTTGGACCAACAGTGTCTTGATGAACTTGTGGATAGTATGCCACGACGAATACAGGCATGCATCAATGCAAGAGGACGTGCTACTGGGTATTAGAGGTAGTGGTGTGTACTGCAATCTGGACCACAAATGCTGAAAGTCTAGCTGTATGATGGTACAACATGCAATGTGTGGGTCTCATGAGCAATAAAACGAGCTGAAATGTTGTTTGTATTGATCTCTATTCCCTTTGTATTTAAAGGTTCCGGAACTCTTGGAACCGAGGTGATGCAAAACTTTTTTTGATGTGTGTACTTCGCAATGATTCAATCTCGGCTCTCATACCTATGTATCATCTGGGGAAGAGCCTCACAAACTAAATTGAATAATCTTGAGGTTCTACAAAACAGGACTCTAAGATCAATGTATGGATTCCATCGTTTATACCCTCGCTGTAGAATGTACACTGAAACTAATATATTGCTGTTGAAACTGCTTGTATCTTTCAACTCTACTTTAATTATTTATAAAATATTGCATAGTCTCATGACCACAAACACTACATTCTCTTTCGTTAATGAAATTCACATGCACTGCACAAGACAAAAAAATAAGTTACATGTAGTCAGCAATAGAACGACTAAATTTGGAGTTAATGCACTGTAGCACTCGCTCATCTCAGTGTACAACCTGGTACCACTTGATCTAGCAAGAATCTCTCAAATTGGGCCATTTCGTGTAAAGTCGAAAAAGTACTATTTGCTGACTCTGAATGTATAATAATGTATGTATAATAATTTACTCTAAATGTATAATAACTTACTCTTGTGATACCACATTCTTCCAAATAATCTTTATCTTTTAAGTTTATCAACACTAATCGACTCATAACTTCAAAGCATGCTCATTAGCTTATAGTCTCATTTCTCCAATTATATTATACCGCTTTTTCCTTGGTCATGTATTGTGTCAAAAGCGTCACTTTGAATACAGTTCAATTGCTTATTTGTATACTGTAGGCCTACTCTAAGCATATGTATAGTTAGTCCGTCATCTTTGTAATGAACTATGTACTGTTCCCCACGACAGAGCCCTGCTCTCGGGAATCTTTTTCTAGACAAATAAATAAACAAAATAAAAAATCAGTAACTTCAATTTATGAAATAAACTGGTACGACAATGAGCAATCGAAATATTCTTGGGATTCCAGGGGGAGAGGCACGTCCCCTCCTTGCCGCCCTTTTGTGAGCGCCCATGTGGCAGTTACCACACCTGATTTTCGCCTAACTATGCTTATAACTAGATGATAAGCTGCTTGAAGTGCCATTTATAGACATTCTGGTATGCGGAAGTGGGTGAATATGTTAGCGTTGCGGTGAAGGACCAGGTATGTGCCGGAGGGCCTTAAGAGGGCGTTAAACAGGACCTTTCATGGAAGTATATAATTAAAGACTCATTTGTTAACACGGTAGCACCTTATGATTTATCTTTCGCCCAAAGTGACGTCTCGCAACACACACTTCATTGTATTTAATTTACTCATGTTATGTTCTTCTCTTTTTTTCCCATTCCTAAGGCTGTCGACATTTTTGCTAACGTCAGATGTTTTAGAAAATGGAGGTGATCCGAACTATTCATTCTAACTCTCTTGCGTGACTACCTTAACCTTAGAACGGTAGCGCTAATTGCAATATTGTTATCGGTAGCGCTTCGCATCGCCGAATATCAACACATATCACTTTCGTCAACTTTTATTTCACTCTCTTGGCTAGGATTGTCGCAGCCCCTAAACTGAGGAACCAAACATCTCTAGGCTAGCAGAATGGAGACTGTATTTGAATATTTTTTTTTGTTACTTCTATTTTTTTGGATTTTGACTATATTTTATGTTTTTCTTTTCTTAGTCGTTTACCCTCCAGGTTGGTGGAACCCACGGACTCAGCGAGGGAACGCACCACTACCGCCTCTACGGGCAGTGTCCTTGAGCTGGGAACATCTAATCGGAGTCGATACAACTGGTGAGGTGTGATTGGCACCTCGCCCAGGCGGCCTCACATGCAAAGCGAACAGGGGCCTCATGAGGGAAGGTAATGGATGGTCAGGATGGATAGGCAAGGAAGAGGGAAGGAGGCGGCCGTGGCCTTGAAGAAGGTACTGCCCCCGTAATTGAATTATATAGAGACCACGGTGGCTATTTTGGAAATTATGAAGAAAGTTATGGCTGTCATAGTTATGACATGGATGGTCATGACGTAAGCACGGATGACGCAGACGTTATGCGAGCAGGCTACATGAGCTGAGATTCTTTATGACGTCAGCATTTATTCGAGAAAGATCCGAGATTTACGACGCAGTCGCAGGAAACGTGGAATTCTGCTGAGGAAGAAATTATGCTATTGGAGGGGAGGCTCGAACCAATGAACGATTGTTTGAAGGAAGACGGAGATTGCTGAAACTATGATATTTTTATTACTTTTGGAATGCAGAATTGTGGAAATCCATTTGCAGTTGAGGCATTGATCTGGAATTTTGGTGAAATTTATTTCCAGTTTTTGAATTTTGAAAATCCGTCATGTATTGACGAAGTTGGAACTTCTAGCGATGACGCAGTAACATGCTATGGAAGGGATGGATACGCCCCTTATGAAGTTTATAAAAGGCCTTGCGCAGAAGAGAGGAGTCTCATATCGTCATATCTCAAATCGTCATAGCTGATTCCTCTGATATTCAAATCGTCAGATCTTCAGTTCTTATATAGTCGTTTTGGTGAGACGTCGAGTGATAAGTAGAAAGAGTCGTCATTATAACGCGTGGTGAAGCCACCGCATTAAACGAGATTCAAGCAGACAAGCAGTGCAAGTTTACTGTGAGTAAAACTAGGTGAAGTTAAAACGCACATTATAACGCGTCTACAAGATTAGCTATGAACAGTTAGCGTTTGCCTATAAGCTAATTCTATTGTGCTGTGCTACATTAAGGAGTGGAGAAATTTTGAACAATTTCAAGGAGTTATTTTAGAAGATATTGGCAATTTTAGACGTCTGACAAAAGTGATTTTCTCGCCATCTGAGAAGCACTTTATAGCGTCAGATTCTACGACACGGCCGACACTGCTAGTGCAACAGGGAGACTTCTGATTGCTTTTGTGACACAACGCTACAGTATTATGGAGCAGTTTAATATGGCAGTTTGTTCTTCTTTTACCATAACCGAGGAGAAGATGGAAGGCTAAAGGACTTTAATGCGATTGGGACATACATCGTTGGAGTAAGATAGCAGCATGGAACTTCGCTAATTGCCATTCCATACAAGCGAACATGTGGTGAACAACCATCTACACCCATGTTTCGTGGTCCAACGCTGAATACTATCATACAGCAATGGAAACGATTTCATACTCACTGTATATGAATATTTCGATGGAAATTACTACAAAAACTTCATGGCGATTTTCTACAAGATCTTCAGGGATTTTTCAAGAGAGGTCAGGGTAGTCCCGACTCACAAAGAAGAATTTTGCCGGAAGGATGTCTTTAGTCTTCACGGAGCAGTGCAATTTCCGGAGGAGGAAGCAGTTCGATTCTCCGAGGGTGCTGTTTCCTGTTTCGAGGATGGAGCTCAGCTTTAACTTGGTGAAATGGATCCATCAGCAGTCTTCTTTGGGGAATTTTCCTCTGGAACTTCAATCGGCAGATAAGGTAGTCGTGAACGTTTATTGTATTTGAGTTTCTTAGCGATATCTGAGCAACCATTTTCCCATATTTTTTGTCCTCATGTATTTTGCCCTATATTCTTGTTTGAGATTCCTGTACTCAGTACACCTTGATGTGTTATGCCTTTTTCGACGATTTATTAAGACATTGTTATGTCATGGGCATAGTTAAATGATTTTGGATCAGTTGAGACTGACATTTAGATTTTTCAGTAATTTGCTTATTTTTTGTAGTCACGATTTGACTATAAGTCAATGATTTTCAAGGCAGATTTAAATTCATACAGCGTGTCACTTTATTAAAATAATTTCTACCCAAGTTAATTACTTTGACCAATTTTCTGTCATCATCAAGAAAGAAGAACATTTAAATGATTTTAGAGCGTTAAAATCCATTACGTTGTCGACGATCTTGGAAATACTAGTCGTTATTTGAATTGATTGCAACACAGACATTTATCGTCAGTTATGAACGACCATTGCATCATAGACAATTTTGTGAAAGATGAACTGCGATTATGAATTATTGAATGTATTAAAGTCATGAACTTTTGTTAGGAGTTTTTTTTTTTCAATTAGAGATTTGAATAATAATGTTTGCATTCCACAGTCTAATTGGATTCTATTCGACTATTTTTCAGTTTAGTCGCACTTTGTTTGATGATAGTATTTTTATACTACAATACTTTGAAGATGTTAATCTTAAATTTTGATAGACCAGAGAGGCGTATATAAGCGTATTCACTATTAAATTTGTTTGTGATTGGCAAATTTTTACTTCATTTCGATTCATGAATGAAATCCACGAAGGTTTAAGATAACAGTTTTGAAACAATTAATGATTATAAGAATTTTTGAAGTGGAACTATGAATGTATAATCGCTAGTGCAGCGGACGTGTTGAAAGTCGCTGATGTATAATGCCCTTGAATTAATGAAGGAGGTTCCCACAGTAATTAATGATATTGAAGAATTTGTTAGTGGAGGTTTTTGTAAGTTCTGTGGAAGATTTTGATGCCGTATATATTAATATATGATGAATTCTGGGCCTTTTTTAATGCAGTTTTGTGCATTTTTTTGTAAGCGAAGTATTTTCCGCTGGAGTGTATTGTATTTGTCCTTTGAAAATTAATCAAGTGAATTTACTGTTATAATTAACAAGAGTATTGAAAGAATTTGAGATAAGATTTTGAATGAAGATTACCGTCACAAATAATAATAATTATTATTAAACCTTTATTAAACCAGATTGTGATATTAACATGTATAACTAACCTTCATTGGTCGATTATATTGATACGATTATGAAATTACCAACCGGATGAACATGTGGTTAAATGTATTTCTTAAAATTAATAATTTGAATAATTTAAATGTTAATATTGTAATTAATAATGTAAATATCTTTGACAATCATGTGGAACGAAAGTAATGTTAGAGGCGTGTTTAAATTTTTGTAATTGTCTTCGACAATATTATAACAATTTCTAATTGTTATAAATAATTTATGAGTTTTTGTTATAAACATTTAAGAGTTTGTTTTATACTCTAAACAATGCTTATTAAACATTTGGATGATAATTTAACAAGTTTAGGGATTGTCAGAATAATCCAGTGGTATGTGAGTAAAGCATTTGAAAGATTTGCGTAACAATATTTGTGTTGTCTTGCGGACATTTAAAGCTTTTGAGAGGGAGCTGGGTTCGTACGCAACGTGGCATGACAAGTGAGCCCATTTGACAGGTGTGCGTCAGGTTGAAGTGTAGACCGCAGCTGGCCAGACAACTGGTTATCAGCGGGCAAGGTCGGCTACATTGTGGCCTTGTGCCTATAAATACAAGTGTCATGTTTATTAAAAGAAAACAAATGCTCTATATGTGTCTCGTCCTGACTTCCTTTTCCAGTCCAAGTGTGCTATGAATGTTACGTTATTTTGAGCTCGTGGGAGCTAACATGTTGTATGATAACTTTGCAAGTCCTACAGGAGGACATAGTCAGATTGACATGGGCTACTGATAGCCACATTTATTTTGTTGAGTGTGTTAAAATCATACCCTTTATTTGAAATAAAGCTTTTGTACAGTTCAAAGTTCTCGTCTTCGTCCTGGTTCATTTTTAAATGTCATGGTGAAGGTTATTGTGGGAGCATACTTTAGAGATCCTGTTGTCAACCCAATCCCCGAGATTATTTTTAAGAGGTAAGTGAAGGTAAGTATGAACCCCCGTCTATTTTGGTGTGTTCCACAATAATTCCTTCTGTGCTCAAATCTCGGTAGTATCTGTCAGTGCCATTTTCATTGGTGTAGCTGAGCCGGTGCGGTTGATTATTGGCAATCCGATTGAGGGGGCGGATATCTGACAGCCTACTATCCGGGTAAACGGGGACAGTACCATCCCGGCATTTGCCCGAAGACAAAGTGGGAAACCACGGAAAACCACTTCGAGGATGGCTGAGGTGGGAATCGAACCCCCTCTACTCATTTGGAACACCCGAGGCTGAGGAGACCCCGTTCCAGTCCTCATACCACTTTTCAAATTTCGTGGCAGAGCCGGGAATCGAACCCAGGACCTCTGGGGCGGCAGCTAACCATGCTGACCGCTACGCTAGGAGGCGACTCTATATTTTATGTATTGATTTATTTGTTTGGAATTTTCGGGTTGGTTTTCGCTAATTTTGACTAACTTAATTTTGATTGTTTTCCTTTTGATTTTTTGATTTTTATTATTATTTTTTGTATTTTAATTTATTTTGATTTTTGTGTTTTTTATATTTTAAGTATCGGTACTGTACTTTTTTCGTTTTTTTACTTTTTGAGCTTTTTTTGACAAATTTTGATCTTTTTTTGGAGTTTTATGGATTTTGACCATTTTTTTATATTTTTTATTTTTTTGTATTTTGACTAATTTGCTTTTAATTTTAAGACTGCCAAACACTGGAGGGGATTGGACAAAAGGGGGAAGTAGGGGAAGCAGAAGTGTATCCCGTTTTCGCCGCGGAGACGAACACTACCATTCTAGGGGTTAAATATGTAGGCTGCAACTGATCGGTGGGTCTGTGATTGTTGTTAAGGGGACTGTCTGCGTGACTCAGCGGTAACGTACTCACCTGCTGATCCCAAGATACCGGGATCAATCAGTTGGCATTTGAGGGTGCGCAAATGCGAGGGAGTCCTGTCAATAGATTTATTGGCACGTTAAAAATCCCCTTCGGGACAAAAATCCGACACCCCGGCGTCTCTAAAAGCCGCAGTAGTTAAAAGGCACGTAAAACCCATAATAATATTATTATATGTTATTAAGGTCATCTGCTTCTTAATCATATCGATGAAAATGAAAATGGCTAGCATTCTTGCTTGCCACCCCTGTACTCTGAACACGTCATTATCATAACATCGTTCTTGAGTTTGTTGATTATTTAACCCGCGAGGACTGGCGCATGGGTATGTTTGACCCAAAGCTTATTAATGCTCTATATTTTCGTTTTGGTCAGCCCTTATTTCCTGTCGCTTACTGTACCTTCCTTACTAGTCTTGAACTTCACCCTGCAAAAAAAAAAAAAAAAACGATGTCCATAGCTTTTTGAACACTCAAGTTATTTCTATATTATTTACGGTTGAGTCATATTTACCCATGGCGCCAGTCCTCGCGTGACGCTTTTCAGTCACATAGCTCACGTTCTTGTTCATGCGTGTTTAGGATCTAGGGACACATTGGGCATCGGCTCCGTTCTTCAAAAAAAATCAAGATGACTGCTTTGCCGCCACTTTTAAGACCAATGATACTGTTACAAAAATTGTTATTTTTCTCCATGTTAATTTTGAAAAATGTAATTAAACCTCATTGAATACAGTAGTTCATAGGAAGACACAGGATGTAAAATTACTTCATTAAAATACGTACTTCTAAAACAAAAAGGAAGTGACCCACTAAAATGGGTCAAAATGACCCGGCGCCAGTCCTCGTGTTATATTTTTTCACGCCAGTCCTCAAGGGTTAAGGAGCTTTACGACATCGTGGTCATGCAGCTCCGAATTGTTAGTCTGATAACCTATGTTATTGTGATGGTGATGGTTGCACTAGTGTCCCTATGTATATGTAATTGGAGCTAAAATTTGGTTAGGAGGTGGTTGGTTGGTTCCTCAGTTTAGGAGCTGCGACAGCGCGGTCATGTATCCCCGTGTAGTTTGTGTGTGTGTAGAATCTACCTGATAACCGGTGTTAATTGTGATGACTGTATTAGTGTGTGTTATCTGTTTTTTAATTCAAGTAAGGACTACAGACTTTGAATTTTTCAAATAGTTCCTACTTTTGCCGCCGAACGCCACCGTAAATGACTACTAGTTCAGAACTTAGCTACTTGACGCCACCGCAGTCGGCTCCTGGCAACGAACGTAAGAACCTAAGAGCGTTGTTTACATTCTTAACCTATATAATTTAGCTTCACGCATGTGTAATTAGTGGAAGGTTCTTTAACATGCCATAAATCTATGACATGGACCGCCGGCTTTACTTCCCCAACGAAGGAAGACATACTGAGGGATTTTTAACACTCTTAAAAAATCCGACGACTTCGGTCGGGTTTGAATCCGTGGTTAGGAGGTGGCCATGACTTTAGATTGGGTAACATACCGACATTCACCTGGAGTATACGTGGAAAACCACTTCTAGAGATTGATCTCTTCTCACTTCTGGTTCTCGAGGCTGAGAGAATACTGTTTCAGCCCTCAACCTAGAATTAAATTTCTTGGCAGAGCCGGAAATCGAACCCGAACTTCCGTATGACAGCCAAGAATGGTAGTCACTACACCACGTGGCAGATCATATCCATCATAACAAGAGGAAATATCGTATGCTCCTTATCTCTGACAACTATTCCTGTTGCTAAATAATTATGTACCTTACGAGTGAAATAAGTAGGCTATTATAGGTACGGTATCAGAGCAAGTTGAAGAACAATCGCATTATTAACCTGCGCACTTTCGGGTTATCTGTGCCCAGGATGGCGGAGTGGTTATCCAATCCCATATGCGCCTACCATGCACAACTGTGCACATAACTAAAGCCCTGCGCTGATGCGGATATTTATTAATAGGTACTGTACAGTTAGGCAAAACCTGGTGGTAACAAGATATTCACATGCTGTATATCTCAATTTCTCTCCATAGTGTCTCTGTGTTCCCTGAATGCAACATTTTATATCTGCTGATAAACCCATGGATATCTGCAACTTTTTTTTTGCCATGCGGATATAGTTTGCATGGTTCTGCGGATAGCGGATAAACTGTGGATAATGCTTGGAGTAAATTTCCGGATAATTTTTGGATTACAATTCGAACTTGTTGAATATCATTACTGGGACCCGGATTTTAACATACATATTTTTCCGTTATGTTTTTTCCACGGCAAATCTAAGGTGATGATTAAAGCTTAAATAATTCAAAATATGCCATCAAGCATATTTAACACTCCGAACTGTAAAGGGTTGCAATTCTGGCTGTATAACATTCACTTTAAACATAGCACTTGACATACATAGCCTAAGGGAGCGACTTTCTCCTCAAATGTCTAAATGTGTTGCTTTACGCTTTATCTAATTAAAAATATTATTGTAATGCCAGTAGATTCGGATAACAAACTTGTGGATGCAGATAAAAGTCGTGCGGATGCGGTTAACGTTTTGTTTATCCCCGCAGGGCTCTACACATAACCCCTCATGCATGTGAACTGGGCCCTAATACCCCGTTTAGACGTCCCGGTTGCGATCGCGATCAGGCGCCGATCCAGATTAAGTTGGGACGTCTAAACGCAACAGGATTACATTACGCGATCAACTTTCCCTCCAACAGGATCAGCCCGATCCCGTTCCCACAGCGAGATATTCGCGTTAGCGGCCATTGCGATCGTCGGTGTGATCTATCCTCCTGCGTTGTGAGTGAAGTAGGCAGTGGAAATGATGGCCATTTTGTATTATCTTGTGATTTGAAAGCGAGAAGTATGTAATGTTGGCCATGATGGTTGTATTTATGTTGGTTGATATCAGATATATGAAGACTGAGAGACACAATGTGATGGATGGAGACAAACATACCAGTTTTAAACGCTGAAAGAAAGAAAAAAAGCGTTGGGCAAAGTCGATGAAGACGATTCATAAAGATATACATTTTATTGTCATAGACATAGAAGCGATTCCGATAGGGCCAAATGACTCTGGACGAACAAAGAAGTATTTATGCAATAAATAGCCTAGACCTGTGCATTTTTTTCCACACCAAGAGTAGGCCTTGCCTACATGTCTCCTCAGGATTTGAATATATTTAAGTATATACATTAGCAGGTTGAATTATGTATAAAGAATAACTGAAATACTTCAAAACTACAGGAAACAAACTACTGTAAATTTCTGCTATAACACTTGGAATTCAAAAGTTTGCAGACCTTAGCGACGTCATGCTGTTTTACTCGATTATCCTGTTGTTTCATGATGGGACGTCTAAACACGTACCAATGACAGATGCAGTTGATCGTGATTGGACATTATCCAGACCAGAGATAATCGGGATCACGGCCGAGACGTCTAAACGGGGTATTAGGGTGAGATTCCTGTCTCGGGGTGTAGCGGGCAAAAATTGGGAAATTGGGTTGAGCCCCAGTTCAAAATACATGCTACTCTGAACAAGAAAAATACAAATAAGAAATCAGACCACATGGCGAGAAGAGAGACGTCATTACTATTCTGGAAACCTGTATATTGTGTAGGCTTCTGATCAAAACAGTCAGTTTCGTAAAATCCTAGTTACTTCATTAAAACCTAGTCTTTTTAGTAAAACAGTTGGAAAATTCATGATAAGCTTCGCGACTTCATGAAATTACTCTCTCCCGCCGTCCATTGGTTTCGTTTCATACATCATCTGTGGGTTAGTTCATCACGTCACTCCATGAATTATTGGTGTCACTGTTGTGGTCAGTTCAAATTATATTGGAATAGAACGTAACATATAATCGATTTATTTGGTCTTCTTTGCGTTCTTGAAGTCTCGTGTTATTAAAAACGTGTGAAGACGAGTCGCTCGAAATCCTAGGCCACGGAAGTGCATTAAGCAAGCAACACAATAGAACAAACGTAGGATTTTTCGATCCGACAGAGGGCAATTACCGTAATCATTATTACTTATTTTATTTATTTAGCGTATGCCACATTAAAACAATAAATTTTCACATACATTAAATTTGAAACAAACTCCAGCAATTAAAGTACAACTATATACATAAATCTATATACAAATATTCGATTTAATTTTGTAATAGGATTTTTTGTAGTACTTGACATTTCGATCTACTTATGCCTTCTATGGTTCTTAGCTGGAAAACCCTGAGAAGGGCTATTTGTATTCATGTTATGTGACATCAAGCAATATTTTGAGCCAGGAGATCACTGGGATTGTGTGGCTGCCTAAAACTCCTTGGTGTAAATGTTTCCCACGGAGTGACCGTTCTTTAGCACCACACGTGTAGCTAAAGGAATGCTATGTGCGCGAACAGTCTTTGTCCCCGATCATTATTACAATTTCCATTTACAATTGATATTGTAACTTTCAGTTGATCAATCTTTCAGCAATCTTGTCAAACAACGAAGCTAGGTCAATTTGGATTTTAAAAAACGAAATCAAATTTGCGTACATAGTGAAGCAGATAATTTACATACAGTGTACAGAACAAGCGGCCATGTTTAGGCTCGGTAACACACAAGAGTCCATTTTCAGGCTCCGATAGCCAAACGAACGTGATACACCAACTGCTCAACATTCAATTACAGTTAATTTATTTATTTTATTTATTTATTTAACAATTATTAGATACAACCATGAAAAGGTCATTTTACACTAATAATTTAACAATTTCAAATAATAATAACAAAAACAACAACAACAACAATAACAGGTAACAATTGGCAGTGACGGCAGAAAGGATAAATCTCGGGAAGGACGGAGGGAGTGATTGGGGTAGTGAGTGATTAGGAGGGCGAGGGGTTAGGAAAAGAGGGTGAAAGGGATCTTCTAATGTTATGTTTGAATGTTCGATAGGGAGAGAATATGTCAATGTTTGGAAGGGAGTTGCTAAGAGTAGGTAGACGGTAGAAAATAGAGCGCTTCTGTACTTCAAGACGTGGGCGAGGTACGTGGTGTAAATGGTTCTGGCGTGTTGAACGGGAGGGAACATGAAGTGGGAAGTAGCTTAAGAGCATGTTACATTTTGTGTAACCATTCATAATTTTATGTAAGAAACACAGGTCAGTAAATTGTAGACGGCTTCTCAGGTCGAGTACATTGAGCTGGTTTAGAATATCGGATTTGGCGAAGTGCCTTAGTGAAGGATTGCGAGCTTTGACAATTGATATGAAGAAATTAAAGACACTGTTCAATTTAGAAATATTGGTTATAGCCGAAGTAGACCAGATTGGAGAAGAGAAATCTAGGATAGGGAGAACATATCTGGTGAAGTATAATTTAAGTGCAGTGAGGTCTTTAATTTCTGTGAATCTGTATAGAATGCCGAGACTGCGCATTGCGCGAGATTTGATATGGTCAATGTGGGGAGAGAATGTCAGTTTATCATCGTGAATAATACCTAAATCTCTCACCTGAGAAACCGTATCCAATTTATTTCCACATATTTTATAGTTCGCCTGATTTCCAGATTTCAGTAGTGAGAAAGACACATTGAAGCACTTTTTCGGATTTGGGGATAACTTCCATTTGTTGAACCAATCAGTATAAGTATTCACTGCTTCCTGGAGGTCAGCGTGGTCGTCAGAATTGGAAATTTTACTGAATATCTTGAGGTCATCAGCGTATAGAAGAAGGGAACACGGAGAATTTTGCACACATGTGTTTATATCGTCCATATACAGCACGAAGAGAAGGGGTCCCAGGATACTGCCCTGAGTTACTCCTGATAAGACTGGGAGCCAGTACGATACAGACCCTGCAAGCACTACCCGTTGTTGCCTATTGGACAGGAAGCTTTTTATTAGGGATAGGAAGGATCCATGTACGTTGTATCGTGAAGCAAGCTTGTGGAGGAGAAGGAAATGGTTCACGGAATCAAATGCTTTGGCCAGGTCGACGTAGTGAACCCTTTACCCTATGTTGGATAAATGATTCTACTTTTTATTTCTTCAATTAATAAATATTTCAACCAGCATCATGAAAGTAGCCAGACAGTGATGAGGAAATGTCAAGCATTTGTTGTAGACAGTAGGGACATACCTGCATCAGTTTAACAAAAGGCTAAATACTTGAGCCATGAAAAGAAATAGCAGAGCGATGTATCATAAGGACAGGTGTGGCTACCTCAATTTTAGAAGCGACGCGCGGTGAGACATGGTTCTGGTATGTTCATTGTGTTATTCGCGCCTAGAAGAAATATGATGCAGTAACGTGAATGGCTGATGAAGAAAATAGACACTCCCAAGACGCCAAGATCTACTAGAAACCGCCAAATTACAGAAAATGGAGAACCAATGAGAAGAGAATGCCTACTTGCGCGCCAACTCCGGCTGGGGTACGCGGTGGCTAGTATTCACGCGGGAAATCGCCTAGACAAAATCTCTACGATCGATTCTAGGATTAATGGGCATATTCTTGACCTGTGCAATATTACGAGTTCAGTGATATTTATTTCATTCCTGTATCACAATTATTTCGAGAAATTTTTACATAAAATCCCCCTCCATCTAGACCCAAGGGCCAGTTCATTTATAAGTGTGTCGAAGAGCCAAGACATTATTATTATTCTGTGCGTCTACGGACGTAGATTATTATTATTCTGTTCGTCTACGGACGTAGACTTGTATTTTATGTGTCGAGGACACAAGATATTCATTGTAAAGTGTTAAATTCAGTGATAGATAGTCATAGTACTATAGTTATAGGGGCAGTAGCGTCGATAATTCGCCAACGAACAGTGACAGGGAATTTAGTACCTGAACAAGCGAATTTAGTAGTCAGACATAAAGTGTATAATAACCTAATTTTTGTATCAGCGCAATGATGACATCGATGAATGCAGAGGAAGTTTGGAATTCTCAACACTCCGTCCAGATGGCTGATATGAGATAAAGAACCATCCAGTTGGGGAATGGCGTCTGATGTTCTTTGACGGGTGACTACAAAAAGAGATGAGTACATAATAATATTATTTATTATTGGTTAAATTAACTTATGGTTTATGGGACATATTTTTGTAAATACTTTGCTTGTGTGATTAATGTAGTATATTTAGTTTTGATCTGACACACTTTTGTTTGGAAGCAGCTCGCACAATTGTAGTTTTTGGAAGGTTCTTTTCTTTGTGTTGTGTTAACTAACGTAGCTATGTGAACGGCCGTGTTCGCCTATGTTACGAAGTGCGGTTAAAAACGTCTCTCGGAGATATGTCGTGTTTCAGAAGTAGGACTGAATTAATATAATTATATAGTAGATTGGAGGGTAATTAAAAGTTTGTTGAGATTTATTATTGATCAGATTCAGTGTGATTATTGCCTTTGGAGCAAAGTAATTTGTGACGAAGAGTATTCAGCTCTATCGTAGGGTTTAAATATTGTGTTAAATGTTTGCGAGCTCTAATTCAGCAGACCCGTGTGAAAGGCGTCATGTCAGTCCCAGATGTGTGTAGTGTGAGTATATTTTTTGTGGTATTACAAGCGGGAATTTCAGCAGAGACTGATTTCTGTCAGCTTGGTACCAGATTCATATTGTATCCTTGCGAGGACAATTATGGATATGTGATGAGTGTCTGACCATATGTTGAGTTGGAGGTGATGTTAGTTGCTGTTGATTCCTTGAGATAACAGTCCAGCTGGTCGGCTATTAATATACACTGGAAGGGGGACATGACTGGTAATGTGGAAAGGGTGAGTTGTGGTCACAAGGGCTGGCTGAGTTTCGCAAGCTCATAATTAACGTGGAGTGCACGTCTGGCTCCCAATTACTTGAAAATAAATATAAATGTGAGAAACTGATCAATGGTAAAATTGTTTAAATAAATGGGAGTTGCCTACGAAACACGATAACCTTCGAAGCGTTTCCTTAACATGCAGTTTTATTAATATAAAGTAATCGTACCCACTCAGGTGGTTTGTTGTTGTTGGTTTATTCTATGTTTATTTTCCATGTCAGTGACCCGTGAGTCACGTGCGGCGCTGTGTTTCCTTGTTGTTGAGTATCTGGCCATTGTGGCAGCTCATTTGGTTAAGTGTGTCACCACACTAATAAGGGTCTCAGAGAGATGCCTGTAAATAGTAGAGTTGTAATATGTGTGTCAGAGTTAGATTTAAGGATTTTTATTAATGTTATGCCCATATCCATAAACGTTGATTTACGAGATGATTGTTCGTGAGCACCGTGGCTGTTAACCCGTTGTGAACGAATGATCATCCAAGTACTCATTTCTCGTAGATAGTCACCACGCGAACATAAATTCACATGCAAGGTAGTGGAACTAGGATCCACATTTTATTAGAAAAGGGGAGATCCATCTGACTCCTCAAAGTGATAAATATTCCTGTCAGGGGAAAATTCAGGGAGGATTTTGTTTCTTATTGTTTGTTTTATTCTTTTATGCACAAATTAGTTATTAAATCTTGTTATTATCTTACGTTTTGTCTCCTTTGTGTCTTAATTATAGTTTTTATCCTATAACCCTTGCCTCAGAAAAGCACGTTGTTTGGCGGACGTAAACACCACACCATGAACTGAACGCGACCCCTTGATCTAAGATTCTTGCATAAAACACTGCTATTCTGAAGGGTTCATAGGTGAAAACTGGCGCCCAACGTGGGGCTATTCACTGTGGTGTAACGGGGAGATTACACATGTCAATAGTGGCGTATTTGAGTAAAACTGGCATGCCGCAAGTGCAGGCAGATATGACAGTATTTAATCACCGGGAAGTGATATTTTATTAAAAGTAGTTGAGGCGAAGTGGATACCGCCAAATGTGTGAAAGATAAATTAAAATCAGGAGTTTGCAAAGTAAAATACGGTTCACGTTGTTGTCTTTTAAATTAAAGTAAAATTAAGATGTGATACCGGGCGCCCAATGATAAAGTTAAAACTAGATTTGTTTAGAAAGTCAAACTCATGGACATATTAGGAGGCTGTAGCCTAAAATTACAATTAATACTTTGTTAATTAGTCAGTGTTAATATCAGATCAGGATAACTGTTTAATGACTAAATATGTGCTTGGGGTTAAAATTAAATTGAGTAAAACTAGAACTACTCAGAGATGCAATCGACTATTGGGATTAAAGATAAAAATAAATGAACTGAGTAGGATAAAGAAATTAAATGTGCATTGGATTTGTGTGCGTGTCAAAGGGCATTGGCGTATGCCATTTCCCATATGTCTCATATATATTATAAAACATGGCAACGGTGGCGCAGATCCAGGAGATCATTGAAAGTGCAGCGAGGAGAACGCAGGAATTGTTGGATACTAAACTAGCAGAGCAAAGTGAAGCGTTGAATACAAAATTATCTGAACAAATAAACACTAAATTATCAGAACAGAGTCAATCTATAAACACTAGTATGTTAGAGCAAAGTGAAGCGTTGAATACAAAATTATCTGAACAAATAAACACTAGTATGTTAGAGCAAAGTGAAGCGTTGAATACAAAATTATCTGAACAAATAAACACTAGTATGTTAGATCAAAGTGAATCGCTAAATACGAAAATGTCAGAGCAAAGTGAATCGCTAAAAATTAAACTGTCAGAACAAAGTAAATCGCTAAATACTAAACTGCTAGAACAAAGTGAATCATTGCGGACACAGTTAAATAACAGTAGAATTGAGCAAAATGAATATCAGGCGGAACAAGCTAGGTTATTAAAGAGTGAAATTAATGACACTATAAATTCACAGTTAGAGGCGCAAAATAATAAAAACACGAACCAATTAGCTTCGTTAACCGCAGAGATGAAAGAGCACACAAACCAACAGATGATATTACTGGCCCGTGATGTAAGCAAAAATAATGAGAAACAATTAGAACAGATTGAAAAAATGGAGAGTATTTTTGATAAAAAAAACTTAGCATTCTCGATGAAACGGTGTTAGCTAAATTAGAGCAGATTGAAATAGCATGCACAATGAATACAAGCGAGGTCAAAATAGCTCAGGATAAGTTGGAAGGACGGTTTAAGGAGATGGAGAAAAGTGGCAGGGTCATTCAACGACAAATATCAGCAGTCGATGAGAACATATCAGGCATAATTAAAGATATGGACCGTCTCGAGATAAAATCAGCGGAACAGTGGAAAAGCCTAGAAACGGAACAAGAACAATTTAAGAGTACATTAGACGAAAGGCTAAGCCAGATAGAAAATAATCAGGATGAAAATAAGAGCCAGATTGAAGAAAAAATAAGCACGATTAAAGAACAGATCAGGAAAGATTGGAAGAAAATGAATATTGATTCTAGAGAGGAAAGATCCACTATTCTTAAAACAGTAGGCGAAAACCACACGCGTATTCAAGCTTTGGAGCAAGAGGTAAAAAATAGACTTAAAGAGCAGACAGACAGGATCATTAAAGCCGAACTCCGCTCATTAGAACAATCATCTATATTTAGAACGGGAGCATTGAAGGACAAGCCGGATGACTCACATAGTCCCCAACCCAGCATAGCAGGAAGTCAGACTCAAGCAGAGAGCCCATTAACAACAAACACGGAAGGATTTCGCAAGAACGTAGATAGAAGCTCAACACCACAGGACGGTCATCAGCCCACACAACTTATTCAAGTAATTCGCTCAAATGACTACAAACCGCAGAAATACACCGAAATTTCAGGGGTAACACCTAAGGCCTTTATCAAAGAGATTGAAGACCATTTCAATGACACTGGGGTACCTGAAGCACGTAGATTGAGAATGATGGAGAGATTTTTATCAGGAAATGTTCTCACCTGGTTTTTAAGTTTCAAATATACATTTGGAACCATGTCAGACTTTAATTTAGCATTTCTGCGCAAATACTGGTCTCCCGCCATACAACAGAGTTTAAGAATGGAGCTTTACTCTAGAAAATACCAAACTACCCAGCAGACAAAATACTCAGATTTCTTTAACATGCAAATGCTAAAATTTCGCGACCTAGATTACCCATTAAACGAAGCAGATTTGGTCATGACAATAGCAAGGCAAATGCCAGTTAATGTACAGCAAGTACTAGTCGCAGCGAACATCAGTACGGCCCTACATGCAGAGCAGATATTACGGCAATTAGATGAGACCACATCTCATAGTCATTTTAGAGGAGGAAGACAGGTGGAATTAGTCAACACTACAGAGGTCGTAAAAACAAAACAAGGAAATACTAAGACGCAGGGTACTAATACAAGCACCTCCACACCTAGGCGAAACCAGGAAGAAGGGGAAAACAGACCATATCAGCGTAACGAAAATCACTACAACAATAGATACCAGGGCAACAATAGATACCAACAAAGAGGATATCAACAATGGCGTGATAATCGAAGGAATGACAGGCCTTATGGAAGATACGGTGATTACAATGCCAATCAACGATGGAAAGGAAGGAGAGATCAAAATCAAGGGGATCAACGTAACTATCGAGATGACTGGGATGATAGGCACGCTCAATCACAAAATTACTTAGAGGAGTTACACGCTAATCAAGGTGGAGAGCTAGGAAGATGGGAAAAGGCCATTGAGAACAGAAAGAACCCAGATACACATACTGAGGAAGCTGGAAGTCTATTGAGACAAGAGGAATATCAAGGACATGAGCGACAGAAGGATGATGGGAGTCGAAAAGGAGCTAAAAAAATGTTAATTTTGGATCAAGGAGACAGTCTCCAAACACAACAGTCGGAAGTCGAAGATGGATGGATAGTAGCGAACATACAAGAATGGATTGCTTTACCAGAAGACTGCCTGGAGGAGACGGTGAAACAACGGAACGATGAAATTAGGCAATTACCCATTATTTACGCAAGGATTGGTGGAATTAATATAAGATGTTTATTGGATACAGGGTCACAGATCAGTCTAGTATCGGAGGCCTTGGTTCGAGAGTTGGGACGGACTCAGAATATTCCTGTAATTCCGGTACCACAGCTCAAAGTGAGGGGTGTTATTCCTGAACGCACCGTTACTTGTAAACGTCAGGCATATTTAGAGCTGAACATATTGGAACACACTTTTGGGCAAACATTCATTATCATGGCAAAGATGAATTTCAATATAATTCTTGGTGCAAATTTCATTTGTGACTATCAAGCAGTGATAGATTTACACAAGAATACAGTCAGTGTTAGAGAATATGACCAGCTGAAAAACGTGGGATTGCATATGGATGAAATCACTACCGGAAGAGATGTAAATTCTTGGGCATTGGAAGCAATATCAGAAGAGACGGAAGAGGAGGTACGAAAGGCGGAAGATAACATCGTAGAAGGGGCTGTTGTGGAATTAGATGAGGAGATAGAATCCCAGGAGATATGGTCTTTATTAACAGAAGGAGATGACAGTGATGCACAATTTGAAGAGTTACTACAGGAGCGGCTCAATGACATTCAACTTGGGGATGAACACAGAAAACAGTTGGAAGAGATTTTAAGGAAGCACAAAACAGTATTTGATACAGTACCTGGGAAAATTTTAAATTTCAAGTACTCTATGCAAGTCGAGGACTGGTCACCTTTCAAAAGCAGAATATACCCGATTCCTGAAAAATATCGTGGTCAAGTTAAAATCATTATAGATGAGATGTTAGAAGCTGGAGTGATAAGGAAGACACCTACACCTTATCTAAATGCGATTTTGGCAGTCACAAAACCAAATGGATCTATTAGACTTTGTTTAGATGCCAGAAATCTCAACATGAGACTCATTTTTCCTGAGTATGACAGAGCGCCAATTATCAGAGACGTATTAAAAGGCTTTAAAAACAAGAGCATTTATTCATCAGTCGATCTGACGAGCTCGTTCCACCATCTTGAGTTGGATGAGAAGTCACAGCTTCTAACTGGCTTCTTAAACGATAACCAGACATTTTGTTTCGTCAGAATGCCTTTTGGAGTCAAAACAGCGGGCTGTGCTTTAATCCGAGCACTAGACCGGAACCTAACCGAGGAAGTAAAGGAGATGACGGTGCGATACATTGACGACATTCTGTTGGCATCCGACAACATTGAAACTCACATGAAAAATTTAGATAAAGTATTGGGCAACTTGAACGCATCGAATTTCAAAGTAAACCTGAAGAAATCGCATTTCTTCAAGAGCGAGATCTTATATTTGGGTCACGTCATTGACAAGGAGGGAGTGAAGCCAAACCCAGCTAAGATTGAAGCAATAAAGAATTTCCCTACACCAACGAGAGTCAAGCACATTCGGGCTTTCTTAGGCGTAACGGGATTCTTTAAAGAAAACTGTCCAGGTTATACAGAGACTGTGGCTCCAATGCAAGAAATGTTAAAGAAAAATAACAAATGGTCATGGAACGCGGAATGTGAAAAGGCATTCCAAGCAACAAAACAGATATTGGAAAACTGTATTAAATTAGGCTATCCAGATTTCAAGCTCAAATTTATAATCCAAGCGGATGCTTCACTAATTGGGATAGGTGCTATGCTCTACCAAGAGGATCCAGCTAACCTGCAGCACAGAACATATTTGGCATTTGTCAGCCGAAAATTGCGTAAGCACGAGCGAAATTATACTGTAACCGAGCTAGAATTGTTGGCCATCCTTCATGCGCTCCAACAATGGAAATGAATAATCTATGGTTACCCGATTGTTGTCAGAACTGACCACAAGGCGCTAACATTCTTGTTTAAGACGTCAATGGCAAGCGAACGTGTGACACGTTGGTCTATATACATTCAGCAGTTCAGCATTGAAATTGAACATTGTCCAGGGAAGATGAACGTGATACCGGATACACTCAGCAGGAACCCAGAGCCTGATAATGAAGAAACAGCGATGGTACAACACTTGGAGTTAACACCGAAGGACCGGGAATTCTTGGAGGAGTTACGTGAGATACAGCGAGAACAGGAAGCGGAACCATGGATGATGCTATTAATTAAATACTTCAAAAAGCAACTACCTACAGGAACACCTGCATTTCGAGAAGCGAAAGCCAAAGAAGGAAGATATGTTTATGTCAACAATTTGCTGCACAAATGGGTAGATAATGACCACACCAAGTTACGCATATTAGTACCTGCATCGTTACAACGAGGATTGACATGGCATACGCACGAAAGTTACGGTCACGTGGGCTTAGACAAGTGCGAAGCAACAATAGGAGAGACATTTACATGGCCACGTATGAGAACAACTATATGTGACGTCATTACAACTTGTGACCCGTGTCAGAGAACAAAGCCAAATAATTATTTACTGAGGCAATATCCTAGACCATTGCTACCTCAGAAACCATGTGAGCTGCTGGCGATGGACTGTCTTGGTCCAATTCCGAAGGGAAGGAGAGGTTGCCGTCATTTGCTAGTGTGCATTGATGTATTTTCTAAGTTTGTAGTACTATGCCCTATTCAGAAAACAACATCGAAGCAGGTACTCAGTCGCATTCGCAATAGAGTTATTCCAACCCTTGGAAAACCAGAGTTTTTATTATCAGATCATGGCAGTTATTTCACAAGCGCCGAATTCAAGAATGGAATGGAAGACATGGGTATAAAACATGTTTTAAGCAGTATCCGACATGCCCAAGCTAATCCAAGCGAGAGAGTAATTAAATGTGTAACTGCATATTTGAGAATCTTCATTCCGAACGAACACCACAAATGGGTCGATAAAATTAAGGACGTAGAGACATGCATGAATTCTACCAGGCACGAGTCAACAGGACAAATCCCTATGGTCCTACACAAGAACGAGTATCCAGTAAGAACGTGGAAAAGCATCATTAACTGTCCACAAGATCCCATGATAGCACCAGACCTGCGAATTGAAAGAACGAGAGCATACATGAGGAAACAAGCAGACCGCAGATTACGGCGAGTAAGAAATAAGAGGTTTCACGGTGATCTTGAAGTCAACCAGCTCGTTTTGGTAAAACGACCTGCTACATCGGACCCAGAAAAGAAAATCTTTAGTAAATTCTGCGAGAAATTCATAGGACCCTATTCTATCGTAAGAAACCTTGGAAATAATGGTTACAGAGTGAAAGAATTGAGCACAGGAACAATGTCAGTTTACAACGCTGCCAACCTAAAAACATATCGTCGAAGTGAACCATGGTAGCGCCGAAATAATGACGCTGTTTGAATATACGGACGTCCTACTATCAACAAAGTCAACGGGGAGCAGTTGAGTACGGCACGTAGTGAAGGAGGAAGTAGACTTGTTGTTGACAAACATTAACGAGGCGAGTAAGGTGTTGCCGCAGGCATCAGAGCGTCACGCAAGGTTGGAAGGGGGAAAGACAAGCAGGATATGAAAACGAGTAAATGCCATTGAAGACAGAAGCGGCTAGACCAAGTAAGAAAAAGGGGTGATTCTGGAATTAAAACAAATTGGCCTAGGGAAGTATTGTAAAATTGTCGACTTTATTCCTAAGTTCGAAATTTTGTGAGTGGGAGAGTTGTGAACCCTTTACCCTATGTTGGATAAATGATTCTACTTTTTATTTCTTCAATTAATAAATATTTCAACCAGCATCATGAAAGTAGCCAGACAGTGATGAGGAAATTTCAAGCATTTGTTGGAGACAGTAGGGACATACCTGCATCAGTTTAACAAAAGGCTAAATACTTGAGCCATGAAAAGAAATAGCAGAGCGATGTATCATAATGACAGGTGTGGCTACCTCAATTTTAGAAGCGACGCGCGGTGAGACATGGTTCTGGTATGTTCATTGTGTTATTCGCGCCTAGAAGAAATATGATGCAGTAACGTGAATGGCTGATGAAGAAAATAGACACTCCCAAGACGCCAAGATCTACTAGAAACCGCCAAATTACAGAAAATGGAGAACCAATGAGAAGAGAATGCCTACTTGCGCGCCAACTCCGGCTGGGGTACGCGGTGGCTAGTATTCACGCGGGAAATCGCCTAGACAAAATCTCTACGATCGATTCTAGGATTAATGGGCATATTCTTGACCTGTGCAATATTACGAGTTCAGTGATATTTATTTCATTCCTGTATCACAATTATTTCGAGAGATTTTTACATAAAATCCCCCTCCATCTAGAGCCAAGGGCCAGTTCATTTATAAGTGTGTCGAAGAGCCAAGACATTATTATTATTCTGTGCGTCTACGGACGTAGATTATTATTATTCTGTTCGTCTACGGACGTAGACTTGTATTTTATGTGTCGAGGACACAAGATATTCATTGTAAAGTGTTAAATTCAGTGATATATAGTCATAGTACTATAGTTATAGGGGCAGTAGCGTCGATAATTCGCCAACGAACAGTGACAGGGAATTTAGTACCTGAACAAGCGAATTTAGTAGTCAGACATAAAGTGTATAATAACCTAATTTTTGTATCAGCGCAATGATGACATCGATGAATGCAGAGGAAGTTTGGAATTCTCAACACTCCATCCAGATGGCTGATATGAGATAAAGAACCATCCAGTTGGGGAATGGCGTCTGATGTTCTTTGACGGGTGACTACAAAAAGAGATGAGTACATAATAATATTATTTATTATTGGTTAAATTAACTTATGGTTTATGGGACATATTTTTGTAAATACTTTGCTTGTGTGATTAATGTAGTATATTTAGTTTTGATCTGACACACTTTTGTTTGGAAGCAGCTCGCACAATTGTAGTTTTTGGAAGGTTCTTTTCTTTGTGTTGTGTTAACTAACGTAGCTATGTGAACGGCCGTGTTCGCCTATGTTACGAAGTGCGGTTAAAAACGTCTCTCGGAGATATGTCGTGTTTCAGAAGTAGGACTGAATTAATATAATTATATAGTAGATTGGAGGGTAATTAAAAGTTTGTTGAGATTTATTATTGATCAGATTCAGTGTGATTATTGCCTTTGGAGCAAAGTAATTTGTGACGAAGAGTATTCAGCTCTATCGTAGGGTTTAAATATTGTGTTAAATGTTTGCGAGCTCTAATTCAGCAGACCCGTGTGAAAGGCGTCATGTCAGTCCCAGATGTGTGTAGTGTGAGTATATTTTTTGTGGTATTACAAGCGGGAATTTCAGCAGAGACTGATTTCTGTCAGCTTGGTACCAGATTCATATTGTATCCTTGCGAGGACAATTATGGATATGTGATGAGTGTCTGACCATATGTTGAGTTGGAGGTGATGTTAGTTGCTGTTGATTCCTTGAGATAACAGTCCAGCTGGTCGGCTATTAATATACACTGGAAGGGGGACATGACTGGTAATGTGGAAAGGGTGAGTTGTGGTCACAAGGGCTGGCTGAGTTTCGCAAGCTCATAATTAACGTGGAGTGCACGTCTGGCTCCCAATTACTTGAAAATAAATATAAATGTGAGAAACTGATCAATGGTAAAATTGTTTAAATAAATGGGAGTTGCCTACGAAACACGATAACCTTCGAAGCGTTTCCTTAACATGCAGTTTTATTAATATAAAGTAATCGTACCCACTCAGGTGGTTTGTTGTTGTTGGTTTATTCTATGTTTATTTTCCATGTCAGTGACCCGTGAGTCACGTGCGGCGCTGTGTTTCCTTGTTGTTGAGTATCTGGCCATTGTGGCAGCTCATTTGGTTAAGTGTGTCACCACACTAATAAGGGTCTCAGAGAGATGCCTGTAAATAGTAGAGTTGTAATATGTGTGTCAGAGTTAGATTTAAGGATTTTTATTAATGTTATGCCCATATCCATAAACGTTGATTTACGAGATGATTGTTCGTGAGCACCGTGGCTGTTAACCCGTTGTGAACGAATGATCATCCAAGTACTCATTTCTCGTAGATAGTCACCACGCGAACATAAATTCACATGCAAGGTAGTGGAACTAGGATCCACATTTTATTAGAAAAGGGGAGATCCATCTGACTCCTCAAAGTGATAAATATTCCTGTCAGGGGAAAATTCAGGGAGGATTTTGTTTCTTATTGTTTGTTTTATTCTTTTATGCACAAATTAGTTATTAAATCTTGTTATTATCTTACGTTTTGTCTCCTTTGTGTCTTAATTATAGTTTTTATCCTATAACCCTTGCCTCAAAAAAGCACGTTGTTTGGCGGACGTAAACACCACACCATGAACTGAACGCGACCCCTTGATCTAAGATTCTTGCATAAAACACTGCTATTCTGAAGGGTTCAGTAGATTACATCTAGCTGAGATTTTTGATCTATTGCAGAAATTATGTGATGGTTCAGAACAGTCAGATTTGTTAAGCATGATTTTCCAGGGACGAAGCCATGTTGTTCTTCTGAGAGGTGTGGTTTGGTGAAAGTGAGGAGACGGCAATGTATTATTCTTTCGAAGACTGAAGAGAGTATAGGGACGATAAATATAGGTCTGTATGAGGAAATTTCATGCTTGCTGCCTGATTTAAAGACAGGTGTGACATCAGCTCTTTTCCATGAGTCAGGAAAAGTGCCGGAAGTCATGCACCAGTTGAGTATAATGGATAAGGGGATGCTGAGAGATGCAGAGGTGTTTTTCAGGAATATTGGGCTTATGTCTGATGGTCCGGTAGATCTGTTTGCGGGAAGACTTTTTAAAATATTTTGAATTTCATCGGGGGTCGTTGAAATTTGAGACAGTGAATCAGAACAGACGCTGGTAAGCTGAGGGGGACTGGGGATTGGCACGGGAACTGAAAAGGTTGAATGGAAATATTCATTGAAATGTGTGGACCTCAATTCAAATGGGATTTCTTCATTATGGAGGTTTAGGTTAAGTGGAATTCTGTGAGTCTTTCTACGGGATGATATAAGTGTCCAGAACTTCTTCGGGTTATTCTTGAGATTTCCTGTTATGGAAGAAATGTAGCGGTTGTAATCTTCTGTCATATGAACTCTCGAAAATTTCCGTAGGTGAATAAATACATTGCGTGTATGAGGATTAGGAACTGATTTCCACAGTGACCACGCTCGAGTTTTATTTTGGAGAAGGAGTTTGGTGTTTTGACTTAGCCAGTGCGGGTATTTGTTGGATTTGGGTACGGAGAAAGGAACGTGTTGTTTAATGGCCGAGTAAAGTAAATCCTCAAACAAGGCCACTGCGCTGTTTACGTCTCTCTCAGCTGTTAGCAGGCACCAGGGTAGAGATGATAAATCCTGATTGACAGCTTGCCAGTCGACCTTTCTCCAAAGAGGGAAAACTTTCTTATCGGTGGTGGGGCTATTTTTATGTCTGCTCGCTGGGACGGGGAGAGTGGCTTCTATTGAGCTATGGTCGGTGTTCAGGATATTTCTTCCAACGGTCACAGTGACATTGCGCAGGGTTGAAAATATGAGGTCCAGTGTTTCGGATTTCCTTGTTGGGTGTAGATTGAACTGTTTCAGATGTAGACCGTTTATAAAATTTGATAAAATGAAAGTATCTATTTGGGGAGAGTGTATGGTACCATTGTCTATTGATGTCCAGGAGATATGGGAGTTAAAATCGCCTAGCAACACTATTTCATTTTCTTGATTGAGGGCAAGAACAGTAGAGTTGAAACATTCTTCTAAGGTGTCAATTTTGCTGGAAGGTGGGCGGTAGAAGCAACCTACGAGTAAATTCTTCCTTTTTGGGATAATAATCTCAACCCATATTATTTCGCAGGAAGTTTCTAAGTCAGGCCGATGTTTTGCCTTCATTTTGTTATGAACTGCGATTGCAACACCAGATTTTG
Organism: Meconema thalassinum; assembly: GCA_946902985.2. Lineage (NCBI taxonomy): Eukaryota > Metazoa > Arthropoda > Insecta > Orthoptera > Tettigoniidae > Meconema > Meconema thalassinum. The sequence continues at coordinate 391,429,681 of OX336391.1, forward strand.
GCATCTCACTCAATGGATATAATTTGAAGATAACCTTCACGATACAGTTAAAAGTCAGGCAATCAGAAAACACGTACCATTAGAGTATAAATTGAACAATCTAGCTAAGGACAATAGACAATCTTCAATGGGGGAAGCGAACACCAAATGCGCTAAATTTCACAATAGGTGACACAATAGAACAAACGTAATGTTGTCAAAGGAGAAGGTATCAATGTTGAAAAAGGGTTCAAATTTAATTGCGAAGATAAACACACGGCCCACATTATAAATCAACTGATTACGGACGTAAATATTGCGTGCAGTAAACTACCGGAATATTAAATTAAATCAATTTATTTCAAGTTATTTCTTCACACGTTCCAGTAATTGGAATTATTTTGTGTTGACCGACTGAAAGTTAGAATATCAATTAATAATAAGGCAACACTGAAAAATGGCTTCAAAGCTATCTTTACTTTAATTTCCATTTAGCTTAATAGTCTATAGGAAAAATTGATGCATGACCGTACTTGAAGTTGTAAGTAGAAATTAATTTTGAAAGGTTAATAAACAAGAATTCACCACAACGCGTCCAGTAAATGGTCAGAGGAACGTAAGAGAGTTCAGCAGGAAAATGAATTAATGTTGGGCTAACAGAAAAGCTCAAGATTTCAGCACGGAAGCAGCCGCCCAACAATCCTCAAAGAACACCAGAAGTTGCAGACTACTACAGTGGAAATGCAAGCTCCGTGGTCCATATGTGGCCCAAACGGCCGAAGAAGAAACGAGGATTATTTTACTTCATGTATGGCGATGGTGAAAAATTAATTACACTGTATGACTTCATTAAGTCAGTCATTTCACGAAGCGGTGCAACATCAATCGTTAGAGCTTCATTAAACTTCATCAATTCATCATCATCGAGGAACAGCTCTAGTTTCCCGGGTGCTGGTGACGAGCCTCTTCCACCTTCCTCTATCCTTTCACAACCATTTCGGTGTGCTTTTTAGGAATTCTTGTTTCTTCCATCCACTGTACATGACCATACCAAACCTTAGCCTACTTTGCCGTAATATTTTCAATACACTGAATTTTAGGTTGACAATGTAAAATAAGTTCGTACATCTACGCCACTTCATGAAGAAACACGACACATAGTACAACTAACTAATACTTTCTACTGTACACTGAACGGAGCCTATTCATGAAAGTGATGGATTTCACTATCTGCCTACGACATACATAACACATGCTGGGCACCTGTGATAAATTCCCAACGGGTGTTTGTGCTCCAGAGCACCCAAGTAGTCGGCGCCCGGGGCAATTGCAAACATCTGTGAAACAAAAGAAACGATGTCTAGTTCCTACTCCATTGTTCTCATCTTTCCATCATTATTATGAGGAAAATATATTATTCAGATTCCACAAAATCGTATTTTTTTCTTTAAACGCAAGCCTAAAACTTCCCCTTTGTTATGGTTTTGAAGGGATTTAATTTGTTGTTCATGAAGAAACAGTAGCGCGTGCAGTTAATGAATGGCTACCATATGTCTGTTCGCGCTAATTTCGTGTACCTGAACCCTCCCCAAGGCAATCAAATATTCTCTGCGTTATAAATACCAATGTTTTTTTTATTGGAAAGGAGGGAGGGGGGCGTAGTTAATGTATGCTGCTTCTTTGTAAAACGTTGTAGTTGCTGTTCATTTGTTTTAGCGGCTTGAGATATCTTGGTCATCAGCCTTATGTACTTGGGTGGAATGGCCGGTCTTGAACTTAGGTATACGAAGCCACGTATAATGTTCTACCTTATTACTAATTTTCCTTATTGTAGCTCTAAACTATTGATTATGATTTATTATATTCTGAAACTTCAAGATGGCCACAGTACACTATATGCTGTGTGATAGTCTTATGACTTAAGACTATTGCTCGTAAGGTCTCCTATGTAGTAGGCCCTACTTCTCACTTACCAAGTTTCATTTTAATTACGCAATTACATCCCGAGTTATTGATTTGAGTCAACAGTATGCAACTTTATACTGAACTACTGTATGATCTCGATAGAATCTCATATCGGGCCAATCCACTAGAGGCGCTGATAGTCTCCACGTTTAACTTACAGTACCGGTTTTCGTAAATTTCGTAAGTACTGTTAAGTCAAATTCTATTGCTCTTTTTATAAGATAATTTCTTTCCTTTTTTATTTGTATTATATTTATGCACTGTAGTTTCCCCATTTAGTGTAGGCCTACTTCTTTCATATGGCAGAAATGTAGGTTATGTTCAGCGCGGAGCATCCGCCATTTTGGCTGATACAGCATTGGCATCACTACAAAACGGGAAGTTGCATATGGTTGTTGTTGTTGATGATGATGATGATGATGATAACTGTTGTTCTAAGGGGCCTAACATCTAGATTATCGGCCCCTAATGGTTTGGGTGATAGTGATAATGAATAATGGCATGAAAACTCAAACTAACTACTGACTTACCAACTAACTTACATACCGGTACTAGAAGAAGAAATGAATGAAAGTAAAAGGAAAAGTAAAGAAATAATGGACAGTAGGAAACGAAATGTCCTCAATCCCCGAAAAATGAGGATTGAGGGACTTGGAAGGTAGGAAAGCTATGAAAGGCAGATAGGAAAGGGAAAAGAGGAGAGGGCCCGCTCCAAAGTCAGTGGAAAAAGAGGGAGAAAGGGACCCAGCTCAGGAATCGCTCGGGGTCGCCAACTCCCAAACTCACCCTGAGCCCTTGAGGGCGTAGCACTATCCAGGGTGTACCAGAAGTGGTGGGGATACATACACCCTGCCTCTTGAGGGCCTTGTGCAGAAGGCAGGAGATATCATGAAAAGAAGGCTGATCCCTCGAAGAATGAGGGTATCAGGAAGGATGAGACAAGGGCCAATAAAGGTGGGAAACTGAAATACTCCCTAGGCCTCAGATACCCTAATACCGTCGGGATCGGAAGAGAACAAGTGTTGACCAAGGGAGGTCGACAGGAAAGATAACTGAAAGGAGCCCGGCACACATAAGTGGAAGCAACGCTCGACTCAGCTGGAGCCCCGTGGTCGCCAATCCACGTCCCACAAGTTATGAGCCACTGGTTGAGTTGAGATCACAGCACTTTCTGTCGACTGTTGCTACTTTCTGCGCTAATCGACAGTTTCACTACGGAGCACATTGTCGCGTCAGTTTAGTTACAGACAGTAAATTGTATTTTGTGACCAGTATTATCACAAATGTAACACTCTTTCCTACGTATCTCTACAACTCATATTTTCGATAAGTCGAATTTATTTTGACAATCCATAACGATACAAGATATCGAAGTTCGACATTATAAAGTATTATCCCTGCTTTTGTCTGTAGTGAGTATGATAAAATCCAAGGGAAAACCACACTCTGTCAGCGCCGGGTAACGAACCTCCGATCTCCGGACTTGCTGCAGCCCTCCATCGCAGTCATGGTGGAAGCAGGAGAGAGACAGTTCTTTATGTACGTGCAATGTGCTTGCTCAGTTTAGTTCATTCTGCAAAACTCTGCTCTAAGAATCAGGAATGGATCGTGGTCTACCAGGGAGTGCAATGCATGAGATTTGAGTTAGAATCCTGACTGTGATCTCAATTTCAAATCTTGCATACGAGTCATGGATGATCTAAGGGAAGGTATTCTCAAAAACGATTCCTGTGATTCTATACTACGAGTTCTGACAAGGGCTATCGACTTGTTTGTTTAAACGCACTTTATGAAAAAATGTATTTCCGTTGACTTTACAAGAAAATATATCCTGTATTCTTGAGACGACTTCTAACTCCCTCTGGGTTAAGAGCTTGAGTCTAGTGAAATATACACCTTATCGTTTTATATATGATTATATGATTTTATATGGTTCTAGAATTTGCATACTATTTCAAGTGGTAGTGAATTCACCGATTTATCGCCCGGTTGAAGTCAGATGCTATTTTCTTAGTTGACTTTGCTATACAAGAGTGGTGCTTTAAAGTGGCATAATAACCTAGTAACATTCCACAATCAGTTGCAGGAAAAATGTTTTGGTTATCAGACCTATGCCGCAAGTGGAATTCCTATTCACCTACTTCCTTCACCACAGTTGAAGGCTCTTCCTTGTTCCTCAAAACTCACAAGTTTAACCTTGCATTTAAGTCGCGCATCATGGCTGGCTGCAAGGGGTTCATAGTTGGAGTGAGTTTCTTTTTCTCTCCGTGTAATTCTATACTCCTGCCAGTCAAATGTCGAAAATGCATCTGATTTCAAGTGCCGGAAAATTAACCCCAACTCTAACCCTATCAATTACAGTTACATCAAGCACCTCTTGGTGTAGTGGTTAGCACTCTTGGTTGTCACCCTTGAGATGAGGTGAATGTCTCGAAGGTAACTTAATTAAGGCCACAGTCACCTCCTACCCAAAATCCTAGCCTCAATTAACAAACACACACACAAATACAGCCATCATAATGACACGAGTCATGAGATTCTGCACACACCCAAGTTTATGGAAATGAAACGACCACGATGTCCAAGCCCATAAATCAAACAACAACAACAACAACAACTCTTCATTCATGCCATCTTTTGTTAAATCATCTGATGAGATTGGCTACAGGAAGGAAATACGGGACGTATGGTCACCGTATGTATAGGTCTGAAGTTTGTTTTTGGTCGGTGGCCGTGAAATCCGTGCATCCACTGTGTTAACCGTTCAACCTCCTACCTTCTTTCCTTCGTTCCTTCTGATCGTGCGTGCATGCAGTTGTTACTGCACATGCTCACAATAAAAAGGCTTCCTGGCTGGTCGGAGACCTCTACGCAACAAGAAAGCACCGGCCAAAAACAAACTTCAGACCTGTACTGGTTGTGTGCCCTGAGGCCATTACTCAGCACCACCCATACCTCAGTAGCTTCTATATCATCACTAGAGACGAGAATTATAGGCACTAAAAACAGTTAAAATAGGCAGGCATATAGACTCTTAAAATAGCCAAAATAGGCATGTAAATAGGCACTAACGTGTAAAATAGGCAACAAAATAGGCATGAAAAAAAATCTTGTAATTTAATAACATGTTTAATTACTAAAAAAAGAATTAACAATAAGCAACTTATAATTTAATAACATACTTATCTTATATATAAAAGTGAAAGTATGTATTATGAATGTATGTGGGTGGGTGAGTGGGTGGATTTGTTCCGCATACAAATCTACACCGTTCCACCAATCTCAACCAAATTTTGCATACACATAGTTTAGGACCCAAAAGGAACGGCTGGCTACATGAATTTTCGATAGTCTTTCTCATTCTTCTGATTTCGGCCTCTTTGCATTCAAGCAAAGGCTAATAAAAGCAGAAAATAAACTGACGAAGTAATAGCAAGGCCGGCCATCTCCATAGCAACAGTAGCTCGAGACGGGACCACCAAGTTTCCATCTATCTTGGTAAGAGGCCATGCTACACCCACTGCCAGCTAGATCGCATCCCTCCTGGCTGCTTTAAACTGCCTGTCCATTCAACACAAGATAGGTTACAGCACCAACGCACTGTGATCGCCGCGGCATTTTCACTGCCAGCTGGATCGCATCTCTCCTGGCTGCTTTAAACTGCCTGCCCATTCAATACTCAGACGCGCACAGGATATGCTGTATATTAATTCACCGTTAGGATGCAGCGCCAACCCAACGCGGCTTTTGAAGGGGACAATACCTGAAACGAAGGGTTTTTAACTTTGGAGGCTTAATATCGAGATTGAAAAAACGCGAAAACATGGCACTAAGTTAGTTATTTTATTATTCAATCAGCATAAAGTTTTTGATATTAATTCACACACATACTAACGGGTAAATTTTAAATATAAAGAAAAGCGAAATACAAAACGAAGGGTTGTTAAGTTTGGAGGCTTAATATCGAGATCCCAGGCGCTATTTTTGGTGACCTCCGAGAATTCCCATTCTTGTTCGTGGGGTAAACACATAATGAGAAATGAGAATATAAATCTGTCGAGCACACCAGCTGCAATATAATGCACTTTAATAATACAGTCAAAAGGCATCAAATAGGCAATTATACTCCAAATAGGCACAAACCCTTGAAATAGGCATTTATAGGCACAATAAAACCAACGAAATCTAGCCTAAAAGAACCTAAAACGGATTTATATCTCGAAAGCCTACGTTTCTGAACACAGGAATAAAATAGGCAAATAGGCAAATTCCCGTCTCTAAATTCATCTCAGCCATGAGTGGGACTGAGACATTGGTGGAAAGCCACATTTTCCTCTAGCCTGTGCCAACAGACAAATGCAAAAATACTGCATCCATCAAGAGATGGTTAACAGGCAAACGTCACTCATTACATAAATATACAGTGGCACCAAAAATTATTGGCACACCTAATACATTGGTTGGTTCCTTCTTTTAGGGGCTGCGACAACGCGGTCACGCAGCCCCGTGAATCTGTCTGATAACCGGTGCTAATTGTGATGGCTGTATTAGTGGGTGTTATCTGTAATTCAGGTAAGGACTGGAGACGATCAATTTCAAGTAGTTCCTACTTTTGCCACCAAATGCTGCCGTCAACGACACCTAGCTGTGAACTCGAAGAACATTATGTTTACTACTGTACATTTTAATAAATATTACAGTGTCTTGGCATCACCTTTATTTGTGTGGAATGTATAGGCTTCGGTGGCGTAGTTGATAGCATGCTGAGCTTCTATACCCAAGATCGCGGGTTCAAACCCGATGAAGTCGCCGGATTTTTTAAGAGCGTTGAAAATCGCTCAGTATGCTTTCCATTTGGAGGGGAAGTAAAACCGGCGGGCCAATGTCATAGTTTTATGACATGTAAAAGAACCTTTCACTAACTACAACTGTGTGAAGCTAAAATGTGTAGGTTAGATTTGCTTAACACTCTATGATCAAACGTTCGTCGCCTGGTGCTGGTTGCGGTGGCATCTAGTAGCCAAGTTCACAGCTAGGTGTCGTTGACGGCAGCATTTGGTGGCAAAAGTAGGAACTACTTGAAATTGATCGTTTGCAGTCCTTACCTGAATTACAGATAACACCCACTAATACAGCCATCACAATTAGCACCGGTTATCAGACAGATTCACGGGGCTGCGTGACCGCGTTGTCGCAGCCCCTAAAAGAAGGAACCAACCAATGTATTAGGTGTGCCAATAATTTTTGGTGCCACTGTATATTTATGTAATGAGTGACGTTTGCCTGTTAACCATCTCTTGATGGATGCAGTATGTTTGCATTTGTCTGTTGGCACAGGCTAGAGGAAAATGTGGATTTCCACCAATGTCTCAGTCCCACTCATGGCTGTGATGATATAGAAGCTACTGAGGTATGGGTGGTGCTGAGTAATGGCCTCAGGGCACACAACCAGTACAGGTCTGAAGTTTGTTTTTGGCCGGTGCTTTCTTGTTGCGTAGAGGTCTCCGACCAGCCAGGAAGCCTTTTTATTGTGAGCATGTGCAGTAACAACTGCATGCACGCACGATCAGAAGGAACGAAGGAAAGAAGGTAGGAGGTTGAACGGTTAACACAGTGGATGCACGGATTTCACGGCCACCGACCAAAAACAAACTTCAGACCTATACATACGGTGACCATACGTCCCGAAAAAATCGGGACAGTCCCGATTTAAAGGAGCATGTCCCGGCATCGCGAATATTTGTAAAAGTGTGCTGATTTTTAAGTTTGAAATAAATAATAATTCTCTGAAAACCATGCGTAATTAAACGAAAAATATGTTTTGTTTTGAAATATCACGGAGGCTTCGGTGGCGTAGTCGGTAGCATGCTGAGCTTCTATGCCCAAGATAGCGGGTTCAAACCCGGCCGAAGCCGTCGGATTTTTTAAGAGCGTTAAAAATCCCTCAGTATGCCTTCCTTCGGAGGGGAAGTAGAGCCGGCGGTCCCATGTCATATATTTATGGCATGTTAAAGATCCTTCCACTAATTGCACCTGTGTGAAGCTAAATTGGATAGGTTAAGAATGTAAACAACGCTCTTAGGTTTCTATGTTCGTTGCCAAGAGCCGACTGCGGCGGCATCTAGTAGCTCAGTCCTGAACTTGGCCTAGTAGTCGTTGACGGTGGCGCTTGGCGGCAAAAGTAGGAACTATTTGAAAAAATTCTTAGTTGCAGTACTTAAATTAACAAACAGATAACACACACTAACAAGAAGTTCCGTGAAGAACTATACAGCCTACTTTTCATGCCAATGATTATTCTACAGTATATGAACCTATCTAGAATAATGACGAAATTAAGTTGGTTATATCGAAATATCTAATTAGTTCAAAATATACCTGGTATGATGTAGCCTAATAGAGTACTACAGTTGGCAGCCCTGGTGACTATATTCTTTGTTCCATCTCTTTAAGTACAGAATACAAAATTTGGTTGAAGTCCAAGGAACGTTACATGCAGTTCGACACTGGATCTATCAGCACGCGTAAAAGCATGTTGCCAACAATACCATACGTGTGCTGGTCAGAAATAATCTGAAATATTATGATATCTTGTTGTGCCAATTTTGGATGAAATCCATTTGTTAGTATAGAAGTTACATGTATTTTAAAATTGGATATATCAGCTGGCATAGAATCATGTTGGCAGCACTGACTTGTATTAATTACTCCAAATTAATCTAGAATGTCAGGTACTATACGTGTGCAAAGTATAGAGCTGTTGGCTTGCATACTTTCTGATATATTGATATTAGGGTTAAAAAAATATAGACTGAATTTATTAACAGTTGGAAGCCCTGATTGCTCTTAACAATACTTATAGTCATATCTGTTATGGTACACATAGCACATACGAAATTTGGTTGAAATCCAACTGATAGTATAGAAGTTACATGTATTTAAAAATTGGTACTATCAGCAGGCTTATAATCATGTTGGTAGGACTGACGTATATAAGTTACTCCAAATTAATCTAAAATGTCAGAATATACGTGTGCATAGATTAAAGCTGTTAGCTTGCATACTTTCTGATATATTGGTATTTGGATAAAAATAAATAAATAGAGAGAGCAATTATTAACAGTTGGCAGCCCTGGTGGCTCGTAAGAATACGCCTAATCATATCCGTTTATGTACAGATATTACATACAAAATTTGGTTGAAATCCAATTGATAGTGTAAAAGTTATATGCATTTAAACATTGGACTTATCAGGAGGCTTAAAATTATTTTGGTAACACTGTCATGGTTGGCCTCCTGGAAATTAAACTGAAATAGTATTATCTACATGTGTGCCAATTTTGGAATAGCTCCCATGTATACCTTGCAAGATATCCAACATGGAGCTGAAATTTCTAGTGCGTTTTTTCAGCAGTTGGTAGCACTGACATCATTTTCAAATATGGACGTGAGATATTCCGGTGCACATCTTTACTCATACTAAATTTGGTTTTGATTGCTGCAGCCGTTTAGGAGTTGATAGGGGGACACACACACACAGCCAGCCAGACAGACAGAAGGACAGACAGACAGACAGACAGACAGACACACATTTGCCCGATCTCATAAGACTACTTTTTCTTCATTTTTGCAAAATGTGAAAAGTAGGCTAATAATACAGTCATCACAATTAACACCGGTTATCAGACAGATTCTACACACACCCAAAGTACACGGGGCTACATGACCGCGTTGTCGCAGCCCCTAAACTTAAGAACCAACCAACCAACCAACCTGAAATATCACGACCCTGTCCTATTTCGTAAATACTTCAGGAGCTTATAAAGACTCCGTAAGAATATTCTTTTGTTATTGTAATCATTAGATGTAAAGTAAGAAACTTAAAAGTAAACTTACTGGTTTTTTTTCCACAAAACTTGTAAGGTACTTGCATAAATGAAAGAAACCACTAAGATAAACTTTGTATTCATTTATCCCTCTATATTGGATTTTTGGTGGATCGATTGTTGTGGAACTTCTTAAAATTAAATTTTGTAAAAGGCCATAGCTTAAAAAGCTCTATTTGTTAGAGTCAAAATCTCTCTATACTCCCAAATTCCCCCCCTCCAACAAGGCTGTCCCGATGTTGACTGTCAAAAATATGGTCACCGTACCTATACCTGTGGATGTTGAGAAAGGTTCTACTCGTAGGGTGAGTACTGCTATACTGATTCCGTGAGGAAAGCAAATACAAAGTACCGGTACCTGACTCTTCACCTTGCCTAGTACGCCTCATTATAGTACTGAGACACTATTTGAGGATCCAACCAGCCTCCATACTGACAACCTAACATAGAGATAATGACTGTAATAATGTGTGTAACTGTAATAGGGAGGGAGTAGGTGTCCCGTGACTTGAGACAAGGTACCATCGCGGCATTTGCATGGAGGGAGTGTAGAAAAAACTCGGGGAGAAAGCACACTCGGGATAGCCGCTATCAGCGCCAGGATTCAAACATATGATACCGGGACTTTCTGCAGTTGCCCACGAGGTCGTGGTGCACGATTTAACGAGCACTGCTATACCACGGGTAATTCGTATTTCAAACGAATAGGCCATATAGAGAAATATAATCGTGGAATAATTGATTAGCCAGGTCCGTTCAGACATATCACGTTGCTTTATAATAATTATAGGGCTAAGTGGATGAAGGAGGTAAGTTACAATTTTGAAGGAAAAAAATGAGATTTTCCCATGAATGAATGTTGTATGCGTTTGGCTAACTTATGACCATCACTCTGACTCTCTCTGATGCTCAGGGTCATGTATATTTTCTTGTTGATGAAGGAGGTATGTCACACATAAAACACCATTCTATAGGAGAAGAAGGAGTTAAGAAACACTTAAATGTACATTTATGGAAGAAGAAGGTGGTATGTACACAAATAACTTTAAAAAATATGTAGAATACTATAATGCTATAGTAAATTAACATTTTCTATGGTAATAAAACAAACATACCTGTAGCAATAACAATATGAATAAAAACAATAAAAAATATTTATGCAAAAAAGTACCTACGTAAAAACTTGAGGAGCTAATATCCCAGAAGTAAGCTTTTGTCACATGCCTCCTTCATCCACTAAGCCCTTTGGTGACAGAACATTTCTTGAAATGTGTAATTTGTACCTCGCTCACTTTCACCCCGAAGTTGGCACCATTTTGATATTGTGTGGCAGACGTCTCTGTTATGGGTACATCATTTCACCAAATATTTGAGCTGGTAATAAAATTATTTTAAAGGTAACAAGAACTAGGTAAAGAGAACAAAGCCCCCCTGGAAGGGAATGGAGAGCAGGGGATCGGATGGATGTTATAAAACGTGTCGGAGCTTGGCGCTCGTACTAAAACAGGATTTGAGGAATGCCCGTAAGGATATCAGCATTGTTCTCGCACGAGATGGAACAAGTAGAATATGAACACGAGGAGGAAGAGAAGAAAAGACAGAGAATGAGGGGCAGGTGTTTATCCCTTCTCTCCTCCCCCCGCGCTTTCTCTGCCTTCCCCCGCCAAACAAGGTTTTGTTCTGGCGCAGGCAGGTGGGTTGGTGAGCAAGACTGGCAGACAAAATGTTAAATCCTGACGACGTACTTCATGAGGGCTGTATCCCGAATATCAACGACACTAGCCGAGCGAATATACCTGGCGCCATGTGTGATTAGATGACGTCTATTGACCACAGCTCTGTAAAGTGAAAGTGAAGTATTTATTTCATTAGATAACTTCAATATTGAACTACAATATTCTTAAGGGACACTGGGACTGAAATTTTAGTGAAATTTGTGGAAAATGTCGATTTTCGGTTGTTTCCATATTAATACACCCCTATCCCCTGCGGATCATATAGCAGTGTTTTATCCGAATTCCGCCATTTTTGAAGCCCTGGCATAGCTTTAAAATGCACGGTGTGCCCTTTAAACGCCCCAGCACAGTAAGTGTCCTGAAGGTTCTGAGTCTTGGTGTTTCTACAATCGAAGTATCGCAGCTGGTAAACCACCACATAGTCATGACAAAATGGCTGTAGAACTTTAAGAACCCTTAGTTGTCAGGATTGTGCCTGTTTATCAAAGGCTGGCATCAGATGAGCTACTATCCAGATGCATCCGTGGTGCTACTGAAAATCAGAATGAGTCTCTGCATTCTGTTATCTGGATGAAGTGCCCAAAAGAGATTTTTATTTCACGGAAGATATTTGAAATTGCTGTTTGGAATTCTGTAGCAGAATTCAACATGGGGTGTAGTGCAACAACAGAGTTGAAATCTGGAATAAGACTAACTTCAGTATCTCATGTCACAGCACAAACACTTGAAAGATGTGACAGTCGCAGGAAGTATGTAAGTCCGCGGTCATAATTGGAGAAGCGAAAGGCATGTCGACGGAAGGTGAAACTGACAGAAATGAAGGAGGAGGCTGCAAAACAGAAGAAGGAGGGTGTCACCTATGCTGTAGGACAGTCCTAATGTCATTGGTAAGCTGAAACCTTGTAAATTGTGCATCATTTTAGAAAATTGCTGTTTTCTCGGATTCACTTTTTCAGGCATTCAAAATGTTACTCGCGTCATAAATCTTATGATATTGCTTTCAAAATGGGAATTTATTATCTTCATTGCAATGACTATAAACCTGCGGATCGTTTTTTAGATTGCACTTTTGGTTTGGCTGCAAAAAAAATTCAAACTGGAAAAAATACGATTTTTTTGTAGAAAAAAACTTGGATATGAAAAAAAATTAATTTCTTGACACTCATTAATGCAATTCAAAATCGGATCCGTAGGTTTCTTCCAATTGTTATAGTGCAATAGAATATTACATAAAAGTTACACTATCTTGTTTTTTTTAACGCGGCTGACCTTTATAAAACTTGAATAATTAGCACAATAAATGTACAAAATAATTAATATCTGGAGAACTAATCAACTTACAATGCTCACGTTTCCCACAGTGGTTTATAATATGACTATTCATAACCATATGAAATTTCAAAGCTGTACCTCAGTTTATATAGAATTTGAAAATTTCAGTCCCAGTGTCCCTTAAGTGGGTGGTTACCATGACAAAACGTGTGCGTCATTTAGGTGTAGCATGCTGAGCTTCTATGCACTAAATTGCGAGTTCAAACCCGGCCGAAGTCGTCGGATTTTTTAAGACCATTCCTTCGGAGGGGAAGTAAAGCCGGCGGGCCCATGTCATAGATGTATGGCTTGTAAAAGAACCTTCCACTAACTACAATTGTGTGAAGCTAAATTAAACGCTCTATTTGTTTCAACGTTCGTCGCCAAGTGCCCGTTGCGGAGGCATCTAGTAGCCAAATGCACAGCTAAGTGTCGTTGACGGTAGCCTTTGGTAGCAATAGTAGGAAGTACTTGAAAAATTGATCGTCTGCAGTCCTACCTGAATCACAGATAACACACACTAATACACCATCACAATTAACACCGGTTATCAGACAGATTCTACTTACACCCCAACATAACCACGTTTTTGCAGCCCCTTGAGGAACCAACCAACAAAAATCCCTTAAAGTTACTAAACAAAAATCTTCAAGGGTCTCATTTTAAGTGCGCGAGTGATCTAGGCCTACATGGTTACCATGGCAACAAGGGCCATTACTATGAATTACATCAAGACGTGTTACCTCATAAGCCGCTCCCGCGGTGTTGGGGTAGTGCGCCTGCCTCTCACCTGGAGAACCCGGGTTCGATCCCCGGCTCCATCAGGGATTTTAGCAACTAACGTGAGGGCTGGAACGGGGTGTACTTAGCCTCGTGAGGACAATCGAGTAGCTCTCTGACGACGAGGCAGCGCCCCGGTCACGAAAACCAATATTAACGGCCGGGGGGAACCGATGCGCTGATCACACGTCTCCCCAATATCTGCAGGCCAAATGGCTGGGCAGCGGTCGCTTGGTAGGCCTAGGCCCTTCATGGGCTGTAGTGCCAGGGGTTATGTTATGTTACCTCATAATAATATTAATATTTATTTTTAATCGCTTATCCTCCCAGCTCGGCTTCTCCCACGGACACTGTGAGGGATCATTCCTCTACCTTCGCAAGGACGGTGTCTGGGAACTGAACACATTTTGTCGCAAGATACAGCTGGGGATGGTGACAGGCCGATCACCCAGAGTGATAACTAAATTGGGTCTAATTAAGGAAAGGTCAGTGAAGGGATTTGGGAAGGAAGTCGACCGTGGACCTGTTGAAAGGACCCATCCTAGCATTTGACTGGCGGTGAAAATGGGAAACTACGAAAACAAGTCAGTACGGTCGACGCGAGTTTCATAATTTCCATATGAGTGTCTTAATTACCATTATAGGCGAGTTGCATACGACTGTTTATGTTCGACGATAATTATAACTTTATTTAATTTAATTTTATGTTCGAACAGAAATATTCATAAATCTCTATCGAGATTCAGTCACTTGAATTTAGTGATCGGAGTGCAAGTACCGAGTTTGCTCTCTGTGCTTTACCCACGCATACGCTCTGTCTGCTTGGCAATGCCTTATGTTTACAGCCTGCTGTCAGCACTAGCATTCACTCAAACTGTCACCGAACTTGTATGAAAGAATGCTCTGTGTAGAAATTGGAGTTGGGGATTACCTTAAAGTTTCATGCTGATTTTGTCTTTGTGTTTGTCATTATAACTACAATGGTTGATCGGATATCTTTTACATTGTCAACTTTCAAATCATGTAATTCATGTCCGACATGTTGGATTCTGTGTTCAAGTGCGAAGCTATCACGTACCTAATTGGTCACACATCATACATCTTGAGCTCTGATTGGTTGGAGAAACTGTACCGTAATGAAAACTTGTACTATATGAGCCTCATTATAGTACAGTTTTCTGACATATAATATTTGCATTTCGCCATAGTCGAATATAAAATAACTAGCAACCCGCCCCGGCTTCGCACGGTATCTATGCGGTTTACCAAGCGTAAGCTTAAAAGGCGCACGGACGGAAGGTCCCAGACCCAATTCAGAAAAGCGGTGGTGAACAGCGAAACTCCAAACAAATATACTCTTCTCTGAAGTCTGAACTCAACACGACTCGACAGTTTGATGCTGGCCGAAGCTGAGGTGAAAGGCAGACTCGCTCCAAAGCTAGTCATTTAAATTTTCACCGAATGGAGATTGTTGGAAGAAATGAAAAGGTAAAAAAACGTACAGTGGGCGATGTATTAAAGATAGAGAAATACCGTCGCGGGCTTTTTTTTAACTTTACATGCTGAACAATTGCTACACTCATAGTATCTACTGTACATATTTGTAACGGTTTACCCAGCGTAGGCTTAAAAGGCGCACGGACGGCAGGTTTCTCTTCGACTCGATTCACTGAAATCATTACTGCTCGGCTTCCTGTGTTCATAAATGAATGTTTTACTACTGAAACCTTCCTCGAGAAGTCCTTTACAGAATGGTGGAAACCGCATCAAAATCCATCCAGTGATTCTCGAGTTTACCCGTAACATCGAAGAATCAGGGACTTTGTTTTATACTATATAGAGATAATAAATAATAATAATAGACTAATGACTTGTCCAAAATTCGATGTTATTCAGTGGAATGGAGGAGCTTTAACATATTTTTTTCCCCAGCATGTGATTTATTTTCTCATTTTCTCTCACATTTTTTCGCAAACGGATATTATGTTGGACGCTCTGCTGAAGTAGATTTCAGGTTATCTTTTTCCGCTGAGGTAAATTCACAGTCGATATTTTATTTACAAAAAATGTGTGCTTGTCGATGTTTGAGTAAGCGGTAAGCCACTTGTGGTCGAAAATGTGTAGAGGCTAATACACCATTGGCGCCAACATTGCTATATTGCCATATTAGATAGGAGACGCTGTGACCAGATTAACTGAGAGAGATCGGTTCGATTCCTGCAACATCCTATAAATGGTTTTTCGTGGTTTCCCGCTTCTACTTCAGGCGAATGTCAGGATGGTACCTTACTTAAGCCCAGTTTAACCTTTTTTCGTCATTATAATTATCGGAAAAACATAGCATTGGTTGTAGAATTTGTATTGTGCTAGGCCTAGGACAATGGTTCTATAGAACAGGAAATTTCATCTACGAATAAGTTGGAGACTATTACGAAAAGGTTCCTCCACAGTGATACTCTTAAAGCACTGCTAATCACGACGATACATTTTAATTGCAACTGTGTGGAGTTATTTTCAATGTATACAGAAAATTAGGTTCTGTTGAAAACTCTGTCGAAAAAAAAAAGAATGTCTTAATCGCAAGACTGGCTGCGTGCCTCAGAGGTAACGTTCTCCCCTGCAGTTTCCAAGATTGTAGGATCGAATCCTGGAGCAGTCAACTGGCATTTGATGGTGCGCATATGCGAGAGAGCCGTGTCAGTAAATTTACTGGCATGTTAAAGTTCACCTTCGGGGCAAAATTCCGGAACCCCGGCGACTCTAAAAGCCGCAATAGTTAAAAGGGATGTAAATCCAATAACACAATTAGGGCTTACACTCGTATCTTACTCGAAAAAAATAGTTCAAAAAGAAAAAATGAACTGTGACTTAATTTTAATTTATTTTTGCTACTTTTTATTTTGATTTAATGTTTGCTATTTGGCTCTAATTGGTAAAAATATGAAGAAATGTCCCATGTTTTGGTCTTAAATATTTGGTCAGTTTGAGGGAGTGGAGTGTGTGACTGAGGGCACCCCGAACACCATATAAAAAAATCTATACCACCTTAAACAATCTTTAGTGCTACCAGGAGATCGGCAAACTTCGGCTGTGTTCCCTGTCTCGCGAAGCCGTAGTAAGCTGTCAGGATTTAACGTCTATTTCAGAGCCAAGCATCCAGCAGCCACCTTACCAGTCGCTTTCTGCATACCAGAGGAGACACTCACTATTTCCATCATCTCATCTCTTCCCCTTCTCCTCCAGCCTCCCACTCAATGAATACGCTCAACAATAAAACGAAGCGAGAACCAGTAAATCAATACAGCAGACACATGGGTAAGTAAATAATACACAGGAACTGAATGTATACCGTATTTAAATAAATAAGAAAAGTTTACCATAACATAACACACACACTCATGCACTGTTCCGGACAATAGAATGAATTTATATAAACTTGACAACACTGCTCAATAACCCATACTGCCTGGCAGAAGTGCCGTGTAGTTACCTGCTGCTTTCATATAGCCAGGTGGTTATTAATATCTGAGTAATAGGGGAGTTTGACTCAGGTTGGCCTCACTGCTGAGAACCGCAGAGTTTGCATTAGTCATCTTCACCATCCATTGTAACGGGACTGGGTGGGCTTGGTTTCCTCTGCTAAGAATAAGTGGAATAACTCTATGGGTAGAGCCCTGCACGGATAAACGAAACGTTATCCGCATCCGCACGACTGTTATCCGTATCCACCCCGCATATCACTACTGTTATCTGCATCCACCCTGCATCCTCACGACTGTTATCTGCATCCGCCCCGCATCCTCGCGACTGTTATCTGCATCCGTCCCGCATCCTCGCGACTGTTATCCGCATCCTCACGACTGCTATCCACATCCGCCTCGCATCCACACGACTGTTATCCGTATCCACCCCGCATATCACTACTGTTATCTGCATCCACCCTGCATCCTCACGACTGTTATCTGCATCCGCCCCGCATCCTCGCGACTGTTATCCGCATCCTCACGACTCTTATCCGCATCCACCTCGCATCCACACGACTGTTATCCGCATCCGGCCCACATCCTCACAACTGTTATCCGCATACGCATCCTCGCGACTGTTATCCGCATCCTCACTACTGTTATCCGCATCCTCACTACTGTTATCCGCATCCGCCCCACATCCACACGACTGTTATTCGTATCCACCCCGCATATCACTACTGTTATCTGCATCCACCCTGCATCCTCACGACTGTTATCTGCATCCGTCTCGCATCCACACGACTGTTATCCGCATCCGCACGACTGTTATCCGTATCCACCCCGCATCCTCACGACTGTTTCCGCATCCTCACGACTCTTATCCGCATCCACCTCGCATCCACACGACTGTTATCCGCATCCGGCCCACATCCTCACAACTGTTATCCGCATACGCATCCTCGCGACTGTTATCCGCATCCTCACTACTGTTATCCGCATCCTCACTACTGTTATCCGCATCCGCCCCACATCCACACGACTGTTATTCGTATTCACCCCGCATCCACATGACAGTTATCCGCATCCGCCCCACATCCACACGACTGTTATTAGTATCCGCCCCGCATCCACACGACTGTTATCCGCATCCGCCCCACATCCACACGACTGTTATTAGTATCCGCCCCGCATCCACATGACTGTTATCCGCATCCGCCCCGCATCCACACGACTGTTATCCGCATCCGCCCCACATCCACACGACTGTTATTAGTATTCACCCCGCATCCACACGACTGTTATTAGTATCCGCCCCGCATCCACACGACTGTTATTAGTATCCGCCCCGCATCCACACGACTGTTATTAGTATCCGCCCCGCATCCACACGACTGTTATTAGTATCCGCCCCACATCCACACGACTGTTATTAGTATCCGCCCCGCATCCACACGACTGTTATTAGTATCCGCCCCGCATCCACACGACTGTTATTAGTATTCACCCCGCATCCACACGACTGTTATTAGTATCCGCCCCGCATCCACACGACTGTTATTAGTATCCGCCCCGCATCCACACGACTGTTATCCGAATCCGCTGACATTACAATAATGTTTTTAATTTATTAGATGAAGGGTAAAGTATTAAAGCAACTCATTTAGACATTTGAGGAGAAAGTCGTTCCCCTGGGCTATGTATGCCATGTGCTGTGTTTAAAATGAATGTTATACAGCCAGAATTGCAACCCTTTTCTGTTCAGAGTGTTAATTATACTTAATGACATAATTTGAGATTACCTTAATAAATCACCATCTTATATTTGTCATGGATAAAACATAACGAAAAAAAAATGATATGTCATAACCATCCGGGTCCTAATACAGTTCACGCTACGTTTTTTGGCCGGTGAGCCTCAAATGCGCAGTCGTATAGAGGACAGGTGGCGAACCTCAGACGTGTGCAATTGACTTTCCACGCAACTGAAAACTCACGTATCAATTACACATGCGTGAGGTTCGCCATCTGTCCTCAATATGGCTGTGAAACCGGGTCTGACCGGCCCATGATCGTGGCGTAAACTGTAATGATATTCATTAAGTTCAGATTGTATTCTAAAAACTATCCGCAAATTTACTCCAAACATTATCCGCAGCTTACCCACTATCCGCACAGCCATGGCTGAACATTTTGCGGGTATCCGCATCCACGCAGGGAATTATTTGGGTGGTCACAACGTACGTATTATTATCATCATGTTATGCTGGCCTGTTACAGTATCGTCTAACTGTAATGTAAACAAGGATGCTGTGTTGGATAGTCGGTCTATTAAACACTGCATGACCATGCCACCAATATCAAAGTCCGCAGGAGATACGGTGTGGCGCCGAACACAGAAAAGATGGAGAGTAAGTTGTCTACGGTGGTATGGGCACGTACTACGAGCAAATGACGACACGATTGTGAGTTGCAACTGGAGAAAGAAGGAAAACGCCTGAAAGGACGACCGAGGCAGCGTTGGTTTGACACTCTTCATACAGACCTGAAGATTGCTGGTCTCCACCCAGATGAAGCATCGAATGCGTCAAGTAGCGACCAAGTAGCGGACACTGTTCTTGCAAGAGACAAATGTTGGAAAATATTATTATTATTATTATTAATATATTATGTTATCGTGTGGGAAGCCATTTTTCAGTGTTGCCTTAGTAATCAAAATTTAATGTTTTTCAGTCGGTCAACACTATTGTACCCAATTGTAATGGGTGTTTCCCTAATCCTGAAAGGAATTAGGTGAGAATAATAAATACACTCGGATGACCAGTTTCGATCGTCAAGCGATCATCATCAGGTTCATTAGACTGAAGCTATTAAATCTATGTTTACAAGTATGGGTGATGGTTTACAAAATATACACTTATTTAGTTGCAGTGGTTATTCAACTTGCACAACTAGTCAAGATGTGTCAGTTGTAAGTGATTTCTTTTTGTTAAGATATTGATAGTTGTGATCTTGATTGGTGTGATTATGTGATTGTTATTAAATGGTCAGTTTGGAGAAGATTGTGAACTTAGCTGATTGAGTGATGTGTGCACTGAACTGTGCAGGCAGCGGTGATAGGAGCTGCACGGTACCGGAAGTGTATTTACTATTTACTAATTCTTTTTGTTTTCAGGATTAGAGAAACACCCATTGCAATTAGGTAAATTCTTGTTGACCAACTGAAAAACATTAAATTTCGACTGTTATTGTAATTTTTATTCCTCAAACAATTTGGATTTTTGTAAATAAAAGAACTCTGGTTCAGCAAAAACCACAAGAATTCTCTTTCACATAGCCTAATCATTCTTCATTGTGATAGAAATCTCACTAAATACAGTATAACACGTGTCCAGGATGATAGCGTTCTCCATGAATTGTGCAGGGCTGTCAATCTGAAGATCCTTTACGTTGTAGTGTCGTGCTCAAAGGAACAATTCCATTAGCCGACATTATGATGGGATGTATCCTAACCTTGATGATTTTCCACATTTGCTTAATTTCTCCAGCTAAATCTATACATTTTTTGATCATTCGGACGTAAGTTGTAGATAAATATCTATTGAGGGGAACTGCAATGTCAGTCAGACCTTTCATGTTGTTTTAAATCTTAAGTTAGTGATTTGTCTCCAATGATCAAGGTTTCTGAAGCGTATAATGCTTTCAGGTTGAATTACCATGATATTGTGTTTTAGGTTTGCGTTCCGAGATAATGATTTTTGTTCTTGTTGTGCCGTACCTGTTCCAGGTTATTCTATAGATTTTTTGTAATTTAGAGACTTTCTCTTTGTTTGCGTCACGATTTACTCCAGATAATTGTATGATTATCCCTAAGTATTTCAAATGATTTACAAGAGTTTTTTTTCGAACTGAGTAATCAGAGGTTATTTGTCTAAGTATCGAGGAAATCCATTCATGTATCAGGTTTTCTAATATGAAATTTGAAGTATAGTTTTAAATGGAAAATCAAGAAAAATTTTCAGGGAATGAATAGATTTTTGGCTATTGTTGGTTAGAATTACCAGATTATCTACAAAGGTCAAACATTTGAGATTAATTTTATCTTTAACTAGCTTGCCTATTTCTTTTCCCAGGTTCGAATTACTTTCTCTAAGAACTTAACTTTAGAAGTGGTATCAGTCACTATCAGTCTGATAAAATTTCTTGTTTCCTTATCTACTTTGAATTTTTCAAGCACATTAAGAAATGGTTGTATGTCTACGGAATCATATGTTTTCTTTTGAAATCTACGAAAATTGTTACTGTTCCTCTAGGTTTAGGTATTTTTTCAAGACGGTTTTGAGATTAAAAGTTTGTTTTACACATGATCTTTATCATTATTGTTATTACAGTAATAGTATTATTATCGAAACGCGGAGAAATCAAAGTGGAATACCACATCTCGTACTCGGAATTTGGACTTGTATTGGACAGCTCATGGTGATCAGTTGGGCTCGGCTGTTTAGGAAAAGTCATATTTTTTTCTTTATCTCAATGATCATGTCCGATTGATTTCTGGTGCAAATTAAGTGATTATTGTCACACTACAGGGGTTTTTATTTGTCATATAAATGCATATTTCGAACACTTTTTACCATTAGGTCATATTTTGATCATTTTTTTGGTAAGAACGTCATATTTCGGTAGTTTGATGGCAGCTGTAGGTGGACAATCATCCTCAACTTACCGAACGGGAACTAGTGTTTACAGAAATAGACTGTAAATAACCACTTTAACATGTATATTCAGAAAATTAATATGAAAATAGGAATAAAAAATGTAGTTAACAATTTAATCTCGAAGGGATTATCGCTTGGATTTAAAATTAAAAAGAACGGCCGTATTTAAATCAGTTATTTTCAGGTATTTTTTTTTTCATTTTTTAGTCATATTTCGTCATTTTTAAGGTCATTTGCTTGCATATTCGGGCTATTTTAACTCTTAAACATCTGAGCCCTAGTGATCAGTTTACTTTACCAGCTATTGTGCATTTCTAACACTATACGCTGTATGGCCTTGAACAAGCCATTATCGAATAGCAGCTGATTACGGGTCAGAGTACATATTCAAGTACAAGAACTTGGCTGGGGAGTGTACTGTAAGTTACAGAGCTTGGGCAAAGTGCATGACGGGGCAGATATAGCCTATACCGTAAGAAAGATCCGCCTAAACTAAAGTGCTTCCAATCGCCATGTCTCTTAATCACGGGTAGCGGTATTAATTTCCGTTACTTTCACTTAAGCCTTCCACTAATGTTTTCTTACGCTTTAATACAGCCTTTGTCAATATCTATCCCCGGAGAATATCTTTGTATATATCACGGGATGGAGAAGTCCAGTATGATTCTACAACGATTTGTGACTTCATCACGGAGTTTAAACATCCCAAGGATCACCACCGCCAGGGCCGTGGAGAGTGAACACGGGCCCTATGACTAGGATTTGCGGGCCCCTCCATCTTTGTTCGGCCCGTGACATCCTGGAAGTATGAAGTAGGAATTAAAGTTCTAAGCTCCACTCCCTCTAAATATATATATACTAGCTGTACCCGGCATGCGTTGCAATGCCAATCAAAGAAAGTGTTGGGGTTTTGACTTTGTTAGTTGCAGTGCTTTTGGATTGCCAATATTTTCTTCTTTTTCCGTTAACCATCTCTAAACTATTACAAAAAATAATTTACTATCTCAGAAACATTCACGGGAACGTGATCAACAACTCACGAAAGTTACATCGCAATGAAATGAATGGTATATGAACGCATACGGGACTGCTGAAACGATTAGAGCGCCGTCACCCATTTGTTGAATATACTCGTACGCTACCTATTGTAAAATGGATTTACTAACTCGAAAACCTTTCCTGGCGTGTACACAACAACTCATCAAAGTTTCATCGCAATCGGATGAATGGCATATGAACGCATACGGGATTTTGTTTAAACGATTCGCGCCGTCACTCATTTGTTGAATCTTCTTGTGCGCCACCCATTGAAAAACGGACTTACTAATTCATGAACCTTCGCAGGACTGTATTCAGCTCTCCAAAGTTTTATCACACTCGGATGAATGGCATATGATCGCATACGGGACTTTATTGAAACGATTCACGCGCTGTCGCTTATTAGTTAAATCTACCCGTTTGCTACCAATTGTAAAATGGATTTACTAAATCAGAAACCTTCACGGGAGTGGAAACAACATTTCACCAAATTTCATTGCAATCACATGAATGGTATATGAACGTCTACGGAATTTCGTTTAAACGATACGCGTGCCGTTGAATCTACTCGTGCGCTACCTACTGTAAAATGGATTTACTAAGTCAGAAACCTTTCCTCGGGTGTACACAACCATTCACTAAAGTTTCTTCGCAATCGGATGAATGGCATATGACCGCATACGGGACTTTGATAAAACGATTCACGTGCCGTCGCTCATTTGTTGAATCTACTCCTGCGCTACCTATTGTAAAGTGGATTTACTAAGCCAGAAATCTTCCAGGAAGTGTACGCAACATCACACCCAAGTTTCATCGCTATCGGACAAATGGTATATGAACGCATACGGGACTTCTTTTAAAAGCTTCGCGCATCTTCGCTCATTTGTTGAATATACTCGTGCGCTGCCTATTGTAAAATGGATTTACTAAGCATGAAACCTTCCCTGGAGTGTACACAACAACTCACCAAAGTTTCATCTCTATCGGACGATTGTATATGAACGCATACGGGTCTTTGTCGAAACACTTCGCGCGTCGTCGCTCATTTGTTGAATCCGTTCGTACGCTACCTATTGTAACATGGATTTACTAAGGTAGAAAGCGGCTTCGGTGGCGTAGTCGGTAGCATGCTGAACTGCTATGCCCAAGATAGCGGGTTCAAACCCGGCCGAAGTCGTCGGATTTTTTAAGAGCGTTAAAAATCCTTCAGTATGCCTTCCTTCGGAGGGGAAGTAAAGCCGGCGGTCCCATGTCATAGATTTATGGCATGTAAAAGATCCTTTCACAGACTAAACTTGTGTAAAGCAAAATTTGTTAGGTTAGATTTCGTCAGAACGCTCTATCAAAGTTCCAACGTTCCCCACTAGGTATCATTGATATCTGGTGGCGAAAGTTGGAACTACTTGAAATTGAACGGAACTTGTAGCTCACCCTTTAGGGTGTCCGCTGGAAGCAGCTACAGACTCAGGCGAGCCGAACATGTCCTCGGACACTCCCGGCACTAAAAGCCATACGATAAATAAATAAATAAATAAATAAATAACTAAGCTAGAAATCTTCCCTGAAGTGTACACAACATCTCACCCACGTTTCATCGCTATCGGAGAAATGGTATATGAACGCATACGGGACTTTTTTGAAACACTTCGCGCGTCGTCGCTCATTTATTTAATCAACTTGTGCGCTACCTATTTAACATGGATTTACTAAGCCAGAAATCTTCCCTGGAGTGTACACAACATCTCATCCAAGTTTCATCGCGATCGGACGAATAGTATACGAACGCATACGGGACATTGTTGAAACGCTTTGCGTGTCATCGCTCATTTGTTGAATCTACTCGTGCGCTACCTATTGTTAAGTGGATTTACTAAGTCAGAAACCTTCCCTGAGTGTATACAACATCTCACCCAAGTTTCATCCCATTGGGGTGAATGGTATATGAACACATGTGGGACTTTGTTGAAACAAACGTACGCCATTTTGTTGAAGTTACTCGTGCGCCATCTATTGTTAATTGGATCTACTATGCCTATAACTTTTCCTGGCGTATGCACAACAACTCACCAAAATTTGATTGCAATCGGATGAATTGTATATGAACGCATCACCAACACTTATTTGTTTAAACTACTGGTGCGCTATCTATTGTTAATTGGATTAACTATGCCTATAACCATCCCAGAAGTGTGCCAAACAACCCACCAAAATTTGGTCGCAATCGGATGAATTGTAGGCTATATGAACGCATCGCCAACACTCATTTGTTTAAAATACTCGCGCGCTGTCCATTGTAAATTGGATTGACTATGCCTATAATGATTTCGGAAGTGTTCACAACAACTCACCCAAGTTTCATACTAATCGGATGAATGGTATATGAACGCATACGGGACTTGGTTGAAACGATTCACGTGCCGTCGCTCATTTGTTGAATCTACTTGTGCGATACCTATTGTAAAGTGGATGTACTAAGCCAGAAACCTTCCCTGATGGTACACAACATCTTACCCAAGTTTCATCGCTATCGGATGAATGGTATATGAACGCATACGGGACTTTCTTGAAACTCTTCGCGCGACTTCACTCATTTGTTGAATCTACTTGTGCGCCACTTATTGAAAAATGGATTTACTAAGCCTAAAACTTTCCCTGGATTGTACACAACAACTCTACCGTGTTTGGTCGCTATCGGAAGAATGATATATGAACGTATACGGGACTATGTTGAAACACTTCGCGCGTCGTCGCTCATTTATTTAATCTATTTGTGCGATACCTATTGTTAAGTGGATTTACTAACCCAGAAGCCTTCCCTGAACATCTCAGCCAAGTTTCATCGTTATCGGACGAATGGTATGTGAACGCATACTGGTCTTAGTTGAAACGCTTCGCCCGTCGTCGCTCATTTGATGAATCTACTTGTGCGATACCTATTGTTAAGTGGATTTACTAAGCCAGAAACCTTCCCTGTAGTGTACACGACATCTCACCCAAGTTTCATCGCTATCAGACGAATGGTATATGAACGCATACGGGACTTTGTTGAAACGCTTCGCCCGTCGTCGCTTATTTGTTGAATCTACTCGTGCGCTACCTATTGTTAAGTGGTTTCACTAAGCCATAAACCTTACCTGAAGTGTACAGAACTTCTCACCCAAGTTTCAACGCAATGGGATGAATGGTATATGAACACATGTTGGACTTTCTTGAAACAAACGCACGCCATGTTGTTGAAGCTACTCGCGCGCCATCTATTGTAAATTGGATTTACTATGCCTATTACTTTTCCGGGACTGTGCACATCAACTCACCAAAATTTGATCGCAATCGGACGAATTGTATATGAATGCATCGCCATTACGCATTTGTTTAAACCACTCGCGCGCTATCTATTGTGAAATGGATTAACTATGCCTATGATTATCCCGGAAGTGTTTACAACAACTCACCAACATTTTATCGCAATCGGATGAATGGTTTATGAACGCATAAAAGACGAACACACAGACATTCCTTTATATATATACTAGCTGTTACCCGCGGCTTCGCCCGCAATAACATTTGTAATCCTGTTATAACATTAGTTAAATAGATAGATAAGCATGGGTCCTAGTGTAAAATAATTCTATCACCTGAAACCAAAAATGCATGGGACGAAAAAAAATAATCAAAATTTCATGTTGGTTTCGGACCCTAAAAGCCGTGAAAAATATAATAAAAGTATTAAAAAAAACTATTTTTTGAAATTTCATTCGAATCAATTTTTATGTCATTCCTGGGACTTAGAAAATTCCGGCCAAAAAATACAAAATCATTAATAACTCCCTAAGTATTCGTCGTATAATGAAATAGCAAGATACAAAAAAGATGTAATGTGTTATTGTCTACAACATAGGCCATGTATAATTTTACACTCAGACATATTACGTCCCCTCCCCCATAATTTCACCCCTCCCTATGGGCCCCTTAAATTGGATTTATGAAAAAACGGTCAAACACCTATTTACTTTTTTTTATGCTGATTTTTTCCCGCTGAGTTCCAAACTCCTGGCCTATGTCGTTTAAGGGATACACGCTCCGTTAGGAATCCTTCAACCCCCACTTTTCACCCCTTTCACCTCATAATATACACCACATCGAAAAACCCTCAGACACGTGTCTTCTTATTAGCCTACTTTCGATTTTTGCAAAAAATGAAAGTAGACTTATGAGATCAACACAGGGCGAAAAAAGTGTGTCTGTCTGTGTGTGTGTATGTGTGTGTGTGAGTCTGTGTGTGTGTGTATGTGTGTGAGTCTGTGTGTGTGTGTCTGTGTGTGTGTGTGTGTGTGAGTGTGTGTACTCTGAATGTCTGTCCCCCCCTATCAATTCGAACACGGTGAATGCGAATTGAACGAAATTTGGTACAAAGGTAGCACTAGCAAAGGACACCTCAGTGTCATGTTTTATATCGCCGCCATCTTTACTAAAACTGAATGGCGGCCACTCAAACGTTCAAAACGTAAAATCAAATAACGACTAACCAAATCATCCGATCTCTACCAAATTTGGTAACAACATACCCTCGTATAGGATGCGTCTTGTGACCAAACTACAAGGTCGTCCGCCATACCATTTCAGGATGGCGGCCGTGCGAATTATGCAAACTTTATAATCCATATCATGGGACCCACCAGTTCCGATTATCGAGCCGAGAATCGTTTTAACTGTTCTAAAGGAAGAGGCACGTTCGAAATTAAAAGTTTATTTTGTAATACTATAGTGCAGACGTGATTTTAAAAAGCTGAGCCGATTCAGTAATGAGACAAGATGGCAGCGGATATCTTGTGCCTGACTTATATTTCACTAATTTGAGTATTGCATGCAATATAGCGTACTGATACAAAATAAATAAACGTTGTATGAAATGCTTTATATATAAATAATATACTCCAGTGATGAAATCGTTTAGTATAAATCATTATTTGCTAACAAGTTCTATGTAAGTCATTTTATATAGAACGATATTCGTTGACACAATTAGCTCAGTGGTAGAGCGTTAGCCTGTCGCTCAATTGCCTATGGTTCAAACCCGATCAGAGCTAGGTTTTTTGCTTGAAATGTTATATGTTTATTGTTTTGTAATGACTCAGATGTTTTAAAATTAAGCGCTATATTGTGCATATTATGGTGTAAAATATATATTTAATTAAAACATAATTCGCCAGCAGATTTACTCGAGACATCTAGCTGCCAAAAAGGTAACTGCACGCAGACCTACTTATTAACTTCCAGATTTTATTGAAAAGTTTCTTCTTCTGGCCGCTAGAATGCACTCGCTCTGTTAGGATTATATTGTTCGATATTTCACCACTAGATGTCACGACTAGTCTACGTGGGACTCCATTGATTACTATACCATTGGCATTCTATGCGCATCGAATTTGAAGAATGACAAGATGATACTACGATACATTTTTACTTTTTATTTTAAAGGGTTTGTAACAGCCTATTGTGCGTTATTTGAAAATGTTAATTGAAGTAAAGAACAAAACGATTTCACATAGTATCTGAACTCGACCGTTGGTGCTAGTTCAGGATATTAATTAATACTTTTATTTCAGCCAAATAGCAATCGAAAATATCCACATAGTTGGTATACACACGTCTCTGTAGGGTCATGGAAAGATTTGTTAATTCAATTAGGGTTGTGAAAGTCATACGCAGCCAGACGTGTAAAGACATGCCTCAACTCAAAGTTGGATGTTGCCCGCGTCAGGCTGATTATGTAATAATAATAATAATAATATTATTAATAATAATAATAATAATAATAATGTTATTGGTTTACGTCCCTTTTAACTACTGTTGCTTTTAGAGACGCCGGGGTGCCAGAATTTTGTCCCGAAGGGGATCTTTAAAGTGCCAGTAAATCTACTAACACGGCTCCCTCGCATTTGTGCACCCTCAAATGCCAGCTGACTGCGCCAGGATACGAACCTGAAACATACGGTCCAGCAAGCGAGAACGTTACCGCTGAGCCACGCCGCCAGTCCGGTCGATTATGTCTCCAGATCCATAACATTCTTTAGATACTTCTTATCTTTCTTTCTTTCTTTCTTTCTTTCTTTCTTTCTTCAATGATGGTAGCAGTTTTTATCTAGGTTGTGGCATTTGGTAGAGGTAAATCGTTTCTAAGGTCTTCAACAAAGAATAGTTCTATTATACTCTTTGATAATAACAACGAGTTATAACTATACTCATACATTTAGGAGAAAGTAGGCTATATGTTCTTTACTGAACATCTTGTTTTTAATGATGAGTTTATATGCCTAGTATCACATCCCCCAATGAAACCAATGGGGAGATATTGCTATACAATGAAATGCAGTTCTACCCCCTTAACACCCCTTTAGAACCTGAATATCCAAAAATCCTTTCTTAGTGGGCGTTTGCGGCCCTTAAGGAAGCTGCATACCAAATTTCATTCCAATCCGTTGGGTGGTTTCTGAGATTTCGTGATGAATGAATCAGTCAGTGAGTGAGTGAGTGAGTGGTGTTTGAGCTTCCTTGTGGAAAATAATTCTATCACCTGAAACCAAAAATGCATGGGACGAAAAAAAACATCAAAATATCATGTTGGTTTCGGACTCTAAAAGACGTGAAAATATAATAAAAGTATTAAAAAAAGCTATTTTTTGAAATTTCATTCGAATTGTCATTCCTGGGACTTAGAAAATTCCGGCCAAAAAGTTCAAAATCATTAATAACTCCGTAAGTATTCGTCGTATGATGAAATAGCAAGAGACAAAAAAGATGTAATGTGTTATTGTCTACAACATAGGCCATGTATAATTTTACACTCAGACATATTACGTTCCCCCCCCCCCATAATTTCACCCCTCCCCATGGGCCCCTTAAATTGGATTTATGAAAAAACGGTCAAACACCTGTTAAGTTATTTTTTATGGTGATTTTTTTCGGCTGAGTTCCAAACTCCTGGCCTATGTCGTTTAAGAGATACGCGCTCCGTTAGGAATCCTTCAACCCCCACTTTTCCCCCCTTTCACCTCATAATATACACCACATCGAAAAACCCTCAGACACGTGTCTTCTTATTTTTATTGATGAGTTTATATGCCGAGTATCACATCCCCAATGAAACCAATCGGGAGATATTGCTATTCAATGAAATGCAGGTCTACCCCCTTAACACCTCTTTAGAACCTGAATATCCAAAAATCCTTTCTTAGTGGGCGTTTGCGGCCCTTGAGGAAGCTGCATACCAAATTTCATTCCAATCCGTTCGGTGGTTTCTGAGATTTCGTGATGAATGAATCAGTCAGTCAGTCAGTGAGTGAGTGGTATTTGAGCTTTATATAGTAGAAGATATATATATATATAAGATATATAAGATATAAGATAATAATTAAAAAAAAGATAAAAATAAGCTCCGTGGAATTTACAATTTATTTTTGCAACTTATTGATGTACTATTTGCAACTTATTGACGTATTGTAAAAGAAATAACGAAGTAAAAATGGAAACAAAAAATATTAAAATAACAGGTGACTGAATGAATGAACAATGCGCTGGCAACGTGTCGCATTAGTTGTCAACATCCAGCCAATAGGAGCCCGCGGCGGCCATTTTTATATCGTTCCCGCCAAATGCTCAGGTTCTTACTCTTGAAATACAGGGTATAGTAGCTATAGCCTAGAAGGCTATATTTACTTCTTGTTTTCCTGGGGGTTGTGGGAATTTTCCAGTCCACATGTTTGTTCTCCAAGTGGATTATCAGGCTGCAGCCTTAGATAAGTCTGGGGCCCGCTGTTGTGACACTATAGAGAATGGATGTTAGAATGTTTGAGATAAGATAATAATCTTGGGAATTCCTATGAGTAGCAAGCGATTAAAGGGATTTTATCATCTGTCTGTTAGGTAGTTAACCCGGAGGCTAAAGCTACACCCTAGGTTATTTGGTAGAAGTAGGGCTGGCCAACCTGTAACGCGTTATATGTAACAGTTATTATTAGGGCTCGGATGCTTAGGATAAGTCATATTTTTTTCTTTGCCTCTATTTTCATCCCCGATGGATTTCTGATGCAAATCAAGTGATTATCGTCACAATACAGTGGTTTTTATTTGTCATATAAATACATATTACGAACATTCTTTTACCATTAGGTCATATTTTGAGCATTTTTAGTAAGAACGTCATATTTCGGTAGTTTGGCAACAGCTATAGGTGTGCAATCATCCTCAACTTACCGAACGGGAACTAGTGTTTACAGAAATGACTGTAAATAACCACTTAAACATCTAAATTCGGAAAATTAATATGAAAATGAGATTAAAAAATTTAGTTAACAATTTAATCTTGAAAGGATTGTCGCTTGGATTTTAAAATAAAAAAATCGGCCTTATTTAAATAAGTAATTTTCAGGTCAGATTTTGTCATTTTTGAGTCATATTTTATAATTGTTAAGGTCATATTTGCTTGTATTTTTGGTCTTAAACATCAGAGCCCTAGTTATTAGTAATCGTTACTTGACAACAGGCGTTCTTAACCACTTTGAGACTGTGAGCACCACCTTCTTGCGATATCAAGTACTCGAGAACCATTAAATCCAATATAAAAATAATACTGCAAAGAACATGCTCCACTCCTTACTTTATCTACAGAGGTGCAAATTATTAGACTCCAATAAAGAACTTAAATCAGTCACAAGTTTTTATTCAAAATATTTTATTTCTATTTTTATTACCCTGGTCGCCTCCGTAGCGTAGCAGTCAGCATGGTTAGCTGCCGCCGCGGAGGTCCTGGGTTCGATTCCCGGCTCTGCCACGAAATTTGAAAAATGGTATGAGAACTGGAACGAGGTCTACTCAGCCTCGGATGGCCGAACTGAGTACAGGGGGTTTGATTCCCACCTCAGCCTTCCTCGAAGTGGTTTTCCGTGGTTTCCCACTTCATCTTCGGGAAAATGCCGGGATGGTTCCTACTGTATGGCCACGGCCGCCTTCTTTCCCCTTCCTTGCCTATCCATCCTAATCTTCCCTTCCTCCCTTCCCTCATGAGGCCCCTGTTCACTTTGCTGGAGAGGCCACCTGGGCGAGGTGCTGATCACACCTCACCAGTTGTATCCCCTCCGACCAGATGTTCCCAGCTCCAGGACACTGCCCGGAATGGCGGTAGTGGTGAGTTCCCTCGCTGAGTCCGTGGGAGCCACCAACCTGGAGGGTAAATTGACTAAATAAAAAATAATAATTTATTACCCTGCTTAGTACTGTAGCGAGTGAACAGGTGAATTCTAGTGCATGTTCAGTGGGAGTGGTTTGCCCGATTTACAATAAACTGATGCAAGTAACGCCATTACCCATGGTTTAAGTGGCTTATTAGCAGAGGGAAATAAACACTCCATGAAAGTGATAGTGCTTGGCCTTCTTCGAAAATATTCTTTGATCTTTGTGGAGCGTAGAGTTTATAATTCAAACTCTTTATATCATACATTTCTGAAAGGAGAAGTCTATGGCTTATTTTTGTGGTGCCTGAACACGTTCAGATTCAACGAAAATTACATTTTTAATGCACAGTGATCAAATCCTTGAAGTAGAACAAGACAGCCAGAGACAAAGAGAAGTTGAGTGGCTGAATAACTAAAATCAAAGTAATTTAATATTCAGTTGGGCAAGCTAAATTCCACGGAACTTTTTTTTTATTTTGAAAATCTGATTGCAACGAGAGTGTAAATATTTTACATAATGATACGTCATTTATCAAATTATCACCGAGAACTTCACACTTTTAGGCAACATTGCTCTCCTTAAATATGTTAATTATTCAAATTCAATTAAACTTAGGATGTAAGAGGTGGTTTTCATACTGTAGGCCGCTTAATTGACTTGGTTTATTTAGAATATATAATTCTTGGAAATAATAAGATATTTATTCCCAATTCCCTGACAGTAAATAACCGAACAATAAAATATAAGCTGAAAAGTGCTGAAATATTTGAATTCTCTGGCAGGTAGGATTTCTCTCAAATAACTAGAGCTAGGAATAAACGCTGTCTTCAGATTTACTTTTACAAATTATGGACTGAAAATTCAAATTCAAATATACTACATTAAATGGAGCAAAATTGCAATTAGGTATTCGTGGGTACTCGCATATCATTTAGGTTTTTAGGTACGGTACTACAGAATTCATGAATACGGCTCTTTTGATTGTGGTTCGGAAAAGTATTAAGGTATTTTTGCATTGATAAGTAAGGAAAAAATAGGCAAAATCCTAAGAATCCAGTCCCGACTCATGTCCTATTTGTTTCGGATGGCAGTGCAGGACTACGGTACTGTCTTATCCGTATTTACTGTATGATATGTAAGTGTGTTCCTATTAAACCAAGATGGAAGTTGCTTATAGATGATCCGTCTTTTCCATTCTTAGCTCATCTAAAGCTTAATTGTTATGTTCCTCCGTAATATCTGTCCCCTGCATCACAGAGGAAGAAGGAGTCATTACGATTAAATACTTGAACATGGGAAGCGATCAGTCTAATGTGATGAAATAACAATAATTACCCTGCACTTCAACCTTTAATTACGGGAGGTCATTATGTACTGTACCTTCCTCACTACTGTAGACAAGCCTGATGCTCTGCGGAACTGAGGGACGTGGTGTCTAGCTGTAAGGAAATCACTCATTTGCTGCAACATTGGCATGACTATAGACATCTAGAGTGGCGGCTGGCGTATGCAATACAACACACGTCCACCGAACACAGTTTTGAGAAAATAGCTTTTATTAGTTAATTCATTATTAATTGTACACGAGCCTCCGTGGCTTAGGTGGCAGCACGCTGGCCTCTCACCGCTGGGTCCGTGGTTCAAATCCCGGTCACTCCATGTGAGATTTGTGATGGACAAAGCGGAGGCAGACAGGTTTTTCTCCGGGTACTCCGGTTTTCCCTGTCAGAATTTCTTTCCAGCAACACTCTCCGCTATCATTTCATATGCCATTCATTTACTCATTGCCCCAGGGGAGTGCGACAGGCTTCGGCAGCCGGCTCATTTCATATCCTCGCCGCTAGATGAGGACTTCATTCATTCCATTCCCTGACCCGGTCAGTCGACTGGAAGTAGGCTGTGGATTTTCATTTTCATTATTAATTGTATACAGACTTGTGTGTTTTTTTTAAATCATTTTAATTGATTATGTCGACTTCGCTGGGGTCTGGCGTTACGTTACGGTGACGGGATGAAATGTACCGAGAATGCACTGAGGTGTATGACGTCATAGTACTGCTTGAGCTTCTTCCTTTCCCCATCCGCTCCGGTGAGCGTGACGTCATCCAGCCAGCTACCTCCTTTGACCTTGGTTTGCACTGGCTTTTTTTCTCTCTTTTTTAATATATATATATATATATATATATATATATATATATATATATATATATATTGCTAACGGACTTTGGGTTCAGGCAGCATTTGTAGCATTTGTAGCATTTAAAATGATATAAAGTCTAGTCTTTCAGACTGACTATCAGTTTTTTTTTTTTTTTTGCCAGTGCTAAAAATGGCTCCCACAAAGGTTGTGTGAGGGTATTGGTTTTGTATGTCAAATTACTTCTTCTAAAACAATACTGTACTTGGTGTAATTTGTAACAAAATTATTAAACCAGGAAGCTGTCGCTGACAATAATCTAGTGGTCTAAAGCTATTGGTAGCAATGGCGTAACTCAGGGGCGTATATACAATTTTTTCGGGGGGGGGGGGGAGACTATTCTGGACAATTGTGAGTATTCTCAGGGGATTGTCACAGCAAAATACCCAGAAATATCAACCAATATCTTAGCATAACTTTGTGTAATTACTTTAGATAAGAGTTCATTGTAAAATTCTACATTTATATACCCTACAATTAGTGGCAATACAAAAAAAGTTGTAAAATACAACACACAAATACAATTTTGTGCTTAATGAATTTTCTATTATGGTCTATGGAGTATGAATATTTGTCAATTTATCAAGCAGAAAGATAAATAGTTTTTTTTTAATTTTATTTTTTATTTTTTTACAAATTGATAATTAATTTCTCTGAAGTACCGTACTGTGGAATTCTCAGTTTTGCCTCACAAGGCAGAGTGTGCCCCGTTCCAGCCCTCAGACCAGAATTAAAATTTCTTGGCAGAGCCGGGAATCGAATTTCGACCCCTGGGGCGGCAGCCAAGAATGCTAGCCTCTACACCACGAGTTAGTCTAATTTCAATCTTAATATTGTTTATAACTTAGCCAATAAGTTATGATTAGGATAAAACCAAATTTACAATAACTATTTTATCCTTTTGCCAAAGCAACACTTTCTTAATTTTTTATTGAATTTTTTCGGGGGACGCTAGAGCCCCCACAGCTCCATCCTTATATACGCCCCAGGCGTAACTACGGGGAACAATCAGGGGGTCAATCCATTCCCCCCAGAGCCAAATAATAAAAATATGGAATTTGTTGAAGTTTTTGAGTAAAATCAATCTTGGGATTGATGACAAATAATTGGATTTTGTAATTTGAAAGCATTATTTTCACTCGTGTACATATTTTAGAGTTACCGTAACTTAACCCTAACAATGAGAAAAATGGTCAACTTGATCAGTTAGCCATAGGGGTGGCAGCGAGATGTCTGTGTAATTATCTTTCCTCGTCACTTTCCAAAAGTACACCATTTGCCAGTTGCCAATAGTATCTGAGTGTGAGTGTCATTTTGGAAAGGGGAAAATATCGTGTTTGTTTTAATTTAAACTTTGGTTGTCAACTGTAGTTATTTAATAAGTTATATTTATAACAATGTCAGAGAATAGAAAGGGCCAGATGATTTCGCGATGATAACTGACCCTTATTTATTTAATATCAACGAAGGGTCGCCTCCGTGGTTTAGTGGTCAGCGTGCTTAGCTGCCACCTAGGTGGTCCAAATGATTAGAGGGGGTTCGATTCCCACCTCAGCCATCCTCGAAGTGGTTTTCCGCGGTTTTTCACTTCGTTTTCAGGCAAATGCCGGGATGGTATCTACTGTCAGGCCACGGCCGCCTCCTTCCCTCTTCCTTGTCTATCCCTCCCATTCTTCCCATCCCATCCCTTATGAGGCCCCCTGTTCGCTTTGCAGGTGAGGCCGCCTTGGCGAGGCGCTAGTCCCGCCTTCCCAGTTGTATCTCCCGACTCGATGTGGACCTCCAGGAAACTGCCCGTAGAGGCGGTAAAAGTGGGTTCCCTCGCTTAGTCCGTGGGAAAAGCCCTGGAGGGTAAAACGATAACGTTAAAATACCACACAAGTTTAATTAGGCCTAGTGGAAGTTTCTTTTACATGCCATAAATCTATGACGTGGGGCCACCGGTTTTACTTCCCCTCCGAAGGAAGGAATACTGAAGGATTTTAACGTTCTTAAAAAATCCGACGACTTCGGTCGGGTTTGAACATTGATGATAAGTGACAATATAACGTGTCAAATGCTAATGAAGTCAAATACGATATTAATTTAGATACTGTATGATGTTTTGAAACTTCGGGATCATATATTTGCTCTCATTGATAATGTCTCATTATGTCTGAGCCATCACCCCCTAATGACTCAGCTTATCCCCCTTTAGAAGCAACGACTAGTTACGCCACTGATTGGCAGGCACTGTAATTTGCGGGCGCAGTCAAATTGGGCCAGTTAATTACACTGATAAAATCGGACAGACTTTTCTCGCCACCATGATCTGCCCCTTTGATAAGTCATAGTCCGATTTGGCCAGTGATAGCTCATTAGCACCCTCCCCTCTCTTCCCCCACTCTGCAGCCAACACATACCATACTGTACACACTTTCCAACATTTCGTCATTAAACTGTTGGAGGCGGCTTCGGTGGCGTAGTTGGTAGCATGCTGAGCTTCTATGCCCAAGATAGCGGGTTCAAACCCGGCCGAAGCCGTCGGATTTTTTTAAGAGCGTTAAAAATCCCTCAGTATGCCTTCCTTCGGAGGGGAAGTAAAGCCGGCGGTCCCATGTCATAGATTTATGGCATGTTAAAGATCTTTCCACTAATTACACCTGTGTGAAACTAAATTGGATAGGTTAAGAATGTAAACAACGCTCTTAGGTTGCTACGTTCGTTGCCAAGAGCCGACTGCGGTGGCGTCTAGTAGCTAGTTCTGAACTAGGCCTAGTAGTCGTTGACGGTGGCGCTTGGCGGCAAAAGTAGGAACTATTTGAAAATTCAAAGTTGCAGTCCCTACTTGAATTTAAAAAAACAGATACACACACTAATACAGTCATCACAATTAACACCGGTTATCAGACAGATTCTACACACACCCAAAGTACACGGGGCTACATGACCGCGTTGTCGCAGCCCCTAAACTAAGGAACCAACCAACCAAAACTGTTGGAGGGGAGATGAGTCTCAGTTTGACGGTCCCAGGGGTGTCAATTACTATAAATCACATACTGTATGTATGATCTAGCGTTCAGGATATGGAACAACTATTAAATGTGGAGGAGCTTTATACAAAGAATACGATATGTCCTCAATAGCTTCACAAATATGGACATCCATGAGATTGTGTTCGATAAACTGACAGCGTTAATATAACCTAAGTGCAAGCTCTAACATTTTACCCGATCTTCATTGCATAAACTAATGAATGAACAACATTAATTTTTAATAAACCAGGTGATCAATTTTCATTGAATAGCCTAACCTATTAGATGAAATCAAAACATACTTAATACCAGTACCGTAATTAATAGTTGGAGATTCATTTTAAGGGCTGGGGTAGCTTGGCAATCGGCCCCGTGTACTGAATTTTTAATTGGTGTAAATTATATTTATACACTAACCAAGGGT
Source organism: Meconema thalassinum (assembly GCA_946902985.2). Classification (NCBI taxonomy): domain Eukaryota; kingdom Metazoa; phylum Arthropoda; class Insecta; order Orthoptera; family Tettigoniidae; genus Meconema; species Meconema thalassinum. The sequence goes on from OX336391.1 coordinate 391,467,424, forward strand.
CGCAATATTATTTGGCAATTATATTTCGACCACGCAGCCAGACTGAAATTGTTTTTCGTGCTTTCCTATTTTCAACTCTATACAAATCAAGGAACTGTCCCTTCCAATAGGCCACGGCTGCTTCCTTCCAACTCCTTACTTAGGTTCATTAATTTCTTCTCTCAGTAGCTCATGTTGTGAGGTCGGCTTCAGGAAAGGTTGATGATGATGATGATAATTGTTGTTTTAAGGGGCCTAACATCTAGGTTATCGGCCCCGAATGATCTGGGTGATAGCGAAAATGACAATGAAATGGAAACCAGAACGAAAATTAAGTGAGACGGAAAATACTTACAAAAATGAACTCAGATTGAAACAACTCACAAAATGTTCTTACAACAGGGAATTCAGAACGAAAAGATTCACAAAAGGAATAGATTGAAATATACGCACACAATGTAGGCTAGGTTCAAAATACGTATAAAATGCAATGCAGAGTCGAAATACTTATAAAATGCAATTGAAATTCAAAATACTTACAAAATGCAAATGAGATCGAAAATACGTACAAAATGCAATTGAGGTTCAAAATACTTACAAAATGTAATTGAAATTGAAAATACACAATGCAATTCAGATTGAAAGATCCCATTTCCAATCCAAAATATTCACAACGTGCAATTGAAATTCAAAATACTTACAAAATGCAATTGAAATTGAAAATGCTTACAAAATGTACGGTAGATTCAAACTACTCATTTGGATTGACAATACTTACAAAATGCAATTTAGATTGAAAATACTTCACAAAATGTAATTTAGATTCAAAATACCCACAAAATGCAATTGAGAATCAAAATACTTGCAAAATGCCCGCCACACAAAATGTAATTGAGATTTAAAATTCTTGCGAAATGCGGTTTTGGTTGAAAATACTTACAAAATGCAATTGAAATTCAAAAGATTCACCACAAAATGCCCTGCTCCTACATTGAAAGACTTACTGAACCCTTTAGTATTGCAGTGGTTATGTGCAAGAATCTTGATCAAGGGGTCGCGCTCAGTTCATAGTGTGATGTTTACGTTCGCCAAACAACATGCTCTACTGAGGCAAGGGTCATAGGATTAAAACTATAATTAAGAAAGGAAGTGACAAGGCGTAAAATAATAACATAATTTAATTACTATTAGTGCAAATAAAATGAATATAGACAACAACAATAATAAAATTCCTCCCTGAATCTTCCCATGTCAGAAATATCTATCAAACGTTGAGGAGTCAGACGGATCTCCCCCTTATAAAAATGTGGATCCAAGTTCCACTAACTTGCATTGGGATTTCATGTACGCGTAATGACTAACTACGACGAATGAGTACTTGGATGACTGTTCGTTTACATCGGGTAACAGCCACGATGCTTACGAACAATCATCTCGTAAATCAACGTTTACGGATATAGGACACAACACTAATAAAAACCCTTAAAAATTAATGCTGACACACAGTCTAAAATCTACTATTTACAGGAATCTCCCTCGAGTCCCTCCTTCAATGCGATGACGCATCTGACAAATGAGCTGCCAACACGGCCAAATGCTCAATACACAAACAAGGAAAAGACAGCATCGCACGTGACTGCACGGGTCACTATTACGGAACATAAACATGGAATGAAACCAACAACAACAACAAAAAGCCTCACCGGCTGAGATTACTTTATATGAACAAAATGCACGTTAAGCTAACGCTTCGGAGATTATAGTGATTCGTAGGCAACTCCCATTTATTTAAACAATCTTTACTATTGATCAGTTCTTATTCTGTATTTCAAGTATTAAACGGAGCCAACAAGCACTCCACTAATGACTTTGATGCAATCCTTTCAGCCCGCCTTGTGAAAACAGCTTCCCCCTTCCTCAACTCTGTCATCGTCCAGCCCCAGTGTGTAAAAATAACTTGACCAACTGTGCCGTTATCTCGTAGAATCAACAGCAACAAATCTCAACCACATAAACATATGGTAAGACATAATCGATATAGCCACATATGTCCTCGCAAGGTAACCATATGGACTCCGCACCAAGCTGACAGAAATCAGTCTACGCTAAAATTCCCGCTTGTAATGACCAATAAAAATACACACACACACACTGCTGGGAATGACATAACAAATTTCACACAGGTCGGCTGAATCGGATCCTCACAAACTATTTAAAAATATTAAAACCTACGAGAGAGCTGACTGCTCTTCGCCACAACTCACATTGCTCCAACGGCAATAAACTCACTGAATCTGATCAATAATAAACATTACAAGATTAATTTACCCTCCAATCTACTGCATGATTATACTAATTCAGTCCTACTTCTGAAACACAATATATCTCCGAAAGACGCTTCTTAATCGCACTACGTAAACATATGCGAACACGGTCGTCCACATAGCCACGTTAATTTAAACAAACAAATAAGAACTTACGACTATTAAAATTTGTGCGAGCTGTTTCCATGCAAAAGGTGTGTCAGACCAAAACTAAATACACTACGTTAATCAACACAAGCAAGATATTTACAAACGAAATATGTCCCATATACCATAAGTTAACTTGTCAGATAATAAGAATATTATTCAGTACTCATCCTCGGCCAGTCACCGTCAACGAACATCTGCAGCCATCTCCCTACTTAATGCTGCTTAGCTCATCTCAAACATCTCGACGGAGTGTTGACAGTTCCAAACTTCTTCCAGGATAAGCGATGTCATCTCTCGTGCTGATGCAAAAAGTTATAGATTATTTCACACTCGATATCTGTTTACTAAATTCACCGTTTAGGTACTTAATTCCCCAGAACAGTCTGTTGGCGAATTGTCGATGATACTGTCCCTACAAAATAGTACTGTGACTATCTATCACACTGAATTTACAACACATTAGTTTTAATAAAAATCTGTGTCCTCATGACACGCAAAGTACAAGTGCCTACGTCCTCAGACGCACAAAATGTAATAATAACCTGTGTCTCCCGACACACACAATGTAATAGTAATGTCTTGGCTCTTCACGCCACTTATAAATGAACTGGCCCTAGGTATCGATAGAGGGGGAAATTATATAAAAATTTCTCAAAATAATAGTGGTACAGGAATGAAACAAATATCACTGAACTCGTAAAATTTCGCAGGTCAAGAATATGCCCATTAATCCTAGAATCGATCGTAGAGATGTTGTCTAGCCGAACTCCCGCGTTAATGCTTGCTATCGCGTGCCCAAGCTAGACTTGGCGCGTTCGTAAGCATTCATCTCTCATTGGTTCCACTTTTTCAATAACTTCGCGGTTTTTATCAGACCTCGGCCTCGTAGGAGTGTCCAGTAGTCCCATCAGCCACTCACGTTACTGCATTATATTTTTTTTAGGCGCGAATATTACAATGAACATACCATAAGCGTGTCTCACCGCGCGTCCCTTCTATTTTGAGGTGGCCACCACCTGCCCTTATGAAACATTGCTAGGGTCTTTCTTTTCATAATGCTAAATAGCATTTTGTCAAACTGCTGCAGGTATGTCCCAACTGTCTCCAACAAATACTTGAAGTTTCCTCATCTTCGTCTGGCTGTTTCATGACGCTGGTGGAAATATTAATTAATTGTAGAAATAAACCATCGAATCATTTATCCATCAGAGGATAAAGGGTTCACAACTCCTCCACTCACAAAATTTCGAACTTAGGATAAAGTCGATAATTTTTAAAAGACTTCCGTAGGCCAATTTGTTTTATTTCAGAATCACCCCTTTTCTATTACTTGGTCTAGCCGCTCCTGTCTTGAATGGCATTTACTCGTTTTATTTCCTGCTTGGACCTCACCCTCTCAACTGCCTGCGTGACGCGCTGATGCCTTAGGCAACACTCTGCCCGTCTCGTTAATGTTTGTCAACACCATCTCCACTTCTTCCTTCACGTGCCGTACACAACTGCCCCCCGTCCACTTGGTTGATATAGGACGTCCATATTTTTAAACTGCATCATTATTTAGGCGCTCCCATGGTTCGCTTCTTCGATACGTTTTTAAATTGGCTGCATTGTAGACCGACATTGTTCCTGTGCTTAACTCTTTCACTCTGTACGCATTATATCCTAGGTTTCTTACAATAGAATAGGGTCCTATGAACTTTTCACAGAATTTGCTGAAGATCTTCTTCTCTGGATCCGATGTAGCGGGTCGTTTCACCAAAACGAGCTGGTTGATTTCTAGATCACGGTGAAATCTCTTATTTCTCAATCGCCGTAATCTGCGATCTGCTTGTTTTCTCATGTAGGCTCTCGTTCTCTCTATTCGCAGGTCAGGTGCTATCATGGGATCTTGTGGGCAGTTAATGATGCTTTTCCACGTTCTCACTGGATACTCGTTTTTGTGTAAGACCATAGGGATCTGTCCTGTTGACTCGTGCCTGGTAGAATTCATACATGTCTCTACATCCTTAAATTTCTCCACCCACTTATGATGTTCTTTGGGAATAAAGATTCTCAAGTACGATGTTACACATTTTATTGCTCTTTCACTTGGATTAGCTTGGGCATTTCGGATACTGCTTAAAACGTGTTTTATACCCATGTCCTCCATACCTTTCTTGAATTCGGCGCTTGTAAAATAGCTGCCATGGTCTGACAATATAAATTCTGGTTTTCCAAGGATTGGAATAACTCTATTTCAAATACGACTGAGTACTTGTTTCGATGTAGTTTTCTGAATACGACAAACGTAGAAAACACATCAATGCACACTAGCAAGTGACGGCAACCTCGTCTACCTTTCGGGATTGGACCGAACCAGTCTAGGGCCACTAGCTCACATGGTTTCTGAGGTAGCAATGGTCTAGGATACTGCCTCATTAAATAATTATTGGGCTTTGTCCTCTGACAAGGATCACAAGTCGTAATGACGTCACATATAGTTGTTCTCATACGTGGCCATGTAAATGTCTCTCCTATCGTCGCTTCGCACTTGTCTACTCCGACGTGTCCGTAACGTTCGTGAGTATGCCATGTCAATCCTCGCTGTAAAGATGCAGGTACTAGTACGCGTAACTTGGTGTGGTCATTATCTACCCATTTGTGCAGCAAATTGTTGATATAAACATATCTTCCTTCTTTTGCTTTCGCTTCTCGAAATGCAGGTGTTCCTGTAGGTAGCTGCTTTCTGAAGTATTGAATTAATAGCATCATCCATGGTTCCGCTTCCTGTTCTCGCTGTATCTCACGTAACTCCTCCAAGAATTCCCGGTCCTTCGGTGTTAACTCCAAGTGTTGTACCATCGCTGTTTCTTCATCATCAGGCTCTGGGTTCCTGCTGAGTGCATCCGGAATCACGTTCATCTTCCCTGGACAATGTTCAATCTCAATGCTAAACAGCTGAATATATATAGACCAACGTGTCACACGTTCGCTTGCCATCGACGTCTTAAACAAGAATGTTAGTGCCTTGTGATCAGTCCTGACAACAATGGGGTAGCCATAAATTATTCGTTTCCATTGTTGTAGCGCATGAAGGATGGCCAACAGCTCTAGCTCCGTTACAGTATAATTGGGCTCGTGCTTACGCAATTTTCGGCTGACAAATGCCAAATATGTTTTATGTTGCAGGTTAGCTGGATCTTCTTGGTAGAGCATGGCACCTATACACATTAGTGAAGCATCCGCTTGGATTATAAATTTGTGCTTGAAATCTGGATATCCTAACTTAATGCAGTTTTCCAGTAGCTGTTTTGTTGCTTGGAACGCCTTCTCACATTCCGCATTCCACAACCAATTATTATTCTTTTTTAGCATTTCCTGCATTGGAGCTACAGTCTCCGTGTAACCTGGACAGTTTTCTTTAAAGAATCCCGTTACGCCTAAGAAAGCCCGAATGTGCTTGACTCTCGTTGGTGTAGGGAAATTCTTTATCGCTTCGATCTTAGCTGGGTTTGGCTTCACTCCCTCCTTGTCAATGATGTGACCAAAATATAAGACCTCACTCTTGAAGAAATGCGATTTCTTCAGGTTTACTTTGAAATTTGATGCATTCAGGTTGCCTAATACTTTATCTAAATTTTCCATGTGAATTTCAATGTTGTCCGATTCCAGCAGAATTTCATCAATGTAGCGCACCGTCATCTCCTTAACTTCCTCGGTTAGATTCCGGTCCAGGGCTCGGATTAAAGCACAGCCCGCTGTTTTGACTCCGAAGGGCATTCGGACGAAGCAGAACGTTTGGTTATCGAATAAGAAGCCAGTTAGAAGCTGTGACTTCTCATCCAATTCAATATGGTGGAAACTGGAAGTCAATTCAACTGATGAATAAATGCTCTTGTTCTTAATGCCTTTTAGTACGTCTCTGATAATTGGTGCTCTGTCATACTCAGGAAAAATGAGTCTCATGTTGAGATTTCTGGCATCTAAACAAAGTCTAATAGATCCATTTGGTGTTGTGACTGCCAAAATCGCATTTAGATAAGGTGTAGGTGTCTTCCTTATCACTCCAGCTTGTAACATCTCTTCTATAATGACCTTGACTTGACCACGATATTTTTTCGGAATTGGGTACAATCTACTTTTGAAAGGTGACCAATCCTCGACTTGCATTGAATATTTGAAATTTAATATTTTCCCAGGTACTGTATCAAATACTGCTTTGTGCTTCCTTAAAATCCCTTCCAATTGTTTTCTATGTTCACCCCCAAGTTGAATGTCATTGAGCCGCTCCTGTAGTAACTCTTCAAATTGTGCATCACTGTCATCTCCTTCTGTTAATAAAGACCATATCTCCTGGGATTCACTCTCCTCATCTAGTTCCACAACAGTGCCTTCTATGATGTTATCTTCTGCCTTTCGTATCTCCTCTTCCGTCTCTTCCGATATTGCTTCCAATGCCCAAGAATTTACATCTCTTCCGGTAGTGATTTCATCCATATGCAATCCCACGTTCTTCAGTTGATCATACTCTCTAAAACTGACTGTATTCTTGTGCAAATCTATCACTGCTTGATAGTCACAAATGAAATTTGCACCAAGAATTATATTGAAATTCATCTTTGCCATGATAATGAATGTTTGCCCAAAAGTGTGTTCCAATATGTTCAGCTCTAAGTATGCCTGACGTTTACAAGTGACGGTGCGTTCAGGAATAACACCCCTCACTTTGAGTTGTGGTACGGGAATCACAGGAATATTCTGACTCCGTCCCAACTCTCGAACCAAGGTCTCCGATACCAGACTGATCTGCGACCCCGTATCCAATAAACATCTTATATTAATTCCACCAATCCTCGCGTAAATAATGGGTAACTGCCTAATTTCATCGTTCCGTGGTTTCACCGTCTCCTCCAGGCAATCTTCTGGCAAAGCAATCCATTCTTGTATGTTCGCTACTATCCATCCATCTTCAACTTCCGACTGTTGCGTTTGTAGACTGTCTCCTTTATCCAAATTTAGATTTTATTTTTAGCTCCGCTGCGACTCCCGTCATCATTTTGTCGCCCACGCCCCTGACATTCCTCTTGTCTCAGTAGACTTCCAGCTTCCTCAGTATGTGTGTCTGGGTTCTTCATGTTCCCAATGGCTTTTTCCCATCGTCCTTGCTCTCCACCTTGACTAGCGTGTAACTCCTCTAGGTAATTTTGTGATTGAGCGTGCCTATCATCCCAGTCATTTCGATAATTACGTGCCTCTCCTTGATTTTGATCTCTCCTTCCTTTCCATCTTTGATTCCCATTGTAATTACCGTATCTTCCATAAGGCCTCTCATTTCTTCAATTTTCACGCCATTGTTGATACCCTCTCTGTTGATATCTATTGTTGCCTTGATAGGACCTATTGTTATAGTTATTCTCGTTACGCTGGTACGGTCTGTTTTCTACCTCTTCCTGGTTCCGCCTAGGTGTGGATGTGCTTGTATTTGTACGCTGCGTTTTAGTGTTCGCCTGTTTAGTTTTTATGACCTCTGTCGTATTTACTAACTCCAGTTGTCTTCCTCCTCTATAATGATTATGAGATGTAGTCTCATCTATCTGGCGTAATATCTGTTCTGCATGTAAGGCCGTACTAACGTTCGCTGCAACTAGTACTTGTTGCACGTTGACTGGTAATTACCGCGCTATAGTCATCACCAGATCCGCTTCATTTAAAGGGTAATCAAGGTCGCGAAATTTTAGCATTTGCATGTTAAAAAAATCTGAGCATTTCGTTTGCTGGGTAGTTAGGTATTTCCTAGAGTAAAGCTCCATTCTTAAACTCTGTTGTAATGCCGGCGACCAGTATTTGCGCAGAAACGCGATTTTAAAATCTGCCATAGTTCCAAATGTATATTTGAAGCTTAAAAACCATGTAAGGACATTTCCTGACAAAAATCTCTCCATCATCCTTAGCCTACGTGCTTCAGGTACCCCAGTGTCATTGTAATGATCTTCAATTTCTTTAATAAAGGCTTTAGGTGTCACCCCTGAATTCTCCGTGTACTTCTGCGGTTTATAATCGTTCGAGCGAATTACTTGGATAAGTTGTGTGGGCTGATGACCGTCCTGTGGCGTGGAACTCCTTTCAATATTCTTGCGAAACCCCTCCGTGTTTGTCGTTAATGGGCTCTCTGTCTGAGTTTGACTACCTGCTGTGCTCGTACCCTCCGGGCTATTTGAGTCGTCCTGCTTACCTTTCATTGTTCCCGTTTTAAATATCGAGGATTGTTCTATTGACCTCAGTTCAGCTTTAATGATCCTGTCTGTTTGTTCTTTAAGTTTATTCTTAATTTCTTGCTCTAATGCTTGAATACGAGTATGATTTTCGCCTACTGTCTTAAGGATGGTTGATCTTTCCTCTTTAGAATCGATATTCATTTTTCGCCAATCTTTTCTTATTTGCTCCTTAATTGTGCTTACTTTCTCCTCAATCTGGCTTTTAGTGTCATCCTGATTGCTTTCTATCTGGCTCAGCCTTTCGTCGATGGTATTCTTTAATTGATCCTGATCCGCTTCTAGGCTTTTCCATTGCTCCGCTGATTTTATTTCGAGACGGTCCATATCTTTAATTATGCCGGATATGTTTTCATCTACCGCCGATAATTGTTGCTGAATGACCTTGCCGCTTTTCTCCATTTCCTTAAATCGTCCTTCCAACTTATCCTGAGCTATCTTGACCTCGCTCGTACTCATAGTGCACGCTAGTTCAATTTGCTCTAATTTACCCAACACCGTTTCATCCAGAATGCTAAGTTTTTGATCAAATATAATTTCCATTTTCTTAATCTGATCTAATTGTTTTTCATTGTTTTTACTAACATCTAGGGCCAGCAATACCATCTGTTGATTAGTGTGATCCTTCATCTCTGCGGTTAACGAAGCTAATTGGTTCGTGTTTTTAACATTCTGCGCCTCTAACTGCGAATTTATAGTGTCATTGATTTCACTTTTTAATAATCTAGCTTGTTCCGCCTGATATTCATTTTGTTCAATCCTACTGTTGTTTAATTGTGTCCGCAATGATTCACTTTGTTCAGCTAGTTTAGTTTTTAGTGATTCACTCTGCTCAGACAATTTGTTTTTAGACTCACTTTGTTCTAACATACTATTGTTTATTTGTTCAGATAATTTCGCGTGTAATGCTTCACTTTGTTCTAACATACTATTGTTTATTTGTTCAGATAATTTCGCGTTTAATGATTCGCTCTGTTCTGATAGTTTAGTGTTTAATGATTCACTCTGTTCAGAGAGTTTAGTGTTTAATGATTCACTCTGTTCCGCCAATTTGGTGTCCAACAATTCCTGTGTCCTCCTAGCAGCATTTTCAATGATTTCTTGAATCTGTTCTACTGTTGCCATGTTATACACTTTATATGAGATATTAGGGAAATGACATAAAGCAATGTCCCCTGATGCACACATATAATCCCAATGCACATTTAATTTCTTTACCCTACTCAGTTCATTTATATTTTACATTTAATCCCACTAGTCAATCGCATCTCTGAGTGCTTCTAATTTTACTCAATTTAATTTAAACCCAAACACATATTTAGTCATTAAATTGTTATCCTGATCTGATATTAACACTGACTAATTAACAAAGTATTAATTGTCATTTAAGGCTACCAGCCTACTAGCATTTTCATGAGTTTGAATTTCTAAACAAATCTAGTTTTAACTTTAATCATTGGGCGCCCGATATCACGTATATTATTTTTACTTTAATTCAATAGACAACAACGTGACCGTATTTTACATTGCAAACTCCTGATTTTAATTTATATTTCACACAGTTGGCGGTATCCTCTTCGCCTCAATTACTTTTAATAAAATATCACTTTCCGGTGATTAAAATACTGTCATATCTGCCTCCACTTTTGGCATGTCAGTTTTACTCAAATACGCCAACTAAATGTGTTCCAGCAGCGAACCAGCAACAAAATTACACCTTCATTGTTGTGCCAGTTTGTAAACCCAACTACGCCTACATTGACATGTGCAATTTCTTTGTCGTTACACCACAGTGAACCGCCCCACGCTTGGCCGCGCCAGTTTACCTCCTATGAACCCCTTAGTATTGCAGTGGTTATGTGCAAGAATCTTGATCAAGGGGTCGCGCTCAGTTCATAGTGTGATGTTTACGTTCGCCAAACAACATGCTCTACTGAGGCAAGGGTCATAGGATTAAAACTATAATTAAGAAAGGAAGTGACAAGGCGTAAAATAATAACATAATTTAATGACTATTAGTGCAAATAAAATGAGTATAGACAACAACAATAATAAAATTCCTCCCTGAATCTTCCCATGTCAGAAATATCTATCAAACGTTGAGGAGTCAGACGGATCTCCCCCTTATAAAAATGTGGATCCAAGTTCCACTAACTTGCATTGGGATTTCATGTACGCGTAATGACTAACTACGACGAATGAGTACTTGGATGACTGTTCGTTTACATCGGGTAACAGCCACGATGCTTACGAACAATCATCTCGTAAATCAACGTTTACGGATATAGGACACAACACTAATAAAAACCCTTAAAAATTAATGCTGACACACAGTCTAAAATCTACTATTTACAGGAATCTCCCTCGAGACCCTCCTTCAATGCGATGACGCATCTGACAAATGAGCTGCCAACACGGCCAAATGTTCAATACACAAACAAGGAAAAGACAGCATCGCACGTGACTGCACGGGTCACTATTACGGAACATAAACATGGAATGAAACCAACAACAACAACAAAAAGCCTCACCGGCTGAGATTACTTTATATGAACAAAATGCACGTTAAGCTAACGCTTCGGAGATTATAGTGATTCGTAGGCAACTCCCATTTATTTAAACAATCTTTACTATTGATCAGTTCTTATTCTGTATTTCAAGTATTAAACGGAGCCAACAAGCACTCCACTAATGACCTTGATGCAATCCTTTCAGCCCGCCTTGTGAAAACAGCTTCCCCCTTCCTCAACTCTGTCATCGTCCATCCCCAGTGTGTAAAAATAACTTGACCAACTGTGCCGTTATCTCGTAGAATCAACAGCAACAAATCTCAACCACATAAACATATGGTAAGACATAATCGATATAGCCACATATGTCCTCGCAAGGTAACCATATGGACTCCGCACCAAGCTGACAGAAATCAGTCTACGCTAAAATTCCCGCTTGTAATGACCAATAAAAATACACACACACACACACTGCTGGGAATGACATAACACATTTCACACAGGTCGGCTGAATCGGATCCTCACAAACTATTTAAAAATATTAAAACCTACGAGAGAGCTGACTGCTCTTCGCCACAACTCACATTGCTCCAACGGCAATAAACTCACTGAATCTGATCAATAATAAACATTACAAGATTAATTTACCCTCCAATCTACTGCATGATTATACTAATTCAGTCCTACTTCTGAAACACAATATATCTCCGAGAGACGCTTCTTAATCGCACTACGTAAACATATGCGAACACGGTCGTCCACATAGCCACGTTAATTTAAACAAACAAATAAGAACTTACGACTGTTAAAATTTGTGCGAGCTGTTTCCATGCAAAAGGTGTGTCAGACCAAAACTAAATACACTACGTTAATCAACACAAGCAAGATATTTACAAACGAAATATATCCCATATACCATAAGTTAACTTGTCAGATAATAAGAATATTATTCAGTACTCATCCTCGGCCAGTCACCGTCAACGAACATCTGCAGCCATCTCCCTACTTAATGCTGCTTAGCTCATCTCAAACATCTCGACGGAGTGTTGACAGTTCCAAACTTCTTCCAGGATAAGCGATGTCATCTCTCGTGCTGATGCAAAAAGTTATAGATTATTTCACACTCGATATCTGTTTACTAAATTCACCGTTTAGGTACTTAATTCCCCAGAACAGTCTGTTGGCGAATTGTCGATGATACTGTCCCTACAAAATAGTACTGTGACTATCTATCACACTGAATTTACAACACATTAGTTTTAATAAAAATCTGTGTCCTCATGACACGCAAAGTACAAGTGCCTACGTCCTCAGACGCACAAAATGTAATAATAACCTGTGTCTCCCGACACACACAATGTAATAGTAATGTCTTGGCTCTTCACGCCACTTATAAATGAACTGGCCCTAGGTATCGATAGAGGGGGAAATTATATAAAAATTTCTCAAAATAATAGTGGTACAGGAATGAAACAAATATCACTGAACTCGTAAAATTTCGCAGGTCAAGAATATGCCCATTAATCCTAGAATCGATCGTAGAGATGTTGTCTAGCCGAACTCCCGCGTTAATGCTTGCTATCGCGTGCCCAAGCTAGACTTGGCGCGTTCGTAAGCATTCATCTCTCATTGGTTCCACTTTTTCAATAACTTCGCGGTTTTTATCAGACCTCGGCCTCGTAGGAGTGTCCAGTAGTCCCATCAGCCACTCACGTTACTGCATTATATTTTTTTTAGGCGCGAATATTACAATGAACATACCATAAGCGTGTCTCACCGCGCGTCCCTTCTATTTTGAGGTGGCCACCACCTGCCCTTATGAAACATTGCTAGGGTCTTTCTTTTCATAATGCTAAATAGCATTTTGTCAAACTGCTGCAGGTATGTCCCAACTGTCTCCAACAAATACTTGAAGTTTCCTCATCTCCGTCTGGCTGTTTCATGACGCTGGTGGAAATATTAATTGTAGAAATAAAACATCGAATCATTTATCCATCAGAGGAGAAAGGGTTCATTACTAAATAGCAATTTAGTTTGTCAATCTTTACAAAATGCAATTGAGATTGAAAACAATCGTGAAATGCAATTTAGATCGAAAAAACTTACAAAATGCAACGTAGATTAAAAAAATACCTACAAAATGTAGTGTAGATGAAAAAAAAATCGCTAAAGGGAATTTAGATACACGGGGAGCCAAGTAAAAAAAACAGCGGAAATGAACAAGAGTTGACCAAGGGAGGTCGACAGGAAAGAAAGAAAAGAAAACAAGAGGTCTGACCCCTCGAAGAAGGAGGGATCAGGAAAGATGAGACAAGGGCCAATTAAGGCGGGAAAGTGAAAGACTCCCTAGGTCTCGGATACCCTTATACCGTCGGTGTCGTAAAAGATCAAGAGTTGACCAAGGGAGGTCGACAGGAAAGAAGAGGAGCCCGGCACAAGTAAGTGGAAGCAATGCCGGACTCAGCTGGAGTCCCGTGGTCGCCAACCCACGTCCCACAAGATGTGAGCCATGGGTGATCCAGGAAAGGCATCCGGCCGTCAAAGAAACCACCACGTTCATGGCACCTAATTCCCGTCGAGAAAAGGGTGGATATCCCAAGTAAATTCTTCCTTATAAATCCTCTTAGTGATGACTAGAGGGCAGATGCTGTTGAAATGCCATGTGTTTCCTTTTCAAATTACAGTAATACGACGCCCATTGCCGTAGAAATACTTTCTACGAAGTAGCAAAGGGGAATAACACACAAGTTTAGTCTGCGGAAGGATCTTTTACATGCCATACATGTATGACATGGGACCGCCGGCTTTACTTCCCCTCCGAAGGAAGGCATACTGAAAGATTTTAACGCTCTTAAAAAATTCGACGACTTCGGCCGGGTTTGAACCCGCGATCTTTGCACAGCAATTCAGCATGCTACCAACTACGCCACCGAAGTCACTATTTACACATTGATAAGTGCGGATACAACGCATTAAATGCTAATGAAACTAAACACGAAGAAAATATAGCCTAGATATGAGGTTTTGAAACTTTGTGATCGTATATTAATTAGCCTGCCCCCAATGTAATTTTGACTCAGCTCATTCCCCTCCAGAAACAAACCCTAGTTACACTAATAGAGATAAGGAAGGTGAAAGTAAGGCATTTCAGAACATTGAAATGTATTCCCACCAGAGACCTAAAAACTTCATGCCGTAGTCTCTCAAATCCAAGTGCAACTACAGTCCTATCTCACTGGTAGAGGGTGATAGTGTCACCTGGAATGACTTGCCCATGGAGTGAGAGCGCTAGCAAACCGGGTCGGGCTGACTTGCGAGTTTGCCCGCGCGCCAGCCAGCCAGCCAGCCGCACCGTGGGGGGCCGTGTCCTCGCGCTGCTGTAGGCCTGGCACCTGATGGCCCAACCGCGACCACTCTTCTTGGGTCATTAGCAACTTCAGAAACAATACTTTGTGTGCAATTACTTGCTAACAAAGGACTATTTGTAGCGCCAACAGTTGGAAATGAGGCCACCATCGGGACACGAACTAGAAACCCCTGCATTCCACTGTGATTGATTGCACCAGAATAGTAATGGCTTTACGTCCCTCTTAACAACTGTGGCTTTTAGAGACGCCGGGGTGCCGGAATTGTGCCCCAAGGGGATTTTTAACGTGCTCGTAAATTAACTGATACGGCTCCCTAGCATTTGCGCACCCTCAAATGCCAACTGCCTGCGCCAGGATTCGATCCTTCAACCTTGGACACAGCAAGCGAGAACGTTACCGCTGAGCCACGCAGCCAGCCGATTGCACCGGATGGAGTAGCATCGTCCACTTCTCATGTATAAAGCCCCGCGCGGATGCGGATATCCGCGGATATCTGCAACATTTTTCTCCATTCGGATATAGTTTGCATGGCTGTGTGGATAGCGGACAAACTGCGGATAATGTGTTGGAGTAAATCTGCGGATAGTTTTTGGATTACAATCCGAACTTGTTGAATATAATTTCTAGGACCCGGATACTATAACACATATTTTTCTGTTATGTTTTTCTTTTCATGACAAATGTGACAATTATGTCATTAACCCCCGGACACTCGCGCTAGTAATAGATACGTATGTAGCCCAAACAGTTATTCATTCTCATGGACTTGCACACGTTATTTTTGGTGTACAGTTTCAATAATATGATAAATAGTAGTATATAGAAGTATTCTAAGCCAAATCTAAAGATTTTATGTTGGCTTTTATTTTCATATGGAGAGAAAATACAAACCTAAAGAAGAAATTTCAATTTTATCGTACATCTTCGGTAAAACTATAACAGAAATAAAACGAATGGAACTAGAACTGTAAAATTATTTTTATGTAAACCTGAATACTTACATTAGTGCATATTTGAATTGGAATCAAACAAAAATAATGCTAGGTTCGATAATTTCCTTAGAAAATCAGCAATTTTATTGTTATGAACAATTTCAGTATTTTTATTATTTTTTTCCTCGAATGTTTCAATTTTATTTTGGCCCTTTTGGCTACAATCTATATCCCAGGAAATCCATAAGCATGCTCACACATATTGTCACCGAAGCCTTTAGTGCAAATGGACACAATGATCCGAGAGGATTTTATTGCACATTACGCATCTGTTCCTTGTTGATATATCCCTTCCTCGTCCACACAAGAAGCAATAGCCTACTTTATTTCCACTACTCTCAACCTATCATTACTTTCATCTAAACACTGACTGATTTGAAAGTCATCTACATGGCCACCTCCTGTGAGGCAACTTTTTCTTTGCACGCTCAATTCTGAAACAGCGATGCTCGCTCGGGCTACTATTGTAGCCCAGACGACTTCTAATGCATCTGGTGTCAGTTTGGTGCAATTAGTTCAGTCCGTAACACACCCGACTGTTAAATACAGCATCAACAGGCAGCTACAGAGATTCTCAATATTCCTAGCTAAGAATATACTCTGCGCTACAACAAAATAAATCACTGGGCTACATATGTAGCCCGCGTGAGTATCCGAGGGTTAAGCATATTTAACACTCCGAACTGGAAAGGGTTGCAATTCTGACTGTATAACATTCATTCAAAACACAGCACTTGCTAGCGACTTTATCCTCAAATGTCTAAATGTGTTGCTTTATACCTTATCTAATTAAAAAACAAAATGTCCAGTAAAGAACATATAGCCTACTTTCTCCTAAATCCATGGGTAATGTTATAACTCTTTGTCCTTTTCAAGGAGTATAATTGAATGTTGGTTGTAGTAGCTTGTTCAAATACAACGTGTTATACGGATATTAACAAGTAGTTCCGTGAAGAACTAGCAGCCTATTTTCATATATCTTACTTATGTTAACTGCCACTATCAACATACACAATTTCAGTTAGATTGCTGTAATAGATTCGTAGATATTGAGAACCGACTAAATATTTCGGATGGTCGCCATGTTGGATTTTATATATGTAGGTCCTAGAGTTATGTACTGTTACATGAAGATTATTGTGTACGTGTAGCATTCAAACTTCAATCGCATGATTAAGACAAAAGAAGGAACAAGGAGATTTTAAAATTTCGGACAGCTGCCATCTTGTGGTTATGGAAACAATTGAAATAAATTATATGCCAGTGGATTAACATTCGTATAAGGTTTTACTGTACCAAGTTTCACTGCACTCGGAATGTTAAATTGCGAGAAACGTCCATGTGAATATTTATATTTCGCGTCGCCGCCATGTTGGATTTGTGATCACCAGGTTATTTAAAGACCTATATATGAACTTAAGTCCATAGCCCCTATGAACATTAAGAAATTCAGTTTCATTGCTATAATAGATTCGTAGATATTCAGAGCCGTCTAAATATTTCGGATGGTCGCCCTGTTGGATTGTTAAATGTTTAGGCCATAGAGTCATGTACCATTAAAGAAAAATGATTGCGTAGGTTCATTATACAAACTTTCACTTCGATCGCATGATTAAGACACAAGAAATAAAAACTTTATTTTAAAATTCGCACTGCCGCCATCTTGAGGTTATGTAAACAATTGAACTAAATTCGATACCAATGCATTACAATGTGTATAAACATTTCCTGTACCAGATTTCATTGCGTTTCGAACATTAAATCGCGAGAAAGTTCTATTTAAAATTTTCAAATTCGCTTGGCCGCCAAGTTCGTTTTGTAATTAACCGGTTTTTGAAAGTCTTATAGATGAACTTCCAGTAGTGCCCTTTATCTCCGTACACAATTTCAGGGTGATACCGCTAATGGTATCAGAGATATAGAATGCCGGTGAAATATTTCGCACATCCGCCATCTTGTGGTTATGTAAACAATTGAACGAAGTTAGATGTAGGTGCATTACAATTTGTATAAACATATACTGAACCAAGTTCCATTGCGTTTGGTTGGTTAAATCGCGAGAAACGTCTATTTAAATGTCGCATATTCGCGTGGCCGCCATGTTGGTTTTGTAGTTACCTGAGTTTCAAAAGCCACATAGGTGAACTTCTAATAGTTCCTTTTATCACCGTAAAAAAATCCAGGGTGATATCGGCAAGAGTTTCGGAGATATTGAATGCTGGTGAAATATTTCGCACAGCCGCCATGTTGGATTGGTGAGACGTAACAAAATTTGAAGGGCACGGTCGGAGTCGTCCGGAATAGTTCTATGAATTAACCGGGTTTGATTGAAATCGCTCCAGCCGTTTAAAATTTATTAGGGACACACACACACACACACACACCTCACACACACACACACACACACACGCGCGCGCACACACACACGGACAAAAGGTGATCTCATAAGCCTATTTTTTCAAAATTGAAAATAGGCTAAAAATGAATATGAGGTGCCCTTTGCTAGTGCTACATCTGTACAAAATGTCATTCACTTCGGTTTCACCGTGTTTAAATTGATATGGTGAACCGATTTGCACACATACATGGCCGCTATCTGCAAACTATTGGGCTAGTGACCTTGTAGTTCAGTCAAAAGATGCTTCCCACAAAAAGATATGTTGTTGCAAAATTTGGTAGAGATCAAATAATTAGGTTGGTCGTAATTTGATTTAAACTTTTAACATTCGGGTGGCCGCCATTCCGTTTCCGTCAAGATGGCGGCAATATAAAACATGACCCTCAGGTGCCCTTTGCTAGTGCTACCTACGACCCAAATTTCGTTCAATTCGGTTTTACCGTTATAGGGGGAATCGATTTGCATACATATATGGCCGCCATACGCAAACTATTGTACTGACGACATTGTAGCTTGGTCAAAGAACGCTTTTCACACAAAGATATGTTGTTGCAAAATTTGGTAGAGATCAGATGATAAGGTTGGTCTTAATTTGATTTAAGCTATTAACATTTGGGTGGCCACCATTACGTTTCCGTCAAGATGGCGGCGATATAAAACATGACAACGAGGTGTCCTTTGCTAGTGTTACATCTGTACCAAATTTCGTTCAATTCGGTTTCACCGTGTATGAATAGATAGGGGACATCCATTTGCACACATACATGGTCGACATGCGCAAATTATTGGGCTGATGACCTATTAGTTTTGTCAAACGATTCTACATACGGTACATAAAGGTATAATGTTGCAATAACCGGTTGAGATCAGATGATTAGGTTGGTCGTAATTTCATTTAAGCTTTTAACATTTGGGTGGCCGCCATAACGTTTTCGTAAAGATGGCCGCGATATATAAGCTGACACTGAGGTGCCCTTTGCTAGTGCTACGTCTGTACCAAATTTCGTTCCGTTCGGTTTCACCGTGTTTGAATTAATAGGGGGAATCGATTTGCACACAAACATGCCGGCCATCCATAAAACTATTAGGCTGATGACCTTGTAGTTTGGTCAAAGGATGCCCACCACATAAAGGTATGTTGTTGCAAAATTTGGTAGAGAGCGGATGATTAGGTTAGTCGTAATTTGATTTAAGCTTTGAAAATGTGGGTGGCCGCCATTACGTTTCCATCAAGATGGCGGCAATATAAAACATGACACTGAGGTGCCCTTTGCTAGTGCTACCTCTGTACTAAATTTCGTTCCATTAGTTTACACCGTGTTTGAATTAATAGGGGGAATCGATTTGCACACAAACATGGCGGCCATCCGCATCCTCCCCCCCCCCCCCCCCCCCCCACATAAAGGTATGTTGTTGCAAAATTTGGTAGAGAGCGGAAGATTAGGTTTGTCGTAATTTGATTTAAGCTCTGAACATTTGGGTGGTTGCCATTACGTTTCCGTCAAGATGGCAGCGATATAAAACATGACACTGAGGTGCCCTTTGCTAGTGCTACCTCTGTACTGAATATCGTTCAATTCGGTTTCACCGTGTTCGAATTGATAGTGGGGGACAGACATTCAGAGTACACACACTCACTCACACACACACACACACACAGAGACTCACACACACACACAGACACACAATTTTTCGCCCTGTGTTGATCTCATAAGTCTACTTTCATTTTTTTGCAAAAGTCGAAAGTAGGCTAATATTATTGTAATGCCAGTAGATTCGGATAACGAACGTGTGGATGCAGATAAAAGTGGTGCGGATGCGGGGTGGATGCGGATAACAGTCATGTGAATGCGGATAACGTTTTGTTTATCCGCGCAACGCTCTGCTGATGTAATGGCTAAATACATGGTTTCGTTGTAACGCCATTACTTACTCACACGTTGCAATGGCCTTGAATGAGTTGTTATCAATTTAAATCCAAGCATATCGTATGTTCCAGTGGCGTACTGACGGTGAGGTTTAGGGTTTAACACCACCCCGCCCAGAGACATTTGTTTACTTGAATCCTTACATTGTCCCATCTATCACCTTGTAACACTACCACAAGTGAGGTTTGCTTACTTCTGTACATAAAGTGATCACTCATTTATGCACTAAAATAATTAAAATATGCATGCAATTATGCACTAAAAATGTAGAAAATATGCATTAAAATTTGAAAAAAAGAAAGAATGCACGTAACAATAAGCCAAACTTATTCGACATGCAAGCTACCCTCTGGGTGTCAATTAACAAAGCTTCCACCCGGTATCCGAGGCCACGCGATATTATTATTATTATTATTTAATCGATTGTTCCCCTTTAGGAGAGCGATTGAACTTGAATACATGATTTCATCTTCTGGCGTTTTCCCGCTTCTCTTCCCAAAATCTCTTCAACCTCTCAGAATGCTCCTTCTTCCGCTCAGCTGTCCGGTTTCTTCCAGGCTGTCGTGATGGTCTATCCTCAAACTTAACATTTTTGATTTTATTCCGGCACTCAGTGCGGTCCTCGATATTTTGTATGTTGACCTGTTGTAGGTCCGTCTGAAGCTCCGTCAGCCACTCAGTGCCACACTTACTCCGTGTTTTAAATGTTCAGCAATTTCTTCGCCGTTCTGAAGTTTTCCATCCTGTAAATGTGTGTATAAAACTGTGCTCGGCGTTTTCTGATTACGCCCGTTATCGTGTGGATATTTTGGTAGAGTTCGTTTTGAGGTCTCTTCATCCAAATACCGTTCTTATTAACTGCCCCGTAAATCTTTCTGAGATTTTTTTCTTTCCTGTTTTTCTATATCCTTAAGTTTGGAATGACCGTCGATCATCATTGTTTCGGCTGCGTAAGTTGCTTCCGGAAGAATCATCGCTGTATAGTGCCTTAATTTTGCGTCTAGCGAGATGCACTTCTTGTTGTAGTGAGCCCACGTTAGCTTGTAGGCCTTCTGTAGTTTGGTGATTCTTTGTTCATTGGTGATTTGGTCTAGTCCCGAGGACTGTATGATTTCACTAAGGTATTTAAAATGGGGGACTTGTGTTTTCTTACCGTATTTTGAGATTAAAGATGAGTTATTTTCTGGTCGTCTTTCTATATAGTGGCGTTTTTCGTAAGAAATTTGTAGTCCGGTTCTTTGCGCAATTTCATATATTATTATTATTATTATTATTATTATTATTATTATTATTATTATTCACTCTTCTTTCCCTCCTTTGCCATAATATGTGCTGTCGTTTTTGCATGCTGTTCAAGTTGGAATTCTTTTTCACATTTCACTTCCTTCGAGCATACTTGACAATACACGGTAACACCATCAGTTGAATAATCACTGTTACCTGGCACCCACTGATTTAATAAATACTTTCTGTTGCCCTTCTCTTTAGGCATTTTGAGGTAGCATGCTTGCGTAAAATACTGTTATCTCGTTATCTGTTTCTCAGAAAGTTGCTTACAAGGAATACTACCCAGATGGTGAAAGGATGGTCCCACTGCATCTATTTCTTGAAATACCAGGCGTAAAAGAAAGTATTATTTCGTTATCTGTTGCCCAGAAAGTTGCTTACAAGAGATGTCCAACACGCAGGCGAAACCAATTTTGCTCAAGATGTTTTAAATAAACTTAATTTTAAATGTATTTGCTAAAATATGCTGTTATGTTCAGAATATGCAATAAATCAAATAAACCCTCAAAATATGCATTTGCATATGCGCATATGCATTTTCAACAAGAAGTTCCGTGACGAACTTAAGAGCCTGCTTTTCTTAAAATTTAAGGTTCATGCCAATGATTAATCTATATGGATCTATCTAGAATAATGACGAAATTAAGTTGTTAATATCGAAATTTCTACTTAGTTCGAAATACTGTATACCTGGCATAATGTAGCCTAATAGAGAACTACAGTTGGCAGCCCTGGTGACTGAATATATTCTTAGTTCCATCTCTTAAGGTACAGAATTCAAAATTTGGTTGAAGTCCAATGGATAGCATGGATGTTACATGCAGTAAAACATTGGATCTAACAGCGCGCGTAAAATCATGTTGGCAACAATGACATACATGTATTGGTCAGAAATAATCTGAAATAATATGATCTATTGTTGTGTCAATTTTGAATGAAATCCATTGGATAGTATAGAAGTTACATGCATTTTAAAATTGGACCTATCAGCAGGCTTAGAATCATGTTGACAGCACTGACGTATATTAGTTACTCCAAATTAATCTAGAATGCCAGGTACTATACGTGTGCAAAGTTTAGAGCTATTGGCTTGCATACTTTCTGATATATTGATATTAGGGTAACAAAAATACAGACAGTATTTAGTAACAGTTGGCAGCCCTGGTTGCTCTTAAGAATCGGCATAGACATATCTGTTATGGTACACATAGCACACACGAAATGTGGTTGAAATCCAAATGATAGTATAGAAGTTATAAGTATTTAAAGTCGTACCTCTCAGCAGGCTTAGAATCATGTTGGTAGCACTGACGTATATAAGTTACTCCAAATTAATATAGAATGCCAGGTACTAAACGTGTGCATAGTTTAAAGCTGCAGGCTTGCATACTTTCTGATATATTGGTATTTGGATAAAATAAATTGAGAGCAATTATTAACAGTTGGCAGCCCTGGTGGATCTTAAGAATACGCTCAGTCATATCTGTTTATGTACACATAGCACATACGAAATTTGGTTGAAATCCAATTGATAGTGTAGAAGTTATATGCATTTAAAATTTGGATCTATCAGCAGGCTTATAATCATTTTGGCAACACTGCGATGTATGGCCTCCTGGAAATTAAACTGCAATATTATTATCTATACGTGTGCCAATTTTGAAATAGCTCCCATTCATGCCTTCCAAGATATCCAACATGGAGCTCAAATTTCAATTGCGATTTTTCAGCAGTTGGTAACACTGACATCATTTTCAAATATGGCCGTGAGATAGTCAGGTACAGATCTTTACGCCTACCAAATTTTGTTTCGATTGCTGCAGCCGTTTAGGAGTTGATAGGGGGGGGGGACACACACACACAGCCAGACAGACAGACCGAAGGACAGACAGACGGACAGACAGACAGACAGACAGACAGGCAGACACACATTTTCCCGATCTCATAAGTCTACTTTTTCCTCATTTTTGCAAAATGTGAAAAGTAGGCAAAAAAATCCTATCTCTAGTGACGAACAGGGAACGGATTTATATGTGCTAATAATTAATGAAATATGTACATAGGCCTATATATTTAGTTATATTTATAGAAATATATGGATTTAAAATTACAAAAAAATATAATTTCTATTTTAATATCCATATTCAAAGAAGCGAAACTTAAAGCAACGTTGCACTTATCATTTTAATATCAATATGATCACTGAAGAATATGCAATCTTTTATTCTCTGTTACCAAAACAATGGATTACAAAATATTTTTTTAAGTGCTGGAAAGTGAATCTTCTCCTATTGTCTCTTAAGGACAGATTTATATTGACTGAAACTGCGTTCAACATCAGGAGAGACAATGGGGGTCATATTTGAACTTTACAATGTTTGCTGGGGTTAAATCCAACGTTAACTTTACACTTAAATCTCCACACAAAATTGCAACAACCTTTCTCATTGTTTTATATCCAGGGTTCTTTGAAAGTACGGTGTTCATCTTCATTTTTGCCACATCTGCAATTTTACTTGTACCACGATTTAAATTTTTAAATATAGATCTTTAACTTGTTACTTCATTATTGACATGACTGCTAATTTATTAGAATTTAATACTTTCTAGCCGAAATATGGACTATATTTATTTTAACGACTAAGAATATGGAGCATATGTGATAAACTTTCAAATATGGAAAAATATGGAAAATAAATAGGCCACTCGCCATGATTCTCAAAGATAATACAGAATATAATACTTAAGTTTAGTTTCCTAAATAGATATGTAGATACATAGAAATCCGTTCCCTGGTGATCACGTTCTCCACTTGGTAAATGTCCTGCACTCTACTTACAGCGAGACTCCTCCTTCAGCGTTGGAATTAGTTATGGATCAAGTTTGCTGTTAAAGTGGGCGATCGGTAACTTTTTTCACGTTGTTTCTAGCTGCTTTAAATACGCAAATCTGTGTCACTGAGTGTCCGTTTCATTAAAGATAATTCGTTACATGAGGAGTTTCTGCAATTTATTGCTATCAAAGATGCTGATAAAGCCATCAAGATAGGCATATTTAGACAGTCAATAGTAGCCTAATTGCAGTAAGAACATGGTGAGCAAAACATTATGTATTTATTTCACGTAATATAAATATTATAATCCGTCACGTATTGTAATGGTTTCCTTTGCCCTCACGTTGAGCGACAAGTGTAACGTTTTGGCTGCCCCAAACTGTTGGGTGATAATTGTAACTGTTTACCTTTGCCTAAGCTATGTTGTTTTAATGGGCGCCAAGACCTCAATGCAATGTTGAAATCTAAATTTGTATTTAACAACGTCTAGCTCTGGCAGAACACCTTCAAGACTCTATTCACTCAGATCGTGGTATGATTTGATCATTAACCCAACAAACAATTGTATCAGGAGAAGGAATTGGTCTATATCTAATGCTACCTACAGAAAGCAAAGATTGCATTGTAAGAGAAATGTATTTAATATATAAAAAACAAGTATAGCAAAATTAATAATAATAAGTATAAAATTTAAATTGGAGCGTTGCGATTTTAATATTACCGATAGAAAATTACGTGAAAACGGAGTCTGATAAATTGATTTTACTCTTATTTCCAAGCTATGAAGTTACTGAAATATGAAATGTAAAACAAAGAGAAATGAGAGATTGCGTATTTCTGCGTCATCTGCGCTTACCACTGGAAATTGCTAAAGCATTTCCCTCGTACTGGATGATGCTGTGTGCTTACCACAGTCTCCTGGACGTCGCCATCTTCTTCGTAATTTGATGATATTCTGGTAGATTAGATAATTCTATGGTCCGTACCTCGGACCCAAACACTCGTATAACCACACTGGTTAAGTTTCTCAAAGATAGTCGCTAACTCCACTGAACATCGGAGCCACTCGCGCGCGCACCCATACTCGTCAAGTATTTCACAGATTGTCACTAACTCCACTGAACTTCGGAGCGACACGCACTTGCAACCACACTCCGCAAGTTCTTCACAGATAGTCCTCGTTTCACGGCGCGTCGAACGATATATCCACCTGTCGGCTCCCCCACTCTTCAGCCGACATCTAGCTTACGTCGTCTCCACTGATTGGCTGACCCACCACGCGATCTTCCCCTCCTCCGGGTCATTACACTCGGCGGGAGGGTTCCGTTCCAACAATTCGCCTTTCCTTGACGATGCGAGCCCGCTTGCGTAATACTTCCCGACAGGATTAAGCTTGTATTTGAATCCCCAGTGAGTCACGTCTCTCGATATACCCTAACTGACGAAACTCCGTAAATTTCCGTAATCAGATAATTTTCTATGATATCGTCGTTCGTAATAATTTGCATGATAGCGTTTTCTAAGACATAGAAAACCTATCTGTATGCTTATAATTTTTATAAAATGCTCCGAAAATATCTAAATAATAATTATGATAAATTAATAATAATAATAAATTAACATGAAAAATTCTCTTGGCTGAACAATTTGCCGCGTAAATAAATATAGAATGGCTTCCTACTGACTTATGCCAGTGGCATAAAAAAACCTCGAAAAACACGTTACATATTCGCCTCGGATCATCGGATGATTTACCGTGACGACGGTCCATTATCCGATTATCCCAGACACGTTAATTAACCCCATCCAAAATACATATTACATAAATGAAATCACCCTAAATTACAGATATATACACTCATAATTTTTCTTCACGCACTTTGCGTCAAAGTTTGTTGTCACTATGGATTGCACTTTGCAACCAGTCCAATGTTTTACATATTGAATAGTGTTCCACGGATATTTCCGCCTCTCAAATTTCTCTATGTTGGAGAAATAGACATAATTAATGTGTGAGCACTATGTATTTATGATGTCATATCACACGCATTGAAGGTGTTCTGATATATTTATATCACCATAGAACTTCCTAATTTCACTGGAGGTCCCTTCCTTATGGTGAAATTTAATCTCACTTATCACTGAGCACACGATCACACTATTGTGGCAGCGCCTCGTGACCATAATACTTAATCTCTCTTTAAAGTAGATTAAATTAAGATTGACTTCTGAAAAAAAAACAGTAAGTGCGCATTACATATAACACCAAATATTTCTGTGCCGTAATCGCCCTGTCTTGTTAAGTTCCCGTAGACCATATTCTACTTAATACTAGTTCTCAACACAGATCAGTTCTTCTCACACAAATAATACCTTTGTACAAATTATCTTAAATTACACACTTACAAATCTTACATGGCGAGGCCGTAAACAGAAATCACGTGCGCTGATATGTATGAGTTTCATGAAGGACTGTCTCGCCTTCTGATGGCCCATCTTTTGCCTCGAGGACGCCTTAAGCAAAAATACCCTGTTCAAGCGCTCACCCATCTCTTGGAGGCAAATGGGAATTCACCAGCGCTACCAAATTCTGGCCTTGGTGTATCGAGACATTTTAGTGCTCAAGAGCATCCGACAATCCCGTCATATTTCCCTGTACCTAAAAAACTCTCATTTACTTACATACTACCCCCCTGTGTGACTTCTGATACGCCTGCCTGGAAGCCCATCTCCTCTCACGCACCAAATACCACACTTACTCATTTGATAGGCTGGCTCGCCAGCTAAACACACTCACTTTATGACACATATTTTCGTAGACTATGTATATTATACGTCCCGTATAATCTGTTTCCCTTACTATCCTCCAGCACATATGCTGTTTTTCCAATACGTTTGGAAACTATAAATGTTACTGCGTCACCTCCTTCCAACCTTGCCAGTGGCTCCCTTAAATGAACGTCATCACGTTGCTCCACTAGCATATTTCTCAGTGTCTGTAACGATGCCCTGTTGCTACTGTCCACACATGCACATATTAAAATACCGTCCTCTGCTTTAACCACAGGATAATCCCTACATAAATTAGTGTCCCTCGATAGCATGTCTGCAAGAATGTTATCTTTACCTTTAATATATTTTACTGTGAATTCGTATTCCTGCAGAGCAAGAATCTACCTACTAACTCTGTTAGAACTGAGTTTACAAGTCCTCATATACAGTAATGCATGGTGATCTGTGTGGATCTCAAATTTCCCCCCTACTAAACACATTCTAAATTTCCCTAAACTGAAAACAATACCTAAAAGCTCTAACTCAGTAATCGTGTATCTTTTCTCTGCTGCAGTCAGTCCTCGCGAGGCTAAAGATACAATGCACAGATTACCCTCATCATCTTTCTGACATAATACTCCAGCAATGCCTATATGTGAAGCATCTGTCATAACCACATATTCCTTATCTTTTAACGGATATTTCAGCACTACAGCTTTCTCAAAACCTTCCTTCAGCGCTCTAAAAGCCTGTTCATGCTTGGACTCCCATCTCCACCGAGTCCCACTTTTAAGCAATTCCCTGAATGGTTCTACCAACCCTGAGTATTTAAGAACGAACCTCCTGAAAAAGTTGCAAATTCCCAGGTAAGTTTTTAACTGTTTAACATTCTGTGGCACCTCTGCGTTAAGTATCTTATTAACCCTACTTTCTTCTGGTGTTACACCTCCACTCGACACTCTATGACCTAAAAATGTCACTTCTGACTGACAGAATGACGACTTAGACAGCTTCAAAGTGAACCCTGCCTGATCTAACTTCTGAAAAACTATATCTAAATGACGTAGATGCTCCTCAAAACTGCGTGAACTAATTACCATACCATCAATGTAAATGGTTACAAACTCTCCTGTGTCATCCCCTAATGCGATGTTTAAAGCCCTAATTAAAGCTGCTGAACTACTCTTTAACCCATAAGGTGTTCTACAAAATTGATAAAGGTTATATTTATGACTAAAAGCTGTAAATGGTCTATCTTCGTACATAAGAGGCACTTGCCAAAAACTGGAACTCAAATCTACACAAGTGAAATACTTCTTCCCCTCAAATGTTTGCATTAATTCCTCTATTGACATAGATTTCAGCTGATCTAAACTAATTCTACTGTTAACCAAACGAGCGTCTAAACAAATACGAACAGTGCCGTCGGTCTTGGGTACCGTGATCAAAGAATTATCATATGGACTGTTAGAATGCTCAATAATCCCATCTTCAAGCATCTGATTAATTTGTGCCTCAACTGCACTCTGATAAGCGAAAGGTACAGGATATCTATGTCCTGTGAATACTGACCTATCAATAACGTTCAATGAATGTGTATAGCAATTGGCCATACCAATGCGATCCTCAAAAACTCTCCTATTACACAATAACACATCATAGAGCCGAACACATTGTTCCACCTCTATATTTCCCTGAAATGCAGCATCACGTAACGAGTCCTCTAGACTTCCGTTCGTAATCACACTGCCCACAAAACATGGAGAACCCCGCTCTACGGCTGGCGATATCTCATTTAAAGTACAAATCACACCTACAATACTACTCCTCTGAATATGGTCATTGAACGCTACTTCTACTTCAGAATCTCCCCATTTAAATTTCAAACTCCCTACATCATAACATAAGTTACCAGACACTCTACTTAGCCACTCTGAACCCAAGATAACACTGAATACTAAATTTGGAATTACAAGGCAAATCTGCTTCTCTACATGATTATTAATTTTAATGTCTACTAAAACTTGCTTAGAAATTACTTTAGACCTCTTCCCAACAGCTGTGATAACAAAAGTGCTTTTAATTGGCATCTCCTCAAAATTTACTCCAGTTCCTTCCATTTTATCATAAAATGCACTACTTATGCAACTCTTCATACAACCACTATCAATTAAAACATCTGTGTACGCCTCGGACACGT
The DNA here is from genome assembly GCA_946902985.2 of Meconema thalassinum. NCBI lineage: Eukaryota > Metazoa > Arthropoda > Insecta > Orthoptera > Tettigoniidae > Meconema > Meconema thalassinum. The sequence continues at coordinate 391,496,416 of OX336391.1, forward strand.
TAAATTTAACTATGGGGCTCTTACTAACCACTTCCTGAATAATACCTTCATCATATAGTTCATGTAATAATTCATTTCTTACATTTAGGTCATAGGGTTCCTGTATAATTGTATGGACAGGGCATGCTACAGACTGAGATTCTGACCTTACTTCGCAGCCTGGTTCGCGTTTAAAGAACCGCTACAGCTGGCCGTAGTACTACTAACTACTGAACTGGTCTGGTTGTTCTGGGCTGTGTTGTCATTGTTTGGCTGTATATTACTATCACTAGGCTGTCCTCTTCCTTGATCCCTATTCTGGTTGTAATTATTGTCATTATAATTTCTCCCTTGATTTCCCCTGAAATCATTGTTTCTCCCTTGATTTCCCCTGTAATCATTGTTCCTCCCTTGATTTCTCCTGAAATCATTGTTCCTCCCTTGATACTGATTACCATAGCCATTTCCTCTCTTCTGATTTAGCTGATTATTATTATTTCTATTTTGAGCGTTGGCCCCTTCGCCACCGTTCCCTTGAACTTCCTGATGCCTGGCTTCGTTAGGTCTATTATTATTATTACCCTGGTTCCTATTGAAATTGTCCTCATAACCCCCTCTCCCTAGTGCATCAAATGTGCTTAACAAATTTTCTACTTGTGATATAGTCTTTACATTCTGGATACAAGCAGCCTCCTTGATCCTATAGGGAAAGTGCCTAAGTAGCAACCTCACCACATCACTTTCCTCCTTCAAGCCATCCAGATATTTACACACTAATACCTGCCCTAAAAAGTATTCGGTCATGGTGGAGCTTCCTTTAGGGTTATATTTACCACACACTACTCCCTCACGATGCTGCGACTGAATAACCTCATTCCAGAACTTTTCACAGAATTTCATTTTAAAATCATTGATATCAGTAAACTTGTCTCTGTAGACAGCAAACCAATTCCTCGTTTCCCCCACAAACACTTGTTCTAAAATTTCAACTACCTGGCACCACTCAATACTACCATTTTCCAACCTCTCCCCGAATTTATTTTCTATAGCGTTCATGAACTCCATTGGGCACCCCTGTCGATTGCTGAACTTACCCAGTTCTACCTCCCTGTGTGTGCTATTCACAAAAACTGGCCTATTCTGACTATTTTCTTGCCTGATCCTAGCTTTTAATTTTAACTCTAATTCTGCGATTTTCTCCTCAGCCTTCCTCTCAATACTGTTTACTGTTAATTTAATGTTTCCTTCTGATTCTTCTACTTTATCATATAGCTTTGCTTGTTTCTCCTCAATCTTGCTAATGCTCTCTCTCTATTACTCTCTCTTAAATCATTTACTTCTGCAACTATTTGCGAGTGGACTTTCTCAATTCTACCCCCCAGCTGTTCCTTAACCTCTTTAGTTGATACTTGAATCTTGTCAATTTCTCCCCCCAATTTCTTTTTAACCTGCAGTGTTTCTAATTTTACTAATTCCTTTAAATTTTCAGCCTGTGTGCTGATTCTACTTTCCAACTCCTCCTGTACTTTTCCTAATTTCTTGTCTACATCTGCAATGATCTCTTTAACCTTCTCTTCCATTACTCCTCTGATTTCTCCTCTAATCTGCTCCATTTTCACACTAATTTCCTTACTGTTTTGTTCTAATTTAGCATTTAAAGTTTCAGTACTCTCTCTATTTTCCGTACTGTTTTGTTCTAGTTTAGCGTTGTTTTGTTCCAGTTTTGCATTTAAAGCGTCTGTACTTTCTTTATTTTCCCTACTGTTTTGTTCTAATTTGGCGTTTAAACTATCGCTCAATTCCCTATTACTCTCTTTATTTTCCCTACTGCTTTGTTCTAATTTAGCATTTAAGGCATCACTACTAACTTTGTTCTGATACATGAACTCGAGAAGTAAAGTTTTTAATTCAGGTTGGCCGCCTACACTCCCTGTTTCAGTATCGGGATTTACCTCCGCTACCCCGGTACTACCATCACTCGACATACTGCTCGTATCATCACTCTCCAGTTGATGACCACTACGTAACCTCATCTGTCTTTCTTTCTCATCCCCCATAATGATATACACTGATAAAGACAAATAACCCCCAAAATACAGGCACAGAAATAATACCCTTCTCCTTCCACAAATGTTATTAGGTTTTCAGCCCCAAGTTGTCGGCGACAAATGTAATGGTTTCCTTTGCCCTCACGTTGAGCGACAAGTGTAACGTTTTGGCTGCCCCAAACTGTTGGGTGATAATTGTAACTGTTTACCTTTGCCTAAGCTATGTTGTTTTAATGGGCGCCAAGACCTCAATGCAATGTTGAAATCTAAATTTGTATTTAACAACGTCTAGCTCTGGCAGAACACCTTCAAGACTCTATTCACTCAGATCGTGGTATGATTTGATCATTAACCCAACAAACAATTGTATCAGGAGAAGGAATTGGTCTATATCTAATGCTACCTACTGAAAGCAAAGATTGCATTGTAAGAGAAATGTATTTAATATATAAAAAACAAGTATAGCAAAATTATTAATAATAATAAGTATAAAATTTAAATTGGAGCGTTGCGATTTTAATATTACCGATAGAAAATTACGTGAAAACGGAGTCTGATAAATTGATTTTACTCTTATTTCCAAGCTATGAAGTTACTGAAATATGAAATGTAAAACAAAGAGAAATGAGAGATTGCGTATTTCTGCGTCATCTGCGCTTACCACTGGAAATTGGTAAAGCATTTCCCTCGTACTGGATGATGCTGTGTGCTTCCCACAGTCTCCTGGACGTCGCCATCTTCTTCGCAATTTGATGATATTCTGGTAGATTAGATAATTCTATGGTCCGTACCTCGGACCCAAACACTCGTATAACCACACTGGTTAAGTTTCTCAAAGATAGTCGCTAACTTCACTGAACATCGGAGCCACTCGCGCGCGCACCCATACTCGTCAAGTATTTCACAGATTGTCACTAACTCCACTGAACATCGGAGCGACACGCACTTGCAACCACACTCCGCAAGTTCTTCACAGATAGTCCTCGTTTCACGGCGCGTCGAACGATATATCCACCTGTCGGCTCCCCCACTCTTCAGCCGACATCTAGCTTACGTCGTCTCCACTGATTGGCTGACCCACCACGCGATCTTCCCCTCCTCCGGGTCATTACACTCGGCGGGAGGGTTCCGTTCCAACAATTCGCCTTTCCTTGACGATGCGAGCCCGCTTGCGTAATACTTCCCGACAGGATTAAGCTTGTATTTGAATCCCCAGTGAGTCACGTCTCTCGATATACCCTAACTGACGAAACTCCGTAAATTTCCGTAATCAGATAATTTTCTATGATATCGTCGTTCGTAATAATTTGCATAATAGCGTTTTCTAAAACATAGAAAACCTATCTGTATGCTTATAATTTTTATAAAATGCTCCGAAAATATCTAAATAATAATTATAATAAATTAATAATAATAATAAATTAACATGAAAAATTCTCTTGGCTGAACAATTTGCCGCGTAAATAAATATAGAATGGCTTCCTACTGACTTATGCCAGTGGCATAAAAAACCCTCGAAAAACACGTTACAGTATGGACTGCATTATTTTAGTTTATTAATATTTAGTCACTGTTTTCCAAATTTGTTTATTGTGATGGAAAATATAATTAAAATAGTTTTCATGCAAACACATTGTTTATTTAATTACTTTATTTTATGAATAATAATCGAAATATTTTAATAATGCACACAAATACCGTACTGTACGAACGAAATCCCCCAGAAAGAAACTTCATTTTCTATTAATTACATTTGATGACCAAGATCATAATGTGACCGAAACTGGTACATTGAATTACATTAATAATAGTTTTATTGACTCAATGTATTATTTTTAGCCTATTTTCATTTATGAAAAAAAAAATGGCTTATGAGAACGGTCGAAACGATTTCAACTCGGTAAGTTCATACTACTACCTTGTCCAACCTCGACAGTGCCTTTCAAATGTTAATATGTTTTAGCAATTCAACATGGTGGTCGCGCAAAAATTTCACTGGCATTCTTTATCTCCGCAACAGTAAAAGATATCACCTTGAAATTTTGTACGGTGATCAAGTGTACTACTAGCAATTTATGTGACTTTCATAAACCTGTTGAGTACAAAACGAACATGGTGGCCAAGCGAAGTTGAGACATTTTAATCGACTTTTTTCGCGATTTAACCATCCGAGCGCAGCGAAACTTGGTACAGCAAATGTTTATACACATTGAAATGCACTGACATCTAAATTAGTTCAAATGTTTACATAACCTGAAGATGGCAGCTGTGCGAAAATTTAAAATTAAGTTTTTATTTCGTGTCTTAATTATTCGTTTGTGAAAGGTTGAATAATGCATTTAGGCAATAATCTTCATCTAATGGTAAATAAATAAAAATCTAACATGGCGACTATCCGAAATATTTAGACGGTTCTCAATACGAATCTATTACAGCAATCAAACTGAAATTTTGTATGTTGATAGAGGCTATTAACTTAGGTTCACCTGGGAAATTTATATGCTGGTGATAACAAAACCACCATGATGGCCAAGCGAAGTTTAAATATTTAAATGGAATCATCCGAGAGCGGTGTAACTTGGTTCGGTAAATGAAAATGAAAATCCACAGCCTGCTTCCAGTCCACCGACTGGGTCAGGGAATGGAATGAGTGAAGCCCCCATCTAGCGGCGAGGATATGAATTGTGCCGGCTGCCGAAGCCTGTCGCACTCCCCTGGGGCAATTATTAAATGAATGACAGATGAAATGAAATGATAGTGGTGAGTGTTGCTAGAATGCAATTATGACAGGGAAAACCAGAGTTCCCGGAGGAAAACCTGTCAGCCTTCGCTTTGTCCAGTACAAATCTTATATGGAGTGACCGGGATTTGAACCATGGACCCAGTGGTGAGAGGTCGGCTTGCTGTCGCCTAAGCCACGGAGGCTCTGGTTCGGTAAATCTCTCTATATATAAGAATGAAAGTTTGTCAGTTTTTTCCGAATTTCTACGGAAATTTGCGTTATTTACGCGTTTCAGACTGTTTTATGACGGATGCGCGCGAAAATATTTTTTTTGTCTGTCTGTATGTCTGTCTGTCAGTCTGTCAGGGCCCCGAAAACCAAATTTTAAGGCCCTAAAATCAACAGTTTTTGAGATATATCCAGAAAACTAATTTCATTTAATACAATAACGAAAGAATGCAAGCCGGTTACCATGGCAACGGAATCTCACAGGTCCATCTATTGCTGTAAGACGCAATACAATTCCATTTATTAGCCTACTTTCGAATTTTGCAAAAAATGAAAGTAGACATGAGATCAACACAGGGCGAAAAAAGTGTGTCTGTCTGTGTGTGTGTATGTGTGTGTGTGGTAGTCTGTGTGTGTGAGTCTGTGTGTGTGTCTGTGTGTGTGTGTGTGAGTGTGTGTACTCTGAATGTCTGTCCCCCCTATCAATTCGAACACGGTGAATGCGAATTGAACGAAATTTGGTACAAAGGTAGCACTAGCAAAGGACACCTCAGTGTCATGTTTTATATCGCCGCCATCTTTACTAAAACTGAATGGCGGCCACTCAAACGTTCAAAACGTAAAATCAAATAACGACTAACCAAATCATCCGATCTCTACCAAATTTGGTAACAACATACCTTTGTATAGGATGCGTCTTGTGACCAAACTACAAGGTCGTCCGCCATACCATTTCAGGATGGCGGCCGTGCGAATTATGCAAACTTTATAATCCATATCATGGGACCTACCAGTTCCGATTATCGAGCCGAGAATCGTTTTAACTGTTCTAAAGGAAGAGGCACGTTCGAAATTAAAAGTTTATTTTGTAATACTATAGTGCAGACGTGATTTTAAAAAGCTGAGCTGATTCAGTAATAAGACAAGATGGCAGCGGATATCTTGTGCCTAACTTATATTTCACTAATTTGAGTATTGCATGCAATATAGCGTACTGATACAAAATAAATAAACTTTGTATGAAATGCTTTATATATAAATAATATACTCCAGTGATGAAATCGTTTAGTATAAATCATTATTTGCTAACAAGTTCTATGTAAGTCATTTTATATAGAACGATATTCGTTGACACAATTAGCTCAGTGGTAGAGCGTTAGCCTATCGCTCAAATGCCTATGGTTCAAACCCGATCAGTGCTAGGTTTTTTGCTTGAAATGTTATATGTTTATTGTTTTGTAATGACTCAGATGTTTTAAAATTAAGCGTTATATTGTGCATATTATGGTGTAAAATATATATTTCATTAAAACATAATTCGCCAGCAGATTTACTCGAGACATCTAGCTGCCAAAAAGGTAACTGCACGCCGACCTACTTATTAACTTCCAGATTTTATTGAAAAGTTTCTTCTTCTGGCCGCTAGAATGCACTCGCTCTGTTAGGATTATATTGTTCGATATTTCACCACTAGATGTCACGACTAGTCTACGTGGGGTTCCATTGATTACTATACCATTGGCATTCTATGCGCATCGAATTTGAAGAATTGTAACGACTTTTAACATCGTTACATGAAGATTGCTACTATTTCGCAACATCCTGGAGCTGGTGTATTTCGCAAGCACTGCTAATTGGTTTCCAGAACTCTTGAACCTACATTTGTTGCCTGAGAAAGGAGCTGACGTTAATACCCTGGAAGATTGACATTTCTACACTGCTGTTGTGAAGTAGACTACTGCGCACAGGTTCTTAGAAAACCCTTTAAGCCCTATTAGTGGGATGAGTTTCTCCCTGGGAACATTTCGTCGTAACACTTCTGAGTAAACTCTCAAAGATTTGGGTCATGGTACCAGTTGTGGTACCAACATTTCTGTTGGACTATGTCGTTATGGTGGTCTGCGCCCCCAAGTTAGGTTGGCACGACCGAACTGTGCAGTGGAGAGGGGGTGGTCACATTCTCCCTGGAAAGCAAGCCCTCAGCGAACAATAACCAGGTCAGTATCCAGCCTTCTTGAATCTCACACGCAGAACTGGGGAGTGTCGAAGACCCCTTCCCGGAGGAAATTTTCTTTTCCTCTGGGGAGAGGCATTAAACAGTATAGTATTGCTAAAACCTTATCTAACAGGGATCTGACAAAACTTTGAATTTGCTAAGACCTTTTTTTTAATTCTAAAAACTTTTCAATTTGACTCTCGTAGTGCATTTGCTAGCCACGTGTCGTGAGGCAATTCAGATATAAATTTAAGACATGTTTTAGGTTAAGGCATTTTGGAAGGGATGTGGTCCTCCTCATTTTGCGTTGCATTATTTCAGGGTGGGGATTTCTGCATTGTTTAGTTTCCGTTTTGCTCTTAAGGGGTGGGTGTTGGCTTTAACCTTGTTAGAACGGCTCCTCGCCAACTGAGTTGACAGGTGTCCTTCAGACGGTCTGGTCGCAATAAGCGACTTGTTTGGTTGTGTCAAAACAACTTTGTTTTCTGGAGTAGCTTTACCTAACTTCATATCGTTATTTCCTTCATACTATTTGGAGAATTACTTTAGTATTTTTAGTTGTGAATTATAATGCGGGAATACAACCCATCACTTGGACAAGGGATGTGTTGGTTGAAACGCGTTTTAAATTCACGGGGTTTTTAATTTCGCGTCGGCCTAATCATAACCTACTGGGACCATGTGTTTATTGTGTAACATTTTTATATTTAAGGTGTTGCCTAGTTTAGTTGTTTGTAATACTTATGTTAATACAATGAGGAGTCATCTTGAGATTGTTATTATTATTTGTGCATGAAGCTCAGCGGAAATGGTTACCTTATTCCTTCCTCGGCTTTTGGATGGGAAATGTTCGCATTCGGTCTCAGGGTAAGTCCAGCCCTTCCAATCAACAGGCTTGTCCTGGCATCGCCTATTTCCTGCCTTGATCTAAATTATTGAGGGCGTTCTAAGCTCCCTCCCGGTTGCCTTAGTGTCACCGAATTAATTACTTCTTTTAATTATGCTAATTTTGATCATATCAAGGTTGGGAAGAGGTGAGGTGCGACAGTGGTAGCATCCCGAGCATGGTTGATCCTCTCTCCATTGCCGGAGATAACCATCTTTTCCGCTGACTAATTGCAATTTATTAATCCAACATGAAAATTTAGAAAGTAATTGTACCATCCCCAATTAATTTTTTTCTCTCCACACAGCTAGGATATTAATTGTATTCTGTGTAATGCTTGATTTTGATTCTGTTACATGAAACATCTGTGAGATGGCTAGACGCAACCTGAAGGTGAAATATCTCACTGAGGAGGAGATTACATATGAACTGCTAATACGTAATCTCCAAGTACCTGCCGAAACAGAACTGGCGAGGACGAGTTTGGAGTATGCTGTGGAATTTCCAGCAACGCCACCTAAAATAACATTGGCAGAATTCAAACTAGGTGAGTCAAAGATTTGTGGTCTTGTTCAAGAAATATCAAATGTTGTAAGATTTTGTTTCTCAGAGGTTGAATGCGGTCCTGCCAATTTTAGTAAGTTACGAGCTCGAATTGAATATCTTTACCTGCGCTGCGTTGATCTGATGGAATCCGATGAAACACGACCTATGTCCGAATTGAAGGGTCTATTAGATGCTGAGATCAAGTTAGTTGAGTGCGCACAGTGTTTGGATTAGTGTCAATTCCTGTGATAAAGATGGTGATTTGCTTAATACTACCCAAATTGGCGATCGCAATCCTGTAAATAGTTCTGCCTGTGTGTCGGAAAGTTTGTGTCCCAAGGTTGGTAATCCAGTCGAGCCAGCTGTGAAGGAGCCACGCTACCCACCCGCTTGCAGCGAAGGGTCGGGTTCTTTTCGTCTCGCGAATACAATGCCGTTAGTTCTGAGATAATGACAAGAAACACCGGGTCCAATGTCGTTGCTTTAGAAACCGGTACCTCGCACCCAGAATCAAATATTCCGAATGCTGTAATGGTTTCTGCACCAAATAATAACCACGTTTCCTTTGATTTTCCTATTTTTTCCTCAGTAAGTACTGGAGTGGCATTGGCCGCTGGAGAGCCGAGTTCATATCTAAGCAGAAGCAATTCTGGTGGCTTTGTCTCAGGGTGTTCCGGGCGGAAAAATTCTACTTGCAACTGCGTAACGTGCAATTCTGTGTCGGGTACCGCAGTCTCATCTCGTGTGGCAGGGTCAATGCTTGAACCCCGATCTGTCGGGAATGTTCCCTTGCCTAACCAAAATTCTAATAGGACAATCACTAGTGAAATAATTTCTAAAGGTATTGGGTCCTTTCGGTCAGTTAATGCTATGGGTAATGCAGGTCATCAGTCACCTACAGTGAAATCAAATTCCCTCTTCGAAGGTGTCGGAAATTTTATTGCCGAGTCTCAGGGGGGTTTAAGAGGTAATTCAAGCTCGGGGCGTAACACCATTCCTACTGTTAGTCCCAGAAATCGTAGTTCTCTTCAACAGGATTTGTGTGTAGAGATGTCAGGCCGTGGTGCATCAAGCGAGGGTGATTCTAATTACTCTATATTTTCTAAGGCCAGTTTTTGGTACGGTCAACCACCCTATTGTGAGTTTTGTGTCTAGGCTGTCTGGGCGAAGAATGGACACGGCGGAAGAAATTGTGATTTTCTTAAGGATTTTGGTCGATATTCACGAGTGTGCAGAACAGTTTAATGTGAGTGACCAAGTAGTATTCCAGCTGATAATCTCCTCATATGTCAGACACATTGAGAACGTATGTGACTAGTGCCATGAGCGAGGGGTGGAGCGTTAAATATTTTATGACCGAGGTGTTAAGAATTTTTGTACCAATCAGATCCTTGGACACTATGAAGGGGCGGTATTTGTATCGTGCTCAAGGTATGAACGAGCCAATAAATTCTTATATAGTTGATATTTCCAAGTTTGTGAAGGTGTTCGGGGGTAATCATGCCCGAAACTGAAGTGGTAAAACTCATTTTGGCTGGAGCAACTCCGGAATTCAGAAATTGTTTGTGTATCGGAACCACCGCTACTACTATTAAGGGTCTCTGTGAAGACGGTATTCAAGCCGAGTCAGTACGTTCAGTTGACATTGCCAGGTATGCTAATAGCCAGCCTTTTCACCGAGGAAATTCTGTTCCTTTCATTCGACCTCCCTTGGTTCGAACCCCGCCTGGGCAGGGTCGTTCTCCCCAAAATTTTAATAACCGTCCTGTGACGTGTTATATGTGCAAGGAAACCGGTCATATGCAGCGGAATTGTCCAGTAAAAAGGGATTGACAATCCAGGGGCAGGCCTCAAGGTATTCGTTCCGCCCAAAATCAGTTGTGTGCCTTAGGCAATGAATTAACGAAGGACCGCGCCAAAGTTATCGGAGCAAGTGGCGTGTGTTCGAAGGTTTCTGATGGGGTCTTGCCCTCTCCTAGGGTTGAAGTTTCGATAAATGATGCATGTATTATTGCCTTGTTAGACTCAGGAAGTGCCGCTTCATTGGTTAGCGAGAATTGGTATTTGTCTATGAAACTCATTTGTAAATTCAGTAACCTGTCAAATGTAGATGTTAAGTTGGTTTCTGCCAACGGTGCTCAATTGGACGTTCTTGGTTCTGTGAAGTTAAAGTTCGGATTCATAAATTTTTTTGGAAATTTTCCTTTTGGGTCATTAGAATTTGTCATGTCCTATTATTCTGGGCGCTAATTTTTTTGCTTATACTGGCTTACTGCTAGATATGCAAAACAAATCATTCTGGTTCAGGTTTTGTTCAGAGGTAAAATTTAAATTTCTTGCTACTGCTGTCCCTAGCGCGAGTGCTCATGTTGTCAGCCGTGATGCAGAACCCGTCTTGTCCACCGGGGTTGAATCCTTGGATTTAAGTAATTTATCTGACGCTCAAGCTAAAGAGATTCGAGATTTGTGTGGGTATTTTCCCGAGGTGTTCACTGACGAATTAGGAATGACTAAGATCCTGGAGTATAAAATTGAAGTAACGGATACTATACCCGTCAGACATCCTCCCTACCGTTTGAGTCCACCCAAAATGTTGGAATTAAAGAAATTAATCGATCAGATGTTACTGGATGGAGTAATTCGACCCTCCACATCAGCATATTCCTCACCTGTGTTCTTAGTACCTAAGCCAAATGGTGGTTTTCGGCCAGTCGTAGATTATCGCAGGTTAAACAAAAATATTGTTTTAGAATCCATCCCTCTTCCTGATTTACATAGCTGTTTTTCCTGGTTCAAAAACGCCTCCTATTATAGCCTCATTGACCTGACGCAGGCATATTTCCAAATTCCGTTGGCTGAAGAATCTAAGCATCTGACTGCATTCGCCACCGATTGGAATCTCTTTGAGTATTGCCGATTACCTTTTGGCCTCTCTACAGGGGGCGCTGTGCTTAGTAGGCTTCTTGATCACGTGTTTTCTGGCATCAAATTTGATTATTTGTATCACTACCTGGACGATGTTGTTGTTTACAGCGAGACGTTCGAAGACCACGTGCGCCATCTTCGTGAAGTATTTGAGAGGTTAAAATCTGCTGGTCTAACCGTAAAGTTGTCTAAAGTGTCCCTTGCTAAACCTAAAATTGCCTTTCTTGGTCATGTTGTTTCTGCTGAAGGTGTTTCGGTCGATGACTCCCGAACCCAGGGAATTAGAGATTTTGCACCGCCTAAAAATGTGAAAGGAGTAGCCCGATTCGTGGGAATGGTTGGCTTTCTGCGCAAATTTATACCCAATTTCGCACAGCGCGCGTTGCCACTTACTCTTCTGCGAAGGTCTGATGTGAAATTCGAATGGGGTCCGTCGCAGCAAGCAGCTTTTGATGATTTGAAGGAGGCACTGTGTAGGGCTCCTGTCCTCGCTGTCCCCGATTTCAGTAAGAAGTTTATAATCCAGACTGATGCATCGCTCGGTGCTGTAGCTGCTGTGTTGTTACAAGAAAGTGAGTTAGGTAGACGACCTATTGGTTTTGCTTCTCGAACTCTGTCCCCTGCTGAAGTAAATTATTCCGTATACGAGCTTGAGGGGCTCGCAGTGATGTTTGGACTGGAGAAATTCCGAATGTATGTCGAACATGTTCCTTTCGAACTTGAAACCGATAACCAGGCCCTGAGCTGGGTCCTGGCTAGACCTCGAACCACTGGGCGAATCGCCAGGTGGGCAACCCGTATTTCATCATTTCAGTTCACCGTTCGTCATATAAAGGGTTGTGAAAATGTCATAGCTGACTCCCTTAGCCGCATGTATGAAGAAGTACCTAATAAATGTAAAAATCTCGTTCCCGAGGAAAATCATGAAAATATTTGTGCTGTGTCACTTAAGCGTCTCTATGGAGAAATTCCTGACGGGTGTGAAACTCCCTCTTTAGAGGAACCTGTTGTTGTTGGGGCTAATTCAGCTCAACACATGTTAGTAAATTCACCGTTATTGTTTGGAGATATTACTGACCATCAGAAGGAAGATCCCGTCTTGTGTGACTTAATTGCTCGATTAGTTTCTGGAGAAGAGATAAAACCTTATATTTTAAAGTCTGGTGTACTGTGTTGTGTAACTAGGCGTGATAGAAAGCCTAAAGTTGTTTTGCCTACTCAGCTGATAAATGGCATGCTAATGTATTTTCACGAGTCACCCGCTGGAGGCCACCTAGGAATATTCAAAACTCGACAGAAAATAAGGCAGTCTTTTGTTTGGAAGGGTCTCGATAAGGATGTGAGAAAGTTCGTGCTGGGGTGTCATGATTGTAAGGTAAGTAAGCCTACCGTCAGTGGTAAAGTTGGTAAGTTAGCTTCTGAATCTGCGTCCAGGCCCATGGAACGCTTGTATGTGGATTTCGTTGGGCCCCTGCCGCGGTCTAAACTAGGTAATCGTTTTGCTTTTGTTTGTGTTGATGGTTTCTCTCGCTTTTCGTGGATTTTTCCCACTAGAAATTGTGACTCTGCTACTGTCATAAGATGTTTAAAGTCGGTTTTTTCTTCCTTCGGTCCTAGTCAATACCTGGTGTCAGATAATGCCAAGACTTTTGTTTCTCATCAGTTCAGAAAATTTTGTTTTGATTATTCTATTTCCCATGTCACCACGACACCTTATTACCCCAACCCTAGTTTGGCAGAGAGAGTTAACCGAAATTTGAGAGCTGCGCTTATCGCATATCATCGTGATAATCATGCCAAGTGGGATTCGTCATTACATTGGTTACCCTATGCCTTCAATACTGCTGAGCATGAATCCCATGGGAAAACTCCATTCTCACTTATGTATGCGTTCGTCCCAAATTCCCCTCTAACAAATCTGTGGTCACTTCATGATCTGCTTCCTGACCAACCCTCTCCTGATCGTGTCAGAGAAATCTGGAAGGAGGCCAAAGCTGCTATAAAGATCTCGCATGATAAGCTGGCTAAGAGATATAATTTGGGCCGAAAACAGGGTGGATATTCTGTCGGAGATTTTGTGTATGCAAAAAACTTCTGGGCTAAGGCCCCAGGTCGTCAGGTATCAGGTAAACTGCAACCAAAATATGAGGGCCCCTATGAGATTCTGTCCTTTCCTTCTGAAGTAACCGTGTTATTAGAGGATCTGTCTAGGAAACGTGTTTTTAGGACTCATATATCGAATTGTAAACCTGCTAGTGAACGAGAAACTCGAGGTGTGTAAAAGGTGAAATTTTGATGTTCTATTTCCTGTGAGTGCGATGGTATGAAGTTCAGGGCGATGGGAGATGGTCTAGTTGTTCCGCTGAAGTCAAATCTCTTATGTCATCTTTTGTAATCCTCAAGAAAGGCTGTGATCTGCTTCTGTTAGCTGAGTTTTGTTCATCGTATTCGTGGTTGGTATTTAAAAAAAAAAAAAATTTTTTTTTGGATGATTTAGTGATAATTTTGTTAGGTTGGTAGTGAAATTTTGATTTTATGTGAAAATAAGGTATGATGCTTCAGAGTGATGCTCATTTCGGTGTGTTGTTCAGTTGCTGACGTGAGGGCTATAGAAATTGTATTTGTGATCTGGGAAACCTTCGGGCTACCATCTCTTGTCAGTTGAAAATGTATCTAGTTCAGGTTGGTCAGTGGGTTATTCGTAATCTGCAGCTTGATCTGTTAGACTGCTGACTTGCTAATATTGTTACAACTTGCACCTGATTGTAGTTCGGATATGTAATTCTTGCCTTCCCCGTGTACTCGGGTGTGAATATTTTAAAATTGTGGAACGTCAGTTTCGAGCTGATGGCCAAGCTGAGGCGTCAGTCAGTTGTTCTCTGCTTTGAATTTGTGTCACCTTGAAGTCGTCGTCCCTATTTTGGAGAAATTTTGAGCTAATTATCATTTGGCGAACTCGTTCTTGTTCTGTGCAAGGTGCATTTTCCTTTGGGGACAGTAATCGCCCCGTGCTTTTGAGAATTTATCATCTTGTCGCATCTGTGACCGTGTAGTTCTGTATTTTGGAAATGCTGCGGCATGTTAGGGACCGTAAGGTTGAAGCAATTGTAATTTTGAGGATATTAATTGCCTCGTGCTTATTGAAATGTGTCAGATGACACCTGTCGGTGTTTGTAGTATTATGCGAAACCCTGTATCGGACTATGGGAGTCGTTTGGTGTCCGTGAGTTGTGTAGGGCATGAAATTATTGGTAATTTGTGTTTTTTTTAATGGTGGGCCACGTTCATTTTGGTGTGTTTTGAAAATCGGTTGGTACCAACTTATGTTTGTGTCTGGTTCTGCTGAGCTATGTGCTTTGGGAGTAGAATTGGAGTGTAGCCTGTGTACAGGGCTGGTAGTTGTTGTTGGTTTAATATTAGTTAGGTTCCGTGCCTAGAAGAGGCGGTCGACCTGTTCTTCATTTTTGGGAAGATGTTTTTTTTAGATTTGGAGTTATCCATGCGTAACGTTATGTGAGGTCGTTCTCAATATGGGTGTGATCACCTTGGTGTTCTGAGTTCGAGGGGTCATCCTCCAGAAGTTCATTAAGAACTGTGGACTGGTAGGGTGCGTTGACAAGTTGCGATGAGGTCATTTTGTGAGATTTGGTTAAATGATGGTATGCAAATCGGTTGACCATGTGTGTGTCAGGCTGTTTAACGTGGTCCCCATTAGTTTCTAGTCTCGTGGAAAGTAGTTGCTGTTTTCTGCCGTTCGTCGGATGGCCACCGTGGATGGTTAGGGGCAGTGACTGGTGAAATGAGGCAGAGACTTTAAATTTAATCATGTCTTTTATGTATCACAAACCTATGACGATCCTTGGTTTTGATTTTGGTATGTTGTGTATATTTAAATGTTTTCTCTGTACTCAAAATGTTCTGTATTCGTGCGGTGCTGCGTTAGCCCATCCGAGTAAATGTAAATTCCTTATTATATTGTTTCGCTGTTTTAGCAGGGTACCAGTGGGGGTCCCCTTGATTTCCCGTCTCAAGGAGGGGTTTTCTCTTTCATTTTAAGGGGTTTGGTAGGATATTTTTGAGAATTCTGTGAAATTTTGCTTGTGTATTCCTGATAACCTCTATGAGTATTCATAATTTTAGTTTAGTTATACATTTGGTAATGGTGGTTAATTTTTTTAAAAAATTTCTTAACTCAAAATCAGTCTTCTCTTGTGGTCAGATGCCCTATCGTGTGATACTCCCACCCCCTTCAGTGAACATTTTAGTGATGCCCTGAAGATCCACTCACTTGTGAGGAACTTTTGATTAAGGCCTCAAGCACCCCGGATACAACTTAAACAACGGCTTACTGAGTTTCAGTGACGTACAAATGTGGTGTGACTTTCCTCATCTGTCCTCAGATGACATAACCTTGCTTAAGGCTAGCATGCTAGTCTGGAGCCACCCGTTCCCGCTAAGGGAACCTAAATTGAATTTATTCTGCTGTAGTAATGGTGTGTTTCAGTTGGGAAATTTCATGTGGGACGTGTACTCTCAACCTGGGCCCAGGTTGACAGTACCATACCATACCAAGTTCGATGGCATCCTCCTACCTGAGGGGTTATACTTCGAGATCTGCTGGCGGAGTTCGGAGGTGACCTTTCAACTGCCAGATGTCCAGCTACTCACCACCATTCCTGCTGTTCTCTCCCCATCGTCTTCTTTGGGAGGGCGAGGATGTAACGACTTTTAACATCGTTACATGAAGATTGCTACTATTTCGCAACATCCTGGAGCTGGTGTATTTCGCAAGCACTGCTAATTGGTTTCCAGAACTCTTGAACCTACATTTGTTGCCTGAGAAAGGAGCTGACGTTAATACCCTGGAAGATTGACATTTCTACACTGCTGTTGTGAAGTAGACTACTGCGCACAGGTTCTTAGAAAACCCTTTAAGCCCTATTAGTGGGATGAGTTTCTCCCTGGGAACATTTCGTCGTAACACTTCTGAGTAAACTCTCAAAGATTTGGGTCATGGTACCAGTTGTGGTACCAACATTTCTGTTGGACTATGTCGTTATGGTGGTCTGCGCCCCCAAGTTAGGTTGGCACGACCGAACTGTGCAGTGGAGAGGGGGTGGTCACATTCTCCCTGGAAAGCAAGCCCTCAGCGAACAATAACCAGTCAGTATCCAGCCTTCTTGAATCTCACACGCAGAACTGGGGAGTGTCGAAGACCCCTTCCCGGAGGAAATTTTCTTTTCCTCTGGGGAGAGGCATTAAACAGTATAGTATTGCTAAAACCTTATCTAACAGGGATCTGACAAAACTTTGAATTTGCTAAGACCTTTTTTTTTAATTCTAAAAACTTTTCAATTTGACTCTCGTAGTGCATTTGCTAGCCACGTGTCGTGTGGCAATTCAGATATAAATTTAAGACATGTTTTAGGTTGAGGCATTTTGGAAGGGATGTGGTCCTCCTCATTTTGCGTTGCATTATTTCAGGGTGGGGATTTCTGCATTGTTTAGTTTCCGTTTTGCTCTTAAGGGGTGGGTGTTGGCTTTAACCTTGTTAGAACGGCTCCTCGCCAACTGAGTTGACAGGTGTCCTTCAGACGGTCTGGTCGCAATAAGCGACTTGTTTGGTTGTGTCAAACAACTTTGTTTTCTGGAGTAGCTTTACCTAACTTCATATCGTTATTTCCTTCATACTATTTGGGAGAATTACTTTAGTATTTTTAGTTGTGAATTATAATGCGGGAATACAACCCATCACTTGGACAAGGGATGTGTTGGTTGAAACGCGTTTTAAATTCACGGGGTTTTTAATTTCGCGTCGGCCTAATCATAAAATAAATAAACTTTGTATGAAATGCTTTATATATAAATAATATACTCCAGTGATGAAATCGTTTAGTATAAATCATTATTTGCTAACAAGTTCTATGTAAGTCATTTTATATAGAACGATATTCGTTGACACAATTAGCTCAGTGGTAGAGCGTTAGCCTATCGCTCAAATGCCTATGGTTCAAACCCGATCAGTGCTAGGTTTTTTGCTTGAAATGTTATATGTTTATTGTTTTGTAATGACTCAGATGTTTTAAAATTAAGCGTTATATTGTGCATATTATGGTGTAAAATATATATTTCATTAAAACATAATTCGCCAGCAGATTTACTCGAGACATCTAGCTGCCAAAAAGGTAACTGCACGCCGACCTACTTATTAACTTCCAGATTTTATTGAAAAGTTTCTTCTTCTGGCCGCTAGAATGCACTCGCTCTGTTAGGATTATATTGTTCGATATTTCACCACTAGATGTCACGACTAGTCTACGTGGGGCTCCATTGATTACTATACCATTGGCATTCTATGCGCATCGAATTTGAAGAATGACAAGATGATACTACGATACATTTTTACTTTTTATTTTAAAGGGTTTGTAACAGCCTATTTTGCGTTACTTGAAAATGTTATTTGAAGTAAAGAACAAAATGATTTCACATAGTAACTGAATTCAAGCCGTTGGTGTTAGTTCAGGTTATTAATTACTACTTTTATTTCAGGCAAATAGCAATCGAAAATGTCCACATAGTTTGTATACACACGTCTCTGTGGGGTCATGGAAAGATTTGTTAATTCAATTAGGGTTTTCGATTCCCGGTCAATGCATGTGAGATTTTCGAAGTGAAAGGCCATGTCCTGTGGTTCGGATTCCACGTAAAAAGGAGGTCCCGTGGCTCATAATCACAAGATTCACGGTTACGTAAAACTACAATCTTCCTTCCTTTTTTTTCAATTAGGGTTGTGAAAGCCATGCACAACCAGACGTGTAAAGACATGCCTCAACTCAAAGTTGGATGTTGCCCACGGCAGGTCGTATATGTAATAATAATAATAATAATAATAATAATAATAATAATAATAATAATGTTAATGGTTTTACATCCCTTTTAACTACTGCTGCTTTTAGAGACACCGGGGTTCCGGAATTTTGGCCCGAAGGGGATCTTTAACGTGCCAGTAAATGTACTGACACGGCTCCCTCGCATTTGTGCACCCTCAAATGCCAGCTGACTGCGCCAGGATACGAACCTGCAACCTAGGGCCCAGCAAGCGAGAACGTTACCGCTGAGCCACGCAGCCAGTCCGGTCGATTATGTCTCCAGATCCATAACATTCTTGATATACTTCTTATCTTTCTTTCTTCAATGATGGTAGCAGTTTTTATCTAGGTTGCGGCGTTTGGTAGAGGTAAATCGTTTCTAAGGTCTTCAACAAAGAATAGTTCTATTATACTCTTTGATAATAACAACGAGTTATAACTATACTCATACATTTAGGAGAAAGTAGGCTATATGTTCTTTACTGAACATCTTGTTACATTACTGAGATAGTTTGCAAACGGCTATAAGGTTATAACGGAACCAAATTAATCTGTAAGATTCATCAATGTCATATAATGCGCTTAAGGGGGTCAAGGTGTACTCTAGATTTGTTCACGCGATTTACACGTGCGGGTGTGGTAAGGAAGGTCTATTATACCCCTATCCCTATATTTTCATATTATTATTATAATTATTATTATTATACTACGACCTACAACGACGAGACAAAGCTTATTTTCAGCCCCTTGGTGTCAGAAACAAAACTCGGTGCCCCTAAATAGCAGTAAAGGGTCCCCGAAAAGTACATTTTAAGGCTCTAAAACCAACAGTTTCTGAGATATTCCCAGAAAACATCGTCATCTTGGCCGACTAGCCAGAGGATTTCAATGAGTTTTTGAATGGTATGTACTCCGTCTTACGGAAAGAATTCATGATGAAAATTAATAAATGTAAAACAAAAATACTGGAATGCAGCCGAAATAAATCAAAACCCTCTATGGAGATCAAATTGGCAGGTGAAAAGCTGAAGGAAGTAGGATACTTCTGTTACTTAGGAAGCAGAATAACCAGTGATGGACGAAGCAAAGAGGATATAAAAAGTAGGTTGGCTCAGGCAAAGAAAGCATTTCTACAAAAAAGGAATCTGTTGACATCGAAAATAGATATAGGTATTAGGAAGTCATTTTTGAAAGTCTTTGTTTGGAGCGTGGCGCTCTATGGAAGTGAAACTTGGACTATTGGTGCAGCAGAAAAGAGGAGAATTGAAGCATTTGAAATGTGGTGTTGCAGGAGAATGATGAAGATAAGATGGGTAGATAGGGTTACAAACCAAGAGGTGTTAAGATGATTGGGGGAGGAGAGATGTTTCTGGCGACTGCTAATGAAGAGAAGAGATAGGTTAGTAGGACACATACTAAGACATCCAGGAATAGCAAGCTTAGTTTTGGAAGGAAGGGTCGAGGACAAGAACTGTAGGGGTAGACCAAGGTTAGAATATGTTAAACAGATTGCCTCGGACGTAGGGTGTGGTAGCTATGTAGAAATGAAACGATTAGCTCATGTCAGGGAGGCATGGAGAGCTGCATCAAACCAGTCAAAAGACTGAAGACTCAAACAACAACAACAACAACCTAATGAAGGAATGCAAGCCAGTAACCATGACAACAATATCTGAAAAGGTGACATCCAACTTTCCATCTATTTCTGCAAGAAGTAAAGCCACTCCATTTATTAAACTTCTGTGAATGTTTGCAAATGGCTATAAGGTTATTACGGAATCAACTAAAACTGTAAAATTCATCACTGCGTTTAAGGGGGTCAAGGGGTGCCGTAGATTTTTTCACACGACTTAAATGTGCGTTATGTCGTACAGAAGGTCTATTATATCTCCAAACAGAAACATTATTTTCAAAAATTCCTGAATTGAAATACAGTTTTTTTTTCTTTTTTTCTTTTAGGAATTTGGGCCATTGGAGTCTAAAAAAAACCTGAATTTTCATGCACCACAAACCTTTATAAGTTATTAAAGGGGTCTTCCTCTGGATAGGGACTTGACACAACAGTGAATGTCAGTTTTATTTGACGTGTATTGCGTTTCGTCTACGAGGTTTTTTTTTTCACGTCCGGAAGTACCCGTTAGGTAAATTTAGTTTCAGAGCATATTTTAACTAATCACTTTTCTTTGTCGAGAAACAGGTTCCAAGTCTCTAACCATTGCGACAGTAGCTCAATTGATTACGTCTGGTTATTAATACCGAAGACCGTTCGAAGAATGGGTACTTCTGCTAGTGTTCTTATAAAATTTAATCTACTGACATCCAATCAAACTCAATGTTTTTTGATAAACCCAAGACGGCGGCTGTGTGAAATTTTTAAATTGAGTTTTTATTTCTTGTGTCCTAATCATGCGTTGGAAGTGAACGTTTGAATAATGAACCTACACAATAATCTTCATCTAATGGTACATTAGTCTGTGACCTACACAATCAAGCATGGCGACCATGCGAAATATTTAGACGGTTCTCAATATCAATGAATCTGTTACAACAATCAAACTGAAATTTTGTATTTTGATAGAAGAAATTAACATAAGGATCATTCAATAACCTGGTAAGCAAAAAACCAACATGGCGGGGACGCAACATTTAAATATTTAAATGGATTTTTCTCCCGAAATTATTTTAGTGGTTAGCTAGAACTTAAATAAGGAAAATTATGCCGTCAGAATTGATAAGGTGTGTCCAAATATTATTTGTAAACAAGATATTCAGTAAAGAACATATTGCCTACTTTCTCCTAAATATATTGTTATAACTCTTTGTCCTTTTCAAGGAGTATAATTGAATGTTGGTTGTAGTAGCTTGTTGAAATACAACGTGCTATAGGGATATTAAACATGAATATGAGGTGTCCTTTGCTAGTGCTACCTCAGTAAAAAATTGCATTCAATTCGGTTTCACAGTGTTTGAATTGATAGGGGGAATCGATTTGCACACATACTTGGCCACCATCTGCAAACTATTGGGCTAATGATCTTGCAGTTTGGTCAGAATATGCTTCCCACATAAAGATATGTTTTTGCAAAATTTGGTAGAGACTAGATTATTGGGTTGGTCGTAATTACATTTTAGCTTTTAACATTTGGGTGGCTGCGATTACGTTTCCGTCAAGATGGCGGTGATATAAAACATGACACTGAGGTGCCCTTTGCTAGTGCTACCTCTGTACCAAATTTCGTTCCATTCGGTTTCACCGTGTTCGAATTGATAGGGGGAATCGATTTTCACACAAAGATGGCCGCCATCCGAAAAATATTAGGCTAATGACCTATTAGATTGGTCAAAGGATGCTCCCTCCATAAAGGTATGTTGTTGCAAAATTTGGTAGAGATCGGATGATTATGTTAGTCATAATTTGATTTAAACTTTGAACATTTGTGTGGCCGCCATTACGTTTCTGTCAAGATGGCGGCGATATAAAACATGACACTGAGGTGCCATTTGCTAGTGCTACCTCTGTACCAAATTTCGTTCCATTCGGTTTCACCGTGTTTGAATTAATAGGAGGAATCGATTTTGACACAAAGATGGCCGCCATCCGGAAACTATTAGGTTAATGACCTACTCATTTGGTCAAAGGATGCTTCCTCCATAGGGGTATGTTGTTGCAAAATTTGGTAGAGATCGGATGATTAGGTTAGTCGTAATTTGATTTAAGCTTTGAACATTTGTGTGGCCGCCATTAAGTTTCGGTCAAGATGGCGGCAATATAAAACATGACACTGAGGTGCCCTTCGCTAGTACTACCTCTTTACCAAATTTCGTTCCATTCGGTTTCACCGTGTTCGTATCAATAGGGGGAATTGATTTTGACACGAAGATGGCCGCCATCCGCAAACTATTAGGCTGATGACCTATTTGTTTGGTCTAAGGATGCTCCCCCCATAAAGGTATGTTGTTGCAAAATTTGGTAGAGATCGGATGATTATGTTAGTCGTAATTTGATTTAAGCTTTGAACATTTGTGTGGCCGCCATTACGTTTCCGTCAAGATGGCGGCGATATAAAACATGACACTGAGGTGTCCTTTGCTTGTGCTACCTTTGTACCAAATTTCGTTCAATTCGCGTTCACCCTGCTCGAATTGATTGGGGGGGGGGGGGGGGGAGGTGGACAGACATTCAGAGTACACACACTCACTCACTCACACACACAGACACACACACACACACACACACACACACATACACACACACAGACAGACACACTTTTTTTCGCCCTGTGTTGATCTCATGTCTACTTTCATTTTTTGCAAAAATCGAAAGTAGGTTAAAAATTGGCCTTATTTGAGATCACCTAGCAATTACCACAATTAATAGTTTCTCATAACTATTGACATTAGTGTTTTCATATCCCCTACTAAATCTATTAGTTTATCACTATTATACCAAGAAATATAACAAATTCTTTAAAATATGCAAAATTTCCTATTTTTTTTTCCTTTCTTCATATTCTGTTCTTGAATGGGGACGTAATTTTCCTCAGCTTTAGTACAGGATATTCCTAATTTAATGATCTTTAATTTGAGACCTTGTTGAAGTCTTTAGAGCAATTAGACCTTTACTTATTGGGCGCAGTGGTCAAGCTGTTGGCCTCTTACCAAGATGGACTGGGTTGGATTCCCGGTCAATGCATGTGAGATATTCGAAGTGAAATACCATCTCCTATGGTTCGGATTCCATGTAAAATGGAGGTCCCGTAGCTCATAATCACAAGATTCAAAGTCACTTAAAACTACAATCTTCCTTTTCCTTTACTTATTGATGTTGGAATCTGTAAAAAATAAAATAAAAATTAGTTATTGAGTAAATTAAGTTGAAAATTTTGCATTATGATTAAGCACGTGCACCCTGGTCCATTGAAATCAAACGTGTGAGCATATTTATACACGAAACATGTCAAAATCATACATTTTCTTAACTTAGAAGAATTTCAAGTGGAAGCAAACTAAAAAGTGACAATTTCATCCAAATCCGCCATTTCAAACATACAACGTATATAAATACCTTAAGTCGACGGTTTCCTTGAAACCCGGCAAAAACCGGTACTTTTTATACTGTGCCATAAAAATATTAAAATACGTTTCTTGAAGTTAACTTTATCACCAATCAACGCATAAATTCACAAGGAAAATTATGATGTTACTTAATGTTTTTGTAGACCTTTTTGGTAATTTTGCTATTTATCTACAAACTCGACAGCACATAATTTCTGCGCCGACGGTAACAGTCGAGAGCGTGCTTACCTCGAGCCTGAATCGTCCTAACTGCAAGGGCTGTAGGGGTTCGGCATCGAGTTGGGAGATCGATCGAAATTTTAACTCTGAGGCCTACTCTTCAAGTATCGTATTTTAGTAAGCTCATTTACATGTCTGACCTCCAAATGTAATTAACATAGAACTTTGTTCTAGCAATGAATAAGTAAATAGCCTAAGCGCTGTTATAATGATACTACGTAATTTGAATTGTAATTACTCCCAAAACCAATAAGCAACAGAAAGTAGCAACACGCTATACTGTGATCACTGTACCGAAAGTAGACGTCTTAGCAGAGAGCAATCGCTGGAGAACCACGGAGTAATACGACCATAACACAGATCAGGTATGAAGGGGCTGTTGTTACCTTTACTTGTTACAGCAAAACCTAGGATATAGCTTCATCATTGTTGATTCATTTGAGAAGCTAGGACATCGTGGCCATTCAGCCCCGTGTATTTGGATGCGTCTAATTATTTGTGTCATAGTGATGGCTGTATTGGTGTGTAAGTTAGGATTGGGAAGGAGGCGGCCGTGGCCTTAACCCTTTCGTTCACGATTCAATTCCAATGTTCAGAAAATTCTCATCTTTAGACTGTAGGTTAAAATTATCAAAATACGATGTCTAGAATTGGACTCATGATATTTCAAATACTAAGAAATGCATTCGAGTTCCTTGTTAGAGACAACATAATAAGCAAATACAAAGACTTAACCATCTTAAGTGTTACAACAATAGGTATTTTGGCGTTAGTGGTACAGTTGAGTCTCAGTAATTCGAGGTGGACCAGACTGAGACTACCGTGAACTATAGAAAATCTCGGATTTACGAAATTACAGTTTTGGTAGCACTCATTGTATAAGTAAATAAAACCAAAACATTAACAGCCACGTGCACAAACAATGCAGTCCAAAACTCAGCATGTTTTGTAGATTTGTGCCGTGTCCAGTGGGGGTCCGGGCGGGGACACCAAGAGCCCACTGATGAGCCAGCTTGGTGTCCTGAATTTGTGAAGTTTGTACTTTGTCACTGTTATGGCCGTGGATCTGCTAGTCGTTCCTGCTTCAAGCTGTTCTACAGGGATGTTTTTCTGTGATGTGAAGGGTTAATGACTGCCTCCGATCTACAATAGGTCAAATTAGACATAATCATTACTGTCTAGAGGCCACCTACTCGAGAATGGTTGACAAGCTAGTTGACACGCGTCTTGCTCAACATTTTGTAAACAAAGATCGTCGGCATTCAGTGTTGGGGTCTCTTGCTTGTCGTTGACAAATGTTTTGTCTTGTACTCATATTCTGAATGTATTTTAATTAGAAGTAATGAATAAAGATCATCTTAGTTTCTTTTAAATATATCGTTTGGCCTACATTACCGTGTTATTTCAAGCTTTAAAGCCTTAAAAAGATAAATTACCTGGTAGGTAAGCAACTGCAGTTTATAAACCCCCACACGCACACGTTTGCGAGGAGTTTTACGTCCCTGCTTAGAGCGTAACATAGTTTCTGTGAGGTACGTAAATGAACGATTAATCTGGATAGATTTGCAAGTGTCAGGATTGTTTCAGTATACGCTCCATGTGAAGGGGTGGATCAGGACGAAGTAGACAGAGGCACTGAGTGATGTGGTGCTGAGAATTAACAATGAGGATAGTGTAGTACTGATGGGAGAATATCAATGCTAGAATAGGAAATAGAACTGAGGGATACGAGAAAGTGGGAAGAGGATAGGGAAGTGTTCATCAATGGGAAATGTTTACTGGACTTCTGCCCTAGCATGGGATTATCTGTTGCAAACTCATTCTCGATGCATAAGGAAATTCACAGATACACAGGGGAGGGTAGAGGAACCAGGTTAATAATAGATTATATGATTACTGACTTTGAATTTAGTAAAAATTTAAGGAATTGTAGGGCATTCAAGGTTTCTTTTGATGAAACAGACCACAAACTGATCTGCTGTGAATTGAACATAGTTGGACCTAAAATGCAGATAGTGAAGACTGTTTTCAGACGGGTTAGGGTTGAAAATCTCCAGGATAAAGAACTTAGACAGAAATACAATGGAAATGATTGATCAGAAATTCCAAATAGTAGATGGTAAAGAATTGAAGTATATTGAAATGGACTGGTCAAGATACAGGGATGTAGTAGTAGAAGTGGCAAGGGCATGTCTTGGGGTGTGCAAAGACAGGAGAAAGTACACATCCTGGTGGAATGACAAAGACAAGCCTGCTTGTAAAAGTAAAATGAAGGCTTACAAAGAATGGCTCCAAACAAAGAATCCGGCAGACAGACAGCATTATGTAGTGGAAGGGAATACAATCAATGAAATTATAGTACAGTCCAAAAGGCAATCATGGGAGGAATTTTGAGATAAACTAGAAAAGTTAGGTCAAGCGGCAGGAAGATCTTTCTGGAGTATTAATAACGAATCTTAGAAAAGGAGGAAAAGAGAAATGAACAGTGTTGTGGATATTTCAGGGAAACTCATTGTAGATACCAATGAAGCTCTGGGAAGATGGCAGGAATACTTTGAAAATTTGCTTAAGGTTAAAATGGAGACTTCTCTGGCAATATGGCAGATTTTGAGATTATAGAGGAGGAGAATGAGGACGGGAACAGAAACATGGTTGAGGAAGTAGAGTGGGTAGTAAATAAACTACAATATCACAAAGCGGCACGGGTAGATGAAATTCGGCCAGATACGGTAAAGCAGGACTGCCCAAACTACGGCCCGCGAGACTATTTTGTTCGGCCCACCGCTTCGCGTCCGCGCCGTGTCGCCAAAACTTTGAAACAACTCAAGCCAACTGGACAAAGCAGTGTCGCGCGTTCCTACCCAAAGCAGTTCCTGTCGTCGCACTAAACTACATTATCATGAACTTTATTTCATAATTTGATTAATAATTGTGTCAAATGAACATAAATACTCACTCTTTGTTATTCATGCTGTATGAGTGCATTGAATATCATCGTACTTCTATTTTAAAGGGATTTATTAATATATATATATAAATTTATGTTTGTGTTTCTTTTTTATCTACTACATATAAGTATAGAAAACGGCAAGGATACTAAGAAAACTAAGCTCAGACAGCCACAAAACTCACCATATTGCAGCTATATTTTTAGAAAAATCCAAACCCCCCGGGGTGTTATTGACCCGCAAGGTCCCCCAACTATTTACAACGTGTCCCTTAATTTAAAAAGGATGGCCACCCTGGGAAAGCAGGGCTGAGATGGTTGCATAGGATACTCGAATTGGCATAAGATTTTGGAAATAAACCATCTGACTGGACAAAAGCAGTGCCATATGACTGACGTTTGATTGAGTTGAGTATGGAGAAATGATTCTTCTTTTTTTTTTTGAGAAACAGTAGCATAGCGCCTCACAAATATTGCATAATACATGGAATCTATCAAAAAATAGGAATATCACAGCCATCAGTAACAATCATTAAAATAACGGAAACATCACTGTGGATACTTTAACACAGTTGCAAATAATTGAGATAATAATACACCTATTTTATTCCAGTAATTAAGTCATTTTCGAAGTGAAATGCCATGTCCTGTGGTTCGGATTCCACGTAAAAAGGAGGTCCCGTGGCTCATGATCTCAAGATTAACGGTCGCGTTAAACTACAAGCTTCCTTCCTTTCCTTAATTAAGTCACGTCTCGACTGTCTATAAGTAGAGACCTGTGCGGATAAACAAACTATTATCCGCATCCGTCGCGCATCAGCACGACTGTTATGCGCATCCGCCCCGCAACCGCTCTACTTTTATCCGCACCCGCACGTTTATTATCTAAATCCGCTGACATTACAATAATATGTTTAATTTATTAGATAAGGCATAGAGTTAAAACAACACAGTTAGCCATTCGAGGAGAAATTCGATCCTGATTTTCGTGGGTGGATAATTTAGTCGTCGGATATACCCATGCAGGCAAGCGCCACCCCGGTATAGAAGAGTTTAGCCTACTTTACACATTTTGCAAAAATGAGGAAAAAAGTAGACTTATGAGATCGATCCGGGAAAACGTGTGTCTGTCTGTCTGTCCTTCTGTCTGTCTGTCTGTCTGTCCTGTCTGTCTGTATGTCTGTCTGGCTGTGTGTGTGTCCCCCCCCTATCAACTCCTAAACGGCTGCAGCACTCGAATCCAAATTTGGTAAGGGTAAATATGTATACCGGAATATCTCACGTCCATATTTGAAAATGATGTCAGTGCTACCAACTGCTGAAAAAACGCAATAGAAATTTGAGCTCCATGTCGGATATTATGGAAGGTATGCATGGGAGCTATTCCAAAATTGGCACACATGTAGATAATACTATTTCAGTTTAATTTCCAGGAGGCCATACATGACAGTGTTGCCAAAATAATTGTAAGCCTTCTGATAGGTTCAATTTTTGAATGCATATAACTTCTACACTATTAATTGGATTTCAACCAAATTTTGTATACAATATGTGTACATAAACAGATATGACTGAGTGTATTCTTAAGAGCCACCAGGGCTGCCAACTGTTAATAATTGCTCTCTCTATTTTCTCCATCCAAATACCAATATATCTGAAAGTATGCAAGCCGACAGCTTTTAAACTATGCACACGTATAGTACCTGCCATTTTAGATTAATTTGGAGTAACTTATATACTTCAGTTCTACCAACATGATTCTAAGCCTGCTGATAGGACCAATTTTTAAATACTTGTAACTTCTATACTATCAGTTGGATTTCAACCAAATTTCGTATGTGCTATGTGTAACATAACAGATATGACTATAAGTATTCTTAAGAGCAATCAGGGTTGCCAACTGGTAATAAATGCTGTCTATATTTTATTTACCCTAATATCAATATATCAGAAAGTATGCAAGCCAACAGCTCTATACTTTGCACACGTATAGCACC
Organism: Meconema thalassinum; assembly: GCA_946902985.2. Taxonomy (NCBI): domain Eukaryota; kingdom Metazoa; phylum Arthropoda; class Insecta; order Orthoptera; family Tettigoniidae; genus Meconema; species Meconema thalassinum. The sequence continues at coordinate 391,524,854 of OX336391.1, forward strand.
TGACACTCTAGATTAATTTGGATTAATTAATATAAGTCAGTGCTGCCAACATGATTCTATGCTTGCTGATAGGTCCAATTTTAAAATACATGTAACTTCTATACTAACAAATGGATTTCATCCAAAATATCATAATATAATATTTCCGATTATTTCTAACCACCACACGCATGATATTGTTGCCAACATGCTTTTACGCGTGCTGATAGTTCCAATGTCTAACTGAATGTAACGTCCATTGGACTTCAGCCAAATGTTGTATTCTGTACCTTAAGAGGTGGAACTAAGAATATATTCAGTCACCAGGGCTGCCAACTGTAGTGCTCTATTAGGCTACATTATACCAGGAATATTTCGAACTAATTAGACATTTCGATATCACTAACTTAATTTCGTCATTATTCTAGATAGGTGGTACTGTGCTGTAGGTACTGTAGAATAATCATTGGCATGAAAAGTAGGCTCTTTAGTTCGTCACGGAACTTATTGTTCTTTTTTTAGCATATGTCAACACTAATTGAGGGTATTTCCATGACTGGCTTCTCTCACTTCTCTATTATTCTCACACAATTCAAGCGAAGGCAAATAGGGAAATAACAAGAAACGTGAAAGACACAATCATAGCAAAAACTAAAATTATTTAAAAAATCCAGTTCAACATTGTATTCTAAAATCTATCCGCAGCTTATCCGCTATCCGCACAGCCATGCAAACTATATCCGCAGGGGAAGTAAAGCCGGCGGTCCCCTGTCATAGATTTATGGCATGTTAAAGAACTTTCCACTAATAACACCTGTGTGAAGGTAAATTGTATAGGTTAAGAATGTAAACAACGCTCTTAGGTTCATACGTTCGTTGCCAAGAGCCGACTGAGGTGGCGTCTAGTAGCTAAGTTCTGAACTAGGCCTAGTAGTCGTTGACGGTGGCGTTTGGCGGCAAAAGTAGGAACTATTTGAAAAATTCAAAGTTGCAGTCCTTACTTGAATTTAAAAACAGATACACACACTAATACAGCCATCACAATTAACACCGGTTATCAGACAGATTCTACACACACCCAAAGTACACGGGGCAACATGACCGCGTTGCCACAGCCCCTAAACTGAGGAACCAACCAAACTATATCCGCATGGCGAAACATTTTGAAAATATCCGCGCAGGGCTTTACCTATAATAATGATTCACTCTCGATTTGAAAATAACATGCTTAAAATTCATTTGTTGCAGTTCCTCCACATGGGCACACATAATATGATGTTCGTGATAACGTTGAGTCTTCTGACCTTCAGAATAACAACACAAGCTTCAACGAGCAACATGCTTTTTCCAAATGAATACCAGTGGAAATATAATATCCTGAATAACTCACTACCAATCAATGCATTAATCGAAGAACACAGCAACGAATCTACTAATGTGTTGACGGTGTATATGGACAGATACGACTATAATCTCAGATCTATCTCCACAACATTACTGCGCCTTATACACGACGAATATTACACCGGTGTTCAGTTGGTGAATGGTGAGAAAGTGCTGAGAAAGGAGCAGTTCTCCAAGAGTAATTCATATCTGCTCATCCTTCGCCAGTGTTCCAAGGAGATTGTTAATCAGTCGGTCGCCCATCTGAGTCAACTGAATGGTTGGAACCCTCGAGGAAAGTTCCTCGTGCTCATTATCTCTGTTATGGACAGTTGTGAGTCCTCTGTGTTTCAAGTATTGTGGCGATACAATATACTGAATGTAGTGGTTTCTATATCTACCTTAACGAGTGGAGACAAAGAACACGTCAATACATTCACCTACAATCCTTTCGGAAGTGGAGGTGTAATTGTTGTAGAAGAAGTAACGAATGATTCTGTTAGCACTTTATTCTCTCGGAATCCTCTAAACGTACAAGGTAATGCTGTAAAATTCTCAATGGAGTCACGACCATCATTTGCTATAACGCCTCAAGGTGTGGAATATCAGGGACTTTATGGAGAAATTCTCAAGGTTTTCCTCTCTGATATTAATGCAACGTCGGAGTTTCTTGAACATGAAGAACCTGAAGAATTCGCTGCTATCGCAAATTTATTGGTGGATATTTCACTTAATATTTTTGAGACTGACTTTAGTGACGAGGCTGAATCAATCTACCCACACGACGTTGACCCCTTCATATTTATTGTGCCAAAATCCAAACGTATTCCTCAATACCAGAATTTATTCCTGCCCTTTGATTTACTAACGTGGACGTTTATATTATGTAGCATTCTGTTGCTATCCATCTCATGGTATCTCTTTCAACGTTACAACAGTACGGATACGAATATCGTCACCACTACTTTCTACGCCTTCTCCACCTTCCTTTCAGTTCCCTTACAACAAATGCCTCATGAGCTATCTGAAAGACTTATTATTATATTCTACGTATGCTTTAGTCTTATCGTAACGAGTGCGTTTCAAGGCACCCTTACCAGTATTCTGTCTATCACTAAATATTACCCTGAAATTGACACCTACGGGGACCTTTACAAGTCTGGTCTCACTATCTTTTATTCAGACGGGTATTACAATTGGATTGCACCGTCATTGGAGGCTCATTTCCCAATGTTACTTGACAGACTGTTCGAAATGAACGAAAACAGAAGTCTCAGTCAATATCTTGATGAAGTTTTATTATACAAAAATGTGTCCTTAGCATCAAATCAAGCTTTGGTCGAATGGGTGATTAGAAACAAGGAAAATCCTGTCCAAGTGAAAAATGGAATTCATGTGATGAAGCCAAATATAGGAGGATTATGTTTTGGTTTTATTACTCAGGCATATTCTCCTTATAACTTTGTGCTTTCTATGATTGTTATGCGTACAATAGAAGCTGGGCTCTATTCTAAGTGGAGTGAGTTGGATTTGGAGAGTCAAACTAACCACATGCATCCGGAGACACCAAAAGCGAGTTCTCCTAAACCTTTACAGTTCACACTGGACCATCTACAGACAGCCTTCTACTTACTGATGCTGGGGTACGCCCTCTGTATGTTCACTTTTCTAGTGGAGGTTGTGAGAGGGGGAATAAGTCGTGAGCGTTTGAATGAACGAGCTGAAATACGCCACGAGTTCATAATGTGAGAATAATTTGTCACGAGTGTTTTAAGTACACACATCTATCATGAGTTTGTAATATAAAAATACAAACTTTTCAAGTGTTCATAATCTATACTAATATAGGCTAATAAAACTGAAGAGTTTGTTTGTTTGTGTGTTTAAACGCGCTAATCTCTGGAACTACCACTCGGATTCGAAAAATTGTTTTTGTATATGATAGCCAGATTCAAGAGGAATAGTTTAGGCTATGTTGCATTAGACTTCGCCTCTCAGGTAACCTTAAAGATTGATTTTTGTTCAGTAAGTGGGAAGAACAAGCGCTCGAACAGCTTCAATAATACCTAAGTCTATTGTTGCCTGGCAATGCGGGCTGCATCACGTCGCCCCTACCAGTGTTCTATTGCAGAATTGCGAGCTGCTTATAAATTGCAGTCACGGAGAGTAATTAGTGCACAAAGATTCTTAAGCCCCTTAAAACAGTTATCATCATGGCAATAGTATGCCTCTGTAGGCTATAAGGGCGATGGTGTTTGTGCAGTATACTGAGGTTGTCAGCTGCAATAAGCGTTGGTGCTTTCCGATCCTTATCCTTGAGCGTTCCAGTTCTGTAGTAGTATTCATTAATATCCATAAAACAAATAAATCCACCGGGCGAAGCCGGGCACTACTGCTAGTACTGTATAATAATGAAAATGTACCAATAATGTATAGTATAAGAAATGAGTTCTTAATATAGGAAAACATAATTATTTATCACAAGTCTGTTATTCAAGCCTAACAATTTATCACGAGTTTACAATTAAAGTAGGAATTCTACACGCATTTATAATGTAAAGTAATGTTTTTCACCAACTCTTTAGTTAGTTATTTCCTATTTAACTTAAATACGACAGTTAATGCATGGTTATCGTCGATGCATTGCCCAGCTACGGACGTTGACAGGTTGCAACATTTTAAAATATTTGAACGAAAATGTACCAATAGCCAATGAACAATAACCGTAGGAGTGGTCTTTTGTTTAGTGGGTGACGGTTGGCAAGGAACGAGCAAGCCCACGTTTGCCTTTCGTCCAGGTGCCATTTCGTCCAAATTCCACGAACAGAGGCAGGTGGTTAACTCTCTGCCAGCCCACTAGTGCTATTTCGTCCCAACACCTATGATTGACAGTTTGACAGGTCTACAATAACTGTTTCATTTCATTGCGTTTCTTGTAAGAAATAAGTATTTTTTGATATTTGTAATAATGGACGTTACTCGCTCCGCTCGTTTGCCACCAGTCAACTATAGTTTACAATGAAATGCTTATAATGTAAACAACACAGTGAGAATAAAAACAAATGTTTTCACAAAAGAGGTGATAATTAAAATATATCCAAAGTTGCATTTCTAAAACATCTTTTTAATATCATGTCATAAAGCAGGAATATTTCTTTATTCATTAAAATTACATGGGGACTTTAAAGGGCTTTGGGGAGGGAGCACTAAGTGAATTTAGGGAAATCATATCCTTTTGAAACATCTAGGGAAAGTTCCCTTTAATTTGACACCTCAATCATCAAAATCAGACTTATAATAAAAAAAAAGTAGTTCACTGGACAAAAAAATCCTAACGGAATTAAATATAAGATAATATACTCACTATTAACTGCGTTCCTCGAGACTGCTATGGGGTCACGTTCAGCTAATTTTCACATTACTAAAAAGGTTTGACTAAACGATACTTGTATGCAATAACAAAGGTAATCAGTTGGCAGATATTTGTAGGAAGCTATTATGACGAAAAATATATATGTTCTGAGTTCTTTCATGTTAAAAGGTGAGATAACAAAACCAGTGGTGGGGTTTCCCTTAAAAGTAAAAGCCCTTAAGACCCACAGTCTTTTCTAAACACTGGATGCTCTATAGTTCCCCTCCGAGCGTCTGACAAAAAAAAAAAAAAAAAAATGCATTTGAACAAATTTGCACCGATATATTTGAGATGTATGACCTGGATCTGTGTAGTATTCTGTTCATAAAAACACAGTAGTTTAAAAAAAATCATACATCGAATATGCGAAACGTAACCTGTGACGTCTTTATGTTCAAGGGTTCGATCCACTTTCCTGAAGTCTATAGTAAATTCGAATTTGCGATTCATGAACCAGGCACGGTTATGTGATCATAAAATTAGCATTAAGACGTTTCTTGCATAGGATATGCGTAAAGTCACACGTAGCACCCTCCTCGAAGTTAGGGATTCGATTCCCCTCCCTTGTACTAAGAAGAATAATTGAATTTGCGATGTATGACCCGGATGCGTACGGTGTTATGTTGATTTAATTAGTATTAATACGTTTCTTGGTTTGGATATGAAAAAAGTCACCCGTAGCACCCTTGAAGTTCGGGATTCGATTATCCTCCCATGTACTAAGTGGTATAATCGAATTTGCGTTGTATGACCCGGATTCGTACGGTGTTGTATCTGTATTAAGACGTTTCTTGCATTGGATTTGCGAAAAGTCACCCGTAACTATCTAGAATTTCGGGATTCGGTTCCCTCCCAAGTACTAAGTCATAAATTCGATTTTCCGGTGTGTAACCCAGAATGTTAAGGTATGGTGTTCATAAAAATAGTATAAAGACGTTCCTACGTTGGCTGTGCGAAAAGTCACACCTAACGCCCTTGGGGACGAGGGTTTCATTCCCGAGCCAGGCACCAAGTCATAAATTCGAATTTGCGGAGTGTAACCTAGAATGTTACGGTATTGTGTTCATAAAAATAGTATTCAGATGTTCATTACGTTGGCTGTGCGATAAGTCACACCTAACGCCCTTGGGGTCGAGTGTTCGATTCTCGGCCAGGCACTAAGTCATAAATTCGAATTTGCGGTGTGTAACCCAAATTGTTACGGTATGGTGCTCATAAAATTAGTATGGAGACGTTCATTACATGGCTGCGCAGAAAGTCATACCTAACGTCCTTGTGGTCGAGAATTCGATTCCCGGCCAGGCACTAAGTGATAAATTCGAATTTGCGGTGTGTAACCCAGAATGTTACGGTATGGTGGTCATAAAAATAGTATGGAGACGTTCCTAGCAATGGCTGTGCGAAAAGTCGAACCTAACGCACTTGGGGACGAGGGTTCGATTCCCGAGCCAGGCATTAATTCATATATTCGAATTTGCGGTGTCTTACCTAGAATGTTACGGTATGGTCTTCATAAAAATAGTATTCAGATATTCATTGCGTTGGCTGTGCGATAAGTCACACCTAACGCCCTTGGGGTCGAGAGTTCGATTCCCGGCCAGGCACTAAGTCATCAATTCGAATTTGCGGTGTGTAACCCTGATTGTTACAGTATGGTGCTCATAAAATTAGTATGGAGACGTTCATTACATTGGCTGTGCAGAAAGTCATACCTAACGCCCTTGGGGTCGAGAGTTCGATTCCCGGGCAGGCACTAAGTCATAAATTCGAATTTGCGGTGTGTAACCCAGAATGTTACGGTATGTTGGTCATAAAAATAGTATGGAGACGTTCCTAGCAAAGGCTGTGCGTAAAGTCACACCTAACGCACTTGGGGACGAGGGATCGATTCCCGAGCCAGGCATTAATTCATATATTCGAATTTGCGGTGTGACCCAGAATGTTACGGTATGGTGTTCATAAAAATAGTATGAAGACGTTCCTACGTTGGCTGTGAGAAAAGTCACACCTAACGTCTCTGGGGTCGAGAGTTCGATTTCCGGCCAGGCACTAAGTCATAAATTCGAATTTGCGGTGTGTAACCCGGAATGTTACGGTATTGTGTTCATAAAAATAGTATGGAGACCTTCCTTACGTCGGCAGTGTGAAGAGTCACACATAACGCCCTTGGCGTCGAGAGTTCGATTCCCGGCCAGGCACTAAATCATAAATTCGAATTTGCGGTGTGTAACCCAGAATGTTACGATATGGTGTTCATAAAGATAGTATGGAGACCTTCCTTACGTTGACAGTGTCAAAAGTCACACCTAACGCCCTTGGGGTCGAGTGTTCGATTCCCGGCCAGGCACTAAGTCATAAATTCGAATTTGCGGTGTGTAACCCAGATTGTTACGGTATGGTGCTCATAAAATTAGTATGGAGACGTTCATTACATTGGCTGTGCAGAAAGTCATACCTAACGTCCTTGGGGTCGAGAGTTCGATTCCCGGCCAGGCACTAAGTCATAAATTCGAATTTGCGGTGTGTAACCCAGAATGTTACGGTATGGTGGTCATAAAAATAGTATGGAGACGTTCCTAGCAATGGCTGTGCGAATAGTCGAACCTAACGCACTTGGGGACGAGGGTTCGATTCCCGAGCCAGGCATTAATTCATATATTCGAATTTGCGGTGTGTTACCTAGAATGTTACGGTATGGTCTTCATAAAAATAGTATTCAGATGTTCATTACGTTGGCTGTGCGATAAGTCACACCTAACGCCCTTGGGGTCGAGAGTTCGATTCCCGGCCAGGCACTAAGTCATCAATTCGAATTTGCGGTGTGTAACCCAGATTGTTACAGTATGGTGCTCATAAAATCCCAGAATGTTACGGTATGGTGTTCATAAAAATAGTATGAAGATGTTCCTACGTTGGAAGTGTGGAAAGCCACTCCTAACGCCCTTGGGGACGAGGGTTTGATTCCCGAGCCAGGCACTAAGTCATACATTTGAATTTGCGGTGTTTAACCCAGAATGTTACGGTATGGTGTTCATAAAATTAGTATGGAGACGTTCATTACATTGGCTGTGCGAAAAGTCATACCTAACGCCCTTGGGGACGAGGGTTCGATTCTCTTTCCAGGCACTAAGTCATAAATTCGAATTTGCGACGTGTAACCCGGAAAGTTACGGTATTGTGTTCATAAAATAGTATGGCGACCTTCCTTACGTTGGCAGTGTGAAAAGTCACACCTAACGCCCTTGGGGACGAGGGTTTGATTCCCGATCCAGGCACTAAGTCATAAATTTGAATTTGCGGTGTGTAACCCAGAATGTTACGGTATGGTGTTCATAAGAATAGTATGAAACGTTGGCTGTGCCAAAAGTCACAAGTAATACCCCTGGGGACGAGAGTTCGATTCCCGTGCCAGGCACTACTGTCGACCAAAGTATTTAGTGCACTCGAGTTTGAAGGTTGTTTGTGATGTAACCAATAGACCTACATAAAATTCTTTAACATAATCATTTTCGTCGTTCTATTTTACGTTAGGTCATGTAGGTCTGGAATTTTTAATATATATTTTAATATTTTTATTGCAGTTGGAACACAATAAGTGCACGTTTTTAAGAGTGTTTCAACCATGCGTCACATTTAAGAATTAATATCTCAAAAACCCGTCATCAGATCGAATCCAATTCATCGAAACGTTATGCTGTATGACTGTGAAATACGTAAATTAATTCACTTATTTTGTATTTCTACAGGGAAATAACACATGTTTCACCAGCTTGCCGCTTCATGAACAGCTGTGCGCCCATACACATCATGGCGCGTCTAGCTTGGAATTTGCGTTGTATGATGTGTTCTTCTTTCTTGCGATTTTCTTTGCCTTCATAGAAATAACAGATGACTGCTGTTTCATTGAGCCAAGAGAGTGCGTAGATTGTGTTGCTATTGAGTGTAATTCCATTACTTCCGGTACTTCATTTGTTCGCGGGGCTCGCGCCTGCGCATTGGATTGTTCTACGGACTTGTAAAATATTGGTTGCAGCCATCGGCACTGCGAACCAATATCCGCAGCTGCTAATACGTTGTTCGATGATGCAAATCAATAACTTTTTTGTTCCTCTCAATCCATTTTAATCATGTAGGAGGCGTTCCTCAAAAACGTTTCAATGTCCCGTGACTTGGCAGGGATGGGTGGGAAATCCCACTGCTAGTTGTGATTATCCCACAGCCAGTTGTGGATATCCCACAACCTGTGGTTGTGCATGTAAGCACGGGGGTCATTGACCTCTGACTACCTTGTCAACATCTCGTCTGGATGAGATGGCACTCATCAACTTGTGTAATAATTTGTAAAACGGAGCTGGACGAAATGGCACGTCTTTCAAGGAAATTTAATGCTGGACGAAATGGCACCTGGACGAAATGGCACTAGACCTGCTCACCCGCCTCGTCGTTGTGCAACGACTTGACAACATTGCATTGGCTCGTGCACTCTGCAGCAGCTAGGAACGAGTGATTAATGATCGATGAGTAGTGGTCTTTTTAAAATAATTTTAAAATAACATAAATAGTCAACTACTGGGCGTAGATTTGTGATTCATGTTTCTACATATTCAGGAAAATGCTGCCTTTTATCCTACTGATATGTAGAAACCGTATCCTGCCAAACATGACCCAGTGGCTCACGTGTTATTTCGTTCCGGTTTTAAAAGTAACGCGAGCTATCAGCCAAGCTGTGACAGTCCCACTCCTCCCACTGTTCGGTGACCACGCCTCCCCGGTCATGTCACATGGGAGAGTGGTGTGCCTGGCTCTACTGAATATTCTAGTGCACAGTAGAGTGACAGAGCATTTGTGGTATTCGGCAGTAACATGATCATAGAATACCTCTTCATGGAGTGCACACAGTAGCTGATGGAGCTAACGTGGACGTTCATATTATGTAGCATTCTGTTGCTATAATTTATAGTATAAGAAATGAGTTCTTATACTCCAGTAGTCCTTACTTTGATGTGAATTTTACTTGAAATTACAGTGGTCTGGGAAACTTGTGAGTATACTGACAGAGTGGCATTCTCGTTTCAACGAATACGATGCGTGCCAAAAATGTGAAGAGTGACACTTTGAATCGGTTATTGCGGGGGTTTGGATACTTTTTTAAAACTGATTGAACTGTATTATTTTGTAACATTTGTGAGGAACCTGATACGGCAGACATGCGTTGGCAATTTACGCAACATATTGTGACAGCAAAACATGTAAATGTGCATCGTTAAAGAAGCCGACACATCGTTTGTTTCCCGAAATGCAAGATGTGAGACCTGGTCCAGCAAACTGCCAGGTCTAACAAGATATTTGTCATGCATTTCTTGCGGTTGATATACCACTAAACAAATTGCTGCATCCAGTATACGTGGTACGCTAGAAATGAACGCCAAACTTCCTCTCCCTGACGATTCAACAGGGCGTAAAAACTATTAGTCTAAGACAGTAGGCTACACTGTTAAGTGGGAATATTTGTACTTTGGACTGGATTATTCAAGCCGTTGGACGTTTCATCTACTTTTTTTTGTAACTGGAGGACATAAATATGACAAATTTAAGAACATATTTTGGATGCTTTTTCACATATTATCCACTTTTAAGCTCATAATTATATTAACCGGGCCCTACTCATGACCATTCATTCTTGAGACGTTGAGAGCGTAGTTCAGATTTCATGGCCCTTGTGATGACCTAATAACTCATTGCGATCATAGATATTGATGACCTTTGTCTTGGTCGACTAAGTGCATTCAATGAGGATGCCAAAGTAAAATGACTTTGCATACACCCAGTGTCTTCTTTTTATTTTATAATAAGTCATGATGCCCATTTCCTTTCAGTATTAGTGTGTTATTAGCTTAAATGAGCTTGTGTACGCATCCTTTTAACGAGCCCACCATGCGGCTTGAGTAAAGTTTACCACCATCACCAGGCATATGCAACCGAAAAGTCATTTCTCACTTAAGCATTGGGAGCGAGACATCCAGTAGTAAAATAGAGATTGATGGTCTTCCCTAACTATGGCCGGATCTTGTACTTTTCTGATGCTGTTCCCAATGTCGTAACCTACAATAACATCATTAGCTATGGCAGGTGTTTCCTCTCTAGCAACTTTACAAGGACACACACTTTCTTAGAGACACAGCTTCGTGGTAAAACAGAACAAATCATTTCTGGGCTCGAATTCCATGTTTTATTGGACGGTCATAAAAAAGATAGAGAGAGAGATTTACTTTTATCACGAGAAAAATAATATCATGAAACAGTACAATCAAAATGTTTTAACGAAGTCAAAATTTATTGCCAGTCCCACAAGGTCTTGTGTGTATTTGTAACCGAGGCTAGGATTTGGAAGGAGGTGACCATGGTCTTAAGTTAGGAACCGTCCTAGCATTTGCCTGATGTAGAAGTGGGGAAACTATGGAAAACAAAATTAACTAGGACAACAGAGGTGGGAATCGAACTCATCTCATCTCAGTTTTGCCTCATGAGGCTGAGTGTACTTCGTTCCAACCCTCAGGCCAGAATTAAATTTCTTAGCAGAGCTGGGAATCGATCCAGGACCGTTGGAACCGGAGTCTCAATGCGTACCCATCTATACCCGAAAGCGGGCTGTGTAGCGTGGTCGGTATGATTCTTGCTTACTGTGCTGCAAGGTGGTAGTTTGTTGGTGTTAATTCTTTTGAGAGGCTTGGGACATCATGGTCGTCAGCCCCATGTAGCTGGGTGTGTGTTGAACGTGTCTGATAACCTGTATTTATGTGATGACTGAAATAGTGTGTGTAACTCTATTAAGGATAGGGATGAGGTAGGCACCCTGGGACTTGAAGTAAGGTACTATCCCGGTATTTGTCTGGAAGGCCTAGCGGCCGTGGTAAACGATTTAAAAAACACAGCTACGCCGCGGGATGAAAGGTTGTGGGATCAAATCAAATCCCGACACATGTAATGGACATTTGGGAATGCTTAAATGCGAGCTTTACTGGCATGTAAAAATCCCATTTTGGTTAAATTCCGATACTCCGGCATCACTAACACCACAGTGGATAAAATGAACAGTGTACCAGTGTCGGGGATGAGGTGAGAAGTATTGACTGATTTCACAGGTGAATGCACATCCTAAACAAAGAAGAATTAGGAAGGAGATATCATCCCAGCATTTTCCTGGGGTTGAGAATCGGAAACCATAGGAAACATTCCAAAGATGGCCGAAAGTGGGTTCGAACCCGCTCATTTCCCTGGTCTGAATCTAGCCATGTCCCATGGCTCTGCGTTCTAACGTTCGGAGATACACCAGTAATTTACAATAATGATAATAATAATAAATATAAAAGCAGTAACATCTATAATGAAACAGGGTTGAATATAGGTGACAAGCGCTGTTCGTAAACCGAAAGGGCAGTATGCTTCGGAGACTTTGACTTTGAGTAGATAACGTACTCATACGAGAACGAAGGATATTATGAAAGATTTTGGACAACAGGTGGATTGTTGCGCAGGTACGATTAAGATCGAATGAAGAACTATGCAGTACGACAGAGCCATTAACATCATCCGTTAAAAGGTAAAATAAAAAGCTTTACTACAGACACATTTTCCGTAGGAGTAATGAGTAACAAAGAAAATTTGGTATTTCGCAAAACCAAAGGCAACCATGTGCAGATGTTTCCAAGAATGTAAGAAAGTCCTGATGCAAATTGGTATCTCAGAAAAGGAAATCCACGAGAGATATAAATTTCAATAAATAATTTAAAGCTATGGGGGTTTTAAAGTGGAATCTGAACCCAGAAGAAGTTAGTAGTTTGTTTTAAGGGGCGGAACTACGAGGTCATCTGCCCCTAACCCAGAAGAAAGAGGGAGCCTCTGCCGGAAGCACGAAGGCACTGATCGATGGACTAAAGACGAACAGACGAACAAGACCTGAAATGAAATTGGTTGTTAACGTAACGTGCAGTCCAAAGTGGCCCAATTTGAATGATGATGATGATAATAATAACAATAATATAATAATAACTTAATAATAATAATAATAATAATAATTATTATTATTATTATTATAATAAGCTAGTAAACGAACAAGGTCTAGACACTGAAATGAAAATTGGTAGTTAGCAAGTAGTCCAAAGAAATTCAATTCGAATGTAAACAGGTTGTTTAGTGAAGAACTAAATACGGTAGGCTATTTCCATATATGGTATTCTAATGGGTAGATAACCTCGCTGTTCCGCCCCTTAAATAGTACATTATGCAACGAGCCTATAATGGCTATAATTAAGACACGAGTATTTTTTATAAAACGAGCGTATGCGAGTTTTATAATTTCCATACGAGTGTCTTAATTACCATTATAGGCGAGTTGCATACGACTGTTTATGTTCGACGATAATTATAACTTTATTATATGTTTTAACATAAATATTCATAAATATCTGTTGAGAGTCAGCTACTGGAATTTTGTGATCGCAGAGCGAGCGTTGGGTGTTATATCTCTGCCTTTCAAGAGCTTTGAACGACCGACGCATGCGCTCTGTGTGTTTGCAATGCCATATGCAAACCATATGTTTACATCAGCCGTCCCTCAGTAATATTGTCACCGGTGTCAGTTGGAGACAATGCGCTGTGTAGAAATTAGTGTTGGTGATTTTAAGGTACAGTGCTATTTCTTGTCTCATATTCGCCAGTTTATTTACGCGAACATATGGACGGTGGGTATTCCATGTCGGTAATTTATTATAGTTCGATGTTGTGTTTATGTCCGACATGTTGGATTTTGAGCGCATGCGCGAAGTTATCGTTACCTAATTGGTCAATGAACGAGCTCTGATTGGCTGGAGAAACTGTATCATAATGGAAAACAGTGTTATAATGACCATCATTATGATACAGTTATCTGACACATAATAGTGAGGGTCGAACATAAACTCCAATAACTAACATATTATATTCTACTGGTATTTTCCATTTAAAACCTCTCCCGACTAGTAAAGAAGGATTTTCCATGTTAACTTATATAACAAATAGCTTTTGCCACACGACTTCAATAGTGACACCGTATAGAGCAACAATTTCACACTTAATTCCATACAACTCCAAAAGTTGTAGTAATTTCAGACAATAAACATAATAAAAATAAAATTGATAACAAAACGGTCTTACTAATTGAACAAAATTAGATGCCTGAATAATATTTCACTGTGCGAAGTTTCCCAGCTATCGAGTGTTTAGATCGCCACAAAAGTCATTTGGAATATTTGAAGATCGCGTGACTGCCATGTTGTTTTTGTGTTTATCAGGTTTTTGAAATTCACATAGGCTATATATACAGTACGTAGGCTATTTAATAGTCCTCCGTCGCCATACAAAATATCAGTTTGATAATTTCGGAGATATTGAGAACCGGTAAAATAT